>BSBM01001023.1:0-4800000 GCA_027924585.1 Larix kaempferi
GAAAAATAAAAAATGAAACAAAATTACAAAGAACTATATACCAAAGTAACAAAATGTTAAAATCATTGATGTAAATCCATGGAAAATATGTCACTAACTAGCTTCAAGACTTAATTCAAAATTTTGTTGCGATTTCTCTTCTATTGGTTTCTCTGCTCCATATGAGTATCATCTTGGTTTGCATCCTCCAAATTAATGACCCATTGAGTGGCCAGTCTCTACAAATACTTAGGTGTCTTCCTATGTGTCGTGCCCACTATATGTCAGTTAATTAAAACTTAACATGCAGAGTGCTAAACATAAATTATCAACCCGAGGAAGTCTTTTATTTCAAAGCTATCGTGCAAAATATATGCAAGTACAATTTCTACCTGACATTGTTATCTATTGGTATGCAATCGAAACTATTTG
Organism: Larix kaempferi; assembly: GCA_027924585.1. Taxonomy (NCBI): domain Eukaryota; kingdom Viridiplantae; phylum Streptophyta; class Pinopsida; order Pinales; family Pinaceae; genus Larix; species Larix kaempferi. Next base: position 412 of record BSBM01001023.1, read on the forward strand.
TAAACTAAGTCAAAACTGCTTGAAAAGAAATCAATACTCAAACCTATTCATAAATCAAACTGTAAATCGAATACACTTCAAATAAGATCTATTCCTATGAAACAAGATCTGATTACGTACATCTAAATAATTGTTATCTAAAGAATTGTTATGTTGGCCAACGATTTACCAAATGAATTATCAACACAACGATTATGACAGATCTAATGAATGAAAGCATACAACTATCATAAGCTTAATGAATGAAAGCATAAACAAAATAATAAGCAGATCTAAACAATAACACACTTACAATTAACACTACCAGCATCTGCTCAGGGAAGAGGGCCCTTCCTCCACTGAGCAGATCTGGATCTCCACAATGAAAGTCTACAACTCCAGGATTAAGAAACTGCCAGCATGTATTATCATAATGGAAGAATTACAACAGATCTGGATCAAATCCTACATCATAACATTGTGTTCTCTCCTATCTGCATCTTCTATCCTGCCTAATCTATCATGCTTAATCTCTATCAATCTATCCCCCTTTCTCAATGAGATGGATTACATATTTATACATAAAATTATCTCATGAAAATGAAGAACTGAACCCCCAGCCTGTGATCTGCAACAGCTGGAACACGGCCGTAACTGTTGGCAACTTTGGAGCCGGCCGCAACACCAAATCTGGAAAATACCCTCTCGAAGAACCACCTGCATAGCACAAACCGTAGCTTGTTTGGGCGATTTCCTTGCGAGTCAGGTAAATGAGGATGTTACGCACAAAACCCATGTCTCAGATTTTTGAGATTCGTTTCCATCTGTCCGCAAATCAAGATGCGAATCAAGGTGTTCTTATGTGGCATGCGTTTTTGGTTAAGGCTGTAACAGCTGGCTATGAGCGTCCTGTACGTGACAACTCACTCCACAAACCATCATTAGTAAAATTATGCATAATAGTCTTTTAATTCATCAAAGATAAAAGAAAATAATCACTATTAACCACTTAAAACATCAATGGAAGTAGCAGGCTGTTCAACGTGCAGCTACAACAAATGAATGAAAAATGGAATGATAAATGAGAAATAATGGTAAGAAAATGGATGAAAGGTATGCCGGTAAGTGATGAAAAATGGACAATTCCAGGGCCCAACATCTCCCCCAAACTGAACTTGTTGCATGTCCTCATGCAACCCAATACCTGTGTAGCATCCAACTTGAAAAAAAAAACTCATTCACTTGTTCTTTTATTTTACCATTTGCACAGCTGCAGCAAGAAGAAATAGAGAGTTTAACACAAATTGGCAGAATCACTTAGCGGAGGATTTAGCAGAAAATTTGGCGGATTCACAGCTCTTTAGTAGAAAATTGGCAAAGTCACAGCTTATTTTAGCAGAGAATTTGGCGAAGGTTTTAGCGAAGATTTTGGCGGAACAGCGCTAAATGTAGCGGCAAATTTGGCGGAGTCAGCTTATTTTAGCAGAGAAGTTGGCGAAGGTTTTAGCGGTGAATTTGGCGGAACAGCGCTAAATGTAGCGGCAAATTTAGCGGAACAGCGCTAAATGTAGCGGCAAATTTGGCGGAGTCAGCTTATTTTAGCAGAGAAGTTAGCGAAGGTTTTAGCAGCAAATTTGGCGGAACATCGCTAAATTTAGCGGCAAATTTGGTGGACTTGCAGCTGTCGGAAAAGATGTCGCAGCCGGCGGAAAGATGTCGCAGCTGCCGGAAAATGGGCAGCTGCCGGAAAGCGGTCGCCGGAAAATGAGGTGGCGGCTGCGGGAAAAAGATGTTGCAGCCACCGATGTTGCAGCCGCTAATGTTGCAGCCGCTAATGTCGCAGCCACCTATGTTGCAGCCGCCGATGTCGCAGCCGCTAATGTCGCAGCCACCGATGTTGCAGCCGCTAATGTCACAGCCACCTATGTTGCAGCCGCCGATGTCGCAGCCGCTAATGTCGCAGCCACCGATGTTGCAGCCGCTAATGTCACAGCCACCTATGTTGCAGCCGCCGATGTCGCAGCCGCTAATGTCGCAGCCACCTATGTTGCAGCCGCCGATGTCGCAGCCGCTAATGTCGCAGCCACCGATGTTGCAGCCGCTAATGTCGCAGCCACCTATGTTGCAGCCGCCGATGTCGCAGCCGCTAATGTCGCAGCTGCCGAAAAATGGGCAGCTAATTTTAGCAGAGAAATTGGCGAAGGTTTTAGCGGCAAATTTGGCGGAATAGCGCTAAATTTAGCGGCAAATTTGGTGGACTTGCAGCTGTCGGAAAACGGGAAACGACAATATTTTACGGCGTTTTAGTCTTTTTGAACGGGAAACTTCTAAAGCCATTTTCTCCCAAACGACGAACTGGGTTGGGCTGAAATTTTGCAGGCAAGTAGCTACCACTCTAATGCATCTCCACGCCAAAAATTAGACAAACCCACATCACGGATCTCGAAAAAAATGTGAATTAGTTGTAGGTGATGATGGCCATTTTCTCAAAAACCGTGCACTGGATTGAGCTGAAACTTGCCACGGTTTTTCTTCATGATGTTATGCATCCCCTGTCCAAATTTCATGAGTATCCAACTTACCAATTGAAAGATATGCCCAAATCAAATTCTGCACTTTTGAACATGAATAAAAATGTATTGCAGCTGATCTTCCAGAGCCAATATTTCAAAAACTACAAACTGGGTTGGGCTGAAAATTTTCAAGCAAGTAAATACCATTATAGTGCATCTTCTCACCAAAACTTAGATGAACCCACATCACAGATTTCGAGAAAAATGCGAATTGGCTGTAGGTGATAATGGTCATTTTCTCGAAACCCGTGCATTGGATTGAGCTGAAACTTGCCACAGTTGTTCATCATGCTGTTATGCATTCCCTGTCCAAATTTCATGAGGATCCAATTCGTGGTTTGTGAGATATGCTCAATTCAAATTAGGCATTTTATGTGAAGAACAATATGCATCAAATTATGAATGTGAATGAAAAAGCAACAAACATAGTAGCTCCTCCCCCAAACTGAATAATTTTTCATGTCCTCATGGAAAGTAGGAGTTTGTTTCTTAGTTGGAAAGTAGCCATCTCCCCCAAACTTAACATATGCAGCATTCAATGATTCTCAAATTCTCACAAACATTTCACTTGTAACAGCTGCCCATTGCTCCATGGAGAAGAATAAATGCATATATCAAATTTTTATGGCTCTCAATCACTCAACAATACTCATGCATATAACTTTGTGATAGCACCAAACATAATTCAAATCAGCTCATGGTATCCAAATGCCAATTTTACCATGTAATTAAGATGAAGTAACAAAGATGTGGCTGCCCCAAGACAAAATATGGAAATTCCACTGAGTTTTGTAGCCCTCCAACCTTCATGTGGAGAAATGAATGTCATAAAATTGTCTCATCTTTTACCTTTGAAATGCATCCTCTGTTGCAGGTTCTTGTGTCCAACCTATCCTTCTCCTTCAAGATGTGTATCAGCTGCTTTATTTCTCCTCATTATTTTTTTTATGGCAACAGAGCACCGTTCCTTACTACTGATTCTTGTGTGGCAGCAGCAAGACTTCTTTTCTTACTGCTGGTTCTTGTGTGACAGCAGCAAGACTTCTTATTGTTGCTTCTTGTGTGACAACAATAAGGTATCCCTTTTTTTTTTTTCATGCTTGGTCAGTTGGGTTGGTGAGATGTTGGATTGGAATTTGAAGTGGATGTGCATGAATGATGAAGTGTTAAAACTGAGTGGGAAATGATGGGAATGGATGGACATAAAATGCTATTTAGAAAATGGAAATGGCTAATGCTCAGTGGTTCTTCGTGACATTTCCCTAAATCTTTAATAAATAAAAAAAACTCATGCTATTTTACCTCAAGTGTTACCTCCATGGAAGCCTTGGTTGACATGAATGGACTGGTGTATGCTGGAGATATGTAGGCTGATCTGATGCTGAGACATATGTATATGAGAGCTGGAACTGGATGAGACTGAATTTGATCCATGATGTTGTGCTGGTGGCATGTAAAACTAACTGCTGACAATTGATGAGTAGAAGTTCTACCATAGAAGCAGAAAGTCCTTTCTCTTATTCTGAAAATCAACTGCTGAACTGAAAATGGAAAGGAATTGCAAAACTACTAAACAAATGATGCTGCAAATCATTGTTGAAACCATTAGATCACATAATCTTCAGCTGCTACAAACCCGAGGTACAATTCTTACCATGCGAATGAATGTGCTGAAGTCGAGCATGGAAAGAAATCATTGGATTACCGGCCATTAATGTATGCCGTTAACCAATGTGAAGAAACTCACCTTTGATGACAATGAGCTCTAAAGTACCTTAGTGCATCTTGACAGGTACGAATGGATGTGCTGGAGTCGAGTCACCTGCAAGATTTGTCAATCAAGAGGCATTGATGAATCCCCATGATTAACAACAAGGAAATCTGCCATTGATTCATGCAGATACCAGGGCACTATAAAAACTCTAATCTTGATCCCAGATGATGTGTCGGAGTCGATGGGACAAGACCATTGGAAGGTGGACCTTAATGCATTCCACATCATCCAATACGAGTACAAAATAAATGATTGTGAAGAATCATAGTGAAAAATAGGACCAACATGAAACTCAGAAGCGGAAAGTATATGTGAAGTCATGATGTAGTAGTGATGGGAAATAAAATGGTTATGGTGACTACATAAGCAGTGGAAAATGAGACTTCGACATGAATGGATTTTTAGGGTTTTGAAATGAGGAGGGTGAATGAATCTACCATAGGGCAATTGGCTTCTTGAGGGGTTTCTTTCAGCAACAAGTGGGATGACAGGTGTCTAAAAAAAAATCTTGGGATGTTGCAATGAGACTTGACTTTCGGAAACATTGGACTCTGTATGGTTTGCACATCAATCTCTCCAATTTTTTTTTATGTGCTCAATCCATTTGCAAATTGATAAAAAGTCTTCAAGACTCACTCGTGCATGCATTGACCTTCTTCCAAGGACCTGCAAAACCTAGCATTTGCCTGCAATAAAACATGAGATGATGGAAGAAGAGATATGATTGGTCTCTCTTCACCCAAAACTTATGAAAAAAACAACAAGCAATTACTTATAAAACAAATCCAAAGAAAAATGAACAAAGCAAAATCCATTTTATACCTGCAGGAGAGCAATGTCCATCTAGACTCACCAACGGTATTCTGATCATAGCTTCTTCGTTCCTTGTCCAAATTGAGTGATTCCAAATCCAAATGAAAGTAAATTCATAGGTCTATTTCCATTAGAAACAGGTTTTTAAAATTCTATGCAATGATCTTCCAAATCACTCATTAACAGCCTGCATGACAAGGTGTCTTTTCAAATTCTGGACTAGACCAACAGTCACGGTTTTAGGCTTAACTTTTTCAATTGATAACGGATTGATGTGATTCCAATTGGAGATGAAAGTAGATTCATGTAGGTATCTCCATTAGAAACAGGTTTTGAATCCAACAAGAATTGATGGGTCAAATAAGCCAATGAACAGTCTAGAAAATATACTTTTAGGAATGCAGATTTGGGACAGACAGTCGGTATTTTGGTCATAAAATTTGCATACGACATCGGAATGGAGTGATTCAAATTGCATTGTAAACTAGATTCATAGGGGAATATACCAATAAAACAGGTTTACAAAATATGTCCAATAAGGCATCCAAAAATTGACTGTCCCATCTCTGTTCCTAAGCTGCCAGCTTGACACCCTGTTAGTATTTTGGCCATAAAATTTTCGTTTGACACCCAATCGTAAAAATTCAAATTGTTTTGGAAACTAGATTCAAATTGCTACTTGGGATATAAACAGGTTTTAAAAATAAGTTCATTTGGTGTCCCAAAAATGGACTGTCCCGTCTATGTTTCAATAAAATTTTCAAGCCAAAATGTCACAAAAATCCAATAAATTAAATTTAACCCCCAAAAATTGATCAAAATAGGTGTGAATGATTTTAATGATGTAAATTTAAATATAATACACATCCATACCAAAAATTTCAAGCATTGAGCACCTAGATTGACTTACACAGTTTGTTGCAGCCACAGCTGCAACTCTTAAAAAATGACATAATGTTGAAATAAAGCATGTGAATTTTTATGGAAAATAAAAAACTAAAGACATATCATGATGTGCAACACCCACGTATCTCAAACTCATTAATTTTTACCTGTAGCACAGTCACAGCTGGGTGTTGCATCTCCTTGTCACAGCCAATGTTGCAGCTCACTGTTGTAGCTGCGAGTAATCACAGCTGAGAGTAATCACTCACAGTTGGGTTGTTGCAGCTAACAACTTTATGTCAAATTTCAAGCTTGAAGGGTTCCATAATCATGGGCTCATTTTCCTGTGGATCCTTCATTCACTTTCTCGAATTACTGTAATTTTGTTTTCATGATATTTTTATTTTTATTTGTAACAAATAGAAACGAATTGAAATTGGGAAATTGATGACAAAAAGGACTTGAGCATTTTTGTTCGAATAGTCAACAATTCCAAAGCATTCATGAAAACATCTCATACCCATTCCTCATACTTCTACTTTCTGATCTTCCAGATCACAACAAGGCGCAGGAAGAGAGCATACTTATTCAAAAATAAAAACTTAAAAAAAACAAAAGCATGGTTTTATTATGTTATTCTACCCTACCCTATTCTACTTGGAAAAAGAAAAAAAATTGTTCAAGTGTATGCATATTTCCAATGGAGCCATTTTCGAAAAAGTGACTCAAGTATGCTCATACTCCTAATAGAAAAATATAACTTTATGAATTCTAGGATATGAGAGATCAACTTCCCTTCAAATGATGGTGCCAAGAATTGGTGAAGTATGAAATGATGCTGCAGACCGATGACAGATTGAAACCAAGCTTCAATATAGTTCTTGCTCCCTCGATTGCTCATGGATGTTACATCATGAAGATCCTTATTAAACTGATCTTCCTCAATGCATAATATTTCCGGATCTAATGATGTGAATGATGCTTTTGGTTCCAATGGTTGTTCTTCATCAAATATTACGTGTGTATTGTTGATCTTGTTTGCTTGCTTATGAGGACTAGAAGAAACTCCATCTGCAAAACTTGGATCTAAAACATGTTCAGGCCTCGTATGGATTTGTTGCAACAACGCACAGCCTTTTTGCAGCGGTGTAGATGAGGTAGAATAAGAGGGAAGTGTAGAAACATTTTGTAGTTCAGCACTGTAAGCATACTGTACTACTTTATTATGGTTAGGGTGGAGGGTGGATTGGACAGGAAATTGTGTTGGATACCAAGGAGTTTGATGAGAAGATAGATGTGGCTGATGTAGATGATTGAGTTGTGAGGTTGATATTGAAGGACCAACTTGTGTTGCAGCATGAGGGAGAGTGGCCATATGATCATAGGATGGGGCATTCCAACCTTGTGGATAAGGTAGGTAAGAGTTAAACTGAGGCTGCAACAACTGCCATGGTGGAAGAGTATTCAATGATTGAGTATGAGAGTAAGAAAATGGAGGGATAAAATTTCGCACCATAGATGTAGGCCATGGTTGACATGACTGTTGCAACAAGTTGGCTGCGACTCCCAGATCTCTATGATATGTTTCTTTCATCTTTGGTAAGGAGGGACAATGATCTGTGGAGTGATTCAAGTCACATATACCACAACTTTCAAGACTATTCAAAGGGAAATCCCTTGCTTCTCTTATTTCCTCCTGCTTTTCTTTATCCTGCAAAACACCCAATTGTAAATCAGCTTTAGAAATGTCAAATAAATTGCTGATTTCAGTTCGTAAAACTCTTGTTTTTGCAGCAGATTTCAAAAATAGAGATAAAATTTCCTTAGAATTCTTACCAGTCTTGAAGTTTCCTCTTGAATACCTTCTACATAACTCACAAATATCATCATATGCTAACTGAAATACATTACCTGTTCCGATCAGATTCAATATTTCTAAACATTCAGCTTGGATTCCCTTGAGTAGAAGTGTTTTTAAGATTTCCTTCCCCAGTTTCCTATGTTTGGATCTTTGGAGATTATATTGAAATCGTTCTATGTATTCCTCCAGACTTTCTTCTTCTCCTTGTGTCATTTCGAAGATGTCTTCATTGACCCTGCAATAATCTTGGTACCTTTTCAAGAACACATGTTTCATGTCTTCCCAAGTTTGTATACAATTCCCACCGAGGCTCATGAACCATCGGAGGGCTGTTCCTTTTAGAGTAAGGGGAAATACATTCAACTTTTGATCATTAGCACAATAACCATATCCTCTACAAAGTACTTCAAATTGAAATAAAAATACATCAGGGTCTTCGTTTTCCAAACCGTGAAAATTTGGTAGAACATGTGGGGGAATTCTTTTTGTTGGTGCCACTTCGCTCGAATCTCTGATGGGAAATTCGAAGGTAACAACTTCTCCATCTTTTTCACCTGCCATCTCTTCATTAGATTCTTTGTGTGCTATCTTGAGGATCCTCCTTCGAATGTTCCTGTCAACTTGTTAGTAGAATGGGTGGTGCTCACAACACCACTAAGGAGAATGATAAGATTTATGAATCAAAGATTGAAAATGAAATAAAACTGAATGTAAAGACAAAAAAAAAAAAAAAAAAAAAAAAAAAAAAAAAAAAATTAACACTCAAAATAAATTCAATAAACTGAAATGTAATCATGCAACCTACATGCCCTATTTTAACAATGCATCTACAAAAAAAATGTCAGATGTACTATTGCACAATTGATAACTTCCCCGGCAACGGCGCCAAAATGTCGTGCCCACTATATGTCAGTTAATTAAAACTTAACATGCAGAGTGCTAAACATAAATTATCAACCCGAGGAAGTCTTTTATTTCAAAGCTATCGTGCAAAATATATGCAAGTACAATTTCTACCTGACATTGTTATCTATTGGTATGCAATCGAAACTATTTGTAAACTAAGTCAAAACTGCTTGAAAAGAAATCAATACTCAAACCTATTCATAAATCAAACTGTAAATCGAATACACTTCAAATAAGATCTATTCCTATGAAACAAGATCTGATTACGTACATCTAAATAATTGTTATCTAAAGAATTGTTATGTTGGCCAACGATTTACCAAATGAATTATCAACACAACGATTATGACAGATCTAATGAATGAAAGCATACAACTATCATAAGCTTAATGAATGAAAGCATAAACAAAATAATAAGCAGATCTAAACAATAACACACTTACAATTAACACTACCAGCATCTGCTCAGGGAAGAGGGCCCTTCCTCCACTGAGCAGATCTGGATCTCCACAATGAAAGTCTACAACTCCAGGATTAAGAAACTGCCAGCATGTATTATCATAATGGAAGAATTACAACAGATCTGGATCAAATCCTACATCATAACATTGTGTTCTCTCCTATCTGCATCTTCTATCCTGCCTAATCTATCATGCTTAATCTCTATCAATCTATCCCCCAGCCTGTGATCTGCAACAGCTGGAACACGGCCGTAACTGTTGGCAACTTTGGAGCCGGCCGCAACACCAAATCTGGAAAATACCCTCTCGAAGAACCACCTGCATAGCACAAACCGTAGCTTGTTTGGGCGATTTCCTCGCGAGTCAGGTAAATGAGGATGTTATGCACAAAACCCATGTCTCAGATTTTTGAGATTCGTTTCCATCTGTCCGCAAATCAAGATGCGAATCAAGGTGTTCTTATGTGGCATGCGTTTTTGGTTAAGGCTGTAACAGCTGGCTATGAGCGTCCTGTACGTGACAACTCACTCCACAAACCATCATTAGTAAAATTATGCATAATAGTCTTTTAATTCATCAAAGATAAAAGAAAATAATCACTATTAACCACTTAAAACATCAATGGAAGTAGCAGGCTGTTCAACGTGCAGCTACAACAAATGAATGAAAAATGGAATGATAAATGAGAAATAATGGTAAGAAAATGGATGAAAGGTATGCCGGTAAGTGATGAAAAATGGACAATTCCAGGGCCCAACACTATGGTGAAGATTGTAAATAACGTTACATATCAACGAACTTTTCCACTCTCCTAGAGATAAGTCTGTTCCTCTTGACATTTTGAAATCCCTCTTTCACCTTTAGGAGGCACTCTTCCAGGCCCCTCCATATACCATTTGGGGTTACATCATTACATAAGCTCACTATGTAATGATGTTCATGGTGTACCATCTATGTTGAATGATGGGATGAATCCCCATTGTGTAGAACTCCAATGTAGGGTACCTAGCATGAATGAAAAATTTACAAGACCAACATGTTTTGTGTTTGCATATCTAATGGCCTCTACTATAGGCCTTACTGAAGACACCCCAAGTATTTGCAAGACACCAACCAATCACTGAAGCTTCACCTTCTTGCCTCATTTGACTTCAACTCTGGCCATCTAGACAATTCCATGCTTGCAACCATTTGTTGCAATGCCTATTGCACTTCAAGCATCCTCTCTAACAAAAGGAAGTAGCTGGAATATCTAGTCTCTGTGGGTTTGAGGTGTTCCTTCCTCATGTATCCCTTGTAGATAGTCAAAGAAGCATGTTGGTTGCAGATAAACATCTGCACATCTCTACTTCTTTCACCACCTCTGAAACCTAATAAAAATTATTGATATCTTTTAAAGTAATATTGAGTGCATGCACAAAACCTAAATGGTATGCTTGTATCTATTTTGAATCAAAAGTCATGCTGACCTACAAACAATGTTTGCATCTTCCACTACCTGCACCACATTTTGGGGCCAAACTTCCTCTATATTCTATTGAAGAAGCTCAAACTAGAAATATGCAACCTTGTTCTTTCCTGAACAATCAATTTCCTTAAGGAAGAAGGAAAATGTGGACTTGATGTAACCATAATGTTGATGAGTGGACACTTATGAAGTACAAATTAACAATTGACAGCCCTGTATTTTCCCAAGTCTCATGAAACATCCCCAATTGCACATTAATATTTCCATACTGTTTGTCTATCAAGGATGTCCTCATATTATAATTACCTAGGGGCACATAGTAAGTGCATGTAGTGACAATATTCCTAACTATATCCCTCTGATAAGAATGGCTTACATGGAAAGGAATGCCATTGGAAGAAAGGAATTGGGCAATGGCATTATGTTCATCCTCGCAATGTTGCACTTTGTACATGTGTGCAAATGAGGTGGTGAGAGAGTTATTATTATTCGAACCAATAGAAGGTCACAATTCCACATTTTGATTTTTGACATGATTTTGTTTTGTTGCACTAGCCCCAACACCATGATATTGACTTCCCCAACAATCTGCCTCGATTCGCAATGCCACGATTTCAAACTTTTGCATTAGTTATTTTTTTGCAAATTTCAATCCCTTGGCTAGGAATAAGTAGAAGATGGTCCTTCACCCTGCTACTTGCAAGGATGGCCAAAAATGTTACACCTTCACTCATTTGAACCGCCATTGTTTTGCATTTGTTTGTGATGATATTGGTGACAAACTGGAGGGGTTTTCAAGGGTTGCGAGGGCCTTTTGCAAATTCAACAAGTATTCTGGAAGGATATTTATTGCACCGAGGAGGTGCTCTACAGCCTAGTATGGGGGAGATGTTGTAACGTTCATTCCTAACAAAATAATTAAAAATTTCATTTCGACTCATAAAATAAAAAACTATGGAAAGTATTTTAAAAAATCCATGTTGACTCATAAAATAAAATATTATGAAAAGTAATTAAAAAATAGATGTTTGTCTATAAAATAAAAACGTAAACTTAAAACCGGATTTATCAATCAAGAGAGAGAAAATTTCTTGAGTTTAAATTAAAAAGAAAAATTACACCTCAAGAAATTGGATCCCTCTCGGTGCTTGATAGATCCAGGTTTAAGATGGATCTATGTTGGTTATTCTTACACCCAACCTTGTCTCTTTATGCCCTACTATGTAATTCCTTTTCCACCTTACAATCAGATTGTGTGTCTTTGTCACTGCTTCTTGATTAAGACATGGTGACTAATTTTGTGTGAAACATTTAATCTGACCTTTGTACTTTGTGCGGGGTTTTTATTGGCCTCGACACAATTATCTTACAAAATTTAGGTTTGCTGCCCTAGAAATTGAAAATACATAAAATAATAATAATAATAAATGAATAAATTTCAAGCAACAAAATTTGAGTACAAAATTTTGCATGAACTCAGTTCCCAAGTGTGTCAAATTGTGTTTGTGCTCTTTTGTGTGCAAAATCAACAAGAAAATATGGTTGTTACAATATTTGAAGAGTTGTCCCTATGAGAAATTTAGGAAAAACCACTGTTGTTGTAAATCTTTGGAAAATGTCTCTCCATCTTGAATCCATTCGTTCATTGTGATTTATGTGATTTTCATTCTCCTTATGCTTACAAAGAGGGTTTATTGCGGTTTAGTTAGAGTTTAAGGGTTGGTGGGTCCCAATGCCATTGTAAAAGGGAGGGAATTTTCTCTTCATGTCTTTTTTATACCAAAATTTAAACCGATTTTTTTAAATTCATGTAATGATTATAAAAACCGACTTTATCCATGGGATTTGAACTATAATCAAGACTTCAAAAAGCTTAGAGCACCTTGTGAATTTTATATATAGAATAAGAGTTGTGTAAGGATTAGATGATTTTGACTTTTCCTACCATTATACAATCTAATTTTTGGCTAGATCATAGCATTTCATTGTTCAAAATCCATTTTTGATTGCAGAAATGGATTCAGGGACATCGAGAAAACCCATGTTTCACTATAATTGTGCAATCTCAACCCCTTATATCTACAATTCCAACAATTATAGCATAATTTTACTAGAAAATGGTGAAAAAGAAATCCAAATTCTCTAATATTTCTTTAGACTGTAAGCATCCATGTGGCACAAATGGAGTAGATGGGGACGTGTCAAGCCATGTGCGATATTGGAATCTTACCAACTATAACTGATAAAAGATGAGTGAGACACACCGATCTCACCAACCCCCGTTAGTTAAAAAACAAAGAGTAGATGAGACACATGCCTATCCTTTCCGATGAATCCTCTCATATCTTCTTCATTTTCTATGAGAACCAAAAACGAAAAATATCCTCCCTGATGAATCCTCTCATATCCTCTTTGTTTTCAAAGAGGCTTCTCTCGCTCTTATATGTCGTCCCACACAAACAATCCCTGTTTTCTTTATCAGTTCAAAGCACATGCATTGTCCAGAGCCAGAGAGTGATAAACTATCAATATCCTTTGGTGTTCAAAGTGCTGGAAATTCAATGACCCTTCATGAGAAATCAACAGTGAAGGTGGCAAGTATGTTAGATCTCTATTTTTGTCTACCATTCCTCCCTCTAAATATATTGGCCTTGTTTGTTTAAGGCCTAATTGTGTCAAATATACAGACTTCCAGTGAAGAAATTCCTATACTCTTTACTGTGAAAAATGCGATGAATTCATATGGCATTTGTATTCTAAGATTCTTAAGTTTGTATTGACTCGTAATGATCACAGTCTTCTATTTCATTTCGAGTTGCCACGTTGAATACCACTAACCTTTTTTTGGCTTACACGCCAAGTCTGGACGATAACAATTTCACCAATTCATCCCTTTTGAGGTATTATATTTGGTTGAGATCATCAAGAAAAGGAACTAGGTGAAGGGCTTAATACTCCATTGACCTGGCAAGTTCATAAGATCCTGATGAATAAAATTGTTTGAAATAATTTTTTTATCCCATACAGAGGGGTCTTTGCACACATCTGCTCTTTGAAAAGACAAAAAGCATGGTAGTTTAGAATTTCATGTTTTTCCATGGATTCTAATCGTAATGAGATCCAAGTTATTCTTTGGTGCTAAATATTTGCATGGATTCTTTGGTATAATTTACCCTTAGTTATGTAGAAGGTGTTTTCTCAATGAGAAAAGGCATTGAGAAAATGTTTTCTGACACTATTCCAGGATTTCTCGTCTCTCAAACGAATCAATAATGAACACATGCTTGTACCTTGAAATTTTTTATTTCTGTCCTTTAGTTGTTTTACTGTTCAGTTGTCCTTAAACCTAAGATTGAAGTGGAGGATGCACTGGGTGTGTTTTATTGAAGGATAAATTGGTGTTTGAGGCAGTCGGATTACTAAAAGATGGAATTGTTGCAGGGGACAAAATGAAAAACCCATGGATGATGTCCAGGTGTTATAAAGGAAGAAGATTGGGTCGAAGTCGAAGTAGGGGTGCTGATAGGGAAATTTGGGGTTGAAGCCGAGGAAGAAGCAGAAGTTGAAGATGCAGAGGGAAGGAATGAAAATGAAAGTGCTAGAGCCGAGGACAAACTTATATGCCTTGTGTGTTTTTTCTTATTGTTCCTATTGGAGGGCATGGTACTTATTACATGAATTTTTTCAATGCACACTGATTTAGTTTCCCCTGATGTCTAGTAAAAGTACCCCCTTATGTTTGGTAAAAGTAGGTCTCTATTGTTCAAAATCTATAAATAGCAAAGAGGAGAAATCCAAAACTCTTAATCGCGTTGGTGAAAACGTATTGGACCTTGGTATACTGTTAGATGATGGCATTGTAAATATTAGATATAGTAGGTACTATACGTATACTGTTATTATCTATGATGAGTTGTTCTTCTTCCTGTGAATAAGCATATGTTTCTTATCGGTATATCGTTTTTTTCATATTGTTATGTTTTGCTAAAACCCAAATGCAAATTCTAGACTTAATAATGACTTTTAGAGTGACTAGTAAGAGGAATTGTCTTGCAACTTCAGCTTGGATTTCTATGTTGCCATAAATACCATAGATGATTTTTGAGTTTTTCCTCTTACACCTGATCAACACCCTGAGCCACAATGAAGTATTTAGTCTTATTTTAGAAAGAAAAAAATCATTTTAATCAACTATTCATTTTTCCTTCTTGTTCATAAAGGACAAGACAATGGTTGTATTAACTTCACTTCCTAGTCCATTGAACTGTGTAATGAATTCAAAAAAATTTGGTGAGAATTACTTCCCTAATCATGTTTGCATCATAGTTACTAAATTTCAAATTATTGTAAATCTGTTTTCTGGGAAATTTGCATCATTGTTATTAAATTTAAGATTTAATTTAGAAGATGGTACTTTGAAGCCAATACAATAAATATATACTCATTATGAGCTCATGTCACTTACAAGAATAGAACTTTAGGACTTGGACGGAGAGGATAACACATCATCCCAAAACCACACTAGCTAGACCCAATCAATATCTAATCTCATACTTATCTTAATTGCTAAGCATTTCTAATTTAAAAGTAATAAGATATTAACATTATACACTGCAATATGTAAACATTATTGTAACCTTAACTATAACTGTTACACCTAAATCTCGTCATCATGAGTCCTATGTCAACTCAGTGCCTTGATCCCTGAAGTTTCCCTGACCTGAAGTCATCTAGAGCAAGTTGTTGATCAATTACCCGATTTTCTAGTTAGGCCAACGCAACTTGTCTTACAGCAAGAAGCACCTGACTAGGCTAGGCACAGAGTGTCATCTGGAAGCTTGCGCCAATGGCTCAGGTTGCCTTCATTCAACCTGCGCTTACCCCTTCCTGGCGCAAATTTTCCTCATACAACATGCGCTGGGGTTGGTTTAAATGGATAAATGAGACCTTCAAGTGACTTCTCGAAGCATGATGAGGTGGAGGGTCATCCCTAACTTCTAGGTGAGCTGGCCTTCGGTTCCCTAACCTCAAGGGATGATTCCTTAGCCTTCTCCCCATAATATTCAACCTACTCTATCCACTTGGTCTTATAAATATGAAGCTCCTCTCCATTCTAAAGGGAGGAAAGTCTATAGTACTCTCATGCTGGTGAAATTATCTTAGGTAACTCTCTCTCATCCTTGATAGACTTACTTCATCTTTGGAGGCTTGGCTTGGTTTGGCTTGTTGGAATGAAGGTTGCGACGTTAAGGCATAGGTTGTAACGTTCTCTTCTATTGTACTCTCCTTTATACAGTTAATACAATCTCTTCCCATATATATTATCGTGTTGTTGATGTGTAGATATTACTTCCTTAACTGTTAGCTTAGATCAATCATATGTGATATATGCTTTTACTATTTGATTGTTTCCATGTGTTCAACAGGACTTTACAGCTGTAGATTTGAAGGTGTTGGAGCATTGGATCAAGCAAAGAGCAAGATGACTTGTGAATCTCATGTAAGAGACCCATTTATCTATTCGCATTTCTCTTGATCTAGGGAAGCTGATTCTATTCTGTGTTTATTTGTTCTAGATCCACTTGGACTAGGGAGATCTGGCCTTTAAGTTCGCTTAGGTAGATTGTCCGAAAACAAATCTGGCGACCATACTAGGGAGTCTTTAGATTTGAATTCAGTTTGAATGTGGTGTTCATTGATTTCTTAGTGATCCATTTCTTTGCCTCATGAACCCCTCCCTTCATCAGATTTTCTTGTTGAAGAGTCTGTTAAATTTCCATGATTCTACTTGGATCGGTATCAGGCCATTTGTTATTTCATTCTTTGGATATCTCTACTTTTTTCTATTGATCATTCGCCCGACGCACCTGGGCAGTACATCCAGTGCATTGTATCCTCTCAGGCGCTTACTGCTTTTGAGCATGTCGTGCCTCCGACGCTTTTGACTTTCATACATCCCACGTCGCTGACGCTAAAGCCCTGTACACAGTGTGCGCCTGGCGCTCTGAGCGTAACTGAAGAGTGCGATGACCTTTCAAGCTTGGTGCTTGGTACCTTCGCTCTCCAAATTTTGATTTTTGACCTGACCAACAGGCCTCTCTGTGTTGTACCTTCCAGTCAGAAGCTTATTTACTCAACATTGATTGTATTTGGTTTTGCTTGTGTTGATTTTTGGGTTCCATTTGGTCAAGTGAGAGTTTCGGTGGTGGTGGGAAATTTCAATCCCCCACGGTTATCCGCTCGATATTACATTCCCTTATCACCTTACCAAATCTATTCAGCATGCTAGATCTAATCCCGAACCCTTCCTACAGTTAGCCATTTAATTTTGGTTGCATTTGTTCGATTTTGAGTTATTTGAGTGTCTTTGAATACATTTGGGTCCTTGTCATTTTTCTTTGAGAGTTTCTGAGTCATTAGAGCGTTGCGATCAGTCTCTTGTTTTCTGTTGTTACATTTGAAAAGCATTATTATTATCAAATCTTGTTTTGATATATATATTGAAAAAATTGAAAGTGCAACATTTTATCCATTTTCAAGATCATTTGGAAATTGTTGTGGAATTGTTTCACGCTTTGGAATTCATTATTTATATTTTTGAGAAGTTTGAAAAGGAAATCGGTTGATTATATTTTTCTTAGTTATGAGTCTTTCATCTCTTTGAAAAAATCAAGTGAATTCAAGCTCTTTCAAAGTATTTCAAATTTGAAGCATTCTATGCACTTTTGGTCTTTTTGTGCTTTTAGTTCATCATTGTGGAAATTGAAGAGTTAGTGCATTCTAAGCAGAAATCATCCTTTTCATCATCACTTAGATTCATTCTAGTTTGAAAAGACAAAAAGAAAAAGTTTTGATTTGGTGTGTTATTCTTTTTTGTGTTTTGTTCGAAAAACGAAAAGACTGCTTTAATCATCTTTGGTAGATTTTGAACTTTTGGGATTTTTTGTCTTGTTGAGACCATTGGAAAAAGAAATTTCTCCTTACCTTAGATAGACTTCATCGAAAGAAAATGAAATGTGCACCTTCATGTAGCTAGGGTTGCATTATTTTTAAATTCCTGTCTACACCTCATGCATTCACCTAACCGCATAAGATAAAATTAATCGGTAGCGTTAGGTTAAAATCTACTAGTAACTTGTGTGATAAGTTAGTGATGCGTTCTGGCATCGTAAAACGTGGTAGTTGCCATTATTTTCCTGCACTGCATGTCGGGGGCCTTCATTTCTTCCACGTACCAACTGGTATATCGAAGGCTCTTTCACTTACCCTTGGGTATATCGAAAGGCACTTCATGTACTCGGTAGTATATAGGAAGGCTCTTGTCGTACGGTTGTGCATTAGACAACACCACTACATATTTGTGCTCCCACTTACCTTGTGTATATCGGGAGACTCTCCTAGGATTCCTGAAACCAACCGAGCTAACCATTTGGCTGTCTTGGCAGAGCAATACACCGAGAACAACACTCGGGAAGTTACTATGCACGTTCTTCTACGTAGTCGAGTTATACGGTCAGGGGTACGGTTCTAATCCTCCCTGGTTAGTGCTCTGAAAAATTGGGCCGAGTATAATTGTTGGACCCTAGGGTATATCGCGAGTTGCGAAACCTTGACAATCCTGTGAGGTTCCAAAATTTTGAATCCACACCTGTCACATAAGTTTGCTTGTGGCCTTAGTTTGTGTAGATTTTGAATTGCTTTTATTTTTGTGTACAAGACACTTAGGAGAAATTTTGCTTCAGTCATTCTGGTTGAACAACCCTTGAGAAGTTCCCATAGACTTTTAAACCTGCCACCCGAATATCCCCTTAATCAGGAAGTGATTTCGAGGGAAACATGGATCAACCAATTATTGTCCTGTCATCTGAAAAAGAAAACTCCACCATGGAGTCGCGAGTGAACTTTTCACTTCCCTTGAGTCCACCAATCACTGATCCTCCAAGGTTCGTGACCATGGGATTGTCTACTTCACAAGACACATCTTTCCACCATTCGATGGAAGGAGAACCTGAGGTTGTAGAATGGTACAATCAACCCCAGGATGACCCTGTATCCACAACTTTTGGTACATCTGCATCCTTTTGGGAAACCACTCTAATGCAACAATGGGATCATTTTTCCGTACTCCCATTTGCAGGAACCACACCTCCTTATTGGGTTCCCAATGATGTGTTTCTGGAACCCTTCCGGGACTGCCTCGACAGGCTATGGATGGACAGTGAAGAAATTAGATGATAGAGTCTCTCACGAGGGAGTCAGAACTCCAAAGTGCCCACGTTTCAACATACCCCAATTCGTTCTTTATCATTCCCTTCACTGGAAACAGTTATACATAACATGACCACTTATGAACCTGGTCAACCCTCATTTCCTGCGAGTACACCTCTTAATCAGGAGACCGGTTCCATACCTCAGATGACTCAAAAAATTGAAGGACAATTGTCCAATACCCCTCTTACTACTGTTGGAACGCTACCACCTCCTCCCCCACCCCAAAATTTGAGGGGAGGATACTCTTTATCTCCTAATTTCATCATAAGTAGTGTTCCTCCACTACTAAGTCACCATCAACCTATTGTGATTCAACCATAAAAAAGTGGTCAAAACATCGTTATTGGGCGGCACCCCTATTCGTTAACCATAATATGAGTGGAGGGCTTCCGACTGGTCATTCTGTTGGCAGTTCCTTACCAGGCATGGTACCTGCCATGGGATTACCTCATAGTGGGGGACCATCCAACCTAACTCAATCACTATGGAGCTACATGTATCCGGGAAATTTCAACCCTGCGTCGGGGCAATACCATCTTGGGAATATAATTCCCGGGATACCATATCCCAGAAATCCTAACAATCCATGGGGACATCACAATGTTATGCCAATTGGACCCCCACCAACCTTTCCTCAAGTCCCACCAACCCCACCACTATTTGGTCCACCTCCACCTCCTTTTGGAGGTGGCGGGCCCCCACCTCATTCCAGAGGGTGCGAACCTCCACCTTTCTGGCAGAGGCCCACCTCATTCCGGCGGCGGCGACTCACCCTACTCCGGTAGAGGAGGTGGAGGCCCGCCTCATTCTGGAGGCAGAGGACTCCCACCTTCTAGCGGAGTGATCCAAATGGATATCGATGGCCACCCACCTATTCCAGTGGCTCAAAACAGTTTCCCATTTTGCAAATTTTCTAGTAATTTTTCTACAGTTTTTCAAGTCCCAAACTTTTGGGGCCATTTTGAGGCCCTAAACGACGTTTTTGGGAAAATCTAGGTTTAATGGAGCCCTCCTATTTTTGGTGTCTTGGGTGTAGTCCTCGGATATATGTTTCCAACGGGCTACCAAGTGCCCCAAACGGAGATCATATGCAAAAGTTATGACCCCGGGAAGTTGACTGTTCAACTAACCACCTTGGGGCCTCAAACTTTATGACGGTTCATCTTATAGGGTTAGGTTTTTGGATGTTTGGGATTCTTTCCCTCATGCTTATGATAAATAGGCCTTTCAGCCTCTCTTTGTATTCATCTTGGCACGAATGAGCACAGCGGACACATCTCTTCTCAGAGATAGCTACTACCATTCTAGCTGTTGTATTTACAGTCTGTTCTATTTTCGATATTTAATAGAATATGTGTTTACTATATCGCTGTGTTTCTTGCCATATATCTATGTATGTGAATATATATCTCTGTATATGATTCCGTATATGCTATCTTTTGTTTCGTTCCCACACAAATCCGGATCACGGAGGACCACCCTATTCTTGAGGCGGAGGAGGACCACCCTATTTTGGCGGCGAAAGTGGAGGACCCCCACCTTCTGGCGGGGGGGCACCCTATTCCGGCGGTGGAGACGGAGGTGGAGGGCCACCATATTCCAACGGCGGCGGCGGACTCCCCCCTTTCGGCGGGGGCCCACCCTATTCTGGTGGTCGAGGTTTTCCCCCTTCCGGTGGCGGACCACCCTATTATGGCGGCGAACCACCATCAGGTCCACCACCCAACCCAGGAAGCACACCCCCTTATGGCCAATTCCCTATGGGAGAACCTTACAATCAGTCGATTCAAGGTCCTTTTGGTCCACAAATGCCATATCAATACTATCAGTATCCGCAACTCAATCAACAACTGTCATTTCTGGCTACTTTAGACCTGCCAGACCTGTCTTGTTTGACCAACGATCCCATCCTTCACGGTTATAATTGGCCACCCATTCTGGTTAAGTTATCTTCTGATATTCCAAAGTTTGATGGCAAGCTCGGTGAAGACCCGAAGAACCATGTGATGACATACCATTTATGGTGCTCATCAAATTCCTTGATGCATGGTTCGATCCGTCTGAGGTTATTTCAAATGACCCTCACCGGTTCAGTTGCCAAGTGGTACGTTGAACTACCACCGCACTCGTTTCATGATTTTCTTTCTTTAGCTATGTCATTCCTGACTCATTTCAAGTTACCCATTCGATATGAAACTGGTACGGACTTATTGACCTCTCTCCGCCAGACCACCGCAAATCATATATCCGATCATATCCATGAGTGGCAGAGGAGACGACGCCTCATTAAAGCTCCCATTCCAGACCAATTATTAGATGGTTGGTTTACGAAGTCTCTTTTACCCACCGTAGCTAGAGATGTAGCTATGGGTGGGGCCGTCATTGAAGAATAGTCTATCGCTCGTGCCCACTACTTAGACCTTGTCTACGCTCAATCTGGCACCTTGTATGATATTGTTCCTGACGCCCCCCATCCTACCTACAATCCTGCAAAACTGCCCCAGGGACCTCATGCCGATGACATTATTGGTTTCGTCCACTCCCATCCTCCTACTCAAACCGGTGGATCCTCTAACCACCAATGTTCTTCCCTACCCTCGCCACAGGCTGGCAGTAGTACCACCAAGTCACCTACTCCTGCTTCCACCGAGGATGTGAATTCTATTATATCAAATTCATCTCAGTAATCCAGTGGCAAGAAGAAAACCAAAGGTAAATCCAATATGTTTTCCAACTAGCAGGAACATAAGAACCCTCCTGAAGACACGAAACAGAAACGGAAGGTCAAGTATCCGTGTTTACTGTGTGGTAGTGACCATTTCTCCAAATAGTGCCCACACAGAGATGAAGTGCAGAAGTTTCATAAGGGACACTCCACACCCGCAGTTCTCAATGATCCATTCCCCACCCAAAACCAACAAATGATCACCCAACCCTCTCCTTCTCAAGGAGAAACATCCTCCACCGTGCATGCTCTCATGATGCGTAGTGAAATGGTTAACCTGAATACACGATATCGATCATACGAATTAGTCCCTCTTAAGGAACCCGCCGGAAGTAATACTGAAAAAGCTTCTGCCTCTACCTCGGATATTTCCACGCCGTAAGGTTCTCTCACCATCGAGAAACCTTCATTAGATTCAATATTGCATCCGCTTAAGAGCACAATTTGAAAAGCAGTTTTCAATCCTAATGCTCGGGAAGCTCAGAACTATAACATTGTAGAGGACTTGGCACAAGCTCCTTGTGCCATGTCGACGCTGGAAGTCTTGCAGAACTTCCCTAATCAGCGCAAGACACTCCTTGCCGCAATCGGCACGGTAGACCCAGATTCCTCAAATACGATCATGTTTAAACTTAAGTATTTTAAACCGAGGCTTTCCCACCAGCTGGCTTTCCAAATTGCCACAAAGGTTGCTGGGAAGACAAACCATCATACTGTGTTAGAAAAAGGTTCCTCCACCTCGGTCATGTCGTTAT
This sequence comes from Larix kaempferi, assembly GCA_027924585.1. NCBI lineage: Eukaryota > Viridiplantae > Streptophyta > Pinopsida > Pinales > Pinaceae > Larix > Larix kaempferi. The sequence goes on from BSBM01001023.1 coordinate 22,883, forward strand.
CCTGTTGGCAAGCCATCGGCTCTCCTGAGTTAAACCGTTCTCCTACTACCTTGAAAGCATTTGACGGTCGTGGATTTCAACGTCACGGACTCTTGCAAGCCTTAGCCATAGAGTTGGGGGGAAGGATTGTGACCATTAACGTGGAAGTGGTCGCTTCCCCTTTGGATTATAATCTCTTGCTTAGTTGTAACTGGTTTTACTCCATGACTATGGTCGCGTCATCCGTCTTTCGCATTGTGCAATTCCCCCATCAAGGTCGAATTGTCACTATCAACCAATTGGACTTCTGTACACCAGACACCGCTACTCATCCCGGCGATAATGTCCCTTTGTTAGGGAATTATTCACAACTATATGAGAGTGTGGGGGTCGACCTCATAAAATATTCATCTCTTATGGGTGTTTTTCCAACCTTGGATCCCCCTAACCATATTGCCACAGTGAACATGATCTCCTCCTTGACTCCATCATCTTCCAACTCTCCAGATCCATGGCTCGCACCCGATGAGGCCTCCATGCATTTGATTGGAGATACCATGCCTCTCTCACCAGCTGAAGCTACTTATGAGGCTATCCAGTCAGCCCCTGAGGACCACTTGGATGTGGCCTCTACATCTTATTCTCTACAACGAACGTCATCCTCACTAGATCCTCTGCTCCAGACTTGCCGTTCTGATGAGCCCATTATGGAGATTATGAGCATGGATGAACCTCCATGGGAATACCTTCACCATCGATCGTCTTTCCTACCCTCATTGGATTCTGTGGAGAATGTTATCTCTACCATTTTTACACTAGATGTCTATCCTTTCCCACAGTCATTGATCCTCACTTGTGATATGGTTACAGAAGGCAACATGGCAAACATCATGCCCACCATCCTGATTGACATCTCAGTTACACATGGTGTCATGGAACATATCCACATTGGCCAGAACTGCTCTCCTGATGAGCTCATCACATTCATGGCCTTATTCAAACAATTTTGCGTTGTCTTCACATGGACCTATGAGGAAATGCTCGGGATCGATCCTGTCATTGTTGTGCATGAGATCCAAACCTATCCCAACGCTAAACCTGTCCTCCAAAAGTTACGACCAGTGTATCCTCGAAAAAATGCGGCAATTAAAGCTGAGATTAAAAATCTCTTGAAGGCCGACTTTATCGATCCTGTTCCTTTAATAGAAAGGATCTCCAATGTCGTCCCTGTAGCCAAGAAGCAGGGTACTGTTAGGGTCTATGTCAATTATTGGGACCTGAATAAGGCTTGTCCTAAGGACAACTACCCTACTCCCTTCATCGATCAGATCATTGACAATTGCGTCGGGAGCATCATCTTCTCGTTAATGGATGGATTTTTCGGTTATAATCAAATTGAGATCCACCCGGCCGACCAACACAAGACCGCTTTCATCTGCCCCTGGGGTATGTTTGCTTATCGTAAACTCCCTTTTGGCCTAAAAAATGTTGGCGCTACATTTCGGTGGGCCATGTCGTATGCTTTTCATGATGTGAAGGACTTTGTGGAGCCCTATCTCAACGATCTCCCTACTCATTCACAACACCGCGAGTTCCACATCGACCATCTGATGAGTGTATTCCTCAGATGCAGGCGGTATAACATCCGTCTGAATCCTCATAAGTGCATTTTCTGTGTCGAATCTGGGTGCCTCCTAGGTTTCTTCATCTCAAAGGACGGGATCTGCATCGATCCCTTGAAGGTGGAAGCCATTGTCGCTCTCCCACCTCCTACTGATATCACAGAACTACGGAGTTTGCAATGGAAGGAAACCTACCTACGGCGTTTTGTATGTGATTTCGCTCAAAATACACAGGGCTATATGTGATTGCTGAAGAAGGACGTCCCTTTCATTTGGGACGCCAAGCCCAACAATCCTTCGACAATTTGAAGTCTGCTATTACTCATGCCCCTATACTCCAACCGCCCAGTTACTATAAGGATTATATCCTTTATCTTGCCGCTTCCGCCACCATGATCGCCATGGTATTGGTCCAGGAAGACGATAACGCCCAGGAACATGTGATCTATTACCTCAGTAATGGTCTTATTGACTCCAAAACCCGTTATTCACATGTCGAGACACTCACTCTCGCAGTATTCATTGCAGTCCAAAAGTTCTGTCACTACATACTACTCCGCACCACTACCATTATTGCCGATTCAAACCCCATGTACCATGTTCTTACATGTCAAGTGCTCGGGGGAAAGTATTCACGCTGGATCGTGATACTTCAGGAATTTGATCTCCTCTTCGAGAAGGCAAAGTCAAATAAATCTTTAGTCTTTGCGGATATCATTTACGATCTTCCCCGTGGTTATTCGGGAACTGATCCCATCAACTCCCTTCCAGAAGAATTGTTGTTTCTCATCAGCACGTCTGACCCATGGTATGGAGATATCACATTATATCTTCAAACCCAACAGTTCAACCCTCAACTATCTCGTGATGACCGTCCTCGTATATGCCACCATGCCAAGTACTACTTGATCATGAGTGATACCCTGTATCGTCGTGGCTTTGAATCCATCCTTAGACGTTGTTTAACACACGAAGAGGCTGAACATGTACTGAATGACTGTCACTCTGGGGCTTGTGGCGGTCATCTTTCTGGGATGGCTACAACCCATAAAATACTACGCGTAGGATACTACTGGCCTTCAATCTTCAAAGACCATGTTGAATCCGTTAAGAAGTGTCCCCCATGCCAACTTTTCCAATTCAAAAAGCGCTCACATCCAACCCCTTTACATCTAGTTATTTTCGTCGGCCCCTTTCCTAAGTGGGGCATAGATTTCACGCACTGTAAACCTACCTCAGCGGGGGGGGCATGGTTACGTCATTGTAGCTGTTGACTATTTTACTAAATGGGCCGAGGTTATGCCTACGTACAATGAAGACGACAAAACCGCTGCACTCTTCATGTTTAATGGCATGTCATTACGCGATTCAGAGTCCTGCAAGCCATCGTTACCGATCATAGATCTCATTTTCAAAACCAGATGGTAGATGAATTGAGCACCAGACTGGGTTTTCGCCATGAGAACTCAACCCCATACTACCCACATTCCAATGGACAAGTAGAGGCCATAAATAAGGTCTCGAAAACCATGATTCAATGCATGGTGGGTACACACAAATCAAACTGGCACTACATGCTCTTTTTTGACCTATGGGCATACAGGACCTCCGTTAAGACTGCCACTGAATTTACACTTTTCCAACTAGTTTATGGATTGGAGGAAATTCTACCGATAGAGTGCGAGATTCCATCACTAAAACTTGCAGTTGAACTTCTCCTGAACACTACTGCCGAGGAATAACGTTTCCTTCACTTGGAAAAACTCGACGAAACCCGCCGCGATGCTGCTCTTGCCAACGAAACGCATAAGAAACATATTAAAGGCCAGTACGATAAGTCATTCAAACCTTGTGTATTTAACGAGGGGGATTTGGTCCTCACATATGACCAAAAACATGATAAGCTGGGGGAAGGCAAGTTTGAGTCCATGTGGCACGAGCCATATTTTGTAAAATGTGTCTTGGAGAAGGGAGCTTATGAGCTTAAGGATTATGATGGAATATCTCTGGGAGAGCCTTGCAATGGGCTCTACCTAAAGAGGTACTACGCTTGAGTTTTTCACGCGTTAGTATCTTGTATATACTGTACATGGTGTGTGTTTTGTGTGGTGTGACACTTTGCTTTAGTGTGTTAGGATCTTGGTTTTACGCTTACGTCATGTCCTACCTACGTGTGCAGATGGAAACCTGCTTTGGATTCGCAGACGGCGCCAGCTGGCATACCCACAACCTCGCTTCGACAGCATGGGCACTATATTCCCCTACCGGTGAGCTCATTAGTTCAAGAGGGAGTTGTCTAGGGTACGCAACTAACAACGTCGCTGAGTATCATGCGGTGATTGGAGTCTTAACTGACGCTCTTTCCCTGGATATGGGCCACATTGTCGCCCAACTTGAATCACAATTAGCGGTCTCCCATCCTAACTGAGTCTACGCTATCCGTGATCCCACGCTACTAAGTCTCTTCAAATGAGTACGTCTCTTGGAGAGGTCCTTTGAATCTATTCAGTACCTACACATTTCAAGAGACATGAAAACCGTTACTGACTCCATGGCCAATTTCATTTTGGACTGGTATATTGCACATACATGAAATATTCATAAACATAAAAGAGGCACGACATGTACATAATGCATAAACAAACACATGAGCGAGATCCCATAATCATCCATAAGAACACAAGTGTAGAAATCCGCCAATAGAGTTTTTGTATATCATATCAAAATGTAGTACTATACAAAAATCTGAAGCATATAAGCTTTCAGTAAATATCTCCAGATACAAAATCTAAAGCCTGTAGATTTCAGTACATATGCATATATATGCGGACCTAGTCCCCACGATGCTCGTGGTAACAAATGATCGCCCTCGCAACTTGCCTAAGCAACGAGCCAAAGAGCTCGGACACACCAACAATCTGATGCTATTACCGGCGAGGTAAATCATGAACCCTGGGCTCTGGAATGTCTAGAGTCAAACGTTGGAGGTTCTCCTCCAGCTCATCCATTTTCTCAACGGCATCACGCATTGCGGCACCCAGCACCGGTACTGCTCCTCTCTGTGCAATCGGAGAGACACCAACTAGTCGCGACGTGCCCACATCTGCATCAAACATATGTCAACCATCAGTACTACTCCAAAAACATCTAAAAAAGATAAAACAAAAAACACAGTAGAGTTGTCGTTCTTACCAATGTCACCCCACTGCGTCCCCTCGGGAAGCACTAGGTCTCGATCTCCCCTGAAGTCGGTCCCGTCGTATGGATAATCCTCAACCATGAAGAGCTGACCCCTCAACCACTAGAAGAAGGGTGTGCCAAAAGTAATAATGGGACCTCCGCTGCCATGACGGGTCATCACCTCTATCCAACGGATCATGTGAGGGTCTCTCGGATTCAGATCCTCTATATCAACCTGCGGGCACAGATGCGACACCCTCTCAAGGAAGAACGAAACTACAACCGAGCCATAACCAAATTGTTTCAGCGCCCTACGCTGACACTTGGTGAGTTGTTCTCGCAAACTTGCGAGGAGTCCCTCACACCAATTGAAGATCGTTGGAGCCATGCACTCCTCAGCATACATCATCTGGGACTTTCTTGCCAGATGAGCGGACCTACTAGCAGCCACCCTCACAATGGTAAACAGAATTGTGCGAAGAGGTCGATCTCTAACATCTTTGACGGGAATCTTCCCACCTACCATCTGGGTGCCATCAGTACACCATTGGTCTATCAAATACTCTACGGTACGATCACCTCCTCGTGATCCTGATAATGATACGGGATTCCCTCATCGAGACAACCCCGTCAAGAAATAGATATCTATGGTCAAAGTGTGAACACCTATCTGAAAATGTTGCTGCATCAGATCCCAACATTGGATCAAGTGCTCCAGTAACGGCACTTGGGCTCTCATGCCCGGAACATGAAAGTACTTCAGTAATCCATAATTCCTCAACGCAGCCATGCATTGAGGATCATTTGTCGCTTGTGCATCATCGAGCTCATGCTCTCGTTCAAGCCATTCGACCATTGTGTTCACTTGAACCCTACCCAAAAGTCTATAAAAACATCATTAGAACTTTTCCAAACCATCAAAAGAGTTTATCTTTAGTTGCATTTTGAGCTTTCCATGCAAACTTGTGCCGGCGCAGCCTGTATTTTCGAACAGGGCTTCACTAGTGCAAGACATATTTTCAGGATTTGCGCCGGTGCACCCTCGGCGCAGTACCCGAAAATGTAAGGTCCGTGGGTGCAATATCCCTTCATCAACATGATCCAGGTGGATATTGGTGGCCACCCACCTTTCCAACTGGCTCAAAACAGTTTTATGGCAATTTTGGTATTGTACTATTTTTAGCAGTTTTTCGGGTCCTGAACTTCCGGGGCCATTTTGAGGCCCTAAACGACCTTTTTTGGAGATTTGGGGGGGCATGCACATGGTCCAAGTTGAAAGTTGTAAATCTCGGATAGACCTTTCCAACGGGCTATCGAGCGCCCCAAACGAAGATCGTATGCAAAAGTTACGACCCCGGGAAGTTGATGTATTAACTTACCCAAACGGGGCCCACATGACTTTTGGCGCTTCATCTCCTAGGGTTAGGTTTTTGGATGTCTAGGGTTTTTGACATTCCTATTTATTGTAAAAGGCCTTAAGAGCCTCATTGTAACCATCTTCTTGTGAAATGAGCGCATCCGTCACATCTCTTCTAAGAGATAAGCCGCCACCATTCCAGCAAGCTTGTTTTCCACTGCATTTTACAGTTCTAGCTTATTTCCTTATTGAATAGAAAACTAGTTTTATTGTATCTCTATTATTTTGTGTTAAGCATCTGATAATAATCTGTATTCATTTCGTTCTGCTCATAAAATCCGGATCAGTGGTATCAGAGCGGTCTTCTCCTTGTCGTCTTAATGCATGTCCCCAACGAGGTCAGGGTACAAAGAATTGGGTCTCGAGCTTGTTTCTCTTGAGGACAAAAGCTCTCGCACGCCCAAGCGACCTCTCATGGCAGGAGAAAAGAAAGATGATGGGACAGGAGATCCTATCAAAATTTTGCTTGAGGAATCCCTCACGCAGCAGAGGAACGAGATGATGGATAATTTCGCGCAAATCCTTCGGCGACTACCAACAAGTGATGCATCTTCCTCAAGCGGAGGCGCCGCCCCCTTCAAGGTACAAATCAACTTTGATATTCCTATATTTGAAGGACAGATAGACATAGATGCTGTAGATAAGTGGTTGAATCTACTAGAAGGGTATTTTTCTGTCCATAACTTTTCGAATAAAGAAAAGATTACTTTTGTGCTCCTCAAAGCCATTCCCCATGTCAAAGATTGGTGGGAAACATTCTGCGAGCAAAAGGACACAGAAGACTCATTATTTTTAGTCATGGCCACCTAGGAATCCTTCAGGGATGCTATTAAGGAACAATACTACGCTTTTGGAAGTTATGACGACTTGTATACCAAATGGACCACACTGCGACAAGAAAGAGACCAAGCAGTGCCAGAGTTCACAAATATCTTCCATACCTTACGCACCAAGCTGGGTATCAAAGATTCAAAGCGACATCTAGTGCTCAAGTATCGCGGTGGTTTGCATAGATACATCCAGACCGAAATGCAATTTCTGGACATCTCTTCCTTGGGCGTGGCCTACCGATATGCCGTCAAAATCGAGCAGAAGCTCAAACAAAAGACGCAGCAATTTGGGCCTGGGAACCCTTCACAGCAAAAGACAGGAAAGGGCGGCCCCAACCCACAGAATAAAGGACAAAGCAAAGATGGATAGTATCAGGACAAACGGTCCAAGCCGCAAGCAAAGAAGGACAACAGAAAAACAAAGAAAGATACCGGGAAGTGGTGCGACTTCCATAAGAGCCCTTGGCATAACACTATTGATTGCCGCTCAAAGCAGTCGCTGGTGGCCGAAGTGAAAGCATCTGAATCAGATGCGGGTTCTGACTCTGAGTCCGAACCAGAAAGGGGAAGACGGATCATTGACGCGGAACCCAGTGCCACCATTGCTACCACCAAGCTCCAGCCTGATGAACCAGACAAGCCAGAAGAAGGAGAACGCCTCTTCCATTCATAGATGTGGGTAAAAGGCACCCCGCTGTACTTCATTGTTGATAGTGGTAGCTAGAAGAATCTCATCTCATCAGAGGTCATCAAGCGTCTGGCCTTGCCGACAACACCGCACCCACAACCCTACACCATTGGATGGCTCCGCAAAGGAAGCGATCTCCGCATCAGCCAATAGTGTCGACTGCCATACGGCATCAAGCCCTTCAAGGACGAGGTATTGTGTGATGTTGCTCCTCTCGAAGTTTCAGATGTTCTTTTGGGCCAACCTTATTTATGGAAACGTCATGCTGTATATGAGTCTAGGCCTTGTAGTGTTATTATTTCTTTGAACAGGAAATTGTACAGGATACCCGAGGCAATTCCTCCTAGTGTTATTTCCTTGATCTCTGCTAAGCAATGTAGGAAGGTCATCTCTCAGACCGAAATTTTTTTCTTTGTGATTCGCTCTAAGAGTGAAAGAAAGATCGCAGCCACATCCCGGGCCTCCACGACCGATCTATCCACACAACAGAAGCAAGTGGATAAGGTGGTGGAAGGATACTCAGATATCTTCTCCTCTCCGACCGGGGTGCCTCTGCATTGCCAGGTCAAGCATCCCATCGATCTGACCCCAGGCGCACCGCTACCCAATGGGATAGTCTATTGTCGCTCTCTGTTGGAAAACGAGGAGATCAAGCGGCAGATCCAAGAATTGCTCCACAAGGGGTACATCCGTCCCAGTTCATCACCTTGTGGGAGCCCAATCGTGCTGGTGCAGAAGAAAGATGGGACCTGGCGACTCTGCATTGATTACCGGGCCCTGAATAAAATCACAGTCCGTAACCAGTACCCGATTCCCCGAATCGACAACCTCCTTGATCAGCTCACGGGGGCCAAATACTTCAGTAAGATTGATCTGAAGTCTGGCTACCACCAGGTCCCAATAGAACAGACAGATGTATGGAAGACTGCCTTTAAGTCAAAAGAAGGTCTTTTTGAATGGTTGGTCATGCCTTTTGGTTTGACAAATGCTCCAGCAACTTTTATGAGGATGATGGACGATATCCTACAACCTTTCACCAACAATTTTGTAGTGGTGTATCTGGATGACATCCTCATCTACAGCAAGACTTGGGAGGAGCACTCGCAGCATATTCAGCAGGTTCTGCACACCCTGCGAAAGCACAAACTATATGCAAACTTGGAAAAATGCTCCTTCGACATGGACAGGGTCCATTACTTAGGCTACATCATTGATCGACATGGACAGGGTCCATTACTTAGGCTACATCATTGATCGACATGGTGTGCATGTGGATCCAGCCAAGATCCAGGTCATCCGTGACTGGCCAGCCCCAACCACACTCACTGAACTTCGGAGCTTCTTGGGCCTCGCCAATTTCTATCGCCGGTTCATGCTGGGATTCTCTCATATCGCATGTTCCCTCAGCCAAGTGACCAGGGGTGGTGGTAAGGCAAAATTTGTGTGGGGCCTGTCCCAACAACAAGCCTTTGATGACTTGAAGAAGCATTTGTGCTCATCACCGGTACTCTCATTACCAAACCTGCAACATCCCTTTGAGATCGAGACATATGCTTCAGATTATGCTGTGGGCGTCGTTCTCACTCAACATGGCCACCCCATGGCATATCATAATGAGACACTATCAGATGTTGTCCGCAAGTACCCTACCTACGACAAAGAAATGTACTCCATTGTACAAGCCTGCCGCCAGTGGAGACATTACATTCTTGGGAAGGAGACAGTCATCCACACTGATCACAAGCCACTACAGTTCATGCAGACCCAAGGAAAGTTGCAGAATGACCGCCGTCAGAAGTGGTCAACATATTTACAGCAGTTCCACCTCAACATCAAATATAAAATAGGGAGTACCAACCGAGTTGCTGACTGCCTCAGTCGACCTCCAGTCGCGGCACTTACCACGGTGCTAGACTCTTGTGGCCACGAGACCTCCGGATGGCCCCACCTCTACGAGACAGACCCTGACTTCTCCGCCACCTATCAAATGTTGGGCACCAACTCAGTGGTTGCTAATTTCCATCTTCAAGATGGGTTGTTGTGTCATCTGGGCCATCTCTGCATTCCATCAAGCGAGCGTGCGAATCTGATTTGGGAAGCTCACTACAGTCGGGTGGCAGGACACTTTGGCGTCGAAAAGACAGTGGCAGTGTTGCAGAAACATTTCTACTAGCCGAAACTTCGACAGGATGTCGGCAAGTATATCAAGTCCTGCACCGCTTGCGCTATTGCTAAACCGACCACTAAGAAACAGGGCCTATACATCCCTCTGCCTACTCCTGACAGGCCGTGGGAATCCATCTCAATGGACTACATGTCAGGCCTCCCATCCACCAAGAGGGGAAACGACTGTGTTTTTGTGGTTGTTGATCGCTTTTCCAAGATGGCGATTCTAGCTGCTTGCAAGAAGAACATCACAGCAGAAGCCACTGCCAAGCTCTTCTTTGAACGAGTATGGGTACATTTTGGGATCCCACAGACCATTATCTCATACCATGACAGTCGGTTCCTCAGCTCATTCTGGTCAAGCCTCTGGTCATTGTTGGATACCCAGCTCACCAAATCCACTACCTTCCACCCCCAGATCGATGGACAAACGGAGGTCATCAACCAGATGGTCATACATATCCTGCACATATACAATTCAACACACCCCCGCAAATGGGATTAGAGTCTCCCCTATGTCCAACATAGCTACAACCGAGCCCTGCATAGCTCAACTGGCCACAACCCCTTTTAGGTGGGGTTGGGATTCCAACCATTGGGCCCCATGGATGTTGCACTTCCCCTTGTGACCACCTCGGCCGACTCGTCCCCAGAAGCTGACAAAGCCGCCCGGTTCATTGAACGGATCGAGCATATCTGCCAACAGGTTCAGGATATTCTACAGAAGTCTAATGCCAAGTACAAGTAGCGCCATGATCAACATCAGGTGCCACATAAGTTTCAGGTAGGCGACAAAGTTTGGTTGCATTTGCAGAAAGAACGCCTTATAGGGCCCCATCGAAAGCTTCGCTCACTCCGTTATGGGCCATACACCATCACCAAGGCGGTGGGTGACAATGCTTTTGAGCTCAACATCCCCCCCTTCCTTGGTCTGCATCCAGTCTTCAACGTGGCTCTCCTTCGGCCATATTTCCCACCACTATTAGACACCTCAGAGATGGCAGAGAAGTTGACACCAACAGAGCTCAACCCTGACTTCCTAGAACAAGCATCCAGTGATCATATTGCAGACACACAGATCAAGGGCACTTGACATCAAAGGATCCAACTTTATCGAGTTGTCAAAGCAGGGCAACTCCTGCACCAAGGCAAGTGACTCACCCAAGGCCAAATGCAACAGAAATTTCCTCATCTGATGGGGGAACTCAACGCAATGGAGACCATTGCTTGCTAAGGAGGGAGGATTGATCAAGGTGGATATTGGTGGCCACCCACCTTTCCAACTGGCTCAAAACAGTTTTATGGCAATTTTGGTATTGTACTATTTTTAGGAGTTTTTCGGGTCCTGAACTTCCGGGGCCATTTTGAGGCCCTAAACGACCTTTTTTGGCGATTTGGGGGGCCAACTAGTTTCCTTTGACATACATTTGGCCCCGGTCGAAAGTTGTAAATCTCGGATAGACCTTTCCAACGGGCTACCGAGCGCCCCAAATGGAAGTTGATGTATTAACTTACCCAAACGGAGCCCACATGACTTTTGGCGCTTCATCTCCTAGGGTTAGGTTTTTGGATGTCTAGGGTTTTTGACATTCCTGTTTATTGTAAAAGGCCTTGAGAGCCTCATTGTAACCATCTTCTTGCGAAATGAGCGCAGCCGTCACATCTCTTCTCAGAGATAAGCCGCCACCATTCCAGCAAGCTTGTTTTCCGCTGCATTTTACAGTTCTAGCTTATTTCCTTATTGAATAGAAAACCAGTTTTACTGTATCTCTGTTATTTTGTGTTAAGCATCTGATAATAATCTGTATTCATTTCGTTCTGCTCATAAAATCCGGATCACAACAAGCTCAAAACCCAAAAAAATGGAAAGAAATGAAAAATGTAAACCGCTAAAAAGAAAGAGGGTGGAGTTTAGGTTTACCTCACACTGACGGCACAAGAAACAGCTGATCATGACTCCTGCAATCAACGGTTGAAAATCACTCTCCAAAGGTCACTTTAACTCTACAACTTGGTAAAAAAACAATAGTAATTCTTTTTCACTATTTTGCCCTATTTACATTGTAAAACGGAATATTCCTTTTTTAATTTATTGTTTATTGGGCTATTTTTCCTATAGTTGCAAGTGTTTTGCACATTTGAACACCTAATCGACTGTTTTGACCTAGTTTTCAGAGATTTGCAGGTGCGATATGATGTCATAAATGATTGCTCGTGTTTGTATCCTTTTCACTCTCGTTGTTGTGTGTGAACAACTCTTTGAGCGTTTTTATGTCATTATCCCGCTCATTAAAACCAACTAATGATGACATCGAGCTAACTCTTTGTTCCTTCTCATGCTCGTAAAGCGATGAGAATAAGGGACCGAGTTATAGTTTATTGCTTTTTTGGGCTCGTTAAACTTCCACAAAAAAGGAATCCCTCGGAGTCTTTCTTTAATCTCTTTTCAGGCTCTCGAAATACGAAAAGGTTTCCAAGCAAACTTGATACGTTCACGCTTGTAAAAGTATTTGAATGATCGTCTTTCCGGTGATAGTTTACCCCTTTTTCGGACCAGGAGGCACTACTTACGAAAAAGGAACACTACATCCAATCATGACTGGAAGAGTTCTCTCTCGCGTTGTTTTACCCTTTTTTTGTGCGAAGAGACTAACTTTAGGAAAAAGGAACTTAGGAGTCTTCTTTAGTTCTTTTCAAACTCTCTAAACATGAAATGACGTCGAGTTTACCTTCTATGGACTCGTTAAAATTTAACATCGAAGGGCCCATCATGGGACGAACCCCTCCTCTCCTAGGTTCGTAAAACATTTGGGATTGGACTCGTCTATGGGATGAGCTATACCAAGCATCTGTTACCCTTCTCAAGCTCGTTTAAAAAAAAAAAGAGGTACTCATCAAACATGATGGGGAATAGGGATGAGATTGTGTTCATTGTTATTATGGAAGTACTTAGTCGCTCTTGAACATGGCACTTGTTTGCATTTGCATTCAATACTTGTGTAATCCGCCTGTCTTCGAGTCCTACTGATTCCACGATTCATGTCACTCCTTTGGGTCATCCAAAGAATGCTTCCATCATCAGTTTCATTGAGGGTTGGTATCCTTCTTGGCATGTCAATACTGCTAAGTAATGCTATGACCGTGTTCAAGAGACATTTGTTATTCATCATCTACGGTCAGTGTACCTTCCATCATGTCGGTCTACCCTGAGACAGTATTGCACACCATTCTATCGTCCGATTCACTCCAAACATTTGTGGTCGTGTTTCATGTCGATGATGGGGGATTCATCATGGCCTTCCTTCGACGAGTTCATCCTTGTCGACTTCAACACATCATCCAGGGTTTGAATCTAGAAACCAATCAAGTACCTTGGGCCTGCATGCCTCAATGGCAGGTTACCTCGCTTTCAAAATGAGTTTACATCATTGACTCTTGATTGGAAGATTCCATTGAGCGTTCGACCTCAACTCATTCATTCACGCTTGATGGTATGTACTATGATACCTTGGGAATCATCGACATCAATGGTGATCTCCCTCGCGCTTGTTAACGATATACATCAATGACTGGTAATCAATTGGTTTCTACCATGTCTGACTCCAAGGCATTGTAATCACATGGATAGATTCGTATCACTGCAGGTTTGGCTTGAAGACCCTGGGTTGTTCTCATAGTTTACCCAGGTTGCGATGGGGATTGTTTGAGTTATATTACACAGATCCACTTTGTATTAGTCGTGGATGTGTTATCATCTCATCATGGATCTACGATTATGTCCAGTAGCCATGATTGTGTTTAGTCGGTCTTTACTACCATGGATCTGCAATGTATTGGTCGGCAGCCATGTTGTGCATCATATGAGACTTGTATCTCAGAGTCAGTTGTACTGCAGCAATGCCTTCCAACCAACAATTCCTTTCCATCTATATTTCAAAGCATATCACCTGTTTTAGTTTACCAGCTTCATGCTTTGGGGGGAATTCTGTTACAACTAAATCTCGTCATCATGAGTCCTATGTCAACTCAGTGCCTTGATCCTTGAAGTTTCCCTGACCTGAAGTCATCTAGATCAAGTTGTTGATCCTTTATCCACATTTTCTAGTTAGGCCGACGCAACTTGTCTTACAGCAAGAAGCGCTTGGCTAGGTTAGGCACAGAGTGTCATCTGGCAGCCTGCGTCGGTGGCTCAGGTTGCCTTCATTCAACCTGCGCTTGCCCCTTCCTGGCACAAATTTTCCTCATACAACATGCGCCAGGGTTGGTTTAAATGGATAAATGAGACCTTCGAGCGACTTCTCAAAGCATGATGAGGTGGAGGGTCATCCCTAACTTCTAGGTGAGATGGCCTTCGGTTCCCTAACCTCAAGGGATGATCCCTTAGCCTTATACCCATAATATTCAACCTACTCTATCCACTTGGTCTTATAAATATGAAGCTCCTCTCCATTCCAAAGGGAGGAAAGTCTATAGTACTCTCATGTTGGTGAAATTATCTTAGGTAACTCTCACTCATCCTTGAGAGACTTACTTCATCTCTGGAAGCTTGGCTTGGTTTGGCTTGTTGGAAGGAAGGTTGCGACGTTAAGGCATAGGTTGTAACGTTCTCTTATATTGTACTCTCCTTTATACAGTTAATACAATCTCTTCCCATATATGTTATCATGTTGCTAATGTGTAGAGCTTACTTCCTTAACTGTTAGCTTAGATCAATCGTATGTGATATATGCTTTTACTGTTTGATTGTTTCCACTTGTTCAATAGGAATTTACAGTTTTAGATCTGAAGGTGATGGAGCATTGGATCAAACGAAGAGCAAGAGGACTTACGAATCTCAGGTAAGAGACTCGTTTATCTATTTGCATTTCTATTGATCTAGGGAAGCTGATTCTATTCTGTGTTTATTTGTTCTAGATCCACTTGGACTAGGGAGATCTGGCCTTTAAGTCCGCTTAGGTAGATTGTCTGAAAACAATAACTTATGTGTTTCTTCATTAAACAAATTTCATTGTTGTTGTGCACCAACATTTATAAATAAATCAAGGCTTCTTTACTTGTGAATTCACAAAGTTAAAAGCAATCATATGCAATTTTGAACCATGTACATATGCTTGTGATACATGCTATTGTACTATTTTTGTCACATTATGAGAATTTTCATTGTTGTAATTACAATGTCCCTACATATGTGGAAAAATTGAGGGTTGAAATGATTACATATGTCTTGGATATAATTTGGAAGGTGCTTCACGACCCTATAAAAGGTTGATGTTATGAATACATCATCAAAGGAAACAATTGAGGATTGAAATGCTTACATATGTCTTGGATACAATTTGGGAGGAGCTTCATGACCCTATAAAATTTTGGTGTTATGAATACATGGTTAAATGAAGCCATTGATGATAATGATTTCTAAGAAGCTTTAGCAAACACATGGTGTGTAGTGCGGCATGGGAGCAATTTTATAATATTTAATTATGGACCTAGATGAAATAATTGAGTCTCTCTAAACATAATTGAACTAATTATCAACTTGAAACTTGATAAGTATTTATTCACATTTATTTATAAACATAGCTTGGAGTGAATTTTTGTCATGTCCCCAATTAAATGATTTTACGATAAATAATTAAGTTGGCCTACCCAATTCCTAAGGGTTATGTGGAAGAATTAAAATATTGACATTTAACCCCAAGGTCTATAGTTTCTCATGAAAATCCAATATTCTAAATTTATGGTGGAAAAATAGGCCAATAAATTATGGAATAAATGTTAAATGCTCCAAAATGAAGTGGCATTAGGTCCTAGTTGGACTTGGGGGTGCATAAGTGGACATGTGGGGTCCACATGAGAGAATATTCCTCCTTTTAACATGGTGCCATCCCCAAATTCGAGTTGGAGGGAAGAGGTAACATTCAGAAGGAATAGGAAGGGTCATAGGGATAAAAATAGGCAATGACATATTCTATGACAACTATGACAAGAATTATGACAGATTCTATGACACCTATGACACTTATGATAGATTCTATGGAATCTATGACAATGCAAGAGCTAAAAATAGACCAAGAGGGTGCATGAGAGGAGTTACACATCTCCAAATCATCCAAAAGATTCCCCAATTCGAATTCATGGAGGAGTTGGAGACAAAAGATGAGCCAAGTGTCATGTGGGGCCAATGAAGGGTCATAACCCCCACTAATATGAATTTCATGAGTAATTAGGAGATAATTTGAGTTCTAAGGAGGGAAATGAGTCAACTAAAGTTATTAAAAGGAGGCCAAGTCTAAATGGAGCAACTTTTGGTCATTTTTTGTTTGCATATTTGCAATTTGGGAGAGCTTCAAGCTTGTCCTTGCATGGTGGATGTTCATCCTCCCTGCCTTAAAACCAATTTTGAGGGTGCAAGATTCCCATCCAAGTTGGTTGATGGAGAGACCATTTAGACCTTTCCATAGAGCTTCATGGAATTTTTTTTTCCAGGTTCAACCCCCATCTGAGTTCGAGTTCATATTCAGTCTTTCTTCTCTTCTCTCATTCTACTATCTTTCTCTCAATGTTCATGTAAAGTGAGATAACACACTCTTTGTTGCATATAGATAATGGAAGGCTATTGTTTTGAACTTATGAAATTGTTAATGGATGCATAACTCTGTAATGGATATATAATGAGATCCAAAAATCGAAATAGTAAACACTTCATGTACTATTTCTCCAAGTAACATTGATATTCGAGCTAGTTTCCTCACTATATTCTCATGGTGATTGTAGCATGTTTTGTATCAGTTTGATTCATAATTTTATGGAGGTGTTGCATGATATTTAAGATGCATATGGAATTTAAATATATGTCCAAAATATTGTATTCATACCCCTCAAGTCATACTATAGTTTGCAACATTAATTCATGCTCCCTTGTCCACCATTTTCACATAAATTGTATGCCTTGGAATCTGTTGTCCTTTGGGAGACTTATCCGACCCTAAAACCTGATATAGTGCTGCACACATGTTTTCCTAATGTCCTCTAACATAACCAATTCTCATATTGAGTATTAGGGAAGTTCGTCCAGTTTTTGGAAGGGAAAATAGTGGCAGACCTAGGGGGGATTTTCACCAATCCAATTGACTAGTTTTGTCCCAAGTCTTCTCTCCTTAAAAATTGCAAACCATGAATGTTTAAAACATAGGTTTGGGTGTCTAAAGGGTGTATTAGAGTGTCCTATATCCTCCTAATTCCCTCTTTCCACAATTCGAAAACATTTGGAGGTGTTTGGAACAGTTTGTGTACAACATTCCTAGAATCGAAATTGGGTGAATTTGAGCAACTTTCATAGAAGGGATATTACAATTTTATCATTTCAAATATCAAAGTTATATGATATTTGTAGACATTAAAATCGGTATAGAAACATCGCCTTGGATTGGTGATGCTAAGTGAAGCAAACTAAACGCATAGGTTTCTATTATAAGAATTCCAAGATCTTTTGGCTTTGCACAACACAACAAGAGGATTGGGGCTTCTTTCCACTTTATATTTATTGAAATTTATGGAAACATTGGTAGTAGAGTACCAAATATCTGGCCTAAATGGGGAGATCTTATTGTTTAGTAGAGTCGATTTCTAAATATATTTATAGTAGCTATAATACATAATTAAGATGCCAACAAATTGTTGGTCTTAATTATGTGCTTCATTTGACCTAAAATAGAGACTACATACATAATTATTTTCAACATTTTCATCATAGACATATAAAATCATGTTTTTTTAAAAATAATAATACACACATACAACAACAAAATACATTCAGTGTGTTAAGTAAATTCTGCTCTACATCCTCCACCTCATCATCTTCAACTAAAACATTTTCTCCTATTACTTTTTCTTCTCTCGAATGAGTTGAGATATATTCCTTCATTACTACAAGCCATGCATTAAACTATTATGCAAACAATGCAAATAATTAAAAATACCAAATGATTAGTGTCATAGAAATCTCTTACCTTGATTCATATTCAACATTAACAATAAATGATGTTTTAACCATCTATCAATAAAAAAAGCAATGAACAATAATGAAAACTAACTTACGTTCATATTCCAATTCTTGTCCTTTATTGTTTTTTTATGCACGTCATTTTTTATTTTCTCTCTCAAATTTGTTGACTCGACATAAAAAAAAAATAGAAACATGTGTTTTTATCCAAATTGATACCTCAAGAATCACCTCTTGAGCAGACTTCACACGTTGCTCGTTAAAAATACATATAGATTAATATCACAAGGATTCACAATGGAAACATGGAGACCTATGAAGTTGACATAAAATGTTGTGTATTGTCTTTCAAATCTTGGGTTGCATGGTAATATTCTTTGTTCTATTTATTTTCTTCACTTAGTATTTTATATTGTATATCTTTTGATCTTGCTCTTTTTTAGAAGGGATTTTGATATGACCATGTAGTTGTTCAACCTTCATGGTGGATCACAACGCAATGTTATTGGATCCCATGAATGGACCATTTATCTTAGATCATTGCACTCGAGGGTGAAACAATAAAAATGCTTACAACATTCCTCTTCTTTTATAATTCCAAAAGTTGCATCCTCTGACAATTAGATAATACATCAGCATAGATCCAAATCCTAGGCTCTATCAAGCGCCGAGAGGGATCAAATCTCCCGAGGTGTAAACCTCTCCTTGAATAGCTCCTTGAGTGAATAGCGGCTGTAGCAGTAAATTTATTTTAAATTTAAATTCAAATTTAAGTGAAATTAAAATTTAAAATTTAAAACATATTTAAAATTACCTATTCGACGCTCATAACACTTTGCTCAGATTTAAAATTAGTTATTCGCCGCTCATAATGCTTTCTCTATTGTGCAGAATCGTGTTTTATAAATTTGTATGAATTTTTTTGTATTATGTTTGTTTTTTTGTATTATATATAGTCACCGTTTCTAAATTCATGTCGTTTCTAAATGGCCGACCAAATAAATTTATTACTCTGAAAATTAATTTGTTACATGACAGACTTTACTTTTATTATAATGGCCGAAAAAATATTAATTAGTTTATCACATTATCACTTTTTACTATTAGATGTAACACTACATCACACATGTAACGCTACATCATACACTTTACACAATCTCCCTCATATTATTACTTTTTACTATTAGATGTAATGCTACATCACACATGTAACGCTACATCATACACGTTACAAGATCTCCCTCATATGATCACTTTTTACTATTAGATGTAACGCTACATCACACATGTAACGCTACACATACACGTTACAAGATCTCCCTCATACTGGGCTGTAAAGCGCATCTCGACACAATGATCAAAATTTATTACTTGAGACATGTGGGGAATGTTTAAAGGCTCTTTTGTCTTAGTCGAGGTTTCATACTCTATGTAATTTATGTGGCCATTTTAAAACATAAAAACTCCAATATCAATAAAAATGATTAGGAAAATAACAAAATATTTGAACAAACCATGACTAATAACTAATATAATAAATATTAACCAAATGAACATCATAATCTACCTGCATTAATTACTAAAAAAACATCAAGGGAAAATTTAACCATGGTATCCACATTTTTTCATATGACTCCCTTATGTGCATGAGAGGAGTTACACATCTCCAAATCATCCAAAAGATTCCCCAATTCGAATTCATGGAGGAGTTGGAGACAAAAGATGAGCCAAGTGTCATGTGGGGCCAATGAAGGGTCATAACCCCCACTAATATGAATTTCATGAGTAATTAGGAGATAATTTGAGTTCTAAGGAGGGAAATGAGTCAACTAAAGTTATTAAAAGGAGGCCAAGTCTAAATGGAGCAGCTTTTGGTCATTTGTTATTTGCATATTTGCAATTTGGGAGAGCTTCAAGCTTGTCCTTGCATGGTGGATGTTCATCCTCCCTGCCTTAAAACCAATTTTGAGGGTGCAAGATTCCCATCCAAGTTGGTTGATGGAGAGACCATTTAGACCTTTCAATAGAGCTTCATGGAAATGTTTTTTTCCAGGTTCAACCCCCATCTGAGTTCGAGTTCATATTCAGTCTTTCTTCTCTTCTCTCATTCTACTATCTTTCTCTCAATGTTCATGTAAAGTGAGATAACACACTCTTTGTTGCATATAGATAATGGAAGGCTATTGTTTTGAACTTATGAAATTGTTAATGGATGCATAACTCTGTAATGGATATATAATGAGATCCACAACTCAAAATACTAAACACTTCAGGTACTATTTCTCCAAGTAACAGTGATATTCGAGCTAGTTTCCTCCCTATATTCTCATGGTGATTGTAGCATGTTTTGTATCAGTTTGATTCATAATTTTACAGAGGTGTTACTTGATATTTAAGATGCATATGGAATTTAAATATATGTCCAAAATATTGTATTCATACCCCTCAAGTCATATTATAGTTTACAACATTAATTCATGCTCCCTTGTCCACCATTTTCACATAAATTGTATGCCTTAGAATCTGTTGTCCTTTGGGAGACTTATCCAACCCTGAAACCTGATATAGTGCTGCACACATGTTTTCCCGATGTCCTCTAACATAACCAATTCTCATATTCAATATTAGGGAAGTTCGTACAGTTTTTGGAAGGGAAAATAGTGGCAGACCTAGGGGGGATTTTCACCAATCCAATTGACTAGTTTTGTCCCAAGTCTTCTCTCCTTAAAAATTGCAGACCATGAATGTTTATAACATAGGTTTGGGTGTCTAAAGGGTGTATTAGAGTGTCCTATATCCTCCTAATTCCCTCCTTCCACAATTCGAAAACATTTGGAGGTGTTTGGAACAGTTTGTGTACAACATTCCTAGAATCGAAATTGGGTGAATTTGAGCAACTTTCATAGAAGGGATATTACAATTTTATCATTTCAAATATCAAAGTTAGATGATATTTGTAGACATTACAATCGGTATAGAAACATCGCCTTGGATTGGTGATGCTAAGTGAAGCAAACTAAAAGCATAGGTTTCTATTATAAGAATTCCAAGATCTTTTGGCTTTGCACAACGCAACAAGAGGATTGGGGCTTCTTTCCACTTTATATTTATTGAAATTTATGGAAACATTGATAGTAGAGTACTAAATATCTGGCCTAAGTGGGGAGATCTTATTGTTTAATAGAGTCGGTTTCTAAATGTATTCATAATAACCATATTCATTGAAGATGCCAACAAATTGTTGGTCTTAATTATGTGCTTCATTTGACCTAAAATAGAGGCTACATACATAATTATTTTCAACATTTCCATCATAAACATATAAAATCATGTTTTTTTTTAAATAATAATACACACATAGGACAACAAAATACATTTATTGTGTTAAGTAAATTCTGCTCTACATCCTCCACCTCATCATCTTCAACTAAAACATTTTCTCCTATTACTTTTGCTTCTCTCGAATGAGTTGAGATATATTCCTTCATTACTACAAGCCATGGATTAAACTATTATGCAAACAATGCAAATAATTAAAAATATCAAATGATTAGTGTCATAGAAATCTCTTACCTTGATTCATATTCAACATTAACAATAAATGATGTGTTAACCATCTATCAATAAAAAAAGCAATGAACAATAATGAAAACTAACTTACGTTCATATTCCAATTCTTGTCCTTTATTGTTTTTTTATGCACATCATTTTTTATTTTCTCTCTCAAATTTGTTGACTCGACATAAAAAAAAAAGAAACATGTGTTTTTATCCAAATTGATACCTCAAGAATCACCTCTTGTGCAGATTTCACACGTTGCTCGTTAAAAATACATATAGATTAATATCACAAGGATTCACAATAGAAACATAGAGACCTATGAAGTTGACATAAAATGTTGTGTATTGTCTTTCAAATCTTGGGTTGCATGGTAATATTCTTTGTTCTATTTATTTTCTTCCATTAGTATTTTATATTGTATATCTTTTGATCTTGCTCTTTGTTACAAGGGATTTTGATATGACCATGTAGTTGTTCAACCTTCATGGTGGATCACAATGCAATGTTATTGGATCCCATGAATGGACCATTTATCTTAGATCATTGCACTCGAGGGTGAAACAATAAAAATGCTTACAACATTCCTCTTCTTTTATAATTCCCTAAGTTGCATCTTCCGACAATTAGATAATACACCAGCATAGATCCAAATGCTAGGCTTTATCAAGCGCCGAGAGGGATCAAATCTCCCGAGGTGTAAACCTCTCCTTGAATAGCTCCTTGAGTGCAATACCTTGAGTGAATAGCGGCTGCAGTAGTAAATTTATTTTAAATTTAATTTCAAATTTAAGTGAAATTAAAATTTAAAATTTAAAACATATTTAAAATTACCTATTCGGCGCTCATAACACTTCACTCAGATTTAAAATTAGTTATTCGCCGCTCATAATGCTTTCTCTTCTGTGCAGAATCATGTTTTATAAATTTGTATGAATTTTTTTGTATTATGTTTGTTTTTTTGTATTATATATAGTCACCGTTTCTAAATTCACGTCGTTTCTAAATGGTCGACCAAATAAATTTATTACTCTGAAAATTAATTTGTTACATGACGGACTTTACTTTTATTATAATGGCCGACAAAATATTAATTAGTTGATTACATTATCACTTTTTACTATTAGATGTAACACTACATCACACATGTAACGCTACATCATATACTTTACACAATCTCCCTCATATTATTACTTTTTACTATTAGATGTAACGCTACATCACACATGTAACGCTACATCATACACGTTACAAGATCTCCCTCATATGATCACTTTTTACTATTAGATGTAACGCTACATTACACATGTAACACTACACATACACGTTACAAGATCTCCCTCATACTGGGCTGTAAAGCGCCTCTTGACGCAATGATCAAAATTTATTACTTGAGACATATAAAGAATGTTTAAAGGCTCTTTTGTCTTAATCGAGGTTTCATACTCTATGTAATTTATGTGGCCATTTTAAAACATAAAAACTCCAATATCAATAAAAATGATTAGGGAAATAACAAAATATTTGAACAAACCATGACTAATAACTAATATAATAAATATTAACCAAATGAACATCATAATCTACCTGCATTAATTACTAAAAAAACATCAAGGGCAAATTTAACCATGGTATCCACATTTTTTCATATGACTCCCTTATATGCAATGTAAGACACTAAAAAGAACCATAACTCTCCATCTTGAAAAATACAATCATTATTAAAAGGGCCTTCCTCTCTTATAACAAATTTATGTCTACTAGCCTAGTGGGTTAGCTCCTATTGCAAAGGCTACGTCATAGGTAGATCCACCACCACTAGAGGTCTACCCGTTAACCTATAAGCAAGGACCCATCCCATGAAGAGATCCAAAGCCAATTGTTTAATCAAGAACATCAAAATTTGGGAAGGCTCCAAGAGAGGATATGGGGTAGTTGTTTTGATCGATGTTCCATCACGTACTATTGCTATTGGTAATCCTTCTATATTAGTTTGTGGCAAGCGCAATTCGAACAACTTGTTCGAGACTCTTAAAGAGACTATGGATCATACCTCATTCATCAATGAGTGGTCTGATTATGTTTATGTCATTTAGTGTTACATATGCATTGGTATGGCATTAATATCTTTGAAAATGCACATTTGTAAATTGGAAGGTTTGGGAGGCCAAAATGATGAGGCAATGGTTAATTTAAATTATTAATAGATTGAGTAATTGGCCATAATTAGATTATAGTTGGATGGAGATTGCATGTCAATGTTATTCAATGGGAAAGGGTTAATTATTAATAGTTAATTGGACATAATTATACATGTCAATGCTATTTAATAGGAAAAGGTGAATTTAATAGTTAATTATGTATAATTATACTATGGCTAGATGGAGATTGCATGTTAATGTTATTCAATTGTTGTTTTGCTTTCTTAGTTATGGTGAGCTAATGTTATTAGTTAGGATAGTTAGGAGAGTCAACTGTATTTTTGTACCATAGTGTTCTTTGTTTTAGATCCAATGCATAAATCGATTTAGACGTAATTTCATTGACTAAAGTATGGTTTGTTTAGACCTAATTTCATTGACCAAAGTCTGCTTTGGTTCTATGTTAGAGACTTATGCATCTTGGTTTGTTTACTAATGAAGTATGGACTTTAGCTTCGATTTGTTGAGTAATGAACATCGATGAAGTTTTAAGAGCTTCCTTTTCATAGAATATTTACTTCTTAGGTGGGAACGAAGGTGGCTTGACTAATCACATTGAGCAATGGGCATCGATGAAGTTTTATGAGCTTCTTTGCATATAAATGTTTACATCTTAGGTGGGAACGAAGGTGCTTTGAGTGGTCACATTGAAACCTTAGAATATAAAAGAACATTGCCATTAAATTGTACTCAAAGAACCTACGAATTTCTCAAGCCTCAAAAAAATGAGAGAGCTTGAAGAAGGAGAGCAAAGTCCTTCAGATTAGTACAATATGGTACAATGTTAGTGAGTAGGTTGTCCTAGGATTCGATCACAAAGAGGGATCACTTATGATAAAATGAATGTATGCATCCTCATTATTTCTTTGAGCAGTGGAAACTCCGGTCTTTCTCTTTTCCAAAAAGGGCTTTATCTATAAGGCCGGATCTAATGAAAAACCTATATGTTTTCAGGCTTTATCATATCTAGATTAAGATACGATAAGGTGAGTTCCTATTCTCATTACCACATAGTTGAAAGCTATCAAGTTTCAATAGGTCCAATCAAACTTTTCACATATTTTTGGGAGTATGTTTGATGTCTATGCAAGGTAATGGAAATTTTTGGATGTATAGGGATTATTGAAACAATTAATTTACTTGTTTTAGTGGGATTTGTGTTGTCCTAACAATCATTTTTCTTTACTAGGCAAGGTGTTGAAATTGGTAGTGGAATTTGTTGTCACTTTCTGGTCAAATAAATGATAAATCATGATCTCTGAAGACCACTCAAGCTTTCTTAAAATAAGTCTCAAAATACAAAAAAATCATCGGACCCAAGCATGGTCCATTTAATACTATCTTGGTGAGTATATACTCGTGAACAAATGTAGGTTTTCATATCTAATTGTCATAGGTTTAAAGTCATTCATCAAATTTGAATGTTATTAAATATAATATTAAATGGAATTTTAAGCAACAAAATAGTGCAAATAAGATTATATTTTAATAGTTTTGTAGACTTTCATTATAAGGTACATAGGGTTTTATTATTTAAAAAACATAAAATACATTAATGTGCTTCCATCGTGACTTATAAGATCACATCAATTAGACTTTTTTCTTATAAGAATAATTACTTAATACATGAACTTTCACATTTTAGCTTTTGAAATACACCTAAGTTGAAATACACATATACTTATTGCAAGTTTAGGAATTTACAAATGCATTTTTAATCAACATATTGTTCATACTTGTCTTAGTGTTCATACTTGCATGGCACTTTATTTAAAAGACAATGTCAACTTTCCATCTATTAGTGCTCTCGACGTTCCTTTGCACCTCTTGGGGCAATTGCTAGTTTATGCTCTTTTTAAAGTGTGAACACAAAAATTCTCTCATTTTCCATTTTTTTTAGTTTAATATAGTATTTTAAATTAACTTTTAAAATTATAAAAAATATATTAATATAAATTACAAGTTAAAATTTGAATTGTGAAATAATTAATTATTATATTATTTACTACAGTACAATAATAAATTACAAGTAAAAGTTTGAATTATGAAATAGTAAATTATTATTATATTATTTATTGCATTACAAGTTAATAAAAAATATTTCATTTTATTTTAAAATAATAATATAAATAATTCAATAATATTAAATAATGATAATGTAAAAAATAATTTTCATTTTCATTTAAAAAATAATCTCTATCCATTTTAAAAAATACTAGAGTTTTGGATCATGGATTATTATTTATAGAAGAAGAGAAGTTGCTTTATTAATATTTGTAATTATGATTTAATCGATTTTAATATGAATTTTTTATAATAAAAATTTGTCTTGATTATATTATTGAATTTGATATTTTAAAATATGATTCATATAGTAAATATTGATATCAAAACAATACAAACAATTCATGTAATATCCTGATTTTGACCCCGTTGCATTAAAATATAAATGATGTAATATCATTATAAAATCATGGTGAGGAGTTCAAGGCCAAGGCCTCACCATCAATTTAGTGTTAAAATTGATGCATATGGTTTATGTGTTAGCCAGACAAAATAGAAATCGTAAATATCATGTAAGTATGCATTTTAATAAAAATAACCACAACTAGCTATGCAATGCAACAAGAGTGTGGGGGCATGATTTTTACAAGGAATTGGGAGAGAAATATTCAAACCCTTGGAGCCAATAAATCCAAGCCAAGTGTCAATGAGAGTGCCCATGAACCATCAACTACCCATTTTGACTTCTATACCCAATCATTTATTTCTTCCAAGATTTGGTTGAGGCAGTTAATGCTTGGGGAATGGAGAGGTATGGCTACCCAATTTTGTGTATGGGCAAGCCATCAATTTGGAAAATCATGTTTTGGATTCTAGGGCAAGAAAACACCCACAAAATTGCCCCCCAAACTATTCTTCACCCATTGTCTTTGCTCCCTCACGCAGTCTGAGCTTCCTGGGTGTTTTTCCTCACGTTTCCCCCTAGTTTTCCCTCATTTTCCACAGCTGGGAAGTGGTTTTTGTGATATAGAACAATGGGGAAGAAGAAGAATCCGATTTGGGGGTCCCAGGAGGTCATTTTTGCCATTTAAATGCGTATATACATGTGGGATGAATCAGTTTTGCTTAATGTGGTCGATTTCCCTTCCAACAACTTGATTTGGAGAAAATCCATGGACATTTTTTTTTGTACAACCCACAGTTGAAAACGTTTTGCTATGCCAACAATTGTGCTTGCCGTGTGTAGAAAGAGTATGCTAGGGCATGGGTTATGGGTATACATTGCTTTGGCTTGAGCTTGAGTGCAAGCATCCAAAAATAGAAGAGGGTTCACATTTGGCTTGATAAACCCAGCTATGGACTGGCTTGGCTTAGATGTGATGTTCATTTTGCTATGCATGAGTTTGAGTGTTCCCATTCCTTGTGGAAATCATGCCCAACTCGGGGGTGGAAATTGTGTTGAGAGATTGATGCATACAATCGGCCTATGGCTGGGTGGAACATTGCAACTACATAGTTAGTTGCTCGAGACAACTTCACCATCAAGATAAGTATTCTCTATGTGTATTAAACTCTGCAATGTTTTTAATTATTGATTGTTCTGATTATGTTGATGAATGCATGTGAACTGTTTGTGGATATAGATTTTAGTTCCACCGTGTTTATTTGATTATGCATCTACACACATATGCATTTTACTTGTTTTATGAATTGTCAATTATGAATGGGGCTGAGTTTTTGTAAAAGCCGAGAATCATAGTCATGTTCACTTCCTTGCGTGGGATCGATGGGAGGTGACGTGACAATTCAACAAACTTACATCTATTTATTTATATTGTAATTTATATTATGTTTTCAAAAGTAAATATATTTAACTTATTTAGGTTTACCTACTTTATACTATTCTTTTCATAACATTTACTATGCAATTTCACAATTTTTAAGATTTTAAGATATTAACATTTGATATATATTGATATAGATATAAAACACTTTATATTGATATAATAATTTTTACGTATTTATATAAAACCTTACTTAGATTTTATTTTTATTTTTAAATTAATTTCGAATAATTTATTTGTTTTTTGTTTTTTGTTTTTTAAATTTACGCAACTCTTGTTTTTTAATTTGTTTATACTTCTAGCCCATTGGTAAGGGATGAGAGATTTTAATTTTTTTTGTAAGTAAGAAGACTTTATATTATATATCGCTTGGAAATTTACATGGAACTTCCATCAAAACAAAGATAGAGATCTCGTCCCCCATATAGATATTCAAACAACCACAACAACTTCCTGTACAATGCATAAATCAAAACCAAAAAAGATACCCCTCCCCAAAGGAGAAATAGGGAATATATCAATCTTAACATCGCTATTAGACATAAAACAAAGATCTCCTACAAACCACTGAAAATATAACAGAATCTATACTATGTAGGCTGTTAACATATGTTATATATCAAAATAGAGCATCATCAGATACTAGACATGGCATTCATGAAACTTGGTTCCCAGCATACAAGCCACCCACACTGTAATGCCCCTCAAACTCGCTATGACTATCGATATTTACGACAATTATTGGTAAGTGACTTAGCTAAAGAAACCAAGATAAATGACTGCATATATGTTGATTTAGAATAAAATTGTTCACTGATTAGCGATGTATGTGATAAACGAATATGGTCTAATGAATGATGGATTTAATGACGATTATGGAAACCTGTGATTTTAATATGAAATACTGTTGATTGATTAGTACATGTGAACCTTGATAATGAATGTCGTATTTATGCTGAAATATGGAAATGGAATTATGCGGGTAATTATGATGCGAATCCAATGGACAATTATTTATGTTTGCTTAACGATTAGAGAATGAATGAAATGAAGTATGATATGATGATTTGTGAGTGGTACTATTGATGTGTGTACTCTGAGTATGTGTGCAGTGACAGGTAAGAAGGTTTACCGATTGAATCACGACAGAACGAAAGGGGGTCGCAGAGGATGGGAAAAAACACACTGGGGTACGACGATAATGTCTGTAACGTACTTGCGTTACTCACACAAACAAATTATAGTATAAAACTGTAAAAGTGAGATCTTCTTTTATACATCTAATTAACAACTTCATTATTTTCATTATTTTCCCATAAACATAATTCTGCAATAGGGGAAATCTGCCCCTTCCTTCCAAGATCTCCACCTTCACCAGACCTACAAAGATATTCTGAAACAAATCAAGGTCCAACTCTATATTTTCCCAGAGTTCAGGTGAAGACTAACCATCCCTTAGCAGGTTGAAGGATAATACATAAGCAACGTAAAGAATGAGACTAAGCTAGATTAACATACCATAGCCTACAGATTTAGCAACACAAAACAGTCTCATTCATGCGAAAAACACCTAATCATGCATTCAGTCCTCATATCCAGATTTATGCCTATCATTCTATGAACATGACATGAGCCATCCATTCATCAATAAGGGTATGACAGCATAAGCGTACATGATGTACATAAATTAACTATAACCATTACATCTTTCACATGCAAGATTCATAGTGCAGATAACTCATGCAATTGAGGAAACATCCAACATGGATACAACCATCTTCACAGGCTAATACATAGCATAATTATGGCTTACATTTAATTGCAACCTTCATTCAACGATTTGAACATAACAAGAATAATATATCATATGAACATTCAAATTCATCCACATAAACACTTATCTGAAATTCACATAATTGTGGTAACTGGCTGCATGTGAGCCACGCTCCACCCAACCTTAGAACTTGTCCAACCTGTACTATTCCGACTCCCAAGTTCACCCCTGAGCCGAGATCCAAACATTAACCCAAGGTATCTCACCAACCCCCTCAACTCACTCACAGAGTCAAAGGTGGAAATAATAGGGAGAATGGATATACATAGGGGTTCAACAAAACAATAGTTGGATAACCAATTCCTTTTTAATTTCGCAATTAACCCACAAAGTTCCTTCCCTTAAACGCACAATGATACACTTCACTGCAAGTGTCAGAATTCACTCAGAGTCTCATGCACAATTTCCAATTGAATGGTATATGCAAACAAGGAAATCAAATCCAGATCATGTTAACTCAACATAACCATTTTTTAGGTTTCCACAAGGGATTTTTCCAAGTTTTCTTTGCTTTGCTCATTCCGTAGGCATCCATCCCAGACTCCCTTGTCCGCCTCCCTGCATCTGCGTGCATTCTCCAGACCGACAACGACCCCCAGTCTGTCCACACTGTTCAACAAAGTAACCCCGTGTCCACCTTTGGGCTCCCACGTGGTTGTCCCAAAGGTACACGTTACTTCTCATCCCAAAAGCACAATTAGCCACTTAACTCAATATTAACTAATAATTATTAATATTTAATTATTAATTAATCCCCCATTAAAACTATGCCGTAGGACTATGGGATTTGGGTTTTTTAACATAAGGTTTATAAAACAAGAGTTTAGGGAACAAGGTACATAAGTCAACCTTACCCCCTCACAACCCTTGGTTAATATATGGATCTCCTCTTTAGTGTATTGCTCCTCATGCAACCAGCTGGTAATTGTATTAAAATAATATCTTGTTATGTACAAATTTCATAGCAAATAGTTCAAGATACAGTATCAGTTCTAACCTGGGCCAGGGGTGTTACATTTCCCCTCCCCTTAGAGTCTTCATTGTCCTCGATGATTAACATTGTATCGAAACATATACAACAAAAAAAAAACTGCAGGAACGTTTAACCTTATTTACATACACATTTTTATAATAGATGCGAATATTCTTCCCGCATCATATCTTTCAGTTCCCAAGTAGATTCCTCAGGACTGTAATGGGTCCAATGGACCTTTACCTGTCCGATGACTCTGTTCCTAAGTACCTTGCTTCTGCGATCCAATATGCAGATTGGTTGAACCTGTATTTCCCCTTTGGGTTCCATCTCCAATCTCAATCATAGAAGATTGATGATCAGCTTGGCGATTATCCAATGTTACATAGATGTGAGGAACACTTCTAGCAACATCACCAACAGGAGAGGTTTCTTTCATATTATACACATCAGTTCCTTTATTTCTTCTTTCAGGACATTTGTTTAAGAAGTGGTCCCCACCACATCCCAACATTTCAGTGGCTGTTTTTTTCTTTTCCTGCTCCATTTCCTTTGAGTCTTCCCACCTAAAACGTTTCTTAGTGGTCTGATTGGATGAATGCCTCTTCATTGATCCACCAACCTTTCCATTGCTAATTTTTTCAGAAGGATTTTTACCTCTTTTTGCAGACTAATAGAGCCCTGCAAAACCTTGTGGTTCATCTCATTTTGCTGCTTCTATAGCTTGAGTATCTCTCCAAGATTCTCTTGGGTTTTGTTAATTGTTTGAAGAATATTTTCAGCCAAATCCAGTAACTGTTGGTCCGCTTCCATGGTCAATGTACACAGGTGCCCACACTTTGCTTGCTAGCACCACCTATTTTATAACAACTGTAACCAATTGATTCAATTTCTCACCTGTGAAATTCATCATTGCAATTCTTTGTTAGGTCAAGCATAAAATAACATTAAAAACGGTCAATTAATTTTCCAAGTGACATGGAAAATCCATGCTATATCCATGAGACTTTAACACTTTCCATGCTTTCCTAACATGCACATGAACTCATGCATGTTCGTCCTTTCACAGGGAATTAACTAATTATGCCTTCAGAAGTATTTCAAGCAATCAACGACAATCATTTCTCAACCAAAACATGCATTCAAACAATTTTTTGTTTTATGTAATGTCTCGATTAAAAGGGAAAGAGGATAGTAAGAGTTTCCCCCTCTTAGTCTTGTTCTAATCTAGAGTCACGCCATCACTGTGGTTCCATGCTCCTTCACCTCTTTCACTTCAATGCGAGTACTTAACTTGCCCTTTCTTGGATATGACACTTAGTGTTTGATGTTTGTCCCAGGCCTCCCATCCAGGGAACCTAATATTTAATAGTAACCTGATTACTGATGCTCTAGTGCCCCCATCTCAACATTTGTAATATAATAAGTTTGGTTGCTTCCTGAGATTATGTTCAACCTTTTTAAGTAGAGTCACTCTAGTGCTATTCAGAGATTATGCTCAACACATAATGAGTAGTCCATGTGCTCCAGAGCTTCTGCTCAACACATATATGTCATCCATGTGCTCCAAATCTTATGCTCAACATATGATGAGTAGTCCATGTGCTCCAGAGCTTCTGCTCAACACATATATGTCATCCATGTGCTCCAGAGCTTATTCTCAACACATGATGAGTAGTCCATGTGCTCCAGAGCTTCTGCTCAACACATATATGTCATCCATGTGCTCTAGAGCTTCTGCTCAACACATATATGTCATCCATGTGCTCTAGAGCTTCTGCTCAACACATATATGTCATACATCTGATCCATAGCTTATGCTAAGCACATTATGAGTAGTCCATGTGCTCCAGAGCTTATGCTCGTTAACACATATAAGTCATCCATGTGCTCTAGAGCTTATGCTCAACACATGATGAGTAGTCCATGTGCTCCAGAGCTTCTGCTCAACACATATATGTCATCCATGTGCTCCAGAGCTTATGCTTAACACATGATGAGTAGTCCATGTGCTCCAGAGCTTTTGCTCGACACATATATGTCATCCATGTGCTCCATGAGTGTGCCGCATCAAATTGTATCTGTTCAAGCTGACACACAAGATGAGCAAGCTAGTTCATTAGTATTGATGTTCTACAATGGTAAACATATTTCATAACATTCACTACCAAATATTGAAATACCAGGAATGCGTCCATTCCTTTAGGTATAGTCAATATTGATAACCCTAACATAACTCAACACCAAAAAGGTGTGCACCCCTCACTGATGTGAACTATGCAGGTCCTACTCTTACTTCAAGCAGTCTGAAATAATATAAATACAATAAAACATGCTTTGCATATTAACTCTAGTAACTAGACATGTCTACATCTCAGCTAGGGTTACATAACACTTATCTTTTTTTTTATTGCAGATGTACTTTCTCTTCCTTTGCGAGGAGTGGGGCTCCCTTCTCTGAGTTGTCTGTCTCTCTGTTTTCCACCCCAATCTCTTTAACGTTACACATATGCCCTATTTGGCATAAATTTTACCATCTCACTCACATGGATTTCCACCATGTAGTGCAGATGAGGCATCCTCATACTGTTGGGATTTTGCAAGTGGCACCACTATGCCCATTGGGTTGTATGCTTGTTACCATAACATGGACACCCACTTACACATGTCCTCCTAACACAGTTCTATACAAGCCAACGGTGATTAGCAATCATCAGTAGTTTTTCAGTCTGAAATTTACAAGTCTGAAATGGACAATATGTTATGTGCATAACTAAGTTTACAACCATGAGATCATTCTCATGAGGTTTGACTCTTGCACATGGTAGATTTCCAGACTTCATCATGGACTTACCTACCTTTCCATGTTCAAAGCAATCTACTTGAAATCTGAACTCAAACCAGTCAAACACTTTGTGAGTCTTTCATGCACAACATTTTTATTGCAATAGTCATCAAAGTGATTTTCAGAATTATAATCATCCAATCATTCAAGCACTTTATGTTGCTAACATCTTCTTACAACGAAATGTAAAGGTGTATTTTATATGCATCTTTATCATAATAAAAATTAAAAGACACCATCACATTGTTTATGTAATTTTAATAAACCTTAGACACCCATTACTTCCTAGTCATAACCTTTATACAACTCTGTCCTTCCACAGAGTATTCTGGCAGCCCTCTCATCATGACTACCTCCATCTAATCCTTCCTTCATTCACATCAACTCAAGAAATGATCTCCGAATTACCATTAATTCAACATCTCATCCATTATTTAATTTGCAATGACACATACACATCCCAATTATGCATTCACACAATGCATCACAACATGTGCAACCACACACATGTATGCACATTCACAACACGTACACAAGCTTTTATATGCATTTACTCAATGCTTAATCACAAGATTTACAAGATCGTTTTAATGTACATTTACTAAATGCACCCAATGTACTACCACATTGATCAAGAACATCCATGTGCCTACACAGGTTTCCTACAATGGTAAGTTGGGCATTCTGGCCAATGCTCCAACACCATGCCCAACCATCTCCCCAATCATTTGGTTGTCTATTTGATTCCCTATTTCCCCATTCAACAACACATCCTGAGTTTGCTCCCTCCGTGGTTGTTGGAAAGAGGTTTCATCCTAATTTAACACCAATAGGGAATTAATGGGTGGTTTGTGTAACACTAAAGCATTACCACAACAAGACCATAAGTCCCTACATGCTTGGTTATCAACCCATAACCATTATACACATGGCATAATCTACTTTCATATGAATGCATTTAAAATTCTTAAACAATCACATGATAACATGCCCTGTGGAATGTCATTCACACAAATGCATTCACTATTACATGCATGCCATTTTATGATGACTAAAAAAAAAGAAATGATTAAAGGATTCTTACCCATCCTTTCTCAACCACTGTTGTTACCTGATCAGTTGGTTTCTTACGAAGGACTACACAGTCCTTCCACTGACCTCTTGATCACAGATTTGTTGCTCCAACATTGCTTCACAAGATTGCTTTTCACATGCAACATCATCATCTGCACCTTCAACCATGCTTCTATTGTCTTTGGTCCTATATTCAATACCAATAGCAATGGTGGTTATCAATCACAACAATTATCATTGGTGGCTTATTGCATATGTAGAACTCACTATTTTACTAACATGCAATCTCACACACATGCACTACACATTCTCACGCACTATGCAATGTTTATTAATGTTCCCTCTAGTGCATATTCATTTCATCTACATGATCTCTTGCACTTTCAACATTCATATGCCCTAATTTCTGCACATAGATTCATAAAATGTAAATGCAAGGCACGATAGGGTTTAAGGAATTTTTCCCTCTTCCCACATTGGAAGTCACTTGATGCATATGATTTTGCAGCTGAACCAAATTCGGCATTAAATGTTGATTAATTTGGTTATGTTGTTCCAAACTTTGCAAAACTCTTTGGTTTCCAACCTGCAATTCCTTCAGGGCTTGCACAACATCCATAGTCCCTGTCCCACTTAAGTGACCAATGGATGCATTACCATGTACTTCACGGCCGATTCCTTCCACAAAATTAGAGCATTCAGGATCCTTTGCCATCTTTTTAGTTTTGATTGCCTGTCTTTATTGACAGTCTGCAATTCAAATGACTGAATATTCCTGTATAATGCTAGCAATCTGAAATTTTCAATGATTATTAGTCTCAAATTAACTACAACATATATTCGAATACATTTATTTATCTCTTTAGGAAAAACAATTTCAATTCCAGAGGCTTGAGAGCTGCAACCGATGCTCTGATACCAATCTGTAACGTAACCGCATTACTCACGCAAACAATTTATAGTATAAAACTGTAAAAATGAGATTTTCTTTTATACATCTCATTAACAACTTCATTATTTTCATTATTTTCCCATAAACATAATTCTACAGCAGGGGAACTCTGCCCCTTCCTTCCAAGATCTCCACCTTCACCAGACCTACAGAGATATTCTGAAACAAATCAAGGTTCAAATCTATATTTTCCCAGAGTTCAGGTGAAGACTAACCATCCCTTAGCAGGGTGAAGGATAATACATAAGCAACATAAAGAATGACACTAAGCTAGATTAACATACCATAGCCTGCAGATTTAGCAACACAAAACAGTCTCATTCATGGGAAAAACACCTAATCATGCATTCAGTCCTCATATCCAGATTTATGCCTATCATTCTATGAACACAACATGAGCCATCCATTCAACAATAAGGGTATGGCAACATAAGCGTACATGAGGTGCATAAATTAAGTATAACCATTACATCTTTCACATACAAGATTCATAGTGCAGATAACTCATGCAATTGAGGAAACATCCAACATGGATACAACCATCTTCACGAGCTTATACATAGCATAATTATGGCTTACATTTAATTGCAACCTTCATTCAACGATTTGAACATAACAAGCATAATATATCATATGAACATTCAAATTCATCCACATAAACACTTATCTGAAATTCACATAATTGTGGTAACTGGATGCATGTGAGCCACGCTCCACCCAACCTTACAACTTGTCCAGCTTGTACTATTTCAGCTCCCAAGTTCACCCCCGAGCCGAGATCCAGATATTAACCCAAGGTGCCTCACCAACCCTCTCAACTCACTCACAGAGTCAAAGGTGGAAATAATAGGGAGAATGGATATACATAGGGGTTCAACAAAACAATAGTTGGATAACCAATTCCTTGTTAATTCCTCAATTAACCCACATAGTTCCTTCCCTTAAACGCACAATGATACACTTCACTGCAAGCGTCAGAATTCACTCAGAGTCTCATGCACAATTTCCAATTGATTGGTATATGCAAACAAGGAAACCAAAGCTAGATCGGGTTAACTCAACATAACCGTTTTCAGGTTTCCACATAGGAATTTTTCCAAGTTTTCTTCTCTCTGCTCATTTCGTAGGCATCCACCTCGGACTCCCCTGTCTACCTCCCTGCGTCTATGTGCATTCTCCAGACCGACGACGACCCCCAGTTTGTCCGCATTGTTCACCAAAGTAACCCTGTGTCCACCTTTGGGCTCCCACGTGGCTGTCCCAAAGGTACACATTACTTCCCATCCCAGAAGCACGATTAGCCACTTAACTCTATATTAACTAATAATTAATAATATTTAATTATTAATTAATCCCCCATTAAGACTATGGATTAGGACTATGGGTTTTGGGGTTTTAACATAAGGTTTATAAAACAAGGGTTTAGGGAAAAAGGTACATAAGTCAACCTTACCTCCCCACAACCCTCGGTTAATATCTGGATCTCCCCTTCAATGTATTGCTCCTCATGCAGCCAGTTGGTAATTGTATTAAAATAATATCTTGCGATGTACAAACTTCATAGCAAATAGTTCAAGATATAATATCAGTTCTAATCTGGGCCAGGGGTGTTACAATGTCGGCTGCCGATAAGCATTCGCGCACAAGTTTGGAAATCCCTTTCAGCTTTACTTGGGGGAGCGTGAAGTCATATGGGGGAGACCATAACGGATTGGTCACGTACGAGGTTGAGGGGTGTGCAGTAAGAACGATCTTACACCTCAGCACCATTAGTCTCACATAGAGTGTAGCTGAATGATTTATGGTAACGGTTCCTAAATCACTACAAGGAATCCCAACACAACAATAAAATGAGAAAGTATTGTCAGAAGGGCCCGACGATGTGGTACCTAGACAATTAAGGAAAAAAAAGTTAGGAGGACCTGACGATGTGGTACCTAGACAATTAAGGAAAGAAAGTCAGGAGTACCCGACGATGTGGTACCTAGATGAATAAAGAAAATTGATATATGAACACCCATGTATTTGGCATATAGAATTGCATTAAATTAATTGTACATGAAAGAACTATTTGTAGTTATGTATTTGACATATAGAATTGCAATAGAGTGCTTGTGCATGAAATGATTATTTATAATTAAATAATTGGGAATAATTAAATATGGAGCAAAAGATAGACTAGGAGTCATTAACTAGTCAACTCCACATGCACCCACTAAAATAGGGATTGGAATCCTAGCATTAGGGAACATCTAGGAGTAAAATGTGGGAAGTATGTGCACTCTCATGAGAGAGTGACACATGGGTGGGTGAATATTTGTATTAAATAATATTACATAAAAGAGTATTTTTGCATGAAGTGACGTGTTGTAGAAAAATTTCATATTTAAGAAAGATGAGAAGAAGGGAAATGAGACCCTATTGTTGGATGACTGTCGTACTGGCTGAGAATTTTTGTTTGTGCTTCTTATGGTGAGTTTGGATAAGGATTCTGGTGAGGGGGATCTCATGTCTGAACCTTTGCGAGTGTGTATCCTCTACGACCCCGAAGCTCGGGGGTGGCTATGCGATTGAGTGCATAAGTCTACGGTTGGGTGACGAAGCTAACGATTGCTTCGCCTATGGTTAAATGAGCTTTTACTGGAGGGATCTAATGGGTGACAAGGACAACAAAGGACGAGCGAGATTGGAATGAAGATGGCTACCTCTCCTCCAACAACAGATTCGACCTACAGTGACAGGTTCTACGTTTAAATGTTTGCTTGCTAGTTCTTGAATTTATTAAATTTTATTGTTGATTATGCATTATAATGGTCATATTATGTTTTTAAGCTTTTAAATTTTTTTCTAAGTAGGACCCGAAAATGGGGGTCACTACACACACCTACAGACTACATTCCGACAACAACGTTTTTCTCAGGAACCGACCTTGGTAGAGAAGGGATACCCAAGTGATTCGCATTTATATCTATCTTTTTATGCATCAGTTTGGAATCCAGCCATTGCTCTTTCTAGAAGGTGTCAAGCACTTCATCTCCCTGTTGCTTTGCCTCATGCTCCAACATAACTTGACCTAGAATGCCCCTTGTAACCCAATACATCGAGATTGCCCATTCATACAATGACAAATGATCCCGAGTCGAACCAAGGTTGATAATCCAGTCCTCCAAAGCCCTTCAATGACTAGCAGGAAAAGGAGGGGAACAAATGACATCCTTGTTGAAGACCTCTTTTTGCGTGAGAAAAGGGGATGTCTAGCCATTGATTAGAACAATGAAAGAGATCGTGGAAATGCAGCTCATTACCCAAGTAATGAAGGGGACTTCAAAACCCAAGTGCATCAGAAAAAGTCTGATGTAGATCCAACTCACTCTGTCATCTACTTTTTAGTTTATTGGTTTTTATACTATGGATGCCCTCCTAAGCACTATGGCTTCATGTATTTGCCTTCCTTCCAAAAATCCAAACTGCTCTCACAAGAGATGGAATTTGACAAAAATTTCTTGATTCTTTTGGCTATGACTTTTGCTACCACCTTGTAGATGTAATTACACAAAGAGATTAGCCTGAACTCATCGAACGATTGGGGATCATCAATGTGGGGAATGAGGACAATAAAAGTAGCATTGAAAGGGGTGTGCATTTGGCCTTTTAATCTAGAATCCTCCACCACCCTCAAAATTTCAGGGTCAATGATTTCATACATCTCTTCAAAAAATTCCACCAACCACCCATTCGAGCCTAGGCTCTTATCCTTTTGGAAACTATGTAAAATCTCCTTAAGTTCCTCCTCATATATTTCTTCCATGAGAAATCTGTTGTCTTCTTCATTCACAAATCTAGGAAAGAATTGAGCCATCCTTATCACCTCAACAATTGAGACCTTGTCATCAGCTTTGAAGAGCCCTTGGAAGTGGCTTCTCCCCAAACGAGCTATGTCTTCACCTTTCTTTGTTCTCCAATAATTGCTTCCACTTGTTTTCCAACCGACAAAGGGTGTTTTTTGTTTCAAGGGAGGCATATCCCTCTCACTCTAAATCATAGGAAAGAATTGAGCCATCCTTATCACCTCAACAATTGAGACCTTGTCATCAGCTTTGAAGAGCCCTTTGAAGTGGCTTCTCCCCAAACGAGCTATGTCTTCACCTTTCTTTGTTCTCCAATAATTGCTTCCACTTGTTTTCCAACCGACAAAGGGTGTTTTTTGTTTCAAGGGAGGCATATCCCTCTCACTCTAAATCATAAAGGGCTTGCAGCTCTTCTTCCACCCTTTCGAGATCCCTGCTCGTCTATGAGTCTTTTGAGGTAGTCCACTCTAGAGCCGCCTTTACATTTTTCGGGTTTGCAACAAAATGAGAGGCTGCCGAAACGCCCAAATCCTGATTGAAAGGAACCCAAGCTTCCTTTACTAGGGCTTTAAAGTCATGTCGAGTTGAATTTAAAAGAACTAGCAGATTTTTGGGGACCACCCGTGAGCTCCGGGAAGCTGGAAAGTGGTCAGAATCTCCCCCGCTACCTACCCATTGCCTCACTTGGATGTGTTCGTCCAAAGCTTTTCTCAGGCCCATAGGTAAACGATTGATCCTCTTAGCGATTCTTTCCTCCCTCACTCGCTTATTTCTACAAGTAAGCTTGAGCTTAACAGGTTTCTTTTAACCGGGG
This sequence comes from Larix kaempferi, assembly GCA_027924585.1. Classification (NCBI taxonomy): domain Eukaryota; kingdom Viridiplantae; phylum Streptophyta; class Pinopsida; order Pinales; family Pinaceae; genus Larix; species Larix kaempferi. The sequence continues at coordinate 62,714 of BSBM01001023.1, forward strand.
TTAATCTGACCGGAGAAACAGTGGGCAGACCAAGGGTTAGGGTTTCTGCTAGGGTATTGCTAGGGTATTCAGACGCTATAAAGTGTGGTATGGGGGAAGCCTAAGGTCACTTGTGTGTGGGGCGGTCTGTCCCTGGTTCTCTTTGGTTCTGTTCGTTTCCGGTTCTGGATCTGGTTCTGTGTTAGTGGTTTCTTACTCTCTCTTTATCTGTCAAGTCTTTTGTTAATTTGACCTGAAGAAGATGGCGGGAGGAGATTCTGAGTTCCGATGCTTCGTCGGTGGTCTTGCCTGGTCTACCGATGACAGAAGCCTGCAGGAGGCTTTCAGTCCCTATGGAGAGGTCGTGGAATCCAAGGTAAATCTGTTATTTGTGCTTTAATGGCTTGATTTCACTTGGCTTTGTAGGGTTTGTTCTAGAGGCTTTAATGGTTTTGTAACTGGCTTTAAAGAATCTTAGTTTTCTTTTCTGAGGCTTACTCTGCTTTGCTTCTGCAGATTATTAGTGACCGGGAAACCGGCAGATCCCGTGGATTTGGCTTCGTGACCTTCATCGACGAGCAATCAATGAGAGGCGCCATCGATGCAATGAATGGCAAGATGCTTGACGGGAGGAGCATCACCGTTAACCCGGCCGAGTCCAGAGGAAACGGCGGCGGCGGCGGCCGTGGCGGAGGTGGCGGTGGCTACCGTGGAGGCGGCGGTGGCGGTGGTTACGGCGGTAGCCGTGACCGTGGCGATCGTGGTTACGGTGGTGGCGGTGGGGGCTACGGCGGCGGTGGCGGTGGCTATGGTGGTGGTGGCGGTTCTCGCTATGGTGGTGGTGGTTCTGAGGGTGGTAGCTGGAGGAGATAGACAAAATGTCTTAGGGTTTACTTTTATCTACAAGTGGTGTTATGTTTTGGTTCTGTAATAATCCTGTTGGTGGTAGAGCTTTATGCTGGTAACTGTCCTTGGAGCTTGGTGTTTTGATGTTACTGTCTGGTTTTTGATCTGGATCTCTGTGGCTCTTGATGAAACGGAATATCTGGTTCTCTAATATTTTGTAATGAAATTCTGAATATGGAATATACGGTTTTAATGTATATCTTTTTGTTATGGTTTCTGCCTATTGTAGGCCCTTGTGGACCAAGTTCCAGTCTTGAAAATGCGTTGTTTCAGTTTCATTATCATTGAGAACCCTAATGGGTGCTTTAAGTTTGTTACAAGTCTAGGAATATGCTATTAGGGTTTATACTTTCTTTGACTTTGCGGTCTTTTCATGCAACGTTTTAATTCTGTCATATGTTTGAGGGCCTCATTTGAGGTGTTATCTGAAAAGACTAATGCTATATTTGCAGAATTTGTTACAAATTTAGCGTTGGATAACAGATAATAGGTTTCAGACTAGGGTTTTACTTAAATGTCCAGTTTTGTTTAATGGTGTATGTATAATGAAAATATCTGTTGTAGTTTATGTTTTAATTTTCCGTGTTCTCTTCAGTGTGAACTGTGGTAAAATCAGTTCTAGGGATTGGTACTTCTGTTCAGATTTTGAACTTCTCATTTGATGAGGTTAATTGGGGTTTTACTCGAAGAAAGAGCAGCGCTTGAATTTTTAAATTTTGATGCAAATTTGGCGGTGGAGAAGCGGAGTTAGTGCTTGTAATTCAGATTTCAGTTTTTGATTATTTTGTTATATCTGTTCAGATGTTTGAAACCCTCATTTGAGGAGGTTAATTGTGGTTTTATCTGAAGAAGACCAATGCAATATTTGTATGAATTTTGATGCAAATTTGGCGGTGGAGAAGCGGAGTTAGCGCTTATAATTCAGATTGCAGTTTTTGATTATTTTGTTATTTCTGTTCAGATGTTTGAAACCCTCATTTGAGGAGGTTAATTATGGTTTTATCTGAAGTAGACCAATGCAATATTTGTGGAATTTTTAAATTTTTGTTTGCAAATTTGGAGGTGAAGTTCAGTTGTTTCAGACTAGGGTTTTACTTGTCATTCTAATGTCTTATTATTTTGAAATATAATTCAATCTCTGGCAGTTGATGTTTTAAGTTTTATTGATACTCAAATTAGCGTGATGTGGAATGTTTTTAAAATAAATCTTCGTTCTTAACATTCTAGTTTTATTGAGTTTCAATTAATGTGAAATGTGGTCTTAGATTGGCGACATTTTGAATTTTAATGATTATCTAAGCGTTTTTCACAATATGTTTATTTATTGGGACATTTTATTCTTGGTATTATGTGCATAAAATTATATTCTTACAGCAGAAGTATCTTATTTAAAGTAGAGCTAAATATGGTTCATTGATCATGCCGCACGTATTATGAAGCGGGACATGTTCTATTTCAAACCAAACATATAAATTCTGCTTCATATTTGGTTAAACTTATAAACCCTGCTCGCTGTTAAATCGCCCACAGATTTTAAAAATTTATATTGCCAGTGGTTTTTGGGAGATATTTTTGGTGGATATCACGTGGATATTTTTTTGAATTTAGATGTCATTTAATTTAAATATCTTGAGTGCCTGCGAATTTAGAGTCGGCATGGGTTTGACTAATTTTTATCGACTGATTAATATATTTCAATATACCGATGTTTAATATATATCCACAATATAATATAAATATAATAATAACAATATATTAAACATCCACTTCATTATGAATGGTATTCCATCTTATTTATTTTAAAATATTGGAAGTCTCATCCCATTATTTCATCAATTAATATTAAAATATTGTAAAGTTTATTTTATTTATAAATTTGGAGTTAATTGAACTGTTAAAAACACTTTTCTATCTTTTTGATAATGATGGCTTCAAATGATAAGAAGTGACTCATCTTCTATTTCTCTTTCATCAATTTGAAATTCTTGTGATGATTATAACTTTGATAAATTTGAAGATCATATAACTATTTATTATTTGAAGATCATATAACTATTTATTATTTGTGATCTTTAATTTGAAAAAATGCACATTTCTTTTGAAAACACTAACTCATAAGAAAGAAACGAAACGAGTAAATTTAGAGAGGAACTTTTCTTTGGATAGAAGTAACTTGTAGGATTTCTAATAATGGGAAGGGATGGGGTATTTTAATAATGAGAGAGGGAGAATAAGGAAAGATGTCTCAAAATAAAATATGATCTCAACGGATTTAAAGTTGAGCAAAGTCTGATTTTGATATAAAGTTAGCAAAGTCTGATTTTGATGGAAATTCAAAATAAGCGAAATTTATCTCTATAAAATATGAATAAGAGCTTGGAAAATATGTCGTATTCTACTACTGTCTCAAATATACATAAAATATCAATTTTGGATTTGAGGAAGATTTTAAAAAAAGTCTTATTTGATTTATTTTTACCTTCGAGGGCAGTCAAATTAAGTTCTTTGTTGTTATCGAAGTGGATACACGTCTAGTGGGCACGACCTAAAGGCGGTAAGTTGTATACTTTCATTTTTTTAAACCAAGGTATTTTGTTTCCCATATATTATTTTAATTCATGGTAAAGATGTAGAGTATTACTGTCGTGTATGTTGGGGTTCTGGAGGCATATATATATTATGAAAATAAAACGTTTCATAGTTACGTCATACATACATTTCATTTTAGGTGAATCATAATTCCCAAATTTAATGATTTATTGAACCATGAACATTAAAATTTGATAAGTCATAGTTATTATTTTGATGTGAATCATAATTCGTAAATTCAATTATTTATTAAATAATGAATATTTACATTGAAAATTTGAAATATAAAATTTGATAAATCATAATCATAATATTTGACAGCTGTAACAAACAATCAAACAATCAAAGTCAGAAATCTGATTTTATACTTATTTATAGTAAATGAGGTAATAAAAAGTTGCAAATATATTCTTGGGTTGATGTGAGTTTGACCGATGTTGTAAAAATAAAACATGTCCCAGTCACATCCTACATGCATTGTGAAAGTGAATCATGATTCATCATTCTAAATTTAAATGATTCATTGAACAATGAACATTCACATTGAAAATTTGAGCAGTCACATCATACATGCATTTTGAAGTGAATCATGATTCATCATTCTAAATTCAATGAAACATTCACATTGAAAATTTGAAATATAAAATTTGATAAAACAAAACCATAGTATATATCAAATGGAAGATTGGAAGTTACATAAAATTTGATATCTAATGGAGCTTGATGTCTTTAGTTTTAAATCCGGATCCAATTTCGTGAAGTGTATTTTTTTTCTAATTTAAACTCAAGAAATTTGATCTCTCTTGGTTGATAGATTAGGGATTAAGTTTTTTATGAGCAGAATGAGCCAACATGAATTTTTTTAATTATTTTTTTGTTTTATGTTTTTTTAGTATCAAATACAATGTTTTTTATGTCCAAATTTGGTAGTCAAATTATGTTTCATGAGTGTGGAACACAAAACCATAAAAACATTCTTTGTAAATTAATGCAAAATTTGTTTACCAAATTTGGACAATATTCAATGGAATTTGAACATTCTTGCAAAGTGTTTGACAAAAGTCATGAATTAGACTCCATATGTAGTTAGCAAAAAATTAGTTTAAATTTGGTTGGGGTTATTACTTTTTCCCTAGCAACTTTGCATTTTGTTGAGATAGCCTATACATCGTACCATTTAGCCTAGCTTTGCATTCTGTCGAGTTAGCCTATACCATATGGATTTAGCTTATATGTCGTACTATTTAGCCCCTGAAGTACTCAAACACGAGTACACCGTACCATTTAGCTTATACATATTCTCTTATTTTGAAGTACTCAAACACAGTACACCGTACCATTTAGCTTATATGTATTCTCCAAGGTTACCGGATTCAGCCATTTACCTCTCGAATGAGTTTCCGAATTGGAGAAGAATCGGGGATTCGATGATCCGATTCCGATTTTCAAGGATTCGGTTTTTTTTGGGTCGGATCCATTTCCGTTTTAGGATTCGGTTCCGACGATTTGGGATCCTTTTCAGGAAAATGGATACGGTTTTATGTTTGAGGGGAATCGAATCCCATTGAAGGATCCATATCCCGACCCTCAAGATACGGATCCTTCAATGGGATCTGATTCCCCTTAGTCATTAAAAAAAAACGTAAAACATTAAAAAGGCCCTCTTTCATCCATTCGCGAGAGTTTTGTTGACCTTGGCTTTCATCCATTCACGACCTACAGGACCAGGGCCGAGCAGAGAACTCAGTGAGCGATTGCCGATTTAGCATTGGCGTTTTTAGTTTTCAGTTTTTATCCTCCGGCGGACCAGCACAGGTCGCGGTCGGGGTTCGAGAGGTAACTGGTAAGTATTAAATTTTAGTTTTATTTTTTAAAGTTTTAACTTTAAGTTTTAATTTTTGACATTTGTTTGTATTCGCTGTGTATGCATGCTAGCATACACAGCACAACAACGCTACTAATTACATTTATATCCGTTATATCTATTGATGCAAATAATTCAGGTAGTTACATTTATGTGTTTACATTTATTAATGCAAACATTTAGGTGGATTTTAACCTCTATGCAGGGTTAATATTCTTTAAAAAATAATTCACTTTATAAATATAACAATACCACATAGAATTCACTTTATAAATATAACAAAGTATAACAATACCACTAGCCAATAGAATTTCCGAACCCCAATTTATTCACTTTATTAATATAACAATACTACTGGCCAATAGAATTCCCTAATCCCTTGATAATTCACTTTATATACATAACAAAATATAACAACAACACTAGCTAATAGAATTTCTTAATCCCTAATAAATTGGACTTGGATATTTTTTCCTCTTATAATTCACTTTATATACATAACAAAATATAACACTAGCTAATAGAATTTCTTAATTCCTAATAAATTGGACTTGGATATTTTTTCCTCTTATATTTAAACATTCTATAACTTTATAAATATAACAATACCACTAGTTAATTGAATTTCCAAACCCTTAACAAATTGGATTTGATATTTTTTCTTCTTATACTCAAAGACATGCTTTTTGTTTATTTTTTATTTCATACAAAAAAATCATAACTTTATTTTTAAAATTTTTTAATCTTCATATAAGGTGAAGCGAAAATATGTTTTGTTGATTTTTTATTTTAACTTTTTATTTCATGTTACGAATATGATGTATATCAATGGATCATGTTACAACTCTGAATGTATGATACTATGATGTAAATGTTACATCAACATGTATGAATCATGACCATTGCCTATAGCCACGGCCCATAAGTTTATATTTTTAATTTTTAAATATATATTATTTTAATTTATATATATATATATATATTATAAAAAAATTAGGGTTAGGGTTCCGAATCCCCGATTGCTAATTTTGGAGATTGCCGAATCCCGTATCGGATTCTTCAGCCGATTCCGATCGCACCCACTGTTCGTGTAACCTTGGTATTCTCTTATTTTGTGACTTAAGTGTTTGTGTGGTTTTCACTATTTAAAAAGTTACAAAGACTTTATTTATTTTTAATGTAACGGGTTTTCGGGTTTGTTCAAACCTCACTTGCATTGTTATGACAAGTTATGACATTGTTCTGCATGGTTTATCCAGTTTATAACATTCATGGAATCACCGAAAATCTAAATGGAGGAACAACCTTTTTCCCCTGTGATGAGTTCAACATAGTTGTTTGATTTGGGGCCCAACCCCATTTTAATCTTAAAAAATTGATTTTCTGAAAGGTAGAGGATCGCCCCCTCCCTCCCCCCACAAGCTCCATTATTCTCCTGAGTGACCATGTCAAAAAACGCCCAAGGCATTGATTTATCCACCTGTTCTTCTTGAATGTGGCGAATTGTAGCCCCTCCTTTTTCCTATGGGAAATGTTCGAGGATGCTTAGTCCACAGGAAACAATCACTACTAGGGTCGAGGGCATGTCTTTGAAGATCGATTTGTTTATGGCGAACCAAATTCCCCAACTACCAATTAGAGGCAGAGCCTTCACTCTCCGAAACGCAAGATTGTCACACCATTCCTTCCAGACTTCTTCCACATAGGTTCCACCCCAATTACAGTCTAGTCCCAATTTTTGAGAGCATTCTTTCCAGACTAAAACAATAAAAGAGCAAGAGATGAAGAGATGGGTAGCCATTTCCTCATTTGCTTTGCTTAAAGAGCACCATATCGATCCCTCCAACTACCTACATTTCATGGTATCCCAAGTGGGCACTTTGTTTTCTAGCATACACCACATGAAAATGGGAGATTTTAGTGGGCATTTGGATTTCCAGAGACCTTTCCACCACCATTTTGGGTCTCTGGGAAGGATTCCAACATTTAATTGAATCTAACCCAATTTTGGAGTGTAGTCACCATGGGGGGCATGCTTCCAAATAATTTCATCATCCCTATCAGGTGAATGTGAGAATGTCTGAGAGATCTTAGGTAATTATTCCGAACTTCTAAAAATTTCTCCCCCAAACTCAACTGGTGGGATTCCTTCCAACCTTGTTTCCAAATCAAGGACAAAAGAGGGTTTGCAATCTGAGCCAAAAAGAAAAGACCTTGTTGATGAAGCTGCTAGATCAAATTTTGAGGAAGGAGATGATTGTTTTGGATCCCCAGCCACATATCAGACCTATGACGAACTTTTTCCCCATTACCAATAGGCTAGGAAAGAACCTATCCTACTACCTAAAAGGAACTAATGAATACCTTCCAAATGATAGAGGAGTTTGGCCTCCTTTTGACCGGGTCCCTGATCCACTCCTCAACATATTTTGGATGAATGTATTTGTGTGTTAACACAAAATACCATAAGATTTCTTTAGTTAATATACTCCAATTGGATTGGGTCGCTAGAGATTTGGAGAATAAGAAGATGTTTTTTAGTCCCCAACCATCGAGCAGTTCTGGAGAAGCTAATTCTCCCATCCGACCCAAGGAAGAACAAATTGATCGTTGGTCCTGGCCCACAAAAATTTAAATCAGAGTTTTCGACTTTTTTCGAGAATGCCTTCGTGGATCTAGGCTAAAGACATCCAACAGTCTGGGATGGCGTCCAAAACAAATTTTATTAACACCAACCTTCCTGCTCTCGACAACCATCTGGAACTCCTTAACTTCATCATTTTTTCAATTTTGGCGATCAACCATGACCAATCTTCCTTTTTGTAGAAGTTGGGTTTTAACATAAAGCCTAGGTATTTCAGTCCCGAATCAAAATCTCTAAGATCAAAAGGGAAGAGAGAACTATAGTGACGAATTTCATCATCTCATGTTTAGGATGGAGAGAGAGGATTTCCTCTCATTTATTTGCATAACAGTGGCATGACCAAATAGACTCAAGATATCCTTAGGCTTGTCAGCATCCCTACGTGATCCATTACAGAAAAGTTAAAACATAATCCACAAAAAGGAGATGAGTTATTCAGAGTGTAGGGGATATGGGAATAACCTGAAAAATAGCCTGGACATTTGGCCTCTCCCAATGCCCTACTGAACCCTTCAATGAATAACAGGAAAAGGAAGGGGGCAAAAGGGCATCCTTGCCAAAGACCTATTTCTACATGAAAAAATGGGACCTTGAGCCATTGATTAGAACACTGAAAGGGATCGTGGAAATGTATCTCATTACCCAAGTAATGAAGGGGACTTCAAAACCCAAGTGCGTTAGAAGAAGTCTGATGTAGATCTAACTCACTATGTCATAGGATTTTGATAAGTCTATTTCAAAATTGCTCCTTTTAGTTTCTTGGTTTTTATACTATGGATTCCCTCCTGAAAAACTCCAATGGCTTCATGTATCTGCCTTCTCTAAAAAAAAAACAAACTGCTCACAAGAGATGGAATTTGACAAAATTTTCTTGATTCGAGTCTGGATATGACTTCTGCTACCACCTTGTAGATGTAATTACACAGAGAGATTGGCTTTAACTCATCGAACCACTGGGGATCATTGGTCTTGGGAATGAGGGCAATAAAAATAGCATTGAAAGGGGGCGTGGATTTTGCCTTCTAATATAGAATCCTACTCCACCCAAAACATTTTTGGGCAATGATTTCATGCATCCCTTGAAAAAATTCCACTGACCACCCATCCAGGCCTGGGCTCTTATCCTTTTGGAAACTGTGTAAAACCTCAAGTTCCTTCTCAAATATTTCCTCCATGAGAAATCTAGGGAAGAATTGAGCCATCATTATCACCTCAATAATTGAGATCCTGTGATTAGCCTTTAAGAGCCCTTGGAAGTGGCTTCACCCCAAACGAGCCATGTATTCAAAACACAAGTTATGCAACTTGACGAGAACTCAACATTGTTCTTGTTTTTTATAGGCGTTAAAACCACCAAAAAATAGCTCCGAATCAAAAAGCGGTGCTATCGGTAGCACCACTTTTTTGGGGAGGGGGGGATAAAATTACAACTTATTTGATGTCATCGCCTTAACAACCAACAAATTTACATCGAAAAGAGGTGCTACCAATGGCACCAATTTCCTTTGTTGGGTTACATTTCTAGCCTTTTTTAAACTATGGCCTGAAAATATCTATTTTTTTTAATCTTTGTAAAAAAAACATAAGAGAAAAAAACCAAAATTTTAACAATTTTTAACAAAAAAAACACTTACAAAAACCAAAAATAGTAGAAAGAATACATTTTAAACAAATTAAAAATAAATTAAAAAAACCCAAATATACACATTTTAAATAATTAAAAATGAAAACAAAACAAAATAAAATGGAGTAGTGGTGGGAGGGTTAGATGGTGGTGCAATTCTGAGAATTGCCACCCCCATCATCATGCACACCCCTCCTCCCCACCCCTAACTACCCTCCTTCCCCACCTATGTGACCCCACCCCTAACTACCCTCCTTCCCCACCCATGTTCCCTCTTTCCCCAAATTTTTTAAACAACCACCCCCCTCTAAAACTACACCTTTTTAAATTATCTTTTTTCTTTTATTTTTGAAACTTAAAAAAAAATGCTTTTAAGCAATCTTTTAAATTTATAATTATTATAATATTTTTATACCATTTTATTTTTGATTTATTTTTAATTTTTCTTCTGGTTAGATTTTTTTTTAACATTAATTGTGTTCCAATTTATTTTATGTCATTGTTTTTTTTCTTTCTAGAACATGTTTTTTTATTAAGCATTTTTGAGTTTTTAAGTTTTTTTTTTTAAATTATTAAAATTTGTTTATTTTTTTGTTTTTTCTTGTCTCGGTGATATGCATTTTTTCCATTTTATTAGAGATTAATAAAAACTTTAAATATTTTCACATCATGGTTTAGAAATGCCTGCAAATGTAACTCGACAAAGGAAAGGGGTGCTATTGGTAGCACCTCTTTTCTAGTAGTAGGTTGATTTTGACATTTTTTTTGCAAAGGCATTGGTTGTTAAGGCGATATCGCTAAACAAGTTGTAGTTTAAGTCCCGGAAAGAAAAATGAATGCTTCCCTTTTCGATTCACGGGTCAATTTTATAGTTTTTATTGCACTGCACCGCTCGGTGTTCACCTGGGGTTACCAAAAAGCTGTAATTTTAGCCCCCCCAAAAAGTGGTGCTACCGATAGCATCACTTTTCGATTCGAGTATGCTTTTTGGTGTTTTTAATGCAAAAATATGAGTTTTTATGGCTAGAGTTCTCGTTTTGAGTATAAAGTTCTCGTCAATTTGTATAACTTGTTAAAAGAAGAGGTCGACACATCATTTTGATCTTTTAAACTACATATGATTTTTTGAAGCTTCCTCCCTTTCGCATAGGCCTGAAAAACTTTGTATTTTCATCCTCACATTCCAACCACAATGCCCTGTTGCTTCTTTGTCCTCTAGTAATTGCTTCCTCTTGTTTTGCAACTAATAAAGGATTTTTTTTTTTAAGGGAGGCATATCCCTCTCCCTCTAAATCATAAAGTGCTTGCAACTCTTCTTCCACCCTTTGGAGACCCTGGTTGTCTTTGAGTCTTTTGAGGTGAGCCCATTCCAGTGTTTCCTTCTTTACTTCTTTTTTTTCCAGGTTTGTAGCAAAATGAGAGGCTGTTGAAACGGCCAAATATTGATTGAAAGGAACCCAGGTTGCCTTTACAAGGGATTTAAATATTTCATCTTTGAGCCATGTCAATTTGAATTTGAAAGGAATAGCAGGTTTTGGGGGACCACTCGGGAGCTCCAAGAAGATAGGAAAGTGGTCAAAATATCCTCCACTACTTTCCCATTGCCTCACTTATATGTGTTATTCCAAAAGCTTTTATGAGGCTAGGAAACAATCGATTCTCTTAGCAATTCTTTCCTCCCCTAGTCACTTATTTCTCCAAGTAGGTTTGAGCTTAACAAGTTCCACACCAAGAAAACCACCAATCCCAAAATTATGAATGAAAAAATCCAAGAGAGGATCAAATCTACCTCCTAGACCCCAAACTTCAGATGCACCCTAGGAGAAGTTTAAGTCCTCTCCTAGAATAACATGCTTAGTTTTTAGACAGGACTTATGAAACAAGGATTCCCAAAAGACAACTCGATCCGCATAAGGGCCATAAATATTAAAACCAAAAATTTCAATCCCAAATCCATTGAGAAGAAATCCAACCCCATAATAGAGTCAAAGCCCTAGAAATTGAGGACTTTTAAGGCTCGAGAGTTCCATCCCACCACCAATCCCCCCGAATGACCCCTAGCATCTAGAGCAATAAAATACCAACCTTTTAACAAAGATTCCAAACACTTTGTAATCAACCCTCCCCCCCCCGCTAGAGTTTCTTGAAGAAAGATAATTTATGGTTGGTTAAGGTCAACCAACCTTCTCATGGAAGACTTTTTGGAGGGGCTCATCAGATTCTAGCTATTAAAGGAGATAATTTTCAACGGGATATGCCACTCATGGATTTCGTTTCTCAAGATCCCCATCAATGGAAAGTTGTTTTCGTGATGCCAAGTTCAATTGAGCTCTATCTTGAGCTTAGGAGAGATGCAAATTTCATCCACGACCTTTACTCCCTGAGAGACCCACTGTGTTTTGACCTATACCCTCAGCACCCTTGGGTTGCTTCGCCGACATTGGGACAGATCTAGACCTAAGCTAGTATCTAATGGTCTCGTCTTCTGATTCCATAGAGGGTTCCACTTCCATTGAGACCTTTGCAGGGGACAAGGGGGAATGAAGCAGAGGATAAAGGGCTGACTTTGTTGTAATAGAGGGAAGCGAAGGATGAGGGGAGTTACTAGGGAGAGGGGTGAAATGTTTAAGGGAGTCCATCCATTCATGGCCCAATAAATTCGAAGAATTAATCAAGAGATTAATTTGGGGAAGATTTGATGGAAGCTTACCCATCTCTACTTCCAAGATACCTGAAACTTGCAAATGATGGCTGACAGAAATCCCCTCTTTGACCCTGGGACAACTCGAGGTCACTTGCTTCTCATCATTCACTATAGAGGCTAATGGTTTCCACGAAATTCACCCTATCTCTTCCACTGAATCATCTTGATCCTCCACTATCTCCTCTGAAGGATTCTTCCATCCATATTTTTCCAAGGGAGTATCTGAGATCCCCACCTCCACGTTATCAATCATTTTTTTGTGAGCAGGGATTTTGTACACCCCTAAAAGCCTTTGAATGGGATCTAAAATTGACTTGCAATGTGGCCATATTGATGGCATCTACGACACTTGAAGGGGATCCCCTTCATAATCCAACTTATGAAAAAAACCCGCCTTACCCCACGCCAATTCCAATTCCTACACCAGACCTCCCCTAATATTCAGCGATACTAAGATGTGGGCACCGAACATTTTTCCTGAGGATAGAAAAGACATGTCCGCATCCATAAAAACACATGTAGAATACCTTATGACTTTGAAGCTTTCTTTAGTCTAAAATTCCATAGGAAGGCCCAACAATACTACCCATATCAACACGACATCAAGTCTTTCCTTGTCGGCATCAAAGACCAAAGTCCATTTTCTGAGCAGGACAGGGGACAAGTCTATACTCCATTTTCCTTGAAGAACGCTGGATGCATCTTCAACTAAGTTAAATTTAAAAATAAACCACCCACAAGTAAGCAACTGAGCCTACAATGAGTAGTTGAGGGTTTTGAAATAGTTAGTCGTCTCCCACTACTCTAAGGTTTTGATTCCAAAGTGTCTTCTGCACACCCTACCAACCACAACAATATCCATCATCTCTACCACCTATGGCACAAGAATGTCTACCCCCAAGACAAGACTTAATGGGGATCCTTTAAATTTTGCACATTTATTATTCCTTCACTTCACACTAGGGGTGCCCCCTGTCTCTGAATTTACTGAGCTTCTTTTGGTCGAGGACCCCAGAACCCTACCTTCCTTGACATTTCCATCTCGAACACCTTCCGTCGAAGTGCCACAATGATCTGTCGGGCTAAGTAGTGAGGCAATGAAACCACCGGGTCCATGTGAAAAACCTTCTTCAGGAGGGAGAGGAAATGTTTCTTGAAACTTCGAGGAAAAAACCCTTGCCGAGGGCTCTCCCTCTTCAAAAGGGGTTGAATTAGTAATGGCCGAGCTGAAATACTTGGATGATTGTAAAAATTCTAGCTTCGAGTACACTTACAAGCACAAAAACTTATATGAAGCTGTCAAAGGAGGGATAAAAATTTCATTATTGAAGGGAGAAGAGAAGAGGGAGAAAGGATCCCTCGATGAGCCCCACTGTCGCGCCTCATGAGCACCCACTACCAATTCCTGCCTAGGTGTCGAGCTAATGACCAAACCTGAAACTGAAAATGACTTATATGCTCCACCTCTCGAGAAAACAAGGATGGAATTTACTTCTAGAGACAACATCTTTTCTCTTGAAACATGACCACTGCTAAGGTCCAGATCCCTAACCTCCATTTAGGTGCCAAAGGACTAAACCCAAATTTGATGGCCTTCAAAAGGATTAAGGGAGTAGTCTACTAGCTCCTCTTCCTCTTTTGACATTGTGACATAGTGGTAGAACCAAGGGAACTGCTAGGTGGAAAAAAGAGGGAGATCGTTAGCGAGAACCTCCTGTCCCCTAGAGAAGAATGTCATGAGTGTGAAAGAAAGATAGAAAACTATAAGGGTGCCTCCCCTGCGACCCCTGAACTTATCCTATCATGCTCATATGACCTCCAAGCAAAACCCCAAAGCTCATTTCGAAAGGTTCAATTTCCACGAGGTGTTCACCTTTCAAATTACCATGGGGATGTTAGAGGTGATGGTCAAATGGTGTAACAAATCATCTCTCGTCATCTTTAAGATTAGAGGATGATAATTTTGTTTATGACCACAAGATTCCTATGTGACCTCAAGTGCTTGTGCATTCTAATTTGTCAAATCAAAGCCATTGTGGGAAAGTGGGAAAACCACTCAGAGAAATGGAGGAAAATAACAGACTCTTTGCAAACATATTGGTATGAGGAATTGAGCAGGAGACTTCCATGAATAGCCTCAACTATAAAAATTCACCAATACAAGATTCAATGACATGTTTTTAACCCACTTGCACAAATTGCTAATATTGAAACCTAGGTGGAATTAGTGATCCAATTTAATATAGCTAATGGCTAATCATAATTAATAGCTAATTATTAGTCATAATTAATGTATTATTTTATTGGGCTATAAATTCATGAGTGAAAGGTTGCATCTCTTCCACTCCCTCGTATTTATATGAATTGCTATTCATTGTAATGCATCACAATGAGTTGTTTGCTATGCGTAGAGTGTAAAGCCTCTCAATTCCCTTGCTATGTGCAATGAAGTGTGTAGTTGTTCCTTGTTGTGTGGTATGTGGACTTGCGTGGGGGTATTGCTATTTCTTGTTGCAAGAAAATTTTCATTTTTCTTGTGTGGAATAACTACTATCCATTCTATGTGCATGGAATAACTACTATCCATTTTTCATCCAAGCTTGAACGTTGCACATGTGTATTGATACCATTGGACCTCGTCGCAATTATAGACATCTCGCAACCCCAAACTCTTAAATTTTTTGGCTACATCAAGAAGACTAAAGTGATTGTGCTTATAGATAGTGGTAGTTCAAATAATTTTATAGATGTACAAGGATAGCAAGATCCTTAAATATGTTCATCTACCCCACTTTTTGTTAACTTTGGTAGCTCAGAGGTACTCCTGCGTCAAGTTCCTAGGTGCGGGGGTCCGAGAACAAGGGGGTCCTCATTAATGACATAAAAATACTTTATTAAAAGTGTTATTAAAGTACTTTATGATGTGACTTTATAATTTTAAAGTGAGATGTAATTTATTAAAGTTTACTGTACTTTATAAAGTGACTTTAGGATATAAAGTGCACTTTTCAATAATATAGGGTAAACGTGATTTTTCGAATGTAAAGTGTTTTATATAGTTCACTTAAATGATTTAAGTGAACTTGATATTAAAACATAGCCTTAGATATTATGGGCCAAGATCTAATCTCAACCGTAGAAGTTGAAAACACATAGGAGTTACCCTAAGTTGAGAAGTAAAAAGACTTAATGAGACTTTATTTGCACACAATCCAAAGTAGAGAGATCAGTATTTTGGAGTGGCTTGAGTTTCAAGAGAGGAAGGGGCTGAGTTGAGTAGAGAAGAGAGGAGGTTGAGAGGGGGCACATCTCTCTAAGTGGGAGAGGAGCACGAAATCCAAGGAGAAGTTAGCACTTGCAATAAGGTGAATGAGCACGCTTCCCAAAGTGAAGGGCACGACCTCCTAGGAACATTGCAGTTGAAAGTGAGGTCGTACAACTGTGACAGTGAGGCCGTACAACACATAATTTGAGGTAGCTATTGGGCCCAACATTTGAGGTGATTTTGTTGCTCTTTATACTTCTGTTTTGCACATATTTCGAGGTCTAGTTATGCTATTAGAGAAAGTGCATTCTATAGGCTGTATCATAGAAAACCGGGCATTGCTTTCTATGAAAGAGAATGAGCCCATTGACTGGTTATTTATTTGGCATAGTTTCCAAGAAGTGGTTGCAAAATGATTGAGAAAGTACTGTGTACTTTCAGCTGTAATTTACCTAATGTTGTACTTTCTAAAAATCTTCTTAAGAAGCCTAATAAACACTCTCTTGATTGGTTTTCCCTAGAAGGGGTTTTTCCTGTGTCTTTGGACCAAAATATCAGTGTCTAATGTGTTTTACAATCTAATGTTCCTGAGTTATTTTTCCGCTGCAAATGACTTCTTAACATGTGTGTCTCAACTTACTGTTGTATGAAAATGTGTGCATGAGTTATGCTTTGAATTTTTCATGACTGTAGAAGACTAAGATTAGAGTATTGTTAAGTGTTTAAGGAAATCTATGCCTGAGTATAGTTTAGATTTTAACATGGTATCAGAGTAGGTGCTCTGATTTTGACAATGGGCAGTTTGTGGAAGCTATGTGTGCATGTGCTTTGCCGATAGTTATAGTTGTGTGTTGAAGTTTGGGAATGTTGGCAAAGTTTGCTTGGTCTTGTGATTGGAAAAAGAGCAAAAAGAAGAAGGGCTCGAGTAATGGAGCCAAGTACGAGAAGGACATGAGCAAAGTGAGATGCTTTTCTTGTTAGACATATGGCCAATATGCTAGGAAATGTCCTAATAAGATGAAAGGCAAGAAGAAGAACGAGACAAATGAGACAGCCGCATCAACTGAAGTTGAAGAGTACACCAAGAAGTTCAAGAAGGAATTTTCCTCGGTGAGTATTGTATCGAGGAGTAGTGTTGCTAAGAACGTGGACACTGGAACGTGCTACATGGACGGTGGAGCAACACACCATATGACGAGAACATGAGCCATGTTCCTAGAGTTGACAGATATAGACAAAGTTCTACTTGCGGAGGATGGGTATGCTGGCACCGATGCAGTAGAAGGAGTTGGAAGTGTTCTATTCCAACTCGAGTCTGGAGTGTTAAATGTACAACATCATGAGTCATTCTCCAAGCCAATCTTGTGCATCCAGGATTGGGCCTCATGTGTTGAGGTAGGGATCCTGAGTTGGACTCACGAACTTGGATTATATTCTTGAGTTGGACTCAAGAATGACTAAGCCTTCAGTTGTAAAATGTTATTCCTCATGTGTTGAGGTGAATGCTCATATGTATCAAAGTGACGATGTTGTAAAGTCTTGTTGGACAAGGATCAGGACTTGTGTGTCAAGTCAGATTCTCATGTGGACCTCCAGTTATAGTAGGTACCCATGGGGTGGACCTCTAGTTATAATAGGTACCCATGGGTTGGACCTCCAATTATAGAGGTATATTATTTTTATGTTGAATCATTAATGTTGTGTGATGTATTACTAACCATGGTCATCGATTTCTATTAAGTCTCCTTTAGAGACTAGACACCTCTAGAGTGAATTACTTTAGCATATGATCATTTGGTCTGAAAGTAATATAATATGGTCACGATATCTGACAAATCTTCTAAGTATAATCTGATATGATACATAATTAAAGTTAACACATGTGGATCATGCAAATAAGACAAGAGATAAATATAAGATGTGATAAGATATGAGAGAATTCGAATTGCACATAAAAGAGTTAATTAAGAGAGAATTCGAATAATTAAACTTCAGTGAAGACTTCAGTAAATCAAAGGAGAACTCGATTTGATCACTACAGTGATGTTAACATGAATAAATCAGTTAAAGAGAATTAACTAAGTGATAACAAAGAAGCTCTAGTTAACTAAGTGTTATTGCATGATGACACTTATGTTGAACTAAAAGACAACACTTATGTTAACAATAAAGAATCGGTTAAAGAGAGTTAACTAAGTGATAACAAAGAAGATCTAGTTAACTAAGTGTTATTGCATGATGACACTTATGTTAAACTAAAAGATGAAACTCATGTTAAACTAAAAGATGACATTTGAGTTGTGACAATTGCATGACGAAACTTAAGTTAGCCACCTAACTAAGTGGGCAATCTTTCAGTTAAGGGGCGAGTTCATCCTAAGAATCAATACAATGAGTTAATGCATTGCATGAGAAGTGGGGCGCATTTCTCCATGCAATATTGATGCAGCCAGATGGAGGGTGAGCTCATCATGAAGTCAAAAGTTAAAAATAGAAGCCGATGCATGTGAAGAATATATAAATATGTTAGACAGGATTGATGAATTCAATGTGAAGTGAATTCTCTTCTCCCTTGAAGGGAAGGAGGTTCTAGTTACACAGGATATTATTTTGAGTATCTCTTTATCTTTCTCTTGCTCTATAATTGCACCAGGGGTGCTTGATGTAAAAGACATTCTCTGTTATCTATCATAATTATACTCTAAATATTGTTGGGGTTTTTCATCCTCATTGTTTTGAGGTTTTTCCCCAAGGTACATATTGTGTTATGATTGAATTTTCATGTGATTGAATGGTTCATTGATTCAAGTATTCAATATTTCTGCACTTAAAGTTTTAAAGTTCAAAGTTCATCATATTTGCTCAAAAATTAACATGGAGGTTATTTGGAGGTTGGCAGAGTGTTGTTTGTTCCAGAGTTGAAAAATAATTTACTGTCAATGTTAGCTTTGGAAGATGACAGGTATGCGGTTCTTCATTGCCTGGGACATGTGATTATTTATCTGTTGGGTGGGAGTGTAGATGTAGCATGAGTTCTTGGTACTCGGGAGGGAAATTCATACATGTTGAGGGGACGAACTATGCATCGTGAGTCTAGTGGGAGGTCAGAATTAGTGGCAACAATTCTATCAAACGATGGCAAGGATTCATCTAACTCTGTGAAAAGATCGAGCTGGTATGATATGAATCTTGAGGATGAGTAGGAGAGTGAGTAGAACTCTCAATTCAGAGTGGTTTGGCACAGATCTCCAATACAATATCCAGGGTAGGTGGTTGAGGAACCTTCAATTTTAGAGGGAGCAACTTTAGTGATTGGAGAGAGGAGGTTGGAGATAGATCCAGGTGAGGTGATGCCATCAGTACCTCCCTCGCTAAGAGGGAATGTTAGTTTTGGTAGCTCAGAGATACTCCTACATCAGGTGCCTAGGTGCAGGGGTCCGAGAATAAGGGGGGTCTCGTTAATGACATAAATATACTTTATCAAAAGTGTTTAAAGTAAGTTATGAAGTGAATTTATAATTTTAAAGTGAGATGTAATTATTTAAAGTGTATTGTACCTTATAAAGTGACTTTAGGATATAAAGTACACTTTTCATTAATTTAGGGTAAAAGTGACTTTTCAAATGTAAAGTTTTTTTATATAGTTCACTTAAGTGATTTAAGTGAACTTGAGATTAAAACACATCCTTAGATCTTGTGGGCCAAGATCTAATCTTAGTCTTAGAATTTGAAAAGACATGGGAGTTACCCTAAGTTGAGAAATAAAAAGACTTAATGAAACCTCATTTGCACACATTCCAAAGTGAGGAAGTGTAGAGGCATGCATTCCAAAGTAGAGAGAGAAGTCTTTTGGAGTGGCTCGAGTTTTAAGAGAGGAAGGGGTCCAATTAAGTAGAGAAGAGAGGAGGATGAGAGGGGGGGGAATCTCTCTAAGTGCGAGAGGAGCACAAACTCCAAGGATAAGTCAACACTTGCAACAAGGTGAAGGTGCATGCTTCCCAAAATGAAGGGCACAAAATCCCAGGCACATTGCAGCTGAAAGTGAGTTTCCACAGTAGAAGAAAGTGAGGCCGTATAGCTGTGACAGTGAGCACGTACAACACATATTTCAAAGAGGCCAGTGGGCAGAACCTTCGAGGTGATTCTACTATTCTTTGCATGTTTGTTTTGCACATATTTCAAGGTCTGGTTTTGTTGTTAAAGAAAGTGTATTCTACAGGCTATATCATAGAAAACTGGGCACTATTTTCTATGCAAGAGAATGAGCCTGTTGACTAGTTATTTCTTTGGCACAGTTTCCAAGAAGTGGTTCCACAATGAATGAGAAAGTATTATGTACTTTCAATTGTAATTTACCTACTTTTGTACTCTCTAAAAATCTTCTTAAGAATCCTAATGAACACTCTCTTGACTAGTTTTCCCCGAAAGGGGTTTTTCCATGGTATTTGGACCAAAATATCAGTGTCTAATGTGTTTTATAGTCTGTTGTTCCTGAGTTAGTTTTCTATTGCAAATGACTTCTTAACATGTGTGTCTCAGCTTACAGTTGTATGAAAATGTGTGCATGAGTTATGCTTTGAATTTTTCATGATTGTAGAAGACTGAGATCCGAGTATTGTTAAGTGTTTGAGGAAATATATGGCTGAGTATAGTTCAGATTGTAACACCTTTGACTTCCAAGTCATTGTACTAGGGGATAAGATTACTTCATATGATGGAAAATGCCATAAGGTAGACTTAGATATTAGTAACTACAAACTAAAGTCTCTTACGTATGCCATGATGATTGGACTACACATGGTATTAGGAGCCCCACTGGTTGGCCCTGCTTGGCACAGTGAGATTAAATTTACAAAAACAATTTTGAAGATTATTTGAAAATGGAAAAAAAATACAAGTTCTATGGAATCAATTGCGCATGCCGACAAATAGTCTCATCCAATAGAATGGAGAAAATGATTAAGAAATGATCCCCAACTCATCCTTTACCTTGTTATTCAATGAGACGATATCTTGATGAAACAATTGACCCAATAGGATTGGATAATATGCTTGGGAAATTCAACACCATTTTTCAAGACCCACTTCATGGTCTTCTTGCGGCTTGTTCGAGATATCACATCATAGAATTGATCCCTCATTTATCCCCAATCATAAGAAAATTTTACTTGTTGGGATCCAAATTCTTGGTCAGAATAGACCACAACAATTTGAAATATTTACTAAACCAAAAGAACCTGTCATCAGAGCAACACAAATGGGTAAGTAAAATCCAATCCAATCTTTTGACTTCAATATTCTTTATAAGAAAGGCAAGGACAATTTAGTTGCTAACATCTTATCAAGGCAGGATGAGGAGAATGCTACACTATGTTCTATTTCAGTTGTTATTCTGAATGGATCAAAGATGATCGTGTTGAGTATGTGAAAAGTCTGAATATATAAAAGTTTATAGAGGAAGTTGGAAGTATTAACACAACAAGCTCACAATTTACACGTGAGAACAATATACTCTAGTACAAAGGAAGAATCACGATTCCTTGATTACATGACATGTTCAGTTTTTCAAAACATACCACAACATATATTGATCCTTCTTCTGGAAGGGAATGAAGTTTGATATCAAAAAATATGTGATAGAGTGTGACACTTGTAGGTGCCAGAAGTTTGAATCTGTTGCACCATTGGGTCTCGTTCATCCCCTACATATTTCAAATAAGAAATGGTCGGAAATATCAATGGATTTCATCATGGGTCTTTAGTGGGTCTTTCCACCTCTGAAGGGAAGTATAACACATTTGTAATTATAGATAGAGTAACCAAGTATGCTCATTTCATTGGAATATCATCCAAAGCTAAATACAATTAGGTTGCTAATAGTTATGTAAAAAAATGTCATTTATAGCTATGTAAAAAATATCTATAGACTCCATGGGTTCCCGAAGGTTAGTGTCAGCAATAAGGATCCAAAGTTCACCAACAAATTTTGAAAGGAGTTATCCACCAAGTTGGGACCACCTTAACAATAAGTACTTAATACCATCTCCATACATATGGACAAATTGAAGTGGTAAATAAATGCCTTGAAGGGTACTTGAGGAATTTCGTAAATTATATTTAGACACAATGATATAATTGGTTACATTTGAAAAAATGGTGGTATAATATGACATATCATACTTTGGAAAAAATGAATCCCTTTGAAGCCTTATATGGTTATCCACCACCACCAATTAAGGAATATGTTGTTACCATTTTCAAGACACATGCCATGAAAAACTACTTAGATACTTTTCATGAAATCCTACGAATCCTCAAGACTCATCTTGAAACAATTCAACATTAGAAGAATTTCCAAACTACAAAAATGAACCTTGTTGTGAATAGAAGGATACTCAAGTCTACAACAAAATTTCTCGTGACTCTTATGGATCTCGCTCTTATTTTCTTGATACATTTGTTGTTATATATATATATATATATGCATGTATTGTAGGTCTTTGACTAATTGAGTGCTTATACTTTTGTGTCTTCAGACTCATTGGTTCAAAAACATATGTACATTGTTACTTAGGGTTGATGCTGCATTGTAATTTTCTCTTCATTTCTTTATCAAACACTTATACTATGAAACAAGAACTTTATACCATGAACAAAAACTCTAGCCATAAAAATGATGATTTTTGCAAAAAAAACACCAAAAACACACCCCAAATAGAAAAGTGTTGATACCAGTATACACGTTTTTTTTAAGGGTAAAAAATAGAGCCATGGCCTAAAAATCCCATACTGTTGTTTACAAAAACTGTAAAATCAACCCCTAAATTGGAAAAGTTTTTTTTCTTCAAGAGATAAATTACAACTTTTTAGAAACTTGCATATTAAACAAACAAAAAATCATAAATAATTTCACCTCTCTAACCATATAAAAACAAAGAAATTATGAGGCGATTCATAATGAAATAATATATTAGACCATATAGGAACAAATGATTCATATAAATATTCAAAAATTCCTTCCGAGTTTCAATTACAAACATCATACTAATAAAAAACATCTAAAATGCTTCATGTTAAATTATTCAAATTCATCCATGGATTCTGACATCCCATCAGAATCTACATTTTCTGCACATGAAGGACTGGATAAAGATGTAGATGACCCATATTCTTCTCTATTATAAATGGGTGCACCATTTGAGTCTACATCTATGCCCAACATTTCAGATGTCATATTCCTTCGGGCTCTACGACTTGGTTTAACAGACTCCCATCTTGCAACTTCTTGTTTTGGCAACAACCTCTTGATAATCTCTCTAGTCTTGGGGCGAAGAGTGTCTTTCTTTGTCAACTTGAAATCATAAAAAAGTATATCATCTTCCTCTGATTTCAAGATGTCAATGCGGCGACGATTTATTTTTTGACCCTTTCTTTTTCTCTTTCTGCAAACCTTTTTCTCAACCACCATCTCTGCCTTGTACACACCATCAAATGGGTGTGTATTTGTTGCATACGAATGTACCTCTACTGATACTACTTCTTCATTTTCTTTATTGACCTTCATAACTTTTGCAATCCAGAATGGATAATGACGTGCATCATCTATAGCGAAAACTGCAATCATGCTACCCTCCTTGATATCTTGTACTGAGCCCCTGTAAAGGTCTTCCATCTCTCGCCGCTTTGCGGATAATCTTCTAGAGCCAATATACATTTCTCTTTCATCTACTTGAGAAAACTCAACACCTCGAGGTTCAACATTTGTTACCTCGCTTTCATTTGATAAAATTTGTGGCCAAGCAAATGGAGACTTCAAATATATATCTCCATTTGTAGAGTTTGAAATTATGTAACTCTGCTCCATGAAAAAAGACTCCCACCAAACAGAATCAGCAACAACAAAGTACTCGTATGTATCTTCGATAGAATTTTTTATTTCTTCCAAGCATTAAGAAGAATCAACATCTCTACTATTTCGCCTTACATTATGAATCTATGCAGATGATTGCAATAACAATAAATTTGAAGCATACATTTGACGATCTGGGACGAATTTCAGAAATTCCAAACCTGATGAAGGCTTCCATTCTGTGCTAGTTGAGTACTTCTTGCCCCAAAATAGCATTTTTCCATCAATCTTTTTTATACAAAATTGATGCTGAAAGCTAATGTCATTAAGTTTTTCAATGCACCTTTCTTCACCATGCGATCCAAACATAAATCTTCGCATGTCAATAGTTTCTTCCAATTTCTGTACAATAGGCTCTGGATGGTATGCTTTTCTTATGATTTCAATCAATGATGGTAGGCTCCCAACTTGATTCCTCCTCAATGTCTTTGCAAAATGGATGAACATTTGATCAATAGGATCATGCGGATGAACATTTGATCAATAGGATCATGCGTATTCCCAACAGGAAGGAAACCAACTTTTACCTTTTTAAAAATTCTCAATTCAACAAGCATGCTTAGAGAACCAAACACGACCCAATTTTTGTTTTCTCGTATTGTGTTGTCCAATTATAGATATAGAACTTCAGGAAGATCATCGGAACAATGAGTAAGGACATGGTGAATAATGGGGATGGTAAAATTTGCATCATTGTGAATATTTGGAGATGTAAAGTAAACCCTTGGAAACATTTCACCATTAAAAACCATACACCCAACCAAGTGAAACTGAATGAAATTTTCCTCTAAATTCTTTGGCACACGGACAAAATGTGGCAAGAGTCTTTTTTTCTGATCCATGCCATCAATTATCAAACCCATATACTTATGTGGAGCATCATAACACTTCTTGCGATGTTTGTACAACTTTTGTCGTTCATTTGATTGTTGATTGTGACGTTGTTGCAGTGCATTGATTATGGAATCTACAAACAACATAACAAAAAATTATTGATAACTAGTTTTAATAATTGACATTTATCTAAAAAAAAAACAATTTTGTAAACATACCTATTTCTATCCATTATGATATATCCCTTCTTTATTTAAGAGAAGCACATGTAATGTAGACCCCCATCCTTGACCTCTTTGGAATGCAGACATTGTTGAGCTTCTTTTTTCATACTCTTGTGAAATATGCATATCTAATGAAGTTGTCATTTCCTTGACCACCTTGAACATAATCCCTGTATAAGTTGTAGATTTCCTGCATTGTGAAATTATCTGGAATGTGTATTGTTTCTCTATTTGGCATACTCTCTCCATGCTTGGAAAATAAATCATGCATCCATGATATTGCAATGTGTGTTGATGGCCCAGTGATTCATCCTTGATAATCGTCAGAATAAAATGTAGGATCCTTTTCCAGACTTGTTTGGATTCTTGATAATCAAAGATTACCAATTGAGTGAATCTATTTGAATGCCTTTCTACAAAGAAGAACTTTTCCAACATGATAATCATAACCTGGCCTTGTATAAATCATGCACCCCACTAAATATGAATTTTGCATACTTTTGTTCATTGATAAATACATCTGCCTTTTCTCAAAGGCATAATTGTAGCCTATACCTTTCAAACTACTTTTGTGGCAACACTCACTCGAAATCAAATGAGTAACAGAACTTGGACTTGTGAGCAATTCTTTCCTAGACCTTGTATAACTGGAATGCTTTGGATTGACATAAAAAGGTCTAGTCCTACACTTAATCCCGCTCATTATTGGATTGTGTCGTTGCATTTACTGGACCATTATGTCTGCAACAACATCCTCATTAGAATGAATGTTTTCATTGTGATGCATATGACCCCCCTCTTGGCACCCCAACAACTCCCTTTGATTTTGCAAATAAAGTGGCCCCCATTAGAATTTTGTAAATACTTAACTTTTAATATTCTTTTATCTTGCTTGATTTGAAGGAGCTCTCATGGCTTTCATTCCTTGATATTTCACTCTTGCGATGCTTGTTCCTTGGCTTGGTTTTCACGCCTTTAAGGATTTGGTCATTTGGATGATCTTTTTTGTGTGGATCTCTCATTTTTCTGGTGGTTGAACAACATTTGCATACCCTCGGTTCTCATTTTGGATGACTCGCTGTTTTAAGTGCATGGGAAGATCATTTTGTAGCATGGAGTATTTTCATTCATTTTTATCTTCTTGGTTTAAGTTGTTTTATTATTCATCATTGATGTCTATTTCTTTATCATTATTAATGATATATAATAACAATTAATAAATTAAGTCTATATCTACTTTCTTATATTGGGTGAAAATATTATTTTTTATTATATTCATAACTTTTAATTCATTATTTTAATATTTTGGAAATATGAAACATACTTTAATTAAAATTTGAATATAACTTTTGGACCTCATTATTCTAATTTATATTTTAAATTACATCAACGTGGATATGAATTAAAACTCTATACTAAGGAACCTTGGAATCACAAATATGTACACAAAATAAATCTTACACATAGTAAAAGTGATTCTTATAATGTTCTTTCATCATTATTTTGAATTCAATTTCATTAAATAATAAACAATGATAATGTCCAGAAAATCTTACCTTCTATTATTCATATTTTTCAAAGGTTATGATAATACGATAATTTGAAAATGTAAACAATTTGTCACAACAAAGTGGAATTAATGGAATAAAACAAAGTTTAAAGGTTATGAATATATAAAGCATAGTTGAAATTGTCTTGATTATATTTTTTTGGGTGAAATACAAGATAATAAGGTAATCGTTAATCGCTTGTTTGTTGTGCTCATGAATTGTACATGGATTATTATAAAAAATATCATGAAAATTTGAAATCTTTGAGATCCATGTTTATGGTGCTTTCAGCTTGCCAGTTCATCAAACTAACCAGAGGACGAAAAATGGAGAATCGCGCACCTGCATGAGATGTGTTTTTGCGTGAGATGTTTTGGGAAAACCGTGAGGAATTAGCTCAAATGGTTTAAAACACACTTCAAAAATGGGCCTATTTACCTTTTTTCATGGGTTGTTTTCAAAACAAATGCATCAGCTATGAGATATTCGGGCCTGTTTGAGCCAGATTTTTCCAGAATTTTTCTTTTGCGTCCAGCTGTAAGATCCATTTTCTGGAGTTTGTTATGATATCTTCTCTCTATTTAAATAGAGATAATTCGACTTCTATGGGGGGGAGGGTATCCGGAGAATGTGAGGATTTTGATTCTTTCCATCTCTATATTTTTCTTGTAATGTTTTTGTTAACAGGGGGAAGAGTTCTCCAAGATTCTGGAGGAATTTCTTTTGGATATGGTGATATCTCTTTGTAATTTCTTCAATTCTGAACAAGGAAATGTGGAGGTTCTTCTTCTAAGATCATCTTTTGGGGATTGATGAAACTCTGTAACTTTTGTGAAGAAGTAAATAAAAAATCAGAGAGGATTGTTGCAATAATTTCAAGGATTCAATCACATTATGTAAGATTGTTCTATATGTGTTGAGAGTTAATTAAGTCTAATTAATGCCATTTTTGTTAAGCTCTCACATTTAATTATTTGAAATGTTTAGCAGAGCTGGTGTGTAAATCTTATGTGCAGAATCGATTAAGGTTATTTAACTCTGTAATATTAATGTGCTTCAATATATTACTGTTTATTTGATTTCCTTAATTAAACAGTAATATAATTATTCTTTTATACATCAGATGCCTATATCAATCAAGTCCCGTAGGATAGGTTTCAAATGTATTAGATAGGATAAAGTGGACCTAATTTAGTTTTAAAATCAGAATTACGTTTTTATTTCATTTTCGAAATTTCTAGAAAATTTAGGAGCTACTAAATTTTCAAAATTTCTAGAAAATTTAGGAGCTACTAAATTTTCAAAATTTCTAGAAAATTTAGGAGCTACTAAATTTTCTATTTTCAGCTATTTTATAATCGCATCATGGATTAAGTTAGATTGAATCTTAGGATTTTAATTCCGTTTTTAGAAATTCAGATGACTATATTGAGAGACTCTCTTGTTGAGAGCAAACTCATAAGGCAGCAAGGCCTTTGTTCCTGCGAGAGGTAGCTAATGCAAGCATTCAAGGAGCTACTTTAAGCAATCTGAGTGGGTTATCTCTCTTCGTTGGCCACTTGACAGAAAATTCGGCCAACACCCCCTCATTGAAAATGTCATCACCAAATTCAGTGTGAAAATTATTGTCATGATTACTAATAAGTTGATCAATTGCTAACAGATCAATGTGACCATCAACACTTTTTGTGCCACTAAATTCTTCACTGAAAGGGAACTCTTGAGATTCAACATTGACATCATTGGTGCCTGTAAAATCCTTACTTGGAGGAGAATCATTGTCTTCATCATTGGTGCCTGTAACATCCTTACTTGGAGGAGAATCATTGTCTTCATCATTGGTGCCTGTAACATCCTTACTTGGAGGAGAATCATTGTCTTCATCATTGGTGGCTTTATTGTCAACAGAATGATCATCGATGCCATTGAAATCCTCGCTCGGAGGAAAATCATCATCGATGCCATTGAAATCCTCGCTCGGAGGAAAATCATCATCGGTGGCATTGAAATATTCACTTGGAGGAAAGTCATGATCGGTGCCATTGAAATCCTCGCTTGGAGGAAAGTCATGATCGGTGCCATTGAAATCCTCACTTGGAGGAAAGTCATCATAGGTTCCATTGAAATCCTTACTTGGAGGAAAGTCATCATCAGTGCCATTGAAATCCTCGCTTGGAGGTAACTCATCATTGGTGCTATAGAAATCCTCACTTGGAGGAAATTCGTCATCAATTCCATTGAAATCCCTACTTGGAGGAAAATCATCTTCACCATTATTGATATCTTCTTCCTCACCAAAATCATCATCTGTCCCATTAAAATCCTCACTTGGAGGAAAATCATCATCAGTCCCATAAAAATCCTCACTTGGAGAAAAATCATCATCAGACCCATAAAAATCCTCGTTGGGAGGAAAATCATCATTGGTCCCATTAAAATCCTTGCTTGAAGGAAAATCATCATTCGTCCCATTAGAATGCTTGCTATGAAGAAAACCATCAACATTATTTGTACATGCATGCTCGGCAAAAGCATCATTAGTCCCATCAAAATCCTTGCTTTCAGGAAAATCATCATTGGTGCCTTGAAAATCCTCGTTGGGAGGAAAATTGTCATCATCTTGCTTACTGTCTTTAGGATCCCCACTTGGAGGAAGCTCTTCATCATCATCACATTCTTTCCCTTCATTACTTGTGTCTTCAAAATCTTCATAAATAGTAAGTTCTTGAAGAACATGCTTGATTACATTGTTTTCACTACCAATATCTTGGCTAGATGAGCAACACAACTCTTCATTGACACTGAAATTTAATTTAGATGAGTCCACGACTTCTCACTAAAAGATAGAATTATAGAAAAATATTAATAGATAAGATAATGAAATTTTACCATAGTCCTCACCAAAAAGTAGAATGGTGCAACTGTCAACCAACAATATTATATCTATGAGAATGAAAATATCCCTCCAAATGTTTCCCTCCAAAACTTCCCTCCAAAATTTTCGTTCAAAATTTTCATTCCAAAATTTCCCTACAAAATTAAAGCGCACATTCATAAAACTAGTAAAAAAAACGAATTTATGATATAAAAAAAATTGAAATAATGTATTAACTAATTACATATTTCTATCCTAGACATATAAGACGAGTAAAATTTCTCGTAACATTTTTTTATATGCAATTTGTAAAAAATTAATGGCTATTTACATTTTCTTTACTCCCACATTCATAACATTAGTAATATTTCATTTAAACCCATCTTATATAAATTTAATAATAATGCATTAAGTAATTTCATTTTTTTAATCCCACATTTGTAAAACAAGTAATGTTAAACCTAATCTAGGCTATATAAACCATTTTGATTTCATACTATTCATCACTTAATTTGGAGCAATTTAGTAACACTTTCAAGGTTAGTGCTTTTTTTCATTTTTAATAAATTAGTTAGTTTTATTGTTAATTTTCCAATGATTATTTTATGGCTTTATTAATTTGGAAATGCTTATTTTATGGTTTTATTGATTTATTCTTTTACAATTTGGTTATCTCACATTTTGAGTGGTAAACTTAAACCTAATCTATCTTATTAATACACTATTGTTTAGACTTTGGAGCAATTCACGAAGGATTTGAAGAAGAACGAGAAGATTGCAGAGATGAGCTTCTAGCACTTTTAAGGGAGGAGGGTCTACCACTTTCCAAGTTATATATATATATATATATTTAAATGTATTTTTTTAAAATTCATGTAGTATTAATCGGCATTTCGCTTCCCCCTATACCACGAATATTAGTTTTGATTTTAATTTTTTTTTTACCTACATTTACAAAAAATTAAAACTACCCCCCTAACCTACCCTCTAACCCTTCATCCTCCTCCTGCCCACTCCCTTTCCTCCCCACCCTCCGATCGCTGCTCCATTCCCCCTCCTTCTTACCCCTCGGCCACCCGCCGCCCCCTCCCTCCCCCCTCCCCCACCTACACCTCCCCCCCCTCCGCCACCCCCCTCCCTTCCCCCTCCTCCCTTACGCCTCCCCCTTCCCCTTCCTCCTCGCGCCCCCTCCATTCCCCCTCCGCCTCCCCCTCCCCCTCCTCCTCGCGCCCCCTACCTTCCCCCTCTGCCTCCCCCTTCCCCCTCCTCCCTGCGCCCCATCCCCACTCATCCCCCTACGCCTCCTCCCTTCTCCCTCCCCCTTCCTTGCGCCCCCTCGCGAGTGGGCCGCTCGCTTGGGTGCCAAAGGGAGCCCTTGATGGGCGGCCTTAGAGGGATAAGGGAGGATGAGGGGGAGGAGGGGGAAGTGGGAGGCGGGAGGAGGTGGAAGGGAGGGCGAGGGGAGGGACGCGGGGAGGAGGGGGAAGGGGGTGGCGGGGGAAGGGGGCGCTAGGAGGGAGTAGGGGGAAGGGAGGGGGCGATGGGGGAAGGGGGCGAGGAGGGGGGGAGGAGGGGCACGGGAAGGAGGGGGAAGGGGGACAAGGAGTGGGGTTAGGTTTAAATTTATTTTTTAAATTTTTATTATATAGTTAGGGGGGTTAGGGGGTAGGGAGTAGGTTATTTTTTTTTAAAAATTAATTATTATATATTTTAGGGGGGGTTAGGGGGTAGGGGGTAGCAGGTGTGGAATTTTATGTGCATTTACCTCTTTTGCTACATGTACATGCATAGACACATACGGGGTCGTGTTTACGGTCACAGTCAGAGTCATCTCCACAGCAACGTCGGGCAGCCTCCAAGTGTGTGTTTTTGTCTGCAGCATATAAAAGAACTAAAACGAGGCAATATTTAAGATAATGTTATCGCCATATGGGGGTTCCTTTCCTTGCATGGTCCAATTTCATACCATAAAAATCCTTTGAGCTGAGCTTGAACATTTTCAGCAATCTAGGCTAAAGCTAAAATCAAGTCATATTGATTGAAATCTTCATGAACTAGTGGAAGGTCGAGGTAATTAGCTTTCTAAATAACGTGGTTAAATTCTCAAATGGAAATGGGTGGGTGAGTGAATCCACATGAGCCTCTTAATTAGCAATGGGTACCATACTTGCTGTGTTGATCATGACCATGCATCCAGGGAATGGCATGATATGTTTCATGTGACTGCAGGCGAGGATGTAAACTCATATAGCTCCAAATTACAACATTAAAACATTATTATTGACATGTATGTATTTAAGTAAAACGTTCAATGAAGGGAAATGGTAAAACTCAAAACGTAAAAAAAAATAGTTTGACAGGTAAGATTCCAGTGAAATTCCAACCCTCAGGGGTAGGTTTAGTTTTTTTTTAAAATTAATTATTATATATTTTAGGGGGGGTTAGGGGGTAGGTTTATTTTTTTTATTTTTAATTATTCATTATATATATATATATAGTTTAGGGGGGTTGGGCGATGGTGGTGTAGGGTGGGGTTTAATTTGTTTTTATTGTTTCCTAAGTTCGGGGGGTAATTTATATTATATTTTCTATGTGTGGGGGGTTTAGGGGGTAGGGGGGTATTTAATTATTTTCTATTTAGTTTTATTTATGACAAAAGGGGATGGGGGACAAGGTAGGGTAGGAGTAAAAATATTTTTAAATTTTTATACATGTTTTTCAAATACAGTTTATAGTGAATATTGATGTTGATTTTGTTAGATTATGAATGTTTGTTGATTGTATTTTAAAATTCTACCTTTCGGATATAGGGAGAACGACATCAAGAAAGCTATCTGTAAACGTTTCTGGATCAAGAACGGCGGTGATTGCATCGAAGAAAAACAGTTGAGGCATCTGAAAATGTTGATCCTCAAGACAAAGTTTTTAACTTTGATGATTTAAAAATGAAGAATGCTAGAGAATGGAAACATGCAGCAGAAGAAGACAAATCAGACTATCATTGGCATCTGAAGGAAAAATATCAAGGCAAACCAGAAAATATTCACTTATATTCTTCTGCATTTCCATATATTCAATCAGATTACCATCCATTGGGATTGCTGAGAGATATATGTGTGATGCCAGGTACAAAAATTGTTTATGCACAAGTGAAACAAGCCAAGACCTTTGCCAAAATCCGATATTGTTTGAAGATTTCAAAATATAATGTTCAAGAAAATTTCATAGAATTTTGTCAAGGGGTCATGCATGAAATTGAAAGCGGGAGATTAAGTTTGAATATTGATGTTATTCTTAAATTGATTTTGTTATAACTTGGATACCACAATGTAATAGATTTAATACGATAATTTTTTTTTATTTTGCAGGATTTTGCCATGTCGATTTCAAAAATGTTGAATGGAACTTATTATACAGAGGACAACCCTATGGATATCGTTAATTCCGTTGTTCAAAAGGGACCAGAAGCAAGGAAGAAGAAACAAATGTCAAATGTTCAAAATGAAGAAGTACAAGCACAAAGAGGAAAGGGCATCTGAAAATCAAATCAGGTACCTAGAAGGGTTATATTTAAATCTTCATCTCGCCCAGTTGAACATGTTGAAATGGTTGTGAATGAGCTTGCTACTCCTGCTAGTAAGAGTAACAAACAGTCTCATAAAAGAAATATGGTTGAGGGTGTTTCGATTCCTGTTGAAGGCATTGTTGATTTAGAAGGAACCCCTTCAAATCAAAAAAAGAGGAGATATGTTGTTACTGAAGCCAATGTTATTCCTAAATCTGAGAGTGAAAATTTTGGGGGCAGTAGGGAAATCATTACTCCAGATGTTGATCTAGAAGATGGCATTGTCAAGTAAACACAAAATGCCATTCAAGATCGATTGCGGAGGGATAAATTAGTTAACAATGGACATACATTTTATTTGAATGTGAATCAACTTTATAGACCCATAAAAGGGAAAGATCAATTTAGAATTAGAAAACCACATCACTTGCATATTCACAACTTGAAAGCATTTATGAGGAAGAATCCCTATGCACATGTGGTTGACTACCTAGTCCTTGTTGACCCAAAAGATGTTCCTACTAGAGATGATTTTGATCAAACAAGATGTTTTCATTACAAATATTATGTTCTTGGGGGGAATCATTCTGCAGAGGCAAGAAGAGAGTTGATGCAAGAATATCCCAATAACCCTATTTTTGAAACAGTTAAATGCATCATTTATGCTGGTTTAACAGATGCAGAAGCAAAGTTGTTGGCATGGGATCATAACACAAATAGTGAATATAGGTTGACAATGACATTTATTCAAAGGGTGAGATTTATCCACAGTGAATTTGTACAAATATGTGGTGGGGAGAAATCTAGAGTTGATGCAAGTTTTCGGAGACAATGTTGTCTGGAAATAGGTATCCCTATTAAAGAGGATAATGTGAAACAAAAAAATGCCAAAGGAAGTGATGCATTCAGAGTTGTATATGCCTATTTCCAGTTGGCATTCAGAGTCGGTAAAACATAGGATTTGATTGATGACATATTTATCTTGTGGGAGAATATTGGCATAAAAAATTAAAAAGTGAAAAAGGTAAAGTTGTTCCATGGAGCGGTAGTAAGATAGGTCCTGATGTCAAGAACCTGCCAGAAGACATGACTATTACACCTTGGAGAACAATACAAGATGTGAAGGATGAAACATTAATAGCTACAATACTATCACGTGTAAAGTCAGGTGAATTATCCATGGAGGAAATGTGCAACGAATTTGACCAGTAAGTTGATGTTTTTTTTTATGGTACGATGTTTTGTTCTTTAGTTTAACATTTTTGTTATGTTCAAAGTATTTTGTTATATCATTATATATGATTGTAAATATCATTTATTGTTTCATTGTCTAGTCACAATGTCTACATGAAAATACAAGAGGAGATGGTTGTAATGTTAAATGAGAAGAGTTGGGATGATGTAAAATGCAACTATCCAAACTCAAGCTCGATAGAAACCTTAAAACAATTTTTTGTTGAATTCAAGAAGGTATGTTGATCTATGCTACATACTATTTTATTTATTTTCTAATTCAATTCATTTCTATTTTATTACTTACAGAGATAATTTTCATTTGAAGATGCCAAAGAGGGGTATAGATGGAGTACCAGAGTCCTTCAAAATTCATATACAAAGCACCAAAATAGAACGACAAAGGAGACAATGTCTTGCAAACATTGAACTTGATGATACACTTGATCATTATATTTGGAATGGGCACACTGTGCAATATAAAGTCATTTTAGGTGACTGTGCAAACATTGCAAATCTTGTTCCAAAAAAGGAGTACGCACTAGTGATTACAGTTATCCCTCATGGATACAATATCTGAAACACTACTTATGATTGTGAGCCTTATACTTACCAATCATTCAATAAAGTGGTTTCAGGATTTGTAGATGTCACAACATCACCATTATGGAGATTTGTTGTTTTCCATTCAGACACACAATTAGGGGGGTTGTTGACATCCTTCAAGGGTAAAGGAAAAACAAGGAAGCAACTTTATTGGTAACATATTTGCACTATATTATCAAGTTTTTGAATTTATAAATCAATTATATTTATTGATAATTTAATTAATTTTTTTTATATTTTTGTTACAGGAAAAAGCCTAATATTAGTAGCTCCAACAATGATCCATTTCTGAGTGTTATTGAAAACATACATCTTGCAACTTGGACAAAAGATGAGACTTATGAATCTCTTTTAATCAATGAAAAGAGCAGAGGAAAATATAGTTAGTTGTTGAGTTACAATGCCGTGGTTAAAAAATTAACATATGAGGAAAGGGATTTGAAAGGAGTGACTGTAAATATCTATCAAAAGCCACAAGCGTTGATTAATTATCTCTTAGATACATTTTCAAGAGAAGCAGATTGGGTCTTAAGTTTGTTCTCGGGTTTAGGTAAACTTTCTCATATTACATATGAAAGCATATTTCAAGTTTTATTGTTTTTTTTATTCTTCAATATTTTATTGTTTTAAAGTATGCTTCTTTATGCTATTTGACTTAACTTTATTTTATTTTTTGGTGATTAGGTACAATAATAGCATGCTCCTTACAGAAAGAAATAAATTGCATATCCATTGATAATGATCCACTGCAATGCAATTACATCAAGCAAAGAGTTAATGCTATTCAAGTTCTTCCAGATGAACTGCAAGAAGTTGGTTTGAAGAAAGGAGAGTTTAGTGAAACACTTGTGGAAAAGATGTAAAAAGAGCCTCAACCCCCATTAGGAGGGGTGTTTGGAAAGGAGCACTTTGAGCATCTTGCAGACATAGAAGACCCAATGGAAGAGGACATTGATGTCCCCGAGGAAAGCCAAGCTCCAGAAAATTCCAAATTTTGATGAAGAATTTGGCCTGCATGATATTCTTGATTAGTTTAATGTCTTGAAGAAAATGTTAAATTTGACAATTTTTTGATAAGATATATAAGTAATGTTTTGATTTCCAGACTTTATTTTAGAAATAAAATTTCTATATATAATGTGTTTAATATGTTTTTTACAAATATATGGTATAGTTTTTCTTGAATTTATGTGAATCGCCACTTTTCTGAAAATAATATGAAATAGTATCATTTTTATACAAAAAATCTCTGAAAATTGATTGAAAATGGTTTTAAATGTCTTTATTTTCTGGATTTTTTTTACAAATTTGTCAATAAAAATGTCTTATGTTATAGAAAAAATTGCAAAATGAATATGTTTTTCATTATAAATTGCTTATAAATGTATGTTATTTTGTTAAATTTCTAAAAACACACTTGAAAATAGAAATAAAAAATATTTTACGACAAACTTAATTCAAAGGCCCGAAAAAATGCCTCAAAATGAAAATGTGTGATACTGATATCAACCCTTTTTGAAACAGAGGTAAAAATAGCTACTAAAATTAGGAGAGAGAAAAAACAAGAAGTGGTATGAGTTCTCATTTCATAGTATAAGTGGTTTATCTATGCATGGTCCTTTCTACTTATCTTTGGGTGCCTAGTCATGATAATTTGTCAAAGAATTTGCTTGTACTATTGATAGACTTTGAATTTATCTAAGCAAATATTCCTTCGGTTGAATGGTAAAAACACAAATGTTTGTCATTGTATGATTTTTAGTTTTGAGGGTGCATATATATACTTTCTTGATATGTTCAAATCATGTTCTAAATGATGGTCCACTCACCCTTATACTCAACCTTTTATATTACTATTGATAAAATTTTGTACATTTATCCCTCAAACTTGTGGTCTCCTCAAAACCCTACAACGCTTATGTAAAATGGTTACCCATTCAGAGTTGAGTTTCAAAGAAGTCTCGAATGGTTTCGACCTGTTCATTATCTAAAGTAATTTTATAAAGATGCAACCTTTATTCTCTATTTTTATTTTTCAATGGCCAAGTTCAATTGTTCCTATAAAACCATTATAGTATGTATACCTAACAATAGTAGCAAACCACCAATATTACCCTTCAAACATTTCATACATGAGTTTGTTGTAATTTTGTTTCATTGTTGTTGATGTTTTTGTTTTGGATAATATGAATATTATATCTCTCTTAATGTCCTATATGCCTCGGGCAAGCTCAATTAATGTTCCTATGAAACCATTATAGTATGTATACCTAACACTAGTAGAAAACAACCAATGTTACCCTTCAAACATTTCATAGATAAGTTTGTCGTAATTTCATTTCATTGTTGTTGAGGTTTTTGTTTTGGATAATATGAATATTATATCTCGCCTAATGACCTATATTCCTCCTTTCATCCTAAACTTGCATACAAATCTAAAATGTTAAAGGTTTTGGCTTAGAAATAGATTCTACTTGGTTCATGTCCATTCTTTCCCAAAACTTGTTATGTTGACCATGCCTAGCTTCTTAAGGTTCTTTCTTGGTAATGTGTGTGAAGCCATTGATACAATAAATATATGTTAATATACTTAAATGTATAGTCCCTAAAAAATGTACTTAGTGTTCATTCTTGGCCCATAAGTTTATTATCGAAGAAAATCACATGCACACTATTAACATAGTGCTATGGATTGTGATCATTGTGAGTTATTGTAAAAATGAACAACATACAATGGCCATCTTCTACATATGTAAAATAAGAATGATTGTGACTAGTTACATAGACTTTTTTCATGAAATTATTAGTCTTGATAGCTCGATGATGTTTAGTGAAGCACATACAACATTGCATTCATTTCACAAAATCCATGATACATGGCATCATGAGATACATCAATTATTTGATTTTGCCTACTTGTTTGACATATCTAGTGTTGATATCCCTTTATGTAGTTTGATGACAAAGCATACTTTAGTTATGAACAATAGATTGCTTCCCTTTTAGAAACCCTAGAAGTCTAGCAAATAGGATGGTTATCCATACACCCACCATTCCAAAACCGAACATCTCTTTCCATAGACATAAATAATGTATAGTTTAGGTTCTCTTCATCATGTGGTAGGCTTCATATAGCTAGAATAATGAATGGTGTTTAGGTTATTTTTCCTTAAGTGGTTGGCTTTATTTAGTGTTAGCAACTTAATTTTTCTCACCTACCTTATCATGAGTTTGATCACCATTATACATCATCATTGGCATCATTATCCCCATATCCATCTCTATCATATCCATATGACCCCAACAATGAGATGGAAAACCGAAGGAAAAGTAACAAAATTAACCATATCAAACATGTCGTTCCTTTTTCATCAAAATCCATGATCGGGTAGTTCTTTTTCCCTCAAAATATGTGACCTTATTCAAAAAGTAAAAAATTGGTGATAATTTATGATTGCACAATCCTCAAGGGGAAGTAGTGGCTAAAAGTGGGAAAACCTATCCATTAACATTGAAAAACAACAATTGATTTGTTCTTCCAAACCCTAACCTCCCCACTAAATTATCAATGAAATGGGGAGTATTCACATTGGAACTAGATATCATTTA
The DNA here is from genome assembly GCA_027924585.1 of Larix kaempferi. Taxonomy (NCBI): domain Eukaryota; kingdom Viridiplantae; phylum Streptophyta; class Pinopsida; order Pinales; family Pinaceae; genus Larix; species Larix kaempferi. Next base: position 100,694 of record BSBM01001023.1, read on the forward strand.
TGTCCACCATATTTCTTATAAATACAACCCTCATGTCATCATATATATATCATGCATCCAAAATATTGTTATGATGTCGAAACTCCACCAACAAGCGAGAGAGAGCAATCATTCTAACATTGTTTCATCATCATGGAATCAACCTTATAAACACTTAGCTAGAGATTTTGGCACAAAGGAATTCAAATAAACCCCCTTGGATCAGCTGTGGAGGTATTCTACCATTCACAACCTATACCAAGGTGCTATTGTACTCTCTTATTCTTTGTGTAATAAACACATCATTATTTACATGTTGCATTTCTCTTTTTATGGCCAGTTTTATAATGGAAGTTGCATGCATGTTGAAGAATGTATTTTGTTTAGTTTAGATTTCTTTCCATTTATTTAATATGATACTAGAGATTTCACAACCCTCTAGTAGGTTCTTTTTGCACATGTGAGTGAGAAATCACACACTACAGAATTGGTGACTCTGCCCCAGCATGTAATTACTTAATAACCTTCTTCTTCGCATGGTTCCCCTTCAGGATCATCGAATTCAGTCTCATCATATCCTATATCACCACCTTCTCCTATCATTGCTAAATTATTTGGACATTTAGCTTCCAATATTTCTGGTGCTCCTCCCCCTTCCCCCCCCAAAGGTAATCCATTTGGAAGAACCACCAACTCAATGTTGGTGGGAACACCTCTTCCACCATTCCTATTGTGAGCCTCCAATTCATGAATAGTCTAACCTCCTTAACTTGGATAGACTAACCAATGAACTCATTTGACATGAAACCACATGGCTTAAAATTCCTACCATGTTGTATTCAAACATCCAAAAATTTAAAGATAAAGCAGGTGAGGATCCCCAAAACCATTATTCATATCCTTCCATTATGGTGCTCCTTTTTAGAGGACCCTTATTGGAATTTCTACTAAGTGGTATATCAAGCAACGATTCATGATAGATCCTAATTTTGTATCCTTATTTTTCACTTTTTGACCTTCTTCCATTTACTTGTCCACTACAATAGGGCATAGGGATCCTCTTGTCATTCCTTCAAACATCATCCACCCATATTACAAACCACATCCATGAGTGGAGATGATGAAGGAGTCTGTAAGGATGTTGCTTTGATAGCATCCACAAACTAAAGAGGAAACCATTTAGAAAGCTCAACAATATGACCTTATATATGCTCAATATGGTTAGATATACACTCTCATCCCTAACACTCTTCGCAGTGACTCCACATGCAGAGATCATTCGGGGGCATCCCATTCCGTGGATGGTGTGATAAGTGTCGTGGAATCCAAACCAATCCCATATAATTGATTTCTTTTCGCTATAAGCAATTACTCATATGGTAATTCTCCGAGTGTTGAGAACTCCAACCCAGAACCACCTTCGATGCCCTACATATCCTGGTTCCCACCTAACTATTCTCTACGTGCATATTTCCTCTCCTATGACCTCAAACCCTAGTTTCTTCCTCAAGGGTGTAGACTACCAAATTGACCAGTTATGTGGGTAGAGGAGAGAACTCAACCCACATGCCTTACTTGGGTGTATTTTGAACCGCAACCTATGAGTAGGTGAAGGGACAGAACCCTAGTTTACTACTACATTTTTGTGGGTTTCTTACCCATTGATCATTTTTTTTCTAAATGGGTCATCTAGTTCTAGAGCAAGCACACTTACAAGTGTTTTTTATGATAAAAGAATATAATTGTATGAATTTACTTGATATTTGGGTTAGTATTATTTAAGGGATTTTATGTGATCTAAATGGCATTCTTTGGATGTGTGAGATTTGTGCTTTCTGAAAAATTTACATAGTTTGAGATATTAGTTTTAATCCCGACTCCAATGAGAATGGTTTATTGGTAAAGTATTGCTTTGTGGAGTGAAGTCTCAAACATACTTTTTTGGTTGTTTAAGTATTTAGAGTTTTAAGGCAATGAAAATCAGATGCAATTCTTTGAAGGAGATCAAACTAATTTTACCCATCCCATGGTGACTATTGGAAATGTTTCTACCTTTTCCCATGAATCTACTGTGTGTGGACAACGGATTACAAAACTCAAAATCACCAGGCCTGTCACACACCCATTTCTTCTTCCAATAGCTTATATTTGGATGTGAACTTTGTATTGCAAGATTGTCCTATCTCTTGAAGACTCTCTCATTTTACTATCCCAAGTGTGATCTGGATGTGAACTCTATATTGTGAGCTTGTCTTGTATGTTGAAGACTCTCATTTTATTATCCCAAGTGTAATATGGTGATTTGATGGAGATATTTGTTGATTTTCAAGTGTATGCGTGATTGGTAAGATGGATGGACAACCAGTTCTAATTTATTTCCATGTGTATATTGTTTACATGTCTCTCCTAACTACAATATACTGCAATGAGGAATAATTTGGTAAGTCGGAATTGGAATCAACACCTACATTAAGAACTAGAATTAGTACCTATGTCGACAACTATAGAGGGTCCTTTGGAGCCTCCTTAATCGACATCATCCAACTTGTTGAGTGAAATTATTACCATAGATATATCACAAGAATTCTGACATACATTGAAAATGAGCCATCTTGGTTCTTTTCAAAACTTAGGTTTTGAGATGCTCACATTTGAGAAGTTTTGGTACCATGTTAGAAATTTTAGTTTTATATTTGATCACTTTCAAAGTGTTTTGACACCATTGTAGTGTTTACATTCTTGGGTATTTTTAAGCTCTTACAGATACCATTGTCATTGGAGTACCATCACCCTTGAAGTCTTAAAAAATGGCTTTTGTCCTGATTGCATAGAGAGAGTGTATTGGAAATTGTAATTTAGCAAAGAACATACTGTAACTGTATTGCTGAGATTTCTGTGGAGATTATAAACCTATACACAAAGATAGTTAGAGGTTATCTATTGCAAATTGTATTACTCAAGGGATTTTAAATTCTTTTTGCAATGTATTATAACTTATATTTCAATAGATTGTATTGGAGCTTATAGTTTACAGAAGTGCATAGACTATAGACTTGCACATTGCATTTATAGAGACTATATTGAGTTCACTGTTGCATATATTGTATTGTAGAATGTCTTGTAGACCTTTGTAGAGATTTGTATATTTTATATTGCTTATATTACCACCTTGTTAAAGATGCATTCTCAATGGTGACGAGGAATAAAAAAGTTTAAAGGTAGGGGGTAGTGAGAGATCTAATCTTCACTATTTTCACTTTGGAAAGAAAGGGAACAAGACGAAGACATGCTAAATTACATGGTAGAAGATCTCAAGAAAGAAAGAGTAGAAAGAAGAAAGAGGAAGGATTCTGAATCAGGTAAATCTCATGAATATGTGCATTCAATTGTTGCATACTGCAATATTCATGTAAATGAAGTTTTGTTCAATACTTCATTTGCTTCCAAGAGAGATACTTAGCTGCTTGACACTTGTTCTACCTGCCACATGAACTTTAGAAAAAAATTCTTTGAAGAATTGAATGACAATGTAGATGTTGTAGTATGTTTTGGAGATAAGTCTATCCTCAAACCTAAGGGAATTGGCACCGTCAGGCTCAAATTTCCTGGATTGTTTGACTTTCTATTTCATAATTGTCTCTATCTTCCAAATTTGTAGAGAAACTTGTTGTCTCTTATGCAAATTCGATAGCAAGGCCATTCCATCCACATGTTTGATAGGAAAGTTGACATAAGGGGTCCTTTGAGAACCAATTCATCATGATTGGATATGAAGATGAGAATTTGTTGAACCTGAAAGGCACATATGCAAGAGAACAAAAATTTTCACACCTCTCCCACCATGATGAAGGTGCATTGTACTCAAGTCTTTTGTGCCATGTTAGAGATGGGATAATCAAGTATGTTAGTGATAGATTGTTGAAGAAGAATGGTGTTTTTGGTTTTCCCACCATCCCAAAGAAGTTGAAACAATGTGATGCTTGTATTCTTGGAAAACATATTAGGCAACCTTTTCATGATTCAAGTTTCAGAGCATGTAGAAAATTATATTTGGTACACTTTGACTTGTGTGGCCCCATCCCCGTTGTTTCTCCAAATGGTCACAAATATATCATGACTTTTATTAATGATTACACCAACATGTGTTGGGTGTATTTGTTAAAAGATAAATCTCAAGGATTTGAAACATTTAAAAACTCTCATGTATGGATTAGAAACGAAGCACAATTGCAGATTGGTTCCCTTTGTATTGATAATAGAGGATAGTACACACCAAATGAATTTGAAACCTGTATTAGACAACCTTGGATAAGGCATCAAACCATTGTTCCATACAATCCCCAATAGAATGGTGTGGCAGAAAGAATGAACATGACACTCTTGAATCTGGTACACTCCATGCTATATTTCAAGAATGTAAAGTTGATGTTTTGGGTTGATGTTGTTCTATGTGCAGTTTATTTTGAGAAACAAAATTCCAACTCATGCTCTTGGAAATAAGACTCCCTATGAAATGTGGCATGGACTCATTCCTTTGGTGAGGCATCTTAGGGTATTTGGTTCCACCTGTTAAGCCCTAATTCCAAAGGAATAAAGAAATAATATTAGTGCAAGGGTGAAAAGTGTTAGGATATTCCTATACTCCATCCTAGTCCTAGCAGCATTTTCATTATTTGCATTTTCAGTCATGCATGCACTTTTAGGGTTTGCATGCATTATTTAGGGTTTGCATGCATCCCAGTCATTAGTCCCAGCACCTAGCCCTCAGTTAGCTAGCCCCCGGAGCTTCTTTCCACTCAGTTTTAGCCCTCCTAGAGCTTAGTGCACCCTCCTTTCATCTACCAGTTGAGAAAGGCGCCCTTCTCACCTACCACTTCAGTTTAGTTCAGTTATCTTCAGTTCCTTCCTTGATTTAAGGATTAACTGACTCTTAACTAACCTTATCACTCCGATGGACCTCCAGTGAGATTTGACTGCCCATTCTGACTTCAATTAGCTCCTCATGCACCCTCCACTGAGCCTCCTTCATTCAGTTAGTTCCAATTACACTCAGTTACACCTACCACACTCAGTTAGACTTAGTTTGACTGACGGTTGACAGTTACTTGTGCATTGATGACTCCACTGATGATGAGATAGACTACTAGTTGTGCTCCGATGACACTCCAGTGATCTTTTGATCACTCCATGAAGGCTAATTCGAATTGCCACCTAAGGCATTCGAATCCTCATGCATTGTACTATTTATTTGTCCATATTGTGATTAATTAATTAGTGTGTGTGAAGTATTTTTACTTCTATCCGAGTTCTACTATATTATTATTCTGTTGCTCATTATACTGCATTGACCACTCTTCTTCTATTTTCTTGCTTAATCAATTACTTTCTTGTGAGGTATACATCATGTCTTAGATCTGCTATGAGGATTTTCACATGGTATCAGAGCATGTTGAGAGTATTGTTTATCTCCATTCCTAAGAGTTTTTTGCAGGTTATTATCAAGATTTTGAGTGCAGCAGTTTCTGCATTTTTGCAGCAATAGCAGTTGCAGATATTCTCTATTGTTTTTGCAGGTCTTCTACAGCTTCAATGTATTCATCAGGAATTACTCCTCCTTCTCCATTCAACTATGATGAATGGAAACCAAAACAAAAATGATAGCATATTTGAAGAGCCATGATCTCTTTGATTGTCATTTTGAAAGAGAGTTCGAATCCTCTGAAGAGGAGATTGATTGGTTAAATAAAGGTGACGGATCCTTTGGATCAATGATGCTTTCTTTGCCTGAATACATGATATACCAATACCTTGATGTTATTGAAACTCCAAAAGAGATATGGGCCCATCTGAATGAAAGATTCGACAGACAGAATGAAGGAATTGGTCCAAACCCTTTCGAGAACAAGCAAAGTGTTACATTCGCCCTCCTTGATGATCTCATTGATCATGAACCAGTATCAAACACATCTCATATTGAAGTTGTTCACAAAGAAGAAGAACTTGCATATTCTACACTCATGCTCCAAATTTCTTCTCTTTTTGTGCCAGCTCACACTCTAGATATTGCAGAAGGTCCTAAATCCTCTCTTTCACAAGAGTTTGTTGGTTAGCATCATGATCACATGAATATTTCGGCAGTAAAATCAGCTATTGGAGGTAATGCATTCGCTCTTCTCAAGCAATCACCTCTTATTTAATACTATATGATCATTATTTCATGCTTTCAGAAGGTTATTGAAGATTATGGCTATTGCCATTTGCTTGGGATAATTTCTCATGCATATCATGGTTTTGATCTCACCCTTGTTGGTTCAAAGGAGATCTCAAGAAACCATGGCCATTCGCTTGGGATAATTTCTCATGCATTTACTGGTTTTGATCTCACCTCTTATGGTGCAAAGGAGATCTCAAGAAACCATGATTCAAATCTTGGATCTAATTTGGATTCTAAGCAATTACTACTTGGGATAATTTCTCATGCATATGATGGTTTTGATCTCACCCCTGTTGGTTCAAAGGAGATCTCAAGAAACCATTTATCAAGTCTTGGAGATGATTTGGATTCCAAGCAATCATTATTATTCGATGGTTCTTTTTGGCATAATCTCACCCATGATGGTTCGAAGGAGAAGACAAAAGACTATCTACACATTCATGGTTTTGATCCTACCTCAACTGATTCGAATCACGGGTTCAAGGATCATCCTCATACTTTTGGATTTGTTCTCATCACATTCGATCTAAAGAGCAAGTACAAGAACATGCTTTCTGAGCATGATCCACTTATTCCCAAGAAGAAGATACCTCCAGACATATGACCAAGCATCACACCTTCTTGAGTTTGGAGCATTTATTTTTTGTGTGTGCCTTACAGTCTATTTTGAGGGGGGGTATTTTTCCCATGAAATTTTCCCCATTTCCTTGGTTTATTGAATGTTATTATTCATTGTATTGAGTGACCTTTGGTCTTAGTTACCAGGGCCCAGGATGGATTAAAGGGGGGTTATAGGATATTCCTATACTCCATCCTAGTCCTAGCAACATTTCATTATTTGCATTTTCAGTCATGCATGCACTTTTGGGGTTTGCATGCATTATTTAGGGTTGGCATGCATCCCAGTCATCAGTCCCAGCACCTAGCCCTCAGTTAGCTATCCCCTGGAGCTTCTTTCCACTCAGTTTCAGCCCTCCTAGAGCTTAGTGCACCCTCCTTTCATCTACTAGTTGAGAAAGGCACCCTTCTTACCTACCACTTCAGTTTAGTTCAGTTATCTTCAGTTCCTTCCTTGATTTAAGGATTAACTGACTCTTAACTGACCTTATCACTCCGATGGACCTCCAGTGAGACTTGACTGCCATTCTGACTTCAATTAGCTCCTCATGCGCCCTCCACTGAGCCTCCTTCATTTAGTTAGTTCCAGTTACACTCAGTTACACCTACCACACTTAGTTAGACTCAGTTTGACTGACGGTTGATAGTTACTTGTACATTGATGACTCCACTGATGATGAGATAGACTACTAGTTGTGCTCCGATGACACTCCAGTGATCTTTTGATCACTCCATGAAGGCTAATTCGAATTGCCACCTTAGGCATTCGAATCCTCATGCATTGTACTATTTATTTGTCCATATTGTGCTTAATTAATTAGTGTGTGTGAAGTAGTTTTGCTTCTATCCAAGTTCTACTGTATTATTATTATGTTGCTCATTATACTGCATTGACCACTCTTCTTCTATTTTCTTGCTTAATCAATTACTTTCTTGTGAGGTATACATCATCTCTTAGATTTGTTGTAAAAGCTTATACTTTCCATAGATGTCATTTTTCTTGAAATAAATAAAAATGACAAGTCTATTGAGAGGTAACTTGATCTTTTTGATAAATTTACTCATGTAAATACATTTCATGAAGTTGAAAATGAAATTCCCCATATTGAAAGGGGGATCCCTATCTTGGATCAATATTTGGAATCTCCTTTTGCAACACCATCTCCCCCTCATGAAGAAGTTCCTACCACTTCACCAGAACAAGAGGTTCAAATGGATGATGTGATTGAGAGGATTGGAAGACTGAATCTTGAATAGAATGAAGCACCACTAGTTGGGCAACCTGGACCCTCACAGAAATTTCAAAGTGGGTCACAAAGACACTTGAAATTGTCCATCCAATGAATTTGGAAAGACAAGAACCAAAAGTTTAACAAGGAAAGAAGATGGAGGAGATACAGATAGTTCAAGATTCGGTGATGTAGAGGATATGGATGTTTCATTTGATTATGAATTGAATTTATTTGCTAACCTTGAACGAACTTACTTTGAATAAGTTGTTGCTCATGATGAGTGATAAGAAACCATGCAAAATTAATATAATTCTCTCATCAAGAATGGGACATGGAAGTCGGTGGGCCCTCCATTTGGAGCCAAACTAGTTGGTTGCAAGTGGGTCTACAAGAACAAGTACAAATAAGATGGATCACTTGATAAGCATAAGGTGAGGCTTGTGGCAAAAGGTTTTGCATAGAAAGAAGGAATTGACTATGAGGATACTTTCTCCCCCACGGTAAAATGGGCTACCATTGCACTCGATTGTATTTGGTTACACAAAATGGGTGGAAAGTTCATCAAATGGATGTGAAGACTTATTTCTTAAATGGAGACATGAAATAGAATGTATTCATGTCTCAACTAGAGGGATTTATTGTGAAAGGAAAAGAACATAAGGTATGAAAACTCATCAAGTCATTGCATGGATTGAAACAAGCACCTCACGCATGGTATGAAAAGCTAATCGAGCATCTTCTGGAATGAAATTTCAAACACTTTAATCTTGATGATGAAACACTATCTGTAAATAAAATTGGAAGATATATCGTATATCTTGTAGTGTATGTAGATGATATGTTGATGATAGGGAACAATGAAAGCTACCGAAGATTTGAAGAAAGGATTTGATATGTTAGATTTGGGACATCTTCACTACTACTTGGGAATTGAAGTAACCCATAATCCAAACTACCTGTTCATCTCCTAGAAGAAGTACATTGGAGAATTGTTGAATAAGTTTGGCATGACAAAGTGTAACCATCTCTCTACTCCAATGGAACATAAGCTAAACTCACCTCAAAAGAAGGGAATGAAATTGAGGATGAAAACAAGTACGGATAGATTATGGGGAGTCTTATCTATCTTACTGCCACCAGATCAGATATTTCATTTTTTTAGGGATCCTTTCCAGACTTATGCAAAAACCTTGTGAAGGACATTGGTCTGCTGCAAAAAGAGTCATAAAATACTTGATGGGAGCTCAAGATTTTGGGTTCAAATATTCTAAGGTGGATGAATTCAAACTGATTGGATAGTTTAATTCATAATTTGATGGTAACAAAGAGAATGTAGTGTCTACATTAGGATACCTCATGAGTCTTGGATCGGCAGCTAATATCTTAGAGATAATGCAAACAATCTATTCCAGGAGATTCCACAACAAAGGAAAAATATGCAGTTATGGAAAAAGCAACGAAGGAGATTGTGTGGCTCAAGAAAATACTTGAATATTTGTAGGAGAAATAGGTGAATTGTACTCCTCTACTAATTGAAAATACTTCTAGAATCAAGTTGGCCAAGAATCCCAAATTCCATGATCAATCTAATCACATCAACACAAAATACAATATGATTTGATATCATGTAGAGGAAAAGACAATTTATTTCACACATTGTTCCACAAATGAGAAAATTACATATATCTTCACCAAATCACTTGGAAGAGAGAAGCTTAAAAAGTTTTGAAAGATGTTTGGACACATGAACACCCCTTCAAATTAAGGGGGGAATGTTGGATATCTAATCCTACAAGATTATTTTCCTTTGTAAATATTGTAAATATCTACAATTGTGAATATTAGGAGTCACAAAGAGGCACATACATTGGGAATATGAATCCCAAAGGTAAACCCCTTCAGATGTAAAAATAAACCTTTCATGCTTAATAAAATCATTCACAATCTTGGATTTACTTAAGGCCTGACACCCCTTTTCCTCATGAGAAAGTTTGTGGCCAACAGAGCATTCTTGCTCCACCCGCGCCCAATAACCAACATGCATAACTAACACTAATAATAAAAATAACAAGGGGCAGACTAAGGGAAATAAATAGAATTAGGAGGGTGGAGTCCAACTCCCTAATCCTCCTAGTAATATTGGAGGTGATCTGACCCCGCAAATCATGAACCTAATAAACCCCCAAAATAGGGTAATAACCCCCAGTTATAGACTAACAATCCATGTTCCTTTTGTGAAGTTTACAGAAACTATATTCACCATTGTCCTAATATTGCTAAGGCTCTCTAGTTGTGGGATGAGTCCAATAAATGTGAAGTTTCCAACACTTCTCAAAGTCAAAATGGTGCTCCACCCCCTCATCCTACGAAACCTCAACCAATGGTACTGCAAAACCCCTTCCCATATCAATGAGTAGCCACAACACAACTAGTGATACCTTATCCTCCTCAACTATCTACATTGATTAACCCTGATGATCCTTCCTTCCAAGACATTTACATGACCTCCGCTTATGCCAACCTATAGACACAATGTAATAAACACTACATGTCAACTGAACCGGTCAATACCGATAAGGAAAAGGGTCCACCTTTACTAGAAGGAACCTTCCCCTGAAGATCCCTAATATCCCTTTGCATCACACTATCCACAACCACAATGTTAGATTCGCTCCTAACTATAGCGATGTTAATGACTTGACCCAATCTCTTGCTACCATGTCTACATTAGAAGTTCTACAAAATTGTCTTGTGCAACACAAAGCTATATTTTCTTCCATATGTGCAATTGATCCTTTCGATGCTCATTTAATGACCTTTAATTTATATCGATTTGAGCTTTGCATTCCTTCTTTGGTCACCTTCCAAGTTCCTGTTATTGTCAAGAATTTGATTATTCATTGATGCATCATTGATGAAGGAGATTCTACTTGTGTCATGTCTACCCACTTTTGGAAGAAGTTCGGTTCCCTCGAGTTAGATCTATCCTTGATGACATTGCATGCGTGTCAGGCTAAATTATGTGTTAAATCATTGACATTAAATTATCAAATGGGAGTTCGTAAACTTAGAGATGAAAGCATAGGAAATGGGGGATTAGAGCTTATTCTAGCCTGTGTAACAACTAATGACTAATGCTGGGGAGCACATTTCAATATGCAATGAATGAAATCCAAACAGAAATTGACAAGCTCAAATGAAATCAAATGAAAATTAACACCACAAGATGTAGCTTAACATTAGATCACAAGATCATATCTCCTGAGTTAGATCCCGAACTTCAATGGACCTTCAATGGTATATTCCTGTAGTGGTTGGCTAATCTATGGGAAAACAAAATCAAAGCAAGGTAATGCAAAGTATGAGAAATAAACACTAAGGATTCATGCATTGGGACACAAGAAAGACTAAGTGCTATAAAGGCTTTTATCACGATAACTCATTCATGCATGGTTTTATGATTAATCGTAAGTAGCTAACTTTAAGTTTATGTTCCTTCAATGGATTCCAGTAGTGTTACAAATTGTAGGAAATGAAACCAAATTAAATACAAAAGCAAAAAAAATTGAAAGGGAATCCAAATAAAATATGCAAGTGAAAGTAAACTAGTCTTAGAGATTCTTTGAAAGAGAACAACAATACAAAGAAAAAGAGAATGATTATGATTTTAAAAGGAATGGAATACATAAAAATAGACACAGATATATAATATATATATGTGTAATGAAGAATTACAAATACAATAATGTAATGGATAGCAAGAAGAATTGATGAAGAGAGGAACACTGCTATACTTTCTTATATTCAACAGATTGTATATATAATTACACTTATAAACCCATCAATCTATGAAGAAGGAGGAAATAACAAAGTTTGAATGGATATAATGAGTGTGAAATTGATTCAATTCTATGTAGTTAATTATTTGGGTTTCAAGCAAAAGTTCATTGTAGAAAATTCATGTTTAAATGGAATGAAAGAGGCACACAATCTTCATAATCAACTTCTATGTAATAAGATTTAAATAGGGCGCAATGTGACTATCAAAGGTTGCGTTATTTTGAAGAGATGAATGCAAAAGAGTATGAGGATAGAGTATGAGTGTAATAAGAATGGTTGGCTATAGGATTTGAGCTTGAATATCTATAGGATCTAAAGAATTTAGAATCCTTAAGTCGATTTGAAAGAATGAGTGGATATAGTCTGGGGGAAATTGATGGATGAAAGAGTAACAATGCATGCATATATGAGGAGTTGTTTAATGCATACATATATGAGGAGTTGTTTATGTGTGTGTGTGTAGAGAATACTGACAACTCTTTTAATAATAAACAACTACTACTAACAGTTATTGTGCAAAACCCTTTTTAAAACCAACATACAAACAAATGGTGAATGGAGTTGAACGAACAACGATCAACAAAGCAATAGTGGTTTAATGGGATCGTATGGGGATGCAATAGTTATGTGCATTTGGTAGATTGGATTTAAAATAATATCAAAGAGTTAAAGGATAAATCAGATCTATGTTTGAAGGCTTAGGTGTAATTGGAAAACAAAGGATATATTACACGTGGGTATGACATAACTCTTTTTAATGGAATCATGAGTATAATATGAAGAATTGGAGGGCATTTTACAATGTGATTGTAGTAGGAAAGCTTTGAAAAGGGTTACACAACAGATTTAACACATAGTTATCTATGCTAGCAACAAGTCAACACCATGGAGCAGAGAATTAATGTAGAGAATCATAGTATTAGAACATAGATTATGTTGTTGCTTAAATCAAAACAACTTCGTTTGATTAGATTCAAATTGCATACTCACAAAATAAAGAGCAAAAATAAAGCACACTTGGATGTATTTGTATGGTGATCACCAATCATAGAAGCAAATGAAAAAAAATCAATTTATCATAAATTACTGTTGTAGATGGAAATGAAAGATGAAATATAGAAATGCAATTAATAAACTTAACATACAAACAGAATGTAAATGCTGGAAAGAATTAAGATGCTAACTAATTAAAAAACAAACAACAAGTATAGACTAACACATACCAAATTGAGGGGGGAATTCCTCACCTAGCATGCGTGGCAAAAACTTATACGATCAAGGAAGTAATTACACGCATATATATAACCATCAACACTTCCTTATTAAGATTAACTAAATTTTGTATAGTAGTTCTCTCATGAATCCAGATCTCCCTATATGAGAACACATTAGCATAATGATGACGATCTCTCAGTCCTATGAGCCTTATTTATACATGAAATTAGTTGGGGAAGGATAGAACCAAATCTCCAAACTCAAAAAACTAATTTTCCAATTTTAGGAAAAATCCCAAAAATCTGGGTTTTTCATCAATTTGGGAAAATTTGTGATAAAGGATCACCATTATCTCTCAAAATGCATATGATTTTGGAAAACCACCAGTCTTAAACTCAATTTTCCATTCTGTGAACAAACCCCATGTCTCGTATTTTTCATATTCGACCTCATCTACATAGAAATCAAGGCAAAAGTTGGTTGTTTGAAAACTACTGCTAAAAATTAGGAAATATTTGACCATGTGATGGAGACTCGCGCATGTGATATGGGTGAGGTATGAGTGACCCAAATCCATATTGGGAGGTCCAACAACAAGATCCAAGTGGCAGAATTAAAACTGGATGTGTGCAAGTATGTTAAAACATGACCATCGTTAGAAAAACCTTAGTAAAATCTTCTTTAATCACTAAAAGCATTAGAAAAAAATGTATTAACCAGAGGGTCATGTTTAGGTGCAAATGAAGGTTTGGCAGTGGAGATGGTCATATACTATGGATGAAGTGCGGGAAAAATGGTGGATTTATTATGCGGAAAAGATGGTGAAATTGGACTCCCAAAAGTGCACATGAGGGTTGACCTTCCAAGCCGCAAGGTATTCTTTAGAACATTCCCATTCAAATCATTGGTAAGATATTTTAGATTGATATTAAGGTTGGAGACACTCAATTATATTGCAATCTCCTCATTGACCATAGCTACATGTATGCTATGAAAGTGGTCGCCTCAACAATGTTTAGAATCATAATCTTTCCTCATAATGGGAAAATGATTACACTTGAGCAAATCACATACTATGACCCCAAGGGTCTGGACCATATCCTACCAATACATGATGACATTTTTTCTATGCCTTCACTCAATAGTGTGGGTCCTATAATATTTAAATATGAATCTCTCCTTATGACCTTTTCAAGCCCTCCTCCGCATATCCTCAAAGCTGACGTCTTAGAGTTGTGTACCATCACTTATAATAAATGTCCTACTCAACTACAGCCTCACCTTAGTCCTACACCCTCAATGTGGCATCTTTGGTTAGGATTACCTATCTATCAGGTACCATTCCTCTTCCCTCCACTTGGGATTGTGGAAACCCATGTTATGGCTACCCTTAACCTCCTAGGGGTTACCTTAGGTATTCATGTTTGGTATCTTACCCCACCAAACCCTCATCCCATCGTTGAGGCCACTTTAACCCCCATTTAATATATTGGTACTTATAATTCCCAACCATCCGTAGTTATGAAGGAGGCCCCTACCTCCAATCAACTTTCCTCCAAAAGGAAGGTTGGGGGAAAATCCAAAAATACAACAGCTCAACCTTCCCTAAACACGACCATGAAACCCCCTTCTCCTGCACCTACCAAGGCCCCCACACCTTGTGCCATTTGTGATGTCCCCCATCACACCACCCATCAATGTCTAGAATTTTCTATTTTATACAATTATATCCATGCTCATGATGAGAATACTAATGTGAACACCTTAGTTATTCACATTAGTCTTCTCGATGATGATAAGCAACAAAATAAGGCATTGTGTACTAACCACCCATGTGCACTATGTGGTGCTTGCAAAAAGTATTCGCACCATTGCAGTGATCTCCAAAAATTTTGTGCCACCCTGGTTTTCCTTCGTCGTAGATCCCATGAGTCTAAGGCCATCGTTATTGGAGAGGTACCTCCACCTACTCCATCCTTTGAAGGAATGATTTCCATTTGTAACATTTCTTCCTTTAGTGAGACTTCCTATTATCCCATTATATTTCCACATCACCCTCCATGGTAGTGGACCCACATGACCTTCCCATCCCCATATTTTGAAGCGATGACAAAATTCTTGAAGCACTTACTAACCCCGAATTCCCATGGGATGATATGCATCATGATCGTGCCTATTTCCTCCTGCATAATTCCCCATTGGAAGATTAGTATTCAAACCAATTTTCCATTGAATCAAAGGATTTTATTCACCCAAAGCATGTTGATTGGTTTAAGAATAAAATTCATGCTCCAAATTCCTTCAAGGAGGGTAATATGGCCAACATCTCTCCCGCCATTCAAATGGATATTTTGGTTAAGCTTGGAGTCACTGAGAGCATATTGTTGGGGACTTCCTACACTTCTGAGTAAGTTGTAGCCTATAAAACCATTTTTTAAGAACTCAATGATGTCTTTGTCTAGCCTTATGCTGAAATTCCATGCCTTGACCCAACCATAGTGGAACACCATATCAACATTTTGATTGATTCCAAACCTATGCACCAAAAGCATAGATCGATTCACCCTTCCAAAGCTCTGATATTATATGCTCTTTGTTTCTATGTTATATGCAGCCTATACATTTGATTTTATTTCCAAATGTACTTTTATGCTTTGGTTTTGTTTCCATGTGTGCAGGTACAGGTTGCATTGATATCCCATATTTTTTTCACATGAGATCATCATTGCAAGTATATTTCTTCAAACTAACATATAGGTAATTCTCTTTGCAATCATCTTGTGCATTAACATTATTTGATCCCATTTTTCTTGTAAGATCCCCTCTGTTTGAGTAAGTGACCCAACTTATCCACCAATCCATTTCCCCTTGTTTGATAGTAGAGACTTCCTCAGATGGGTGTCATTTTTTAGTACCCCCAGTGTCGTTGGGTACCCATGTCATTTTTATTCTTTTAGGAATGAGTGTCTATCTAGTTTGTGAGCTTGAATGTAGCCACATATGCTTCTTCACTTTCACTCATTGGCCTTTCCTCATACTCCCATATCATTGCAGTATATGTTTCACTTTACATTTCATAATTCCACCACTGCATCCATACTATAGAAGTTACATTATTTTGACACCTTTCATCCTCCCTCAAGAATATTACCATCAATGTCGTTCCCCCAGTGTCTTTCATCCACCATAACACATTTCATTTATTCACTTGGTTGTATCTTCAACACTTATCTCCTTGAATTCATTTTATCCCATTCCATGTTGACCTCCATACTCGCATTCCCCTCCGTGAGTATCCCCACTATAGTTATGTCCCATAGTTATCCCCAGTGTGTCCCTCCCATGATATTATCAAGAGTTTCACACATGGTACCAGTTCATCCATGCCTTCATGCTATGAGTAAAGGAAAAGTTTGAGTCCATCACTCAGTGACTATCTATCCCCCTTTGATGTTTCAATCCCCTTTCTCTTCATATCCCAGTGTCATTCCTTGTGCTATTAAACAAAGATTGCTCATTACTTTGTTTTCAATAGATCTCCCTCTAGCAACTTCAACACTTGTATTCTAGAATATAGATCTAGAGGAATTCTGTAACTTGGCCACACAACTATCATTGATGGATGTCCTTGAAACAACTTAGGGGAAACCTCATTGAACCTTGGATTGGTTATTTTTCATGTTCTCAACTCCATCTCACCATCATATCATTAAGAATAGTAAAATATGGTGGTTTATTATTCTAGTTTGGTAGAAGACCCTAGACATTCACGATTCCCTCTAGTTCTTAAGTCTATCCTAGAATTCCTTTAGTTCTCCACTTCTTGTGATGTCCACGCTACATTGATGACAATGATATAATATCAATTGCATTTCTCTAGACCTATTTGGCTCAGTCTTTCAATAGTTTGAGCCAACTATCAGGAGTGGTCTCACGCTATCACTCCTTCTAGATCTTTGGCCCCTCCAATTTCAACAAGGCTTCAATACATTATTGCGATTTTTCATCCCATCAAGATACTATTACTCCTATCCATGTAATTCATATAAACTATGATTGGACCATATTTATGTACTCGGATTGGGTCCCTTTTTTACCCTCGTGATGTATTGTACCCAATAGTTATTCATGTATACTGATCAAACCCTTCTTGGTATTGGGATCCCTCTTGGTCTTAATCCTTGATTGTATTGAAACAATGATATGAGCATGGAGATTCCCACCTCATTTATATTTGATATTAGAGGCACCTCACCATTTCGATTGGTTTATGTAGGCATGGGCCTTTATATCCCACTTGGGGGGTGGATTCTTTCTCCTGAATCACTCTTGTTTCTTGTCCTATTCTCATGATTCCATATGGATAACAAGGAATACTTGTGATGTATTTTGGTCATATGATGAACTCTCAACCTCACACATCATGGGGCAATATGTTAACAACCTATTTTTTCTCACATACCTTATCATGAGTTTCATCACCATTATACATCATCATTGGTAGCATTGGCCCATATCCATCTCATTCATATCCATATGGCCCCAACAATGTGATCGAAAACTAAAAGAAACGTTAAAAAATGACCATATTAAATAGGTCACACCTTTTTCCTTGAAATCCATGATCAAGTTGCACTTTTTCTCTTAAAATCTATGACCTTATTCAAAAAGTCAAAAATTGGTTATAAGTTATGATTGCATGCTCCTCAAGAGGAAGTAGTGGCTAAAAGTGGACAAACCTAACCATTAAGGTTGAAAACAACCATTTATTTGGTCTTCCAAACCTTAACCTTCCCACTAAATCATCAATGAAAAGGGGAGTATTCACATTGGAACAAAATCTTAGTTGTGTCCACCATATTTCCTATAAATACAACCCTCATGGTCAACACATATATCATACATCCACAATATTGTTATGCTACCAAAATTCCACCAAAAAACAAGAGAGAGAGAGAGAGAGAGAGAGAGAGAGGACATTTTATCCTTCTTTCGTCATTGTGGAATCAACCATCTATCTTACTAATGATCCTACAAATTCACGTCATACACATTCAGAGCTCTAATGGGCCTCCTGTCCTTTGGCCCAAGTTTCAAAGACTCATGATCCAAAGACATTTACAAAAGATTCCAACCATCTAGATTGGGAGACAACAATGAATGAAGATTATTGTTCCTTATTGGTGAATGATACCTGGGATCTTGTACCTCTTCTAAAAGGAATAAAACTTGTCATATGTAAATGGGTATATAGAACTAAGTATGCATCATATGGAAGTGTTGAAAGACATAAGGCCTAATTAGTTTCCAAAGGATTTTCTCAAGTTCAAGAGATTGACTATAATGAAACCCTTCCTCTTGTAGCCAAAATGAATTCCATATGTATTTTTCTAGCCCTTCCCACTTCATATAATAGAGAATTCCATCAAATGGATATCAAAGATTCCTTCTTGCATGGGGAACAACCTCCTCACTATGTTTAGAACGTATCCAACCTTGTTTTCCATATTAAGTAATCTCTATATGGACTTAAACAAGATCCTCGAGATTGGTATGCTAAAAGAGATAACTTTCTTCTTCACAATGAATTTTCTAGATGTCATTCTAACCCTAATGTCTATACCAATAATTTGGGTAACCATCTCATAATGCTTGCTCTTTATGTTGATGAACTTATTTTCACTAGTAGTGACCCCAAAAAATTTACCCATGTGAAATCCATCTTGAAGATGAAATTTGAAATGATAAAGTTAGAATATTTGAATTATTTTCTTGGCCTCCAAGTCTTGCAAACCAAGGAAGGAATTTTTCTTTCTCAGTCTAAGTATGCATGTGACCTTCTTCCCCGCTTTCACATAGACAATTGTAAACTAGCCCCATTTTCCTTTCAATCTGGAGTCAAACTTCACTACCACCTGTACTACTCTTGAAATATATGTCACTTTGTACCGTAAATTAGTTGGTAGCCTTTTGTATTTGACTCATAATTGTCCTAATATTTCCTTTGCTGCTGAACTTATAACTTGGTATATGAAAACACCCCACATAATCTATTAGAAACTAGAAACAATGATACTTTGGTATATTTGGGGTACAATTCAATTTGGGATACATTACAGTTTCGGGAGGATTCCTTTATTGCTTGGTTTCAATGATTATGATTGGGCTAGCGATCTCGATGATTAGAATTCTACTACAGGTTATGTTTTCAGTCTTGGTTCCAAACCTATCACTTGTGCTTGTAATAAGAAACAAGCTCTTGTTCTTTCTCCATCAGAAGCATAGTATTGAGCCACATTTAATGCAAGTCAAGAATCCTTTTGGATTTGATCAATCCTTTTAGAGTTTGGAATCCAACAACAACATTTGACTACATTATGATGTGACAATTAGAGTGCCATCAAGCTTGCTAAAGATCTAGTTCAACATTGATGTAGAAAACACATTGAGCCACACATGCACTTCAACATAAAGTTTATTCAAAATCACATTCTCACATTGCTCTTTTTCCCTACATATGGTCAACTTGCATAAATTTTTACAAATCCCTTACATAAGCGAAGTTTTATGAACTTTGATCTATGTTAGGAATTTCAGAAGTTGTCATTAAGGGGGGTATAGGCTCTAATTCCTCCTTCCTTATCCTATTGTGTCACCTTTGTAAATTATTCGATCTTATTCCAAGTTGTTCTTAGGGGAGGATGTTAGGATATTTAGACACTTAGGATTTAGTTAAAATCAACTTGGTAATGTGTCTTTAAGTAAAGTGTGTTTATTTAGAATGAATTAGTATGCACGTGTACTTATTTAATTTGGCAGTCATGATATATTCTAGACATAAGGTGGTTCAATGGTTCATCTTCTCCTCTATACTAATGACTATATTGATCCATGGCTTAGCACTTGATTGGTCCATGATCTCAATTTAAAGAGCATGGAGGGTCATTTTCTCATGATATATTGTGTGAAACTCATATGTAAATATTTTCCTTTTGCATTAATATATTTCCTCATGTAGTTCCATTGGATAGGGCCATGCACTATTTCCCTCTCTGAGGGTTTTAACCATGTAATACATCAATGTGTTAATGTTTGATCTATTTGTGTAAGGTGTTTGACCTACATGGAAATACCTTGTTTTTAGAACAATTTCTGCATCTATGTCTTCAAATGAGATGCTTCCCCTTCTATCCCTAATATTCTATTCCATTTCCTCAACCTCTGCTTTAATGTTGGCATGGAATCTCTTGTAGTACCTGATAACATCATCTCTAGCTTCTTTTTTTTCCTTGGTAAACTTGTTGGGTTATTTCTTGCATTGTCTAGGCCAACCCTTTATGATAGGACAATTTGATTGGATACCATCTATGATTTCTTTCCATTTGCATCACTTTCCAACACAGATAGGGCATATATCTATGGGTTGAGAATGAATTTGCTTCAAGGGGGACATTTTAGCTCTTTTATCATAAACCATATGTCTATTGGATATAAGAACCACACTCTGCACAAACCTTGGTGGGTAGGATAAGGTTGAGATTAAATCCCTAGTGCAGGTAACAAAGAGGTTATTAAGGCCACCTGAGAGAACCCTCGATACATATGTAATATCCAATAAGAGAAAAATAAATATCCTATATATATATATATAGGCAAGGAAATATTGAAAACTGACGCCATATTCTATCCCACTCGATTCCATGAGCAACTACCTTAATTCCTTCATCAACATATAAGGCAAATATTATAATTCTTGTCCCAATTGAAGAATATATAAATTGGGTTCAAATGAACTATTAACTAGTTCATAACCTTGGAAATATATCCATCCTGAAATACCATGATATTGGTGCTTGTTTGAGACCAATTTGAAATCCTTTCGGGTGCTTAACATAATTTTTTTCATCAACACAACCATGAAAAAATGTTGATATACCAACCATATGATAATTTTTCTACTTATATTGTGCAATAAATGCAAGTACCACCTTGATTATGTCCATATTTTGCACTAGACCAAAGGTTTATGTGTAATCAATTGCCTCTTTTTGCACATAACATTTTGAAACTAAACGACTTTATACTTATCCATTGTAACATTTGATTTATACATAGTTTTATATACACATTTAGTACCGATCATAGTTCTTCCCTAGGGTAAATTGACCAAGTCCCATGTATCATTTCTTACTAAGGATTTATATTATGTTTCCATTACGTAATTCGATTCATTCTGTTTTTATGTTTCGATACATATTTTTTGGTTCATTAATCTTCATTACTTGTGCTATAAGAACAAAATTCATAGTGATTTGTGATATAGTGACGCTTCTCTCAAAAAATTTATCCAACATGTTACTTTCTAAATGATTTTTGACTAGCCACTTAGACTTTCTCTTAATTTCATCTGCCATAACTGATTTGGAACTAAAGTTGAATTTGAACATGATTTGGCTAGGAAATTCCATGCTAATTAAACAAAACATATCTTCTCATTATAATTTGATTGTCCTTATGATCAAATAACCTATCACTTTTAGTTTTAATTCTATACCTAAATGCTTTATCATCAATTTTTCTTTTCTTTTCTTTGGGGACATGCGCAAATACAATACATCCAAATATTGTCATGTGTTCAACATTAGGTTTGTACCTTAACCATACTCATTTTGGATTCAAATCTAACATATCTCTTGTAGGACACCTATATTGAAAGTGTAGACTACTATGTGAACTTTGTCAATACAAAACTCATTGCCAAGTTGCTTTGTTTTCAACATGCTTGTAGCAATTTAAAAAATTGTCTCATTCTTCCTTTTTGCGACACCATTCCCTTAAGGGGTATATAAATTTTTAAATTGTCACCTTATACCAAACATCTTGCAAAATCTCATAACCTCATTGGATTTCCCCATTTTCTAATACAAGGGTGAGAATGATCCGGATTTATGTGAGAACGAAATGAAAGAGCATAAATATATTCACATACACATATATATGGCAAGAAACACAGTGAGATAGTAAACTCGGATTCTATTAAATGAATGAAACAGAACAAACCATAAAATAAAAGCAACTAGAATGGTGGTAGCTATATCTCTGAGAAGAGATGTGGCAGCTACACTCATTCGTGACAAGCTGAATACAAGAAGAGGCCGAAAGAGCCTATTTATCATAAGCATTAGGGAAAGAAACCTAAACATCCAAAAAACTAACCCTAGAAGATGAACCATCATAAAGTTTGCGGACCCAAGGTGGTTAGTTGAATAGTCAACTTCTCGAGGTCATAAATTTTGCATACAATTTCTGTTTGGGGCGCTCGATAGTCCGTTGGAAAGGTCTATTTGAGATTTAGAACTTTAATCAAGAGATGATGATTGCAATAGGAAACCATTACACCCCCCTGAATCTCCAAAAAACATCGTTTAAGGCCTCAAAACGGCCCCGGAAGTTCGGGACCCGAAAAACTATAGAAAAATTACTAGAAAACTGCCAAAATGGAAAACTGTTTTGAGCCAGTGGAATAGGTGGGTGGCCACCTATATCCATCTGGATCAGTCCTCCCCCCTTACGAATCAATGGTCTCCATTGCGTTGAGTTCCCCCATCAAATGGGGAAACTTCTGTTGAACTTGACTCCTGATGAGCCACTTGTCTTGGTGGAGTAGTTGCCCTGCTTTGACAACCCCATATAGTTGGATATTTTGTTGGTGGGTGCCCTTAACTTGTGTGTCCGTGATTTGATCTAAAGTTTCATGTTCCATGCAGTCGGAAATAATCTCTGAAGGTGTCAATTGCTCTGCCACCTCCAAGGTGTCCAATAATGGTGGAAAATATGGGTGAAAGAGCTCCACATTGAATATTGGGTGCAGGCCAAGGAATGGAGGAATGCTTAATTCGAAGGCATTGTCACCAAATACCTTGGTGATGGTGTATGGCCCATATAGAAGTGGACTAATCTTACGATGGGGTCCTGTGAGCCTTTCTTTCTGCAAATGCAACCAAACCTTATCACCCACCTGGAACTTGTGTGGAACCCGATGTTGGTCATGTCCCTACTTGTAATTAGTGTTGGACTTTTCCAAAATGTCATGGACCTATTGGCGAATGTGTTGGATTCGTTCAACAAATCTAGGGCCTTATAAGCCTCAGTCTGAGCATGGGAAGATTCCTCCCGTGTGGATGCAATGGGCAGAGATACATCAATTGGAGCCAGTGGTTGGAACCCCAGACACACTTGAAAAGTACTGTGGCTAGTAGAGCTATGAAGGGATCTGTTTTAGCTATGTTGAACATAAGGAAGGATCTCATCCCATGTTCGGGAATGTTTAGAATTGTCCATTCTCATAATATGCACAATCATGTTGTTGACAACCTTTATTTGTCCATTGGCCTGGGGGTGGAAGGAAGTCGATTTAGTGAGCTTGGTATCCATCAATAACCACAGGCTGGACCAGAAAGTTCTTAGGAACCTATTTTCCTGATCTAAAATGATAGTTTGTGGTAGCTCGAAATGAACCCAAACGCGCTCGAAGAAGATCTTAGCAGTGGCTTCGACAGAGATGTTCTTCTTGCAAGCTATCGGAATGGCCATATTATAGAAGCGATCCACTAACACAAACACATAGTCATTACCATGCTTGGTTGAAGGTAGCCCGGACATGTAATCCACGGAGATGGATTCCCAAGGCCCATCGGGAGTGGGTAGAGGGGTGTACAACCCCTGCTTTTTGATGGCAGGTTTTGCGATGGCGCAAGCAGTGCAGGATCCGATGTATCGTCTGACATTTTGTCGGAGCTTGGGCCAATAAAAATACTTCTGCAATATGGCCACTGTCTTTTCGATGCCGAAGTGCCCTACCACCCGACTGTAATGCGCTTCCCAAATCATCTTCACAAGCTCACTTGAAGGAACACTGAGATGGACTAGGTGGCATAACAATCCTTCTTGGATATGAAATTCTGCCACTAGTGTTCCTGCACATAGGGCTTGATAGATGGGAGAAAACTCGGGATCATTGTTATATAGTGGAGGCCACTTAGAGGCCTCGTGGCCACAAGAGTTGAGCATTGTGGTCAGTGTTGCTACTGGAGGTCAACTGAGGCAATCAACGACTCGATTGGTGTTGCCCTTCTTATATTTGATGTTCAAGTGGAATTGTTGCAAGTAAGTGGACCACTTCTAGTGGCGGTCATTCTGTAACTTTCCTTGGGTTTGCATGAACTGTAGGGGCTTGTGATCAGTGTGGATGACCATTTCTTTTCCAAGGATGTAATGCTTCCATTGGAGGCAATCTTGGACAATGGAATACATTTCCTTTCCATAGGTGGGGTACTTATAGACTGCATATGAAAGTGTCTGACTGCGATATGCCACTAGATGGCCATGTTGAGTGAGGACTACACCAACGGCATAGTCTGAAGCATCTGTCTCAATCTCAAAGGGTTGTTGTAGATATGGTAAGGAAAGGACGGGCATCGAACATAAGCGTTGCTTCATCTCCTCAAATGCTTGTTGTTGGGGCTTGTACCAAATGAACTTCGCTTTAGATCCCCCTTTTTTCACCTAGCTAAGGGACCAAGCAATATTAGAGAATCCCAACACAAATCTGCGATAGAAGTTGGCAAGGCCTAGGAAGTTGAGAAGCTCTGTGAGAGTTGTCGAGTTTGGCCAATCACGAATGGCTTGGATCTTGTCCAGATCCACATGAACACCATGTTCGTCCACGATGTATTTGAGATACAGAACCCTCTCCATGCCAAATGCGCACTTCTCTAGATTGGCGTATAACTTGTGGTGTCGCAAGGTGCTGAGGACCTAGTGGATATGCTGCAAATGTTTCGCCAATGTTCTATTGTAGATGAGGATGTCATCTAAATATACGACCACAAAATAATTGGTGAATGGTCATAGGATATCGTCCATCATCCTCATGAAGGTTGTTGGAGCATTAGTCAATCTGAAAGGCATGCCCAACCACTCAAAAAGGCCTTCCCGATATTTGAAGGCAGTATTCCAGACATTAGTCTGCTCAATTGGCACTTGATGATAGCCAGACTTCAGATCAATCTTGCTAAAAATTTTGGCACCCTTGAGTTGTTCAAGAAGTTCGTCGATCTGGGGAATGGGATACCGATTATGGACTGTGATCTTGTTTAGAGCTCGGTAGTCAATACAGAGTCGCCATGTCCCATCTTTATTTTGTACCAACACAATTGGGCTCCCACAAGGTGAGGATATAGGTCGAATGTGACCCTTTTGGAATAAATCTTGAATCTGGCATTTGATTTCTTCATTTTCCATGAGGGAACGCCTGTATATTGGCCTGTTAGGTAAAGGCGCGCCAATTATCAAATAAATGGGATGCTTGAGCTTGTAATGTAATGGCACCCCGGTAGGTGTGGTGAAGATGTCCTTGTATGCTTCCACGATCTTGTCCACCTGTTTATGCTGTGCATAGGGGATTTGTGTGGAGGTGGTGGATGTTGTTGTGATTTTTCGTTCTCCTTCAGAACGAACCATGAAGAGGACGAATTTCCATTTCTAGGAGATTACCTTCCTACACTGCTTAGCTGTGATGATGGACATTACATTAGTGGGAAGTGTCTCTAGTATCATGTAGAGTTTCTTTCCCAAAGTAATAATGACACTATGAGGTCTAGACTCATACACAGCATGACGTTTCCACATATATAGTTGTCCTAAAAGAACATCACAAAATTCAAGTGGGACAACATCACACGTTACCTCATCTTTGAAGGGCTTGATGCCATAGGAGAGGCGGCACTGTTAACTGACACGAATGTCTCGTCTCTCGCTTAGCCAACTGATATTGTATGGTTGGGGATGTGGAACCGTCGGAAGCTTCAATATTTTGATGACCTCGATTGAGATGAGGTTCAACTGGCTGCCACGATCAACAATGAAATGTAGTGGAGTCCCCTACACCCATAGTTGAGAATGGAAGAGGCGCTTCCCTTCCTCTGGCTCTTCTGGTTGGATCTTTGCAGTTGCGATGGTGGCACCCGGTTCCGCATCAATGATCTACTTTCCCCTTTATTTCTCTATGTCGGAGTCTAAGCTGGAGTCTGGATCTGGGGATTTAATCTCAGCCAATAAGGATTGTTTTGAGCGGCATTCATCAATTTTGTGCCAGGGGATCTTGTGGAATTCACACCACTTTCCCATGTCCTTCTTCGATTTCCCATTACCCTTATTCGTCTATGGCTTGGGATGGTTGTCAAGGCTTTGGACTTCCTTGATCTGTCCTTTGCCTTGTGAATTGGGTTCACCTTTTCCAGGCTTCAGCTGCTGATTTGTAGACCCAAAATCCCACTTATTCTTTTGCTTAATGCTCAATCTTGACGACATACCGATAAGCTGCTCCTAGTGAGGATATGTCCAGGAAATCCATCTCCGTCTGAATGTACCTGTGTAGTACACTACGGTACTTTAGGACCAAGTGTCATTCAGAGACTCTAATACCCAGTTTGGAGCGTAGGGTATAGAACATGTTGGTAAACTGTCTGGTCTCTCTCCTAGTGCAAAGTTATCCACCTAGTGTATTGGTCAACATAGTTTGTGACTGGGTAGAAATCGTCCTTGACGGCATCGACAAAAGACACCCAAGTGGGCTCTATCCTGAATAGTTCAGACTCTTCTCATGCTTGCCTCTCTCAGTACCCATCCCACCAGTCTTTGACATGGGGGAGGGACTTAAGGAGCACGAATGTGCTATTTTCACTCTCGAAATTTTTTTGAATAGAGAAGTAACCCTCTAACAGATTTAACCATTTATCCAAAGCATCTGCACATATCTTTCCTTCAAATAAGGGAATTTCAAAGTTAACTTGTACCTTGAACGGAGTCGCACCCCTGAAACGGCTGCTCGTTGAAGGTGCATCTGTCGTCGTCAGCATTCTTCGAAGGATCTGGGGGAAATTATCCATCATCTTGTTCCTCTATCACGCGAGGGATTCCTTGAGAAACAACTTAATAGGATCTCCTAGTCCGTCATATATCTTTTCCGCCCCCACCATGTGAGTTTGCTTAGACCGATGAGAGGGGTTTTCCCCAAGCTCAACTAGTTCAAGACCCAACTTTCGATATTCAAATCTCGTCGGGGACATGCACTAAGAAACCACAAGAGCAGAATGCTCTGATACCATTGATACAGATTTATGTGAGAATGAAATGAAAGAGCATAAATATATTCACATGCACATATATATGGCAAGAAACATAGTGAGACAGTAAACTCAGTTCTATTAAATTAATGAAACAGAACAAACTGTAAAATAAGAGCTAGAATGGTGGTAGTTATATCTCTGAGAAGAGATGTGGTGGTTACGCTCATTTGTGACAAGCTAAATACAATAAGAGACCGAAAGATCCTATTTATGATAAGCATGAGGGAAAGAACCCTAAACATCCAAAAACCTAACCCTAGAATATGAATCGTCATAAATTTTGTGGACCAAAGGTGGTTAGTTGAACAGTCAACTTCCCGGGGTCATAAATTTTGCATACGATCTCCATTTGTGGCGCTCGATAGTCCGTTGGAAATTTCTATCCGAAATTTACAAATTTCAATCGGGGACAATGAGTGTCGTTTCCAACCATGCCTTGCCCCCCCCTCCATCCCCTCGCCCCCCGAATCTCCAAAAAACGTTGTTTAGGGCCTCAAAATGGCCCTGGAAGTTTGGGATCCGAAAAAATGTATAAAAATTACTAGAAAACTACGAAAATGGAAAACTGTTTTGAGCCAGTGGAATAGGTGGGTTGCCACCTGTATCCATCTGGACAAAGAACTTCAAGCCACTTTATTTTTCAACCATTTCCTTACATTGAACAAAATGTGTAAAGACTTCTAATTTTTATCGCTGAAAGTATACATGTGTTTTCTTGAAATAATTATCAATGAAATTTAAAAAGTATATTTCCCTTCCAAAAGACAAAGTTTTCATAATACCCCATAAATCTAAATGTATTAATGAAAGACATTTTCTAGCCTTCCAAGTTCTATTAGAGAAATTGTCATTGTGTCTCTTCCCTAGTTTGCATCCTCCACAAATCTCATCATCAATTTCAAGGTAGAGAAGACCATTGACCATGTAAGTCTTCCTTATCAACACCAAAATTTTGAAATTCTTGTGCCAAAGTTTGTCTCATTCGCAAATGCCAAAGTTTGTTATTCACTTATTTTGTAGTTTTTAAACTGTGTGACTCACTTGAGGCAAACCTGAGTTTGAAAATTCTATTTGCAATGGTTTTGCTTTTGTCATGGCCACATTTCTATGAATATTGTCTATGATTAAACATTCTTAGTTATTAAACACTAACTTCTAATTTTGCTCCACAATTTTCCCTACAAAATTAGGTTCTTTTTAAGTGACGATGTTAACAATGTGTCATCAATAAACGTATGCTTGTCATTTTTTGTTGTGATAGGCACTATACCTTTTCCTTTAATATCTGACACATCATCATCTCCAAATATCACTTTAACCTAAAAACTATTATCTATTCCTATGAACAATTCCTCATAAGATATCATATATGTTGAACATCTCAAATCAATATAGCAAGCCTTATTTCCTCCATTTCATTCCTTTCAACTTCTTATAAATAGATTCTCATTTATGGTTTCTTCAATAATAGTATCGGTACCTTTATTTTCCGAATCACACATTTTCATAGTTAATATAATAACATCTTTTATCATATCCTTGACCCATGTCTTCCTCTTCCTCTTCTGTGAAATCCTTGTTTGCTTCTTCCTCTGCCTTTTAAGGTGGATGCATTTCCCTAATAATTATGTAACTTATGTTGATGTGAATTTATTGACACTATTTATTACAATATGATCATTTTGATTATGGTATTATCCTCTACTTCTTCAAAATTTTCTAATCTTGATAGAAAAACATTTTTCATATGATCATTTGCATTGCTTTCTTCAATAGTTAACAATGGTTTCTCAATTCATCAACTTTTATTGCATTTAAAATTTTAGTGACTTTAATATTGGTGACAACCATTTTAAATTTAGGCACGACACTATTATAAATTTTATCAGGAAATATTCTTTTTGAAATCTCTTCAATTAATAAACTCATTTGATTTACAAGATTTTTCATTTTGTGATATAATCATTTATCGATTCATTATCACACATCTTTCAATATTCAAATTTGTTTATTAATATTTGTGGTTTACCAATTGTTTTGCTTTTAAATGTATTCTTTAAAATATCTTGTGCTTCTTTAGATGACTTTGCTACAACAATTCTTGAAAATCTTCATTATCTCTTTTATAAGCTCCTTTAAAGTGTTATTTTCCTTAATTTCCAACGCCTTAGATTGTTCATCAAAAAGATAATAATTCCCTTCATAATCAAGATTCTATAGGTATTGAGTAATGAATACAGATTTCATTATTTCACCTCAATAAAAATAATTCGTGACAATTAGCTTAGACAACAAAATATTAAAAATGAAATAGAAAAAAGAGAAAAAATGTTATTGATAAATTCAAAATCAATATAAATTATCCCAGATGAGAGAACTAAAACAATGCCATCAAAATACCAATAGAGTAGCACAACGACACCTATGGTGGGGGGGACCATATGTCTCAGGGTCTGTTCCAGGGGAGGGTCTAGCCTACCCTTGGTTCCTAGGGATGGAATAACAAGGTAGTGTAAATTTTAAATAAAAAAACACTGCCATCAAATAAATTCTTTACATTAATTTGGAGTACAGTAAGCAACACATCACAATGCAATAATCTGCTTTCAATGATGGGTTAAACCCTTTACGACCTTTGAAATCC
Source organism: Larix kaempferi (assembly GCA_027924585.1). Classification (NCBI taxonomy): domain Eukaryota; kingdom Viridiplantae; phylum Streptophyta; class Pinopsida; order Pinales; family Pinaceae; genus Larix; species Larix kaempferi. Next base: position 130,625 of record BSBM01001023.1, read on the forward strand.
TTTCCAACGTTTCAAAATCTCAAAAATTAAAAAATTTATGGTGACCGTACAACTTTACTAAAACCCTTAGTACATAGGGATAATTTCATTGCAAATTGCTATCTTCATATTTTCTCCACTCCATTTCTTGATTCACTTCTCTTTCTAGCAACAATAATGATCTCAAGAAATCACTTCTCCGTTAATTGGTTGAGCTACTCCAATGAGATCTTTGTCACACAATGCAAAAAACTTTTTTTTATCGAAAAGACGTATTTTATGGAAGTTGTTTCTTGGACATTATTCCAGGATTCATCGTCCCTCTGTATAGCAACGCTGAGGTAGCTGTGTTTGTTCATTTTTATCTTTCTTCATCTTTCTTTGTTTATTTTTTTATCTGCCAATGCTTTACTTTTCGTTTTAAGAGGATTTGAGCTACAAGCGCTTTAGGTTTTTGGAGATTAGTCCCAAGTAACCAAAGTGTAGTAAAAAACTTAGTTGAAGGTTGAACCGCATGAAGCTAAAGCAAAGGTTGGTATTATATTTTGTCTTCTTTGTATATATGTGATTGTTGGAGGGTTGTCAATTTGACTTATAATTTTGGTGTTTTAATTTCTTTTAACCCGCAAATGGGTTACGACTAGGCAATAATAGCTCTCCATTGGATACATATAAAGTTCTTATTCATTGTATCTATGTTGATTTTTTCAATGCTATTTATTTTCTTATTCTTGCGTCTTGTTCATTTTTTTGTTCTATCATACAAGTGTTGGTTTTTTTTTCCTAGGTGGTGATCCAGTAGATGAAGATGTAGACATGGGAGAGAATGACATGCTTTCTTCAAATTTTACTTCTCTAAAGATTGAGAAGGATGTAGTAGGTCATAGCAGTAAATACAACATTTCATAAAGCTCTAATAGTGATTATGGGCGGTCTTCTACTGGTATGGTCTGGAAATCAATGGTGCTTAAATTGTATTCTTGTCATTAGGTTCTTACCATACTTCTGTATTGCTTTATTTTTCTCATCATATCAAAGATATTTTCCAACTGCATTTTTATATTGTTTTTATTGAGTTCGAGTATTAACTTTGCAGGGGTTGTGAGTGAATTAGATGAAGATAATGATAATTCAAAGCCTACTCCTGCCAATGTTGCAAATCCATTGCAACAAGGTACGATTAAGCATATGTTCACAAAAATGATATTAGATGGTGGGTTTTAACATTTTGTGTCTCTATCTAGCCTTACATTTGTAATATGGTCATTTTTAATGGGAGAGTGATCCATTTGGGAGAGACGTCTCCTAGACAAACTTTATTATGTTCCCTTATTAATGGATTGTTTTGTTGATACAAATTTTAAATCTCAAGAGAAAGGGCCTTACATATAGGTTAATAGATGTTGTTGGGAAATTCAATTTTGATTGATATTTTGAGAATTATTATTTTTCATTATGTGGTTGAGAAATCATCATCTATTTGGCTATTAGTAATGATTTTGATTTGACATTTATACCTTGTTTGTATCAGGGTGACGGGGGAGATTCTAAGAACTTGCAACGTGAACGAGAGGAATTATGAATACATCAAAGATAAGGTTGAACTTTAGAAGATTTTATTTTTGCATTGATCAATTTCAATTAGAGAAAGCAAGGCTTCAAGTGATTTGTTCCAGAAGTACCTTCTTGTTATGAGGCTATAAATTATTGTGGAAGTCTGAGTTGGAAGTGGATACCAAAAGAGTGTGATATAGTGTTGGATGTGAGGCCTCAATTCTATTATGTTAAAAAGATTAGCTCTTCTACTAGAATGGGGATGTAAAAAAATGGGATTCCACTATTGCCTTATATTTATTGGGCTTGAGAAGGTCATTTAACTGAAGCCTCCAATGGTAACATGAATTTTGTTTAGATGGAATAATGAAGATAAAAAATATTGACATTTTGGTGTGAATTGAAACAATTATATGTTATTTGACCACCAACGTGGAATTTGTACCTAATTTAGTGCTCATATCATCACTTCATAGTTTATTGAAACCTACATTAAATATATTTAATAAAAAACACAAACATCATTATATAGTTAAATTCTCTAGAAAACTAAATGTGTAAACCTTTTTATCTGGAATTTTGTCATTACAAAAAGTGTTTTATATCAACTGAATGACCTGGTAGGAAATAAACATGAAAAGGAATACATGTTTTAATGAAATAAATATCATAAAAAATATAATCAGTTGAATAATATCTTCTATAATCTATGGGCATGTCAAGCAATTTCACAAAAAAAAAGAGTTTACACTAAATAGAGAACATATGGTTTCAATGAAGAATTTCTAAACAATATTTGTAATCTGCAAGGATACATACCTAAAGGGTTGACATGGCTTCTTGGCATTTGTATGTTTAAGATCACCATTTAATCTACTTGGGATCAAATTTTGGGTAAAAGGTGTGCTTTGTGTTATGGCAATTTCAATGATCCTTAGGAAATGGTTAAAAAGAAAATTCCGAGCATCTTTGGCTAAAATATAAAATTTTCAGCTATGGATTTAGGAGCTCTCTAATGTTGATTGTATATATCACAAATAGGCTTGGAAATGAATGGTTGCTTCCACTTGGTAAGTTACAGTTGTCAGATTTTTTTTTTCATGCCATTCTTCTGGATGTTTTTTTTTGGATTAATATTTATGTTTTCACATTGCTCTTCTAGATGTTTATTATATTTATTTTTTACTTTTCATAATGCTCTCCTTGATGGTTATTATATTAATTTTTTACTTTTCATATTTCTCTTCATCATGAACCCATTGAAGTAAAAATTTCACATCGAAGTAAAATGGTTAATGTAATTTTTTCATAAAATTTCACATAGAATTAAAATGATTAATGTACTATCCTACCCCATCAAGACCTATTGTCCTGGTTGTTGAGGATGTATAGTATGCCATGTTTTGTCCTCCATAGTTTATGTTGGAGCTTTGTAATGTTTAGGTTTGAGATGATAACTTAGATAAGTATTAATGTGTCCCTGGTGTACACTCTGAATACCCTTCTACCTCTACCTTCTATGAACTACAGTGAAAAAATCTATTCCATCAACTAATACTAGTCTTGTAAATAAACAATGTTAACACACTATAAGAATCCATCCTTATATATATGCAAAATATTTGCTAGGTATTTATGGATTCCATTCTTATTGTATCCATCCACCCAATAAAGGAAAACTCTAATTTTATTTTTATCATATGTACTTAAAATACCTTTTTCCAACTGTGCCTTTTTTATACCAATGTAATAAACATGCCCCCCTCCAAATTCTAAAGCATTATAAGTCCTCTTGGAAGATGAAACATCTAGGGCCTTTACGACATGTTATTAATAGGGATGAGTTTTATGTTTGATAGAAGGTCAACACACCCTGATCTTTGTGACTTGATTAGAAAAAGTTGTAAGTCATTTGGGATTGGACCCACACTTCCAAGGAATATCAAAGAATTACATGATGAGGTAGACAACATAATTCAATGTGGTGCAAGTTTTTGTTACCTCACTTTGTCACCTAGCATCATCTAGTATTTGTGTAGCCTACATAACAAATACTCAGTAAATTCATGTGTTCCCTTGCATCCTTTCCTATTTCAGTGGGGGTAAATTTGTAAACTCATAAATACCTGTATTTACATTTTCAACAAGTATGTGGCACTTTTTCAATGCTCAAAATATGAAGAATTTTGCTTAGTTGCATTTCACATTGCTTGTATCAACACACCCTGACCTCTGTGACTTGATTAGCAAAAGTTGTAAGTCATTTGGGATTGGACCCACATTTCCAAGGAATATCAAAGAATTACATGATGAGGTACACAACAGAGAGGGGAATTTCAAGGGTCCTCTCCCTCATACTTCAGGCAAGCGATTTCATTCCTAAAAAAATATTTGAGCTGGAAATAGATTGATTGGGAAAACAGAGACTGACTTTCATCCATTCTTGTGCGACCGATGGTTTAGTTACAGAGGAGGAGGAGGAGAAGGAGAAATTCAGTGTGGTGCAAGTTTTTGTTACCTCACTTTGTTACCTAGTATCATCTAGTATTTGTGTATCCTACATAAAAAAATACTCAGTAAATTCATGTGTTCCCTTGCATCCTTTCCTATTTCAGTGGGGGTAAAGTTGTAAACTCATAAATACATGTATTTACATTTCCAACAAGTATGTGGCACTTTTTCAATGCTCAAAATATGAAGAATTTTGCTTAGTTGCATTTCACATTGGCTGTATGGCTTGAGAATAGTGATTCCAATGTCTGAAAGGCCCTCACAACTCCTATGGTGCAAGCAATTTATTTGAAATGCTTTGGCTGGTGTCTTTGAACATTTTGCAAATTGTGTGCCACATGGTTGCATCATGCACAATCATCCCGGCACATTTATTTCGGGATAATGTTATTGAAAAGTATATTGGTTTGCCTCTCTTAACGTTTATCTGATAATACATTTTGCCTCTTATTTTTGAGGTTTGCTAAGAACATGGTATTGTTGGGACTTGGTCTCCTTCAATATTTTTAGCTTTATAAGCTTCAACATCACTTCATCATTGTTTTCTTCAATTATAACTCAGTCTTATATTCTTTTGTGAACCTTTTTCTTTGTGGCCTTGGACATAAAGGTTTAAATTTCTTGCATGCAGATATCTTTTATGTATTAAGTTTTCCTGTTGAACTATTTTGGATTTCATTGTTTAACACCATATTAGCCAACTATCATGAAAATATAAAACAAAAAAATGTGGATACACTACTTTTGAATCTCTTCCATATACCCGCATGTGCATAAGGCATATAAACAAAACATTATAAAACATAAAAATTGCCTACATTACTCATGAATCTCTTCCAATCTACTGGCCTAATACAATAGAAGAAAATTTCCACTTACATTAAAAAAACATCTCATATTCCTAAAGCAAAACAACATTACAAAATTACTCATCATATTGATTTTTTAACAATTAAATGGGTTTGAATCTGTTCACTGATTTTGTCAATATCTGGGTATTTTATTACAGATCCCATGATGAAATTCACATCATTTGAGAACACGGTAGAAAGCTTATATAAGTACATGGTCCAAAATCCAAAGGAGCAATGCATCACACATATTCAAGCAGGTGTGAGTTTTATAGGAGGATACATCACTAGGGTATTATGTGTTGCCATTTCTTACCCTACAAACAACCTCATCTCCTTCCTTAATAATTCTAATGGCGCTATTGTGGCTGAGGTAGGAGGATATTCATTCAAGCTCACCATACATTATTAAATGAGATGTTAAATACATTAAGGTTTCCATTAATTTTTATGGCGGTGACAAATAATATTGTGGTGTTCATATATATAGGATGTCTAGATAATGGGGCCAGTGGGTCTTTACACACGAACTCTCCATTTGAGAATTCTTATGTGTGGAATGCTCATAAGAGCCCAATAGCGAATTTATGATTCTTTCAAGCTATTTGGTGGCATGTAAGTTCTATTGTTAACCTTAATTTTCTCAAACTTTACCTCCATGATTTTCTACATCATCATGTGAATATATTCTAAATCAATGTATCCCATCATTTCATTTTACAGCCTAACCATAGTCGATGTTAAATATTGAAAGCAAGAGCTATTGGTGGGAAACATGTCGATTTTTTTTTATTTATTTTTTTACTAGGGGAATCGGCAACGGAGGTTGGGCTGGTACTCGCGTGACACGGGGTCCAGGGATCCAATATTGCTACCACTATAACCCTAGGTGCAACCACAATGCCCGAATCATGGCACACAATGCAAGTTGGGGGGAATCGAACACATGACCTGCTATTCACAACCAATTTCACAACTTCCACAGAACCACTTGAGCTACCCCCCAAGAGCAGGAAACATGTCGATTTAATTCAAAGAGAAAAATGTAATTTTGTTTCTGGGAATGAACAAAATTGAAGGACAAAGTAGTCGAATGAGAGGTGCCTACCCATCTTCCATGTGAAAGCTCGATTATTAAACAAACCCAACCCCAGGGGTAGGTTGGGGTGGGGTTGGGAAAGGTTGTGCAATTGGGTGTGAATTGCTTTCGAGAGTTATTAACCTCCTTTTATGGAGAAGAATATTATTTCCCTTTTAATAAATAAATTTCTTTTAATTTATTGGTGTTAAGGTATTTTTTTTTAAGTTGAGAATGTTATTTAACTATTATTTTTTGATTGGATGAAAAAAATTGTTGTGATGTATTTTATCCTTACTAAATTATAAAAGATATTAATTTTTTAAGAAAAAAAATAAAAATGATTGCATCGCTTATGGTGAAAACAAGCCTTTGGCATTATGCACTCTCTAAGGTTCTTATGTTGGATTTAGTCAAGTGTTGGCTAGGCATACTTTAGGTGATGCAAGTGGTTGATGGTCATCCCAACTACCAATATCACATCAATGTGTGCGTGTGTACATACATACATATGAGTTGAAATTTTGATAGAAATGATGATAATGTTGTATTTTAACGGCCTTTAAACCAACTTAGTTCATTGGAAATGAGAAAGAGAGAGTATGAACCAAGTTGTGATAGTAGATATGAGTTTAAGAGCATTTAATATTATTGTATAAAGGACATTTTAGAAGGAAATGATCAGTTCCATCTTCAATCTCCTCTAAGTTGCATAAATTATATATTTATTTTTTTCCCAAGAAGTTTTCGAAAGACTCCATCTCTTATTACACTATGCAGCACATGCCAGTTAGTTCTTAGTTTAGCAATCATCATTTTTTTCTTAAGTAATGCAACCTTATTAGGTTAGGAAGGATTATCAAGCTCAAGATTGATGGTGCTTTCTAAAATAACATGGTTTTCTTTTGTATTCGATATTTTCATCACTCCATTGGAAATTAGGCACTTTATTTTCAATTTTAGGTTTTATCATGGGGTCATGTCATCTTAGATGTTCGAAAATTTTAAGCATTTATTGAAGTCATTTGTCCAACCAATTTTTAGACAAACTCAAGAAGAAGGACAAATATAACCTCGTGAACATGGTCCATTTAATACTATACTATGTTGGTGAGTAAGTACTCCTCAATTCATTTACATATTTGGTATCTAATGGTCTCTACTTAATATGTTGTTGGTGGGTAGGTAGTTATGAAAACATTTATGGATTTGATATCTAATTATCATATGTTTAAAGTCATTGATCAAATTTCATTGTTATTAAATACAATATTAAATTGAGTTTTAAGCAACGAGGTGTATGGAAAGACAAATTAATGCACCATAAAATATTTCAAAGTCTCACTTTATAAATTTTGTGGTCTATAACATTATACTATATCAATTGTGTGTAGATCTATTGGTATAAGGTAGGTTCTAATATTTTGTTAAAACCGGGTCTCATGTAGAAGTTTATTATTTCTATATTTAAAAGTGTCAATACGTTAATGTATTTCCATTAAGTAATTCCATAGAAGAGCTCCTAATTCCTACAAAACCTGCTTAATATTTTGAGCCATTCCACTAGAGTTTTAGTGAATTTCCCCCAAACAACAATGTGTAATAGCCAGACATGTTAAGCATCGAGAGCCATCGTACAAGCAGGAACATGGTAGAACACTTAATTTTCGGCATTGTTCATTCATACTATAATTTCCAACATATAAATTTATATTGTGCCTATTTTCAATATTTCATACTATGTAAAGAAAAACTTGTCTAATTGTAACGACTCTAAATTAATTAATAATTAATAATTAATAATTATTTGCTTGTTAGGTCAACAGTCATCTCGTTTCATTTGAAGGGCTACAACACTTACGTATGCTCTTGTATATATATTGTATTCTATTCCATGTAGAGAGATCATCAAAATATTAGAAAACATTAATAAATATATTTTTATTGGGAAGTTACCTTCCAGGTATTAGGTTTGTTATGATCATCCTTCACGTTATTCATGTTTCATAGGGAATTAAAATTACAATGTCTTTTACACTTTTAAGTTTTTCGAAGGAAGAGTGGAAATAAAAAAAATACATTTTACGCTTATAAGTTTTTCGAAGGAATAGTAGAAATTAAAAAAATATTTAAAAACCTGGAAGAAATACTCCAAATATTAGTGAAGAAGTCGAACTTGTGAATGATAAAACATGAAACAAGAGTGATGTTGTTGAGAATGGCAGCGTGGAAGGTTCTCTTAAGGCTATTGATCCTCACTTGGACACTACGAAACATGTTATTAAACATGCCACTCGACGCAAGGACAAAGAGATCAAGTATAACATTAATACTTCTAAGGTGAAATTGTCTCCATTACCATCCACAACAATTCAAAGATAAAAACAAGAAATACACTAGATATGTTAATGTTGCTCAAGTATTGTTGGAGCATCTTTGAAATAAGAATAATCATTTACAGTAAGAGGCTTAGAATGATGTTAACAATACATTGGCTTTAAATATGGTAAGACAACTAGAGCACAAAATTGTTGAGCGCCAAAGTGATATATTTGTAGAGCGGTCAAAGAATTTGGTTTCCACCCAGGGGCTTAAACATAATTGAGAAGATACTTTGAAAGGAGATGTTGTCACGACCCAGAAACTCTGGTAGCCTTGGCAGTCGGCTGTTGGTTGGAGCCTCAATTGGACGGATGGTGTACTAGCGTGTTTGATTGCTAGGAGGACCAAGGATCATGTCGAGTCGAGTAGGACGAGGCAAGTGTTGGCTCAGGGGTAAACATGTGTCGAGACCGCATGGTCTAAGGTTGGGTGGCGATGTTGTTGGATGCATCGCCTACGGTGAAACGAGCACTTACATTCAACACAACTCGATGGTGTCTGACGCAGGTTGGTCAGGCTGGTTTCGGTAAGGTGTAGTCCGGGTGATACTTGCGGTTGATGGCCAAGCCCAACTAGCAATAGCACGTCTGTGCCGCGCGTGTCTAGGCTTTCGGATGATATGGGATGCTCGAGAGGGATAGGAAAATCCCAGGCCCGTGACTAATGGTATCAAAGCCCACGTTCGGTTTCGACAAAAGTGGAAGTGTCTCTTCACCACCAACGTCCATTTTTGTTGGAGGCCCTAGTTGAGCTGCATTACGTTGACGAGGACATCAACATCTTTAAGTGGGGGAGAATGTCACGACCCAAAAACTCTAGTAGCCTTGGCGGTCGGATGTTGGTTGGAGCCTCAGTCGGATGGATGGTGTACTAGCGTGTTTGATCGCTAGGAGGACCAAGGATCATGTCGAGTCAAGTAGGACGAGGCAAGTGTTGGCTCAAGGGTGAACATGCATCGAGACCGCATGGTCTAAGGTTTGGTGGCGATGTTGTTGGATGCATCGCCTACGATGAAACGAGCATTTACATTCTGCACAACTCGATGGTGTCTAACATAGGTTGGTCAGGCTGGTTTCGGTAAGGCGTAGTCCGGGTGATACTTGCGGTTGATGGCCAAGCCCAACTAGCAATATCACGTCTGTGCCGCGCGTGTCTAGGCTTTTGGACGGTATGGGACGTTCGAGAGGGATAGAAAAAGCCTAGGCTCGTGACAGATGTAGCCAATGAAGGTTGTGTGAGAACAAATAGATTATTTCAAACTCTTTTGTAATGCATGGTTAGCCTCAAGTTCACCATTGTTCAAGCAGGAAATCAGTTACTGTTAACATTAACATTTACCCCATCAAAAAAAATTAAGCTTTCGCCAAAATTAATCAAACCAAGCCAAAGCCTCCAAATTTTTCAAACTTCTCAAGTTCTCCATTACCAAAATTTTATCTAGTGAATCTTTGCCATTATAATCTGAAACTTCCTTTGCACAATTTTTGCCATTAGTAGAGTTTGGTATTATAATTTTAAATAATTATTATTATTTTTAGAAAATGATCTTTAATTTTTTTTAAATAGTAATTTTTATTTAAAAAAAACAAAAGTCATTACGACATAGCCCATGCATATATCATTACTTTTACGAGAAAACTAGTCAAATGTCTGAAAGTGCAAAAGTAAAAGGTTGATTTGTTTATGACTTTGCTCTCTCCGTATTTATGTTTTCGAATTAGCTTTACACAGAAACATAGCCATGCCAATGCCTTTGCTTCATCAAGCCCTCGTGTGTTCATTCGGCGCCCCTGTCTTTTTTTTTTTGTTATTCTTTGCTCATGAATTCTGCAGAGTATCGACTTGCTTCACCTTACCTTGGATTTGTTATTTCTTTATGGTTTTGTCATTTAAAATGATCCAGGTGATTAGTCAATGGCGTATTGCCCAGAGGAAGCTCTTCAAAGGATTGATTGTGTTGCATTCAATTACAATTTCTTGAAAGACTGAAGCCCAGTGTTTTATTCGTGGGCTGGACTTTACATCAATAAAAGAGAGACTATTCGCAGTTCGTCCCAGGTTGAATTTTAAGCAGACAGTTAGAAATTATTTATGGTTTGGAGATTTATAATTGCTGTTGCACCAATCTTAAGGGCGTGACAGATGATGGTAGCTCAGCAGCTGTTTAGCAGCTTCATTATTTTGAAAAGGGAAACTTGTTGGTGTTCATACAGATTAAATTGTCGAGTGACTACGGAAGCTTCATCATCCTATTATGAAACTCCATGAACGCAGCTTTCAAATGTGACTGGAAAGCTGACAAAAGGATGATGGCATAAATGAAGAGCTAGACAAGATCTTGTCTTTTGGTTTTGAATTAGGGATTTTTGGAGCCTGATTTTGTTGTAATGTGTTCATCATATAAGGAAGCAGTCAATCCATTTTATGTGTGGATCAATTCGTATTGGAAATGGATCGATTCTTGTCTTTAATGTGCTTGGATCGTTTTTTCTTATTAATTAACTGATCTACATATGTAATAACAAATGAAGAATAGCTAGCAGATTTTCTAGCAGCGGCAGAATTCGAGGGGTTAATTGATGACAGAGTATCATGAGAATCGAGCTTCTTCACAAGTTTTATCTTCATTTTTTAATCAAATTCCAGATTTCTAGGTCGATGTATCAAGCACATAATCAACAATTAGAAGCTTGATCTTATCGTTCCCAGATTTGAAATTTATAATTTGATGATATACAAAATTAGACTTTTTATCCATCTAATAATGTATTAAAATTTATAAAAAAACTTTGAAGATATATGTTTTTCCGTGGACAAAGTTAAGATCATAATAAATCCCAGCTTAAACTTGAATTTTTACTTAACTCTTATTATCTTCATAACCAAAAAATATATATTTACTACAAATTTTTTAGGAGTTGAGAAACTTGATCAGGCATGGAGAGAAATTTGGAATTCCTCCCTAAGAGCTTGCAAAGTGTTGTCATATTCCACGAGCGAAGCAGTATCCTCCTGTTGCTGACTAAAATGCACATGATCGCGGGTAAGTCTCTCAACCGCTATGTGTGTTCCCGAGGGCAACTATGAGTGTAGAACCCAATGTCACCTCGGTCCTAAACTCCTCCGTTTAGACCACAACTCCTAAAGGTCAAGGGCGGTTGTCCCTACTTACTAAGTTTATTTTTTAGAGTTCGTTTTTGGGAGTTGTAAATTACTAAAATTTAAAATGACAGCCAAATGTGCAATAATGCAATGATTTTAACGACAAGCAAACCTTTTACAATAAACCAATGATGATTGCAAGAGAGAAATGAGCAACTAAACAACAAGACCAGTGTCATCTCTACTCGGGCTATGGAGTCACAATAATCAATTTATCAAATACTTTTCCAATGGCAATAAAACGTTTACTTAACAAAACATCACAATAGACATTTACTTGCAGTAAATAAACAAATTAATGAACCAGAGACGTGTATACAAGATTAAGCTCAAAATGTGAAATGCTTGCGAAGTAAAGAATTGTAAATGATTGTAACAATGTTGTGCAAATGGTCTTGTAAGTTTTAATGTATTTTAGGTCTCTCTTCAACTTAGGGGATTAAGGTTTTGCAAAAACAACTAAGCTACTCTATGTGTCTACCCCAAGAGACTATCTCCTTCAATTTGAAAGAGATTGTCGGGTGCTCAACTTGAGAACACAAGGTTCTCAGCTAGCTCCACGGGTCAATCCCAAAACTTGTTGGGTGCTCAACTGGAGGACACAAAGTGCCACGAAACTCCCAATAGCCTCTACCCCACTAGCTCCACAGGTCAAGTCCATTTTTCTCAGTTTTAATGAATATATGTTTTTGAGTGCCTACTAGTCTAGCCAACTCAAATCCTTGCCCTTTCTTGTCACCCAAGATCGGTTGAACCGACAAGGGGAGAGAATACGGGACAAGAATTGGGGCTTAAGTTAATTTTTAACCTTTAAGCAAAAATCAAAGCAAAACAAGCCAACGCAATTTCACAAGGGAGGCAGAGCCTTCTCACTTGTGAAGTGCGGACAAAATAACTTAAAACAAAACTTATGGAAATAAATTACAAGCCTAAACGATTTTTCATGGATGGGAAAAGCCTCTTCTCATGCAAGGTGTGGGCAAAAATAAAATAGTGCAAGCCGACGCAATTTCACAAGGGAAGCAGAGCCTTCTCACTTGTGAGGTGCGGGAAAAAGTAAATACAAGAAATGAAAGATGTTAAACCCAAGCTACTTACAAAACCATGTAAGGGTGGCAAAGCCTCCTATCTTGCATGCAGCGGAAAGAAAACTAAGCAAGTACTTAATATTTGAAATGAAATACAATAAATCAAGCCCAAGAGACTCTCTTGGGCTTGTTACAACAAGGAGAATTTCAGTCTTATTATTTACAAAAAAATGAGGTCAAGAGTGAGAAATTTGACTCTTTTTTGGTGAGGGACTTGAAGTGGCCACTCTTGGGTGTTCTTTGTGTTTCCTAATGACCAAATTTGAACATTCCCTCCCCCTGTAACATCAAAAACTTGCACAAAACAGCAAGCTAATATTGTACAAATGTGATAAAAATGAGTTTAAAATCAACTTGAAACTTTGCATATAAATTTCAGAAATTTTGCTAGTGCAATGTAGTATGTAAAATACTTGAAAAAAAATGATTTAAGAGTGCAAAAGGAGCTTATAAAAATCTGCAAAACATAAATGTTAGTTTGAATATGCCAAGTCCTTCAAAAGTTGTTGAACAATGGGGTATCCCACTCGGAATCCCACTCGCCAAGCTTGAGGTTCCTGTAACAAACTAGATTCATCATGCAAATGGGGTGAGAGATCAAACAAAAACTTGAGAAATCGTATATTCAAATTAGAAGTCCATGAACTTCTCAAATGCTAAGAAGATAACCCACATAACATGTAACCAAAACTATCACAATGTTATTCTTAAGCAAAACACTTTGCTTGAGATCCACAAATGCAAGAAGAAACTAAGAATGAAACAATATTACCTCACACACAATGCCAAGGACAATATTTTCTCCAAATATTTTCTTCGTTAACTTCACAAAGCTGGAAATTACAATGGCTCTCTTCTTGGACAAGAATGGAAGCAAGAGAGCAAGAGAGCAAGAGGGAGCAAAAAATGAAAGAAAGCAAGAGCATGAGTGATTGTAATCCAAATAAGGAGGAAGAGCCTCCTTAAGTAGCAAAAGAGAGGGAGAGACCCTTCTTGCATGCTTGCCATGTGTCAAGAGGGAGAGACCCTTATTGCATGATTTCCATGCAGCAGTTCCAGAATTCTAGGAATTGATTCAGTATCTTCATTCAATCTCATCATTTCCAAATTTGTAGGGATTTGATCAACATAATCAGGCAGTAATCAAACTTTCAAAGGATACAGAAAGAAAAATGTAGGTGACAGAGCATCTATAACTCTAGATGTTTAGAAAGAAAGTGAATTTGTTCCAGATTTATGGGATCGTTTTTAGATTTATTGCAAGGTTGATAGGATTTTATCCCTAAAGGCTGATAACAACTCTTATCATGTAATGGTTATAAATTTCATAATTTGTGATGTAATGGGGGATCTTCCTTCGGGAAGCAAAGAGAGGACTCAAGAGTTAAGGGATGACAGAATTTGGCAAATTGCGAAAATGTGCTATGCAATTTCTATGAATTGCAACATTTTTCATGCAGAGATTGTTGTTGATGGACAGTTAGTATGTTTTTCTCTTACAGTTTAGTTTTTCTTTTTCTTATCTGAAAGCAAATATGGTTCTTGCACTGCACTAGTCATCACACAGGTTCAGAACTAACTGCAGTAGAGATTCTACTGTAACTTGCCTGTAATTTGTAATTTGTGTTTTAGATACCATGATTTTGATTTGAAACGGTATTTTGGATCTGAATATCTTCTTGTTGGATGAATAAGGATGCACAGATTGTGTAGCCTATTTGTTCATGCATGTGTTGCCTTCCTCTTTTTCATGTTATTTTTCAACTGTCTACTGTTCCTCAGCTTACCTTTGACCTATGAGATGCTACCCTTCTTGTTTGACTTAGCTTGATATTGAAATATCTATCTGTTGAAGATGATCCACATTTTAAGGAAAATGGAGAGGCCTTTGCGATTGTGTTTGTCTTCCATGATGAAGAGGTGGAAAAAGTATAGTTAGAATCTGAGAAAGAGATGCATTTACATAAAAAAGGATTCTTCCTTGAAAAATGGAGAATGATACAACAATCAAAAAATGCTAAAATGCTTGATACTCGCCTTGTTGCAACTGAGTTAACTCGACGTTGTCAGTGGTCTACATATCTTATGAGTCGGGTTCATTCTCCCAAACAATTCCCATCTCAATGGAAGTGGTCTCCAAGGCGTAGATCTAAACTAATTATTAATTATTATTAATGAGACTAAACTAATTGTTGATTTTTAATAGTTTGTTTATTAGGTCAATGACCATTTTGTTTTATTCGAAGGGTTGCAACCCTTACATACGCTCTTGTATATATATTGTAATCCATTCAATGTAAAGAGATCATCGAATTATTAGAAAATATTAATAAATATATTTTTATTGGGAAGATACCTTCTACTAATCTTATATAATAAACTTATGTTTGAAATGTATAATTTGATGATATACAAAATTAGATTTTTCATCCATCTAATAATGTATTAAAATTTATAAAAAAAACTTTGAAGATATATTTTTTCCGTGGACCAAGTTAAGATCATAATAAATCCCAACTTAAACTTGAATTTTTACTTAACTCTTATTGTATTCATAACCAAAAAATATATATTTACCACAAATTTTTTAGGAGTTGAGAAACTTGATAAGGCATGGAGAGAAATTTGGAGTTCCTCCCTAAGAGCTTGCAAAGTGTTGTCATATTCCATGAGCGAAGCAGTATCCTCCACTTATGGTTCTTGAGTGCCTTCAATTGTTTTGTCTTCTGGGATATATTGTAGGGACACAACTGTTTGGAGTAATTTATGTTCTTTTCATTTATGCCCTCTAAAATATCATCCATAATCATTCTAGCAAACCCTGAGGAGTTGATGTTCAATCATTACTTCTGGTGACAGCTTTTTAGATTAATAATGGTGGCAAGTTGGAGGTATTGGGAGTAGGTTCCATAGGGTGAGGAGGAAATGGAGGTGTTTCGTTTTGGGTGTTAATCACCATCTTGGATTCTTTAGCTCTATCGTAAGATTCCAACCATACTTTGGGGCATTGTATTGTGACATATTTTTGAATTACCTCTTTGTAGCCACTAATGAAACATTCTCTGAAAAAAGAATTAGTGAGGCCATCTATTTGGATTGCCAATTTCTAAAAGGTTGTAATATAGTCCATGATTGTGTCGGTCTAGCATAATTTTTTCAATTGTTCCAAGTAGTGAGTGTCATGTTCAAAACGATCATGAAGGATCTTAACAAATTGGGTCCAAGGAATGTAGCCATTATAATATTTCTTATACCATTTTCAATGTTCTAAGTCTACATATAATACCACCACTATTAATTTTTGCATATCATTAGTGATTCCATGGAGAGAAAAATAGTGTTCCATTTGGGTAACCCAACCTAAGGGTTATGTGCCTTCAAACTTGTACATTTCTACCTTTGGAAAGTGATTTCATGAATTGTTATCTTGAAAGGGTATAGGCAGGGTATTTGGAAAAAGAGTGTAAGTGTCCCGCAATTCATTTAAAAATTTCTCTTTGGTTGGATCCACTTCTTGGGCTCTAGACCCATGCATCGACATTATGGTTGCAACACCTGGTATTGGCAACCCATCCTAATGTTGATGTTGTTGATAACCTTATGCAAGACTACAATCAAGATATCAAGATCATTAGATGTTTTGGGAAGGTTCATGTTTCGGTGCTCTCTGGATGCTTGATGGCGAATGTGGACCAGGGGACAACATATGACCTAGAAATTATTAACACCAATTTATTGCAAGATGACAAATGGCTCAAGAAGAGTCTTTTGAGAGGTACCCCCAAATGTTGTATTTTGGAGTCCACATAGAAACGTTGTTGTATAAGTATACCAATACGATCAACACAAAACAAGCATGATTTTGAGATAGGTCTCCCACAATGGTGTTTGGAAATCTGGCCAAACTCAAAATTTTGGGTTCCTCCATAGGAGATTACAAAGTGTTGTCATCTTCCATGGGCGGAGTAATATCCTCCACTTCATGTTCTTAAGTGCCTTCAACTGTTATGTTTTCTAGGTGATCTTGTGGGGATACATCTATTTGGAATAATTTATTTTATTTGCATTTACACCCTTTGAAATACCGTTCATCACAATTATAGCAAAGTCTGAGGCGTTGACGTTTGACCATCGCTTCTAGCGACAAATTTTGGATTCTTAATGGTGGAATGTTTGAGATGTTGGGAGTAGGTGCCATAGGGTGAGTAGGAAATGAAGGTCTTTTGTTTTTGGAATTGATCACCATCTCACCCTCTCTAACTATATCACAAGCTTCCAACTATGTTTTGGGGTACTGCATTATGCAATGTGCTCGAATTTCCTCTTTGAGGCCACTGATCAAACATTCTCTAAAACATTAATGAGAGAGGCCATATGTGCAGATTTCCAATTTCTCAAAAGTTTTAATATATTCCATGACTGTGCCTCTCTAGCATGATTTTGTCAACCATTCCAGGTAGTGAATGTCACATTCAAAATGATCATGAAGGATCTTCATAAATTGTGTCCAATGAATGTATCTATTATAAGATTTCTTATACAATTGCCACCGTTGCCAATATTTTGAGTTGAAATATAATACCCTTTTTTTTTGCATATCATCAATGAATCCATGGAGAGAAAAATAGTGTTCCAAATGGGTAACCAAACCCAAGGGAGCTATGCCATGAAACTTGTGCATGTCTACCTTTGGAAATTAGTTCCATGAATTGTTATCCTGAAACAATGGAGGTAGGGTATTTGGAAAAAGAATGTAAGTGTCATGCACTTCATTTAAAAAATCCACTATGGTTGGATCAATTTTATTGGTCTCTAGAACCACATGTTAACATAATTCTTGCAACACTTGTTACTAGCCATCCATCTTGTCATTGGTGTTGTTGATAGCCTTATGTAAGTCTGCAAGCGAGTTGTCAAACTCATTAGATGTTTAGGGTGGGTCTATATTTTGTAAAAATGATGAAATGATTAAGTTTGTCAACAATATGGTGGTTGTTTTCATCTTTGTTATGATGAGCCAGGTGATCCTAAACCGACCAGGTTGGATGGTGGACATAGGACAAGTGGGTCCTTGGTGTCCTCATTATTTTTCTGAGTAAATATTGCTTTTGGTGGTCCAAAATATTTCCAGTGGGGAGGTTTGATCCAGGAGTATCTTTTTTATCGATCCAAAATGAAGCCTTTAAAATCTTAACAAAACTACACCATCGCGTAGAGCTAATCGAGATATTTCTAACGATGTGTGTTTCATCTCAAATGAACATTCTATCCAAATGGGTAAAAACGATCAAAGAGGGTGCCACATGGCCTGACAGTGTTGGCGTGGCAGCCTCATGTAGCACCACATGGTAGGTTACAGATGGAAGGGCAGTCCAATTGTCCATTTATAGATGGTTCTACCAAAAGTATTGGCATGACCGGTGGATCGAACCCATATCTCACAGATAGCACACCAATGACTTACCATTGTCCTCGCACATGTTCCTTATAAGCCATGTGTTGAATCTTTTATTTAAGTTTGAATGAAGTTTATGACTGCTCGATCAAACCCAAATCTCACAGATAGCACACCAATTACTTACCATTGTACTCACACATGTTCCTTGTAATCCATGTGTTGAATCTTTTATTTAAGTTTGAATGAAGTTGTGTATGGCGGAAAAATGGGATCAAGGCTAAACCCCGGCCCCAATTTTTATGTTTATATTAACATGAAACTAGTTCCAAAGTCCATGTGGAACCACCCCTAAGTCCATGTTATATGTTAACCAATGGTTCGAACCTTCACCACCAATGGATATATATTTATGTGCGCCAACAAAACTACATGATATGCCATATACCATAATCCATGGGCTATATTTATATATAAAGGTTCGTTTGTTAACTAAAAGGAGGGGCTTGTGGGTTTGACCCCGGGTATCCCATCTGCAACTGACCTCGGGTCTGTCATGCACCATTGCAACGTGTCACCACTATGCCCACGCTACTCGGATGGGAGCTTATCGATAAAATATTGTTTTAACTTTCGGATCGAATTTCACACCCAAAAATGGGCACGCCTCCGTGTGATTCAAACAATAACTTACCATATATATATTATATGTTTTTTATTACCATATATTTTGGGTTTATCATATATTTATTCCTAACAATGTATTCTATGGTTGATCTAACCATATATTTTATCTCCATTTAAGTTGGATCAAATATTCTAAATCCCATTGAATTTGGATTGGGAGTTATGAACCCTTTGGTATATAACCAAGGGTATTTTCCCATATGAAGACCATTTTTTGGTGGAGAAGAATGGGTATGATGCCAATATGCCTTTGTAAAGGCTTGTAAAATTGTTGATGTTGTAAAGAGGCTTGTTAGCCACTCTTTTGAGGTTTTGAGAGTGAGAGGATTCCATTTGGGAAGCCTAAGCCTCTTTGAAGGAGATTTGAAGGCATTTTGAACATGTTGAAGAACACATTATGGTGTTGCAACATTTGAATTCAAGTTAAAAAGATCGTATCCTCCATTGGAAAGGGACCCGGAGATGTAGTCCACATCGGACGAACTCCGTTATCAAGTTCTGGCTTGCCATGTTTTTAAATGTTGTGTTTATGATTCCAATTGCAATTTAGTTAACTATCGTAATGTCGTCATGTTAAATTCATTTATGCATCAAATGCATTTTGAAAGCACTATTTTAATGAATTTTATGACAATTTTAGCATAACGATAATTATTGAAATTTGCGACATCTTCACATTTCAAATTTAACACTACTATCACTTGCATCCTTGGGTAATTTTTCAATCATGTTTGGTATTAGAACAGGTATAACCAGGGAATTGCAAGTGTGAATGCTAACTAGGCTTAAGTTCAAGAGAGGTGAATGGACACTTTAAGCAATTAATCCCAAGATTGGAACAAGGCATAGAAGAAATGAAATGGCTTCTACAAAAGAAGAGGATTTTGCCAATCCACATCCTTTCGGTAGTGAAGAGGAATTTTTCAAATATTTCATGGCATTGAAGGCTATGGTTGAAGAAATGTATGAGGACCAAAAGAAATCCAATGGAGAAGGAACATTAGAATAAGTTGGTAAAGGTAAAGGAGAAAGAGGTGGCGGTGACACTCGTAAAACTCTATGATCTCCATCATCATCTTCTTCCAGTTCTAGTTCTTCTTCTGATACACGAAAGAAGCATTCTGAAAATCCTGACCATAATATGCCTTTATTGAAACTTGATGTTAAGGTTGATTTTCCCATACATAATGGTGAACTTAATGCAGAAAAGTTGGATGATTGGATCAAACAAATTGAGATGTATTATAGGATCGAGATGCTTGCAGATGATAGTGCAAATATCCAGTTGGCTACTCTCCGTCTTACAGGCACCGCACTCATATGGTGGGAAAGTAAGACTCAGAAAGATCTTATTGCTAAAGGTAAAATTATTTATTCCTGGTATGAATTCACGATAGCGTTAAAGAAACAATTATATCCATCAGGCTACATGCAGCAAGCCGTGATGGATTGGAAAAACTTGAGGAAAGGTAAAGGTCAAATTGTACAGGAGTACACACAGTGATTTTAAAAGAGAGCTTTGGTTTTGGGTATACCTCTTTATGCTCAGGAAACACTTCTCAAGTTTATAGGAGGATTACATAGTTATTTACATCATACGATACTTATGTTCAATCCTACTAAACTTGATGAGGTTTGTGTAGAAGCTACACACATTGAATCTAAAGGGAAGAATTTGCATGATAACTTTTCCTCGATTGAATCCAGCCATTTGAAAGAAGACCGTTGATGTATTTGTAACTTCTAAATATATTCACTTGTATATTTTATATTGTATTTGTATTTTATTATTGTACCTCCAACGGAGATGTTTATTCCTCCGGTCGGAGAAGTCATTATTGTATTTGGGTCATGCAAAGTCAATGAGGTTAACCCTCCATTGTATGACGGGGCATTGACCCCAAAGTTGAGTCTTTCATGGGTTATTAGACTCTCCTAGTGAATTCATCCCAGTCAGTTACACTTAGGGGCCGACCTGTTTGGGGTTAAGGCTAAGTGAAAGGTAAAGTATAAATAGAGAGGGTGTCCTCTCTATTTGATCATTCACACACTCACTCATTTCGCATTAGTGAGAGAGAGGAGGACTCCGCACAAGTGGAGGAGGAGGAAGCTAGTGGAGTTCATCTTTTTGTTTTAGGGTTTTGTATTATTGCTCTTTCTATCTCTAAGGAAGTTGCAGGGTTTTCTCCTTTATGGTTTCCCCGATGAAATGCTTTGTGTCTCTTGTCTCTTGTGTTTATGATGTGCTTGTTATTATCTCAGTAAGATCCTAGATCATATTGAATTAAATTATGAAAAAATAACATGGTATCATAGCTAGCTTGAAGGAAGGCAATGCATGGCATTTACAACACTTGTTTCACTTGCGACAATTTGAAAGCTAGGGCTTTGTATAGAAAAACCTGGTCGTCGTGGCACTTTTGCTATAAATCAATTTTGGAGAAGGTTCGGGATCTAAAAATTGTACAGGACGAAGATGAAATTTTCCTGTGCCTTGTGTCCAAATTTTAGCCTCTTATTTGTTGTACTTTTTGAGATATGATCCGTACAAGTTAGGGTTTATGCCTCTTCCAGAATGAAGCCCTAAACAGGTGACCTAGGTAAAAAGGTCATATCTCGATCTAGAAAGATCCAAATGGAATTCCATAAAAAGTGACAGTTAGGGCACGGACTGTAGTTTCACAGGTCCAATTTTCAAAGGCAGAAGGTGAAACAGTGACACGTGGCACTCCATACAAGTTCGCTATGTTGTTTCATCCCTTAAACAGGTCATGTTGGGAAACTGAGAATATCTCTCTGATGGAGAATCCAATGAAGCTCAAACCTATGGGGTTGGAAATATGACAAGTCAGGCTACCACAGGCCAAAGTTTCAGACCCTGCAGATCCAAAATTGCAGAGATACACCAAAAACAATACGGCACATCTAAAATGGCTCAACGGAGGAAATCAAAGAAGAGGAAGAAGAAGTTCTCACTTAGGTTTTTCAGTTCTTAGGTATGGAATGACCTGATACAATGTTGGAGACACCTGATGAAACATTGGAAACTTTGAAAATGGATTTGGAATCCATTCATCATATATATTAATCCTCCATCAAAATGTTGTGGGAGGGAGGAGATTGAAAATTAGGGTTTCCAAGCAAGAAGAAACCCTAGCAAAGTTGGGAGACTCATAGGGAAGCAATGAAGGAGGTTTAAATGGCACTAATATTCTATCATCCTAGCACCATGAACCTATATAAGATGTTTACAAGTGATCTAACTTGTATGGTTAGGGTTTTAACCCTTATAGAGAAGACTACAAGCAATCTCGACAGGTATGACTTGATGAGATACATGTATGTTTTGAAATATATTTCATGATTAAGTTCGTGATATATTTGTCTTCATATTATTGAGGTTAGTACAACCATGATTAATTTTAGATTGTCTGATCGCCTTAATAAAGGCATGAATGCATGTGAATAATAGAAGACATTCATTGATTAGGGTTATGACATGTATGATTGTACTAATGCACTTGTGGTGTTGTATGAGGATGATGTTGTCTGCTAACATGAAAGGGACATCAAGAAAGACAAATCCATATGACCATGATGACATGAAGACAAAGAATCAGCCATAGTCATTGATCACATAGAAGCTCTACTTACAAGGTATGTATAATTTGGTTCTACAATGCTTAACTTATGAGATATGCATGTTACTAGCACAAGGTCTATAAATCATTGAAGAGAACAAAGAAGACATTGTTTGGGTATGTTAGACATAAATAGCAAGCATGTTAATCCAGGTATGTTTTCCTATATCGAGTTAGAATCCTACTTTGTGTTAGGATCTTAGATAAGTATACTTTTGTATGATTGATAATGATTATTCTTGAAGTTAGAAGTTTAAGTAATCAAGGGTTTATGCATATTATGTTTCTTAGTTTGATTAATGATATGAGAAACTAGAAGAGTCATATGGTCAAATAAGAATATGCATGAGTAAAAGAAGTACTCCCTGAAACCTTGAATACTAACGCTTGTGATAAATTGCCTATGTATGAAATGATCATGACCATACATGTTTAAGATTATTTAGAATTATAATGTTTTGATAGTATTGAGATTATACTAATGAATGTATGATTATGTATGAGATCTTGAGGATGACACAATGATGACACTAGTGCACACTTAATCATGCATAGTGGTCCGGGATGGATATAAGTTCAAATATAGATAATCCAGGAAGCAAAGATCAAGAGGGAGCACACTCCAGTAGTTCCTGCAAGGAAGCAAAGATCAAGAGGGGGCACACTCCAGTAGTTCCTGCAAGGAAGCAAAGATTGAGAGGGAGTCCACCCAACAACCAAACAAAGATAAGTATGTGAATTGTCATTTCTTGTATATATGATTACTTAAATGATGTTCCTAGATTTAAGATGTATATTATGCATGTTAGAAAAGTTGCATTAATGAACAAGATACTACTAATATGCAAGTAATGGGTAAGTGGCCTATGGCACTGTACAACATTCCATTGCTACTTATATAGTATGAAACCTTTTTGTTGACATGTTGGGAGTAGTGCACACTCTTAACAATGTTCTGATAGAGATGGAAGGCATCTAGAAAGTTACAGGATATGGATAAATGTTGTATTGAAGCATTGGCTAAGATAATTGCATGACTGTATGACCTATGTATTTATGCGTAAGAATTTGTTCTGAAAACTACGAAATGTTTCCAATCATACAATTGAAATTGACTTGTAGGAAAGATCGTATACCATCACCTACAAGAGAGACTTGTTTCGAAGAACAAGCGATGAAGAATCAACATACATCAGAAAACTACCTATTGAAGATATTGAAGAACCTAAAGTTCCTAGGATCATAAATATAGTAAATGGAAGAAGCGATTCCAGAAGAATATGAAGAACGCAAGATGGAATACCCACAAGAACCTGTAGATCCACCCCGTGAGAAGAATTCTCACAAGAGGAAACCAGCATGGGTACGAGAGGCAAGTCAATATGTAGAGAGATATGGCGCTCTAGAAGGAATGCACAGAGACCGAGGCCATACTCCAGTTATGTAGCCTTGTTGTGTGACATCATTAAGAAAGAACATTCCAACTATGAAGAAGAGACATAAAAGAAAGAATGGAAGGATGCCATGATCGAGGAGTACCAATCGATCATGAAGAATGATGTCTGGGATGTGGTCCTAAGACCAGAAGAGAAGTCTGTTGTGACTTCCAAGTGGATCTACAAGATCAAGCATGCTGCAAATGGAAGCATAGAGAAATATAAGAAAAGATTTGTGGCACGTGGCTTCTCCCAGAAAGAAGGGATAGACTATGAGGAGACATTTGCACCTGTAGCCAGATAGACTTCCATTAGAACAGTACTTGCTTTGGCTGCAGTGATGAAATGGAAGATACACCAGATGGATGTTAGGACAGCATTCTTGAATGGTGTAGTGGAAGAGGAAGTGTATGTGGAGCAGCCACTCGGGTTTGAGAATATAGGATTGATAGCTTCCTGACTAGTTTGAGCTTTACCAAGAGTAAAGCAGATTCCAACCTTTACTACGAGGTTGAGGAAGGAAATCCAATGATACTCCTACTGTATGTAGATGACTTGTTTGTGACAAGTGAGGATGGGTTGATTACTGACACAAAGAGGAAGCTTGTTGCCGAGTTCAAGATGAAGGACTTGGGTATGATGCACTATTTTCTAGTCATGGAGGTGTGGCAGAATGCAGATGGAATCTTCCTTGGACAAGGAAAGTATGCAGTAGAGATCCTAAAGGGGTTCGGGATGATGGACTACAAGGCCATGGCCACACCTATGGCATTGAACCTGAAGCTATTGAGTGATGCTTCATCAGAGTTGGTTGATGCCACAATGTATCGTCGGATGATTGCGTCCTTGATGTACCTGACAAATACGAGACCAGATATTTGCTTTGTTGTGAACACATTGAGCTAGTTCCTGACGGATCCGAGACATGTTCACCTGATTCCTACAAAGCATATTCTGAGGTACCTCAAGGGTACGGTTGACTATGGGCTCAAGTATGATGCGAATCAGAAGATTAACCTGGAGGGTTATGTTGATTCGGATTGGGCAAGCAGTGCCATTGATAAGAAGAGCACTTCAGGGTGTTGCTTCAGTATGGGATTAGGTGTGATCTCTTGGTTTAGTAGGAAGCAGTCTTGCGTGGCACTGAGTACAGCCGAAGCAGAGTATGTCGCAGCTTGTTCGGCTAGTTGTGAGGCAGTATGGCTAAGGAAGCTACTATCTGATTTGTTTGATCTCTAGTTGGACGCAACCTGTATACATTGCGACAACCAGAGTTGTGTGAAGTTGTCTGAGAACCTAGTCTTCCATGACAAGTCGAAGCACATTGAGATCAAGTATCACTATATCAGGGATATGGTGCAGAGAGGAGCAGTGAAGCTCCAGTATGTTGCGACGGACGAGCAGATAACCAATGTATTGACCAAGCTGCTGGCCAGAGTGAAGTTTGAATACTTCAGAGAGAAGCTTGGTGTACTTCAGATCGAGGTTCCTTCCAAGGGGAAGTGATGAGTTTGGAAGATGCAGATGCACACGAGCCATTCTCACATAGTGGTAGGAAAGTCCTCCTATGGTGTAGATGTAAGGGTTGGGCCATTATCACATGGTGGTAGGAAAGTCCTCCCATGGTGTAGATGTAAGGGCTGGGCTTTTCCGACATGGTCAGAGGTTAGTCCTTCCATGGTCGTTGATGTAATTTTCGATGCTTTTCTAACATGGTCAGAGCCTTTAGTCCTTCCATGGTCGTTGATGTAATTGCTAAGCCTTTCCCGGAAGGTGATAGGAAAGTCCTTCCATTCCGGTGAGTGTAAGTGTTGTGTTATGTGCATCTGGGTTGTGCTCTGTGAACGATGAGATGATCTGAAGATGATGAGGTGACAGTAGGGTACATAGGTTTTGCATAGGCATATAATCAGTCCTGGTATGCTCCTTCAGGTTTTGCAGTGGCATATAATCAGTCCTAGGAAATCTTGCAGGTTTTGCAAGTGGCATATAATCAGTCCTGGGATGCTCCTTCAGGTTTTGCAGTAGCATATAATCAGTCCTGGGAGATCTTGCATGTTTTGCAGAGGCATATAATAATTCATGGGATGTACCTACTAGATGGCTTGCTCACAGAGATGATGAAGACCTACATGGAGGCTAGGCCTACATCCAACATGAAAAAGGGCTGGATCTATAGAACTTCCTATGACGAGTAGATTGGAGATTGATGGTCGAGATAGAAGTAGCAGTGACAATGATGATCCAGCTTTGATGATGATCCAGTGACGAAGACTTGTGCTGATGAACTGTGTCAAGAGAACACCTTCCTAGTTAAGAGGGAGAGTTTATGTATTTGTAACTTCAGAAGATATTCACTTGTATATTTTATATTGTATTTGTATTTTATTATTGTACCTCCGACGGAGATGTTTATTCCTCCAGTCGGAGAAGTCATTATTGTATTTGGGTCATGTAAAGTCAATGAGGTTAACCCTCCATTCTATGATGGGGCACTGACCCCAGAGTTGAGTCTTTCATGGGTTATTAGACTCTCCTATAGAATTCGGCCCAGACATTTACACTTAGGGGCTGACCTGTTTGGGGTTAAGGCTAAGTGAAAGGTAAATTATAAATAGAGAGGGTGATCCTCTCTATTTGATCATTCACACACTCACTCACTTCACATTAGTGAGAGAGAGGAGGAGTTCGCACAAGTGGAGGAGGAGGAACCTGCTGGAGATCACCTCTTTGTTTTGGGGTTTTGTATTATTGCTCATTCTATCTCTGAGGAAGTTGCAAGGTTTTCTCCTTTATGGTTTCCCCGGTGAAATGATTTGTGTCTCTTGTCTCTTGTGTTTATGTTGTGCTTGTTATTATCTCAGTAAGATCCTAGATCATATTGAATTAAATTATGAAAAACTAACAAAGACAAGGGTAAAGGGAAAGAGAAACCAAACCGAGTTGCTATAGTGAAGAGGGAGGAGGTGAAGATTTCATATTCACATTGTCATAGAGAAGGACATGATGAAGAACATTGTTGGAAGTTGCATCCGGAACATAAACGAAAGTGGGCTCGACATCAAAGAGGTAAGAAGAAGACCATTGCTACTATCCAGTGTGATATTGGATATGAATCCAAAGATGAATCTAAGGTATCAATTATGGGTATAAAAGGTATAACCTTTGTTTCTAACAGTTGTACATGTGCTTCTTCCTTTAATATGATACCTATTGAGAAGAAGAGGAATGAATTGTTTCATTTACGAGTTATATCTACATATACCAAGATTGATACATTGATTGATAGTGGATCTCAAGCGAACCTCATTTCTGAAAACATAGTTAAGAAACTTGGATTATAAACTAAGCTACATCTGAAACCTTATCGATTGGGATGGTTATGTAGAAATACTAAGTTGCAAGTTACTAAGCAGTGTAGACTTATATTTTCCAGTTCTTTTGGTTTCATTAATGAAACGGATTTGGATGTGATACCGCTTGAAATATGTGGCATTGCGTTGGGTAGTCCCTACTTGTTTGATTGGAAAGTTATTTTCTTCAGGGAGCACAATAAGTACCATTTATTTAAGGATGGGATCGAATACATTGTAAGAGATCATAAGATGAAAATTGATTTATATGTGGTTGCTACAGGGGAAATGAAGATGTTAGTAAATGCAAGCAAGGATTCATCTCTCATGGAAAATATATATTGTGGTCTTGAAAATGCATTGGTTAAGGTTGATACTAACCAGATGTTACAGGATACACTACAGGTACAGCATGAGGGGTTATAGCATGAAAGCATCTTGGGTCTTTATTTTAAGCCTTTGGTTGATGGAGAAGCAGATCCATTGGTTTTTACTGCTTTTGTAAAGACGACAAGATTTTTATGGGTTTATTCTATTTAACATATGCATGTTCAATTTTATGTGTTCTTTTGATGTTATTTAGTTGTGTTTCGTTAGTAGCTTCGACATTGAATGAAGATCTATGGAAAAATGATGGAATAATTAAGTTTGTCAACAGTATGATGGTTTTTTTCATCTTTGTTATGATGAGCCAGGTGATCCTAAACCAAGAAAGTTGGATGGTGGACACAGGACAAGTAGGGCCATGGTGTCCTCACTCTTTTTCCAAGTAAATCTTGCTTATGGTGGTCCAATTTTTTCCAGTGGGAAGTGTTGTGGAAAAAATTGTACAAGTGCACTCTTCCACTTGGTAAGGGGATAAGCCTTGTAGGTTGCAGCAAAGCCTCATTCCTTGGAGCCCCTTTTGTGTATAGTTAGTATTCCTCCAAGTGATCCTGCAAGAGATTATTAGTTTAGTTCACATTCAAACATACAAATATTGATAAAAATAAAATGAAAGAGATGGGGGGAGAATGCAAACTCCAACAACAACCAAAGGTATGCTAAACCACTCCTGTATTTCCCAATGGAATAGCTGTACAACACCTAGGAGGTGTGGGCTTCAAGGGAATCCAACAATCTCCCTTAGGGAGGCCTTTCTTGTCCAAACTAAATACTAAGTAGATGGTAGAACAATGGAGAGAAACACTTGCCCCTAGATGGAAGGTGGCAAGGGAGTTTGGGAATGCTTACAATGGTAGGAAATGGTAGGCTATGAGGAAGCTCCAACTCAAATACAACATCATAACCTTACTCTGATTTCTCTCTACAAAATTCTTGCCAATGGATTTATTTTATAGGACAAGAAGTGGCCAACAAACAACTAGATCCAAATGTGAACTCTCCTCCTCCATGAACTAGTTCCAAGGTACACAAGGGGGGCTGATTAATGCCACCAAGTGTGTGAGGAGACGAATTTAGATCCTTGGAGAGGATTGAGCCTTCAATGCGCCGATGGGAATTAGTGGTCCTATCATTTTGATAGTAGCGCCATTATCGAAGGAAAATCCGCGCGGGTGTAGCACGGGCATTGTTTAGACAACCTGTGTTGTAGTGCAGGTTAACTATGTATTACCTGCGCTACCCTTTCTTTTGACTGTTTCTTAGCTCTTATGTATTCATGCTATGTTTTGGATCTGTTGAGGATGCCTATGGTGAGATGCATTCTTTATGTTGATGATGCCTTACTAGATGAATCGTCGAAATGTCGCATGTGTGATACTTTTAGGCATTAACAAGGAGGTTTGATCTAGGAGTATCTTTTTCATCGATCTAGAATGAAGTCTCTAAAATTTGAATAAAAGTACACCATTGCGTAGAGATCCTCAAGAGATTTTCAACGATGTGTTTCATCTCAAATGGACATCGTGTGCCCGAGATATCACGTTCTAAAGTTCTATCCAAACAAGTAAAAAAGGGCCAAAATGGTGCCACATGGCACACCCATAATGTGCCACATGGCCTGACAACACTGATGTGGTAGCCTCATGTAGCGCCACATGCAAGGTTGCAGATGACATGGCAATCTGGTTGGCCCGTTATAGATGGTTCTACCAAAAATATTGGCATGACCGGTGGATCGAACCCAGATCTCACGATTAGCACACCAACGACTTACCATTATACCCACACATGTTCCTTGTAAGCCATGTTTTGAACCTTTTATTTAAGTATAAATGAAGTTTTATATGGCATAAAAATGGGATTGGAGCTAAGCCCCAACCCCAAGTTTTATGTTTATATTAACATGGAACTAGTTCCAAAGTCCACATGGAACCATGCCCTAAGTCCATGGTATATGTTAACCAATGGTTCCAACCTTCACCGCCAACGGATATATATTTTTGCACATCAACAAAACTATATGATATGCCACATACCATAATCCATGGGCTATATTTATATATAAAGGTTCATTTGTTAACTAAAAGGAGGAGCCCACAGGTTTGACCCTGGGTATCCCATCCACCATTGCAACATGTTACCACTATGCCCACACTCCTCGGATGGAAGCTTATCCATTCGGATCAGATTTCACACCCAAAAATGGGCGTGCCTCCTTGGGATTCAAACAACAACTTACCATATATATATTATATAGTTTTGATTACCATATATTTTGGTTTTATCATATATTTATTCCTAAAAATGTATTATATGGTTGATCTAACCATATATATTATCTCCATTTAAGTTGGATCAAATATTCTATATCCCATTGAATTTGGATTGAGAGTTATGAACCCTTTGGTATATAACCAAGGGTATTTTCCCATGTGAAGACAATTTTTGGTGAGAAGAATTGATATGATGCCAACATGCCTTTGTAAAGGCTTGTAAATTTGCTCATGTTGTAAAGGGGTTGTTTCGCCACTCTTGTGAGGTTTTGAGAGTGGGAGGATTCTTTTTGGGAAGCCTAAGCCTCTTTGAAACAACTTTGAAGGCATTTTGTACTTGTTGGAGATCACATTATGGTGTTGTAGCATTTGACTTCAAATTAATAAGATCGGTTCCTCCATTGGAAAGCAACCCAGAGACATAGTCCACAACAGACGAGCTTCGTTATCAAGTTTTGGTTTGCCATCTTTTTAAACGTTTTGTTTATTATTCCAATTGCAATTTAGTTAATTATCGTAATGTCATCATGTTAAATTCATTTATGCTTCAAATGCTTTATGAAAGCATTATTTTAATGAATTTTATGACAATTTTAGCATAACGATAATTATTGCAATTTGTGACATCTTCACATTTCACATTTAACACTTCTTTCACTTGGATCATTGGGTAATATTTTGATCATGTTTGGTATTAGAGGAGGTATAACTAGGGAAGTGCAAGTGTGAATGTTAACTAGGCTTAAGTTCAAGAGAGGTGAAGGGACACTTGAAGCAATTAACCCCAAGATTGGAACAAGGCGTAGAATAAAGGAAATGGCTTCTTCAAAAGAAGAGGATTCTGCTAATCCACATCCTTTCGGTAGTGAAGAGGAATTTTTCAAATCTTTCATGGCATTGAAGGCTATGGTTGAAAGTATGAGGACCGGAAGAAATCCAAGGGAGAAGGTACATCAAAAGAAATTGGTAAAGGTAAAGGAGAAGGAGGTGGTGGTGACCCTCTAAAACTCCATCGTCTCCATCATTATCTTCTTCCAGTTCTATTTCTTCTTCTAATGCACAAAAGAAGCATTCTGAAAAATATGACCATAATATGCCATTATTGAAACTTAATGTTAAGTTTGATTTGACCATATATAATGGTAAACTTAATGCAGAAAATTTGAATGATTGGATCAGAGAAATTGAGGTGTATTGCAAGATCCAGAAGCTTGCAGATGACAGTGCAAAGATCTAGCTGGCTACTCTATGTCTTGGAGGCACCACACTCATATGTTGTGAAATTAAGACTTAGGAAGATCTTAATGCTAATGGTAAAATTATTTCTTCCTGGTATGAATTCACTTCAGTGTTAAAGAAACAATTCTATACATTAGGCTACATGCAACAATCCATGATGGATTGGAAAAACTTAAGGCAAGGTAAATGTTATAGTGTACAGGAGTACACACAGGAATTTTGAAACAGAACTTTGGTTTTGAGTATACCTTTTTACACTCAAGAAACACTTCTCAAGTTTATAGGAGGATTACATAGTTATTTGTGTCATATGATACTTATGTTAAATCTTACTAACCTTGATGAGGTTTGTGTACTAGCTACACACATTGAATCCAAAGGAAGAATGTGCACGATAAATTTTCCTCATCTGAATCCAGCCATTCAAAATAAGACAAGGGTAAAGGGAAAGAGAAGCATAACTGAGTTGTTGCAGTGAAGAGGGAGGATGTGAAGCTTTCATGTTCGCATTGTTAGAGAGAAGGACATGATGAAGAACATTGTTGGAAGTTGCATCCAGAACAGAAACCGAAGTGGGATCGACATCAGAGAGGTAAGAAGAAGACCACTACTACTATCCAGTGTGATCTTGGATATGAATCCAAATATGAATCTAAGGTATCGGTTATGGGTATACAAGGTATAACCTCTATTTCTAACACTTGTACATGTGCTTCTTATAATATGATCCCTAATGAGAAGAAGAGGGGTGAATTGTTTCATTTACAAGCTATATCTAAACATACCAAGATTGATACATCGATAGACAGTGGATCTCAAGTGAACCTCATTTATGAAATCATAGTAAGCTACATATGAAACCTTATCCATTGGGATGGTTATGTGCAAATACTACATTGCAAGTTACTAAGCAGTGTAGACTTAGATTTTCCATTACTTCTGGTTACATTAATGAGGTTAATTTGGATGTGATGCCTATTGATATATGTGGCATTGTGTTCGGTAATACCTACTTGTTTGATAGGAAATCTATTTTATTTAGGGAGCACTATAAGTAACATTTCTTTAAGGATGGGATCGAATACATTGTAAGAGCTCATAAGATGAAAACTTATTTATCTGTGGTTGCTACAGGTAAAATGAAGATGTTAGTAAATGCAAGCAAGGATTTATCTCTCATGACAGTTAAATATTTTGGTCTTAAAAATGCATCGGTTAAGGTTGATACTAATTAGATGTTACGGGATACACTACAGGTAAAACATGTGGGGTTACAACATTAAAGCATATTGGGTCTTGATTTTCATCCTTTGGTTGATGGAAAAGAAGATCCTTTGGTTTTTACTACTTCTGTAAAGATGGACAATATTTTTATGTGTTCATTCTATTTAAAATCTGCATGTTCAGTTTTATGTCTCATTTTGTTGCTATTTAGTTGTGTTTGGATAGTAGCTTCTACAGTGAATGCGGATCTATGTAAAAATGATGGAATGATTAAGTTTCTCAATAGTATGATGGTTGTTTTCATATTTTTTATGATGAGTCAAGTGATCATAAATTGATTAGGTTAGATGGTGGACATGGGACAAGTGGAGCCATGGTGTTCTCACTCTTTTTCTAATTAAATCCTGCTTTTGGTGGTTCAAAATCTTTCCACTGGGGAGGTTTGATCCTGGAGGATCTTTTTATTGATCCAGAATGAAGTCTTTAAAAACTGAATATAATTACACCGTCGTGTAGAGATCGTTGAGATATTTTTGAATGCGTGTTTAATCTCAAACGGACACCATATGCCCAAGATATAGCATTCTGAAGTTCTGGCCAAACAAGTGAAAAAGGGAAAAAAGGTGCCACATGGCCTAACAGAGTTGATGTGGAATCCTTATGTATCACCACATGGAAGGTTGCAGAAGACATGGCAGTTTGGTTGGCCCTTTATAGATGGTTCTACCAAATATATTGACATGACCAGTGGATTGAACTCGGATCTCATGGATAACACACCAACGATTTACCATTGTACCCACACATGTTCCTTGTAAGCCATGTATTGAATCTTTAATTTAAAGTTTGAATGAATTTTTATATGGTAGAAAAATGGGATCAGGGCTAAGTCCTGACCCCTATTTTTATGTTTATATTAACATGAAACTAGTTCCAAAGTCCACGTGGAGCCACACCTTACGTCCACTGTATATGTTAACCAATGGCTCCAACCTTTACTTCCAATGGATATATATTTATGCATGCCAACAAAACGATATGATATGCCATATACTATAATCCACGAGCTATATTTTTCTATAATGGTTTGTTTGTTAACTAAAAGGAGGAGCCTGCAGGTTTGACCCTGGATCTCCCATCCGCCATTGCAATGCGTTACCACTAGTCCCACGCTCCTCGGATGGGAGCTTATCCATAAATTATTATTTTAACTTTCGGATTGGATTTCACACCCAAAAATGGGTGCACCTCCATGGGATTCAAACAACGACTTACCATATATATTATATGGTTTTGATTACCATATATTTTGGGTTTATCATATATTTATTCCTAAAAGTGTATTATATGGTTGATCGAACCATATATTTTATCTCCATTTAAGTTGGATCAAATATTCTAAATCCCATTGAATTTGGATTGGGAGTTATGAACCCTTTGGTATATAACCAAGGGTATTTTCCCATATGAAGACAATTTTTTGGTGAAGAATTGGTATGATGCCAATACGCCTTTGTAAAGGCTTGTAAATTTGTTCATATTTTATAGAGGCTTTTTAGCCACTCTTATGAGTTTTTGAGAGTGAGAGGATTCTTTTTAGGAAGCCTACGCCTCTTTGAAGCAGCTTTGAAGGCATTTTGTACCTGTCGAAGATCACATTATGGTGTTGCAGTTTTTGACGACAAATTAATAAGATTGGTTCCTCCATTGGAAAGGGACCTAGACACGTAGTCCACATCGGACGAACTTTGTTATCATGTTTTGGTTTGCCATCTTTTTAAATGTTGTGTTTATGATTCCAATTGCAATTTAGTTAACTATCGTAATGTCGTCATGTTAAATTCATTTATGCTTCAAATGCATTATGAAAGCATTATTTTAATGAATTTCATGACAAATTTAGCATAATGATAATTATTGCAATTTGTGACATCTTCACATTTCACATTCAACACTTCTGTCACTTGCATCCTTGGGTAATTTTCAGATCAATATCTACCTTTGGAATGTAGTGCCATGAATTATTATCATGAAAGGGTGGAGGTAGGGTATTTTGAAAAAGAGTGTAAGTGTCATGCACTTCATTCAAAAATTCCACTATGGTTCGATCCACTTTCTTGGTCTCTAGACCCACATGTTAACATGATGCTTGCAACACTTGTTACTAGCCATCCATCTTGTCATTGGTGTTCTTGATAGCCTTATGTAAATCTGCAAGTGAGTTGTCAAACTCATTAGATATTTAGGGTGGGTCTGTATATTGGTGCCCCATGGATGCCTGATGAGTTAGAAAGTGTTAAGATCAACTTATCTCAAGATGACCAGTGGCTCAAGAGGAGTTTTTGATGGGTATCCCCAAATGTCGTATTTTCAAGTCCACGTAGAAAAGGTTGTTGTAGATATATAACAACATGATCGACGTGACACACATATAATTTTGAGATTGGTCTCCCACAATGGTGTTTGCATGTCCTAGAATTTTTTTGTATACGTTGATGGGAGTATTACTCCCTACTGAATATAACTATATTGACATAATTTCCAAAGTCCATTTGGATGTAAATATGTAGAAATTTTGTTAGCTTGTCACAGAGGATAGGGTTTACAAGGTTCTGAGGACAAGGGAGTGTTAGGTACTATAACTCTTCGATATACTTGTAGGGTCCAACAATAGTACTCCACCCAATATGTCAGGGCACTAAGTAAGGAGTATCAATTGTGCCTTAGCTATACTACCCTACTACCTAGGTAAGAGAGAGTAATATTCTTGAGTGTTGTGTTTGGTGCCACTATAGCAGTGAGATGATGACCAAATGATCTACAATTGGTTTCAGATTGCGTAGTGGAATTTATATATACCCGATGGTATGTGGAAGTGAGATTCTGTATACAGGTGTTGTATGATGAGGTATTACTTAAGGGGTACCAAGAGGGGTTACAAGGGTGTCCAACTAGGTGAATCCTCTTGTATTGCATGCTTGTATTCTTCCTCGATTATAGTTTTAGTTTCCAAATGACATATCTTTGTATTATTTAAAGGCATCAAAACACATTTCTACCCTAAAAAAAATCTGCAAAAATTATGGAGGTGTGCAATCTTAGGAAACTACTATGATATCACTTCTAGTGTTCTTAACCCTTAAAATTAGAACAACCCTACCATATACAAATATCTGAGATGCAATAAACAAGAAATTATAGTGCATAATAACTAAACGCAAGACAATAGAAAAGAGATGTTATAGAATAAACCCTTGTATTATATCATAAATAAAAAAACAATGTTCACTTACCTCTAATGCTTGGGTGACCTTTCACTTGAGACAAGCTCCAAATACAACAATACTCAACAAAACAATCCATAGCCTCCTAACTCTTTAAATGGGATTTCAATAGCCAAAACCTTAACTACTTGCGGCCCCATATAAATTAATGAGTACCAACTACCTAATAGGCCTTAATTAACATAGATACCCTTTTTACATTAATTATTTTTCCACTACTATCTACTTGTCCTTATGCAAAGGAGATGGTTGCATACATTACTTAACTAACTCCCATGTAGCCTAAAGTAAGGGGGGTTAGGGTAAGACCCTAACACCTCCAACCCTCTCACCACTCTACTACAAGTTTCCCATTCATGTAGCTTTGAGTGAACTTGTTCTCAATATATATCATATGGTCTAAACATAGATACATGTCCATAATAAACATAGATAGAAATCCAATGATTAATGCAATACAGTAAATACTTTGACATATAAGAAGTTCTAGGTGATAGGGTGTATGGCATATGAAAGAGCAATGTATGATGGATAAAGCCACCATATGATTGGGTGCAATGTAACAATATTTTTTATAACAAAAGTGAGTATAATTTTATTAAAGAGAAAACATGGTAAAGCTAGGATTACAACTGAGATTAACTGTTGGCTTGGTTTTGCAACCAAGCTTAGTGCAATGGGCACCTGCTAAGTAGTAGCAGCAACTTCAATAGAAATAAACAACAAACTAATCTAAACTATATTAATCATGGATCTATGTGAAAAAGATAAAAAAAAATAATGAAAATATTATGAAAAGCAAAAACGATTGACAATATGTAAAAAAGATTTTTGTATTAAGAATAAGGGCAAGCAAGTGCTTGCAATAGTAATACCTCCAAGTGGTGAAGATTGTTGAGCAACTTCCAAGGTGAGTAGCTCCAAGCTCCAAAGGTTTCTTCTCCAAGATGGCTACAATGGTCAAAAGCTCAAGGGAGATTTTGACAGCATGAGGATAGGAAGATGGATGGATGGAAAGTGAGGAGCCCCTACCACCTTTTTATAGTTTTTGGTGGTGGGGAATACCATTATGGTTTTGAGGAAACCAATGGTATTGACCAACATGGTTTAGGTACTCTTTCCCTCCTTTTTCTTTTTTTGAATATTTTGAATATTTTTATTCCCTTTTTAATATTTTTGGGAATTCTGGACCCTTTTTGAGGGTTTTTTATGCTTTTTGAGGAAAAATATTCATTTTGAGTGGAAAAAGGGGTGTCTTAAGGTCTTTTGGTGACCTTTTGGTGGCTTTAGAGGCTCAAATGGTGGAAAAGTGGACAAATGGGTCATGTGAATAAGGAAATGAGCTAGTGAGCACTTTTTAGGTGTTAACAGATTGCCCCCTGATGTGTGAGGGCAAGAGCTCATCGTATGGTCGATAAACATCATAGTTCTTTTGTCGTTTTTCTGGGGTTTGGGGAAGAGAAGAGATCGATTGGAGACTGGATCCACGGCCCTTGGAAGATGCAAAAAACAAAAAATATTACATGGCCTCAATATGAATGAGGAATAATCTCTGATAATGGACGAGGCGGGCATACCCATGCTCGTATCAAGACATATACATAACAATTAGTCCCAAGAATGGGGGAACTGAAAAATACATAAAAAATATACTGTTACATCATAATGGTGCAGAGGGGACATTATTTTGGGATGTACTCATGATCATAAAATGACTGATCTCAATAACTGATACACTGGAATAAAGCGTCAACCGTTTTGAATAAGGTCTCAGAAGGGTTGATGAACTGCTGAAACTGAAGGTGTCCAATATCTGTAGAGACTCAATGACTGTGAGTCATTTCTGAAAAGTACTTGTAACTGTATACTCGAGGGAGTATAAAACTAGGGTACATCTGAATACTGTCGCCATGCGCAACCTGGGTATCTATAGAAAAAATGTAACTGGTTGTTTCCATAAGTAGACTCTCAAATGTGGAAGAGTCAGGTGGTATCCGAGGCCTTCGACTAATAACTAAAAGGACCAATACCCTGTGCGAGTCTCAACGATGCGATCAAGGTGTTGAAGTTGAGCATGTGAGAAACAACCATTTGGAGAGACACTGAGGACTCTTCTCGAAATGATTCGTAGGCACTCATCGTAAATGGTGATGAGTCCAAG
Organism: Larix kaempferi; assembly: GCA_027924585.1. Taxonomy (NCBI): domain Eukaryota; kingdom Viridiplantae; phylum Streptophyta; class Pinopsida; order Pinales; family Pinaceae; genus Larix; species Larix kaempferi. The sequence continues at coordinate 168,307 of BSBM01001023.1, forward strand.
ACACAGGGACCTCTAGGTCTATCCTCTGGAATAAATTTGGTTGTCGTCGACAGAGGGAGACCAGGAACTAACAAGGCAATGATGTTTCCTTGATAGTAGCACGAGGTGTAGGACTGACATACTTGTGGGGATGGGAAGTAACTGGGGTCATAAAGTGGGTAGACTCAAACTTCCTTTGTTCAGAGCATGATGACATGCTTGATCTGGCAGCGTAGGGAACTGACTTGTAGGTGTGGGGATCATAGCTTTTAGGGACTGAAGGGTATGTATTGACTCTGGGGGATTCAAGCTGATGGGTGTTGTCGAGGGGTTCTCAGGGTGACGTACTGCAGAATACTCTGAACAAAGGCGACCAAAATGGGGAAGCTGCCATATGAGTAGACGTGATCTGTTCTGGCGCCGAGAAGCACCATTGGGTCCTTCTTCGTAGTTTTAATGAGCTCCAAGAAGGGATAAAAGTGTGCTCTGAAATGGTACTGTCCTGTGGATTTTGCGAGCCCGGGACTGTTCGTGCTCATGTGTTCTTTTATTTTTAAGGAGTCTGAAAACGATAAGAAGACTCTGCAGTGGTTGTGAGTACCGTCCTGTGGATTTTTACGAGCCCAAGATGGTGATTGCTCGTGGTTGCTTTTATGTTTAGAGAGTCTGAAAGCGGTAAGTGGACTCCATTGGTGTTCTTTTTCGTAAGTTAGTCTCCAAGGCCCGAAAAAGTATAAAATGATGCAAATGGAGAACTCTTCTAGCCGATGTGACTAGAGTATTCCTTTTTCGTAATTAGTCTACAAGGTCCGGAAAAGGGGTAAACTTATACCAGGTAGACGCCCTTTCAGATACGTTTAGCGAGCATGAAAGGAAGCAAGGTTGCTCGGCGATCTTTTCATTGTTTTAGGAGTCATAAAAGAGCTTAACAGAAACTCCCTAAGTGCCTTTTTCGTAACAGGCATTGCTCGGCCCGAAAAAGGGGTAAAATTATACCAAACAAAAAGGGGCTAATGAGAGCGAGAAAAGGTCTGGGTGGTTTGTTCGTAAATTGGGGTTCTTACCCTGTTTCGGTGGTCGATTAGGGTTTTGGTTGGAGGGGGTAGCATTGTTGTTGTTTGGGGGATAAGTTTGAGCGATTGTAGGTTGTGGTGTAGCAAGGATTACCTGTGGTGGGAAATAAGCCGTTGGGGCTTGTGAGTGAACAGGAGCATGTGTGGCCTGCTGATGGTAATACGTTGGTTGTGGCAGGAACTGAATTGGGTTATGGGTGGCTAGTTGGTTATAGTATGTGGGTGGTACATATGTTGATGGCGTTTTCCCATAGCAATGTTGTGGACAAGAGGGTCCATGAGTGTGTTGAGTCTGATTCGTTGGAGCGTACAAAGTTGTCACTCCATAATTAGATGTAGCCCTAGAGAGGTCTGGGGCGTTTATGGTGCTCACCATGCTAAAAGGTTTAATTTGCAGTGTGAATTGGCCGATAATACCATCAGCGGCATGTGATGCCCTCGACGTGTCACCGCGTGAACAATCGCCTCGTGGGGCGTCTGGTATGATGGTGTAGAGATAGCCTGATTGGGCATAAATTAGGTCGAATTCCTGAGCTTTTAGGATAGCTTCTTCCTCTGACTGGGGTCGTTCGGAAGCGACGTCTTTTGCTATGAGGGGTAGGAGTGATTTAAGAAACCAATCCAAAAATATATGGTCATCCAGTTTAATCTTACAGAGGCTACGACGCTTGCGCCATTCATGGATGTGGTCTGTGATGTGGGTAGCTGTGTTTTGTCTGCAAGACAACAATATTTCAACTCCTGCATCGTAACGTACAGGTAGCTGAAAAAACTGAAGGAAAGTGGAGGCGAGAGACGTGAAAGTATGGTGGGTCCCATGCGGTTGTTCGATGTACCACTTGGCTGCAGAGCCAGTGAACGTTCGTTGTAATAGTCTTAGACGAATGGAGTCATCCACTATGGAGTTAGATGAACACCATAGGTGAAAAGACATTATGTGGTTTTGAGGGTCCTCCCCAGGTTTTCCTTCAAACTTGGGTATGTCCGAGGGGAGCTTCGTAGGCATGGGTGGCCATGTAGGGTTGTGCCGGATAGGATCATTGGTTAGCCTGGCTAAGTCTGGTAAGTTCAGACTTGCCATTTAAGGTAAACTAGCAGAGGGTTGTGGCGTAGTGATTGGGACATAACTATTCATGGTGGCATTATGTAGTGCTCCAGTAGCCCCTAAGGGTATGCTAGGTATTGAAGGTATGTGTCCTCCAACTGGTGTGGTTTGGTATGGGCCAACGTTTCCAAGTGCAACATGGGTTACACTAGGGTTAGGAATAGTGCCAGGGATTCCTGGGATCTGGGTTGTGGTAATAAGAGGGGGTGTGACCCCTATGTTTGGCATACCCATAATAGGAGGTAGACCTGTGTTGGGCATTCCTAAAGGTGGAGTGTCCCCCACATTAGGCATGCCTAGAGGGGTTGTTGTTACCATGGATGGCACAGTAGTGGAAGGGGTTGTGGATGTATCTCCAATAGTATTTGTAAAAAGTGGGTCGTATTGTGTTCCAGCCATGAGGTTGGTTGGTAATAACTCAGTAGGGTTTTTGGATTCAGACTCAGAATCAGATGTGAAGTGAGGCGTGTCAGAATCGGATGACAGTATGTTTAGCTGATGACGTGTCGAGTCAAGGGATAAGGCTCGACGTCGGTGACGTGGAGAGCCAAGTAGACTGAACTCTGGGGGTTCACCCTGAAGACGACGAGATCGTCTAAAATTCTTAATGGTGAGAAATATGTTTTTTGTGTAAAAATTTTCAGTGTAAGATGACAATGTATAAAAAACTCGAAACCCTAATGCAACCAAGGGTGCAAAAAGGGGAGTGAAAATAAAGGCTCTCAGGCCAAAAAATCAACCTCAAAAGCACTTATTATAGCAATTGTGCTATAATAAGTGGAGGGATGCAACAAAAATGGTCAAAATACCAACAGTTAAACAGCTTCTAAAAAAAAGAGGTGCTACTAGACCAAAGGTGGATTGTATCATGCAAACACCTAACTAGAAGTATTGTGAGTCAACAAACGATATTCTCTGCAAGGTGATGAAATCCAAGTCAGACAATATTGAGTGTTGAATCAACGGCTAGATATCCCCCTACCGGGAGGGACACCGGGTAATCAATCCTAAAGAATGGCAACTAGGATACTCCGTTCATGACACGTTCAGAAAAGGTGAATCTGCCATTTGGTCCTTTTACCGCAATACCCCCATACAGGGATATCCCGAGAACTGCGAATGGTAGCCTTCGATTACTGAATGGATTTCGGTATTCCACTCAGGCTTCCGGAACCATCCTCGCGACTTCAACCCTCCTAGGGGAGAGGCCCTCTGATAAACTGGTTGTGACCGTGCCAAAAAATACTAGAAGATTTTGGTTCCCTAATGGACAACAGCTATGTCTCAAATGTAATAACTGAGGGGTGTTATTGGAACACCTATCCCCTCAATTCTATCTAGCTACAAAGTTCTTTTAAGTGCTCCCCAAGTGGGGTTAAAAGTTGGTTAAATTTAGGGTAAATTTTAAGGCTCAGTTTAAATTATGTGTTTGAGTGGGTGCACGTGTGGTATTTTAAACTGAAATTGAAAATGTAAATGCTTTGCAAAAACTATTCAAAAAACAAAGGATCTTTGAAATAGGAAATAAAATAATATGAATTCTTCAAGAAATAAATGGATTTATTTTAAAATTTGCTATGGGCAAAATATCAAGGAAGTAAACAGTAAAATTTTTATCTAGATAAAATGCAAATAAATCCTTCTTTCAATTTCTGAAAATTTTGTAAAAAGACTTTTTTTTAAAGGTGCATTCTAAATAGTAAAAAGATTTATATGGCTGTAATAATGTAGGAATTTTAATACTGTAAAATAGCTAAATGGGCAGAAAATACAGCAAAAAATTACTTTTCAAAAAATTGGCCGAATTGAAAAAACTTGCATCACGGGTTTCTGGAAAATAGTCGCGATGGGCCGCACGGGTTTCGGCCGAGAAGACGCGATGTACAGCGCGGATTCCTGTCACACAGTCGCGATGGGCAGCGCGGTTTTCAGCCGCGAAGCCGGGATGTGCAGCACGAAAATTGGCCGCGAAGCCGCGGCGAGCCGCGCGGAAAAAAGCCAAAAAGTCGCGATGAGCCGCGCGACTGTCAGGTAAAAAGCCGCGAGGTGAAAGCCGAAAACGGACGCCGAAAAACGAACCCGAAAATTGGAAATTTCAGGCTGTTAATGGCAATAGAAGAGGCCAAGATCTAGAACAACAATGGATCTGCTGTCTAGGGTGGCAGATCTATGAATTAAACTGACAAAAACTAACAAAAACTAAGATCTAAAGCTAAAAATTGAGATCTAAGAATTCTAAGCCAGCGGAGTCACCAAAAACTGTTGGCTTGGTTTTGCAACCAAGCTTAGTGCAATGGGCACCTGCTAACTAGTAGCAGCAGCTTCAATAGAAATAAACAACAAACTAATCTAAACTATATTAATCATGGATCTATGTTAAAAAGATAAACAAATAATGAAAATATTATGAAAAGCAAAACCGATTGACAATATGTAAAAAAGATTTTTGTATTAAGAATAAGGGCAAGCAAGTGCTTGCAATAGTAATACCTCCAAGTGGTGAAGATTGTTGAGCAACTTCCAAGGTGAGTAGCTCCAAGCTCCAAAATTTTCTTCTCTAAGATGGCTACAATGGTCAAAAGCTCAAGGGAGATTTTGACAGCATGAGGATAGGAAGATGGATGGATGGAAAGTGAGGAGCCCCTACCACCTTTTTATAGTTTTTGGTGGTGGGGAATACCATTATGGTTTTGAGGAAACCAATGGTATTGACCAACATGGTTTAGGTACTTTTTCCCTCCTTTTTCCTTTTTTGAATATTTTTAATATTTTTATTCCCTTTTTAATATTTTTGGGAATTTTGGACCCTTTTTGAGGGTTTTTTATGCTTTTTGAGGAAAAATATTCATTTTGAGTGGAAAAAGGGGTGTCTTAAGGTATTTTGGTGATCGTTTGGTGGCTTTAGAGGCTCAAATGGTGGAAAAGTGGACAAATGGGTCATGTGAATAAGGAAATGAGCTAGTGAGCACTTTTTAGGTGTTAACATTAACGGTTCTGCAAGTCTACTTTCCTCAAAAACATACACATAGTCTACCCAACATATACAAAATGACTATCATTCAAGACTATAATAACTGCATTTATTCATATCAAACTTAGAATTGACCAAACTATGACATCTAATGGCATTACAAACTTCTAGAGCATACCCATCACTTAAGGGAGGTTGTTGAAGAAATTATACCCTCAAGTTCTGGTCAAATCCTCTTCTTCCTGCTTGATCGACGGAGGTTCTTCCATTGAGTTATCTAGGCGATACTCGAGGAGGCTTAAACTCATCTTGAGATTCAATATTTGTCAATTTTGCACTGCCATGTCAGTAACCATGTCATGATCCCGAGATTATTGTTCCAAATGCTCTTGAGCCACGTCTCTTTCCAATTGTTGAAGTTATTCCTTTGATTCTATCACTAACGTTCTCATCTAGTTTTTCTGGTGGATATCTTATGATGGATTACATGAATTTATGTAGTCACCCTTTTTATCCAATGGGTGGGACAACAATCTATATCACTATCACTATCTCCCATGATATTTGTAGTCCTATGCTTCTTTTTCCTTTTGTGTCAACACTACAATCCTAGATTATGAACTAATGCTACATTTCATAGAGCCTAATCTCACTTAACATCTCTCCAAACAAACATTATCCTACTCTTATGTAGGTTTAAATTCCTATCCAACCTTGCGTCCATCATAACCACATCATCCTTTTTTTATTTCGCCATGCTTGTGAAAGATTTCCTTTGCACGATCCCGAGCTTCAAATTCAATGTTACATGAAATTAAATTACATAAGAGAGGTGAATATACGAGCGAGATTGTGTGTCATGCTCTACAACCTTCATCCTTGCAAGGCCCCGTTTAATTCTCCATGAGTTACCATAATTGCTATGTGCCTGCCTGATGTCATGCGAATCCCACCGCATGGAAGAAATGCTTGAAGATGCTCGATAGTACAGAGTGTTCCTCATTACATTGGCTTATGGAATCACAACCACCTAAGGGGGGTCACCATTTACGTAAAGCATCCCTGCGCCTAATGCAGGCAATTTGTTTGCTTTCATATCCGCTTTGACATTTAGTTAACGAAGAATATGAAAACTTTGGACATATTCCATCTCAGCCATGAGGATATGGATTCTAGCTATAATCCAGCTTAGGGAGAGGTCATTAAACTTTGCTTGGTTCCTGATAAACTGAATTGTCATCATTGAATCCCCAAACACTATGGCCAATGCTTCGACTCTATTATTCGAAGCAATACCCAAACCCCATTCATAATCAAGAACCTTTTGTCCCTCGAGGTTAAATATAATCCCTCCCGCTCCTACCTCCCCTGGATTACCTTTCAAAACATCGTCAAAGAAAAGACAATACTTTCTTTGTGCTTTCCACCATGTTTCAAATGCTTTTTCATCCTTTCTAATTTTCTATTTTTTCTTTTGTCTATGGTTGGGATGAGAAACTTGAATTCTACTCCAGGGATGAGATTGTTCATAGCCAACCAAATTTTCCAACACGTAAATTTTGGAAGAGTCAACCAACAAATTTTAATCCAACCTTTGCACTTGATCAAATTGGGATACATGTTCCCCCAAGTACTGAACATGTCTAGAATTGTGTGGGAATAATAAATCCATCTCCAATAAGGAATGTGGCATGAAAACAAACACCCTGCGTGAATTGGCATTGCATAAACATGTGTTATATGTTTTCCTCATTAGATTGACAAAAAATTCACCTTGAGGGACCTTGAATGCCTCTTTTCTAGAGATCCTTCACAGTAAGTAGTTTCCCATGCGCTAATAGCTAGATAAAGAAGGAAACTTTTGGAAGGGTTTCTCTACCCCAAACCCCCTTCCAGATAGAGTGGTTAGGATCCAACCCTAGTACTTAAGATAACATTTCATACCCTTATGAATTTGAATAGACCCCCAACTTTGATCCCCATCCCCTAATATCATTTTAGTGTTTTCTCAAATTGTACTTTCCATGTAAAAGGATCTTTGAGTGCTCATAATATATATGTAAGTGTTGAGGAAGATCAAGATCCACCCAAGCATTCCAATCTCCCATGTTAGACATCTTCCATTCCAATATATCCCAAAGGGAATGATACACAACCTCCTTCATCTAGTTCTGCAATTCCCTTATATTCTCATCTTCTCCTAAAGGCAAGCTATTGAGGATTTTATCCTCCCGTAGCTTGATTATTTTCCCATTTCCTAGAATCTGTATTAGGTTTTCTTGAAAAAAAATTCCAATAGTTTTGGAATAACTGCCATACCGGTGATCCCATCTGATATCTAGGAGAAGTATCCAAGTAGCATCATCTGGATCCTTTGAAATACTTCCTTTTTAGAACCTATTTGCCCCAATTATTTTTCCAGATGACGATATTCCAGAGAACTTTACCTTTGAGCGCTAGATTGTTTCATCTCAGATCTCGAACCTAAATCCCACCATACAAATATGGTCTTTTAATCTTTTCCCTGCTAACCAGATGAAACTTCTTTTCATTATTTTTGCAACCTCTCCAGAGGAATCAACACATTCATTTTTCTAACATCTTGAGCACTGAAATAAGAGCTAGCAATATCAAGCATTGAAATATTGGAAAAATTGCGAGAAAGGATTTAATCAAGATGAGCTTTCCAGCTGGGTTGAGCCATGTCACTCCCCACTTCTGAATTTTGCTTTTGATTTTTTTATTAGAAAGCTACAAGGCTTTGATTGAGGGGATTTTCAAAAAATTGGGAGCCCAAGATATGTAATTTCATGCCATGTGGTCTTCCCTTGAAAGCCAATTTTTATAGAGATGCTCATCATTTATTTTGGGGTGATGTTCCAACCATAAATAGAAATTTTCTCATTGTTGATGCAACTTCCAAAAACTGCGCTAAACATACTAAGGACATCCTTAAATTTGGAGGCTACTTGAATTGATGCACCGCCTATCAAGAGTGTATGATTAGCAAATTGAGCATGATTTATGCTTTTAACCCCTCTTATCATTTGTATCCCCATGATTTATTCTTTGATTCATTGCTCCTCTAATATCCTACTCAAGGAGCCCATAATTATTACATACATCATTAGGGAGAGGAGGCATCCTTGTCTAAGACCTCTGCTAGCTTGGAATAATTCAACTACCCTCCCATTGACTAGAGGGGCAATCCAGGGGACCCCAATGCAAGCTATTATCAATGTAATAAACGACTGTGAGAACCCCATCTTAGCCATTACCTGATAGATAAAACAATATCGGACTCTGTCAAAGGGCATTAGTCATATCCAGTTTAATAGTCATTCATTTTTTTTCTTTCTCACACTAGAGTGGATGGCCTCTAGAACCAAAGTAACATTGTCCATAATATATCTTCCCTGGATGAACCCTCCTTGATTCTAAAATATGCATTTTGGAAGGGGACTTTTTAATCTGTTAGTCAACACTTTGTTATTATTTTATAGGTTGAATTGCACAGAGAAATGGCCCTGAATCGTGCAAAGGAAGAAGGGGCAGATTCCTTGGGGATGAGAGAAAAAAGGAAGAATTGGAGGCCCCCCAATTTGTGGCAATTTTGGGATTTTAACACCATCCTGTGAAGATCCTTTTTTATCGCTTTCCAGCATATCCTAAAGAACCTTATCATAAATCCATCTTAACCTAGTGCTTTATCTGCCTCTAATTCCCAAATTGCATGTTTTACTTATTTTATCGAGACTAGAAGCATTAGTTGATTATTTACATCCTCCTATATTGTTCAGGGAATTGAGGAGAGAAATTCTTGACCAATTCCATCATCCTGCACCCCATATTCAATGAATAATTCCTTAAAGTGTGAATGCACTACTTCTTTTATTTGTTTAAATTTAGTCCACTTGTTCCCTTGTAAAGTGTTTATTTCCTTTACTCTATTTCTAGCTTTTATGGCTTATGCTTGCTTACGAAAATAGTTTGCAAACATTATTTTGCAAACACTATTTTTTTGCAAATACTTTTATCTTAATATTTTGGCGAGAGACTCCTTGATTTTTTCCTCCAATATTCTTCCTCATTTCTGCAAATCTTTGAGAGATTCATATGCAACTTAGTTTCCTCTTTGATGTCTTCTTATAAGACCTCTTTCTATTCCATCTTAGATTGATGTGCCTCTAGCTCTTTTTGAGCCGCTTACCTAGATTGGATTGGGGTTTTAATTCATTTCACCCATTCCTTTAGGGATTTTTTTAGCCTTATTATCTTTTCTTCCCAAAGGAAGAAAGCAGACCCTCTCACTACTTTTCTCCAACTATCCTCAACCAGATCCAAGAATCCTTCTGATTGTGCCCATAGCTGGATGAATCTGAAGGGAATGGGACCTAAAAAAAATTCTTCCTTAAGAGTAAGAGAGATCAACTTGTGATCTAAAACTCTGAAGGGTATAAATTCTGAAATCGCCTCAAGCCCTTAAACAAGGTAGGATTTGTAAACCAAGAATCTATCCAAGTGAGCTACAATGTGACCGGGGCCTACCCATTTGTTGGACTAGGTGAATAAACCCTTTACTGGTTTAACATCCATAAGATCATAGTCAAGAATTAAGTCCTCAACAACTTCCTTCGTTGCATATTTGGCTAGTGTTCCTCCTATGTTTTCTTGTTGTCTGAGCGTTATATTTAAATCTTCAGCTATAATTGTATTTTCCAATTCCACACTATTTTGGAGTCCTTTCAATGATGCCCGACACTCTCTTTTTTCAAAAAATTCCATTGGAACATACATATTAAACACCCTTACCTATTTTTGTGTCTCAAGATGTAAAAAAGAGGAGAATGTCCAATGCCTCAAACTGGTGGAGTTTTGAAGCTTCATCTTGGAAGTGTCCCAAAGCATGCCTATTCCTCCAGATGCTCCTCTAGAGTTGATTACTTTCCCATTTCTTTTTTTCCACAATTTTTGATTGATATCAACAAAGGCCTTTTCCTCAATCTTTGTCTCCTAGATCAGAAGAATTTCTGGTTGGGTGAGTTTAGTTAAGTTCGTCAATGCTTCCTCCTTAGGGTGACTTCCCATTCCTCTAATATTCCAAGAGAAAATATTCATTATTTAGATGTTGAAAATTATTGGGATCCTTTTGGAAGCCTCTCTTAAGCTTTCACCTTTCCTGCATTTCTGCTGCTACGTGGAGATTACCTTCTCGATGGTCTATTGAGATCCCACAAGTTTGTCCTTTCTTGCTTCCTCCTCATGTTTTTCTTTGTTCGGTATATGACCCTTCCTTTTTGTTGGTTCTTCCACCAAATATGTTTCCTCTTTAGAGGACACATCTACAATAGAATTTTCCAAGTCATGCAGGGTAGCTTCCTATGTATTATGAGCTCTCATAATTTCATGTGCTTCCTATAGAATTTGTTTATCTTCCTCTGTTAGGGGCTCTTCTTCTGGGTCTTCTCGAGTTGTCAGAGCCATCTCTTCACAAGCTTCTTCAAAATTTTCTTCTTCCATTGTACTAAGGCTTTGATACTTGTTACCTTGCATTGGACCATGCCTTTCTAGCTGGGGGTTTGTTCGAATTGCTCTTGAGGATTTAGAAGAGTTGTGAGGTTCGGTTTTGTTCTTATTGTTTTTGCTCCCAATTGATTTCTTGATTATATGCCACTTCTCTGTTATTTTAGGTTCAACCATAGTCTTCGTATTTTGCTTGCAATCTTTAGCAAAATGTTTGTATTAATGACACACCCGACATTTAAATGGAATTTGTTCATAGTCCGATGCTTGAACATGAGTCCACTCATCCATTGTCAAAGTTATTTCTTCCAGAAATCCCACCTCTGGATCCACCTCTAAGTAAATTATATCACACGAGTATTGATCGCTTGGCTCTGCCTTGTCTATGAACTTAGCTAGGGCATTTACTATAGCTTTCAGAGAGTCATTACTCCAACAATGAATGGGAATATGTGGAAGCTTGACCCATACCAACACTGCTTTGGGGATATCCTAAGAGGGATCAAGTCTATACTCCATTTATTCAAATAAAGCCCTCTTGGACCCATAAATATGATCCATTTTTTAAAATTAAATCCCTGTCCAGCTTTGAGATGAAATCAAATAAGAAAAATCCTTTCCACAAAAAATAAGAGATAACCCCTTGAGAAATCATAGGTCTCCAGTTTCTTGGAATCCAGGCATCCATCGATTTGGATGACGACCATAACACTATAAACTTGCCAACCAAACATTTCTCTACCAACGAAGTTGCTTCCTTCAATGGTTGATATGGTGGGAGGGCTATTACAAAGATGGAGTCTAATTTCTTCACAAATAGATAAGGAATAGAAGAAAAAGGTCTCTTGCCTTAGGCTGAAATCTATCACTTGGATGCATCCACCTCTGGCAGTGGAGAAGCAAAGGGGACTCAGAGCCCCCAATCTTAGCCATGGCGACCTCTGCTTAGTTGTGAATGGGACCCATTTGAGAGGAATACATGCCACCTTCAAATCAGAAACTGTATACTTTGATTGGAAACCCTAAGCTTTGATGTCTTATATTTCCATTCCAATGTAATGATATTGATATACATCCTGGACCAAAAGGATCAAAAGGATGTGCAATGATGTTGGCAACATCCAATTATGAGTGTGTTTAAAATGTCACATAAACTCCACAACAAAAATGCCTTGGGATGTGGCTTCCAAATATCCAATAGAAATGGCTATCGAATCCATGACCACACAGAGGTTATGAATAGCAAGAATCAACCCCAAAGGCAAGGGACGTTTGTTGCATTCAGATGGGAGCAAAAAACTACAAACTTTCCTTTGTAGTCAAGCGAGAGCCAAGAATTGCATACTTGCCTTCACTATGTTAGGCTAAACATGATGGGATGCAAGATTACAATATAATGAATATATTTGAGAATATAAATGATTGTCTACTAGATCTAGACGGTGATTGAAGTTTTAAACATCCCATAAAAAAATAGCTTTTTATAAGGAAAACTCCTTGCAATGTAATTAATTTAATAGTTTTATTTTGTAACAATTAATATCTAACTACCCTCTTTTAATTAATTTAGTAGTTTTATTTTGTAACAATTAATATCTAACTACCCTCTTTTAATAGTACACTATTTTTTTTTATAAACCCCAACCATTCCAAATCTTGAATACCATATCATTTTATAACTTTATTTCATAATGTTAATACTTATTAAATCCTATGTAGTGTATATTGAGGCTAACTCTTTTTTCTATTATACTAAAGCCTTTTTTGTTTCTGGATACCATATCATTTTATAACTTTATTTCATAATGTTAATACTTATTAAATCCTATGTAGTATATATTGAGGCTAACTCTTTTTTCTATTATACTAAAGCCTTTTTTGTTTCTGGATGATAATGGAGTGTCAACTTGAAATGTTGAGCGGTTTCAAAGCTAATACATTGTTCTTTTCCGAAACTTATGATATATTTAAGAAAACTTGTCATAAAACAATTCATGTTAATTGATTCATAATGAAAAATACATATTAGAGCACCTTTAAGTTTCTTACACCAATGTTTAAGTGAAAAATAATAAAATACTCTATTTTTTAACTGAATAATAAATAATAATAATTATTATTATTATTATTATGGGTTGGATTAAATGGTGAAGTGTTGTACCTTATAAGTAAGAGATCTTTGGGTGAATTCCTTAGTTTGCTTGCCTCTATGGTATTCTTGATATTGTGGGTTTCGCTTGATGTCCTTATCAGGTTAGGTGCATTAAGTTTAGCTCTCTACTTTACATTGAGTACCATCTTCAAAATGAGGGGAAGTGCTTAGAGCTTTCCCAAAGATCTATATTCCAAAATAAAATTAAAATAAAATATTTTTAAATACTAATACAGTATAGCATATGTCCATTGCATGTAGCTTGGGTGGTTGGGAGGAATGATTGTTACCCTCCCCACCTAGGTAATTTTTTTAAGTGACATGATGCTCTTGTTGAGTCCCTATGTATCGACATCAATCGGCCTCCTACATTGCTCGTGGAAAGAAAGGGGATTTTCCATGGTCGTAACGAGTGCCAATCTCTAATGCCGTGAACCAAATGAAAAAAAAAACTAGTAAGGTGTAACATGTTATTCCACAATTAATTTTGTTTTTATTGATTAATAAATTGTAACATATCATCCATAATTAAAATAAATTAAAATAAGAGAAAGGATTAATAATTATAACATATCAAAATTAGACAAATGGTTATAAAATATTAAATGTTGTCCACGAGTAGAAATAAAATCAGAACATATGATTATCAAATTATAACATGTTATCCACGATTAAAAATGAATAAAAAATTAGTGATTATGGCATAACCAACAATTAGCTTTCACTTTTAATATATTATTTTTTTCAATTGGGTGGCATTTCATGGATGCAAAATTCATCATATTTTGCATCCATGAAACGCCACTCAATTGAAAAAAATAATATATTAAAAGTGGAAGCTAAAAATTCATCATATTTTTTGTTGCCCTCCCCATCCAAGTTCCATTCTTGTAAGTGACATGTTCAAATTTTCCGCTGAAAATAAAAAATCATCATATTTTGCGTTGACTTTGTTATCATTTGTGCATCGAGTTTTGTCTCCATATTAGCGTCAACTAGGTGTCTACAATGTCCTTAGGGATGCCTTTTGCGTTTGATTTTGCTACCATTTATTTCTTTCTTTTTTTCTTTGGAAAAAATACCACAATCTATTTATATTGAAATATACAACATTTTACAGAGATTTTAATATTTTTTAGCCATTGTATCAAAATCCAAAAACAAAGAATTTAGATCATCATCTATTACATTTAAAAAAACAAAGAACTGTCAGTAATCATTTTATTGTCGTCGTGACAACAGAAAAACTGACCACATAGGGCAGATATAAGAACCAAAAGATAATTATCCCAGATAAGGAACTGGGTCAAAAACAGTCTCCTTGTCATTTTCCTTTTCTTATGTGTGCCATAGTCCTTCTTCCACCAACAAGCCTATATTTGATAGTTTGTTTGCTTGAATATTTATTTCTCTCTATATGCTCAAATCAAACATCAGGCCCTTCAATCCAGTGATCTCATCATAAATGGGGATTAGGAGAATGTTTTTAGTGGGTCTCCTCATTTTCATCGAATCTATGATGATTTTTTAGTCCCCAAATACTTATAGATTCTGAACACCCTCCATGAAAGCCAAGGTCAAAGACAACTTAATGCCATTAACTCTACTCTATTATTCGTTCTATCCCCATGCATGATGCAAACTTGATCCAATGATGCTCATTTATATAGATGATGCCACCTACACCTCCCATTGTTGGGGTCCCCTAAGAAGCACCATCAAAGTAGAGCCACAAAATCGATCTGTCAATGAGTTCTTCCACTACCTTCTAGCTCTAGGAGGCTTCTCCTCTTGAGGGAAATTACTAAGTACTGCTAAACTGTTAGAAGCATAAACAAAGGAGGAGATAAAAAGATCCTAAAAAATAGCCTCATTCCTAGAGATCCAAACCCCTTAGATGAATATGGCAGGCATATCCAAAATGCCACATTCCTTATCCAAGAATCCAAAGCATGATCAAGAGAAGGACCAACCCATATAAAAGGAATGCCACAGACTTGTGAGGCATGTTCCCACATCTTTTTAATATAAGAGAAAGATATAAAAAGATGGTCTATACTCTCGTTACTTTCTTTACATAGAGGGAATTTGCTTGGTCGATGCCAACATTTCTTGATCGTGAGATCCCAAATTGGAATCTTATTAGAGAGAGATAACATTAGAAAAAGCTTATATTAAGTGGACACTTATACTTCCAAATCGAAGCATGCCACCAAAATGGGTCGGGATGATCATCCTTTACTCTTATAACCATATATCCAATTATAGGGGAATAGGAACCTCCAATAAAATTTATAGCCCAAACTAGTGCATCCTTAGTATCCTTTAATATGACGTGACTGTCTTTTAGAGCTTTAAGATACATGTTCCATGAAGCCTTATCCTCCTCTCCCACTAAGCCAACATCATTTGCATTTAACCATTCTTAAGACAAAACATTAGTGTTGACTAAGTCATTAATCTGAGCCAAAAAGATGTACCCCTATTTCCCCATGTCCTTCACAATGGCCAAGGGGAGTCTATGGGCTCCACCACATCCAATCCATGGATATTGACCCAATCTAACCTTACTACCATTACCAATGTGTCATTCCAACTAGTCACCAATTACATCAAAGGCCAATAACAAAGCTTTCCATATAACTGAGACATTTCTAAAATATTTCTCTCTAGCTCTAAATCATTCCTCAACAATTAAAGGAGTTATGTATTTATGATAAACAACCTTCACCCATGAGCCTTCACTTTTCAGGATTCTCCAAACCCCTTTTGTTGCTAAATCCTTAGCAAAATAGAAAGGGTTCTTTAACCCCTAACCACCTAGTTCCTTCAACCAACCTAATTTGTTTCAGGCTGCACAAAAAGGAGAGTGGCCATATTTATCGCCCTTTCAAAGGAAATTGTAGTTGATCCTCCTGATTTGATCCAAAGTACCGATGGGAACATATGCCATTAATACCCAGTATACTGGGATGGCTTCAAGCATATATTTTACCAAGACCAGTTGCCCCCTCTACTAAGCCATTTGTGCACCAAAGCTAAAGTCTTCTTTCAATCTTTCCAATTAACCAAGCCCAATCCCTCCTTTGGTAGTCATTAGGATTCAATACAAACCCCAAATACTTGAGCCCATTCTCAATGTTCACCAGGGGAAATACTAGTTGAGTGCATATCCAGTCTATGTCCTCCTAATCTATATTCATAAAAGAAATAGATGATTTTCTAACATTATAGCTCATTCCTGATGCATCTACAAACAATTTCAAGAATCCTTGTAACAAGAGAACTTCTCTCCATGATCCATTAAATAATAGCAAAATATCATCAGCAAAAAAGAGATGGCGGACATAGATAGGACCCCTAATAGATATACCTTTGAATGAGTCACTTTGTTTTGCTTGCAAGATGATTATGCTCAACCCTTCTACTGCCAATATAAACAACAGAGGGGCCAGTGGGAAACCTTGTCTAAGGCCCCTTCCAGGTCTAAAATAGGGGGTAGTAGAACCATTAATTAAGACAACAAAAGATTCATTTCTTGCACATAAAATAGCGTTAATTTTTTAGGGGATTGTTATGGTTGCAACAACAATTGTATTGATGATAGCATTGATTTCATGTTTTGGTGTCCAACCTATCTTCGAGTGTGTAATATAATGTGATTGCAATGTAGTTAGCATTGAGTTTCACATCTACTTTTTTATTCACAATGTTAACTATCATACATCTTCTTTCTATGATATATCATTTTTTTTATCATCTACATAGTGTAAGTTATTAATCTATGACCCATATCCCATGAGTATAGTCGTAACTGTCCAATTGCTCATGTATTTTGCAATACATGTGCATTCACTTTATCATTTGAAATAGTGTGTTATTTAGCCTCTAGTGTTGCTTCCACCTTAGTCTCCAATTTTGCTTCTTTTTAAACCTCCACTTTAGTATATGATATATTGTCGTGTCCTTTCTAGCATGCAAATTAGCATTCACTTTTAGCTCCTAAGCTGACAACATATTTAGCTTTGAGTTTATTAGGGATGCAACTGCATAGAGTTTAGGGTGAATTGTGCATACTAATTAAGCACTTCTTTAATTTGTTGTAAATTACACTACATTTAATATTTTAAAGTCAATAATATTAAGTTTCTTTTAATAATTGAATTTATATTAATGACTTATATCAAATCTCTATAGTAAATAGTGATATTAAACAAATATGTCAATTTAAATTAATCGGGAAATGAATAGCGTTATCCATCGACCAAACTAAAACAAACGAAACATCCATTAAAACAATATCAATAACATCTTTATATATAATCAAGGTCATATAATAAGAATATCATCATATATAATCAACATCAAATCAAACAAGTCAATATGATACTCCTCCCCATCACCATCAACATTTGAAGACTCCCCTGTATAAGCATCATCCAAATCCTCATCTCCTGAAACAACCTTAGAATAGTCAAAATTGTCCTCATCTTCATCCTTAGTTCTGACGAAGTTGAAAATAAAACAAATGTATAATATTAAACAGTAGTATCAAGTGTGCCCCCAAGGGTGTAGACTGAGTAGCGATAGAGTGCATTGTTAAGGAACTCCTTGCGATGTCACGAGTTCAAACCTCAACTAACCCATGCCCATGTTGGGGGGCTGTGTGGGTGTACCTCGAGGTTATAGTAATAGTAGATCAGAATTAACCCCGTGTCACACGAGTACGAGCCTAACCCAGTTATCGATTCTTCCAGCTAAAAAAATAGTGATATCAAATGTATTTATATAATCATATCACTAATTGATATATGAAAAAACAATCAAAATTTACCATATCATAGGGATCAAAAGTGGGGTATTGCAGTGATGCATCGGGATAATAACAATTCCATTCATATAGCTAAGAATTGTATCCATTCAAGATAAAATCATATAGATGGTCATAACACTTCATAAAAGCTTTGATACAACAAAGAGCACTACATGAGTTATAGTTTTAGAGGACAAAGAAACATTGGGAAGATATCTTTATGAAGGGTGCTTTAAGAGATAGATTTGCTTCATTGTGAAGGAATTTAGGATGTGAAACATTAATAGGGATAATGATGGGAAAATAACTCTTAATGGTGAGGTAAGTGAGTTAGATCATCGGATCAAGGGCATGATTATCCTATATGATTCCATGCAGGACATGCAATAGATGTCGTTAGTGGATAGTAATAGGACATGTAACATCATATTAATATGACATGCAACATCATATTAATATGACATGCAACATCATAAAACTACAATTTTAATGTGGTTGACTCCATATTTTATAGATTTAATTTTCTTTTATATTTTTTTATAAGTATGGCATCTTCAACCACTTTTTGGGTTCTATATATTTATATATTGATGTAGTCGTTGAAGAACAAGGGAAAGTTGCATTATAGCATATTCCCTGCCAAAAAGATGCTTGAGCAAAAAATGACAACGGGCGGAGCACTAACTAATATGTCGGAGCAAAAAAGGACAAGGGGCAGAGCACTAACTACTAGAACTCCGATAAGTTGCAACCTTGAATAAGTTGTAACAACAACCTCATTGGAGTTCCTAGAGACATTTTTGTGTGTGAAAACTCACTCCAACTGCTTGAGTTGAGTCCAAGACCTCTATGACAATTCGGTTGCTTGAATAAATGCAGTTCCTAAGATCACTTGTTAAGAGCATCGGGGGTCTAACTCATAAGGCATCCATTGCCTTATGAGTTAGCTCCCCGATGGATGCCACCCTAATCATCATCATCATAAGAGAGCCAATGCCTCAACTCTATTATTAGGAACACTGCTTAAACCCATGCATAATTCATTATCATTTGTCCCTCGGGATTTATGAGAATCCCTCCCGCTCTTGCTACCCCAACTTTTGAAGAAATGAATTGCGAACAAGAAACCTGTCCAATCTAGTTGCTATGTGTCCAGGCTCGATCTGCATGTTTGACCAAGTGAAGACACCCCTTTTTGGAGGAATATCCATCAGGTCCATATCTCCAATTAGGCCTTCCAATTATTCTCCAAATGGATCTGTCACGAAGATCCCACGTCGTCGCTCCTTGGTAGAAATAGTGGCATTAAATTCCCCTACCACAATATGGCACTGTTCCTCCCAAATTGACATGAGAGATCGTCAAAATTTCATTTTATCTCCGTATAAAACAAGTCCATATACATTACATATTGAGGTGATTTCTCGAGTATTTGCATCTCCCAAAGCTACTAGAAGCTAGTTGGAATTTCCCTTACATCCGATCAGTTTAAATTTCCTAAAATCCCATAAGGTTGTTATGCCTCCAGAGGAACCCCTAGCACTAACAACACTTCATTTTCCACTTTTCCACATAGATTGAATTAAAGAACACACTTCCTCAACTTCCATTTTTGTCTCCTGGATTAGAAGCAAGGAGGGATTAGAAGCAAGGAGAGTTTTTCTCTATATACCATATTCTTCATTGATTCAATCTTTTGTCTACCCCCTAAAACTATGCAATTCCAGGAGACAAGTTTCGTTATTTCTTGGAATGGAGGCTAGACTTACTTGGTTCACTAATTTGGTTCGGTGCTGAATGACAAGACACAATGCTCTTCAGATGCTTATCCAACAAAGCTTGCTTTCCTAAGGATTTGTCTCTGGTGACCTCCTCTTCACGAACCTGCTTCATAGATCTTTTACCTGCTTTCTTCTGCGCTGACCTAACCTCTTCCAAATATTCCAAGGAGTCCTCTCTTGAATGCTTTTCTTGAGTCGAGTCAACACTCTTGTCGTATTGTTCCTATTGTTTTGGAAGGAGCTTACTTCTTCAATCATCCTAGGAGGGAGAATGGAAGTGTAATGCTCCAAACCCACTTGCTCAACTACCAGCTGCGTTGAAGTTACAATGTGAATCAAGCCACTAGGCAACACTTCCTTTGGAGGGGAAGGTTCCTATCCACTTTCTTCTTTGCTTCGTTCACCAAAGCTTGAAACTTATTAAGTGAGGAGGGAGTAGTAGATCCAAAGGGTGGAAGTTGCTACTTCTTGCAAGGTTTTTTCCCCTTTCTTTGATACCTGCTACCAACCATATTCTTTCTCTTTAACAAGCTCTTTCTCTATATTCTTTGGACAATTCTAGGCAAAATGTTTGTATTCATGGCAGATCTTGCACTTGAAAGGGATATGCTCATAATCCAATTTATGCTCATGTGTCCATCCATCCATGCTAAGATTAATTGATTCAGGCAACCCTTTTTCCAAGTCGACCTCAACACAAATCCTGACAAAAGCAAACATAGGAGGTTTGGGCTCAAATCTCTCAATGTATCATCCCAACGAGTTCCCAATGGTTACCAGATCTTCATTTGACAAACAATCGATGTTCGTCTATAAAATAAAAACTTAAAATTTAAATCGGGGATCAAATTTCTTGAGTTTACATTTTTTAAAAAATTACACCTCAAGAAATTGGATCCCTCTCTGTGCTTGATAGATCCAGGTTTAAGATGGATCTACGCTAGTATATAAAAGTTATTATCCCACATACATAATATTGTGATTTGTATTATTAATTATCCCACATACATAATATTGTGATTTGTATTATTATGAATATGATGTTACAAATTATTTTGTTGCAATGTGAATTTTTTTCCTATTAATGTATTCTTTTAATTATTTATAAAAAATTTAAATCCCACATTTTTACCATTTATAAAAAATTATAATCCATATGTCCTTTTAACTTTTTAAAAATTTATAATCTTACATTTTAACTATTTATAAAAATTTATAATCCCACATTCATAACATAGATGATTTATGGGCCAATTTGGTTGCTTTTACCCCATGCCCGAGTTGTAGAAAATTAACTATCCCTCCTTCAAGTGAATACTAATTTTCTTCAGGTCGGGGAGGGGAAAATGCCAGGGTTTAGGGTTTCGAGCTGGTGCACGGCGGCAGCATGGCAAGCTGGACTGTCTCTGTAGGGCTCCGTAGACGTTCGACAAGGTGGCCTCCTCTATCACCCTAGCACATCTCTGGCGCTGATCTCGATGGCAGGTCCTTTTCTTCCAACTGGAGAACCATTGAATTATCACACGGTGGACTCTGTAGACTATTCATCAGACCCCTGGGAGGGTCAAAACATATTTTACCACCCTGCAGCTGTAACTTCATTGGTAATTGGTTTAATCTACTAAACACTTGGGACCGTGATGTCGGCAAACATAGCACCTGGGGACGAAAATCCGTAGACGGAATCCTTGCCTCTTGGTAGTCGACCCCTCGATGACGATGAAGTTGGTCTTCTACCGCCTGATCTGTTCACCGTCAAACCTCTTGTGCCGGTTCTAAGGGGAACGTCGTTCTCACTTTTCGAAACAGCCCAAACCACCTCCATCCTGGACTACTTGAGGATAGATGAACCACCAAACGATCCCTATGCCTCACTGATTTTTCACTGGGAATTTCATTCTCATCTGGATTCAGAGCTGCTCGACCGGGCTTGGCCCACTACTAAGAGTGGGGTCAATCTGCCTCTTCCCCCTGACTTGGAGGAGGTAATCCTTCCCCATAGCCCAGACGGTTTCATTGCATCTTTTCTTCAAGATTCAGAACAGTGTGGCTCTCAACCGATGACAACTCAAGGGATCGATTGTTCATAGCCAAAAAGCCCTCACCGCTCTTCCAAGGATTCATTGTCGCGGAGGCAAAAAGGGAAGTGCTTAAAAAACACCAGCGAACCTCTAAACTTAATATGTGGGAAAAACGTTTATGTGGAAAGCTCGTTGGAGATGGCGGAGTCAGCTGTGGTAGGACGCGTCAGGGGGGAACATCCCACCTTTGAAGGGCTTGAAAAATGGGTAGACACACATTGGATAGCCTTTTTAGACTACAAACCGGAGATTTAAGTTCTCTCTAGGGGTTGTTTCGTCTTTAAATTTCACTGCAAGGAGGACGCGGGCGCATTCTTCAGAAGCATTGGAGTCTAGGTAACACCCCTATCCTCTTCAAAAATTGGACCCCAATGTTCGACGATGACACTGAAAAATACGACGTCATTCTGATTTGGGTCCTACTGCTGGGTTGACCCTAGGAATTCTAGAACTAGGACTCCTTCAGAGATATCGGGAATGCCCTTGGAGCTTTCATTGACACTGACATGTCCTTTCTACAGTCCAGAATGATGTCGGTAGCCAGAATTCTTGTCACTATAAATGTCCGAGCGGGTCTCCGCGAATAACTGAATTTTATCTGGGGTCAGGTGACTCACATTCAAAAACTCGACTACGAAGGGGTGCCTTTTTGCTTCCACCGTTGCCATTGCTATGGTCATATGGCCAAACAGTGCAGGTTGTCCTTCAACAAGAATGAGGGTGACTCTGAAAGCGATCGGAGGTCAGCGGAAGCGGGGCTGCAGAGGGCACTCAAAAGGCGGGATGCCTACATGACCGCATTAAGGAAGTCCACTCTGATCTGGAAAACATCGAACCTATTGTGGCTCTTGAGGAGCACTCTGTTCCCCCTCTACATCCTCTTCCACAGACCCCTGGTGATAGCACTGCAGCGGAGAAGGAGATACAACTTGACACTTCGCCTGCCTCAGACTCTCCGAGTAAGATTTTTACAAACTTTGTTCTCCCCTCCTCTCTTGTAGTTTCTTTTGGTTCCTTATCTCTGGATTTGAATGGTTTGGATTGTTGATGTATTTGTAACTTCGGAATGTATTCACTTGTATATTTTATATTGTATTTGTATTTTATTGTTGTACCTCCAACGGAGATGTTTATTCCTCCGGTCGTAGAAGTCATTATTGTACTTGGGTCATGTAAAGTCATTGAGGTCCATCCTCCCATGTATGATGGAGCATTAGACCCCGGATTTGTGTCTTTCATGGGTTATTAGACTCCCCTAGTGGGATTGGCCCAGTGTCAAGTGGTAATGGGTTATTAGACTCTCCTAAGGGAGGTCGGCCCAGTTAGGGTAAAAGGCAAGTAAAGGTAAAGTATAAATAGAGAGGAGCACCTCTCTATTTATTCATTCACTCACACATCCAACTCGCATAGTTGAGAGAGAGGAGTGCACACAAGTGGAGGAGGAGTAGCTCCTGGAGACATCTATCTTTGGGGGTTTCATCTTTGTGATCTTTGTATTGGTGCTTATTCTATCTCCGAGGAAGTTGCAGGGTTTTCTCCTTTATGGTTTCCCTGGCGAAATGCTTTGTGTCTCTTGTCTCTTGTGTTTGATATGTTGTACATGTTGTTCTCTCATTTAATATAATTGATCATATTGAATTAAATGAAGAAAATCTAACATGGTATCAGAGCTATCCTGAAGGAAGGCATTGTATGGAATTTACGACACTTGTTGCACTTGCAACAAATTGGAAGCTAGGGCATGGTATAGTAAAAACTAGTCATCGTGAAACTTTCGCTATAAATCCTTTTTGGCGAAGGTTCAAGATCTGAAATTTGTACAGGCCAAATATCGAACACGGATGTACCCTGTGTAAAAATTTCAACCTCAGATTCATTGTACTTTGTGAGATATGATCAGTACAAGTTTGGGTTTCTGCCTCTTCTAGAATGCAGCCCTAAACATGTGACCTAGGCACAAAGGTCATATCTTGGGCTAGGAAGATCCAAATGGAATTACGTAAAAAGTGGCAGTTAGGGCATAAACTATTGTTTCACATGTCCGAAGTTGAAACAGTGACACGTGGCACTCCGTACAAGTTCGCTATGTTGTTTCATCCCATAAACAGGTCATGTTGTGACACTTATCATATCTCTCTCATGGAGAATCCATTGAAGCTCAGATCTATGGGGTTGGAAAGATGACAGGTCATTCTACCACAGGCCGAAGTTTTAGACCCTAAGGATCCAAAATTTCAGAGATGCACCAGAAACAATATGGCATATCTTTCTGTTAAAACAGAATTGGATTATGAGCATTTTCATTTTTGGCTTGTCACTGCTGCGGGAAATTAGGGATTTTGACAGAAGTGGAATTTTGGAGTGCTCTTAGCATAGGATTGCTCTCCTTAGCAAAATCGAAATTTAGATACCAAGATCGAATTTTTTGGTTGGGTGAATCTCCAGGAAAGTCAAACCCTAATTTGACTTTTGGACCAGAAAAACCAGAAAACCAGATTTTGACAGAAGTTGCAGATCCGAAATTCGTAGGTCATTTTTTGAGGAACATTTTTTTGGAGTTTTCAAAATATGAGCACACCAACTTGCTCGACTCAGTCAATTGCATCTCCCTGTCCAGACAGAAGTTTGAAATTCCAAGTTTGGATTTTTAGGGTTTCTCTGTCAAACCCTTGCCAGCTCCAGATCCAGTTTCAGCAAATCAAAGTGGTAAGACCTAAAATTTTTCTATTTCCATTTGAATTACTCTTTAAAAGATGTCTCACCACACCAAGCTTGAGGATAAGCTTGAAGGGGTTGATAACTTCCGAGCATGGAAGTATAGGATTGGGTTAATCCTAGAAGAGAATGAATTGGACACCTACATAAGTGAAGAAGTTCCAGTTCCAGGGGGAGATGAGGCTAAGGCCTTACATAAGAAGAACTTGGTCAAGGCCAAGAGAATCATTGCAGATTCTATCAAAGACCATCTTATACCTCATGTGTCTTCTCTAAACACACCCAAGGAGATGTTTGATTCCTTGACCAAGTTGTTTGAAGGAAAGAACATAAATCAGAAGATGACTTTGAGGAATCAATTGAAGAATGTCAAGATACAAAATGCAGAGACCATGCAGTCCTACTTTACAAGGGTCTCTCAGATAAAAGAACAACTTGAAGCTGTGGGAGAAGATATAGAGAATGGTGAAATTGTGATGACCACCTTGAATGGTCTTCCTAGGTCATAGGATTTCTTCATTCAAGGAATCTGTGCTAGAAAGAAGCTCATCACATTCAGTAGGCTGTGGGAGGAATGCTCACAAGAAGAAACTCGAATTGTAGCTCGAGAAGAAAAGATGGATAATGAAGACCAAGCTCTAACAACACACACCAGGAAGAATAACCACAAGAGGGAGCATCCTCATCACAAGAAGGGTAAACACCACCACCAGAATCGGAGGGAGAACTTTGGAGAATCCATGAGAGATCTTTCTCACATTCGATGTTATACTTGTGATGAGAAGGGACACTATGCTAGAGATTGTCCTAGGAACAAAAGCAACTCCCACAAGAAGAAGAACAACAAGAGAAGACATCATTCTCACACTGCAGAGGATGATGAACATCCAAGGAAGAGAACCAGGGAAGACAATGAAGATTCTTCAAGTGATGAAGAATACGTATTGTAATGAAGTTTTACCTGAAAGGAGTAGAAGAAGCTACTGCAAAGTTGGACTCCAGAAAACAAATAATCTATGGAAGAACCTCTCATCCATTTTCAGCATTGGTTAAGGTGCACACTATTAGAGACTCCAACAACTCCTGCAAGGAAGCAAAGATTGAGAGGGAGTCCACCCAACAACCAAACAAAGATAAGTATTTGAATTGTCATTTCTTGTATATATGATTACTTAAATGATGTTGTTCAGTCATGTACATACTTATGTTCCTAGATTTAGGATGTATATTATGCATTTTAGAAAAGTTGCATTAATGAACAAGATACTACTAATATAGTAATGGGTAAGTGGCCTATGGTACTGTACAACATCCCCTTGCTACTTATCTAGAATGAAACCTCTTTGCTAACATGTTGGGAGTAGTGCACACTCTTAATAATGTTCTGGTAGAGATGGAAGACATCTAGAAAGTTACAGGATATGGATAAATGTTGTATTCAAGCATTGGCTAAGATAATTGCATGATTGTATGACATATGTCCTTATGTGTAAGATGTTGTTCTGAAAACTATGAGAAAGTTCTAATCATGCAATTGAATTTGACTTGTAGGAAAGATCATGTCCAATCACCTACAAACGAAGGACAACGACATTTGTTCCAGCGACGAAGTTCAAGAAAACTACCTATTGAAGATATTGAAGAATCTGAAGTTCCTAGGATCAGGGATATAGTAATGGAAGGATGCCATGATTGAGGAGTACCAGTCGACCATGAAGAATGATGTCTGGGATGTGGTCCAGAGACCAGAAGGAAAGTCTGTTGTGACTTCCAAGTGGATCTACAAGATCAAGCATGTTGCAGATGGTAGCATAGAGAAATACAAGGCAAGATTTGTGGCTCGTGGCTTCTCCCAGAAAGAAGGGATAGATTATAAGAAACTTTTGCACATGTACCTAGATACACTTCCATCGGAACAGTACTTGCTCTGGCTGTAGTGATGAAGTGGAAGATACATTAGATGGATGTCAAGACAGCTTTCTTGAATGGTGTAGTCGAAGAGGACATGTATGTGGAGCAACCACTCGAATTTGAGACACGTGATAGGGAGACACATGTGTGCAAATTGAAGAAAGCCTTGTACGGTTTGAAACAAGCACCCAAGACATGGTACAGCAGGATTGACAACTTCTTGACTAGTTGGGCTTTACCAAGAGTAAAGCAGATTCCAACCTTTACTACAAGGTTGAGGAAGGCAATCCAGTGATGCTCCTACAGTATGTAGATGACCTATTTGTGATAGGTGAGATTGGGCTAATTGCTGATATGAAGAGGACGCTTGTTGTCAAGTTCAAGATGAAGGACTTGGGTATGATGCATTACTTTCTAGGTATGGAGGTGTGGCAGAGTGTAGATGCAATCTTCCTTGGACAAGGGAAGTATGCAGTAGAGATCTTGAAGCAGTTTGGGATGATGGACTGCAAGGCCATGGCCACACCTATGGCATCGAACTTGAAGCTATCGAGTGATGCTTCATCAGATTCGATTGATGCCACGATGTATCGTCAGATGATTGGGTCCTTGATGTACCTGACGAACACGAGACCATATATTTTCTTTGTTGTGAACACATTCAGCTAGCTCCTGACGGATCCTAGACATGTTCACTTGATTATTGTAAAGCATATTCTGAGGTACCTGAAGGGTACGGTTGATTATGGGCTGAAGTATGATGCGAATCAAAAGGCTAAGATGGAGGTTTATGTTGATTCAGATTGGGCAGGCAGTGCTGCAGATAGGAAGAGCACTTTGGGGTGTTGCTTCAGTATGGGATCAAGTGTGATCTATTGGTTTAGCAGGAAGAAATCCTGCGTAGCACTGAGTACAGCTGAAGCAGAGTATGTCACAGCTTGTTCGGCTAGTTGTGAGGCAGTATGGCTAAGGAATCTACTGTCTGATTTGTTTGATCTCCAGTTGGATGCTACTTGTATCTTCTGTGATAACCGGAGCTGTGTGAAGTTGTCCAAGAACCCGATGTTCCATGACAAGTCGAAGCTTATCGAGATCAAGTATCACTATGTCAGGGATATGGTGCAGAGAGGAGCAGTGAAGCTCCTGTATGTTGCGACAGATGAACAGATAGCAGATGTGTTGACCAAGCCACTAACTAGAGTGAAGTTTGAGTACTTCAGAGAGAGGCCTGGTGTTCTTCAAATCGAAGATAATTCTAGGAGGAAGCGACGGGAAACAGATGCAAGAGCCCTTCCAAGCATGGTGGTAGGCGGATCCTCCCCATGACTGTGGATGTAAGTGCTATGTAATGAGCATCCAGACGATGCTCCGTCATGAACATCCGTATGATGACGATGATCCCTATGATCATGAGCATCTGGATGATGCTCTGTGGCCGTGGATATCTTGCAGGTTGTGCAGTAGCATGTAATCAGTCCTGGGAGATCCTTCAAGTTGAGTAGTAGCTCGTAATCAGTCCTGGGATTCTCTTTCGAGGTTTTGCTTGTTCACATGTAATCAGTCTTGGGAGATCCTTCAGGTTGAGTAGTAGCTCGTAATCAATCCTGGGATGCTCTTTCGAGGTTTTGCTTGTTCACATGTAACTAGTCCTGGGAGATCCTTTAGGTTGAGTAGTAGCTCATAATCAATCCTAGGATGCTCTTTCAAGGTTTTGCCTATTTTCATGTAATCAGTCCTGAGAGATCTTGCAGGTTGAGTAGTAGCTCGTAATCAGTCCTCGGATGCTCTTTCGAGGTTTTTCCTGTTTGCATGTAATTAGTCCTGGGAGATCTTGCAGGTTGAGTAGTAGCTTGTAATAAGTCCTGGGATGCTCTTTTCAGGTTTTGCAGATGCACAAAATCAGTCCCAAGATTCCACCGGATGGGCCGCTCGTAGAGATGTTGAATACCTACATGAAGGCTAGGCCTACATCCAGCATGAAAAAGGGTTGGCACTGTAGAACTTCCTATGACGAGTAGAATTGAGAGATAGCACCAGTGATCGAGATGATGAGTACAGCAGCAGTGACGATGATGCTCCAGTGATCTAGTGTTGATGATCCAACTCCAGTATTGAAGACTTGTGCCCATATGTATTGATGCATGTGTCAAGAGAATACCTTCCTAGTTAAGAGGGAGTGTTGATGTATTTGTAACCTCGGAATGTATTCACTTGTATATTTTATATTGTATTTGTATTTTATTGTTGTACCTCCGACGGAGATGTTTATTCCTCTAGTTGTAGAAGTCATTATTGTACTTGGGTCATGTAAAGTCATCGAGGTCCATCCTCCCATGTATGATGGAGCATTAGACCATGGAGTTGTGTCTTTCATGGGTTATTAGACTCCCCTAGTGGGATCGGCCCAGTGTCAAGTTGTAATGGGTTATTAGACTCTCCTAAGGGAGGTCGGCCCAGTTAGGGTAAAAGGCAAGTAAAGGTAAAGTATAAATAGAGAGGAGCACCTCTCTATTTATTCATTCACTCACACATCCGACTCGCATAATTGAGAGAGAGGAGTGTGCACAAGTGGAGGAGGAGTAGCTGCTGGAGACATCTATCTTTTGGGGCTTCATCTTTGTGATATTTGTATTGGTGCTTATTCTATCTCTGAGGAAGTTGCGGGGTTTTCTCCTTTATGGTTTCCCCGGTGAAATGCTTTGTGTCTCTTGTCTCTTGCGTTTGATATGTTGTACATGTTGTTCTCTCAGTTAAGATCCTAGATCATATTGAATTAAATGATGAAAATCTAACATGGATTCCCCCAATCCGTCCCCTCCCCAAACTCATCCCCCACTTGACCCGCTTTTCATGCCCTCACCGGACCCTCCTGTGCCTCTGGCTGACCCCCCCCCCTTTCCGCTTAGAGGATTCTCGGGCTCCCCCCATTCACCCCTGCCGACCCATCCCATTCACTTTCATCTTTGTTCCATGGACATCCCTGCACTTTCGGCTCCCCTCTCCCTGGATCTGGGTCTTGGTCTGAACCCTACTCCTAGCAAACCTTCCAAAGGTAGAGGAAGACCTACTCTTCTGTCTAATGCTCAACACAAAGCTATCCAGGACCTGGCTGATGGAAACTAATTTTGGGGCGCTTAGAGCAGCAAACGCCTAGAAAGAGGTCACCTGATGAAAATTATCTCACTAAACTGTAGGGGTTTGGCAAGTAAACCCAAAAAACTTGCCCTAAAAAGGATGATTTCACTACATCATCTGGTCATCTTCATGCTACAAGAAACTATGGGTCCGAGGAGGGTGTTACTGCTCTTCTAAAATCTATCCTCCCCTTGTACGATTTCGTTGTCTTAGACGCCAGAGGACACTCTAGTGGTCTTGCTATGGGGTGGAACTCAAAGCTAGTTAAAATCACTAGTACCCGGGGCTTTGTTTCGGGTCTGGGTATGGATTTCTTCCATGCCGGGTTAAACGAGTCCTTTACTGCTCTAAGTATATATGGTCCATTTCTGGATCGTGCCTCTTTCTGGAACTCTCTTTGCAAAAAATCAGTGCTCTCCACTGATAATCTAATTCTTGGCGGCGATCTAAACTTCACCTTGGGAACACATGAGATTTGGGGGCCTACTGCTAGAGGGGACTCCTTAGCAGAGTTCTTTGACTTGATGCTCAGGGATGCACACCTAATCGATGTCATTCCCAAAAAATTGAAACCTACCTGGACAAACCGGAGAACTGGAGATGGAAGAATTGCTAAACGATTGGATCATTTCCTCTTGGCTGAAAAGTTGGTTGATCAAAATTTTCGGATTTGATAGTTGGTGGCCTCTGGTGCTGATTCTGATCACTCACCCATTTGCCTTGAAATCACGGGATCCACCAAAAAACCACCTAGCTCTTTTAAATTATGTGCATCCTGGCTAAAGGAGGTTGAAGTTACTAAAATAATCAAGGATTCTTGGATCCCTTATCAACTGGATGAAGAATCCTTTGCTAGCCAACATTTTGTAAAAAATTACACAAAAACTAAATTGTTGATCAAGGAATGGAATTTCAAAAAAAAAACAAAGGGATGAGGAACAACTTCTGTAGATTGAGGAAGATATCAACACCATCCTTGAGTCTGATGGGGGAGGCTTCCTAAATGTCGAATCTTCTGAAAAGCTGAAATCCCTTGAACATTGTCGCCATAAACTACTCTCAAAACAGGAGGAAGTTTGGAGATTAAAGAGCAGGGTTGTTTGGTTGGAATGTGGGGACGAAAACACAAATTTCTTTCAGGCTTTCGCAAAGGGAAGGAAGTCACAAAACACTATTTGGGAGCTAAAAGATGCAAATAACGCAACTAAATCCTCCTTTGAAGACCTTGCAACCTTGGGTACCTCTCACTTCAAAGACCTTTTCTCGGAACCCAGAAGAGCCAACCTTGCTTAGGTCATCAGACTCTCTCAGTTATTCCCAAGCTCTGTCTCCCCGATGGACAGTCAAGAACTCTTAGAAGAGGTCTCGGAGGAAGAACTCAAGGAAACTCTCAACAGCTTTCAAAAGAACAAAAGCCCTGGGCTCGATGGATGGACCATTGAATTCTTTCTTGCACACTTTGATATCATTGGCAGCGATCTTCTCCATCTGGTGGAGGAATCCAGGAAAGGGGGACTTGTGCACCCTCCCCTAAATGCCACTTTCCTTCGCATTAATTCCTAAGTCGGACAAAGCTGATTTTATGAACGACTTTCGACCAATCTCCCTCTGTAATGTAACTTACAAGGTTGTGGCAAAGATCATGGCAAAAAGGCTGAAGGGGGTTCTCTCGAAAATCAGTTCTAAGGAACAATTTGGCTTTCTGGAAGGAAGGCAGATACATGAGGCAATTGGAGTTGCTCAGGAAGGTCTACACTCTAAAAAAAAAAAGGAATTAGAGGAGCGGTAATAAAAATTGATCTTTCAAAGGCTTTTGACAGGGTCAGCTGGCTCTACCTAAGGATGCTTATGACCCACCTAGGTTTTGACTACGCTTTCATCAAGTGGACTATGAGCTGCATCTCTACATCCTCCTTCGCAATACTCATAAACAATCCCCTACACATTTCTTTTGTGCAGAAAGAGGTCTCCGACAAGGTTGTCCACTATCCCCCCTTCTCTTCCTTTTAGTGGCGGAGGGCTTGAGCAGAGCCATACTGGCCACAAAAAGACAAGGGAATTTTAAAGGTATTCGCATAACAAACTCCCTCAGCCTCACACACTTTCTCTTTGTTGACGACATCCTCCTCTTCTGTGACGGGTCCCTAAGAGATGCGGAACAACTGGACTCAATCCTAAATCTATTCCAGATTGAAACTGGAATGGTCATAAATGTGCAAAAATCTTCCCTGACTATGCATCATCTCTTAGAGGAGGAACGTGGAAGGTATGCAACACTTTTTCCCTTTGAAATTGTTTCTTTGGATGCTGGTTTAAAATATTTGGGTTTTCATCTAAAACCCAATGACTACAAAAAGAGTGACTGGCACTCGCTCATTGCAAAACTGGAAAAACGCCTCTTTAGTTGGAGTCATTGCTGGCTCTCAAGAGCAGGGATATTAGTTCTTATTAAATCTGTGCTTGAGGCCATCCCGGTTTATTGGATGTCTTTGGCTTGGATACCAAAAGGAATCCTGGAAAAAGCCAGGAAACTTTCTTTTCGTTTTCTTTGGTCTGGACACTCAGACTCTTTTGTTGCTCCTTGGATCAAATGGGACAGGCTTGTAATGCGTAAATCTTTGCGAGGTTGGGGGCTGAAGCATATACATCTTTTTGCACGATCCCTAGATGCAAAAGTTGGGTGGAGGCTCCTCACCAATGACAACCTTTGGACTGATGTGGTAAAGCACAAATATATTTCCCCTGACACCATCATACCATGGATTAGAAGCCCCACAAAATCTCAGCAGGGTATCTCTATCATTTGGAAAGCGGTTCTAAAATCTCTTCCTCTCATCGAACAGGGGCTGGCATGGAAAGTTGGCAACGGTGAACAAATTCGTATTGGAACTGATCCGTGGCTAGGCTGCAAAAATCAACATCTTCTTCCCAACCCCCTCCTTTAGCATCTGATGCAACACGGTTTCCATCATCTCAGCCAAATCGTAGACATATTACATACAAATCTATGGCAGCAAGGTTGGTTCAAAGCAAATGTTCTCGACATTCTGGTTGAATTCCACAATTTCTAGGACACTTATTTCCTTTCCCTCAGGAGCTCTCACGTCCGCATTACTGATCTACCTGATGAACTTATCTGGTCTCCTGCTACTAACGGAAAATACACTCTGAAACTTGGCTATAAGTTTTTAATGGAACAACAACAACAATTCAGGGAAAGTAAGTGGTGGTGGCAATCAATCTGGAGGGCACACTGTCCCTCAAAAACAAAACTGTTTATGTGGTGTCTTCTAGCAAACCAGATCCCAACCTGGGATCGTATGAAGAAAAAAAATGTGGCTGGTCCAGGTTGGTGTGCACTCTGCAAACTCTGTGAAGATACAAACACTCACCTTTTCATATCCTGCCCCTTCTCATTAAAATTTTTTTCGCATCTGAAGCTCACACATCCCCAATCCACACGTTGGAGAGGAAACTCCATTGAGGAAGCATGGAAGCTCTGGACAGAAGCCGAGGACACGACTCACATTCACGCTCTTCCCAT
This sequence comes from Larix kaempferi, assembly GCA_027924585.1. Classification (NCBI taxonomy): domain Eukaryota; kingdom Viridiplantae; phylum Streptophyta; class Pinopsida; order Pinales; family Pinaceae; genus Larix; species Larix kaempferi. Next base: position 201,090 of record BSBM01001023.1, read on the forward strand.
AATCACCACTTGGGGCATCTGGCTTGCCCGCAATCAGATGATCTTTCAGGATCGACTTACCGCCCCCGCACTCATTGCACAACAGACCTGCTCTATTCTCACACACTTCCCTTAGGAAAACAACCTCTCCACCCTCTGCACGATTCTAGTGGAAGATATAAATCCACTCGTTCCCTGGGCTTTCTTTGACGGGGCCTCTCAAAATAACTCATGTGGAGGAGGTGCTTTACTCCATATTAATGAAAATCACTACTTCAAGTTGCAGATGGGTCTCGACCAAGGCTCAAATAACTATGCTGAACTCCTCGCCCTTAACCTGCTGCTCAGATTTGCAAGAGAAAGGATGTGCTCCCAGCTACAAATCTTTGGGGACTCTATGATCATTATAAAATGGATAAATCAAGAACAAAGATGCCATAATCTGCTATTAAACCAGTTGTTGATTGAAACAATGAGATTAATAGGAGATTTTGACACTTTCAATTGTCGTCATATCTACAGGGAAAGAAACAGAGAGGCAGACCAACTCTCAAAGTTGGGATTAAATCTCCCCCTGGGTGAATGGAAAATAACAAAATTACAAAATGATACTTTCCATTAATTCTTCCACATACCCTTCATAGAAGGGCTGACTACAGAACATATGATGTTGAATACTTTCCATGAATTTTTCCACAAACCCTTCATAGAAGGGCTGGCTACACAGAACATATGATGTTGAAAACTTGAAAGACTGTTATATTGGGATTTTTGGAAAAGGTTCCGTGAAACCTTTCGACAATATGTAATTTGATATAATATAAATGAAATTTTTCCTTGGAAAAAATAACATAGATGATTTATAAAAGAAGTTAAAAACAATAAACAAAGAAATCATAAATAAACTTTCGTATCAAATAATTTAAAAGATAAATAAATATATTTTAAATCCCAGCGGCGTGTCACGAATCCTGTGTCAGACAGAGTTGCCATCTCTGTTATATTGAATATATGAACGTTGAGGATGAGTAACAGACATATATAAGCGGTATAGGTTTCCAAATCGGTATTAGATTGAAGGAAATTTCAGTCTCTGTAGTGGTAAAGGGCTTTCACGATGATTCGAGCTGTGATAGTGATTAACACGCAGGGGAAGCCCCGTATCACTAAATTTTACGATCCACAGGTTAGGCTATCTGCTTTTTTTTCTTCATTATTTTCATTTCTGTTAGGCCATGAATAGCACTGGATCACAGCTCTTTTCAGAGTAATATTTTCATTGAGAACAAAAATTCTTAAGGAACACATTTTGGATGAACAAAAACCCGACAATTATAGTTATCTATGGAATTTATTTTATCTTTAATTAGGGTTTGTGGTTTTCTTTTCCGACATTTTATCAATAGTATCTCTGTCTGTTTGCCCCGACTTTCGCTCAATATCGTGTAAATTGCTTTAGTCAAAATATTATTCACATATGACATTGTAAATCCTGATCTAGTAATAAATCTTTCTTGTAGCATTTTGTAGAATTTTATACTTTTCCAGTATTGGTTTCTGCTGTATATTTGTGTTTCATTATAAGTACGTTAATGGCGAGTTATCTCAGGCATTTCCTCTTTTACTATATCATTTAATATATTTCCTTTTTGAATATATCATTTTATATGCACCCTTATCTTATTGAGTTTATTGTTAAGATGTTCATGTTTCCTGTTATGAACTGAATTACCCAAAATAGGCAAAGAAACACCGAATATGTGAAATATAGAGGGAAAGCACCGTTCCGAAGTATACTAATGACGATTAATGTGCCAGTTCTAGGCAGACCTTCTAGTGGTCCCTTAGATCGGCTAGAGGTTCATAACATTTCCACAGTGCTTGTGTCTCCCCTGCTCTGTTATGAAATATCTTTTCTGGTCGTTTTGAAGCTTTCTGCGCTGGGTCTGTAGTAAAGACATCACTTTTTGGCAGACCTGATTCTATTTTGCATTTCTCTGCAACCGCTTACTGGTTGTTTTGTTAATCTTGGACAACCAACTCAGCTTATGCAAGTGATATGTTCAGCTTGAATGACATTAGTTTTCTAAAGAGGAACATGGGAGTAACATGAACTTATCTGCTCCCGAGTATTGGAAATCAGAAAATTGAAGCGTTGAGGAGGAGTAACAGACAAATATAAGCAGTATAGGTTTCCAAATCGGTATTAACTTGAAGGAATTTTCAGTCTCTTAAAGGAATTGTAGTGGTAAAAGGCTTTCACGATAATTCGAGCTGTGATAGTGATTAACACGCAGGGGAAGTCCCGTATCACTAAATTTTACGATCAACAGGTTAGGCTATCTGCCTCTTTTATTATTATTATTTTCAATTATGCTAGGCCATGAACAGCATTGAATCACAGCTCTTTTCAGAATAATATTTTCATTGGGAGCAGAAATTCATAAGGAGCTCGTTTTGGATGAACAAATCCCGACAATTATAGTTATCTATGGCATTTATTTTCTCTTTAATTATATTGACTGAGTGTGACCCTCACGACCTCAATGAATAACCTGGACGGATTGTGCTGTGGGGGGTATGCTTCTAAACTTGTGAATTTGGTCTTTCATTTTTTTTTTCTCCTCGAATTCTGGTGCTCTCTTTTCTGAGAAGAAATGGGAAAGAGATGGTTGTGGTCAAAGACCTAGGGTTTAGAGACTTTGAAAAATATGGAGTGGCCAAAAGCCTGAATGTGGTCAAGGACCCAGTAATTCAGAGAAGCTCTGAAAATTTTGAGTGGCCAAGAGTCGGATCAAACAACGAAGCTTTGATACCAAATGAAATGAACACAGTTCATTTCCCATCAAATTTCCAACACAAGAAAGATAAATAACAAAAATCCATATAGGATAGTAACAAAAGAATATATAAATGATTGAATGATAAGAATGTTGATGATTAAATGATCATGTGATGGTGTACTTATAGCATTGACTAGTCATAATGGTTGGTAGGTCATATCTTTTCAATACGAAATGTCTTTTAGATAGGATGCATCCTTTCATTAATTATCAATTATTAATTATTATTGTTATTCCTATTTATATATTTCAAAGTGTATGTTTATACATTTATGTTTGTTGTAGTGTCCTCTAGTATGGTGATGTAGTTTCCTAGTGTTTGGCCTTGATATGATCACTTTCATCACCTTTGCATTGTTGTACCTAGGTAACTTTCATATTTCATCATTTTTCCACTTTGTACCTTGGTAGTATAACCCATATCACACTCATATTCCATCATATCTCCATTCCTAGAGGGTGCATTGTAGATTTTCTGTGTGATTTCAGCTTGCTGGTTTATGTCAAGTTTTCATAGTTTTTCATCCCCAACCCAGTTTTTGCATTGGCTGGAAATTACTTATAAAAATTACAGACAATTAAACACGCTGTAAAACACTTTTAACAGGCAGAAAATTAATTTAACCATGCACACCATAAAAAATCAGACTCAGAAATTTTTGCCCAATAGCCCTGGAAAAAACCCCACGGAGAAAACCAGTCAGAGAGAGAGAGATTATATTTCTTCAACAAATATTTCAGTACAAATATTACAGTCAAAATATACTTATCTCAACCAACCAATGTCACCCATAATTCTGCCTCGATTTCTGTGCCAAACTGCGGCTTGATTTTTGAACCAAACTGCCTCGATTTCTGTGCCTCAGGACTGTCTTGAAAACTGTGCCAAAACAACACCTCGAAATGTGTGCAGCAAGGACTGTCTCGAAAACTGTGCAGAAGGTACAGTCCGTACGGACCTCGAAATCTGTGCCTGTAATTTCTGGAAAGGTGTGCCCAGATTTCTGTCTAGAAACTCGTGCCTCTCCTCGGGAAATGTGCCCAGCTGAACACCTCGAAAACCATGCTGTACAGACAGCAATAAATGCCGCTGTATGGTCCCTCGATTTCTGTGCTAACTGTGCCTGCCTCGGGATTCATGCCATGCTGAAATGTTGCTGCTGTCTCGATTTGTGTGTAGCTGAAAATCTTCCTTAAACTCTGCCTCGAAAATCGTGCCAATGCTCTCTTCTCCCTTCACTTCAATCTTCTCTCAAGAATGAATGCTCAATATGCCGCCCTTGCCTTTTTGGGTGAATCCCTAGGGTTAGTGAAGAGATTCAATCCAACGGTGATAAATGAATAAGATGGATGGATGAGATTAATCTCTCATTAAATCTCATGAAAAATAATTTTAATTCACCTCACTTAAATTTTTACCCAAAAGTGACTTTAAGTTATAAAGTCACACTAAATGCTCATCTCAAGTCATTTATTGCAAGGGTCACTTTATTTTCCCACTTAAGTGACTTAGGCAATAAAGTCACCTAGGGAACACTTCCTAGGTACAAAAAAACTAACACTCCCTCTTATCGAGGAAGGTGTTCTGCACTACTCCCAACTTGTCTCTGAAGAAAATAAACTTGCCCCTCCCCAAAGATTTCGTTAGGATATTTGCTACCTGCTCATCAGTGGATATGTACTGCAACTCTACAGCTCCTCTCTGAATGTAGTCACGGATGAAATGGTACCTGATCTCAATATGCTTTGACTTGTCATGGAACATTGGATTCTCAGAGAGTTGAATGCAACTCTGATTGTCGCAGTAGATCACTGTAGGCCTAAGCTCCTGATCAAACAAGTCTACCCACAGTGCCTCACAAGTAGCCTGACTGGCTGCCATATACTCAGCCTCGGCGAAACTCAATGCAACGGACTTCTGTTTCCGACGGAACCACGACATTGCTGCCGAACCCAAACTGAAACAACAACCGGAAGTGCTCTTTCGATGCCTCACACTGCCTGCCCAGTCTGAATCTGTGAAACCAACCAAACTGACTCCACCCGAACCCCTGTAATCCAAACCATAGTCCACTGTACCTGCAAGGTATCGCAGCACATGTTTTGCGGCAGTTCAGTGTACACTCCTAGGCTCTACCATGAACTGGCTAAGAGTGTTCACCGCAAAACACAAGTCTGGCCTAGTGTTGACCAGATACATCAACGACCCAATGAGCTGACGGTAAAGTGTAGGATCCACCAACTTACCCTCAGAAGCATGAAGCTGCTTCCAGTTGGTGATCATAGGTGTGGACATCGGCCTGCAATCCTCCATCCGAAATCTCCTCAGAATATCAACTGCATACTTCCCCTGCCCCAGGAAAATATGTCCAGGCTCCTGCCAAACCTCCATCCGAAATCTCCTCAGAATATCAACTGCATACTTCCCCTGCCCTAGGAAAATATGCCCAGGCTCCTGCCAAACCTCCATCCCCAGATAATAAGGCATCAACCAGTGTAGTTTCACTCGACTAAGATTTGCGAGTCTCGCCGAGTCTGGCCGAGTCAAGTGCCAGCCGCATAACCGTAGCATACTCGGAGCCCTAACTCGGCACTCATAGGTTTAGGGTACACTCGTTGAAACTCGGCGAAAACCTGAAACTCGCTGAAACTTGCGGATACTCGCCGGCGTGTTGTCCATCCCTCATGGCGGTTAATGGGCCAATAGTTGACGACCGCGGGCTTTCATATTGGCGCCAAAAGATTGGCGCGAAAGTTTGGCACCGGTTTGAGCCTTTAAGAAGGCGTTCGGGGTCCTCCTCCACTCACAGTGAGCTGCGAAGTGATTGAGAGTGAGCCGTGAAGTGACTCTGAGAGTGAGCGGCGACTGAGGGTTCTAGTTAAGGGTTCGTGAGTGAGGGTTCAGGTTGCCATTGCCATCAATGGGCTACCATTGAAGAGTTGCTACTGAGTGAGGGTTCCGGTTGCCATCGACGGGCTACCATTGAAGAGCTGTTGCTGAGTGAGGGTTCCGAACGGGCTACCATTGAAGAGACGCTGCTACATTTTAGCTCATCAGCTGCCATCAGCTGCCATCGGATTTAGCTCATCAGTAGCTCAGCTGCCATCGACTAGAGCCTCCAGGTTGGTTGACATTTATTTTATTTTAATTGTATTTTAAAATTTAAAATTTTAAGTTTTTATTTAAATTATATGTATGTTTTAATTTTATATATGTTTTTTTTAAGTTTTAATTTAAATTTTTAAAATACAATGTAATATATGTAAAATATTACATATATTACATTGTATTTTAAAAATTTAAATTGATCATCTACAGCCAGTCTTAACTTATCCTGAATCTTCTAACCTACTGCCCAAGAAGGAGCTGGGCTACATTCGCTACTAGCAAGACCAAAATTGCTGCTGTCCTACTTCTTTCATACAACTCGATACAATCCATAATCATTATATGCTAATATATTAATATATTGTATTTAAAAGAAAAATATGTAAAATACAATGTAATTTTTAAAATTTAATATATGTTTTAAATTTCATTTGAATTTTGTATTTTAATTTTTTAAATTTGTTAAGTTTTTATTTATTTTTATTTTAAGTTTTATTTTAAGTTTTTAATTGTTTGGCCTTGGCATGCTGATGCCATGACTTGCCTACAAGGCATGTAGGCTGCCACTGGGCAGCCTACATGCCTTGTAGGCAAGTCATGGCATCAGCATGCCAAGGCCAAACAATTAAAAACTTAAAATAAAAAAAACTTAAAAAATTAAAAAAATTAAAATACAAAATTAAAATGAAATGGTATGCTGATGCAAATGTCAAAAACATAAATAAAATTATAAATTTATTTGAATTTTAAATTTCATTTGAATTTTGTATTTTAATTTTTTAAATTTGTTAAGTTTTTTTATTTTATTTTAAGTTTTTAATTGTTTGACCTTGGCATGCTGATGCCATGACTGCCTAAAGGCATGTAGGCTGCCACAGTGGCAGCCTTTGGCCTTGGCATGCTGATGCCATGACTGCCTATGCCTTGGCATGCTGATGCCATGACTGCCTAAAGGCATGTAGGCTGCCACTGTGGCAGCCTACATGCCTTTAGGCAGTCATGGCATCAGCATGCTAAGGCCAAACAATTAAAAAATGAAAATAGAACTTAAAATAAAAAAAAATTAACAAATTTAAAAATTAAAATACAAATAAAATTTAAAACAAAATTAGAAATGTTTAGTAATTAGTTTTTGTCATTTTAGTCTTTCGACATAGCTTGCCAAGAATGGCTAAATTTAATTAAAAAATAAAAAATTACATTTAATTTTAATTCATAAATAAAATTTCATTTTAATTGTTTTTAACTTTTTCCACTCAGATTGTCATCCATGGCACCTAAGGGGAAATATAGAAGGCCTCTTGATAAAGCATGGGAACATTGTGTCCGGGTGTTCCCAGGGCAAGACAATCAAGTCAAGTGCAAGTACTGTCCAACGACTATGTATGAGGGCATAAATAGGTTAAAACACCACTTAGCTCGAGTTGTGTGCAAAGATGTCATAGTTTGTGATGGCTGCTCTGAAGAAGTCATAGTGGAAATGAATGTTGCTTTGGAAAGCATCAAAGACCAAAATGCCAAAAGATCTAGGTCGAGGTTTGAAATTGCAGGGATGGGCAGATCTCCAATGGGACCCCTAGGTAGTTATTCATCAAGTTTTGCACCAGGTGCTGCAGCAAGTCCATCTATCACCTCTCATTTCTTCCTTCCTCGTATGACCCCAGGATCTCAACCAACCTTGGACAACTTTAATGAAAGGAAAAGGAAGGAGGCAGATATGGCAGTGAGGAGGTTTTGGTACCATGACAGCCTCTCCTTCAACATTGCAAGGTCTCCATTTTATCAGCCCATGGTAGATGCTATTGCAAGCGCTGGCCCTGGATACAAAGCCCCCTCATACAGTGCACTTAGGGGGAAAGATTTAGATGAGGAGTTGTAGTGTGTCAAGGAACAGTTGGAGAGCATTAAAAGCTCATGGGAGTTTACAGGTTGCACAATCTTGTCAGTTGGGTGGACAGATCAGAGGAATAGAATGATCATAAATTTTCTTGTGGCTTGCCCTAAAGGAACCATGTTCCTGAAATCTGTTGATGCATCCTCACATGTGAAAGATGCAAATCTGATATTTACATTGTTAGCAGAGGTTGTTGAAGAAGTGGGGGCCAAAAATGTTGTCCAAGTAATCACCGACAACGCAGGAAATTATGTGGCAGCAGGTAAATTGCTTTGTGGAAAATACCCTTCTCTCTTTTGCACTCCTTGTGCTGCCCATTGTATAGATTTGATTTTGGAGGACATTGGGAAGTTGGAGTGGCTGCAAGATGTGGTTCATGAGTGCAAACAAATCACCAAGTACATTTATAACCATGCTTGGGTGTTGAGTTTTATGAGAGAGCACACAGAAGGTGAGCTGCGTCGCCCTGCTGTCACACGGTTTGCAACCAACTTTCTCTCCTTCCAAAGCCTTCTTAATGAGTAACAAGCATTGAGATGGATGGTTAGTAGCAGGGAATGGATACATTATAAGGACAACACAAAACCAGATGCAATGGCTATGAGCTTGTCTGTCTGTAGAGATAGTTTATGGGAGGAAGTCACTGAGATTGTCAGCATGACAGAACCACTTATGAGAGTGTTGAGGATCATGGATGGTGACAAACCACCAATGGGGTATGTTTATGAGGGGATGGACAGGGCCAAAGAGGCCATCAAGTTCTTCTATAAGGGGGATGAATCAAAATATCTTCCTATATGGGATATTGTTGATTCCAGGTGGGACATGCAACTACATTCACCATTACATGTAGCAGGGGCATATCTCAATTCGAGCATATTCTATAATGAAGGGTCTAAAATTCAAAAGGATCTTGAGGTGATGAGAGGTATGATGATATGCATTGAGAGGATGTACCCTAATCAAGATACTCAAGACTTGATCAATATGCAGTGAGATATGTACAAGGAATCATCTGGCATGTTTGGATTTAGCTCAACACAACGTCTCAGGGAGAAGAAAGTGCCATGTAAGATTCAATTTGTAATTCGTTAAATTTTATTTTGCTAGTTTTATTTTTAAAGTTTGACATTGCAAAACTTGTAATCTTTGTTTATTTTTTTAAAACAACCCAATGGTGGATAGATTGTGGCGCTGAGGCACCACAACTACAGGAATTCACCATCAGAATATTGAGTCAGGCTTGCAGCGCTTGAGGTTGTGCGTGCAATTGGTCATTATTCGAGCACATCCACACCAAAAGCGCAACAAGTTGGAGCATGAGAGGTTGGAAAAGTTGGTCTACATATACTACAACCTTCAGATGCTCACAAAACAGCTGCGGGGAAAGGATTTGGATCCAATTTTATTGGATCAGATTGATCTAGTCTTTGATTGGGTAGTGGAGGATGAAGCTCCTCTTGATTTGGCTTGGCTTGATGAAGAGACCGAGGGTCCCTCTGGTGTACCATTTTGTGAAATGGAAACGCCAAACACACCTGCATCATAGTTGATTTTTCCATCTAGTGATGTTGTCACTAGCTCTAGTAGGGCCTATACTAGGTGTTCCACTGCTCGTAGTCATGCATGAGAATCGAGTTTGGACTTGGAGACACTATCTTTTTTGATTTTCTAGTTGTGTTTACCTATGTATTTGAACTTGGTACAAATACAATTTTGGAATGTGTTCAAGGAATCATCTTCCAGTTCACTATTTTAGTATTTTGCATACAAATATGGAGTGTCAAATGTTGTATTATTAATTTTTATGAGATGATCTAATGAATTTCTGCATAGAATTGTTTTTATAACTCATATGGATTAGAAATGTCATTATCTATGTTTTTTGTGTTTAAAAGTTACCACATTTTTATTTTTTTTCATATTTTTCATATTTGTCGAGTCTTTGCCGAGTCTTATCCGAGTCTTATCTGAGTCTGCCGAGTCCCAAGCCAGCCAAGTATTTGCCGAGTCCGAGTCTGACTACATTGGCATCAACCCAATGTCAGTCATCTCATACTCAGTAGCAAGGTCTCTCTTGCAATGTCCAATGAGATGCTCCTCTCCAGTGATAAACAAGTCATCAACATATAGCAAAAGAATGAGAGGATCTCCACCAACCACAATGTAGTAAAGGTTGGGATCGACCTCACTCTTCTGAAAACCCATCGATGTCAAATACGCATCAATCCTGGAGTACCAAGCTCTAGGAGCTTGCTTTAGTCCATACAAGGCTTTCCTCATCCTGCACACATGAGAATCTCTCCCATGAATCTCGAATCCCTGTGGCTGCTCTAAGAAAACCTCCTCCTGCAGAAGACCATTGAGAAATGCGGTCGTCACATCCATTTGATGGATCTTCCAACCCATCTCTGCTATTATAGAAATCACTGCCCTGATGGAAGAATAACGAGCAACTGGCGCAAAAGTCTCATCATCATCAACTCCCTCAACCTGTGAAAACCCCCGTGCTACAAACCGAGCCTTGTACTTCTCCACACTGCCATCCGCAACATGTTTCACCTTGTAGATCCACTTGGAAGTCACAACAGACTTCCCCTTTGGTCTCGACACTATCTCCCATGCATCATTCTTCATGATGGAATGGTACTCTTCCATCATGGCATCTCTCCAAACCTGATGCCGAGAGGCCTCGTCAAAAGTGGAAGTCTCTGAATCACGAAGACTCACAACAAGAGCCATCCCCAATCTATCCGGCATCACAACTGTCTTGACCTCCTCCTGGGGCGTACCAAATGCCTTTGCTTCCTTCAAGGTCTCCTGAAGCCATTTAGGCTTCCTCTGCCTTGAAGGCTCCTCCCATACTGGTCTATCCTCATCTGAAGAACTCCCAGAAGTAGAAGGTCCAACACCCCGAGGATCAGTGACTGATGAACTAGTCCCTGAAGAACCTGTAACCTGATAACCAGAACCTGAACCTGTCCCTGAAGTACTTGTCACCTGAACCACTGAACCTGTAGAAGCTGTGCCTGTACCCTGTGATCCAGTCACTCCGGAAACTTGTGGACTTGAGATCTGTATCGAAGAAGCTTGAGTCACTTGAGGTGTGGAAGCCGGTGGCTCCCTCTGCTCTAACTCTCTAGACTTCTTGAAGGCTCTCTCCTCATCAAACTTCACTTCCCGCCTAACAACAACCTTCTTCTGGCCAGGAAGGTAAATCCGGTAAGCCTTCGAAGTCTCATCATATCCCACAAAGATGCCTCTCTCTGTAGTGGGATCAAGCTTCGTCCTCTTCTCAGAAGGGACATGAGAGTAAGTCAAACTACCAAATATGCGGAAATGGCCAACCTCAGGCTTCTTGCCTGTAAACATCTCCTCAGGAGTCTTCCTCCCCAAGGCATGATGTGGACTCCTGTTCTGCAGATAAACTGTAGTACTGCATGCCTCTGCCCATAGAAAGAACGGTAAACTCTGATCATGAAGCATTGCTTTCGCTGCTCCCACAATCGACCTGTTCTTCCTCTCTGCTACTCCATTCTGCTGAGGAGTGTAGGGAACTGTTAGCTGTCTCTGTATATCCTCCTGTATGCAAAACCCATCGAACTCCTTGGAGGTATACTCACCCCCATTGTCCGATCACAACATCCGAATCTTCCTCCCTGTCTGCTTCTCCACAAGGGCTTTGAAACCTTAGAAGACTCTCAATACTAAGGGTGACTTCTTGCTCCTCCAGAAGTAGATCCAGGTCTTCCTGGAGTAGTCATCAATGAAAGAGATATAGTACTCAAATCTAGTCAAAGAGACTGATGACATAGGACTACAAATATCAGTATGGATCAAGTCAAGTACTCCTGCTGCTGTGCTGTCACTGCTTGGAAAAGCAGTCTTGGTGTACTTTCCTAAAGCACACCCCTGCACACATCACTCTGCTCTGTGTTGAACTCGGGTAAACCTATAACCATGCTCCTTAACAATCTCAGAGCTGGGTGATGCAAGTGGGCCATCCTCCGATGCTATAGCTCACAAAGCTCACTGTTGTTGTTGTGTGCCAGAGCGTGCTGCGGCTGAAACAAGAGCTTGTATAGCTTTCCACATCTAACCCCAATGTCCATGGAGGTAGATAATCCCGTAGTCTTGGGGAATACCTGCACTCGCCCATCCAAGAAACAAGCCCCAAGACCCCTATCCTCAATGGTGGAAACTAATACAAGGTTCTTCTTCAGCCCAGGGATAAATAGCACATCCCTCAGAGTCATGGGACTCATAGACTCCCTCTGAAATGTAATGGTCCCCCAACCAACTGCTCTAACAATGGTGTCATCGCCTAGTACAACCTCCACATCTGTACTTGTCTGTGAAAGCTTGGAGAACATCTCACGAGCACCTGTCTGTGAAAGCTTGGAGAACATCTCACGAGTACCTGTCATGTGACTCGAAGCTCCGCTGTCAATATACCAAGTGCCAGTGGTGGATGCACTCATCTGATGGCCTGTCAATAAGGAATACTCCATCTCCATATCCACATCAATGCTGGTAACTAAAGAAGCTCTCTCTCTCTCAATCTGTCCAGCACATAGAGAAAACTCTCTTTGAAATTTATCTCCGAAGTCATCAACCTCCGCTGAAGCTGTAGTCTACTGTCTCTTCTTCTTCTTGTTTGGACACTGTGAAGCATAGTGCCCAAATGTCTGACAACCATAACACTTGATTTTACTCAAGTCCTACCCACCCTGCTGCTGCTGTTGTTGCTTGGCCCCACCCTGTTGCTGCTGCTGCTGCTTGGCCCCACCCTGCTTGGGACCCTTCTTCTTCTTCTTCCCCTTTGCTGTCAAAGCCACATTCTCCTCATCTTCCCTACCCTGTGAAGAATTGCCCTGTACGAGACCTCTCCTGGTCTCCTCCTGCACAAAGTCATCCCACAGTCTCTCCCATGAAGGTAGGTTCTCTCTGCCCACTATAGCCTGCACAAATGCACCCCAGGGCTTGGAAGCCCTATTCACTGCTGTACGCACTAGCTCAGTAGCAGTGACCACCTCCCCAACTATTGCTAGCTCATCTCTAACTGCAGATATCCTGGTAAGGGAAGATGTTACTCCCTCTCCACCATTCATCTTTATACTCTTCAATTTCTCCTTGAGAACCATCTTCCGGTTCTCATTGGTACTTTCGTATAAACTGGTTAAAGCACTCCACATCAAATGTGCCCTAGCTTTACCAGAAATGTGAGGGATGATATGGTCTTTAACTGCATCAAGGATTATTCTTCTAGCTTTACAGTCCTTCTTGTTGAAGGCTGATAATGCTGCTACATTTGTAGCAGCGGGAATCTGAACAGGGTTTGCTGTAGTGTTTCTTACCACCTTAGCCCACAGTTCATTCTCCTCTAAAATCAACAAAATCCTAGCCTTCCATGGCACAAAGTTACTTGTCCCATCTAGCCTATCCTCCAACCTAAGTCCTGTAGCCATCTCTACTGTCAACCCAACACGGTGCTGTTCACTAACAAAAGAAAATACTGAATTCTGGAAATTTCTATCTGCAAATTTTACTGTTTTCTGTCCCCAAGCTCTGATACCATGTAGACTTTCTGTGTGATTTCAGCTTGCTGGTTTATGTCAAGTTTTCATAGTTTTTCATCCCCAACCCAATTTTTGCATTGGTTGGAAATTACTTATAAAAATTACAGACAATTAAACACGTTGTAAAAACACTTTTAACAGGCAGAAAATTAATTTAACCATGCACACCATAAAAAAATCAGACTCATAAATTTTTGGCCAATAGCCTTGGAAAAACCCGCACGGGGAAAACCAGTCAGAGAGAGAGAGAGGGATTATATTTCTTCAGCAAATATTTTAGTACAAATATTACAGTCAAAATGTACTTATCTCGACCAACCAAGTTCACCCATAATTCTGTCTTGATTTCTGCGCCAAACTGCTGCTCGATTTTTGAACCAAATTGCCTCGACTTCTGTGCCTCAGGATTGTCTTGAAAACTGTGACAAAACAACACCTCGAAAATTGTGCCAACACCTCGAAATGCATGCAGCAAGGACTGTCTCGAAAACTGTGCAGAAGGTACAGTTCGCATGGACCTCGGAATTTGTGCCTGTAATTTCTGGAAATGTGTGCCCAGATTTATGTCTAGAAACTCATGCCTCTCCTCGAGAAATGTGCCCAGTTGAACACCTCGAAAATCGTGCTGTACGGACAGTGATAAATGCTGTTGTACAGTCCCTTGATTTCTATGCTAACTGTGCCTGCCTCGAGATTTGTGTTGTGCTTAAATGTTGCTGCTGTCTCGATTTGCGTGCAACTGAAAAACTTCCTTAAACCCTGCCTCGAAAATCGTGCCAATGCTCTCTTCTCCCTTCACTTCAATCTTCTCTCAAGAATGAATGCTCAATATGCCTCCCTTGCCTTTTTGGGTGAATCCCTAGGGTTAGTGAAGAGATTCAATCCAACGGTGAGAAATGAATAATTTTAATCTCTCATTAAATCTCATGAAAAATAATTTTAATTCACCTCACTTAAAGTTTTACCGAAAAGTGACTTTAAGTTATAAAGTCACATTAAATGCTCATCTCAAGTCATTTAATGCAAAGGTCACTTTATTTCCCCACTTAAGTTACTTATGCAATAAAGTCACCTAGGGAACACTTCCTAGGTGCAAAAAAATTAACATGCATGAGTCATTTCATCCATTTTCATATAGGTTTCCCTTCATAATGAACCTTTCATTTGTTATATTTCAGTAAATTACTTTTTCATAGTGTTTGGCCTTGATATGACTCACTTTCATCACCTTTCCATTGTTGTACCCAAGTAATTTTCATATTTCATCATTTTTCCACTTTGTACCTTGGTATAACCCATATCACACTCATATTCCATCATATCTCCATTCCTAGAAGGTGCATGAGTCATTTCATCCATTTTCATATAGGTTTCCCTTCATAATGAACCTTTTATTGTCATATTTCATTAAATCACCTTTTCCATGTGTGAAAATGCCAAAGAGGTTTGAATTACTGATTAATTAAACCCAAACCTTAGGTTGACCACTATATTATTGGCCTATTAATATCCACATGTTATCAATATTCATTTAGGCCTCATTCTCTAAGTTTCATCATAAAAGGTTTTAATCTTTCATTAGGGAATGCAACTTTATGTCCCATGTGGTACAACACACGAGGGTGGTGCTGCAGCGTTGCCCCTTTGGCGCACATGTTGAGGCAAAGAAAAGGGAGAAAAAAAATTATGTGCATTCACTAGGGAATACAACATATGCGTTATGTGGTACAACACTTGAGGGTAGTTGTCACCTTTTGACATAGATGTTGAGGTAGCTTAAAAAAAACAATTTAAAAAAAAGGTTCTAAAAAAAGTAAAGTTTATGGTTGGCCCCTTTATAATTTTTTTGGGCACACACGTGGAAGAGGTGGTTGAGCTTGCACTTGTTTTGAGAGGTTTAGTTATGCATACACCCTAGGTCTCTTTGACCACTTCCATCCATTCATGCTCATTCATTTACCTAACCTTATCCACTAAGGGGTCAACTTGCATCTTTGACTAGGCTTGTTCACACCTTGTTTCATCTTGTTGAGATTTAAAAAGTGACTTTGAACTAGTTCATCCTATTTTTGGAGGAGAGAAGAGAGTCCACTTCATCCATTTGACTTGTCAACCATGATTGGTTAGATCTAACTACAATATTATTATTGTTGGACTTGTCATGGAGTTGGTTAAACAGATATTGTATTTATTGTATGAGTTGTCTAACTCACTCTATATAAAGGAGCTTTCTCTCCATTTTCATTTGTAATTAGCAATTGGTGAGTTGGTTATTAGAGGATTTGAGAGGCGGTGAAGAAGCTAGAGTAGGATGATGCTCCCTTGTATATCAAATGCTTGGATACTAATGAAGAAGTAAGGTATTGTTGTGTTTCTGTATGGTCATGTTATGTTTCTCAATTTTGTTGTTAATTATTTGTAGAAGATATGCCTTGTTATCACACTTATATGAAGGCCAAATAATAATTTATTTTATTTTTGGAATAGTCAATGTGAGGAGGTTCTCCCTCTTGATCTATTTGCTGTTATAATTATGTTTTATTTCCCTTCTTCTAACACACTAGTTGCTGAAATGGTTTAATAATTCAACCTAGTATAACAATACTTTCATATAGTTTGATGAGTGGCAAATCTAGCCCTCCAAAAGTAAATTTCTGCACTTAATTTCCGACAAACATTTTAAGGTTCAAAGTATCAAATTAGTTCTTTTAATCTTAGGTACTCAAATATATAATCGAGGTGTCAAACAAGTCCTTTCATATAAGTAGGTTGAGAGTGTCACATTAGTCTTTTCTACCTTACATGCCTACATCACATGTTGATTGTGACACACTAGACCTTTCATTTTAATAATGTCTTATGACTCCATTAGCCCTTAAGTTGATAGGCACTAGTCACTTCATCTCATTCCTTGGTTTCTATCTCCTTCCATTTCCTTCTTTTCCACATCCATTTCCCCATTCCCATTTCTATTTCCTATGCTACAATTACCACCATTTTGTTAAGGCTTATTCTCCCTATATCACCTCTAGCCTCCACACCATAGCCTTAGCAATCTTACTTAGGGATACCCACCTTGAGTTGGAGGAGAGCCAACTAGAAGAGAAAGGAAGAGTCATTGAAGTGACAATGGGTGGACTTCCTAAAGTTGCACAAAACTCTAGCCCCTTGATGCTTGGGACTTTACATCATTTAGGGTGTGCTAGATTTTGTTGTAACAATTCTCCAAGCCCTTTTTTGAAAATTTTTGTTGGTTTGAGCCTCTTAATTCACAAGAAGAAAATATTGATTATGGCAACTCGGTTATGCAACAAGTTTGTATTTTTCATCATATTGTGACGTAGATGGGTTTCTGGAGGAGGAAGTCCCACTTTCTTATTAGCTGACTTGTTCAAGCCCTTGTCATCTTTGTGTTGTTCCTTCAATTTCTACTTAGTTTGTTGTTCCATAGATGACAAAGCTGGCCAACAAACTTTCGAACCCTTGACAGCCATGTATGTACAATTCTTAAACTTATCTTTGTGACTTAGATGCCAAAAACAATGGTTTGGTAGGTTAGTATAGTTCCTTTTGAACCTAAGTTGCACAAAGATGAATAAATGAACGGATATATTTTTTTAAAGAAAATTAGGATATGATATGGCCATGACATGACAAACATACATCTATCTCTATCTATATTAAAAAATACCACACGTAATTTTTTTTAGAATATCATTAATGAATTTCTCTTTTGGAAATGAAGCCAAAAGGAGTTAAAATTAAGGGAAGCCCATTATATTGGAAGAGTTCAGTGGCCGACCCTTTCGACTGGAGGTTGTTTTCAGACTTGTCTCTCTCTTACATCGCCTTTGGAGCTTCGCTAACTCGGTGAAGGAGCAAGATCAATACCCATATCTAGCCTATCTCTCATTAGAGTCCATTGCCTCAGTTAACCCTTTGGATTGTATTAAGTGTTGGTATGCAGGGGTTGTAGATCTTCTGGCATCAGTTTGTGTTGCAATAGATCGGCTTCCTGCATTTAGGTATTCCCTGGCCGCCTCTTACCTACCAGGTTGGAGTTAAACAAAATCACCAAAGACGACATTTATAGACAACATGTGTTGAAAAATTAACTCGAGATGTCCTTTTCCATGTTTTTTGATGTTTATCATGTGGGGACATAAGTTATATTCCCTAGATGTACTTTTTAATATAATTTGTTTTTATATTATAAAAGTGAGTTTGTACTTTATGAACTTAAAGTGATTTTAAGTTGTGGGACCCAAAAAGTGTATTTAATGTGAATTTAATTTTATTTTTTTGTAAGTTTCAGAGCTAAATTATATTAATATATAGCAAAATACAAGCATGAAAAACAAGTTGTCAGGGTGGCCGAAGAAGCTAGCCCCCTTATTAGTAAAAAATAGGAAGAGACTGTCAACCACCTGCCTGCCCTTGTGTGGGAAACCAGACCACCAAAAAATAAAGTTTAAAAACCTGCTTGTAGTCGAGATTTCAGGCTTATAGTAGTCCTTTGCAAAAGAGTTCAAGGGGAGTTGCCTAACAGCCGACATAAACAGAAAACTAACTGAGCTAGTTATCAGATGGCGTTTTTTGTTAGCCATGGCCAAAAAACAAAAAGAGAGTAAAGCCGGAGAACTTGAGATTACTTGGGAGGGCGACTTGGAGTTACCTCTTCTGGTTTTTCCTCTATAATTGGACAATAGTAGGTGCCAGAGTCTGAGGAGTCTTTGGGCTCCTTGATGGGTTGAGGAGCAGTCTTACTAAATGAAGAGAAGGCCCTTCCGGATTGCGGGGTTCCACATGCTTTCGTTGTTGAACATTTGACTACCCAATTTCTTCCATCACCTGTGCTTGCCATGGCTCCTTCCCATGCGACTGTTCCTGGTGCTGTGAGGGCTTGGGCACAGGAGTGGGACCACCCTAAGAAGAGGAATGTGCTGAGGAGGAAGGAGACGAAGAGGATTTGCTCTCCGTCCGCCCACTAGGAATGCGTAACAGAGCCTGAGCAAACATATTTTTAACTTTCCAATAATTTTTCCTGCGTGTCCGAGCCCGATGCTTGGTGAGTTGCTGGACAACCACTTCTTCCTTCCAATCGTTAAGCATGCTTCTTAGATGCCTGGGGCCCGAGCTGTCATATCCACCCATCGAAGAGCCTCTGAGTCCCAAGCGGCCCGAGCGACCTCGTCCCTCGCTTCCTCGACGAGGAGCAACGCCCCGTGCAGGGAGGTGTGAACTGCTCTAGAGAATTCTGTTTGCAAAAGCTCCTGGTGGAAATGCAGCTGGTGGGACATGTAGAGCCGGCCCAATTCTAGAGAAAACTAGGGCTGAAATGACTGTTTCCTTCTGCCAACGGTGCCCAAATCCCACACATAATTGGCGTTATTGCTATAGTACTGAGCCACCTCCTTTGCCAGGGTCGAAAGGCCAGGCGAGTAAATACCCTCGGCCTCGTTAAACGCAAGAATTTAATGTGCATGAGGGGTTTCTAGAGGGGGATCCATGTGGTGTGGAGCTAGCGCCCTCCTCCCAGCTCCCACACACGTCGAGAGATGACGGCTGTCACCTGCATTCATGGAATGTGCATTTAATTATGAAAGTGAATTTATTATGTGCATTAAATGAGAGCCCTCAGATAAAGTTAATCTCATTCATTGATTATGATGGTTGAGTTAAATAGGGTTAGGAGTTGGGTGACTAAAGTATAAAAGAGGTCTAGGGAAATGAAAAATATATCATCTTCTTCAGTGTGTGTGATCATTAAGAAAGAGTGTGGGAGAGAGAAATACATTCATGATTCAATGTAGTGAATAATGGTCCAGTAAGAGAAAGTTTGCAGCCAGGAGGGAGAAGAGCACATTTGCCAAGTAGTGAGGCAGATTGCAGACATTCAGAGACAAAATCGTGGGTTTTGTTGCTACACAAAATCGAGGAGGGGGGTTATATTGCTCAGATCCATACAACAGATTTATGCTTAGATTTCAAGGCAATTTGTTCCTGCAGTTTAATGGCACAGATTCCAATGCAGTCAGACTGTTTTTCAACATTTAAATTTTGTTGCAGAGGCCGTACAACAGTAATCGGTACAACAGAAATCCATACAGCTATACAACAGTTGGAGGCTGGTATTTATTCCCGATTTTTGGCACGATTTCCTATACATTTTTCAGTTTGTCTTTGAAGAGAATTCTCTGCTGCAAATTTTTCAAGAACTCTTAATAAATTTCTCTTTCTGGGTTTTCCCCACATTGGGGTTTTGCCTAGGGCTTGGCCCTAAATCAGTTGTTCATATTCTTTCATTTTTATCAATGGATTGACTTAATGTATTTACTATTCAAGCTAAGATCAACATTAACTTAAGAGGAGATTTTAATTAATGTTTAGTATAACTCAGAGAAATAGTAAATCAAGATTAAGTCAAAGTGTTTGATAAAATTCCTAAGTGAACAATTGCTAGTTTTTGTCAGAGCAGGAATTCTGAAAGAATTGTGGACATATTGCTTCTTTCTTGCTGAGATAGTAAGAATAGTTAGTGCTTGTTGGTGCTTGTTCACTAATGAAGTGAATGAGGCTAAGGCACAAAGGAAAGTCAGAATTAGGGGTGTCCACTCTCTACAGTGGAAAGTCAGAATTAATGTTATTCTCAAGGAGAACAAGATCTGGCGTTTTGATAACACTGCAGTGACAACTTCCACTGATCCTAATGCCCTTGATATTCATGAAGTGAATGAGGCTAAGGCACAGAGGATCATTCTAGATGGAGTGAAAGATCATCTCATCTCACATTTGGCCGAAAAGAAGACAACTAAGAATATGTGGGACACACTTAAAAATCTTTACGAGGCAAATAATGAAAACAGGAAGATGGCTCTCAGAGATGAGCTGCACAGTGTGAAGATGGCCAAAGAGGAGAGTGTGGCTTCTTATCTGACTAGGGTGGCTTAGGTAAAGGATGAGTTTAGCAGCAATAGGTGAGGTCATTGCTGATTCCGAGATGGTGCAGATAGCCCTGAAAGGGTTCACTAAGGAATGGGATGTCTTTGTTAAGCGTGTGGTGGGACGAGAAAAGCTTTTGCACTGGAATAGATTGTGGGATGACTTTACTGAGGAAGAGATTCAGGAGGGGTCTCAAGGTAGAGTTTAGACAGAGAATGGTGTTGACGAGAACGTGGCCCTTGCATCCGTTGTTTTGCATGTAACCAGTATGGTCATTATGCTGTAAATTGCCCTAATGAAAAGAAATAGAAGAAAGGGCATGCTTCAGCTACAGTAGATGAATTTGCAGCAGAATTTGAAAAGGAATTCTCACTTGTCTCTTTTAACTCAAGCGTGGACAACACTAGTTATCAAAATGTAAGTACATGGATAGTTGACAGTGGGTCAACTGGTCATATGATAGGAGTATGGGGCATATTCCTGAGTATCACGGAAACAGGTCCAGGTTATTATGTTGAAACCAAAGAGGCCGGTGTTCGTGCAGTGAGAGTTGGGATAGTACGATTTCGACTTGAGTTTGGAGAAACTCTTGGAGTTGCATGGAGTTCTGTTTGTTCCGGGGTTAGAAGTAAACTTGCTTTTAGTATCAACTTTGGAAGACATTGGATATGGAGTATTTTTCAGGATTGGGCATGTGTTTCTATATTCAGTGGGAGCAAATCCGATCAATATCACGTTGCTTGATGATTGAAGAGGTAGATTATACATATTGTGAGGAGAGCCTACGTATGCAGAATCTGGTGTATGGTTATCAGATTCCGAGGATGAGAGGGAGACTGCAGTGGCACCAAGTATTCAGTCTCTGATTCAGGGAGAAGAGAGTAAGTCTCTTCAGAGTACCGGCAGGAGACTCAACTAGTACGAGAGGATTGAGCAAGCTCAGGATGGGAGAGCGGAGTCTTCTAGGAGCTCAAATTTCATAGTAGTCTTTAGACACATATCTTCAGATCAGATTCCAGAGCAAGAGGGTGTTGCTGCCAGGAATAGTGATCCAGGTGGAGGAGATATAGGTGTCGGAAGGACCTCCCTCGTTAAGAGGGAGTATTAAATTTAATTCGGGATGTCCTTTTCTGTGTTTTTTTGATGTCTATCATGGGGGGGACATAAGTTATATTCCCTAGATGTACTTTTTAATATAATGTGTTTTTATATTATAAAAGTGAGTTTGTACTTTATGAACCTAAAGTGATTTTAAGTTGTGGGATTGCTTTAAGAAATTCTCCCTACGGATAGGTAGAATCCCTCTTGGACCTAAGCCAAGACAGAAGCAAAACAAATGGACTTTGTTATCGGATGAACCAACAGGGCTAGTGTCCGATGAACAGATGTAGGGAGAAAGTGACCACTGTCACCTTAGCCACTCCTCCAACTGCTTCGGAGAGTCAGAACCTCCTAGGGGAGAGCCCTTCAAGGATCTGCAAGCCACTTAGAACAAGAAAAACTATGCCTTCTGGATGCCCTAGTTAGTTGTTAATGTAATTGTAACTTCGGAAGATATTCACTTGCATATTTTATGTTGTATTTGTATTTTATTATTGTACCTCCGACGGAGATGTTTATTCCTCCAGTCGAGAGAGTCATTATTGTACTTGAGTCATGCAAAGTCATTGAGGTTAACCCTCCATTGTATGTCGGGGCACTAGACCCTAGAGTTGAGTCATTAATGGGTTATTAGACTCTCCTAGAGGAGTCGGCCTAGTCAAGTACAACTAGGGGTGCTCCTCTCTATTTGCTCATTCACTCACTCATCAAGTTCGCATTAGTGAGGAGAAGGACAAGTTCGCACAAGTGGAGAAGAGAGAAACTGCTGAAGACCATTTCTACGTTTGGGGTTTATATTTTTGCTATTTTATTGTTGCTCATTCTATCTTTGAGGAAGTTGCGGGGTTTTCTCCTTTATGGTTTCCCCAAGGAAAAACTTTGTGTCTCTTGTCTCTTGTGTTTAATGTTGTGCATGTTATTCTCTCAGATAAGATCGTAGATAATCTTGAATTAAATTGTGAAAATCTAACATGGTATCAGAGCTAACCTGAGAAGAAGACACTGTACAATTGCAGAAGCTAGGGCTTCTTAATTTTTGGGTTTCTCTCCACAGATCATCAGCAAAAGGAGGCTAGGCTAACTCGCCTAAGGAAGGCACATCTTTTTGTCAAAGCAGAAGTTGATTCTGAGCATTTTCAGTTTTTGGCCTGTCATTGCTATGGGAAATTAGGGCTTTTCACAGAAGTGGAATTTTGGAGTGCTTTCAGCATAGGGAGATGCTCTTCATCAAAATCAAAATTTAGAGACCAAGATTGAAGTTGTTGAGTGGGTGGAACCCTAGGAAAAGTCAAACCCTAGTTTGACTATGGACCAGAAAAACCAGAAAACCATAAAGGACTAGAAATTGCACATCCGAAATTCGCAAGTCAATTTTTAGGGGTGAATTTTTGGAATCTTCAGAAACTAAGGGTACTAGCCTGCTCGCCTCTGTCAAGCGCATCTTTCCATCCAGACAGAAGTTTCAAATTCCAAGTTTGAATTTTTAGGGTTCCTCTGTCAAACCCTAGCCAACTCTAGATCCAGTTTCAGCAAATCAAGTGGTAAGACCTAAATCTTTTCTATTTCCATTTGAGTTTCTCATTAAAGATGTCTCACCACACCAAGCTTGAGGATAAGCTTGAAGGGGCTGATAACTTCCGAGCATGGAAGTATAGGATTGGGCTTGTCCTAGAAGAGAATGAATTGGACACCTATGTGAATGAAGAGGTTCCAGTTCTAGAGGGAGATGAGGCTAAAGCCTTACACAAGAAGAACCTGGTTAAGGCTAAGAGAACCATTGCAGATTCTATCAAGGACCATCTCATACCACATGTGTCATCTCTAAAGACACCTAAAGAGATGTTTGATGCCTTGACCACCTTATTTGAAGGGAGGAATATAAATAGAAAGATGACATTAAGGAACCAATTGAAGAATGTCAAAATACAAAATGCAGAGACCATGCAGTCTTACTTTACAAGGGTCTCTCAAATAAAAGAACAACTTGAAGCTATGGGAGAAAATATTGAGAATGGAGAAATAGTGATGACCACCTTGAATGGTCTTCCTAGGTCATGGGATTCCTTCATTCAAGGAATTTGTGCTAGAAATAAATTGATCACATTCAGTAGGCTGTGGGAGGAATGCTCACAAGAAGAAGCTCGACTTATAGCTCGAGAAAAGAAGATGGGTAATGAAGACCAGGCTCTCACAACACACACCAGGAAGAATAACAGTGAGAGGGAGCATTCTCACCACAGTAAGAAGGAGAAGCATCACCACCAAAGTCAGAGGGGGAACTTTAGAAGATCCATAAAAGATCTATCTAACATTAGATGCTATACATGTGATGAGAAGGGACACTACTCCAGAGATTGTCCCAGAAATAGAAGTGGCTCCAACAAGAAGAAGACCAACAAGAAAAGACACCATGCTCACACCGCGGAATATGATGAACCTGCAAGAAATAGAACCAGAGAAGAAAGTGAAGAATATTCAAGTGATGAAGAATATGTATTGTAATGAAGGTAACCGGTTACATGGGTTCATTTAGAAGGTTCCACCTCATAAGGTGAAACTAGAGATGACTTTCAGTATTACATGAAAGGAGTAGAAGAAGCTACTACAAAGTTGGACTCCGAAAAACAAATAAAGATCAATAATCTATGGAAGAATCTCTCATCCATTTTCAGCATTGGTTAAGGAAGCAAAATATCAAGAGGGAGCACACTCCAGTAATTCCTGCAAGGAAGAAAAAATTGAGAGGGAGTCCACCCAACAACCAAACAAAGATAAGTATTTGAATTGTCATTTCTTGTATATCTGATTACTTAAATAATATTGTTCAGTCATGTACATACTTATGCTCCTAGATTTAGGATGTATATCATGCATGTTAGAAAAGTTGCATTATGAACAAGATACTACTAATATGCAAGTAATGGGTAAGTGGCCCATGGTACTGTACAACATCCCATTGCTACTTATCTAGAATGAAACCTCTTTGTTGACATGTTGGGAGTAGTGCACACTCTTAACAATGTTCTGGTAGAGATGGAAGGCATCTGGGAAGTTACCGTATGAATACAGGACATGGATGAATGTTGCGTTGAATCATTGGCTAAGATAGTTGCATGACTGTGTGACCTATGTCTTTATGCATAAGAATTTGTTTTGAAAAAATATGAAATGTTTCTAATCATGCAACTAAATTGACTTGTAGGAAAGATCGTGTACTACAAGAGAGACTTGTTTCAAAGAACAAGTGACGATGATTTAGCTATAACATTCAAGAATATTTATGAAGTCAAGATGAAGACACTGAAGAACTTGAAGTTCCCAGGATCAGAGATACAACAATGGAAGGAGTAATTCCTGAAAACCAAGAACCTGTTGATCCACCTCGTGAGAAGAACTCCCACAAGAGGAAGCCGGCATGGGTACGAGAGGCAATACAAGATGCAGAGAGGTATGGCGCTCCAGAGGGAATGCACTGAGAAAGCAAGAGACCTAGGCCATACTCTAGCTATGTAGCCCTGCTATGTTACATCATTCACGAAGAACCTTCCAACTATGAGGAAGCAGTCGAGAAGAAAGAATGGAAGGATGCCATGATCGAAGAGTACCAGTCAATTATGAAGAATGATGTCTGGGAGGCAGTTCTGAGACCAGAAGGGAAGTTTGTTGTGACTTCCAAGTGGATCTACAAGATCAAGCATGTTGCAGGTGGCAACATAGAGAAACACAAGGCACGATTTATGGCACGTGGCTTCTCCCAGAAAGAAGGGATAGATTATGAGGAGACATTTGCACCTGTAGCCAGATACACTTCCATTAAATCAGTGCTTGCTCTGGTTGCAGTGATGAAGAAGAAGTGTATGTGGAGCAGCCACTCGGATTTGAGACACATGACAGGGAGACTCATGTGTGCAAATTGTATGGATTGAAACAGGCACCCAGGACATGGTACGACAGGATAGACAGCTTCCGACTAGTTTGGGATTTACCAAGAGTAAAGCGGATTCCAACCTTTACTACAAGGTTGAGGAATGGAACCCAATGATACTTCTACTTTATGTAGATGACCTGTTTGTGATAGGTGTGGATGGGTTGATTGTTGACACGAAGAGGAAGCTTGCTGCCAAGTTCGAGATGAAGGACTTGGGTATGATGCACTACTTTCTAGGCATGGAGGTGTCGCAGAGCGCTGATGGAATCTTCCTTGGACAAAGGAAGTATGTAGTAGAGATCCTGAAGAGGTTTGGGATGATGGACGGCAAGGCCATGGCCACACCTATGGCATCGAACCTGAAGCTATTGAGTGATGCTTCATCAGAGTCGGTTGCTGCCACGATGTATCGCCAGATGATTGGATCTTTGATGTACTTGACGAATACGAGACCAAATATTTGCTTTTCTGTGAACACATTGAGCCAGTTCCTGACAGATCCGAGACATGTTCACTTGATTGTTGCAAAGCATATTCTGAGGTACTTGAAGGGTACAGTTGATTATGGGCTCAAGTATGATGCGAATCAAAAGATTAACCTGGAGGGTTATGTTGATTTGGATTGGGCAGGCAGTGCCATTGATAGGAAGAGCACTTCGGGGTGCTGCTTTAGTTTGGCATCGAGTGTGAGTATAGCCGAAGCAGAGTATGTCGTAGCTTGTTCAGCTAGTTGTGAGGCAGTATGGCTGAGGAAGCTACTGTCTGATTTGTTTGATCTCCAGTTGGATGCGACTTGTGTATATTGCGACAACCAGAGTTGTGTGAAGTTGTCTGAGAACCCGATGTTCCATGACAAGTCGAAGCACATCGAGATCAAGTATCACTATATCAGGGATATGGTGCAGAGAGGAGCAGTGAAGCTCCAGTATGTTGCGACAGACAAGCAAATAACCGATGTATTGACCAAGCCGCTAGCCAGAGAAGTTTTAGAACTTCAGAGAGAAGCTTGGTGTATTCCAGATTGAGGTTCCTTCCAAGGGGAAGTGATGAGTCCGAAAGACGCAGATGCATTAGTCTTGCATGGTTGTAGATATGTCCTTCCATGTCGATAGACGTGTGATGTGCATCTGGGCTGTGCTCCATTGACATTGAGATGATCTGGATGTGATGAGGTGACAGTAGGAGATTCAGGTTTTGCAGAGGCATATAATCAGTCTTGGGATGCTCTTTCAGGTTTTGCAGAGGCATATAATCAGTCCTAGGAGATCCTGCAGGTTTTGCAGAGGCATGTAATCAGTCCAGGGATGCTTCTTCAGGTTTTGCAGAGGCATGTAATCAGTCCTGGGAGATCCTATAGGTTTTGCAAGGCAATGTAATCAGTCCTGCGATGTACACAGGTTTTGCATAGGCAATGTAATCAGTCCTGCGATGTACACAGGTTTTGCATAGGCAATGTAATCAGTCCTGCAATGTACACAGGTTTTGCATAGGCAATGTAATCAGTCCTGCAATGTACACAGGTTTTGCATAAGCAATGTAATCAGTCCTGCGATGTACACAGGTTTTGCATAGGCAATGTAATCAGTCCTGCAATGTACACAGGTTTTGCATAGGCAATGTAATCAGTCCTGCGATGGACACAGGTTTTGCAAGGCAATGCAATCAGTCCTGCGATGTACACAGGTTTTTGCAGAGGAAATGTAATAAGTCCTGAGATGCACCTACTTCATGGCTTGCTCGCAGAGATGATGAAAACCTACATGGAGGCTAGGCCTACATCCAGCATGAAAAAGGGCTGGCTCTGTAGAACTTCCTATGACGAGTAGATTGGAGATTGATGGACGAGATGATGAGGATAGCAGCAACAGTGACGATGATGATCCAACTTTGATGTTGATCCAGTGACGAAGACTTGTGCTGATGACTATGTCAAGAATACCTTCCTAGTTAAGAGGTATTGTTAATGTAATTGTAACTTCAGAAGATATTCACTTGCATATTTTATGTTGTATTTGTATTTTATTATTGTACCTCCGACGAAGATGTTTATTCCTCCGGTCGGGAGAGTCATTATTGTACTTGAGTCATGTAAAGTCATTGAGGTTAACACTCCATTGTATGTCGGGGCATTAGACCCCAGAGTTGAGTCATTAATGGGTTATTAGACTCTCCTAGAGAAGTCGGCCCAGTCAAGTACAACTAGGGGCTGACCTAGTTAGGTAAAAAGTCAAGTGAAAGTTAAAGTATAAATAGAGAGGGTGCTCCTCTCTATTTGCTCATTCACTCACTCATCAAGTTCGCATTAGTGAGGAGAAGGACAAGTTCGCACAAGTGGAGAAGAGAGAAGCTGCTGAAGACCATTTCTACTTTTGGGGTTTATATTTCTGCTATTGTATTTTTGCCCATTCTATCTTTGAGGAAGTTGCAGAGTTTTCTCCTTTATGGTTTCCCTGAGGAAAACTTTGTGTCTCTTGTCTCTTGTGTTTAATTTTGTGCATGTTATTCTCTTAGATAAGATCCTAGATAATCTTGAATTAAATTGTGAAAATTTAACATTAGTGACCAGTGCCTCAAAATGATTCTATGAATGAAGACATACTAGTCATGGAGAGTGTTTGCAGATGCTAAGAATAGATACAACAATTTATTATATGTACTCCAAGATATGCAAAATTGACTTTCAATAATATCCAAGCATATTAGAGATCATGTACCATAACATTAACATATGACATCAAGTCCTTCAATCACAGCAGTAGTATCTTTCAATGACAAGTTAAAGGACTGATGTAATACCACAGTCAACACTGTATATTAGTATGAAGATAGTCCAAACAACTGTGTGTAAGAGTAGTAAGTTAGGTGCAATGTATGTAATAATGTTTCCAATGTAGCTCCCAACACTTCACCACTTTTATGACAACCAAGTAAGAGCAATTTCAGACTTTGTATGATAGTATTACAACAATGATAAATTAGTCATTGGATGTGTAATCAACATATTTCAAGCATCCAATGAGACAATAGGTTTCAACCATCAACTACTTCTCTATATTAGTATTTATGCAATAAATGTAAATTATCAGATTTTTATAGCAGCCAGTAAACAAAGCGTTTCAGACCTCTTTTATCAGATGTAATAGCTCTTTAAAAACAATTGCAAGATACTAACTCCTTTAGTGCTTTATGTGTTAACAGTCTACAGTGGATGTAGACTTGTTTTGCAGCAGAGAAGAGGTCTGGTTAGAGGCAGTTGTAGCCTTCGGAGAGGCCCCAAATGGAGTACCTGAGGCTTATAGGACAAGGTTGAGGGCCAGGGCAAGCAGGAGGGGGTAGGCTGAGGGCCTTAAGAGGAAGGCCGAGCCTTTTTAGGGTTGGCCAAGGGTAGAAGGAGGAGGCTGAAAGGTACAGGAAAAAGGCCTTGGGAGAGGAAAAGAGGAGAAAGGAGGAGGAAGAAGAGAAAGAAGAGGAGGAGATGAAGGGAAGGAAAGAAGAGAAAGAGGAGGAGGAAAGGAAGAGGGAGATGAAGGAAAGGGAAGAGGATGGACAGGAGGAGGAAAAGAGGTAGGGCAAGTTGGTAAAGAAGGAAGGCAAGGGTGTATATTAGGAAGGAAGGGGAGGGCGAGCTCAATGATGAGGAGAGTGAACCCTAGAAGAGGAGGAAGAAGGGGCTGCTAGGGTTTAGAGACAAACCCTAAGTTTGAACTTAGGGCAAAAATCAAGTTTTTAGGCTCAGGATTTTGATTTTTAGGGTTTTAATTATGTACAAAATAAAAAAATAAAACCTAATTACAAAGAAATGCATAAATTTAAACTAAAATAAAATTTACAAATGTATGAACTAGGGTTTCTTTGGTAGAACTAAGAATAGTGACAAACTTAGGTTTTTAATGGATGTTACCCCAAACCCTAGTCTTGGAGGAAGGTGATTCTCCTTGTCAACTAGGTTAGGGCTTCTTGAAACAACCTCTAGGGCTCGTTTCAAGAGACTAAACTAGGGCAAAGTTGGAGCTCCAAGGCTAAAACTTTGTAAAAACCTCCTCTTGGGAACGTTCTTACTATGCAAAGGGGATATAAAAGTAGGTAAAGGCCCTATTCAAAGAGAATGCAGCCCTAGGGCTACCATTCAATCATTCAAGATGCAAAATTTACCTACCATTCACCAAGCAAGGCTGAAAATGTAAAAGACTTACTTGAGCGTGAGTTATTCCAACCATTTTAGCATCCATAAAGCATTAGCAAAGCAAAGATATCACCAACTTTCATCCACAAAAGCAAAGAGTCATGCCTCCAAGAGGTGCGCATCACTTCATAAGGCTAATCTTGGGTAAAAATGTAACATATTGAATTTTGTCCCATAAGTTGTGATTTGAAAATGAAGTGAGGAGATGCTATTTATATGCTTCTCACACGCACTTTTAAAATATAACCAGGCCGACGTGCCTTTAAAATGTCGATTTGAAATTATAACATGTCAACTTAAAATTATAACATAAAATGATATAAAATAATCAAGTCTGTAGGTAACGTGGGGCATTTTCCCCATAGTTTAACCCAAAAATGTCTAAAATAGCTAAAACTGAGCAAAATACCCCAAACTGAAGGCTAGAGTAGGCAGGGGGGAACGTCATACCCCATCTAACCCCAACAGTGTTGATAATCCCTTAACGTCGCCCTCGGAACAAGCAGTACGACCTGGTGAGAATGATGATGTCATCTCTGGAAGAGGCCCAAGAAGAGAGGGTGCTAGGCTGTAGAGGGACCAGGAGGGTGCCTGAGGTGACCTGGAAGAGAGGCAAGAGCCTCACAACTAAAGGAACCGTCACCGGAGTCATGAAACAAGTGGGAGGGTCATGTGACCCAATGACCCACCACTAGGAGCCCCGAACACCAACCTCAAGTCTACAAGCCCTTTAATGAGGTAGTCAACAATGCCACTAAGCCATAGTACTCCTAAGAGAAGGACCAAGGGGTCTTGCCATAACCTCCACTCAGAAAAATGCTGGATAACACCCCTCTTGGTATGAAAAAATGATCCTCTCTCCCTGGGGACACATCTGAAGGTGCGCTGGTATTGGTACCACACAACACTGGCTCCAACTGCGGGACGAGTGCTCTTCCTGGGAGTGCTCGAGAACCTATGAATCTTTTGGTACCTGTAGACCTACACACACATCAAACATCCAAGGAGATCAACAACATCATGAGGCAGACACTTCCGTCCTGCTTTGCTCAATAAAATGATATGGAAAATAAACTAAATGAACAGTCGACTAACCTATGTAGACATGAAGAATAACAAATGCAATGCATGGGTTATAGTATATGTCTAGCTCAAATGAAACTAAACCTACCTATGCTAAACATAAGAATCAGGAAGGTTAAGTGAAATAATACCAACAATGTAACCATTTGAGTAAGCAATTCATACCTAATCCCTTACCATTGTCTTTAGAAATAATCCATGATAAGATTTCATCGATCACAAAGCAAATACGTACCAAGGTCTCCATCAGGATAGGAGTTGAAGGCTGGGTGACTATGGGGACTTGGAATCTTTGATACTGTTGCCATGGAGAAGGATTTCTTTGACAAGCTTCATTTATCCATGCTTCTACTGGACTTATGTATGGGCCATCTCCATCATACATCTGTATTGAGAATTTTTTTTGCCTCAAACTAGTAGGCTGATTTTGAACTTGGGAGTCCATTATTAGAAGTGGACCTTGCAAATCTTTGTATGCCAGCTGCAACCTGTCCCTGTGCCTGCTTAAACATTTCTTTGGAGACACAAGCATATTGTTCATCTTTATAATAACCATGTTAGTACCCTCAATAATCTTTAAAACTTTGAAATTGTCAGCCACATAATTTATGCCTTCACATTTCAAACGAAAAGATAAACAATAGAAATCCTGACAATGTGAGAAGAATGTCATACATGTCCACATACCTGTATTGGTTTTACTGAAATGCATTGTTGGAAAGTTATTGATATTGGACAGAAAAGGCTAAACAACTTCTTGAATACCGCTCGAGGAACACACCTAGGAATAATAATCCGGGCTCTGAATAACTACGAGAGAATCCCCTGTATAACATGCTTCACTGTCCTCTATGCTGGACAAGTATGACTAAGTTGAATCCATGGAGATATCACTAGAGATATGGGACCCCAAATTCTCACACTATTTATCATAGTAAAACATCTGCATATGGCACTCATCTGTAATGGCAGGAGGAACCACATCTTGAGGTACCTCATCATCAAAAGGGCTGACCTAATCTTCATTATTAGCATCCTAAAGAGATGGAAGAATCTCATCTTGTTCGACAGGGCTTTCACTGATTATGTCTTCAATATCCTTGTCCGAGGTAATCATGACTTCTTCATCCCAAACAGTGTCAAATTCAGGGTCAAGCTGATCGATGTTATCCTATGGTTCTTTTGTGAATGGCTAGAAGACTTCATTGACTTCTTCTTCGTCACTGCAGATTCTGAAAACCACACTACCAGTTTCTTGAAGAATCGTAAAGTGGAGGACCCATAAATTTCCAATAATCATCATCCTCATGAATTGTCATTATGCTCCAAGAGATTCGAGATGTCATAAGAAATTGTTGTGTGGTGGCAAGGAGAATCCATCCCTTCCCTCTGTTCTTCAACTTCTTCAACTAGGACTTCTTGGTCTTTGGGTGTAGGATCCCAATCATATTCATCTTCATGAGGAACTTCGTCTTTGGATATTGTGCTTGAGATATCATCAATTAGATCTTGAACAATGGCCTCTTCAACTTGATTTTCGTTCTGGATTTCTTTACGGAACAAGTTCCTTGCATGTTTGACATGAGGCATCCATCTACGTTGTTTTCTAGGAAATCGACGTCTACAAAATAGTTCAATCAATTCAGAAAGAGAAAATATCTTAGCTTTCGGCAAGCTTGTGAACCAATCAACACAACTTCCTTTGGGCATAACAACAAAAACTTTGCGACCAGGTCTTCGGCATAACCCTCATTCTAATCACTAAATGGCTTCCATAATTCGTGTGGTAGTCCATCTGAATAACTTGGGAACTTTATTAGGTTGAGCGGAGCAAAATATACTTCCATTTCTGCAACATTCGGATTATTAGGATCTTTAAACTCAAACGGAATATCCTTGTTGATTTCTTCGTTAGTACCATCTCGTTTCTGGCTGTTTCCCAAGGTCTCTTCCCATATATGGTTGATCACAGCCTTTCTTTCATGTTCTTTCATATCATGATCCCATTCCTCACTGAATGCATTGATCACCTGCGTGAGTGAAGAAATTTTTTTACAAGGAAATCCTTCATACCAATTTTTGACATCCTAGTTGTCCTCCAAGTTGAGAGACAACAGAAAAAGCTTCATTCTAATATCCTCATGTATGATATTTTTTTTTGGGGAAATTTCAGGAATGCCCATATATGTGTTGCTACTTGATATTTGTATTCATGAAATACTGTAAAAAGTGCTTTCACATTGTCTTCAATGACATACTGATGTGGATAGCCCGGAATGTATGAAAAATCCAATATATCCAACCACGATTCGTAAGAAGGTGCCATATCATCGCTTGGCCTTGCTCTTGCAGAGTACTTCTTTTATGTTTTTCAATAGGAGTCACCAAGAAAGCCCTGCCAAGTTAGACTTAAACAAATATTGCCAAAGTACCAAACAACAACGTACCTGATTCAATGGGCTGAGTTCTTGGTGGAGTCACTAGATAAACCTGTCAAGTTAGTCATTACAAATATAAAAATATTGATAACGAGGACGTACCTTAAGATTTACCAATGTGTCGTTCTTGCACGTATAAGTTGCCTCGATTGATCTTGAGGTTCCCCGACAACGACGCCAAAATGTTACCGACGTTGCCGGACTTAACGAAATTCTTTTGAATTGGAGTCTCCAGGTAAGATTTGCAAGATTAGTCCTTAACAATAATATTTTCAAAATACCAATCAAAGAATTATCTCAATTTTCTTACCAAATGTCGTTTTTGCCAGGGGTGTAAATGACTTCGGATAAACCACTTCAATCTTTGAAATGTCCCCGGTAACAACGCTAAAAATGTTACCGGTTGAACGAGCAGGGCTAGTGTCTGATGAACAAATGTACGGAGAAAGTGACCACTGTCACCTTAGCCACTCCTCCAACTGCTTCAGAGAGTTGGAACCTCCAAGGGGAGAGCCCTTCAAGGATCTGCAAGCCACTTATAACAAGAAAAACTATGCCTTCTGGATGCCCTAGTTAGTGACCAATGCCTCAATATGATTCTATGAATGAAGAATACATACTAGTTATGGAGAGTGTTTGCAGATGCTAAGAATAGATACAGTAATTTAGTATATGTACTCCATGATATGCAAAATTGACTTTCAATAATATCCAAGCATACTAGAGGTCATGTACATATGACATCAAGTCCTTCAATAACAACCGTAGTATCTTTCAATGACAAGTTAAAGGATTGATGTAATACCACAGTCAACACAGTATATCAGTATGAAGACAGTCCAAACAATTGTGTGTAAGAGTAGTAAGTTAGGTGCAATGTGTGTAATAATGTTTCCAATGTAGCTCCCAACACTTAACCACTTTTATCACAACCAAGTAAGAGCAATTTCAGACTTTGTATGACAATATTATAACAATGATAAATTAGTTGTTGGATAGATGTGTAATCAATATATTTCAAGCATCCAATGTAGACAATAGGTTTCAACCATCAACTACTTCTCTATATTAGTATTTATGCAATAAATGTAAATTATCAGACTTGTATAGCAACCGGTAAACAAAGTGTTTCCGACCTCTTTTATCAGATGTAAAAACTCTTTAAAAACAATTGCAAGATACTAACTCCTTTAGTGCTTTATGTGTTAACAGTCTACAGTGGATGCATAACTGCTTTGCAGTAGAGAAGAGGTTTGGTTAGAGGCTGTTGCAGCCTTGGAGAGGCCCCAAATGTAGGACCTAAGGCTTATAGGCCAAGGCCGAGGGCCAGGGCAACCAAGTGGGTGTAGGCCGAGGGCCTTAAGAGGAAGGCCGAGCCTTTTTAGGGATGGCTGAGGGTAGAAGGAGGAGGTTGAGAGGTGCAAGAAAAAGGCTGTGGGAGAGGAAAATAGGAGAAAGGAGGAAGAAGAGAAAGAAGAAGAGGAGAGGAAGGGAAGGAAAGAAGAAAGAAGAGGAGGAAAGGAGGAGGGAGATGAAGGAAAGGGAAGAGGATGGACAGGAGGATGAAAAGAGGTAGGGCGAGTTAGTAAAGAAGGAAGGCAAGGGTGCAAATTAGGAAGGAAAGCGAAGGCGAGCTCAATGATGAGGAGAGCTAACCCTTGAAGAGGAGGAAGAAGGGGTCGATAAGGTTTAGAGAGAAACCCTAAGTCCAAAATTAGGGCAGAAATAAGGTTTTTAGGCTTAGGGTTTTAATTATGTACAAAATAAAAAATAAAACCTAATTACAAAGAAATGCATAAATTTAACCTAAAATAATATTTACAAATGTAGAAACTAGAGTTTCTTAGGTAGAATAGTGACAAACATAGGGTTTTAATGGATGTTACCGCAAACCCTAGCTTTAGAGGAAGGTGACCAGCTAGGGTTCTTGAAACAACCCCTAGGGTTCGTTTCAAGAGCCTAAACTAGGGAAAAGTTGGAGCTCCAAGGCTAAAAATTTGTAAAAACCTCTCCTTGGGAGCGTTCTTACTATGCTAAGGGGATAGAAAAATAGGCAAAGGCCCTATTCAAAGAGAATGCAGCACTAGGACTACCATTCAATCATTCAAGATGCAAAATTTCCCTACCATTCACCAAGTAAGGCTAGAAATGTAAAAGAATTACTTGGGCTTGAGTTATTCCAACTATTCTAGCATCCACAAAGCATTAGCAAAGCAAAGATATCACTGAATTTCATCCACAACGGCAAAGAGTCATCCCTCCAAGAGGTGCGCATCACTTCATAAGGCTAATCTTGGGTAAAAAAGTAACATATTGAATTTTGTCCCATAAGTTGTGATTTGAAAATGAAGTGAGGAGATGCTATTTATATATTTCTCACTCACTTTTAAAATCTAACCAGGCTTACATGCCTTTAAAATGTCAATTTGAAATTATAACATGTCAATTTAAAATTATAACATAAAATGATATAAAATAATCAAGTCAATGGGTAACTTGGGACATTTTTCCCAGAGTTCACCAAAAAATGTCTAAAATAGCTAAAATTGAGCAAAATACTCCAAACTGAAGGCTGGAGTAGGCAGGAGGGGACGTCATACCCCATCTAACCCCAATAGTGCTGATAATCCCTCAACGCCCTCACACAACAAGCAATGCGACCTGGTGAGGATGATGACGTCATCTCTCAAAGAGGCCCAAGAAGAGAGGGTGCTGGGCTGCAGAGGGACCAAGAGGGTGCCTGAGGTGACCTGGAAGAGAGGCAAGAGCCTCACAACTAAAGGAACTGTCACTGGAGTCATGAAACAAGTGGGAGGGTCATGTGACCCAGTGACCCACCCCTAGGAGCCCTAGACACCAACCTCAGGGCTACAAGCCCTTTAATGAGGTGGTCAGCAATGCCACTAAGCCATAGTACTCCTAAGAGAAGGACCAAAGGGTCCGGCCATAACCTCCTCTCAAAAAAATGCTAAAGAAGAAGAGTGAGGGAGAGTAGATGACTTACCTCCTTACTGACGGTTGTCCTCACTGCTCTAGCCTTTAGGTTTGATGTCCAAAGCTCCAAAGTTGAGTAGATCGTGTGGAGACAACACAAAAGACTACTCTCCTTCTACACATTAAGCATAAAGAAGCCTACTTACTTTAAATGCAACAATAGTAAGCATACATGTAAATGAAGACATATATGGGAGAAATAGGCCAAGTTGTATTAATGGAAAGCCATAAAGAAGCATGTACAATGGTATTCTTGACTTGCGGCAACACTTCCTCAAAGATTCCCTTCCAGATCCTTTGAGAATCAAGCTAACATAAGGATGGCATCTCCAAGCATACTTTCCATGTGTGGGATTCGAGGTAGGAGCTTCATTTATAGGATTTGGGAGCCCAAACAACCATGGAGAAATGTTTGGATCACAAGAAGATATCATGGATCATGAGAGGATTGACATACTTAGGATGGTATGGAGGAGAGGATTAGAAGATATCATGGATCATGAGAGGATTGACATACTTAGGATGGTATGGATCATGAGAGGATTGACATACTTAGGATGGTATGGAGGAGAGGATTAAAAGGGTAGACCTAATCTCCCAAAATCCCTCTCAAATCTTGATCCTAAACTCAAGGAAGAGTGGTTGGAGGAGATTTTCGCTCCCGTAAAGAAGGCCAGAGAGTGACAAAGAGGAGATTGTCACTCCCTAGACAAGGGGAAGGGTGTGAAAATTCTTGTACATGGCTAAAAATAGGGTTTGTTGAAGTGGATTTTTCGACCTCCTAATGATGGATTTCTTCCTCGAACATGTTTAGGGACCATAACAGGCTTTAGGTTTCCCTCTAGAACACTTCTAGGAAGCATTATAACCACATTTCCATGGTGATGAAATAGAAAACTCAAGGAGGACACACAAATGTGACATTTTGAGGTGTAACAGGTGCCCCCTAAACTGTGAGGTCAGAAGGGAATCTGATGGCTGAACACTTTTCTAAAATACAGGTGCAAAGGAGTGTTTGGAAGAGAGCCGGAAAGAAGTTGCAAGCAAAGACCAAACAATATATCTGCATCATCCCCGAGGTTGGCATACCCATGCTCGGAATAAACAAACTCAAAGCATGGCTGTCGACCAATACATTATAGATCCATGACAGTGTTGACTCAGGATACGGCCACCGACATACAATGTGGATCTGTACCTAAAATGATTGGAAAAGATCATGGCTACAAGAATACAAAGTAGATCCATGATATAACAATGACACAAACACAGACCAATACAAAGTGGATCTGTGTGACAATATACATATCAGTGCCAACATGATGTCCATGTAGGAACCTACTTAAAAAATCTCCATCGCATCCTAGATAAAGTACATAACAAGAGTCCCGAGGGTCTTCAACCCGATCCTGAAGTGATATGATTCTAGCCATGTGAACTGAACATGGTAGAAACAACTTGATTATCGGTCATTGATGTAAACCGTTAACAAGTGCGAGGGAAATCACCAATGATGTCAATGACTCCCAAGGTATCCTAGTACATTCCAACAAATGTGAATAATAAGTGAGTTGAAGTCGAACACTCGTGGAATCACCCGATCAGAGGTCATTGATGCAAACCTACTATCGGAAGCGAAGAAACCTGCCATTGAGGCATGCAGGACCCAAGGTACTAAATGGACTTTAAGTCTAGTTCTCGGATGATATGTTGGAGTCGACAGGAAACCGACACAGGAAAGTGATGTAAAGTAATGGATCAAATGAGCATAAATTGACACAAGGATGAAGGTCGATAGGACTACAAAAAGGATGACTCAGGTTAACTTCCCTTGAGCATTGAATGGCACAACAAGTGACTTGGCAACATTGACTCAACAAGGTGGAGACCAAAACATAATGCGACAATGATTAAGGCATTATTTGGATGGACCAAAGGAGTAAGATGACTCATGGAATTGGTATAACTCAGAGGCAAGCAGATTACCCAACTATAAGAAAAGACGCAAACATATTACCCAGCTATAAGAAAAGATGCAAACATGTGCCATGTTCAACGGTGACAACAAGTTGCCATAAAGCTTCTCAACAAAACTAACCCATTTTTCCCAATTTCCCCCCCATCATGATTGATTAGTACCTCTTTGCTTTTTAATGAGCTTGAGGAGGATAACAAATACTCTGTATAGCTCATCTTAGATGAGTCCCTCAATATATGTTTAATGAACCTGAAGGAGAGGTTCGGTCCCATATGGGTCCTTCGATGCATTGTTTTACGACTCCAAAGAAGGTAAACTCGACGATCTTTTCACATTTAGAGAGTTTGAAAAGAATCTAAAGAAGACTCCAAAATGGTTCTTTTTCGTAAATTTAGTCTCCTTGCTCGAAAAAAGATAAAACAATGCGAGAGAGAACTCTTCTAGTCAATGATAGACTAGAGTATTCCTTTTTCGTAACTAGTCCAAATGGTTGGAAAAGGGGTAAACTATCACCAAATGGACGTCGTTTCAAATTCTTTCACAAGCGTGAAAGAAACAAGTTTGCTCAACAATCTTTTTATGTTTAGGGAGTCTGAAAAGTGCTTAAAGAGGACTCCAAAGAGTTCATTTTTCATAATTAGTCTAACGAGGTTGAAAAAAGGGATAAACTATCACTCGAAAGATGACTTTGTCATGGTTGATAATCGAGTACGACAAAGACTAAAAGTAAGCTCGGCACAGTTCCTTATCCGTAAATAGTCTGTTGAGGCCAGATAAAGATATAAACCTATACTTGTCAGACACTTCCTCATTATTTTACGAGTATGAGAAAAGCGGACTAAACTCGACATTTGTTTACTCAATTTTAATGAGCACGACTGTGGTATCAAAAGCACTCGAAATCTTTTTCATGTTCTAACTAGAGCACGGAAAAATAAAAAGTAAGCTCAATACCTCTTATTGTTTTTAACAAGCTCGAAGACAGGTGAGAAGAATGCTCAAGGTATCTGCTTCATTTTCTAACGAGTTTGAAATAGAGAATGAACTATGCTTGGAGCTTCTGCTTCATTTTTTAACGAGCTTGAAATAGAGAATGAACTTTGCTCAGAGTTTCATTTTCGAGCTTGAAATAGAGAATGTACTATGCTCAGAGTTTCATTTTCGAGCTTGAAGTCGAAAATAAACCGTGCTCGAAATGATACCCATTGGTAGGTTTCTTCCCAACATGATATCTAGAGGTTGGTACTTTGGGTGATACTCATTAACGAGTTTTCTCCAAACGTGATGTCCATAGGTTGGAACATTGTCCCCAACATGATCCAACAAAATTTAACGGCTTAACTCCAGTATGTTGTCCAGAGGCTGGAGACATGCCCCCCAAGCTTCGTTTCATCTGCCGACTCTTTCGCTTCACCCAATTATACTCTTGGTTACTATTAGGAAAATGTTCACCAAAGAGAGAGGAATAAAGAGGATCAAGTGACATAGGTAGATGAAATGAAGGTTCAAGTACTAGATATGGTGGAAGACTCTACCTAATTGGAGGGGGGTCTGTTTCATTTTTTAATGAGCTTGACACAAACAGCGAACTATGCTCGTAATTATTTGTTTCATTTTTTAACGAGCTTGACACAGAAAGCGACCTATGCTCGTGATTATTCGTTTCATTTTTTAATGAGCTAGACACAGAAAGCGAACTATGCACATGGTTTATTTGTTTCATTTTTTAACGAGCTTGACATAGAAAGTGAATTATGCTCGTGGTCCTTGGCCATGGTTTCCAAGAGGTCTTCATCGGATGGAAGAATAATACTTTGGAAAAAATGCATGCCAAGAGACTCAATAGGGGTAAATAGGGGGGAGATTAGGCTCCAATGACCCCATTGAAGGATTTAGTTCATATGGACTAGATACTACCCAAGGATCATATGATTCAGGGGATTGTTGTACCATGGATGAGATCATATTGATCGTGGCAACTTGCGGTGGAGGATCAGGAATAGGTAAAGGGAAGATTCCCATGAGTGAAGAGTCTTTAAGCAACCCTACTCCAACATCCTCATAATAAAGCTTTGAATGTCCCAAAAGAGGGACATTATGGGCAGAGTTGTCATGGATATTTGGCATACAATAGTCAAGTTGGTCTATCATAACAATTTTCCCTTGATGGGGAAATTGTACTAAGAGAAAGATTGAAGAGGCAACAACAGTTATGGCATAAAACCAATTTTGACCAAGTAGCAAAATATAATCCAAGGGCGTGTCTACCACTTCCACATGAATGGAAACAGTCTTGCCCCCTAATTCCACGGCTAATGAAGGTAGAAGTCCATATGGTTGAAAACCGCGACTATCGAATGCTTTAAGGGTTGTAGGAGATTGGTTGCATTAGGAGAACCTAGGGCCCTCCATCAAGATAAAGATATAATGGAAGTAGAGGCACTTTCATCCAAAACAGTGTAATGGATGCTTTTCCCACAAACATTGGTATTAATTTGAAGCGCAAGTTGGTGGGAAAGCCTCGTTTTAAAATATTCCAGATGAAACATAATGGAATTTGATGTTTCTGAATCCATGACTCCAAGAGTTGACAAAAGGGTTCTACGTTGGCTAGGACAATTTTGTAGAACCTCAAGAGTCGACATGGCACAGGGTGCTTGGGCCAAATCCTCAATAATGTTATAATTCTGAGCGGCACGAGCACTTGGATTAAATGCCACCTTCTGAATGGTGGCCTTAGGTGGGTGCAATACAGAGTCAGCAATGGGCTTCTTTATTTGAAGAGGGCTCGAAGGAGGGGGAGGAGTGGTGGATGTGGAGGTGGAAGTCTTGTCAGAATGTTTTATCTGGAAGGCGTTCATATGTCTGAGACCTGGTAGTTAAATCGATCGTCTCATTACACATGAAAATATTAGCATTTGGGAATGCATCCTCTTGATGGGGATGGTTCGTGTTGCCCCTTGTGGGGGATTAATGTTGTGCTCAACCATTTGCTATTGTTATGGAGGGAAAGGGTCAGTCAACATTGCCGGTTGGGAGGCACCTTTCAAGAACTTATTGACTTCCTCACGACGAGGACAGTCTTTAGTGTAATGGTCACCTCCGCATATCAGGCATGGAAACTTTGCCTTCCTCTTAGGTTTGGTTTCAACATTGGTTTCTTGAGTTTTGGGATTCTCTTGCTGATTCAAAGGCTTTTTGGATTTACCTTTATTTTTCTTCTTGCCTCTAGATGATTGAGATG
Source organism: Larix kaempferi (assembly GCA_027924585.1). NCBI lineage: Eukaryota > Viridiplantae > Streptophyta > Pinopsida > Pinales > Pinaceae > Larix > Larix kaempferi. The sequence continues at coordinate 242,385 of BSBM01001023.1, forward strand.
AAGAAGATTGGAGCATATTCACCTTTGAAGTTTGAGCAGGAGAAGGAGTGGTTTTGGTGTTGCTTATAGTCCGGTGTGGGATTGGAGTAGAGGTAGATTGTGTTTGTTGTCCAGTCGATTGGGGCACAGGCTGTGTCTTCATGGAACCTACAATGCCGTCGGCAGGAGGTTCTGTAGAAGGTCTTGAAGGGTCACTTGTTGGATGATGAGCATTAGGGATTAAGTCGTATAATGTGCCGGATTGGGAGCAATTCCAAATATTGGGCACGACTGATTACCTGCTCCTTTGTTACAGTACCTCCCATGGCAACATCCCTTGCTTTAGGTGGCAACAATGACTTCGTAAACCAATCAGCTAACAATTGGTTCGAGATAGTAGCTTTAATTAATCTACGTTGCCTCCACTCATGTATATGATCAGAGATGTGAGTGGAAGTGGATTGTCTCAGCGAAGTTAAAAGTTTAGTCCTAGTTTCGTATCAGATTGGTAATTGAAAATGTATAAAAAAGGCCATGGCTAGGGAGTTGAAATCTTCGAAGGAGTGTCATGGTAATTCAATATACCACTTAGCTGCAGTACCAGTAAGGGTCCTTTGAAAGAGCCTAAACGGATAGAATCATCCATTAAAGAGTTCAAGAAACACCATAAATGATGAGTCATTACATGGTTATTAGGATCCTCACCCGATTTTTCGTCAAATTTGGGAATGTCCGATGGGAGTTTGGTAGGGATGGGAGGCCAAAATTGGGCATGTTGAATGGGATCATTTGTCAAGCGCGACAATACTGGCAGATCCAAAGTAACTAGAAAGGGTAATTGTCGGTTTGGTTGTGGATACTGGTAATATTGGTAAGGCATAGAAATACTAGTCGCACCTAAGGTTGGTTGAGATGGGAAATTGAAACTTGTTGGTCCTCCCGTAGACAGATTTTGGGGGAATTGGGAGGTAGGAACCATTATGTTGGATGGGTAGGCCTCCTTGCAGAGGGATACCTGTCGGATTGGGTTGACCCCATGGAACATTTATGGCTCCTGGATATGCTAACCTAGTATAAAGGGGGGTAGTGGTAGCCATGGAGGTACTAGGCTAGGCAATTGGTCCTCCCATAAATGGTTCGCTGCTAGTGAAAGTTTGCCCTGATGCTGGTTGTTGCCCCCAAATCGATTGTTGCCCAAAAACTAAGGGTTGATCCCTGGGCGCAAGTTGCTCCCCAGTCATAGCTTGCCCCCCTAGGTAAGATACAGATGGATTTACCGTCTGGGTGGTGGCAGGAATTGATGAAATAATTTGTGTAACTGCCATAATATTACCTATTTGGGGTAGGGAGGGTTGGGTCAAGCTATCGGTGATGGGACCCAATGTTACACCTTGATGAGTTGCTCGATTAGAGTAGTATGGTAAGGAAGTAGCAAGTAGATCACTTGGTGTAAGTCTAGGTAACTCTCTACGAGTAGAGGTGTGACCTGAGTCAATTGCGAGAAGGTTTGTGCGCATAAAAAGTAAAGCCGGGTTCACTTGGCCTACCTGGGGGATACTTTGGGCCAAAGAAGTTTTCCATAAAGGAGTAGTGATGACAGTATGAACCACAGTGGTTCTTGTTGGATTATCCATAGTGGCAATCGGGGATGTGGTCAATCGATCAGAAGAATGAGATGGTGTCAAAATCATATCCGAAGGTTGCCTATAATACGTGCTAACTAGCAATCGATGAGGAGAAGAAGCGCCAAAATCTATAATAGAAGGTAATTCTACGAGTACTGGACCGGTAGTTCTCATGAGGGGGATTTGCGGGAGGGACGGGGCCTTCCATAATAGTTTCAACTTCTTCAATCTGATTGTTGAAGGGATTGATACTTCCAACCTCAGAGGGGGTTCCTTCGTTAATAGCTCCCTCATTGGAAGAATGACATGAATGTTGTGAAGGTGGAGGCCCTTGCTCCTCTGATGCCAACCCTTGCATTCTACGAGATCTTCGTAGACCTCGGTCAACTAGTGTGAAAAAACAACGATTCCTAGGGCCAACTACGAATGCGAGAAGACCACACCCCTATAAAGAACTAAAGGTAATCAACCAAGCAATCAGTAAGGGATCTTTCGAAGACAGGATATCAAGCCATCAACCAAGAAATGAGAGACAATTACCCACAACTACTCCGCAATGGACTTCCATAAGTGCAAGTATCGGATGCAACCAAGTGCCCTCCTAAGGAGCCAAAATCATGTGTTGCACGTCTTTCTCAGGTATTGACAGGACCACTGCTGCAATTACCTGGGAGATAACCTAGGAAAAGCAACTAATGCTACCACTTCACGCTTGTTGGTTGGGCGGAATGGTCGTGGGAGAGGGCTTCTGCGAATGGGCAGGGAACGTAAGACAACTATCTTAGAGCCAAAGCAACTCTGATAGTGGTGTGACCCCAAGGACTTGCCACTACTAAGATTACTCCCTAACTCGCATAACCCCACCAAGAGAGAATGTCGGGGACCGATCTGAACACTCTTATCGACTTCTCCTACTTCTTGAATCCTGTGTTAGAGGAGCTTTCCCAACAAGCACCTCATGCTACTAATGGATTTTCGTTCATTAGTGTTCCTAGTCTCGTTTTAGTAACTCTTGGACAATTTACTCACTTTTCCTAGTTCAAAAGTCCTAATCCCTATGCTATTGTTGGTGCGCTATAAAAAAAAGTGTAATTAATTTTATTAGCATGCACGTCTATCTTAGGTATTGAAAACACCACCGTTGCAGTCACCTGGGAGATAACCTAGGAAAAGCAACTAATGCTACCACTTCACGCTTGGTGGTTGGGTGAAACAGTTGTGGGAGAGGGCTTCTGCGAATAGGCAGGGAACATAAGACAATTGTCTTAGATCCAAAGCAACTCAAATAGTGGTGTCACCCCGAGGACTTGCCACTACTAAGATTACTCCTTAACTTGCATAACCCCACCGAGAAAGAATGTCGGGGACACTCTTCTCGACTTCTCCTATTGCTTGACTCCTATGTTAGAGGAGCTTTCCCAACAAGCACTTCATGCTACTAATGGATTTTCCCTCATTAATGTTCCTAGTCTTGTTTCAATAACTCTTGGACAATTTACTCACTTTTCCTAGTCCAAAAGTCCTAATCCCTATACTACTGGTGGTGCGTTATAAAATAAAAAAGTCTAATTAATTTTATTAGCGCGTGATTGATTTCAAGGCTGTTCTTTACTCAAAAGGGGAAACGGAAATGAAACTAATGATATGAAGACTCAACGACCCGAGATCATGCAAACTAAATGAGATGCATAAGCCTTCAATTCAATGATGTCTATCTACGGGGGAGAGATCTTTTCTGTTTTCAATGCAACAAACACCTGATGCCAATGCACTTTTTCTTTTCATTTTTATGGATGAATACAATGCCAAACTAAACTCCAAACATTCACCAAAATCTAAACTTTAATGTGACAAGCAAATCCTTCAAGCAAACACCAAAAGAATAAAATAAACTTTTTCTTGTTTTCTTGTTTCCAAAAATCCTAAATTGCATAAAAGAATTGAAATAACTTCTTTGTTTGAATTGAAAAGATTCAATTCCCTTTACAAAAGTTTAAGGAGCAAAGAAGATAAAACGCTCTTGTACTTTCAAGGGTTTCCTAATCGCATAAAAATACTTGAAAAATGTCTTTTTTTGTTTCAATTTTGAGAAGATTCAATGCTTCTTCAAATGAACTTAAAGGCACAGATGAGAGAGAACTTTCAACTTTACCAATACTTTCAAATGACTCAACGGACTTGAAATCTAATCTTCTTTGATTCAATTTAGAGACCCAATGACAAATATAACAAATCCAAGGCCAAAGAAGACAATCAAAGCTTTCAATTTCCAACTACTTTTAAATTGCACCAAATGGTTCAAAAACAAGTTTTCTTCTTTGTTCTACTTAAAGTGAAGGAATTTAAATTTTAAACACTTTTGCAATCAAAGTAAGCTCAAAGAAATTGAAGAAGACAAGTACCCACTCAAGGCAACAAAATTGAAAAGAATTGGATCACCCAAGTGCTTTCAATCTTGTCACTTATAAACCAATAAGACCAAACCACACAAAAGAGATCTTTTGAAACCCCAAATGTTCAATCCAAATAAGACTGGATTGTAAGGAAGAGCTAGAACAGGGCTACAAACTCCTGGGCTTGTAAGGGATTAGTGATTTCACTCAAAACACAAACAATCAGAAAATTTGGTGTAAAAAGGCCCAAACAACACTTTACTTTCCAAACCACTCAAGTAGGTCCCAAACAGAGCCAAGCAAGCTTTGAGGATGTTGGACTCAATGTAATAGAGGCTTAAATGCCACTGAACAAGAGGAACCAAGTCAGGGAAGTGATGAACTCAACAAAGGATCAGGTTAACCTAAGTTGTTTTCAAGCTTCGAAGGATCCCATGGAGGGATCTCAAAAGGATTAAAAAAGCAATCAAATGCTCTGATTAAGAGCATACACCACTTCAATCGGGTAGCAAAGGCTCACACAAACAATGTTGAAGCAAAAGTTTGAGCAAAACCAAGCCAAAGGACCCAAAAAATGTAGAGAAATGTTGCTCCCTCACTTCACAGACAGAGCGAAAAAATGGGATTTTCCCTCCCTAGTAGACTAGTAGAGGGTGTTAAAGTTGAAATTGTTGCTCCCTAGAAAACTAGCAAGGGGCAAAAATCAAGAATTTTCGCTTTGTAAGCTCCTTTGGGGGGGCTGAGAGGGTGATAAATTTCATGAAAATTGGGAAAATGAATGTTTTTGCCTAGATCCAAGAGTGGATCAGGTCTTAGGCTCAAAATGCTTCTCAGTAATGATTAGAGAAGACAAAAACTCAAAAGAAAATAACACTTGAAGAGACTAGGGAAAATGGTCAAAAACTAGGGAAAGTCTCTAGTATGGTTGCCAGTTTCTGTTGTAGGAAATTCTCCCTACGGATAGGTAGAATCCCTCGTGGACATGTGAAAGTTCCCTAGATCCCTAAGCCAAGAGAGAAGTGAAACAAACGGACTCTAACTTTCTCCTAGACCTAGGTTTTATGCATACAACAAGACAAGATAGGAGAAGAATGAGGGAGAGTAGATGACTTACCTCCTTACTGACGGTTGTCCTCGCTGCTCCAGCCTTTAGGTTTGATATCCAAAGCTCCAAAGCTGAGTAGATCCCATGGAGACAACACAAAAGACTACCTTCCTTCTACATGTTAAGCATGAGGAAGCCTACTTACTATGAATGCAACAATAGTGAGCATACATGTAAATGAAGACATATATGAGAGAAATATGCCAAGTTGTATTAATGGAAAGCCATAAAGAAGCATGCACAATGGCAGCACTTCCTCCAAGCTTCCCTTCCAGACCCTTTGAGAATCAAGCTAACATAGGGATAGCTAGCATACTTTCCATGTGTGGGATTCAAGATAGGAGTTTTATTTATAGGATTTGGGAGCCCAAACCACCATGGAGAAATGTTTGGATCACAAGAGGATATCATGGATCATGAGAGGATTGGCATACTTAGGATGGTATGGAGGAGAGGATTTAAAGGGTAGACCTAATCTCCTAAAAGCCCTCTCAAATCTTGATCCTAAAGTCAAGGAAGAGTGGTTGGAAGAGATTTTCACTCCCCTAAAGAAGGCCATAGAGTGACAAAGAGGAGATTGTTGCTCCCTAGACAAAGGGAAGGGGGCGAAAATTCTTATACATGGCAAAAAATAGGGTTGGTTGAAGTGGATTTCGACCTCCTAATAGGCTTTCGGTTTCCCTTTAGAACACCTATCGGAAGCACTATAACCACATTTTCATGGTGATGAAATAGACGACTCAAGGAGGACACACAAATGTGACATTTTGAGGTGTATCAGGGACCCAAAAAGTGTATTTGATGTGCATTTAATTATTAAAGTGAATTTGTTATGTGCATTAAATGAGAGCCCTCAGATAAAGTTAATTCATTCATTGATTAGGATGGTTGAGTTAGTTAGGGTTAGGAGTTGCGTGACTAAAGTATAAAAGAAGTCTAGGGAAATGAAAAAGATATCATCTTCTTCAGTGTGTGTAATCATTGAGAAAGAGTGGGAGAGAGAAATACATTCATGTGTGATTGAATGCAGTGAATAAGAGTCTGGTAAGAGAAAGTTTGCAGCCAGGAGGGAGAAGAGCACATTTGCCAATGAGTGAGGCAGATTGCAGGCATTCAGAGACAAAATCGTGGGTTTTGTTGCTGCACAAAAATCGAGGAGGGGGGCCATACTGCTCAGATCTGTATAGCAGTTGTACAACAGATTTATGCTCAGATTTTCACTGTATTGCACAGATTTCAAGGCAGTTTGTTCCTGCAGTGTATTGGCACAGATTCCAATGCAATCAGACATTTTTCAAGCATTTAAATTCTGTTGCAGAGGCCGTACAACAGTAATCCGTACAGCAGAAATCTGTACAACCATACAGTGGTTAGAGGCTGTTATTTATTCCTGATTTTTTGGCACAGTTTCCTATACATTTTTCAGTTTGTCTTTGAAGAGAATTCTCTGCTATAAATTTTTCAAGAACTCTTAATAAATTTCTCTTTTTGGGTTTTCCCCACATTGGCGTTTTGCCCAGGGCTTGGCCCTAAATCAGTTGTTCATATTCTTTCAGTTTTATCAGTGGATTGGCTTAATGTATTAACTGTTCAAGTTCAGATCAGCATTAGCATAAGAGCAGATTTTAATTAGTGTTCAGTATAACTCAGAGAAATAGTAAATCAAGATTAAGTCAAAGTTTTTGATAAAATTCCTAAGTGAACAGTTGCTAGTTTTTATCAAATTTCTTCAGTATGTGCATATTACTTGGATCAACCCACATGGTGAGTTACATCCAAAGATGGCCTTCTACACTGTACACTTAATGGATCTGAGGAATGGTCTCATTGTTCGGCCCATTGGGCACATGCTCTTCGTATTCCTTTAGGACAGTTCAGAGTGGGCTCCCATTGTCTCAGGGTAGAGACAGATCACCATACCGACCAATCAGACAGGATTTCCTAGCTTTTCCTTCGAGAGGTTGAGACAGAGGATCACTTCATCTTTCGGTGCCCCCTCTACTAGGAGATCTGCGGGTGGTTCCATTCTCTCTTCAGGGACCTTCTCACGGAGATTCAGACTTTGACTAGCTTCTTCAGGTATCCAGATCAAAGATGTCTGGCCTTATACTTGTAGGAGGCCCTTCGGCTTCGCTTCTTCACCCTCTAGCGACATTTTCTGTTGAGACCAGCCTCCACTCAGCGTATTACTTCCTTCTTTACGGTGCTGCCTTCCTCTAGGAGCAGTGAGAGACAGACAAATGACGATACTACCTTTGACCGCAGATTAGTTAGGATATGGAGGACCATCTCCACTTCTACTTGACACCAGCGAGATGGCCAGTGTCAGCCCCACCCCAGCAACTGGACGACTCCACTAAGAACACAATAGTAGGTTCCCCACTTCAAGTAGCGGCGCACTACCCACTACAACTCTTCTTTGACTTCTTCCTCTAGATAGTGTACTCTTATGAGTTTTCTCCAGTCGGCCTCGAATGGTAGGAGAGATGCTTCCAATGCTCCATGATGGATCCACCATTTTTGTATCATAGCTTTCAGATCCACTCTTTCTTTTCTGGATCGGATCTCTTTGTAGATCTCTCTTTTGGACGAGCTCTCCATCTATGGAGCTAGCTCCTTTTTGTTTGGTCTTTAGGTTAGAGTTCTGCTTCTTGCTTTTATAGGAGCCTGCCTTAGCACTTCCACTTTGTATTGACATCATGTTACCACACAGTCCCATTGACCTACTTTAATGGTCATTTGTTGGACATTAATATAATTATCTTACCTTATCTTATGTATTTGTCACTTTATTTGTGAAAAATAATGTTAGCAATTTTTCTCTGCATTAGAGACCAAAATGTTGGATGAAACAGTGGTTATGGTGTTTCGAAAAATGCTGCTGAAACTTTTCAGCTGCATTTCAGGGGCGTTTTGTACAAGGATCTGTTTCCAAAACACAGAAACATGTTTCTAGTGCCTGGGGGTGGCATCTCCCATGTCATAAGAGAGAACCTTTGTTCTTTGACCACAATTTCGATAGACTTTTTAAGGTTATTGGAGAGGTCAATTTCAACAAAGCCTGCTTTTTTGGTCTTCTATTTGGCTCAAAACAAATAATCTTACCCAACGAGGCTGCTCTTTGATATAGAATTTGCCATGATTGCAGGAAAGGATTGGGAGTTTTGGCATACGGGACTTCTGAGCTTTTCTGATTAATCAATCAAAAATGTTTTTTTTTAAGCCACTAGCGCCCTTTGGTACATCCATTGCCCTCTTTTTAAGGATTCTGCTCAGTGAGCATGTTCAACAATCTAGAAAAGAAAATTGAGAAAACCAAATGGTGTAAGGTTCTTGATACCACCACTTTCTAGCCATTGGGAGCCAAGGCATTCTTAATCCAGCTGCCAATAACCACCTCTAGTGAAACTTGACTCAAAAAATACTCAACCAGTGCATAGTCTACTTTTGTGATAAAAGCATCAGGCTTAGCATCAGATACGAAATTCATTATCACACATTGGGTTAGGAACAAACTTTTGCACTTCCTCAGGGACATTGTTTTCTTCACTACCTGCAAATCACCAGGTGCAAATTAGGGGCGGCCTTATATGGGCAATAAACACTACCCTGACTGGGCTAATTTCATCCCCCCTTGAGAAAAATTCAAGTACATGTGGCTACTAATGGAAACCCTGTAAAAACTAATAGCAGATTTTTATTCAGTTACCATATGCCCTGTATCTGGATTTAATAAAGAATGAATTCAAGGACAGAAAAATCAATAAAAGTTGAATCCATAGGACAATTAGAGGTCCATTGTCCATTCTCATGTGCTCCTGCCTTTTTTTAGATTGCATTGTTTATTAGAGAAATATAAACTGCTTTAATTTTGAAGGATTCAAAACATCAAAATGGTTTGAAATCTGTCTTTAAGGATTCAACAATTCTTAAACTTGTCATGGGTACTTGATATAAAATGAAATCAGAATTGCACTTCTGTTCACATGTTTTTCCTCACCATCTATTTTGATGACAATAGAAGAAAAGTAACTATGCTTGCTGCTGTATTTCAAAGGCTAATCAAGGCTAACACTGATCTTTGTTGAACACCAGTAAAGTTTCTCTCATTTAGCATCCTTTTGGACTTTTTAAAATTGTTTCTCTTCCTATGTTGATAAAACATCCTTTATTCCCATTGATAACCTTGATGAGACTAATAACGTTATCTGTATCCTTGGTTAATATGGAAATTTCTCTTTATAGTTTTCTGCTTTCTTATGTCAGTCGTATCATGTATAGTGTTCCTTAAGTGTCCTTTGGTTATAATCTCTTCTTGTTTCTGTCTGCTATCACTTGCTCAGTGTTTTCCCTGTAGTCATACTGTTCCTAAGATGCTTTTGCTTACTGATTGAGGTATTAGGCTATTACCATCTTTGCTTGCTTTAGTCCAATTGGTAACAATGCTGGTGCAAGTACTGATACTTTTTTATTAAGTACTGATCAGAAAGTATAAGGTGAGGCTATCACTTTTTGAGTTTTGACATCCTGTAGTAAATGGGATGGGAAACATCCCATTGTTGGCTCTCTTTTATTCTCTGAACAGGTTTTTGTATGAAGACTTGGGATAGTTATGCTGTATTAGTGTATCAATAGAAGTTTGATGCATTGTTTGTCATTTATGATAGCGGAAATTTTGGTTGTAGTAAAAGTTGCTTCTACATCACTATGTAGATTGTTATTACCGCAATCCCTTCTTGTCATAATTTTGTAGAATAATTTACAATAATGTTTTTCTAATACCTGATGAGACTCTCTTAGAAGACTTGTCAACAAGTTCTAATGAGTTGGAAAAGAACTGATTTGTTATTGTATGTGAAGGCCAGCCTGTGGAGAAGCAACAGGAGCTAATTCGAGACATATTTGGAGGTTAGATTCATTGGAGATCTTACCTATTTGAATTTTTCGAACCTTGCTTCCATAGTTTAATATTGATCACTTTACGTGGAATAACTTTGGAAAAAACTCTGAATTTGGTTCTTTTGTTTTTTCTTGTTTTTCTTAATTTTGTATGAGTGTATTCTTAAAACTTTTATACTTCATGCAGCTGACCAATTTGTTTTTTTGCTCTGTTATTCCATCAAGAGTGCGCAGCCTTTTTCTGTTTGCTCATCCATCTTTTGTTAGCAGTTACAAAGGAGATTTAATTGGATGTAAATCAATGGAAATCTGAGTAACAATATGGGAAATGACCAAGGACTGATTCTATCAGAGATTGAGCAATGAGGAAATAAAATTATCTTGTATGTGGATCAACCTGTTATGTTAATTTGTAAAAGAAGTAATTCTGGGCAGGCAGTTTGTAAAAGTTAACAATGACTTTCCATAATCCTTACTAATGCACATGGTGTAGTGTTTTGTCCAATTTGATGAAGGAACAACTAGATACATATCAGGAAGTGATGCAGATTGCAATTAAATAAGGGGCCTCACAGAAACTAGGAAAATGGATTGAGAAGTAGGACCTACTGAGGACTATTGTTTTCTCAAGATGAGGGGGAATGTCACAGGGTAGGAAGGAATAAGAAGGATGGTCAGTTATGCGTACAACTCAAGTAGGGAAAATCAAATAGACATGATAAAAACTCAACAGAAATGACAATTCTCTTTTGCAACTGCTACAACGTCATCAGTAATTTGGTAAGCAAGAAATTGAGGTAGCTTGCCCAAACAGCCAATAAAAGTTAGGTAGCTTACAAGAGAGGACATCACATATGCTAGGCTTCAATTGTAAGCCATCCAGGCAATTAGCTTGTCGAGGAAGCCATCCAAGGTGCTGCCAATGGCCATTGGGGTCAAGCAGGACTTGAAAATGTTGACCCACATGCTTTTAGCAACTCAAGTGACACGATATACAGATTTGTCATAAAGTGCCCTAATTTTTATCATGTCATGCATTTGAGTTAACTTTTCTTGGCGCAAACTTATCCATCTGTCACTGCCTCAAGGCAGTTTGTTTTAACTTTCATTGCTAAAGGTTCCTAGGATTGTGGAAGCAGTAAGTTTACTTACAGATAGAATTTGAGCCAAATTTCAACCTATACATAGCTGGTTCAAGGAGGCTGTTACCGGGCAAATTAGCAGGGTTAATTCCCAGTAAGCACAAATAAGAATAGTGACCCAATGTCACCTCGGTCACCGTTCTAACTTTTTCGGAAGTCGAAACCTCCAAGGAGAAGTATCCTTATGGAATCCTGTAGAACACTAAGACAACCACAAAATGTATTCTCTATGCAATCCAGTAGTTAGACCAGTGCCCAATGGAGTCAAATGTATTCAACTTCAGTCAATGAACCAATGAAATGTAAGAATGCATACACGTATATCAATATTGGATCAAAAGACTATATTGTCAAAATACTTCACTAATAACCAAATACGCATTAAGTGATAATCATCAATGTTGTGTAGATGATAGAATGGAGTAATGCAAATGATATAGCGAGTAAATATACAAGGATCTTATGTTTGTGTTACCAATAATGACAACACAAGCTTCTAACAATTGAACATGAGAGCTATGTCATTCAATTGCAAGTACATCAGTAGGAGTAGATAATCATAAGATGGCAAGATATAACCAGCTGTTAGTAAAGTAAAGCATATCAGTTTCAGTAGTATGTAAAGGCCATCAATAACATAATAAGTATCAGACATTTAGGAGACCCAAAACATACCAGTTTTACTAATGTAATTTTAAGATTCACAAGTAACCACAGTAGTCAGTTTTATAGCAGCAGTAAGTAAATAACCATTTCATGTATGAATGAGACTGGATGTAATATAGCAATGAAATATCAATTTCACTCATGTAGCATTGTCAAGTCGTAACCAATTATAGCATAATGTAAAAAAATCAGAAATGTAAAGATCTTTCTATTGGTAATTGTTAAGGTAATCGAGTGTCAATCAAGCACAATTCCCAGATTTTGTATTTAGCACATTTTAGCAGCAAGAGAATTTAATAATCGAGAGATGCTAGGTTCATGGAATAACCACTCGAGATGAAGTTTTCTCTATGTTAGCAAACAGAGGTCAACATCAGAATTTAGTATCACTTTATCACTTCCAGATTTGTGTGTAAATGGTGCATAAGAGGTATACAATTCAGTTTATAATAAGCACTTTAACATTTAACGCATGTAAATCCCAGATCTGTAGGTGGAGCCCAGAGTTAAGCTTACACAGTAAACCAATTGAAAGATGCTCATAAAATGCTGCAGATATTATACTAAATAATTGAGTACTAATCTAACCAACCAAACCAAGACTAATATGTATGTTAAAGAAGTCTTTTCTACACCTGCTGTAGGTATCTTTCATAGGTATATCAGCACAGTAAATTACCTTAAGCATGCACAGAAAATGGATAAAAGGTAAAGGACTTAATTCCAAGAAGTAAGCGAATAGGTGTACAAAATCAGATCTCAGATTTTAGAGTATAAAATTAACCAGAAGTAGGAATCTTCAAGATGCAAACAAGACAAAGATAACTTCAGAATTTAGTAATCAAAATACTAATTTAACTTTGTTTGTTTTGTGTGTGTGACAGGTGATGGGAGGTAGTTAGGGTTTAGCACATAGGGTCTGCAATATTGCAGACCTGTGTGAAGGTGAAATAAGGGTTCGGATAGGGCAGCAGGGAAGGAAGAAGGAGAGATGGAGGGTGGAAAAGGAGGAAGGCAAAGGAAAAGGGGAGAAGGGGACAAGGTTGGAAGGGAAAGTAGAAGAAGTTTAGGTACAGAATTTAGGGTCTTTTTTTTTAGGTTTTAAAATTTAATGAGAAATAGAAATAAAAAAAAGACCTAAATTACGAAAATAAAAAATCTAAAGCTAACATAATATATACAAATAGTCAAAACTCAGAAATTAGGGTTTTTTATGGACTTTTTAATAATTTTGGGATTTTTAGGGCTCCTAAAATTTCGCCCTAGGGTTTCTAGGGACAATTAGGGCAGGCCGAAATTATAGGAGGAAGGGCCGAAATTTTAAGGAGGCCAAAATTTTTTAATTTTTTGATTTTTTAGGAATTTTTTATATTTTTAAATTTTTAGGGCTTCCTAAAATTTCGTCCTAGGGTTTTTAGGGCTAAATAAGGCAGGGCGAAATTGTAGGAGAGGGACGAAATTTTAGGAAGGCCCAAAAATAAAAAAATAAAATTTTTGATTTTTACGGTTTTTGTCATAAAATTGCATAACTAATTCTAACTCTAATTCTACCATGAGAAAGCAAGTTTAACCGAACAATAATATTTACAAAAATACAAGACTCGGAAAATTAGGTTTAGGAATGTAGATGAACAACTAGGGTTTTAAGAGAAAGCTAGTCACCAAACCCTAGGGCATCAATGAGAGGAGTTACCCTCCTTGAGATGGTACTTGGCAAGCTTGGCAACTAGGGCTAACCTCAACAATCTCTAGGATTCGTTGAGGGAGCATAGCCTTAGCAAAACTTGAAGACCTAAAGCTCAAGCTTGAATGCAATGGTGACCAATGACAAAAATGAAATGCAAATCAAGACAAAAATGAAGCAACAATGGCTTCCATTCAACCATAACAAGCATCACTTTCATACAAATTGACTAAAGAGACATCAAACCAAAAGTATAAATACCTCCAAGTGCATGTGTTAAGCAAACAACTCTAGCCTCACCTTAGCAATGGCATGATCAATAGTAAAACTTTCAAGGAATGCTTCAAACTTGCAATATAACCTTCATTAAGGAGTAGTGTTCCCCCAAGGTTCTGAGACGACGGGACGCGGGTGTGGGGAGACGCACATTCGGGACGTGTGGAGACCACCCCGAAATTTTAGAGAAATTCGAGGGGGACGGCAGGACGTGAGAGTCATAAAAGATTTAAAAATATTAAAAATATGCAAAATATAAATCCCAACAATAACAAGCCATCCCATGCAAATTAATGAATTACTAAACACTACATTTAGCATTGTGCAATCATGCAATGTAAATGCAAAGTTCTAACACGTTACACGATTCATCATGATTATATTAATATATGAATCTATGATTAACATGAACATCATATTTCATGTTTGTCACTTCTGAGTCTGTCATTTAAAATTTGATATTTGATATTTCAGTTATGAGTCTCGTTGGAGTTTCGGAGTTTCGGGCGGGACGCCCACAAGTCTCGTCGGAGTTTTGAAGTTTCGGGCGGGACGCCAGGAAGTCCCCCCAAGTTTCGTCGAGTTTCGCCACCCACCGAAACGTTTCGCTGTGTGTTTCGCCAAGTTTCGCCCAAAGCGAGATGTCCCTAAACGTTTCGCATGGAGTTTCGGAGTCCCTAGGACGCAAGAAACACCGAAACGTGTCCTCGACCCTTCGGGACGCGTCCCCGTGGAACACTGTCAAGGAGTGTGCATCCCTTCAAAGAGCCCTAGTTAGGGCAAATAACAGACATAATGATTTATCCCAAGAGTTGATGTCTAAAAATGAAGTGAGGAGATCTTATTTATATGATCTCACACTCACTTTACACAAAATAAGGTCAATTTAATATTTAAAAATGTTAACTTAAAAATATAACAAAAATAATATAAAATAATCCAAAGATGGTCTATTGTAGGCTACTTGGGGTATTTCTCCCCATAGGTGCAAAAATATGCTAAACAAGGCCAATTTTGACGAAATTGAAGGCCAAACTGTGCAGGGGGGGTCGTCATTCCCCAACTAACCCCAACAGTGATGAAAACCTTCAACGCCCCCCCCCGTTTTAGCAAGCAAACAGTCTGTCCAGGAGGATGACGTCATCCTTTGAAGGAGGGCCCAGAGGGAGGGTGTTGTTGAACTGGAGGACCAAGAGGGTGCTGGAGGTACTCTGGGAGATAAGAGTGCGTCCCAGTGCTGAAGAACTTGCCGCTGGAGTGATAAAACAAGGTCGGGGTCATGTGGCCCAGTGACCCACCCCTGGAAGCCTCGGACACCAACCTCAGGGTTTCAAACCCTTTCATGAGGCAGTCAACTATGCCATTAAGCCATAGTACTTCCAGAAGAGAAGCCAGAGGGTCTGGCCATGCCCCTACCTCAGAATGAGCTGGCTAAACACCCCTCCTGGTCAGAAAAAAGACACCCTCTCCCTGGGGCACCTCTACAGTTACGTTGGTGCTAGACTGCTAGTACCATCGTAACAGATGCCGTAGTGAAATTGTTACTTGATTTGATCACATATGATGGACTGTGTTAATGTTTTATAGTGAATAATCATATCCATTTGTTATCTCTTGAAACCCTCTGGTTCCAAGGTAACCAGAAACAATACACTGTTATGCTCTGTTGCAGAAAATACCACCCAAAGGGCCGTACTAGTACCAGAAACGCGTGGAAACTGGTACGAAACGTCATGGAAATGCTGTAGGCCGTACCATATGGCATTTCCTGATTTGGAAGCGCTGTACGGTAAAGCCAGTGGAATTTCCATGACATTTCAGCCAAATTTTGCCACATTTCTAATGACTTTTAGTTGAGATGGGGGGCTGGAGATGCAAATGTGAGGGCTATGCACCTTGTAAGTAATGGTTTCAGGATGTTTGAGAATGGTTCTAACCTCATTGGACTTCATATGGAAAAAGTAGAATTTCATATCCCATTCAGAATTCAACAGACATAATAGTTTTCAGGATTTCAGGGTTGGTAGGATTGTAGCATTTTCACTGGATTCTATCATGTATGAGGGTACAGGAATGGCATTAGTTAAGATCACCAATAGGATTTTGTATCATGTAATCATCTATGAAAATTAATACAGACATGGGTTTCCTTTTAAAATCTTATTTATGTGTATCATTCTTATTTTCTTGCAAGATAATATGTTTTTTAATATATATTGTTTTTTTTTATATACCACATTTCCCTTGATGTACCCATTTTGAGGGGGTCACGTTTCCAGACATTCCCGTTTCATAAACTTGGAAACGTTTCGATGTTTCGTGCAACTTAGCTGTCACCATGTACTCTTTCCCTGGTCCATAGCTGGTTCAAGGAGGACATAGTGAAATTGTTACTTGATTTGACCACATATGCTGGATTGTGTTAAAGCTCTATAGTGAATAATCGTACCCATTTGTTATCACTTGAAACTGTCTGGTCCAAGCTAACTTAGAAACAATACACTGTCACTATGTACTCTTTCCCTGCACCTCAGGTTAGTGCTTGCTAACTTGCTAACCACAGGGAATCCGTGGACCTTAGATGACTTTAGGAGTCAAACTACAATGCAATACAGAAACACTAACACTCAAATCAAAATTGTAGCTCGCTGCCCTAACAAATCTGTGCACAAAACTGAAAATACAGCAAGTGATAGATGATATGAGTAAACTGGAAAAATGCACAAAAAATGCAATGTCTGACTGAAAGGACGAAACCTAATGCAATTATACTATGAAAAATTTGTCGATAAAGCAGCAACACAGAACTTATAGCAAGCTGCAAATTACTGTTTAGTGGCTGAAAATGATACAAACCAATTCAGAATCTAATCCAATCATGCTCTAACTTATCTAAAACAGAATGAAAAATGACCTAGATGCATACTTGAAAATGCCCACGATGCATTCTCATTGATGTTTGATGTGAATATTTGTTTTGTAAATGAGAAACCAAGAGCATAGAATTAAGTAAACGCGGGCCTTTTGATGGAGTCAGAGATGAGAAGATGAGAAGGTGAAAAGGGTGGAAGACAATCTAAATCCTATCACTGAAACCTTATCACGATCATGACAATCTAAAGCCTATGCTAAGGAGCTTAATTCATCCTAAACTAATCTTAAGCATGAGATGATGCATTAACTAAGTGAAATCATAAAGCCAATGTAACCAAGTGCTCATCTCATCAAGACCATGATACCTTCCCTTGTGTTTGGTCACCAATGAAAACAGGGATACATCAAGGGCAAGAAGATAAAGGCTGGAATCTCAGTGAAGTGTAGGTTACAATCCAAAATGTGCTCATGAACAAGGCCAAGAGTACCAAAATCACACCAAGAAGGGCACACACCATCACTTGAATAGGACTCATGTAATCATGGTTGTCAAGGTTCAATCCATAATCATAATTCCTTCCATAAAGCAACAAGGGCTTAAAACTATAAAACTCTTCGAAGCAATCCTGCACATTAGTCAAGCATGAGATATGACATAAATTTCTAGACTTAAAAAAAGAAATTAGCCCCAAACTTAGAGCTTGGAAACACCATTTGACTTGTAGGAAATTTCTGCAATTTGCCCTCAAACGAAAATATGCTGCCTGTTATCACACAGATCTGCACCCACTGATCTGCTCAATAAGTATAGGCCTCCTAGTCCTGTCACGGCCTGGTGCCTCTTTGTTTTGGATTGGTGCTTTTCCAATCCAAGGGTGTCCCCGAGTATTGCACACTGTAAACTGATCTGTAAATCTGATCTCTCTCTCTCTCTCTCTCTCTCTCTTTCTCTCTCTCTCTCTCTCTTTCTCTCTCTCTCTCTCTCTCTCTATATATATATATATCAAGAAAAAGAGTGTACTAATATCTCCCCTTTTACTGTCCTGAACAGTTTAGAAGGGAGGGTGCTTTTCCAATCCAAGGGTGTCCCCGAGTATTGCACACTGTAAACTGATCTGTAAATCTGATCTCTCTCTCTCTCTCTCTCTCTCTCGCTATATATATATATATATATATATCAAGAAAAAGAGTGTACTAATATCTCCCCTTTTACTGTCCTGAACAGTTTAGAAGGGAGGGTAAATTGTAGGTATTAAGTTTAGAGAGGGTGAGACAGTATGTTAGAACTTTTGACCAAGACAAAAGGAGGAAAAAAAGTGAAAGCATGCATATGAGTGATTGAAGAAATCAAAACATACAGCAAAGAACCATCAAACATTTACCGTAGATTAGAATCTTAGATCATTATCATCCACGAAAACAAAAAGCTAACACAAAGCATGATTGAAATCTTATTTCTTGTTACCAAAAGACTGTTTGCATCAAGATGGTCGATGTACAACAGGCTGCCAATGCTCTCCTCCCCAGTAAATGTGGATGGTGGTCAGAGATGGGGATGAAAGGGTCCCTGCTCCGGTCTCTTGTGCTCCAAGAGTATTGTGGAACCCTTTAGAATGAGCCTTAAATTTTTATTTTATAGGCTTTGGAGTGTTCTAGGTTAATTTTCCCTAGCTGTGCATCTGTAGTTCTCTCTGTTTGCATGGAACTTGTAATCGCTGATTTGCTTCAGTTGTAGCTGTGATTTCCCTTTACTGCTTGTGCAAACTTCAACTGCTCCATGTTTTAATTGCTGTCTTATTACCTTAATCGTGGCAGATTAAGTGAGTGCCTGTTCTTGAATGAAGTAGGTCTCACGATTAGCATTGAGTGTGCCCCTACTGCCTCTTTCAACAATAGCTTTTATGCATGTTTTAACGTGGAGAGGATTGAAGTTTGACTCATATACTTAACTCACGTGGCTATTCTTTTGTGTGAATGACATAACTCAAGATGCCAACCACAGCTGCATGCTTTTTCTATTCTAGGCAGTCATTGTGCATGTTTAACTTGAAAAAGTCAATTAACCCCTAACTCATGCCTTTATTTTAAGTGTGCCCTGTTGCATGCTACACTGGTGACCTATGTCACAGGGTTCGCCGAATTTCAGCGTTTAAGTTCGAAATTCGGCGAACTTAATTTTTTTTTCGAATTCGTTCATGTTCAGCAAATTTCAACGCCAAGGTGAAAGCCAAACTGAATAGAATCGAACCGAATCAAATTTGAGTTTAGACACGAATTTGACGACAAATTTTTCAATTTTTATGAGTTTTAAGTTGATTTTTCAAGATTTAAGTTCGTTTTTTAATATAATTTTTTTTTACCTAAACCATGAATCGCGCGCCTACTAAACTCTCACCGCTCATGTTCCCTGCTCTTTTTGCTGCTTGCGTTCTCTGCTCATTCCGTTGCCTACATTCTTCAGAGTTTAGACTCATCACTCGATTCACGACGTCAACAAGGTCCGGAGATCATCCTAACTCGTGGCCACTGCGTAGGCTCTCGTCACACGCTCCTACAGGGTTGAGTTATACTTCATTTTATATTTGATACACACACACACAAGAACTATCTCCCATCTTCGGATTGGTTGTGAAAAATCCTTTAATTAGTGCCAGGTCAATGTTGCAATCAACCAAAATTCCTTAGGATAATGTTCTGAATATATAGCGATGGTGCCCTTCTATTGATTTGTGTGTTGCCTTTCTTATTTGTTTCATTTCCCTCAGAGGTGCACCTTTCCTGTATTTCTTCACACGTTGCTCTTCCCTAGAACATATCCAAAATTTAGAGGTCTTATTCCTTTTGATGGTTCTCTCTAACAGTCGATACCAGTGTGCTAGGTGATGCAATTTGGATAGAATGGCAGTGAAAACACTTCAGTGGATGCCCCCTTTGTGTCTAAATTTCTTCTGTTAGATGGTGGTCTTTTATTTCGTTCCAATTGTTACAACGGTCTTAACCATGTTAATTTCCATGTTTGATTTATATTGGAGAAGGTAATGATCATCATAGAGGGGTTTGGAAAAGAGGTGATATTGATTGATTCTTTTTTGTTTTCACTTCTCTAACTTCACCACAGTGAAAGGATATTTTGATTAATGGTGTGTTAACCAAACATTATTATCACTAATGGTACTTGTTAGAGATAGGTGTATCTCGGGATGTCCTTCATGTTCAGATTCCTAGCATGGAGGTACATTTTTAGTATAGGCATCAGGATAGCTTAGAGGGTGAGATGCACTTTACTAGGTGTCATGGGTCCAGCGGTGGATGCATGCAGAGATTTTAGTGTCGTTTGCCTTACGCATGCAATATTTTTATTAAAAAGCATGCAAAAGTGGGATTTTTGCATGCACTCATATTAGGGTTTTGGAAATCCTAGTCAGTCGGTCAGTTGATATAAGGAGGCAAGGGGTCATTGGTAAAGGTTACTACTTACTCGGTATTTTCTTTAAAGAGAGGAGAGAAACAGAGTGAGGGCGACTTTGTTCATGTAGGAGGGCGCATTCTTGAGAGGAGGGGCACATCTTCTGGAGGAGAGAGTAGGCGGATCTGAGAGGGATCATGGCCACTCAATCTGAGGCATTGAGGAGCCATTTGACAAGTGAAATGGTAAAGAAAACACTTCTCCAGTGCTTTGGCGACTTTCACTTTCCACTTTTTTCACCGCATACGTGCCCTTTACGCCCAATCATTCCGAATAATACTTGCCCTCCCTGTAATGCAGGGTAGGCGTTCACTTCTAACAACAGAGCAGGAATTACTATCCACACGCTATCACACATCGGATACATTGGTATGCCCCTTAAGAGATTGGTCTCCCTTTATTTAGGAATATAGACCATTTGAGAATAATATGGGACCGAATCAAATCGTAAAGAAAGAGGTCTTGAATCCAGAATTGATTCAATAGGCATACCGCAAGGTTCATAGCTCATGCTCGTGATTGGATGGACACTTCCCCTTTGCTTCCTGAATTTACCATCCACCCCAGCTAGCCGTGGGTCAACGCCACCCTTGAACTGCGTAACCCTACTTAGTTTAGTGCTACCTGCCCTTACTAACCACTTGCTTCAGGCAGGAATGCTCAGTGGGTATAACTCTTAGATTGGTGGTATATTACCTTTAGATCCATACACCATTTCTCTCTGTTGGATAGACAACCATTGGATCCTATCCTCGAAACTCCCTGCCAGACAATCTTGGAAGGGCAGATGGCTTACTGCTTGGCTTGCTTGGGCACTTACAACCTTACATGCATGGAAGAAATCATCGAATTGGCTATAGAAATGTGAGTTTGATACCCCAATGGGGAAATCTTACAAGAACCCCCTAAACAAGATGGTTTTATATAGAAAAAACAACCCAAAAAACCTCTCCTTTTAGTCGAGTGCTCCACTCCTTCTGAAATGTGGTTTTGTCAAAAGCAAGCGGCCCTGATTTTGAATCAATTGCGGAACCGAGATGGGATATGCTTTTGCAGAATCTAGATCAACACGAAGGGGTGCCAGAATCCGTTGAAGGAAGGCCTTGATGCATCCCCATCATTCGACACAAAACTAAACACCTAGATGTGATGTGAAGAAATAGAGTAACCAAGTACAACTGACACAGCGATGGTTGACACGGAGGGTCAACAAGACTGTAGGTGGCCGACTTAGGTTTTAGTCCCTTGAACATATAGCACGACAAGTTGATAACTTAGTAGCATTAACTCAAGAACACCATTGGTATAGTGCGACAACGCAAGAGTCATTAAAGCACTCTCCATGTTGACTAGAAGAGTAACCAGCTCGAGGAGTATCTTAACTCATATTGATGGTATGGCTCCTAAGCAAGCTAAAACCCAACTGTGATATAACGACTCAAAAAGGGGCCATGTTCAAGGTAGATGTAATGGACTACTGCAGACTCTCGAGATAGACAATGACTTTTCCCCTTTTTTTCTCTTTTTCTTTCTCGATTGCAACCTAACCTAACTATAATAATATGTCTATCAGTGACTGTAATGGTCTATTCCTATCGTATCGTATCCTTGCTCAGGTAAGACCCAGAATGCAATGCCTTACTCCTCCAAATATAATAATTTTTCTTCGACTTTTTAGGAAACAACCCACAACTCCTATCCCAGTGTTACTAACCCACCATCCCGTCCCCTAACTCTTTAGTAGAAAAATACTCTAAGCTGAGAATACCATCTTGGATGAGCTGTCGAATGAAGTGCATGTGGACTTCTATGTGTCTTATCTGCTAATGGATTCACTGGGTTATAATAAATGTGTAAGGCACTTAAACCCCCGAGGATCCCATTCTTGCAACTCAGCCTCATTGAATCCAAAATATTAAAACCACTTTTTCCACCAGTTCCATTCTGGTACTTATATATCCCATGACTCATCATACAAGTGTCTCCTTCTAAAGAATAGGTCCCAGTAACAAAACCATTTTTTGGTATTTTATCGAGACTAGGGTTCATGTAGGTTACCACAAAAGTTTCCATTGTAGTATAGATGGGCTGGCATTTTAAATCTTTCTGAAGGGAAGAAGGTCTCACCCAAAGTGTAGATGATACTTTTTAAGGTATATGGAGACACAAAAATATGATTGTGATCTTATATCCATAGTTGATCTATTAATCCATACATTATACTTACAGAAACATAAATTAATAGAAGATACCAATGGGAAAACTCATATTCATAACCAAAGTAAATACGCTACAGACCTACTAACCACTAGCCATAGACACATGCACATAAATTTAAAGTAGGGCCCAATATTTATTCATTCATAAATAGATCATACAATTAAATTGTGTAGCAAGTATCAAAGCATTCTTTCCTTGCTGTCTACATAGAGGGAGCTCATAGATTGAGCTAGAGTGAACTCACAGAGGAGAGGGGCACACTTCCCAAGGAGAGGGGGGTGCACTTATTAGTGGGGGCGCACTTCTTGAGGCTAGGAGGGCTAAAAGAAGCAGAGGGTTCTTCTTCATTGATTGAGGATGACTCATTCAAATCTCTTAAGAGATTGACAGAGATCCAGAGAGGGGGGCACTTCCAGAGCAGGGGCACACTTCAGAGTGTAAGGTTGCAGCATTTCTTCAGTAGTTTAGCAGATCAGAGCATAGTCAGTGAGAGTCCTTCCAGAGATTGGTTGAAACTAAGATCAAAGATCAGATAGTACATAGTAGTTGACACATTTCCTTAGAGCAACAGTTGTAGCTGCATGCAGATCTAGGGCTTGTCCCTTCGGGTTTCTTTACCCATATATTTCTGATTGTACTACACTTCTTTATATGCTCTGGCTTGAGATTGAAGAAAGCCCTTAGTAGCTGGTTTTTCCCCATTGGGGTTTTCCAGGATATATTGTTGTCTATTGTGTAATTGCTTCAGTTATTGTGTTGTTGATAGATTCCATTGTGCTTTATTCTATAAGTACATTGCATTGATTATTCCTTCTCAGGCTTAGAGAAGTTGGGTTTGTTATGCATGAGGCTTGCTATGAATTGAGGCCAAGTTGGGATTGAGATTTCCAAAGCGAGTAGTGACCTCTGGAAAATTATCATGGTATTAGAGCCTTGTTAAAGGTCCAGACAATCACATATCAGATCTGTGAGAGTAGAGTCGAGATCTGTGGCAGTCTGGCAGATATATTAGATCTGAAGAGTAGTGTTCAGATCTCTAAGAGATTAGTCCATATCTGAAGAGCAGAGTTCAGATCTATGAGTGCAGATATCAGATCTGTGAGAACAGGCATCAGATTTGTGAGGATAGACACCAGATCTATCAGATCTGTGAGTGTAGACATCAGATTTGCGAGGATAGACACTAGATCTATCAGATCCGTGAGTTCAGACATCAGATCTGTGAGGATAGACACCAAGTCTATCAGATCTGTGAGGATAGATACCAGATCTATAAGATCTGTGAGGGCAGAGACCGGATCTATGAGAACAAAGATTAGATCTGGGAGAGAGAACCCTAGATATGAGAAAGAGAGGGTTAGCTTGTTCACTAAGCCACATATTTACAGGTTGGTTTTGATTCAGAGATTTTGAATCAACAGTGTTATTGGATTTACAGAGTCATGGCTTCAGGACTTGGTATGATTATGTATCTAGCCATATGATGGGAATACGAGAAGTGTTCCTTAGTGTTTCAGAGATAGACTCAGACTGCAATTAGAGGTTAGCAGTGAGAGAGTTGGTTCGATGATGTTTCATCTTGAGTCAAAAAGTCTACTGAAGATGGTAGGAGGGGTGGATGTACTAGAGTAGAGAGATTTACCCTCAGTATTAGCTCTGGAGGATGATGGATATAGTATTGTGTTTCGAGATGGACAAAGGCTTCTATATTCAGAGGGAGTGACCTTGGATGCAACCGTGAGGTATAATATCAGACAAGGCAAGTTGTATAGGTTGTTGGGCAAGCCTGTAGGTGGGTCCAGGGATATCTTGGATGCAGTTTTAGTGTAGGTGACACTGATAGATGAGGAGCGCAGATCTTCATATCAGAGTGCAACAAATGCAGTTGGGAAGTTTCCGGTTTAGAGGGAGCAGCTGCAGCAGCGAAGGATGTGTTTGATCCAGGTGGATGGAGTGACCTTGGATGCAACCGTGAGGTATAACATCAGACAAAGCAAGTTGTACAGGTTGCTGGGAAAGCCTGTAGGTGGGTCCAAGGAGATCTTGGATGCAGTTTCAGTGTAGGTGATGTTATCACATATATAGTAGGTGGGCTACCATATTCTATTTTTCAGATTCCAGTACACTTTTCAGCCAGTTCCCTTACATTTGAGATGCCGAGATGAGCATCTACATTGGATCACTATTTGATTATGGACAGCAGTATATCCCCATGCCATGACTGAGTCTCAGGACACTCAGATTTGAGGACTGATGTAGCCATTTAGCCATTTACAGTGTAGTTGATATTGCCCAGAGTTGCAGCAGCAGGTTCTCAGTGGACAGATGATGGTTCAGATTGTTGTGCATAGGTATATGACCCAGTAGGTATTATCTTGTGTTATGGTTATATTGCTTTTATACTCATTTTTGTGACATGTCTTAGCATTTAGTATCATGATCTGGCGATCATATAGATATGTGGACCTGGTTGTATCATTTATTATTATGTATGTCCTCACTCAGACATTTCTAGGCCCCAATCACCTCATGGACTCGATCATTAGAACGCCTTTCACCACTTTGGAGGAATTTTTGAGTGAAAAACTCGGATAATTAAAATCACTAAAAATGAATTTTAATTATTTAAGGCAAAAAACAATCGATGAAAGGAGTTCCCTAATGATAAAGTCCTAGGCAACTAAGTTTTACAAAAATTGACCCTTATGCTGACAAATCATTACAAGATCCCCCGCAGGGGTGTGGAAATTTCACAGAGAAGAGTTAAGAGGAGAAAGAGGAGAAACTGCCTCGCTTGAAAAATTTTGTTAGTTACATCTTGTCTTCTAGGTACATGGTACATGGTTGCCAACCTAGTTGGCTTGGTCGTCAACAGAAGGGTTTCAAGACTAGTGTCAATCCCAGGGCGATGGAATCAAAGGAAACAAAACCAATGAAAGGAGGAACAAGTTCATGAAAAGGTTAGAGAGAGTTAGAGCCCTTGTGGTGCTAACCAACCAACCCTAACATGTTGCAACATGAATCATGGAAATCACTAGGAGCTTCTTCACGGTGCCAACTCAAAACTTTGTTAATAGCGTATGCCTTATACAATGATTTTATTACAAGTTCTTACTCTAACGATGATTGGGAACCATGTAATGCTCATGCATAAAACAACAAAGGATGGAAGAAAACTCTCCCACAATCCTTATGCCCTAATAACAAGTTCTAGCTAATCCATCATATTATTAGCAACATTAAAGGATAAGAACCAAAAACCACTTACAAAACGTGAAGAAAACCCTTGTACTTTAGTTGCTCCATAAAATATAACATTTAGGCCTTAAAAGGAGAAATCTTCTCATAACCCAACCATCCCAAATGAGTGAGAGGGCCAACCCTTATATGGTTGTAGCCTCTTCCCACTTTACAATTAAAAATTATTATTCTCCTAGATCTAACCTAGGGTGGAGTGAAATCCATGATTTGGCAAATTGATTGCAGACCAAGCTTTTTAATCCTTCGCCTGACCAGGTTCGTGATGTCACATTCAGATGCACTTGCTCGCCTTGGTTGGTTCAAACTTCCCTTAAATTCTCATTGCCATCCACAGAGACAAATTTCCAGATCTGATCTCCTAGTTGAAGTGTGTCTGGTGTAGCTGGAGACCCATCAAATATTTCATCAATCATGGTGAATAGAGGCCTCACAATTGCATCCTCGTCCATTGGAGATGGGTTTTGCAGACATGGCAACATTTGGCAAAGAAGAAGAATTGATACTGTTCAACCCGGATTAAATGTGGTATCACAATATCTCTTCTTCATCACTGGTCCCAAATCATGTTCTGACTTTCATGGATTGTACGCCGTATGCACCATCTTATTAGTCTTCCATAGAATCACTACAACAGGTCTCTACTGCTGTAATATGATGATCTGCTCAATGGTGCATCCAGAATTTGTTGTCATGCTGCTACAGGAGTAAAAACAAGTCTGGAAACTGTGCATTTATATCCACATTCTTTCAAACGGGCTATGCCAACAGAACATCTTCCAACATGACCCTCTACCATTACTGTTTATGTACAGGTTAGGATTATATCACAGTATTGCTGATCTAGTGAAACATTACACCACTTCGGACAATCATCATACTTGGGATCAATCTGTTGTATAGAATTAAGAAAATTCCTGGGCCACCCCTTGGTGCTGCATTCACGCCCACGCCCATTCTGCCCACGCTCAGCCTCCACACCTTTCTTCCTGTTCCATTCCTCTCCCATCTCTCACGTTGCCCACTTCCCACCTGCATGCTGCAACATACACCTCCACTCTCACGCTGCCCACTTCCCTTCTGCACACTGCAACATTCACCTCCATCTGTGCCTTACCTCCTCCAAGCTTTCACGCTTCCCTGACCTCCATTCGCCTGCTACCTGCTACACCCTATCTCTTCCTGCCTTCACGCATCCCTTGACCTATTCTCAGGCTGCCCCATCTGCGCACTACTCCCTCAATCCTCCACGCATCCCTTTCCTCCACCTTCTGCTGCTACACTCCATCTCCCACGCAGCTCCATCCTTCATTACCCACGCTGCTATACATTATTTCTCCAGCATCCACGCAGCACCCTTCACGCTGCTCCCCTCCACGCAGCTCCAGCTGCACACTGCTCCCTACACCCAGCTCCATCTCCACCTGCACACGTCTCCCTTCACGCCCAGCTCCATGTACACCTTCACGTTGCTCCCTTCATGCCCTCTTCTATAAACTGACTCCACGCTCCACCTGCGCTCACAACCTTCATGCCCCAGCATTCACGCCCAGTTCCAGAAACAACCACCACGCTCCCTCCTGAACGCTGATACTTCACACCCCAATCTTTACGCTCAACATCTACCTCAGTATGCTAACCTAATCCGTGGACTCTCCAATCTACCGGATGACCACATGTTAAGAAGGTCTGCCCAGAAAACTGTAGAGAGGCGATACGTTTAGGTATTGCGCTCTGAGTGAGCTGCCCTATATGCACAGATCGGCATGAGAAGGGGAGAGAGATCCTCGAATTGCAGATCAAGTCCCCAACCAATGGTGATTACTAGCTGAAAATAAAATAAAAATGAGCCCTCTGTTTTGCTCTTGCAAGTGCTGTCTTGATCTTCAAATTGGAACTCTGTTTACCACCCCAGGAAGCCCCCAAACTCCTGTCATGATGATCTCTACCACAAATTTGAAGTGTCTCACTGTTGCTGAGTGCTGGCTTTGCATGCTTGCTGTTATTTTCCACATAACCAGCCCCAAAATGCCTCTTTATGCCCAGGTCAGCCCATGATTGCTACTAGAACCAAGTTCCAACCCAGATTTTATTGTGATGCAGCCCAGAATTGCTAGCTGACATATCTCTAGGCTGCTGCTGCCCACAGGAAACTGCAAAATCAATGCTGTATAAAGGAGGGGCTATGTCCAGGAGCATAGGATTTGCAGCTCAGAAATGCTCCCAAAGTGCCCAGAACAGGTCTGAAAATTGATCTTTATGTCCAGTATGCGCCCAGAACATCATCTGATGAGTTTCACTGCCACACTTGCTACCAAGAATGAAAGGCTTTACAGTTGTTACAGGACCCAGAACTACCCGGAATCTTCAGAAACCAGCCTAGACCTAATTCCTTCACATACAGGTTGCCCAGGATTCCTCATGAAAACAAATGGATGCCCTGTGCAAATAGGGCGGTAACACTATGTTCATATGCTACTGAAGTATTATCATAATGAATGAATATTATTTCCATAACTAATTTTTATTTTGGAGATTTTTATTCCCATATCCAATCATTAATGCTCATGTTAATAAAGGAAAGATCGTCATTTGTAATTGAAACTTTTCCCTTGTACCCTTGTTGTAAGTTGTACCTTAAAGAATTTCTATCGGAAGTGTGAATGCTCTTGTTGAGTTTTATTATAAATTCCATTGATTCTTGAATGTGGAAGGATGTATTGGAAGTTGCTTTTTGGTTTCTTATGTTTGAATGCTTTTGGATGCCTAGAATCCAGTATTTCGACAGTAGATGTGTTCATTCTATCCTGTTTATTTTTTTGGTTTTCTTCAAATCTTATTGTGTCTTGTAAAATACGTGCATTTTTTTGCAGTACTATGCAGCAGAGCTGAAAATGTTAGCAATTTCATTCAGGCTGATGCTATTTTTGGTCCTGTAGGTACATCTCTTTTACAAAAGTTTCAAATTTATTTGACATCTAATTGGAAATGAAATTTGATTCTGGTTAAGATTATAAAAGGAGTGGTAACCCTTCCCCAAAATCCATGGAGAAAAGAATTGATTCTAGTAGATCTTAGTTTTTCTTAGTTTTGGGGCCGTTACAGGCTTTTGCTGGGACAAGGGTTTATTCATCTCTTGGAATCATCCAACCATGATATGCCTTCATAGTGGGAACCCATTGATATCTATTTCATTATAAATTTATTACATTATTTCAGTTTTATGACCTTATGTAAGCATAACAGTTTGTGGTATTTGTTTATGATTTTTAGTGCCAATTATATGAAATTGATCAACAATATGGGTGGAATCTGTTCTGAGTTATTTAGTTAATAATGGTCCTCTAGATTATAGACATAGGCATATTAATAAATTCACTCTTTGGCTTGGTCTAAACCATGCCTTAGTTTTGTATTAATGACTTCATTAATATTTAAGCCATTTTAAGGTTCACGCATCTAGGGTTTATGCACTTCGGTTTTTGGTCATTCCTTTACTATAAAAGGAATGACGTGTTCTTCTTCATTTCCTAATCTAAAAATTATTCATCTCTTCCAGGTTCCTTTAATGTTCTTGGTTTCTTTTTGTTATATGGTAACTGTGAGGGGAAGTTGAAGCAGGTGAAGGCCTAGGGAGTGCAACATGTTGGAATTCTTAATGATACTGAGGGGGGGTGAATCCGTATCAAGCGCAGATTTACAAATAATTTACTTTTTAAAACATGCACCAATTGCTATTTAAAATCACATCAATAAAAACAAACTGTGCGCATATATTTGAAGAAACTTTTGTATATATATATATATATATATATATTTGTGTGTGTGTGTGAAATGAAATTACAGAGAAAGATGGGAGACACCAATCTCCACTGACGTGAGCACCAACTCACTTAAACACTCCTTTAATTGGGACACCAATCCCACTGGCAAGCACCAACTTGTAGACTGCATGCTTCCACCCGTGAGGACATTGATTCTCCACGCATATCTATCTATCTATCTATCTATCTATCTATCTATCTATATATATATATATATATTTGTGTGTGTGTGTGAAATGAAATTACAGAGAAAGATGGGAGACACCAATCTCCACTGACGTGAGTACCAACTCACTTAGACACTCCTTTAATTGGGACACCAATCCCACTGGCAAGCACCAACTTGTAGACTGCATGCTTCCACCCGTGAGGACATTGATTCTCCACGCAAGCACCAACTTGTTGAATCAGGCTCCAACCTGTGAGGACACCAATCCTCTGCGCAAGCACCAACTCACAGTGTTTAGGCACCAACCTGAGTGGAGACACCAATCTCCTTTCCTTGCCCTGTCCAACTGCCTTGAGATATAGATGTTACTGTATGCTGACTTCAAAATATGTTTTCTGCTTTGCTTTCGACCGTGTGCACTTCTGCTGGTTCAAGTCTGATCACTGTTTCTCTTACATTGTATTCTGCTACAGTTCCGTTCAACAACACAGATTCTGCGCACATATATATTTACATGTTTCTTGCGCTTTTCTCACAAATGCTCCATCTGTCTGCGTGACTGCTCCTTGTTCCTCTGCATTTCGTGTAACCTCGCACACTTCTTCAAATCATATTTCCTCTGATTCCCCTGAGCATTTCATCTATGCAAAGCTTGCAAATTCATAATATTACTTCATTTGTTCCTGGAAGCTTGCTTCTCACTCATCAACTTCACTCTTATTTATACTCAACTTGTTCAAACAATGTGTCCACAAGTTGGGGCTTCTCTAAATGGTAACACCCCTTCTTCCTTTCTTTATAGTCAAGCTTGCCCAAGCATCTGCCACTTGCCTTAACCCACACGAGTGAGCATTTACTTTACGCATTTCTTTCCAGTACTTAGGAATAATAACCTTTTTCCTTAGTTAATTTTATTTACGAATAAATGCAATTTGTGATTCAGTGGCTTTTTTTATAAAACTTGTGTTGCTGAAGGCTTTCCTATCAAGTTGAGATGTTTTTACCAATATTGCACGACTCGGACTCGGCTGGCATATGACTTGTAGACTCGGGAAAAACTCGGGAAAGACTCGGGACAGACTCGGCAAACTGGAAAAAAA
Organism: Larix kaempferi; assembly: GCA_027924585.1. Classification (NCBI taxonomy): domain Eukaryota; kingdom Viridiplantae; phylum Streptophyta; class Pinopsida; order Pinales; family Pinaceae; genus Larix; species Larix kaempferi. The sequence goes on from BSBM01001023.1 coordinate 273,065, forward strand.
ATATTGTACATTTTAGACGAAAAAAAAGAGATTAAAAGCATTTCCAATCCATATAAGCTATAAAACGACAATTTATACACTAATTCATAACAATGTCTCATAACAAAAATAAAAATATATATAACATAAATAAAAATTTAAAAATAAAAAATATATAACATAATAAATATAAAATATATATAATATATAACATAAATAAAAATTTAAAAATATAAAATATATAACAAAAATAAATATAAAAAATATAACATAAAAAAAAATTTAAAATTTAAAATATATATAATATATACCATAAATTAACTAAAAATACTATATATATATTATATAATTTATATTATATAACATACATAAAATAAAAATTAACATACAAAAAATAAAAATTAAAAAAAAACCATCAGTCGACTTACTCAGAAGTATGTTATGCATATTTTCTAAGTATAAATATTTTATAATAAACATTTTAAATTAGTATAATATAATGAAATAAAAGATAATAAACATTATAAGTTATAATATATAATTAAAATTTAATATAATAATATATATAAAACATATCCCCTAATTGATAATGAACCTTATACCAAAGTATTAAACGGTATCAATGGCTCTCGAGAGGCACAAGGTAGAGCCTACTTGCAAATACTGGTCTTGCTCGACGAAAGCAAGACCGAATTCATCGAATTCAAGCCCTGAATTGCGTTGACGCCTTGACATTGGAAGCGTCGTGGACATTGCCAAGGCCCATGATTGGAAGTGTCATGGACATTGCCAAGGCCCACGATTGGAAGCGTTGTGGACAAATTGCCATGGTCGCCAGCCATCGTGGCCAAGAGCTAGTCGGAACAGCCCCTTTTTCCTCGCGCGAGTCTGCTGGAGTTCGACGAGTCTGCTGCCGAGTTCGACATGGGTCTGCCAGTTCTGCCGAGTGCGACAAGTCTGCGAGTATAGGGCCAGGTTTGGGCCAGTTACCCATTGCGGGAGGTCACTCGGGGTGACTCGCGAGTACCCGCGAGTCCCCAACGAGTGGTGCTTCACTGGTTTTTATAGATTATGGAGACCGGAGATTCTGGTGTTCTCGTATGCTCTCCTTGCCTGAAGACCAGATCAAGCACATGTCCCGTAGTTGGAGCTAGATGTTATCCACTAAAATTGCACTTAGTGGATATAGAGTGAATCGTTGAAGACTTAAACAATTCAATTGTTCTTTATCAATGTTCCGAGGTCCATTAGGCCAAGTTTTGGCTCCTTTTTAAATAATTGCATGTTGATACCCCTTGGGGATATTGTAAAAATGTGCTAGCATGATGGTCTTTTGTAAAGAGGTTGGCTTCCTAGGACTTAGACATCAATCTAATCATTCCATGTTGTTTTTTCCCTTGTCAATTATGCAACGCTGAATAAGCGATGTATAATCGACAAGTTTTTCACCCGCTCCTCCAAAGCTGGAATGGTCGTCTTGGTGGTTAGACCTTGGGAGGTTATTAAAGTTCATGTGTCAATGTTTATGAGCATGCTAGACATCAAATTGAGTCATTATGTACATGCACTAGGTCCCCTAGGAATTTTATTTAGTTCCGAGAAAATAAAATTTTCTTATAAAATGAGTCAATTTTTAATGTTTTAATTAAAAAAGTCAAAAATATCATGAAAGTGTTGTCTAGAGGGGGAATTTGCCACGGGGGTTCTCGTTTTCTAACCCGGAGCACCCACAGAACCCCATAACCCACTTTTCCCAAATTTCGAGTGATTATTATTCTCTCGAATAAAAATTCTCTTGAAAATGATTAAAGAGAAATAAAAATTAAATAATAAAGATATGGAGGAAATCAAATTTGAGGAAATTTGTCCAAAGAAAGGGCCGGTTATGATCGCAATTATTATCGGAGGCCAAATCAATCATATCCGGGCTGATTGGCAATCAAATCAAGTCATAGTGAGTGAGTCTCCAGTGAGGGATGCGCCCTCCTGCTTTAGTTGGGCAACTTCCTTAGTTTGGCATCTTTTTGTTGGTTGATGGAGTTTCCAATAAGGGAGGGGCGCCCCTTATGAGGTGGTAGCCACCTCACCTCATCAACATGTGAGTTAAGGCTTAGTTCAAGTCTAGATCTCCCTTATATCAAAGGGATGCACCCCTCAAGCTCTAATGCGCCCCCCTCTTCTCCATTCTTCTATAAAATCAAGGTATTGCTCCATCAGTTGAGCTGGATGGTGGAACCTTTGCCCATTATAATACTGTTGTATCTGATGTATAAAATTGAAAGATTTTTGGAGGTCCATGCTGTGCCATTTGATGAATGCTATGTTGTTGAGGTGATGTTGTACTACTTGTTTGCTTTTGCTTCAATATTGGTGATAGATCTAACTTAGCCCCCCCTTCTCCATTCTTCTATAAAAGCAAGGTATTGCTCCATCATTTGAGATGGATGGTGGGACCTCTGCCCATTATAATACTGTTGTATCTGATGTATAAAATTGAAAGACTTTGGAGGTCCATGCTATGCCATTTGATGAATGCTATGTTGTTGAGGTGATGTTGTACTACTTGTTTGCTTTTGCTTCAATATTGGTGATAGATCTAGCTTAGAAGTTTGTTTATAATCCACAGAGTAAGCATTTACAATTGTGAAGTTTATTTGTGCTTTATTTCTAAGAGACACAGGAGTAGCCAACTGTATTCAGTTGTACTGAGGCTCTCTCGATCTCTTGTTTGCATTCAATTTCACACTAGATCTAATCCATTATTGGCAAGTGTTTCTTATAGTTGTGCATGTTACAGATCTGAAGGCATTGAGCTCGGTTGCATCCTCTCCCCTCTTCAACACTTTCGAACTAATACTTTTTGTTTGCAGGCATTCCAAAGTCTTTGTTGAAGATCAAGCTTGGGGCTTAAACTCAAATTTCTCTTTCTCCGGTTACTTTGTATCACAGGCTAAATAAGTAGATCTGTTTTGCACAGTTTTTATCTTGTTTAGATCTATCTTGTTTTAGCATGTTAGTAGCTAGGCCTTAAAGTGCTTCAATAGCTTCACTTTTTGCATTAGATCTAAGCTAGCTAAATTAGTACTTCATTTATAAAAAATTTCAATTTTTTTCCAAGTACCAAAAACGTAAAATTTTAATCTTTTATTTGTTTATGCCATCATTTTCTAACAAAATTTGTTTTCTGGTTTTGCAAATTTGACGAAAGAGTAGAGAGTGACTTTGGCGAAATTTCATGAAAATCGAACCATTAAAGGCTCTAGAGACCTCCTACCTTCGTCTCGTCTATTTCTTATGTTGTAAGCCTTTGGATCCAAGTCTGTAAGGACCAAGTGGTACTTCTTTTTTTTGTAAAAATCATAATAAAGGAAGTAGATGGGCTACCCAATGCCCACAGAACCCCCTTTCCTCCCAAGGGGAGCCCGTAGCAGTCTTGTGGTTTGGAGTTTCTTTAGCTTAGTTTTCTTTTGATGACTTGTTAGATTAGATTAACTTTTATCTCCATAAGTAGATCTAATTTTACTTTCGTTTCATTCCATTTTATTCTTTGGCAAACTAAATACTAACCCCTACGGATTCTCGAATGATGGTTCTTGGATAAGGGCTTGCCCGAGTACGGAACCGAGAAAGAGATTCATAGGTAGTAATTAGAAACCATTTTCTTGCTTTGTTTTCATGTTCCATATAAAAGGGCACTGTTAAAATAATTTAAAAGTAATCAAGACTCCCATGTCGTATGCTTTGCACCTCTTCGGTTCGTCCAACCAGTTGGGTGCATCAAAAGGGGCTGGAGTGACTAGTAATTAGTTCTCATACTTTTTTAATTAACCTCCCTTAATGGAAATCTGATGCTAATTTCAAAGTCATTTTGTTGTGGGCAAATTTTGCTAAGGAAGTGGGAACCACTAGAAAGTGACCGCAGGGCCCTGTTAGGCTACACCCTCGTTTGGTGTAGTGTCGGACATCTCCCCGTGACTCCATCTAGCCCACATGTCCTTGTGTGGAACCACACAAAGTGAAATTCGGACACATTCCCAGTACCTCACGATATATCGGGAATCCCCTTTTTCCGTAATCAACTCATTATCCCATTAATTTAAAACTGACCAAGTACTTTGCAAAACAATTTACATTTCAGCAACACTATTTTTATTGGATTCCATCCGCACTGATCTCCAAGTTGCAACAATATATTTCATTTGCTTAATACTAGTCCATTATTGTTGATTAATCTTTATATGCTGATGTTATATTTTTACATGCTGTCGAACTATTTTATATCTTTGCAATAGTCTTGCTTTAGTGTTTCATTTCAAAAAACTCCTAAAAAACAATCATTTCCATCCTTAACAACCAATTAACTCAAGTGCCTTAGAAACTCTTTCTTAGGGTCTACCCCCTCTTGGCTTCGTTAAGATTTTGCCTAAATGGAGGAGTCAGGATCAGGTGATAGCACCTGACCTGAGACTTGTCCCCAAGGACACACCTATCGGCTTGAAGATTTCTGCTACGTTCCCCCCCAATTGTGCTTTTTGGTGGCAACAATTAGAACTACTTGAATCATAAAAGATTTTAAGCTCTTATCCCTATACATCTCAATTAATCTTTATAAACATGAACTACTAAGTACAAAGGGATAAGGGAGTTAACCATCATAATTGAGGATTTTTCACTTATTGCTCATAAAAAATAACTAATAACAATATCCTTTCAATAATGCCATCATCTTAAACCATACAAATGAAAGGGAATGCATTTATACATATTTCATTATTTCAACATAACAAGAATGGACTATTAAGAACTTATTTACAACTAAACAATGGTAATACAGTAACTAAAAAGTGCTTATTTGATTATAAAGACTTTGACCCTAAGTTGCACGAAACAGAGAAACGTCTGGAAGTTTTCGAAACGGGTACAGCAGGAAACGTGACCTTCCAAAAATGGAAACGCCGGGGGAAACACCATATATAAAATATTTATATATATACATATATTATTTATATTAAGAAAAAACACATTGTCTTGCATGAAAAACATAATGAGACTCACAAATAACATTTAAGGAAAACCATGTTGATAATCATTGATTACTTGATGCCTGTGACAAAATCCAAAATTAGCCTTTATAGATGAGGCTATACATCCAAAATTAGCCTTTATAGATGAGGCTATACATCCAAAATTAGCCTTTATAGATGAGGCTATACATCCAAAATCATCCTTTATAGATGAGGCTGTATGTCTTGAAACTGAAATAAAACATGAGCTAAAGAGAACTGCAATTACATAGTGATAGATTCCTAATACATGTCATACTCATCGTCATCCTCATCATTAAAAAGAGAACAAGATGCTTGTTCAGCAGAAGTAGATAAAGGATGGGAAGAAGAGGCAGCTCCGCTTCCACTAGTTGTCGCATCATCACCAACATCAAGAGCAACAAGGGAGAGCTCCAAGTCTGGGCATTCTACATCCACATCCCATTCTTTATGAGGCCCATTTGCATATTCTCCACCCCTACGAGACACAAGGCGGAGGTTTGAATGCACATATACAAGTTCTTCAGCCTTCTGCGATCCCAACCTGTTGCGCTTCACGGAATGAATGAAGCCATAGGTGCTCCAATTCCTTTTTGCTGATGAAGAGCTTGCCACTTGTGACAGAATACTACTGGAAAGGCTTTGCAAATATACACCATTTGCCCCATGACAAGTCCACCATTTAATCAGGTTCATGGTCCTCCTCTCATCCAAAGATGATTTGTGAAAAATCCTCTAATCCAACAGCAAAACAAGCAAATTCCAACCTCGCATCTGTCTGTTGAGAAGCTGGAAACAACCTCTGGAAGGCTTTTTTCACTCCATTGGCCACCTCCTTGACCATATGCGGGGCCTTCCTCTTCCCATTGCTTTGAGCAATCAAATCTTCATCATAAAATCTTGGATTTAGAGCATGTGCCAAAGTGTGCAAAGGGGTGTTAAAGGCATTCCACCTCATAGCAATGATGGATCTCACATGCTCAACTTAATCAAGATCAACAAAAAGAAGAGTGGGGGCCTCCTGTGTAATAATTTCCACAGTTTTCTCAACCATGGTATCCATGCCATCATAAATCTCCCTCAAGAAAGTTCTGTCTATGTCTGCATCTTGAAGAAGCTCAAATGCAGGCGTGGTGAACTTGAGCAAGAAATCTATCTTGCTCCACCAATCCTCATCAATCAACACCCTCCTTACCATGCTTCCCTTCTCTGAATCTGCCTACCTCCACTTAGCCCAAGTGGCACCCACCACCATACTCATTAATACAGGCTTGACACCACCATACTCATTAATGCAGGCTTGACCTCAACAAGGCGGTGCCGCATGATGAAGTTTGAGGCATATCTTGTCTCAAGAACTTTGAGCAACTCCAATTTGGAGTATTCTAGATATATTGCTTGAGACTGGTGGTGGTTGGTGATGAATTTTATGATCTCCCTAGCTTTCCCTGTGACCTCCTTAATCCATGTAGTTTTTGCCTCAATCTCCTCTAAAATCAAGTTTAGATTATGGACAATGCAGGGAGTCCAAAAGAAATGATTGTATCTACTCTCAATAATCAGGCGCGCAGCTTTGCAAACAGGTGCATTGTCTGTGATAACTTGCACCACATTTGCTGGCCCTAATTTTTCAATAGCATAAATTAAAATTTGAGCAATGAAATTACTATCTTTTACCTTGCCTGAACAATCTTCTGCTTTTACATTGCTCTTTTTGGTGATGATGCAATGATATTGATCAATGGCCTCCGCCTTGTATCAGTCCATCCATCTGACATAATGGAAATCCTTTTGTTGCTCCATGAGTTACGAACTGGTTTTAGAACATCCTCAAGTAGGAGCCTCTCTTTCTTGAGCAAAATCGTTCTGAGTTTTTCATAGTTTGGCCCCTTGAAACCTTGAGGAGCTGTGTTAATTACCCTAACCAAATCCTGCCAATAGGGTGTTAAAATAATGTAACTGCGGACGATATTCTATTTATATTATTGTATTCCTCCTCCGGGAAATGATGGTCATGTAATTAATAATGTGAAGGCCATTGAAAGAATCAATGCAAACCCTAGGACATGTGTTGGCCTAGAAAAGCCCCTAAAAGATTATTATATTATGTAATTGACCAGTCAAGTAGAGAAGTCGGCCCTGTTGGGGAATTTGTCACCCCAATGGAAGAATATAAATAAAGGACCTCTCTCTCACTTCTATTCACTCATTCACTCATCCACTCAAGCAAGTTTGCATTAGTGAAGAGGAGAGGTGTGCACAAGTGGAGGAGTAGCTGATATGTCTTGGGGAACTTTTGTACTTTGTGATTTCTATATTGAGGGAAGGCTTTGCCGGGGTTTTCTCCCTTTGTGGTTTCCCCAAGAGAATATCTGTGTTCATTGTGTTTTATGATGTGCTTGTTTATCTTTCAGCAATTATTTATATGCTATATGCTATTCAAGCAAAAACTAACATGGTATCAGAGCTGGCCTGAAAGATTACATTGTGCAGCCACGGAAAATTAGGGCTTTTTACAGAAGGAGAATTTTTGAGTTTTCTCAGCATAGGATTGATCCCCTCAGAAAAATTGAAATTTTGAGCCCAAGATCGAACTTTTTGGTTGGGAGAACCTCAGGATCAATCAAACTCTAGTTCGGGATTTGGACTAGAAAACCAAAAAAACCAGAAATTACAGATCCGAATTTCGCAGGTCACTTTTGAGGGGTAAATTTTTGGAGTTTCCAAAATTTGAGCACACCAACTTGCTCGCCTCAGTCAAGTGCATCTCCCTGGCCTGTCAGAAGTTTGAAATTCCAAGGTTGAATTTTTAGGGTTTTTTTGTCAAACCCTAGATCCAACAAATCATCAAGGTAAGATCTACAAACTTTTCTATTTCTATTTGAGGTTCTCATTATAGCAAAATGACAAGTAATACCAAGCTTGATGAAAAGCTTGAGGGAGCTGAGAACTTCAGATCCTGGAAGTATAGAGGCATGAACTAGAAGACTATGTGAAGGAAGGGCTTACAGAACCAGAGGGAGATGAAGATAAGGCAAGGCACAAGAAGAACCTGATCAAAGCAAAAACGATCATTGCTGATTCCATCAAGGATCACTTGATCCCCCATGTGTCTTCCAAGAAGACACCAAAAGAGATGTTTGATGCCTTGACCAGCCTGTTTGAAGGAAAGAACATCAACAGAAAGATGACCTTGAGAAATCAACTCAAGGGTGTGAAGAGTATGAAGTCTGAGTCCATGCACTCATACTTCTCCAGAGTATCCCAGATCAAAGAACAACTAGAAGCCATTGTGGATATGATAGAGGATGCAGAAGTTGTGATGACTACTCTGAATGGTCTCCCCCGAGATTGGGAACCATTTGTTCGTGGCATTTGTGCTAGAAAGAAACTAATCAAATTCAAACCTATGGGAAGAATGTGTCCAAGAAGAAGAAAGAATAGTCGTAAGAGAGGAGAAGTTAAATGATGATGAAGATCAAGCTTTAGCTACTCATGCTAAAGGTGGGAAGAAGAGGAAGGACAACCCTCTTCCCCGAGAGGACTCTCCAAGAAGACCCCAGAAGAAGAGAAGGACCAGAAAGGATTTCTCTTCAATTGAATGTTACTCATGCCACAAGACTGGACACATGGCAAGGAATTGTCTAAACAAATCTGGACACCACAAGAAGCAGAAGAAGAGGTTTCATGTTCATGCAGCGGAAGATAGTGATGATGATGACAAGACCAGAGATAATGAAGACTCCAGTGAAGAATATGTTCTTATATCAGCACTCACTAGTTCAGTATCTCATGGAAGTGATACTTGGCTAGTGGACAGTGGAGCTTCAAAGCACATGACAGGATACAAAGAATCCTTGTCTCATCTCATCCAGAAGGAATCCCCACACAAGGTAAAACTCGAAGATGACTACCAATATCCCATCAAAGGTACGGGAGAAGCCTCTTACAAGTTGGACTCTGGGAAGTGCATGAACATGAAAGATGTACTTTATGTACCTGGGTTGAAGAAGAACCTTCTATCTATTTCAACATTAGATAAGAAAGGTTTTCAATTTGCATTTGTAGATGGTGAAGTTCTCATGTGGCCTAAAGGGAAGACTATTGATGATGCAGTAGTCATTGGAGTAGAAGAAGGAGGACTTTACAAATTGAAGGGTCATGCAGATGCAGCGATGATGGCTAGTACCATGAACCCCTGTGAGCTATGGCATTGGAGACTAGCTCATGTACACTATAAGGCCTTACCAATTGGATTACCAGAGATCCAGGTGGATCATGAAGGAGTATGCAAAGGGTGTGCTCAAGGGAAGAGTACAAAGAACCCATTTCCAATTAGCGACAACAAAGCGAAAGGTATTCTGGATATCATTCATTTAGACATTTGTGGACCAATGTCCACCACCTCTCTAAGCGGGTATGAATATTATGCATCTTTTATTGATGATTATTCTCGCAAAACCTGGATTTACTTTCTGAAGAACAAGAATGAAGTCTTTGAAAAGTTTAAAGAGTTCAAGGTGCTCGTAGAGAATCTCTCTGAAAAAGAAGATTAAGATCTTGAGGTCAGACAATGGAGGGGAATATACCTCAGGGGATTTCAAAGATTTCTGTAAGCAAGCAGGGATTAAGAGGGAGCTCACCGTCCCTTATAATCCACAACAGAATGGTGTAGCCGAAAGGAAGAATAGAACGATCATAGAAGCAGTAAAGGCACTACCACGAGCAAGACTTACCCATGCATCTATGGGCAGAAGATGCCAGAACCGCAATCTATGTACAGAACAAGATCTCCCATAGTGCTCTTGGCAACAAGACCCCTGAAGAGATGTTCACCGGGAAGAAGCCTGAAGTTAGTCATCTGAAGATATTTGGATGTTCGGTGTTCATCCACATTCCAAAGGAGAAGAGATCGAAACTAGAGCCTTCAGGGAAGAAGGGAATATTTGTGGGTTATAGTGAGCAATCTAAAGCTTACCGCATATACATCCCAGGATTCCATCAGATCAAGATTGGTCGGGATGTCATATTTGATGAAGAGACAACTTTCAACAAGTCCAGGAAGACTCATGAGGATGAAGAGGAGCAGGAGGCTCCCAGAGTTGCAGAATCAACCAAAGAACCAATTCCAAATGTTGAAGGAGATCCTACTCCCGAGGATCATGACATGGCAGAACCTCAGAGACCTGAGGAGATACCTCATGTGGAGATCTCTCGAAAGAGAAGACCAGCCTGGGCATGTGAATTAATCCAAGATGTAGGAAAGTATGGTGCTCCAGCAGGTTCCAGTAGAGAGATCAAGAGACCAAGGCCATATTCCAGCTATGTAGCCTTGATGTGCAATCTTGTTGAAGAAGAACCAGCTTGCTTTGAAGAAGCAGTAAAGAAGAAGGAATGGCTGGATGCCATGAATGAAGAATATCAGTCCATCATCAAGAATGATGTTTGGGATGTGGTACTAAGACCAAAGGACAAATCGGTTGTTTCATCAAAATGGATCTTCAAAACAAAACATTCAGCAGATAGAAGCATTGAAAATTACAAGGCAAGATTTGTAGCCCGGGGATTCTCACAAAAGGAAGGAATTGATTATGAGGAGACTTTTGCCTCGGTAGCCAAATATACTTTGATTAGAACCATTCTTGCCTTGACAACCAAGATGAAATGGAAGCTACATCAGATGGATGTGAAGACTGCTTTCCTGAATGGAAACATAGAAGAGGAAGTATATATCGAGCAACCAAAAGGATTTGAAGTAGAAGATAATAAGTCACATGTATGCAGGTTGAAGAAAGCACTGTATGGGTTGAAGCAAGCTCCCAGAGCATGGTATGGAAGAATTGACAGCTTCCTGATGATCTTGGGCTTTACCAAGAGTAAAGCGGATTCTAATATTTATTACAAGATTATGAATGATGAACCCATGATACTATTACTGTATGTAGATGACTTATTTCTAACTAGAGAAGACAAGCCTATTGTTGAATGTAAGAAGAGGCTTGCAACAGAATTTGAGATGAAAGACCTTGGTAAGATGCACTATTTTCTAGGTCTTGAGGTATGGTAGTTTCTAGATGAGATTTTGCTGAGTCAAGGAAAATACACAGTAGAAATCCTAAAGAGATTTGGGATGCTGGATTGCAAGGCCATGACTACTCTGATGGTGACAAATCTGAAGCTTCTGAGTGATGCTTCTTCAGAGAAAGTGGATGTCACCATGTATAGACAGATTATTGGGTCATTGATGTATTTGACCAATACTCGTCCAGATATATGTTTTGCGGTAAACACATTCAGTCAGTATATGGTGGAACCCAGGAATGTTCACTTGATTGCATCAAAACATGTGATGAGATATCTGAAGGGTACATTGGATTATGGACTCAGATATGCCTTAGATAGTGAGTTCAGACTGTATGGGTACACAAACTTAGATTGGGCTGGAAGTGCTGAAGACAGAAAGAGCACTTCAGGATGTTGCTTTAGTTTGGGATCAGGTGTGATCTCATGGCTCAGTAGAAATCAACCCTGTGTTGCACTCAGTATAGCGGAAGCTGCATATGTAGCAGCTTGTTCAGCTTGTGGTGAAGCAGTGTGGCTTTGCAAGATGTTGACAGGATTATTCGATGCAGAGATTGATGCTACGAAGATACTCTGTGACAACCAGAGTTGCATCAAGTTGACAGAAAATCTTGTGTTTCATGATAGATCGAAGCACATCGAAATTAAGTTCCACTATAATCGGGATATGGTATAGAGGGGAGCTGTGAAGCTTGAGTATGTTCCTACAGAGGAACAAGTTGCTGTTGTGAAGCAGATCAAACCCTTATCAAACCTTCAGGAGGTAGATCAGACACCAATCAGACCTTAACAAACATATCGGGCTTCATTCACGGCTCAGACACAGGTGGCTGCATCAGTATAAAGCTTTGACGTTAAGCTACAGTAGTAAATCAGATTTGAACTTTAGGACTGATGATAAACTTCAGCAGAAGGATGGCTTAGACAGCAGCATGAAAACCTTCAAAGTCAACCCTAAAACAGTCAAGAAAAAAATAGATCTGAAGTATGTAAAAGTCGCCAGCAGGTGGACGGTGAACAAGCAGCAGTAGGAACCCTTTTAAACCCTTGATGCCATCTTCTAAAAAATTAGAGCTGAGATGTTTGTTGAAATCTTGTCAAATGATGAATATTTGATCTCAATATATAGATCTTAGATCTTCTAGAAAAGTCATTAAAAATAATTCTTTAATTTAGTTAGGGTTCCACTAAATGAGGAAGGTACCAATAAGTTAAGACATCACACCACTTATAAAATATAGTTAATGTGTCTTTGGTGGGTGCCAACACATAAGGGTTAAGACACAAAAATAAAATAATATAAAATATAAATAGGGTAACTTAGGTGGGTATTGTGGTCATGTTACCACACATATATTTAATTAGGTGAGGGTACAAGGACCAACACAAGGTACAAGTCAAAGCATAAAACAAGGATGGGTACATGACCCACAACCCTTAGGACCAAAGGGTGTACCACAAAGGTGGGCAAACAACCCTAATACCCATAAAACCAAAAACATGAAGGTGGTACAAATCAAGACACCTGAAGGTGGGTAGATGATCTTACTAACCACAAGTCAAAGTGGTGAATAAGACAAGGTACCACAAGACCAGGAACAACGAGGTGGGAAGACCAAGGGTGAACAACCAAGGTGGATGGGGTACAACCAATCATCACTCTCTCAATAATCCATACACTATCTAAAAGTTCATCATCACTGTATAAGGAAGGTCCACACTGGATGATGTGATCCTGTGGTCCTCCAAACTGCTCCTGAGGTCAAATGCTAGTGATTCCATCAAGGGGTGGCTAGTCCCTTGAGAAAACCATCTAGCTCAACCATCTTGAAGACCTAGGAGAGGAGGTCATCACACATCATCATCTTGGTCCACCGACCAAGATCCACCTAGTTAACTGACCAGGTATGTACCTGCAAGAACTACTTGGTCCTCGTGACCAAGAATCTGCCTGGTCCCAGACCAAGAGGTCTCTATCTCAACTTGCAGGACCTGCTTGGTCCTCGTGACCAAGAAACTGTTGGTCCTGGACTAGAATACCTTAGAGACAAATAGGGGCCCTAGCCACATGTTAGGGACTTTGCCATGGCATCAACCTGCTTGGTCCCCGACCAAGAACCCCAGCAGACAGCTGGGGGCCCTAGGGTACCTTATAGGGACTTACTCTTTACACTGCCTGGTTAACTTGACCAGGAACCCTAGTTAACTGACTAGGGTACCTTCCTCTCTAAGAATGGGTCTCGCAGCTGCACTAAATTTAACAGGTACAAGTCCTTGCAAGATATTCAAACATTACGTAGGTTCAATGGTACATAAGTAAATCAATGATCTACTACCCTCGTCAACTTGAAAGTGTGATACTACTAACTATACTCATCAGACAGTCAATACGTCAACTAAAGCAATGGCAGCATATATTACATCATTAATTTATTCATCATCATGGCATGGCATAGCAGTAGAGACTTTGGCATATCACTGATCATCTCATTCATACGTCTCATCCTTCTAAGGAGGAGGCCGAAGAGCAGCAAGGATGGGCCTCAATACTCTGGATTGCAGCTTGCTAAAAAAAAAAATTTATTTGGAAAATGGTATGCCCCACAAACTGTGGTATAACAGTAGGTCAACGTGACTTATCAGTACAAGTGTGGCAATACAAATTGGAAGTGCAAATGGCACTCCTACTAAGGCAAGAATTAGTGCTATCCTAAAATATATAAGCACAACTAAATATCTAGAGTTATTTAGTTAATAACGGTCATCTAGACTATAGACTCATGCATATTAATTAAGTCACTTTTTGACTTGGTCTAAATCATGCCTTAGTTTTGTATTAATGACTTTAAATAATATTTAAGTCATTTTAAGGTTCATGCATCTAATGTTTATGCACTTTGGTTTTTTGTCATTCCTTGACTATAAAAGGACATGTGCTCTCTGCATTTCATAGCCTAAAGAGTATTTTTCTTTTCATTACATAATCACTTGGGTTGATGTGTTGGGCAAGTTAAGCTCCAAGATAATCTTCTACATAGACCACATCATTGCGTTGAAAGGCAGCATTACTGTTCGCCCACCATACACACCTCGGCATTGGATGCAGGCTCTTAGGACCCCCCTTCCGTAGTTTTGGGTTGGTTCTTGCCTTTCTTGATTCAAGACTGATCATAACATCATGTGAGGGGATAGGATTTGCCAACTTGCTATCTTCATGAGATTGATATGGAAGAGCACTTCATCTTTCAATGCCCTGTCTATTAGGGGATCAGAGGATGGTTTTACTGTCTTTTCAGGGAGTCTCAAACTCTCTCTCCACTTTATTTTGGTTCCTAGACTATAGATGCTTGGCCCTATACATGAGGGATGCCCTTGAACTTGGATTTCACATATTTCGCCCACCCCAGCCCAAATTGGACCATATCTGACCAATTACTACTTCCATTCTGGTGATTCTAGTGGACAGAGGTACCAAGAGGTAGATGGACAGCAACAATACCTCAACTGTCATATCTGTGAGACTTTGGGAGGAAATTCATGCTCAACCAACAATACCCTTAAAGACCTGTCACCTCAGATCATGCAATAGCTCACATGGCACCAACAAAGAAGATGTGTCCTTCCGATCTCGGCCGTGGGTTACAGTGTCTAGAGAACAGATATATCTTAGACCAAATCTTCATGTTATTCCAGATCCTCTGACCAGTCTCTCAGATGCTAGGAGAGAGCATCAGGGGGTGTTGATCTGCACCTAGGCGAGACATACCCCATTGGAAAATTTAGTATTTTTGGTCTTTGGTTCTTTGCAATACGTGCATGTATCTGCCATACCTCTCCGTTTTCATGTTCAATGTTCTTTGACTTTATCTATTTATATTATAATTTTCTGGGAGTGACTCTTGCTATCCCACTTATTATTTCACACTTTTGTACTTAGCAGTCCTATTGACCTATTTGTGGACATTTGGTGTGCATTAATAAAATTATCATATCTTGTCTTAATGGGTATGTGCTCATCTTTCTCTTGCTTACTTTCAGCTTTTATATGCAGCTTTGTCATCTTATACAAATTTTCATGTGATGATATTGATTACATTCTACAATATAACCTTATTGTTGTTATGTCATCACCCGGAAACTTTGGTTTGGTTTGTAAATTTTCCTGGTTTTAATATCTCAAGGTAAATGGCAAATTCTCCATGTGTTGCATACCTTCCTGGAGTACATTCTAGACTTTGATCATTTAGCCCAACAATTGAAAGCCCACTGGAGTAACTCTTTATAACTTTAATCAAAGAAAATCGTAAAATTCTCAATTGTCAGAGAACTCTAGCGACACAATTATGCTATGTAAGTGAATGTATTCTCTTTTTCTAATTGTGACATCATAGAGAAAGGATAAGCTTTTACTAAATAATGTTATTAAACAACAGATGAAGTTGGAGAGGAAATTCCTGAACTGTCACCCTTCTTGCAGATCATGACATGGGAGAGACTTGCTTACCTGCTCGACAGTTCAGTTGACAATCTGAAGAAATAGCCAACACTCAAACTATGCTCAAGTGTCAGTAGGAAATGCTGAATCCACACAGAATCCACACAAACTATCTCAGTATCTACAAATGCATTCATTTGTGCTAGCTCTCGATTTCTTTATTTAAGAAAACTAAGAAGATTGCTGAGTCCAATAACTTTTGAGCGATGATTAGTACACAGGCCAATAGTATATTAGCAGCATAGCCACAATCATCATCTAAGTTGAAATGGGTAGTTGACTATAGGGAATCACTTTTAGAGAATAGAGCCAATCCTCAATCCATGTTCAAGTGTCTATGAGATTCCTTGTTCAGAGAAGCATTGTGTTTCGACTTGACAGTTTCTTCCAGTTAAGTCTTCATTCACTGCTTTCAGAATATAAGGCATTTAGTGAACTTGAGAGCATGTGAGCCATGTACTATGCATATGAAATTAATAGAAACTTTAGTACCATAAAGCAATGCAGCTAAACTGAATTTCAGTGCTGACAAAATCCTGATGTAAAAGTTGAACCAAAGACTCGAGAGCAGAGAGGTGCACAATTCTTTACAGTACAATTTTGCTATATCTTGTTCAAGCTTTAGGCCTTAGTTATGATATTCTGTATTAGCTAATTAGTAGCCTTGTACAAGAAGGTAATTGTGTGAAAGCCTATAGGCTAGTGAATTATAGATATAAATTAAAACGAACGGCATGAAAACTGAAATGAGGAAATCCGAAACTGAAGGTCAGAGTTATTTCGTATAGTGCATTCCTTACACACAATATGAGTGTCATTTGATTATGGACTGGAAGTTAGCTTTTGTTACATTGCATATATTGTTGCATCTAAGTGTCATTGTGAGAATTTGTAAGCCATGCTTAGTATACATATATGACTAATAGACACTTTAGTATCATGATTCATATTATCTGTTATTTAATGAATAAACATCAATGCAACTAAACTGAATTCCACTCCTAACAAAAACTGATGCAAAATCTGAACCAAAAACTGATGTCGATATGAATCCTAGCATGTTTGCCTTTCACGGTGTAGAATCTTAAAAGAATAAAATTATCATGTCTGTTATTTTCTCTGAATGCAGGGGACAAAGCTGGTGTACAAGCACTTTGCAACTCTATACTTCGTATTTGTATTTGATAGCTGTGAAAATGAGTTGGCGATTCTCGACCTCATACAAGGTGATTTTTTTTTTATCTGCTGTGTTGGATTTTGTGCAACTTCGGAAGATATTATTCATTATATTTTATTGTACTTTTATTGTACTTGATTGTACCTCCCAAGGGAGATGAACTGGATGTAATTATTTATGTAATCACATGGAAGAGTCAATGTAAACCTTGGGGTGCAAATAAACAAAAGAAAATTATTAAAAATAAATTATTTATTGCCCCCAGGTGAAGTCGGCCCCATTAGGGAATTTTCCAGTTTGCACTTGTATAAATAAGAGGCTCGTGCACCTCATTAGCTCATTCTCACACTTAGGAAGTGCTCATCACTTGGACGAGCAGATTTTTGCATCACCTGAAGAAGGAGGTTTATTTGGGGCATCTACTTGTGAAAGATACTTTCACATTCTTTCTCTTTCTTCATTTGTACTCTGATCTCAGAATTATCATCTCTCTGCGAAGGTTGCTGGGTTTTCTCCCTGTTACCCCCCCCATTTTGCATGGGCGGTCACTTGAAGACAAGGTGAAACTGCTGTTTGAAGATTTCAATGGAGAGTCGGCAATGATGGTCAAAGAAGAACAATGGCAGCTGAAGGTTGTTGAAATCAGAATGTGGGAAGCATCAGTAGCAAGTGAAATTTTGGAAAGGTTCTTCTTATATCAGTGACAAATGTATGTTTCTGCATGGCACATTTCCTTTCACTCAAATGTCTTTTCAAAGCAGAAGGAGAAGACTGACAGCGATAAAGAAAAGCCTCCATCTACCAGCAAAATCAATGAAGTGATAAAATCCTGTAGCAGCTCGTTTCCATCATTTGTTTACAGATACTCTAAGAGGAGCATGATCCATGGATCCACTGATAGGAGCTATTGCAGCCGGAAATGTAGTGGTTTTGAAGCCTTCTGAGGTTGCCCCTGCATCATCTTCTTTGCTTGCGAGGCTTGTACAACAGTATTTAATTTTGCAGTTCGTGTTGTTGAGAGAAGTGTTGCAGAGACAACAGGTCTGTTGAAATGGGTAAAATCTTTTACACTGTTGATCAGTGTGGCCTGATTCACCTTGAATGAGTTTCTTCAGAAATTTCGTGTCTCAAACTAGCTCAAACTTTGGAAGCTGAGATGACTGGCGAGATTAAACAAAATTCGAGAAATTGCTGGCAGTGTTTGTCTGAGGGAGTTGCATTGGCGAAACAGCCCATTGATTATGAGGATCCAAGGTTTCACCAATTAAATGATCGCTTGTGTGGGTCAACAATCTGTTGGAGGGCGTCGAGCACCAAATGAATTCATCGACCGTAGTCTTCCACACTTCCCAAAGTGTGACAGGACACCGACAGCAAAAGGATTTGCAGCGATTTCTTCAAAACAACTAGGAATGACTCAGCAGAGAGGTTTGCCAGAATATTGGAAACTATGGATGCAGTATTAGATGTGGGTAGTGTTTATGACCCATATGCCCCCTCCTTTTTGCAGATACATAACCCTGATCCAGTTGTGTTTGAGAGAGGAATGCCGAATTACGATGTTAAACATCTTTCTGGAGCTCGTAATCCTCCTGTGAATTCTGGGAAAGAGATGTTACATTATTCTGTTCCTCTTGTATCTAGTGACCTGCTTGTCGATAGGCTACTGGATTCCTTTGGGACAGCCTGTCAGATGCCATCATTAACACCGAGGGAACAATTGCTACTAAGAAATGATTTGATGACTGATTTACATTATAGCTCGAGTATTCCACAGTACGATGATTATCAACAGAGAATGAATTGGGATATGAATAATGCTGCTAGAACCGATGCTTGCACAGCATCTGGCAAAGTTGGAAAACAGGGGTTACCGGTGTTTATTGATTCTGCTCCAAATGATTGCGACTGTACAAGAACAACCCGAGCTGCAAAACGTTGGGGTTTTAATGGTGTGATGTGAGGATGATTCGATCCTTAAACATTTCCATTTTTATGAGTTGTCTACCATATCGACAAAGGCATGAACTTCCAGACTACATATCGACAAAGGCATGAACTTCCAGACTGGTACAGGCACAAATCACGTGGAGCTCAGATCGCACATCATCGGCAGCCAAGTTTTCAGCGTCAGGGCTCGGGTTTTCATCGAAATGGTGAAACGCACAGCAGTTTTTTAAGGTTTACCGGGGGTCACAACTGGTGGCTCTGTATCTCACACTGTGTTAAAATCGCGATTCTTTTGCAACTGCTGTTAAAACCATGACTCACGGGTCATCTTCTCATCGTTGGTTGCTGGTTACACTACCATATCCCCCGCGTGAAGACAGCCGAGTATATAACTGAAGTCCACACTGAGCTAGATCACCAACTGGCTTAACGTGAGGTTTTGGAGAAATTCACGGCGCAGCAAGTAAATGGCATCACTGTTTATCAGCCACTGATTGCATAGGAGATCGATCTCATAACTCGACTCAAAATTTGGGCCGCGGTTGGTTGCAGCACTGTGTTAATACACGGTGAGTTTGCTGAGTTCTTCTACCTTCAAAAAATAAATGCCGGTTCACAATCAGCAGCGCCAGTTTCTCAGTTTTTGAGCCTGTTTATTCTCATGGTTATTGGGTGTGATTCATGGCCCATCTATCTGGGCAGTTACACATAAGACAGCGTGGATTTCTGGAAGCGGCTAAGGTAGCCACTTGTTTACCCTCATAGCAGCACCATTGGCAGCAGCAGGCCAGCTGTTGTTTTCTATATTATCATTTCATTGGCAGCCCGTTTTTGGAGGAGTCAACTTCATGTTAAGAATCAGGATATACGTGGCTGTTTGAACAATACAGCAGTCGACTTATGGTTGGTTGTCCACCCTTGAGTGGTAGAAATTGGCTTTACGGGGAGTTCCTTTTAAATAAAAATAAGCTTTTTGAGATTCGATGGGAGAAAAAAGCGGATCTAGGATCACACTTTTTCTCCTTTAGTTTATTATTATTATTTTTGTCCTTTATTTTTGAAGGCCTTTTTGGGCTATAAAGAGGCCAGCCTCTTTCATTGTAAACATGGAAAAACTTTGGGAGTTCTTCTTTTCCCATTGAGCTGAATGAATAATAAATCATGTTGGGTTTGTGGGAAGATTGAGCATCTCTCTCATAGCTGCGGGTTTTCATTATAAGTGGTAGAGCAAATCTAGCTTGTGAGAGCTTTTTTAAGCACACTAGATTAGCCATTTACGGTTGTTAAGTTGGTTAATTTTGCTTAAATGATTAGTATTTCGATGGACATTAGTATTCGGTTGTACGAAATGTTGATTTAGATCTGATTGTTTGAGCATTCTAGCATTTCTCACTTGTATGAAGCACAAGGCCTCTTTGAGTCCTCTTTTTGACTCCATGCTCCCTTCTGGTACTAGCACTGGCCTTTTCCTTGAGGACCGATCCTCCTAACTTTCCCATCACTCAAATCAAGATATGTTTTTTCTGGTAAATTGTTTCTCTAAGGCAGCCTCTTCATTTCACCTTGCCCTCCGTTGCACCTGCCTTAGCGATCCTACCTAAGGGATACCCCCCTTGAGTTGGAGAAGAGCCAACCTGAAGCGAGAGGAGAGAAGTGTGGTGACATTGGCCTCTCTCCTGAGAGTTGTCATCCAGCTGGTGTGTTACATTTTGGGCTTCAGCACACGCATGTCAGTTTTGGGCGACAACACTCCCATTTGGGTTTCCCAGGGTAAAACTCTGTGTTTTTGTTTTGTGCTTTGTCTTACTTCTAGTGATCTTGGTAATGATTTATGTTTTATGCGATGAATGTATGAAATTTAACATGCTGTAGAAATTTCTGCCTTTTATTGATATATGAAGAGTATCATTTGCTTGTCTGTTAGAATAGGATTGTATGGCATTGGCATAGCCTACAGGTTATGCATGCATGTCCATTATAGAGAAAATTATATTGTGCCAGGCCCATTATTTATCTGGTGTAATCTTTTTCCATTTTTAAAAGTATTAGCTACTTGTTTGGAAGGATTATATAAAGTTGCCATTGACACAAGTTTTGTATACAAATGCCCATTTATTATTCCAAGAACCAAAGAAGCAAGAAACCCTAGATAGGGTTACGTTTCTGAAGATATGAGGGCTCAATAACACAACACAATATTATTATGAGATGGTACAACATTACATTCAAGGCCCTCGCTCTTATAAAGAGAGTCCGAGTGACCAAAACCTTGACCCTAATATGACTAAAACCCTAAGATGCCTAAACCCTAACATTTAACCTAAGTTACTTTAAGTGACTTTATTACATATGTAGCCTTATATCTTAATGAATGTTACAAAACCAGACCGGTTCTGGCATAACCGGCTAGTTCGACCGGTTCAGAGGCCTCACCGGTTCAAACCGGTGTCGCAAACGGGAAATGACCGGTTCTGTACAGAACCGTCTGGTTCTGACCGGTTCTAGCCGATTTTCCGGTTCTGGTTTTGACCGGTTCAGTACAAAACTATACAATGATACTTAAGAGGCCATTTTTTAAAAATAAAAATAAAAATAAAAATGTTGGTTGAGTGGAGAAGGTTCTAGATAACCCTAAACCCCTAAGAAAGCTATAAAAGCAATCCTAACCACTCTATTTCTCTCACACTATTCACTTGAGTATTTTGAGTTAAGAATCATTCTTGACATTCCTGGGAAGTGTAGCATCCTTGAAAGAGTATGCTAAGTACCTACAACAGTCCTGGTTATATCATCATAAATAAAATACACCTAATAGTAGTTACCTACAATGGTAAAGAGGCGTTGAGTAGCCCTAAAAACAACTCTGAGCTAACTGTGTAGTTTAAAAAAACTTTTGTGGGCATATTCCAAGGTGACAGTCTGTCATAACAGCCTTTTCAGCAACAATAGTTTCCTCAGCATGTTAGACATATGATTCAAGTAAAATATGATTAGTATGGCACCTAGGAAAATACATACAGGAGCCCTTTTGCAATTTTGTGTAGAATGGTTTGAATTCATATGGATGCACATGAATATATATATATATATATAATTTTTCAAAATTTGAATATTTTATGTATTTTTGGTGAACCGGTTTTATGGTCCGTTTTTTTTTTTTTTTTTTTTTTCCGGTTTTGGTCCAGTTCCGGTCTGGTTCCAGTTCACAGGGTTGGCTGGTTTGACCATCGGTTCGGTTTTTGTAACATTGATCTTAACACCCGCCCATAAGGCGTACATTTATTGAAAGATAACAAACTGAAATCAAGTACATATATTGAATGAAACCACAAACTGAAAACTAAACATTTGTTGGAAGCTTCTTCTTTGAACACAGTTCATGGACCAAGTTGAACTCCATCAAGCTGCCTCGTAACCCTCGAAAGTTGTAGTTCCTGAGTTGAATTCTCGAGTTCTCGAATTCCACCTCCCCGAATCACAAATCTCTCGAAATTAATTATTGGACAACAATCCACATGCATGTCTCATAATCTCATTAGCAGACTGCAATCCACATGCATGTCTCAACAACCAATAAGGGATCATTCTCGAGATCCACAACTCCCGAACTATCTGGACAACCATCCATGTTGAGTTCAATAACACACAACACAATGATATTATGAGACGCTACAACATTACGTTCAGGGTCCTACTCCTCGCTCTTATAAAGAGTTGGAGTGACGAAAACCCTAACCCTAATTTGACCAAAACTCTAAGACACGTAAAACCCTAACTTTTAACCTAAGTCACTTTATGTGACTTTATTACAAGTGTGGCCTTATATCTTAACACCCTTCCATAAGGCGTACATTTATTGAAAGATAACAAACTGAAATCAAGTACATATACTGAATGAAAACACAAACTGAAAAGTAACCATCTATTGGAACCTTCTTCTTTGAACATAGTTCATGGACCAGGTTGAGCTCCATCAAGCTGCCTCGTAACTCTCAAAAAGGTGTAGTTCTTGAGTTGAATTCCCGAGTTCTTGGATTCCACCACATTGAAATCTCGAATCACAAATATCCCGTAGTCAATTACTGGACAACAATCGACAATGCACATGCATGTCTTATAACCTCATTAGCAGACTACAATCCACATGCATGTCTCAACAACTACGAATCTTGAACTATCCAGACAACCATCCATACTGAGCTGTTAACTGCTCCTTTCCTGTCTTCAAAGCACTGGCTTCCTTAAATGCATAGTAGTTCCTCTCTTCTGCAATTTTTTCACCACTATCAGCATCAGGTGGTTCTTCAATCAAAGCTGAACTAGCTATATATTGTTTGTCTTTGACCTTTCCCTTCAGAATGTCATTGGCTCGCTGTCTGCAGTTCCAAGCTATATGACCCAATTTCTTGCAATAGTGACATTCTATTTCTTCTTTGTCTTTTCCTGATCTATGGCGATTATTTCTTGGGTCCACTTAATCTTAATCTTGATTTCTTCTTTGTCTTTTCCTGATTAAGTGGACCAATGAGTGAATTAGATTAAGTGGACCCAAGAGTTTAAGAGTGGTTGAAGAGGCTTAGGAGGTGACAAGTGTTTCAACCAATGAATGACTAGGGACACTTATGAAGCTTAATTGAATTAGATCTAGTACCATGAAAATCATAGAAGTGGGGCCCACTCCTTAATAAGTGGAAAATGGGTTGAAGTTGGGTCCACTTGGTCAAAGTTGAAGGAAAAAGGTACTAGAGGTGCTCTATGGCATGGATCTATAGATTGGCCAAAAATTAAGAACACCCAAATGTGGGATCTAGCAAAAGTCACTAACCCCAAGGAATGCGAATTGCCCCAAGGGAGACTAGTACCCTAGATCAAGGGCCAAATGGAGTCGGATGTCCACCAAAATGTAGATCGGGATAGTCAAGGTGCAAAGCCAGGTGGGTTTTGAAGATCAAGAGCATGCCATGGCTAGATCTCAATAGATCTGAGATTGAAAATGCATCACCAAGTGACCCAAGTGGGGCTCAACCCTCAAAATGAGGAATGGGGCCCACAAGGTGAAGCACTAGGGGTAGGTTATCAAGGTCTATCTATTCGAATCAAGCGAGATCTCACCTACCCACAACTTGGAACTAGCCCCACTAGCCTTCCTCAAGGAGTGTGACCTCCCTTGGAGAGGCTAATGTGCCTTGGAAAATGGGTCAAATGGAGGCCAATCTCCACCAAACTATAGATCCAAATTGCCGTGGATGCTATAGAGGTGGGTGTTAAAAAATATCCCTAAAGCCAAGCTAGATCCAAGTAGATCTAGAAAAAAGTGAAAAAGAGGGTTTTAATCCATGAGGGTTTTGTGATCTAAGAGGGATAAGATAGAAGAATGTCGTACCTTCGTGAGTGTACCTGGAAAATGAAGATGGAGGTTGCTTGTGACAAGGATTACTTCCCACAAAGATCAAATGCCAAACTTGATGAAGCCCTTCTTGCCAACGTTTTGCCTCCTTCAACCAAATCCTCCCTATTCCTGTCAATCAAGGACACAAAGATCAATCAATTGACAATAATGGAAGTAGATGCAAACAAAAGAGATGAATAACATGAAATTGTTGGTGCAAAGACAAAATAACTCCCTGTAACCCAAAACGACTTGTTGAAATGAGCAGGGTAGGCCTCCCCACCAATGCGAATTGCCCCAAGATGTCTTCTTTGCCTGCAAAAAATGTTAGTTGAGGATAAAATCCAAGATGGCCACCAATGTTTGTAAGTGCAGAGGAAGAAGCATTTACAATCACCATAAGCATTCCAACTCCAAGATCCAAGATGCCCAAGAAAGTATTTTAGTCCAATAGTCAAGACTCAAAAATCTCCAGATAGCTTTTACAATAGGGGTGTCTCCTCCTTTTATAGGATAATAAAGACCAAAAACCTAAACCACAAAACCACTTTTTGAAACTAGTGGTTGAGATCAAAAGATTTAACAATCTAATTAACGGCTAAGATGAGCCAATACATAATATCACATGGATCACTCACTAAGTGATGGCGTCATAGCTACAAGTGAGTCAATGAGGGTGACGTCATACATGGAGGGTGGCTAGAAACACATGTGCCACAATATAAGATCAAGACAAGTCACTAGGAGCTCATGGTGGGGCTAGGAGGTATTAATTCCCTTCACTAGCATGTCCCCATGGCACAATAATAAAAGATATAAATCTATGACATGTCCAAATAACACAAATGATCAAATCCTGTCTCCAAATCTGAGAGAGACATGTAGTAAAAGACCTCCTGTAACCACTGTGGACCCCACTGACTGATGCCAATTGATCTAGAAGATGGGGGGTTCACCATAGATGACCTCAGAGCAGACCAAGTGCCAAAACCTTGCCTCAATTGCTCAAATCGAATTCCTTAGAGACCTTTTAATTCCATTTTTTAATCCTCCTGAAAACCCTGAAACTGTCCCGAACTGACATCCAGAGTGCTTACACTGTCAAACTGAGGGTACCAGGCATAGTGGCAAAAATCGGCATCGGCAAAAATCGGCAAGGGTCCTGAATATAACTTCTTGGCAACATTGGCGAAAAAATCGGCAAACCGCGAGAAACATTAAAAAACACAAAATATATTCATTTCTGTTCAAGTTATTGACAATTGCCAAGGCTGTTCAAGTTATTGACTAATCTTTTCTCTAAAAATTGACAATTTTATACCTCTTTTAACCGACAAGTTATTTGAATAGAATTTAAAATAATCATAAAAATATTGGTGTGCATATTATTGTTTCCACATTACGTATCTTGTAATTGTGATATAAGAAAATAACATTAAAGACAAAAATTAAACTATAGAAATTGAAAATAAGAAAAAAATGACTTAATAAAAATAACAAATATTTAAAATTTCATAATAAAACTTAATAATATATCAAATTTTCACAATTTCAAAATAAAACTTATTCGACAAAATCTAAAACACCGTGATACAAAATAATATAAAATTTGTGAAATCATAGCAATCTCTTTCCTCAAAAATATTAAATTAAAACATTTAAAATAAAATTTACTTATTAATTCATAAACTAATCAATCAAAAATATATAAATTATTTTTCAAATTAATTAATCATAATAAATATTATAAATAAAAATCTATAAATTTAATAACCAAAAATCAATGTCACGTTAAATTTAATATTAGATTTTCGTTTTCAACTATAGATATAAGTCATTGAGTCGTTGTGAGATAATTATTATAAGTTGAATTTTTGCAAAAGTACAGACAAGTCATACGGTGAATCTGCCGTTAATCTAGGTATTACCGTATGGGCTCGCTCAAGTTGAACAGACAAGTCATATAGTCAGTCTGCCGGTGGTCTAGGTATTACCGTATCGGCTCACTCAAGTTGAACAGACAACATTCAAAGGACAGACCGCATTCACAAACACGTTATCATGGGGTATTGACTGATTCAACTTGAACATACAACATTCAAAATATATTCATTTATGTTCTTTCTCCAAGTCGAAATGACCCAAAACAGACCCTTCAAATCGCCTTTAACCCGTCCGATAAACGTCGACAATTTTTTTCTGTCGTGCCGCGATTTTTTGAACATCTTGCCATTCCTGTTTTTTTCAAAATCTCGCGATTTTTTCATCAGAAAAAATTGGCGTCCCGAAAATCTCGCGATTTTTTGGGACATTGCCGATTTTTCGGCAATTTTTTCCACTATGGTACTAGGCTTTCCGGAAGGGGGGTATAATGGTAAAAACAAGTGGCTGGACCACCCCCTTCCTCTGTAGCGCCCTAGGCAACGACTGGCCTCTAAGGCCTATGCTAGACAGGCTGGATCAACATGCCCAAACTGGTCAACAGGTGGATAACTGCTGCTATCATACTCAGAAGTGCCCGGAACTGAAAGATAAGTGTCTCAATGGATCCAGAAAACCCAAATCCACTAGAGATGAGTACTCATACACCATGGGTTGACCTATGGGGTCAACTGTAGGGTCCACCATACCCGGACAGTGTAAAATATGATGATATGGAAATAATAATAAAATTGACTAACTGCATCAATCATCATCAGAAGCATATGTCCAACATATGGAATCATCAATAAGTGTATGTGGGACCACAAATCATCATCCATAAGCTCAAGTGATCCATCTCATCACGGATCCCAAGAATGACCATGGTCAAACTATGTTTGACTAGGTCAAAATGCAACCAAAGACTAGATTATAACATAATACTAAGACATGTTCCTTTAATCATATTCATAGCTTAACTTAAAGTATAAACATCATTCAGTGGCAGTTAATACATATATACTTTATTGTTGTTTATAATTTACTTGCACGAAAGCTTTGAAGACATACTCACTCAACTGACATGGCCTAACTGCTAGCAAAGGGTGAAGGCTAAGAAGAAGGCTGGGCAAAAAGGGATGACTTGACCAACTTTTCTAAGTGACACTTTGGACGGGGAAAGGGGAAGCTACACTTTGTGTTGGACAAAATAACAAAGGGAAGGGCAGTGCCTCACAAATGGGTAAGTTGTTTAGAGAGTGTTCATTCAACTTAGGCTTCATGTCTACATCAAGCTGATCTAGGTTCATTAGGATCATTCATTTCATTTCCATGGCCTTTTTGGCCTATATGACCCCTCTGGGATTTCACATGCACTAAGAAGCACAACTAATCGCAACTTGCATTCGGGGCATATTTACAATCATGAGGTCAACAATATTTAGATATAGCATTTGTTTAACCATTGCTTTTTGGACCTTTCTATACCCTTCGCGGGGTATGTTAGCAGTTCATTGCTTTAGCCTTTATTCACGTGTGTTGAAAAACACATTCTAGAATTTTAAGTTCACAGGCTTTCATAACAGATTTCCTATATAAGTAGTACATGTGCTTTCAGTTTTAGCCAACAACTCATGTGACTAGAGGGAATTCCGCGCTAAGCCAAACATCGGGGCAATCAACTAGAGTGATCTAGGCATAAAATCCAACTCACCAAAGGCAAGTTCTGTCACCAACTCAGAGCCGAGACACAAAACAAACGTGGATGCGGTCCAACACAGAGGTAGAAATGGGAAGTCCTCCATATCAAGCAATCAAGAAGGCAAGTCAAGGAGAAAGCCAAATAAGGAAGGTCATGGATGGATGGAGTCAAGTGAATGTGGTGCCTAGGCTAGCAAACAAAGATGTCATGAAAGACCATGCCCATGCTCACAAGAGGGTAATGAAACCAATGAGTATTGTTAGGAAACCTTAGAGTGCAAGTAATACATCCAATTTTATATTTATAAAATCATCCAAGATATTCCATTTTCTTATTTAGATAGTACTGCCACATCATGAGTTACATACCAGGTCAATGCTATGAAGAGGACTAAAGCAACAAGATAATAATCCATGACAACAATCACAAGTCCATAGGTCACATCATATCATAAATAATCATCATCCATAAATAACTGAAACATTGCTGCAATAATATCTGGAACTCTGCATGAATCTTCAATCCAACAACTCATCATCATTGCTTTCAGCCTTTATTTTTACACCTATATCTGCATTCATGGCCACTAGAATACCTCATGAAGAATGTATGGGAAAAATATAAAATAAATGTTGAAAATCTATTCTATAGCAAAAACTGAAATGCATAAAGGGAAATACTAATCTAACATAACATATAAATTTTATTAATTTTACTATGCAGGAGGAAATAACGTTTTTCAAGAAGGCATACTCAACTCACTTGACACAGAAGAACAACAAAGACTCAAAACTCAAAAAGAACTTAACCACTTCAAGTTTTATTAAATGCATGTAGGAGATGAGAAAAACTTAGGAAGGAGCCTGACTCAACTCAAGCAGACAACTCAACAGAAGGCATTCAACAAAGAAAAAGAAAAATCACAATACTCAGCACACAGAAAGGTGAAAAGCACACAAATTCTATTGCTCAAATG
The DNA here is from genome assembly GCA_027924585.1 of Larix kaempferi. Classification (NCBI taxonomy): domain Eukaryota; kingdom Viridiplantae; phylum Streptophyta; class Pinopsida; order Pinales; family Pinaceae; genus Larix; species Larix kaempferi. Next base: position 301,779 of record BSBM01001023.1, read on the forward strand.
AGCTTATTCGAAGCCTTAGCTACTCTAAACAGGCAAGCAAAGTCCTAACTCAAACAAAGTTAGGGATGATAATCCCTTAACTCTCTCTGGTCGATAGGTAGCATGATATGCTGACCAGTCCCAGTGGTAAGGAAACACATATCCTCAATGCAACGCTCAACAGTGAGCGGTCCAACCCAAAAGTCGCCAGATCCCCTGGATCGTATGTAAAATAAATCATTAGGAACAACGACCCTATCATCGATTTTGAACCTTCGGCGATTTATAGACTGCAGGATGGTTTCAATATCATGAATGGGAACGGGATAGATATCAGAATTGCACTGAGGTTGAGGTGTCACTATCCTCGAATTCCTATCAGGAGGAATTGCATCAAACCTGGGAGGTCCACCGTCTAAAGGAATGACCCATCAAAGTTGGGGATAGTGGCATATGATAAATCCATTTGAAGATGTCCCCCCAGTCCAGCAGACCACTTCCTGTAGAGAAGCATTCCGTAGGGTGGGGGTAGGTCTACGAGCACTATGTCCATTAGCATGGATATATCAAGTCATGAAAACAAGTCAGCTCTTAAGTTCTTTATTAAACCAAAAACTTGAACTGGTCTAGAGTCAATTCCACACACATTCCCATAAGGCCTAGTTATTTTTAATCCCATGGCTTCCATGACTTGCAAAGGCATCACATTCATGGAGGCATCAAAATCCAACATACAATTATGAAGAAGGGTGTCACCAATGCGAAGTGTAAGATAAAAGGGTTGGTGACCTCCATTCTTCCTCTCATATAAAGCAGTTTGGATGTTAATGGGAGGATCCTCTTCTTCTTCAACCAATGCACTATGTGCTAAGTCTGGAAGAGATGGATCTCCACCATTACTTGTGATAGTCTCAGGAATACTCTCGAAAAACTCTACCACTTGCTCTTTTATTGATGGGATTTTCATAAATTCAGTGAGCAGGATGTTGTGCATAACTTTGTCCAATTCTCTTTCAATATTGATATCTAAGTCATACTCAGGAAGAGGAACTGGCTCACTCACTGGACTAGGCAACTCACTCTTTTTTTCAATGAAAGGGGTAGGCTTTTGGCCATCCTTTCTTTGTTGATAGGTTCTGAGAGGAGCTTGGCCACTACTACTAGATTGTTCAGTGGCGTAGATGGGAAAACTAGGACTAGGGTCTTCTATGTACTTTTCTTCCTGATCAAACAAAATTCTTTCGAAATCCTTGCCAAAATCTAAGTTATCAACCCAGTTAATGTTCTTTGGAGAATCAGGAGTATCATCACCATGAGTGGGATACTTAGGATCATCCATCCTTTGCTCTTCCGACCAGTTAATCACAGGAGGTTCAGGTGACGTTTGGCTCACAGGGTTTCTTCTATCACCTTCATTAGGCTTATTTTGCTGGTTCCAATAAGGATTTGGGCCATAAGGTTGCCTATACCTTTCCGACTCTTTGCTCTTAGCTAGATCCCTAGTCAGGAGAGTTAGATTCTTCATCATTTCATGCATGCTCTCCATCATTTCATTGGGATCTTTACTTGGCTCTTTCCCTTTTTTAAACTTAGGCTCAGATCTAGAAGAAGAGGCACTAATCAGGTCAAAGAAATTTTGCTTCCCCATGGAAGCAACATTTTCCTTAGCCTTTCTAGCATTATCTTATGCCACTTTTAGGTTGTTATGGTCTTTATCTTTTAAGTGATAGCCAAGGTAGCCCTCAAATGCATTGAGGTAAGGAATTAAAACACCTTGCTTAGTAGGCCTAATGTTATCTGGAATGTTGGCCACTATCTTATCAAAGCGAAGGTTAAATTCATGAACAGACTCGTTTTCTTTCTTCTTGATTTCAAAAAGTTGGTTTAAGAGAAAACGGGCATCTAACTTGACTGACCACTCATGCTTAAGTTTTCCAATGAAGACATCATATCCTGTGATTGATGATGCAGGTAAACGGTCAAACCATTTATGAGCCTCACCCTCTAAGGATGCAAAAAGACCCCTCATAAACACATCTTCTTCATCCCCATAAGCTTCCATATGAGCCTAGACATTTTCTATGTGGTCCTCAATGGAGGTCGCACAGTTCCCATTGAACTTTGGGATATTTTCAAAGTAATTGTGGGGCATATCATGGGGGGCACCAAGGACTTGGGAAAAATCCAAAGGCAAAGCCTTTGCCTTATTTCCAAATGCACGAACAACATGAGGATTGGTTTGATTATTGTTTCCAGGATTAGATTGATTTGTTCCAGCCATTGAACTTGCTAGAATTACGTTAAGATTAAGATTAGGAGATGAAGGAGGAACCGAATTGTTTGAAGGGGATCCCAAGAAACGGTTTGGAGAATCAGAATTAACAATTTTCCAAAAGAAATTAGATGATTGAGCTTTGGGATCTCTTCTATGATAAGTAAGCGGGGTTCCTTATTGATTTAGATTAGTTTTACTTCTAAGGTTGTAAGGATGTTCATGGGATCGTTCCTCAGTGGAGTCACGATTTGGAGTCGCTAGGTAGACTTTAAAACTCTTCTACCAAGATGTATGTCGTTAATCAGTGGGGAGAAGATGAGTGACAAATAGATGGCTATGTTTTAATTAAGGATTGAAATGATAACCATCTAGATTAATCCGGATGCAATAAGATATGAATTATGCATGGATACTCGCAGACACCTAAGGTAAGCCTCTACCTCCCCGAAAACGGCGCCAAAAATGTTATCACACAACTTGTAGTTGCCCCTAAAGGTATCCCATCCGGGATGGTAGAGGAGATGGACAACTAAAGAGGTGACCCAAGTGTAAATATTTGATACAGAGATCACTACTCCCTCTGTATTAGTCTGAGACCTCAAGTGGTATGAATCTCTATGTCAGTACATACTCATAAACATAGATCCAACTAACTAGGCCTGCATCTACCAACTAACACATAAAGCAATCATATAGACAACAGATGTACCTTGGAACCCTTTCGGGAGAAACCAGCTAACTATGGGGCTATCTTCTCAATCTCGAGCCCAGAGCATATAGATGTATAAAAGAAGATACAATACAGAGTGCTCTGCCCTAATTGCATGCATCCAGCTGATGCATGCACTACTGGAATATGCCCTAACTGCCAATCTGGATCTGAGTGCTCTGCCCTCTCTCAATCACTCTGCTCTGATCTGCTCCTTCGAAAGACTACCCACTGATGAAATCGACCCTCTCTGCATGCACACGTGCGACCTCCTCCTCTGGGTGTAATCTGCTCGTACAGCTCTGGATCTCAGTCAATTTGAGCTCCGATCGTCCCTAACCTTCCTGGAAAAATTAGGCAAGGCTATCCTGAAAGTCTCGGACTCCAAATTTGACAATTCGACACACAATGAGCTTCTCCCCCTCTGGAAAAACGTCCTCCTCTACTGCAAACTCGGCCTCCTCCAAACTCCACAGTAATCTCACTGTTGAGATCTCTCAGCTCACAAGAACAAGTATCTATCCTCTCGGAACTGAAGGTCACTGATCTAGCTCAGATCTGACCTTCCTAGCTCCTACAGCAACTCCTCTCTATCTCAGAAAGTCGCCCCACATGGGCAGATTTTCCCTCCTAACTCTAGCAGTGTTTCTCTCCGACAATGCAACTGAGTAACCCCATCTGGGGACCCCCTGCCTCTATAAATAATCTCACCAATGAATTAGGTTTGCCAACACCCTAATTCCCGGTGCATGCAAAACTCACTTTTGTATGCATGCTTGTACAGCTCTAGATCTCAGTCAATTTGAGCTCCGATCGTCCCTAACCTTCCTGGAAAAATTAGGCAAGGCTATCCTGGAAGTCTCGGACTCCAAATTTGACAATCTGACACACAATGAGCTTCTCCCCCTCTGAAAAAACGTCCTCCTCTACTGCAAACTTGGCCTCCTCCAAACTCCACAGTAATCTCACTGTTGAGCTCTCTCAGCTCACAAGAACAAGTATCTATCCTCTCTGGAACTGAAGGTCACTGATCTAGCTCAGATCTGACCTTCCTAGCTCCTGCAGCAACTCCTCTCTATCTCAGAAAGTCGCCCCACATGGACAGATTCGCCCTCCTCACTCTAGCAGTGTCTCTCTCCGACAATGCAACTGAGTAACCCCATCCGGGGACCCCCTGCCTCTATAAATAATCTCACCGATGAATTAGGTTTGCCAAAACCCTAATTCCCAGTGCATGCAAAACTCACTTTTGCATGCATGCTCGTATAGCTCCAAATCTCAGTCAATCTGAGCTCCGATCGTCCCTAACCTTCCTGGAAAAATTAGGCAAGGCTATCCTGGAAGTCTCGGACTCCAAATCTGACAATCCGGCACACAATGAGCTTCTCCCCCTCTGGAAAAACGTCCTCCTCTACTGCAAACTCAGCCTCCTCCAAAATCCACAGTAATCTCACTGTTGAGCTCTCTCAGCTCACAAGAACAAGTATCTATCCTCTCTGGAACTGAAGGTCACTAATCTAGCTCAAATCTGACCTTCCTAGCTCCTGCAGCAACTCCTCTCTATCTCAGAAAGTCACCCCACATGGACAGATTCGCCCTCCTCACTCTAGCAGTGTCTCTCTCCGACAATGTAATTGAGTAACCCCATCTGGGGACCCCCTGCCTCTATATAAATAATCTCACCGATGAATTAGGTTTTCCAAAACCCTAATTCCCGGTGCATGCAAAAGGTTACTTTTGCATGCATTCACAGAATGCTGGCAGGTCATGCAAAACTCATGCATGCATAAATCAATCTCCCCTGAAGCTCCGCATGTAGCCCCTACTAGGCTCATGCCATTGAGTAGAGTGCATCTCACTCTCTACTCCATCCTGATGCCTATGGTACTAATGTCCCTCCATGCAAAGCATCTGAGTCATGGAGGACATCATGAAGTTACCATAATCTAACACCAAGAAATGCCACGGCTCCCAATGCAAGCTAGGCGTCATGATAACCGAGACACTCTTCACTTTAGATCAAGACAAATCAAGATCAAGGGGGAAACCCTAGCCAGTCAAATGAAGATTAGCTAACCCAAAGGTTCCAAGGGAAATGTGTAAGTTGAGTTACGAAAACCAATGAGTGAATTAGACTAAGTGGACCCAAGAGTTTAAGTGTGGTTGAAGAGGCTTAGGAGGTGACAAATGTTTCAACAAATGAATGACTAGGGTCACTTATGAAGCTTAATTGAATTAGATCTAGTACCATGAAAATCACACAAGTGGGGCCCACTCCTTAATAAGTGGAAAATGGGTCGAAGTTGGGTCCACTTGGTCAAAGTTGAAGGAAAAAGGTACTAGAGGTGCTCCATGGCATGAATCTATGGATTGACCAAAAAATAAGAACACCCAAATGTGGGATCTAGCAAAAGCCACTAACCCCAAGGAATGCGAATTACCCCAAGGGAGACTAGTGCCTTAGATCAAGGTCCAAATGGAGTCGGATGTCCACCAAAATGTAGATCAGGATAGTCAAGGTGCAAAGCAAGGTGGGTTTTGAAGATCAAGACCATTCCATGGCTAGATCTCAGTAGATCTGAGATTGAAAATGCATCACCAAGTGACCCAAGTGGGGCTCAACCCTCAAAATGAGGAATGGGGCCCACAAGGTGAAGCACTAGGGGTAGGTTATCAAGGTCGATCTATTCGAGTCAAGCGGGATCTCACCTACCCACAACTTGGAACTAACCCCACTAGCCTTCCTCAAGGAGTGCGACCTCCCTTGGAGAGGCTAATGTGCCTTGGAAAATGGGTCAAATGGAGGCCAATCTCCACCAAACTATAGATCTAAATTGCCGTGGATGCTATATAGGTGGGTTTTAAAATATATCCCCAAAGCCAAGCTAGATCCAAGTAGATCTAGAAAAAAGTGAAAAAGAGGGTTTTAATCAATGAGGCTTTTGTGATCTAAGAGAATAGATGGATAAGATAGAAGAATGTCATACCTTCTTGAGCGTACCTGGAAAATGAAGATGGAGGTTGCTTGTGACGAGGATTACTTCCCACAAAGATCAAATGCCAAACTTGATGAAGCCCTTCTTGCCAACGTTTTGCCTCATTCAACCAAATCGACCTCCCTATTCCTGTCAATCAAGGACACAAAGATCAATCAATTGACAATAATGGAAGTAGATGCAAACAAAAGAGATGAATAACATGAAATTGTTGGTGCAAAGACAAAACAACTCCTTGTAACCCAAAACGACTTGTTGAAACGAGCAGGGTAGGCTTCCCCACCAATGCGAATTGCCCCAAGATGTCTTCTTTGCCTGCAAAAAATGTTAGTTGAAGATAAAATCCAAGATGGCCACCAATGTTTGTCAGTGCAGAGGAAGAAGCATTTACAATCACCATAAGCATTCCAACTCTAAGATCCAAGATGCCCAAGAAAGTATTTTTATTCCAATGGCCAAGAGCCAAAAATCTCCATATAGCTTTTACAATAGGGGGGTCTCCTACTTTTATAGGATAATAAAGACCAAAACCCTAAACCACAAAACCACTTTTTGAAACTAGTGGTTGAGATCAAAAGATCTAACAATCTAATCAACGGCTAAGATGAGCCAATACATAATATCACATGGATCACTCACTAAGTGATGACGTCATAGCTAAAAGTGACTCAATGAGGGTGACGTCATACATGGAGGGTGGCTAGAAACACATGTGCCACAATATAAGATCAAGACAAGTCACTAGGAGCTCATGGTGGGGCTAGGAGGTATTAATTCCCTTCACTAGCATGTCCCCATGGCACAATAATATAAGATATAAATCTATGACATGTCCAAATAACACAAATGATCAAATCTTGTCTCCAAATCTGAGAGAGACATGCAATAAAAGACTTCCTGTAACCATTGTGGACCCCACTGACTGATGCCAACTGATCTGGAAGAAGGGGGGGTTCACCATAGATGACCTCAAAGCAGACCAAGTGCCAAAACCTTGCCTCAATTGCTCAAATCGAATTCCTCAGTGACCTTTTTAGTCCATTTTTTAATCCTCCTGAAAACCCTGAAAGTGTCCCGAACTGCCATCCAGAGTGCCTGCGCTATCAAATTGAGGGTACCAGGTTGTCCAGAAGGGGGGTATAATGGTAAAAACAACTGGCTGGACCACCCGCTTCCTCTGCAGCGCCCTAGGCAACGAATGGCCTCCAAGGCCTTTGCTGGATAGGCTGGATCAACATGCCCAAACTAGTTAACAAGTGGATAACTGCTGCTATCATACTCAGAAGTGCCTGGAACTGAAAGATAAGTGTCTCAATGGATCCAGAAGACTCAAATCCACTAGAGATGTTTACTCATACATTAGGGGTTGACCTGTGGGGTCAACTGTACGGTCCACCATACCTGGACAGTGTAAAATATGATGATCTGGAAATAATAATAAAACTGACTAACTGCATCAATCATCATCTGAAGCATATGTCTGACATATGGGAATCATCAATAGGTGTATGTGGGACCACAAATCATCATCCATGAGCACAAGTGGTCCATCTCATCACGGATCCCAAGAATGACCATGGTCAAAATGCAACCAAAGACTAGATTATAACATAAGACTAAGACATGTTCCTTTAATCATATTCATAGCTTAACTTAAAGTATAAACATCATTCAGTGAGTTAATACATATATACTTTATTGTTATTTATAATTTACTTGCACGAAAGCTTTGAAGACATACTCACTCAACTAACATGGCCTAACTGCTAGCGAAGGGTGAAGGCTAAGAAGGCAGCTGGGCAAAAAGGGATGACTTGACCAACTTTTCTAAGTGACACTTTGGACGAGGAAAGGGGAAGCTACACTCTGTGCTGGACAAAATAACAAAGGGAAGGGCAGTGCCTCACAAATGGGTAAGTTGTTTAGAGAGTGTTCATTCAACTTAGGCTTCATGTCTACATCAAGCTGATCTAGGTTCATTAGGATCATTCATTTCATTTCCATGGCCTTTTTGGCCTATATGACCCCTCTGGGATTTCACATGTGCTAAGAAGCACAACTAATCGCAACTTGCATCCGGGGCATATTTACAATCATGACGTCAGCAATATTTAGATATAGCATTTGTTAAACCATTTCTTTTTGGACCTTTCTATACCCTTCGTAGGGTATTTTAGCAGTTCATTGCCTTAGCCTTTATTCACGTGTGTTGAAAAACAAATTCTAGAATTTTAAGTTCATAGGCTTTCATAACAGATTTCCAATATAAGTAGTACATGTGCTTTCAATTTTAGCCAACAACAACTCATGTGACTAGAGGGAATTCTGCGCTAAGCCAAACATCGGGGCAACCAACTAGAGTGATCTAGGCATAAAATCCAACTTACCAAAGGCAAGTTCTGTCACCAACTCAGAGCCGAGACACAAAACAAACGTGGATGCGGTCCAACACAGAGGTAGAAATGGGAAGTCCTCCATATGAAGCAGTCAAGAAGGCAAGTCAAGGAGAAAGCCAAATAAGGAAGGTCATGGATGGATGGAGTCAAGTGAATGTGGTGCCTAGGCTAGCAATTAAAGATGTCATGAAAGACCATGTGCATGCTCATAAGAGGGTAATGAAACCAATGAGTATTGTTAGGAAACCTTAGAGTGCAAGTAATACATCCAATTTTATATTTATAAAATCATCCAAGATATTCCATTTTCTTATTTAGATAGTACTGCCACATCATGAGTTACATACCAGGTCAATGCTATGAAGAGGACTAAAGCAACAAGATAATAATCCATGACAACAATCACAAGTCCATAGGTCACATCATATCATAAATAATCATCATCCATAAATAACTGAAACATTGCTGCAATAATATCTGGAACTCTAGGCACTGAACTGAAACTGTATGGAACTAAAGGTCACATCGGTCATCAAATCTAAGCTCTCAAGGCTCAGCCTTGGCACAAGGTCTACTCAATGTCTAACATATACTGCTCTGATATGTGAGTGATCTCAAATAACTCTGCTCATCATAGTTGATCTTTGGAAAAGCAAAGCTCTGGAAAGTGCAGATATCTGCTCAGCAAGAATAGTAACCCAACGACTATGGTGTGATAACAATACCATATTCCAAGAATCGAAGAAGCAAGAAACCCTAGATAGGGTTACGTCACCGAAGATTTGAGAGCTCAATAACACAACAGAATATCATTATGAAACGACACAACTTTACATTGAGTGTCATCGCTCTTATAAAGAGTCCGAGTGACCAAAACCCAAACCCTAATATGACTAAAATCTAAAACACCTAAAATCCTAACTTTTAACTTTAGTCACTTTAAGTATTTTTGTTACATGTGTAGCCTTATATTTTAACATTTATGATTAATTGATGATGGCCATTTGTATATGTTATACAAAGGGGTTTGTGACCTGCCATGATTGGTGGTTTGTGGTGATTGACATTGTTTTACAAACCTTGGAGATATCTGTAAGCAAATCAATATTATAATTTCATGGTGGTTAGGCCTTTTTCTTATAAAATATTCTTTGACTACTGCGTTACCCCCCTGTTTGCATAGGGTGTTCACGCAGGTTTTTAGATTAATTTTGGGCTAGTTTTATGGCCTAAACCAACATTCTGGGAAGATGTGTCCACCAAAATAGCAGTTGTACCCTCATTTTTGAAGGCCTGGGGAAATTTTCTGCAGTGGTAAAAACCATTTCTGGTCAATTTGGGCCAAAGCCTATGATGTTGGAGGAGATTTCAAGTGAAAAACATGGTAAGGAAAGTGGTGTATCGGATTCTGTTAGTGAAAAGGTTGTTGTAGATATGTATTTTGTAACGATCAACCACACTTAAGGAATTTTTCATACCGAATGAACTAGTACATTGAATGAATGAAAAGATTATGTCATCCTGATGGTAAAGAACTACAAAATGAATAGAAGGTAACAACTTTGAAATGTACAGAACCTATGATTGTGGGACAGAATTCCTAACAACATAACTGATGGACCAAAGTTTTTGACTAGTGCGTCTGGGGAGATGGTTTCTTGGAATGATGTGGATGAAGCTTGTACTCAGATCCTTCTTTTTCCGAGACAACACTGGGAGAGTGCATCAATGATTCATAAAGATAGTATGTAAGATAATCTTGTTATGGGTTGTTTTCCAATATTTCAGTTGTGCCATGGATGTAGAGGTTGAGAGAGTAACTTTAAAATTGAGTAAAGGGAAGTATTAGTCTTTGGCAGAAAGATAAATGAAGGTCGAAAATAGATGGCATTTGGTGTCGAACACCAATGCCTCTGTGACTTGACTTCATTTTTTGTCATGAAACGTGGAACCTTTTCCCTCTATCACACCCAAAAAGCAAAAATTCTAAAGTGTTGTAACTCTGCCTAGGGTTAGATCCATGAATCATCAGGTGAAACATGCCAATGAAAGTTGGATTGAACTCTCTTATTGTTATGCATGCTAGCAACAATGTTTTATTCTTAAAACTAGACAAGGCAGATCCTTCGATTCCATTAGATCAACATGGTATTTGTTGAAATACTGAGAGGGGGGTGAATCAGTATTTGCCAATTATAAATTTTTTTAACAGAGAGCAAGTTGCTAATCACCAATCATAGCAGTATATCATTAACAATAAAAACAAGATGCACAGTACACAAGATTTTTACGTGGAAACCCAAGTCCTGGGGGTAAAACCACGGAAGCCTTTTATAATAAAATTTGACCTAGCAACAACTGGGGTTACAAATTTAATACAACTTCTCCAGCTACAACTGGAAGGGGCTACAACCCCTAGGCTTCGTCAGCCACAACTGACAAGCTGCTACAACAGCTCAGCTCACAAGATTGTGAGCCCTAGCACCACCCTACCACCCTTTAGAAAAAGATCGCTGAACCTGTGGACCTGTTAACCAATAAACCCTTTCCTCTCTGCTGCTGATTAACTTTGTTCACTGTTTATTTCCACGTCAACCTTCACACTGACACACTTTGTACCAAATTACACAACCTGTAAATCTGTCACATACCAATCTCTGTATCTGCTTGTGCTCATTGTTCACTGCCAAATTTTTCTGTAGTCAATAATATCACATCATCATTCTGCTCATGTTATAACGATCATGCTGATCAAGCTGCTTATCAACACTGCTGGTTATTGTCAAGTTAATCATATTACTGTCACATCATTGACTGAGCATTTATATCAACACTTTGGCTGTAGATGATGAAAAATGGACTGTGTATATGCTGCTGTACTTATCATAACACTACTAATATATTTGTTTACTCACTGATGCCTATACATAATCAGCATAGAGTATAGTCTCATTCACTTGCACAACTACACATACCTATATATATTAACTTGTACACCTTTGACTGATAAAGATCTACTCAATACTGAATCTGCATTTTCTTATATACCTTCTGTAATTTCAAGTCAAGTTGCATTTGCATCATTATATGTTACATGTGCTGTTCATACATACCTTACATGTTAATGCAGAGAAAACTCTCGACTGCTGCAAATTTCAGACTCCAAGAATTGTCTGTAAGTTGTCCTTGTGGGACAGATCATTGTAGCAGCAGGTTATTCATTCAATTTGTCATTCTTCTTAAATCGCCCAGCAGCAAATAAAGGACTTTGGACTGTTTACACAAATTGTAGAGTGCTTCAGTGCCTCTACCCCGTCTGCTGATGCTGCTGCTGCTCACAATTTGATAGAGTGAAATCCCCACGAGTTTTCAATTTGATTAGAAATCTTATCAACCTTCAGCACTCGTATGCATAGCTCGGGAAAACTTCAAATAATTTGTGGCTAGGCTTTTCGACTGCTTAACTTCTTGACGGCGTGAATTTCTTTGTTCTTCCAGGCATTCATGTAATTACGCTTGCTTATCACTTGAAATGAAGTCTTTCGTGAGATCAAAGGAATGCTATTTCAATTCAATACTCAGCCGGTGAATTGTCAACTCTTACATATCCATTTCCTTCCTTGAAACTGGCTTCTTCTTTCTAAAACGACGATTCCTATTTCAAAACTGCTATGAGAACACGCGGCTCGACTCGGTCCGGCGGCTAGATTCTTACTCGGTCTGCAGTCAAACGGCTTTGGGTTATAGTCCACACATCGACAATATTTCCAAGTAAATTGGTTGGCCGATACTTCACTTCTCTGCAATGATGCATTCACTCAGACTGAAACTCAGCCACGTCTCGGCTTCTTTAGCAAATTGCCATACTCACCGTGGCTATGATACTGTGCCTTTACCCCAAAAAAAAAAAAATCTGAGCTCTTCAAATAGCTGTGCGCGAATTTCCTTTTTCAAAAATTAACTCCACGCGATATTCAGTCTTGCATTCTGAATTAGTTATTGAGATGCGTCCTCCTTCACGATATTGAATGGGCAGAAAAGATTACCGGCCAGCCTGAAAACCTCTCGCGGGGAAGAGATAAACCCTTACTCTTGTCGAAAATAATCAATCCAGCTGTCAAGCGAGAGACTGGAACCCAATCAATCAAGCTCACGAACTCGGACTCCCTGTAGTCATGGCTGAGATAACCAGAAAACACATCACAGATTATATTCCACTCTCGCCACAACAGAGATTACCAAAACCAATGGGAATTAATTCCTCTCTCGCCACAGAATATTACCACGGAATTTTCAGTCCTTCGTAAATCCGAGTTTTGTTCACCGCAATTGTTTTCAAATTTCATTCAAATGAGTTGGCTTACATATATATGATTTAAATTGAAGCCGACCTATTTAAGATATGTTGGATTTTAATTTAAAAGTAATTGACTTTGAGTTGAGGAGAAGTAAATTTTAAATTTAATTAAAAATTGAATTAAAATGTTAATTATTTCCTTAAAATTTTTAAGTTCATTTAATGAAATTTTAATAATGATTAGGATTGGTTAAAAGGTTTTTAATTTTAATTTTAATTTCGATTATTTAAAAAAAACTTTTATTAGGGCTCCCTTTTTAATTTTATTTATTTATTTTTTAAATATTCTATTAATACTTTAATTATTAAAATATTTAATTATTAGTGTGTTTAGCAAAGATTAGGGATTATAGGTGACACTAGAACTTAATGAATTCTTATTAAGGGCAACATAACCATGTCAAAGGGTAATTAGGGCTTTTGTATGGGTGTGTTCTATTAGCCACCAAGAACCCCATGACCATCAAGGTGTGGGTTCAAGAATTTTCTTGACAATTTTGACCATCCTCTGGGAAATCCTTTTGCCATTCCTTCAAGGACCTAGGGTGCCCTGAGCTTATTAAAACATAAATGACCACTGAAAGGGTCATTTGGCCTATTGCAACACATCAAGGACACATTCTAGGGTATAGGGGTCACTTAACCAAGTTAATGGGTAGCCAGGGCTTTTGGCATTGTTCCAAGGCCTCCAAGGGCTTCAAGCTTGGGCTTGAACAAGGTCAAAAGGTCTCCTCTGACACAGACAAACACTAAGCAAACACTAACCCTCAGGGGCTCCACAAGGGACACCAAGACTTAACAGTTGGCATCAATGACCAGACAATGTTGGCATCAATGACAACCTAATCAACAATCTCCCCCTTTGTCATTGATGACAACACTCAGTCTCCCCCTGAGAATAGGCTCCCCCTATCCACAGCTTCTCTCCCCCTTTGGCATCAATGGCAAAGGGTACTACCTTGAAGTAACACTCCCCCTTAGAACATGCTCTCCCAACCACCAGGCACTTCTGTGTGAAGAATCAATTTAGTGGGAAGAAGGAATGACCCCCAATTTTTCTCGGAGGTACTCAAATGTCCCTTTAGGAAGTGGCTTGGTGAATATATCTGCTATCTGCTCCTTTGTTTCAATATATTCCAACTTGATGTGCTTTTCTGTGACCTGTTCACGAAGAAAGTGATATTTGATAGGGATGTGCTTTGTCTTGGAGTGCATGACCGGATTCTTGGAGATGCTGATGGCACTTGTGTTGTCACATAGAATTGGAATCGGCTCATCATATGTTACTTGTAGGTCTTGTAGGTTTTGTTTCATCCAAAGGATTTGAGTACAACATGCTGCTGCTGCTATATATTCTGCTTCTGCTGTTGACAAAGATACTGAGGATTGCTTTTTGCTAGACCATGATACCAGACAGTTTCCTAAGAAAAATGCTGCACCACTTGTGCTTCTTCTGTCATCCACACATCCTACCCAATCTGCGTCTGAGTAAGCTAATAAGTCCAACTCATTTCCTTTTGAATACCATAATCCAAAGTCCATAGTTCCTTTGAGATATCTGAAGATTCTTTTGACTGCAATAACATGAGTTTCCTTCGGAGCTGCTTGAAATCTTGCAACCTGTCCAACAGCTTGCATCACATCTGGCCTTGAAGCTGTCACATACAGTAGGCTACCAATCATTGACCTGTAATGTTTTTGATCCACTGCATTTGATTCATCGTCTTTGCTTAACTTGCAGCTAGTAGTCATAGGAGTGCTCACAGGCTTACAATCTTCCATCTTGAACCTCTTCAACATTTCTTTAATGTACTTGGTCTGAGAGATGAAGATGCCGTCTTCACATTGTGATATATGAAGTCTTAAGAAGAAGGTCAGTTCACCAAGTAGTGACATCTCAAATTCGTTTTGCATAACCTTGGCAAATTGTTGGCTCAGAGTATCATCATCACTACCAAAGATAATATCATCAACATACACTTCAACAATAATTATGCTGTCATGATCAGTCTTGATATACATATTACTGTCTACAGTTCCCCTTTTGAAACCTTGTTTTTGCAAGTAACTGTCCAATCTGGAGTACCAAGCTCTAGGAGCTTGCTTTAACCCATATAGGGCTCTTTTTAATCTACACACATAGTCCTTGTTTGCTGATAGTTGGATTCCTTCTGGCTGTTCAATGTAGACTTCTTCTTCTAGTTTGCCATTCAAAAAGGCTGATTTGACATCCATTTGATATACTTTGATGTTTTTAGCACAAGCATGGGCCAATATCATTCTTATAGCTTCCATTCTAGCTACTGGAGCAAATGTTTCTTCAAAGTCTATCCCTTCGATTTGAGCATATCCTTTGCAAACCAATCTTGCCTTGTTTCTGATTACCTGTTTATCTTCATTCAGCTTATTTCTGAAAATCCATTTTGTGCCAATCACATTTTTGTCCTTGGGTCTGGGAACTAGTTCCCAAGTTTCATTTTTCTCGATTTGATCAAGTTCTTCTCCCATGGCTTTGACCCAATGTTCATCTGCACTAGCTTCCGCAAAGTTACTCGGCTCAACTGTAGATAGTAGTGAGAAATGTACTTGTTCTGGTCTTCGGACTTGTCTTCGATCTTTTCTGGTTTCTATGCCGACATTTTTGTCACCAATAATCAATTCCTGTGGATGATTCTTTTGATACCAATTCTTAGGAGATTTTTGTTGTTCTTGTTGTTGATCATGTACTTGTTGATCCTGTGTAACTGTTGGCTGGATTTTTCTCTGATCTTCTTCTTCTTCTTCTTCTTCTTCTACTTCATCATCATCATCTTCTTCTTCATGGTCTTTTGAGTCTTCCTGACATTTTGGCAAGCTCGATTCATCAATCTTTACATTGATGCTTTCCACTATCTTACCTAATCTTAGGTTGTAACACTTGTAGGCCTTTCTTGTGGAGGAGTACCCAACAAATATTCCTTCGTCTGCACGAGATTCGAATTTTCTAATCTTCTTATCATCTCTTCTGATGTAGCACCTGCTTCCGAACACTCTGAAGTGTTGAACATTAGCTGTTCTTCCCGTCCATAACTCATAAGGAGTTTTATCAGCGTTGCTTCTGAGCAATCCTCTATTCATAATGTGGACTGTTGTATGTACTGCTTGAGCCCAAAAT
The DNA here is from genome assembly GCA_027924585.1 of Larix kaempferi. Taxonomy (NCBI): domain Eukaryota; kingdom Viridiplantae; phylum Streptophyta; class Pinopsida; order Pinales; family Pinaceae; genus Larix; species Larix kaempferi. The sequence goes on from BSBM01001023.1 coordinate 317,645, forward strand.
TTTTCGCTTAGTTTAGCTTCAATCAACATAGTTCTGGCCATTTCTAACACTGATCTGTTCTTCCTTTCTGCTACTCCATTCTGCTGAGGTGTTCTGGCAACTGAAAATTGTCTTTTTATACCATTTTCTTCACAATACTGATAGAATTCATTTGATGTGAATTCTCCGCCATTATCGGATCTGAGACACTCGATTCGTTTACCTGTTTCATTTTCAACCTGTTCTTTAAAGATCTTGAAGCATTCAAAGGCTTCTGATTTCCTGTTAAGAAGGCATACCCATGTCATCCTGGAGTAGTCATCAATGAGCAGCATGAAGTATTCTTCACCATCCAATCCTTTATTCTTGGTTGGCCCACATAGATCAGTGTGAACAAGCTCTAAGGGTTTTGTAGAAGAGTATTCTTTTGTCTTGAAATTGGCTTTCGTAAGTTTCCCATGCTGACAGTGCTTGCAGATAGTATCAGTAGGCTTGGTAATCTGTGGCATGTTCCTTACGGCTAGCTTTTTGCTAATCTTGACCAGATTATCAAAATGTACGTGTCCCATTCTTCTATGCCATAACCAATTTTCATCTTCTTTTGCTAGGTGACATTTCTCTTCCGTGATTTCGTCTAGAACATATATGTTGTTTGGAGTCCTGGTAGCAGTGGCCGCCAACTTTCCTGATCCTTCTTTTCTTATTTTGCAAGACTTTGAGTTGAATGTAAGTTCATGTCCTTGATCACACATCTGGATGACACTCAATAGATTATGCTTCATACTCTCGACTAACAACACATTTTCTACTACTGTATCTTTGCCGCCAAGATTTACTGTACCTTTTCCAACAACTTTTGCTGATTTATTGTTCCCAAAAGAGACAGATCCTTTATCTTTTTCAAGAAACATGAAAGCATCTTTGTTACCAGTCATATGCCTAGAACAACCACTGTCAACATACCATTTGTTGCTACCAGTTTGGGCTTGAGCTTGAAGAGCTATCCCACATTCATGAATATTCAGGTTGTTCTTCTGTCTAATCCATACCTTTTGCTGGTCACCTGTTTCACTGGTTGATACTTGTTTAATGCCTGTAGGAGGGATTGTCATTCTGCAATTTTTGGCTGTATGCCCAAAGTTGTTGCATTTCTGACATTCGACTTCAGAATCCAAGAGAGAAAAACTGTTGTTGTTGTTTCGTTGCCATCTAGAATTTTCATACCTGTTTCTGTTTTTTGCATATCTTCCTTTTGTACAATACATTGCTTTATGCCCAAATATTCCGCAAGAAATACAATAACCATAAAATGAATATTCATACCTGGGGATAAATGGTCTTCTTGGAGGTGCTGCCCATCTGAAACTTCGATTTTCAACTAGAGTCCATTCTGAGGTTGGTTGTCTAGGTTGAAATGGTCTTCTTAGAGGTGCTGTCGGATTAACCTGTTGATTTTCAACTGGAGCCTGTTCTGGTTGTTGTTTTGGCTGATATATGGGTACTTCTTGGATGACGGAGTCTTTGATAGCTTTTGGTTTATCCTCAGCTGTCTTGGAGCTTGAACCTTCATCATTGTGCTTCTTATAACCAAGACCTGTTCTGTCGAGATATGGCTTTTGATTATTGATGATCTGATCAAGTATCTTGGAACTGTTGTCATAGCCTTGACTCACATTTTTCTTTTGTAGTTGAGTTCTTAGAGTCACTATCTCCCCCATTAGTTTCTCACCTTCATTCATACTTTCTTCTAGTTGTTTTCTGAGATTGTCTTGAATTCTTTTGGCTTCTTCTAATTGAATAGTTAGACTTTGAATGAGTTGATCTGCTTCTTCAGATATCTGAGGTCTTTCTCGTAACACCTGTATCTCCTCTTTAAATAGTTTGTTCTTTTTCCTTTCTCTTCTTAGTTCTTTCAAAGCACTTATCAATTCTTCCTCCAGGTCTACTTCACCTTCTGAATCAGATTCTTCTTTGTTTTCGGTGATCTCATCTGAGTCTTTTGAATCAACAGCCATGAAGAGTACCCTTTTTGATTCGTTGTCACTGTCACTGTCTGAATCACTCTCACTATCTGAGTCATTGTCAGAATCTTCATCTGATGAGCTGGAGTTTCTTTTAGAGTAGAAACTTTTCTTCTTTGCAAACCTTCCATTTTTCTTTCCTTTGAAGTTCTTGTATTTCTTGTGTTTCTTAAAACTGCCATCACTATCAGAGTCTTTCGCATAGGGACATTTTGAAGCAAAGTGAGCTATTTTACCACATGAAAAACACTTAAGAGGTAACTTACCTTTGTACTTAGCTGTGCCTCTTTTGAGCTTTCTTACGAAGTTTGCTATCTCCTCATCATCTGAATCGTCATTGCAGTTGAAGTGGTATGCTGTCTTGGATTTGGTTTTTATTTTTGAATTGTCCTTTTTGGCTTGTTTGTCTTTCATTGCTTGCTTGGAGGAAACTTTAAAGGCTGCTTCTTTTCTAGGTGAGTCTTCATCTTCTAATCTCATTTCATAAGCCACAAGTGTCCCATGTAGCTGGTCTACTGTCATAGTATCCAAATCCGTCCTTTCTTCCAAGGCTGAGATTTTAGGATTGAATCTGTTGGGTAGCGTTCTTAGTATCTTTTGAACAACAACTGATTCTTCAACCGTTTCACCCAGGCCTCTGATAGTATTTACAAGTTCATCAATTCGAAGAAAGTAGGTTGCAATATTCTCGTCATCCTTCATCTTTAGATGTTCGAATTGTCCTCTGTAGGTTTGGAGTTTGGCTTCTTTGACCTTTTTGTCACCTTCATAGATGGTCTTGAGTTTGTCCCACATTTCCTTAGCAGATGTACAATGCATGACTTTGATGAAGACTGATTCATCCAATGCACTTGAAATATGATTTGTGGCTTTTGAATTTGTATCATAACGAACTAAGTCATCTGGATCTGTTGGTGGGAGTGTTGGTACTTTATATCCATTTTCAACTATTTGCCATACCTGTACTCCTTGTGCTAGCAGAAAGGATTTCATTCGTATACTCCAAAAGGTATAGCCAGTCCCATCAAACATGGGTATTCCATTTTTACTGTGCCTGGCAAACTTGCCCATAATTTCCTTCCAGTGATTAGACTATTCTTGAAGGAACCCGCTCTGATTAGACTGTTGTTATGCATGCTAGCAACAATGTTTTATTCTTAAAACTAGACAAGGCAGATCCTTCGATTCCATTAGATCAACATGGTATTCTCGTGTCAGATCAATTTTGATTGAGAGTGGTTGCGGTTGAAAACTTTCAAATACCATTTATCATGAACCTATACCGGGGAAGGAAAATACTGGTTTAAATGAAGCAACATTTAAAGAAGGCAATGGAAATGTGAATTTTCAGTTAGTGATCTTGCAAAGAATCAAGCTCTCGCCATTACAACCATTGGGAACTACCTTGGACGTCTTGAAATGATGCAGTGGTTGTATTTGGCCTCCTTTATAGTAGCTGAAATGAAGTAATTAAGTCACTGTCCCTTGCCTCCAATGACCCAAAACGACGGAGATTTGAGCCTAAGACTTCTGGTAAAAATATGTGCCATGTGACTTGAGGGAGATCTGTCGGTGTTGTTCGATGGTATGGCAACAGATGGAAGGATATATGAGTTTGATGTCTCTTTTGATGCGTCTTGTGGTTGGGCTGGTCAACCACAAAGCATCGCATTCACGTTCAATGTTATGGCTGTTCTTGGAGCTAACTGGACCATACATATCACTTTGTGTGTAACACAGGGCCTACCGGTACCTTGTGCTATCCTTTAAGGGAAAACTGCACATGAAACCAGGATCTATGGTGGCCCTTAGTGGGTTGTTGGAATTTTTAATATGGTCAATATGCATTGAGGTTGTATTGCATGGAGTGACCTCTCTTGGAGGTTTCTTTGTGGACATTGGGGCTTTTAACTTGACATCATATGTATATTAGAGACATTGTACTTGTAGTTTTGACCACTTTCTTTGGTGGTTTAGTTAGGAGTTTGTTAGGGTTTAGTGGAGTTATTCATTGTTTACTCCACCCTAGGCCAGATCTAGGATTTCAATGTTATTTTATTGTAGAGTGAGATTGAGCTACAACTTATATAAGGGTTGGCCTTTTCATTCACTTGGCATGGTTGGATTTTGAGAGCTCTCTCTCTCTCTTTGGAGCCTAATTGTCATATCTTTATGGAGCATTTTTGGAGTGTAAAGGGTTTCTTTTCTTGGGTTTTCTTGATAGCTAATTATTGGAGTAACCTGTTTCTTTTGGCATTGTAAGGTCTATTAATCTAGTCAATAGAAGGGCAATCTTGCTCCACTGGTTTAAGTGTAAGAATTTTCTATACTTATTTCATACTTTAGATTTGCAACTCGGTTATGTATTTGACATCTTAGGAGGGGTACTAATTAAGCTTGCTTAGGCTAGGGGTGGGCTAGGTTTTTAGATTGAAGGTGTAAGCTAAGGCAACCTTTACTTGTCATGCTTTGTAGGGGTTCCAGCCAAATACATACAAACAAGGCCTAAAGAGGATCGTCTTAAGACTACATATGCCCCGGGGATCGACACTAGTCTTCATAACACTCTTCAAATTACCTTGTGCCTCCGTTGCCATAGCCTAGCAATCCTACCCTAGGGATGCCCTCCTTGAGTTGGAGAAGAGCCAACCTAAAGTGCAGAAAGGTGGTTATCGAGATAAAATAGTGGGTAACACCTCTAGGTTATAGTTGGGTTAGCCTGTTCTTTGGGGATTTAATCACATGCTAGTTTAAACTGTAACATTTTCATGCCATTTCCAGGGATAAAGCCATTTTCCCATAATTTTGAAGATCATGCTTCATGACATTTTGTGGGAGGTTACTATTGCAGATTTCTCCTCTCACATGGTGACTCCATGAAGGGACGAAGCCCTTGTTCCATGTAGATTTCGAAGATTGGTTGTTGTAGGGTTGAAGTAAGCAACATTTGAAGGCATCTCAAAGTTCATCTTGGCAACTTGACGCATTTTGGTATTGGTATGAAGTATGCTCAAAATGCATTTTCAGATTTGGTATCCTCTTTGAAGAAGTTAGAAGTAAGAAAAAATGTAATGGCCTCCATGGTTCATTGAGTTTTTTGCTCCTCTTGATTTCTAAAATATTGTAGGATTTCCTAATAAGATGCCCAAAGCATTTTTAGATGATATTCCATTTTTTCATGGGCATATGGATTCTAGCACAACATGCCTTACATTTTTCAAGATGTTCACTTAAAATTTTTGTGTTGTTCATGAAGATGTTTTGATGAGGTTGTTTGCACTTAGTTTGAAAGAGAATGTAAGTGATTGGTTCCGAAGTCTTGGAGAGGTATCATCTTTTGCAGATTTGATTGAGATATTTTGCACGAAATGGAGCCCTTGTTCATGAGAAATCGATGCCTATGTTGAATATGTTAAGGGTGTTTTTCAAGAGCAAATTGTTGAAGATCCTTTAGAGGGTCATGACCAAGAAGAAGCTAAAGAAGATCATGTTAAAGATCAAGCCTTTAAAAAAATCCTTGTAGAAATTCATGATGAACTTGGGGATATTGTTGAGGATTTTGAGGTAGATTTGGAGCAGCCTGTATTGCCCCCTCCTAGGGTGGATTTGAGCGAACATTTTCAACCTCCTTCTTCAGAGAGTGTTGTACGTTTGGGACAACAAGGATAAAAATTTTTGCAGCTTCAATAGAGCAAGGTTTGCCCTCTTCAAGGGCATATCGTGTGCTGCTTCATAATGAAGATGCATTTTCAGGCCTTGCCCCTTGGATAGAGAGGGCTTGTGAAAAGGATTGTTTTCCTTGGCATGGTTTTAAGATTGTTGATGATCTTTCACATGCTCATGGCCTCATACATTTTCAACCTCCTTCAAAGAGTGTTGTACGTTTGAGACAACAAGGAGAAGATCTTTTTGTAGGTTCAATATAGAAGGTTTTTCCCTCTTCAAGGGCAGATTGTGTGCCGCTTCATAATGAAGATGCATTTTCAAGCCCTACCCAATCTTGGATAAAGAGAGGGCTTGTGAAAAGGATTGTTTTCCTTGCCACGATTTTAAGGTTTTTGATGATCTTTCACATGCTCATGACCTCATACATTTTTTCACCCCTGTTTCCATAAAGAAAATTGCATGAACTCAACTCATCATTGCTTTTATTTTGTCTTGGTTCATTACTAAGGACAAAGGGAAAAGCCTTTTCATGGATGATATGCTAAGGTGGTTTCATTGGTTGTATGATTTTACTTGAGATGTTCACCTTTGATGCTTAGAGCAGGTAGGTAGGAGATGAATAAGCTCTTGCATGAGCATTAGGGTAGTTTGATGTGTCGTTTTGGAAGAAGAATATTGATGTGATGTGTGTTTGGTTTTCTTGCATAAATGGTCATGGCTAACAAGTGCATTATAGAGATTCTAGAGTTTTCATGCACTCCCAAGAAGAGCATGTATCGCAGTTGGAGTGTGATGTTAGCCCGCTATTTGCATAGGGTGTTCACTCAGGCTTTCAAATGAATTTTGGGCTAGTTTTGTGGGCTAACCAACATTCTGGGCAGATATGTCCACCATAACAACAATTGTAGCCTCATTTTCGAAGGTCTGGGCAAATTTGTGTAGTGGTAAGAATCATTTTTGGTCAATTTGGGCCAAAACCTATGAGGATGGAGGAGATTTCAAGTGAAAAACATGGTAAGGAAAGTGGTGTATCATCCTTTGTTAGTGAAAAGGTTGTTTTAGATCCATATTTTGCAATGATCAACCACACTTTAAGAATTCCCCATATAGAATGAATCATGTACATTGAATGAATGAAAAGATTATGTCATCCTAATGGTAAGGAACTACAAAATGAATATAAGGTAATAATTTTGAAATGTACAGATCCTATGACTGTGGGACACATAGTTATTGACAACATAACTAGTGGACCAAAGTTGTGAGTAGTGTGTCTAGGGAGATGGTTTCTTGCAATGATGGGGATGAAAGCTTGTAAGCAATTGACAGACTTTATCTTAGATTGATTGGATTTGATATTGTGATGATCCCACATCACTTTCTATAATGAAAATTAGTTCATTTGCGAGATAATATCCAACATAAAGAGGATAACATAAAAGTATACCTACAGTCCTACGAATAAATACTTGTATAATTGATAATGAATAAGTGAGTGAATTGCAATAGCATTTGATGTTGTGTATAAATATACATTGAATGGTCACTAAGTGAATAGACATGTCTTTTAGACATGTGCCTTATGATTATTATTATTATTATATGTACTTCATGATTGTTACATTAACCCTCTTCAAGATGCTTTTCCCTTGGGGCATAAAAAGGTTGTCTTCAATCTTGCTTGTAATGCTTTCACATGATGCTTTGTTCTCAGTGTTGTCATAGTTGAAGAAATTAGGAAGCATGATCTTCGATGTACTAAACATTGCCCTTTGAATATTATTATTATTATATGTACTTCATGATTGTTACATTAGTTCCACTTCAAGATGCTTTTCCCTTAGGGCATAAAAAGCTTATGTCTTGAGTCTTGCTTGTATTGCTTTCATGTGATACTTTGTTTTCGGTGTTGTCATAGTTGAAGAAATTAGGAAGCATGATCTTCAATGTAATAAACATTATTATTGTAATCTTGAATGGTCAATCCACCCTAGTTCAATCTTCTGTGGAACTATGTTTATAGGGTTCTTGGATGGAACCTTTTGTATTGTGATTCCAAGAATGATTGCTATTTTGAGACTAGTTGATGGTCCTCCTCATGATAGTCTATCCAAGGTATGAAAATGGGAAAAAACTTCTCAAGGATACTATCCAAAGCTTTCATACCAAATCCTTTAATGTGCCCCTGCCTCAAAAATATTCTAAGGAAGCTCGACAAAGAGGTAATACATTTATCCGAGAGACCATTGTACCACTAACAACAAGCATCTTCCTGTAAGGTGCTAACAAACATTTCCATCATGTTATCTTCATATAGAACTTTGAAATCTTCCAGGACCTTAAGAAAGGATATGACATGCTGTGTTTCTGAATCACCATTTCCCCAAAAGGTTGGTAAATGATCAGATATATCTCTACCAATATGATAATTAGGGAAACCCGAGATGTTTGAGAAGTCAATAGGAGAAAATTCATCATTAGACTCTTCATCATCCATGTTAAGTGATCAGGAGCATATATTTGAAATGATTATGGAATGTGTCTGCTACTGTATCAGAAGCTTTGCTTGAAAAAATGAGCTTTTAAGATTTACTGTGTTGCATGGGCTCATCTACACACAGCAAGTCTCAACAAATTATGAGAAACAAGGGTTTCATCCCTTCAGTGGAGTCTCCATGCGAGAAAAAATATACATTTTAAAACACTCACAAAAGGTTCTATTTTTTACTTTGAAATTTTTTTATAAAAAAGAAAAATGGTTAGTGGAGTCTCCAGATGAAAAATTAAAGATTAGATCTAAGGATTCATCAAACAAAGAAAAGAGCAAGAAAGGGTAAAAATCAAAAGTCGTACCCAGGGATAAAAGATTTATCCCTGGCAATGGTGCCAAAAATGTTGCCGCCGGATCACACACTGTCTTTGTCGCAGCAGAAATCTATGCTGCCGCTCGGTGTGCCCTTGGTGGCAAGTCTCGATTCAAGTATGTCACTTGGTTTTTGGCTCCTCCATTTGGGCAAAATTGCCAATGAAAGCCAAGGGGGGTAGTCCCTATGGAAAGTTACTAAGGTTGTTAGGGTCTTCCAATTTAAATGATGGGTTGTTTATTAATGTTTTTGGGAGTTTTTTATTAAAAGGTTTAAGATGTAAAGATTCCAAGATATATAATTGCAACAAAAGTTTAAAAAAGCTTTCACCAACATAAGTTCAAAAGATCACTGTAATTTATAAAGATGCACGATAACTTGATATTGATAATAAGCAAATGAATAGTGCAAGGACCAGTGCCTTATGGAGTCGAACACAGTGTGAAATTGATAATGTTGGAAAAGCAAATGTTGTGCAATTGTCTCTTGGTTGATTTTAGTTTATTAAAATGAATATTGATTAGGGAAAAGAAGGGAAACTCTCGAGATACCGTAAGGTACATAGAGGAATGTCCGGAAATCTAGAGATTGGTGGCTCCGTACAAGGACATGTTGGTTGCCAAAGCGTTGAGCGCGTGTTCAACACTACACCAACAAGGATGTAGTTTAACGGTGCCCCAAGGTCTAAGTACAGTGATCCAGCGCCCCCAGGCAGAATTTGCCCACACAAAATCTAGTTTCGAAGTGCCAGATTTTCACTATCTTTTGGGTAGTTAATTTTATTAGGTGACTGATTAAGTTAAATGTGAAAATTTAAAGAGTGCTTCCAACTGCTTTTGGTATCCCACAACTCAGACGTATTGCTGGTGGGTAGAGAATATGCAGTGTAGGCAAATTATTTATTCCAATTTGAAGCAAGTAACCATTGACCCTCCGACAGAGAGCGCTCTTGACTTGCTTTTCAGCTAAGTTCAAGAGACTTATGAAAAATAAAAGACAACTTTTAAATGAAAGATATGGATGGCCAATCTTATGTGTCACTTTTCTGATCAACCTCCACTAATCAACAAACTGCCTTTGGGTGAAGGTGAGAGCATACTTCGTGGCGACGAAGATGGTTTTATTTCTACTTTACTTTTGCAAAATAAAAATGATTAGACTACAAACTATAATTGAAAGTATACACCCTGCAATTCGATAGTGAGTGTGTGAGTAAGTGTGGTTAGAAAAAAAAATCTCACGAAATTTGACAAAAAATTCAAATCCCCCCAGGGGGGATGGGATGTGGGTGCTGGTTACTCCACTGCTCTCGTTTAAATCTTTTACAATTTGTATGCTGAAAATAAATTGCTTCTTAGTCCATTAAATTTGGATCTAAGAGCTTACAATAGTGTACAAAAGTTTTACAACAAATTGGGTGTCCACTGGTTCGTTTTAACCCCTCTTTGATGGTCTTTGGCCACTCCAAAACTTCACTTTTATGTTCAGGCCTGCTAAAAACCAGCAAGCTAAAAGTGTCAAAAGATGATGGGAAAGACAACAAAAAATTAAAAAAAATTGAAAAATTGTACTTAGAATTTTTTTGTAAAAATTACTAAGTGTAAGCACAATTTCCTAGCTTAGATCTAATGAATGATAAAGCTCTTTTAAAATATCAGATCTAACTAATTAGCAATGCTTGAAGAATGATAGATCTAAACAATAAGCATGAAAGAATGGATCTACTTCTTAAGCAAAGCAAAAATGTGGGAAAAGAGATAGATTTGTTTGAAGTTGATGGACAAAACCCTTCAAGCCCAAGCTTGATCCTTGTGAAACCTTGGAAAATCCCTGAAATACAAGATTAGTTTGTGTTGAGGAGGAGAGAAGAGACAAACGAGTTCAAAGCCCTCTTCAAGCTTGTGATCTGCAAAAACCTTAAACAAACCCTTGCATACAAATGAGTAAGATCTAGTGTGCTTGGTAAAGAAAAATTCAAAGAGCCTAAATACAAACTAGTATAGTTGGCTACTTCTAGTCTTTCAAAACAATACACAAATAAGCAAGCTACAACCGAAATGCTTATTCTATGAACATTCAAGCTAGATCTACAATCATATATAAACAAAAGAGAACTAGATTGGAGCAATATCACCTCAAATACTTGCATGCATCCAAAAAATGTACACCCATGGACCTCCAAAGCCTTTCACTTGCATTAAAATATTATCACTAGTACAATGAGAAGAGGTTTCTTGCATCCTTGCTTAAATAGAAGCTCCCAAGAGCAAATTCAAATTGGTGATGGAGGGAGCAAACTAGGGTTTGATATGCCAAGTGTGAGATCAAATCATTTTGATGTAGATGGTAGTTGGGCTTCCATTGAATGGGAATAGTGACACGTAAGGAGGGCGCTCTCCATCCCACATTGGGATCTCCACCCAAGAGCTAAGATGATGCCACATGGATAAAACGTCTCCCTCATGAGGGAGGGTGCAAATCCCAAGGGAGGCCACCTCATGGGGGTGTATTCAATGCTTGATATGCTCCAAATTATGTTTTAAATGCTTATGCCAAATCAACTAGGCCAACTCACCAAACCACCTACCTTTATTTTAGGAGCTTGGATTTTCTCCAAATAAATAATTCTTGAATTAAATAATTCATTTTTAATATTTTGGAGAGAAATTGATTTAAGTGAATACTATTCATTCAAAACTTAGGAAAAGTGGGTTTAGGGGTTTTATGGGTGCTTTGGGTTAGAAAACGAGCACCCCCATGCCAAAATTCACCTCCTAATCCATCTTTTATCACTTTTCTCATTTTTTAATTAAATTATTAAAAAAAACTCATAAACTGAGAAAAATTAATTTTCTCAGAATGACTCAAAAATCCTAGGGGACCTAGTGCATGTCCATATGACTCAATACTGATGGCTAGCATGTTACAAAAATACATTCCAGTAGGTTTTAATAACCCCTCAAAATTCATCATCATGGAAACACTCCAGCTTTGGAGGTGTGAGTGAAAAACTTGGGAATTATACATCACTGAATAGTAACGCATAATCCCTAAGGAAAAAACACTCTAGAGTATTCCACTGATAACAAACATTAAGGAAGGCCAAACCTTTCATAAAAAAAACTCATGCTAGACCAACTTATTACAATTCCCCTGCAGGGGTTTGTTAAGATCCTAGTGGGCGGCCTTCACGAACACCTCGGGGTTTTGGTGTAATGGTTCGTATCATTTGGTATCATAGCCTCTACCCAGGTTCAAGTCACAGAGCGGGTGGCAACGTCGGCATTGCAGTGTTCGTCTGGGGCTCATACGGCGCAAAGGGGACACCACCGTACGGGTGCACATCCAGCCCAGAGTCTAGACTGCGGAGCATGGTGGGATGTTAAGATCCTAGTGGGCGGCCTTCACTAACACCTCGGGGTTTTGGTGTAATGGTTCGTATCAGGGTTTGGACATGCAAAAAATACAAAGGGCCAAATATTTTTGGCCCGATGAATCTCGGAACACTGATGATGAACATTCAATCATGTTCACAACTTCAACGGTTCACTCGGAATCCACTAAGTGCAATTTAGTGGATAACACTTCCTTTGAAAACATTCAAGCTTGGGCATTTTGCTTGCTTCTCCCAGCAAGATGCCTCAAGATGGCCTTTCTTCTTGCAGAATGAACATACCTCAGAATACCAACAACGGTCATCTTTGTGGCCTTTCTTCTTTCAATAATAACTCATGGGGGATGTCTTGCTTGATGTATACCTGTTGGCCTTCTTCTTCTTCTTAATGTGGCTGATTGACTTGCTGCTTCTTCTAAGTGTTGGTGCAAACCAAGTCTCTGAATTGCCCATTTGCAATCTGCCGCAAGGAAGATGGGGTGGTGCTGTGCTTCCATCTTCATTTGTTGTTGCTCTTTCTTCTGATAAGCAGGCCCAATCTGTAAAATCTCTTGCCTTCACTAAACATGGTCTTGGCGTTTCACATTGTTTATGTAAATTTTTAAGAACATGAATTCCCCTGGATTAACTTTGAGGGATTCTTCATTATTTATCTCAATATATCCAAGGACCAAGAGAAAGATCCCTTCTATTTTTAGTCTCTTTTATTTTGATATCTTTTAGGAAAAGAAATTGGTAGACTAGTAGTTTGAGCATGGCAATATATTAAGTCGCAACCCTATAAGTTGGTTCCATGTTGTAGCACATTGTATGGTATAGTGCCAGATTGGTCCGTATAGCAAGGTAATTTAGCAACACAAATAACAAAGAAGCAAACTATAAAACACAAAGGAGACACCAAATCCTTGTACATCAATAATAATAGCGAATTGTATATAGGGGTCGACATGCTATATTTTAGGATTAAAATGGATGGTACAATACTTGATGTGGCAAATTGTACACAATTGACTTGGCTCAAAACAATAAAAAGTAGAAAAACAGTGTTGTACAAGATTATTAATGTTGTATCATATAGGATTGTACAAGCTCTGATGTGGTAGACTTTGGGCCCTACATGGAAGACAATATTACAATTGACATGGTAGACTATAAAGGGTCGTCTCGGTTCAAAATAAAACATTAATATCAGATACAAATAGAGAAATAGCTACTTGAATATTACACAGTTGAAATTGACCTTGATGCAAACAAGGATAAGGAGATAGATGCCAACTAAGATTAGGATATGAGCCAGTTGTGGCTCTGACACAAACTATTACAAGAAAACAAAGGAAAACTGTAGGAGGGAGAATTGCCCCTTGAAGGGTTGTGCCTTTGCTTTAATCAATAGTACACATTTATAATACAAGGTTGCTTGAAAAAAAGGCACGGAAGAAAGAAATTATTTAGCTCTTTTGGGCCTTGGCATAGGATAGACTAACTAAAAAACTTTTTTTTTCACATGAAAAAATATTTAGCTCTTTTGTATTGATAAATTTGTGCATTATTTGATTTGAAGCCTACCATTCCATGAATAGTGAGCCTGACTTTATGATCTGAATGTCTATATTTTTAGCACACATAATTATTGCTAGAAATACTTTTTTTTTCCAGAACATCTTGAAAAAGGCATGTAGAATGTGTTGAATTAATCAAATTAAAATAGGAATCATTCAGAGACATTAATTTTATTTTATGTACTGCATGTGTAGGTACCCCACTTTATGATGTGTTTTGGATTGAAGTTGTTTTGTGATTCAATGTGGTTATTTTTTGCAGTTTTTGTTGAAACATTGGATAAATGTTTTAAGAATGTCTGTGAACTTGACATTGTATTCAATTTCAACAAGGTACTTAACTATACACTTTATTCTCCTATAAAGTTTATACTTTCATAGCTGCAATGTAGCATTTGAAATTTGGTTCTTCAGTAATAGGAAGTACAAAATGTGAACAAAAGGAAAACATGAAAGAACAAATTAATCAAAGTTATTAAATGCTCCAAGTAAAAGACTTAGTATTTACTACAAATAAATGTAAGCTTTCTTCATCAAGGTTTTGATTGTGGGGAAAACCTTAAGGAATTAAGTATGCAACATAAGCATTGTTGGCTGGTGATACTTTTGAACTTAAAATCATTGTTACCAAATGCAGCTCGACAACTAGCTGAATGAGAACAGAGAGTAAGTGTTTGACTTGGACCTGGGAAAGCTTGGCAAACAAAATAATTTGAACCTAAAATTGAAGAAAAAATATATTTTTCATTCATATGATAGTTATTTTTTTGCAGACAGAAAAAGTATACTTTTTATTGATGGTAAAAGAGAGTACATTTGTAGTTGCAGTAAGCCCAGTGATTCATAGAAATGTGGAAGTATTTGTCTAAACTTTAAAGTGAGTCTAGTATAGTTCAAGTAAATAGTTTCAAAGAATGCAACAAGAGATGGTTTGAGATAGTATATTTTAGTCTATAAGATTATGAGTAACAAAACAAAATTCCTCAATAGAGATTCCGCATTGGTGGTCTCCAAATACAATTGGCCAAGATTTAATAGGATTGCTGCCTTTGCTAGTGAATCAACCTCTGAGTTCAAATCTTTGAAGATGTATGTTATGTTGATATTTTGAATCTAGTGAATTTGTCTCTAGGGCTCCTCACACTTGCCTAATGGAGGATGTAGTTGGAACTTGGAGTGCATAGTGTCATTGAGCCAGCCTATTATGACTTTTGAGTTGCCATACAAATTTAGATCCAAGGCCTCTTGCTTCAACGTGATGTCAAGGAATATGGTGTCTACCAACAACTTGTCCTTGTTTGTACCTAGGACAATGTGAATTTTGAAACCTATCTTTTGATTATCTTAGAGGTGGAGCCATCCTCTAATACCATCAGGCACATGAGTTGTCCCTAGATGCTCTGTTGAAATAACCTTTTGATTTGAATAGGTCTTTGATGGGTGGGAATAGTACTCGAGGAGGCTTTAATTTTTTCACTGAAGGGCCAACAAGACTACCGGTTTTTAACTTGCAGTATGCCTTGAGCTGGCTTGCTTACCTTGGAAGTTGATTCATTCTTGGCAAGCTGTAGTGACTAGATTACCTCTAGGGCTAGTGCTCGGTCTTCGAACTTTGCATAGTTAGCCCAATTTTCTAGTGCTTAACTCAAATTTGCTCCTTCCCTTGTGATCTTGTAAATGAGTAGTCTAGAGGCTTACCTTGGAAGATTGATTCATTCTTGGCAAGCCATGGTGATTAGATGACCTTCAAGGCTAGAAGTCTCCAAGCTTGGCATATTTCATCCAATTTTCTAGTGCTTAATTCAAATCTATTCCTTCCCATGCGATCTTATGAGTGAGTAGTCTCGACTCTCAAGGGAAGGATTGATTCATTCTTGGCAAGCCATGGTGACTAGATTACCTCCAAGGCTAGAAGTCTCCAAGCTTGGCATAGTTCATCCAATTTTCTAGTGCTTAATTCAAATCTATTCCTTCCCATGCGATCTTATGAGTGAGTAGTCTCGACTCTCAAGGGAAGAACACATACTTCCTTTGAAAAGTGGCATTGAATGAATAGGTGGATTATAGTTTGTGAGCATTCTTCACACAAGGGGAAATAACTTGGCCATTCCCATTCATTGTTGTGCTATAGGTTGTCTCAAGGTAATGTGAAGTTTTTTAGTGCCAGCTAAGTGAAAACTTTGGTTTTTGGTCTTTAGATTCATCAAGATTAGTTTTATAAGTTGATTGTCTTTCTTTGGAAAACCCTTTTCACATTCACCCAACTTCAACTATAGCTCCTTCACATGAGCCAAATAGTTTTCAATCTTATAGAAAGAGAGAGGGTTAAAAGATATCAACTCTTTTTCAATATGCATAAACTGAATTTTGTCGATCTTATCAGAGAGATTCCTTGACTTCTTCTAGTCTTCATTCAAACGATGGAGCTCACTTTTATGAAAGTAAATCTCCTTGGAGATGAAGGTCATCATGACTCTTATAGTATCATCTGTCTTCCCATTAATAATGAACTTCTCATGTTCATCCCTTTGGATCTAGAAGTAAGGCTTGTGTAATACCAAAGTACTTTACTCTTTAATATCATTTCCATATCTTGTGTCCTCATCCCTCTTCCCATTAGTAATGAACTTCTTGTGTTTATCCTTGGGATCTAGAACGAAGATTTGTGTACTACCAAAGCACTTTACTCTTTAGTATTGTTGTGTCCATTTTGAACCATGGGCTCTTGCCATCACTTGGAAAAACCTGATCGAATTTGCATGTTTTTAAAATTTGAGTCAATCTACTATAGGTATCCAGCTAAAATAGGAGTGCATATACAACCGACAACCTCCAAAGCGACTTGTAGAAGGCAATCTAGATCTCAAACCACTAGTTTTGATCCAATGTTGGAGAACAGGGGAATTGTAGAAGTGATTAACTCTGAAGTCTGAGAGAGAGAGGTTGTATCTAAAAACACACTCAAACATGAGTGCATTTACAACTGACAACCTCCAAAGCGACTCGTAGAAAGTAAGCTAGATCTCAAACTGTTGGTTTTGATCCCATGTTGGAGAACTAGGGAATTGTGGAAGTGTTTAACTATGAAGTCCAAGAGAGAGAGGTTGTGTCTAAAAAAAACATGACAACACTTAAGCTCAAGTGAACGTAGCTTAACATATGGAATGAATAACCAACTTATTTGATAGATAATCTATATATACTCAAGGCGTAAACAACTCTTGTGAAATGAGGAAGACTTAGCCCACTTTGATCACCTTAGGAATTGCAGAAGTGATTAACTATGAATTCCAAGAGAGAGAGGTGGTGTCTAAAGAAACCATGACAATGCTAAAGCACAACTGAGCATAGCCCAACATATGGAATGAATAACTAACTTATTTAATAGACCAATCCATAGGATCATCTCTATATACTTCAGGTGTAAATAACTCCTGTAAAATGAGGAAGACTTAGCCCACTTCGATCACCTCAGTTGCGCTTGAGATCCATGTTTTATGCCTCGACGTACGCTTTAGTTGACCTTGTTGGGAGCACTTCTAGTCACTCTAACTAACTAGTGGACCACCCAATCAACCTTCCAATTGATCTTCGACTGTCACCAAAATGACATTGTCTGGCTCTTGAAACTCCAAAGTTGGGAAGATCTTTTTGTTTTAACACTAGAGTTGTGCATCCTAGTGGATGATTAGTTGCAGGATATTTTGCTTAGGTGGATAGTGTGCCTTTGTGGAGATAAGATGAGATAATTTTATGAATGTTTGATAGTTGACCATAAATAGGTCAATGGGGTTGCTAAGTTCATCATGATGAAAATATAAAGTGGGAGTGCAAACGTTGCTCCTAGAAAATCATGATATACTCAAATCTAGCCTGTGTTGAGAACATTCAAACTTTAAAATCTAACAACATGGAGGAGGAAAACAAAGCTAAAATGCAGAGAACCAAAGACCAAAAACATTGAAGCTCCAGGAGGGGATGCCTTACTTGGGGGGTGATCATCATCCCTTGATCTTATCTCTCCTAACATTTGAAGCTTGTTGCCATCGAAAAGCACACCTGGGGAGAAATGCAACAGAAATCTTTCGAAGCTGTTGGGTGTGTCATTGGGGGCAATTCTTGAGTCAGGTGCTGTCACCTGATCCTGACTCCTCCATTTAGGCAAACTCCTAACGAAGCCAAGGGAGGTAGACCCTAATAAAAGAGTTTCTAAGGCTCTTAAAATGAGTTTATTGTTACAGATGGAAGTAAGTTATTTTTGGGAGTTTTTGAATGATGACTAAGAATCGACACAAGATATTGCAACTTTAAATTGAATCAACAGCATAAATATGAATACATTCACGACATAAGATAAAGGACTTAAAATATAGCAAATAAAAAGACCAGTGCCATGGAGTCAAAATATAATAGTGCTTGTTGTTGTAAAGAAAACTGTTGTGCAATGCTCTTGGTCAATTTTAGATTATTAGGGTGAAAATGATTAGGGGGGAAATGGGAGCTCCAGATATACCGTGAGGTACAATAAGTAATGTCCGAAAATTAGGAAAAGGTGGCTCCTCACGAAGATGTGTGGGCTGGAGCGGAGTCTCAGGGGCATGTTCTGTTGGACACACCGAGCACACTGAGAGGGGGGGGGGTGAACAGTGTGTGTAGCTTTTATTACTTTTTCAACTTTAACAACCATTGGCATCTTTTTCAATATTATGCAGAGTACGTAATTATCACATTATCATTGTATCATCATCAGCATTATTAATAACTACATCTCATCATCACATATCATCATATCATCATCACATAGGAAGCATTGCAAAACAAAGTACACAATATTTTTACGTGGAAACCCAAGTCCTAGGGGAAAAACCACAGAAGCCTTTATAATAATAATTTACTAGCAACAACTGGAAAGAGGCAACAACCCCCTTTGTTACAAAGACTTCAATTCTCCAGCTACAATTGGAAGGAGGCTACAACCCCTTGGTTTACAGGCTACAACCTGAAGGAACCCTTAGCTCCCTATATTTCCTTGCCCCGTCCTGCCGCCCTGATATGAAGATAGTAACTGAAACTACTGAACAACAAACTTCACTGATCCTGCGGACCTGCTATCCAACACTTGTACCCAATCTGTACCACACTGCACAACCACTGTCACTACTCATCAACTGACCACTGCTCATCAACTGTTCACTGCTCATCAACTGTCCACTGACCACTGCACCACAACTGCTCCACACTACTCATCAACTGACCAATCAATCTGTCTGCACCAATCAATCTGTTGTTCACATCATCCGACTCAGTCAATCTGAGTCTAACCAACTACACACCAAACCCTGAATCTGCTGCTGATAACCTCTGCACTCTTATCACTGCCAAATCATCCATGTATACCAACAAGTCATTTTACTGCCATACACTGCTCATGTACATCCTTGTACACCTCATCATACATAGTCACTGAACAAATAATCCTTCTCTACTTCCACTGAACATAAGGCATGCATCGTCATGCATCATCATCATAGGTATGCATCATCGTCATAGGGTATGCATCATCATCATAAAATATGCATAATTGTCACTTCAGTGTGCACCGTGTATGCATTATCAACATCAAGTATACATCATAATGCATAGGAGAGCATCATCACACTATGGTATGCATGTACATCATATTGTATAGGAGTGCATCAACTTCATAGAGTGTACATCATCATCACATGCATTATCATCATAAAGTGTATAATATCATAGCATAAAGGTATGCAACATCATCATCATATCCTCCATAATGACTTCAAATATATATACCAATATATAGGCTCACATACTAATATCAAAGATGAACTCTATCCATGAGAGACATGTGCCATTACAAGAGAAACCCAGAAGCATGAGTCATACCTTTTTGAAGATCATAAGGTCAAGAAAGAATAGACAAACCAAAATAAACTCTAGATCATGTCATCACATAGCCCTCGTAACAAGCTTTCCAACGAGCCAAGAATTTTGTAATTCCGATTCCGTATGAGAAAGTTATGCCAATTTTAGTAAAGATGCCCAAAAATTTCTCCTCCACAAAATTTCGCACTTTTCTCCAAGAGTTGTGAAATACCAATTGATAAGAAAATGAAATGTTTGATATTCTATTTATATAGGTCCTGGAGGAAAGTTATTACCTCAAACAGGGCCGACATGCAATTCAAAATTACAAATAATTAAATTTTCTTTTGTTAGGTCGGCTCACCCAAAAAGGTGGGGTACACCAACTTCAAAAATTCATATCTCTTCAACCATAAGGAGTTAGAAGATGCTCCACATATCAATGGAAATGGCTTGACGAGGAATATCTCCCTATGATGGGTTTATTTGCAAATTCTTGGTCTAATACCCTTAAATTATTCAATGTGTCCAGGACGTCAAAGACCCCACACACATGAGGGTGCCAAAGACCATACCACTAACTACAAGAGTTTCAAAGTCTTCTTCAACATAACAAGGCACATCCGTGGGATCTACCTCCATCTATATCCCACTAGCCATATAACCATAAATAGGACCATAAATCACCATGGTTCAAGACCCAAGGCATCGCATGCAAGGGTTTCAAGGACTCTTTCAAGGATATCATATAATATTTAAACAAGATACTTTCCATGGACTTCGAGCCCATCACATAGGACTCCATCGCCAAGTGATGAGGGAATCATGACCAAGGATTCTATCATATCAAAGGCTCCAACAATCATGGGCTTTCAAACCACCATATGTATGGATTCCAAGACCCAAATCATTTCCAAATGCACCATCAATGATCATATAGTGTCCAAGGGTCATCATGCCGCCATTTATGTGGGTGCCAGACCTTCTCATGCATAATGACCTTCTCCAAGGGTTCCATGACCCCAACAAGGGATACATGGGCATCAAGATCTTCATCAAGGGTTCCAAGTCATTAATGACCACATCATCACCTTTAAGGGGACAAGGACCATTAAGCCATCAAATGTGGGTCCAAGGACTTCTTCAGGGCTTCTTCATCAAGCAAGGGGCTTCATAGGCTTCTTCAACCACCTCAACCACACCAGGAGACTTACAAGGGTCAAGATCCATCATGACATCACCTGTGGGGTTGCTAGACCTTCTCCTAGGGTACCATAACCTCAATAAACACAAATGACCACTGAAAGGTTCATTTGGACTCTTGCAACTTCTTCAACACTTTTGTAGCGTATTGGGGCATACGTTGTGGTACTAGGGAAACAAAGAAACAATTGGGGAAATGCAAAACATCTTTGGGGTACTTAAACACTCTATAGGGTGTTCAGGGCTTTTGTCATTGTCCCAAGGGCTCCAAGGGCTTCAAACTTGGGCTTGGACAAGATCAAAAGGTCTCCTTAGACACTGACAATTACTTAACCCTCAGGGGCTCCTCAAGGGGCACCAAGACATGTTGGCATCAATGACTATACACTGTTGGCATCAATGACAACTTAATCAACAATCTCCCCCTTTGTAATTGATGACAACACCATAAATCCTCTTCAAAACAAGCTCCCCTCGTCAACAACTTCTCTCCCCCTTTGGAATCAATGGCAAAGGGAACTTCCTTTGACAACATTGCTCCCCCTCAGGGCAGGCTCCCTTTGTCAACAACTTCTCTTTGTTTTTCGACTCTTGAAAAACCTTTTCTTCCTTTTTGCATCAATGGCAACAAGAATTTCCTTTGGTAATACTGCTCCCCCTATCATTGGGCATTGATGTTGATTGATAATCTTCAAAATGGTATTGGGTTTTTCCCAATATTTTCATCATTTCTGTTTTGATCATTGGTGCAATCTACTGACTTTCTTTTCCATACTTTGGTAGGCTGATCACTGTTCATGACATTCGGTTGAACTTGCTTTCTTCTCCAAACTTTAACTTCTCCCTGCATCCTGCAATGTTTCGCAAAATGACCATAATGATAACAATTATAACATTGAACAGAATACATACCTTGATTTATATCTGGAATTATTCTGTCATGAGTTCTGCAATGGATGGCTTTGTGACCATAGTTGTTACACTTGTAGCAGTGACCATGCAACATTATAGGATATGCCTAAGCAAAGGATCTTCTTTGTGATGCAAATTCTTTGTTTCTATTCTTCCTTCAATCTTGCTGATCATGGGATCTACTGAAAATATCTATATAACTATTAGCCTTTTCTTCTTTTTCCCTGGAACTTTCACTTTCTTCAATGTTCTTTTCAATCTTTGAATTTGTCTTCAACTGAGCAGCTGTCTTGTTCAAATCTTCCTTTAGAGAGAGGATCTTCAATTCTTGCTTTTGACAAATTTCTATCTTTTCTTGGAGTTGTCTTGTTAGGTCTTCTTCAATTTTCTTGACTTCTTCTACCTGGCTTTTCAGATCAATAATATTGTCTTCCATCTGTCCTTTTGGGTTCTGATCTTCCTCATGAGATTTTTGCAATCGCCCTTTTAGTACTTGATTTTCTTTTCTGATCTCTGTGAGTTCTTTTTCAAATTCAAAATTTGTCAGACATACCTTTCGTAATTCTATCTTTAAGGATTTTATTTCACTTTCTTGTTTTCTTCTTAGTTTCTCTTCAATCTCATGACTGAACTGAATTCCCTTTTTATCACTTGAATCTCCTTTCTGACTGGTGGTACTTTCCTTCTGCAATTTTTCAAGTAAAGTACTTATCTCACTATCTTTGTCTTGAAGTTTGTGAGTCAATTCTTTCTCTTTATCTTCTAGCTGTCTTCTAAGCTTGTCAATTTCTTTTGATTGTCTTTTATTTTCAGACGCATACTTCTCAAGTTGATCTTTCAGAGAGTTGGATATGGCTTCTTTGATTTTGGTAGCTTCTTCAACTTGGAGATTTAGATTGATTATAGTCTGTGTGGCCTTCTCACATTGTTCTTGATTCCTCTTCTCAGATTTGTCCAATTGCTCTTTCAATACCTGGTTCTGTTCACAAAGTTTCTCAACCTTTTGCAAAGCATTAGTAATATCATTGTTTAAACAGTCATTTCCATCATTTATCAAGAAACAATGAGATTCATCACATTTTGATGTATTACAATCTATGAATTTTGAATAGCACTTATCCTCTATACCCGATAGACATATTTCTTCAAAAACATTACAAACAGGGTGTTCAATAGACTTACCTGCATACTTACCTGGATCTTGTACTGACCTTTCTATGGAGTTGTCTTCTGTTTTTTGTTCTTCAATGGAGTAGAGTTGATCTAACATCAGTGACAATTCTTCAATTGAGTTGCACTTTCCTATTTTCTTCTTTTGGAGATCTGTCAGATCTGCAGTCATGAGTTTCATAACTTCTTCTTCATGTTCCTTAGAGGAGTAGAGATGTTCTAATTTGAGCCATAGTTCCTTAGCAGTGTTGCACTTTCCAATCTTCTCTTTTATGGAATCTGATAAGCCTTCAAGAATGGATTCCATAGCCATTGAATTATTTTTCCTTGCTTCCTTCTGAGCTGTTGTTTTCACTTTCTTCGGATGATTGTACCCAGTAAGCACTGACTGCCATACTCCACTGCCTTCTGCTTCAAGATAACCTTGCATTCTTATTTTCCAAATCAAGTAATTTGTCCCACAAGACAATCCATTCACTGAGAACCCCATGGTGTGTCAAGGATCTACTTCAAGCTGGTAAGGCTTTCTGTGAAGGACCCGCTCTGATACCAATTGTTGGACACACCGAGCACACTGAGAGGGGGGGGGTGAACAGTGTGTGTAGCTTTTATTACTTTTTCAACTTTAACAACCATTGGCATCTTTTTCAATATTATGCAGAGTACGTAATTATCACATTATCATTGTATCATCATCAGCATTATTAATAACTACATCTCATCATCACATATCATCATATCATCATCACATAGAAAGCATTGCAAAACAAAGTACACAATATTTTTACGTGGAAACCCAAGTCCTGGGGGAAAAACCACAGAAGCCTTTATAATAATAATTTACCAGCAACAACTGGAAAGAGGCAACAACCCCCTTTGTTACAAAGACTTCAATTCTCCAGCTACAACTGGAAGGAGGCTGGAGCGGAGTCTCAGGGGCATGTTCAACACTACACCAACAAGGATGTAGTCTAACGGTGCCCGAAAGTGGTCACTCTCCAGTTGTTCCCGCTTCTTCTGAGAAATTTCCCCACGCAATACTTATTGTTTGAGTCCCAAATTTTCACTATGTTAAGGGTTGCTAATTTTATTAGTATGAGTCCTTAGTTAAAATGTGAGAATTTATTGAGTGCTACAGTTCCACCTGTGGATGGAAGAGAGCAAAAACTGTTTGTTCAAGTTGTTTGTACAAAAATAAAATGTTACACTAATTACTAACAACTATGTGTCAACTTTCTTATCATCCACCACTAATCGGCAAAGCCTTTAGGTGGTGGCGAGAGCATACTTCGTGGCAACGAGTCGGTTTGTTTGATTATGGAAAAAGAAACAAAGATGTAAAACTAACCATAAACTAGTGATGCAAAAGAATAAAGGTTTTTTGATTATCTACCCAAGAATCTCTTTCAGGTCGGAAGACCGTACTCAAAGAGCAAGGGGGTTAGTATTGAGTTTATCCCCAAAAATAAAGTAGAGCAAAACTTGAAAGAAAATCTAGATATAGTTATGAAAATTTTAAAGAACTAATCTAGCAAGCAAAACTAATCTAAAGCAGAAAGTAAAGGGGATAGGTACAAGCTTCCCCAAAATGGGGGAAGGGGGTGTGGGAGCCGTAATCCCACCTTCCTTTTTATTAAATTATTACAAGTTTAACTCTCCGATAGAGAGCACTCTTGATCCGTAAAAAACGAGATTAAAGAGACTTTAAAGCTTGAAAAAGCTAAGTATAAAAAAATGAAATAAAGGAGGGGCTTCCTTAATGGTTCAAGCTCCAAAATTTCGCAAAAGTTTTCTCTTACCTGTTCATCAAAAGAGAAAAACCAGCTAGTTATTTTATTAGAAATGTGATGAACTAATCAAATAAAAACATACAAATTCTAACTACTTAGTACCTAAGTCACTTGAAACGAGGACACGAGACAGGAAGGAAACGAAAATAAGAGTGTCCGACACGAACACGATGACCCCCAGAATCAAGACACGGAGGACACGTTTTATATATATATATATATTTTAAAAATTATATATATTAAAAATATAGACATATAGATCCAATTTTTTTAGAAACTAGAACATTTACAAAATATTCAATAGAAATTACTAATTAGAAATCCTGAGATGGCAAGTACTCCACAACTTCATTTTCTTGGCCCAACGCATTGGCATATAATGAAAGACCAACTGACATTGTTTGCCATTCCCCTCCTTCAGATGAAGACACAACCCAAGTAGAGAGTTGCTTGTTTACACCCAATGCACAACTTTTACTCCTCACAAGAACCATTGTTTATCACATCACCAAGCAATACAGTGTCCCCATCAAATACCAGCCAATAATACATTATATATTCAACAAATGCACACAACGATCACGCTCGATGCCTCCCTCCAAACCCTTAGCCCTATAAAAAGCATTGTAATCAACAAATGTTCAAGAAACACGGGTAGCAAATTTACATTCTCCATCGAGTTCTTTACATCAATGAAATCTATCAAGCTCGATATGGTATGCAGGGTTGGGACACGACCTCAACACGTGTCGGACACGTGTTTTTTCGTGTCCTAGAATTGGGACACTGAAAAACACGTGTCCGACACGTGTTGAGGTCATGTCCGTGTCCGACACGACCCCACGGGACACGAGAGGCCTTTTGGACGTGTCCAGTTTCATAACTTAGTACTTGAAAAAGCTTGGAAAAATTATGAGCACAAGTACTACTGAAAGCTAGATCTAAGCTTGTGATAAGAATCTAAATGCTTCTAGATCTAGCTAATGCATGCAGGATAAGAAATATATATGATGATACTTTTATATTAGATCTACTTATTAAGCATGAAGGAAACAATTAACAAAGTAACCGAGAAAAGAGAGAGAAGTTGAGTTTAAAGGGATGGAAGGAAGGCTTCAAGCCCCAAGATTGATCTTCGTCGAAGACTTTGGAATGCCTGCAAACAAAAGTATTAGCTCGAAAGTGCTGAAGAGGGGAGAGGATGCAACTGAGCTCAACTCCTTAAGATTTGTAAGCTGCACAACTATAAGAAACACTTGTCAATAGTGGATTAGATCTAGTGTGCATTCAAAAAAGAGATCAAGAGAGCCTCAGTACAACTGAATACAGTTGGCTACTCCAGTGTCTTTTGAAAACAAAACACAAATAAACAACTTAACAACCATAAATGTTTACTCTATGATTATGAACAACCTTCTAAGCTAGATCTATCACCAATATTGAAGTAGGAGAAAATAAGTGGTACAACATCACCTCAATAACACAACATTCATCGAATGGCACAACACGGTCCTCCAAAGTCTTTCAATATATATTCATCTGATACAACAGTGTTACAATGGGCAGAGGCTCCATATCCCGATCAGAGATGTCTAGACTTATACTTGTAGGAGGCTCTCCAACTTCGCTCCTCCTTACTCCAACAACATTCATAGTCAGGACCAACCTCTACTTAGCGGATTACTTCTTAATTTTTGGTGCTCCCTTCCTCTAGGGGCACCAAGAGACAAACAGATGACGATATTGCTTCTGACCACAAATTAGTTAGGACATGGAGGACCACCTCCACTTCTACCCAACACCAGGGACATGGCCAATCTCGGCCCCATCCTAGGAGATGAACGACTTCATCCAGATCACAACAGTAGGCTCACCACTCCATGTAGCAACACACTACCCATAGCTCCTCTTCCGGCTTTTCCTCTAGACAGAGTATTATCTTGAGATTCCTTCATTTGGCTACAGATTAGGAGAGATGCTTCTAGTGCACCATGACATATTCACCATTTTGTATTACAGATTCCAAATCCATTCTCCTTGTACATATTTCTTCTATATCGACTCTCTTCAACATTTCTCTTCTAGATTAGCTCTCCATCTTTGGAGTTAGCTCTTTTTGGTTGTTAGGTTAGAGTCTCACTTCTTGCTTTGTATAGGAGCCGCCTTAGCACTCCCATTTTGTATTGACATCATGGTTCCATAATCCCATTGACCTACTTTTGTGGTCATTAGTTGGACATTAATAAACCTATTTTATCTCATCTTATCTTATCAACAAGGTCATAGTCATGAACAATATCCTCTAACAAGGATTGATGACTTGCTAGCCCAACTATAAAGAGCGAAGTATTTTCCAAGTTCAATCTCAAATCTAGATATCATCAAGTGAGAATCTAAGAGGACACTTGGAAAATTGTTTTCTTAAGAACAAACATGGGTTGTTTGAATTTTTTGTAACGCCATCCGGGCTCACTAATACACCACCACATTTATGTGGTTTATGAATGAAGTTCCTAGACCCTTCATCGAATATTTTTCTGGTTGTGTATTTCGATGACATACTCGTGAATCGCAAGACTTAAAGAGGAACATATAGACCATTTCAAGTAGGTTTGATGCAGGTGTTGGAGACACTAAAGGACAAGAATTTGCAAATGAATATGAAGAAGTTTGATTTTGTCTGACAAGGATAGCTCTACTTGGGGTTTGGGGTTGACAATTAACACCAACGTGTTAATTGTTTGAGGATAAAACCAAACCATTCTTAGGCCATTCACAAGTGGCCAAGGCTGGTGAATGTCACGTAGGTAAGAAGCTTTATAGATGCTTGTAAACTCAACCCTTTTACTTATGTCAAATCAACAAAACAAAAACAATTGTAAATAGCAATGCATAAAGAACATATATTGCTGAAATTCAAATTTGGAAATTACACAATATATAGATAGTTGGAAACTTCATTTATTATCTCAATATGAAGCACAAGTACATACCATGACCTTCTTTCAAGGCTAGTACAAAAGCTCCAACTTTTGAAAAAACCGTAGTTCAACCAAGAAGATCCAATGTGCAAGAATCTCTCCAGCACATCCTCGAAGGCAAGATGTCCTCTTCCTCTTCTCCACAAATCTACCCTGGGGCTTATCCCAAACCCTAATCGCCTTCCCTTATGTAGAAATATTGCTAGAGAGATCAAGTACATAAGAAGATCCAAGAGAGAGAGAGAGAGAGAGAAAAGTGATGATCACCACCATCTTTTTCATAAGAGCAAACCCTAGTCACAAGAATCAAGCTCCAACAAAGATGCCTCCTCTAGACCTTATAACTCCTCCTAGCTAAGTTGCACGAAACGGGGAAACGAGGACGCGTTGGAAACATGACCCCCCAAAATTTTGGAAATGGGGAAATGAGATATATATATATAAATGAGCAAGGACATTTAAAAAATGAATGTGAAACATAAAATCATAAATCATACATGTCAGCGAATCATTGCCTATATTGGGATCCTATTCATCAATAGCACCCTATGCCTCCCTCCTCAACACTCTAGCCCTTGCCTCTAACTTGAATCTCAAAGTTGATCCTCCAAGGACATTAGTCAATGACTCAACAGCCTACAATTTTGATGAAACTTCCTAATAAAATTGTTAAAATAAGGTAGAAAAAGCTTCCCATGCTTAATAAGTGATTTTGCTTAAGTGAAGAGTACATTTTTATTAAGGTCATGACAAAGGAGTTCAACAATCAACACCACCAACATCAAGGTACATACAGGGGTTGATGTGCTTGATTAAATGCCAATCCCATACCCTTATACATGATAGAAACAGATGGAAACTTTGCAATCCTGAAATCCTGAAAACTCTTAAGTCTGCTGAATTTTGAATGGAATCTAAAATTCTACTTTTTGCATATGAAGTCCGATGAAGTTGGAACCACTCTCAAACATCCTAAAACAATCAATGGTAATGTTAAAAATTTAAGTAAAATGATAGTAAATGAAATATAAGGAGAATGTCACTTTTACTTTAAGAATTTAATATTACCATTGAATAATACCAACTACTACTGAATAGGGCGATATTTTTCATCAGCCAGACAATTTATTTTTTGGAAACGCAGCCTTACAGACCACATCCGTATCGAAAACACGTTTCTGTACGGAGGGGATGCATTTCCATCTCGGGAAACGTGCTCGTCTGTACGGAAACATGTTTCCATGCCATATGGTACATGTTTCCAGCAGGAAACAGCTTGGGGACGTGGGGGGAGTGGCGTTTGCTGCAACATAGCCTCCTAGGTTTATGAGAAAACCTTAGTGATTCTTCCAAGAAGTTAAGCACAAAGGAAAGAGTACAATGACGATATGAATGAAAAGATTCTCCTTATTCTATTTATATGAGAGGTAATGGAAACTGGCAATACTATGTGGGCACAAGCCCTTACAAACATCCTACATGAGCCTTGTAGGCCAACACGAGTGAGACGTCCTCTCTAAAGTACTAAAGTACATGTGTTATTCTCCAAGGTGATGTAGTTATACAAAGCAAGTCCACGCCAACACATGACTAGCCCCCATGAACTCCATCTATCCTCCTAAGAAATGTATTCCATTGGGCGAGCTAGCCCTTGCATGAATACTATCGCAGCCCCAAGCATCTTCAGGTCATCTTCAATCCTCCAAACGGGAATCCAAGCTACCACATGCCATCTAGGGCTTTAAGCCCTCCTCCATGATGCAAAATGCTCCTCATCCCAAGTGGGGTGCTCTCCAAGAAAGTGGTTCCTCCATGTGACCATCATGAAGGGTGTTCATCACTCGAGCAAGAGAACCTCAACAACTAAGGGAAGAACACTAAACCTGCAACCAACCTAGGCCAAGCATCCACTGAGCAAGCTATCTCAATTGTGCATATCCATCATAGACCATCTCTCATGCTGCAATTCATCTCGGACCATGCAAAGGCTAATCATACACCGTGTACCGCGAATCTCATGAAACTCTCCAAATCATGGTGTAAACACTTCCGGAGTAACCCAAAAATCTAACATTGTTGTAGTGTCACAACAAGGAAAGAAGAAGCTTGACTACCATTTGAGAGGTCTCGTTTAACAAGGATGATAATTATGTATACCAACTCGAGAGTGTAGAACCATGCCATTGGGAGAAACTTGTACTTCTAGAGTCGAAAGGAATTTTAGAGTTGGGAAGACCTTAAATTGACAGAGTTATGTGTAGTGGCTAAACATGTCAATAAATGTTGCTAAGTTCATTTGGGCATGTGTATTTTTTGGTACGTCAAATCCAAATAGAAAGTTGGGATTGTATAGTCATTTTCCTATACCGAGTCCACCATGGGAAAGTATTTCACTGGATTGCCTTAGAGGGGGAGATCCTCTTTCATTTGTTTCGATTGTAACCAGAAATTCTTCTTGTAGGAGCAAGGCTTCCTTTGATAATTTATCTGCATACTTGTTCAATTCTCTATAAACATGATTGGATGTTAAATTTCCAAATGAGCTTATTTTGTCATTGATCTTCTCCATGACTGGTAGTAATAGCATGTTTTAGTGAGTGATCTTCCCATTAACCCAGTCAATGGCAATCTTGCTATCACTGAATACCCATAGGTTTACTACTCAGCTGCCATTTTCAACAGAATCCATAAAGCACACAGTTCAGATTTGTTATTGATTCAATGCCACAATGCTGCTTCGAAGGCAAAGTAATGAGTTTTGGACAAAAATGGGATACTACTTATGCTTTAAAAAAAAAACAAAAGAATGCTTAAATCTAATCTCTGTATATCTGGATGAACATTACAATGAACCTAGATGCAATGCAATGGTTCAAACTTTAAATTTCAGCTAAACCATAGACAAATTATTGGACTTCATGTCCATACAAAATTCTTACCCGAGGATGTGTTTAGGCCAAAAGATGAATATACAGTGATATGGTTTATGGTTGGAGTGCAACAAAGATATAGATTTACAAGAACTTGTTGAAGTGTTTGTGTTCTTTCAGACACTCTTACTGTTATGAATATTAAATAATTAATAAAAGACAATTAATAATAAATAATAATTAATAAATATTGATTATAGCTAAACAAGAGGACGTGACTCCTCATGTCAATGCCCAAGCCATATTTAAGCGGGCCAATAATTGTACATTCACATCATTCATTATTATACATTATTCATATATACCAATGTTCCCCTAAGGTTCCAGGACGACGGGACGTTGGAATGGGGAGATGCACATTCAGGACGCGTGGAGAACACCCCCAAATTTTAGGAAAATTCGGGGGGGACGGGGGGACGCTGGGGTCATAAAAATTATAAAAATATAAAAAATATGAAAAATATAAATCCCAACAAAAACAATTCATCCCATGCAAATTAGTAAATTACTAAATACTACATTCATCATTTTGCAATCATGCAATGTAATTTAGAATTTGATAAATTAATAATGCAAACACATCACATGATTCATCATGATTATATATGATTATCTGGACACCTAGAAGGTTCGTTGGAGATTCGGAGTTTTGTGCGGGATGCCCTGAAGGTTCGCCATGATTTTGGAGTTTCATGTGGGACGCTAGGAAGTCCCCCCCAGGTTTCATCATGGAGAAACGAGTTTCGCCACAGACTGAAACGTTTGGCATGGAGTTTCGCCGAAAGCGAAACGTCCAGAAACGTTTCACATGGAGTTTCGCAGTCCCCGGGACGCGGGGAAACGCAGAAGCGTGTCCCCGTGGAACACTGATATATACATCTATGTTTTAAAAATCGGCCAAATCGGTTTCGGAATCGGCCGATCTACCGATTTGATAAGGAACCGAATCAAATTGGTCTGCAAATCGGTTCAATCGACCGGTTCGGTACCGAACCGGTCTAATCGGCTGAGTTATGTAAAAAATCGGTCGGTTTGTCTGGAATTTTGTGTGGGTGCCCGCGGACTCAAAAAAACAATGCAATATCCCCATGGTGTAGTAGTACTTGGTGACATTCTCCTTATCTTTTATTTTCCATCCTTTTACTTAAATTTTTAACATTACCATTAATTGTTTCAGGATGTTTGAGAGTGGTTCCAACCTCATCAGACTTCATATGCAAAAAGTAGATTTTTAGATCCCATTCAAAATTTAGCAGACTTAATAGATTTCAGGATTTTAGGATTGCAAGGTTTCCACCAGATTCTATCATGTATGAGGGTATGGAATTGGCATTTAATCAAGCACATCAACCCCTATATGTACCTTGATGTTAGTGGTGTTGATTGTTGAATTCCTCTGTCATGACCTTAATAAAAATGTACTTTTCACTCATGCGAAATCACTTATCAAGCATGGGAAGCTTTTTCTACGTTATTTTAGCTATTGGATTAGGAAGTTTCATCAAAATTGTAGTGTGTTGAGTCATTGGCTAATGTCCTTGGAGGATCAACTTTGAAATTCGAGTTAGAGGCAAGGGCTAGAGACTAGAGGAGGGAGGCATAGGTTGCTATTGATGAATAGGATCCTAATATAGGCAATGATTCGTTGACATGTATGATTGATAATTTATATTTCACATTCATTTTTCGTAAATGTCTTTGCTAATTTATTAATTTAATATATATATATATATATATTGCATTTCCTCATTTCCAAAATTTTGGGGGGTCACGTTTCCCCTGTTTTGAAGTTTCCCCGTTTCGTCCTTGTTTCCCCGTTTCATGCAACTTAGGTTGAAGCTGTTCAAACCAATGTTATCAAAACCGGACCGGTGATCGAACTGGTAGAGCCCAAAATGTGAACCGGACCGGAAACCGGAAAAAAACCGGTCGACCAAAAAATACATAAACTATTCATATTTTGTCAAAAACATATATATTCATGTGCATACATATGAATCCAAACCATTAGTACACAAATATGCAAAGTTTTTCATATATTTAGCAAGTACGGGTGCAAATAACCAAACTAGCACATAGTGCAATACATCTCTGAAGTTCTGAACCAAAATACATCAAATAAAGAGACTCTAAGTGGCCCCTAGAGTCCAAAAAATAAGCAGAGTACGGACCAGCCGGTTCTGTATGGAACCGACCTGTTCTGTAGGGTTCCATACGGAACCTGCCGGTTCACAGTCGGTTCACAACCGGTCCAAATCAGTTTTGCAAGATTTTTGGTTCAGGCACCTAACCGGACCGGTTGGGCCTGTGAACTGGTTGGACCGGCCGGTTTTACCGGTTCCAATCCAGTTCCAATAACACTGGTTCAAACCCCCGTACAACAATTTTGAAGCAAACATGTGCCCTGTTATGACCTTTGCAGCAGTAAAAAGTCATGAAAATCACCTTAAAGGCTAAAAATAAATTGTGGGCAGTACTGTGGATGAAAGCAGCCCTAAACAATAAGTATAGGTGCTCTTTGGCCTTCAAACAACAGGTCTGGGTCACAACAACAGTCCTAAAATCTTGAAAATGTTGTTTTTCTTTAAAATTTAAATATTTTATGTATTTTCGATTCATTAAATTCAAATCGATTGATTTATGACCGATTCATTACCAATTTCGATTCCGAGTTGACCCTCGATCGATTCCGAGTTGACCCTCGATCGATTCCAAGTCCAATTCCGATTTTTCAAACATTTACATTTATTTGAAGATGGATCATCTTCCTCCATACCCCGAATACGGGCTTTTCTACAACACTAGATTCAGTGTAACATTGGTATCAGAGCCTGCTTGACTCTCAGCACTCTCTTTCACGCTTTCCCTCCATTCACTTTCTCCAACACTCCCCATCTCACCCTCACTTCATTTTCCACGATGTCCGGCTGCCTCCACGCTCTTCGTTTCCCCCACTCGCTCACCCAAGTTGCTCTCTTTTGCGCTCCTCCCTGCTTCGTTTCCTTTCTTCCCGCGCTCCCTCCTTCTCCATCTCCCCATCTCCCTTCCTCATGCCTCCTCATGCCCCACATGTCATCCACTACTCCATTCTCCCACAGTCCTACCCGCCTCTTCGACGCCACGACTCCCAAGCCCCTCCCCACCTCCCTTCTCTCCCCACTTCCAATATCCACCCGCGCCTTATCCCTGCGCTAACCCCCAACACCCTCCCACACTGCCATCATTCACTGTGCCCATTCCTCCTCTCCTACGTTCCCTCACCCTGCTCCCACTTCTCCAACTCTCCACCTGCTCCCTCCTCCCTACGTTTGTTGCACCATGCACAACCCTCGACACCCTGTGCCATCCACAGCTTCGATTCTCGATGCTCATCCTTCTCGCCCTACACCCACGTGTGCCATTCTCGTCTCCACGACTCCAACTTCCACCCACAGTAGCCCTCTCTCCCTGCGCTCCTGCACACTCACTCAATCACCTGCATGTTGCCTCTTTTCACCCCAATCCTCCCCAACGCCCTCTATCACACTCATGCTCCTCCATTCTCAACACACGCCTTCACCCATGTTTAAAACCCTAATTCACCATTCCATAAAAATTATTATAAAGTATTATATTAATGTTTTTCATCCCTAGACTATTAAGACATTATTATTATTATTAAAATTAATCAATAATAATAATAATTGTTTAAAACCTAAGTTGCCAGGGTACCCGTACCGGGGGGTTGGGCACCCGTACCAGTACCGGGTACCCATACCGCCGTACCGGGCACCGAGACTGGTACCTCTGGGAGTACCGCATAAGTACCGGGTACTTCACCCAAGTACCGGGTACTTGGTCACGGATTTTAGGGTACTTCCGGGCATGAAATTGAAACGCAGACTGGAAATTTCACGGTTATTAGTATTACTTATTACTTATTAACTTATTTTATTACTAATTACTAATTACTAATACACTATACAGTAAATTTGTTATCCTAATGCATGTGAGTCATGACTCTTATTTTTAATGAAATACAAATTTTAACTTCACATGACGAGATGTTATTTTACTATTATTATGGAAATTATGATATATTTACAGTATGTTTCGTTGTCAAACAGTGTTATCTATTCAATGTGTTATCCAACTGAAACTCCATTCTCCAACTGAAACACCCTGGATGATAGAACAGATTTAAGACAAAGACAAAGACAATGCACAGAAACTCATGTTCCAAGCATAACAAGCACTGCTAGCAGAGGATCCTTTTCAAGTTCAGTAAGACTTACTGATAAAATGAGATATATCACCAACAACATACATCAGGGCCAAAGAACACTTTTTGAATAACAAACAGAGAAAAGACACTCAGGCAGCTCCAGTTTAGAAGTCTGGACAATCAGCTATATATAACCCTGTACATGATGAACATACAAGGACACAAGGACTTAGCATACAATTATATGGTAACTATCTCAGTTTGCTACTACGCATACAATCATATGGGAACTATTTCAGTTTCTTATTACGCATACAATCACATGATAACTACTTCAGTTTGCTACCTGTTACCCCCCATTTTGTCATGGGTGTCCACATTCACACACGTTCAACAGGGGGTTACAGGTTGACAGAGCTGATATATGTCTTGGGTACTTGATTCATGTAATGATATCCTAGTATTGAATGATGGTGGATTTTCATAATATATTAGGGATAGTAGCTATGGGATGTGGCTTTTGTTGCAGTAATGTAATACTGTAAATTTAAAACTTTAGATTATACAACTTAAAACACGTCTGCATGAGACATTTCAAAAGGACAAGTAGGCTTTTACAGCTTTCATAAAATGGAGTGCACTAACAAAAAGGAAAAAAGCATTTGAATGGAATAAATTAATATATTAAATATAAATATATTAATATAATTATTAATTATAGGGAATAAATTAATATATTAAATATAAATATATGAATATAATTATTAATTATAAATTTATAAAATTATATATATATATTTATATATATGTCTACAGTACCCCGACGTACCCAAGTACCCTATTTCAAAAAGTGGCATACCCGTACCCATACCCGTCCCAGTACCCAAGTACCCTGGCAACTTAGTTTAAAACCCTAACTTTATTCATTTAAAAAACTATAATAATATTATTATTCTAAAATAATAATTATTATTATAAAAATCTAAATTTCACTGGAAACTATTAATTCCTACATTTCAACCTTTTACATCAGCGATGAAGTCATTTAGTGAAGAATTGAGTGAGATCTTCGATTGAGATAGGAGAAATATGGAAGAAAATTAAAATACTTGTTTGTATGGAACAAACGATGGAAAAATCTGTTGACAAAGCCCTCGATGAAATAAGCCAACAAAGCAGACTGAAGGATGCCCAAGACAAAGACTTGGAAGCTAAATCCAAATTCTATTTTCAAGGCTCGGAAGAAAAACCTGATAAAGAACATGAAAGTGATGAAATTGATGTTTTTGACATTAAATTGAATGAAACAATCGATTCCATATCACCACCCAATTCTACTGAATTGGTTGATGGAGTTCGAAGCCATGGAAGTAGTCAATGAAGTTTTTTTCTCAATCAATACCAAACAAACAAAAATCGATAATGAAGGTCCACAATTCCTCATAAATGGAATCCAAAAGACGATATAGCAAACAAATAATTACAAGTTGTATTGTTTCAAAAACTCACCATTCAAGCAGAAAGGGTTACAACACAAAAGCCCAGGCTCACATTCAGGGATAAAAACCAATCCAGAATATACATCTCAAGTCGGTGCTTCACCACAGATCCAAAATAAAGTTAATATTAGTAAAATCAGCTTTGAGGACAAAGCTGCCCTTAAAGGGGGTGGCAATGTTATGAACTAAGTTACCGGAAATGGCTGGTCGACCTCCCTGAAACGCCGTTCCACGTTTCTGAAACGGAAACGGATATGAAACGGCATTGATACGGGCTTGATACGGATCCAACGTGGCTGATACGGATCGGGTGAGTCGGGTACGGATCCACCAGTTTTCGGAAACGGATCCACCAGTTTTCATGCATTCAATCCTCCGATTCCAAAATTTAATTTGATTTTTGTTGAGGTACAAACCCTAGTGTGGGCCGGTAGAGGTTTCACGATTGTTCCTTGTGCAGCCGTCGCGAATCGCTGTGAAGTTGTGGACTCATGTGGGCCGTGAAGTTTCAACGTTTGACGGCGGTTGAACCGTGAAGATTGAAGTTATTAGCTCCCTCTCCCTCATATCGGGCCTGTTCGAGTCTAAAACTCGCTCCCTCATCGCCGAAAGTAACCTTTAGAATCGCCGATGGTAACCTTTAGGATCGACGGTAACCTTGTGAGCCTCATCGCCGATTGTATTGAGCCCCAATTTTAATTAAGCGTTGTTTTAATGTTTATGTTTGCATATTGACTTATCATTAATTCTTATTTTATTAATTTAATATATATATATATATATATATATATATAAATTCAATTTGAAATAAAAATAAAAATATTTGACATAATTTTAATATAATTTTAAAAATATGACATAATTTTAAATTTATCTATAGTCTTAGATTTTTTATACATTCATACATGAAACAACTATAGATTTTGACATAATTTTAATATAATTTTAAATTTATCTATATAGTCTTAGATTTTTGATACATTCATACATGAAACAACTATATATATATATTTTTTATATATATATACCTTTTGCCGTTTCCATGCCGTATCGTATCCTGAGTTTTTGAAAATTTGCCGTATCCGTGTCCCCCCCCGTATCAGTATCTGTTTCCGTATCCGTTTAAGTGCAACTTAGGTTATGAATATTAAATAATTAATAAATATTGATTATAGCTAAACAAGAGGACGTGGCTCCTCATGTCAATGCCCAAGCCATATTTAAGCGGGCCAATAATTGTAACATTCACATCATTCATTATTATACATTATTCATATATACATTTATTTGAAGATGGATCATTTTCCTCCGTAACCCGGATACGGGCTTTTCTGCAACATCGGATTCAATGTAACACTTACAACCTTAGTGATGTTTTTTGGTAGGAGGAAAGAAGTAAAATAGGGAGAATTACTTCAGGAAGAGCAAAATAATTGTGTATCAAGTTGTTTGTAGTATCTCATATGCCTATCAAGATCTTCATATACAGATGCTTTTCTTTTTGAGCTCATTGGGTGTCATGTTGCCTAGTGATTTAAATCCTCGTAACCTAAATTGCAGTTGCCGATTGGTAGCCGTGTTCATTTATTTATAGTGATTGTCTATTAATATGAGACTAATAGCAAGGCAAAGTTATTAAATATGATGTTGAAGGAGACCATATGTCTCCTCAACTGACAAGTATGAAAAGACAGCCTTTACATTGAGCTACATAACTCTCCTTTCATGGAACAAGGTAGAAATAAATTCTGAAGAAAATAGTCTAATAATTACATAAGTATCTCATCCAGTCCATGGGTGTGTGGTCTCACAGCAAGCAGTGAGGTGATTGGGCTTTTATTAATTAATTTGGAGACCTAGCTTCAAAATCCCTAAGTGGTGTGGATGAGGCCAGCTCCAAGCCTTCGGTGATTCTGATGTCATAGAAATGGTGCTCATAGCACAGCTGACTAGTCAAAGGACTAGACAGCTGTAAGTTTTTATAACGGTTTCCAAAAAAAATCATCTAAGTTGTGAAACTAGAGATTCCAATTTAAAATAGATGGCTCCATTTTGTTTTCTGAAACTAGCAAGCATATCTAAACCTTATCACATGAATCTTATGCCAAAACTAGCGAGCAAAATTGATGTTAAATATGGATATTGTAATTTATATTATGCAAAGGAAGCACTCTATTGAAATCAGTGTTAAATGTGAAGAATTGAGATTTTGAACCTGTGGTCAGCTGCATACTGTTTTAGATGAGATTATAATGGGAGGTCAAGTGGTGGAGACAAACTCTGGTGAAGTAATGAAAGCTGTTCAAGAAATATTGAAGTAAGCATCGATTCCTTAATATTACCTGACCACTGTGCATTTTGTTTGAATTATCACCAGTTCTTTACATGGTGTTAGCTTTACAATAAATGATCATGAGGAATAAACCAGCTGACTTGTATATCGTACATTGTACACTGTGGTATTAAACAGACTGGAGCGATCATCTGAAACATCTCTTATTGGAAAGGCTACAGCCAGGCAAGGCCGATGATGTTATGCCAAAAGGATGGTTGGCGATGATATTCGATTTCGAATGGAAGTCTTCTATTTGTTATTGTAAACAGTGTTCTTTCTGAGCTAACAGAACATTCGTTTTTGGTATTTTTATTGTTATTGTTTTGGGAATGAATGATTTTTGTGCGGCTCCTTCATGACATAGTTTTGGTACTGTTAGTAGTGTGTTTTGCAGCATTCTTTAAATCTGTATTATCTGATACCTTGTTTCTTCACTTCATAGGTGTTGTCGTATTTAATGTTGTTACAAAACATGGATTAAAGCAATAACACAATTTCAGCGACACATTTCCATTATTGCTGTTATTGATTGACTTTTGGAGGTCCATCAACTGGGATACTTATATTATTGTGAGACTTAATGCACTAGGGGTTAAAAAGTATATCAAGCATGTTTGAGTTGACAGTAAAACGGAGTTGACAGTAAAATGGCAAGTAACTGATAGGGTTGTGTGATTTGGTTCCAAGATTTGTGAGAAAGATAAGTTGAAAGATGGTTAAATATGAAGTTTTCAATCTGTTTGCAATTAAATGTGATGGGGGCATATGGAGTTACCCTATGTAGCATCATCATCTTGGAACCCTTATTATGTATGGCATCACCTTGTACGTGGCATATGTACTTTGGAGTGTAGTGTCTTACTTGTGTTGGCCTACATCAGCTTATTGTACATTGCTTGCAAGGGCTTAGGGTCATATTGTATTGTTTTGCTCCCTTGCCTCTCATATATTTAGAGAAAGGAGAGATTCAGTATTATCGTCATTATCACTCTATTTTATTTGTACTTAACTTCGAGGAGGAATTCGTCATGGTTTTCTCATTAACCTTAGGAGAAGTTATGAAATCTAGAGGAGACGTATTTGCTGGAACTTAATCCTTGTGAAATCATAGGGTTTACTCTTGTGAAGAAGACATTGGCGATGATCACTCTTCTCACTCTCTTGGTTTTTCTTATTTACTTGGTCTCTCTCACCTTAAAGTGCTAGGGTTTCTTGGAGATTTATAGGGTTAGGTTTTCTACTCTAAGAAGGCAAGAAGATTAGGGTTTGGTGATAAACCCTAGGGTGAATTTGTGGAGAAGAAGATCATAGGATGTCTTTCCTTTGAGGATGGATTGGAATTATTCTTGCATATTGGAGCTCCTCAGTTGAGCTAGTGGTTTTGTACTAGCCTTGACAGAAAGCTATGGTATGTACATGTACTTTATTTTGAGCATATAAATTATATTTTTAGCTATCCAAAACTTGCCCATTCTCCATATTTAATTTTTAGCCATACATGTTCTTCATGTATTGTTATTTACAACTACATATGTCTTGATAATTTGACACAAGCAAAAAGACAATCGTTAAGTGATTTAACATCTTCATTATGTAAGGGGTTGTTTTGATGCTTCTATACTTGTTGTTGACTGCTGTTATAACTATTGTAAAAAATAATTTTCAAATTTGGTTTATGTGGGATAAGTTTCCACAAAGGGTTGGAAGTTATCCAAATTGTTTGATATATTTTCTCATTATATTGTCTAGAAGTTTGGACCATTTGGAAACACTTTCAAAACAACCCTAAAACTTAAAAATTCACAAAGTTAAGACCTTAAAAATCTCTAAAGTTAGAGATGAAATTTATGTTTTGCATTAAAATTTGGAGACATTGACTAAGCAATTTGCATTTTGAGAAATTTTACATGGTATCAAAGATTGTTTTGTTGAAATTACTCTAGAATAAGATAGTTTGTATTTCAAATGGAGATTTCTTAAGAGAGGTGATTGACCTTATTGAGGTTGTTGGGTGTGAATCCCTAGTGTGTTTCAAATGAACACTTGCACATGTGAAAGGTGAAGCCCTTGTCTCGCTTGATGAGGGATGATGGATCTACTGCATTGATGGCTATTGCATATATATTTTCAACAAGTGTGATGCCCATGCGGACCTATGATAAGTAATTGATTTTTTTCAAAGTGTTTCCAATGATAGGTGGTAAATATATGTGATCATTGATTAGTAAGATCTTATTTTCAGTGGGTGAGATACCCAGGAGGGCCTAAGATAGGTGGTTGATTTATTGTGGTAGATGCCAATTTTTTTTTTCACTTGTGACCACTGGATGATCTTCTTCATATTGTAGATTTTTTGGGATGGATATGGCTTTGGTCTCCTAAGATAGGTGGTTGATTTATTGTGGTAGATGCCAATTTTTTTTCACTTGTGACCACTGGATGATCTTCTTCATATTGTAGATTTTTTGGGATGGATATGGCTTTGGTCTCTTACTTTTCCTTTAGCACTATGTATAATGTTGATGGTATGTGGATAATGGGGCTTCGAGACACATGACATATGACAAGCCTTTATTCAACAAGATACAAGGGAAAGAGGGAAGCATGACTATGGAGCTTAGTGGTGATGCCACTTATCTTGTGACATGAATTGGCTCCAATTCTTTTAAGATGCCTTCTAAGTTGGATTTTTTTTGTTTGTTCCTAGGTTCAAGAAGAAACTTATTTCATTGTCTGGTATTACAATGGAGAGTTTATTTTGAGGGACAACAATGCACCATCAATGATTGCAATTTAGCTAGTCTAAAAACTTTGGCTAAAGGGGTTAGAAAATGTGTCATTTGTAGGTTACTTGATGGTCTAGTGGCACTTGTAGATTCCAATGAGAGGTTGGAAGAGCCTTCTAGCCTTAAGGAGGCACATGCATGGTGGAATGTCATGTAGATAGGTCCATAATCTATTATGGTTTCCATGATTGATCCCAAGATTTGAGATGGTGTGATGGCATCTAGTGTTGATGGATACAATGATACTTCTGCAACATACATGATCAATATTCCGCTACAGTGGGGCATCACGATGAATAGAGATGTGATATTTGATGAAGATGTGAGGTTGTCATTTTCCCATGACTCTCCCTTAGTGATTGAGAAGTAAGGATGTTGTTCCAAAGTCTCATCTTGAGATTCATGATGAATTAGATTTAGTTTTAGATGAGTTGAGGCTAGGCACAAATATACCCTTACCTTCTACTCTAATATAGAGGAGATCGATAGGGCTCTCTTGGACACTACCTAAGAATGTAGGAGTGCCCAGATCTTTGGTGAGGATGAGTATACCTCTAGGACATATGCTAGTTATGTTGCATTCGTTTCTTCCATATGTGATACTTCATATTGTTCACTGGAGGAGAGGTGTGATACCTTGATAAAGGATAATATTGAAATTGATTCCAGGTTTGCAACTGCTGGGAGCATTGTATAACACAAGGATAGATTTGATCAATTCTCTCATATAGAGCGAATTTCCATTGGATTCTCTCGGAGAGAGGGAGTTTCGCATGATGTTATTGTTGCTTTTTAGGATTCTCTTAGGATGAGGGAATTGACCTAGTTTAGGTTGTTTCAATTGCCTTGGTATTTGAGACGCATGAGAGAGATTCTCATGTGACAAGTTGTGGATAGCCTTGCATGGAGTATTTCCTATACCATGAGCTTGGTATTCCAGGATTGAGGAGTTGACCTGTGTAGATTTCTATCTTTGTGATTTGATATATATGATTTGCTTTATTTGATATTGCATGGAGATATGCTTATCTTTATAGGATGTCCTAGAGAGTTCATGATGTGGTGTCCATTGATTTTGGCTTGTGATATTGACTTGGAGGATGATGGAGTTTGGCATGTTGCTTTTTCTCTGGGGTAATGTTTATTCATATTCACATGTGGCCATTATTCTTTGAAGAATCGAGATGTTGTGATAGCATGGGAGACCATTTTTTTACATATGATAGTGATTGATTCTAGGATTGCACCCAATACAACTTTGTTGGTAGTAGGTTTGGTGGAGTTGCAAAGGGAGTCAACATGTGTCAATGAAAACATTTTCCTTGTAGAGAGGGAGTGTTGAATTAATCATTCTATACCAGTTCCTATGTCTTCTCTAATCTCAAATCATGCCATATTGCACTTGGTATACTCTTGCACACAATCATTGTAGATAGATCACAACGTTTCTAGATCATGGCCCACACAAACTCTTCCTACATACTTTTTTCACACAAATTCACAGTTGGAGTTAGACATAGGCTTGTGTAATGTAACAACTCAAGGTCAACTTAGATCTAGATCATGGCACTCAAATTTAGATGATTTCTAGCCATGGTAAGTGTTATTTGGTAGCCTTCACCTATAGAAAAGAACCCACACTTTCTTTGCTTAGAAAACCACCTATAAAAGAAGAGGAAGAAGATTAAGGATTGTAGGTATAGTTTTGTTGTTTTTAATATGCATGCATGATTTAGTAAAGTAATATTTTCCTTGTATTGGAAATGTCTGCAGTGCAAAGCAATAAGTAAATTTTGAAGGTGAGCTTGAAAGACATTGAAGTGAATCTATCAATTAGCCCATGAGGTATATGGTTATAATATGTCACTAGTGAGTGTTTCTCCATTTAAATTTGTTTTTAGTATTTGAATTTTCATTGTGACCAAAACCAAAAAAACAAGGGTGATTGGCAAATATTGGTTTGAGTTCATTTTCCACGTTGAGGGTGAATGGATTTATTTTTATTGTAAAATTTGAGCTTCAAGAACTATGTTTGTAAAGGGTCCTTATTGGCTTGAAAGTGAAAAAGGGCAACGAGGGAGATACACACAAAACGAAAACAAAGAAAATGAAAACTTGGGAGCTAGACATGGATGCCTTCGATGGCATAATTTCATTTTGGTTTGAAAAATAGTGTATTCAACTTGTTATATGGCTGATTATATTATTATCAAATTGTTGTCTCTTTTAATCTTAGTCATTTTTTAGCAAATGGTTGAATGTTAGTAAGCTTGAATTTGTAAAGAAGTCCCTCGATCTCTTCTTTGAAAAGGAGAACAAAAAACAAATTGAAAGTTTCGTTATGCATTAATTTTTTTAATAAAATTACTCATTTTGTGGTGGTGATTGTGTCCTAGACCTATCCTAAAATCATAGTAAAGGGGTTTAAGAATCATTGTATGCTCTTGTGCGATTGTGTAAGTTTTTGGATGTTTGGTGATGTTATTTTCTATCTAGTTTTGATGCCTCAAATTTACAGTTGTTCTTGGTCCTTACACCATACACACATAAAGCACGCAAGCATGAAGTTTGAAAAGAAAGATGGTACAAGGTTTAAGGATCATCACAT
Organism: Larix kaempferi; assembly: GCA_027924585.1. Lineage (NCBI taxonomy): Eukaryota > Viridiplantae > Streptophyta > Pinopsida > Pinales > Pinaceae > Larix > Larix kaempferi. Next base: position 361,435 of record BSBM01001023.1, read on the forward strand.
AACCTCCTATGTATCATTTTCAAACGGAGTGAAATTAAAATTGTAATTCCATCACAGACAATTTTGTTTAAATCAAGGGTTGTTTGAATTGTGTCAAAATTTATTTAGTTGAATAATTGAATTGACAAATTGTTGTAAAAGGCCCACGGGTGTAGAATAGTTCGTGAATGGGTGTACTGTTAAAGAACTGCTTGCATAAGGTCACCGGTTCAAAACTCCATGGGTACGAGCCTTACAAAAAAAAAAAAAACAAATTGTTGTAAAAGAAAGACTTGCATGGAATTGAATAAGGAGGTCATTTTCATCAGACTTTAATCATTGAAGAATCACACTTTAGGGGCATGATTGGTAGTACTTAACACCTTAAGGTTTTTTGGTGACAAGTGCAAGTGAGCAAGTATGATCAAGCATCGCATACAAAAGCATGCTAGGGTGACAATAGCAGATCTAAAAATTGGTAAAGGTGGAAAGCATTTGTAAAATGCCAATCACGAAATTAAATAACTACAAGAGTGGGTTAATGATCTTCACACTCAAATTGAACTAAAGGATAAATCGAATAAATCATTTCAATTAAAATTAATTGAAAAGGAGTACGAAATGTTAAAAATGCAAACTGAGAACATGGTTGATGCAACTTGTGACACAAATATGACCTAATGTAGAAGGTCGATGCTACTTGCGACACAAATAACCTAATGAAAATGGTTAATAGAGATGCAACAAAAGATATTATTGATGATTCAGTAATTGGTCATGAGGTGGAATCATTCATTATCAGTGAATTGATGAAGGCAATTTTTGTAGATGAATTACAAGCAAAAGATGTGAGCATAGAGATACCAAAAGCAATGTCAAAAAATGTGAACTTGAATTTTCTTTTGAAGTTACAAAATAAAATAATCATGAATGTATGGAAGAACATCAAGTACATAATGATCTTTCCAAGAACAGTGTTAGACCTTGGGAAGAATTCCAATTCAATAAAAAATGAATTGGCTTAGGATTTAAAAAACATAGTATCTTTCATATTCCTAACCACTCCAAACTAGTTTAGTTAGTGCCAAATTTCCTGCCAAAAATTTAAGGGGGCAAAATTCAGATGTTAAACAAGTTGATGTAGGAGTTGATGATATAATTGATGAGAAACAAATTGAGGAAATTCTTAATGAATGTGAAAATTGTCATTGAGTTGGCCATATGGAGACAAAGTGCTTTGAGCTCCATCCTTGTCTTCATTGTGAGAAGGAAAATCATCATTCAAAAACATGTTGAAAGAGGAAGAGAGTTAAAAAGCAAACAATTCATTATGGTTTGATAAGTTTTTGGCAATGGAATCAATAAGTCAAGATTCTGCATTTCTCATCGTCGAGTTTAGACAGAGGTAAATACATATGTTGTGTAAAGAAGCTACAATAGAAGATGGATTTCAATCAATTGTTACAGATGATACTTTTGGGCATGACTGGGGCCCAATCTAATTTAAATTGAAAATTGAATCCAAGACAAATGGTACTCCCTTGTACCATAAGTTGGGGAAGTACAAAAATGAAAAGAAAAAGACAGTCTCTTGCACCTCAAGGGGGAGTATAGTGATGAAGACAAAGTGGAACTCTTTTGCACCTTAGGGCAGGGATACATTAATAAAATGAAAAAGTTTAGTAGTCAACCAAAACCACTAGAAACATAGTATCAGGTATGGTGATGAAAAAGTTATTGAACAAGACTCCACAGTTTAAACTTGGATCCCTTTGGCATACTTCTCAAATTTCATCCAACAAAATGGGAATATCAAAGAAGATTGCTTGACTTCAAGTTTTGATGACAACACCAGCAACATAGTTGCAAATATTTCATCGCTTATGGTTGAATTGAATCATAGACAAGATGTTGGTTGACATTATTTTGTGTCATGTTTGAAGAGCATTATTGTGGACATTTTATTAACCTGGATGGTCATTAGACCTATTATTGTTGCTTGACATTTGATAGGGTTTTTAGTGATTTTTAAGGAAAAGACTTAAAGCTTATTTATTTTTCATAATTTTATCCCATACGGTTTTGGAGTTCACATCAGTGGATAAATTATAGATATTGGAACTCAGATGTTCAAATAATATGATTTTTCAAATTCTCAACATCCAGATTTGTTGATTTTTCAAGCATATCTTCATCAAAGCTTGATTTAGAATTTTCGGATTGAAGATTGATGTGATAGTAGTTTATGCACTAGTTGTTTCCTTGGAGGTATACATAAGGACTTATGATTGATAGGGGGATTATTAGACTCTGAATCTTTAGACAATAAAAAATTTCTAGATCACCTCTTATGAGTTGTAACCCTTATCTCTTAATGAGTTGTTGTCATTATCCATTGATAAGTTCTTATTGAGATCTAGATCTAGAGGTGGTTACATCCATGTACTATTGATATCATTGGATGACTACATTGTTGAGAATGGTTTAATCATTTCCACCATTTCCTTTCTACTCTATTTTCTAAGAGGTTGCTTGTAGGGATTAGGCCTACATTGTATTGTTGGCCTTCCTTACCTCTCATATATAGCGAGGAATGAGAGATTCTTCTCATCGTCATCATCACACTCTTTTCTTTGTACTTAGCATCTTGGAACAAGTCACTGAGTTTTCCTCATGAACCTTAGGAGGAAATATGAAGTCTAGAGAAGACAACATTGTTGGAGCTTGAGCCCTGTGATATTCTAGGGTTTTCTCCTCTCTCTCTCTCTTTTATATCTTCTTATGTACTTGGTCTCTCTTGTCTTGTACAGCTAGGGTTTCTTGGAAATTTCTAGGTTTAGGGTTTATACTAGAAGAAGGAAAAAATATTACGGTTTGGTGATAAACCCCATGGTAGATTTATGGAGAAGAACAGAAGAGGACGTCTTTTCTTGGATGATGTGTTGGAGAGATTCAAGCATATTGGAGCTCATTGGTTAAGCAAGGGTTTTGTTGATTTTCCATAGCTACAATTTTGAAGGGCTATCACATCCACGTGTTCTTCATCTTTGAGCATATAAATGACATTTTCAGCTGTCCAAAACTGGTGCATTTTCAATCTTTGATTTTCAACTATGTATGTTCATGTATTGTTATTTGCAGCTAATATGTCATGATAATTTAGCATAAGTAAAAGTACAATTCTCAAGTGATTTAACATCTTCATTGAGGAATCTAAGGGGTGGTTTTGTTTTTGCTATAAGTGCTATTGTACTGTTGTTATAACCATTGTAAAAGTTCATTGTTATACGTGCTATTGTACTTTAAATTAATATATGTTGATACAGCAATATATTTTCCACAGCTTGTAATTGCATCCATTATCAGTGCACGTCAAGAACTTAGGAAAGGTGAAAACATATCGTGCAATCTAATCTTTCAAAAAGATAAGCGAGAACCTATTTCTCCTTTGACCAATTTAACTCGAAAGAAATAAACTAATAAATTATTAGAAAAATATTTTAGCATTTTCAGATTTTTAAGTTGATATATTTTTTAATGAACCCTTGATAGTAAGATATCATTTAACAACATATAATTCAATCCAAAACACTCAATTTCTTCAATCCAAGTCAGCGACAATGCATTATTTAAGTAACGGTGAAATATAGTGATGCCGATAATATGCCCTCACGGCGCACTAACACCACAACAAACAAAATTGTTGCTGCCAATCCGGATATTCCCTACATTTTGGAAGTTGAGGAATGTGACCTCCTTTGCAGTCACTGTCAGTTTTGCACGGGGTATTTCCACAACTGTAAAAGGTTATAGCCTTGGTAACACCTTCCAGGATCTGAAAATAATAACAAAGACAATAATTAGGTGAAATACAAAATATATCATAAAATTAGACAGAGCTAAACTCAAGGAAAGAAGTGTACCATATGCTATGAAAATCAAGAAAAGCAGTGCAGTGAAGCAGCACGTAAACATGAAAACCTTCATAGATCCAGCATTTAGTGTTGCCATCGTTGTTAATCGAAAACTCCAAGTCAAACAAAACAACAGAAGATGTGTCTCTCTCTCTATAGCTGCCAATTGTAGCAATACTGTGAGTGAGGCGGTCATAATATAATAATATACCCCGCACCCCGCATGCAACGGAGATGCAGACGGGTAATATATGGCCTTGCAGCCTACATGCATGCAGAGTTATGCGGGTGGTGTATCTTAATATACCCCGCTCCCCGCTGCTACTCTTCCCCCTTCTTCCCCGAATCTCTGCTGCCACCCTTCACGACCTGTCGCGTTGCATTTTCGTCTGCCGCCTGCGTCCACCTCTCTGTTGTCGTCGCCCGTCTGTCATCTCCACTCCTCCCACGCATCAACTCCTCCCGTTTCCGCCTCCCGTGCCACCACCACATCCACCTTAATTGCTCCACGCCACATCCTCCCCGCCTTCTCCACTCCACGCCACCTCCCCGCCTTCTCCACGTAAGTCCTACACAACAACCATAAAAGTTTATTAAAAATTTTATAAATAAAAAAAGAAAAAATCGTGGCTGGTTGGGAACGAACACCCAATAAAATAAATCTATTTTCAACACCAGATTGGACCAACTTGACGAAAAAGTCAACAAAAAGTATGTAGAGCGCAAGGCGGAAATTGAAAAAAATAATAACACATTAATGTCAACCGTCACAAAACTCGGCAGGAATAGAGCAAGGCATCAATATGTTGAAGGAAGATCAAAAGAAAAGTCAAGACTGTCTCAACAATATCTTGGCTAGATTATAGCTGCATACCTCAGTTCCCCCTACTCATCCACCACTAAACCCTTTCAATACACCTCATCCAAGCATGCCCAAAACGCCAGAACATCAAGACCTGATGTCACCCCATGGAGTCTCTTTCTTTAACATTCCATCAATATCAGAGCCCCCAACACACGAATACCAGATAAGGGTAAAATTGGAATTACCCAAATACGATGGTGGCGAAAAACAATGCATTGCATGGATCAATAAAGCAGAAGAATATTTTGACATCGATCACATACAATACGATAGTGAGAAGATTAAATATGTCACCATGCAATTGAAGGGTAACACATACGATTGGTACATGTGGTGGAAGTCTACAACGAGGCTCTATTCCTTCAGTTGGAATAATTTTAAAAACGATCTTCTTAAAAGGTTTCAAGGCATAACTGAGAAAGACTTATTTGCCAAGATCATGAGATTGCAGCCAAAAGGTAGTGTAAATGAGTACACTTGTGAATGGGAAGCTTTGGCAACCCGAGTTCCAGATCTAACTGATGACCAATGACTGCAAACATACATACATGGACTGAAACCACACATTCGAGATGAGTTAGAACTACACAACATTTTTACCATGGAGAAGGCAAGACGTAAGGCCAAGATCATCGAGAACAAGTTCAAAAGATCTGCTTACATGAGTTTCGACAATAACTACTCCAAGAAGAAGTACATTTGTGAATGGGAAGCTTTGGCAACCCAAGTTCCAGAGCTAACCGATGACCAACGACTGCAAACATACATACATGGACTGAAACCACACATTCAAGATGAGTTAGAACTACACAACATTTCTACCATGGAGAAGGCAAGACGTAAGGCCAAGATCATCGAGAACAAGTTCAAAAGATCCGCTCAGATGAGTTTCGACAAAAACTACTCCAAGAAGAAGCCTCTCCACCCAGCAAATACGAGAACTTCAAAATATATGCCACTGCATCTCATGTAAGGAGAAAAACCCAATTTGGAGGCCCAGAGGATGAAGGAAGGAAAGTGCAAATATTGTGGAGAAAAGTGGGATTATAAGAATAGATGTTTGCAAAAGAGTAACCCCCAAAAGTTGTATGCCTGCGAGGTTGAAGAAGAAGATGAATCTGAAAGTGAGGAATCAAATGAGGACGATATTGGAAGTCAACATGACTACCACTCTGAAATAGAAGATAATACACCAAAAATATCATTAGCCACCATTACAGGGATATCCCAACCTCCAACATTGAATGTAAAGGGGCATATCAAAAACAAAAATGTCTCGATTCTCATAGATACTGGCGGCACCCATAAATTTATTAATGTTAATCTTGCTAAGATATTCAACCTATTCATATACCCAGTGACTAACATGAAGGTTATGGTAAGAAGATTGAAAATGTGGGAAAGTGTCAGAAGGTTAAATTACAAATGCAAGAGTATAACCTAGAATCCGACTTCTTTGCAGTACCTCTTGGAGGAGTAGATGTGGTATTGGGAATCCAATGGTTGCCATTGGGTACTTACTCCTCAAACCATCAAGAGCATTTTATCAATTTTAAGTGGCTAGGGAAAAGTACAAATTGTACAGTTTCCAACCACCCCAAACACAATTGGTCACATCACATCAAATGGAAAGGCTAATTTGAAAAGGAGCACCTGCTTACATAATTCAATGTCAAGAGATGGAGCTACTAATATGTGAAGGAGATGACTACAATCGACCAGGAATACAAGAGCTAATTCAAAAACACCACAAGGTGTTCCAAGAGCTTCTAATGGAGCTCCCACCAAACAGGAAGATTGAACACATAATTGAGGTAGAACCAGGGGCAAAACCTATCAATATCAAACTGTACAAATATCCACATCACCATAAAACAAAGATTGAAAGGTTAACCCAAGATCTGTTAAAGTGTGGTGTCATTTCAAAGAGCAAAAGCCCTTATGCAGCTACAGTACTGCTAGTTCCAAAGAAGGATGGATCTTTCAGGTTGTGCATAGATTACAGAGGGCTGAACAAGATAACAATCAAGAATAAATTCCTTATTCCATTCATCGATGAGGTGTTGGATGAACTTCATGGATCTAAGTACTTCTCAAAATTTGACTTGAGATCGAGGTATTATCAAATCAGGGTTAGATTAGAAGACATAGCAAAAAAACGCTTTATGTACTCATGAGGGCCATTATGAGTTCAAAGTAATGCCCTTCAGATTAACTAATGCTCCAACCACTTTTCAAGCCGCAATGAACGAATTGTTCCAGCCATATTTGAGAAAGTTCCTATTAGTATTTTTTATGATATCCTCATATATAGCAAAACTTGGAGAGAGCATCTCCAACACCTAGATCAAGTACTCACCATCTTGGAAGAACATCAATTTTATGCAAAAATGTCTAAATGCACTTTAGGAAAAGAAGAAGTGGACTATCTTGGCCATAAAATATCGAAGGAAGGAGTCAAAGTTGATCCAAGTAAGATCAAGGAAATCACTGAGTGGCCCAAACCATATAGCATCTCGAAATTAAGAGGATTTCTAGGCTTGACGGGATACTATCAAAGATTTGTGAAGAATTATGCCCATAAGACTGCCCCTCTAACAAATTTATTAAAGAAAAATTCATTTCAATGGAATAATGAAGCTGAAAGATGTTTTGAAGCATTGAAAAACATTATGTCATCCGCCAGTATTACCAACACCGGATTTCACAAAACCCTTTGTAGTTGAATGCGATGCTTCAGGATTTGGGATAGGAGCAGTCCCGATGCAAGAAGGTCATCCAATAGCATTTGGAAGCCGAAAGCTCAACAAAAGAGAAAGTTTGAAGTCTACATACGATAAATAAATGCTTGCCATTATACATGCTCTAGCAAAATGGTGACAATACCTTCTAGGGAGCAAAATCATGACAATACCTTCTACGGAGCAAAATCATGACAATACCTTCTAGGGAGCAAAATCATGATACGAACAAACCACAATAGTCTTCAATTTCTCTTACAACAAAAAACATTGTCGACTGAACAACAGAAGTGGATAGAAAAATTGCTACATTTGACATGGAGATATTGCATAAGAGAGGAAAGGACAATATAGTCGTTGATTCCTTATCTCGAAAAGAAGAAGAAGTCAAAGCTTATGCGATTTCAGTTGCAGTTCCAGACTGGTTGGATGAAATCCGAGGTGAATATGCCAAGGAGCTAGACGCATGTGCTTTAATCAATGATCCTAATCGAGGTCCAAAATTCGAATGGAGGAATGACATCCTTTGGTATAAAGGAAAGATCAACTTAATCCCAACATCAAGGTTTAAGACTAAGGTGTTGATAGAATCTCATGACTCACCAGCTCCAGGACATGTAGGTTTTTTCAAAACTTACTACAACGCTAGGCAATCATTTTATTGGAAGGGAATGTATAAAGACGTTCAAAAGTATGTAGTTGAATGTGACACATGTCAAAGAAATAAAAGTGAAAATGTCATGACACCCAGACTACTCCACCCGCTACACATTCCAAACCAAGAGTAGGAGGAAATCTCCATGGATTTCATTGAAGGATTACCTTTATCTAAAGGCAAGGATAAAATCTTAATGGTAGTGGATCGATTAAAAAAATATGCACATTTTATGGGTATAAAGAAAACCGACTCCGCTAAATAGATCGTTGAAGTATTCTGTAAAAATATTTACAAATTACGTGGATTTCCAAAAGTTAGCGTTAGCGACAAAGATGCCAAATTCACAAGCAAATTTTGGAAAGAATTTTGCAAACAAATTGGGATCATTCTTAACATGAGCTTAGCTTATCATCCCCAGATAGATGGTCAAATGGAGGTTGTCAACAAACATTTGGAATCCTATCTTCGTAGTTTCGTCACTGATAAGCAAAATAAATGGTTACAGTGGTTACATCTTGCAGAATGGTGGTATAACTCTACCTATCACACATCGGCCAAGATGACACCTTTTCAAGCATTGTATGGTTATGAACCTCCTAGATGGAAGGAATTCAAGGTGATGCAAAAGTACCTGCAGTGAAAAGTCGACTTGAAGAAAATCAACCAGTAATGCAAGTACTCAAGGATAATTTAACTATGGCACAAAATCGTATGAAGCGGCAAGTAGATCAACATAGAACAGAAAGAGAGTTTGAAGAGTAGCAAATTGGTATTTGTAAGGCTTCAACCATACAAGCAATTGTCACTTAAGCAACAAGGAAAGAATAAATTGGCTCCCAAGTTTTATGGACCATATCAAATTATCCGAAATATTAGCCCGATAGCATACGAATTGAAGGTACCAGATAAGAGTCGAATTCACAACATTTTTCATGTATCGAATCTCAAAAAATTGTTGGGTCAACATCAATCTGCTCAGACGACACTTCCTACCTTGGACAAAGAAGGGAAACTTGTTTTAAGACCAGAAGTTGTCATCAACATCAGAGAAAGAAGACTACGTTCTAGAATAATCAAAGAATACCTTATTAAATGGAAGAATTGTCCAGAAGAAGATGCTTCATGGGAAACAGGGAAGTTCCTTCAGCAACATCCGTCATTGCCTTGCTTTGAGGACAAAGCATTTTAAAAGACGAGGGCAATGTTATACATAAATAATTTAAAAAAATATTAAAAATATAAATATATATAAATAATAGAATGTGATTATATAAATGTAATAAAATAATAAGTTAAGAGTTGTGACTTTATGAATAGTCACCTCTAATACTCGATAAGACATATATATTCAGGAATTTCCATTGTAATAAGACATCTGATATTTTAATAAAAATCCTTATTATTCAATATTCAAAGTTTTATTATTTTTCTGCTCCATTTAATTATAATTCTCAGAAAATAAAAGACACTTTTGAAACAATAAAAACTTGGTGTTCTTATTTTTTCAAACACATTGTCTCTTTGATTTTTGCGTGGCATGGATAGACTCTCTCTGCTACATGTCAAACTTGCCTCTATAATTTTGTCCACATAACACATTGCACAACTGGACTTAGATGATATCAAGGTTGGATTATATGTAAATGTCATCTCCTTTCTTAAAAAAGAGGTACACCATGTGTATTGCCCACTGACCCATTCCTATGGGCTCTTATATATTCCTCTGAACAGAGTCCTCTAAATAGTGTTACTCTTTCTTGGTAAGCATCAACATTTTCTTACAGACGATGTTGTCCCCACAACAACTTCTCTACAATTCTTAAACCCCACGATAGCTTCTCTGATCAGTTCTTCATTGAGTAGGATGTTCATACATCCAACTCAGATGTTCCTTCAACAATGAGTACATGATATATATATATATATTCATTGCACATGTGGACCCTTCATTAGCCCCACCACTTTTACACATACATTTACTTGATTACATATACATGCAACCTCATATATACCTCTTGGATTATAATACCTTATACTATAAGGCCTCTCTTTTAAATTATCACATTATCCACACACAATACCTTATACTATAAGGCTTCTCTTTTAGACTATCACATTATCCACACACAAGTATAAGATAATTTATAAAAACTTATTATTTCAATTCATTTATATTTTTCTATATTTGAATTTATAGAATAATAATCACTCTAATGAAAAGCTACAATTTCAAAATTGTCAACGTTGTTATTTTTGTTTAACACACACAATTCAAGTTAATAGTATAATTTGTCATGTCACAATGCATATTTTTATTTTATTGAAATTATTTTTCACTCTTAGGTGTTCACCTACTTCTTGCATCATTACTTCGTTGATGTGCTTATGATACCTTGTAAATTTTAGATTCACAAGAGTGTAGACCAAAATTCATACAACATTACTTCGTTGATGTGCTTATGATACCTTGTAAATTTTAGATTCACAAGAGTGTAGACCAAAATTCATACAAGAATGAGAGATAATAGATTGAAACATTATAAAATGATGTAATGTCTCATTAGGATAGAGATTAATGTAATAACATTTTAACTTTTTATGATGACATGAATTAATTTGCATCCGTTTTTTATGAAGATATTAACTTTTTTATATTTATAATGTATACCTAAGTTTTAATTATGATTATTATGTTTACCATTTATAATATATTTTGAGGTCCAAATTAAATAATTCTTCAATCATGTAATAATACTTAATATTTCTATCTTTATTTATTTTTTTCATTTTGAATAATCTTAAATAGTTTGATATTAGTGTGAAGAATATGTGATTTGTTTGGTGAATGTTTTGATGTTTTATGGACATTGATATGAATATCTTATTACATGATGCGTATTTTATATTTTCCAAGGAAAATTTTATGGGGAAACCAAAGGGATACTTTCCTAGATTTGTGGATGACATCCTTAGCAAACTTGTCAATGTAGACTAGTGTGACTCACCTAGAGAGATTTGAACTAAACATCTATCTATGAAAAACTAGCAAAATGCCCAACAACATTGATGACATCAAATTGAGCCAACCCTTTAAGCTCATATGATGTATACCTATAAAAAGTGTTTTTTTGTTTTTATACTAGGAATTAATTGGTTGAGGAAGAAGTTGCCCTTGATAGGCTTGGTGGGGATGATCATCATCTAGTGGGATTTATTTAAGATTAGTCATGCATGATTATTCACAATATCCCCTTAAGTTTTTTTAGCCCTGGATTTCTATACCATGATACAAACTCTCCACCGCCCAGCTCGAACTGAACGCGGTGTAACTAAACTTCTGGTTAACGCCGTAGGGAATATAAAGCCCATATGCGAAGTGGGGAAAGTACGAGTAGCAGGTACCACATGAATGTTGGCAAGAGATTATAGTGGAATGATTAATGTCTATATATAAATTGTTATTTATATTATGATTAAGGGATTCATGAGGAAGAGCTAATGGAATATGAAAAACTCCTTAATAGATTCAATGGATATAGTGGAATGATTAATGTCTATATATAAATTGTTATTTATATTATGATTAAGGGATCCATGAAGAAGAGCTAATGGAATATGAAAAAATCCTTAAGGGCAATAACTATTATGGAGGATAATTCGATAAGTGAGTTATGTTTAGCAAATGTTTCTATTATTGAGGTGGTTCTAAATATTTTGTGAAATCTAACAAGAAGCTTATCTTTTGTTCTGGAGTTAAATATGTTATAAGTGAGGCTAGTCTCTTTTTTAGCGAGGACTTGAAATAAATAAATTGTATATACATATGTTTGTGTTTGTGCAAAATAAAATAATAAGTTGGGACTATAGTATGTGTTAATAGAAATAGGAGTGAAAAAACAATTTGTGACCTATTGAAATACATAATTTAAAATTAACTTAAAAGCACGTAAAACGAAAATTTAGACTATTATCATACCTTATAAATCATGTTAAAAGAAAGCCCCCACAAAGGTGGAAATTTGAATATGAAAATATAGACACCCAATGGATACCTTCACACATTCATTAGTTAACTAAGACATTATAGGTAATAAAATGAAGTAGAGATCAAAGATTGTTAATAGAATGTGAGGTGGAGAAGAGGAAAAATAGATGCCACAACAAGAGAAAACAAGAACACAAATATAAGGGAGTATAATAATGTGCTTAGTATGGAAGTAGTTTTAAATATTTGGTGAAATTCGGAAGCAATGGTATTTTTCTTTCTAGAATTAAATATGATACAACTAGGGTTCATCTCATTTATGGGAAGAATTGAATTAATAAATAAAGAAATTATATTAATATTCAGTTATGACCAAACATTATTAATGAATTGGCTTATACCATGTATCTATATAAGAAGGGGAGTTAAAAAGTAATTCTAAGTAAAGTAAATGGAGGATAAAATGAACTAAATTTAAGGTTACTAGTTAGAGGATAAAAATAATTAAATTTAAAGCTATTATGTGAAGGATAAAATGAACTAAATTTAAGGCTACTATAATACATTTGCAATTGTGGATAAAAATAACTAAATTTAAGGCTACTATAATACATTAATAATTGTGGATTAAAATAACTAAATTTAAGGCTACAATAATACATTAGCAATTGTGTTAAAACAAAGACCTTATAAATATAGAAAATTAAATATGAGAATATAGACATGCAATGAAGCATGTTGGAAAGAAGTTTGAGAGCCACCTAATCAAAGGAGTGTTGAACAACACTCCATCACCAAATTGAATATTAGAATATGAACACCCATTGAAGCACGTTGGAAATAGATTTGGGAGCCACCTAATCATAGGAGTGTTGAATAACAATCCACCACCAATATTTATCAGAAGCACGTTGGAAATAGACTTGGGAGCCACCTAATCCTAGAAGTGTTGAATAACAATCCACCACCAATATTTATCAAAGGTAATGTCAATTGAAATATCTCTTATATAATCACTAAGAACGTTTTGGAAGATAACCATTTAAAAAGAGAAAGTGGTAACATGTAATTTCAAATAAAATATCTTTTATATAATAAGTAAGAACATGTTGACACGTTGGAAGATACCCATTTCTAGAAAGAAAGCAGCAACATAATGATAATAAAAAAAATCTAAAAAGAAATATTTATATTGTTTATAATTGAAGAGCTATTTGATTATAAGGTAAAAGCTAGCAATACACTTAGAAAACTAGATTGACAAGTTGTTAAACAATTTGGCTTGATTGACAAGTTGTTAAACAATTTGGCTTGAGAGGCAAAATCTAGTGGATATGTGTTTTACTATCAATACTCGTACTCATCACTGAGAGGTACTTTAAACTAGCAGTTTTAGTAATAAAGTGAAAAAGCTTTTGAAAAGCTTCTAAGTAAATATCTAAAATAAATGATCTAGCCAAGTGCGTACTAATCACTTAAAGGTACTTTAAACTAGCATTTTTAGTAATAAAGTGAAAAAGTTTTTGAAAAGTTTCTAAGTAAAGATCTAAAATAAATGATTCTAAATAAAGATCGAAAATAAATGATCTAATCAAATGGGTTAGCTCAAGTGGTTGAGTGCTGTGAATTATGAATTGCAAGCAGAAGGCCATCAAATTCTGAGGTGGCTATCCCAGGTGACTATGCATAATCAATCAATATCCCCTCCAAATTAAGCTCTCTTATCAATAAGAAATAAATCTCTCATATTTTTACGTCCGTACCTCCGTTACAGAGCATATAAATAAACTCCAAGGATATGGCATTCTAGGTCTCCTCACTTAATAAGAGCATACCCAAATATAAATCCACTAGAAAAATATGTTGCAGAACTTGAGCTTCAATGCGGCCCATCCCAACCGACTTTTTTCTCTAGTGGCTCCCTGGCGGCTTCCTTTTCAAGGCGGTTTTGTTTCCATGTTTAAGACGGAATTTTTCATGCTAAAAAGGGGTTCAATGTTCAGTTGATTTTCACCTTGGCCGTTTTCCTTTTCCAGTCTGTTGCATTAGGACTGAATTTGTAGTTATCATCTGTAAGAGAAGTTAAAGCAACAACCTCCCATCCCGGTATCACTGCACAAACGTCCATGAATTCTCATGTTCTATCCATCAAACTTGGCTTCTTACATGCAAAATTACTTTGCAGAAAGAAAATTTATCCTTCGTCCATGGCTTGCACTGCACAAACGTCCATGAATTCTCATGTTTTATCCATCAAACTTGGCTTCTTACATGCAAAATTACTTTGAAAAAAAGAAAATTTATCCTTCGTCCATGCAAGCCACCCACCCTGGGCCAAAATGAAAGGTATCAATACTTTCAGACCATCAAAATATGATATGGATATGTGACAATTAAATTTCGTCCCCCCGGAACTCTTGAGCTCCTCTATGAAAATTCACCACATGAACAGAATTCTATCGCTTATAAAGGAAGGTGCACCAATTTGGCTTTACAACTTCTAAAGCTATTGATTTGCCATTAATTCATTTATGGTACCTCATTCATAAGAAGCTAGACTATGGTCGTTGTGTATAATGGTTAAATATGGTGCCGGTTACTGGTCTAGTAGTCTGTCTAAACAAAAGTTTCTATCCTTCAAAATTGTGGTGGACACCGACTAAATATAGTCTTGGTTGTCAATCTAGTCGTTAGCTTATGTAGTTGTGGTGGACAACAACGAAATATGGTGTTGGTTATCAATCTAGTCATATGTCCAAACGGAGATTGCTATCCATACAATGGATAAATAGTCTTGGTTACCAATTTAGTCGTTGTCCAAACACCGACTATGGCCTCGGCCATTGTGCTGGACGACAACTAAATATGGTCTTGGTTATCAATCTAGTCGTTAGCCTAAAGTAAAAACGTGACTATTAGAAGGGTTGTCACTAACTCCTATAGAGAGGGCATTGTTTGCACCCCTAACCCCAATCAACCTATAACATTGACACATCAACAAATGGATGGAAGAAGAGATAAGGGACTATGTTTCAATTGTGATAGTAAATACAATAATGAGCATGTGTGCATTGAGAATAAATTATTCCACATAGATTGTGAAGTAGAAGAAGAACAAGAATTGGAATCATCTCAAGAATTAAAAGAGTGTACTCCAACCATATCTTGTTATGCTTTGGTTGGCATTAGCACTTCTCAAACTCTCAAGATAGAAGGGCATATATAATAATAATTAAAAAGTGTTGATTGATTCTAATATTACCTGTAACTTCATTCATTGCAAATTGGTCAAATCACTTAATTGCTTTATATATCCAACACCGAAGTTTCAAATAATGCTTGCAAATGGAGGTACCATAAATTGTTGAGGGAAATGTCATAGTATTAAGCTCACTATGGGGGTATTCTTTCTTGGATAGCCCAATGGTTGCAATCCAAATAGATGGTGCAGATGTGGACTTAGGGATCTAGTGGTTACATTCATTGTAATTAGTGTCTTTCGAAGGAACATTTCATGAGATTTTCCTCGGAAGGCAAAAAAATTGAACTTTGAGGTATCCAAGGAAAACCATCTAAAGTGATCAGTTCTAACAACAAGACAAAAATGTTAAAAAATGGACACCATGGTGTAATTGCAAAATTGTGCTCAAAAGAGATTCAAACATCTAAAGCCTCTATTCCCTTATATCTAAAAAGAGTTTCGACAAGCATTCCAAAGTATTTGAAGAGATGCCTAAACGACTTCCACTTGCTTGAGAGCATGATCATGTTATTCACTTACAATCGAGCAACCTTTCTCCTAACATAAGATCGTACAAATACCCATATGCCCAAAAGAATGAGACAGTGTATGGTTCAAGATATGTTAGACACAAGCATCATTTGACTCAACCAAAGTGTTTTCTCTTCACAAGTGATGATGGTTTACAAAAGGATTGTTCATGGCATATGTGTCTTGATTATAGAGTTCTCAACAAGATTGCCATTAAAGATAAGTTTCATATTCATGTCATTGATGAATTGCTAAATGAATTACAGGGGAACAATTTTCTTTATTAAGTTGTATCTTCATTTAGGATATCATCAAATTAAAATGAGGGAAGAAACATCCTCAAAACAACGTTTAGAACACATGAAGTTCATTATGAGTTTTTGGTGATGTCATTTGGCCTTACTAACGCACGTTCCACATTTCACATCTTGATGAATTCTATTTTCAAGCCCTTAGAAAATTTGTGTTAGTGTATTTTTTTATGATATTCAAATCTATAGCAAGTCTTGGAAAGAACATGTACAACATGTTGACATGATCCTAAAACTTTTGGAGGTGCTTTTGGAGGTGCAACAATTATATGCAAAGCTTTCCAAGTGTGCCCTTAGTGTTCAAGAAGTAGAATATTTGGGTCATGTTATATCTCATAAAGGCATTGAAGTGGACCCTAATAAAATTAAAACTATGATGGAATGGGAAATTCCCAAAACCTTGAAGAATATTCAAGGATTCTTAGGATTGGAGAGCTATTACCGCATATTTGTCAAGAACTATAGTCAAATAACAACACCTCTAACAATATTATTGAAAAATGATGCAATTTCTTGGACTCGAGAAGCAACCAAATCTTTTGAGAAACTTAAGGAGGATATGTGTAGAACCCTTTGTTAATTTATCCAGAGATCACTACTCCCTTTGGATGCCTTCAGAACTCAAGCGGTTTGAGTCTCTATAAATAAAAAATGCAATAATGACCTAAGATACAAACACAACAGTTCTCTTAATACTTCAACAATAAAGCACAACAATCACACAACTCAGGATGTACCTTGGAAACCACAAACGGGGAAAACCATCTATCTCTGGGCCTTTCTTCTATCTCGAGCCCAGATCAAAGTAAGTAGAATATAAGTGCATACAAGATACCTCAGAAGGAACAACCAAACCTAACAGGGTCAAACCCTAGATCTGCATGCAACAAGCTGATGCATGCACAGAGAAAATGTGCCCTAACTATCAACTGGATATGGATCTGTTTGCAGGTAACTATCTGTCGATGCTGCCTCTCTCACAACACTGCTCTGATCTACTCAACCAAAGAAGAAGGCCAACTGCTAGATTTGATGAATGTGCCCCTCCTCTGCATGGAAAAGTGCGCCCTCCCTCAAGATGTCAGATATTCGTACGGAATCAGATCTCAACAGATTTGAGCTCTGATCGTCATAGTCCTTCCTCAAACACTGAGGCGAGGATACTCCGAAAGTCTCAGTTGCTCAATCGGTCAATCGGATCCAGAATGAGCTCCTCTCTCCTATGGTAATGTGCCCCTCTCTCCCTCTGGAAGTCGCCCTCCTCAATCTTTGAAGAAACCACACTAATGAACTCTCTTTGTCCTCAGTAACTAGGTACCAAGTGCCTCTGATCAAGTGATGTTTGATCCAGCTCAGACCACCTCACTCTCCCTACTACGAAAGCTCCTCTCTCTTTCAGAAAGTCGCCCTCTACATGCACAATGCACTCTCCTCACTCTGACTGATCTCTCTCTGATAAGCCAACTGAGTAACCTCATCCAGGGACCTCCTTCCTCCTTATATCATCTCACTAATCAATTAGGTTTACCAAAAACCTGATAGTTGTGCATGCAAAAAGTCATTGTTGCATGCATCTTTTAATTAAAAACTGTACATGCAAATCTCATGCATGCATGAGGCAAAACACCTCGGAAGGTCCGCATGCATCCGCCAATGGATTCATGCCACTGAGTAGAGTGCATCTCACCCTCTACTCTATACTGATGCCTATATTGTTGATGTACCTCCATGCAAAGCATCTGAATCATGGAGGACATCCCGAGATACCACTATCTCTAACACCCTTGTCCTCACCACGCCTAACTTCACTAAACCTTCATTATGGAGTGTCATGCCTCAAGGAATGGCATTGGTGAAGTTTTAATGCAAGAAGGGAGGGCCCTTACCTTTTGAAAGACCCTGAGTCTTTTAGAACCGCTAGCCATACAAGTCAAGATCAAGAAGAGGTCTTAATGGATTTTATCACAAGTCTATCAAAGTCAAAAGGAAAGAATGTCATTATCCTCAAGGAATGGCATTGGTGAAGTTTTAATGCAAGAAGGGAGGGCCCTTATCTTTCAAAGTGTTAAATTTTCATAATTTACTTCAATCTGATCTAGGATCTTAACTGAGAGAACAACATGTACAGCATATCTACAGCATATCAATCATGGAGACAATAATGCAAGCACACAAGAGACACAAAGATTTACTTGGGGAAAACCATAAAGGTGAAAAACCCCAATAACTTCCTCAGAGATAGATAGAGCAATGATACAACCAACCAATAGAGATAGCCATAACCTAGCAGCAATCCTCCTCCTCCATAAGTGCGCCTCTCCTCCTTGAGAGCATGTGTGAGAAGTGAGTGAGTAAATAGAGTGCCTCCCGCACTCTATTTATACTTGACTTGACTTGCCTTTTTACCTAACTCATGTAGGCTCGAACTTAACCACATAACATAATGCTGAGTGGGCCGACCCCCAATGGGGTGGTCTAATAACCCTTTGACCCACATGGCCGACCCCCAATAGGGTGGTCTAATAACCCTTTGACCCACATGACTTATACAGGGCCGACCCCAAATAAGGTGGTCTAATAACCCATCAAGTATAAGTTACGACACTTACAATATAAATGACGACACTTCCTTATAGAGGAATAATACCATCTCTATAGGAATAAAATATACATATATGTGAAATACATTCCGAAGTTACATATACATCAACACTCCCTCTTACCTAGGAAGGTATTTCTCAGCACAGTTTTTCTAGCACAAGTCATCTTCTCTGGATCATCGTCACTGGATAATCGTCATCGAGTCATCATCATCATCGTCACTGCTGCTGCTATCTCAATCAATCTCTGAATCTACTCGTCATAGGAAGTTCTACAGAGCCAGTCCTTTTTCATACTGGATGTAGGCCCACCACCTGCAGGTCTTCATCATCACTGGCCATACTGTGGAATCCTCAGGACTTATTACGTGCGTCACAAAACCTGGCTGCAGCATCCCAGGCTATTACGAGCACACAGCTCTACCTGTAGGATCTCCCAGGAGCACATTACATGTGACCCATCACAAAACCTGGCTGAAGCATCCCAGGCTGTTACGAGCACGCGGCTCTACCTGTCGGATCTCCCAGGAGCACATTACATGTGATCTCACCACAAAACCTGGCTGAAGCATCCCAGGCTGTTACGAGCACACAGCTCTACCTGTCGGATCTCCCAGGAGCACATTACATGTGGTCCACCACAAAACCTGGCTGAAGCATCTGAGGCCTTTTTCATCCTGTCCAGATCTCCCAGGAGCAAATTACATGTGGTCATGGCAAAACCTGGCTGAAGCATCTGAGGCCTTTTTCATCCTGTCCAGATCTCCCAGGAGCAAATTACATGCCACAGGACAAAACCTCGCAAGAGCATCTGCTAGATATCCCAGGGCACCGAATTACATGCCATAGGAAAAACCTCGAAAGACTATCTGCAGATCTCCCAGGGCACAAATTACATGTCCTCCCAAGCAAAACCTCGCAAGAGCATTTGCCAGATGTCCCAGGGCACCGAATTACATGCCATAGGCAAAACCTCGAAAGACCATCTGCAAATCTCCCAGGGCACAAATTACATGCTTTCCTGCACAACCTGATCCACGGCCACAAAGTATCATCTGATACTCATCATCATCACTGCAACATCCTGCTGCATGTCATCTGGAGAAGCTCGTCATCCACGATCATCCTGATCATCAATGCAACATCCTGCTGCATGTCATCTGGAGCAACATCCTGAAGCTCGTCATCTATGATCATCCTGATCATCAATGCAACATCCTGCTGCATGTCATCTGGAGCAACATCCTGAAGCTCGTCATCTATGATCATCCTGATCATCAATGCAACATCCTACTGCATGTCATTTGGAGCAACATCCTGAAGCTCGTCATCTATGATCATCCTGATCATCACTGCAACATCCTGCTGCATGTCAAGTATCTACCTGATACATATCATCATACATGATCCTCCTGATCATCAATGCAACATTCTGCTGCATGCCAAGTATCTACCTGATACATATCATCATACATGATCCTCCTGATCATACAATGTATCCACCTGATACATATACAGATACATGGTCCAAGCATCCAACATGATGCATATACAAAATACGCACACATGATCCAACTGATCATATCTAGCATCCAACATGATGCATACATACATAAATGATCCAACTGATCATATCCAGCATCCAACATGATGCATACATACATACATAAAAATGATCCAACTGATCATATCAAGCAGAAACCAGAACATCATCCTGATGCTCATCATCCAGCGCTTACATCCACAGTCATGTGAAGGATCCTCCTTCCAACATGCTTGGAATGGCTTCAGCAAATGTGTCCATCACTTCTTCCTCGAAGTATCCTCGATCTGAAGCACGCCAAGCCTCCCTCTGAAGTACTCGAACTTCACCCTGGCTAGTGGCTTCGTCAGCACATCTGCAATCTGCTCGTCCGTCGCAACATACAGGAGCTTCACAGCTCCTCTCTGCACCATATCCCTAATATAGTGATATTTGATCTCTATGTGTTTCGACCTGTCATGAAACACTGGGTTCTCGGACAGCTTCACACAACTCTGGTTATCATAGAAGATACCAGTAGCCTCCAACGGGAGATCAAATAACTCAGACAGTAGCTTCTGTAGCCATACTGCCTCACAACTAGCTGAACAGGCTGCAACATACTCTGCCTCAGCTGTACTCAGTGCTACGCAGGACTGCTTCCTGCTAAACCAAGAGATCACACCTGATCCCATACTGAAGCAACACCCAGATGTGCTCTTCCTGTTTGCAGCACTGCCATCCCAATCTGAATCAACATAACCCTGCAGGTTAAACATTTGATTCTCCTCATACCTGAGCCCATAATCCACTGTACCCTTCAGGTACCTCAGATAATGCTTTACAGCAACCAGGTGAACACTCCTCGGATCCGTCAGGAACTGGCTCAATGTGTTCACAGCAAAGCAAATGTCTGGTCTCGTGTTCGTCAGGTACATCAAGGACCCAATCATCTGGCGATCAACCGGCTCAGATGAAGCATCACATAGAAGCTTCAGATTCGATCCCATAGGTGTGGCCATATTCTTGCAGTCCATCATCCCGAACCTCTTCAAGATCTCTACTACATACTTCCCTTGTCCAAGGAAGATTCCATCTGCAATCTGCCACACCTCCATGCCACAAACAAATAGTGCATCATCCCCAAGTTCTTCATCTCGAACTCGGTAGTAAGCTTCCGCTGCGTGTCAGCAATCAATCTATCTTCACCATACCAAGTTCTGCACATATATGATTTCCTATCATGTGTCTCAGAACCAAGTGGCTGCTCTACATGCACTTCTTCTTCAACTACACCATTCAAGGAAGCTATCTTGAATCCATCTGGTGTATCTTCTATTTCATCACTTGTATATTTCTCAATGCTGCCATCTGCAACATGCTTGATCTGATAGTTCCGTTTGGAAGTCATAGCAAACTTCCCTTCATGTCTTGGGATTACATCCCAAACATCATTCTTCATGATCGACGGATCATGGCATTTCATTTCTTCATCCCAGATCCTGGGAACTTCAATATCTTCAATATCTTCAATAGATATCTTTGTTGCTGGAACAAATGTTGTAGTTCTTCTTTTGTAGGAGATGGCATACGATCTTTCCTACACAACAAGTTAAATTGCATGATTAGAAAACATCTCATAGTTTTCTGAACAAATTCTTACACATAAAGAAATATGCCATACAGTCATGCAATTATCTTAGCCAATGCTTCAATACAACATTTATCCATATTCCGTAACTTTCTAGATGCCTTCCAATCTCTACCAGAACATTGTTAAGAGTGTGCACAACTCCCAACATGTCAGCAAAGAGGTTTCATTCTAGATAAGTAGCAATGGAATGTTGTACAGTGCCATAGGCCACTTACCCATGTATATTAGTAGTATACTGTTCATCAATGCAACTATTCTAATATGCATAATACACAACATAATTCTAGGAACATCAGTATATACATTATTGAACAGTATTATTTAAACAAACAAATATGCAAGAAATGATGATTAAAATACTTATCTTTCTTTGTTCATTGGGTGGACTCCCTCTGAGTCTTTACTTCCTTGCAGAAGCTGTTGGAGTCCTAATCTGAAGTAGCTTCTTCTACACTTTTCTGTTGTGGAATGTAGAAAGATGGTGAACTCCCTCTGAATATCTGCATCCTTGCAGAAACTACTGAAGTGTGCTCCTTTGCTTTCTTGCAGGAACAACTGGAGTGTGCTCCTTTGCTTTCTTGCAGGAGCAATTGGAGTGTGCTCCCTCTTGATCTTTGCTTCCTGAATTACCTGTTCTTGAACTCATATTCATCCTTGGTCCCTATGCATGCTTATTAGTACCATGATTGTGTTATCCTTGTGATTTCATATAAAATCATACATTCATTAGTATACTATTAAAAACACAATAATTTCAAGCATGTATAGTCATGATCATTTCAAACAGAAATAATAAGCATTAGCATTCAAGGATTCTTATGGTTAGTCAAATCATAAGAAGCATAACATGTCTAAACCTATAATAACTCAAACATATGACTGTTTAGGTTAGTTGAATCATCAATCAAGATAAGAGATATAAAATGCATAAAACCTGTGATTATTCAAACCTATACCATCATGATTCTTCTGGTTAGTCATATCATCAATTATGGTAAGAAACATAATATGCATACAATCATGATTATTCAAACTTATGACTTCATGAATAATCATTATCAACAACATTATAAGATCCTAACACAAGGTAAGATTCTATCTTGATATAGGAAAAACATACCTGGATTAGCATGCTAGCTATTTATGTCTAACATACTCACATGATGTCTTCTTGTTCTTCTTCAATGACTTGTGCTAGTAACCTGTATATCTCATAGGTTAACTATTACAAAACCAAGTTATACATACCTCGTAAATGGATCTTCTATGAGATCCATGACAATGGATGAATCTTTGTCCTCATGTTATCATGATCATATGTTCTTGGACCAGAACATGATTTGTCTTTCTTGGTGTACCTTTCATGTTAGTAGACATCATAAACCTCATACAACACCATAATGCATTAGTACAATCATAAGTGTCAACACCCTAACCAATGAATATCTTCTATCATGCATTCATAATTTTGTTAAGGTGATACGACAAATCTAAAATCAAAATTGTATTAACCGTAATAACATGAAGACAAACATATCATAAACTTAATCATGGACAAATATCGAAACATACCTCGATGAGTCATACCTGTTGAGATCGCTTGTAATCTTCTTATGTAAGGCCTTAGCCTCATCTCCCTCTGAAACAGGAACTTCTTCACTCATGCAGATGATCAATCCATCTTCTTCTGGGATTAACCCAATCCACTTGATTTGCAAGAACTGGACCTGGAGCTGGATATGGGTTTGTCAGAGAAACCCCAAAAATTCAAACTTTGAATTTCAACCTTCTGACAGGATAGAAATATGTGTCTTGATGAACTGATCAAGCTGGTATATTCAAAATTTGAAGACTGCAAAGTTTCACTCCTCAATTTTGCCTTTGAAACTTCCGGATTCACTGGACGTGACCCTGAACTGGGGTTTGATGAAGCCCACTCTTCTCCCCAATCAAAATGTTTGATCCAAAGCTCTAAGCTTCTATTTTTCTGAGGAGCTTCCAGCCGTGGTCACAGATTTCAAAAATTTCCATTTTTACAGAAGCCCTAAATTTCCACTTTTCTGATCAAAGTCCCGAACTAGGGTCTAATCAAGCCCGGCCTTCTGCCCAACCAAAAATTCTGATCTTGGTCTCTAAATTTCTATTTTGATGAGTAGCATCCAGCCGTGGTCTCCGATTACAAAAATTCCAACTTTCTTCAAAGCCCTAAATTCCGGAAGCCATGAATGAAGGTACCAAAAAATAATTCTGTTTTGACAGAAATATGTACCTGATTGTTTCTGGTGTAACTCCGAAATTTTTGATTTACAGGGTCTGAAAAAGTTTCCTGAGATAGCCTGACCTGTTATCTTTCCATCCTGACAGGTCTGACCTCAATTGG
Organism: Larix kaempferi; assembly: GCA_027924585.1. NCBI lineage: Eukaryota > Viridiplantae > Streptophyta > Pinopsida > Pinales > Pinaceae > Larix > Larix kaempferi. The sequence goes on from BSBM01001023.1 coordinate 385,816, forward strand.
ATTCTCTGAGAGAGAGTTATGCCAAATGTCGCAACGTGACCTGTTTTGGGATAAAACAGGAGAGCGAACTTGTACGGCGTGCCACGTGTCACTGTTTTAACTTCAGCCTCTGAAAAAGTTTTCTGAGATAGCTCGGCCTGTTACCTTTCCATCCTGACAGGTCTGACCTCAATTGGACTCTCTGAGAGAGAGTTATGCCAAATGTCGCAACGTGACCTGTTTATGGGATAATACAGGAGAGCACACTTGTACGGAGTGCCACGTGTCACTGGTTCAACTTCGGCCTCTAAAAAAGTTTTCTGAGATAGTAAAGACTGTGTACTACCTGTCACTTTTTACGAAATTTCATTTGGAGCTTCCTAGCCCAAGATATGACCTTTTTCCCAAGGTCACCTGAAATTGACTCAGATCTGGAAGAGGCAGAAACCCTATATTGTACAGATCATAAATCACAAAGTACAACGAATTAGAGGTTGTCCTTTGGACACAAGATACCTGGAGATCTTATCTTCGGCCTGTAACAATTTCAGATCCGAAAACTTCGCCAAAACGGATTTATAGCGAAAGTGCGACGATGACTGGTTTTTGCTATATCAAGCCCTAGCATCGTAAGTGCAACAAGTGTCATACATGCCATATCATGCCTTCTTTCAGGCTAGCTCTGATACCATGTTAAATTTTCATAATTTACTTCAATCTGATCTAGGATCTTAACTGAGAGAACAACATGTACAGCATATCTACAGCATATCAATCATGGAGACAATAATGCAAGCACACAAGAGACAAAGATTTACTTGGGGAAAACCATAAAGGTGAAAAACCCCAATAACTTCCTCAGAGATAGATAGAGCAATGATACAACCAACCAATAGAGATAGCCATAACCTAGCAGCAATCCTCCTCCTCCATAAGTGCGCCTCTCCTCCTTGAGAGCATGTGTGAGAAGTGAGTGAGTAAATAGAGTGCCTCCCGCACTCTATTTATACTTGACTTGACTTGCCTTTTTACATAACTCATGTAGGCTCGAACTTAACCACATAACATAATGCTGAGTGGGCCGACCCCCAATGGGGTGGTCTAATAACCCTTTGACCCACATGGCCGACCCCCAATAGGGTGGTCTAATAACCCCTTGACGACTTATACAGGGCCGACCCCAAATAAGGTGGTCTAATAACCCATCAAGTATAAGTTACGACACTTACAATATAAATGACGACACTTCCTTATAGAGGAATAATACCATCTCTATAGGAATAAAATATACATATATGTGAAATACATTCCGAAGTTACATATACATCAACACAAAGACCTCAAGTCTTTTAGAACCGCTAGCCATACAAGTCAAGATCAAGAAGAGGTCTCAATGGATTTTATCATAAGTCTATCAAAGTTGAAAGGAAAGAATGGCATTATGGTGGTGGTGGTCAACTCACAAAAGTATGCCCATTTTGCTCTCTCTCTCTCTCTCTCATCCTTTCAAAAACAAGTACAGTGGTTGCAACATTCATGGAAGCAATTCAAAAGCTACATGGAAACTCCAAGATTATTGGAAGTGATAGAGATCCAATTTTCACTGATAATTTGTGGAGTAACTCTTATTTTCCTATTTGGGTACTCTATTATCTCACAAATCCTCTTACCACTCTCAATCTAATGAGCAAACTGAGATTGTGAATAAATTTCTAAAAGAATATCTTCATTACTTTGCATTTGATAAGCAGACACAATGGCTCAAATCGTTACCCTTGTCAAAATGGTGGTACAACAATTGCTTCCATACTTCATCAAAAATGTCTTTGTTTATGGCACTTTATGGATATCAACCTTCATCCATCACATCACTTTTGAGAGGAAATCTAGGGTTTAAGTAGAGGAGGATAACATAGAGCACCCACAAGTTGTTCTCTAATTATTGAAGGATAACTTCGCTATGGCACAAAATAGAATGAAGCAACGAGCAAATCAACATCGTAGTGAAAGGAACTTTGCAGTGGGGAATTGGGTTTGTTTTAGGGTGCAACAATAAACAGTAAAAACAAATGTCCCTCAATCAACAAAAGAAGGGCAATAAATTGGCACCCAAGTACTATGGTCCCTATAAGGTGTTGCAAAGAATTGACAATATGGACTACAAATTGGATTTGCCTCCTTCACATGTACATCTAGTCTTCCATGTTTCTTGCTTAAATAAGGTAATGGGGACCCCATTTAGACTATCTTTCCATAGTTGAATGAAGAGGGAAAAATCATTCTATAACCAAATATAATCATGGAAAAGAGGATCAAGAAACTACGAAATCGAGTAATCACTGAGTACCTCATCAAATGGACAAACTTGCCAATAGAAGATGCAACTTGGGAAGATGAGTTCTTCATACGAAAGTATCCACAACTAATCAAGCATTGCGGGCAACACTTGTTGGAAGGGGAAAGACATGTTAAGCCCTAAGTCATAGCGCATTACATGCTAATAATCTTATCACGCTTCAAAGATGGATTGTATTAAAGAGGGTGGTAATGTTAATAAGGTAGAACAAATAAGTATAACATGATAATACATTAGTAAAGGATAAAGAATAAAGGCAATAATAATAGGTATGACTCAAAGGTCATAACTATTCAAATAGATACCCCTTAGATTATATTTATATGTAGGTCCATTCATTGTAAAGGTCAAGGAGAATACATGTCGAAGTACATTCAAGTGGAGAAGGAGAATACATGTCGAAGTACATTCAATTGGAGAAGGAGAATACATGTCGAAGTACATTCAAGTGGAGAAGGAGAATACATGTCGAAGTGGTCAAGGATTTTTCCCCCTCATAGTGGCACATTCTCTTACCAACACTTTTATTATATTTAATTGGATCATAACAATAATTTTCCAAAGAATAAATAAAGCAAATATCCTCAAACAATGCCAAAGCCCTACAAACACAAGGTGAACATAAAAGCAACAATCACCAAATAAGGAAAACCACTAGCAAATCATGCCCTAAAGCAACCCTAAGCACTTATTCTCAAGAAACATGTACTTAATGTTAAAGTTAGTGCAGCTGCGAGACCCATTCTCATAGAGGATGGTACCCTAGTCAGTTAACTAGGGCTCTTGGTCAAGTTTACTAGGCAAAGTAAAGAGTAAGACCCTAGAATGTACCCTAGGGCCCCAATTGTCTCCTAGGGTTCTTGGTCGGGGACCAAGCAAGTCGATGCCATGGAAAAGTCCCTAACATGTGGCTAGGGCCCCTATTTGTCTTTAGGGTATTCTGGTCTGGGACCAAACAATTTCTTGGTCACGAGGACCAAGTAGATCCTACAGGTTGAGACAGAGACATCCTGGTCTAGGACCAGGAAGATTCTTGGTCACGAGGACCAAGTAGGTCCTATAGATGGTTTCAGTCTAGGACTTAAAGCTCAGCTTGGGGCTGAGAGCTATTCCTTGAGAATGGAGGTTTTTGGTCAGTTACCAAGATAACGATGTGTGATGTCCTCTTCTCCTAGGTCTTCGAGATGGTTGAGTTAGATGGTCTTCTCAAGGGACTGGCCACCCCTTGATGGAGCCAATAACATTTGACCTTAGGAGCAGTTTAGAGGACCACATGATCACATCATCCGTGTGGACCCTTCCTTATATAGTGATGATGAACTTTCAGGTTATATGGAACATTTGTACATTTGAGAGAGAGATGATTGGTTGTACCTTCTCCACCTTGGTTGATTTACTTTTGGTCCTTACACCCTGTTAATTATTGGTCTTGTGGTACCTTGTCTTTGACTTGTGGTTAATAGGGTGATTTACCCACCTTGAGTTATTTTTTTATTTATACCATCTTCATGTCTTTTGATCCTATGGGTACTATGGTTTTTTGTCCACTTTGTGGTTTACCCTTGGTCCTAGGGTTTATGAGTTATGTACCCATTCATATCTTATGTTGGACCATGTGTTGGTCCTAGTACCCACCTAATGTTATTCTAAATATAATGTCACTTTATTGAACTTAATATACTTGGTACCCACTTTTGTTTTTTTATGGTACCATTCTGATGGGTCTTTGTACCCTCACTTATTTATATGACCCTTGTTTATTTTTTTTATTTTTTAATTTGTTGGTACTTTTCTCGTTTAATCGAACCCTAAGTTTAAATAAAAGTTTTATTTATTTGATCCTTCTAGAAGACCCTAAGACACTATATATTGAAGTCTTCTTTTTGGCATTTTAATCACCTTCATCTGAGCTCTGCTCCTTCCTTTGCTTGACGTCAAAGGTATCCCTGTTGTTCACTCAAGTCTGGAGGCCGCCCACCTGTTGAACAATTTCGGATCTGTTTTTTTTTTTTTATGTTTGTGAGCATCCAAGGTTTGATCTATAACATGATCCTTTTTTTTGCTAACTGGTAACCTAATTGAAGGAGGTCATGACACTTGTTAACCTAGCCGTGCTCACCTATGATTTTGTGGAAGTTCTATCTGTTGATTTACATGTGTTTAGACATGATCTGCTAGTTAAGGGTTTGATCTGTTTTTGAGGACTACGATCTGCTGCCCTGTGATACTCGATATGTTGCTTAAACCCTACTTGGAGTCCGATCTACTGTTGCATACTTGATTTGAAGTCTGATCTATTGTTTGGGGAGGTTGTGACCCTCGATCTGCCTATTGGATGTCTTTTAATGAAGGTCGTGAGGTCCTAGGGTATGTTGTTGGCACATTAGAGTAGGTCGTGAGCCTCCTTGACTTTATTCTGCCTGTTGACTATTTATCTGAGTGATTTTCAGGTTGTATGCAAAGCTTGATTTGAGTTCTCAAATTATTTGTTGATGTTGAGTCTTATTTGTTGCCCAGATCTAATTGGTAAAACATACCTTGGTTCAGATTGCTTATGCTAAGTCTTGTTTATTGATAGATCTATTTGTTTGTATTTGACCTTGATCCTCTGTGATTAGATCTGGTATGTTGAGAGTTACTTGTGGTCACTTCTCTTGTGCGGAGATCCTGTTGAGATCATATTTGTGACCTTGTTGATTTCTGCTATGATTAAGACTGTAACTGTATTTTTTTATTGTCTTTGACTAATTTACAACCCTCTCATCTCACTTTCTGGTTTGTACTTACCCTCTAAGTTAGGGTCAGTTGGTTCCTAGTGATTGATTGGCCTCTGAGAGGCATAGTCCTTTTCTGAATGTAAATTTTTTTGTACATAAAAGGAAGGGTTCCACACCTAGGCAAGTATCCTCACTTATTGTTAATTAAACAAGTTATTAGTGATTAGATGTTACTGAAGATTACTTTAACACAGTGACCATTTGGTAGAGTTAAAGATGAAGAGTTGAAAGAGATGAAAATATGTTTTAGTTCTATTTATTGTTGTACTATTTCGTTTCAGTATCAGTTTGTTAAATGTAAATGTAATTTTGCATTAAAGTACATTGATTTTTATTATTCTGCATCAAATCCCAACCCTAACCAAAATTTAACACTTAACTATCTTTGAACATTGACAAATTGAACAAAGGCCATCAAAGAGTCCACTCTTGGCCAACGTGGCCTTCGAGAAACCCCCTAATATGTCATTAGCCATGCAAAAACTCCCATATATATAGGAAATCCAAATCGACCAAGCATTGTTTAGGCAACAAATCGATCCATTCTCTGAATCCATGGAAAACTATCAAGCATTGGGAACAAGGAATAACAGATGTCTATGATTAAGCATGAAATACAAACAACGAGAATCATACTACATACGAAGACGCCGAAAGACCAACTCCAATCCCTCCAAAACGACCTAAGCATTTGAATGCTCATTTTAAATAAATTAGTCTCTAGAATAAGCCAACGCAACTCCATAATTGGCAGATGATCAAGGGCGAGGAGGCCATACTCTTGAGCAAGGGCATGCCATTCCTTCCAAGAACAAGAGGTCGAATCCGCACAAATTACCCCAAAAAAGATGTCCTTCATGATCAATCTTGAACACCATGTTGAAGAATGTAGCTTCGAAAGATATTCTTATTGTATTCTTATTGTACTTCAGAAAATATTCATATTGTAATTGATCATGTAAAACCCTAAAAGAATAAATCAAAATAGACAAGTCCACTCAAAAGAAGTTTGTGGGTAAATTGCCCCAAACAATAGGCAAAATTGCCTCAGTCAAGTCGGCCCAGTTAGGGAAAGTCAGGTTGGCCCAGTTAAGTAAAAAGGCCAATTTTTTACTAGTATAAATAGAGTGGTGCCTAGCTCATTTGGGGCATCATCTCACTCAAGCAAGTTCGCATGAGTAGAGGCAGAAGGACAAGTTCGCTTGGGAGAAAGAGTGGCTACATTGAAGATATATTTTCTTGAGGTTTTATTTTATCTTATTCTCGGGTTATTGTACGAGATTGACATTGTACTTTTTGACGAATCTATATTGAAGAAGTTTTGTTGGGTTTTTCCCGTGAGAGGGTTTTCCCAAGGTAAATCTGTGTTCTCTTGTTATGTTGTGCTTGTCTATCTTTCAGTGATCCTATTGTTTATGGTTATTGAGATAGTATATAAATTGTTTGAGATCTAACATAACCATCTTGGAAGTATCAAAATTCTAACACCACCACACAAGAACCTTGAACCCTCCAACTCCAATTAGGTCAACAAATTGATAAGTCTCAACCTACCCTATTGCCCTCACACTGCCAACGGACCAAACCTGCAACCCCTTTCCAAGCTTCCCAAATGCTTTCAAAAAAGAGGAAGCTTGATACTTGAAAAAGGTAAGGGAACCAAATGATATAGCATGGTCCAAAGATCCCATGGACTCTACCTGAACGCTATGATGTAAGCAATCGACATTGAAATAAGATCTGCCGAGGAGTTGAACCCTCAAGACACTGCACCACCCACTTGGTTGCCAAAATGCTATAATGAGTGGCAACATCAATCAAACCAAGCCGCTCCCATTCTTGGGCATAGTGAAAACATCCCATGCAACCTATGGAAGGCCCCACTCCCTACCATACTTGGACCATGTTACCGGGAAAATTCGCAAGGCTAATTCCCAGTAAGCAAAAATAATATCAGTGACCCAATGTCAACTCAGTCACTGTTCTAACTTCTTCGGAAGTCGAAAACTCCAGGGAGAAGTACCCTTATGGAATCCTGTAGAACACTAAGACAACCACAGAACAATATTCTTTACGCAATCTTGTAGTTAGACCAGTGCCTAATGGAGTCAAATGTATTTCCCTTTATCCTACAATGCCTAGTTCAGTGCAAAATTACCAATAACATCACCAAAGATCAGTAGCCTACTTAGATCATTTAATGAAAGGTAGGAAAGTATTCACATGCACTATGATAATCAATATTGGATCAAAAGGCTATATTGCCCATAAACCTCAACCAATAACCAAACATGCATTAAATGATAATTGTCAATTTCATCCACTAGTCAGATATAAGCATATAACATGAGCATCCCAAGTCAAATATGTGTAACTCAGACAAAGTATATGATCACCAAATCATTTAATGAAAGTGTTAATTACATCAATTAGATATGCCAAAGATTTGTAAGCATGTAATACAATGATCAATGAAAAACACCACCAAAGAGATCAGAACATGACCCAAAAGCATCAGCATGGCCAGAATTCAAATTTCAAAACTTTATTAAATAATTTCCTAAGTTTTATGTTTGTGTTTTTCAACAGGTGGGAGGCAGTAAAGGCGCACACGAGGGTTGCCCGATAGGGCAAGCCTGTGTAGAGATAGGGGATGGAGACGGGGTTGGAAACGAAAGGAGAGGCCGCGGGTTTTGGAGGGAGGAGCCTGCCGTAAAATGGAAGAGGGCACTGGTAGACAGAGGAGGCCGCAATGGAGCTTACGGAAGGGTTACGGGCTTGATGGGAGGCGTCGCGAATGGAAGTGAAGGCCACGACCGAGGGTAGAGAGTGGAGCGAGCAGGAATGGGTTCGAGCTAGGGCAGCAGCGGCGAGTAGATAAAGGGAGCCGTGGGAAGCTAAGTGGTTGCGAATGAGTTGGAGGAAGTCGGGAAATGGAAGGGAGTGATTGCGGGTTGGGCCGCGGAGAAAAGAGTGGGTGCGGGAGTTGCGGAGTGGATTGGACACTGCGAGGTGTAGATCGAGCAGCAAGGCCATGGTTTTTTTTCAAGAGAGCAGCAACGTACAAACTGCGGGAAGGAAAGCGAAAGAAAATTAGCGGGGAAGCAGCAAAGGGGATGGTAAAGGAAGATGTCGTGGGGCTGAAGGGAGCTGCGGGTGAGTTGTGGAGGCCACGGAAGAGCTGGAGAAGAAAGGGAGAGTGGCGAATAGGATGAGGGCAGCTGGAAGAGGGCCGCAGGCAAATCGTGGGCTACAACAAACGAGTAGCAGGCCGAGGTAAAAAAGGCGACTATGGAGGGCAGACAAGAACTCGGATGAAGAGAAGGAAGAACAAGGTGGTCAGCGAGGAAGACTTTGGGGAAGCCGAGAGTACTGTTTAGCACAAAGAGGATAGGTCGAGTTAGGGTAGCCTGCAGCTAGGGTATAGATTAATTTTTTAGGTTTTCTATCACTTAAAATTAACCACTAAAACAATTGCAACTAACAAGCCTTATTCAAATAATATTTACAAAGCTAACACTTGGAAATTTAGGTTTCGTTAACATAAAATTAACTCAGAAAAATTAATATAAAATATTAATTAACAAAATAAAAAGCTAGGTTAAAAAAAATAATATTTACAAGTACTCAGAAATTAGGTTTAATAAAGATGAACAAATAGGGTTTTATCAAGGACAACTACTCACCAAACCTAGGGAATCAATGATAAAAAATCTCCTTGAGATGGTACTTGGCAAGCTTGGCTTACTAGAGCTTGCCTCCACAATCTCAAAGATTCGTAGAGAAAACCTAGCTTAAGCAATACTTGAAGACCTAAAGCTCAAGCTTGAATGCTATGGTGACCAATGACGAAAATGGCATGCAAATCAAGAGAAAATGAAGCAACAATGGCTCCCATCAAACCCTAACAAGCATCACTTTCATACAATTGACATAGAGCCATCAAACATAAAAGTATGGATACCTCTAAGTGCATGAGTTAAGCAAGCAACTCTAGCCTCACCTTAGCAATGGCATGAACAAAAGAAAAACTTCCAAGAAATGCTTCAAACTTGCAAAATAACCTTCATCAAAGAGTGCCTTCCTTCAAAGAGCCCTAGTTAGAGCAAATAGCAAACATAATGATCTTATCTCAAAAGTCGATGTCTAAAAATGAAGTGAGGAGATCTTTTTTATATGATGGCACTCACTTTGCACAAAATAAGGTCAATTTAATATTAAAAATGTCAACTTAAAATTAGAATTAAAATAATATAAAAATAATCAAAGTAGTGGGTAAATTGGGTATTTTCCCCAGATTTGACCCCTACTTGAGTAAAAATGGCTAAACAAAGCCAAATTCGACGAAACTGAAGGCCAGACTGTGCAAGGAGGGATCGTCATGCCCCAACTAACCCCATCAGTGATGAAAATCTCTCAACGCCCCCCATTTAGCAAGCAAACAGCCTGCTAAGGAGGAGGATGTCATCTTCTGAAGGAGGCCCTAGAGAGAGAGCGTTGTTGGACTTGAGGGCCAGGAGGGTGTTGGAGGTGCTCCCTGTTAGATTATGGTAACTTCGGGATGTCCTCCATGACTTAGATGCCTTGCATGGAGGGACATTAGTACCATAGGCATCAGGATGGAGTAGAGAGTGAGATGCACTCTACTCAGTGGCATGAGCCCAATAGGGGTTGCATGCGGAGCTTCAGGGGAGATTGACCTATGCATGCATGAGTTTTGCATGACCTGCCAGCATTCAGTGAATGCATGCAAAAGTGAGTTTTGCATGCACTGGGAATTACAGTTTTGGCAAACCTAATTCATCGGTGAGATTATTTATAGAGGGAGGGGATCCCCAGATGGGGTTAATCAGTTGCATTGTGAAGAGAGATACTGCAGGAGTGAGGAGGGCGAATCTGTCCATGTGGGGTGACTTTCTGAGACAGGGAGGAGTTGTTGCAGGAGCTAGGAAGGTCAGATCTGAGCTAGATCAGTGACCTTCAATTCCAGAGAGGATAGATACTTGTTTTTGTGAGCTGAGAGAGATCAACAGTGAGATCACTGTGGAGATTGGAGGAGGCTGAGTTTGCAGTGGAGGAGGACATTTTCCTGAGGAGGAGAAGCTCATTGTGTGTCGAATTGTCAGATTTGGAGTCCGAGACTTCCAGGATAGCCTTGCCTAATTTTTCCAGGAAGGTTAGGGACGATCGGAGCTCAAATTGACTGAGATCCAGAGCTATACGAGCTGATTACATCTAGAGGAGGAGGTCGCACGTGTGCATGCAGAGAGGGCCGATTTCATCAGTGGGAAGTCTTCTGGAGGAGCAGATTAGTCAGACACTTCATCAGAGCACTCAGATCCAGATTAGCAGTTAGGGCACATTCCATCAGTGCATGCATTAGCTGGATGCATGCAAATTAGGGTTTTCCCTAGTCAGAGGGATTGAGCTACCAGTTGAGGTAACTCTGTATTGTACTGCTTCTTTATTCTTCTATATGCTCTGGGCTCGAGATTGAGAAGATAGCCCCATAGTTAGCTAGTTTCTCCCGAAAGGGTTCCAGGGTACATCTGTTGTCTATATGATTGTTTTATGTGTTAATTGGTAGATGCAGGCCTAGTTATTTGGATCTATGTTTTATGAGTACGTACTGACATAGAGATTCATATCACTTGGGGTCTCAGACTGATACAGAGGGAGTAGTGATCTCTATATCAAAGATTTACACTCTGGAAGATAAGAGCGTGTCTCAGTGCTGAAGCAACTGTCGCTGGAGTGATAAAACAAGGTCGAGGTCATGTGACCCAGTGACCCACCCCTAGAAACCCCGGACACCAACCTCAGGGTTTCAAACCCTTTCATGAGGCAGTCAGCGATGCCATTAAGCCATGGTGCTTCCAGAGGAGAAACCAAATGGTCTGGCCATAACCCCACCTCAGAATAAGCTAGCTAAACACCCCTCCTGGTCAGAAAAATGACACCCTCTCCCTGGGGTACCTCTATAGGCGCGTTGGTGCTAGTATGATTGTAACATTGGCTCCAACTACGGGATGAGTAATCCTCCTGCGGGTGCTCGAGAATCCAAGAATCATCTGGGTACCTGTAGACCTACACACACAACAAATGACTGAGGACATCAAAAATACCCAGAGGCAGACACTTTCATCCTGCCTTGTTCGTCGAATAAATGCAAAACAAACTACTAACCTATGACAACATGAAGAATGTCAAATGCAGTGCATATATAATAGTATATCCCTAACCTACCTACCTAACACTAACATGAAAAGCAAAAAGGACTAGGTAAAATCATACCACCAATGTAACCATTTGAGTAAGCAATTCATACCTCTTGCCTTACCTTTGTCTTTGGATAGAATCCAAGATAACACCTGATCGATCATTAAGCAAACACGTATGAAGATCTCTGCCATGATACTAGATGAGGATTAGCTGGCTACCGAGATCTGAGGGCTGAAACACTGTTGCCATGGTGAAAAATCTCTTTGACAAGCCCCATTTATCCAAGATTTCATCGGACTAATGTATGGACCATCTGACTGATATATTAGCGTTGAAGAAAAAATTTGCTTTAAAATTGCTTGGTTGTCCATTAGAGAAAGCACTTGTGAAGGTGGGCCTTGAGAATCTTCACGTATTAGTTGTAGCCTATTTGGACAATCCCTTGGAAATACATGCATATTGTTAGTCTTTATAATTATCGTGTTAGTATGCCTAACGATCTTTATCATTTTAAAACCGTCAACTACATAATTCAAACCTTCACATTTCAAATGAAAAGATAAACATAAATCGTTATGATGTGAAAATGAAATCATACCTATCCTCATCCCTGTACTGTCTTGATTGGAAAACATTGTTGGCCACTTACCGATACTGGATAGAAAGAGCTGAATACCTCTTGTAGAATGTAGTTGATTGAGGTTTATCGTGAGTTGAGAGATACTGATGAAGCTTTGCACAAGAGTATTGTCAACAGGGACCACATCTTGCACCACTACACCTTTTAGCAAAGAAAAGGGATTGATCCATTCTTCATCGAAGGCAGAGTAAGCTTCTTCACCTGTATATATGCTCAGGGAACGGTCTATCATAATGCTACAAGGCCTCGAGGAATTGTACATCGGTGGACCAATGAACTTCCAATAATCATCGTTTTCCGCATACCTATAGCTTTCTTCCAAGAGAGCCAACATATCATAAGAAACCGTAATTTGAGGATATGGAGCACTCACCATTTCTGTACCTTCTTCAGTTTCGTCATCTTCAGGAATCACTTCATCTTGATCTTCTTGTAAATCTTCTGGGAATTGATCTTCATTGATTTCTTCTTTAGCATTGGGGCCCCGTTGATTGTTGAATACTTCAACTAGTTGGAGGAAGGAAGATATCCCCTTGGTAGGGAGCCCTTCATACCAAGCATCCATATCTTGATCACCTCCTAGCTCGAAAGACATTACGAACAATTGTATGATAGTGTCCTCATCTGTGATATCCCAAGTTGTCAAAACTTCTTTAAATTTTGTGACATGTGTTGTAGGTGTATCTTTTTCCTTGTGGAACATCGGGATAGACTTCAAGTAGCGGTGTTTGTTGAACCTATTTGGATATCCCGAAATACTTGAGAAGTCGAACGGATCAAGGGTCGCCATATCTCTTGATTCTCAATTTTGCAAAGTACTTCCTTTATATTTTCTTCAGTCGAAGTCGCCAGGAGAGACCTGCTAAGTTAGACTTAAACAAATCTCACCGAAAGCACTAAACAAATGCGTAATTGAGATAATGGTGAATGTTTCGAATTGCTTCTTGATAAGTGGAGTCGTTTTTAATGTGTGGAGTCGCCAAATAAGACCTACGGGGTTAGTCCTTTATAGATATTTTCAAATAAATAAATAAAAAGAACTCACCTTTGAGTTCTTACCAAATGTCGTTTAGCCAAGGATGTCAATGACTCCGGATGAACCACTTTGATTTTCAAAACGTCCCCGGCAACGGGGCCAAAAATGTTACCGGGCAAATTAGCAGGGCTAATTCCCAGTAAGCAAAAATAAGATCAATGACCCAATGTCACCTCGGTCACCGTTCTAACTTCTTCAGAAGTCGAAACCTCCAAGGAGAAGTACCCTTATGGAATCCTGTAGAACACTAAGACAACCACAGAACAATATTCTCTACGCAATCTTGTAGTTAGACCGATGCCTAATGGAGTCAAATGTATTGCCCTTTATCCTACAATGCCTAGTTCAATGCAAAATTACCAATAACATCACCAAAGATCAGTAGCCTACTTAGATCATTCAATGAAAGGTAGGAAAGTATTCACATGCACTATGATGATCAATATTGGATCAAAAGACTATATTGCCCATAAACCTCAACCAATAACCAAACATGCATTAAATGATAATTGTCAATTTCATCCACTAATCAGATATAAGCATATAACATGAGCATCCCAAGTCAAATATGTGTAAGTCAGACAAAGTATATAATCACCAAATCATTTAATGAAAGTGTTAATTACATCAATTTGATATGCCAAAGATTTATAAGCATGTAATACAATGATCAATGAAAACACCACCTGAGAGATAAGAACATGACCCAAAAGCATCAGCTCAATATATGTAGAGTTCTTACTTTAACAATCAGCCTTTGATGTGTGAAGTGCAAGAGTAGGGTTGAGTAATTGTAATGATGCAAGGAACAATCCATATACTCACTACGGTAATGATATATCAGTTTTACTCATATAGTTACAAGCAAGCCCTATACTACATGTAGTTAAGTAGGATTCGATCAAATGTATCAATATCATATAAACATTACTTATGATATGCCAATAGGTACCACTAATTTAATGTGCAATGGTTACGAACATATATTGGAGGTCAACTCTTTCTCTTCGACCAGAATTCAAATTTCAAAAATTTATTAAATAATTTCCTAAGTTTTATATTTGTGTTTTTCAGTAGGTGGGAGGCAGTAAAGGGGCACACGAGAGCTGCTCGATAGGGCAGGCCTCTGTAGAGATAGGGGACGGAGACGGGGTCAGAAACGAAAGGAGAGGCCGCGGGTTTTTGAGGGAGGAGCCTGCGGTAAAATTGAAGAGGGCGCGGGTAGACAAAGGAGGCCACAATGGAGCTTACGGAAGGGTTACAGGCTTGATGGGAGGCGCCACGAATGGAAGTGAAGGCCACAACCGAGGGTAGAGAGTGGAGCGAGCAGGAATGGGTTCAAGCCTGGGCAGCGGCGGCGAGTAGATAAAGGGACCCGCGGGAAGCTAAGTGGCCGCGGATGAGTTGGAGGAAGCCGGGCAGTGGAAGGGAGTGATCACGGGTTGGTCCTTGGATGGAAAGGGGGCTGTGGAGAAAAGAGTGGGCACGGGAGTTGCGAAGTGGATTGGATACCAAGAGGTGTAGATCAGGCAGCAAGGCCGCAGTTTTTTTTTTCGAGAGAGCAGCAACGTACAGGCTGCGGGAAGGAAAGCGAAACCAAATCCGCGGGCAAGCAGTAGAGGGGATGGTAAAGGAAGAGGCCGCAGGGCTGAAGGGAGTTGCAGGTGAGTTGTGGAGGTCGCGGAAGAGTTGGAGAAGAAAGGGAGAGCGGCAGATAGGATGAAGGCAACTAGAAGAGGGCCACGGGCAAATGGTGGGCTGCAACAAACGAGTAGCAGGCCTGAGATAAAAAAGGAGACTGCGGGGGGCAGACAAGAACTCAGATGAAGAGAGGGCAAAACAAGGTGGTCAGCGGGGAAGACTTTGGGGAAGTCGAGAGTTCTGTTTAGCACAAAGAGGATAGGCCGAGTTAGGGTAGCCTGCATCTAGGGTATAGATTAATTTTTTAGGTTTTCTATTACTTAAAATTAACCACTAAAACAACTACAACTAACAAGCCTTATTCAAATAATATTTACAAAGCTAACACTCGGAAATTTAGGTTTCGTTAACATAAAATTAACTTAGAAAAATTAATATAAAAGATTAATTAACAAAATATAAAGCTAGGTTAAAAAAAAAATATTTACAAGTATTCAGGAATTAGGTTTAATAAAGATGAACAACTAAGGTTTTATCAAAGACAACTACTCACCAAACCTAGGGCATCAATGAGGAAAACTCTC
Organism: Larix kaempferi; assembly: GCA_027924585.1. Lineage (NCBI taxonomy): Eukaryota > Viridiplantae > Streptophyta > Pinopsida > Pinales > Pinaceae > Larix > Larix kaempferi. Next base: position 401,051 of record BSBM01001023.1, read on the forward strand.
CTTGAGATGGTACTTGGCAAGCTTAGCTGACTAGAGCTTGCCTCCACAATCTCAAAGATTCGTAAAGGAAACTTAGCTTAAGCAAGACTTGAAGACCTAAAGCGCAAGCTTGAATGCTATGGTGACCAATGACGGGAATGACATGCAAATCAAGAGAAAATGAAGCAACAATGGCTCCCATCAAACCCTAACAAGCATCACTTTCATACAATTGACATAGAGACATCAAACAAAAAAGTATGGATACCTCTAAGTGCATGTGTTAAGCAAACAACTCTAGCCTCACCTTAGCAATGGCATGAACAAAAGAAAAACTTCCAAGAAATGCTTCAAACTTGCAAAATAACCTTCATCAAGAAGTGCCTTCCTTCAAAGAGCCTTAGTTAGGGCAAATAGCAGACATAATAATCTTATCCCAAAAGTTAATGTCTAAAAATGAAGTGAGGAAATCTTTTTTATATGATCTCACACTCACTTTACACAAAATAAAGTCAATTTAATATTTAAAATGTCAACTTAAAATTAGAATTAAAATAATATAAAAATAATCAAAGTAGTGGGTAAATTGGGTATTTTCCCCAGATTTGACCCCTACCTGAATAAAAATGGCTAAACAAGGCCAAATTCGACGAAACTGAAGGCCAGACTGTGCAATGGGGGATCGTCATGCCAAAACTAACCCCATCGGTGATGAAAATCCCTCAACGCCCCCCATTTAGCAAGCAAATAGTCTGCCAAGGAGGATGATGTCATCCTTTGAAAGAGGCCCCAGAGAGAGGGCATTGCTGGACTAGAGGGCCAGGAGGGTGTTGGAGGTGCTTTGGAAGATAAGAGCGTGTCTCAGTGTTGAAGCAACTACCGATGGAGTGATAAAACAAGGTCGGGGTCATGTGACCCAGTGACCCACCCCTGGAAACCCCAGACACCAACCTCAGGGTTTCAAAACCTTTCATGAGGTAGTCAGCGATGCCATTAAGCCATAGTGCTTCCAGAGGAGAAACCAAAGGGTCTGGCCATAACCCCACCTCAAAATAAGCTGGCTAAACACCCCTCCTTGTCAAAAAAAATACACCTTCTCCCTAGTGTACCTCTACAGGCGCGCTGGTGCTAGTACGATCGTAACAGACCACAAATAGACTGTCAAAAACTGCTCAAGTCATTGGAGCTATCACCTACAAAATAAACAGCAAGGGACATAATATGCAAACCTAAAGAAAACAACCAACAATAGTCAACATGCCTATAATTTGGGAGGTCCTTATGGTCAAATGTGAAGCTTGCTCTTCAACCTTTGTAAACATCAATCCCACATGGCTACTAGTGATAGACCAACTACAAAGGGAATCCCCGAATAGCGAGTGTTAACCCTAGGTCGACAAGCAATAAGAATATAGGTTAGGCTGGAGAAGGCTTTTATTGATGGGGCCCTTGCTTGTCTAGACACATTTTGCTCTGCCTCAGGTGCCATGGGATTTTTTTTATTATTTTATTAAAACCCTTATTTGGATTTTTGAAGCCTCATTGGCCCTTTCTGTGTCCTAAAAAGTTGACATGGCATTGAACCAACATCAAGGCACTCCTTGACAAGACAGGATCCCCTGCACGCTCCTAACCACACAGAACACGCAGGGAACACCCAAGGGAGCAGCTCACGTCTGCCATCTATGCTCCCGAAATGTGCCAAAGGTTTCCAAAGTCACTCCCTTCAGAAAAGGAATGTTTTTCTCCAATTCCCAAGTTCCAAGAAATGGGAAAACATTAGGAATGAGTTCCCCATCCCCCAGGAGTGGTTCCCAAGCAACTTTGGAGAACATGAACTGATGGATATAGTTTTATTCCACTGAAGGATAGGCGCTTTTCCCATTATTGATTGCATTAATTTTACAATTTGTAATATTAATAGAATGTAATGTCTTTCTCGTGGAAGTTCAACAAAAAAGAAAAACCTGCTACCTTGAAAGCAATCTCCTCTTGCTCTGATCTGATCACGGAAAGGTCTCCCTTTGTTTACTGAAAAGATTTGAAGAACAAAGTGGCATCTGAATTGTAATCCAGTGATAACTTAATATTGTGTGCATTATTTCCAAGAGCAAGTTTGACATGCCCCCAAATTTCTCCATTTCCAACATTGCATTGTTGTATGTTACAATGATTACAAACTTAAAGCACTTCGTTTATCAGAGATATCGTGAGATCCTTTGGTAGTCCCATTATACTGTCAATGGATCCAACCTGCAATTACATATGCTTAGTTAGCTACAACTTCACTGAAATGTAAGAAAAAATTTAAGAATGTCGGATCTACCAGTTACAGCCACAAGAAAGCATAACTGACAGAAATTGTGTAATCTATATGAAATATTCAAGGTTAGTAAATAAAAATGAATATTTTACCATTGCTTCAACTAATGGAGAGGTGAGTGGATGTTCAACAAGCAAGCCGCCTGCTACCTTTAAAACTAATCCCTCCTTGATCTGTTCCAAACAAAGGTCCCCTTTGTTTTATATAAAAGTACGAAATGGCATTTAAATGGCTACCCAATAATAACCTAATATTGTGTTTAAATCAAGAACTCAGAAATGTACTCAACTGACCAAGCTTTCTACTACATCGTCTGGAATTGGATGGAAGTAGACCTATGACAACGAAAATAACAAATATTGATTTTAGAATAAATTTGATGAAAGAAATTTCTTTTGAAATGTGGACATAAGTAGACATGCAACCAAATGACAAATGAGAAACAAAATGCAATTCTGATAATGACAGATCAACTTGGACACTGGCTTAGTGTAATTTGATAACTATGAAAACTGATTTTTTAATATACACCAAAGTTACGTCAGACCATCTACCTCGGCTTTGTCCCATCCTCCTTTCTTCAACCCTGTCTTGAGATTTGTAACCATTACGGATCCTACAGTGCATGCAGGGGCCCTTGAATAGCCTATATAATCAATGACCAAAAGAGAGAAAATGCTTTTAGTGAACATGAAAAATTAATGCTATGGATGTCAATTTAAAACATGTAATGCACTGATTTAAATCCAGAAGACTCTTTTTGAAAGTAAATTAATTGTTTTTTTTCAAAATAAACTGAACAGAAGTTGTCATTCCTTGATTCTTGTCTGAGTAAATATTCCAATAGAAAATTCTTCCCAGTGGTTATGATAGTTGAAGGTTTAATGAAAGAAAAGAACTAAGTCCATCATTCATAATTATTAGACCTTTTATAAATAGCCGTGCCTCCTCCTCGCTGGATGGCTTCTCCCTAATAACGCCTTCATGGACAACCACCTAACCATCAATTTAGCTATTTATATTAAGCATCAATCAAAATAAAAAACAAGAAAGGTAAAGAGTAAATAGTTGCCAAGAGGTAATAGAAGGAAACGGGTATCTTCAGAGCAACCTAGTTAGTTGCCTGTGTCTACTTACAGCCCCATCAGATAACTTGACAATTGAACAGTTGCATTAAAAGTCACTATGTAATAAGTGACACAATTATGAAGTCAGTTTCACAACAGATTGCCAAGTTTTGAAAACCTCCAGTAACCAAGCTGGTAATCGTGTTTAAATTCATGTCTGAAATTCAAAGAAACAAGGTAGTTATATTAATCTTGATTAAACTGTATAATCCATAAACAAATAACATCTTGACTCTTGAACACCACCACCACCCCTGCCTAACGCCCCCCTTCCCCCTCACACTGTGTAACGTCCTTTTGAGATCAAACTGTGCAACGTCCTTTTAAGTTTTGAGATCAAAGAAGCATTATGTGACACCATAGTCAGTGGCATGTGGGCATCGCGGAGGCAATCATTATCTAAAATCGTAATTGGGACAACTTGGTTCATGATCATTCTCTGGGCTGGTGTAAGGTTGCAGTTGATTTCATTAAGCCTATTTGTGAGATTATCCAGTTTGCAGATACAGATAGCCTATGTCTGATGGAAATTTAAGAAAATATCGACTCTGTGAGAATCAAATCAATCGCAAACAAGAGGGACACACCTTGTATCCATTGATAGAGGCTAAAATGCAGGGTAGATGGAGCAATTTAAATACACTTCGATATATGGCTTATTATACCTGTAATCAAACATGATATGATACTGAAGTGACAAAGAAGATGCCTCCTTCCCATGAAAGAGAGGTGATGACAAGATTCTTCACTGCAATGTGGAAATCTTTGGCTCTGTAGAAAGACATCAACTATCCAGAGCCTGTGTGCACAGGTTGGATTTTTGAAACTGATGGACTCTTCTTGGAAGGCATGAACCTAAGTTGCAGACATTTAGCACATGGTTGCTATACAGTTAGCCAATTTGTCTTCATGTGAGAGGCAATGGAGCATATGTTGTTTATCCACTCAGTGAAGAGGTACCAGCAAGGGTGAAAGAAGGAAGAGAAGTCTGCATTGATAGCACTCTTCGACTTCTGTCCTTCAGAGACTCAGGGTACAAAGGTCCTATTATCACATCCATAGTAGCCTGGGATACCATGATTTCAGACCAGTTTTGAGCACATTTCTGAGCCAGTCCTTTACTATGATATGCACGAGATCAGCAATTGATGAGCAGTTCAGTGATGATCACTCCTATTTTCAGCGGACCCAGAGCATACACATTTTCAGTCTCATGTCAGGACTTAGCCTCATGACCCCAAATTTGATGACTGACTTAGCCATTCTCTTCCATATAGAACAGATATGATGACAGTGCCTGTGGTTTGTACTGCAGCAGTGTTCCAGTGTCATTCAGTGGTTCAGATTGCAAATACAGGTATATGACCCAGCAAGTATATGGTTTGTGCACTTGGATATTTCATATTTTGCTCGTTTACTTATCTTGTTAGCTTGACTAGGTGTAGGGTGGTCATGCATTGGCGATATTTTATGTTGTTCTTATTGACTGTTAAGAGTAGAGGTGATTCAGTTACTTCGAGTAAGAAGTTTTTGTGTTTACTCTATGGTCATGCCCTCATTGTAGCATGGACTTGGTCATTCCCCCATAGGGCCTTTGCTAGTCATGGCTTCATGTTGTCACTTTCCCATCCATCCATCATCATTCATTCTTGGTTTTGTGCTAACTTACACCTTATCTAGTGATATCGAGGATTTCCCCCACCTATGCCTTTGTGTTGGATAGACTCCATGTTTACCTTGTGTCTTGGCTCTGGAATGTGTGATTCTAGTCACAGTGAGTGTTATCCTTTAGTCCTCGAAACCAAGTATGCCTAACAAAAGTGTCTTTAGACACTAAAGCATCAAAACTTAAGTGTGTCGTATTCTAAACACTATGGCAAGTAAATTGAATATCTATAATAGCTAGTCAGTGGCCAAGGGACGAACACTCATCATTTGTATGATGTAAGGTCGTTTTCCTCTACAGGGAAACAAGGTAGTCACTCTGTTACGTGGTACCAGTACCAGCGCACCTTCAGATATGTGCCCAAGGAGAGGGGTCGTTCTTTTCTTCAGGACTATGAGGAGTGTTATCCAGCATTTTCTGAGAAGTGGTTATGTCCAGACCCTTTGGTCCTTCTCTTAGGAGTACTATGGATTAGTGGCATTGCCGACTGCCTCATTATAGGGCTTGTAGCCCTGATGTCCGGGGCTCCTAGGGGTGGGTCAATGGGTCACATGACCCCCCACTTGTTTTCTACTTCGGTGACATTTCTTCCAGCTATAAGGCACTTACCTCTCCTCCAAGTCACCTCAGGCACCTATCCTGGTCCTTTTCAGCTAAACTCCCTCTCTCCTTGGGCCAATTCCAGTGATGATGTCATCTTACCATCCAGGTCGTACTACTTGTTTTGGGGGAGCCATTGAGGGATTATCAACATTGTTGGGGTTAGATGGGGCATGACGTCCCCCCTGCTTACTCCATCCTTCAGCTTGGAGTAATTTGCTCATTTTTTGCTATTTTAGTCATTTTTGGGTAAACTATGGGGAAAATGCCCCAAGTTAGCCACATATATGATTATTTTATATTATTTCATGTTATATTTTTGAGTTGACATTTTATATTTTTAAATTGACATTTTAAGTGCATGTCGGCTTAGTTATTTTTTAAAAGTGAGTGTGAGAGGCTATAAATAAACTCCCCTCACTTCATTTGTAAAAAAAACTTATGGGACAAAATTCATAATGTTACTTTTTTACCCAAGATAGCCTTATGAAGTGATGCGCACCTCTTGGAGGGATGTCTTCTTGCTCTTTTGGATGAAAGTTGGTTTTTTCTTGCTTTGCCAATGCTTGGTGGATGCTAGAATTGTTGGAAAAACACATGCTCAAATAAATCTAGTCCATTTTTAGCCTTGCTTGGTGAATGGTATGTGAAACTTTTACTTCTTGAATGATTGGATGGTGACCCTAGGGCTACATTTTTTCTAAATAGGGCCTTTTATCTGCCCTCTATCCTCTTTGCATGGTGAAAACGCTCCCTAGAGGAGGTTTTCACAAAGTTTAGGTTTGGATCTCCAACTTTCCCCTGGATTAGGCTCTTGTAACGAACCCTAGAGGTTGTTATAAGAAGCCCTAATTTAGTAGACAAGGAGAAATTACTCCAAGAGGAAGGCTGGTCACCTTCCTCTAGAGCTAGGGTTTAAGGGTATCATCCATAAGAACTCTAAGTTATCATTTTTTATCAATTTTACTTGCATATTCATGTGTAAAAATTGCATTTTCATGGTAGAGTTAGGGTTAGAATTAGGTCTGCAATTTTTTGACGGAAACCCTAGAAAACCAAAAAATATTTTTTTCAAATTTTTGGCCTTCCTAAAATTTCGGCCCTCTCTCCTACAAATTCGGCCTGCCTTCTTTATCCCTAAAAACCCTAGGGCGAAATTTTTGGAAGCCCTAAAAACCCAAAAAAAAAAATCCTAAAAAACCCTAAAAACTACTAAAAGTCAGACCTAAAACAGTCCTAAACTTTTCTATCATCCCTCCTAAACCTTCGCTCTCCCTTCCTATCTCCTCGCCCTCTCCTCTTTCACCTCATACCACCCTCGCTCTCCCTTTTCATCACCACGGCCAGCCCTACTTTCTTATTTTTTCCTCTCCTCTCTCCTCTTCTCCTTTTCCCCTTCCCTTCTCCCTCGTAGGAGGCTCGGCCTAGCCCAAGTAGGCTCCTCCCTAGCTCAGCCTTCATTGGTTGTCCAAAATCAGGCCTGAAGCAGCCTTTAGCAGCTCTAAACAGCTGTTGTCCTATGTCTGCAACAAAATTGCAGACTGTCAACACTTGACAGTCATTTAAACTTGCCAAATCAACTACATCAAGACAACAAACAAGTTAGTCATTAATTACAATTTGTTTACTGTTTAAAGGTCTGAAAATCATATTTATTACTGTTGATATGCTAATATGAGACATAAATTTCATGACTGTCATATGATTGCTAAGAGTGGTGATAAAAGTTCGACGTAGTGTGATTACATTGAATTGTATAAGTTATATATCATGCCACTTCTTTTGGTTACTTAAGTGCTCCCCTAATTACCATAAAAGGACTAACATATTGTTATATTGTTATATTGTAATATCATTACATACAGTCCTGAAACTTGTGCTTATTCCATACATACATTGCTAGTAATTGGGATAAATAAGTGGAAGTTGGTGTGGTGTGTTTTAGTTGCATAAAACTAATCTAATGCATCTTTCATAATTGCTCCTATTAGACTGTCATAAAGGGACTGATATACTGTCATATACTCCTAAGGAGAAGTGGTCAAGAGTTAAAGTGTTATTGTTTACATTAAATGCTTCAACCACATTCATTACACCTCTTTTCAAGGGCTAACCTATTGCTGCTCCCAAGTGTTGCATACTGCTAGGACTGTCATACTAATTCTGCTATTAATTACAACAGTCCTTTTTTATCATTAATTGATTGGTCGATCATGCACTTGTTCCATTGCACTTATATTGGGTGATATAGGGTTAGTATTTGATTACTATTGGTGAAAGATCGCATATGTGCTAGAATGTTATTGAATGCTATCTATCACTAGTTTGCATGTCTTTCGATTGAATACATTGACTTGGTATCATTTACACTTGCCTCTACAAGCACTATATCAACATAGTATGTCTTCTTCATTCATAGGATCACATTGATTAACGACACTGGTCACTAACTTGGTCTTCTAGAAGAACATAGAATCTTTCTATCCTTAGTGTTTGCAGAGCATCAAAGGGATCTCCCCTTGGAGGTTACAACAATCCAAAGTAGTTGGAGGTGTGACTAAGGTGACAGTGGTCATATTTCCCATGCATTTGTTCATCGCACACTAGCCCTACTAGTTCATCTGGTAACACACTCCATCGCACCTATGGATGGTGGTAGGCAATGGAAGTCATACTGAGTCATTATTTGAAGCCCGCAAAGCTATTCAGGGCACCTGCTCTTGGAGGCTGGCTAATGAAAATATTTATAAAGTTGAAGTCAATGTTAAATCTCAAAGTGTATAAAGCTAACAATAAATCAAATTGCTATAAAGGTTGTTTGTCTAGAGTTTTCTGCAAGCAGTCTCATCACTCTACCCATTTGTGAGACACCGCCATCCCCTTTTTGTTTCTCTATCCAGCATATGTGTAGGTGGTCTTCCCTTATTCCTTTATCTGAGAGGTCACAGTGTTGAGGTTGTTAAGCCATATCCTTTAGCCTAGCCTTGTTGCATTCACCATCACCCGTTTCTAGCAAAATGACCACGTCCATAAGTGAGTATACACTTGAGGTTCTTCTTTAAGTAATTGGTTACTTTGATCTAGACTTATGTATAATCGCTAGTTAAAAGCCACTTTATGCTTTAGTCTTGTTGTCAATATAAATAAGGGAGCATATCTTAACCATTTGTACTTGCAGCATCAATTATTTGTAGCCTGGGTCATTATTTTGATCAACCTTGACTTGGTCAACCCAATTTGACCAAGTCAACAGCAGGATCTGGGATGAGTTGGGCCAATGATGTTCGAGATTGATTATTAATGGTCCTTTGGTGCCCATTAGATGGTTCCATGCTTCAGAGAGAGGTTTTATATGATGTTTTGTGATATTTTTTTCATTATCAGCAGTTACAAACCAATTTTTTATTATCCGGGCATGAATGAGCTTACAGATGATTATCTTGATGGTCACAAAGTGTATAAGTATTCATTCCTACTTGATTTGGACTTTCTGAGTCCATTGGGACACTCAGTTTTCAGTTCTGGGCACTTACAGTGGATGTTAGGGTCAGTTCATCACTTTGCAGCAGATTGTCATATAAAAATGGCATGTACAGGACTTACAGAGATCATTTTCTTCCTACTAGGGCGCTACAGAGGAGATATGGGGTGCAACCACTTGTGTTTACCATATTCCCATATCCTCGGACACTTTGGTGCGGTCAAATAGGTGCCCGGAGTACTTGCCAGTGAGTTACAGGCATTTTTATCTTTTCTAGGTGATGTTCCGACAGTTTAAAAATGGAAGAATGGCTAGCAAGGAGATCGATTTGGTTAAATGAGGCAAGGAAATGACATGGGGTTGATCCGATACTTGTTGTTGATGCATCCTACACCTTCCAGCATGGTCTTCTCCTTCAGTGGGATCCCCACATCCTCTCAGTCATCTCATGAGGGTGTCTTCTTATGTATTGGGGACACACGTCCTAGTGACTTTAGTCACTTTATGATGTATTTTATATTTGATGTATATGGGGTTTGGTCTAGCGAAGATGTTATTACCTCCTAGCCACACCAACATGATGATATGTTGTTGTTTCTAGTGATGCATTATGTCATACGTCCCCCTAAGGCGTCATTGAGAGAACACGTCCCTCTACTTTTGAGTGATCCATGTATATTGTATCCAGCTCTTATTAGTCATTGATCTCATTGTATTATCTTATGATCTCAACCACTCATTTAAAAAGTGGTTAGGGTTTTGGTCTCTCTAGATTCTATTTAAGAGAGAGAACCCCCTCATCGTAAAAGGACTTTTGGCTCTGGATTTTTGGCAATAAAGAAATATTTTTGGGGAAAATCTTGTGTCTTTGCTAAAGATAGTTCTCGTGCTTGATTGTAGCTCTGATAGCCTGTCACATTCATGTTATTTGATGAGATATCCATGCTATATGTATTGGCTTAGTGTGTGCACTGCAAGAGGGCGACTTCATTGGAGGATTTCATGGGGCATCTCTGGATCTATCCGAGCAAAATAATAGACCTATAGTAAATTCTAAAATAAATATCAATAATATATATATATATAGGCAGTGTCAAAAAGTAATCTTGTTTCTTGTTATCTTGATGTAAGTTGTCATTGCAGATCTTTTGAATACCAAATTTTTGGCATACTATGTAAATTATAAAATATCAATAATATATGTATAGTGCACGCGCGTGCAATTGGCTTTAGTTTCAAATTATTCTTCCATTTTTTAATGGATGAGGGTATGATTGGCATGGAATTCCTATCAATAAATGATGGTATATTTGGTAATTATTCATGTCAATTGCTTCCTAATGTTATGTGTAGTGATCTTTCACCATATATCTAATGCACGCTTCTATTTTATAAATTCCCAAGAAGTATACCTTTGCTGTGGGGTAAGTAAAGTTCAGTGTCCTAGTAAGTGACGAGTTAGTTTCCTACCCACCGGCACCCGCATACAAATAACTGGATAGATTTAGTTTACTAGAGGGCTTTCCGCAATGACCCTCGCCCTAGCAGTATGTAAAGGTAGTTCTATATGTAGTATTTGTTGGTATAGCACGCAAAGCCCCTCCCCAATGGCTTTACTGCATAGATCCCTTTATTTGGTAAGTTATCGAAGTTAACCAAAGCACACCCGGGTGACACAAAGACAGACAGAAACACCCCCACACTCAATTTTTGAAAATGGTGTAACTAGCACCAACATCAAAATTTTGAGAATGGTAATTGTTATCACCAAACTTGTAGTTGCCCCTAGAGATGGATCCAAGATGGATGGCAGAGGGGATAGGCAACCAAAGAGGTGCAACCAAGACAGCCTCGACTCCCAATGGATGGTTGTCACGCCAAATCAAGGCAATCTTCACTTTATGTTATCTATCCCAAGACAACAAAAGGGGAGACCCAGATCCACTCCCGATAGGAGAGATCAGACCAAAACACCAGATCAAATCAAGTATGGGTGAAGTACATAAGGTGTATGGTAAACCCTAGATCTATTGATGAAGTCACAAGGTGAGTAATAGGTTGGATCAAGAGGTTTAAACAATGTAGATTTGGTCCAACATATTTATGCGAGTGACTTATGAGAAAATCCACTGCCTTGGGAATCGTGTCCAATGCAGGGTAATTAGGGACCAAATTGGGGCTAACCAGTACCAAAGATGAGCTTGATGAGTGGATATGACAGTGTTTAAGTGTTCAAGCATGCAAGACAAAGATCAAACCACAAGCTAACTCAACAACCCAAGAAAGCCGAATTGGCTTGGAGAAGATCAGTGCCTTGGGAAATGGGCTAAATGGAGTCGGATGTCCACCAAATTGTAGATCAGGTATGTTGAGGTGTAAAGCTAGGTGGGTCTTGAAGATCAGGATCATCCAATGGCTAGATCTTAGTAGATCTGAGATCTAAGATGTATCACTAAGTGACCCAAGTGGGGCTCAACCTTCAAAATGAGGAATGGGGCCCACAAGGTGAAAATCACTAAAGTGACACACTCGGGGTAGGTTATCAACTATGTAGATTAAGGATCAAATGGGATCTCACCTACCCAGGTGCTAGATCTTGGCAAACTCACCCAACTAGGAAGTGCGACCTCCCTTGAAAAAGCTAATTTGCCTTGGAAAATGGGTCGAATGAAGGCCAATCCACACCAAACTATAGATCCGAATTGTCGTGGATACTATAGAGGTGGGTTTTAAATATTATACCCAAAAGCCAAGTAGATCTTGCTAGATCTAAGAAATTGTAAAATGAGGGTTTTCACTTATGAGGGTTTTAATAGTTTAGACAAATGGATAGATCATGGAATAAGAAATTTACCTTGAGATCATACCTGTGTGATGGATGAGGTTGCTTTTGATGTTGAGGAGCATTCCCGCATAGATCAAATGAGAGATTGTTGATTTTGCTTGCCAAAAGATGATGCCCTAGCCCACACATGCGCTCTCCTCTACTTGTCAAACCAAAGAAATCGATTCAATCAGAAAGATCAAGCATGGAGGAAATACAAGCAAAATGCAATAGCAACATGAAGTAGAAGGTCAGAGACAGTAATACTCCCTGTTACCAACGAAGAAATCCAAGAAAGAAGTAGGGAGGGTCCTCCCCTACCAATACGTCCTCCTCAAACCAATTCGGCCTCCACCTGTAAATGACAAAATCGTGGTACAAAAGATAGCAAGACAATATCTCCAATAACCCAGTGCAAAGGAAGAATAAACGAACGAACTCCAAAAGCATTCACCACAACACAACAAATAGATGCAATAATATTTTTCTATTCCAATAATCCAGAGCCAAAAGTCCCCTTTACAATGAGGAGCTCTCTCCTTTAAATAGGAAGGAGAGGCACCAAAACCCTAACCACTTTTTGAATGAGTGGCTAAGATTAAAAGATCAAAAGATCTAATCAATGGTTGAGATGAGCTCAACAATACAAAACATGGATCAACCCAATAATACAATATAATAATGGACAAATCACCCATAATAGGGGTTTCCCACCAAATGTCAATGATAAAACATAAGAAATAGCTCATGGTGGGTCCAAGGGGTAATTTCTAACACCCTTGGTCAATCTCCATAGCACAATAATATACAATAATCACTCTAGACACCAAATCGTGCCCCTCTGGGAAAGTCGTGAGCCTAGGAAGGCTCCAGAAATCATCATAAAATGCCAAAAATGATGGGTGTGGGTCCCATCGGAAGCTGAAATTGCTGGAGAAGGTGTGGAAGACATCCCACTAATCATCAATCATCACCCATGCCATAACCTTGCCTCAATAGCCCAAATCGAATTCCTCTGTAGCCATTTTTACCATTTCTGAACTACCTCGGGAAATGTGAAACTACCCAAACTGCCTCTTGGAGTGCCTGCGCTGTCAAGGTAAGCTCACCAATGTGTCTGGGAGGGGGGTAATATGGTAATAACAAGTGGCTGGACCACCCCCTCCATATACAGCACCCTAGGTGAACCAATCAAATCTCATCACTACTCTGACAGGGCCTCTGATAGGCCAAAACTGCACTAGGATAGCCAACTGAGGCTAAATCATCCCTGTAACTACCCGAAACTGAAAACAGACTGTCTCATTGGACTCAGAGAGCCCAAAACCATCTGAGATGTGTACTCATACACCATATGGATCTTTGCATGATCATATAATATATCCAATATGCTCGGGCAGGTGAAATAATAATAATCTGTAAATGATCAAATAATGCTGAAAGCCACAAATCATCATCATAACCATGTATCTGCTACATAGAACCATCATGTACCTGTACATAGACTATATACCATCTATCTGCATCATCATAAGGTTTAATCATCTCATGTCCTGTGGTTGACCTTAGTAAAACTGAGTTTGACCAAGTCAACATGACCAAAATATAACTCAGAATATCATCAGAAGCTGCTACAAGTGTTGGAGGTTAATGCATGCTCTACAATTCATTCAAATAGCAATTATAACAAAAAGTAATCATTACTGGCGATCTAAATCCAAATATATAAAGTCATTAATTATTATTGCTACTAGAACTAGACTTTCAAGACCATACTCACTTCATAGTTGTGACCATTTTGCTAGTGAAGGGTGAAGGCTTTGTACTGCAAAGGCTGGGCTAGAGGGAATGACTTACTGACTTAACACTATGACACTTTGGATAGGGAAAGGGAATACACACCATAACATATACTGAATGAGAAATAACACAGGGAATGGCGGTGTCTCACAAATGGCTAAGTTGTTCAAAGAGTGTTTATTCACCTTGACAGATGCGCACAATCCATAATACAAATGAGGCCAACAATCTTTTTGATATAGAGTTGAAGTTCCATTTCTTTTTGGGCCTATAGTTTCCATAGCCTTTAATCTATGTGTGTTTATAAACACATTGCATAGATTTATATTTCATTAGGCTTCTTGCTGCAGGTGTGTTTTTAAGGCACTTGTTTACCTGAGCACTTCTAAGTGTGTTTTTAGATAGCTTGTTTACCTAGGTATTTACATTTCACAATAGATATAACATTTGATATTTCATAGCCATTTTCATTTGGCTTGCCTTTCATTCATGTGTGTTGAGAAACACATTGCATGAATGAGCTTTCATATAAGAGACAACATTTCATTTCCATACTTTGTATTCATGGCAGCACTAAAAGTTTCAGGTTTAGCCAACAACATCTTTAGTGACTAGGGGAACTTCATGAGGAAATCCAACTCACCAAAGGTAAGTTTTGTCACCAACTCAGAGCTGAGACACAATAAACAAGGAAGCTCATCCAATACAGAGGCTACAGCAGGGAAAAGTCCTCCATGCCACTAGTCAAGTAGTTAGTCAAGGTAAGTAAAAAACTGGGTAGGTAATGGATGGATGAAGATAGTGAATAATGAGACCAACACTAGCAAGCCAAAGTATGGTGGGAATGATCACCTCTATTCTCCCTAGGGAGGGTAAAACCAATGAGTATAGGCCAAGAACTTCTAAGTCTGAGTATGGACAAATATGATATATATATATAGTACAACCAGGTCTACATATCTATATGATCGCCAGATCATGATACTAAGTGCTAAGACATGCTAAAAGAATGAAAATAAAAGCAATATAACCACAACACCATAATATACCTGCTGAGTCATATATCTGAATGCTCATCATCTGAGCCATCATCTGTCCTCTGAAACTGCTGCTGTAACTCTGGGCACTACTGACTGTTCTATACAAATGGCTAAATAGCTACATCGATCATCTCTCTAAGTGTCCTGAGACTCAGTCATGGCATGGGGAATAAAACTATTGTCCATAACCTAATAGTGATCCATAGTAGATGCTCATCTCAGCATCTCAATGCAAGGGAACTGGCTGAATAGTGTACTGGAATCAGAAAAATAATGTATGGTAGCCCGGCTACTATATATGTGATAACAGTGATATCACACCTGCAACCACACACCTATGACAACTTTGGTTTTATGCAAAGCAGTCTCCAAAGGAAAATTTATTTATGTAGTGGCTATCTTTATAGACTGAAATTTAAGACCTGCAACAATACCTTCCTACATGCAGAAATATAGCAAAACAAATTCTTTGTTTGTTTTATTTTTTGTTTTATTGTTTATTTCTTTTAGGGTGGGGGTGTGTTTAGGAGGCTTTTGTTGCATTCTATACTGCAAATTAAAATACGAATATGTTGTTAGCATTACTTGTGTGATGACTAATTTACCAAATCAGCTTCTTGATTATTCTACAATTCATGGAAGGTGGTTTCTGTCGCTAGCTCTCTCACTCCTCCAGGATATCAATTGACATCATTAAATCATAGCTAGACAGAAATTAAAGAACAAACTTCCAGGATATTGAACTTTACTTGATCTGCAGTTATCAGAAGTAACGGCTCTGAGCTTATTTCACCATTTTTGAGATTTGCAATCTTTGATATAATAGCCTCTGCCTGCAGTGGAGCCAGTGTATCAGTATGGCACTGACCAATGAAAAAGCCATCAGTTAATCACTAATGCATATAAAGTCCTAATCCACTCTATCACAAGGTCAATTCACATTCTGTACATCCTGGGAAACTAACCCACTTTATGGCATCAGATGCTAGAAACAACCAAAATTAGCTAGGAAAACAAATTATAGGGACTGATTAACCAGAAAATAGCAGCATGCCGCAACATGCCGAGGGCAACTTTATTAGAGAGCATATTCAACCTGAAATAGAATATTTGACTAAACTGTGCTTTCCATTAGAAAGAAGCATCAAGCTCCATCATATTTTTATTCTCAAAACATATTCCGATATTCTATCTCAACACCATATGCAAGGTGGTAATAAGTACTTTATAAAACAGTTCTGAATTACTATAAAAATATAACTACGGATTTCGATCTTGAACTGTTATCTAAGTGTGGGCTGTTCAACAAAATACTGCCCTGTAGATTAAACAAAGATGTGAATCCAGTATAGAAGAAAACACTTCACAAAGTAGAAAACATATTGCCTTAAGTATCAGAGGATAAATATTGAACGTTGATTCCATAAATTATGTCTTGAATGTTTGGAATAGGGTGAGTGATAGAAACAAGAAGCAAGCAAACTATATAAGATAATGGTAACCAGGGAGGGTCACTGCCTATTTTCTGTTGAGCACTGGTTGTCATTGATGACACACCATTAATGACAAAGGAAGTAAAAATATTGATGATATGAACAAAGAAACATGACATGACAAGGGCATTGATATGAAGGACTTGACATTGGCAAGAAGGACCAAATGACCCATTCTGTGGTCATTTGGAGATGGTCCTAATACTCTAAATGAAGATGATGTGGACAATGCACATGATATAATGACAAGTAGCTTGAGGACTTGGACATGGCAAGCACATGATGATGTGGATGGCTTGAAGACAAGATGGACAAAGGACAAGGAGGACAAGACTTAGCAAGCACAAGTGGGTCGAAGACATGGCAAGTGACAGGAAGACAAAGACATGACAAGCTGGACAAGTGACAAGAAGACAAAGACATGACAAGCTGGACAAGTGACAAGCAGCATTGAGGACATGACAAGCAAAGGACAACTGAGGACATGGAAACAATGATAAGGAAGATTGCTGCGGGCATTTTCAAAGAGGCTTGTGGGCATCTTTTTGAAGGTCATGCGGGCATTTGAAAAGCCCACTGCGGGCATAATTTGAGGAGCTTCCAAGGGTGCTGCAGGCATTTTAATGTAGCCTGCGGGCATATTATAAGAAGCTGCAGGCATTTTTAAAGTGGAGTTGTGCGGGCATTTGAGGAGCTTCCAAGGGTGCTGCGGGCATTTTACTGTAGCCTGTGGGCATATTATAAGAAGCTGCGGGCATTTTTAAAGTGGAGTTGTGCGGGCATAAATATGGCTCCTTGCAGGCATATTTACTTAGTGCTGCAGGCATAAATATGGCTCCTTGCGGACATATTTACATAGTGCTGTGGGCATATTTATGGAGACCTTGCGGGCATCCTTAAGGGCCCTTGCGGGCATCTTAAGATGGTGACTATGGGCATTTGAAGGCCACTACAGGCATGATTCAAGACAGCCTGCGGGCATATATTATGGGTCTATGTAAGCATTCTGGAAGGGCAGACAAATGATGTGGCAAAACACAAAAAATAATCAAATACAAATATATTTAGTTGAGGTCAATATGGAAATGGTGTGATGGGGTCGGCCACCCTAAAATGAATTGATTTATGTAATAATAAATTGATTAAATAAAAATACAATGTCGGCCTCCAGATTTAATGGATAAGTCAAGTATAAAAAGAAATCAACTAGTTTTGAAGTGTGAGTAATGTGGATGATGTGAGGATAAGGAAGGAAGTTCAGGGGTACAGAAGGAGGTGGACTGAGGAGCAGGAAGATGGGCAGACAAGGAGGCCGAGGAACAGAAGAAGAGTGAACCTGTGGAGCAGCTTGTGAAGTCAAAACAGATCAGAAAAGTTTAATCTTTGTCTTTGCAAATCTCGGTGGAAATTGGATTGATTGAGATCAATCTCTGATTGGGAGGAAGGGTGGAGCAGGGGAAAAGTCTTTGCATATGTTCAGGTTGCAGCCTGATTTCATCATCTCAGTTGGAGCTGAAGATGAATTGCTGACTGAGGTTGAAGCCTCTTAATGACCAGTTGTAGCTGGTGTATATTCTGTGTTGCAGCACAGATTTTCAATATAAATTTCATATCTATATAAATTTGAACAATTCATTATTGGTGTTAATTTTTTATGGTTGTATTTTCTGAGTAAAGGTTACTAGATCAATTCATTGTTTTGAAATTGAAATCCGATTAGTGCTTACAACACCAATTCACCCCCCCTCTTAGTGTTGTGTGTGTTTCTCATTTTCCACCAAGATTATCGGACGAGGGGATGAGTTTTGTGGACGGCTGGAGAGACACCCCAGATTTTGACAAACAGCACAGGGGTTGACAACAGGGGACAGCATAGGGTAACCCAAATATTGTAAAATAGATAATAGATGTAATCAAGCAATCAGGCATACTAATCACAATATGCATAGTCCTATGATGGTTATTAAAAGAAACGATAAGGCCCGGTATACCAAGCAAACTATGTAAGATAAGGGAGGGTCACTGCCTATGTTCCAGCAAGATTATGTGATGAGGGGATGAGTTTTATGGATGCCTGGAGAGACACCCCAGATTTTGAGGAACAGCACACGGGATGACAACCGGGGGCAGCAGAGGGTACCCCAATATTGTAAAATAAATAAAAGATGTAATCAAGTAATTAAGCATACTAATAACCAAAGTCACCTGGTTCGAATTTGTGTTCGAGTTCGGCGACCTTGAAGTTCAACAAAAAATCGGCAATGAAAATTTTAGTGATAAAAATCCGCATTAAATTCGAGAGTATATATATATATAATTTAAAAAATAATATATATATATATATATATATATATAATTTAATATGCCTATTAACCACACGATAAAAATGAAACTATAGTTTATACCAACAATATATATATGAAATTTTTAAATAAAATTTAATATTTTCATTAAACACATTATAAAAATGAAACTATACCGTGATATTTAAGAGTAGATATATTTTAGTGTTCTTCATTAAAAATTGGGTAGCATATAAATTACATTTAGCTGTATGCTTCACAATATGGGTCACGACATCAGCTGTATGCATCGCGATATGGGTCACAATACACTTAAGTTGTTCGAATTTCTGTTCCAGTTGATCGACAGTGGAGGGTGAAGGCGAAGCCCAATCAACATAATAGTCAAAAATCGAGTTAGAGTCTGGACAATGGAGGCGGCAAGCAGCGAAAGGTTACTGGGAAGACTTGCAGGGTAGAGGCGACGTCCAACGATGGCAATGGCGGGAGATATGAGCTAGGGTTTTCCTGTTTTCCAGTTTTCCATCAAATTTAAAGACACATTTAAACCAAATTCAAATGCATTCCAAATAATTCCCAATTTTGATGGCGAACTTCAACGATTAAGTTCGGCATGCCTTGAAATTCGCCAAAATTCGAATTTCATCCTTGGAAGTCGCCGAATCCAGTGACTTAGCTAATAACAAATATACATAGTCGTATGATGGTTATTAAAATAAATGATGAGGCCCAATATACCTTAAAGGTAAAAAACAATTTTTATTGCTGTTATTTTTTTATAAGGGAGCCACCACAGGGGACAGCAACATTCCCCTGTTGGGATCAAGAGATGTCACAGCATCTCCTGACCCATTTCACAAGAGACATCATTGGGTTGTCCCTTGCAATTGGGAATGCCAGGAGGCATCCCCACCTGGTACCCTTGTCACCTAGAGACAGGTGACTAGAGAACACATCCTAGGCTCTCAAGGACACATCTCCACCTGATCCCCTTGTCAACTAGACACGGGAAACTGGGGAACACATCCTAGGCCATTAAGGACGCATCCAATGGTACACTTGTAAGTTGTAACTACTAAACTGGGGGATTGGACTATATAGGGATTTGTCTTGTGTCAGGAAATTAATTAATGTCAATATGTTAGATATATAAAGGCGCAAAAGCAGCTCATCATGTGAACACCCTCAACAAGAAATTTTCAACTTCACTTTTCAGGTAGCTTGTGTTAAGATTATATGTTGCAATAACTTAGATTCCTACTTCATTAGCATTTAATACATTTTCACAATAACAGTAGCATAAATAGGATCACAACACAATCACAAGGTACACAACAATCATAGCATAAAGACACACAATCACAAGGTACACAACAATTTATCCTGGGAAACCCTCAAGGGGAAGAAAACCCAACAAGAACTTCCTCAATATAGATTACCAAAGTACAATGCCCAAAAATAAGTCTCACAAAGAAGAGAGACAAAACCCAAACTCTAGAGCCAAGAAAAATCCTCATCCTCCTTCACTAGTCTCCTTCTTCCTCTAATGCGCAATGCATGAATGAGTGAATGGTACAAATGAGAGAGTAAGACTCTCTATTTATACTTTACTTTTAACTTGAAAATTAACCTAACTAGGTTGACCTCACTAACTTAACTGGGTCAACCTTTCTAGGGAGACTCAATATAATATTTATATTACATTCTTTTGGGTACTAACGAGCCAATTTACAATGCAGGTTTTACCTCATGACTTTTACATGACCTTTTACATTAATGACATCTCCCGAAGGAGGAATAATACAAGTAGAATATTCTTCGAAGTTACATTAATTCAACACTCCCCCTTAACAAGAAGGGTATTCTACTGACAACAACAACAACAGGTGTAGCTCTACACAACATCATCGGAAGGAGGGAGGAGGAGGCAACATCAACAACATCATCTGGAACATTGGTTGGTACATCTATAAATCATTGGAATTTCTTCAACAGCATCAATATCAGCAACTAGAACAGCTTGTTGTAACATCATCAACTTCTGTAGCATAGCGCTGGAACATCATCATCTGCAGCACGAAGTTGGAAAATCATCATCTGCAACACGAAGCTGGAACATCAGCATCTGCAGCACTAGAACTGAAGTATCATCATCATCATCATCTTCAGTACAAAGCTGAAGTATCATCATCATCATCTTAAGTACAGAGCTAAAGCATCATCATCATCATCAGTACAAAGCTGAAGTATCATCATCATCATCTTCAGTATAGAGCTGAAGTATCATCATCATCATCTTCAGTACAGAGCTGAAGTATCATCATCATCTTCAATACAAAGCTGAAGTATCATCATCATCATCAGTACAGAGTTGAAGTATCATCATCATCATCTTCAGTACAGAGTTGAAGTATCATCATCATCATCTTCAGTACAGAGCTGAAGTATCATCATCATCAGCAAGACTTTGCTAGACCAACATCAATCATCAGTAAGTAAATACTGAAACAACAACATCAATCATCATATCAATATAAAAACTGATACATCAACAATAACGACAGCACGAGGCTGGCTCATTAGCATAAAGCTGGAATAACATCAGCATCATCAACAGGTGCATCAACAACCAATATGATCCTTCTTTTCGAAATTTTGGGATCAAGTTCAACACGGGTGATCCTTCATTTCGGAATTACGGGATCATGGACAATCCTTCCTTTCGGAATTACGGGATTCAGTCCAACAACACTGGTGATCCTTCCTTTCGGAATTACAGGATCATGGACAATCCTTCCTTTCGGAATTACAAGATTCTGGTCCATCAACACTGGTGATCCTTCCTTTCGGAATTACGGGATCATGGACAATCCTTCCTTTCGGAATTATGGGATTCCAGTCCATCAACACTAGTGATCCTTCCTTTCGAAATTACGGAATCATGGACAATCCTTCCTTTCGAAATTACGAAATTCTGGTCCATCAACACTAGTGATCCTTCCTTTCGGAATTACGGGATCATGGACAGTCCTTCCTTTCGGAATTATGAGACTCTAGTCCATCAACACTGGTGATGCTTAGACAATCCTTCCTTTTGGAATTACGGGACCCAGTCTTTATGGAGCTACCACTACAGCAACTTGGACGATCCTTCCTTTCAAAATTATGAGATCATTGACCACCACTTACATCTTAGACAATCCTTCCTTTCGAAATTACGGGATTTTAGTCTATGGATCAACATTTAAGACTATCCTTCCTTTCGGAATTACGGGATCATTGTCTAAGGATGATCAATCCCAACTGCGCCACCATAGTATCATCAGCACTACTCCCCCTTTTGAGGGAAGTCCTTACGGAATACACCAAGCTTGTCACGGAAGTACTCAAACTTCACACGAGACAGAGGCTTAGTCAACACATCTGCAACCTGCTCATCGGTGCTCACATATCGGAGTTGTACAGCTCCCTTCTGCACCATATCTTGAATGGTTCTCTGTCATCTTCACGCAGCTTTGGTTATCACATAGAATCACTGTGGTATCCAACTCCAGATCGAATAGACCTGATAACAACTTCCGAAGCCATATGGATTAACAACTGGCAGAACAAGCTGCAATATATTCCGCTTCTGCAGTGCTGAGAGAAACACTGGACTACTTCCTGCTTAGCCATGAGATCATGGCTGACTCCAGACTGAAACATCCACCTGAAGTGTTCTTTCGGTCTGAGACACTTCCTGCCCAATCTGAATTTGTATAACCATATAGTCTGAATTCATGATCTCTATTATAACTGAGACCATAGTTTGTCGTACCTTTTAGGTACCTCATCACATGCTTTGCAACTATAAGGTGAACACGTCTGAGCTCAACCAAATACTGACTCAAGGTGTTCAAAGCAAAAGCATATATCTAGCCTGGTATTCGTCAGATACATCAATGACCCAATAATTTGCATGTATAGTGTCATATCCACTAATTCTGACGAAGCATCAGACATCAACTTCAAATTTGTATCCATGGGTGTGGCCATGGCTTTACATTCCAACATATCAAACCTTTTCAGGATTTCTACTGCATACTGGGGCAAACAACCTTTGCCGCAAATAGAGACTAAGTGAAAGTGTCTCTATATATGTACTGTAGTCACTTCCTCTAAAGCAGAGCTTTCCTGCTCCTATAACTGAGCACTGTCCTCCCTCTGTATCTTACAATTTCTGTATCGGGACATTTTGCACTGGAGTGACTCATAGCCTTCTCTTCTGATAATCTTTTGTGTATCCATTTATTTCATCTTTCTAAGTCACTGAACACCAATATCTCGAACTTTGTTGCAAGTTCTCTCTTGCACCCATCTATGAGCTTCTCATCTTCAACCTTGTAGCAAAGGTTGATGTCTCATCACTCTAGGTGATCCTCGATCTCATCATTCTATCCCATGGGTGTCTTCTGAGCCCGTACAAAGTCTTCTTCAATCTGCACACATGTGGTTCTCTGAGTCTTGGAGGTTGCTCGATTTCATCTTCTACTTCGATTACACCATGAGTCTGGCTACTAGAGCAACATCTCGTCATAGTCGACTTCCTCTACTTGATTTCATAAGTCTTGTTTATAGTTGAACCATCGTCACTTGTTCTACGGAACAAATCTCAGCATCCTTCATTTGTAGGTGATCGTGTACGATACTTCCTACAAGTCAAATTCAATAGCATGGTTAGAAACATTTCATAGTTTCCAAAACATATGCATAAAAACATAGGTCACACTGTCATAATGCTATCTTAGCCAATAACACAACATTCATCCATATCTTGTATTCATACGGTAACTTTCTAGATGCCTTTCACCTCTACCAAAAAATTATTAAGAGCATGCACTACTCCCAATATGTCAACAAAGAGGTTTCACTCTAGATAAGTAGTAATGGAATGTTGTAAAATACCATAGACCACTTACCCATCACATGCATATTAGTAGTAAACTACTCATTAATGCAACTGTTCTAACATGCATATTATACTTCCTAAATCTAGGAATATAAATATGTACACAACTGAACAATATAATTTAAACAATTTGATAAAAATGACAATTCAAATACTTATCTTGTTTGTTTGGTAGGATCTCTCTTGATCCTAGTCTCCTTGCAGGGATTGCTGGAATGTCTGATGGTGAGCTCTACTCCATCATCTGATTCTGAGGTCATGTGCATTTCTTGCTTATGATCTATAATGTTGATCAAGTCTTCTACCACAGATCAAAGTTGTTTCTAAGTGATCTTATGTGAGCCACCTTCTTTTGTCCCAATAACAACTGCATCTTATATAAAAGCAATTCTAAAGTTGAGATAAAGTACATCCTTCTTCATCATCAGAGTTCCTGAATCAAGCTTATATGTGGCTTCTCCTATTCTCCTAGTGAAACTTTCTGAGGGGAGTCCTTTTCTTCAAGATTTGAGAGAGAGCTTTGAAACACCACCATTATAGGACATATTATTCAATTTCTTCCTTTGGTAACTTCCTGGGAGGTCCTTCTTCTTCATCTTCGGCAAAATGAGCATGATGACTTTTGTTATTCTTCATTTTGTATTCTTCTTTTCTTACTGGACAATCTTTAGCAATATGTCCTGTTACCAGCTATTTTGTACAATAGCTGAATTTCTTGTGGGCCGCCAGTTTATTGAACATGATTCATGTTCATCATCAGTGTTCAGAAGTTTAGAAGTCATTTTCAGGGCAATTTTGCCCCATTTGTAATAACTGCATGTTCATACCCCCATGGGAAAAATGTAAAAAGTTGGTCTAAACGGGATCCTTTTATAAAAGACTCGGCTATCCGTAGGTTTAGCCATTTGGGGGATACTCTAGAGTGTTTTTTCCTTAGGAATTATGTGCTACTCATCAGTGGCATATAATCCTTGAGTTTTACACTCAAACCTCCAAAGCTGGAGTATTTCCCATGGTGGTCAAAACCTAAGGTGGTTATTAGAGTCTTGTGTCTAGGATTTTTTACGTGTTAGCCATCTCGATTGAGTCGTATGAACATGCACTAGGTCCCCTAGGAGTTTCGTTTGATTCTAGCAAAATTATTTTTTTCCGTAATTTAGACCATTTTTTAATGGTTTAAATGGATTTTTTCTAAATGTGATAAAAACCTCATCTGGAGGGGGAATTTGGCGTGGGAAGGCTCGTTTTGATGCTCAGAGCGTCCTCTTTACCCTAGCACTCTCATTCTTCAGTTTCCGAGGATTACGTCACCGCTGGGGGAGTTTTGGCTAAAAATGCATCATTTTGGCATTTAATTGCCAGAAAAACACAAATTGCACTTGGACCAAAAAATTAAAAAATCAAAAAATATGATTTTTTAAACGATGGAAAAAGCATGGTAATATTTTTGGAGAGGTACGAATACATTGCAATGTTAAAACCATATCACAAAAGTCAATTTTCAATTAAAATGAGATTGTACGGATCCGTACAGTTTTCACCTTTCACGCGGGAGCTCAAAGCATAAGATTTACAATTTGGTGAGTTGGCAAAGGTTGTATGGATGGTTGAATATGCATTAATGGCTATGGTGGGTGCCTCCTTAGTTTGTGGCATCATCAAAGCTTGGTTCCTTATGGAACTCAACTCAATCCCTATGTCATCTCGAGTTGGACTCTCCTCAAAGCTCACGCATTTCTCATGTACCTCACGACTTTGTGAGATGGCACCTATGCATTGGCTTGGTGTTTGCTACGAAGTTGTGGTGATATTCACGAGGGAAGGATGAGGGGCGCCTTGCCAAGGAGGAGGCCACCTCCCCATCCACCATTACTTCAAACTCGAGCTAGCTCTCTGTTTATTGGTTTATCTCACTCCAAGCATTGATGAAGATTGGAATTCGATTCTCATGTCTATTGTATTGGCTCTCTTAGATGCCAATTCAAATTTGGGTAGGTTGTGCTTAGTTTTTGTATAAAAGGAAGGCATTGCCTCCTCATTTCTCATGGATTTTTGTGCAAAGAAACTCTGGTGAAAATTGTAAGCACTCCTTGTTTAATAAAATATTTTCGACTTTGGAGGTCACTTGCATTGTGTCTTCATTCTATGATGAAGTAATATCTCTTTCACCCTACTCCTTGATCTCAAACTTCGATTATTGTATGCTTATTGAAGACTAACAATCTAGTACTTAGGCTTCTAATCGAATTTATTGTTGGTTGTTTGTGTCTTCAGGGATTTGCATCTAGTCTAAGTTTTTGGCCTCTAATACCTTCACTATGCAGGAACTCCATTGATGATGATTTTTGTTTGCAGGGTTCAAGCGGTTTCAATCTTTCTAGCCTCGTCCATCAAGCTATAAAAAACACTCTTTCAAACATTGGTTACTTGGATCTATGAGCTTCTTTCTTCTAGCTCTCTCGTTTTCTCCTTGAATCCTTTTTACTTGACTTGCTAGCCCTATTGCTTTAGCCATCTTTCTCCTCCCTTTCTTCCACCCTTCCATCCTCCATAGCTTTGTTTTTGGGCCTCTCCTTGCTCTCATCCCACTCCAAATCCTCCTCCTTCCCCTTCTCATCTTCCCTTGCCATACCTTTCGTTTTGCCTAGCTTACCTTAGCCTCGTCCATCTTCTTCTTTGCCCTAGACTTCTTCTCCTAGCCTACTTTCGTTTCTCCTCAAAACCTCTACCCTTCTACCCTTTAGATTCACCTTCTTAGCTTCGTCCATCTCCTCTTTTGACCTTTTTAGCCTTTCGTTTTTGCCCTTTGACTTCTTCAATCCCCTCCTTTCGTCCCTTTTTTGAGTATCCTAAAAAGCACAACAAAAAGCTTTTAAAAACTTGTTAAGTGTTAGTAGTAGTTAGTTTCAATTTCTTTGAAAAGTTAGTAGTTAGGCATTCTTTACATCATACTTGGCATTTGCATAGTTAGGATCTAGTTTCTTTTGTCATTTTATTTTGCATTTGCACTAGTTAGATCATAGCCTATTTTTGCATCTAGTTATTTGTTTAGTCATACTTGCATTTTAGATCTCATTCTTAAGATTAAACTTGCATTGCTTTTGTCAAATTTCTAGTGTGTATTTAGCTTAGATCTCATATTTTATTTGACTAATGCTAATGGGTCATTGAGCTCGTCATTGTGTTAGGTGTTTGAGGAAGAGAAACTCAAAAAGTGTTGAAGCAAGAAGTGCAAGAGAGAATGTTCAAACAAAGTGAAATATCAAGAAACCATTTACCATTATCCTTTGTAATAGCTCTTAAGAGCTTGCTTCAAGTTTTTCCAAGTTTTATTTTCTCTCAAAGTCCTTACAAGGGTTTCATTCCCAAAGGCATTTGTACTCTCATAATAAAGTTGCAAGTGGGGTTTTTAAGCCCCCACATTCACTTCCCCCATTTGGGGAAGCCTTGTAGTCTTCTTTGCTTGGTTGATTTGTTAGTTTAGATTTGTTTAAAGTTTTAGAATAATTTCATTTGTACTTAGAGTTTTAATTGTTAAATTTAGTTTTGACCTGAGAAGTGTCTTGGGATTTGATCCCAAGTGCCGCATTGACCTTGCGTGCTACTTCTCTTTCCCCACTGTGTACTGCGTACGACTAGCTAGCTGGAAGTTTTATGAACAATGTGTAGAAGTCATTTTTGACTTCCTTTTGCTAGATTAGTTTCTTTCAGTTGTAGAACACTAGTTGCTCGTTTATTTCATTTTGCAAGTAGTTTATTAATAGTTAGATCTTTGTTTCATTTTCATCATTATTGAGCTATCATTTGGTTTATGTTTACAATCTGCTTGATCTTTTAAAAAAGAACCAAAGACTCTTGAACTTGCCATAACACAAGTCAAGAGCACTCTCTGTTGAAGAGCATTCCCACTGCATCATCCTTGCATTCAGCATATAGATTAGATAAAGTCTCTTGAACTTCTGTCATAAGACAAAGTCAAGAGCACTCTCTGTCGGAGAGTTGAACTGTGTGCTCTAATAATAAAATACTTTCAAACTCACACTTCCCTTTAAAATTTACTTCGTTGCTTTCCATCACTTAGTATGCTCTACCGACCCTAAAAGGTTGGACTCGTATTCAGAACGGTGATTGGACTTGTTAATCTTGCAAGTGATAACATAATAAAACTTTCACCCCACAACCAACGAACCGGTGTTGTTATTTCGAGAAATACTCAGACAGTGGGCAAAGTTCCTAACTCGTGGCGCCGGGCAACCCAATCTGGGCACTCGCTGGTTAAATTCTCAAAACACCTAGCTTGTGATCCCAGACAGGTCCATCATGTCACCAAGGGGAAGCCACTGAAGGTATACTTTTCCGGTTGGACTTTATCCTTGCTTTTTCTAGCCCTAATAATAAAGATCACTAAAACTTTTAATTAACCAAGATAATTTGCACAACGATCTTGCAAACATTACAATTTTGACTTGCACTTTTCCAGCATCCCAAGCACTATTTTTGACTCCATAAGGCACTAGTCTTTGAAACTCATTTTGTATCACCTAAATATGGACCATATGTCCTTGTCACTTGCTTAAAGTTTCTATTGTGGATGCCCTTTTAAATTTCAAGTCATTGTATTGTTCATCTTGCAATCATATCTGGTATCTGCAACGTGGATTGCTCTTATCTTGTGTTTATTTATTTCATCTTATAAATTGTGATCTCATCTAAAACTCCTAAACAACACTCATCTGCATCACCACATAAAAAACAATAAAAAACACAGAGCCATAGAAACTCTTGTTAGGGACTACCCCCCTTGGCTTCGTTAGGAGTTAGCCTAAATGGAGGAGCTAGGATTCAGGTGACAGTACCTGGCTCATTGCTTGCCCCCAAGGCCACACCTTTCCCACTTGTAGTGAGGGAACAACTTTCGAAAGATTTATGCTGTTGGTGTGCATCTCGACGGACAACATGTCCCATTTTATCACAATAAAAACATTGATAAGAAGAGAAGTCTTTCTGCTTGTAGTTTCCTTTCTTGTACTTCTGAAACTTCCTAGGAGGATAAAACTCCTTATGAGTTTCCTTCTGGTAGTGAGATTTCATTTTTCCTCTTTTAGTATGGGTAGCTAGAGCTTGATCATCATCTCTGAGTAGTGCTTCTCGATTTTCCACTCTAGCTTCCTCTTGAACACATTCTTCCCATACAACTTCAAATTGTAGACTTTCCTTTCTTGCACACATTGTCTCAATAAAAGGATCCCAAGGTCTAGTAAGACCATTGAGAGCAGTCATCACTAATTCATCTTCATCAAGGTTGTCTCCAATTGCTTATAGTTGTTCTTTGAATTGAGAAAACCTTGTAAAGTATTCTTGGATAGATTCACCCTAATTCATCTTTGTACTTTTGAGTTGGGTTCTCAAATTCATCTTCCGATTAATGCTTTTTCCTTCATACATCCTTGATAGGGCATCAAACATTTCCTTAGGTGTTTTCTTGGAGGACACTTGAGGAATAAAGTGATCCTTGATGGAATCTACTATGATCCTCTTGGCTCTAATCAAGTCCTTCTTGTGCTTTTCCTTTGCTTCAACTTCTATGGGTTCCGTCACAACTTCCTTAACAAACTTTGCAAGATCATTCTCTTCTAGGATGAGTCCAATTTTGTATTTCCAAGCACGGAAATTTTCTATGCCTTCCAACTTATCATCAAGCTTAGTGCTTGGGGCCATCTTATCCCGAAGAGTAGAAAATGACCAAAAATTAAAATTTCTCAAAATTGAAAACTAAAATCACCAAAAGATGCACTTGACTGAGGCGAGTATGCTGGTACAGTCTGTTTCTGAAGAATCCAAAATTTCATCCCTGAAACTGGACTTGTGAAATTCTGGACTGCAGTTTCTGGTTTTCTTGTTTTCTAGTTTTTCTGGTCCAAAGTCAAACTAGGGTTTGACTTTCTGGAAGATTTAGCCACTCAAAAATTCCAATCTTGGTGCCAAAAGATGCACCTTGGAGAGGCGCACTTCCCAATATCACTTGCACTCCAAAATTCTTCTTCAGTAGAAAGCCCTATTTTTTCTTGTCCGGAGAAGGAAAGAGAGATTTACCTAGTGAGAGTTGCTCTTTTCAGTCTAGCTTCGAAACCATGTTAAGATTATATGCTGCAATAACTTAGATTCCTACATTAGCATTTAATACATTTTCACAATAACAGCAGCATAAATAGGATCTCTGAAAGACACACAATCACAAGGTACACAACAATTTATCCTGGGAAACCCTTAAGGGGAAGAAAACCCAGCAAGAACTTCCTCAATATAGATTACCAAAGTACAATGCCCAAAAATAAGTCTCACAAAGAAGAGAGAAAACCCAAACTCTAGAGCCAAGAACAATCCTCCTCCTCATTCACTAGTCTCCTTCCTCTAATGCGCAATGTATGAGTGAGTGAATGGTACAAATGAGAGAGTAATACTCTCTATTTATACTTTACTTTTTACTTGACAATTAACCCAACTAGGTCGGCCTCACTAACTTAACTGGGCTGACCTCTCTAGGAAGACTCAATATTTTCAATTTTTTAATTCAAGCAACAATACATGTCAAAAATAAGATGCACAAATTCATTCCACATAAAACACAGTAGATTTATCATGGAGAAAACCCTTAGAAGGGAGAAAAACGCCAACCAAACAACCTTTCTTATATAAGATATCAGGTTCAAATTACATCATCATCATAAGCTTCACTTTGACTGTGCTAAGATAAAATTTAATAGCAGAAGTAACAACTTACACCAGAATTGTATTACAACCTTGAACTCTGCTCACAACATCCTCTGTATGCTGCAAGTATTCTGCTCTGCTTACTGCTGCACATTCTGCTCTGCAATGGACAGATAGACCTCACAGCTGCTGCACATATTACTCTTCAATGGTCAGACAGACCTCACAGACCTGCTTCAAGAGGATACAAAGATTGACCTCACACCTACTTCAAGAGGATAAGAAAAAATTGAGTGAAATAATGGGGAGGGGTGGCTTCTATTTATAGTTTGAGTTTGCTGCCCCAAGCAGCCCCCTAAAAGTACGACACTTATCACTTGGCATGCGAAGAAGCCCCCTATACATGACACCTATCACTTGGCATGTGAAGCAGCCCCCTCTACATGACACCCGTCACTTAGCATGTGAAGCAGACCCCTCTACATGACACCTGTCACTTAGCATGTGAAGTAGCCCCCTCTACATGACACCTGTCACTTGGCTAAGCAGCCCCCTTAGGGACACATGTCACTTGGCACAAAAAAGGTCATTTTGACAGAACACACAGCAGCTGCTGGAGCTGACATGTGGTAGCAGAAGTGATTATCTGTAATAGCTTCCGAAGCTATAAATTTAACACTCCCTCTAAGCAAGGAAGTTATTAAATTATTAACTAATATTATCTTATATAAGAAAGATTGTTTGTTTCTAGCTTTATAGGAATTGTAAGTTCTTCCTAACGTTTGCGAGATACCTTTACTTTTGCTAAATGCTCACAATGATGCCTGTCTTGACTTTTGACATGACTCACAAGGCTTGTCCTTTTGCCTTGACTATTGTCATAATCTCACAAGATTTTTTTAAAGGCCTTATCACTTTTATTCTGACTTTTGTCTTGGCTCACAAAGCTTTTTATATTCACTTTGACTTTTGCCATGACTCACAGAATTGATTAATCTCCAAGTCTCCCTGGCTAGCTTCAGGGTGGTCACTTATGACCTCAGACCGTGGAGGATGCCTTTTAGATCATTCTCTTTCTCAGAGATGGAGGCATTCTCTGCAACTCCAAGTTTGCCTCTAAAGCTAAGTCACATGACACAAGGACATGGGACACGGAGGACACGAAAATACGAGTATTCGACACGCGACACGACGACCCCAAAAATAGGACACGGGGGACACGTTTTATATATATATATATATACATATTAAAAAAATACATAAAGATCCACATTTTTTAAAAACTAAAATACTAAAAGTCTATACATCAATCTGAAAGACTGAATCATAATATCATTCAAATTTTCAATGAATCAATTGAGATTTCAAATTTTACAATGATGAATCAATAATAAAATTATCAATGAAAAATGAACAATAACATTAAAAATTAAAATTTAACAATGAATCATGAACTTTGAGTTTGAACCATAAATTGCATATTTCATATTAAATCATCAAAATCTGAAAATCATAATGTATTACATAGATATCGAGAGAATGCCACTGGCAAATACAAAATGGAGTAGATACTACTACAATCTAGTATCTACAGCACTACTAGATGCAAAATGAGAATACCACATAGTAAATACTAGATCACTATCAGTGGTACTAGCCACTGTCAATCGACCTCCTACTGCTCCATGTTAAAATCAGCATCATTGTCGCTACTCTCTCCACTCTCCTCCTCCTCCTCCTCCTCTATACCCAATCCAAGATTGGATGCTGCATCTACTGGTGTGGAGGATGACCCCTCAAGCTCATCATCAAAAGTCACTGGCTCTAGCACTGGGTCAGTAAGATCCAAGTTGGCCAATGCCAACTCTATATTGTTATCCAAACCCATATCATCAGGAAATACATCCCACATCTTTGTTCGACCCTTCAACCACTCTTGCCTCTTCCTGTAAATAAGACAAAGGTTGGTGTGCACATACACCATTGCCTCCCTGGACTGCTCAAGTCTGCTCTTTTTCAAACTGTACAAATTTCCGTATGTGCTCCAATTCCTCTCGCAACAGGAGGATGAAGTAACCTGGGAAAGGATCCTCATGGCTAACTATTGTAGAATAGGGCATGCTGCCCCATGAGTTGCCCACCAACCATGGGCCTTCTTGACCCCCATGTCTCCAAGCATATCATAACCTCCAAATCTCCCCATGCTAGTGGAGAACTCTATGAAGCCCTCCTCCACCTCCTGAAGGGATGTACTATCCTGAAATATCCTCCTAAATGCTAACTTCCTCTCATTTGATATCTCTATATCCATGTGAGGAGCAAATCTGCGTGAGGGCCCACCACTGAGCCATTCCTGACTGTCGAACTTGGGATTCAATGAATGTGCCAAGCAATGCAAAGGTGTGCAATTCTTATCCCACCTGGAGATAAGAATGTCCTGTATGGTGGACCATAAGCTCTCTGATGATGTCCCATACTCAAAGAAATCATTCTGCATAACAATGGTCTTCACGGACTCAATCATGGAATCCCACCCCCCTCATAAACATCTCCTAAGATGGGTTGGTCTATGTCTTCAAACCGCAACAAGGGAATGATAGGCTCCATGATCTCAATGACAACAGTTACCTTCTCCCACCAAACATCATCTAAAGACTAACACTGTTTCCTTTACTTTTCTTAAAGCAACTTGATTTGTCTTTCTCCAAAAAGACCAAAGATCTGAAATAACCATGGCCCCAAGAGCGGCATTGACCTCCCTCAACGTCTTAAGCATGATGAATGAGGAAGCAAACCGAGTATCCGCAACCTTCAACAATGATAAATGTGTGTACTCTTTATATATTGTGAGGGCATTGGTATGGTTTTGTACAGAAATGCAGATATAACGTGCATCCTCAATAACATTGCCAATCCATGTCACCTCTGAAGCAATAGATTTAATTGCTAAATTCAACGAGTGAACAATGCACGGTGTCCAAAATATTTGTGGATATTTAGTTTCCACAAGCATGCCAGCAACTTTACAAACAGGTGCATTATCAGTGATGATTTGCACACAAATATCAACACCTACTTCTTCAATAACTTTAATGAACAACTCACCCATGTATTGTGCATCCTTGTATTTTCCGAGAGCATCCACCGCTTTCAAGAAGACCAGTCCATTATGGGAAGACACCATGAAATTAATGAGTGGATGGCGTGTTGTATATGTCCATCCATCAGAAACAATACTAACCCCGAATGAAATCCATGATTTTTTGACAAGTTGTAGGATTTTGTCCACCTCCTTCTTTGCCTTAACCAACAATGTGGTTCTAAGCTTCTCTGAGCTTGGAGGCACATACCCTCTTGGAGCCTTTTAAACTAAAGCTCGACACATCTCAATGATCCAAGGAAATCGTGCAACATTGAATGATATGAAGTTGAGATAGAAATAGAATGCAACGGTAAGATCTACCTCATCTCGAGTCTCTTTCTGATAAATTTTGTCCATTGGACCATAAGTTTGGGCTGCCCTTTTTTTTGTTGGCTGAAATTCATCCCCACTCCCAAACCTGTTAGATGTATTCCTCAAGAATGGAACAGGATCATCTTTTTTTGACATTTGTTTGCTTGCTGCCACCACATTCCCCAACCCAACTGCATCCTCCTCTTCCAACTGCCTTCTTTGGTTGGCAGTGATCCCTCTGCATGGTCCGAGTCCACAAGGAAGAGCCAACAAGTGGCCCTTAACTCTGAAGTAAGTGCTCTTGAATGCACCATTGCAGAAATTGCAAGACCAAGAAATATTTCCTCCTGCAGCCCTCTTTGTTCCACTTCCAGGTTCTTCTTTCTTGTTTACATACTTCCACATGGGGTATTTCTTTTCCTGTGCTTGTTGTTTTGCTACAGTAGCAAGGTTATGTGAGGGCCCTGAGGGCATAGTTCTCCCAAAACATCACTCGAAACACTTGGAGCACTGCCACTAGCTGACACAGAAATATTGCCATTGCCATGGGAGGAACCAATAAATACATTTATGTTCTTCCTTTGAGTTTGACCTCTACCTGTTGCCTTGGAAGATTGATCCATTATTTCGAATTTCCTTTACACAGTGGCTGCCTGAAATCCAGTAAATAACAATCTTAATTGGTTGATTTTTTATATTAATTGAAAATTCATAATTTATAAATTATAAAACTATAAAAGTTAAAAACTTAAACAGTTTGTCAAATCCTTACCTGAACAGGAACTGCTCTGTTCGTTGCTGCTACACAAGGTTGTTCGTTGCTGCTACACAGGGCCGCGGGTGTAGCTGCTGCGTGTGCAGTTGCAACCACGATCGCTACTATTGCTGCTGCTGCGATAGGTGCTGCGTCCACTCCACTGGCAACCCTCCACTCCATCGGCAACCACGATCGTTGTTGCTGCGTGCTGTAGGTGTTGCGTCCCTGCAACCATAACCTCTGCTGCAAATACGAGCCACAACCCACAATAAATGTTGCTACACAGGCCCACGATAATGTTGTTGCTCTCTCCTTTACTACGCCTGCAACCAACCATGAGCTCTCTCCTTTGCTGCAAGTTTGCAACCAACCAAAGGCGATAAATCGAAAATGAGGATAGGCTCGAGCTCTCATACCCTTTAACCAGCAGTTTGGCATTTTTTAACCCGCGGATGGCCGCTTTTGACAAGACACGTGTCCCAAAATCGTGACCCAATCATGGCACATGTTCAACACGTGCTGGATCGTGTCACGATTTCAAGACACGAAAATTTTGGTGTCGCATACGTATTAGGGCTTATGTCGTGTCCAACACGAGGAATACGTGACACGAGCCCTATTTGGACATGTCATGTTACTTAGCTCTAAAGTGAGCAAACTTCACCAACTACAGTGGTTTTGTCAGGATATCAGCTACCTGACCATCTGTTGCAACATACTTCAGCTTGATCACATTTCGTTGTACCATATCTCTGATATAATGGTACTTTAGATCAATATGCTTTGATCTATCATGAAATACCGTATTTTCTGTGAGCTTCATGCAGCTTTGATTATCACAGTGGATAATTGTAGTTTCCAGCTTTTCATTAAACAACCCATAAATGAGTTTTCTGAGCCATACTGCTTCTCTGCTAGCATTACTTGCAGCAATATATTCAGCCTCAGTTGTGCTTTGAGCAATAGATTCATGTTTCCGACTGGACCAGGAGATCATGGCTGATCCCAAACTGAAGCAGTAACCAGAGGTACTCTTTCTATCTACTGGACTTCCCGCCCAATCTGAATCTGCATAACCATGCAGCATCACACCACCACTGGACGTGAACTTTAGCCCATAAGCTATGGTACCTCTAAGATATCTCAGAATATGCTTACCTGCCAGTCCAATGTTTGAAAAATCGAAATCGGA
Organism: Larix kaempferi; assembly: GCA_027924585.1. Classification (NCBI taxonomy): domain Eukaryota; kingdom Viridiplantae; phylum Streptophyta; class Pinopsida; order Pinales; family Pinaceae; genus Larix; species Larix kaempferi. Next base: position 436,749 of record BSBM01001023.1, read on the forward strand.
CTCGGAATCGGTCGAGGGTCAACTCGGAATCGGAATCGGAATCGGTAATGAATCGGTCATAAATCGGTCGATTTGAATTTAATGAATCGGTTTACTCAAAAATACATAAAATGTTTAAATTTGAAAGAAAACAACATTTTCAAGATTTTAGGACTATTGTTATGACCCAGACCTGTTGTTTGAAGGCCAAAGAGCACCTATGCTTGTTGTTTAGGGCTTCTTTCATCCACAATACTGCCCACAATTTATTTTTAGCCATTAAGGTGATTTTCATGACTTTTTACTGCTGCAAAGGTCATAATAGACACATGTTTGCTTCAAAATTGTAGTACGAGGGTTTGAACAGCTTCAACCTAAGTTGCATGAAACGGGGAAACGAGGACGAAACGGAGAAACTTCGAAACAGGGGAAACGTGACCCCCCAAAATTGTGGAAATGAGGAAATGCAATATATATATATATATATATTAAATTAATAAATTAGCAAAGACATTTACAAAAATGAATGTGAAATATAAATCATCAATCATACATGTCAACGAATCATTGCCTATATTGGGATCCTATTCATCAATAGCACCCTATGCCTCCCTCCTCTAGGCTCTAGCCCTTGCCTCTAACTCAAATTTCAAAGTTGATACTCCAAGAACATTAGTCAACGACTCAACACACTACAATTTTGATGAAACTTCCTAATCCAATCGCTAAAATAACGTAGAAAAAGCTTTCGATGCTGGATAAGTGATTTTGCATGAGTGAAGAGTACATTTTTATTAAGGTCATGACAGAGGAATTCAACAATCAACACCACCAACATCAAGGTACATATAGGGGTTGATCTGCTTGATTAAATGACAATTCAATACCCTCATACATGATAGAATCTGGTGGAAACCTTGCAATCCTAAAATCCTGAAAACTATTAAGTCTGCTGAATTTTGAATGGGATCTAAAAATCTACTTTTTGCATATGAAGTCCGATGAGGTTGGAACCACTCTCAAACATCCTGAAACAATTAATGGTAATGTTAAAAATTTAAGTAAAAGGATGGAAAATAAAAGCTAAGGAGAATGTCACTTTTACTTTAAGAATTTAACATTACCATTATCACCAAGTACTACAACACCATGGGGATTTAGGTTAAGAATTTAACATTACCATTATCACCAAGTACTACAACACCATGGGGATTTAGGTTAAGAATTTAACATTACCATTATCACCAAGTACTACAACACCATGGGGATTTAGGTTAAAAATCCAAAAAAAATACAAAAAACCATTTTTTAATGGCCGACAGGCCCACACCAAAAAATCGGCCGATTTTTGTCAAAAATCGGTGGACCGGACCGGTTCGGTACCGAACCGGCCGATTTGATACCGAATCGGCCGGTTTGGTACCAAATCGGTCCTCCGATCCGATTTGGAGTCCGGTTTGAACCGGTCTGGCCTTAAATCGGTGAATCGGCCGATTCCGATTCCGATTTCACCGATTTTTAAAACTATGCCTGCCACCCAATGTCGTTCTCTTGGCTCAACCATAAATTGGCTTAATGCGCTCACTGCAAACTGCATATCTAGTTTGATATGAGTTAGATACATTAAAGATCCAACAAGTTGCCTGTACATGGTGGGATCCACCAAATATTCTCCTGAGCTTGAGTCATGTAACTTCTTTAAATTTGCAACCATAGGAGTTGACACACTCCTGCATTTCATCATACCAAACCTCTTCAATATGTCTACTGCATATTTTCCTTGAGATAGAAAAATCCCGTTTGGTTTCTGCCAAATTTCTAATCCTAGGAAATAGTGCATCATTCCTAGATCTTTCACTTCAAATTCAGCAGTGAATCTCTCTTTGCATTTGGCAATCTGCTTTCCTTCTCCTGCAAGGAAAAGATCATCTACATATAACACCAAAATCAGAGGTTGATTTTCAACAACCTTAAAATAGAGGTTAGAGTCTGCGGTACTTTTACTGAACCCTAATCCCTGCAGAAAACCATCAATTCTGTTATACCAACTTCTGGGTGCTTGTTTAAGACCATACGGGACCTTTTTTAACTTACATACATGAGTTTCCTTTTCATGCATTGCAAAGCCATCAGGATGTTCTACATATACTTCCTGCTCTATTTCACCATTAAGGAAAGCAATCTTTACATCCATTTGATGTAATTTCCAACCAAGTACAAAAGCAAGAGAGATAATTGTGCGGATAGTAGTATACCTGGCTACTGGTGCAAATATCTCATCATAGTCTATACCTTCCTTTTGGGAGAAGCCTCTGGTGACAAATCTTGCTTTGTACTTTTCAACACTCCCATCAACTACATGTTTTATCTTATATAGCCATTTGGATGAGACAACTGACTTATTTTTGGACCTGGGAACTATGTCCCATACATTATTCTTCATGATGGACTTGTATTCCTCCAACATGGCATCTTTCCAAACCTGTAATTTGTTAGCTTCATTAAACAAAGAAGGTTCAACATCACTAATGTTACTTACCAAAGCAACATAACCTGTAAATCTTTGAGGCCTTTTGCTCTCTCTAAAGGTACCTGAAGGGGCTATATGTTTCTCTACTTCTTGTAGAGTTTCTTTGAACCAAGCAGGTCTTCTCTTGATAGGAGGTTCTTCAAGAGACCTTTCTAACACCTCAGCAGGTTCCAGCACTGAATTGATCCATTGGATCATGACTTTCCTCCCTCTAAATGTCAGAACCAGACGTCTCGGCTGGAGGAGAATCTAGCTTAACATTGATCTGAAGCTCTGTAGATCGTTTAAAAACAACTTCCTCATGAAAAGTTACATCTCAGCTAACCTCGATCTGTTTTTGACCTGGGATATAGATTCTATAAGCTTTAGAAGATTCGCTATATCCGACAAAGATCGCTTTCTTTCCTGAGGGTTCCATCTTTGTTCTCTTCTCTTTAGGCACATGGATGTAAACTGGGCACCCGAATATTCTTAAGTGATCTACATTTGGTTTCTTACCAGAGAAAGCTTCTTTCGGAGTTTTATCTTCTAGGATAGCATGTGGACATCTATTATGGATGTATACAATTGTAGCTGTAGCTTCTGCCCAAAGAGAATTTGGCAAATCTTGATCAAACATCATAGCTTTTGCAGCTTCACAAATAGTTCTATTCTTTCTTTCAACAACGCCATTTTGCTGAGGATTGTATGGAACAGTTAACTGACGTTTCATACCAGCTTCCTTACAAAAACTTTCGAACTCACAAGATTCATATTCCCCTCCATTATTAGATCTTAGAATTTGAATGTGTTTTCCTGTCTGGTTTTCTACTAAAGCTTTGAATTCTTTAAATTTGGAAAAAACTTCACTTTTCAACTTCAGAAAATAAATCCAACATTTTCTAGAAAGATCATCAATAAATATGACATAATACAGAAAACCATTCAGGAAAGGAGAAGACATTGGTCCACAAGTATCAAAATGAATAAGCTCTAAGATCTTTTCAGCTTTTCTACTACTGTGAGGAAAAGACTTCTTTGCATTTTTTCCGAGTAAACAACCTTTGCATACTTCATTTTTATCAGAAGAAATAGAAGGCATACCATTTACCATAGATTAAAGTCCAGGAAGAGCTTTGAAGTGAAGGTGACCGAATCTTCTGTGCCACAACTCGTTGGGACTAACTGTAGAATGAACAAGAGTACGAGCAGAATGATTCGTTACCTTGTAGAGACGTCCTTCTCGAATTCCAATGACTTCAGCTGAACTTAGATGACCACCTTTCGTCTAGAGAACTGCTTTACCATCCATGAAGGCCACCTTGTAGCCTTTATCTTCAAGTGTAGAGACTGACAACAAGTTCTTCTTCATGCCAGGAACAAATAAGACCTCATCAATATGAATGATGGATCCGGACTTTAACTGATGAGAGATGGAACCGACCCCTTTGATATCATAACATGAGTTGTCACCCAACTGAACCTGCACTGAGTAAGACTTCTTCCTGTAATCTGAAATAATATTTTTGTAACCAGTCATATGTTTTGAAGCTCCACTATCAACCAACCAAGTGTTATGATCAGTAGTTAGATGACTAGAAAGAGCAGACACTAGGTAGTATTCTTTTATGTTCTCCTGTCTCTCAAGAGATTCACTTGCCTTCTTACCTGATCCTCTTTCTTCAGCAGTAGATGCATGATGCTTCCTTTTATGAAAGACTTTCTTCTTGGATCCGCAGTCTTTAGCAAAATGTCCCATCTTCTTACAACTATAGCATGTAATCTTAGACATATCAAAATTTTTACCTTTGAAGTTTCCTTTGAGCTTGTTTTCCTAGAAATACCTTTTAAAGAAAGGTTTATTTCCTCTTCTTGTTTTTGCAACCAAAGCAACACTATCATCAATAGCAACATGATTTCTTGAAGTCATGCGACTTTCCTCCTGGAGGCAATCATGCCATAAATGCTCAAAGGTGGGCTGAATCTCTCTACCATTCACAATGGAAAGGAAAGTACTCCATGAAGATGGAAGACCATCAAATATGGTTTGAAGAAGATCATCACCATCAACAGTTACCCCTGTGACAAGTAACTGATCACGAATCTGAGCAATTTTAGAACAAAAGGATGCAACAAACTCACCTTTCTCCATCTGTAAAAACTTCAATTTGTTCTTCAGATTTCTCTTCTGACTGGGTGTAGTCTTCTCATACAACTTCACAAGAGTATCATGACAGTCTTTAATTGTCATTAGAGAAGTTAGTACAAGCATGATACTATCTTTTACAGAATAAAAAATAACTCTCTTTTCCCTAGCTTGATTCCTCCTGAAGGTTGCCCTACCAACATTAGAAACTGGTTCTTCCACCACTGTAGTCACAAAATGATCTAGTTCTAACTCTTGGAGAATATTCATAATCCTAGGCTTCCAAACATTAAAGTTTGAAGCTACCTCTAGCCTATCTTCAGGCCGAACAGAAATAGAAGAAGACATGCTTGAACAGTAAACTTTAGGACTGTGCTTTATAAAACTTAAATCCTAGGACCTGTGTAGGCTCATGAACTACAGAACTGAGCTCTATTCACACCCAAAGCTCTGATACCATGTCAATTTTTTAATTCAAGCAACAATACATGTCAAAAATAAGATGCAAAAGATCATTCCACATAAAACATAGTAGATTTATCCTGGAGAAAACCCTTAGAAGGGAGAAAAACTCCAGCCAAACAACCTTTATTATATAAGATATCAGGTTTAAATTACATCATCATCATCATAAGCTTCACTTTGACTGTGCTAAGATAAAATTTAATAGCAGAAGTAACAACTTACACCAGAATTGTATTACAACCTTGAACTCTGCTCACAACATCCTCTGTATGCTGCAAGTATTCTGCTCTGCTTGCTGCTGCACATATTACTCTTCAATGGACAGACAGACCTCACGGGCCTGCTTCAAGAGGATACAAAGATAGAACTCACACCTACTTCAAGAGGATAAGAAAAAATTGAGTGAAATAATGGGGAGGGGTGGCTCCTATTTATAGTTTGGGTTTGCTGCCCCAAGCAACCCCCTAAAAGTATGACACTTGGAACTTGGCATGTGAAGCAGCCCCCTATACATGACACCTGTCACTTGGCATGTGAAGCAGCCCCCTCTACATGACACCTGTCACTTGGCATGTGAAGCAGCCCCCTCTACATGACACCTGTCACTTGGCATGTGAAGCAGCCCCCTCTGCATGACACCTGTCACTTAGCATGTGAAGCAGCCCCCTCTACATGACACCTGTCACTTGGCTAAGCAGCCCCCTTAGGGACACATGTCACTTGGCACAAAAAAGGTCTTTTTGACAGAACACACAGCAGCTGCTGGAGCTGACATTTGGTAGCAGAGGTGATGATCTGCAATAGCTTCCGAAGCTATAAATTTAACAAATATATTATTTATGTTACATTCTTTTGGGTACTAACGACCCGACTTACAATGGAGGTTTTACCTCATGACTTTTACATGACCTTTTACATTAATGACATCTCTCAAAGGAGGAATAATACAAGTAGAATATTCTTTAAAGTTACAAGAATTCAACAACTTGAAATGAGCAAGAATCTAATATAGAGGAGCAGAGAGAAGTGAAAATGCTAGAGAACAAGGAACAAGAGGAGATAAAATTAGGACATACATGGGATGTATATAAAAATGATATATCTCATAACAAGGAAGAAATTATAAATCATGTGATCTTGAAGAAATGACAACTAAAGAATCATCAATAAGGGGAGACCAACCCAAGTCAAAACACCAAATACGGTATGAGAGAAGTCAAGACTCAACACATCTGCCATTAGACATTGAAAGCAACAATCAAATAAACATCGATAACTTGAGACCAACATATGTCAAAAAATTGTCCACTAGGCATGAGGAATCAATTCAATTTTCAATCACATGGAAAATTGTGGGAATCATGAAAGCTATTACATCTATTATCGATGGTTGCTCAGCACTTGAATGAAGTATATAAACCTAATACAAATGCAGGAAGTGGTAGCCCGAAAACATGCATCCCATCATCCACAATTCAAGAATGAATCAAACCAGGGAAGATTATGATGTCATTCAAACAAGAAGATGCAAAATATTCCAAGCATTTTCATATAATCAACAATGAGAAATAAACATCAAATTTTACTTCTTACCCTACTGAAATATAGATTTCCTTCCAAGGTCAATGCAATTCCAACAATAAACAAGCTCTATGAAAAAATACTGGTTACCTCAATAGATCATGAAGCCTTGTACAAGAGAATTAAATGGCACCGATGTCAACCATACAAAAGACTAAAAATATGTGCATTCAAACAAGAAGATGAAAAATATTCCAAGTAGTTTCATATTATCAACAATGAGAAATAAACATCAAATTTTACTTCTTACCCTACTAAAATATAGATTTCCTTCCAAAGTCGGTGCAATTCCAACAATAAACAAGCTCTATGAAAAAATACCGGTTACCTCAATAGATCATGAAGCCTCAGACATCCACACATCACAAGAACACACAAAGTAGCCTCCAAATCCTTTCTTATTAATGCCAAAAACTCAAAAGAGATTACACAGAAAAAAGCAGAGTTTCCACCTTCAAATCCAGAAAGATGAAGAACCAGCTCTCTTCAATAGATTTTAACAAGAGGGGGGCACAATTCCCAAGAGAGGGGGCGCATGAGTTGATTGTTGGTTTACTAAGGATGGAGCCGAGTTAATGAGGAGCGAAGGCAAGTTAACTTCCAAAGGGATGCGCCACCTCTCAAGAAGTAGGCACATCCTTACCTTGAGATTTTCATCACTCGTTGGATGGCTACCATCTCACAAATTCACCCAACCTAAGAGAGATGTGCCCCTCCTTTAGTGGGATGAACTCGACCTCTGTAGATTTGATTGGAAAAAGCCTTCAGTTAACTCATCTTCAACTGTCAATGAACTCCCAATCACCAAAGACAAAATCCCAACAAGTTCCCATGAAATTAGGAATGTCGATTTTGTCTTTATTATGTATTTTTTGCCAATTTGTTAAGATTTAATATGCTAAGACAGAAAATAGCAGCATTACATTCCATTTCACAATAATAGCATATACAGGATCACTGAAGAAACAACAAGCATGGCATAAACACAAGAGATAGAGATTTATCCTGGGAAACCCTCATGGGGTAGAAAACCCAGCAAAGCTTCCTCAATATAGATGACCAGCAATATACAAAGATGAAACCCTAAGACATGATCTCCTCCTCCACAATAGCAGACCTCTCCTCCACAAGTGCGCTATCCTCAAGTGAGTGAGTGTGTCAAATGAGGAACACACCTCCTCTATTTATACACTACTCTGACATATCTTTTACACAAGTACACGTAGGCTCGTATTTAACCAATGGGTTAAATACCCCACTACAACTGACTGGGCCGACCCCTCTAGGGTGGTCTAATAACCCTTTGACCCACATGACACATACAGGGCCGACCCCCACTAGGGAAGTCTAATAACCCGAGTTACCACATTCCGACAGAGGAATAAACATCTCCGGATATACAATAAGATCTTCACGGAGGAATGAAACATCTCCAGAATAATAAAGTACAAATATAATATTCTTTGAAGTTACAATATCTCAACACTCCCCCTTAACGAGAAGGATATTATAACAGCATATGCACGAGCAAGGAGTCATCAACATCATACATGATACATCTATAAATCATTGGAAGCTTTCTCAACATCATCAGTAACTCAAGCAGTTACTGGAACATCTTCAATACTGGAACATCAACATCTTCAGTACTGAGTCTTTATCTTCTGCAGCACTCGAACAACTACAGCAACATCAACATCTGGATCCTCACGATCATCAGCATCATCATCTCACGATCATCAGCATCATCATCACATGATCATCAACATCGTCATCAGCATCACGATCATCAGCATTGTCATCACACGATCATCAGCATCGTCATCACATAATCATCAGCATCGTCATCACATGATCATCAGCATCGTCATCACACGATCAGCAGCATCGTCATCTAGATCATCACGATCAGCAGCATCGTCATCTAGATCATCACGATCAGCAGCATCATCATCTAGATCATCACGATCAACAACATCGTCATCTAGATCATCACGATCAGCAGCATCGTCATCTAGATCATCACGATCAGCAGCATCGTCATCTAGATCATCACGATCAGCAGCATCGTCATCTAGATCATCATGATCAACAACATCGTCATCTAGATCATCACGATCAACAACATCCTCAATACAAGTATAAATATCATTAATACAAGTATCCTCATCAATACAAGTATACACATCATCAATACAAGTATCCTCATCAATACAAGTATACACATCATCAATACAAGTATCCTCATCAATACAAGTATACATATCATCAATACAAGTATCCTCATCAATACAAGTATACACAATGGCAGCATACCCTGCAACACACAAGATCCAATTACGGGATGATCAATCCCTCTCACTTTAGGACATAGGTCCAAGGATGATACAATCCTGATCCGCTTACGGGATGATCAGTCCCTCTCGGTTTAAGACAACTCTCATGTCTATGGATGATGCAATCCAGATCAACTTGCAGGATGATCAATCCTTATCACTTTAAGACACCTCACCATGTCTAGGGACGAGGCAATCCCAATCTATTTACAGGATGATTAGTCCTTATCACTTTAAGACATCTCACCATGTCTAGGAACGAGGCAATCCCAATCTATTTACAGGATGATTAGTCCTTATCACTTTAAGACATCTCACCATGTCTAGGGACGAGGCAATCCCAATCTATTTACAGGATGATTAGTCCTTATCACTTTAAGACATCTCACCATTTCTAGGGACGAGGCAATCCCAATCTATTTACAGGATGATTAGTCCACTCAATCTCATTTAGGACTATCCTTCCTTTCGAATTACTGAATTTACTGTCCAAGGATGATTCAATCCATTCAATTCATTTAGGACTATCCTTCCTTTCGGAATTACTGGATTTACTGTCCAAGGATGATTTAATCCACTCAATTCATTTAGGACTATCCTTCCTTTCGGAATTACTGGATTTACTGTCCAAGGATGATTTAATCCACTCAATTCATTTAGGACTATCCTTCCTTTCGGAATTACTGGATTTACTGTCCAAGGATGATTTAATCCTCAACCGTACATTTAGGACCATGTCGAAGGATGACTCAATCCTCAACCGTACATTTAGGATCACATCCAAGGATGACTTAATCCTCAACCGTACATTTAGGACCATGTCCAAGGATGACTTAATCCTCCACCGTACATTTAGGACCACGTCCAAGGATGACTTAATCCTCCACCGTACATTTAGGACCACGTCTAAGGATGACTTAATCCTCCACCGTACATTTAGGACCACGTCCAAGGATGACTTAATCCTCCACCGTACATTTAGGACTATGTCCAAGGATGACTTAATCCTCCACCGTACATTTAGGACTACGTCCAAGGATGACTTAATCCTCAACCGTACATTTAGGACTACGTCCAAGGATGACTTAATCCTCAACCGTCCACCAAGGACTTCATTCTCGAAGACATACGTCTACGGCTCTTCTTTCGGACTGAAGTCCAGGGATGATCCAATCCCCTCACATGTTCACCAAGAACTTCATTCACGAAGACATACGTCTACAGCTCTTCTTTCGGACTGAAGTCCAAGGGTGATCCAATCCCCTCACATGTTCACCAAGAACTTCATTCTCGAAGACATACGTCTACGACTCTTCTTTCGGACTGAAGTCCAGGGATGATCCAATCCCCTCACATGTTCACCAAGAACTTCATTCTCGAAGACATACGTCTACGGCTCTTCTTTCGGACTGAAGTCTAGGGATGATACAATCCCTTCACATGTTCACCAAGAACTTCATTCTCGAAGACATACGTCTACGGCTCTTCTTTCGGACTGAAGTCCAGGGATGATCCAATCCTCTCATGTCCACCAAGGACTTCATTTTCGAAGACATACATCTACGGCTCTCTTTAGAACAAGTGTTCAAGGATGATACAATCCCTCTTCTTTCTCGGAGACACTTGTCTACGGCTCACTTTAGAACTTGTGTTCAAGGATGATGCAATCCTCACATGTATTCTCATCAATTACTATCGATCCTGGGAACCCATACAGAACCTGATTCACACTTCTTCTTTAATTACACCATTAAGAGAATGGTCTTATCTAGCCACTTGGAGCAAACATCTCATCATGATTCTCTTCTTTCTAAGAGAATCTTCTAGCCACAAGCCTTCTATAGTGTGTTTGATTTGAAAATCTTTTTTTTTTGTTTAACATCCATCGCTTGTTCAGTGTTCATCATTCATCATGATCTTTCCTACAAATCAAAATTAAGTACATGATTAGTAATACTTCATAATCATCAAATCATATTGACATGATAACCTATTATGCATACAGATATCATTTACATAGTTATACAACTATTTTGACCAATACTTTGGCACAACACTTTCCCATATCCTGTATGCATACAGTGGCTATCTAGATGCCTTCCATCTCTACCAGAACATACTATCGAGAGTGCGCACAGCTCTCAGCATGTCAGCAAAGAGGTTTCATTCTAGACAAGCAACAACGGAATGTTTGTCCAACTTACCAATCATATGCATATTAGTAGTATACTGTTCAATGCTCTATGAATGTTTACACTTAGCATGATATATTCTAGGAATACAAATATGCATACAAGCAATATCATTTACTATTTCAAATAACAACTCAAATACTTATCTTTTATGTTTGTGTGGTTGCCTCCCGCTTGATCTTCTATATGTCTTTTGAACTTGTATTCATTCTGTACCACTATGCATGCTCAAGTGTGCACTAGTGTCATCCTCATGATCTCGTACACAAACATACGTTCATTAGTATATTCTCCAAACATTCTAATTCTAAATAATCTTGAATATGTATAGTCATGATCATTAGTATTCAGGGTTTCAAGGAAGTCTTCTTTTACTCATGCATATTCTTGTTTGATCATAGTACTCTTCTGGTTAATTAAATCATCAAGACAAGAGACATAATATGCATAAACCCTTGATTACTAACTTTATGAATAAGCATAACCAATCATACCAAGTATACTTATATAAGGGATCCTAACACAAGGTAAGATTCTAACTTGACATAAGAAAACATATCTGGATTAGTTATGTACAACATACCTAAACAATCTCTTCAATGATTTAGAGATTCTGAGCTAGAACCTGCATGTCTCATAGGTTAAGCATAATATAACAAAGTCATACATACCTCGTAAGTAGAACAAATATTATGGATGAGTCTTTGTCTTCATGTTGTCATGGTCATGGAACTTGATTTGTCTTTTGTGATGTCCCTGTATCTTGTTAGCAAACAACATCAACCTCACACAACACCATAATGCATTAGTACAATCATATAAGCCTAATCAATGAATGTCTTCGATCATTCACATGCATTCATACTGTTACTAGGGTGATAAGACAATTCTAACAATAATCAAGATTGTACTAATAAATAATATGAAGACAAACACATTATGAACTTAATCAAGAATCATATTTCAAGACATACCTGAACCTCCTTAAGTCATACCTGTCGAGACTTCTTGTAGTCTTCTTATGTAAGGCCTTAGCCTCAACTCCCCCTGAAACTTGATTTGGAGCTTGATTAGGGCTTGCTAGAGAAACCCTAAAAATTCAATCTTTGACTTTCATGCTTCTGAATGGATGGAAGGATGTGTCTTGCTGAGCTGATCAAACTAGCATACTTCACTTTTGAAATCTCCAAAATTTGACCCCTCAAAATTGCCTTCGAAACTTTTGGATCTTCTAGACAGGAACCCGAACTAGGGTTTGATGAAGCCCACCCTTCTGTCCAATCAAAAGGTTCGATCCAAGGCTCTAAACTCTTATTTTTCTGAGGAGCTTCCAGCCGTGGTTACAGAATTCAAAAATTCCAACTTTTGTTGAAGCCCTAATTTTCCATCTTTCTTATCAAAATCCCGAACTAGGGTTTGATCAAGCCCGGTCTTCTACCCAACCAAAAAATTCAATCTTGGTCTCTAAATTTCGATTTTCCTGAGTAGCATTCAGCCGTGGACTCCGATTCCAAAAATTCTAATTTTCTTCGAAACCCTAAATTCTGGAAGCCATGAATAAAGGTGCTCCAAAAATAATTCTGTTTTGACAGAAATATGCACCTGATTGTTTCTGGTACAACTCTGAAATTTTTGCTCCACAGGGTCTGAAAACGTTTTCTGTAGTAGCCTGACCTGTCATCTTTCCATCCTGACAGGTCTGACCTCAATTGGATTTTCTAAGAGAGTTATGCCAAGTGTCGCAACATGACCTATTTATGGCATAAAACAGGAGAGCGAACTTGTACGGCATGCCACGTGTCACTGTTTGAACTTCGGCCTCTGAAAACTTTTCCTGAGATAGCTTTCCCTGTTATCTTTCTATCCTGACAGGTCTGACCTCAATTGGACTCTCTGAGAGAGAGTTATGCCAAGTGTCGCAGCGTGACCTGTTTATGGGATAAAACAGGAGAGCGAACTTGTACGGCGTTCCACGTGTCACTGGTTCACCTTCGGCCTTTACAAAAGTTTCCTGAGATAGTACAATCTGTGTACTACCTGTCACTTTTTACGAAATTTCATTTGGAGCTTCCTAGCCCAAGTTATGACCTTTTTTCCAAGGTTACCTGATTTTGACTGAGATCTGGAAGAGGCAGAAACCCTAACTTGTACTGATCATAACTCATAAAGTACAACGAATCTGAGGGTGCCCTTTGGACACAAGGTACCTGGGGATGTTATCTTCGACCTGTAAACTTTTCAGACCCTGAACCTTCGTATAAATGGATTTATAGCGAAAGTTCCACAATGACTGGTTTTTGCTATGTAAAACCCTAACCTTCAAATTGTCGTAAGTAAAGCAAGTGTCGTAAGTGCCATACCTTGCCTTCCTTCAGGTTAGCTCTGATACCATGTTAAGATTTAATATGCTAAGAGAGAAAATAGCAGCATTACATTCCATTTCACAATAATAGCATATACAGGATCACTGAAGAAACAACAAGCATGGCATAAACACAAGAAACAGAGATTTATCCTGGGAAACCCTCATGGGGTAGAAAACCCAGCAAAGCTTCCTCAATATAGATGACCAGCAATATACAAAGATGAAACCCTAAGACATGATCTCCTCCTCCACAATAGCAGACCTCTCCTCCACAAGTGCGCTATCCTCAAGTGAGTGAGTGTGTCAAATGAGGAACACACCTCCTCTATTTATACACTACTCTGACATATCTTTTACACAAGTACACGTAGGCTCGTATTTAACCAATGGGTTAAATACCCCACTACAACTGACTGGGCCGACCCCTCTAGGGTGGTCTAATAACCCTTTGACCCACATGACACATACAGGGCCAACCCCCACTAGGGAAGTCTAATAACCCGAGTTACCACATTCCGACGGAGGAATAAACATCTCCGGATATACAATAAGATCTTCACGGAGGAATGAAACATCTCCGGAATAATAAAGTACAAATATAATATTCTTTGAAGTTACAATATCTCAACACAATTAAATGTCTTTTTTGGCTTTTTTGAGAGATTCAATTTTCATGAGAAATAATTGAAATTTTTCTCTCAAAAGTGGGTCTAAAGGTTAAGTGGGTACTCTGAGTTAGAAAATGAACACCCCCATGGAAAATTCTTCACTCTAACCACCTTTTTATGACTTTTACAAAATTTTAATTAAAACATTAAAAATTCTCCGTTTTACAGGAAAATTTATTTTTTGCGAAAATCAAAAATAAACCTAGGGGAACCTAGTACATGTTCATAAGACTCTAAAATAATGCCTACCATGGTAATATACATTGACGCATAGACTTTAATAACCTCCTAGGGCCTAACCACCAAGATGAGCATTCCAGCTTTCGAGAAGCAGGTGAAAAATTCGAAAATTATACCTCGCTAAAAAGTAAAGTATAATTAACAAGGAAAAAACACCTTGGAATACCCGGATTGATGACTAAGTCCTAGGAAGCCAAGTCTGTTACATTATTCATCATGATAGCGACATTTTATTACAATATCCCCAAGGGATATGAACATGTAGAAAAAAGAAAAAGGGCCTTTGGAGGCCTGGTTGATCTTCCGAACTCCGAATTATGCACAAGTACTTGTGCAAACTTTGGCTGGTCACTTGAAAGTCCAATTGTGTGCAACTCAGGTGGTAATAAGGACCATGGTTATTTCAGAGTTTTGGTCTTTTTGGAGAAAGACAGATCAAAATGCTTCCAAAAAGGTAAAGGACACAGTGTTAGATGACGGTTGGTGGGAGAGGGTAGATCTTACCATTAAGATGATGGAACCAATCATTTCTTTGTTGCGGTCTGCAGACACGGACCAGCCCATCCTAGAAGATGTTTATGAGGGGTGGGATTCCATGATTGAGAGTATGAACTATGAAGACCATTGTTGTACAAAATGAGTGCCCTAAGTATGGGACATCAGTGGAGAGATTATGGTCCACCATACAAGATATTATTATCACCAGGTGGGATAAGTATTGCACACCTTTGCATTACTTGGCCCACTCATTGAATCCCAAGTTCTACACTAGTAAATGGTTCAATGGTGGGCCCTCACACAGAGTCCCTCCTCACATGGATGGAGAGATTTCATAGGGAAGGAAGATAGCAATTAGATGGTTATATCAGGATAGAGAAACACTTGATGAGGTGGAGGAGGGCGCTGTAGAATTTTACGCTGCCAATGGGATATTTGGAGGCTATGATGTGGTCAAAGACAGGGGGTTAAGAAATTCTATGCTTGGTGGGCAACTCATGGGGCAACATGCTCTATTCTATAGAAGTTAGCCTTGAGGGTCCTCACTCAAGTTACTTCATCCTCTAGTTGTGAGAGGAATTGGAGCCAATATGGGAACTTTTACAGTTTGAAGAAAAGTAGGCTTGAGCAGTCCAGGGCAAAGACGATGGTGTATGTGCACACCAACCTTTGTCTTATTTACAGGCAAAGAGAAGACTGGTTGAAGGGAAAGACAAAGATGTGGGATGTGTTTCCTGATGATATGGGTTTGGACAGCAGTGTTGAGTTGGCATTAGCCAACACGAATCTTAATGATCTAATCTAAGTCACATGACACGAGGACACGGGACACGAGTGTCCCCAAAATACGAGTGTCCCCACGGGACACGATGACCCTCGGAATCAGGACACATAGGACACGGTTTATATACATATATATTTTTTTTAAATATATTACAATTTAAAAATATAGACATATAGATCCAATAAAATTTAACATTTACAATTACAAATATTCAATAGAAATTACATTTACAATTACAAATATGAAATATTCAATAGAAATTAGATCATTCACAAATCACAACACATTTGTCATTCACAATCACAAATCACAATGAGACATTGAGACACATAGATGCATGTCAGAGACTCGGAACCATATTTCTCATTAAGTCATCAAAATCAAAATGTATTACATAGATGTCGGAATGCCACTGGGCACTGGCAAATGCCAAATATAGTCTAGACTAATAGTCTAATAGTAAATACAAAAAAGGGGTGGATCAAGATGGAAGAATCCCATCTGTCAATGATTCAATAGTCCTCCTCCATGCCTGAATCAACAAACTCATCACTGCCCTGATCCTCCTCCTCCTCCTCCTCCTCCTCCTCTCTGCCAATCTGACTAACTGCATCTACTGGTGTGGAGGATGACTCCTCCATACGATCACCCTCATCAAAAGTGATCGGCTCTAGCACTGGATCATTAAGATCCATGTTGGCTAATGCCAACTCAGTACTGCTGTCCAAACCCATCTCATCAGGAAAGACATCCCACATACGTGTCTTTCCCTTCACCCACTCCTCCCTCTTCCTGTAAATAAGACGAAGGTTGGAGTGCACATACACCATCATCTCTGCCCTGGACTGCTCAAGTCTGCTCTTCTTCACACTGTACAAGTTCCCATATGTGCTCCAATTCCTCTCACAACAAGAGGATGAAGTAACTTGAGAGAGGACCCTCAAGGCTATCTTTTGTAGAATAGGGCATGTTGCCCCATGAGTTGTCCACCAAACAAGGGGTTTCTTAACCCCCATGTCTCTAATCACCTCATATCCTCCAAATCTCCCGGTGCCACTAGAAAACTCATAAAATTCCTCCTCCACCACCTCAAGGTGGTCTCTATCCTGAAGTAGCCGTCTAAATGCTATCTTCCTCCCCTCTGAGATCTCTCCATCCATGTGAGGAGGGACTCTGGATGAGGGCCCCGACCCACCACTGAGCCAATCCTGAGCGTAGAACCTAGGGTTCAATGAGTGGGCCAAGCAATGCAAAGGTGTACAATTCTTATCCCACCTAGAGATAAGAATGCCCTGTATGATGGACCATAAGTTCTCTGCCGATGTCTCATACTCAGCACACTCATTCTCCATAACAATGGTCCTCATGGACTCAATCATGGAATCCCACCCCTCATAAACATCTCCTAGGATGGGCTGGTCCGTGTCTGCAAACCGCAACAAAGAAATGATTGGCTCCATGATCTTGATGCTAAGGACTACCCTATCCCACCAACCATCATCTAATACTGTGTCCTTCACCTTTTGTGAAGCATTCTGATCCGACTTTCTCCAAAAAGCCCAAAACTCTGAAATCACCATGGACCCAAGAGCGGTTTTTACCTCTCTCAATCTCTTGAGCATGATGAATGAGGAAGCAAACCGAGTATCTGCAACCTTCAACAATGAAAGATGTGTTTACTCTTTGTAGATTGTGAGGGCATTGGTGTGGTTTTGTACAAAGTTACGGATATGGCGAGCATCCTCAATAAGTTTGCCAATCCATGGCACATCTGAAGCAATAGATTTCAGTGCTAAATTCAAAGAATGGACAATGCAAGGTGTCCAAAATACCTGTAAGATCAATAAAAGAAAGTATAAATGAGTCATTGAGTCTAGACTCCTAGACTCTACAAGACTACAACTAACTACTAAGTTACTAACAGCTCAAAATTTCAAATAAATGAGTAAATTAACAATCACATACCTGTGGATGTTTAGCTTCCACAATCATGCCAGCAGCCTTGCAAACAGGTGCATTGTCCGTGATGATTTGTACACAAGAATCAACACCTACTTCTTCAATGGTTTTGATGAACAAATCACCCATATATTGTGCATCCTTGTATTTCCCAAGAGCATCCACCGCTTTCAAGAACACCGGTCCATTTGTGGAAGACACCATGAAATTGATGAGTGGATGGCGTGCTGGATCCGTCCATCCATCAGAAACAATACTAACACCCCATGTGGACCATTTTGATTTAATTGGATCAATAATTTTATCCACCTCCTTCTTTGCCTTAACTAACAATGTGGTTCTAAGCTTCTCTGAACTAGGAGGCACATAACCAGTTGGAGCTCGTTCCATTATAGATCGACACATCTCAAAGTACAATGGTGACCGTGCAACATTGAATGAGATGAAGTTGAGGTAGAAGAAAAATGCAATGGAGAGGTCTACCTCTTCTCGTGCCTCATGTTGGAAAATCCTATCCATTGGACCTCTTGAACTTGGCCTCTTTCTTGTTGGATAAGCAATAGCATCAACCCCACTCCTAGTGCTAGAGGGTTTCCTCAAGAATGGAAGAGGATCCTCATGATGAAATGTCTTGCTTGCTGCAGCCACCTTCCCTACCCCAACATGGTCTTCTCTTTCCATCTCCCTCCTTTAGTTAACACTCACAGCTTTGCATGAAGAAATCCCACAAGGGAGGGCCAACAAATGGCCTTTAACCCGGTAATAGGTGCTCTTGAATTCATGCCTGCAGAAATTGCAAGTCCAACACACATTGCCTCCCCCACCAAGCTTCGCTCCAACACCTTCTTTCCTTGTCACATACTTCCACAAAGGGTATTTACTCTCTTGTGCTTGTTGTTTTGCCAAAGCATGGCTATAATGAGGATGAGCTTCACTAGAACCGGTTGGAGCACTACTAGGAGCAGAAGGGGATGTGCTTGGAGGAGGAATAGGACGAGAGGGAATAGATGGGGCATTCTTCCCTTTCCTTTTCCCTCTACCTGCTGCCCTAGCTGGTTGAGACATTTTCCTTCAATCTTGATGGTGAAATCACACTTGAATCTCCTTCACCTGCAAGAAAACACTCTTGAATCTCCTTCACCTGCAAAAAAAATGACTTTGGGCTCACTCTAGCTCTCCCTCACACTCCCATCAGTTAGGAAATGACAAAACAAAAACCAAAAATTCGTTTTTATGGGCCCGCGGGCACCCTTTATCGCGATTTTCGTGTCTTGGAAAATCCCCACGCTGCACAGACTTAGGACACGCGTGTCCCGATTTCGGGACACGAAAAATCGCGTGTCCCCCACGTGGGGCCAGCGTGTCCGCGCCCAAACGTGGCCCACGGGACATGGGGACCCCTTAGGACGTGTCCTGTCTCTGAGGATCTAATGCTAGAGTCGGTAACTTATGATGATGGTGATCCTCTTGAGGGGCCATCCTCCACACCAACAAATGTAGATCCTGGGATGGGAAAAGAGGTGGAGGAGGAGGAGGATGAAGAAGAGAGCATTGCAGATTCTGTTGATTCAGGCATGGAGGAGGACTATTGACATATGAGATTCTTCCATCTTGATCTACCCCTTTTTTGTATTTGCCAATGGCATTCCGAAATCTATGTAATACATTTTGATTTTAATGACTTAATGAAAAAATTTATGACTCTATTAGTCTATCATTAACATATGCATTGTGATTTGTGAATGTGTAATGTGTATTGATTCTAATTTCTATTGAATATTTGTAAATGTTCTAGTTTCTAAAAAAAATTGGATCTATATGTCTATATTTTTTTAATATACATAATTTTAATATATATATATATATATATAATGTGTCCTTCGTGTCTTGATTCCAGGGGTCGTTGTGACCATGTCAGATACTCGTATTTCAGTGGCTTCCATGTCCCGCGTCCTCGGGTCAAGTTACTTAGCTTCTAGGGTATCACACATATAGAGTATTAGATGGAAAGATGGAAGAAATAGCATATTTGGGAATAAACAAGGTACTCATAGTGAATAAATCTTATTTCTCCTTAAAGTAGAATAACATACCGAGCTTATTTGAATTAGACAGTTAACACAAAATATAATTGAGTATAAACAAAATAGCAACACAATGCAAGTAGATCTCATATAATGAACATATTATGAATACTTCACAGTATATTCGTGCACATAAAAAAAACTCATTCATAACACAACTCATGTACCATGATTTGTGCCAAAGAGGTTGTCGAATGGCTTTTATTA
This sequence comes from Larix kaempferi, assembly GCA_027924585.1. Classification (NCBI taxonomy): domain Eukaryota; kingdom Viridiplantae; phylum Streptophyta; class Pinopsida; order Pinales; family Pinaceae; genus Larix; species Larix kaempferi. The sequence continues at coordinate 456,762 of BSBM01001023.1, forward strand.
TTCAAAGAAATCAATTACATAGCTTTGAGAGAGAATTTTAGAATCACAGAGGAAATCACATAAACTAGAGATTTCACAAAGCAATAGCCTATGAAGGTTTGAATCTAAAGAGTATTACAATATAGAATATATTTTTTCTTAAATCTTCACAGACACTAGTTGATCTTTGACACTCAAAGAAGTTACACTTTGCTCCAAAAATTGTTGATGACCTCGTTCTTTTGACCCTCTAGCCCTCCTTATACTCATCTTCTTCTTGAAATTAACCAACAAATTACTGATCCAATCTTGTTCTTAAAAGTAACAGGCACATTACTAATTCAGTCTTGTTCTTGAAAATAACGGGCAGATTACTGACCCAATCTTGTTCGTCTTTGTTGAACGGAACGAGAATAAGATGCTCCTGGTGCTCCTTGTGCTAGTGAAGATAATACTGTGTACTTTGCAATACCTTTCCATGCTTTTCCCATAGTGTAATTATGGGCTTTCATTTTCCTTACTACCATATCTAAATCTGTATAATGAGCATAGGTAGGGGGAGGCATATTTTTGAATCACTGTTATATGTAGTGTTGCACGGGTACACATCCCCAAGGGTAGGAAGCACGTTTCCACGCTCCCGCACGTCTCAAAAACTTGGAAACTGCATTGGAAACGTCCCCCCCACGTCCCTATTTGAAGGAAACTCAAGGAAACATAGAAGGGAAACGTTTTCCTCCTAAAAATGGCGTCCCCACGTTTCCTTTGACAGTTTTTTACCAAAAAAAATTAAATGATAAAGGGCCACATCGTCCACTATTTTCCTTCTCAGTAGCCTTGATTTCATTTTGCAGTCCAATATGGTTGTATTTCATTTTATTTCACTTGATATATGTTGTAAACTTGTATTAATCTTTAGATTATAAAATTATAGACTTTAATGACTTATGCTCCAACTTTCAAATTTTATGTATACTAATATAAATTTGGTAGTATTCCTGGTGGGGTCCCCTATGATGATGACCATGACGTACCCTTCAATGTTTCCTAAAATTTTGGGGGGGGTACTTCTGCATATGTTGTTTCTACGTTTCCTCACTCCCACGTCCCCACGTCCCAGAAACTTGGGGGAACATTGGTTATATGTGCAACACGAAACCATCAGCTAATTTATCCATTATCACTTGTCATTTTTATGCTTCTTCCATCTTTGTAACCCTTACAACATTGTTTCTACATTCAGCTATCATATTATAACAATGCTCCTTGGGGTACAAGTCTCCATTTCCATCCCACAGAGAAAGTAAACCTTGGTCCATTACATCTGTAAAGATAGCTTTGAAATAGGCCACATCCCTTAACAATTGATGAGCCTTTTGTTATCACACAAACTCTAGCTGCTAATAAAGATGTCCCAACAGGGATGGTAGAGGGTGAGCGGCTAGGAAGGTGTAACCAGCAATGGCCAAGTCCTCCGTTCAAGGAATGGAAGTCACACCGGACAAGGCTATTGTCACTTCAAACGAGGCACTTAGCCAAGTCAGGGGGGAGACCCCGCTCAACCAGTGATGGTTGAGAGACAAAAATACACCCAAATCCCAAAAGATGAAGAAATAGAAACAAGAGATGAGTGCTGATAGGATCCTAGACTTGACTTCAGCCAACAGATGGACACAAGTATAGAGTAAGTGTGCAAATGAGAACGTGACCAGCAATTAAATACAATGAAGTAATTAGATTGATGATTACATGGCTAAAATTAGTCTACGGATGCAAAATGAATTGGAAGTGGGGGATGAAGTAAAACTGCCCAAGGAAAGGGGTTAAAACAATGGATTAATAAACCTAGGGCAGAGAATAATCGATGTTAAAACACACTTCCAACACACGGTAGCTTGATTTCTTAAGGTAAAATGACGATTTAAAACCAAATCTAAACTACCCAGAACCCCAAAGTGACCCAGTAAAGCAAACAGAGAAAAACGCCCAAGTGGGGTGTTTGTAGCAAAGAGACCAATGCTAGTTCTATGGGTAAATGGAGTCGAAAAGCAACGTAACTTTGGATTTAGGAGTTTAAGAATAAATAAAAAGCGGGTTTGGAAAGAAAATTAAGTTTAAACAGTCAAATTTGTAGGTTTTAATATTTGGGGTTTATTTAGTGGTTTTGCAGCTTAACATTTGCAAATGAAACTGAAATGGAAGAGACAAGCAAGAATTGTACCCGGATAATGAAGATGAAGGCGTTGTGGAGTTGAAGACAAACCCTGGAGACCAAGTGCTAAGAAACCATGTGTTTTCCCTTAGCGTTTTTTATGTAGCCGGTTGACCAATGCGCCCTTGTACCTGCCACAGAGAGAATGAATCAGCAACTATAGCAAATAATCAAGGAAATCAGCAAATGAAAGACTCATAGTGAAGGAAAGCGAGATACAATAGTAAATTTCACTTCCCTTGTTAAAATCCCGAAGAGAGAAGCAACTAGGAGCTGCTAACTCAAGAGCTGCGCCCTCCCCAAGTGGTCCAGTCACCTGCAATTCGTTTTTGGCCAAAGAGTGATGGAGAAACCACACAATAACTTAGCAATGCACCAGCAACAAGCTAACAATCAACACCATAAGCATTCACCACCATATCACAAGCAAATTTGGAAGAATTGTCTCTCTATTGCTCAATCTCAAGTCTGAAAAATGCCAAGAAGATTTGTACAATGGGTGAGTGTCTTCTCCTATAGAGAAAGACCACTCTCAAAACCATATTCCCTCCAAAATGGAGGGCTGGGATCAACTCCCCAACAGTCAAATCGAATGGAGGAGAATGCTCCATGAGGGGGTGCGAATTGCCCTCTCTAGCACACATGTGGAGTAAGGGGCCCCTTCTGGGGCCCATACAATACATAAAACCAAGGTTGGGGGGTGTCTATATGGTGTTTTATCCCCCCAACTCATACAACCAAGGTCCAAATACAACAAATCATCAACAAATCGAATTTTCCAAGTGAGGAAAGACGCCCCCATGGGCAAATTCGACCCCACATAGTGAGTTGGCCAAAGGAGGGCCCCACCTCACAAATATAATGTCCAAACATCATGAAATTACCTTAGAAGTCACCCTTATATTAACCAGCCTTTGATTTTTTCCATTTGCCATAGTTGCCTTTGCCATACTTTGATTTTTCATTTAATTAACTGCTGGTTTTATTGTTGAAGGTGTAAATTGGGCTTTTGACCCACTTATAGTGCCCGGATTGTCGAACCTTCTGTTGCAATGCGATCGTGGACCCCAAAAATAGTAGACATGGTCACTTGAATGACCACGATCCATCACTTAGGCACTATTTGCCCAAAATCCATGATTTTTAATTAAAATAGGTCAATAATGACCCATAATAATTAAAAATCTCATCGTTGCCTCAACTTTTTCAAATTCTAATGCTTGGAGGCTCATATGGGACCCCGGAAGATAATAATTGACCAAAATCGAAATCTTGATCGCAACATTTTTTTCGGGTCCATTTTTGGCCTGGTCAACCTAGTTTGACCAAGTCAAATCTGGTCAACATGGTGCTGGTTGAATACCTGTATGCAATATGAAGCGATGGGCTTCCTTATACATGTTAGTACATTACTAAACAATATGATGCCAACATGGTGATCAAAAATACATAATATCTCAAAAATACAAGGCCCCTAGTGAGGTGGGCCCACCACATCCAAAAGACTCAAACTGTTATGCACAACCTATAGACTTGACCACCTAGCTGACTTTGGGTGAGGTGGAAAAACAAGGTGAAGGATAAGGGATGACAAGGACAAAGATCATGTGACCCTTTGGATGAATCGAGAAAGCGGGGCCTACTGAGATAAGCATACCATGACAAAACACAGGGAAGGGCTATGCCTCACAAATGGGTATAGTGCAGGGAAACCGCCACTGGTCATCTAACAAATACCTCACAACTCACATCCGTGCCTTAAGAAGACTCCGTGAGGATCTTTTCTAGAGCTGCTAAACTGGGTGTCCGGCAAACCGTAACTTGAGACTCTAGGGGACAATCTTGAGCTTGTCCCTTGCTCCCTCTCACCTCCTTGCCCCCAAGGGCTAGGTGAGGAAATAACCACTACAAAGCTGATATGTATGGCTGACCTGTGTCCATGTGTGTTTAAAAACACATTGCATGGATTTTACATTACATTTCATACTTAGCCTTTTTGGCTAGATTTTACATTTACAATAGCCTTTTTGGCTTGCTTTACATTTCTTCATTTCTTTTTACATCAAGGCCCTTTTGGGTTACATACATATCTCAATACATATAATCAAGGTGCTCATACTGCAAAGTAATGGGGGTGAGTGTACATGCTTCGATGACCAATGGGGAACACCCGGTGGGGCTACACAATCCTATACTGCATTGCAACAGCGGGGGCAACTGACAGGAGCAAATCCCAGGTTTGAGAGTGCATCTCACACACTAAAGAGCCGAGGCACAAAAGACAGGGAATCATGGCATACTCAAAGGTCAGTGGGGAAGGGGATCCTCAAGGTCACAAATCAAGCTCCAAGTCGGGAAAGACCAAAATGAATGAGTCAGATGGGTGGAGAAAGTGAAGGTGGATCCAAAGTCAGCTGCCAAGGGGGACTAAGTGACCAAATCTATACCAATAGTGGGGATATGATCCAGTGTACATAAACAGGAGCCTACTGAAAGGGGTGGACTAACATCACCAAGGGCCAAACACATCATAATGACAACTAGATCACCACATCAACATCATATGTAAAGTCAGTGTACTGTCATATATAAACAAGTCTAATCAACAACATGAGCAATAGAACATCAAATGCTATACCTGCCACACCATATACCTGTTGCTAAAGCTGACTCTGAAACTGGATCTCTACTGAATCCGGGCAATAAGTGGAAAACCAGCAATACTCTGTAGTACTCTCAATTAGAATATGGCTAGACCAATGTTGAAAAAGTCGGCATCGGCAAAAAGTCGGCAAGGGTCCCGAATACAACTTCTCGGCAACATCGGCGAAAAAATCGGGAAAAATCGGCAAAAGTCGGCAAACATTACAAAATACAAAATACATTCATTTTTTTCAGAATTTTAAACATATAACGCAACAATAACATCAGATAAACACATTGGAACATAAATATGGAGAAAGCGCTAGTATATAGATGTAGTGGATGCAAATAACTCGGAGTAGTCTAATTTCAATGACTCGGACTGCCAAAAAATACATAAAATTTTACAATTTTAATGAAAAATATATATATTAAAGATTCCAATCTATGATTCCAAACCATTAGAGACAAAATATTATCAAAATGGCACCAAGTGCAATACATATCTAAAACAAAATTGAAATAACATAATCATCAAAATCATTGTCTATGTTGAGATCATATTCATCAATAGCACCATGTTCCCCCACCTCTAGGCTCTAGGCCTTGCCTCTACCTCCAATCTCGAAGTTGATCCTCTAAGGACATCAATTAACACCCTACAATTTTGATGAAACTTCTTAATCCAAGCGTTAAAATAAGGTAGAAAGAGCTTCCCATGCTTAATAAGTGATTTTGCTTGAATGAAGGGTACATTTTTTATTAAGGTCATGACAAAGGAATTCAATCAACTTCAACAATCAGGCATTGACACCACCAACATCAAGGTACATAGAGATTTTGATTTGCTTCATTAAATTCCAATCCCTTACCCACATACATGATAGAATCCACTGGAAACATTGGAATCCTGAAATCCTGAAAACCACTAAGTCTGTTGAATTCTGAATGGGATCTAAAATTCTACTTTTTGCATATGAAGTTCGATGAGGTTGGAATCACTCTCAAAAACATCCTGAAACAATTAATGGTAATGTTAAAAATTCTTAAACATTACCATTTAGTATTGTTGACATCAATGTCACTTGTACAAAACTCATCAAATTTTAAAAAAAAAAACAACTCTTTTAAATCTGTGAAAAAATCCTCAATGATTTTTTCCAAAAAGTCGCGATTTTTTATAAAAAGTCGCGACTTGCCGAGTTTTTAAAAAAGCGCGATTTTTACTAGCTGATTTTTCGGCAGAGGCAAAGATGCACGACTTTTTGAAAAAGTCGCGATTTTTTGGCGACTTTTTCAACTCTGGGCTAGACAGCTGTCTCAATGGGCTTATGCAAAGCCTGGCAAGGAAGGGTGCCCCTGTAGACAATGATGTATACATGTCTGGACCAATACCAAAACCATCTGTCCCCACTGATATCTCTGCTCGGGGCAATCTGAACAAAAATGTATACCCCCTCTGAAGGCATCTGATCTCTGATCTGGAAAAAAAAGGTGCAGTATGACCCCTGACCACACAGTCTGTAGCATGGTAGCTCCAGCTAACATGGATGTGATAACACCTTTGCTTGAGCTTTCTGCACCAAATTCCTCTTAGTAATGACCATGTTTGCTTCCATAATTGTATTTGTTCTATCTCTTACTCCAAAGGCTTCCAATTGTTTTGGCATTCAGGATATTTATAACCATATTTGCAATTTCTACTTTATTTTCTAACTCATCCCAAGTACTTTTTATATCTTGCATGGAAGTACTGGCTAATGCATATTCATCTTGAACAATTATAAAATAGCTCCAATACTTTGTTAAATCCACAGCTATCTGGTCCCATACTAAGTGCCCCTTTAATGCAGCTCTTCCTACCAGTCTTTTAGATGCCTAGTCTACCTCTTTCTGTAACTTTCTTTTGGTAGCCTGCAATTCTCTGATAATATCTTCTCTTTTCTTTACTATGTCACGTAAGACCAGAATTTTATCATCCTTCTTCTTGATATTATCTTTCAGGGTGCTCAACTCTACTTCCTTCAGATACAAATCTGCCAAGACTTTAGCCAATTTATCTACACGGTCTTCTGGTACAGCTGGTAATGTGGTAATCCTTGAAGCTGCCATTTTGAGGTTTTCCATCTTGAGGGTAATATTTTCCTGCTGCATTTTTTCAAATTTATTCTTGTACTCTTGCATCTGTTTATAATTCTGCTCCTTTTCTTCCTGTATTGCTAGTAGCTCAGGTGTTTGCACATGTTCAGTCCCAGGAACTATGAGCTTTTTCTTCAGTACCTATATCTCTGCATCCTTCTCCTTGATCAATGATTGGATAGGTGTTGGATTGCTTCAATCCACACCCAATTCTATAATCTTGTTCTCTAGCTCAGTGATCTTCAATTGTTTAGCTTTATTGGCCACTTTTTCTTGCTTTAATTGTTTTTCAAGCTTGCTAACTAGAGCTTGGAGTTTATTAAAGATGACAATTGATTTCAACACATCTCTTAAAATCATCTACCCAGTTTGCCTGTGCCAATCTATTTTGTCTATAGGACTGAGTGCATCTACATCTACAGTAAACTGAGTGGCTTTCTAGTCGACTGATGTTTTTCGCATTTGTGTTGGTGTGGGTTCTAAGATAGCAATCTTGAACGTCCCCTCTTTCATATCTAAAGCAGACAACAACCTGGATTGTTCTCCTTCTGAAGTCCAACTCTGTGGATACAAGTCACTTTTTTATTCTTGATCTTCATATAATGGGAGAACATGCCAGATTTTGATTTTGAAGTACCTTGTTTAGAAGATGATGTTTCTTCTATGGGAAGAGTTATTGTAGGAAGTTGTTCAATAGTGAGAATAGATTTACTTGACGTGGCCTCCTGTCCCTGGTGTTCAACTATGATTCCTTGTAAATCAAGCCTACTTTTCTTGCTACTAGGTAGGTGTTGCCGCCTGGTTCCACACCTGGGGAAAACGCAGCAGAAGTCTTCAAGCTGCTGGTGTGGCCTTGGGGGCAAGACAGAGTCAAGTGCTGTCACTTGGGACTCGACTCCTCCGAGTAGGCTTTCCTAGCGAAACCAAGGGAGGTGGACCCTAAAAATGAAAAGAAAACTAAGGCGTCTAATCTAGGAGTTAGGAAAATATTTTTGGTAACCAAGAATAAACAGCATATACTTTGATCAAATAAAACAATCATTCATCATTTACTCCCATTTTAAAATAACCATCATTTAACTGCACATTCGTCAATAATATAAAATAAAATTTAAACAAGACCAGTGCCTTATAATGGAGTCAATAAACAAATGCATAAGCAGAAAAGTAGATGTTGTGCGAGTGTTCTTGGTTTATTTTAAATTAATGTGAAGGTGATCTTTTTATTATGGCAGGTGGGTTCCCAATATACGCAAGGTACGGGGGAACATGTCCGGAATTTTGAAGCGTGGCTTCCCTCTCAGGCTTGGGCTGAATCGGAGTCTCAAGGAGGTGTTCAGATGCTATACCAACGAGGGCAAGCCTAACGGTTTCCAAGAGGTCACTACTCAGTGTGGTCCCAAGCCTTCTGAGAAATTTGCCCACGACGACAAAATACGTGTTGTGCCGGATTTTCACAAAAAGGATTTTTTATTAGGGCGGTGTTGGATCCTATTACTAGTCATCCCCTCCTTTCTGATGTGTACCAACTAGATCAGACTAAGCTGCAAGTCGGCCACAGAGCATACGGGAGAAGACCTTGGTATTTTTTTAGAAAAAATTTATGAACCCAAATTTTATCTTTTTAAAACCCCAGGAGTCTCTTTTCAGGCACGTATTTCGGGCAAGCCCTCATACAGAAACCCTACTTCGGGAAAGCAAGGGGGGCGTTTTGAGTTTGTAAAAAAATGTGAAAAACTACGTTGTGAGTGAACTTGTGGCCCGCCAGTGGAACGGACCAACAAGGTTTATTTTAATCCTAGTTAATTTTATTAAGTGCCGAAAATCAAAGAAATAAACTACTCTAAAAATCACGCCATGAAAAGAGACGACACAGGCCACCCCTGGGGGGATGGGGTATGGGCGCTGGCTAGCCCACTTGCTCTCGTTTAATAGTTGTTTACAATGATTAGAGAAGTGCCCCAGTCGACTTAAAGTGACTTGGTGGCTTACAAAATTTGAGGAAAAAATGACCGGTTTTTAAAAAAATGAAAATTTGTCCTCCGGATTGCCTGGATCCTCGAAATTTCGGCAGCACTTCCTCCTACCTGTTCGTCTTTTGCTGCAAACCAGCAAGCAATAATTAGTATAAGATGCCCAAAAACACTTTAAGAGTGTCTTTGGAACACCTCCTAAAAAACCCAAAAAATTCTAAGTAAAAATTGCAAAAATTAACCAAGTAAAACAAGCAGTAATGCTAGTTTGGCTTGGGGTCTTTGCAAGCTTTATGAGCTGCAAATTGTATGCTCTTGGACAACCAAATATACTTTTAAAATCAAAACAACAACTACCCAGCAAAACTTAAAAGAAATTTGACAATTTTACTGCAAGTTTTTGAAAAGTAGATGCTAAATGAAGGAAAAATCTAACAGTTAAGAATATGAGCTTTGTAACTGTCTAAATCAAACCTTTATGAAATTATTCCTGATCTATTTAAAATGTGGACATGAGCATATAAATCAGAAATATTTCAAATAAAAGTAACCAGTTAACCAAAGAAAAATTTTTGCTTCTAAGAGCTGAGGAAGAGAGAAGAGACAGAATGGTCCTTGAAACCAAAGACTTTGGAAGCTTGGAAGTGGGAAACCGAGGGTGAGATCCACCAAAATGTGTACAGAAGAAGAAAATGGAGAGCAAACAAGCTATCCTCCTCTTCACACCTGTCAACCTGTAGCAAACAAAACTCACAGAAAAACCATCAAACTAGAAATGCACATGGTTAAAAATCAAAATAGTATGAGCATAAACAAATGAAACATATAAACTTTGAATCTCTAACCAATATGACAAATGCAAGAACAAATTAAAACAAACAAGATTAATTGTTCCTTCCCACAAAATCGTTACCAATCCTTCAAGCAGGCTAGTAGATGGCTGGAAATTACATGCCCAGAATTTGAACTTGCTACAAATCACTCCACATCATGAGACCATGAAACCACTCACAAAGTATCACACATATGGACCTCCAAAGTCTTTTTATTGATCAACAAAATAGCATAAACTTACAACATATTTCTGCTCACTCTCCAACTAGAGAAAATGGAGTGGGCAACCATGCTTAAATAGCCAAAGATGGAGAGAAATGGGTGGAATGAGTGGCATAACTCGTGGAGAAAATGGGGCTGCCCACTCCCATGTAATGGGCTGCCAAAATCAGCCCCAAATCAGCTAAAAATCAGCCATGTGACAGCCCATAAACATAGCTGCAAATTCCATGATTGAAGAGGCCCAATTTTGGGAAATATGCCCCCCTCAAATGGGGAAGTAATCCCACTAATATAGCTGCCCGGAATCTTTCCAAAATCAGCTCTTACAACTCCTAAAACATAGCTGAAAAAATCAGTCCATAAATCACTCCCAAAATTTAATATTTTTATTAAGTCATTTTTTCACTTTTTCAATTTTTTATGACTTTTTGGGGTTTTTTTACTTTTTTGGATTTTTGTGGAAAAATAATCACCCAAACATTAGAAAGAGTGGGTTTAGGGGTTTAGGGGGTGCTCTGAGTTAGAAAACGAGCACCCCTAAGGCAAAAAATACCTCCAGATGCCCCTTATAGGCCAATTACAAATTTTTTAATTGAACCATTAAAAAATGGCCCAATTTACGGAAAAAATAAAACTTGCCGAAAATTAAAAACAACCTAGGGGGACTTAGCACATGTCCATATGACTCAAAATTAACGCCTAGCATGTTCATATACATTGACCCATAGACTTTAACAATCCCCTAAGGCCCATCAGCCTCCCCAGGCATTCCAGCTTTGGAGGAGCAGGAGAAAAACCCATTAATTATGTTATGCACTAATGCAAGACATAATAGATAGGTGAAAAAACTCCTTGGAATACCTGACTTAGCCAAAAAGTCCTAGGGAACCAAGTCTTTTACAAAACACCATGCTAGTACGTTTTGTTACAAACCCCACAGGGCCATGGACATGTGGAAAATTTTAAAAACGGGGGCCTTTAAAAGGCCAGCTGGATTTCAAATCACCAAAAATGAACATGTATCATGTTCCACTCTGCCCGCTCGCTTGATAATCCAATCAAGTACAACTTAGTTGGCAACAGTAGGTCTTGACTCTACCCATCTATATCTATGGCTGACCGTAACTCTATCCCTGCTCTTTTCATCCCTACCTCCTGCTTCTGTGGAGTCTGAATAACCTATGGATGTTGTCTGTTATCTCCTTGTAGAATTTGCTTAACCTGCTCTCAGGTTTCTAAGTTGGCATTTTTTTCTAATTGCTCATTGGGTTGATCATTGATGTATGTATTCTGCCAACTTAGCCTTCTGTCTTTTCTCTGAAATGACCCTATGAGGATCATATCTCCACTTTGTTCCTTTTGGGAAGCTAAGCTCCTTTAGCATGTCCTCAGAAATAGACTGTGTTGTTCTAGTTTTAATAATTAAAGGCCCCACCTCTTTACGCATCTTGAATGTAATGGGGTTTTTATGCTTAGCAAAGTGAATAAAATCATAATCAAATCTCTGCCTGATGTACTCTAATGCAAATATCCTGGGAGTTAGAAAAGCAGGTAACTGATAAGGATCTAATTATGAACCATTGTGAGGGCATATAATAGTTTATATAAGGGACACCATTGTAAGGGCATATAATAGTTTATATTTGCCAATCACAATGTCTTAGTTTTTCATACCATTATAGCATTATAATTCAATTGCATAAAATCAATAGGATCACTAGAAGAAAGACAAAGCATAGGAACAAAGAACACAAGAATTTATCCTGGGAAACCCAATCGGGAGAAAACCCAGCAACCTTCGTATAGAGATGAATAATTCTGAGAACAGAGTACAATGATGAGAGAGATAAAGAAGAAAGTCTCTCTAAGTAAAACCCCCAAAACAGCTTCTCTCCTCTGTAGATGCGAGCTCCTCTCCAAGTGATACGAACTTGTGAGTGTGAGTGAATGTATCAAATGAGGAACATGACCCCTTTATTTATTCACTTGCCAAACTGACATTTTCCCTAATTGGGCCGACTTGACCTTGGGACAAATAAATAATGTTTATTTTAATCTTTTCTTTGGGTGAATTATGCCCGAGGTTTAAATTGATTCTTTCAAGGGTTTACATGATTAATTACATCAAGATCATCTCTCATAGGGGGTACAAATCAATACAATAAAATATAATAAGAATATCTTCCGAAGTTGCACAAATTCCAACACTCCCTCTCAACAAGGAAGGTATTCTTCGGTCATCATCAGCATCACGATCATCTGAGTTTCATCTATACATCTATACTATCTCAATCATCTCTATACATATTGAAGGTTGTCAACACAGTCTCAATCCTTCGAGAAGTGTCATCATGCATCAACTCCACCAATCCTTCAGTGAGTCCAAGAGTAGCCTCTCCATCCTACCTGGATGTCCGAGAGATAATCTTTACAATCTGCTTTACCATCTGCTACTTGTCTGTCTCATCTGCCGATGGGATCCTCCCATAGCTGGCTGAGAATCTGGACGAGCAAAGGTGCACGACCATCTACTACCTGTTCGTCTCATTTGTCGATGGGATACTCCCATACCTGGCCGAGAACCTGAACAAGTAGAGGTACCTGTGCAAGCATCACATGACCATCTACTACCTGTTCGTCTCATCTGGCGATGGGATTACTGCCATACATGGCTGAGAACCTGAACGAGTAGAGGCACCTGTGCGTAACCCGACCATCTACTACCTGTCCATCTCATCTGCCGATGGGATTGCTCCCATACCTGGATGAGAACCTGGACGAGTAAAGGTACCTGGGTGAAACCCGACCATCTACTACCTTTCCGTCTCATCTGCCGATGGGATTACTCCCATACCTGGATGAGTACCTGGACGAGTAAAAGGTACCTGAGTGAAAGCAGGGTAAACATCTCAATATCATCTTTCCCTCTCAAGGAGGGACACGTTCTCTTCTACTCCAAGTATTCCACAAAAGTATTCAAACTGTATCCTGGGAAGAGGCTTGGTGAGAACATCTGCAGTCTGATCATCTGTCAAAACAAACTGTAACTCAACCGCACCTTTCTGCACCATATCACGAATGAAGTGATACCGAATCTCTATATGCTTCGACTTGTCATGGAATACAGGATTCATTGACATCTGCACACAGCTTTGGTTATCACAGTGAATCACGGTTGGCTCTAGAATCTAACCAAACAATCCTACAAGGAGTTTCCAAATCCATACTGCTTCTCGGGCTGCTGTACTAGCATCCATATACTCGGCCTCTGCAGTACTAAGTGCTACTGAGTTCTGCTTCCTGCTGCACTAGGAAATCACTGCAGAACCCAAACTGAAGCAACATCCGGAAGTACTCTTCCTATCTGCAGCACATCCGGCTGAATTTGAGTCTGAAAACCCCTGCAATCTCAAGTCACACTCTGAAGCATATCTCAGGCCATATCTCACAATGCCACGCAAGTATCTGAGCACATGTTTTGCAGCAATCCAGTGAATTTGCCTCAGCTTGCACATGAACTAGCTGAGAGCATTCACAACAAAACATATATTTGGTCTGGTGTTCGACAAATACATCAAGGATCCAATCAACTGGCGATACATAGTGGGATCAATCAAATTTGAATCTGAAGCAGAATCCCTTAGCTTCTTCAAATTTGAATCCATCGGAGTGGCCATGGACTTGCAGTCCAACATCCCGAATCTCTTTAGAATATCTATGGTGTATTTTCCTTGACCTAGGAAAATCTCCTCCTGCCTCTGCCATACTTCTAATCCCAAGAAGTAATGCATCAATCCAAGATCTAGGAAAATCTCCTCCTGCCTCTGCCATACTTCTAATCCTAAGAAGTAATGCATCAATCCAAGATCCTTCATTTCGAACTCAAAGGCAAGTTTCTTCTTACACCATACGATAAGTTTCTCATTTCCAGTGAGAAACAGGTCATCAACATATAGTACCAAAATTAGTGGCTCATCATCTACAACCTTGTAGTAAAGTTTGGGGTTTGCATCACTCTTGGTAAATGCCAAACTCACCAGGAATCAGTCTATCCATCCATACCAAGCACGGGGTGCTTGCTTGAGTCCATACAGGGCCTTTTTCAGCCTGCATACGTGAGACTCCTTTCCATGGACAACAAATCCTTCTGGTCGTTCAATATCTACTTCTTCCTCAATAACACCATTGAGAAAAGTTGTCTTGACACCCATCTGATGCAACTTCCATCCCATAGCTAAAGCAATAGCAATGATCGATCTGATGGAAGTATATCGAGCCACAGAAGCAAATGTCTCATCATAATCGACTCCCTCTTTCTGAGAGAATCCTCTGGCAACAAATCTAGCCTTGTGTTTTTCAACACTACCATCTACTCCATGCTTGATTTTGTATAGCCACTTGGAAGTCACTACTAACTTCCCCTCAGGTCTCAGCACAACCTCCCACACATCATTCTTCATGATGGATTGGTATTCTTCCACCATGGCATCCTTCCAAACTTGGTGTCTGGATGCTTCTTCATAAGTGGTAGGTTATGAGTCAATGATGTGACTCGTCAATGCTACATAACTGGAGAACCTCTGAGGTCTTTTACTTTCTTGGAAAGTACCATGTGGAGCTTCATGCCCCTCTGCATCCTGCAAATTTTGTTGTGCCCATCTAGGCCTCTTCCAGCTTACGGCAATATCTCTAGGAACATCAACTCGCTCAACTGGATCGATGGGTTCATCCTTCTCTGCTAACTCCCTCTGAACTAGAGGGGGAGATGATCTCATCTCCTTTGGTTCTAACATCTCCTCATCATCAATCTCCATGTCTGATCCTTTGCCTTTCCTAACAGCCATTTCTTCTTCAAAGGACACATCCTTGCTGACTTCGATCTGTCTGGATCTTGGGATGTAGATTCTGTACGCCTTTGAAGACTCACTGTATCCCACGAAAGTTCCCTTCTTGCCTGAAGGTTCTAACTTCGTCCTCTTCTCCTTGGGCACATGTATATAGACTGGACAACCAAAGATCCGATGGTGGCCCACTTCTTGTTCCACTCCTGTGAAAGCTTCTTCTGAGGTCATCCTTCTAGGATGAGAGTCATAATTTGAATATTGACGGGATTCATGTGTCCACCACTTGTTCATCGAAGCAAGTCTCGTCATCCTTCTCTCGTAGGCCATATCACATGGTCTTTTTCCTACAAGTCAAATCCCGTCAGATGATTAGTGACATTGCGTGATCAAATTTAACTAATGTCTATTTCAATGCAATGACAATAGTTTACACTAGGCATCTTGGCTAATGTTTCAGCATAACAATCATAAACATGTCTCCCAAACACATATGGTAACTATCTAGATGTCTGTTATCTCCAATAGAACATGCCATCAAGGGTGTGCACTACTCTAAGCATGCAGGAAGGAGATATTATCTAGACTAGTTCCATCACGTGTTCATGGAATGTTGTGCATCTCATATGCATAACAAATACAACAATAGCCTACGGTACATCAAAAATTAAACTATATCAACTGCTCAACACACTTCCTGATAAATCTGCATATAATTTGATATGTATAAGACAAAACAGATCTATGTTGGCAATAAAGTCAAATACTTATCGTTTATTGTTTTTGTGTGTGGGCACCCACTGCCTTCTTGTGGGAACCATGACAGACCTTTGTTCTTGTAGTCTGGATCTTCATATCACCTTAACATAGGGAGAACTACAAGAAGAACTATGAACGATCATCATTCTTGACTTCTTGTGAGGAGTGTCTTCATCAACATCAGCAGTTAAGGCTTCATGCTTCCTTTTGTTTGAACTTCGACAATTACTAGCGTAATGACCATATGCCTTGCACCTGTAGCATTGTATCTGAGATAAATCCTTCTTCTTCTTCTGATCTGGAGGAGGACTTGATCTCCTACCTTGGTGCTTGTGATTGTGAAACTTTCTTTTCCTTCCCTTGCCTTTCTTGGCATGGGACATGAAATCTTGATTCTCCTCAGGTTGAGTGCCATGAAGTCTCTGCCTTGTTGTTATTCTTGTCTCTTCCTGAGTGCAATCTGCCCATAACTTTTCAAATTTGGGTAGCTTGGATCTACCGCTTATACTTTGAATGAATGACTCCCAAGATGGTGGGAGACCATTTAGAGTAGTAATGACAAGCTCCTTATCATCAATGGGATCTCCACCGGTACTGATCTTGTCCCTTAATTCTGTGATCCTCATGAAATATGAGGCAATGGATTCTGACTTGGACATCTTCATATTCGATAGATGGTTCCTCAATGTGAGTGTCACATTGATACTACTATGTTCAAATAGCTTCTTTATGGTTTTGAACATCTTTCCAGCAGTCTTCTTTCCTGATATTTGAGGAACCAAGTGGTCTCTAACTAAGTCCACCAAAATCCTTCTTGCTCTAGCATCATTCTTCCTCCAACGAGATTTGTCTTCTTCGGCTTCTGGTTTCGAGACCTTCTCATTGACAAACTACAAGAGATCATTTTCTTCTAGTAAGAGAAGAACCCTAGAGTTCCAAGAGATGAAGTTGGAAGCCCCTTCCAGACGATCTTCAACCTTCATTCCAATCATCCTGACTACAGATCTGAAGCGAAAACCCTAGCAAGAGCTAGGTCAAAAATGAGAGTTGGATTCTTGGAAAACTGACTCCATAGGGAGATGTGCCCTAGCAAGGCGAGTTGAGAAAAGGTAGGTTCGAGCCAAATCCTGTGGAAGGAGTAGGTCAAAAACCGAAACCCTAATTTCTGCAATAACTGCGGCTGCAAAATTAGGTCAAAAATGAAACTTCTCAGAATTGGATTCTGCCTTCACCAAAAGATGCGCCCTTCCTAGAGAGAAATTTCCAAGGCACGTTTTCCGCCAAAATGATGAATGAAGGCCTTAAAAAATGAAACCCTAGTTTCGGCAATGGTTTCTTCTAATACTGCTTTGAAACCATGTTAGTTTTTCATACCATTATAGCATTATAATTCAATTGCATAAGATCAATAGGATCACTAGAAGAAAGACAGCACAGGAACAAAGAACACGAGAATTTATCCTGGGAAACCCAATCGGGAGAAAACCCAGCAACCTTCGTATAGAGATGAATAATTCTGAGAACAGAGTACAATGATGAGAGAGATAAAGAAGAAAGTCTCAGGAAGTAAAAACCTAAAAACAGCTTCTCTTCTCTGCAGATGCGAGCTCCTCTCCAAGTGATGTGAACTTGTGAGTGTGAGTGAATGTATCAAATGAGGAACATGACCCCTTTATTTATACACTTGCCAAACTGGCCTTTTCCTTAACTGGGACGACTTGTCTAACTTGACTGGACCGACTTGACCTTGGGACAAATAAATAATGTTTATTTTAATCTTTTCTTTGGGTGAATTATCCCCGAGGTTTACATTGATTCTTTCAAGGGTTTACATGATTAGTTACATCAAGATCATATCCCATAGGAAGTACAAATCAATACAATAAAATATAATAAGAATATCTTCTGAAGTTGCACAAATTCCAACACAATGAAGGCATGTAAAGAGACTGATCTAAAGAAAAATCCTTGTTTATAAATCATATTTAGGCTTAATAAATAGTGTATAAACCTCAAAGCACTTTAACTAAATGTCCAAGATGCAACACCTTCAAGATCTCTAGTTCAACCTGAACGAATGGGAGATGCCAGTAGAGTTCAGAGGGAAATCACATGGAATTGAAATGGAAGCAAAAATTTCTTGATACAAAGTGTTTTAAGTCCAAAAGCCTCCGATGGACATTCTGAAATGCTTTGACACAGTATTACATAGTTTTAAATTTTTGCCTTTTTTTGATAGATATCCTAGAATTTCGTAGATACTTTTGAATGAAATATTGAGTTCTAAAACAGAATTTTGCCTCTCTAATCTTTGCATGTTTTTCTAGGCATCTAATGAAAAAGATTAGCCTTGTGTTTTGTTTGTTTGGAGGTTGCATATATGAACTTTTAGAAACTAATCATTTGATTGAAGGCCCAACCATATAAAATTATCAGCATTCGTTATATGCACACAAACATCAAAATATGTTTAATAAGCTCAAAATTAAGTTAAAAAATGAATGATAAACAAACCATCCACTCCACAAGCACACACAGCAAACTATTAAAAATTAATCTTGTCCACCACATAAATAAATATCCTTCTATTGTGTCATAAGGTAGAGGATAATTTATTAATTTACTCCAGGGTATGATAATCTACCTTTGCTTCAGCCAAAGCCATGACCAGATCTTCAGGTTTCTCTCTCCGAATAGCTCTCTCATCAATATCTGCAGTCTAAAGTAAATTGATTGTCTTAAAAATAGTAATGTGCTGACAAGTAGAATCACTGCTCATTACAAAATTAATAAATAAATAGATGAAACCTATGAGAACATACCATGACAGAGAAATTAAACCCCATCTCTCTTAGAATAGATTGGCGAGCTGCCGAAGCTGAACCTAATATAATCTGTGTAGATCAAAGCCGCAGCATCATAATATATATTAGAAATGGTAACAGAATAGAAGTACAAGATACCAGACCCATCGACTAATATCACCAAAAAACAAAGATTCTCAAACAATGCAATAAACCATGCAGTATGTAGAATTTTTGGACAGAATGTAGAAATAAGTCCCAGACTCTACAGTTACAAATAGGCAATAGCCAGCCCTCAGGCTTCACATAACTCAGGTTATGTGCATAGGATATTGATGAACACTAGTTTTTAGTATTTTACCTGTTCTATATCTTGTTCTTTAACTGGTATAAGATATTGTTTGTTCTGGTTTTCATACTTTCATTGTACAACTGCCTCAGACTAATTTCCACCCTTTATTCCTTTTGACGGTAACCTTTTTCCCTCAAGCATTGACTGTTTATTTTCTATGCTTCCTCTAACAAAGCTTGCAGTTACTGAATTATCAGTTCAATTCTACCTCCTAAAATATGCTAGCCATTCACTTTATTTCTCCTCCCTTTGCTTTAGAAGGTTGACCATCAAAATTTGGAATCCTATGCTTTCTTGTGTCTTTTGGATGCTTCCAACTTCTAGACAATCTATCCTAAAACAAATCCGTGCATCTGGAGCAGATACAATTTCTCCGTTAAAAAACAATCTAGGAAAGCTATTGAGCTCCAAAGGAGCTGATCTACGAAAATCATTGACTATCCAGCCTCACACTTGAAATTTTCTATGAGCTCCTTGGTAGAGTCACAGAATTGACAACTCTTGACACCCTTTTTCCCTTATTTTTTTTTCATTTTCACTTCCCTGTAACTCTGTATTAGTCCATTTTAATGCTTATTTGCGAGATTTAGGTTCAAGGTTTTTTCCATTGCATTTCTTGGTATTTCATTGAATTAATATTAGCATTAGGAAGAAACAGCGTCTTTTCACATTTACTTTTGAATAATGACTCAAGTTAGGAATTGTTATAGATCCATGTCTTGCAGATGCAGGAATCAACCACCACCAACCATGGAAAAGATATTCAAAGATGAATTACATGGTTTTAATTATGGACGATGGATTTTATAAACCCATTTGTATAAATTCATTCTTATAAAATTTTATATGTTCCAAATTAATTTGGGTAGCTACAATTTATTTGTTGGTTGCTTCAAGTTATGATTTTAATTGTTTAAGATAAAGGACAATAGATTGGGGGCGGATATGAGTGCGGATTTGATTTTCTACAAGATTTGAAGATCTCCATTGAATATACCATGGATCTAAGAATTCAAACACCATTAAAAGTCACTTGGGATGTATTTTGAGCAAATTGTTATAACCCATATCCCATATTTCGAATTTGTCTTCAACCACCAAGATGTGCCATGGATTTGGATCATCTTCAATCATCTTGGATGTGGAGTGAATCTTGCAACTAATGATAAGATTAGCTTTGAGTTGTTAGCAAAGATCTTGGAGTTATTTATGAGTTGGTTTTGAAGATGCTAAAGATTAGCAAATTGTTGTAACCACTTGAGCAACTTGTGGATCTGAATTCATTATTTGTTATTTTAGCTTCAAGCAAGTTCATGTATAAAAGAGAGTGTGTTCTCCATTCTATGGGAGGACTCTTAGAGTATATGTCCAATCTATAATGGAAGAAATCACTTTTTATGAGATCGTGTGATAATGTAGATTGTAGTTTTATTATTTTCTATGTAGTGTAATTTAGTATATTTTATGATGTTGTAGCTTTTAGTTTGTTGCTCTCTTGGGAAAAAGCTCACTCCATGAGATCATAGCATTATGCAAAGTAGTATTATTTTATTTATTTTGTGTTTTAATTCATTTTTACAAGTGATTTATTTTCCGCAAGTATGTGTTAATTCAATTTGTTTAATTATGCAAACACGTTTTAATTTTCCGCAAATGATTATATTTAATTCATAGACTAGTTTTCCTTAGAGCTTGCCAAAAACGAGAGCGGTGATTTATGGAAATAAGAAATTCCTAAATCTTGCCAATAGATAACCTGGTAACAACAGGGTCTCAATAACTAGATCAATGTTCAAGTACATGATCATTGCCAAGAGGGATTGAGTTAGCTCTTATTTATGAAATGTGATGAGCGATGCAATTTCCTTCTCTTAGAAGCATATTAGATAAATCAATGCAAGAAAAGAAGTGTAACCTGCATATATAGTGCACGACATCTCCCAAGCATTTGGAGCCCACATTGACAATTAATGCTTGAACTCTTTAATTACTAAGGTAAATAATTATCCCAACAGTTTGGGTCATTGCCGAGGAGATGTCAAGAGTGCAATAGCACTTGTATTGGTTTCAGATGATACATGGTATCGAGGCCTACAAACATGATTGTTGGTTACATTCTCTAGAAGATATCATACGTAGTGGCTTGCATTTAACTTAGGTCATATAGATGCATGAGTTAAATTGGAAGATTTTTATGGTGCAGTAAGAGCCACCCACGGTACTAATCTCTTTTGCAGGAAGCTTGGCGAGTGGAAGAAAGCATTGGTGAATGAGTATTCCACTGGAGAAGGAGAAAGGGGATGTCGAAACCTTTAAGCTTGCATCTAGATTGATTATTGGGTATGTGGTTAATCTCCATTATTTTTATGTAGCATCTTGGGTTGTTGAATCTTTTATTTTCATTTTTTTAACCATGTACCATTATTCACACATCCTACCTTCTCTCTTATCCCCTCTTTTCATCACTTCTCTTTATCTTTTACTCCTATACAGTCTTCCTTGCATTGTCTCAATCATTTTTTTGCCCCTACTTTCACACATTATTCATATGCTTCTCTTCCCTTGTTTTCCTTTCCTTGCTCTCAAAATTCCTTCTTCCATCTTATCTCTTATTGCCCTCTTGCTTCCCTACTTTTCTTCTCCTTTCTTTTGTTTTTCTTCCTTCCTTTTCTATCCATTAAACCATGATCCTTTTTCATTTTAGACCCTTTACAACCTTTGATTCTTCATCATCCATGACATCTACCCCACACTAGTTTCTTTTCTTGGGCATAAATGACAAATACACATTATTCAATAACTTGATGATGGTTGTATTCCTTCATCACATTTGCAAAGCCATCATCATACAAGAATCCTAATCTCATTTGTGAAAACTATTTTATGGATAAAGAGACATTCCGTGGACTCTCTTGAATTCACACGGTGGTTATGTCAGGCTCTCATTATCTCAATCTCATATTTCCAATAATGGGACACTTCATGGACTCCCTTGACTTCCCATCATGGTTATGTCAGGATCTCGTTACCACATTTTGAATTAGATGTTTGATTCTTCTTCCATTCCTGATTTAGGTGTCTTTTAGCATTTTTCTACAGATCTTGTATAGGTCATATCGTACAATATAAGATCTGGGTATTTCGATTTTTAGTATGTGGATGTATTACAATGTGAATCTTACACCTACAAAATTTCACACATGCCCAGATCATAATTTGGGAGAGATAGATTGTTGATCATAGTCTTATGGCATTTTGGATCAGTGGCCTCGCTGAAAACACAGTTGGACAATCTTGTTTTGAACTTTTGAGAGACCATAAGGGCATATTTTTAAAACTTATTTCTATCTCAAATAGCTCTTGAAATCTAGTTTCTAACAGACTTTGAATTTCTCAATTTGGATTTCAAATGAAAAAGATATGGTCAAAAACTTACCAGATGTCAAGCAAGAAATTCAATAACAGATTTGGGACAAGTCACAAGTCAATTTCTGGTAGACCAAATGGATAGATCTTTCAAACCTGTTTCTAGGGTATCTCCTATGAATCTAGTTTACAACCCAACTTGAATCACTTTATTTCAATATCATACGAAAAAGTTATGCCCAAAATACTAATTGCCTATCATAAATCTGCACTAGTAAAACTCTGTTTCCTAGGTTATTCATTGATATATTTGAAACATTAATTATTTATGATTTTAAAACATGTTTCTATTGGACATAACTATATAAATCTACTTTTATTTCCAATTTGAATCAAGTTGATCAATCATTAAAGGAAAAAGTTATACCCAAAACCGTGACTATTGGTCTAGGCTGGAAATCCCTAATGGGCCACCACCGTATCTAATCATCAAAAGGTGTGAAGTCTCACCAAATACGGATTTGCCCCATCCCACAGTTACCTTTCATGGAGTCTAGGGAGTCCATGATAGTGAGGTATGTATTGTATGTTCCTGGGTTGAAGAAGAATTTGATATCAGTTTCCACTATAGAGGATAGGGGATTTGTGGTGTTGTTCTGAAATGGGCATGTACTCAGTCATCCCAAGGGATCAGGTGACACTACAACTGCAATGATTGGTGTCAGATGTGGAAAACTATACAAACTCAAGTTTCAGCCCATTCATGCCTTGGCACACAGCAGCAACAGCAATTGTGAGTTATGCAAGTTGTGGCATTGGAGGATGGCCCATTTGCACCATCCGCTCCGAGGATGTTGAGAGATATGGTTACAGGTTTGCCAAAGTTTAGCAACGAGCATAGTGATTTGTGCAAGGGATGTGCTCTTGGAAAGTATGCCAAGACTGCTTTCCCCATCAGTGACAGCAGGTTAGCAGGGATACTTGATTTGATACATTTTGATCGTTGTGGTCCGATGTCTTTTGTCTCATTGAAAGGTTATGAGTATTATGTGACCTGCATTAATGACTACTCCAGGAAGACCTGGATTTATTTCCTGAAGAGCAAAGAGTCGAAAGAAGTCTTTCAACAGTTCCATGAGTTTAAAGCTCTTATGGAGAACCAAACGGGAAGGAAGATTCAGGTATTGAGGACAGATAATGGGGGTGAGTATACCTCTCCAAGGATTTTAATGAATTTTGTGCAAGGGAGGGGATTAAAAGACAGTTGACAGTTCCATATACCCCACAGCAGAATGTGGTTGCTGAGAGAAAGAATCAAGCTATTGTCGGGGCAGCTAGAGCTATGCTGCATGATCAGAGTTTACCATTCTTTCTTTGGGATGAGGTTTGCAACACTACGGTATACATTCAAAACAGGAGTCCTCATAAGGTTTTGGGGTGTAAGACTCGTGAAGAGGCTTTTACAGGGAAGAAGCCTGAGGTTGGGCACTTTAGGATCTTTGGATGCTTGACTTACTCACATGTCCCTTTGGAGAAGAGAACAAAGTTGGAGCCCATGGCAAAAAAGGGTATTTTTGTTGGGTATGATGAGACTTCTAAGGCCTATCGCATATACACTCCTACCAGGAGACAGATAGTTGTGAGATGGGAGGTGAGATTTGAGGAGGATCTGGCCTTCAGGAAGTCACATGGGTTAGAGAAGGGGGAGCAGCAGGCTCCTACACCTCAAGTGAGTAAATTGCAGAGTACAGGATCACAGGTATCGAGGGTGATAGGTCAACAGGTTACAGGTTCATATGGTACAGGTTCACAAAGTACAAGTTCATCACGGACAGGTTCACAAGTTACAAGTACATCTTTTTCAGATACACAGTTAGTTGATAGGGATGAGCAGGAGGAGTTCCCTCCACAGGAGGTTACTTCAGGAAAGAGGAATCCTAAGTGGCTTCAAGACACCTTAAAAGAAGCCCAGGAGCCTGTGGGGAATCCCAAGAGGATTATGATGGAGAGTAAGGTGCAAGAGAGATTTTGTAGCTATTTAGCTATGCTGAGCAGTATCAATGAGTCTGAGCCTTCTTCTTATGAGGAGACAGCAGGCCAGCAAGTCTAGAGAGATTCCATGGTGGAAGAGTATGCTTCCATCATGAAGAATGATGTATGGGAGGTTGTTCCAAGACCTGAAGGGAAGTCAATGGTGACTTCCAAGTGGCTCTACAAAATAAAGCATGCGGCAAATGGCAGCATCGAGAAGTACAAGGCTCGATTTGTGGCGCAGGGTTTCTCGCGGGTAAAGGGAGTCAATTATGAGGACCTTCGCTCTAGTTGCTCGGTACACTTTGATCAGGGCAGTGATCTCCATTGCAACAGAGATGGGTTGGAAGATCCACCAGATGCATGTGACAACAACATTTCTAAATGGCTTCATACAGAAGGAGGTGTACATTGAGCAGCCAGAGGACTTTAAGGTGCATGGGAAAGAGTCTCATGTATGTTGATTGAAAAAGGTGTTATATGGACCGAAGCAAGCTCCAAGAGCTTGGTATTCGAGGATAGATATTTATTTGCAGCAGATGGGTTTCGAGAAGAGTGAGGCAGATCCCAATCTCTATTATATTGTGGTTGACGGGGAGCCACTCATTCTTGTACTGTATGTGGATGACTTGTTTATTACAGGTGCAGAGAAACTCATAGCCAATTGCAAGAGAGATCTTGCTTCTGAGTTTGAAATGAAATACATCAGGTTGATGCATTACTTTTTGGGTATGGAGGTTTGGCATGAGGATGGGCATATCTTTTTAGGACAGGGAAGGTATGCAGTTGACATGCTGCAGAGGTTTCAGATGGACGACTATAGGCCTATGACCACACCTATGACAACCAACTGGAAGAAGTTGGTTGCTTCTGAGAGTGAGTTGGTTGATCCCACCAGGTATCGTCAAGTTATAGGGTCTTTGATGTATCTGGTCAACACTAGGCCAGATCTTTGTTGCTATCAATACTTTGAGTCAGTATATGGTTGAGGCCAAGAGAGTGCACCGAGTGGCAACGAAGCATGTGCTTAGGTATCTTCGAGGTACAGTGGACTATGGACTGGGCTATGTGAGAGGAGATGGAATACAGTTAATTGGTTATATAGATTATGACTAGGCAGGTAGTGCAATGTACAGGAAAATCACTTCTAGGTGTTGTTTCAGTTTGGGCTCGGCAATTGTGTCATGGCTCAACAGGAAACAAAATTCGGTGGCAGTGAGTTCTGCAAAGGAAAAATACATGGCAGCTAGTCAGGCTAGTTGTTAGGTCATTTGGCTTCGCAAGATGCTAGTAATTTTATTTGATCAGCAATTAAGGCCCACAGTGATTTAGTGCAATAATCAGAGTTGCATAAAACTCGCGAAGAATCCGGTATTTCATGACAGGTCTAAACACATTGAGATCATATATCATTTCATTCAGGATCATGTTCAGAAAGGGGCAATTGAGCTTTAGTATGTGTCCACCGATGAGCAAGTAGCAGACATTCTCACAAAGTCACTAATGAAGGGCAAGTTTGTATTTTTCAAGGACAAGATGGGAGTGGTGAAGAACACTTTCCTCATTAAGAGGGAGTGTTGAAAAAGTTAACTTAGACAAGTGTTTTCCTTAGCTTGGTGCCTAGCCTAGGAAAAGTGTCCATCATGACCCTAAGTTATTAACTTTATGAGATATAAAGTTAAAGTGACTTTTTAATTAATATTTATGAGAAGTGATTTAAGGTGCCCTAAGTTATGTCAACGAAGAATTAAAACACAACCGTTGATCTTGATGGCTATGATTCAATCTTAGCCATTAGATCTTAGGGTTAGGTCATTATCATAATGAGAGTTTATAAAAAGAACTTAGAAGGAAAAGGTACCAATTCAATATTATGTTTATTTTTCTTGAGAAGAGAAGAAAAGGCGAGGACAGAAAGAGAGAAGATGAGCAAGAGGAATTGTCAGAGATTGAAGAGGCACACAAATCAAGATAAGCAGCAGCATAGAGAAGGTCGTACAACTAAGAGAGCTTGCAATCCGTACAGCAGGGGTTTACAGGTCTGTTCAGTGAGATATTAGATGATCGTACAGCAAAGATTAAGCACAGAAACTGAGGAGCTAGTCTACACGCAGATCGAGGTATTATTGTTAACTATACAGGGCAATACGAAACAGGTATTATTTTTGGGCAACGTACAACAATTTCTAGGCACAAATCTCAAGGTATATTGCTAAGAGAGCTAAGTCATACAGTTGTACGATTCACTGATCAGATTTGGTTCATATTTCGAGGTTGCTTGGCAAAGATAAGTACTTGGATTATTGTTGTCCATACATATTTGTAAGCAAGAAATTTATGAGTTCGTTCATCGTAATAAATTACTCTCTCTCACTGGTTCTCCCGCAAGGGTTTTTCTAGGGTCATTTGACCAAAAACATCTGTGTCAAATTAATGATGTGTTTTTATTGTTTTCTTTTCAATATTTGAAATAAGATTCATTGTGTTTCCTATTTATGAGAAAATCAGAAAATTTTATTTGCAAAGATAAGTACTTGGATTATTGTTGTCCATACATATTTGTAAGCAAGAAATTTATGAGTTCGTTCATCGTAATAAATTACTCTCTCTCACTGGTTCTCCCGCAAGGGTTTTTCTAGGGTCATTTGACCAAAAACATCTGTGTCAAATTAATGATGTGTTTTTATTGTTTTCTTTTCAATATTTGAAATAAGATTCATTGTGTTTCCTATTTATGAGAAAATCAGAAAATTTTATTTGCATGCACATGTGGGTTTGGGCATTAAACTAAATCTCATTGAAACTTGAAACCGGGGTTGGATCTATGGAAAATCTTCAATCTTCTCACACCAAGCCCTAGGGGTTTGTTTGAGACCATACAAGGATTTTTTAAGCCTACACACAAGTGAAGAGTCTTGGATAAATCCAGGAGGTTGCTCCATGTATATCTCTTCATGCAAATCTCCATCAAGAAAGGCACTGTTAACATCCATTTCGTGTACTGTCCACTTATGAAATGTAGTGATAGAGAGAACAAGGCAAATAGAATTTATTTCAGCCACAGATGCAAACGTTTCAGAATAGTCAATGGCCTCAACCTAAGAAAAAACTTTATTGTCTACAGTACCATCCAATACATACTTGGTACGATATACCCACTTGCACCGAACCGATTTTTTGCCTTTTGGAAGAGGGACCCGTTATCACCAAACTTGTAGTTGCCCCTAGAGATGAATCCAAGATGAATGGCAAAAGGGATGGGCAACCAAAGAGGTGCAACCAAGATAGCCTCAACTCCCAATGGATGGTTGTCACGCCAATCGAGGCAATCTTCACTTTATTTTATCTAGCCCAAGACAACAAAGGGGGAGACCCAGATCTGCTCCCAACAGGAGAGATCAAACCAAAACACCAAATCAAATCAAGAATGGGTGAAATACGTAAGGTGTATGGTGAACCCTAGATCTATGGATGAAGTCACAAGATGAGAAATAGGTTGGATCAAGGGGTTTAAGCAGTGTGGCTTTGGCCCATTATGAATGTGAGAGTGACTTATGATATTTGAAATAAGACCCAAGATTAGGGTACTAGTCAATTATGAGAAAATCCACTACCTTGGGAACCGTGTCCAATGTAGGGTAGTTAAGGACCGAATTGGGGCTAACCAGTACCAAAGGTGGGCTTGATTGATGGATATGACAATGTCAAGGTACTCAAGCAACCAAAACAAGGATCAAACCACAAGCAAACTCAACAGTCCAAGAAAGTCGAATTGGCTTGGAAGAGATCAAGGCCTTGGGAAATGGGCCAAATGGAGTTGGATGCCCACCAAACTGTAGATCAGGAATGTTGAAGTATAAAGCTTGGTGGGTTTAGAAAATTAGGATCATCCAATGGCTAGATCTCAATAGATCTGAGATTGAAATGTGTCACAAAGTGACCCAAGTGGGGCTCAACCCTCAAAATGAGGAATGGGGCCCACAAGGTGAAAATCACTGAAGTGACACACTAGGGATAGGTTATCAAATGTGTAGATGATGGATCAAGTGGGATCTCACCTACCTAGGTGCTAGATCCTAGCAAACTCACCTCTCCTAGGAAGTGAGACCTCCCTTGGAGAGACAATTTTGCCTTGGGAAATGGGTCAAATGAAGGCCAATCCTCACCAAACTATAGATCCGGATCACCGTGGATGCTATAGAGGTGGGTTTTAAATTTTATACCCAAAAGCCAAGTGGATCTTGCTAGATCTGAAAATTTGTAAAATGAGGGTTTTGAAATATGAGGGTTTGAAGTAACTTAGACAAATGGATAGACCATGGAATGAGAAATTACCTTGAGATCATACCTGAGTGATGGATGAAGATGCCTTGTTGTTGAGGAAGACTCTCGCAGAGATCAAATGAGAAATTGTTGATTTCGCTTGCCAAAATGATGCCCTAACCCACAAGTGCGACCTCCTTTTCTTGACAACCAAGGAAAGCGATTTCAATCAGTTGAGCAACAATGGAGGAAATACAAATGAAAAGCAAATGATAACATGAAATAGAAGGTCCTAAGACAGTAATACTCCCTGTTACCGACGAAGAAACCCAAGAAAGAAGTAGAGAGGGTCCTCCCCTACCAATACGTCCTCCTCAAATCAATTCGGCCTCCACCTGTAGATGACAAAAACGTAGTACAAAAGATAGCAAGACAAGATCTCCAAAAACCCAGTGCAAAGGAAGAATCAACGAACGAACTCCAAAAGCATTTCACCACAACACAACAGATAGATGCAATAATAATTCTCTATTCCAATAATCCAGAGCCAAAAGTCTTCCTTACAATGAGAAGCTCTCTCCTTTAAATAGGATGGAGAGAGGCCATAATCCTAACCACTTTTTGAATGAGTGGCTAAGATTAAAAGATCAAAAGATCTAATCAATGGTTGAGATGAACTCAACAATACAATACATGGATCAATAATAAAATATAACAATATGTGGACAAACTCGCCCTAAGAGAGGGGATCCCACCAAATCATAATAATAAAATATAAGATCTAGCTCATTGTGGGTCCAAGGGTAATTTTTAACACCCTTAGTCAATCCCCATGGCACAATATCCAAGAATAGATGATCTAGACACCAAATCGTGCCTCTCTGGGAAAGTCGTGAGCCTTGGAAGGCTCCATAAATCATCAAAAAATGCCATGAGTGATGGATGTGGGTCCCAATGAAACTGAAACTACTGGAGAAGGTGTGGAAGACATCCCACTCATCATCACAAATCATCCCATGCCATAACCTTACCTCAGTAGCCCAAATCGAATTCCTCTGTAGCCATTTTCACCATTTCTGGACTACCTCAGGAAGTGTGAAACTGCCCAAACTGCCTCCTGGAATGCCCGGCTCCAAAAAGTAAGGCAACCAGGCTGTCTGGGAGGGGGGTAATATGGTAATAACAAGTGGCTGGACCACTCCCTCCATCAATAGCGCTCTAGGTGAACCAATCAAATCTCTGCTCTACTCTGACAGGGCCTCCGACAAGCCAAAACTGCACTAGAATAGCCAATTGAGGCTAAAACATCACTGTAATTGCCCGGAACTGAAAACAGACTGTCTCATTGGACTCAGAAGGTCCAAATCCATCTAAAGTGAGTACTCATACACTATATAGACCTCTGCATGGTTAAAAATAAATGCTCATCATATCCGGCATACCAAATAATAATAATCTACAAAAGTGCTGAAAAGCACAAATCATCATCATAAGCCTGAAACCACTGCATAAGCCCACCATGGTGACCTGTACCAGACCATATATCATCTATCTGTATCATCTGAGGTTTGCTACCTCATGTCCCGTGGTTGACTTTTGGTCAAACTGGGTTTGACCAAGTCAACATGACTAAAATATAACTCAAACTGTCATCAAGTTGTTGCAAGGTGTCCAAGGTTAAAACATGCTTTACAATCCATTCACATAGCAATTATAACAAATAGCAATCATTACTGGCGATCTAAATCCAAATATAATAGGTCATTAATTATTATTTATTACTTAGACAAGACTTTCAAGACCATACTCACTTCATAGTTGTTATCAATTTGCTAGTGAAGGGTGAAGGCTAAAAATAACATGGTTAGGTCAAAGGATGACTTACTGACTTAACACTGTGACACTTTGGAAATGGAAAAGGGAATACACACCATAGCATATAGTGGACAAGCAATAACACAGGGAATGGCAGTGTCTCACAAATGGGTAAGTTGTTCAAAGAGTGTTTATTCACCTTGACAGATGCGCACAATCCATAATACAAATGAGGCTAGCAATCTTTTTGATATAGAGTTTAAGTTCCATTGCTTTTTGGGCCTATAGTTTCCATAGCCTTTGATCTATGTGTGTTTATAAACACATTGCATAGATTTATATTTCATTAGGCTTTTTGCTGCAGGTGTGTTTTTAAGGCACTTGTTTACCTGAGCACTTCTAGGTGTGTCATAGACAGCTTGTTTACCTAGGTATTTACATTTCACAAAAGATATAACATTTGATACTTCAGAGCCATTTTCATTTGGCTTGCCTTTCATTCATGTGTGTTGAGAAACACATTGCATGAATGGGCTTTTCATACAAGATACAACCTTTCATTTCCATACTTTGTATTCATGGCAGCACTAAAAGTTTCAGGTTTAGCCAACAACATCTTTAGTGACTAGGGGGACTAAGCCAACTCACCAAAGGTAAGTTTTGTCACCAACTCAGAGCGGAGACACAATAAATAGGGAAGCTCATCCAATACGGAGGCTACAGTGGGGGAAGGTCCTCCATGCCACTAGTCAAGTAGTAAGTCAAGGTAATGAACAAACTGGGTAAGTCATGGATGGATGAAGAAAGTGAATAATGAGACCAACACTTGCAAGCCAAAGTATGGTGGGAATAATCACCTTTATTCTCCCTAGGGAGGGTAAAACCAATGAGTATAGGCCAAGAACTTCTAAGTCTGAGTAGGGACAAATATGATATATATATAGTACAACCAGGTCCACATATCTATATGATTGCCAGATCATGATACTAAATGCTAAGACATGCTAGGAAAATGGAAATAAAAGCAATATAACCACAACACCATAATATACCTGCTGAGTCATATACCTGAATGCTCATCATCTGAACCATCATCTGTCCTCTAAAACCGTTGTTGTAACTCTGGGCACTACTGATTGCTCTGTACAAATGGCTAAATAGCTACATCGGTCATCTTTCTGAGTGTCCTGAGACTCAGTCATGGCATGGGGAATAAAACTGTTGTCCAAAATCTGACAGTGATCCATAATAGATGCTCATCTCAGCATCTCAATGCAAGGGAACTGACTGAATAGTGTACTGGAATCGGAAAAATAATGTATGGTAGCCCGGCTACTATATATGTGATAACAGGACCAAGTGCCAAGTGTTATTTTTCAACAATCAATTATGCTCATTTTCCATAGTAGTGTCCCACTCTCCAATACCATGGGCCTCATGAAAACCTTTGGATATGGAAAGTTGGACATAAATGCTCTAGGAGTCCTTTGAAGAGAGGACCTACTTCTTCTTTGACCCCAATCAAGAATTGGAGGAAGAACCACATCACATTTTTCTTCAATATTACTATCATTAGCATGAGAAGCCAAATCAAAAGGAACACCATATGAAGATGCAAGATGCGAAGGAGGATGCTCATCAAATCAAACACTCCTAATGATGATCACTCAAGTGTGTCGGGCTGACGTAATCTATACCTTTTAACATCTTTCAAATAGTCAACAAAAATGCAAGGCTTACTTTGTATGTCCATTGCACTATGTTTTTCTTTGGGAAAGTTGCCCAAACATTGCACCCAAACACTATGAGATGGCTAACAGAGGGTATCTATCCACTCCAAACTTCTTCCGGTGTCACCCCTTGAACAGCTTTGTGAGGTGTGCGATTTTGAACATAATTGGCACAATTTATGGCTTCAGCCCAAACTATAGACCAAGACCTCTTGAATGAATCATACAATTTTCCATCTCTTTCAAGGTATGGTTCTTCCTTTTAGTGACACCATTTTGTTGTGGACAATAAGGTACTATATGTTGCAGTTGAATACCTTCAATGGCACAATAGTCTTTAAATTTGTTATTGACATATTCACCGCCATTGTCTGTCCACAAACATTTGATGGACTTTCCAAATCGCTTTTCAACTAAGGCTTTGAACACGAAAAAAGTGTCAAAAGCCTCACTTTTATTTTTCATAAAGTAGACCCACATGCATCTAGAATAATCATCAATGAATGTAAGCAAATAATGAGCCCTTTGAAAAGACAAGCCAGGAAAAGGGCCTAAAATGTTGAAGAACTTCGGAGGCTCTCCAAGATTTTCCTTTATCAAAACTATCTTGAAGATGCTCGCATAGAATACACCCTATGCAAACACCATGAGAAAAGGAGATAGGAAAAAGATTAGTAACCATGTTTTCCTTACTGAATTGTTGAAGATAGTGATAGTTTAAGTGATAAAATTGTTCATGCCATGGTATACTTAACTCATTTGAGTGGGCAAGTAATACATTGGTAGCTAATTCCAACACAAAATGAGAAAACGAGTACAAGCCTACATGATGTGTTGATGTTTTGTAGCTTGGACAAGTATTTCCATGGGTGGGTGTCTTGCCCATGGGAATCGTCACCATGACCTCTCAGGTACTTAAGAAATTCACTTTAATTAAAGGACTTATTAAAGTGAATTCCTTTTTATAATTAATTGGGGTTAATTTGGAGAAAATCCTAAGTTTTGGAGCTTTAGTGATTTAAGTTAATCAAATGAATCTTAGCCCTTGATCTCAAGTGGATGAGATCTAATCTTCACCATTGAAGTTAGGGTTTTGGTTCAACCCAAAAGTATAAAAGGGAGCAAAGGGGAGAGGAGAGAGATACAAGAGAGAGACTTGTTGCCGCCGGATACGCACCTCGAGAAAAAGGGGGTTAGCGTGGCAAAAATATTCAAGCCACTAGGTGCATCCTTGGGGGCAAGCAAAGAGTTAAGATACTGTCACTCAACTCCTCTGTCTAGGCCAACTCCTAACGAAGCCAAGGGGAGTGGTCCCTACGAAAATAAAACTATGGTCTTTAAGCTAAGTTAGAGAAAGAAAATAATTCTAGGAGTTTGAATATGGAAATATTGAACCATAGAATGCAACTATGAATTAAAACAACAGCATGAAAAAAGATACATCCATCTAACACATTGATTCACTTAATGTTTGATTGTTGCAGACTATACCAGTGCCAAAATGGAGTCACATGAGATTATTGGAGTGATGTTGTGTCATGAAAGTGTTGCAAGAGTCTTGTTGGTCAGTTTTAATTGATTTATTATGATGTGTGGATTAGGGAGTGGGTTAGTTCTTGGTTTGGCCCAACTCCAACTTAGTCCTTCGAACTGAGCATAGTGACAACCATACCAAGGGTCCAATTGGACAATGCATAACCTGCTTAAAGCAGCCCACTGACTCTGTAGTTAGTTTCACGCGACCTCCCAAGTTCTAGTGATTAAGTTATTGTTGGATTGCCCTATTAAGCTAGTCAGTAGTCACTTAACTCTCTTTCTCATGTGATCAACTGATCGAACTAACCACAGAGATCCAGAGCATACAAGGAGGCTAAGCCTTGTTTAATTTTATTAAGTAAATTGAAGTTTTATTATGAGGCTGAGAATCTCTTTTCACCTATCGGGGATGAACCCTTTCAATTTACTTCAAGAATACAGAACCTAAAATTTATTTATTAATAAAGTACAAGTAGGTTTATTGATGGCTGAGAATCTCTTTTCCCTTTCGGTACTTCAGGAATGCACAGCTGGATTTAGTTTTTTATGTTTGTTAATTTCGAAATAAAATACAAATTTGTAAAAGGAAAATTGTGAAGGTAAAAACTAACTATACACCCTATTAGGGCGGATTGTGTGCATGTGTTTAACAAAAGTAAAGCAAGAAAAAAGTTAGAAAAAGCAAACCAGGGGGTTTGTGGGCGTTGGGTAGCCCACCTACTATTATTAATTACAATTACAAACTTTTGAGGTGGATGCCTTTGGTCTTTATGAATCTTGATCCAAAGGCCTTACAAGTTTCAGAAATGATACAAGATGGAAGAATATTGCTCCGAGAAGCATTGGATGGCTTTAGATCTTCGATTTTCCGGCAGCACTTCCTCTTGTTATGGCAATAAAAGTGTGAAACCAGCCACCTGATATGCACCAAATGTGCCAAATAAAGCATTAGAAGCATAAAATATTAAGTACTAAAATGATGAACAATAATTCTAAGTACTTAATCAAGTTAGATCTACTCAAATTTAGGCTTTAAAATCTTATCTAACGACATACTTTAAATAAATCCGCTTTTAAAATATTCTTTTTCAAAAGGAAACTTATTTATCTAAGCATGCAAGTAATCATAACCAGAAGAAATTTAATTTAAAGTGAAGGAAAGAGAGAGATAGAAAGAATGCTCGAATCCTGGGAATGTTTGATCTATGGAGCCTGTTGGTGGAGAGCGGAGGGACTGTATCCTGAAAGTACTTGAAAAGCAGTAGAGTCAAACTAGATTATCTGCACAGCGAAAACTATTTGCACAAAAACATCAAATCCGGTGCTTCTCATGCCAGAAATCAGAAGAGTAAGCATACAAACAAGTAAAACATACAAATTCTATATCGCGGACATGAGCAAGCAATAAATGAAATCAAACTAGAATCATAAATCCTACCAACTAGTAATAGTTCTTCAAAGGCCTGATCATCAACCAATGCAACAAATAATTAAGCTACGCTACAGTTACCTCATAAACCATTAACATTTGTATCCACACACATAAAGCAATACACCATAGATTTGCCTCCAAAACCTTTATTATTCCAAAAGATGTTACAAAATACAGTACAAGACTCATTAGCCTTTCGGTCCTCTCTG
Organism: Larix kaempferi; assembly: GCA_027924585.1. Lineage (NCBI taxonomy): Eukaryota > Viridiplantae > Streptophyta > Pinopsida > Pinales > Pinaceae > Larix > Larix kaempferi. Next base: position 491,902 of record BSBM01001023.1, read on the forward strand.
ACCATGAGAGAAAAGGAGCCCAAATCCTTGCTTAAATAGATCCATGAAAAGAGAGTGGGCGCATTAGGTATAGAGAGCATGAGGGGGCGCATTCCCTTGATGAAGGAGTGATTGAAGCCTTAACTCATGCCTTGATTGAAAGTTGATTGGACAAGGTGGCAGCCACCTCATAAGAGGGGTGCCCCTCTCTACATTGTAAACTCCTCCAACAAACCATCACATGCCACAAGCCAAGTCGCCCAACATTAGGACAGGGCGCATTTCCTCAAGGAGTCTAACTCGCCCTTCATATATCTTGATTGAAATCTCCAAAATTTGATTAGAATCACATCCGATACTAACTTCAATCCCAACTGGGCCTTCAGTTGGACAAATTTCCTTCAATTTAGGAAATTTGATTTTCTCTAAATCTTTATTTTTTCAATTAAAAAATTATGTTTTATTAATTTCGAGAGAATTTTTATTTAAGTGAATCATATTCACTTAAAACTTAGGAAAAGTGGGTTTAGGGGCTTAACGGGTGCTCTGGGTTAGAAAATGAGCACCCCCATAGCAAATTTAACCTCCTAGCGACACTTTTATCATATTTTTGGATTTTTTAATTAAAACATTAAAAAAAAACCGTTTTACGGGAAAATATTATTTTTTCATAATTGACTGAAAATCCTAGGGGACCTAGTGCATGTTCATAATGACTTAAATTGATGTCTAGCACACTCATAAACATTGACACATGAACTTTAATAACCTCCTAAGGCCTAACCACCAAGACGACCATTCCAGCTTTGGAGGAGCGAGTGAAAAACTCGTCGATTATACAACACCTATTCAACATTGCATAATTGACAAGAGAAAAAACACCATGGAATGACTGGATTGATGCCTAAGTCCTAGGAAGCCAAGCTCTTTACAAAAGACTGTCATGCTAGCACATTTTTACAACTCCCCAAGGGGTATGAACATACTTTTATTTTATTTTTAAAGGGCCAAAATTTGGCCTGATGGATCTCAGAGCACTGATGATGAACAATTTGATTGTTCAAGTCTTTGACGGTTCACTCGGAATCCACTAAGTGCAATTTGTAACAAACATAAATACAAATAATGCTAGGTCTAATTAATAATTAGCTTAGAATATTATTATTATGAAAAGGTGCCTATATAAAGACACAACCTATTACTAAAGGTCATCTTAATAACCTATAAAGGCCCAAGCCATTTTATCATTGTAATCATTCATCTTTTATTGAATACCATATTATATATATATATATATATATATATACTCTTGTATATTTAAGCACTCGGCTATAGTTTCCGCTTTTACACGCAACAGTGGTATCAGAGCTAAAATATCAACAACCACAACATGCGTTGCACATTAGACATCACTGAAATGCTTGAAGCAATTAATAAAAAGCTAGATTCAATTATAACCGCTAACCGGAAACCTCCGAACAAGGTAGCAGATAAAGACAAATTAAAAGAAGACAAGAATTCTGATGAAAACACTAATACGAATATGGAAGAATATGATTCCAAGGAAAGGGAATTGACAGCCAATGATCAAGTATATCTCTGCTCTGCTCTCTGGCCTAGTCAAACTCATGAGGTTCCATTGTTAAAAACTCCTAAATTGAAAGGAGATGCTCCAAGCTATTCAAAATCAAAGGATTCTAGAAGTGTACTAAGACAATGTCCTTCCGCACATAGAAGGGCTCTTCTCTCAGAACGGGATATTGAGAAAGAAACTATTCCGAGAGCTAGTGCACAAACACTGGAATTGGAACAGAACAAGGTCGAAATCTCCGCAGATAATGATTACTCTGAAACTCAGGTTCAATATTTGTCTGAAAAGAGTAACCTTGATCATCTAGATCAAATGGAGAAGTCTGTTACAAGGGTTATCGATAAAATACTAGAAAGAAGCATAACTAAGCAGGCAGTTCACAATGAGAAAAATGAAACAGAAAACTCACGCTCCAATTCTGAGTTGAATTTTGTAGAATCCCAATCGAATTGGGAATGTGAACAAGAAGAAGATGTAGACTATGACTCCAGTCTCCCATTGAAAGAAGAAATCAATTTTGAAGAAAAGGATGACGAGCCATGCTCTGTACAATTAGAATATGAGATGGAAGCTCTCACAGAGGATACAGATCTGTGTGACAAGGAAGAAAAAAAAAAGAATATGGTTGTATATAACAAGGAAATAATATCAAATTCACACTTGCATAAGGGTGGATTAATGCAGTTTTGGGTAATATGACTGAAGATCATTGAAGATGGCATATGTATGATACAATGAAGGGAAGCTATTGGTTGGGCGATCAAGATTATATTCAGTACATATGTAGGGAGGCAACAAAGGCCATCATTGAACTGAATAATTATGGACTACCATCTTCGCAAACTGTAGAAGGAAGGACCTGTTGACCACCAAAACCGACTTGGTGGACAACCATGTACCATGCACATGTTGAATGTGCCTTGAATATGAGAAGGAAGTACGTAGTGATTATATCAAGCGAGGCAGCTCTTCTTCTTGTCTTCTTTCCATGAAAATTCCGCATCCCTGCGGGGAATTTTGTAAGGATATGTCAGCATGAGGGTCTAGTTTGTGTAACTTAGTCACTTAGGACTTTATCATTAGGGAAGTCCTTTCATCGAGTGTTTTTTCACTTGGATAATTAAAATTTCTCTTTGGAGGTTTTAATTATTTGAGTTTTTGACTCAAAAATGTCTCCAAAGTGGTGAAAGGTGTTCTAGTGATCGAGTCCATGGGGTGATTGGGGCCTAGGAATGTTCTATATTACCATGCTAGACATTATCCAAAGTCTTGCGGAATTTCATTAAGTTTTATATAGGATTTTTTAATTTTTGGTCATTAAAAATTGTCACTTAGGACAATTTGTTGTAATGTAAAAGAGGGTTACTTGGTCCTTTTTAATGTTGTATAGGGGTATGGGTACTCAAGACAAATGGCATGAGACCCCCTCCACCCTTGGGCCAAGTTTGAAGTCATTCGGACAAGTATTACTATGCTTTTGGTCAATTTTTTCCAAATCAATCATGGAAATCAGGAAATTGGGCATTTAATTAGAGAGCCAAATTTTGTAAAAGTGACTATAGTCACTTGGGGTGGACAAGTAAAGGTTCTAAAGCCTATGTTATGTACCCAACATGAAAAATAAAGCATAAAAGGACCCCCCATGAGTGTATTTCATTAGTTATGAGTTGTCCACTCTAGGGGGTGTGCCATCATCTCTTTGATTGGTTGGGTGAATAAAAGTCAATGGGAAGGGCCCCACTATGGTGGTTTCCTCCCCATTTGACATAGCAATAAAGTTGGAAGCATTAAAATGGGGTTTTATCTCCCCATATTTGAGATCTCAAACTTTGGTTTTTCCCTCCTTGAGCAAATTCGCCCCCTCTCTTGGGCTCCCCTCTCTCCCTTGTGACACTTGTCTAGCATGCAAAGAACCTCTCTCTTTCATTTTTCCTATTTAAGGAGGGAATTCCTCCTCATTTGGGTTACAATCTCTCATGATTTTGCTTCATTTCCATTTCTCTCATTCTCTTTCTCTCTTCTTACTCCATTGTTGGGCCATTGTAATTTTCAGCCATTTGGCTTGGTAATACAAATTCTTTGGAGGAGATTTGGTGTTGTGGATGCTCTTGGTGGTGCTTTGCTTCAGATCTTCATGCTATTCAACCATTGGGAGGCCAAACAAGCAAATTATTTTGCTTTGGTGAGATTTCTAGTAATTTTGCTAGTTTTTTTATGAATTTTCCTATTTAGCTAGTTAAGATCTTCATATTCTTGTTGGTTGAAATTTATGATCTCTTAGCTCCTCTATAGGTACTCACCTTTCATTTCAGTTGTGTAGCAATATCTTACAAGTTGCAGGTCACCAAGCTTTGATGGTGGAATTCTTTGGACAGATACCCCACTCCTCAAAGCATTGGATGGGCAAAAGAGCACTATCTTCTCCTTTCCTTCCCATTTAAATTTTCTGCATTATATTCTACATCTTTTGCATATATAAATCAGATTTGAATCATTGTTTACATGTTATTATCTCATCAAAATTTTACTCATAAAATTTCTGTAAATTTTGTATATTTTGTATGTTAAACTAACATTGTTCCAAAGTGATTTGGGGCATTTTTCTGTGATTTTTTGCTTGCTGGTTTTTAGTAGGTCTACACACTTTCAAGAAGGATATGCTACCCAAAATCAGCCATCTCCAAGCATAAAAGCCCTCCACAAGTCACTACTTCAAGCCCCTCACAAAAAACGGTCAAAATCACTATTTTCTCTCTATCTTCCTAATAATAATAAGTATTGGAATTTACATCATTGTAACAACCCCAAGAGAGTCTCTTGGGCTTGAGTTTATTGTGTTTATTTTCAAGCATTAAGGTTTTAGTTAGTCTACTCTTAGTTGCATGCCAAAGGAAGAGGCCTTGCCCCATCCTTGCAAGGTTTTGTTAGTTTGTTTCAAGTTAGTTATTTGCTTTAAGTTCTTTCTTTGTCCACACCTCACAAGTGAGAGCCTCTGCCACTACTTGTGATATCGCGCTTGGCTTGCAATTTCCATTTCAGTAATTTGTTTTAAGTTTTTATTTGTCCGCACTTCACAGGTGAAGTGGCTCTGTCACTCCTGTGATATCGCACTTGGCTTCATCTTGTTAAAGTAATTTTATTTCAAGCATTTCCATTTTGCCCGCACCTCACAAGTGAGTTGGCTCTGCCACTCCTGTGATATCGCGCTTGGCTTGTATTATTTTAGTTTAGCCTTGCTTAGAAACAAATTTAACTTAAGCCCCATTTTTGCCCCATATCCTCTCCCCTCACCGGTTAAATCGAACTTGGGTGATGAGAAAGGGCAAAGAATTGTGTTTGGCTAGTTTAATAGGCACCCAGTTACGCATCTTCATTAGAACGGAGAAAAGAAGGCTTGACCTGTGGAGCTAGTGGGGTAGAGACCGTGGGGGGTCTCGTGGCACTTTGTGTCCTCCAGTTGAGCACCCAGCATGTCTTGAGTTTGACCCGTGGAGCTAGTTGGGAACCTTGTGTTCTCAAGTTGAGCACCCGGCATTCTCTCTCTAATCAAAGGAGATAGTCTCTTTGGGGTAGACATCTAGATTAGTTTCATTTCTTTGCAACAAACACATTAATCCCCCAAGTAAAAGAGAGACATTAAAATTTGCTAAAATTTACAGGACCGCTTGCACAACATTGTTACAATCTCATTTCTCTACTTTGCAAGCACTTTACATAATTAACTTGTTCACAATATTTGCTTCAAGTACTTTGTTTTTCAACTAAATATTGTTACATGTATCCTTGATTCCATAAGTTGTCAATAATCTACACTTCAATGCTTTATGTGATATATTGATCATCTTGTTGCAAGCATTTCATTTACTTGTTCGTTTACTAGTGATTATTCATTGTTGTATCTGTTGAAGTGAATGAGTTAACACTTTGGGAAAGTACTTGTTTAAGTTGATTATTGTGACTCCATAGCCCGAGTAGAGACGGCACTGGTCATTTTGATTATTTGATTATTTCTCTCTTACATACATTATTGGTTGATTGATTAAAAGGTTTGCTTGCCATTGAAATATTTTGCATTTTGCACGTTGACTGTCATATCAGTCTTTGGTAATTTACAACTCCCTAAAACAAACTACAAAAAGAACTTAGTAAGTAGGGACTACCCCCCCTTGACCTTTAGGAGTTGTGGTCTAAACGGAGGAGTTTAGGACCGAGCTGACATTGGGTTCTTAACTCATAGTTGCCCTCAGGAACACACATAGCGGTTGGGAGACTTACCCATGTGCAAGTGTGTTTTAGGCAGCAACAGGACCTATCAACGTTCATTTGGAGGACAAAGACTGGATTTTGGAGAAGGTGGTCAAGCACACCGTTGTGATGAAACAAACAAGAAGGAACAAATAGTAGTTAATGTCAACAATATTCAGAAGTCGGAAGACTTCACTCGTGTTGATGGTTGGAGTGACAACAAGATTGCATGCTTGATTGGGTTTTTCGCTGCCCTAATTAAGTTCAATAAACGGAATGCAACCGATATCAGTGAGCAGATTATTGGAGGACGTATCTTCGTTCTAATTAATTATGAAAGATTCTTATTTCTTCTTGGATCCAACAAAATAACTACTGTAGCTTATGCAAAATGTAATGTCATGAAATCGGTTATTCTGGCGATCAAGAAAAGTCTGTTCCTTATCCAAAGCTTTCAATAGAATCCTGTGTTCCACACAACAACAATGAAACTCAACAAAAGCCTAATCTATAGAATAAATAAATTTCCCAAAAACGACATCAACAGGGCTTGTTTGATCGTAGGAAACCCTTCTATACACCTAGAAAAACTCAAGTAACTGGGAAAACCAATTATGATTGACAGAATATTAGCAGAACTTCATTTACCAAAAGAAATTCCTAAACCTAACGGCCCATCTGAGAAAAAAGAAAAGGAATCGGTGTGTTATGAGTCTAGCAATTGTCCTGCCGAAAGCATTGATGTCACGGTTGTCCCAGAGATCACTGTGATCGACCTCATGGTCAATCATCCCTTCCTTGTCATTGCCAAGTTTAAGCATCTGCATGATGCCTGTGCGGCAGTTGTTTCAAAATCACATCGGTTACCATTGCAGAATGTAACTCATATCAGTGACATCACAATTATTGTTGTGCAGATTAATGTCTTACTTGATTACGTAATGTTAATATCAATTTGCATGACACAATGGAAGATCCCGATTATGTGTTCGTCCTAGTGGATGACATAATAATTGTTTATAAACCATTCTATATTCCTCCACTCTATCGAGAATGATAATTTTTTCTCTTACACAAGAAGATTGCTGCTATAGAACCGCCAACAGAGAAATTCAACCATCCAAAGGGCTTAGAAAACATATGTAGGTGAACATTGCAAGAAAAATAGAATTATAGGCACGACGATTGATTAAGAAAGAGTTAAAGGGTTATTATTTGATATTAATAGTAGAAGAGGAAGAAAACGTAATGAGTGAAGGTGGAAATTTAAAATAGTTAAAAACAAAAATTAAAATTATATGATATTTAATATAAAGTGACTTTTCAATAATTAAAAGTCATAAATGTTAAATACCTTTATATTGGAAAGTCAATTTAAAAATAACAAGGGACAAGAAACAAAAAGAGCATAGCAAAAGAAATAGAAATCCAAGAGTAAATTTCAAAGGATAAAGAATCTGGTCTAAAGGATAAAGAAACTTGTCTGAATTACTTTGAGGACAAAGAGATTTAAATAAGAAGAAAGAAGAAGAGGAAGCGAAGCGTTACTAAAGGCATAATTGTTTTTTCGAGGAATAAACAAGTTTAAAAATATAGTAGATCAATTTATGACGTTTCGAGGATGAAACGTTTTTAAGAGTGCGGCAATGTAACAAACATAAATACAAATAATGCTAGGTGTAATTAATAATTAACTTAAAATATTATTATTATGAAAAGGTGCCTATATAAAGACACAACCTATTACTAAAGGTCACCTTAATAACCTATAAAGGCCCAAGCCATTTTATCATTGTAATCATTCATCTTTTATTCAATACCATATTATATATATATATACTCTTGTACATTTAAGCACTCGGCTATAGTTTCCGCTTTTACACGCAACAAATCTCCTTAATAACCTATAAAGGCCCAAGCCATTTTATCATTGTAATCATTCATCTTTTATTCAATACCATATTATATATATATATATAAACTCTTGTATATTTAAGCACTCGAATATAGTTTCCGCTTTTACGCGCAACACAATTTTAGTGGATAACAAGACTCAAGCATTGAGTGGAAAATTAGGCGAAGGAATTTCTGCTTTTCAGTCTCTTCGGTAAAGATGACGGACTTTTATCCAAGGACGAAAGAAGAAGGAGTTTCTAATTTCCGGGCCAAGGAGAAAAGAAAACAGCAATCCGGAAGCAGCAGGAAGCCGTACCAGTACAACAAAGGCGCAGCTGAGCAGAAAATAGGCAGAAAAAAGTCTGTAGGTACAAATGCACAAACAAGGCGATACAACAAACAAAAATATTTTTTCTGGGTTTTTCGAGGAGATCGTTGGGGGCAAAATTTCAGTTGATTTTGGTCTTCTGAAGGGCATATTTTTCCAGGTTTGTTGTGTAATTTTCAAGGCCATTTTCCCAGTAAGGGAGCCCTTGTAAGCTTGGATTATTTGAACAAGAAAAGTTGATTTTAAGGGCGGAAATTTGAATGTGCTTATGTGATCAATTTCCTATTTTGCTTTCGCTACTTTTATTTACTATTGATAGATCTCAGCAAGTGTAAAATAATCAATGGGATGAAATTAATTTTTAAGCAAGGACAAACACTAGGAATTATTTTATTGAGTGCTGAAATCAAAAAAATCAACATGGTATCAAAGCTTAGACTCTGAAAGGGAGCATATTTGAGTCTATTATAGCAGATCTAAGTGACCAGCTGGCAGATCTGGTGTAGATCTAGGGTTTACAAAAGTAGATCTTGGTGTGTGCTTGAAGGACAAAGCACAAATCAGATATTTGTGACAGGTCCAGTTGTTATCTCTAGGGTTGTTCCTCCTACTTATTTTTAAATTTTTTATTATGATTGGTTTTTATTGTTTTTAATTTTACTTTGTTTCATATCTTACATTTGGTTCTTCACCATTAGGGTTCTTGGGTTACCTAAAATCATCAAAGTTTTTATTCATTAATTATGAGCCCATGTATGTGCAAAAGAGTATGTGTTACAGGGTGCAATCTTACAAACTGGTGGCGTTTTTCCAAACTGGCAGCATATTGTGAGCTTGCAGCATATTGATTTATTTTTTTTATGTCAGAATGATCATATGACATTTTATCGAAAGGTTTATGATTTACTTCATGGAATATATAATGAAAATAAGCCTTTATCATAGTCATGAATATAAGCTTATATCATAGGTATTCGACATCTTATATGTTTTTACATTCCTGACCATGAAATAATGAGTCATACGGTGGCAATTATGGAAGAATACAGGTGTTGTCATTTCAAATTTAAAACCGTTCATATAATGAGTACTTGTGGTCATCATTGCAAGAACAGCCTAATGCACATGTTCCCTTAGAACGTTTTTCATTATTCTGCTGAAGAGGGGTATTCGCAGACTGGTTTGGTTCATTGTTTATCTCCATCTGATCACGAGCAGTGTTATGTAAAGGTTCAGGAAATTTAGGGTTTATTTCCGAACCCTAGGGCTTGTAAATTTAGAGTTCGAATACATTTGTGCTTCCTTGCATCGCAGAGCAAGCAACTTCAGCACCGCCTTTCTTAAAGCACACAGCCATATTACAAATGCCCTGTTCAGAACAATACTGCGTGAAGACTTTGCTGAGTTGAATGTTTGACAGAGGTTCCAGGAGTAAGAGCTACCACCAGTTTTAATTCAAATTCTATTGACATTATCACTCTGTTGGCTTGCAGATTATTACTATCAGCACAAGCATAAATATTATTCACTATCCAGATACTAGCATAAACAGAAGGATTACCACAGAGTTATGTGCAGCAGAATATAGGTGTTTTTAGCTGAAATATAAAGCATTATTGGTTCATACAGCCGAGTTGAAGTCCATTTAGGGTTTAAAATGTCAAGGGTAACTGAAATTGAAGAGGAGCCAGAGATGGTTGTGAAGAAAAAGCAGGGAGGTTTCATCTTTGATTAGAACCTAGTAATACAGATTGGATTAAACAGTTTCCAAGGACTGCTAAGTTAATACAGAGGTCAGGATGGTTCAGTTTTTGTGATAAATTGCAGGGATACCATTCACAATTGACAAGGGCTTTTATTGAAAATTATAATGATGACAGGGTTCAGTTACAAAGCTTAACCGTGAGAGTCAATGAAGAGTCTATCGCTGAAGCTATAAATGTTCCTGCAGAAGGTGAAAAGTGGTTTAAACAAAAAGACTTCAAAGAAGATTTCAGCGAATTCTTGATCCTTGGAAGTGAAAAACTCGACTGGAAAAATGGAGTTCATGTTAGCAGAATGAAGCCAGAATGGCGAGTGCCATTGGAGGTGATTCAGAATTATATCACTTGTGATGGAAGGTATGATAGGGTTTTAAAGTGCCATTTGAAACTTCTAATGCATATTCATGGCAGTACACAGTTGAATCTTCCATTTTACCTGTTTAAGAGCCTCCAAAAAATGATTGTTAAGATTCAAAACCATCCAGCACATACAGCTCGCTCAGTTTATCACCAGGGGCTAATTAAGTTGTTGATTCTAACTCAGTTGCAAAAAGAAGAAAGAACATGGGGTTCTCTGTTGACAGAGTTAGGGTTTAGTGATAACCCTAAAGAGAAAGGCAAAAAGATGATTGATGACGCTAACCAGCAGGTAGCAAACCCTACAGAGACAGTTCAAAAGGGTAAGAATAAAGAGAATGATGCTGTTTGTAATCCTGTACAGGGCAGTTTGAGCCCTGAAACACCCTGCACACAAGAAAATCCAGAAAAACTCAGTGACATGATTAAAAGCATTGCTTCAAAAAAGAAAAGTTGTAAACAGTTATTTAGGGAAGGCAGGCCAAGAACCAGACTCAGTGAGAAAATGCAGATGGAAGAAAGAAGAGTACCGGAAGATGATAAGGAAGTTGTAGTTATAGAAGATGCTGCAAGTGAAGGACCAGTACACACAGCAGAGGACAAGTATTGTGAGGATATGGAAGAGTTTATTGACATGCAGGGTGTAGCAGGTTCCACACCAGAAATGTTTTGTACAGACAAACAAAACAATCTTGAAGAAGGTTCAGTATCAAGGAATCTGCCTGAAGAAAGAGGTTGCATAAGAGATGAAGATTTGGATATTTCCTCAGAACTTGGTCAATGTAAAAGATCTCTTCAAACTTATAAAGAACAAACAATATACCTGCAGGACATAAATGAGAAATTAATGGTGGCAAACAAAAGATTACGAGAAGACATGGAAAATAAGGAAGCAGAGTTCCAAAAATTACTGAGGATTTCCAAGAATATCCTCAAGGAGAAGCGAGCTATGCAAAGACAACTGGAGCAACTCAGAGCCCAGAACAAGGAAAGTGATAAAGATGTTGAATTGGCGAGGCTTCAAAAGCGCTCACAGGTGCTTAGTGACTTAGCTGCCTTAGCTGAGGCTTCTAGAAGCCTTTAGGTGTTTAAAAATTATTTGATTTTGAACTCATGTTGTTATGTTTGACATTTGTATGACACTTGTAGTCTAAAACTTTGTAAGGGATTAACTTCCCACTTTTGAAGGAAGTTCGATCCAGAAATTTAGGATCCATAGTTAGTTTCTAGATAGAAAATTTTTGTACAAAAGCAAGTCTCGACTAGGGAACTAGTGGTTGGCAGTTTTGGGAGTAATGCATGATCAATTGTAAGCACATCTATGTAGCATGAGTATTTTGCAGCTTCAGTAACAGGTTCTATTTTTGAATAAACATGATGATGATTTGCCCTTGTGTTATATAAATTGTCTTTTTGATAATTCTGTTATGTATATGGTCATTCATATTCCATTGCAATAATTCTTATCATGAGAAGACAGTTATCTTTTTATTTTTATAAACATTGACAGTTTCACTTCATGATTTAGGATCATAGTACCTAGATATTGAACTTTGTGATATACTCCATGTTATGCAGTATTTGTTTGACTTTCCTGTAACTCTGATTTCACACCAACCTATCCTTTTAAAAGTGTCATGTTTTGCTTGTAAAGCTTGTATATACCCATATAATACAGTAAGGATTGTGTGATATGTGCAAAACAGATTTGATTTTATATTAATTGAGTTTTACAGTAATGGTTTGATTTCATATACAGTTTTCATGATACACCACCCTAAATCTTCAATACTTTGATTTCCTTGTATCATACCAATGTGTGACATATACCAGTTTGGTTTCTTGTAAATTGTGTGATGCTTTTACAGTTTTTGATTTCATACCAATTTGTGTTTTCAGTGTGATTTCATTTGATTTATACAAAGATTTCCTTAAGCTTGAATCTCGTAGTCTAGGTTCAACTTTAGGGATAACACCAGTCATGGCAGCTACTAGTCTCAAGTTTGAAGACAGGTTAGATGGGTCATCTAACTTCCTAGAATGGAAGGCAAGAATTGTCTTGTTGTTGAAGGATCATGATCTTTGGGGGATTGTGGAGAAGGCAATTACCAAACAAGAGATCTAGCTGATTTGGAAGCCCGTGAGAAAAAGGAGATCAAGACCCAAAGAGTGATCCTAGATGCTGTGAAGGATCATCTAATTCCTCATGTAGCGGAGAAGACAACAATTCATGCTATGTACAAATCTCTAGTGTACTTGTTCCAGAGTGACAACATGGACAAGAAGTTGATCTTGAGAAGCAAGCTTAAAGATGTTCAAATGTTGAAGATTGATAATGTTACTAGTTACCTCATGAGGATCACCCAGATTCCTGATCAACTTGCAGCTATTGGGGAGACAATTCTTGATGTAGAATTCGTGAATGTGGCATTGAATGGCTTCCCTAAGTCTTGAGATCCATTTGTCAAGGGAGTTGTAGCTTGATAAAATATTCTAGATTGGGAGAGGCTTTGGGATGATTGCAACCAAGAAGAGAATCGAGAGGAGTCTAAAGCATGCAAGCAAGAACGTGAGGAGGAGAACTTGGCTCTTGTCAACAAGGCAAGAAAGAGCAAAGGACAAGGTTCCAAGGGTAACAATGAGGGAGCATCCTCACAGCCGTGGAAGAAAGACTTGAGTAAAATCAAGTGCTTTATTTGCCACAATAATGGGCACTATGCATCGCAATGTCTAAAGAAGAAGAAGGGGCAAGAGAAGAAGCAAACAGCAGCATCTGCAGTGATGCAAATGGATGAGTTCATAGCAAAGTTTGAGGACTTCTCACTGGTCTCCTTCCTCACCACCAGCACTAACAAAAGGAGTGCTCGGTGCTTGGATAATGGTGCATCGCATCACATGACTGAAGCACAGGAGATTTTTAGCAGTCTGACAAAGAAGGACTCGGGGACCTGTTGCCGCCTGGAAACACACCTGGGGGAAATGCGGCAGAAATCTTCAAGCCGCTCGGTGTGGCCTTGGGGGCAAGTCAAAGTTAAGAGCTATCACTCAAAACATAACTCCTCCATCTAGGCTTACTCCTAGCGAAGCGAAGGAGGGTGGGCCTTATTAAAGAAAATCTAAGGCCTTTAATCTATACAAAAGAGAAAAAGCAACTTAATTTAGGAGTTACAGAGATGATGAATACTGAAAATAAACATTTGCAATTAATTTAAGCACAACAACACATGAAATTAAGTAGCATTCACGACATATTGCAGATTGATTTAAACAATAATAATATATGATGACCAGTGTCGAGATTGTGAAATTGATACTGTTGTGTTGTGTTGGGAAAATATTGCAAAGTCTCGTTGTCAGTTTTAAATTTATTAGTGAGTATTAGAGGAGTGGGTTTATTGGGGGTTTGGCCCAACTAAACTTAACCTCTCGAACAGAGTGCTATAGCGGCTTTACCAAGTGTCCAACAAGGCGAGGCATAACTTGCTTACAGTAGCCTTCTGACTCTATGGTATTCACCCATGCAACCTCCCGATTTCTTGAAGTTTAGCTTATTTGGATTTTCCTGTTAGACTAGTCACTCAAATCCCTTTCTGATTGGCCAGTTGTTCAGACTGAGCTGCAGAGGTCAAGAGCATACTTGGAACTTTAAGCCGTTGGTTTATTTTACTAAACAAAGTTAGATTTTCTACTTGGTTAATCTACTTCCAAGAGTCTCTTTTCTGGCTAAATTCCAATACTCGAGCAAGCTCTTTCCGTGGCACCGTACTTTTAGAAAGCAAGGACAAAATTACTCATAAAAGTAGAAATTGTTAAAAAAATGTGAAAAACTAAATCCTGAGTGCACTTGTGGCCCGCCATTGAAACGGATCCAACAAGGTTAATTTTAGTCCTATGTTTATTTTATTAGAAGTAACCAAATGAAAATCTAAACTAAAAAGTGAAATCACAAAAAATTGAGACAACACAAATCCCCCCTAGGGGGATGGGGTGTGGGCACTCGGTAGCCCACTTGCTCTCGTTTAATTATGTTTTTTACAACACTTTTCAGGAATACTTGTAGTCCTTTGAAAGATAGGAGTAACAAGTTTACAAAATTTGGAAGAGAAATGAATAGAATCAAGCAAAGGGTTCCCGAAATGCTCCAGATGGCTCAAATCATTGAAATTTCGCCAACATGCCTCTCTAAATAATCACTAAAACCTGCAAACCAGCAATTAATTATTAATAACAAATGCCCAAAAACACTTTAAAACTGCCTTAGGACTTACCAAAAAACCCAAAAAACATTGTGAAAAAATAATAAGTAAAAGTGCAAAAAAGAACTAAGTAGGACAAGCTACGAGGCTTGCCTCCTTAGGGTCTTTTCATGCTCAAAAGAGCAGCAAATTTAAAGCTCTGTAACAGCGAAATATAACTTTTACACCTTAAGCAAACTAGCCTAACAAGCCTTTAGATTTTTTATAAAATGAACTTGTAAAGGAAATTTGCTTTAATTAGATCTAGATGTAGGATTTATGAACTTTGAAAACTAGGATCTAATTAACAAAATTCAGACCTACTTTTAATGTTACAAATGATTATAGATCTGAAATAAAAACACCCAAGTAACTAAGAAAAAATTGTGAGTTTAGAGCAGAGAGATAGAACCAAAGATTTGGAAAGCAAGTTGGGCGGATGGAGTCTTCTTGGTAGTGGGATTGAGAGAGACTAAGCTCCTTTTTCGAATTTCGCTTCAGAGGTAACAATTCTAGCAAGCTTGTCACACCATCCAACTTAGGTAACTTGTGGACATCTCACAACAACTTGCACAAGGGGATTAAAATATCAATGCTTAACCACATAAAAGACTCAAAAAGTTTGCTCATTCAAACAAGAAATTACAAATCTCAAAGCATTTCTATATAGCTATCAATAAAAAGTAAATATCAAATGTTACTTCTTACCCTACTAGGGTGCACATTCCCTTCAAAGGCCGATTTAATCCCAACAATAAGCCAAATTGCAAAATGATACAGTTTACCTCAATGGTTCAAGGAGCCTCAAATATCCACACAATCCAGTAGCCTCCAAAGCCTTTCTTCTTATTCCAATACTCAAAAAATATTACAAACAACACAAGAGCAAAGGTTCCACCCTCTGATCGCAAATGGTGTGAATACCTCTCTCTTATATAGAGATTTACAAAGAGGGGGGGCGCAACTCCCAAGAGAGGAACGCATGGGTGAAGAGAGAGTTCACTTGAAGTTGATTGAGATGATTGAGGGATTGGTTGGATCTTAATCCCATGAGGATGCGCCACCTCTCCATGAGGTAGGCGCCCTCTCCTTGAAATTATCACATTAAATAACAAACTGCCATCTTGGACTGAGACTTGGTAGATATGAACTCGCCCTTCAAGGATTTGCGCGCAATCCTCTTGAGATTTGATTGAATCAATCAAATATTTGATTTGAAGTTAACTCAGAGCTCCAATTTTGCTTCTCTCAATCCGTGGGATTTGTCTCATCTCTCTTTATTATGTCTTAATTTGACATTTATTATGTCTTTTTGGCATTTTTCGAGTAAATATCAATTTTCGAGATAAATACTTACTCGAAACTTAAGAAAAGTAGGTTTATGGGTTAAATGGGTGCTCTGGCTTAGAAAACAAGCATCCCATTGCCGAATTTTGTCCACAAACCACTTTTTTATTACAATTTGAATTTTTCGAATTAAACCATTAAAAAATGGTCTAATTTTACGGGAAAAAATTATTTTTTCAAAACTTAAAAAACACTAGGGGGGCCTAACACATGTCCATATGACCTTACTATAGTGTCTAGCATGTTCATATAGATTGACACATGAACTTTAACAACCTTCTAAGGCCTAACCACCAAAACGAGCATTCCATCTTTGGAGGAGCAGGAGAAAAACTCAAAAATTATACCCTGCTAAAACGCAAGGCATAATTAACAAGTGAAAAAACTCCTTAGAATACCCGAATTGATTGCTAAGTCCTAGGAAGCCAAGTCCTTTACATAAAAATCATCATGCTAGCACACTTATAAGTTATTACAAACCCGTGGGGCATGAACATGTGGAAAAAAATTTAAAACGGGGCCTTGAAAGGCCTGATGGACTTCAGAAAGCTTGAAAAAGAACATGAACCATGTTCATCATTGGCACGCTCATTTGTAAGTCCATCTAAGTGCAACTTAACTAGTAACAGGACCCAAGTGGAGCTTGGTGATGATGCCAAGTATGCAGTGAAGGGGGAGGGAAATATTTGGGTCCAGCTTGAGTCAGGAAGTTTGTTGGAGGCTCAGGAGGTGCTTTGGGTGTCAAAGCTAAAGAAGAATTTGCTCTCATTATCAATTTTGGAGGACAAGGGTTTTGACATCACAATCAAGAAAGAGAAAGTACTCATACATCTAGAGGGAGCTAGCCCAGACATAGCAGTAAGCAATGGGGTTAGAGAGGGAAGGCTATACAGGTGGAAGAGCAAGCCTATAGGTGGATCCAAGGAGATCTTAGATCATGGATCAATGTCAATTGCAATAGACAAGGAGCAAAAGGCTCCGAAGGGTGAGGAGAGTTCACAAATTCTCAGTATGGGGAATCAACCTTCATATGGGAAGAGGGAGTTAGCCCCTTCCATTTCTGTCAGGAAACCTACTTGGTACGAGATGTTGGATTTTGTACAACTTCGGAAGATATTATTTATTATATTTTATTGTACCATCATTGTACTTGGTTATATCTCCTAAGGGAGAAGAACATTATGTAAACACATCAAAGAATCAATGTAAGTCTTGGGGTGCAAAAGTAATTAATAAAATATTTATTGCCCCCAAAGACAAGTCAGCCCCATAAGGGAATTTTCTAGTTTCGCACATGTATAAATATGAGGCTTGTGTACCTCATTATCTCATTCTCACACTTGTGAAGTGCGCATCACTTGGAGGAGCAGATTTTCACATCACTAGAAGAAGGAGGTTTATTTGGGTTGGTTACTTGTGAAAGATACTTTCACTTTCTCTATCTTTCTTCATTTGTACTCTGATCTCAAAATTATCATCTCTCTGCGAAGGTTGCTGGGTTTTCTCCCTATTGGGTTTCCCAGGGTAAAACTCTGTGTTGTTGTTTTGTGCTTTGTCTTACTTCTAGTGATCTTGGTAATACATTTATGTTTTATGCTATGAATGTATGAAATTTAACATGATATCAGAGCCATTCTAGAAGAAGCCATTGCTGAAGCATTGTCGGACCCCTACCGGAATTAGGGTTTCATCTTGTGAAGTCTTCACCCCTTATTTTGAAGAAAAAGAGCCATAGGAATTTTGCTTTTGGCTAGACTAATCCATTGGTGAAGACGGAATTCAATTCCGAGAACTTTTAATTTTGACCTAGCTCCTGCTAGGGTTTCTGATCTAGATCCGCAAATCAAGATGATTGGGATGAAGGTTGAAGATCGGTTGGAAGGAGCCTCCAACTTTATCTCCTGGAAATCTAGGTTTCTCTTACTCCTAGAAGAAAATGATCTTCTACTATATGTAAATAAGGTCCCTGAACCAAAATCCGAAGAAGATAAATCTTGATGGAGGAAGAATGATGCTAAAGCAAGAAGGATTCTTGTGGATTCCGTGAGAGATCATTTGGTTCCTTAGATCTCAGGTAAGAAGAATGCTAGGAAGATGTTCAAGACCATTATGAAGTTGTTTGAACACACTCGCCTAAATGTCTCCATGACTTTGAGAAACCAACTCTCAAATATGAAGATAGCAAAGTCGGAATCCATTGCCTCATACTTTATGAGGATCGCAGAACTCAGAGACAAACTCAGCACCAGTGGAGATCCTATTGGCGATAAGGAGCTTGTCCTTCACACCTTAAATGGTCTTCCACCATCATGGGAGTCCTTTATCCAAAGCATAAGTGGTAGATCTAAACTACCAAAGTTTGACAAGCTTTGGGCAGATTGCTCTCAGGAGGAGACAAGGATCGCAGCACGTCAAAGACTCCAAGGTCATGACACTCAACCTGAGGAGAACCAAGCTTTTGTTTCTCATGCCATGAAGAGTAAGGGAAAAGGTAGAAGTTTCATAAACACAAGCACCAAGATCGGAGACCAAGTCCTCGCCCAGATCAAAAGGAGAAGAAGGACATATCTCAAGTTCAATGCTATAGGTGCAGAAAATATGGACACTACGCAAATAGCTGTCGAAGTTCAAGTAAAAGGAAGCAAGAAGCCTCAACTGCTGATGTAGAAGAGGATCATCATCGCAAGAAGCAAAGGGATGATGATCGTTCGGAGTTCCTCTTCTAGAAGATCCAGAATGCAAGAACATAGATCTCTTATGGTTCCCTCAAGAAGGCAGTGGGAGCCCACACACCAAAACAATAAGAGATAAGTATTTTGTTTTCTTGCTTACATAGATCTATTTTTGTCTTATATGCTTTTTATATGCAGATCTAATGTATTGAGCAGTTGATATAGTTTACATTGTTATATTATGCATATGAGCTACACAACACTCATGAAGCTAGTCTAGATGATATCTCCTTTCTGCATGCTTAGGGTAGTGCACACTCTTGATGGCATGTTCTAGTGTAGATAGCAGACATCTAGATAGTTCCCAGATATGTTTGGTAGACATGCTCATGATTGTTGTGATAAAGTATTAGCTAAGATGCCTGTGTAAACTATTTGTTTTCTCATTTGATTATAAAATGTCACTGATCATCAGTCGGATTTGACTTGTAGGGAAAAGACCATGTGATTTGGCCTACAAGAGAAGACTTGTTCCGATGGACATATGAATCTCGTTGATGTTCAACAAGAAGCTTTATGACTCTCAGCCTAGAAGGATGACATCGGAGGAAGCTTTCACAGAAGTGAAACCAGAAGTAAGCCACCTTCAAATATTTGGCTGTCCAGTCTTTATACTTGTGCCCAAGTTGGAACCTGCAGGCAAGAAGGGAACCTTTGTGGGATACAATGAGTCTTCAAAGACTTACAGAATCTACATCCCAGGGTCCAGACAAATTGAAGTCAGTAGGAATATGACCTTTGAAGAAGAATTAGCTATCAGGAAAGGCAGAGGATCAGACATGGAGATTGATGATGAAATCATAGAACCAAAGAAGATGTAATCATCTCCCCCTCTAGTTCAAGAGGGAGTTAGCAGAAAAGGATGAACCTATCGATTCCATTGATCCAGTTGATATCCCCGGAAATGTTGCAGTTCGGAAAAGACCTAGATGGGCACATGTAATGTCCCCATTCAAATAAGTGCATAGTAAGACAATCCCATCAATCCTACTAGTTTCCTAAGTTGGATGGGCACATGTGGGATGGTAATAAGGAAGCTAATAAATGATATTTAGACATTAGAGGGGTTCAAGCATTTAATAAATATGGTGAATAAATAAATTCAAGATAAATTCTAAGTGGCAAGTGGTTTTGGAGACATATGGAGGTGATGGGACCCACACTAGCTTGATTTTTCATAATACATGGTATCTCTCTTTTGAAAATTCGAATTAATGGGAATGTGAACACTCTTGGGTGAGTTGGTAAGTCATAACACATGTCATTGAGAATCTTAGGTCGAATTGGGAAGGATTGGTAACCTCCATGGAAGATAAAGAGTCAAAGTAGAAGTTTGTGGACACTTGGGCTAGATTCCCTAGCCCCTATGACACCAATGATGGAGCATCTATGACAACTATGACAAATTGCAAACCTGACCTCTGACATCTGACCACTATGACATGTCAGCACCAAAAATAGGCTCAAAGAAGGCGAATTTGGGAGTTGGAGAAGCCAAAGAGACTCAAAATCGAATTTGGGAGAAGATGGAAGGTTGGAACTAGGAGACAAGTGGCAAATGTGGAATATTTCCTAAATGGAAATCTATTGAATCTATTGAGAGGATTTCGACCCTTAGAAGGCTAATGTTGGTTACAAAATGTAGAAATGAAGAATGAGAATGGCTTTTGATGATTTGAGAAAAATTGCATTTGTGAAGAGAGAGCTAGTGGATGACTAGTTTCTTGCCTTAGCCAATTTCGAGGGTGAAAGATTCCCATCCAAGTTGGTGTTTGGAGAGGCCACTCAGGTCTTTCATGGTGCTTTAATGGAGTTTGTATTTGCAGGTAGCAGCTACAGGAAGTTTCATGTTTTGGTTTAGTGCAGCACTTTCTCTCCACCGTTTCCAGTTTTGAAGGCATATTCATGCTCCTTGAGGGAGGGCGTTTTTGGTGAGCACTTGTGCTTCTTGAGAGAGCTTCTCATTACATATTTTTGATTGTAATAGCTTCATATCCTCTGTTATTAATATTCAGAAAGTCTCAGGTCGAAATACCCACTGGTTGTATGCAAAACTATTGATTAATGAGCAAACAATGTCCATTTCCCCAATGCATTGATGTATGACACTATAATGTTTATTATTTCGAATGGATGGATGATTCTCTGATATATTTGTGATCAATATAATGCCATGGATGTCTTCTACAAGTTTCATGTACTGTACTTGAGCATTTGAAGCATTTTTACTCAATTTAGTTGTATTGGGAGGTGAAATAGTGCCATTTCCCCAAGGGTCGAATTGGGGGTTTTTGCTGTTGAATGTGAGAGAGTTAGAACAATAGAAAAAATCAATTAATGGTGCATATGAGACATTAATCACATACTTAACAAATTATATACCTCTGTTCATAAATTTGTGGGAGTTTGGAGGCATTTGGAAGGCCATTTTCAGTGTTACCTGGGGGGGATTTGATGCAAAAATTACTAGTCAAAATTACCTATATTGATCAGAATACAAATTAAGTTTGCAGCAGTATTTGGAGGGCCCTAAAACATCCCTGAACCTGATATTCAAGTCTAAATACCATTCATACACTCCTACAGAAGATTTGGGAGCATTTGGGTTGATTTGGAGGTCAAAACAGTTAAACTAGTCAAAGGTCGAAATTGGGGAAAAAGTAGAAAAATTGGCATTTTAATAGAATTTTGAAAAAGGGTCATTACAGCACAACAGACTTAGCATGGAGCATATGGGAAATACAAGGCCAGATTTGTTGCCAGAAGATTCTCTCAGAAAGAGGGAGTTGATTATGATGAGACATTTGCTCCTGTGGACCGATATACTTCCATTATCGCGATTGCTTCAGCTATGGGATGGAAGTTGCATCAGATGGATATGAAGATAGCCTTTCTCAATGGTGTTATTGAGGAAGAAGTTTACATCGAACAGCCAGATGGGTTTATTGTCCAAGGAAAGGAGTCTCATGTATGCAGACTGAAAAAGGCATTGTATGGACTCAAGCAAGCACCTCGTGCTTGGTATGGACGAATAGACGGATTCTTGGTGAGCTTGGAATTTTCCAAGAAGCGATGCAGACCCCAACCTTTACTACAAGGTTGTAGATGATGAGCCACTGATCTTGGTATTATATCTTGATGACTTGTTTCTCACTGGAAATGAGAAACTTATTGTATGGTGTAAGAAGAATCTCGCCTCTGAGTTTGAAATGAAAAATCTTGGATTGATGCATTACTTCTTGGGATTAGAAGTATGGCAAAGGCAGAAAGAGATTTTCCTAGGACAAGGAAAATACACTATCGATATATTGAAGAGATTCGGAATGTTGGACTGCAAGTCCATGGCTACTCCGATGGATGCGAATTGGAAGAAGTTGAGAGATTCTACTTCAGATTCTGATTTGTTTGATCCCACTATTTATCGCCAGTTGATTGGGTCATTGATGTATCTGACAAAAACCTGATCAGATATATGTTTTGCTATGAATGCCCTCAGTCAGTTCATGTGCGAACCGAGGCAGATTCACTAGATTGCTGCAAAACATGTGCTCAGATACTTACGTGGCACTGTGGGATATGGATTGAAGTATGCTTCAGATGGTGACCTGATATTGCAAGGGTTTACAGACTCAGATTGGGCCGGATGTGTTGCAGATCGGAAGAGTATTGCTGGATGTTGCTTCGATTTGGGTTCTGCAGTTATTTCCTGGTGCAGCAGGAAGCAGAACTCTAGAGCACTCAGTACTGCAGAGGCCGAGTACATGGCTGCAAGCACAGCAGCTCGAGAAGCAGTTTGGCTTCGTAAACTCCTGGCAGGACTGTTCGACCACATTCCAAAGCCGACCGTGATTCACTGTGATAACCATAGCTGTGTGTAGATGTCAATGAATCCTGTATTTCACGACAGGTCGAAGCATATCAAGATTCGATATCACTTCATTCGTGATATGGTGCAGAAAGGTGCCGTCAAGTTACAGTACGTGCCGACAGACAACCAGACTGCACATGTTCTCACCAAGACCCTTCCCAGGGTGAAGTTCGAATACTTTCGCGGAAGACTTGGAGTCGAAGAGAACGTATCCCTCCTTGAGAGGGAAAGATGACATTGAGATGCTTACCCTGCTTTGCCCTGGGGCCCTCTGCAGTCCAGTTACTCAGCCAGATATGGGAGTGTTACCCCCATTTTTGCATGGGTGTCCACGTATGATCAGGTTGCTGGTTCTGAACCATCCTTTAAATTTTTGGGCAAACTGTTTGTTTTTTGAGCGAAATACTATAAACAGCATGAATATCGAGAACCCCCATTTGACAGAGATTGAGAAGGAAAGTGTGCTTTCCCAAATAATTGGATCATCTAAAGGACAGTTCGTTTTCTGTGAAGGCAAAGACAGCTTAATGTCATTAAGTATCATGAAAAGCTGGTACCACAGTCTGCAAAATTGGTTAGAGGGATATGAATTTGATACAAAAGCTACCTTGACAGAGTTACTAATAGTGCTATTTGAGGCATGTGGAGCCAGATACCAAGCAAATTAAGGACCTTTGTTTGACCTAGTATTCATGGAACATACATAGGTTATGTCATTGCATTTACATGTACCCCTGCAGGAGTTCTTTCGACAGGTTGCATCACTGGCATTCTAGTGCTCACATCCTTGGGGAGTCTCTTAAAATGGAGTATGGCTGCAAATTATGTGTTGGATCCTATACAACTCGAGAAGAGGGATTTTTATTATAATGCCTTTTACAATGGTATTACCTTGAATGAGGATGAGAAGAAATGGCTGCAGAGAAAAAGACTCAACAGCAGTTGTCACAGGCTAAAATTGTCGCAGCGATCTCACATATTTGTAAGGTCCATTGGTTTGAGAAATTGAACTGTTTTATTAGCAGTGAAAATCATTTGGTCATTAATGGCCGTGATGCTCAGCAGAACGAGTGGATGGCCAAGAGTCTATCCATCATAGCCCGAGTTTGAATAAAGAGTATCAATTTGAAGATTTGGTTGTTTTATCATGAGAGCCACTAGGGATCACTACTCCTCGTAAAGAAGCTAGCACATGTCGCATTCTCTCTGAAGGTTGGACTTTTGGAACTCCAATTTGCTATGCTTGTGCCAAATAAAAAGAAAGGGGAAATAAAATCGATTGATCATCCCAAATGGTAAGTCGCGGCACAGGGATTTTAAAAAATATATAGAAGGCCGAGAGTCCATCCAGCGCCACCCTGCCCGTTTTAAAGAAATTTGGATGTGCCAGTTCATATCGCGTGCAAACCTGATTCTTTTCCCGTGATTGAAGATAACGATAGACGGATAGCATTTTTTATGGAGCCGTCACTGTTGGGAGGTCGACAAATCGCTCCATGAATATCCCTATGCACTGCTGTAATACTTTCGTGAAGCCCAAGGAAAGTCATGGAACACAACGCTCCTATCCTCCACTACACGCCAAGCTGTGAAGCGTCGAGTTCCTTTGATCCTTGGATAAAGACGAATGTTCCGGCACTTCTCACGACGTGGCTGTTTGGGGCGGTTAGCAGGTGGAATTCATCGTTTTCGAGTAAGCACGAAAGGCGGCCAGACTGATAGAGCTCAAGGTTCAACAGCACAACAGAAGCTTGGATCCACTTTTAACAGCCGGTCCTTCATCTAAATATAATTCATTACTATTCCAGTGTGATCAACACGTAGCACCGTTTTATTTTATGGCTCTCATATACTATGACCCGTATTTTCTTTTTGGAAGCCAAGACGTGAAGCCACAATAGCTTCTAGCCGCCGACTGTATGGACTGCAACTTTATTCGCTTACCTATTTCTTATTTGATTATCCACCTGTTTGACAGGCCCAAAACTTTGGGTAAATCATATGGTTATGGCCATCCTTGATAGCGTGGCGTCTAATATTCCGTCAATGCTGCACCAAGCCCAGAATCCAGTTCAATTGATTGGTGGAGATAGCACTCGAAATTGATCCAGGGACTTGGTGGGCAGATAGTACATCCAATGGGATTTCAATTCGTCAAAGTAGCTCCCTCTCGGCAAAAATAGATTCGAGTTGTTCTTTGCTGTCATCTGGTTAAATTTCTGGGGCTTACCCACACACTTGGCTCCTTTTCTAACTTTAGCAGCAGATCTGAACTGGACGTTTTTTGTTAAAGGATCAGTTATGTGACAGTTGTATGGTTAAAAGATCCCTCTGCTAGATATGGCAACTTCTTTGGTTGTATGTAAGATCTGGAGCTGATTTCTAAGTTATCATTGGAACAAGTGTTAGTTGGTTGACACACGTGTGTGACTTCACTTGTACTCTAGCAGGCCCTAATTAGGGTGATCTTTTGCTTCTTGTACTCTTTAAAAAAGCTAGCAGGCTTTCATGGTATGGATGGAAAATTTTGGGGGTTTCTTTCCCTTTTGAGCTTAATGAAAATATCAGCTGGGTTTTCTAGGACAGATTGAGTATCTTCATGTGGTGGTGCGATGTATTTTAAGTTGCAGAATAAATCTAGCTTGTGAGGGCTTTTTTAAGCACAATAGATTAGCCATTTAGGTTTAAGTTGGTTAATTATGCTTAAACGATTTGTATTTCAATGGACATCAGTATTCGGTTGTACGAAATGTTGATTAAGATCTGATTGTTTGGGCATTCTAGATTAATCTCACTTTTATGAAGCACAAGGCCTCCATGAGTCCTCTTTTGACTCCATTTCCCCTTTTGGTACTGGCACTGGTCTTTCCCTGAGGATTGATCTTCCCTTCTTTTCCATCACCCATTTAAAAACTCATTATCTTTTTTACATTTGTTTCTCTAAGGCAGCCTCTTCAAATTCACCTTGCCCGTTTACTGTATCTGCCTTAGTAATCCTATTTTAGGGATACCCCCCTAGAGTTGGAGAAGAGCCAACCTGAAGTGAAGAGGAGAGGAGTGTGGTGACATTGGCCTCTCTCCTGAGAGAGTTGTCATCCAGCTGGTGTGCTACATTTTGGGCTTCAACAACACGCATGCCATCTTGGCGGACAACAAGGAGAAATCCCATAAGCAGATGAGTAGGACAGTCAGTAGTTGGTCGGGCTCACCCAGATACCTTCTGCAGTCTAGTTACTCAGCCAAATATGGGAGAAATCCCATAGGCAGATGAGTAGGACAGTCAGCAGTTGGTCGGGTTCACACTAGTGCCTCTGCAGTCCGGTTACTCAGCCAGATATGGGAGAAATCCCATAGGCAGATGAGTAGGATAGTCAATAGTTGGCCGTGTGGTTGCACAGGTGCTTCTACAATCCAAATACTCAACCAGATATGGGAGAAATCCCATAGGCAGAAGAGTAGGACAGTTAGTAGATGGACGTGCCCTTTTGCTCGTCTGAGATCTCAGTCAAATATGGGAGGACCCCATTGGCAGATGAGACAGACAGGTAGCAAATTGTATAGCAGAGATGGTATAGCTGTATATCTCAGATATCCAGGATTGAGTGATTCTCCTGGATCCAGGATTGAGTGATTCTCCTGGACTCACCGAAGGACTGGTGATGATGATGCACAGAGATTGTGTGGACAACTTTCAGTATGCAGAAAGATGATAGAGACAGAGTTGAGTACAAGATGAAACCCAGATGATCGTGATGCAGATGAAGACTGAAGAATACCTTCCTCGTTGAGAGGGAGTGTTGGATTTTGTACAACTTCGAAAGATATTATTTATTATATTTTATTGTACCATCATTGTACTTGGTTATACCTCCTAAGGGAGAAGAACATTATGTAAACACATCAAAGAATCAATGTAAGTCTTGGGGTGCAAAAGTAATTAATAAAATATTTATTGCCCCCAAAGACAAGTCAGCCCCATAAGGGAATTTTCCAGTTTCGCACATGTATAAATATGAGGCTTGTGCACCTCATTATCTCATTCTCACACTTGTGAAGTGTGCATCACTTGGAGGAGCAGATTTTCGCATCACTAGAAGGAGGAGGTTTATTTGGGTTGGTTACTTGTGAAATATACTTTCACTTTCTCTCTCTTTCTTCATTTGTACTCTGATCTCAGAATTATCATCTCTCTGCGAAGGTTGCTGGGTTTTCTCCCTATTGGGTTTCCCAGGGTAAAACTCAATGTTGTTGTTTTGTGCTTTGTATTACTTCTAGTGATCTTGGTAATGCATTTATGTTTTATGCTATGAATGTATGAAATTTAACACGAGATGACATTGAAAGATGCTCAAGAGCATGTTCAGGCTCCAAGGAGAATAGTTCGGGAGAGCACGCCTACGAAGATTGATATGGCACTCATGTGTATCGTCATTGATGATGAGCCTTCCAGTTTTGAGGAAGCAACAGATCAGCAGGTATGGCAGGATGCTATGATGCAGGATAATGTACTGGGATCAAAGGGATAGCTAGTTCCAGGTGGCTCTTCCATAAATACTTCCCTCACTAAGAGGGAGTGTTGATGTTTTGTAGCTTGAATAGGTATTTCCATGGATGGGTGTCTTTCCCATGGGAATCATCAACACGACCTCTCAGGTACTTAGGAAATTCACTTTAATTAAAGGACTTACTAAAGTGAATTCCCTTTTATAATTAATTGGGGTTAATTTGGATAAAAGCCTAAGTTTTGGGGCTTTGGTGATTTAATTTAATCAAATGAATCTTAGCCATTGATCCCAAGTGGATGAGCTTTAATCTTGGCCATTGAAGTTAAGGTTTTGGTTCAACCCAAAATTATAAAAGGGAGCTAAGGGGAGAGGAGAAAGATACAAGAGAAAGACTCAAACATTGAGTGGAAAATTAGGAGAAGGAATTTCTAGTTTTCAGTCTCTTGGGCAAGGGTAAAGAAGGACTTTCATCCAAGGAGGAAAGAAGAAAAAGGAGTTTCTAATTTCCAAGCCAAGGAGAAAAGAAGATAGCAATCCGAGAGTAGCAGGAAATCGTACCAGCAAGGCAGAGGCACAACTAAGCAAAAAACAGGTAGAAAAAGTTTGTACGTACAGTTGTACAGACAGGGCGGCACAACATACCAAAAAATATTTTTTCCTATGTTTTTCTGGGTTTTTCGTGGAGATCTCTGGAGCAAATTTTCAACTAATTTTGGTCTTCTTAGGGGTAGATTTTGCTAGGTTTGTTGTGTAATTTTCAGGGCCATTTTCCTAATAAGGGAGCCCTTATAAGCTTGGATTATTTGTAAATGAAAAACTGATTTTGAAGGGCAAAAATCTAAATGTGTTAATGTGATTTGTTTCCTATTTTGCTTCTATTGCTTTTATTTACTGTTGATAGATCTCAGCAAGTCTAAAATAATCAATGGGCTGAAATTAATTTTTAGGCAAGGACAAACACTAGGAATTATTTTATCTAGTGCTTGTTGATTTTTGTAGCTTAGGACAGCTACTTCTGCATAGGCCAAGTGTCAAGCATCCAGGAGTCATCCAGAAGACCTCTCTAGGAGCTTGTTTGAGGAGCAAAAGACTTTTTGCATCTCTTTCCTAAGTCTAATTTAGGAAAAGCACATTATTAACTTAATGTTGCCTAACGACTAAAAAGCGACTTAGGGCCCATGGTATTTGACAACCCATGGTATTTTGGTCATAGAAATGTTATAAAAGAAAGCCTAAGGAGAGGAGGTGACACAACAGTCACACAGAATGAGTGAGTGAGATATCATTGAGTGGGTGGAGAAGGACATCCATCCAAGTGTGAGGGTAGGGGCCGAGGAACGGAGCAAAAGGACAGTAGAGAAGGTAGCATCTAGGTGATAAGCTAGGCTATCTTGTTGTGTTTTGTATATTCCTTAGGAGGGCCATTATCCCAGGACAAGATCCCATGATTTTTGTTGGGTGCAGCCCAAGTGGAGGAAGTTTTGATGGCGGAAGTACAAGTTAGGCGAGGCCTAACATCAACCAGTTTTGGGAGAAGCAACTCTGCAATTCCCGTAGACTCATGTAGTCTGCCACTAAGTGTGTGAGCGCCTCTTGGCTTGGGTGGCTCAAGACTCTATAAAAAGGGTTAGTAGGCGTCTGGAAAAAGGTTTGAGGTTCAAGGCTCCTGCTTAAGTTGGTCCTTTTCTCGGGTAAGACTAATCTCCCCTGGTCACTCCTTCTGGCCAACCTTATCTAGCATAAGAATAAGTTCTCAATCCATTCCAATCCTTCTTTCCAATGGCACCCACTCAACATAGACTCTATTGGCAATAAACCATTATTCTAAAAGCTCCTAGGGAGCAGGGTATGGAGCGAAGCGAAGTGGCAGAAAAGGACATGTCCCCTTAGTAAAGGCGAAGTACTAAGGACGATCAAGGTAGTTAAAGCAGTTATGAATGAAGCGACGGACTGTCAGCTACAGAAGCGACGAGTAAAGAAGCGGAATGGTGCAAAGGATGTGCCACTGTAGTATCAAAGTCGTGCAGTCAGAACTGCGACTATCAAAGAAACGTCAGAGCCAGAGAAGCGGCGCAAAAGGACAGCAAAGCTCCAGCGAAGTTAAGACAAAGCGTGGTCAACAGGAGAACCATGCCATTTTGGGTTTAAGGGTACTATGGGGGTTGGCCCATAGTTATTGTAAAGATGTGACCTTCAGGCACAATCTATATAGAGGGCAATTTTGTATAAGGAAGGGTTGGTGATTGTAAAGACTTAGAGAGTTAGATCTAGACTGAGAGAGATCTAAGAGAGGAGAAAGACTCTGCAGCTGGATGCGCAGAGATCTATTGTAGAGAAGATTCTATAGCTGAGTGCGCGGACTGGAACTATTACCCCTTCCAATAAATATAAGAACAATTTCCGTAGACGTAGCTCCCATCTTGGGGGTGAACCACGTAAATATTTGTGTTATGTGTTTGAATCTATGTGATATTGTGTGTTCATGAATGTTTATGCTTATATATATGTTTTCATATGAATGTGAATGAGAATGATATGTTAAGTATCGGAACACGCATGTATGAACATTGCGAAGTCATGTTAAGTATGATAATTGCGTATTT
The DNA here is from genome assembly GCA_027924585.1 of Larix kaempferi. Classification (NCBI taxonomy): domain Eukaryota; kingdom Viridiplantae; phylum Streptophyta; class Pinopsida; order Pinales; family Pinaceae; genus Larix; species Larix kaempferi. The sequence continues at coordinate 521,351 of BSBM01001023.1, forward strand.
AAAAGGGTACAGGTAGCAACGATTCAGCGAAGTCTGTAGGTTGTTGATAACTGCGAAGTGCGCAGATACATGTTGGTAATAATCTGTTAAGTAGATGTTGAGTAAGCTGCGCATAACAAACTCGCATAACCTAACCGCGCATCACCAGGTTGCAGAAACCTGATTCTGTAACCACCCATCTTCACTTTGGGTGAGAATTCAGCCTGGTCGCAGGTTGATGCCGAAAGGGCCAGTGAAGGGGATTTTGTTGGGTCTATAATAAGAAACTACACAGAACCTGAGTTAGCCCCATAGAAAGAATAAAGTAGCTAACAAATGGTTCCGTTGCCGCGCTAGAACTGGTGATGTGTTATGTAGAATCCAGAAGAAGAAAAAAAAGCAATACAGAACTGGGTAAGCCAGACAGAACTTGAGTTTGCAAAGAAAGAGAACAGACATCCACATCTTACCACAAAACAATGGTTGCAGACGTATATATTCACTGACCTGCATCAAATTTTCTTCGCATCTTTTGCTACTGAGTTGCATGAGTGGATATCGAGGATAGCAGAACGGAAAAACTGTTTTCAAGGTGGAGAACCTACAGTTTGGAATTCATAGTTGATTCAGAGGCTTAAAGGGATTGACAACCACATTTCAAGAGCAGTAGAGTTTTGGTTGGATAGTTTACTGGAAGGCTATATTACAGAGTTCGTTGTGGACACGTTGAAGTCTTACAGCGCAGCAGAAGGATATTTCTTACAAGGATTTAGAGATAAGTACCTGAAAAACCTTAGTTTATACATTAAAATGCTATTAGCTGAAAAAGAGTTTTAAGAATGCAATCAGATTCCTAGGGTTTGAGTATGTAATGTTCAGTAACATAGATATTGACACAGATGAAGATATTGGTATTTTGCGAAGTGGAAAGAGATATAAAGTTAGCACTAGAAAGAGGTCTCATGAAGCTGAACCTCGCACATTCCTAGAAACTGAGTTAGGAAGTGATAGAAACTCATATCAGGTTGAGTCTGATAGTGAAACAGAACCTAGACGCATTGGTTATCAACCTATTACTCCGCAGAAACCTATAGTTGACAAAAGAAATATTACTAGTTCGCAAAACACTAGTAGTAGTAATACTGCACGAGCAAGTACTCAGAATCATTCAAGTAGTGGTATACCTTCCGCATTTCAGAACACTACACCTCCTAGAAGAAGAATGGCAGACGACATTAAGCTACCTATTTTTAAAGGAACGGTCTAGAAAATCCAGAGAAACAATGGTTTCTATGTGAAGCTGTATGGAACGTTAAGCAAGTACAGGATGATGCTATAAAACAAGCTCATCTAGTTACCACATTTAGAGACAGAGCTTTAACATGGTTCATTAAGTATTCTGTTGGACAGAACAGATCACTAGTCGATATCAAAACTGTGCTTATTAGAGAATTTAAGAAACCTAAGTCAGAATCTCAGTGCATCACAGAACTAAAAGAAATCAAACAGAAACCTAATGAGACTGTGTGGGAGTTTGATCAAAAGTTCAAAGCCTTGTTAGATCAAGTTAGATTTGAAATAGCACCGAAACAGCATCAAGAATGGTTCATAGTTGTGCTATTGCCCCACATTAGATTACCACTGATGCAACAGAAGGTAACATCGCAAATAGAAGCATTAGAAATTGCGTCGAAGCTAGAAGCTTCACCCACAGGAGAAACTAGCACAGGTATGGTACAGATACAGACACAGCTAGCAAATTTGACATTACAGCTACAAGACATGAAGAAAGGAAAAGAGATAAGAGAACAGGTTTGGTATACAAAATGTGAAGGACGACATTCCAAGGAACATTGTCCTGTATTCAGAGATTACATCACTAGTGGAGCACCGAACCCATTGAATCAACAGCAAGGACCATGGTGTGAGATTTCTCGATGTAGAGGACATCGACCAGAAGACTGTTACCTACTTCAGAAGTACGTACAGACACCAAAGAACCTATACCGCACATTCTGTAAATCAATTGGTCGTGATGATACCAACTGCAGAGCTTATGATCTCATGATAGAAAGAAAGCATGATGTCTACAGAGTCCAAGGAGAAACACCACATAATAATGAAAATGCTAAGTATGATCAAGGTGCATATAGAGGATGTGGTGGATTCAAAGGAAGAGGACGTAACACTGGCCAAGAACGAGGAAGAGGTCAGATTGTTTGTTATAACTGCGCTCAACCAGGACATTTAGCAAGAGACTGTCAAAACCCTTGCAATACTTGTAAGTATTGTAAGTCATTTGACCATGTCATTGAAGCATGTCCCATTTTGCAAGGCAAAATGCAAGAGAAAAGACCAGAAGGGCAGAACCAGAATATACAGATGATCGCAGCTGAGAAAAGAAACGAAGATCACAACATCCATGTTGTAAGGCGAAGTGGAGCCATGACAGGAAATGACAAGATAAACGAAGCTTCGACTTCTGAAGATCACTTACACAGACCAAAGCCTATTGATGGGCCTTGGGTAAGAAAAGCAACTGGAAAAATGCCTGCATTTAACCCTGACCAGGATAAAAAGGTATTCATGGAGGCAAGAAAAGGCTTTCAAAACTTAGAACCTTCGACCACAAGGACCCAATTGCAAAGTGATCAGACATCGATACTAGATATGTCGATCTCATATGATGGATCGCGAACTTCGCCAGAACAGATAAGTCCTATTACGCAGTTCCTACAGAGCTGCATAAAGTTACTAAGGCATGGAAACGCCTTAGGAGAATTACATAACCTATTGGGACATTACAAACAGCATAATAAAGTGAATGATGCACACAGAGCATTTCATCATATCAAGAAACATAGAAGGACAGGAAGAGAAATGAGGCTAAATGCGCAGATCGAAGATTATGAAATGAACCAGGTCATTCTCGACCTAGGCTCAGAGGTGAATGTCCTGACAACACAAATATGGGAACAAATGGGAAAGCCAAAGTTATCTTGGTCACCTATATAGTTGAGGTTAGCTAATCAGCCAAAGGTTATACCTTTTGGGAGATTATCAAGTGTTCTTGTTGACATTGATGGAGTGCGAAGTAAAGCAGACTTCGAGGTTATTGAGATTATAGATGACAGCAATCCTTATCCTGCATTATTGGGGATTGACTGAGCAATTGATAACCTCGCAATCATCAATCTGAAGAAAAAACAAACGGTATTTGAAGGATCGGATATCAAGGTCATCGCACCCTTGGATCCTTCACAAGGACCTAGATATGTTGAACCAGTCCGAGAAGAATGTAGAGCCCAAGAACTTGATAATATCTACAAGATGACAGTGAATCAAGCAGATTATATTAATCCTACAGATGATGGAACATTAAGCTGGAGATGCGACAGTTCTTGCGTATCAGAATCAGACGTAGGAATGGAGAACTGGCAGAGCCGAATGCATGAAGTATCAGCAAGACAATGTGCGAAGATAACAAAGTCACTCTGTTGGATTGGAACAGAGGTAAGTCCAATTCCTACTTATGATGGTTTGGGTAATATCCGCATTTCTTCATGAATATTTAATATCAGTTTCAGATGAACATAAGTTAGCAGCTTTGGATATAGCATCGCGAGCTACACCTGTTAGATGGTGGGTTGTGCATAAAGGCAACCTGCACACATGGGAAGAATGTAAGCACATGATGGAAATCAGATTTGCAGAGCAAACTGAAATTGTACAAGCAAAATACAATGGGCAGACTAATCCCAGAGATCATATAGAGTTTTACATACACCTAAGATAGAATGGGTTCATATGTTTGTGCACACATTGGATCAAATACCAAAGAACTGGTATACAGAAGCAGAACTTTGCAGAAGTACAACTGATTGGCGCATAATGATAAACAACTTTCAGTCCACTTTCAGGTTCGAGGACGATTGTCTGAGTGTCAATGAGGCTTTACAGATCATTAAAAAGAAGATATTTAATGATGCCCTGTTGCCTATCTATAAACAACCAAATTGGGCAATATAGTTGGAGCATGCCCTTGAATGTTATAACTTCTCGCTAGACGAAGATGAAAATGAAGATCCTCGCGATGTGAATATACCTAAGTCTAAAGGAGAACGCAATGTCGAAGGAACTGATTTAGAAATTCCAGACTTGAGTAATCCTGTGAAGACCAGAAATATCAATATTGGTACTAGGTATGAACCAAAATTTGCTTCTATTGGGGATTACTAGGATGAAGAAACAATAGGACGGATTGCAGACTTACTGCGTGAATATCAAGATTTATTTCCTACCAAGTTTTTTGAAATGAAAGGCATTTTAGGTGACTTGGGAGTTATGAAAATACCTCTCAAGCTTGATGTGAAGCCTATTAAGCAAAGACCTTACAAATTGAATCCCAGATATAAAGAAAGTGTGAAAGTAGAAATTGATAAAATGCTTGACGCGGGAATTATTGAACCAGTAGAAGAATCAGAATGGATAAGTCCCATGGTAATTCAAGACAAGAAAGCTAAAGGTGAAATCAGAATTTGTGTGGACCTCGGGAAATTGAATGATGCATCTCTACATGACCCATTTCCTACTCCATTCACAGACGAAGTGCTAGATAACGTAGGTGGACAGGAGGCATACTCTTTCACTGATGGATTTTCTGGATATCATCAAATCAGAATTGCTACAGAAGACAGACATAAGACCACATTTGCTACTAAATGGGGATCATATCAGTACACTGTTATGTTGTTTGGATTGAAGAATGCACCTGCTATCTTTTCAAGAGTTGTTGTGGCTGCATTTAAGGATTACATTCATAAATTCTTACAAGTTTACTTTGACGACTGGACAATATTCGGCCTTTTGAAGAATCATCATGCGAACTTAAGAATAATGTCAGCGAAGTGTAGATAGTATCAGATTTCCTTGAATCTGAAGAAGTGTGTCTTTTGTGTTCCCTATGGTATTTTATTGGGACACATAGTATGTAAGCAAGGATTGATGGTTGATCCAGCGAAGATAGCAATCATCGAAAATCTCCCAGCGCCTAACTCAATGAAACAGCTAGGCACTACATTGGGGCACATAGGATACTATAGAAAGTTCATCAAAGGATATGCGTAGATCACCGCGCTTATGGAGAAATTGTTGAAGAAAGAAGCGAAGTACAGCTGGACTAAAGATTGTCAAAAAGGATTGGACACATTGAAAGATAAAATGGTTATAGCGCCTATTCTAGTCTTTCCTGACTGGAATAAACCATTGCATGTACATGTAGATGTTTCATCTATCGCACTTGGCATTGTATTAGCTCAACCAGGTGAGGGAGGCATCGATCACCCCATCGCATTTTCAAGAAGAAAGCTATCTTCAGCAGAAAAGAATTATACCACGACAAAAAGGGAAGGCTTAGCTATGGTATACGCATTGCAGAAGTTTAGAAACTATCTGCTAGATTTGCATTTTTGTATGTTTACTGACCATTCAGCTTTGAAGTACTTGGTCAATAAACCCGTGTTGGGGAAGAATATGCAGATGGTTGTTACTGTTTTAGGAATATGATTTTGAAATCATTGTGAAACCAGGAAGATTGAACGCAGGACTTGACCATCTTTCACGCATCAAATCAGGCGAAGAACCTAGTAATCTGGAGGATAGTCTACCAGATGCGTAGTTGTTTGCTATCCATATAGCAAATGACTATTTCAAATATATTGTAGAATATATGACTACAGGATTAGCAGCTACAGAATTTACTATGCAGCAGAAGAAACAATTAATGGTAAGAGCAGCTGACTTTACTCTAATTGCAGGACAATTATACAAATTGGGACCAGATGAAGTCTTGCAAAGATGCATACTAGAACACGAAAGACCTATTATACTGGCCGAAGCACATTCAGGTGTATCTGGAGGACACTACGCAAGAAGAGCTACTGCCAAAAAAAATTTGAGATCAGGACTATGGTGGCCTACGATACACAAAGACTCAAAAGAACATTATCAAAAGTGTGATGTATGCCGAAGAACAGGAAAGCCATCTCCAAGAGAGGAGATGCCATTGATGCCACAATTGACATTGCAAGCCTTTGATAAATGGGCTATTGACTTCGTGGGACCTATTAACCCACCAGGAAAGGGAACTGGCTCAAGATATATTATAACAGCTACGGATTATCTAACGAGATGGGCAGAGGCAAAACCAGTGAAGGACTATAGCGCAGTTACCGCCGCGCAGTTCATTTTTGAGAATATTTTGACAAGGTTTGGATGACCGAAGATTCTAATGAGTGATCAGGGAACCCATTTCCTGAATAGGACTATTGCAGCCTTAATAGAAGAATTTCATATCTACCATCAAAAGAGCACACCATATCATCCACAAGCTAATGGCACTGTAGAAGCCTTTAACGAAGTATTGGAGAATGCATTGACCAAAGTATGCAACACAAACAGGGATGATTGGGATCTTAGAATATCAGCAGTATTATGGGCATATAGAACAACTTGCAAGAAGTTGATAGGTCGTACACCTTTCAAATTAGCATATGGACAAGAAGTTGTCATGCCCATGGAATACATAGTACCAAGCTTGAGAATTGCAGCATTAACAGATATGGCTGATGATCAGACAATGGAAGAAAGACTACTACACTTAGTTGGATTGGAGGAAGATCGCTTCATTGCAGGTTTTCACCAACAAGTGCAGAAAGACACAGAAAATGTTTGGCATGATAGACACATCAAGAATAATTTTTTCCAGGTAGGAGACCTTGTCCTCCTCTATGATAGCAAATTTATGAAATTTCCTGGAAAATTCAAAATGCATTGGTTAGGACCATACATTGTTAAGCATGTCACTAATGGTGGCGCGGTTCAGTTAGCCACACTACTTGGAGAAAATTTGAAAGGACTTGTTAATGGGAGTAGACTAAAGCCTTACAGGGATGGCCCTACTCTTCCAGGTATTAGTTAAGCAATGCAAGAAAATTTTAAGTGTCAAGTGCAGTTGAAATTGGACACTAAAAATAAAGGATAGAGTCTGTTGCCGCCTGGTTCCACACCTGGGGAAAACGCAGCAGAAGTCTTCAAGCTGCTGGTGTGGCCTTGGGGGCAAGTCAGAGTCAAGTGCTGTCACTTGGGACTCGACTCCTCCGTCTAGGCTTTCCTAGCGAAGCCAAGGGGGGTAGACCCTAAAAAATAAAAAGAAACTAAGGCCTCTAACCTAGGAGTTAGGAAAATATTTTTGGTAACCAAGAATAAACAACATATACTTTGATCAAATAAAACAGTCATTCATCATTTACTCCCATTTTAAAATAACCATCATTTAACTGCACATTAGTCAATAATATAAAATAAAATTTAAACAAGACCAGTGCCTTATAATGGAGTCAATAAACAAATGCATAAGCAGAAAAATAGATGTTGTGCGAGTGTTCTTGGTTTATTTTAAATTTAATGTGATGGTGATCTTTTTATTATGGCAGGGGGGTTCCCAATATACGCAAGGTACGGGGGAACATGTCCGGAGTTTTGAAACGTGGCTTCCCTCTCAGGCTTGGGCTGAATCGGAGTCTCGAGGAGGTGTTCAGATGCTATACCAACGAGGGCAAGCCTAACGGTTTCCAAGAGGTCACTACTCAGTGTGGTCCCAAGCCTTCTGAGAAATTTGCCCACGACAACAAAATACGTGTTGTGCCGGATTTTCACAAAAAGGATTTTTTATTAGGGTGGTGTTAGATCCTATTACTAGTCATCCCCTCCTTTCTGATGTGTACCAACTGGATCAGACTAAGCTGCAAGTCGGCCATAGAGCATACGGGAGAAGACCTTGGTATTTTTATAAAAAAATTTATGAACCCAAATTTTATCTTTTTTAAAAACCCCAGGAGTCTCTTTTCAGGCACGTATTTCGGGCAAGCCCTCATACAGAAACCCTACTTCGGGAAAGCAAGGGGGCGTTATGAGTTTGTAAAAAAAATGTGAAAAACTATGTTATGAGTGAACTTGTGGCCCGCCAGTGGAACGGACCAACAAGGTTTATTTTAATCCTAATTAATTTTATTAAATGCCGGAAAACAAAGAAATAAACTACTCTAAAAATCACGCCATGAAAATGAGACGACACAGGCCACCCCTGGGGGGATGGGGTATGGGCGCTGGCTAGCCCACTTGCTCTCGTTTAATAGTTGTTTACAATGATTAGAGAAGTGCCCCAGTCTACTTAAAGTGACTTGGTGGCTTACAAAATTTGAGGAAAAAATGACCGGTTTTTAAAAATATGAAAATTTGTCCTCCGGATTGCCTGGATCCTCGAAATTTCGGCAGCACTTCCTCCTACCTGTTCGTCTTTTGCTGCAAACCAGCAAGCAATAATTAGTATAAGATGCCCAAAAACACTTTAAGAGTGTCTTTGGAACACCTCCTAAAAAACCCAAAAAATTCTAAGTAAAAATTTCAAAATTTAACCAAGTAAAACAAGCAGGAATGCTTGTTTGCTTGGGGTCTTTGCAAGCTTTATGAGCTGCAAATTACATGCTCTTGGACAGCCAAATAAACTTTTATATCAGATCTAACACTACTTTCAAACTTTTCAAGATTTTAACAATTTTTTATCAGTTTCAAAATTAAGTAATGATAGATAATGAAAGCTCTAATCTAATGGAAGATAAAACTTTAAACAACTAGATTAGAACTCTAAGAATGAATCCGATCTACTTAAGAATATATCAATCAAAAAATAAATCAAGAATCACTCTTTAATCGTAACCAGTAATCACGAAAATTTTGATTTTATAAGCTGAGGAAGAGAGAAGAGACAGAATGGTCCTTGAAACCAAAGACTTTGGAAGCTTGAAAGTGGGAAACCGAGGGTGAGATCCACCAAAATGTGCACAGAAGAAAAAGTGAAGAGCAAACAAGCTATCCCCCTTTCCACACCTGTCAACCTGTAGCAAACAAAACTCACAGAAAAACCATCAAACTAGAAATGCACATGGTTAGAAATCAAAATAGTATGAGCATAAACAAATGAAACATATAAACTTTGAATCTCTAACCAATATGACAAATGCAAGAACAAATTAAAACAAACAAGATTAATTGTTCCTTCCCACAAAATCGTTACCAATCCTTCAAGCAGGCTAGTAGATGGCTGGAAATTATATGCCCAGAATTTGAACTTGCTACAAATCACTCCACATCATGAGACCATGAAACCACTCACAAAGTATCACACATATAGACCTCCAAAGTCTTTTTATTGATCAACAAAATAGCATAAGCTTACAACATATTTATGCTCACTCTCCAACTAGAGAAAATGGAGTGGGCAGCCATGCTTAAATAGCCAAAGATGGAGAGAAATGGGTGGAATGAGTGGCATAACTCGTGGAGAAAATGGGGCTGCCCACTCCCATGTAATGGGCTGCCAAAATCAGCCCCAAATCAGCTAAAAATCAGCCATGTGACAGCCCATAAACATAGCTGCAAATTCCATGATTGAAGGGGCCCAATTTTGGGAAATATGCCCCCCTCAAATGGGGAAGTAATCCCACTAATATAGCTGCCCGGAATCTTTCCAAAATCAGCTCTTACAACTCCTAAAACATAGCTGAAAAAATCAGTCCATAAATCACTCCCAAAATTTAATATTTTTATTAAGTCATTTTTTCACTTTTTCAATTTTTTATGACTTTCTGGGGTTTTTTGACTTTTTTGGATTTTTGTGGAAAAATAATCACCCAAACACTAGAAAGAGTGGGTTTAGGGGTTTAGGGGGTGCTCTGAGTTAGAAAACGAGCACCCCTAAGGCAAAAAATACCTCCAGATGCCCCTTGTAGGCCAATTAAAAAATTTTTAATTGAATCATTAAAAAATGGCCCAATTTACGAAAAAAATAAAACTTGCCAAAAATTAAAAACAACCTAGGGGGACTTAGCACATGTCCATATGACTCAAAATTAACGCCTAGCATGTTCATATACATTGACCCATAGACTTTAACAATCCCCTAAGGCCCGTCAGCCTCCCCACGCATTCCAGCTTTGGAGGAGCAGGAGAAAAACCCATTAATTATGTTATGCACTAATGCAAGACATAATAGATAGGTGAAAAAACTCCTTGGAATACCTGACTTAGCCAAAAAGTCCTAGGGAACCAAGTCTTTTACAAAACACCATGCTAGTACGTTTTGTTACAAACCCCGCAGGGCCATGGACATGTGGAAAATTTTAAAAACGGGGGCCTTTAAAAGACCAGCTGGATATCAATTCACCAAAAATGAACATGTATCATGTTCCACTCTGCCCGCTCGCTTGATAATCCAACAAAGTACAACTTAGTTGGCAACAGAGTCTGCACACAGTTTTGGTAAAATGCGAAGTTTTCACAAGATGGAAAGATGTGCTGCAAAGCACACATAGCAAGCGAAGTTGCGAAATAAAAGAAGGGAGTCGCACTACGAAGTTAAAGTTAAGAGAAGGGAAATGCACAGTGAACCTCGCGATTCGCCTCACCGCTAACGAAGTAAAAGAAAACTAGTCGTTACAGTTTTTGGTCGGAAAGTAGCCATTATACAATACTTTCGGGAACCGGATGTTTCCGCATTTAAAGCATATTCGTCCGTTGAAGACACATTCAATGAAGGAAAAGGACCAAGATCTAAGCAAGATTTGGCCAACGGACATGGCATTTAATGTTAAGTCAGTCATTTTTGGGCGTGCCTTAGTGCTGTTGTGCCTGTAAATAGTAAAGACCGCATACTTACAGGTTTTACCGCGAATTTTAATTTTTATTAATTTTTACTGCCTGTAATTTCCAAGTTTTTACCAGTCACGAGCAATAGTTATCCGACAGTGTATGTCTGAGCGGTCGACCTTAGACAAAATCTTAAGAGACTTCCGACATTCTGGTTTGGAAGGAGTCATGAAGACGCCCGTAAAGCAAGCAATCCCAAAACGAGGTGGACCATCTAGAAATTCACCCCAGAATGTATCACAGCAGAAGCAGAAAGACAAGCAGAAGGCCACTGAACAAGAAAAGCCGAAGGCCGCGAGTGTTCTGAAGCCGTTTCCACCAGAACCGCCTCGCGACAGACCCATCCTGCTTGTTCCAGAGTACATCCCTCCAAGGAAACGAGATGCGCCAGAGGTGCTTCTCATGAAGAATCCACAGTATGAGATTCTCTTGCCACCCATGTCAAGTCATGTGCAGATTAAGGAGAATTTGCTCGGTAAAATACCAAAGTGCAAATTCGCAGACCATGACTTGCTGCAAGAAGCAAAGTACCCGCAATTTCAACCAGATCAGTACATGTGCAGGAAGCACGACGAAGCCAACAAGCAGACAATTGTTCAAGCGCAAGGCTGGATCGCGCGTCGTTGCAGCCATCGGGGTTGTTGAACCTGCTGCACATCCCACACTGTGATAGGAGCCCAGAGCTCACGACGGTTGTGCGCACACTACTTTCATACACACACCAGGGATACTTGTGGTTAGACCGCAAGATAGACATTAATATAAATCTCATCTACCGGATCACGCACTTGAGCAAGAGAGGTGTTGATCCTGCAGTTGAGTTCGTAGGCAAGAACAAGGATAAAGAGCTTGCTAAAAGGATGAAGAGCGAATTTGGTTTGCTCAAAGGAAACCGCAAATATACAACAGTTGGAATTAAGAAGCAAGCTACATGGTTCACAGTCCAACTCCTTGCAAGAAAAATCCTAAGGAAATGCAGACCGAATGAGGTGTCAACCGCTGCAATATCCTTAGCTGCAAAGGCCAAGGATGGACTTCAGTACAATTGGGTGAGCTATATGTTGAACGAATTCCTTGATAACATTCGAGATACACAAGATGGTGGACATCAGTTCCACTACAGTTGGTTGTTAGTGTTGATCGCCTTCGTAGGCTGGAAAGAGCCTAGCTACCAACAGAATGTCCCGATATTCATTGGAGATTGTCGAGGACCGAGGTTTGCGAACATGTAGGCAAACTCAAAGCCGGACAGACAGAGGATAAACAACATACAATTGTTCGCTTATTATGAGCAATTATGCGAAGTCATCCAGAGGACTCCGCGTATCACAAAAGAAGTCACAACTCTCTATTCGAAGGATGACTTTCAAAGCTGGACTTCACTTCATATACATTCAGCCAAGAGCACAGATACAGAATCCTCAATGGCTTGAAGGCCTATATCAGTTAGATGGACAAAAGATTGATCTGATCATAGAGGACTGGCCGCCAGAGTGGAAGGTTGATGCACCAGCAACGCTGATCACAACATCAAAGGAAAGCAAAGCTGAGAGCACGCAGAACCAAGATGATGAGACAACAAGCGCACAAAATCCAAAACCAAGTCAAGGCGCAGAACAGCAACAAGTTGTTGATCTACCAGCAGGCGAGAAAAGAAAGGAACCCGACACAGCCGTGCCGGAAGGAATGCAAAGGAAGAAACAAAAAGAAAACAAGGCTCCGCTCGATGCGCAGTTACACAATGACAATTACGACTACATCGCAGCTTGAATGAATAAGCACATTCAAGAAACACTTGCATTGAAGGACAGCAAGCAAGAAGTAGTCCAAGCAGGCATGATGGAGAGCCTCACAGAACTGAAGAGTCTGGTAGCAAGAGTTGAACAAGACCAACGAGACTTGGTAAGAGAATTAGATTCTAAGGATCGAACAGGCGAGTCAAGCCAAAGGAAAAGAAAGGCACCTGCCTTGATGATGAGACCTCGACTAGTCAAAATCGAGCCGATGAATGTCATATTCCCGACCGACGAGCTTACTGAAGGTGCGAAGTAGCTCGCACATCTGGATATTAACGTTGGGATGTTGCCCATCGAAGGGTTACATAATCTGCATTTGCAAGTTGTGGAAGAAATTTGAGATAGAGACATGGTCTCTTATAACCAGCATCTGAAGCTGGAGGATAGCTACAAAGATCTGAAGGATGAATGCGCACTGAAGACAAGGGAGCTAGCATATGCTCAAGAGAAGCAGAAGAAGTTGAAGAAAGTTGTCGCCGAAGTCTGTGCGAAGATCCCAGATTACGCAAAAGAGCCAGAAATAGAAGCTACCATCCTGAAGATTAGTGCTACGGTGGACAATCTCAAAGCTAAGATGGAGGATATGGAGATTGGCTACAAGGAGCAGATTGTTGACTTACAATCTCAACGGCAATCTGGCACTCCGCGAGATGTTAAAGAAGCACGAGCTGAAGAATTGAAGGCTTCAACAGAAAACATCTCCGCAAAGGTGGCGAGATGTCAAGACCTACTTGAAGAAATAACCAAGGTATGGGCTATGCTGCAGGAAAACCCTGAGTTACAGAAAATTCAGGATGAAGTACAGCAAAGGCAGAAAGATCTTGACTCTATGAACATGGCTATGAAGGATTTGCCGCCAAGGCAAAGGATCCAGAAGTTCGCAGAGACGAAAGAACTTCAGAAGGAGCTGAAAGCGTTAAGGATGAAGGAAGTTGAAACTTTGTCGAAGTTACAGCCGATGCAGGAAGAGGCGCTAGCACTTTCTGAAGAAATTGAGGAGAAGTTGCAAGAACTCCGGACAACAGAGAACGCAGTAAAAGAACAACTTCAAGAACCCATCTCAGCGGAGATGCTCGAAATGATTAAGGAGTTTGAGCAAGAGACTAAGGAAACAGTTGCGAAGTTGAGAGCAACTTTTCAGGAATTCGCTGCGAAGTCAAACATCCCAGGGGATGCGTAGTCGAAGCAGCCCAGTGAAAGTGGCTCGGGGGCGAGCCACAAGTAAGTGTTAGGGGCCTGTTGGGCACAGCCCAAGTGGAGGAAGTTTTGATGGCGAAAGTACAAGTTAGGCGAGGCCTAACATCGACCAGTTTTGGGAGAAGCAACTCCGCAATTCCCAGTAGCAGGGTATGGGGCGAAGCGAAGTGGCAGAAAAGGACCTGTCCCCTTAGTAAAGGCAAAGTACTAAGGACGATCAAGGTAGTTGAAGCAGTTATGAATGAAGCGACGGACTGTCAGCTACAAAAGCGAAGAGTAAAGAAGCGAAATGGCGCAAAGGACGCACCACTGTAGTGTCAGAGCCGCACGGTCAGAACTGCGACTGTCAGATCCAGAGAAGCGGCGCAAAAGGACAACAGAGCTCCAACGAAGTTAAGACAAAACGTGGTCAACAGGAGAACCATGCCAGTTTGGGTTTAAGGGTACTATGGGGGTTGGCCCATAGTTATTATAAAGATGTGACCTTCGGGCACAATCTATATAAAGGGCAATTTTGTATAAGGAAGGGTTGGTGATTGTAAAGACTTAGAGAGTTAGATCTAGACTGAGAGAGATCTAAGAGAGGAGAAAGACTCTGCAGCTGGGTGCACAGAGATCTATTGTAGAGAAGAGTCTGCAACTGAGTGCGTAAACTAGAACTGTTACCCCTTCCAAGAAATATAAGAACAATTCTCGTGGACGTAGCTCCCATTTGGGGGGTGAACCACGTAAATATATGTGTTATGTGCTTGAATCTATGTTATATTGTGTGTTCATGAATGTTTATGCTTCTATATGTGTTTTCATATGAATGTGAATGAGAATGATATGTTAAGTAGCGGAACACGCATGTATGAACATTGCAAAGTCATGTTAAGTATGATAATTGCGTAGTTAGAAGAGTATAGGTAGCAACGATTTAGCGAGTCTGTAGATTGTTGATAACTGCGAAGTGCACAGATACATGTTGGTAATAATTTGTTAAGTAGATGTTGAGTAAGTTGCGCATAACAAGCTCACATAACCTAACCGCGCGTCACCAAGTTGCAGAAACCTGATTCTGTAACCACCCATCTTCGCTTCGGGTGAGACTTTAGCTTGGTCGCAGGTTGATCCCGAAAGGGCCAGTGAAGGGGATTTTGTTGGGTCTACAATAAGAAACTACGCAGAACCCGGGTCAGCCCCATATAAAGAATAAAGTAGCCAACAATTTTTATAATAAAATTATCTATTACTATTTTTCCCCAGTTGGGGTTTTCCAGGGTAAATCTATGTCAAATGCGTTGATGATTTCCTGTTGCATTTCCGCTACGTAATTGGTTAATAACCCAGTGTGTTTTCATTCATAATTCATGAGGAATTATTGGAATCGAAGATCGGATCTGGGTTAAGTAAAATTAACAGTGCTGAAATCAAAAAAATCAACATGATGTTCCACTTTCCCTATGGCAACAATTAGTGAAGGATCCTCAACTTCATGAACAATCACGGAATCTGGAGTAAACAAGACTGTCTTCCCTGAACCAGAATTTGTAATATGATAAACTGAGAGCAAGTTAGTTGAAAGGTTAGGAACACATAGAACATTGTTGATCATGCCATCTATCGTTTTAATAGAACCTTTCCCTTTAACAGCCAAAGGTGAAGAGTTGCCCATAAGAATATGCTCAGTTTGCACGGATTAATGGAGGCAAACAAATTCTTATGTGCAGCCATGTGATGGATTGGGTTGCTCCATAATCAAATATCCATTCAGGTTCGAAAGAAGAGAACCCTGTTATAGCAGAAAGAGCTTTATCATTCTTTGTGTCACTGCTAGGGGAAGATAAATTTACATTTATGTTGTGTTTCTTCATTTCTGAAGACAAGACAGCCAATTTCTTGAAGCAACAAGATTCTAAATGACCTTCTTTTCCAGAGAATGTACATGGACCTTTCTTCCCTTTAGAATCTAACCTAGGTGTTGCAGAGTTACAGTGCTTTGTGCTTTGAGTTTGTTTCCCTTTAGATGTCTTTTTATGTGGAATCCTTGAATTGGCAGGTGAACTAGCTACTACAGCATGAGAATTAAAATTTGAGCCAAGAGAACCCATTTGAATGAACTTGACCTGCTCAAGAGTAAGTCTTTCAGCAAAAGCATTAAAAGAAGGCATCACAAAGGCTTGTACATGGACCTTTCTTCCCTTTAGAATCTAACCTAGGTGAGGGATTTGAAGAGTTACAGTGCTTTGTGCTTTGAGTTTGTTTCCCTTTAGATGTCTTTTTATGTGAAATCCTTGAATTGGAAGGTGAACTAGCTACTAGAGCATGAGAATTATAATTTGAGCCAAGAGAACCCATTTGAATGAGCTAATCCTGCTCAAGAGTAAGTCTTTCAGCAAAAGCATTAAAAGAACATCACAAAAGCTTGACCCAAGTGATCCCTAGTTGAATAAAATGGGAAACAAACACAGAATAGGGCTCTCTAACCTAGAGAGCACTGCATAAATGAGTTGTTCGTCATCTTTCTCAATTTTACAGTCTTTTAACTGAAGCGTAAGGGGTTTGAATTTGCAAATGAAATCCTGAATAGTATCAAAATTATTAGGATTGAGACTAATAAGTTCATTTTCCAGTTGATGACCACGAATTACATCCGTTTTACCAAACAGTTGTTCAAGTTGTTGCCATGTTTTATGAGGACTGTCCATGCCTTCAAGATGAAACAACACTTCAAGTGAAAGAGAAAGACAGATAAAACCTAAAGCTTCATCACAACAATTATGCCATTTAGGTTTTTCAACATTTTGAGTGGGTTCTTTTTCTGTACCAGCGGTAACCCTATATAGACCCTTACTCCATAGTAAAACAACCATGGCAGATCTCCATGTAAAATAGTTGTGAGGAGTTAAGACAGACATTGGCAACTTATAAGCCATAAGAGAATGAAGGTGCCAAAAGAAAAGGACAAATATTCACCAAAACTGCAACTGATGATGGCCACGAGCTGTAGCCTCTAAACAGACACACCCACAGTAGACAGCAGAGCAGATCTGGTAGAAATGCACAGAAAAAATCCAGATCTGAACAACAAGGTTGTCAAGAAGGATGGAGGAAGCTTGCTCCAACCTGCTCTGAAACCATGTTAAAACAGAGTAGAAAAGGCAGAATCTGTGTGTTCTTACAATCCATATAGACACAGAGAAGAAAACAGTTCACTCCATACAGACAGCACAAAAAAATATAACAGAGAAGCAGAGTCAGGAACAGAAGTCATAACTTTTTTACATTAAAACTGCTATATATGAACATGCAAATAAAGCTAAGTGAAACAAGTGGGAGACCGAGCAATAAATAGCCGTAGATAAGTTTACTAACCGAAGTGAATACTCACCTGCGTAAGCTTACACCTGTCAATCGTAGACTAACAAAAGAAACATATTTGATCCCTATAAACTTTGTGCCTAATTTTACGTAAACCCTAAATTCATGGCAAACTCCTAAGATAAACAGCAATGCAGTCCAATTAAGTCATATATAGAGAGCGCACTCGAGTGGTTAGTTCAATCAGGTGTCAATAATGTTGTTAGAATTTGGTAGTTCGTGTCAGCAGATACCCGATTCAAATTCCCTAAATTAAGCGTGCTAATCTAGACCAACGAGTTTACTAGGACATCCACGAAGGTTGGAAAATATCCTTGAGTTTCAAACTGTGGATAGATATACATATATATAATCTGGGCAATTTTGTAGGGAGAAAATGGGATTTTTGTTGGGCATTGTTATAGTGTATACTTTGATCAATTTTGTGGGTGAACAGTTATATTATCTACACAATGACAGTCAGCAAATGTTCTTAGATTAAATGTACATAAAGCTGAAAGAAATAGGAAGATTTAATGTTACTGGCCCTTACCTTGAAAGAACTGGAATCCATATTCTCGAGGCGGAACAAATGAAGGTGCCGAATTGCTAGCTCTCGGTCTGTCTGCAACTGGTACTTGAAACACGCGGTTTTCACTTTAACGGATCACCTCTGTCTTCTGCTCTTCAAGCTTTCAATTATTTTGTATCTCGACTCATAATCTATCTTGTATCAAGGCTCACGATTACGGAAACGAAAACCCAAATGAGGGTTAACTTAATCTATTTTATTGGGAAATGGAAGGAGAACTCTGATATGTTGTAAAATGAGAGTAACTTTTGTGTATCTATAGTTATATTTTTTGAAAGTAAGTTTAGCTTAACTATGGTAAACATAGTAGTTGATGAAATTGAAAGAAAAACTATGTTATAAGTATCAATTAATAAGTAATAAATAGAAATATATATAACCGATGGCAAGTAAAATGAAACCCACCAATATTTCCCCATATTTCATGGATGGTAGGGGACCACGGTGGTAAACTGTCACCTTCAGACAAAAGACTTGACCCCAAAGGACTCAAAGCTCAAACTCGTGACCTCTCCCTTCTATGGGAGAGTTCACACGTCTTACCAATTGAGCTATCCATTGGAGCTATATATAACATTTAGGTTTAATATACAACATACAACACACAAGAATATGCAACATTTAGAAAAATAGAGGAAAGTGAACATACAAGAAAGAAGCAATTTAGGTGTACAATTTTATAATATTACTCTCTTCTCCATAAATTAATAGTTAAAGATAATATTTCAAATTTTACAATAAAATTTGTCAATAATTTTTAAATATTTTGATATTATAAAGAATTAAAAAATAAAAGTTATTACAAATGAAAAGAAAAGATATATAGAAACAAACATTAAAACAAGAGCCACGAGGGGGCAATGTCCCCAGCATTGCCATTTGATGTAGGAGGAACGAGAAGAAGCTATTAGCAAAAGAAGAAGCTATTTGCACAAAGTCATGCGGAAAACGACAAGACTTGCCCTTATTGCTTATGTCTCACTTGTTGTGTGGGGATAAAATCAGGCGAACTAGGTAAAGCACCGCGTGGGTGTCCAATAAAGTAGGAGAACAGATGATTAGGTTGATCTGAAACTAATTCAAGTTCTAATAAATTCTAATACTCTAGGTTTTTTTTTTTTATTATTGTTAAAATCATTCAATGATTGTTCATTTGAAACTTGGCTCTTGGCTCCACTCATGTTTTCTTTATTATATACTTAACTTTTGATTTTAATATTGTATGTTCTTTCATTGGAATCAAAAGATGATTATTCATTTGGAATTTGCCCATGTCTTTGCATGATTTTTAATATTTATTAATATTGTATGCCCATTCATCAAAATCAAAATCAAAAGATAAATATTCATTTGGAATTTGTTCTTGTCTTAGTCTTTTGCAATCTTTAACTTTTCTTCAAGTTCATTAACCTGGGCCTGATATTGGTCTTCATTTGGAACTTGATCCTATGTTAGATCCTTGGTGTTTTGATTGGTTGATGACTCTTCATTTGGAACTTGCTCTTATATTAGATCATTGGTGTTTTGATTGGTCTGTGTTTATGATCTTGTGCTACGAGAGAAAACCTTGAGGCTTGTCAAACACACCTTGGTAATCATGTACTAGAGATTGGAGGGATGTGAGGACCTATTGTATTGTAGTATCCAATTTCATTGAATGCGTCACACATAAATGGAAGCATTTCATATGAAGTACCTACTTAACCGATGCATGATTAGTAAGGAACTGTGAGATTATGTTAGTAGTAGCTTTAAACTTGAAGGCAACCCTTTGCATCTTAGAACAAAGTATATGGATTCAAATCTACATTACAGGTGGATTGAAGATCTAATTGGCATGGATGATTTAATACAAGATCAACACAATTCAATGGTATAACATTGCATTCTAGTGTATCTTAAAAAGAATACATTGCAAACGAGACCAAGCAACAACAATTAACTACAGAATGATTACCACTATTACTAACCCACCTCAAATGCTATGTGTGAGCATGGGTACTGGTGGGGAGCTTTAGTTTTGATACAATAAGGCTGCAATCAAATTCTTTTGATTGTCATTATCAAGGATGAGATGGTAATATGCATTCATTGCTCTGACATTTAGAGGCAAACAAGTCTTATCTATTAACTAGAGTATTATGGTGAGTCATAAAGACCAAGTTTTCATTAGGGGTGATGGGTTTTGTGACTTTGATTATCTCCAATGGATATAGAGATAACACCAATGTCGATAGGTGCCCTTAAGAAATAACATGGAGGGTAAGTGATGAAAAATAAAATAATTACATGGACCAATCAAAACACTAATTGAGGCTTAAGGGACCAAATTGTCATTCCACATTTTTACCAAAGACAAGAGACGAGCACAGACCAAGTACCACACATCCATAAGGTTAAGAGCGTTGCGCTCTACTAGCTTAGTTATACCGCATCCAACGTTTCCCCAAGCATTGAGCCACATGGCAAGTCAACCCACACATGGGCCTATGGGATAACTTGCACAGCATACGTGGTAAACATTGACCTTGACAGGCAAGGAAAGAGTCACGCCCTTGGGCGGAGACGAGAAGCTACGGACCTCCATGATAACCCTGATGAAAAAAAGTAATAACAACAACAACAAGGATGAGAGGGAGGCACACCCTCTAATAAATTCCTCACCCAAAGATAACCGTGTGAGAGCATAGGAGAGGGGGTCAAGATGTTAGTTTGTCTCTGTCAGAGTTAAACAAAGATAGCAATGTTTCCATACTTGGCAGCTCTTATAGCGACGCCCTCCTGTTGTCTTCAATCTAGGTACACCAAAAGGGTTGTGCACTTGAAGGAAAAATAGGGTAGTGTCCATTGACCAATTCAAAACTATATCGGTTGTTAGTTGACTATCTCGAAACAACACTAATTTTTTTATTAATTTATAAAAGATTGTCATGGATAATTATTACCATCGAAGCAACCATTCTTATTACCATCCTTATGATTGTCATGGATAAGTATGCATACATATAAATTGTAATATTACTTATTTGGATGGTTTATTTTGTTTTTTTATTTATGAAATACACTTTTGCCACATTGATCAGAAATATGTCCAATGTCTGAGGTGGATAAACGCTGGACTTGTCACTAATGTAAAAAAAAAGTGTTTTTTTTTTTAAATTGATCAAAAAAATAAATACCATATGAGAAAACTTGGTTGGCATTACATTGTAAATGGTACTAATTGTGTAAAAGCAAGCTGCACAATTAGACAAACAATCGAAGATTGACGATGTGGTAGGAAAACAACTCCAAACATAATAAAATTTGGTGTACCACGACAAAATTTGTATGGAAATAAATAAAAAAGATTGAACGAGATAGATACAGGGGCACGTTCCCAGCACACGAAGAATAACCTTTCAGTGATAGATAGTTTTCAAGCAAGACAAACCCAGTCAATTCAAAGAAATTGAAGAACCCAGTAGTGCTTAATATGTATGACCTAAAATATATCTTTGCATCTTCAATCCTTCTTCATGTTTCATGGATGAAATCTTCTTCCAATGATATTAATTTATTGCAACTGAAGTACAGTTCACAATCTCGCCAACTCCTGCACTGTATGACAGGAATGGCACTACTGTGATGTGATATTCACAAGAATTCCAACCAACTTCACAGGAATTGTAAAAGGATATGAATATAATTTCAATCGACAAATTTAAAATTGAATGATTTGATGTATCCCAAGTTGGAGAATCCCTTCATTATTCATATTACATGAAGATATCAATATGTTCAACATGATATAGTGGAAATTTCTTGCAACATTTGGACAAGTCGAGTAGTGCAAGAGAAGAACGGACTATGATAAGACTCCTCCAATTTGTATACTCTATTTGGGGGATTATCGGCTATCATCTTCCCTTGCAATTCCTCCCATATTCCCTTATCATGCTTGGCCACTATGTATGCTCACGGGACTCTGCCATAATTCTCACTTCTATATACTACCTCTTCATCCAACGCAGGCATACTTCGTAGAAGACTCTCCGCTAGCGTTATATCTTGTAATAGATAATTCTTAATGCCTTAAATTAGCTAGCACCGTATGATCAAAAGAATAAACAAGAAAATCCAAATAGAAATGCCCCACTATAGATATTTTATTAGCAGGGATGATTAGTTACCTTAGAGGAGTAGTTATGATAAAGATATTGTTGCGCGAAATTGCTCCCAAATTTAAAGGATGTCGATCTGCTTAGTTGTCCATCAAGTCCATACTTGAACTCTGTGTCTACCCATGTTTTATGTCTCTAGTAAACCTGGAAAAGAAGAAAAAGAAGCATGATTTATACATTATAGTATTTAGCTCTGAGTGAAAGGAGTTCTAATCCTATCTCTATCTCTCTTATATTCAATACCACAAACTAAATAAGAAGAAGTGTCGAAAATTTTCACAGTGATGTTTTCCAATGAAACAAAATAAATATATTGTATATAGTACTCATATAATGGCAATACAAGATCTATAAGCTGAAGAGGGGTTGTGCCGAGCTGATGGATCTGGCGTGTTCGAATCCTGCATCGTGACATGAAGTGATTGCATTCGTCAAAGTCATCCATGGTGGAGGGATCAACAATAGACTCCAACGACTCTCCGATCAGCTACCACCTTAGGAGGAGCATAGCAAGCCCATTATCCTTCTCTGATGGCTTTGGTCGAGAGATCGAATCTAGGGATCTCACCTTTCTTGTATCTGTCTTGTTGTTCTTTCATGCAAGCCATTAAAACTTAGATATGTCAGGCTTGTTTGATTCCAAGGTCGTGTCAAACCTCCAGGCTGTTGGCATAACATATTGCATGCTTTGTGCATGCAATATACATGTCATCGTATTGCTTAAATCAAAAGACTTACTAAAATATATCCTGATATAAGTGATGAACCATATCAAGGAACATTCAACCCAAGGCAACGTGATTTTTGAAGGCCTGTGATTTCTAAACCCTCCAGACTACGTCAACAGTACGTGACATCATCCCATCGTCATTATAGGAAGGGAAAAACAAGAAGGATGCCAAATCCTCTAGTCAATAAAGTTGTTAAACAATACTAATTTAAAAAAATTGTTTTAATACTATACAGTTTAAACTAAAGTCAAACTATAGCATGAGCAAAAACCTGTACATTTGGAAAAATATATATATCCCCTGTTTGGGACATAACAACAACATTAGTAGTAAGAACATCCATTTATAAAATGCATCACAAAACGTTTCTTCCATCTATTTAACATTAATACATGATCATGTGATACATAAAGAATACATAAATACATGATCATGTGATACATAAAGAATACATAAGACAATATATTTTTAAATGTAAGTTAAAATTGATATAAAATATGTTTAATTATTTAAATGTTTTATTTTACTATATGATAATTGATATGATTTTATAATATGTTTTTTAATGTAAATTAAAATTGATATAAGATATATTTAAATATTTGGTTTTACTATATGATAATTAATATAATTTTATAGTATTTTATTTTATAATTTAAAGAAAAAAGAGATTGGAATGATAAGTTAATGTTCAATCTGCAACCTACAATTAAGGTAACCAAAATCCAGACTATTCACATTCTATTTAGTTTTCATGTTTTTTTTTAAGTTTATACAAAGTGAGATTGATAATTCATTTTGGCTTTAAAATTATTTATTATTTAATAATTGATAATTCATTTTAATGTTAAAATCAATTTTCAATGTTATGCCTATGGAGTGTGATTTTTTAAGTTTATACAAAGTGAAATTGATAATTCATCTTGGCCTTATAATTATTTATTAATTGATAATTCATTTTGGCGTTAGTTATGCCTATGGAGTGTGAGAAACAATATTTTGAATTGGATATTTTTTTCAAAAAGAAAAAAATATTGAAAATATTGTTTTTCAAGATATACATGTAATAACAATTTTTGAATTAATCATTACTAATTGGAGTGATAGCCATCATATACCTTATCATAATAAAAAAAACAATTTTAAGTATCATATATTGTTTTATTATAAAAAACAATTATATATATATATCTTCTGAAAGGAAAATATCCATTACTCTAAATAAAGAGTGATCATAAACTGCCCATTTCGAGTTATTCTTTCATATTCATACATTACAACATCTTACAAAATTCTTCTGTCCAACTCGGATCAGAGAGCTTCAAAATAACAGTTTGTTCATTGCTGATATTACAACAACAAAAACCTACATTCTTCCATTTCTTCTCCTTATGGGAGATTCAGCTGAACTTCCACTCTAATCTCTCCTAGTGGAATTAGTAGAGCATTTTTTGAGAGAAGATCTGCCTCTTCATTGAGTTCTCGATATACATGTCTGAAGGTGATGCTGCTTAAACATGGAACAAGGCTATTTATCTGAGCTAAGAGTGGCTGCAAATGCAGACCTCTGATCTGAATTTTTTTATTTGCCCAGTCTATCACCATTTTAGAGTCCCCGAAAACTTGGAGGGAGGTAATATGATGCCTTAGAGCAGTCAGCAGTACTGCCCATAATGCTGAGAGTTCAACCTTGCTATTTGTACCATGCCCAGTTCCATACAAGATGTTTATTTTGTTGTGCTTGTTTATGTAAATAACACCTCCTGAACCTCCTAACTATGGACTTCCCTGGCTTGCCCCATCAAAAAAGGCCCAAGGGAGGTTGTTATCAATATTGGGAAGAACTAAAACTCTTTGTTTTTTCTCTATGTCTTCTTGTTTGTGTTCTTTGTTCCAGTGCACGATCAGAGCCACAATCACATTAGAAGGAATGTAGCTTTCCAGAAAAATGGCAGAGTTTCTTGCCCACCAATATATATATATATTGAAAACAATTCTAAGTATTATTTGTCATTATTTTTTTAGTATGTAGATTTTCACAGTATATCATCATTGTGCTTGATTTTCTAGATTTCACTATATTAGAGTTTAAACACGACTGACACGTTTCGAGTGGACACTCTACCCATCTTCAAGATCCAGTTGAAGCTATGAGTAAATGGACAAGAATGGTGAAAATAAATAGTGTTGGAGGGAAAAACAACCGTTAGGAGAAAAATCGAGAAATGGGAACAAATTTTAGATTTCAAGGAAACCAAATAATATTAAATTAGAATAAATAAAGTTAATTTTTTATTAATGTAGGAAAAAACCACTAAATAAAGTTAACATTTCTCTTGTCAATTGAGTGTAGATCGGGTAGTTGGGAGGAATGTTGTTATCCTCCCCACCCATGTTCAAATCTAGCTTTGTGACACTTGCTCCTTGGGAGACATCTTTGATTATGTAATGATTGTAACTCTAAAATACCTTGATTCTCCGGAATATCAGGTATTGACATTCTCCCGATGGATGTAGCCCTCTAACAAATGATGAACCATCATTTAAAAGTTAATATTTCTCCTAAAAATGTTATAATTTCTTCATTTGTCATAATACAACAAAAGCTAGTAGATTTAAGAGATTATATATAATTGAGGAACAATGCAACAATGTCTACTTGAACAAGCTTTGCAACAACACTTCCATTTGCTTAGTTCAATAATTATTTGGGCAACTATTATCATGTTGCAACTTGCTGGTGTGTACGAAAATTCACGATGAACATTTTGTATGGTGATAGTAGCTATTAAATTTAGGCTACTTGGGGATCGTAGGGGCTTCGAAGACCTGCAACAAATTTGTTTTTATTACAACAAAACTATACTTTGTACAAGTATAAATCTAAAACAAAGATTTGTATTTAAGTATCAATGTAAACCAAAGAAGGAAAGAGGAAGGAGAGCATAGTTGAGCAAATAAAATCGTCTCCCTTCTTAATCTCTGAATTTATTCCTCTTCAACTAGCTGATGAAAAAATGCATAAATCTATATGAAAACAATTTCTACAATGGTTTTTTTTAGAGGTTGACACTTAATTCCATAATTTCAAAAACCTACATTCTCACTATGGCTTGGCATAAATTCGATGAAAATAATAAAAAATAATCCTTCTAAATGCAAGGGAAGTTACCTTCCAGAGTCATTGGTCTTTTGATCTTTGTCGCTCAAGAAGATAAATTCTTTCATCCATCTATTTGGGATATTACAAGAAATGGTAGCAACTAAAACAAGTGTTATATTAATGAAAATGATTTTTCTTATTGTATAGTAATGCATAAACTCACTTAGGACTAGGATTCAAGCATACTAAGTGATCAATTTGGCCCTTTCAATTGCTCTAGACTTCGTGTAAAGATTTTTATTCAGTGGCTTAGTGTGTTCTTTGACTATGCACTTTGGCAAAACCTGTACATTTGGAAAAATCCATTTTATAACATAATAAATATATAATAAGAGACACTATGCATGGTGTGTTGAACTTCTAAAGCATTTTCCTTGATAAATTGTACATTTTCCTTTAGCAAAACATGTACACTTTGCAAAATCCACTTTATAACATAATAATATATAACAAGTGTTGCATGGAAGCAGACACCTACCGAAGTTGATAGGTTGAATTGCATACATGGATACGAACCATGCATGTGAAACTTGAACCGCAAATGTTGTTGCTTAGCACTTATGCATGAGAGTGGCAACAGTTATGCATTATGCATGAGAGTGGATAGCCACTTTGCTTCTTGCATGACGAAAAGTACTCAAACGAAGCAATTCCTTTGCGTAGGCAAAAGGAAAGAGTAAATAATGGCATAGTTTCATGGGCACCGAAACAATATCATATCGCTACTGTACATAGAAGTATTGAACCTACTACAGTGCATGCATTCAAATCTCTGCATGCATTCAGATCGACTCCATTGCAAGCCTCTTCTATTGCATTGATGAACTATCTTCCAAATAAGATGTAAACGAATATTAGTTCAAAAAATGACCTTTCCCTTTCCATGTGCGTACCTAGCTTGAAACATATAGTGAATTGATTGCATTGAAACATGACAATATTAAAAATTTGAAGGAAATTGTTTACAACGTTTGAATGTTAGAAATTGTCAATGCTGCACTATTGTAGTTGATTGAGAAATTAAACCTAAATTCGTCTGAAGAAAGATCTGAGCCGAATCTCCCCCTTATCCACAGCCTAAGAATGGATCACACCACCGACCACGCCTGTTTATTCATATGATCATGCATCCCTCCCATAGTGCGAACTCCTGTTGGTCCTTCTAAACAACCATACACACCGCATATTACGTTCCATGCCAGCATTGATTCCTGGTTGGGGTATCTCCACGCCCTTTTTAAGGGGATGGTGTGGTGTATTGATGAGTCGGTTCTCCGCGTCAAACATATTTATGTGAGGCAGACCAACTCCCAAGTGTGCCCGGCTCTTACTTTCATCCTGAAAACGATATAAATTGCTAATCTATAGTGGAAAAATGAATTCAAATTTATGTTTAAAGGCATCACAGGCAGTAATTAAAGGTCATGATCTCTTTGTTGGTAGAGTTTAGAGGGTGTATTCAACGATCCATGATCCAGTATCGTACCCTATTTGAGGATTGCATCCAAAAAGGAAAAATTTGACCTGTGAATGCAACATTGAATTATTACTACTTTGGTGTTATCAAATCGCTTGAGTTTCGCCATCTTCACTTCCAGGTGCTAAGAGTAGAAAACGAGCAATTGCATGAAGGAGTATTAGCGTGCACCAAGTGTTTCAGACTAAAATCCACTTGGCTAGAAAAGGGTACATTATTCAAGACATTGTTGCATTGAAATAGATGGAGTATTGTAAGGTAACCGAAATCTTGCTAAATTTGTCGATTCCTCCGAACTGGCTATTCTTGGTCCTACCAACCATCGACTCAGATTTTGATAAGCTAAAAAGCCGCTGGGAATTGCATTTCCAAACACCTCACACAAATGTATACCTAGTAGCACTAGTCCTTAACCAATGTTTATCTATCCAGAGCGGTGCATGGTTAAAAACATTACAAATATATAAATAACGTAGATATGCATGTATCAATTACACTTTTACACTTTGAAATAGAAAAAAAAAACATTTAATGGTAAAAATAAACACAATTAAGAATTTTTTGAGTCCTTTAATCACAATGAACCATTAATATTTAAAAAATCTGTAGTGCCATGATATACTTTGCTTTGAGCCTGGCAGACTAGTTAAGCACTGCACAAACAGGTCACCCTATACTCCTCACAAATATTAATACAATAGCAACTTAACATAAATTATAATATACAATTTATAAAACCAACTTTAGCTAAGCCTCAATTAATGTGATTATTCTACATTTTTCATTGCAATTACCTCATGGAAACAATTTGTCTCCGCCACCTTTCCCTAGGGCGTGAGATGTCATTCTCGTGGTTCACTTATGCAGCATAAACTCCGCCTGTCCTCTCATGCAGCTTAAACTCCGTCCGTCCTTGCCACGAGTTCACAGCTGCTTATATGGATGCCAGTTAAACTGCACATGTGCATTTGCTCAATCAACAAGTGTTGAGTCAACTGAAACTAGGTTCGCTTCTCTCTTTACGTTTACCTCCCCTATTCTCAGGTTCCTGGGACAGCCTGAGGATATTACTGAACTAGCAGGGAGAGTATCGTTGTGGTGCATTCCTATGCATTTCTCATTTCCATTATATTATTCGTGTCGGACATATTTAGTTTCACAGTCAAAGAATATGGTCATAGCATGGTCAGGCGTAGCTGGAACAGTAGTGTCCATTGCGTTAAATTGGCTCTTTGTCATCAAATGGAATATGGACCTTGCTGTCGTGCTATTCTCACTAAATGTTGGTTGGCGGATACCTACAATCACTCAATTTATGTATGTTACCTGTGGAGGGTGTCCGCTGACATGGATTGGACTTTCAATGAATTTTGGTCATTTTTAAAGCTAGTTGTAGCGTCTGGTGTTATGTTATGGTGAGTAATTTCTATTAGATGCTCAAAATTTGTTTAAAGGGGTTGATTCAATCCATATTGTGTTAATGTTGTCAATATGGCCACTTACTTCGATATCTGACTAAATTTTTTATATACACATGTGGAAAAGCATCTCTGAATATTTCTCCAAGACAAATGAATACTCCTTCAATAGTGGAACATATGCATTATAAATTATGACATTACCTTGTTGTCGAACAACTTGGAAATTTGGTATTACTCGATATTGGTTCTAATGGCTGGAAGATTAAAAGACACTCAACTCATAGTTGATGCGCTCTCCATTTGGTAAGAAAAATAACTTGAGAGAAGACGATTGCCCTTGTTCTCTGAAGAACCCAATCCAACCCAAAAATTTGCTCTAAAGTGTTCTACATTGAAAATTTACAACATTATATATTTGAGTCTATTTTAATTATATACTTGGAGCTTGTATTAAGTGAACTACTCTGTGTTTAAAATGCATTGCAGCCTGAACATCAATCAATGGGAGATGGCTATACCCCTTGGCTTTCTGGTTGCAACCAGGTTTGTATTCTGAGACATTAAATTGTTTTGTGTTGAAGTACTTGTTGGTAAAGTCCAATCCAAACCCTAGTTTATTACTTTGAGTGTTTTATTTACTTATTATTTCTCTAATTTAGATTTTATAAATATGCTTCAATTTAATTTATGTTCAGGTGTGACTATTGGATTAGGAAAGCAAGGTCTTGTAAAGTACATAAATATTGGATGCTATTACTTAATCGACGTTCCACTTGGCTTGGGTAAGAGTGGTTTTGTTGCTATCAATTTGCAAGGAATTTAACAATGTTGGGATCTTGGGAGTTGATAGATTCTCTGGTTTTGAATATTTCAAAGCTTCGAGCTTAATATTTATTGACATTGAAAATATCGGTTCCTACCACAAGAAATCGTTTATAAAAAAATATCGATGATAAATTTATTATTTGGAATTCAAAAGTGATGCAAATTCCTCCTGGAGAATTTGGGTTTTGGAAATGAATTCGTCTTTCAAGAACAACTCTTCTTTTGGTTAGTCTGACAGTTCAACCATCAACGACAAGTTCAGGAGCCCGAGCGCTACTAGTATTGATGATAATGGAAATAACAACAACAAAAACTATTTCAATAGAATTGGATTTCAGACTGTTGAGGCTCTGGATGAAGATGGTATCAAACGCGCTTGCCAACAACTCACCATGAAATTGAGCGACATACACATGGCTTCAAGAAGAGCTACAGAAGCAGGCATCTTGGAAGTTCTTTAAAGTTTTTATGATTTCTAGAGTTTTATTTTAAAGGGACATTTGTCCATAATGGAGATCTGCTTC
The DNA here is from genome assembly GCA_027924585.1 of Larix kaempferi. Classification (NCBI taxonomy): domain Eukaryota; kingdom Viridiplantae; phylum Streptophyta; class Pinopsida; order Pinales; family Pinaceae; genus Larix; species Larix kaempferi. Next base: position 551,325 of record BSBM01001023.1, read on the forward strand.
AGCTGTTTGCTGCATATATGAGGCCAAAAATTGTAGTCATATAAGGGTTTGAAAGTGTATATCTAATATGGGAAAGTGCAAATACAAAACTAAGAAGCAAAGTCGAAGGCACTAGAAATTCCTATGCTATAAAGCAAGCGAGGATGAATGCCATGAAGACAATTTGAATCATGAAGACGTTTTGATTCAAATACTAGAGATGAAGATGATTCTTCATGAATACTATTTTATTCCACACTAGAAAATCCAGGCAAACAAGCTATCTATTGAAGAAGCTATGTCTACGGGTAAGTGGTGATAAGAAGTGCCAAAGGGAAAGTGCCAAAAATTGGTTGGAACGGGAGATGAACCAGTTCACAACAAGTGTTGCAAAAGATAAAAGTTCTAATATGATGATTATTAAATTGCATACCTTCATAGCTGAAATTGTTCTTGTCATTTCTCATTTTCTACCAGGCTCGCTCGACCTCTCCTCTACACTAGAATTTAGTAATTAGCAGAATTGCAGTGCCAAACTTGTAACCGCAGTGCGAAATATGGGGGAGAATATGCAATGTTAGCTTATGTGAACTCGGTGCCTTGCTAAGGTACATCAAGACATCAAGTTGATGGTGTATCAGATAGTAGGCGGTGCAACAACATTAAAGCATTTAGCAGGTGGGAAGCTTCAGGAAGGCAGTGCGGTGCAGGCCAGGCGGTGCATGAAGATAAAGTAGCTCATCAAGATCGATGAGCATTGAATGCGCATTGAATGTTGGGCGCTGGCACCAAGCATTCCATTGTCGGCTCGGCAATAAGACCCACAATTTTTCATCCAATAGTGTGCAAGCTAAGAATTCGGGAACTCAGGATAGTAGCACTGCATAAAATCATGCATACAAAAAGTTTGGGTAAAACTTCAAAAATGAAGGGAAACTAATATGTAGTCAAAGTTACTAATACTCAGTCAACGCATATCGATTACAATGATACACTGCCTTCGACAGGTATAATAAGAGACACTTTGCATGGTAGGTTGAACTTCTAAAGCATTTTCCTTTAATGGTGATTAGCTAATGAAATGCTTGATAAACCGATCCATTGGATGAAAGTAGTTTATAGAACTACTCTTGCTTTTCATAGGATGCATATGACAATACACATGTTCAAAAATATATGTTGACGACATTGGCACCATGTTAGAAAGGTTTGTTTATGTCTATGTTTGTTTTTTCACTGGAAACTCCTCGATATATTAGTTTTACATCCACAATACCTTCAGTTACAAATCTATGGATGAGGCCTATTTTTTCCATTAGAATTGCCTAAGAATTTCACTTTACCTCACTTGAACTCATCCACAAAGACTATGGGGCATGATGAACTTAGACAATAGCCAGTTGCCAATAATTGTTGGACAAGAATTGCTTGTTTTATGTAGAGCGAACCCTATTTCAACCAAATTGAATTGGCTCATTTCAAGAGGTTTGTTTTCACTTCTTTTTCTCCCCAATCCTTTTTTATATTAATTACCATATCTCTCTTGAATCCTATTATTTATCTGACCAGTCTATAGGCTTAACTTATCCTACATAAGATATGAAGTCTTCCTTAAACTAATAGATAAGAGCCACCTTCATTCATCTTCATTTTCTAGATTGAATATTGGAGACAATTGGAATCATGTTTGATGCTTTTGGGCCTTTAGTGAATTACACTCGGCCTTTAGTGAATTGTAGGTAAAGGATTATTTCTGCATAATTATGTTAGGCATAGAAACTAGTATCATCAATGACAACATGAAATGATTTATTTAGATTTGGAACTTACTTGTGGCTCATTAGTTGTCCAGGGAAACCCTTGAGCAATTGGTATTCGAAGATTTTCCTCCTCATTCGTCTTTTGTTTCATTTTTTCATAAATTGTTGGTGTTTCATTTCACCTCTTTGTTGGAAAATAGATTATGTTGTCGATATATAGGCATTTGTTTGTGCTAAATCTTTTTACTGGTGTCATCTACTGCAGTTACTATAGCCATGTATTGATAGATATAACTACTATAGTAACTATATCTGGGGTATATCAATAGAGATGTTTGGTTGACTCCTAACACTAAGGTTTTAATAATTGTCGGGCTGGTGAAGATAACCTTAAGTCGAGTCGATTAAAGGTTAGATTCCTGAAATTTCTACCTGGATGGATCCCTCCAACCAAAGAGAAAATGACACATGGATTTATGAAGGGAAAAGTACCGATGATGAAAAATCAACATTAAAATTTAAAGCACCCATGCCTAGTAATTTATGGTCACAAGAAGTTTCTCCTTGCCATTAAATATCACCTTTAAAATAGAAAAAGGTGCATATGCTCCTCCTCGTTGTGTGATTATGCATTCATAGGTTTCAGATAATAATAAAAAGAGCTAGTGCCTCCTCAAAGTTCTAGCTGCTCAAAGTTGACACTTCAAATTCTTGGCTTCCAAGTTTGAATTACTCTTTCATAAGTAAACAAGATAGCTCATGAAACTTAATTTGAAAATTGTGTGATTTTCTATGCTATCACAATCATGTTCCTATCAAAATGTGAATCCATATTGAAAATTTAAATCACATACACAAGCTGCAAATGGCCATTTCCAACACACTAGATATCTTAGTAAGGTTATAATATCATACTTAAAAATAAAATTTTCCTATCCCAAAACCTTCTTGGCATATCAAAAGGGTGGATGCAAGAAATTTTCAAAGGGTCGAGCACCTACATCTCACCATAGGACTAAGAGAACAAAATTAAGATGGCAATTATAGATCCCCATCACACACATGCGTATTCCTTGAAATACAATATCCTACGCACAAATGTATAATATGTGTAAAATCCAAACAAGACTACCACAACTCATCCACCATGTATCTCATAAGAAAATGTCTACGCGAAGACAAATCATTTAGTTTCAATGTCACATAGTCTTTAGAGAAATTTAAAACATGCCATGTAATGCACTTCAAGACCCAATAGACAAAGTTTCCCATGATTTACAAATATTACAGTTACCCACACAAAGCCAACTAATAGTTGAGTAAATCCTTATTAGCAGTGGAAACTTATCCAAAATTTTGTCAAGCCAAGGTTGAAAATTCTACCAATAAATTATATTTGAGGCATAGGTTGTTTTAACCAAAGAGAGGTCAAAATATAAGTTTTGGGTTATTCAAATGATTACAAAAGACAAAGTAAAGAATTTAACCATGATCTCCTTCTAAAAAAGTAGCAATAATACAAATTGAAATGCTAGGTTGAGCAATAGGAATTTTCAAACCCTACAGCCAAGGTCATTCTTAGTTTAAAAATACGAGTTGGTTAAGGGAAAATAAAGGTAAAATCAACTACAGGAGGAGCTACAAACTAGATAATGGTGAATAAAGAGCTTTGGAAAGGTTAAAAGCACGTTGATGAAGCCTGCAGCCATCCTTTCTCAAGTAGCATACACATGAAATGAGGGAAAACTAGTAATTATTTTTATGAACTAGCCTACATTTTTTCTTGAAATGAAACGAATAATGCTTCCACATCGAACATCTGCATTAGAGTTTAGACTCTGACACAATGAACATCTCACACATTAACATAGCATGATCATTGTACATTGTCTTGAGGGTTTAGTGAATTATCTTTATAAGTAAGTGGCATGATTTTGTTGAAAGTTTGTTTTAAATTTAGGAGAAGTGAACCTAAGAGGATAACATACAACAATCATACACAATTTTCCATGAGAAATCTATTGATTGTTACAACATTATATATTGTCAAATGTGATTGGAAAGAACAACCATGCTAACACATTAAATGTTTTCATCGCTTGACATGACCAGTGTCATAGGATCAACATTAGTATAATATCATCTACAAATGCATGAAAAAAGTGATAAGAAAAACTGTGTGACACATACTAGATTAATGATTCATGTATATGCATACCTCTCATTCTGTAGATTCCAACAAGCATTGTTGATGAGAATGTGAAGGGATGTTTGACTGGACACTAGATTGGGAGTTAATGATCTTGCCAAGGACAACGATATGAGTTTGCATTCCCTTCCTTGTCAATACATGGCTGAATAATAGATAAAGATGGAACATTGCAACCAACGCTACAATAATATTTGCATACACAGACAAAGATACATTTTTAGCATCCTAAACAAGCAAAAAATATTTTGGCTTGATCGGTACTCACCTCATCCATACATAACTTTTGAAACACAACACCATTACTTACAGTTCAATATACTCTTATAACACAATTTCCAAATAGAGTACAAAGTTGCAATCCATATACAATGCCAAAAGTTATGCCTTGGAAATTGAGAAGAAATTTCAGAATCAATCATTTGCAAGCATTCTCAAGTTCCTTATGAACAACTGTTTTATTTGTTATTCTCTATGATAAATGCTCCTTGTTGTGGGTTTGCAATGGCGGTGTATTTCTATGGCTTAGGACTGATCAATACTTTTTCATAAATATAGTTTGTTTCATATTACATTGATCAATTTCCATGTATAAAACTCGATTGTTGAAATTTGGTTGTCATTGATGTCAACTGATTCAGTTTGTGTCATTGATGTCAACTAATGTCAAAGAGGAATCCTGTGTCGGTTTGAAGAAATATATGAAGGCCAATTTGAAGAAGTCTAAAGAAGTATATGAAAGATATTTTCAATAAGTATATGCACAAGCAAGATGAAGAAATACACATGGAATCCAGTCTAGAGAAGTATATCCAGAGGTACATCAAGCATGTCTAGTTTGAAGAAGTACATAAGGAATACATCAAATACATATGGTACATGAGCAGGTCTCAAGTCCACCCAGTCATAGTCCTTCAAGGTCAAATCCAAAGGATTGGTTGGAAAAATGTTTGGAAGTGTGCAAGCAAGCCAAAGAGTTGATTGGACAAAGGTCGGGAGCGTGCATGCAAGCCAAAGAGTTGAATGGACAAAGGTCGGGATATGATTGATGTATATCCAGAGGTACATCAAGCATATCCAGTTTGAAGAAGTACATATGGTACAGGAGCAGGTCTCAAGTCCACCCAGTCATAGTCCTTCAAGGTAAAAGCCAAAGGATTGGTTGGACAAATGTTTGAAAGTGCCCAAGAACGCCTAAGAGTTGATTGGACAAAGGTCGAGAGTGCGCAGAAAATCCAAAGAGTTGATTGGACAAAGGTCGAGAATGCGCAAGCAGCTTGGAACAAGAAGTTTTCAATCCGTTATGCAAGTCTCAAAAGCGTGCAAGACTCACCAATTGGTAAAATATTTTAGTTGTTGAAGCGCGCACAAGTACCAATAAGAATGTAGCGATTGAAGATGTCGGTGAAAAAAACCCACAAGCAATGGTAAATCAAGGGTGCGAGACCACAACGCGAGGGTAAAAGTACCACTAAGGAAAGGACCATGTATGCGCAAGACCCACAAGAGATGACATGTTAACGACGTAGAACATAACATGTGGCAGAAGCATGAACCATGAAGCAAAGAAGAAGGAAATCGACAACCAACTTGTGGACATACAATCCATGCAGGACAAGTATAAATAAGAAGCAAGTTGGAGATTTGAAGTAAGCTTGAGAGCAAGGATGAAGATCTTGTAAGTGGAAAGATGGAAGATACAGATTTATCAAGCTTCTAATACTCGGGGTATCAAGGGCTCGTGGAATCATAACAACATGATCTAGCAGAGAGCTGAGTGCTCAAAAGCAGAGGAATAGATGATGGTGCGCATAATGACGTTGTAGATCTGTGACAGTTGTGCGAAGACAGAAATAAAGAATTAAAGAAGATGTGCAAGTGCATGAGGACTGAATGAAAGTATCACAAGCAACATGAAAATACTCACAGATGTTATAAGATAGAAGCGTAGAGACAGATTTGAAGTATATCTTGTGATGCATGAAGCAAATAAGTTTCACTGACGCACTAAGAACGAGTTGATGTGTGCGAAGTAAGGTAGTCCATCAGATGCGCAAACACAAAGTTGCAGTAGAATCAAGGATGCATGTCATGATGAGGATGAGCTGAGACAAGTGCGTTAAATAGAAAGGCTGAATCATATGATGCATAGAGAGCCACAGATTTTCTGAATGTTGTTGCACCTAAACAAAACATACACATCTTAGAAGGTGTGCAGTTCCATTTGATACTGGTGCGCGAATTCAGAACAATAAGTTATCAGTTGATGCTCAATATTAGTTGAGATTGCAGATGTGCAGTAGTAGAATGGAATATTTAACCCTGGCGCATACTATAAAATTTGATGAAGCAACACACAATATATGAAGTGCGAACGCCAGTTGAAGTGAATAGTTAAGTGTGAAGTCAAGTGATGTATGCAACATAGTGATAGCAATATTACAACATACAAAAGGTGCACACAGTAGAATATCTAAAGTGTGCGCGTATCAAAAGTTCAACAGAGCGATATCTTATTCTTATATATTTGGGCGACAGGATGGGGCAAGGAGCAGGGGGTTGTAGCCTCCTTCTAATTAGTGTTGGAGAACTCAGGGAGTAATGACCCTCTGGTTTAGCGCCTGGACATATTATTATTGTTGTTATGTTGGACATAGTGGCTCAAGGTTCCTGGACTATGGTTTGCACATTATTATTATTTTTTATTATGTTGAACATTATTAATTAATAAAATAAAATAATCGGATCGATCAATGCCATGAAAAAGAGTATGAGGAACTATGATGTTACGAGCAAGGGGTTGTGGGAAAAGTGTTACCTCGTGTTTTGACCTATGTGGATGTGATACACTCTTCTTGTGGACTTGGTGGACCCTCTTGATTTATGCACCCTCATGTGTTATGCCACCCCTTGGTTTTTATTTTATTCTGGGATTAATTTTATTTGGAGTTGGGGTTTTTCCCTCACCTAGTGCACCCCTCATGAAAATTTGTAACTCCCACCTTGATGAGGACTCTTTCTTTCCCCTCTAATGTGCCCTCTTGAGAAGTGTAACTCCCATTTTTCTAATTTGGGAATGTAACTCCTCCCTTGTGTTTCCCTCTCTTCCCCCATTTCGAATTGCACTTGGGAAATAAGATTTGGGTGGATGCGAGCTAGTCTCTCTTTTGGGTTATGCATGCTCTTGGATCTTGTTTTTGCTATGGTACTGGTGTGATTGGTTTTGGTTTCTCTTGACATGAGTTTTTTTCTGGGTGGTGTGCCCTTGCTGATCCTATGCCCAAGTTGAGTTACTCTGGAATTTCCACTGTTTTGTCCTGGAATTGCCTCTGGAGATCCTAGATTGGAAGTGACATGGAATCCACTTGCCATTGGATTTGAGGTTGGACTGATATATTTCTAAATCTTTTGTATTGAAGCCACTATAATTTCCCTTGAGTGGAAGTCGAGGAAGACTTGCCATTGGGTTGTGGTTGGACTAATTTCTCCTGAAAACTTTGTCCTGGAATTGCCACTGGAGATCATGGACTGAAAGTGAAGTGGAATCCACTTGCCATTGGATTGTGGTTGGACCAATGTTAGATGGTTTTTGTGGTTGAGTGCAATCTTGCTTGTGGCATCATGGTTCCAGCTCGAGGGTGACCATTGCAAAGTGAGTTTTGGCTTGCATTGTGTCTACGGCTGGGTGGAACGTGTCATGGTCGATTTCGGTTGTGTATTTTGCAAGATAAGTACTTTATTTCATGTTTATTTGAATTACTTGGTTCTGATCTGATTCGTATATGGTTTCAAATGAAATGTATGAGAAAATATATGAGCTAATTATGGAATAAATCTCTCATAGATTTTAGTTACATTATGCTACTAGTTTTTGGTATTTTGTGAGCAAGTGCTTGAGAAAAATGTTTATTTGGAACCTCTGCTACATATCTGATAATTGTGCCTATGTTATTTATATTATGTGTACTTTTATTGTGCAATAGCTTATGAATGATTGGAAACACCTCTCTACAGTGTTTCTAGCCTCTATTCGAAAACTAGTTCACTGGTTGAGTTGTTTTATGTAGTTTTGAGACTTGGCATGTGAAATGTTTGAGAAAATTCATGAGTGAGATAACTGATCTTAGATATGATAATTACACTTGAAATTTATGAAGAAATGTGTGGAAGAGTTCCTATATAGTTCTATATTTGCTTATTGAAATCCTAGTTTTGTTTCCATTCACTAACTCCTTCGAAAAAATTGTTTTAATGGATTTATGACTTTGCATGAGAAGTGTTTGATGAAATTTTTATATGAGTTATACTTCTGATAATACTAGTAATAAATGGTATTTAGAGTTGGAATTGCTTCCGAATTTTTATGCATTTATCTTACTTGATTCTTCAATTTATAGTCAATTTGGAGAAGTAGATTTAGCTAGTTTGATGAATTAATAAGAGGATTGTTTAAGAGTGGAAATCTACATGCATTTGGATTTAGTGGACCTCTCATATGATTTCCATGAGCTACATTATTCAATACTTTCTTATTGTTTTGCATTTGGAAACTAGAAACGAAAACTAGCTTCAAATCCGTGGAAATTGGTAACTAGTTCATAAATTGAATCTATGTTTTCGTAATTTTTGGAATGTACAGCCATATGCTATGTTTTTGGGTACTTTAATTTTGCTGTAGAATGTTATTTTCCATATCTTTACCCTCGCCTCTGTGTGATCTAGAACTCAATACAATTGATTGGGTTAAATTCCTAGTAGTGTTTATTAACTAGTTGCACTGATTTAACTTGAAAGAATCGTCGTTTATGTGTGAAAGGATCTGACCTGCAAATGAAACTTTATTTGGCTATATGTGCATTAAATATATGTATAATGGATGTAGGTTCATTTTTTGGCTCATTGGCATGGTTGTGTGTTGAATTCGTGCAAGACTAACTTTTTGTGTTAAATACTAGTTAACTAGTCTTGTGGAGTCATTTTCGTAATTGTTTTGTTTAATTAATTGGAAAATGATAATTAGGCCTTATTTACATGATATTAAGTGTCAATTAGACATTGGTAATGATAAATGATGATTAGGTGACAAACAAATGAAGTTATGTTAAGTGTTGTCAATTATGCGCTAAGTGACGCTAAGTGTCGCATTCAGTACATTAATTACTAGTTAATCATGATTAAATGAAAATGACGTTTTTAGGTGCAAGCAACATGTTTTATGGTTTGAGATGGATGCATAATGCTGTTAAATAGTGTTGGATAAGTTTTCCCAACCTTGGTTCAATTTTCTTGATCAATTATGAATTTTATTTTAATTTATTTGGAATTATTGATATTTTGTCATAATTAAATTGTAGAAAAAGAAATTAAATATTTATAAAAGTATTTCGCTGTGCTAAAATATTCTAATTAGCCCTAGAGAGATAATGATGTGTCCTTAATACTCTTTGATAGCCCCGAGGGACATTACATGTAGTATTAGAGCTATGGTTCCAACTCTATGGCTATTGGGCGTGTTACAGACTCATAATTTTATGTTTATGTGCATTGGGAATTTATAAATGTGCTTTGTGAAAGAATTTTAACCTCTCTTATGTTAATGAGAGAATAAGAAGCCTCAATTCAAAGATCAGTTTGTTGTATGCTTTAGAATTACTTAATATTGCATGTTTATTGTTCAATAGATTGATTGGTAAGTATTATGTGGTGCGTATTTAATAATCGAGTAGATTGATTGGTTGATGCATGTTCACCTTGCATTGTCTCTTTTATTGTTTAATGATTTGATTGGTCGATACTTGTGCATTGTCTCCTTTACTGCTTCAGTGATTTGATTGGTCGATGCTTATGCATTGCCTATTTTGCTGTTCAGTGACTTGAATGATTGATGCCTGTGCATTGCTTCTTTTGATATTCAATGATTTGATTACAACCAATCAATTATTATGTTAATAAAACATGTTAAAAATTATATAAAAACATATAAATAACATTCCACATATAACCACATACATGTATCACATTTTGGGATGGGCATACATCCTAGCTAAATCCTGCGTAACTTTTGAGCCTTGTCCAATGATATTTATTCTCCGCCATATATTATGGACACCCATGAAATTCGCTTCAATTCACCTAAAGACCGGAGAAATGAAAAATAGACAAGATCTGTCTAAATCAAATATCTAGGGAAAGCCGAAGGTGGTGTTTTGCCTCCAATCCAAAATGCCAAAGTGATGGTCTATTTGCGGCGTGTTTAGACGAGTGGCCACGAAGGCTCGTATGGCTAAAACGATACCCTCTCTCCAATACAGTCAGCAAATCGTCACATACTGATTGGCCACAACTATACATTGCCTCATCTTATCCAAATACCCAATGTGCCAAAGTGATTGCCACCCTTCCCATTTCCTCATAATCAATTGCAAACCACTTCCCATCACAGGCTTATCCCAAAACTCCCCCTGATCGACCCACCCACCCATTTCTTGCAACAAATCCACTTCTTTCAGACAACTCAGCCCAACTCCTCAATTGGGTTTTCTCTGATATCCACACCCAATGGCCTCTGCCACAGCCCTTTCCCTCACATTGCCTATCGCTGCGGCATCCTCAGTCTCACAGAGGGATGCCCTCAAGGCCAAACAAGCACATGGCTCCATTCTGTTCGCAACACCCAATAAGCTCTACTCCCCCAAATTGGCTTCAAACAGAAGCAGAGTCGTAATGCATGCATCGCAGAGCAAGAAGGAGCAGTCTCTCGCAGGCTTGACATCTCTGGCCCTTGCAGCAGCAATGGTGATTCCAGAAATAGCAGAGGCCGCCGGGTCTAGCGTGTCTCCCTCTCTCAAAAACTTCTTGCTAAGTATAGCGGCTGGTGGCGTGGTTGCAACTGTGATTGCAGGAGCTGTTATTGGAGTATCCAACTTTGATCCTGTCAAGAGAAATTAGGTGGAATCCCTTCTGCAATGGCTTCTTAATTCTATATATAAATTTAGCTAGTGGGTTCTTGAAATGTTAATGCAGAGTTGGTTATGTTATTTGTAGTGGAGTCATAAATTCAGATTAGTGTACTATTAGTCAGCATTTTCATACTTTCTCAGAGGAAAACGGTGTTATACTCGTTTCCTCTTTGTTTGAGCTACAATTTTCTTAAATGCATGTTCATGGGTTTGTTCTGAAAGATACAGTACTGGTTCCTCTCATATGAAGCCTATTATTGTTTTTTCAGTTTTGCTTATAAATTTGCATTGAATCTATATGTGAAATGCAATATCCGATTGAGTTTTGCTTATAAAATCACATCCAAAATTTGAAATTATATATGAAATCTGTCTCTGGGCTTGTTCTCTGCTTGCCAAACACAGGAATAGTTCCTTAAGACAATGCTTGATCTATACCAAAACTAAATACATTCTCTTCCTCCATTGAAAGTCTATTGTCATCTATCTGTCTAATTCATGTAGAGTGTATTTTTACATGGCAAGTTATGCTTGTAAGGCCTTCAGTTTTGTTCATAAAATTACATTGAATCTATATATGAAATATAATCTCTGGCTTGATTTCTGCTTGCTGATTACAGGAATAGTTCCTCAAATTAGCGCTTGCTGTACAACAAAACTTAATACAATCTCCTCCATGTACAATCTCCTCCCCTTCATGAGAGTCTACTGTCATCCATTTATTTAATCCATGTAGAGTGTATTTTTGCATTGCAAACAATGCTTGAATGACCAAAAGTTGGGTGAAGGTCGAGTCGAGTCTAGGATGTCCCGGTGGTATTTTTGCTTATAAAATTACATTGAGACTATATATTATATTATTAAGTACAGTCTATGGGCTTGATCTTTGCTTGCCAGACACACGGATGGTTCCCTATAATAATGCTTCATCCACAACAAAAAATCTATGTAATCTCTCTTTGCAATAGAGTTTACTATCATTCATATTTTTGTTTTTTAAAGGAAAACTCTGTAGGGAAACAAACTTAAGCTATGTTTTCTCATATTTTAAAATTGTATTTATGGTAAATCCCTTGGCGTAAACTAATGCACTTCATTTAGAGGATTCAAACCGGATACTTAATAACGTGAAACTAGCCATTAAACTCTTAGATTACTATCATCTAATTTTAAAATTAATGTAAAATGAATTTTTATAGCAAACAATGTTTGTAAGGCCAAAAAGCATGATAAAGTTAAGTCTAGTGTGCTGGGTGGGAGTGCCGTATGATAATTTGCCAGTGGTTTGTTCTAGCTAAAATATGTTGTAAGTGTGTTGATTGATCCTAAATTCCAGTATCTGTAAGACTAAATTTCATAAGGGTGAAGCTTAATTCCATATGGATGGGTGCTATCAAGAAAGAAAAATGGATGGTTTCTGGTTTGTTATGTATTTTTTATTTATTTATATTGTATTGTATGTTTTTTTAATATATATATATCCAAAGAAAATGCAATGTACAAAAGCTTTAGTCATATAATAAACGATCACCTTAAATGTTTAAATGCGTTATCTTTAAAGAGTTATGTTGACCATGCAAGTGGTGTTAGGGTTTAACTAGGCCTAGAATTGAGAAGTGAGGTGTTTTTGTGCCAATATTAGACAATTGTGCCCTCTAGGTTATGCATGTGTAGCTAGGGTTAATTGGTCCTAGAACTGCCTCATGAGGTAGTTAACTCAGTCATGCATGAGCAACCAGTGTTTAACTGGACATACATGTGAAATTGGAGTGTCACTAGACCTAAATAGCCAACCAGGGTGCATTAGGTAGTTAACTAGGCCAAAAACTGCCAACTAAAGTGAACTAATTAGTTAACTAGGCCAAAAAAATTAACTGAACTGCACCAATCCCTAAAAAATGGAGTTAACTAGCTATGAGGGTGCCTTTGACCCTAAAAAATGATGTTTGACCATGCAAGTACACCCTTGACCCTACAAATAGGGGGATAACTCCAGTAGGAGTGCTCTTGTCTCCTAAAAATGCAAAAAAGATGTAAAATGGATGTTTATGTACACCGACACCCCCCTTTACGCCTAACTTAGGTGAGTATGATGCACAAATAATTGGGTCGCGACAATATGAAGTCATGCTAGGCACCCAAGTACATAAAAAATATCCCCTAAAAGTGAGAAAAGAGGGAAAACCCAATGGGTATCCCCCTTAAAAAAATAGAGTAGGCAGTCATCTTCAACCATGGTCACTCTCATGTTCATTTGCTGTCAACTTTGTTCAATATTTCCACTTGCCCCAAGAAAGTTTCCTACCAAGAGGTAGGGGATCTGGTTCCCAAGGTCGGTTATTCATTAGAGACTAATGCTCCTCCTTCATGGTAGCATTCCAATATGGATTTCCTGTAGCTTCTGAAAAAGATCGTGGATCTCTAGCACTAAACATGTACCTATGGATGGGCATCAAGGGATTTGTAGTAGTGAGTGCATGAGGACCACTTTGAGAATGACAGTTTGTCCTTTGTGTATTTGTTGGATCTCCAACTAGATCACATGTTTCCTGAAGAGTATGTTCTTCCCAAAGTGATCTAGCCGTTGGATTTGCAACAACATGTTCATCAATGTCAACAACTTTTTCATTTGGATCTGTAGAAGATTCTTCCTTAGTTGAATGGATGATTTGAACTGGTGCATCTTTCAAGATGGTAGGGATAGTGCATGGCTCCAAAGAAGGAAATATGTCCTCTAACGAAGTCATATGATTTAAAGCTCCTGAATCAAGAACCCATGAAGATGATGGTTTGGAAAAGATAGCAACAAGTGCATGATCTACATCTTGTGGCTTTTCAAATCTTTCAGCTGTTTTGTTGAGATAGTTAGGAATCTTGATATTTATCTACCCAAGAAGATGTTTGAGCTGATCATTCTCATTTCTCATGCACTCATGTTCTTCATGATTGTGTTTCTTGCAGTAAGCACACATGATTTTGTCCTTCTTGGTCTTCCAATCTTTGGAGGAGGAGGTCTCCTGTGTAGATCTTCGATTTTTCTCCTTCTTGTTTCCCTGATTTGCAGCAAGGGCATGCGCCTTTTTTGACTTCAGGGGACTTATTTGAATAAGTTTATCTTGCTCATAGGTAAGAGAGGTAGCAGAAGCATCCAATGTAGGCTTCTTCCAAATAGCTCCAAGTGTCAATTTGGTAGCATGGAAGCTAGAAACAAACACTGAGTATTTGAAACTCAATTTGGATAGGATTGAGAGAATTAGCTACTCATCCTTCTTTTCTATTGCACATAACTTGAGCTACAACAATAATGATTTGAATTTTTTGAAGAAGTCTTGAATAGCATCAAAGTCGCTAGGGCTCAAACTAATGAGCTTATTCTCCAGTTGATGTCCTCTCATCTCATCTTGCTTCTCAAAGAGTCCTTCTAGCAAGGTCCAAAATTCATTAGGAGATTTTGCAGCATCGATGTGATATAGGAGGTTAGGAGAAATCGAGAGACATATCAATCCAAAAGCTACATCCATTCGGTTAAACCATTTTGCCTTTTCCACAATGAAATTTGGCTAAGTCTCTATTCCCATTGTGATCCTATAGAGGCCTTTGCTTCGCAAGAGAATCACAATCTTAGTCTTCCATTCATAGTAATTGAATGGAGTAAGGATTGATTGGGGATATTGATCCATCCTGATTGATGCGCTTTAATCTGTGTCTTCAACTTGCAAACCTATATACAACTTCTTTAGAATAACCAAGGCTCTTATATCATGTGAGATTTTGAACCAATGGATCTAGAAGCTAAATGGAGCAGTGATATAGGTAGCAATCCATACAAGAGAAGAAGAAGGTATTAGAGCAACATAATCTCTGATAACCTAACAAAGAGAGCTCATCAGAGACGAGACTTTAATACAATTGTATAGAAATCAAGAGAGAGTTCAAGTAAAAGATCTAATCTAAGTAGTCTCCATTAATCAATTGAATGCTCAATAGAATACATCAATGAACGAATTGCAAAAGTGTTTAATCGATGGGATACAAGCTTATATATATAGGTAACCAAACTAGGCTTAATTACATGCACGTGCATAAAAGTTAGTTAAACTTAAGAGCAATCACCCTAAATGGTCAAATGTGCCCTCCGTAAGGACTTATGTTGACCATGCAAGTACTCTTAGGGTTTAACTAGGCCTAGACTTGATAAGTGAGGTGATTTTGTGTCAATATTAGACAAGTGCAGCCTCCTTAGGAAGTAAACTAGGTTATGCATGTGTAGCTAGGGTTAATTGGTCCTAGAATTGCCTCATGAAGTAGTTAATTGAGTCATGCATCAGCAACCGGTGTTTAATTAGCCATGCATGTGAAATTGGACCTAAATAGCCAACTAGGGTGCATTAGGTAGTTAACTAGGCCAAAAATGCTAACTAAAGTGAACTAATAAGTTAACTAGGCCAAAACAGTTAATTAAAGTGCACTAATCCCTTAAAAAAGGGCTTAACTAGCCGTGAGGGCACCTTTAACCCTAAAAAAGAGGGTTTGACCATGCTAATGCACCCTTGACACTAAAAATAGGGGAGAACTCCAGTAGGAATGCTCTTATCCTAGAAATGCAAAAGAGCTGTAAAATGGATGTGTGTAAAATGGATGTGTATGTACACCAACAACAAAAGAGTCTCCATGAATGTGCTAGGAGCACAATTTTAGCCTGCAATTTGTGATTTTGGTTTTAATATGTTTTAGATATTTATATGATTTTCTAAAGCTAACACATTTTTGCTTGCTAATTAATTACATCAGTGAGTTACTTGTAAGATGCATATGATCTTAGGAGCTTAGGTCATGGGCTTATGTCATACCTTTAGTGACATGTTATTCGAATATTTTTTTGTTAGGAGCTTAGGTCATGGGCTTATGTCATACCTTTAGTGACATGTTATTCGAATATTTTTTGAATTTGATGCCTTGTCATTTGATTTTGCATTTTTACTTAATGTCGATGGTAAGAGTAATAGAGTGAAGAATTTAGTTTCAGTACACCGTTATGATTAAAAGATGAGAAAAGCATAGGATATTTGAGGTCAGTGTGAATCTCAAATGCTGATCAACTGGAGTAGAACGATTGATAGGTGGCGTTGATACCGTAAGTAGCTTTACCAGAGTGTATTTGAGGAACACCAACCTTACATGCTTAGTTGAAACCTATGATGAAAGCAAAAGAAAGAGCTTAACTTATTACACAACATGGAATTACTTCTAAGTCTAGAATTTCAAATAATGTTCATGAGCAGATGAAGAATGAAGCTATTGGAGGGTTCCCACTGGAGGCCAAATTACCAACTTAGAGAAGAGGTCGATAATTTGGAAGAGCTTGGAGCTATTAGATTGCTATTGGAGGGTTCCTACTGGAGGCCAAATTACCAACTTAGAGTAGAGGTCGACAATTTGGAAGAGCTTGTCATTGCAAAAGATGATTTTATTTCAGAATTGGATTTCGAGTTGTCAGAAAATTTCTTCAAATACATATACGATAAAAATAAGATAATCTTATTTATGTGTAACATATTACCAGATTTCAATATGGGAAAACACAAGGAATAATATTACTATATTACTAGATGATTTCATATTTAAAGTTGAGGAATATCTCACAACATATTTCAGATGGTTTATAGTTCACTTTGTGAATGGGAGGGTTTTGAGCTCGTGCTTGTATTGCAAAATGTGGATATTGACAAGAACCTGGTATCTCTTTTGGGGCAACCTTTGAGTTGAAACCAAGCTTAATGTCAGAGTAAATGTAGTCAGTGCAATAATGAAAAATCACCAAAAGTAGTCAGTGCAACAACGAAATTTTTTCTTACATGGAATTGGCAGTGAAAGTTGTAGCATTTTGTTTACTAAATTTACAGGAAGTAACGAGAAAGGATAGCCAGTTCAGTGAAAAGGAATTGTTTTTCTGGTTTTAGATACTGGATAGTTCACTTTATGAATGGGAGACTGAAGGAGCTCGTGCTTGTATTACAAAATGTGGATATTGACAAGAACCTGGTATCTCTTTTGGGGTAACCTTTGAGTTGAAACCAAGCTTAACGTCAGAGTATGAGAGGAAGAAATCATATTACTAAAAAATCAACAAATGTAGTCAGTGCAATAACGAAAAATTACCAAAAGTACTAAGTGCAGCAACGAAATTTTTTCTTACATGGAATTGGCAGTGAAAGTGGTAGCATTTTGTTTTACTAAATTTACAGGAAGTAACAAGAAAGGCTAGCCAGTTAAGTGTAAGGGAAATGTTTTGCTGGTTTTAGATACTAGATAGTGCCTACAAAATGTTCAATAGTAGTTAGGGTTGTACCCTTATGATATGAAAAGTCCAATTGTCAACCAAATGATGTCACCTATTATGTAACAGGGAAGGGGTGAAGAGGCTTTCCGTATGGCATGTCTATTTTCTTCTAAGAAATTTGTTAAGAAATTTGTCACGGTTTGTGTTTCTAAAATAATATTTTTTCAAATGTATGAATTAACAGTGTGGTTGAAGACTTGAAGTCCATGTTTGCATAGTATTTTTATTAATTATATGCTCATTTGCCCCATTTCTTTGGAAAATATAATTATGTGACATTTAAAACCCCTTGGTAGCAGCAGGTTATGTTACTGTAAATAGTATATATTTATATATAAACAATGAGGGTTGGTATTTGGTGGTTTGGTTGAACCATTGCTATTTATTTTGTATCAAAAGTAGTGCTAATTTTGGAGACATGTGTAGTTTTGGAGATTAATTTTGTGCACTATCCAATTTGGTAATTGATGCGTTGGGTTGATATCATGTGGTGGATGTGTGTTTGGAAGTTTCTCTATGTTGGACATGTCAGTGAAAAAATTTGAAATTTTTTGTTGCTCGTAGTGAACAAAACGTACTCGCATTATTATGGTGCGTGATTTGGCTTTGATGTGGGAAGAGTCTTTTCCTGCATTTGTCATTTTAGTATCTGCCTGAGACTATTAGTAATCCGGTTGCTGTCATTTTTATTAGTCTACGCACAAACCGATTTACATTACCCCAAGTCTTAACCTGGAAATCTAGTCCAACTTTTTTTATACCAATGAGATGCTTGAAATTCTGTCGTTCACTTTATTTGAACCAGTCACACATTTATCTGTTTTATTTGGCCGCATATCGAGGTCGATTACTGTTTGCTAGTTCGTATTTCATGAAAATGAAGTTCCAAGTTAGGAAATTGGGGTTTCTATTTGTGTTAGATTTGCGAGATGAAGTAATGCTACGTCCAGCTTTAACATTACTACATCTATATATTCATATTTCTATGAAAGATATAGAAAATAGCAATGTGTCAAAAGTCTGAAACTTGAGTACCTGAGGGATAACATTCAGCCTTGCCTGTCACTGCTTTGAAACTTAATGGCATGGAGGATAAGATAACCAACAATTGCCAGCCAGAACCTTACCTGTCAACAAGAACAGACTCTATGGGTAAGCAAATAATATTGATCTCACCGTCTTCAACATTTTCATTCTAGCAAAGCAAATGGATGAACTAACAAAGGGTAATGTCATAATTTTAGAATAGCATGTGGAGATAGGTGCTTGTTCTATTTGTACTAGCAGACAGTGGAATGGCATACTTGCTGGCTTGCCTCTGAAGGTTGTCTGTTTCCTCTACTGGTTCAAACAAGCATCAACCAGTGGTACCTTGCCTAAGATCTCTTCCTGCCCCAGATTACCTTATAGCATTGGTAGATTATGCAGTTCAGCAGTGGAAGATGTCTTGAGCACTTGCTTGCTCACTCAAGAGAGAGATCAACATCTGAGCACTCGCTTGCTCACTCAAGAGAAATCAGACTGTTTGTTTGTTCAAGGTCATGAGTTGTGACAGTGAACAGAGATCTCAGGATATCAATAACAATGGTTTTTCACAGTGTTTTGTTCTTCGTTGTTTTCTTTTCCTAGTCACAGCTCTTTTGTTCTTCTACTAACATGTGGTCTTTTCAATAGCAAATTGTCTTTTAGTACTCTTTTGTAGCATTAAATTCCTATAAATAATCTTGTTTCATATACTTATTTCATTAGTGGTTCGAGTGAACTTGTCTCTTAGAACACGTTCAATAATTAACAGCATATCGTTGTAAAGATTGAAATGACATGACACTTACCAGTCCAAAATGCTGATTATGGTGGCCTTCACACTACTTACTACATCACCCAAACCTTTTATTGTCTTCTATAATTACAATCCCTACCTTCAAGCAAGGCAGGGACTTGCTGCGTCCACTTGTTCTATTGCTGTATTTCAACATTTAAATATTTAAGAGCCAGATGCTCTTTTGTTTAAGAAAAACATGAAGAGTTTTAATGTTGTATTTCAACATTTAAATATTCAAGGGCCAGATGCAGGGACTTGCTGCGTCCACTTGTTCTATTGTTGTATTTTAACGTTTAAATATTTAAGGGCAAGATGCTCTTTTGTTTAAGAAAAACATAAAGAATTTTAATGTTGTCTTTCAACATTTAAATAAGGGCCAGATGCTCTTTTCTTGAAGAAAAACATAAGGATATAAATATGTGGGGATTTCAGTTTTACTGGGACATGTTGGTGTAGGATATAATTTTTCAAAATGGACCGGGCTAGATGCTCTTTTATTTTGAAGAAAAACATAAAGATATAAATATGTGAGGATTTCTGTTTTACCAGGGCATGTTGGTAGGGATTTCAATTTTACCGGGACATGTTGGTGTAGGATATAATTTTTCAAAATAGACCATTTTTACTGCAACAAAAATATTTTGGCAAAAATTTAAATGCTTCGTATAATTTCACAGGTCAAAGTTTCAAGGGCACAGTTCTACCTGTCCCAAAGATTTTGAACCTGTCCCAAAGATTTTGAGGGTATGAAGCGATCTAAAACTTTCAAAAATACTAAAACAACTTAAAACTATGCCATCTGTCATTTTTAGCTTCGTAGAATTCTGACGAGAATGAATTTGTCGTAATTGTTTTAGATAAACCATATCCAATGCCAAAGATGTTCCGAAAAGGTAAAAATCTTATATTAAGGTCTTCGAGAATTCATTGACGATTTTGAGAACGTCTTACCTGTACTCATCGTATCCATTAGATTAGGGATTTCTCTGTTCCCGCCCTTCGATCAAGGACTCGTCGGAGTCAGGGATGGAATTTGATGTTCAAATTGCTCATCACGAGATGATTTATCCATCAAATATAATCGGAGTTCGAAATTAATCATTTCATTTCTTTAATAAAATACACTTATTATAAAATGGTTTAAACACAACTGAATTGGATATGAAATTTCAACCTTGGTTTGATAATTTTCATTTTACATATTAAAAACAAAAATAAACTAAAAACATGAAAGGGCTGATGCAGTACATCCAAAAGCACAAAACATAAATAAAAACATGATTTAAAATGAGAAAACCTTTAAATAAGTATTTCATTTGTCGTTTGGAAATGAGAATTTGGAAGTTGTTTAATTCTTTTTTGATATGTTTATCGGGCAGAGCAATTGATAATGAGTAAAGGAGATGAGAAATTGTAAATAAAAAGTTACAAAGTTCAAATCCCGTACTAGCTTAAATTTTATTTTTATTTTTTGGATATAGTTTCACTGTCTTTTGGAGCCGCCATCCATTGTTCAGAGTAAATTGGAAGTTCAACACTCTATTGCAGCACACAATTTGGTTTTTGAAAGCTAGATTTTCTCATTAGCGCTGAGTTTGTTATTGTTTTGTGGAGTTTTCTATTGCTAATTGGAAGTTCAACACTCTATTGGCGGCACACAGTTTGATTTTTAAGAGTAGATTTTCTCATTAGCACTGAGTTTGTTGCTATTTTGGGAGGCTACTGCATTCCTCATTGAATTTTTCAAGAGTTGTAAATTTATCTATCCAAATTCTGCTTGTTCATTATCAGTATAGACCCATCTTAAACTTGGATCTGAGAGGGACTCAATTTTTTGTAATGTAAATTTTTATCTTAAATTTTTTAGATGTCGAGAAAAAATTTACACCTCAAGAAATTGGATCTCTTTGAGTGTTTAATAGATCCGGATTTAAGATGGATCTGTGCTGGGTTTAGTTTTTATATTTTATGAGCCAACATTAATTTTTTAATTACTTTTTATTTTGGGTAACGAGTTAACATGAATTTTTTAATTACTTGTTTTACTTTTTATTTTTCGTAAACAACATCTACCCTATACTGGGTTGTACAGCTTGTAAAGCACCTCACTACTCTAGATGCAACAAATTTTGTTGATTAAATTTGTAATTTAGAAAGTCTTTGAAATTTACATTGTAAACAATGAGAATCATTGTTTTTATTTTGCATGTGATTTCTTACAGGGCAACTCTTTTTCTTCTATTCAATTTGAAATGAGAACAACAACACTACCACAGTGAACCGAAAAATGAATTTCCATCAACCTGAATCCTTGTCATAAAAGAAGAAAAACAATGGTGGTTCAGTGGAGTGGAATGGCTATGCAACTTACCACAGTGAACTGAAAAATCAAATTCCGTCAACCTGAAGAAATCCTTGTTATAATTTGTAAAAAAAGAAAAACAAAGATGGTTCAGTGGAGTGGAATGGCTATGCAATCTTTGCAGTCGTAAATTTAAGGGAAGTGACACTACAGGGTAACATCATATTTTGGATGGAGTAAAGGCATGCACCTGCTCATTACGATAAAGGCGTGAAATGACTCACCTTCTATGAAAAGGATCCCTGACCTAGAACCTTTGCATTGATCATCTTGTAGGATTCGGTGTTACCCTTTGTCTGTTTGAATTGCCATTTTTTTTACTTCCAAATTGCATGGCTAAGTTTTTGAATGTTGTCTTCAAACCACAATTCAAACCACAATAAGGTACTGTCTTTGTCTATGTTAGAGTTGTCTTCGTATCGCTGGTAGGCTCAAATGGGAAAACCTGGAATCGGGGGTGAGTTCCAAATCGAATAAATGGTTGAAAAAAGATATGGACACTTATGTTTTTTTAACTAGTGCGCATGACCTTTTCCATATCCCTGTTTTAATTGATGAATTCATTTTCAAAGAAAAATAGTTACAATCTTTCTCTCCACGTTGTTAAGAGGTGGTATTGTAATTTTTTATTAAAACCGTTTTCTTTTTCAAAGTAAATGTGGTGGGATACCCTCTTCTTTGGATGGACAATGTTTCAACGTCGCTGATCTCTCTAAAGGATTTGACCAAATTTCAACATGGATCAATAACCTTCCCACCCGTAACATATCTTGTGCATATGTTTCAAGTTTTCAACCAATTGAACTAACCCTTAAAATTGACCATTCTCTTTTTTTTTATATAAATATTTATAATATAAATTATAAACAAAACTCAATGCATTTCATCAAATACAGTGCTTTTGTCAAAGTTAAAAAGAATAAATGCTAAAATTTTATATTTTAAACATTGTCAGTGTAATGTAGGTATCCTCTATAATTTCCTACCACTTCCTTCGTATGTTTTCCACTAGTGTGCTTAAACGTGCACTCAACTTTGTCCTTCGTATGTTTTCCACTAGTGTGCTTGAACGTGCACTCAACTTTGTTGGTGTACATAAACATGAATCAATTTTCGCAATATTTGCCCAAATATTCATAAGTTTAGGTTCTGGTGTTTATTTCCAATTTAGGTGATGCATTCTTACAGAAGTTATTGTCTAATTGGAAAGCCATTGAATCAATAGTTAATGTAATGCTCCATATTTTGATAGTTATTAATTAAAAACTCTAATGTGAATTAGCTTAGCATTTTAATTGCTTATTATCTGTTTGACTAAGATAGATTGATTACGACTATTGTTATATGGACATATGGACTCTCTTGAAGTGTGTCTGGTAAATGGAATTACTATTTAATTTATTAATGGTAATGAATATGTTATTTCATTTGAACATGCAAAATTGAATATGGAATATCAATATGTGGAATGCTAATTTAGTTTGGTTGCAGAAAGACTTACATGATTCTATTTAAATGTCGTTTTATTGATATGGATTAACACTTGAAAGAGTCGAGTATGTCTATACATGAGTTTCATGTTAATGATGAACTATTCCACAAATTGATTGGCTACGAGTTAGGCGGATTCCTATAGTGCCAAGGGGCACGAGATCAGGAGGATAATGATGTTATATCAATTTTTCATGATATTTAATTGTGAATTCCAATATTTCTATGACTTGTGGGTGAGTGTGAGTTTTGATAGGAATTGTGACTTACCCAGAGTGGTTGTACAATGACGAGACCCCTTAGATCAGTGATGGCACAGTATGGTTGATGTAGGGTGTTGACCCTAGTACTATCGGGGTGGAGGCATTTCCCACCGTCGAACCTCCGAAACCCGGAGTCGTGGGAGGGTTGTTTTGAGCATGCTCCCGTGGATGTGGGATGACGACTAGTGGGTGCTTGCTGGGGAAGCTTGGTCGATGTGGTCGATCGACACTTCTGCTTACGGGTTCTATACGTGGTCATATGCATAGTTGAGATTTCATGGTATATTCCAGCAGAGGATGGGATGGTGAGGTCAGGAGCTGGAAGTAGTGGTGATTAGGTGGTGGGAGTACTAATGGGATGGATGGGACCAATGATGGAATGGATGGTGTTTTTTATTGTTATTAAACATCGTGATTATATGCTTGATTTCATCATTATGTTTATCTAATTCTGTCTTATTGCTTCTGTATGAATGATTATGAATGATGAACGATGCATTGTTTAATTGTTCTTCTATAGGTTGTTTACGAGCATGTAATAATGATCTATTAGGAGCATTAAATGTGATTATTAGTACCCACGCTTAAGACGTGTGCACTAGCCATGCATATACCAATTCGTGAGTACATTACTATGATTGGTCGATCGATGAATAAATTAATATGATTATATTAGCTAATAGTAACTTGGTTGATGAATTGTTGAAAGTATTACTTGTGTGTTGAAAGTATGAGTTTGTTGACTTGTCAAATATGTTTTAGATTTATATAAATTGATTGTATTATTGAATGACATATATAATTATATACATATAATATAAAATATGTCATAATATAATATAGTATATGAAAATATCTCATTTGACCTATGAATGAAAGGATAATATAAATAAATGGATAGATAGGTTTTGCACAAATTTTTAGAAAAGACTTGTCAAAGTTGTATTAAGATGGAAGCATGACAAGTGAGACTTTGCAACCATGTTTATTAATATTTTAATTATTTAAATCAAATTGCTATTTTTTTGGAGAAATTTTTTTTATTGATTGATGATTATTATTTTATTGGAATTTATTGATGGATGAAGAAGATGATGAGGAGTTTTGATATAAATAGGGGACTTGAGAGTGGAAGAAGGAGGTTCTTTTTCTCTTGGAGGATATTTTGGATGAGAGTTTTTCTAGGATGAGAATTTTGGATATTTTGGGGTATGAGAAGTTTGGAAGAGTTGGAGAACTCTTGGAAGATTTGATACACAGCCTACTAGTGCATCACTGTATTGTTCTTTGGGGGTCTTAGGCATGGATGGCTAGGAGGCCATTTGGATGGGACCATCCGATGGCTTCCTGGGGCTAGGGAGCCGGCTAGGCTCCTAGTTGGCTGGGAGGTAAAACCGTGGTTCCGCTTGGGCAATGAAGATGGATGAAGATGGAAGCAACTCGAGGAGAAGAGGGAAGCTTGCTTAGTTTGGACTCCGTCACCATACTTATAACGAAGTATTTTTCTTGTGATTTTAAATTGTTTATATGTTGTTGTAAACTTCTTATATGCTGTTATGGTTACATTATGGGCTGTTCAGTCATATAGTTAAGAAATCCACCATTTGAAGGTGTAGATGCTTTATTAAATTAAAATGCTTAATGCCCTTAAGAGGCATTACAGTTAATATTTATTGCACAATATGCTAAACATTTTTTTACTTGTTAAATTCTGAACGTGATTGCCTCTAACTGTAATAATCTCTGCATCTTCCTTTTGACAGTGATTTTTGCTAAACTCATTTTTCCCCCTTTGATCTGCCACGTAGAAGGTTTTGTAAGTGCCGCAATTCACCATCGTTTCATTTCCTCGGTAAGACACTCTCTAATCTTGGTCCAAGTTGAGAAAAAATGTTCCCAATTGTAGTCGGTTCTTTGAAAGATACGGATTCTAACCCACAATTGTGGAAATCAACCAAAAGGCAACATCCAGAAGAGAATCCTCAATTTCTTCGTTTGTATTAAAATTAGCTAACATTTGTACTAAAAGGAGCCCCGTATTGAGAACTCGCTTCATAATTATCCATAGAATCTCCACCTTCAGGGCTATACATTCCTTGTCTATAGGCATTCACTCTCTCCTCTTGGCATGTGATTTGAGCAATCACTTGATTCAGGTGTATCCATTCTCTACTTATACAGCTCACATCCTTCTCAGCGGGATGTTATTTTCTTGGATGCATCCATTGGATGCAGCTGGTCTTAAGATCCTTTGCACATTGATGATTTACCCTAAGTTGCAGATGTGGATATGGTCTATCAAGTTACCTTAAATTCAAAGAGTTGCTAACTGCCAAAGGCCTTACCAGGTCATTAGAAAAAACTATATTTCTATCTGTCAGGAAGGAATTACATTTCACTACATTCTCTAAAGCATCGACTTCTTGTACATTGTAGGTCCATATTCTAGAAGGAAAGAAATTTTTTGTAAGTGTACTCTATGTTCTAGTTTGTGCATTTTTGTGCAAAACCATTAGGTTTACACATTAAAGTGGCGTTGATAGCTACTCTACACAGGAAGGGATTTTTGCTTCCTAGCCATTGAAAGAAGCATAGGCCTCACAAGAACACAAAATGAGCTTCTTAGTGTTGAAGGAACATAAACTAAAATGAGAAGGGAGTTCTGATTAAGTACCTTTGATATTCCTTTACAAGATTTGCCCATTCCATCCAGTGATTTGTACCGAATTGAAGTAGGCGAACACCGCTTTTGTATCACCGGGACTGACATCTTTTACACAATATGTTTCTAGGGCACAAGCTTTCAACAAATATCTCTTGCATGAGTACATTTCAGATTGCTCCATCCCGTCAAAGCTTTTTGGTGTGCACTTACCAATTCCATAAAATCTGTTCATGATTGTAAGATTTCATTGTATCCGCCAACCTGGGTAATATCACCATCTCACATCACTAGAAAGAGGTTGCAGGTAAAAACTCCACTTGATGATCAATGTTTGAAGCCCAGATACTGAGTATATATTTCTTGTAAAAAACATGTTTCCAGCGTGTGAATCAACAACATTAAAAGTTTTATCAAAAGATAAATCTCCGCATCTTGATATAAATCTCACACAATCTTTCTTCTTTGCCTTTTCCACGTCCCAAATTTACCCCTTCTAATGTCTATCTGATCTCATTCAGAAAAAGAGTCTTTATTTAATGCACAACGCTGTACTTGATTTTACCCTTCATACTCTGATGGAGAAGCCACTCATTTGAAATGAGCTCCCTCATGTTCCAAGGTTCTACAAAGGAACAAAGTGACATTAAACTATAGTTATTATATTGGCAACCCTTCCATACATTTTGGCACGGTCCCATGTAAATGAATCCCAACATAAGGACGTTCACTTCATAAGCTACAATTAATCTCATTTTTAGAGGTGGATCGCAAACTTGAAGGATTGTACTGATTTTGGGGAAAGCTCTATTGTACTATGCCATTCTATAAAAAAAAAAAAAAAAATTGAATGCCTTGAAAGTATTTCTCATGTAACTTTTGTGAATATTCTATAATTGAATGCCTTGAAAGGTTGTTGTAGTTATCATATAGCTTTTGTGAATATCCTATTATTTATTACATTAATTTTGTTTTTTATTCCTTTGAAAATTTGTATATAGAAGAATAGTTATGCTTCTTTAATTGTGTTGAGAGGTGTAAATTCATCGTGTTTGGCCAATTTTCTCATTCTCAATCTAAGATGGCATTCTGGTACTTGGTGCATCCGTGTCAATGTGTACCACATGTTCTTTTTTGGTGGAATGGAGTTGTAAGTGTGGTGGAAGGCCCATTGGTATTGTGTGTTGTTTTGGCATTTAAAAAGAAACTGGAAGAGTTCATGGGAACTATTGAGTTGTGTAGTAAACAAATGAATTTGTGTTATCACATGCAATTCAATGTGAGGTGGGGATGGAAGGCCACCTTATCATGCATACACTACTAAAAAGGGGGAAAGTTGAAGACCACACCAAGATACTAAGAGGGGGGGGGTGAATCGATATCTTTGTATAGTAACTATTTCACTTTCAATTATTCAATGTTTCAAACAGTAAAAGCATAGACATCAATTCATCAAGAGAGTATACTAAATGTATATCTGAAACACAATATAAAGTATTTATAAAACTAATATGTTTACATCAATTGTGGAGACTTAAATATCCAATCACCAGTCACGACTAACAGGAGGCTCCAACCTCCTTGTTTCTTCAGCTACGATTGAAGGGATGCTTTAACACCCTGCTTCTCTAGCTTCAACTAGAAGGAGGCAACAACACCCTTGCCTTAGTCAGCTCCAACTGTCAGGAAGCGTTCAACTACCACTGAAAGGAGGCTACGACCCCCTCACACACTTCCTCTACTGCGATAAGATGGAGGCTACAACCCCCTCATACACTTTCTCTGTTGCGACAAGACGGAAACTTCAACCCTGTTTGCACACTCCCTTCTGCTCACTCTGAACCGTGCATTGTGCACTCTTCTCTTCTTTTTTCTGCTCTTAGCTCTTCTCTCAGTCTTACTATATACTCCATGCTGCACGCTTTCTACTGCATAATTTGAACTGCGCACTCTCCCTAGTTTTCTCCGAACTGCACACACTTTTCTACACACTCTACGTTGTGTACTTTATTCAGCACACTAATGCAGTTCGCACCTTCTGCAGCCTACTTTATATTGCAACTTTATGTTTAGGTCTGCTTTAAATTATGTCCGTCTTCTGAGCCGAGACTTAATTTCGTACTTTGTCATTCCAACGATTTGCGAACCCTGCACCTTCCTACTTATGAAATGTGCACCTCACAACTTCCTTCTTCCGAACTACGCACCTTGCACCTCCCTTCTTCTGAACTGCGAACCCTGCACCTTCCTTTTTTCGAACTACACACCTTGTGCCTTCCTTCTTTTGAACTATGAACCCCACACCTTCCTTCTTCCGAACTATGCACCTTGTGCCTTCCTTCTTTTGAACTGCGAACCCCACACCTTCCTTCTTTCGAACTGCGCACCTTGTGCCTTCAGGAAGTCTCGTTTAAAAAGAACTCAAAAACCCTCAAGCAACCGAGTGTGCAAAAGGGGAGCTAGAAAAAGAAGAGGCGCACAGGCCAGAAAGCAAGCTCAAAAAACTACACTGAGACTGATGTCACAGTAAGCGAGCTACAACAAAAAGCCCAGAAAGCCAACAAGAAGCACTAAAATTAAAAAGACTCTCTATAAGGTACAATAGTAAGCAATCCTCCTATCTAAGGCCTGGATACCTCAACAAATCGTATCCTCCGCAAAGTGATGAAATCCAAGTCGGACAATACGAAGTGAGAGACCAAAAGATGAAGGGATATCCCTCTACTGAAATGGATCCGGGGTAAAAGAGCCCTAGAAGGAAGGTCACTAGGATACCTCGTTCATGACACGTCTGAGAAGGTTTACTGGAGCTTCTGCCTTTGATCTCTTATACAACCAGTATGGAGGACGAAAAATACAAGGAAGACAATGAATTGATGTCCTTAGGCGCTAAGTGGAGTGCGGTATTCCACAAAGTCCGTCCGGACTAGTCCTCGCTGCTTACCCCCGTGGAACAGGAGGCCCTCCCAATAAATTGGTGTATAACCATGTCAAAAAGTACAAGAGTATTTGAGCACCCTAAAGGAAAACGACTATGTATTAAATGTAAAGTGACAGAGGGGGAATTATTTGGATTCCTATCCCTGATGTCCTACCTAACTACACAATTCTTTTATGTCCTCAAATGAGGTTAATATGTGTTTAGTTAGGGAATTAATTTTAAGGTATTTTTGTTTTACTCAAGAGGTGATGGAAGTGCAACTTGATGGTGTTAAGACTTGACTCAAACCATGCATCTATGAATGAATCAATGCAACTCTTTCTTTCGATGAATATCTAGATATGGAAAGGAGAGAGTTCTTTCGTTCCCAAAAATATAAAAAGCATAAACACAACTTCTCAAAAAGAGAAAAACCACTTACTTTTTACTTTTCCTTTCATATGCCAAGCCAAAAAATAAACTACTCTTTCACAATGAGTAAATCCAAAAACTAATCGAAAAACATATTCTTTGTTTTCTTTTCTACTTCAAATTAGTGTAAAGCATGACAAGCAAATGGAAGAGATGTCTTATGATTGCAAAAATAACTTGATCCTTTAAGTGAAGAGGAAAAAGAGATATTGTAAAAGTTTCTAATCCAATTCAAATAATTCAAAAATGCAAAGACTCTTTTCAAAGCAATGAGATTTCCACTAAACTCCTTTCAAGGATACAAACGAGTGTATAAAAAATTTCCCTTGAATTACAAAAATGATCACTTTTGCACCATAGAAGCAAATAATCCAAGCAAAAATTATTTACTCTTGTTGCTTTAAATAAAAAATCCAAACCATGAATAAATCAAACAAGCAAACCAAGCTGAGCTTCTAGACTTGTAGATCAGGAGCATAGTGAATAATCAGATCGAATGCAGAGGTGAAAGAAGGTCATGGGAATGGTGGAAGTGACTATGACAGTCCTCTCACTTGCAATTCACCAAGAACTTCACAACTTCGCTCTATAATCCAAATAGGATCCAAAAAGCAAATCCAAGAAGTGCAGGAGTCAAACTAAGATCACACATGTCTGATCAGGGTTAGAGAGCTGAGCTCAAGCCAAAATTAGAAATAAGGATCAACCAAACAAAAAAACCAAAATTTAATACAACATACACGGAATTTTCGCACTCTAGTATATTACAGGGGCACAAAAATAGGGGTATTTTCGCTCTTTGGTGTATGTGGGGGGGAGCGGAATTTCACTGTAGGGAGATGAGGGCGAAGGTCTGAGAAGAAATTTATGGATTTCTCAAGTTTACAGACCTAGAGAACTCAATGATAAGGATCAAATTGATGAATAAAGGTCAAGGATTGATAAAACACAAATATAATAGATGAAATGGGTAAAAAACGAAGATTTGATAACCAAATGAAAACTGGGATTTCCCCAACGGAGTCGCCAATTTCTGTTCTAGCAAGTTCGTCCCATGGATAGTTAAACCTACTCAAAGATTAAACTAGATTCAAACAAGCTTAATCTAAGACAACAAAGAAACAAATGGCATCTTAAGCTCCTATATCTAACTCAATGCATAGATTTTAGAGTACTGAGAGAGAAGACATGGTAAGACTTACCTTAGATCAGTCGGTTGTCCTAGCTCTAGTTTCGAACTTGATGCCCAAGATCTGAACTTGTTTAAGCAAGACAAGACACAATATCTCCAAGTACTAGTTGTAATGATTAAGATCTAAATCATATGAAACACATTATGGATCCAAAAAGCAAGAAGCATAATGTGGGAGAATAAGCCAAGTTACATTAAAGGTAGCTAAAGAAGATAAATACAGAATTACCCTTGATGTCCAAGCAAAAATGTCTCCTTCCAAGCCTTCCTCCTAACTATCTTTGCAAAACCTCCAAGATCATAGTTTTGATGCCTCCAAAGTCATCCCATTAGCTCATGGATAGTCTCCTTATCGGATTTGGGAGGCCAACTACTAAGAGAGGAAGGTGGATCTAGGTGAGTAAATGGTGGATCAAGGGGTTGAACCAAGCTAAAGAGGGAGGATGAGGTAGGATTCGAGGGGAACCCCAATCCCAAGAAAATCTCCCCGAAGCTAAGATCCACAATCCAAGCCAAGAGTTTTTTGAGGGATTTTTGCATCCCATGCACTGAGCATAGAGTGAAAATGTTGTAATTTTCGCGCCCCTGCAGGCATGCAGGGCGCGAAAAATGTTGAATTTTTGCGCCTTGCACTACTAGCAGGGCGCAGAAATAATAGTAAATGGGGCTCAATGAGATGGAATTTGACTTAGTGAGGTGGCATTTGGCTGTGAAGAGTTGGATTTGTCTCCAAGGAAGGCCAAGGAGGGGACCAACAAGGTAGAAGTGACTCTCAACACTTGTTAGGAGGTAGTACCATTAGGTTCTGCATGGTGATACGCCATGAAGAATTGAAATGGTGCTCAAAGTGAGACTTTGAGGCATAACAAGACTTGTATTTGATCTCCAGTACAAAGATATGTATATATAAATGCAACTTTAGGTGAGGATAACATAACATTGTGTTGACATTACACAAAACAATTTCCAAAAATCAACTATATATGGATATCTCATAACACATATCATACATTTGTATGGAAAAAAACAAGACTAGTAATCACCAAAGAAGAAGATTATATGAACAAATGGATTCGAGAAGTTGTGGAAATCAAAAAGAATTTGAACAAGATTAATATAGGTGATGGTTGGAAACTAAGTGACAACTAGAAGCCAATGAATTTTCTTGTCAAGAATAATACTTATTATCTTATAAATAGTGCAACAAACCCAACCTAAAATTATATGGAAAATCACTATCTATAAGATGGAATATATGGATAATTTATATGTGGATCTTATCCTCTTGATGATGAGCCTGACGTGAGGCTTGAAACATCAAGTCTCAAACAACATCAACATAATATTGTAATATTCACAATTTATCCCAATGTAATAAACAATGCATAACACTATATTTTCTACTATTGACATAGATCCTGCTTAAACCTGGATCTATCAAGCACTAAGAGGGATCAATTTTCTTGAGGTGTAAATTCAGGTGTAAATTTTTTTTTTTTTTTTTTTTTTTTTTTTTTTTTTTTTTTTTTTTTTTTTTTTTAATCTTAAATATTTTACACATTAAGAAAAAAATTTACACCTCAAGAAATTTGATACCTTTGAGTGCTTGATAAATCCAAGTTTAAGATGGATCTATGCTATTATGTTTTAGCTTTTGTGTAAAATTTAAAATTGAGTTGACATATGCTTCCAAATAGATTAATTTGTTTTTTTTGTTGTCACATTCATTATGTACATGACAACATCTCATGCATTCAAGTTTGTAGAACGTCTCACTACTGCCCGACGGTGAAATAAAAGATATATCAATGACAACGTTAGGTAGAGAGACCCAAGTTCCCTCAAGGGAGATGATACCTCTCTTTCTCTACTTGTGATGGGACCTCTCTTGAGGTTGCAGGGTTGAATTATCCAATATATGTGTGGAACTATGACCAATGAAGATACCCTAGTATGAATCAACAAGTCTTCAAGGTTGGAGCCAAGTTAATCACAAGAGGTACCTATAAACCGTTGGAGATAATAGGTACCAGCAAAACAATTGAGGTTGTTGGGAGTGGGAAGTGGGAGCATGAAGCACATTTAAAAAAAATATTTTGGGAGTGAACCGTTCAAGGAAATTTTTTTATATAATACATATGTTAATAATTTTTTATACATATATACTAAAAAAACATGTAGAATGTTGACTTCATAATGTAGTATATCATCCCTATGTAATCAACAATGAATAACACTAGATTTACCACTACAGACATATATCCATATTACACCTAGATCTATCAAGCATTGAGAGGATCAAATTTCTTGAGGTGTTAATTTAGGCGTAATTCTTTAAATTTTAATCTTTTACATATCAAGAAAAAAATTTAGACCTCAAAAAAACTGATCCCTCTCGAATCTTGATAGATTTGGGTTTAAGATGGATCTATGATGGTTAATTTAAAATTGAGTTGACATATGATGTCAAATAACTTAATTTGTTTTTTTGTTGTTGTCATGTACGCTACATTACATGACAACATCTCCCCCATACTAGGTTGTAGAGGACTTTGTTACACTGGTTGTAATAAAAGACATATCAATGAAAATGTTGGATAGAGAGAGCCAAGTGCCCTCAAGGGGGATGATACCTCTCTTTACCTACTTGTGATGGAACCTGTCTTGAGGTTGTAGGGTCTGATTGTCCAAGATATGAGTGGAACTATGACCAATGAAGATATCCCATGATGAATGAACAAGTCTTCAAGGTTGGAACCATGATAATCACAAGAGGTCCTTGTAAAGGTGTCAAAGATGATAGGTGCAATTAGCGCAATGAAGGTTGTTGGGAGTAGGAAGCACAATTTTAAAAAATATCGTGGGAGCAAACTATTCAGGGAACAATTTTTATATAATACATATTTTAATATATTTTGATGCATATATATTAAAAAAACACGCAGAATGTCGAATCCGCAATGTTGTATTGTAAGATTCACAATTTGTCCCTATGTAATAAACAATGAATAACACTAGATTTACTACTACTAACATATATCCATCTTAAACCCAGATCTACTATGCACTAAGAGGGATCAAATTTATTGTGGCGTAAATTTAGGTGTATTTTTTTAACTATCTTAAATCTTTACATATTGAGAAAAAAAATTACATCTCAAGAAATTTGATCCCTCTATATGCTTGATAGATTTGAGTTTAAGATGGATCTATACTAGTTTTAATTTTTTTAGTTTTTGTTTAAAATTTAAAATTGAATCGACATATGTTGCCGAATAGTTTAATTTATTTTTTGTTGTTGTCTCTTACGTTACATTACATGACAATATCTTCCCCATATTGGGTTGTAGAGAACCTCTCTACTCTCGGTCAAATAAAATATATCGATGAAAATGTTGCGTAAAGAGACCCAAGCGCTCTCATGGGGGATGATACCTCTCCTTCTCTACATGTGATGGAATATCCCTGGAGGTTGTAGGTTGAATCATCCATGATACAAATGGAATTATGACCAATGGAGATACCTTAGTATGAATCGATAAGCTTTCAAAGTTAGATCCAAGCTAATCACAAAATTTCCTTGTAAGGGTATTGAAGATGATAGGTTCAAGCAATGCAATCAAGGTTGTTAGGAGTGGGGAGTGGGTGCAGTAAGCACAATTTTCAAAATATTTTGGGAGTGAACCATTTAGGGAGTATTTTTTAATACATTATTTAGTATGTTTTGAGGCATATATATTTAAAATACACATAGAATGTTGAATTAGCTACAAAAAACATGAAAACATAGATTTAACTACTGGATTGCTGTGGTCATTAAAGCATAAAAAAATTGGTACACATATAACATCAATAATCCAACAATTATATCATCAAATGATCAATCATCAACCACAACATAAACGTTCAAGTTTCAACATATAACATTTGCCATCAACAAAATGTAATAGATAACATCTACCATGGAATGAAGTAAGAGCATCATATTCATTACCAAAGAGTTGTAAGATGCAATCAACAATTCAAGCTTCAAATATAGGTTCAAAGTTCAACATTAAAACTTAAAATCTCATATAATGCTTACAAAATAGACCATAATAAAGACAATACTAAGTTCTAGAGACTACTTATAAACAAAAAATGACAAATAGATCTACAATCTACTAATCTTTCCTCTTGCAACGAAAAAATTTTAGTTCCTTTTTCAATGATATATGAACAAGAGTAGGAGTAGGTGGAAGTTCTTGTGGAACATGACCAAAACCGCATGGCCCCCACACAATGTTGGAAGTTGTGAATTTAAAGGAAATATATTTCATTTAGAAACCTGTTGGTGGTTGTGTGTGGCATCTCTATTGCATGAACTTGGTCACTACCATGATCACCCAAAAGTTCAACCTCTAAGATCTCCAAGGATATGGCTCCATCCTTCTAGTTAGCCTCCTTTGGATTGTGTCCCAAGTCACATATGTTCTATCATTCTTCGCTTCTTCGTAATAATGGGACAACAAACCCAAGTTGTAGGGCACATAAACCAAGATTTATGCGCAGTCTACGTTCACGTTGTAGGTGCTTCAACACCTCTTTGTAGAAGAAGTGTTAACAACATGTGGAAGCACCATCACTGCCAATTTATGCAGATGTGTGGTAGAGGAGCTATACATGTTCCACCATTTTATAGGATTCAACATATCTTGATCTTTTGTTACATGTATGTTAACAAAGAATCTATGTTCATTGATGTACTTGCTTAGTTCACTTCGGAATTGAGCACACACATCTTCATCGCGGACCAATTTTCTAATGCAAGCATATACCCACGTTGTACATCTGGATTTTTGTGTATTTTTTTCCTATCCCACCCCCATGTGCTGGTTTAGCCAACCAAGATGGAGAATATTTTTTGAGTGTAGAGACATATGCTAGGGAATAGAGTGGAACATTTAGTATCCCAACTTTTGATCACATGTTTATGAATATGATCATACAAGATTGTATCTCTTCGTTCAACAATGTCTTTGATTTGTCCTAGCATATTGTCCATTTGCTCATACACCTCCTCAATCACAAGTTGATCAATACTTGCAAACCAAATCATTCTATAAATGGGCTTGGTGAACAACATAACATAGCTAACTTTTCATATCTTGTATCTTTTCATAGTTAATCGTCATCTTTGTATAGTAACTATTTCAATTCCAATTACTCAATTTTTCAAACAGTAAAAGCATAGACATCAATTCATAAAGAGAGTATACTAAATGTATATCTGGAACACAATATAAAGTATTTATAAAAACAATATGTTTAATTCAATTGTGGAGAATTAAATCTCCAATTACCAACTACGACTAACAGGAGGCTCTGAATTGCTTGTTTCTTCTGCTACGACTGAAGGGATGCTTCAACACCCTGCTTCTCCAGCTTCAACTAGAAGGAGGCAACAACCCCCTTATCTTAGTCAACTCCAACTGACAAGAAGCATCCAAATACCATTTGAAGGGGCCTATGACCCCCTCACACACTTCCTCTATTGCGACAGGACGGAGGCTAAAACCACCTCATACACTTTCTCTACTACAACAAGACAAAGAATTCAATCTTATTTGCACACTACCTTCTTCTCACTTTGAACCATGCACTGCGCACTCTTCTCTTCTTTTTCTTCTCTTTGCTCTTCTCTCAGTCTTACTTTATATTCCACGTTGTGCGCTTTCTACTGCATAATCTGAACTACGAACTCTCCATAGTTTTCTTTGAACTGCACACTCTTTTCTACACACTCTATGCTGCGTACTTTATTCCACACACTAATGTAGTTCTCACCTTCTGCAGCCTACTTTATATTGCAACTTTGTGTTTAGGTTTGCTTCAAATTCTATCTGTCTTCTGAGATGAGACTTAAATTCGTACTCTATCCTTCCAGCGAAATACGAACATTGCACCTTCTTGACTTGTGAATTGTTCACCTCACACCTTCCTTCTTCTTAAGTGCACAAATTGTTTGACGGACAATCTACCAAGAGCGGACTCGAGGCCTGATCTCCCTAGCTCAACGTGAGTCTAGAACAAATAGAGACAGAACATAAATAACTCTCCTAGATCTAATTAGAGATCAAGGAACTAGATGCTCTTACCCTTTGAATCGTTGATCCTTTCTCCTTGAATGTTACTCCAATGCTTGATAGTCTTCAGATTTGAGCTGAGAAACCTGCCAAGACAATACAACAACAGAAGCAGTAAAATAGCATCTACACAATAATAGATCTATGTAAGCAGTTAAGTAGGAAAACTACACAATATATCATTAACACAATGAGATTGGTGGAAAGCACTTATGTTATTGTATTAAAAGGGAAATACATAGGATGAAGAGATTACAACCAATGACTTAACGTAGCAATCCTTCTCCGATCAAGCCAATGCCAAAGCCTCCAAAGGGATGATGGATCTCTCAAGGATGAGTAGAGATATCTCCTAAGCTAATATCACCATCAATTAGATACTATAGACTTCCTCCCCCTAGGATGGGAATGAGCTTCACTTATATAGGACTAAGTGGATATGATAGGTTGAGATATGGTAGGAGAGAGATAGGGGATCATTCCAAGAGGTTAGGAACCGAATGCCAGCTTCCCCAAAGGCTAGGGATAGGGATACACATCAGCTAGCTTCGAGAATGGGCTCAAAGAAGCTATTTTAGTCCATTAACTGACATCGTCGCAGTCAGTAAGAGGACAACCTGCGACATCGTAGGTTGCATGAGGACAACCTGCAACGACTTCTCAAAACCTAGTATAAATGGGTTTGCATCTCTTCCAGGTTAATGAATTAGTCAAGGAAACTTTAGGGATGTATACATTGAGTCTCATGATGGTAAGATTTTAGGTGTAACAGAACGCCCCCCAAAGCATGAAGCCATTTGAAAATTGGACAGGTTAAATGCTTTGACAGAAGGAATGGAAATGGCTCATCGGACGAAGGACACTGCTGCAGTACAACTGAATCTGAGTACAAAGTCTCATATGACATACAACATGGCTACCGACCAATACATTGCAGATCCATGGTAGTAATGACCGACTGAACACAATCATGGCTACTAGACACAAGCGTAGATCCACGATGAGATGATAACACAGCCACGACCAATACAAATGTCGATCCGTGCAATATGACTCAAACAATCTCCATCGCAACCTGGGTAAAAAATGACTGCCCAGGGTCTTCAAGCCGAACCCACAATGATACGAATCTATCCATGTGATTACAAATGTCTTGATGTCGAACATCGTAGAAACTACTTTATTACTGGTCATTGATGTATACCGTTAACAAGCGTGAGGGAAATCACCATTAATGTCAATGATTCCCAAGGTATCATAGTACATATCACCAAACATGAATAAATGAGTTGAAGTTGAACGCAAGATGAAATCTTTCAATCAAGAGTCAATGATGTAAACTCATGTCGAAAGCGAGGTTGAGGCATGCAAGCCCAAGGTACTCGATTGGTTTCTAGATTCAATCCTTGGATGATGTGTTGACATCGACAATGATGAAATCCATCGAAGGAGGGCCATGATGAATCCCTCATCATCGACACGAAACACAACAACAGATGTTTGGAGTAGATTGGATGGTACAGTAACACACAAGACTGACTCAGAGTAAACCGACATGATTGAAGGTTTACTGACTGTAGATAATGAATGGTGAGAGTATTCTTGAACATGGGCATGGCATGACTTGGCAGTATTGACATGACGAGTATGACACTAACTTCTTAATGCAACTGATGATGGAAGCATTCTTTGAATGACTCAAAGAAGTGACTAGACTCAAGAAGTAGGAAAAACTCTAGGGAGTGACGGACAATCTACCAAGAGCGGACTCGAGGCCTGATCTCCCTAGCTCAACGTGAGTCTAGAACAAATAGAGACAAAACATAAATAACTCTCCTAGATCTAATTAGAGATCAAGGAACTAGATGCTCTTACCCTTTGAATTGCTGATCCTTTCTCCTTGAATGTTGCTCCAAAGCTTGATAGTCTTCAGATCTGAGCTAAGAAACTTGTCAGGACAATACAACAACAGAAGCAGTAAAATAGCATCTACACAATAATAGATCTAAGTAAGCATTTAAGTAGGCAAACTACACAATATATCATTAACATAATGAGATTGGTGGAAAGCACTTATATTACTGTATTAAAAGGGAAATACATAGGATGAAGAGATTACAACCAATGACTTAATGTAGCAATCCTTCTCCGATCAAGCCAATGCCAAAGCCTCCAAAGGGATGATGGATCTCTCAAGGATGAGTAGAGATATCTCCTAAGCTAATTTCACCATCAATTAGATACTATAGACTTCCTCCCCCTAGGATGGGAATGAGCTTCACTTATATAGGACTAAGTGGATAGGATAGGTTGAGATATGGTAGGAGAGAGATAGGGGAACCTTCCAAGAGGTTAGGAACCTAATGCCAGCTGCCCCCAGAGGCTAGGGATAGGGATACACATCATCTAGCTTTGAGAATGGGCTCGAAGAAGCTATTTTAGTCCATTAACTGACATCGTCGCAGTCTGTAAGAGGACAACCTGCAACGTCGCAGGTTGCATGAGGACAACCTGCGGTGACCTTTCAAAACCTAGTATAAATGGGTTTTCATCTCTTCCAGGTTATTGACTTAGTCAAGGAAACTTTAGGGATGTATACACTGAGTCTCATGATGGTAATATTTTAGGTGTAACAGAATGCCCCCCAAAACATGAAGCTGTTTGAAAATTGGACAGGTGAAATGATTTGACAGAAGGAATGGAAATGGCTCATCGGACGAAGGAAACCGCTGTAGTACAACTGACTCCGAGTACATAGTCTCATATGACGTACAACATGGCTGCCGACCAATACATTGCAGATCCATGGTAGTAATGACCGTCTGAACACAATCATGGCTACTAGTCACAAGCA
Source organism: Larix kaempferi (assembly GCA_027924585.1). Classification (NCBI taxonomy): domain Eukaryota; kingdom Viridiplantae; phylum Streptophyta; class Pinopsida; order Pinales; family Pinaceae; genus Larix; species Larix kaempferi. Next base: position 590,695 of record BSBM01001023.1, read on the forward strand.
TAAATCCATGATGAGATGATAACACAACCACGACCAATACAAATGTGGATTCGTGCAATATGACTCAACATGACTCAACATGGCTGCCGACCAATACATTGCATATCCATGGCTACTAGACACAAGCATAGATCCATGATGAGATGATAACACAACCACGACCAATACAAATGTGGATCCGTGCAATATGACTCAACATGGCTGCCGACCAATACATTGCAGATCCATGGTAGTAATGACCGTCTGAACACAATCATGGCTACTAGACACAAGCATAGATCCATGATGAGATGATAACACAACCACGACCAATGCAAATGTGGATCCGTGCAATCTCCATCGCAACTTGAGAGTAAAACATGACTCCCTAGGGTCTTCAAGCCGAATCCGTAATGATACGAATCTATCCATGTGATTACAAATGTCTTTATGTCGAACATGGTAGAAACCACTTGATTACCGGTCGTTGATGTATACTGTTAACAAGCGCGAAGGAAATCACCATTAATGTCAATGATTCCCAAGGTATCATAGTACATATCACCAAGCGTGAATAAATGAGTTGAAGTCAAATGCAAGATGAAATCTTTCAATCAAGAGTCAATGATGTAAACTCATGTCGAAAGCGAGGTAACCTACCATTGAGGCATGCAGGCCCAAGGTACTCGATTGGTTTCTAGATTCAATCCTCGGATGATGTGTTGACGTCGACAAGGATGAAATCCGTCGAAGGAGGGCCATGATGAATCCCTCATCATCGACAGAAAACACGACAACAGATGTTTGGAGTAGATTGGATGGTATAGTAACACACAAGACTGACTCAGAGTAAACAGACATGATTGAAGGTGTACTGACTGTAGATAATGAATGGTGAGAGTATTCTTGAACATGGGCATGGCATGACTTGGCAGTATTGACATGACGAGTATGACACTAACTTCTTAATGCAATTGATGATGGAAGCATTCTTTGAATGACTCAAAGGAGTGACTAGACTCAGGAAGTAGGAAAAACTCGAGGGAGTGACGGACAATCTACCAAGAGCGGACTCGAGGCTTGATCTCCCTAGCTCAACGTGAGTCTAGAGCAAATAGAGACATAACATAAATAACTCTCCTAGATCTAATTAGAGATCAAGGAACTAGATGCTCTTACCCTTTGAATCGCTAATCCTTTCTCCTTGAATGTTGCTCCAAAGCTTGATAGTCTTCAGATCTGAGCTGAGAAACCTGTCATGACAAAACAACAATAGAAGCAGTAAAATAACATCTACACAATAATAGATCTAAGTAAGCAGTTAAATAGGCAAACTACACAATATATCATTAACACAGTGAGATTGGTGGAAAGCACTTTTATTACTGTATTAAAAGGGAAATACATAGGATGAAGAGATTACAACTAATGACTTAATGTAGCAATCCTTCTCCGATCAAGCCAATGCCAAAGCCTCCAAAGGGATGATGGATCTCTCAAGGATGAGTAGATATCTCTCCTAAGCTAATTTCACCATCAATTAGATACTATAGACTTCCTCCCCCTAGGATGTGAATGAGCTTCACTTATATAGGACTAAGTGGATATGATAGGTTGAGATATGGTAGGAGAGAGATAGGGGATCCTTCAAAGAGGTTAGGAACTGAATGCCAGCTTCCCCAAAGGCTAGGGATAGGGATACACATCAGCTAGCTTCGAGAATGGGCTCGAAGAATCTATTTTAGTCCATTAACTGACATCGTCGCAGTCTGTAAGAGGACAACCTGCGACGTCGCAGGTTGCATGAGGACAACCTGCGACGACCTCTCAAAACCTAGTATAAATGGGTTTGCATCTCTTCCAGGTTAATGACTTAGTCAAGGAAAATTTAGGGATGTATACACTGAGTCTCATGATGGTAATATTTTAGGTGTAACAGAACGCCCCCCAAAGCATGAAGCCGTTTGAAAATTGGACAGGTGAAATGCTTTGACAAAAGGAATGGCAATGGCTCATCGGACGAAGGATACCACTGCAGTACAACTGAATCTGAGTACAAAGTCTCATATGACGTACAACATGGCTGCCGACCAATACATTGCAGATCCATGGTAGTAATGACCGACTGAACACAATCATGGCTACTAGACACAAGCGTAGATCCATGATGAGATGATAACACAGCCACGACCAATACAAATGTCGATCCGTGCAATATGACTCAAACAATCTCCATCGCAACCTAGGTAAAACATGACTGCCCAGGGTCTTTAAGCCGAACCCGCAATGATACGAATCTATCCATGTGATTACAAATGTCTTGATGTCGAACAAGGTAGAAACCACTTGATTACCGGTCATTGATGTATACCGTTAACAAGCGCGAGGGAAATCACCATTAATGTCAATGATTCCCAAGGTATCATAGTACATATCACCAAGCGTGAATAAATGAGTTGAAGTTGAACGCAAGATGAAATATTTCAATCAAGAGTCAATGATGTAAACTCATGTCAAAAGCGAGGTAAGCTACCATTGAGGCATGCAGGCCCAAGGTACTCGATTGGTTTCTAGATTCAATCCTCGGATGATGTGTTGACGTCGACAAGGATGAAATCCGTCGAAGGAGGGCCATGATGAATCCCTCATCATCGACACGAAACACGACAACAGATGTTTGGATTAGATTGGATGGTACAGTAACACACAAGACTGACTCAGAGTAAACCGACATGATTGAAGGTGTACTGACTGCAGATAATGAATGGTGAGAGTAGTCTTGAACATGGGCACGGCATGACTTGGCAGTATTGACATGACGAGTATGACACTAACTTCTTAATGCAACTGATGATGGAAGCATTCTTTGAATGACTCAAAGGAGTGACTAGACTCAGGAAGTAGGCAAAACTCGAGGGAGTGATGGACAATCTACCAAGAGCGGACTCGAGGCCTGATCTCCCTAGCTTAACGTGAGTCTAGAACAAATAGAGACATAACATAAATAACTCTCCTAGATCTAATTAGAGATCAAGGAACTATATGCTCTTACCCTTTGAATCACTGATCCTTTCTCCTTGAATGTTGCTCCAAAGCTTGATAGTCTTTAGATCTGAGCTGAGAAACCTGTCAAGACAATACAACAACAAAAGCAGTAAAATAACATCTACACAATAATAGATCTAAGTAAGCAGTTAAGTAGGCAAACTACACAATATATCATTAACACATTGAGATTGGTGGAAAGCACTTGTATTATTGTATTAAAAGGGAAATACATAGGATGAAGAGATTACAACCAATGACTTAATGTAGCAATCCTTCTTCGATCAAGCCAATGCCAAAGCCTCAAAGGGATGATGGATTTGTCAAGGATGAGTAGAGATCTCTCCTAAGCTAATTTCACCATCAATTAGATACTATAGACTTCCTCCCGTTAGGATGGGAATGAGATTCACTTATATAGGACTAAGTGGATATGATAGGTTGAGATATGGTAGGAGAGAGATAGGGGATCCTTCCAAGAGGTTAGGAACCGAATGCCAACTTCCCCAAAGGCTAGGGCTAGGGATACACATCAGCTAGCTTCGAGAATGGGCTTGAAGAAGCTATTTTAGTCCATTAATTGACATCGTCGCAGTCTGTAAGAGGACAACCTACGACGACCTCTCAAAACCTAGTATAAATGGGTTTGCATTTCTTCCAGGTTAATGACTTAGTCAAGGAAACTTTAGGGATGTATACACTGAGTCTCATGATGGTAAGATTTTAGGTGTAACACAAATTTCAACTCCCGTCTTCTGAACTGCAAACCCCACACCTTTCTTCTTCCGAACTATGCACCTTGTGCCTTCCTTCTTGTGAACTATGAACCCCACACCTTCATTCTTCTAAACTATGCACCTTGTGCCTTCCTTCTTTTGAACTCTGAACCCCACACCTTCCTTCTTCCAAACTGTGCCCTTGCTCCTTCCTTCTTCTAAATTGCGAACCCCACACCTTAAATTTTTCACACACACACACTCTCACAATGATCATCATGCTATTATTTATACACATCTAACTTCCCCTTCTTTTTGAGTAAGAGGGCCGACCAAGATGCTCAACTTAATTTACATTTTTTCTTAAGCCGACTTGTCTTGACATTTGTAGTAACTTAAATTGCATTGTTGTGTGGGATATGGACCATTTAGGGAGCCATATTTTGGGTTACTATTAAAATATGTCGCAGCCTTAATCTAGTTTACTGAAGAAACCTCACAATTAGTTTTGCAAGAATACAGAGAAGGTGAAAATATTGAGCATAAAACACTTGAGAAAAGAACATCAATTGAGTAAAACTCCATCAATCCATTAATGAACAATGATATTACATTAAATAATACACCTCATAGAGCAAATTCAAATGCAACAGAGGCAATTCGAAATACACACACTTGGAAGGCTTAGATTTAGCAATAAAACCCCATCTAGGCAAAAGCAATCTCCAAATCAAGACAAGAGGTCACGAATTGGCTAATTTGGCTTAGGTAGGCCATGAGTGACTCAAAAGCAATAAGCTGGAGTATTTTCAAGAGAAAAGGAAGGAAGGAGTTGAGGAAACAAAGCAAAAACTTGCCTAGAGTTGCCATAGCGCACTTGCTAATCCTTATCCATCTGAAAAGCAAGACAAAGCTAGATTTAACTCAGAAAATCTAGACAAAAGATGGAATAAAGAAAGAAGGGCGTCTTAACTAATAAATACACTATAAAATAAGAAACTCATGCAAATGAGGGCGCTATGGTGGACAACTATCATTAGGTTGTCAAGTTATGTACTAGGGATCCTATTAACCATGATCTAAACACTTAATAACAAACCAAAAGTATTATACTAAGGTATCTAAGGTCTATATGGTGGTCATTTATTCAAACACCCACCCTTAAGGCTAGATTAGTGTGAGTAAATTATGACTAGGGCCCATGAAACTATGGCCTATGGTCACCCCATTACATTTATTATGTCCATATAAATAGAGGAAACAAGGAAATCCACATGGGAACAAAACCCTCCCTCAAAATGTGGACATGAAACCTACCAAAATTTTAATGATGCTCTCGAGAGGTGAATATGTCTAGAGGTATCTTCCTCCTTGGTAGAAGAGGAGCATGCTCCCAAGGCATGTGCTTGAATTCTCCACCAATGGATGCAAGGGAATCTAGAAGCTCTCTAAACTTGTCCTTCAGACCAAACATGTTGAGAAAAAATCCAAAAATGTGAATATCATTCTGGAACTTGAATTTTGAACCAATGTAGGTAGAATCAACTCCAAGAATTTATGGATGGTCCCTTGATATATCCTTTGATTGATCAAGGGTGAGATCCGAACCAAATATACCATGACATGATGGTGGTGGCTTGGACTTCAAATCAACTCCAAATGTGGGGAGCAAGTGTCCAAGTGAATGCAGAATGTATCCAACTTAATTTGCAGCTTGAGGAAGTCTGTATGTGACCATTCTAGAAGAGGGAGGAGGCATGGAACCAAGAAGAGCATATGCAATAGCTCCAAAGACCGATCTAGCTTCCAAAAACTCCAAAGAACCACAAACTTGCACATCAACAAACTCATGAGAAGAAGGCTCCTCTACTAGAGCACTAAGTGATATATGATCCTCAATAGTAGAAGTATGATAGGAGATCATATGTGGCTGCTCATTAGACTTAAAATTCCTGAGATCAGGTCTAAATGAGTCCTGATCAACTTGATAATCAATCCCAAGCAAAAAATGGTGTCCTTCATATTCAATGCAACTTTGAGAACCGATGCTAGTAATCATGTAGGAATAGGTAGAAGGCATGAGATTACAATCAATGAGTGCAAATGGAGCACCCTTGAGATATGATATAGCCTTCAAATCATCCATTAGATCATCATATTGTGCACCATCAACTTGTGAAGAATGCACATAATCATCAATGACTACTTTATCATCCTCAAGGTCAAAATATGAAGAATGAGAGGAGAACAGTGAATGGTTGGAATAATCTTCAAAAACTGTAGCACCTCCATTAGTTGAAATTTATTCATCATTAGAAACCACATATGAAGGATAGGGATCCGTTTTCTCAACTTCTAGAGCCATAGAAGAAGTCTCTTCAATTACTGCTTCTTGACAACTAGAAGAAGCATTCGAATCAAGGAGAATATCTTCAACAAGAACTATATGTATTGAATAAATTTCTGCAACTTCTTCTTCTTTTCTTTGAACAACTTCTTCAGAGAGGTTTGAGGCCGAGACATTAGTGAAATCAATGAGAAAATTTGAGGAGATGTCATTGACAGGATCACTCTCCATATGGCTTATCTCTTCCTCATTGTGCTTTCCAAAATCTCTATCCAAATTTATCCATAGATCCATTGGGTATTCAACAGAATCAATAAGGTAGTGCATACTTGGAGATATTTCCAGAAATATGGCTCCAAATGCTCTGTCACAATAATCTAGCCAATCATATTTCTCTTCAGAGGACTCTGGCTATGCCACAATTCCAATAGACACATCAAAGAGCTGATGGATGTCGAGATATGCAACCATCTTCAATTTCCACTCAGCATAGATGAATGGTGATAGAGGAGGAATTGATTTTGAATCCATGAAGTTTCACCTACACAAAAGAACTGCAAAAAACACGGAGGAGGAAATTCAGTAAGCACAATCAATCTCTACTTTGACATTGAGGACGTTCGGGAGTGCATCATGCCCGGGTAGAGTCCAAAGGATTGCTCCAATGGATTCAAGGCACTATCCCCAAGACTTATGTAGAACCTCCACTGCTTCTGGTGCTCAAAGGAAGTAGCGGAGAAAGATTAAATCAACTAGCTCTGATACCATGTGAAAATATGTCACAGGATTAATCTAGTTTACTGAAGAAACCTCACAATTAGTTTTGCAAGAATACATAGAAGGTAAAAATATTGAGCAGAAAACACTTGAGAAAATAAACTCAATTGAGTAAAACTCCATTAATGTATTAATGAACAATGATAATACATTAAATAATACACCTCATAGAGGAAATTCAAATGCAATAGAGGCAATTCGAAATACACACAATTGGCAGGCTTAGATTTAGCAATAAAACCCCATCTAGGCAAAATCAATCTCAAAATCAAGGATAAAGGTCATGAATTGGGTAACTAGGATTAGGTAGGCCATGAGTGACTCAAATGCAGTAATTTGGAGGCTTGTAAGGAGAAAAGGCAGGAAGGAGTTGAGGCAACAAAGCATAAAATTTCCTAGAGTTGTCATAGCGCACTTTCTAATCCTTATCCATCTGAAAAGCAGGAGAAAGCTGGATTTAACTAAGAAATGTTGGACAAAAGCTGGAATAAAGCAAGAAGGGCGCCTTATCTCATAAAAGCACTGTAAAATCATAAACTAAGGAAAATGAGGGAGCTATGGTGGAAAATTATCATTAGGTGGTCAAGTTATGTACTAGGGATCCTATTAACCATGGTCTAACATTTAATAATCAATCAAAAGTATTATACTAAGGTATCTAAGGTCTAGATGGTGGTCATTTATTCCAACAGTTACAAGACCCCAACACAACACCTACACCACTGCACACTTTCTTCATGCTTTCTTTGAAATTTTGTTCTATTTACTTCTTCAAATTGGATTCTAATTACATCAAGTGTATATGTTTTACTCCCATTTGACATCAATGAAAACACTAGGTCCAACAATCTCCCCCTTTGTCATTGATGTCAACACCAAGTAAAAACAATATCCCCCTAAGAATTAGCTCCCCTGCTTAGCTCCCCCTTATTTACATCCTGTTGATCCACTGATTCCTCTACTCCCGGCTCCCCCTAACTTGTAGCTCTTGTTTACTGTCAAAAGTGAGAGTGGAGTTGTCACTTAGTTTTAGGGAAAAATCGATAGCCTTAAGGGTAGGAAACAAAAAAAGATGGAGAGCAACTAGGGTAATTAGGGTTTTAGATCTTGATTATGTTAACCTATCGATGTATATTGTTAAATAACTTCACTTAGGTTGTAGATCAATTTTTACTAGCAAATTAACAAAGGAAAGTACACTAACAATCTAGAGTTAATTTAACGTAGATTCTTTTAGTGAGCTAAAAACTCTATTGTGAAAAAAAAACAAAGAGAAGTATGAAATGAATTCATTAGGAAGTGTTGAAGCTACTTGGGTTGAATAAGAGAGTTGTGATAAGTCTCCAAGTGCGATCCATGTCTTGGATGATCCTGCACATGCAACTCGACCTTTTTGCGAAATAAGACTTGCATTCGATCCCCAATACAAATATATGTATCTCTAAATACAACTTTAGGTGAGGATAACATAACATTGTGTTGACATTACATAAAACAATTCCCAAAATAGACTATATCTAGATATCTCATAACACATAACATACATATGTTAATAGGTACAAACAAAACAATTGAGGTTGTTGGGAGTGGGAATTGGGAGCAAGAAGCACATTTTAAAAAAATATTTTGGGAGTGAACCATTCAAGGAGCATTTTTTATATAATACATATGTTAATAAATTTTGATGCATATATACTAAAAAAAACATGTAGGATGTTGACTTCATAATGTAGTATTGTAATATTCACAATTCATCCCTATGTAATCAACAATGAATAACACTAGATTTACCACTATGGACATATATCCATATTAAACCCAAATCTATCAAGCATTGAGAAGATCGAATTTCTTGAGGTGTAAATTTATCCGTAATTTTATAAATTTTAATCTTTTACATATCAAGAAAAAAAATTAGACCTCAAAAAAATTGATCTCTCTCGGTGCTTGATAGATTTGGGTTTAAGATGGATCTATGATGGTTTTAATTTTCTTAGCTTTTGTGTAAAATTTAAAATTGAGTTGATATATGATGTCAAATAGCTTAATTTGTTTTTATTTATTTATTGTCATGTACGCTGCATTACATGACAACATATCCCCCATTCTGGGTTGTAGATCACTTCGTTACACTGGTTGTAATAAGCCTCTCTTGAGGTTGCAGGGTCTAATTGTCCAAGATATGAGTGTAACTATGACCAATGAAAGTACCCCATGATGAATCAACAAGTCTTCAAGGTTGGAACCAAGCTAATTACAAGAGGTCCCTGTAAAGGTGTCAAAGATGATAGGTGCAATTAGCGCATTCAAGGTTGTTCAGAGTGCGGAGTGGGAGTAGTAAGCACAATTTAAAAAAATATTTTGGGAGCAAACTATTCAGGGAAGAATTTTTATATAATACATATTTTAATATATTTTGATACTTATATATTGAAAAAACATGTAGAATGTCGATTTCACAATGTTGTATTGTAACAATCACAATTTTTCCCTATGCAATAAACAATGAATAACACAAGATTTACTACTACTAACATATATCCATCTTAAACCCATATCTACTAAGCACTAAGAGGGATCAAATTTCTTGAGGCATAAATTTAGGTGTATTTTTTTAACTATCTTAAATCTTCACACATTGAGAAAAAAAATTACATCTCAAGAATTTTGATCCCTCTAGATGCTTGATAGATTTGAGTTTAAGATGGATCTATGCTAGTTTTAATTTTTTTAGTTTTTGTTTAAAATTTAAAATTGAGTCGACATATGTTGCCGAATAGTTTAATTTATTTTGTGTTGTTGTCTCTTATGTTACGTTGCATGACAACATGTTCCCCATATTGGGTTTTAGAGCACCTCTCTACTCTTGGTGCAATAAAATATATCAATGACAATGTTGCGTAAAGATACACAAGCGCTCTCAAGGGGGATGATACCTCTCCTTCTCTACATGTGATGGAATATCCCTTGAGGTTGCAGGTTGAATCATCCACGATATGAATGTAATTATGACCAATGGAGATACCCTAGTATGAATCAATAAGCTTTCAAATTTATATCCAACCTAATCACAAAATGTCCTTGTAAGGGTTTCAGAGATGATAGGTGCAAGCAACAAAATCAAGGTTGTTAGAAGTGGGGAGTGGGTGCAGGAAGCACAATTTTAAAAATATTTTGGGAGTGAACCGTTTAGGGAGCATTTTTATATAATACACACTTCAGTATATTTTGAGGCATATATATTTAAAAAACATGTAGAATGTTGAATTAGCTGCAAAAAAATAAACATATAGATTTAAATACTGGATTGATGATGGTCATTAAAGCATAAAAAAATTTGGTACACATATAACATCAATCATCTAACAATTATATCGTCAAATGATCAATCATCAACCACAACATCAACCTTCAAGTTTCAACATATAACATTTTCCATCAACAAAATGTAATAGATAACATCTACCATGAAATGAAGTAAGAGCATCATATTCATTACCAAAGAGTTGTAAGATGCAATAAAAAATTAAAGCTTCAAAGATAGGTTCAAAATTCAACGTTAAAACATAAAATCTCATATAATGTTTGCAAAATAGATCATAATAAAGACAATACTAAGTTCTAGAGACTACTTATAAACAAAAAAGGACAAATAGATATACTATCTACTCATCTTTCCTCTTGCAACGAAACAATTCTAGTTTCTTTTTCAATGATATATGAACACGAGGAGTAGGAGTAGGTGGAAGTGCTTGTGGAACATGACCAACAACCACATGGCCCCCACGCAATGTTGGATGTTGTGAAGCTAAAGGAAAATCTCTTGCATTTAGAAACATGTTGGTGGTTGCGGGTGGCATCTCTACTGCATGAACCTAGTCACTTCCATGATCACCCAAAAGTTCAACCTCTAAGCTCTCTAAGGCTATGGCTCCATACTTCTAGTTAGCCGCCTTTGTATTGTGTCCCAAGTCACATATGTTCTATCATTCTTCAGTTCCTCGTAATAATGGGACAAAAAACCCAAGTTGTAGTGCACATAAACCAATCTTTCTACCTAGTCTACATTCACGTTGTTTCTCTTCATGCTGTAGGTGCTTCAATACCTCTTTTTAGAAGAAGTGTTAACAACATGTGAAAGCACCATCACTGCCAATTTATGCAGATGTGCGTTAGAGGAGCTATACATGTTCCACCATTTAATAGGGTTCAACCTATCTTGATCTTTTGTTGCATGCATATTAACAAAGACTCCATGTTCATTGATGTACTTGCTCAATTCACTTCGTAATTGAGCACACACATCTTCATCAGGGACAAACTTTTGTAATGCAAGCATATACCCACTTTGTACCTCTATGTTTTTGTGTATTTTTTTCCTATCCCACCCCCATATGCTGGTTTAGCCAACCAAGATGGAGAATAATTTTTGAGTGTAGAGATACATGCTAGGGCATAGAGTGGAACATTCAGTATCCCAACTTTTGACCACATGTTTATGAATATGATCATACTAGATTGTATCTCTTGGTTCAACAATGTCTTTGATTTGGCCTAGCATGTTGTCCATTTGCTCATACACCTCCCCAATCACCAGTTGATAAATATTTGCAAATCAAATCATTCTATAAATGGGCTTGGTGAATTGCATAACATAGCTAAATTTTGCCCAAAATTGAACGTAAAGAACCGTAGTGTCCACCTCTTGAAATTAATGTCTATTAGATGCATATGTAGCTTTGTCTTTTAATCTTTCCCATGAATCAATTGAGACCATATTATTCAATGCCTCTCTTACCTTGACAACGTGCTTGAAAGTGAGATAGTAGGTAGTGAATCTTATCTTTGCAATCATAAGTAGCTCCAACATAGAGTGTTTGTGAAAAATGTGGTGTGCCATGCTATGATTGGTAATAAATTTTATCATTTTATTCCCTCTATTGTACAATGCAATAATCCATTTATAATCATGGTCCTTCATCTGAATATATCATGATTCATGAGGTTCAATATTTGAACCAAACACCTTGACCAAAATATGTTAGGATACATATCCTCAATGATTGATCCAACTGCCTTACAATTAACAACATTATCAGTGATGACTTGAATGACATTGCACGGCCCAATATCTTGAGTGGTTTTAATTAAGGGTTTTGAAATATTAATACCATTCTTGTAACAATTTGAGTAGTCACGAGCTAAAAGGAATACCACACCCTTAGCAGACACACCATGAATATTTATGAATGACCCACCTTTTAACATTTTTCCAACCATAAGATACAATGGATACATCATATTTGGTCAAATAATTTATAAATTGTCCCATAGCACAATGGATTTTGGTCCTTCCCTATCGATTCCCATGGTTCTGGATTTGTTATTCTTGGGGTTCATGTTTTCTTTAGGGGCATTGTTGTTGGCTTGTATTGTTTCATGCCAATAGGGTGAGCAAAGAACATTGAATGGTATGCCACATGCATAAAGAAAACTGGAAAATTTTGCATCCATGTCATACCTACAACCTTGGTCAAGGAAATCTAATATTGTTCTATTCTGTAAATGCACAAGCAAGAGTCCACTGGCACGGGGATATGGGGATCAACCAACGAACACTCTATGTGAGCACGAGGTCTTAGATTCAATTCTTTATTTTATGGATATGTTTTTTGCAGACTACTCTTCTTTTTTGTATTTGTTTCTATGTTTCATTGGCACTTGGTCACAAATTTTGACTCCTATAGTATTACCTTCATCCCATGGCATAAATACATATAGATGCTTTCACACACGGGTTTATGAACCTGAGGGAATTTTTTAGGGGCGAAATTTCGCCAATTGGCTATTTTTTGGGCTTTTTTTCAAAAAATAAATTCGCTATTTGGTAATTTTTAGACTCTAATATCGCCTATATTTACATACAAGGATTTTTTATCATAATATTCACCAAAATTTACAAGTTTCAATAGTAAATTGCATAATTCATATTTAATATTCGCCTACCAGTCTATATATATGTTTTTTTCAATCTAAAATAATCGCCCAGAATACTTTACTTAAGTATATTTTTATAATCCTTAAAAAATACCCTGACTCAACCTATGTAATTTTTAGGACAATTGGGGCATATAAACTTTGTGGTTCCACACCCTTTCCCTCCCCCATTCTTTGTCACATACTTACACAATGATGTTGAATTATCTTTGTGTTTCTGTCCATCATCATTGTTAGCTTCATGATCATCATCCCCTTCTATTTCTTTCTCCTTTCCATGGTATGTGCCACTGCCTAATTTTGTTTTTTCATTGTCATCATTGGTATTTCGGCTTTCCAACACCACCATCATAAAAATAATGGAACCAAAATGATATAACCCATACCATCATGCTTCTTGACTAAAGATGAGAATAACTTGTTGCATGTAATAAAATGACGGAGAAGGAGAAATGGGAAAAAGTAGGAGAAGAGATATTCAAGTATTCAACATAGTGGTATTTTTATTTAAAAAAAAATAAGAGTGGGATCTAGAGCCTCGCTCTTCAACACTACAATGGTGGTTGAATGTAACTATGGAAACCTTCAATCTCCCTTCCAAACTCTCACAAATTAATATGCTCCTCAACAACTAGCAAGCAACCCACTCAAAACCCTATCAAAGATGAGTGAACTAAGATATATAATCAGAGTAAATGGTGTGGGCGAGTGTTTTAATCCACCAAGGAACTCTAGCCATGCCTAATAATGGGACCTTGTCTTGGTTCCACGAGCAAGGAAAAAATCACCTCATTTGTGGTCGTGAATTGGGAGCCTTTTTTTTTTGGATCTTAGGAGTGACTAGGGAGTGCTCAAGGAGCAACACTTCCAAAAATCACTCCTAGAAGGGAGTGATTAGGAAGTACGTTCTTGAGGGTGCTTCCTAAACACTCCCTTTTGGACTGTGATTCAAGAGTGAAGCGAGGGAGGAAGACTCTCCCACATAGTGTAGACCACAAGAGCATGGAAGTGGTGGAAGAAGGCTAAAACAAGATGTTTCACAAATTCATGTGTGTACCTACACAATAGGGTTTCAAAAATAGGTCGATTAAATAGTTTTTTAGAAAGAGGAATACATGGATATAAATAAGCAAGATAATGAATTCAAGGTGTAGGTGTATGTCAGGTTAGTCATTGGAGGGCCCAAGCCGCATGACAAAGTCATATCATTAACTTAGTATTGTGGGGTTTTAGTCACAAAATGCCCCTATGTTTCACAAGTTGTGGAACATGGGCATGGTACTCTTTTTAGGAATCCACAATATGCTCTCTGCTATGAGATCAAGAAGGGTTAATGAGGTTTGTCTCATTTTACTTCATAAATAGCAACTCAAAGTTTATTTGTAGTGTCATGGACTCGTGGTGATGCATCCAATTAAGTGATTATGAACCCAAACAAGGATTTGTACCCCAATTGAATCCATAAGGTTAAGAAATACCAAATTAGTTCCCTTAGGGTCAAATTGAACCAAATTGACCACTAAGGGTTAGAGACCAAGAGAAAGAAGGCAATCGCATATCCTATGAAAGTGCTAGAGATCCCTAAAAGGTTATACATCTAGGCTAAGGTTGGGGGGACTCAATGAAGGTGGTCCAATAGAGAAGGAAACTCTTGAGACACATCATGTCATCAATGGGTGGATAAAAAAGGGTCACACTACAACCTCCCAAGTGGGTAGGCATATCTGAGTCTAAAGTGCAAAACCTATATGTCACGTATTTCTCCCCTTGTAGGAGTTGTTATCCATAAGATAGAAATAGTAGCAAGTTGCAAAGAAGAAGATAAACAAGTAAAGAAGAACACGACAAAGAAAAAATAAGAGCAACAATAACAAAACAATAATGCATGGGTCTAGCCTTACATTGTATGCAACATGAGTTAATGATTAGACATGGTGAGGGGACAATGTTCATTTGTTGACTTCACTTAAGTAGACAACTTTTGCATGTAAACCCAATGCCCTAATAATTAGTGCAAGAGCGAAGCCACAACACACTTACATACGAAATATGATATAAAAAATATGTGAGAAAAACAAGTAATAAATATTGAAAGTCGTGAGATGCATGGCATACAAGGATGTCGGGATAGGGGACATGTGAGCTTTCCTACTATGCAAGTAAAAGATAACAATTAAACCATAAAATGTAAATGATGACATTAAAAAATGAGTAGTAAACCTAACCATCAAGTATGAAAGGCAATAGTTAAAATTTGATATTAGGCATAAGTAAATTAACTACCATGTTAGCGAAATAAAAATTAGAGCATGAATACTTCCAACGACAATAATGACAACTAGAATGTGAAAATATGTGCAACAGATCTATCAATCATGAAACACATGTGACAATTAGATTATGAATAAGGAATTAGAAAGGAAACATGATAATAAGAGCAATTTCACTATTCGAGTCCATTGGGAAGTCCTAGAATTGATAGACTAAATGGCAAAGCTAGTTATAGATCCATATGCAAATACATACATCAACTAACTTATTGTCTCTCTCAAGGTTCAAGGTTATAATGGGTGCTCCCCTTTTATATTATATAAGTAAGCCTCAACACAGCTCACTCAAATTCCATAACTAACTTATTGTCTCACTCAAGGTTGTTGTAGCACTGTCAATTGAATTAGTGTCGTCTTCCTTAAGTATTATTTCAAACTAGTTCTCAAGTTTGTTGTCAATGGGACAAATCTATACAATGAAATTTTGTGTTAGAATAAAAAACACTTGTGACACAAAGAAAGAACTTTTCATATTGCAAAAAGCACACTTTTGAATTTAGAAATCATTGGCAATATTTTACATCCATCAAATGTTTCATTCCATATAAATAGTTTAAATAAAACTGGTGTCCACCTTGTACCTGCTTTTAGATGAGAGGCAAGTAATCCACGCTCCGTCAACTTTCTTATTTGATTTAGTTCACTAAATGAAGTTGTTTCCACTTTATGAAAAAAGATGAAATACACACTAAATGGTTAGTCTTTAGATAAAACACACATCAATTTTACAAATAGGGAAAAATTACATTTATTCATTGGTGATGAAGTAAAATAGTTATTTACCCAAATTTAATTGTCGAAGAGCCAACTTACCAACTATTTCATGTTGTAAATTATAACATATACAATACACAAATGTTGCATTAATTAATTAATTGTGAAGTAAAATGCTTTCACTTTACCCAATTATTGGTTAATTTGTAACTATCACAAAACTAATATTTTACTTATTGTTTTATTATTAACTTAATAATACATAATCCAATATATTCATCCACATGCCAACTATTCCAATTTGAGATCCTAAACAATAACACATAAACCCTACAAATATGCAAAAAATAAGTTCATTCATTAATTATAAAATAAAATAGTTATTCTTGTAACTATTTATTAAAAAAATTATTTAAAATGTGAGAATGCATAAAAAATTCATAATAATAATAATATATCATAACTAAACAACTATAAATTAAATATTATATAATAATAGCTATATAATATTATTGTATAATAATCAATACAATATCTCTAGATAATATGATATATAATATAATATTATTATATAATAATAATAATATAGTATTAATAAATAATGAAATTACATATTATTATTATTCTCATCATCATATAATAATAATAAACTTGCAATAAATAAAAAATAAATGATAGTGTCTTATAATAAATAAGTATTAATATTAAATAATATAAAATATTTTATATTTAGTAAATGATATTTTTTATATTTCAAAATAATTTTATTAATATTTTAATTAAAGTGAGATGTATATATGATTAAATATTGTTAAATAGAAACATAACATATAATCATTTTTATTATATATTCAGTTCAATAATTATTATTAACTATATTTTTTCAAAATTTATTGGTTTTTGAATTTTCAACTCAACCAGCATTGCTTTTGCTTTTCTTATTTAGTCCATTTTAGCTTCAAAATTCCTCATGTGCAAGATCAAAATTGTTCCAAAAAGGTTTTCAACCAACATGCCGACCATCCATTTGTTTTAAGTTATGGGGATGTTGAGGGTTTTCAAATGCTAATAACATTGCTCTGGTTCTTTCATGACAAGTTGATCTACTACTAATGGCATGTAAAACTAGTTGAAACACTTTACCCAACTCTTGTTCTTTCATGAGGAGTTGACCCAGTAAATACTTATCCACTCTTGAATTATACATGTCAACATCTCTAATGCATAATGAAAAGGTGTCAAAAGAACATGTTTAGAATTAGATGAGTGCCTGTATGCATCATTCAAATATATGATTTGCATGGATATACAATGAAACATTGCTTTTGTTAATTATTGGTTTATTTGTTTTAATGTACTTTAAGTAATGATGTAAACATGTCCATTGTCATCTATGTATGTGCATCCACTTGTTTCTTCTCCTTCGTGCATTTTACCAGGTATTTTCTCCTTGGCCTTTTCCCTTACTTCTTGTGGTGTTACCATATTCAAACTTTTATAGTATGATTTATCACATCGGGAGGAACTATTAAGAACAAGTAAACATAATGAGAGGGAGGGAGATTTTACCACCCAACCCTTCTCTCAAGTTCAAACTTTAATAGCAAATTGATGTTCATTGAGTCCTCTCTATGAAAGTACGTTGTATGTTAACTTTCACTTCATTACAATGCTTGAAGCAATGGGTTTTGAAATTTTGTTTTTATGGACTAAATTTATTATTATTTAAATATTTAAATTTGATTAACAAGTATGTATCATTTTTACATAATGAAAATGGAAAATATACCATAGATAAAATGTGTTGTTATGATGATGTAATTATTCTCTTAAGTTATTACGGTATTTGTCCATATGTTTTGGGATTTTAATAATTTTTCATCATCCCTATTTATGTGTGATTTTATTATTTTCCATCATCCCTATTGATGTGTGGTCAATTTTATGTAATCAATTCAAATTGGAGACATATAATAATATATATTAATGATTTGTATAATTTCGATGGGTTTCCCCAAGATTTGGCTAGCTTTGCCTTCCTTAATGTTAGGTAAGCCTATTTTTGCAGACCTCGGCAAGCGTCCAACAAACTATTGCAGGATCTCTTATCATACCGACAACTAAGTGATCGCGATTGGAGAAGGGAGAGTAGCCATCACCTAAGACGTCGATCCCACCTGGTGAACACGCACTACTCTCCCTTGAGCTCCCCACCAATGACTAGGGCTCCGTTTTCCATCCCATTCCACTATGGCCTCGGGTGAAGATCCACGACCTCCCCCTCCCTTTGATCTCCCCGATTTCCTGAAACTGGTTGCAACACAAGGAAAAAAACCCTATCTGTCACCCAACAAAAGTTCGTGAAAAATATCTCTGAGATCCCCATTGCCACGTTATCGATAGAGAATCCATGCAAGACAAATCTCAACCTATTTAAACATGGATTTATTGGCCAGTTCACAAGTCTGTGGCCAACTCCGAAAACCACAGAGATTTGGGTCTAGAAAAATTGGAAACCTCTGATTTCATAAGAAGTAAAATCTTACTTCCTAGGAAAGCGATTTTTTGCATTCGTTTTCGAAAGCAAACAAGATAGCGAACTAATCTTCAAGAACAAGCCATACTTCATGGAGCTGCAAGGGATTTACATGAATAAATGGAATCCAAACTTTGACCCATCCCAAGATATCCCATCCGCAGTCCCAGTCTAGGTGAGACTATCGCATCTACACCTACACTGCTGAAATCTAGAATCACTAGAAGCTATCGGAAACTCCCTTGGAAAGTACATAGATAGAGCAGATCGAAAAGATATATACTCTTGTGCAAGAATCTACGTTGAAGCAGATATGGAACACGGATTTCCAGAATCCATAAAAATCACTGTGGCAGATTGGTCCCACATTTAGGAATTAGATTATGAACAAATCCCCTTTAAATGCAGATATTGTCACGAATATGGGCATTTTGCTCGATCCTAGAAAAAGAAACCCACAGATCCGGAAGCAGGGGGGAAAAAAGAACAATGGACAAGCATCCAAAAAAATCCCACCACCAAATCGAGATAAAAAATCTCATCAAAAGGACAAAATCCAAGAAAAGCAGATCATCAACACCAAAAATCAACAACCACTAACAATGAGAACAAATTCAAGGCTTTAGAAACTCAAGAAATCCAGGAAATCCATGAAGTCCCAGAAGAAGGAGAAATATTGGAGCAACAAGAGCCTCAGGAAGCCCTTAAAATCCATGAAGATCTGGAAGAAATCTAGCCTCAAAGCACCCCAAGTCCCAAAAGAGCTAATTCGAATAAAGGTACGCAATCCCCCGCCTATGCAGAAATCACAAAAAAAAACAATGGCTTCCCTTGCCTCTTCCGAAGATCTGATAGATAGATCATTCAAAAAATTAGGGTGAAAAATGAGCAAAGACCTAAGGGAAGAAGAAGCTAAACGTGAAAAAACCCAAGGATCTCAAGCAACATTAGATATGGTGTTCAGTAAGAACACTAGAGCCAGATTAGCAGGGAATAAAATATGAGACTTAGCAGGGGGAGGTCCCTCCTCTACTCACAATGGAAAATAATGAAGCTGGTCTCTTGGAATTGTAAAGGAATGGGCAACCCCAATAAATAGAAGCAGTTAAAGATCTCCAAAAAATAGATATGACATATATCTTGATGCTCTAAGAGACCAAGCTCAATGACCAGGCCACCCTGACCATTGGAAAGGAAAAGTGGATGAAGAACGTAGGTATGGCTGTCAGTGCTAGAGGGGCCTCTGGTGACCTAGCAACTCTCTGGTCTTTAGACAAATTCTAGCTACGTAACTCCTTCGCCACTCAACACTGAATGATCTCACTCATATCCAAAGCAACACTCAAATCGCTCTCTTTAATCTGTATGTTCCTAACCTATACTCTAAAAAAAAAGATTGTTGGAAGCTCTTAGAAGATTTTATGGATGCATACACTCCACAAAATATCATTCTAGCCAACTATATGAAAACAACTCTCTCCAATGCTGAAAAAAAGGGAGGCCTTATCGGAAAGGACATATTCAGACCTCAAATTCAAACCCTCATCCATAAATGGGATCTACTGGATATTAAGCCTAAGAAGGGAAAATTTACCTGGTCCAACAAGAGACTAGGTAAAGGATATATCATGGCAAGGCTCGGCATATTTCTCGTTCAGAGTAGTCTATTGACCGAAAGATAGAATGTTATTTCAAAAATTATGGCAAACTTAGCTTCGGATCATAAACCGATCCTTCTCCAAATTCAAGAAGATGAATATTTTGGTCCGATTCCTTTCAGATTTAGCCCTCAATGGATAGAATACAACAACTTCTGGGACATTTTAGACAATATATGGAGAACTCCTAAATCCGGCTCTCCAAGGTATGTATGGGAGCAGAAACTCATCATCACCAAAAAAGCGTTAAAAAAATGGGCCAAAATCAATTTCCCATCCCAAAATTTCAGAAAGAAGGTTGTTGAAGAATTAGAAGCAATTCAAAATTCGATGGATGAAAATCCAATTAACAACACAACGTTATAGGAAGAAGCCAATCATCAAGCCAAAGCCTATCATGCAATCCGAAGAGAAGAAGACTTCTGGAGATTAAAATATCGTAGCACTTGTCTCAAGGCAGGCGATAGGAACACGCCATATTTTCACAAGCAAACCAAAGCAAGACATTCCATTAATTACATCTCATAAGTCAAGATTGACAACGGATTGACTGTCAAAGGATACAAAGACATCAAGAACACAACATATAATCACTTTTCAAAACTCTTTATGGAAGATAAAAACGAGGGAGAGGAAGGAGAGCAAATCCTCCTTAATCATATATCGAATAACATCACGAATGAAGATAATGCCAGCCTACTCAATCCATTTACAGATAAGGAAGTCATCAACGCGATATGGTCCTTGGACCCTGACAAATCCCCAGGGCATGACGAATACTCTATTCACTTTTACAAAGCATGCTGGCAATACATTAGGAAGGATTATATGAGAATGGTTAGAGACTTCCACTCAAAAGCCAAAATCAGTGGCTGCACTAACTCCACCTTCCTCACTCTCATCCCAAAAGAGACCAACCCCAGCACCTTCGACAAATTTTGACCAATTTCGTTATGCAATGCATCCTACAAGATCATATCCAAAATGCTGGGAAATAGGATGAAGGCTCTTCTTTCCAAAATAATATCGGACAATCAAGGAGGCTTCCTACAAGGAAGACAAATTCTAGACAACGTCATCCTAGTTCAGGAGGCCATCCATTCTAGCAAAATTCGCAACGAAAATGGTATGTTGATCAAAATCGATATGGCCAACGCTTACGATTGCGTCAAGCACTCCTTCCTTTTTAAAATCATGAAAAACTTTGGCTTTGGAGATTCCTTCATAAAATGGATCTCAGCTTGCATAAAAATTCCCTGCATTTCCCCTTTAGTAAACGGCCGCCCCACGAATTTATTTCAAGCTACATGTGGAATTTGACAAGGATGTTCCTTGTCCTCCTTCGTATACATTATCCTGGATGACTCTCTCAGCCAAAAGCTTAACTCCGACCTTAGAACTGGATTCCTACCAAGCCTCAACTTAGCCTCTAATTCCATGACACTTAATCACACCCTCTTTGCCGACGATTCCCTCTTGCTAGGAGGAGGCTCCTTCATAATAGCTCAAAATTTCAAGCAAAACATGGATAACTATTGCAAAGTCTCAGGAGGAAATATTAACCTCCATAAGAGTGTATTTTATGGGTGGAATTTAAACAAAACTGTCGCAATCAATATTGCTCGAATCCTTGGAATCAAAGTCCACAAGCAATGGGACAATTTTAAATATCTGGGCCTCCCAATAAACCAAGGACATTCAAATTAAGGGAATTGGAAAGATATAATCTGCAAAATCAAATACAAAATAAGGAGATGGGGAGAACAATGGCTCAACAAAGTTGGAAAACTGATCCTAATTAAATCAGTTCTCACAGTGCTTCCAATCTATCAATCCTCTCTTCTGCTAGCACCCAAAGGAGTGACATAGTGCATAAGCAAACTCCTAAGAGAGTTCCTCTGGACGGGAGGGAAAAACAACAAGCACAAAATACATTTGGTCAATTGGAACACCATCAAATAGCCAAAACATTCAGGTGGGATTCCGATTTGAGATCCCCTCCACACAAATATGGAAATGGGAGGAAAAATCCTTTGGAAAATCCTGCATAACAAACATCACAAGGTCAGCCAACTATTAAAGAATAAATACTTAACAGGTACTAATCTCAGATTCCTTGATAGCAAGTCGGCATCCAAGGGCACCTCAATATCGTCCCTATGCAGAGAAGCTTGGGAATTCTTCTCTCAAGAACTTTATTGGGTTCCCGAAAATGGGAAAGATACAAACATTTTTTCAGATAATATAATGGGAAATGAACAAATTCAAAATAATCAAGATCTTTATGACATAAACCATTGGTTCGCTCATCAAGGAATTAGAACACTAAGTGATCTCAGCATCTGGGAATCCTCTGACATATGGCATAGTTGGAAAAAATGATCAATCCCAACCAATTTAGAACCATACATAATTCTCCTCTTCGAAAGCTTGACTGGTTGCGCTCCTACTCACCTCCAGGATAAAGATGAACGTGGTTGGGGCCCAAAAGGAAAGTACAGCGTTGCTGTGGGGTTCAACATTCTTCAAAAACACGAAGTTTCAAGAAAAAGCACATGGGAAATGGTCTAGAATCCATTTGGAATTCCCAAGGTAAACTTCTTCATGTGGACTCTCGCTCATCGAAAGTACTCACTTGAGGCAACCTCATCAAAAGAGGATTTACCGGGACACATTGGTGCCCCTTATGTCATAAGAACTCTGAAACACTAGATCACTTATTTCTGAATTGTCCGTTCTCAAATTTTTTTTGGGATTACATGCTTGACGAACTCGACATAACAATGCCAACGTTCGGTACCACCACATGCCTACTCAAATATTGGAAATCCACATATCATTCCCCTGTATCGAAAAATAAATTATGGCTTCAAATATGGATTACCATTCCTAAAATCATATGCTGGAAAATCTGGATCGCCAAAAAAAAAGCATTTTTTCAAGAATCCCGCTTCACTCCCTTACAAGTCGTTGGACAAGAAAAAGGCCTCATAATTGAATTCTTGAACCAATCCAGTCTCAAAACTGACACAAACCTTACCACAACTGAATTAAAGTGGATAGACACTCTTCATTCAAATCCTAGGAAATGAATAGGCTCAAAATGTCAGAAACTCCCACTCTCGAAAATGAAACTTTCCAATTCCGATTTTCAAACTTGGAGAAACAACTAGCCAATGGACAGTCTGCACTTCGACGGTGCGTCCAAAAGAAATCCCAGTCTAGAAGGATCAGGGGGAGTCTTATTATACAATGGAGGAGCATTGAGAATTAGAAACAGATGGGGATTGGGAATTTGTTCAAACAATTTAGTAGAGGCATTAGCCCTTCTAAAAGGTTTCCAAATCGCCAAAAATCAAAGAATTGAAAATTTACAGGTATTCAGAGACTCTCTCGTCATCATCAAGGCTTTTAATTCACGCACAGATTACAAAAACCTGGAAATAGATAGAATAATACACTGACTTTAGCAAATTGCGAACTCTTTTAAGCAATTCAAAGCATATCATATTGTAAGAATTCTGAATTCATGAAGCAGACGTGGAAGCAAAAGCAACAACCATCTTTTCACCGAGGAAAATTGAACTTTCAAGTGGGGAACGAATCATCACCACATCCCCTGAGATTATATCACAATCTACAGGCCCTGCAATATCACTGGCACCCATAACAACTAGCATTTAGCAAAAAATCAGCAAACAGAAGGAGAATTGCGAATCAACTACATGGCCGTCAAGTAAAGACTTGAGACACTCTCATCTTACAGCTCACATGTGGAAAGAATGAAACGCCTATCGATCAATCGACACCGATATTGGTACTCAGTAACATTCGATTCCAATGGACAGTGAAGCTATGCAAAGATGAACGCAGAGCACAATGGACATTGGACACAAGAGCAATTTTCAGTCTACAGGATAGTAGTGGGACAGAATGTCAAGACTGTTGATCACCGAGCAATACAATTGATTCTCAAAAGTTGAATTGACACCTAGCAAGCTGGATAATCCCAAGCTTGAAAAGATATTTGGAAAGAATTTGCACAATCGAATTCAACTTACAAAATAATTTGATACAAAGTTGTAACTCTGTAGATTTTAATTAAGTTTCCATCACATTACAGTCAAATGGAAGAAGTAATTCATATGATGAATGTTGAACTGAGTAGTCTTCAGATCTCAGAACAAATTCAATCAGATCTCTCGAACAATGTATTAAGTCAGATTGGTAAACATTTTTTCTATTTTTTAATATATTGTAATTGTTTCAGTTTAAAAAAAATAAAATTAAGTTTGATGGGTTAGCTCAAGTGGTTGAGAGCTATGAGTTGTAAGTAGAAGGTCTTGGGGTTAAATCCCCGGGTGGCTATGCATTGATATATAAGGGTCTCACTTGATGTCCCCACCGGATTAGGTTTTGTAATTAGAGTCGAGGGAACGAGGCGTTGTGAATCACATTGAAAACAAAAATATATTGATATTTTGCATGGCAATTTGAAAACTTAATAATATATATTAATGTTTTGCATGGAAATTTGAAAACTTAAACATGTATGTGAGTATAATTGTAAAAAAAAAGTTTTGGAATCCTTATCTAATTGGAATTAATTAAATAAAATATAGAGTTAAAAATTAATTTGAACTTAATTTGAACTCAAACTATTAATATGGGAACAATTTCTTCCCAATTATGTTATGCTTTTAAGTCAAAACGTCACAAAGATTGTGAACAACCAGATAAACCTAGATTGAGAAAGATTACCTCACCTGCACCACAATTCCACTATTATACTCTTCAGATGAACTGTGGGAAAGGGACCAGCATGAAAGTAGAGCTATTAGCTCTTTGGTGTGTTCTTCGGGCTGCAAACCTCATTGGACTGCCATATGTAAAATTTTTGGTGACTCAAGGGTGACTATTAAGTGGGCAAAAGGGGAATATTCTTTGAAGGTCATTCATCTGGAAAATTGGTGCTACAGGATACAGACTGAGTTAAGAATTTTCAGATTTGCTACACTTGAGCATATCTATAGAGAGCACAACACACAGGCTGATCTGCTATTGAAGCAAGCTTTGGAGGGTGCAGACGGTGTCTTATTTTGGGAAGAGATATGTGAGAACTTGGTTTTAGACTCTGGTTTTTTATATTTCTGGTCCAGGGATATCTGGTTATAAGTCATATGTTTGGGCTTTTTGGAATTTGTAATATGTCAGTTGTTGTATTTGGGGGATCCCGATTACCATAGTTTATGGTTTTTTGGACAGTTTGTTTATCTTTGAAGATATATTTGTACTATTTGATTCAATTAATTGAATAACAATAGTATGTTTTTTTCGTGGAATAAAACTAGATAAACCTAGGGTACTCAGAGTAGACTTGATGAAGTAATAAATTAAATTACTAACGTAGCTTGGTATTTGACAAAATGGTAAAACATTTTTGGAAAAAGGGTTTCTACTGGAACATCGTGTACTGAGATTTGGAATGAAGATTATAGAGGATAAACTTTAAGAGATGTCATCCCTTGTGGTATGATACGTTGACAAGGATTCTATCCATGTGTCATGTCAATTTCATATATATTTTATACATATAATTTTAATAACATAGTATACTTGGGTATAAGATCACGCATATACTAAAGTGCATAGTAATAAGTTTGATTGGTATTTTCCTAAATCTTAATGGATAATTGTGTTAATTAATATAGGTGTTTCCTAAAACTTTATGGATAATTGTGTTAGGCAACTTTTTTGTACTAGGATACATTTTAATAAATGTTTCACCTCTATCTAGCATTTTAATATACAAGGTTATTTCTACATGTCATTAGTTTAATATATTAAAAAAATACCAATTACCAAACATATGGATATATTTTTTTTGAAAATATCATATTTTCTATTTAATTAGAAATGGAAAATACAGATTATCACCAATACATGGAATGATATAACAAACAATGAGTTTACTGAAAGGGAAAATGATCTTCAAAGATTTCATCATAGCCTTTTGCAATGAGAGTTAATGAATGTTCTTCCTCTAAGTTCTTCTATAACCAATACGCTCGAGGACAACTCAAGACCTTTTTTAGAAAGTTTATTTGTTAGAAAAATTGTGCTTCCTATATTTATGTTTGAAGCTAATGTTCTGAAAATTACTTGAGATTTGCTTCAAGTAATCAACAATATGGCTGAGAGATATATCTGAAACAACAAGAGCGTTTTCTATATTGTTGATGACAAAAAAAAATCTCCCATAACTTGGAGAGAAAAGATATTGTTCTCAATAGCAAACTTAAGAAGGTGGAACATGGCCTGAAGTTCTTCCCAATTACTGGTTCCATTCCCCACTGATCCTTTACCTGGAATTAAGAAATTTGTTGACAGAAAGATTATGAACCTAAAACGACACCTAGATCCATTAGATCCATTCTCTTAAGAAGCTCCATAAAAATAGCCCCAGGGGAAATTGTTAGGAGGAGAAAAAGGCTGGATCAGTCGAGGACTTGATTTGTTGATATATTTCCTATAGCAAAAGAGAGCTTGTATTTGGCTAACCAACGGAGCAGAACGAGGAGATTCATTTGAAGACACTTCTTTATTCCGAGTTAACCAAATCCCCTAATTTATGAGGAAGTGATGGGATGATAATCCTTCAATTCTATCGACATAAAATACTTGAGAAAACAAGTATCCAGAGAGTTACTTGACCACATATCATTTTTCTTAAATATTGTTGCTATTTCCTACCAGATAGAGTGAGTAAAAAACAGTCCCAAAAAATATGAGTGGCCAATTCTTTCGCTACTTTGCAAAGAGAGAAAATGCCAGGTCTAGCCCAGTTCATCTTATGAAGGTGGTCTCAAGTTAGAACTATATTGGAGAGAATTAACCACATTAGGAGAAAATATTTTTGGGGCACAACATTCTTCCAATTTTTCTGCCACCACCATTTAACTAGAGTATTATCGAATTGAATCATGGAATCATATCCCAATTTTGTTGTACACGTTCCTCGTGAAGCATTGTAAATTCAAACTAGAGAGTCAGCTTCATCCTGGATTTTGATATGCACTTGAGAGAGAGATTGGATATAAAATCCCAAATTCGGCCCCAATCACCATCTAGACAAAGGTCCTATGCAGAGAGCCACTCTTGCTGCCAACGATTTGTTTTTGCAGGATCGAATTTTATCCAATGTTTCCCGAACCTTAGAATATAAATGAGAAATGATTTCTCTTGGGAGATCACACTGAGATTTATGCCCCATGATAGCATCCACTCCTATACGCACAAATTTTTCCTTTCCTACCTTTTAGGCGAGGAAGTCCCTGATTACTGGAAAAGCTTTTGATAAGGCTTTCTAGTGATTTGAGGAATGAAATACAAGTATGACTCTTTTTCTGATACAACCAATTATAGAACTTGTATATATATATTTTGACACGAGAATAGATTTCCATAGACTTTCCCATGTCAATAAATTCCATAGGGACTTGGATGCTAAGACCTTGTTGAAAATGAGAATGTTTTTAAACCCCCAACCACTAAGGGCTTTAAGAGTTGCAAGATGGTTCCATTTGACAAGATGAAAACCTTGATATTCGCTCTAACCTCTCCTTCATAAATAGTTGAAACATAATTTACTGATTCACACTAAAATAGATTTGGGGATATGAGCCATTAAGTGCCACTAAACTGGAATCGCCTCTAGGAATGATTTGATGAGAACCAATTTACCACCTCTCAATATCCGTTTATTGCACTAGAAATTAATTCGTCCTTCAATCCTATTTACTAGTCAACGCCAATCCTCCTTTCCATATTTCATTGGTTTAAGCTTAAATCCAAAATACTTAATGCCTTTTTCTAGATTAACCACCTCGAAGGGAAAATAGCTTCTCCAGAGGGGAGTTTGGTCTAAGTGACAATAAAGTAGATGGATAGAATATTTAAGCTGATTAATTTCCATACATGTTGCTTGAAAAAACGGATCCAGAGTTACCTTCAGCCTTTGACATTCCCTTTCAGACTGCATGCAGAATAACAAATATCATATATGAATAGTAAATGGGTCAAGAATTCACGACCTTGGAATGAGATACTAGATAATATTATGTGCCTACACTCCTCCAACATGAGTCTGCTCAACCCCTTGAAAACAAACATAAAAAGATACTGAGATAAAGGGAACCCTTGCATGATCCCTCGAGAAGCCTTAAATAAGGGATACCTTGCCCATTGATAGGGATTGCAAAAGAATAAGAAACTATACATGATCTGGTTTGTTATATCCAGGATAAATCCTATGTGGAGAAGGACAAGATGAATGAAGAGCCATGATGCCTTGTCACAATCCTTTGAAAGATCCAACTTGAGAACCCCAACTCACTTATTCTGCAACTTGATGGAATGGAGACCTTCCAGATCCACACCATGATAGCTTCATGAATGGATTGACCTTGGAGAAAGCCAAATTATTCCTTTGATATGGATCATGAAAGAATAGGCTTAATTCTTACTGCAATGATTTTGGCAAAAATCTTATAAACTCCATTATAGAGGTAGATAGGTCTAAAATCGTCAAAATTCTCTGGCTTGTACTTCTTGGGAATAAGGGATAGAAAAGTCAAGTTGAGTGGCCTCAAAATGCTACCCGATGTGTCAGATTCCTCTACCATTTTCAGCAAATCATCCCCTAACAAATAAAAAAATCCACAAAAAAATCAGTTGTCCAACCATCTGGTCCCAGACTCTTGTCTCTTAGGAAAAGATTTAACACATATAACAGATCATCCTTACCAACATGATAGAAGCATGCCTCATTGTCTTCTATTTCGACCATTCTTGGATAATGCCTTATAACCTGAAGGATGGATTCCATATGAACATTTCCTAGATCAAAATATAGAGAGGAAAAACGACCAGTGGCTATGTCATCTAGAGAATTGAAGCATTTAACACTGTTACCATTCCTGCCTTGAAGTTCCCAAACTGAATTTACATTTCGTCGATGCTTTGCAAAATTTTAAAAATATTTTGTATTATGGTTCCCTGCCTCCATCCAGAGGGCTCTTCTCTTAAGCCTCTATTCTACTTCCTTGTCTCTAAGGATATTCTCTTTTTCATGGGAGAGTCTTGAATTCTCCTGAGAATTCTCTTTCGAGAAGATTCCTAAAGATGAGCTAGAGTATAGAGCCCCCAATTTCTCTTCAATAGTTAAAAGTCCCTCTTCCCTAGCATGCCTTTTTTCTCTATTCCATGATGAAACACAAAGTTTAAGAAAACAGAGAGAGTCATAGAATTGCAAACCTACAGATCAATGAGCTTCAACCTGAATCGATCTCCAATTTTCCTTAACAAGATTTGAAATTCTTGGTCCTCTGCCCAATTAGAATTATATTTAAAAGTAATCCGAGGTTTGTCCTCTTTGAGACCAATCTCCACGAAAATTGGAAAATGATCTGAGAAGCAGATATTGTGGACCCAGGACCAATAGATACCAATATCTTTGCATAAATATTCATGCATAAAAAATATGTTTAACCTCTTGGCAATTCCATCATTACCATATCTCTTATTGTTCCAGGTAGCTCTCAACTGAGCCTGCTTGATATCCATCCACCCTTTTGATTCAAATAGGTCCCATAGGAAAGGCGCTAGTCAATTTTCTCTAGCATGTCGACCCCATATTTATTCACTAAAGACCACACAATTGAAATCTCCACCAGCAATGATGTTAGAGACATAAAGTACACCATCTCAACAAAACTTCTCCCAAAAATCCTTTCTATTATGATATGACCCATAAATGTTAAGGATAAAAAAACTCATATCCAGATATCTCGAGAATAACTCCATACATAAAGAATATGCACATACAAAGGAACCTTCGACCACCAGAAGAGAATTATTAACACCAGAAACAAGAACACCTGAATGTCCCTTCGCATCTAGAGCCATGAAGGACCAACCACCAAAATCTTTCTCCAAAAGTGGAATCACTACCTCTCCTTTTTCCATATTCTCTTGAAGTAACATCACATCAAGGTTCCCAACAAAAATCGGACGTTTGAGGGATGCAATTTTGGATTTCTGTTTCAAGCCCCAGACATTAATGGAGAGGACCTTCATTTGGGAACCCCCTCAAGGGATTTCTCTACTTTGAGTGCCCCAATAATACTCAATTGTCTTCCTTGACTTATCTCCTTCTTCACCTTCTCCTTTGCTTGGAAAATTTATGACTTCCTACTAGCTTTTGATGGTTGAGAGGGAGGAGGGTCATCGAACTGCAAACCACTGCCCTCCTTGGAACGAGATCTCAACAAATAAGGGCATCGAGAAATTCCCTTAGACACTTGGCTAGTGGTTGGCTTTGGACGAGATGAGCACTCAGAGCCAATTCCTTCCTTTGATAGTTTAACCGCTAAATTACTTTCCACCTCCACCACCTTGGGAGCCACGGGCAGTTCCTCCACTTCATGGCGCACAAAAACTGAGTCTTGAACACTGAGGAGGGAAGGGGGAGAGTTATAAGTTTCCACCTTACCCTCAGAGAATATAAGCTCAGTATCCAACCATATGTTTGTCAACTTATCGAATTGGTTGGGAGTAATATCAAGGCCTTCAAACAAATCTTGCACAAGAAATGGGAACTTTGGATCCACTTCCCTTACCTCCTCGAAGGGAAGGATAAGGTCTTGGATAAGATCCTGGTCCTAAGAGGGCACCTTTTGGGGCTCCGTAGAGGAGGGATCTTGAGAAAAATATTCCTTCAACAATGCTTCAGAAACATTTTCATTACCTTCCTTGGGATATTTTCTCCTCCAGATCTTCTTCTTGAAGGAGCATGAGCAATTTGCAACCATGTGACCATACATATGGAATCTAGCACACCTCAAAGGAACATTTATATAATCCACTTATTGAGTAAAAATGACATCCCCAACTACCAATTCAATTGATTCAAATAGACCTGCTTTGAGGTCAACTTCGACTAAAATGCATACTACTGATCTCACTTGGGACTAGAAAAAATTTGCATCCACATCAAGAATTATCCCAATTACATCACCAATGGATTTTAGGCCTTACGAGGACCATAATTCAAGTGGTAAGCAAGGAAACTTGATCCATACTAGATAGCCTCTAGAAAGTCCCTTCGAGGATCAAAGAGAGGATGCCAAGACTTTAGAACAAACATGTTCTTATCAATTCCCCACACCCATTGCAAAATGGCTTGAGCATCTGCTTTGTTCCTAAAATTGAACCCTATCCATCCCCTTTCCAACCAACTAACTTATGGTTCACCCCCAATCAACGGACACCAATTCTCTTTGGTCCACAA
Organism: Larix kaempferi; assembly: GCA_027924585.1. NCBI lineage: Eukaryota > Viridiplantae > Streptophyta > Pinopsida > Pinales > Pinaceae > Larix > Larix kaempferi. The sequence continues at coordinate 622,144 of BSBM01001023.1, forward strand.
ATATAGTTCATGCTCCCCCACTCTTCAATTGTATATTTTCCTGATTAGGGTTCGACCTGCCATCCTTAGGACGTCCAAAATAGGAATATCCATGCCAACTACCAACCAAATCCCAAAACCCTTGGATTTCACCACCCTCTTCTTTTTATGGAATATTGTGGGGCTCCTACTGGTTGATATCTTTGACAGTGCCAACCTACTACCAATAAAGCCTTCATAGAAAACCTCATTAGGCGAGGGTGTGCCCAAATATGCATACAGGCTCTTGAAGTATGGGATATAATATGGCAGGATGAGTTCGAGTGGCTGAAATTCCTCCATCCCTCTCCATATTTGAAGCAACCCATATCTGATCTGAATATACATGTGAATCCATAAGAGCTTTCAACAACCTTTTCTGGATCTACATACATGCAGATATGAATTCATTAGTAGTAGAAGAGCTTTAAACTCACCATAATTATTAGTACACTGGCCTAGGAAAGTCCCACCATGACAAAGTAATGACCATCTGTTACATGTAAGACATATCCATTTCCACACATCATACCATTGTTTTGAGTGACATCACCAAAGAACCCCCAGGAGGTTTTCTTCATGTCAACTTGTGGTGGGTTAAGTTATCTGACCTTGGGTACTTTGGCAGAAGTCTGAACGTAAGACAAGAGAGAAATTTCTAGAGATGAAACTTGGAAGCTGGGTGCTAGTTTGTCTTAAAAAATGCACTCATTCCTAGCTATCCTAATCCTCCAGAGAATTAGAAAGGGAACTTCTATAACATGCTTGAGGTCTCTTCTCTCAAACCACTCTTTGAAGTTATCCATGATGTCCCATTTGGCTCACAAGATTTGTATGTCTAACAAAGATTCCACATTCTTCCACACCATAACATAAAAAAAGCAATCACAGAATAAATGCATATTAGTTTAAATGTTATTCCTACATAAACAACACCATCCAAACCCATCTAAGTTCTTCTTTTGGTGCCTATCCCATGTGGGGACCATGTTCTTCAGCATAAGTCACATAAGCAAAATGCTGTTAAAAGGGGCTCTCACCTTCCACATCTTCTTCCACCATCGGTCCTCATAAATGTTTATAGGATCATGTTATGCTTCATACCCCATAGAAATACTGATGCAGGAGCATCAATGCTAAGCCAACAATGTGATTGAGTGTTCACATGTTGTGTCCAGCGAGGGGACAAGTTGCCCCTATGATAGGAAAGATAGTTGTTTACTAAGTATTTTAATATTTGCAAAGTATGTAACTGACTAGTGTGTTGTCAGTTTTTGGGGAAGATAGGACATAGTGGCGAGTTGATACTCCCTGCATGGATATCAATCCAGATAGCTAGTTTGTTGTTGAATGATAGTGACTCCTTCAGTGATGGAGTAGAGTTTGTTAGTTAGTTTGTTTAGCCATTTAGTTTTGGGATTTTTTGGAATGGGTGAAAAGGGGGAGACAGGATCCCAGTAGAGGGGGCCCTGCGTGAGGAAGAGTTGGTCGGATATTTTCTTGAACACCAAAAGGAAAATACGACTGGATGGATCTTTTGCTATCAGTTAATGAAATTAGCAAGTTTTGTGTGTTCAATAGTGTTACTGTGCATTTGAATGAGAGATAAGCTGAGATTCTATTAGGTAGAGCTGTGTGAAAGCATTAACCTGACATCTGTGTGAATGAATCTTTATTTTCGTGCTTGTATGAACTCTCATGTACAGTTAAGAACACCCAAGTCATTTGCAGACCGACTGTCATTAAGTAACAAAGGTCATTTCTTGTTGTATTTAGTTTTACATTAGATCTGGATGAAGGTTGAGATGGATTGATCGATTCCCGGATCAATCAACGAAGAAAGTCGTAGAGTTACAGTTGATTCAATTAGCAGAGGTTTGGGAGGCTCAGATCAAATCCAAAAAGAAGATCGACGACGGGGAAGGAATCCGCAAAGTGAAGGTGCGCGGAAGTTAACATTTCCGCAAGCCGATGTGAAGTATTCCACATTGATCATAGATCAACGAATGAGATCAAATCCATAAGGGATCGACGGTCAATACAACGTTCTGCCGAAGGAAGGAGATCAGGAGTTAGCGGCAAGAGTTGCGGAAGTCACGTTGCGGGAGAGTTGTTACGGAAGCCTTTTTGAGAGATCGTGAAGTGCGCGCCCGCAATCCGCAATCCGCAAATTGTGGAAAGGAAGCGTCCGCATTACAGGAGTAAGAATTGCAGAAAGGATTGTGCAGAAGGGTGCGTTGCAGAAAGATAATTGCAGAAGGACGCTGCAATTGTAGAAAGCAGGTGTTCCGCAAGGCTCCTTCTGACAAGCAAACCATTGCGGGAGGCCGATTTTGAAGGTAAGACCCATCACTGAGAAGGAACTAGCCAATTTTTAGCTAAGGTTAGTGGTTCGATTTCAGTGAATCACAAGATAACCTAGGGTAAGCAGGTTGGATTGGCTTTTGTCATTCCCGCCTGCATCAAATACTATAATCACTACCCTCCCCTTTCCAATCCCAAGCCAATTCATAAGGGCCCTAAGACAATATGATATGAGATTTCTTCAATTCTTCTATAAATATGCCCCATTGTTGAGTAGGTATCCCATCTAGGCCAACATCCTGAGCTGAGAGCTAACCATGCATCCAAATAGATGTTTCTTCCTCATTTCCTAATTTATTCAGGGTACATAGACCCCTCATTTGAAGATGATCAATTATCTCAAGGGAAAGAAAAATATGATGGCTATATCCCAAAATCACATCAACCCCTATCCTTACTTGGGTACAAACACCAACTTTACATGTCAAACGATCTCCTATAACTAAAAAAGTTGTATTGGGTTCCTTCCAATGGTTAGATACTTGATGAGTAGACTTCCTTGGATTTCTAATCCGTTCAACAAGACTATGAGGGGCAATATATTTTTTATGGGTAATTCTACACCATAAACTATCTTTTGGAAGGTTCATTACACTCCTGGATCTTCTGGATACATTCAATTGATAGACAATAGTTGACTAGCAAAGCAATCGACTAGGAGAGTCGAAAGCTCGACTTAATGGTTGACGAGGTCGTGGTCAACTCGACTAGGACAATCGACTAAACTATGGGACATTGTGGATCTCTTGGAAATGGTTAGAACCAACCACCCTTATTGTGGACTAGATCTTCCTCACTTCAAAGGAGTTTGTTATATATGGAGACTATAAAAGAATGACCCTATGGGTTGTGTTGATATGCTAATAATGCTTGATATTGAATTGTAAGACTTGAAGAATGCATTGTGATTAAGTGTTGTAACAATGTCTTACTTCTTGGAATATTGTCCCCTTCTTCTATTTTCGTTCATGTTATATGGTTCAAGGTAAAGAGGTTCCACAACATGGTATCATAGTTATTGGTTTTGACCTAACCTATTGTCTGCAAATCGTGCTGAGTCTTCTAGGGTTGATTGAATCTAGGTTGACGATTCGTCGACTAATAAATCTTCTTAAACTTGGATCATATATGTTTAATATGAAGGATGGATTCCAAGATAGAACCTATTATTTTGAACATACACAATTATGCAATTTGGGCGCCAGATATGGAGACTTTGTTAAAGAGAAAAGGATTGTGCTAGTATATGAAGGTCGCTATTCACTAGAGTAAATTTGAGGTATAATATGGGCCTCATAATAAAAAGAGCCATTGATGATTTGGAATTCAAGAACCAATAGAATTTCAAGAAAAAGAGTCAACCATAATGGTTGAATTTGCATATTTGTCATAAAAAACTACTTTTTTGATTCGTATTTTCAACTTATATCACTGTGGTTTTACTCAAATTTCAAGTGGGAGCACTAGTTGGATGCATAATTAAATTTCACATCCAACGAGTACCCACACTGCATACTTTTGATGGACCTCACCCCATGAAAAACGAGAAATACATTAAAAAATGTGGGTACTCGTTGGATGTGGAGGTCCATCAAAAGTATGTAGTGTGTAGTTGATCCCGCTTGTATGAAAGTGAGGTATTTCTCTTTGGATGGGGTGAGGTCCATCAAAAGTATGCAGTGTGGGTACTTGTTGGATGTGGAATTTAATTATGCATCCATCTAGTGCTCCCGCTCAAAATTTGAGTAAAACCACATGGAGATATGTTGAAAATACAAAGAAAAAAGTAGTTTTGTTTCTCTCTTCCTCCAAAATTCATAAATATGATCTTAACTATTATTTTATTATTTTCCATAGGAGGCACATTTTAGACCCCAAATTTTCTCTAATTCCAAATCTGATGGATGACCAAGCTATGTTTTTCATCAACAAAAGGAAGGATGAGGCTGTTGGGGTCATCATGACCTACATTTCGATGGAGATTCACTTTCATACAAGTGGGATCGACTATCCTCATGCTATCTGGAGTAAGTTGAATTCATTGTTTAACAAGGCCAATTAAATTCAAGTAATACATATAGAGGAAGAGTTGATCTCTCTAGAACCCCTTTCCTTTGATATGATTGAGGACAATTTATCTCACATCAAGGAGGTTCAGTTGAACTTAAGCGAATGTGGTAAGGATTTTCTTAATAAGGATGACAACTCATTGAACTGGTCCCGATGAATTTGAGGACACCTTATGATGTATTCTACTCCTCCTTTTACTCCAATTGGATGTCACACAAGTGAGATGGTAAAGACTTCACCTTTGATATCTTCTGTGATTTGCTGATTAAAGACCAACAAAAGTTGCTTGAAGAAGGGAAGCTTGGCACCAAACACTAGGCTCACTTGCTCAAAGGCAAGTTCAAGAAAAATGATAAAGAACATGGTCGATTGGATCATTGACCATAATGTATCAACCAACTTACTAATGGAAATATCGAAGAGTCATCATCGACGAAGAAGGATCAAAAGAAGAAAACATGTCATTATTATGGAAAAGTTTGACATGTCGAGAAAACCTGTTGGAAGAAGACGAAGGACTTGGAGGAAAAAGGTCAAGCACCTCGATGATAGTGCGTAAACTAGTTATTCGATCAATCAACCTGTTGAAAACTTTACCTTTTCTATTAGCAGTTCCCAGGAAATACATGCGTGTACCACACAGACGTAATGGACAATCGATTTTGGTTGTACTCATCATATGGATAAGGATGATTCCATGTTCCCTTCCTTAAGTGGAGCTCTGGAACAAAATATTTATGGAGATGATGATTACACTCTCATGGTTTTTGGATGCAGTGATGTTGAATGCCAACATGGTTGAATATCCAATGTCTATCATGTGGCTAGCTTGTGAGCAAATTTGTTGTCGGTTGCTGAACTTACACAAACCAAGAAGACTGCAGAGTTTTGGTCAGATAGATTTATCATAAAGGATCTGAGGCTTGGGGAGGCAACTGTTTCTTCAGGATTTTTGGATCCCAAAGATGGAATTTACAAATTTTGTGATTCTCCCCAACTGACTGGACCAACTTGACCAACATCACTCATTTTTCAAACTGATGGTAGAAGCTGAATTTGTCATGAATGAATTGGATATCTGAACTTTCGAACTTTGAAGATGATGGTAACTAACAATATGGTTACTGGTCTCCCAAATATCATTCGACATGAAGGAATCTGTAGAGGATGTGTTGTTATGCAACAAATTTCCAAAAAGAGCATGAAGAGAGTAGAAATAGATCAGAAAGAGTACTCCACAACTTTAATGAAGAAAATCTATGAATATCAAGCCTCTTCAAGGGGGAAACCTCCCTATACAATGTACTAAGTACACAAGACAAGAAAAGACAAGATGATCCAAATGAAAAGGTCTCCTTCCTATATATAGGAGACTAAGAGGTACAATTCCAACTAACTAACCCAAGGCAGCGTAACTAATATAGACATACTAATGATAATAACAACTAATGGGCCAATCCGACATTAGAACTAACATAATGTGACCCATATAAGGGGAAATGTTCCCACATTTAGGGCTTAACATGCCCCTCCCCTTCAGACAAGTGTTGTTCTCAACACTTGGTTAGTTGTGTATGCTTCTGTATGAAGGACTCATCTTCCATGTCGAATCTTCAATTGGTAAATTCTTCCACTTGATGAGGTACTCTGTAATAACCCTTCCATAGCTGCTTGGTCCTTGTGTCAATGATTTGTTCAAGTTTCAATATGAATTTTACTTCTTAATCAAGTTCTGGTGGATTGTTTGAATGAGAATCTTGTCTCTGATTACCTTCTTTAAGCAAAAAACATGGAAAACTGGATGTACCCTTGAATATTAAGGGAGTTCCAATTTGCATGCGTTACTACCAATATTCTGCAACACTTTATAAGGACCATAGTATTTGGGTGCTAATTTATTTTCCTTATTTAGTTGCTTGAGGGACATATGTTTGTAAGGCTCTAGCCTAAAAAATACCCAATCCCCTTCTTCAAAACTTCTTTCACTGTGATGTTGATATGCTTGTTGTTTCATCCTATCTTTTGACATAGCCAAGTTGTCTTTCCGTATTTTGAGAACTTCTTGCTGGTGCTCTATGTGATCTTCCATAGCTTGAACTTTAGATTTTCCTTTTAAGGGAGATTGATAGATGGAGGCTGGTACCCATAAAGTGCCATGAATGGAGACATTTTTTATGATGTATGGAAGGAAGTATTGTACCACCATTATGCGAAGAGCAACCATTTCACCGATTGTGTTTGTTTATAAGATGCAAAGCAATGAATATAACCTTCCAAACATTTGTTCACTATTTCAGTTTTCCCATCAGATTGAGGATGATAAGATGAACTGTGAGCCAGCTGGGTACCCAAACAAGAAAATAATCCAGTCCAAAATTTACTAGTGAAAATTGGATCTCTATCACTTACAATAATATTTGGGTTTACATGTAACTTCTGAACTATATCCATGAAGGAGACAACTACTGTACTTGCATTAAAAGGGTGAGAAATTGCACAAAAGTGTGCATACTTCATGAGTCTATCACCAACCACCATAATAACATTCTTCCCTTCTGACTTGGGTAGTCCCGTGATAAAATCCATTGAGACTTCCTCCTAGTGCTGGCAAGGTATCTCCAAAGGTTGTAAAAGACGCAGTGTCTGAACTGTTTCAACCTTATTTTGTTGGCAAACCAAACATTCTGCCACAAAATTTTGAACATCAGATTTAAGACCTTCCCAAAAAAATTCCTTCTTGACCCTATGGTAGGTTTTCAAGAATCATGAGTGCCCACCTATAGGAGAGGTGTGTAATTCCAAAAGGACCTTTTGTTTGAGTTTGGAGTTCTTGCATAGATATAAGTGGTCCTTTACCACAGTGAATCATTTTTCCATGCAAAAATATGTGATACACTGGGATCCTTCTGTAGCTTTTGTATGAGCATCTACACAGATATGTCATTTCCATTCTTCCCTTGCTGCTACCACCTAATCGGGTTGTATAATGGAAATCACACAAAGTACTGTCCCAACATCCTCATATTTTCTGGAGAGTGCATCTACCACCACATTTGTTTCCCTTTTTTTATAGATGATTTAAAATTCATATCCCAACATCCTGGTTACCCATTTTGTTGCTCTTCTGAAGATATTCTCTGTTCCAAGAATTATTTAAGACTATCATGATTTGTTTTGACCTTGAAGTGCCTACATATTAGGTAAGGACACCATTACTTAAGTGCATGTAGTATTGCCATAATTTCCTTCTCGTAAATGGGTTTTTGTAAGTTATTTCCCTTGTTTGGTCGACTTTCGAAAGCAAGGGGGGTCCTTCTTGCATTAGAACAACACCAATGCCATTTCCTGAGGCATCACATTCCACAATAAAGGTTTTTGTGAAGTCTAGTGTGGCCAAAACGGGAGCTTTGCACATTACCTCTTTAAGTTATGCAAAAGCTTGAGTTACCTATGGAGTCCAAGAAAATGCTTCTTTCTTCAATAATGTTGTTAGAGGTGTTTCTATTCTTCCATAGTCATGAACAAACTTGCGGTAGTACCCTGTCAACCCTAAGAATCCTCGAATAATCTTCAAGGTTTTGGGAATCGGCCATTTCATCATGGCTATAATTTTGTTAGGGTCTATCTTGAAACCTTCATGAGATACAATATGACCCAAATATTCTACCTCCTTTACCCCAAAGGAACATTTGGAAGGTTTTTCATATAGTTGTTGATCCTTTAGTAGTTGTAGCACCTTGTCGACATGTTGAACATGTTCTTCCCAATACTTGCTATAGATTAGTATATCATCAAAAAATACTAGCACACATTTTATAATTAAGGGCTTGAAAATGGAATTCATCAAACCTTGAAATGTGGAAGGTGCATTCATGAGACCAAATGAATGACCAGAAACTCATAATGACCTTCATGAGTTATGAATGTTTTTTTTTGTATGTCCTCATCCTTCATTGTAATTTGATGATACCCGGAACGAAGATCCAAATTTGTGAAGAAAACTGCTCCATGTAATTCATCTAACAATTCATCAATGATAGGAATGAGAAACTTATCTTTAATGGTGATCTTGTTGAGTTCTCTATAATATGGACACATATGCCATGAGCCCTCCTTCTTGTGTACCATTACCACTGGTGCAGAGTAAGAACTTTGGCTAGGCCTAATTATGCCAGCCTCTAACATTTCTTCAACCATATGCTCAATTTCACTCTTCCGGCCATAGGGGTATCTGTAAGGTTTGATCTTAGGGGGAACAATTTTTGGAATTAAGTAAACAACGTGATCAAAATCTCGAACAGGTGGAATACCTTTTGGAATATCTTCAAATACCTTGGAATTCTTATTAATGACCCTTTGGATATTTGGGGAAATAGGAGTCTTAGATGTTTGAACATCTAATGAGCATAATTGTGCAATTACGCCTTGATGTCCCCTTTTCAATAATTTTTCAATACCATTAGAGCTTATCACCTTGCTAGGTTTCCCTGTGATACCATTTAACTCATATTCTTTTCCTTCCCATGAAAATTTCATGAAAAGATTCTGAAAATTAAAAGCCACCGTTCCCAATGATTGTAACCATTGAACCCCTAATACAACATTAGCACCACCCATTTGGATACCAATCATTGGACTATTCAATACATATTCCCCCATCATAAGATTGATATTATGGCATTTCCAAGAGCAATTGATAGTTCCTCCATCTGCAATCATTACTTGAAACTCTGGTGTTGGATATACAAAGCAATCAAGAACTTTGGCTAATTTACAATGAATGAAATTATGAGTACTACCATAATCAATCAACATGCTTACCTTTTCTTTTTGATAGATCCTTCGATCTTTAGAGTTTTAGGAGTGCTAATTCAAGCAAGTTCATGACAACATATGGTGGGAGGAATCTCTTCGGAAGTAATATCTCCTATTTCTTCAACTGGAGATGGTTGTTCTTTTGATTCTTTCTCTTCACAATTGATATAGAATAATTTTTTCTCGCCACACTTATGTCCCTTAAAATACTTGCTGTCACAATTAAAGAAAATACCATTTTCTCTTCTTTCATCCAATTTTTGAGGTGCTAACCTTTGAGGTTGGTTAAAAGAAGGAACGATATTCTCTCTATATGTGTTGGAGGTGGTCCTTTTAGTAGTCATTGCCATATTTTTACTTTCAAACTTCCTTGCCAACAAGAAAGCCTTCTCTAATGATGTGGGTTCGAGAGGCGCACCTCATGTTGGATGTTATCATTCAAGCTTCCAATAAAGAGATCCAACAATTTATCATCTCGTATTCCCTCCACTCTAAGACTCAACTTTTGAAACTGTTGAATGTGTTCACTTACTAGACCCTTTTTCCTTAGATTTATCAATTGGGTAAAGAAGGAATTGCTCTTAACATCATCATGATATGATATCAATTCTTCTGTAAAAATGGACCAAGAGATAATGGAGTTCTTTTTACATTCAAAAATCCATTGGTACCACACAAACTGCTCATGTTCTAAATATAAAGATGCAATAGGTACGTTTTGGATATTAGGCACCTGGTGTATATCAAAGAATCGCTCCATCTGGAATATCCATGTTATGGGGTCCTTGCCATCAAAATTCCTCATGTCAATATTGAGGAGTTGGATACCCCTTGGGGACCATCCCTGATTACTTCAATTATTAGCATCAAATCCTCTTGGAGAATTCTTATTAATGAAAGGTTGCTCAACATGGACACTATTTTTATCCTCCATGTAGCCTAGGACATATCATCACCTTTATGAAGATTTTCCTTTGGATTTTGTAAGAGATTAGCAATCCTTTATACATTGTTATCAATATGTCCCATCCTTTCCTCCATATTAGTCTCCAAATTAACTAAATCAACCTTACTCACTATCCCTTTGATCATATCTTCCAACTTGGACACCCAAAAAGAGAGATCTTCACTTTCATCAAAGGTGAGGGATGAATCCTTTAGTGGATTGATTGGAGTGTGATTTTTTCCACTTCCTTTTGGTGGAATTTTGAACAATATAAATAGATATCACACCTTATGGTTTACCTCAAAGATATTCAAAATTAAAATGGCGTACCTTTTTCAAACCCTGATTTGGAGATTGTTTACTAACCGACTTAGAACTGAGAATTTGAATTTTCAACTCCTCTGGGTATGTAACTACGGCTTGTGGTATCCTAATATGTCTTATTTCCAATTCCACAAGTCTCGTTGAATTTGGATGTTCCAAAATGAAGTTGTGATGATTTTCCAAACACTTGTTAATTTTGGTCTTTTCAGAAGAGCGAGAGTGTACGGCCTTCCACGTGTCCAATTCTTTGAATATGATTCTAAAAATGCTACCATAGATACTATGGTTCATCTTCTTTTTGATTCAACTGGTCTCACTCAATTTGGATCTAGACTTATCCATATATATCAATTTTCCACAGAACACCTTTTTGAGATGGACTTTTGGGTTATTCAGAAACCCTAACTTCCCAAGAGTATATCTCCGAACCTGTAATGATTTAGGATGTGAAAATTTTATCATAGGTATTTTGGCCTATTTTCAAGATGGGTTCCACGTTTCGCTGTCTGAAACCCTGCAAAAAAAAATATATAGTGAAAATTCCAAGATGACTTGTTTTGAAGAAACCAATCCCGAGGAAAGAGCTCCGAGACCAAATGTTATGCAACAAATTTCCAAAAAGAGCATGAAAAGAGTAAAAATATACCAGAAAGAGTACTCCACGACTTTAATGAAGAAATTAGATGAATATAAATCCTCTTCGAGGGGGAAACCTCCTTATGCAATGTACTAAGTACACAAGACAAGACAAGAAAAGATGCTAAAAAAAAGGTCTCCTTCATTTATATAGGAGACTAAGAGGTAGAATTCCAACTAACTGACCCAAGAGGATGTAACTAATTATAATAACAAATAATGGATTAAGTCGACATTAGAACTAACATAATGTGACCCATATAAGGTAAAATGTGCCCACATCTAGGGATTAATATCTGTGCTTGGAAAGCATCACCAAGAACCCTTTGATTTTGAGAAAGCATGGAGAGCACATAACATACTGGAACTTATTCACAGTGATCTTTGTTGCACGAAAAAACCCTCATTAGCAGGTGTGAAGTATATTTTGACCTTTATTGATGATTTCTCTAGATTTACTGGGTATATTTCTTGAAGAATAAGAGTAATGTATTTGAAAGATTCAAGGAATTTAGAACATTGGCTGAAAAGCAATGTGGCCAAACCATCAAATGTTTGAGATCAAACAGTGGTGGAGAATATGTGATTCGACAGTTTCAAGAATATCTCTTGCAGAATGGTATCTCTTGGAAGGGATCTGTAGTTCACACTCCTTTGCAAAATGGCGTTGCAGAGCAGAAGAATCAAACTTTGGTGGAAATGGCTCTATGCTTACTGAAGACCAAATATCTTTTGACTAAATTTTTGGAAGAAGCTATTTACTATACAAATTATCTCCTAAACCTCATACCGACTAGAGCTGTCGTCGACATGACTCCAGTTGAAAAGTGGAATGGAAGGAAACCATTTCTCAGACAATGAGAACCTTTGGATGTGTTTCTTGGGCATGTATAAGTGATAACTACAGGAAGAAATTTGATGCAAAAGTTATGCTTGCATCATGATGGGATATTTTGATGAATAGAAATCCCACTGACCGTTTGAACTTGTCAAACAATAGATCATTTTGAGCAAAAATGTGATCTTTGATGAGAATATTTCAGGTAATAAATTATTGAATTCCTCCTCTGGTCTATTGCATAGTGACCCGTTTGATATTCTTGAATAATATGGATCTACTATACCCTTATTTGGAGTTTCTACTAGACCGACGAATTCTACTCCTGATTCGATTGGTAGTCGGTCTACCATAACTGAAGACATTGACACACCAACTCATTTGACTGATAATCACCGACCTGAATCACTACTGACTTGTTCACCTTGATGGGTTGCTAAAATAATTGAAGCTTCTAGACCAGATGTTGGAGATGCTACTATTGGTCGGTAGACTTGCAATAAAAAACAACATGGTAGTGTTGCACTGATGGCACACATTCTTAAAACCTGCCTGACACTTATGTTGATGCTTAGGGTGTACCTAAATGGAAAAATGATATGGATGTTGAAATTGATTCTTTGAAGAAGAATCAAACTTGGGAACTTGTTCCTCGACCACAAGGAAATAATGTTGTGAAGTGTCGATGGGTCTATAAGACCAAGTTTACTTCTAACGGTGTTGTTGAACATCACAAGATTTGTTTGGTAGGAAAGGGATTCTCTGAGCAAGAAGGAATCAACTACACTAAAGCATTTTCCCCTGTTGAAAAGATGAACTCTGTTCGAATGATTCTTTCCCTTGCTGTTCATTTTGGATGGGAACTTCATCAAATGGATGTTAAACGTGCTTTTATTCATGGAGATTTGTTTGAAAAAATATATATGGAATAAAATCTTGTTTTTATGACAGATTCTAGTCTTGTTTTTCGACTCAAGAAGTTGTTGTATGGTTTGAAACATGCACCTCATGCTTGTTATGAGAAGATTGATTGCTTCTTTTTCAATCTTGGCTTCAAACATTGTGAATTTGATCACAATATTTATGTATTACATGTTCATGGTGATAATTTGATTGTGGCATTGTATTTTAATAATTTAGTCATAGCTAGAAATAATGTCAATCTGATTTTGGGTTTGAAAAAACAACTTGCAGATACCTTTGAAATGATTGATCTTGGTATGTTGCATTTCTTTATGGGCGTTCAAATTTTGCAAATGGATGATGGTATCTTTCTTTCTCAACCAAAACATGATTCAGATATTTTTGAAATGATTCAAAATGGACGATTTTAAGTCTTGTGCTACACCTTAATAGACGGGTGTGAAGTTGTCGAAATATTGTGACTCTCCGCAAGTCGATGCCACTCTTTATCGACAGTTGGTTAATATCCTGATTTACTTAATTCACAGTTGACCGGATCTCTCCTTTTCTATAAGTGTGGTCTCCCAGTTCATGCAAGATACTTGAGAAAGCCATTCGAAAGATGCAAAGAGAATTGTTATGAAAGATGCAAAGAGAATTGTTAGCTATATTAAAGGAACTTATTGCTATGGTATTAAGTATTGTTGCAGTATAGAACCAATGGTCGGGTTTATTGATTTTGACTGGGGAGGTGAAATTGATGACCGGAATTCCACTTTTGGATATGTGTTTTGATTGAGTTTTGGACCCCTAGTCTAGTCGTGCAAGAAACAAAAGGCAGTCTCTCTTTTGAATACAGAAGCAGAGTATTGTGGAGTAGTTAATGTAGGTACAAAGGTAGTTTGGATCCATCATCTTTTAGCATAGATTGGATTTCCCATTCAGGCCTAGATTGTTATCCATTGTGACAATCAAAGTACAATACATGTTGCTAATAATTCTCTTGCTCATAGCAGATGAAACATGTTGAAATTCATGTTCACTATTTGAGACAGTTGTTGCCGGACAATATTGTCTCACTTGTTTATTGTAGGACATGTGATCAGATTGTTGATATCTTTATGAAGGCTCTCCCAGAAGCTAAGTTTGTGAAACTTCGGTCTATGTTTGGGCTTCATAAGACTAGAATTATGGGGGGATGTTTAGAGAACATAATTACATATCCTAAATCTCTAGAGAATTGCGATGATGTAGAGGTGTTGGGACCTAAGGTTATGTAGGTTCATCACACTCCTGGATCTTCTGGAGATAGTCAGTCGATAGACAACAGTCGACTAGCAAAGTAGTAGAATAGTGGATCGATTGGGAGAGTCAAAGGCTCGACTCAATTGTCGATGAGGTTGTGGTCTGCTTGACTAGAACAAACGACTAAACTATGGGACGTTGCAGATGTCATGGAAACAATTAGAACCAATGACCCCTGTTTATGGACAAGATCTTCCTCACTTCAAGGGAGTTCATTAGAGTTGGAGACTATAAAAGAAGGATTTGGGTTTTGTTGATATGCTAATCATGCTTGATATCAAATTGTAAGACTTGAGGAATGCATTGTTATGTTATGATCACAATGCGTTGTGCTAAAGTGCTGTAACGATGTCTTTAGACACAACCTCTCTTCTTGGAATATTATCCCCTCCTGCTATTTTATTTTCTTTTCTATGGTTCAAGGAAAATAGGTTCCCCAATATGTCAATACTTTCCAAAGGGATTTAGCAGCTACAGATCTACCAAACATGTGTAAGTCTTTTATACCCAACCTCCAAACTTTTTGGGTAGAGCTATTAAATCCCAATGAGCCAAACAAGAGCCTTTGTAGTATGGAATACCCTTCCATATGTAATTTGCATAAATTCTTATCATTTTATCTAGCACCCCATTGGGGATAGAGGCAAGGGTATGCCAATATACCATAATGTTGATGTATATGTAACTTCGGAATGTATTTCATTTGTACTCCTATAGAGATGTGTTATTCCTCTATACGGAAGTGTCGTCATTTGTATTGACAAGTGTCGCAAGTGTCGTAACTTGTCGATGGGTTATTAGACCACCATGTGTGGGGTCGGCCCTGATTAAGTTAACCATGGGTTATTACGCTAAGCTAGACAAGTCGGCCCCATTAGTTTATTGGGTAGGACAGGACAAGTATAAATAGAGATCGGGAGATCTCTATTTGATCATCTCATTATTCACTTGTACATCACTCGGAAAGTGGAGCACTAGTTGAGGAGGAGGAGGAGCTGCTAGTAGAAGACTATCTCTTGTACTTTGGTTGTACCTTGGTTGTATCATTTCTCTTTCTATCTCTGAGGAAGTTGTGGGGTTTTTCACCTTTATGGTTTTCCCCAGTGAAACTCTATGTGTCTATTGTCTCATGTGATTGCTTGGTGTGATTGATATGCATTGTTATAATTGATATGCTATACATGTTATTATCTTAGTAAATATCCTAGAGTATATTGAATTAATGCTCAAAAATTAACATGGTATCAGAGCTTCCCTGAGAAGAAGACATTGTGTAGTGGCGGAAACTAGGGTTTCTTGTTTATTGGGTTTCTCTCCACAGATTTTGGAAAAGCAGTAAGGTATATTGACTCTACTCATCAAGGAGAATCTATCTGTCCAATCAGAATTCAATTCTGAGCACTTTCAGTTTTGGCCCTAAAAATTAGGGTTTCCACAAAATAGGAATTTCTGAAATATGAAGACAGAGCTGGAAGCTCCTTGGAAAAATTGAAGTTTAGAGCTTTGGATCAAATTTTTTGGTTGGGTGAAGCTCTGGGAAACTCAAACCCTAATTCAGGGTCCTCCCCAGTGAATTCGGGAAGACTAAAAGGCATTTCCGAAGGGTGAAACTTTGTAGATCTCAAATTCTGAATATACCAGGCTGATCAGCTCATTAAGGCGCATCTTTCTATCCTTTCAGAATTTTGAAATTCACATTTTGAATTTTTAGGGTTTCTTTGACAAACCCTAATCCGGGACCAGATCCAGTTTTCAGTAAATCAAGTGGTAAGACCTAAATATTTTCTATTTCCATTTGAAGTACTCTTTAAGATGTCTCACCACACCAAGATTGAAGATAAGCTTGAAGGGGCTGATAACTTCCGAGCATGGAAGTATAGGATTGGGTTAATCTTGGAAGAAAATGAGTTGGACTCATACATAAGCTCTGAGGTCCCTATCCCAGAGGGAGAAGAGGCTAAATCCCTTCACAAGAAGAACTTGGTCAAGGAAAAGAGAATCATTTCCGATTCTATCAAAGACCATCTCATACCACATGTTTCATCTCTGAAGACACCCAAGGAGATGTTTGACTCTTTGACCAAGCTATTTGAAGGGAAGAACATAAATCGGAAGATGACTCTGCGGAATCAATTGAAAGGGGTCAAGTTGTTGAATGGGGAGACCATTCAATTTTATTTCTCCAAAGTCTCTCATATCAAGGAATAACTTGAAGCTATAGATGAAGTGGTGGAGAATGGAGAAATTGTGATGGCCACTCTGAATGACCTACCTAGGTCATGGGATTCCTTTATCCAAGGAATATGTGCAAGAAGGAAGTTAATCTCCTTCAGTAGACTGTGGGATGAATTTTCACAAGAAGAGGCTAGGCTTGTAGCCCAAGAAGAAAAGATGGGAAATGAAGATCAATCTCTCATAGCTCACACCAAAGGAAGCAAGCCTAAGAAGGAGCACTCTCATTACAAGAAATCCTCGCACACCCATCTAAAGAATAGGAAAGATTTGAGATGCTTCACATGTAATGAGAAAGGACACTTTGCTGTAGATTATCCCAAGAACAAAAAGGACAACAAATTCAACAAAAAGAAGAAAGGCAACAAGAAGAGATATCATGCTCATGCTGCTGAGGATGATGAACCTCCCAAGAAGAAGGCTAGCATAGAAAGTGATGATGATGACTCATCGAGCGAAGAAGAATATGTTTTAATCTCTGCTCTCACAGGTACTATCTCTCATGGTTGTAATGATTTGCTTATTGACAGTGGGGCTGCCAAACACATGACTGGGTTTAAAGAATATTTTGTAAATCTATCTGAACATGAGTCACCCCATAAGGTGAAACTTGGGGATGACTATCAATATCCTATCAAAGGAAGTGGTGAAGCCTCCTACAACCTAGATTCTGGGAAGTCCTTGAAGATGAAAGAGGTTCTATATGTACCTCGGCTCAAGAAGAACTTACTCTCCATATTTGCATTGGATGCAAAAGGCATGAGGGTTGCATTTGTAGATGGCCATGTCCTAATGTGGCCAAAAGGTAAAACTATAGATGATGCAGTGGTGATTGGAGAGCAAGAGGGAGGATTGTATAAATTGAAGGGACAACCTGAACATGCCATGGTACATGAATCCATGGAGCCAAGTGAACTTTGGAATAGAAGGCTTGCTCATGTGCACTATAGAGCACTACCAATTGCAAGCAAAGCTGTAGAGGGTCTTCCTGAAATCAAGACCAAGCATGAAGGTGTTTGCAAAGGATGTGCAAAAGGAAAGAACATAAAGAAGGCATTTCCAAGCAATGAAAGCAAGGCAAAAGGAATCTTGGAAATTATGCACTCTGATGTATGCGGACTGATGTCTTCCAGTTCTCTGAGTAGGTATGTTTACTATGTCTCTTTCATTGATGACTTCTCCAGGAAGAATTGGGTTTACTTCTTGAAGAACAAGGATGAAGTGTTTGATAAGTTCAAGGAATTCAAAGCCTTGATGGAAAACCAAACTGATAAGAAGATCAAAACATTCAGATCCGACAATGGCAGAGAATTCACTTCAGGAGAATTCAAGAAGCTATGTAGTGATTTAGGGATTAAGAGGGAGTTGAATGCTCCCTACAATCCACAACAAAATGGAGTTGCAGAAAGGAAGAATTGAACAATCATGGAAGCATCATGGGCAATGCTGCATGACCAGGATCTGCCTATGCCTCTATGGGAAGAAGTAGCCAAGACAGCTGTATATGTGCAGAACAGAACACCACACAAGATATTGGAAAACAAGACACCATAAGAGGTCTTCTCTGGTAAGAAACCTGAAGTCAACCATCTCAGAATATTTGGTTGTCCAGTATATACTCCTGTCCCAAAGGAAAAGAGGACTAAGCTAGATCCTTTAGGAAAGAAGGGTATCTTTGTGGGTTACAGTGAAAGATCGAAGGCTTACAGAATATACTTTCCAGGCTTCAAGAAGATTGATGTCATCAGGGATGTAACATTTGATGAAAACTTAACATTCATCAAATCAAGGAAGACACCTGTTGAAGATCATGAAGAACCAAAGGAAACCAGATTTCAAGATACAACCATGATTGAAGCAATTCTAGATGTTGATCATGAAATTGAAGATCCACAAGAACCTGTAGATCCACCTCGTGAGAAGGAATCTCACAAGAGGAAACTTGCATGGGCTAGAGAGCTCATTCAAGATGCAAAAAGGTATGGCATTCCAGAAGAAGAACACAGAGCAAAGAAGAGGACCAAATCACATACCAGTTATGTTGCTTTACTCTTTGATATCATGAACAAAGAACCTTCTAGTTATGAAGAGGCAACGGAAAAGAAAGAATGGAAGGATGCCATGGTCGATGAATACCAATCAATAATGAAGAATGATGTTTGGGATGTTGTCCCAAGACTTGAAGGGAAGTCTGTTGTGATGTCCAAATGGATCTACAAGATCAAGCATGTTGTAGATGGCAGCATAGAAAAATACAAAGCGAGATTTGTAGCTCATGGCTTCTCCCAGAAAGAAGGAATTGACTATGAAGAAACTTTTGCTCGTGTAGCCAGATACACTTCCATCAGATCGGTACTTGCTCTGGTTGCAATGATGAAATGGAAGATACACCAGATGGATGTCAAGACAGCCTTCTTGAATGGTGTAGTCGAGGAGGAAGTGTATGTGGAGCACACTTGGTTTTGAGACACATGACAGGAAGTCATATGTGTGCAGGTTGAAGAAATCCTTGTATGGCTTGAAGCAAGCTCCTAGGACTTGGTATGGGAGGATAGACAACTTTCTATTTAGTTTTGGCTTTACCAAGAGTAGAGCGGATTCCAACCTTTACTACAAGTTTGAGGAGGGAAATTGTGTGATACTACTATTATATGTGGATGACCTATTTGTTACAGGTGATGATATATTGATTTCCGATACCAAGAGGAAGCTTGCAGCCGAGTTCGAGATGAAGGACTTGGGGATGATGCACTGTTTTCTAGGCATGGAGGTGTGGTAGAGTGTAGAGGGAATCTTCCTTGGACAAGGGAAGTATGTAGTAGAGATCCTGAAGAGGTTCGGGATGATGGATTGGAATGCCATGGCCACACCTATGGCATCGAACCTGAAGCTTCTGTGTGATGCTTCATCTGATCCGGTTGATGTCACTATGTATCGCCAGATGATTGGGTCCTTGATGTACCTGACGAACACGAGACCAAATATCTGCTTTGCGGTGAACACATTGAGCCAGTTCCTGACGGATCCCAGAGGTGTTCACCTGTTTGCTGTAAAGCATATTCTGAGGTACCTGAAGGGTACAATTGACTATGGGCTCAAGTATGATGCGAATCAAAAGTTTAACCTGCAAGTTTATGTTGATTCGGACTGGGCAGGAAGTGCTGCAGATAGGAAGAGCACATCTGGGTGCTGCTTCAGTATGGGATTAGGTGTGATCTCTTCGTTTAGAAGGAAATAGTCCTGCGTAGCACTGAGTACAGCCGAAGTAGAGTATGTTGCAGCTTGTTCGGCTAGTTACGAGGCAGTATGGCTCTGGTAGCTACTGTATGAGTTATTTTATCTCCCATTGGAGGCTACTGGTGTCTTTTGTGATAACCAGATTTGTGTGAAGTTATATGAGAACCCGGTGTTTCATGACAGGTCGAAGCACATTGAGATAAAATATCACTATATCAGGGATATGGTGCAGAGGGGAGCAGTGAAGCTCCTGTATGTTGCGACGGACGAGCATATTGCAGATGTGCTGACGAAACCACTAGCCAGAGTGAAGTTCGAATACTTCAGAGAGAGGCTTGGTGTTCTTCAGATTGACGACACTTCGAGGAAGAAGTGATGGACACATTTGTTGGAGCCATTCCAAGCATGATGAGAGGAGGATCCTTCCCATGGCTGTGGATGTAAGCACTGGATGATGAGCATCAGGATGATGTTTGAGTTTCTGCTCTGTATGATCAGTTGGATTGTTTATATGTATGTATGCATCATGTTGGATGCTTGTTATGATTAGTTGGAACATTCATATGTATATGCATCATGTTGGATGCTGGATATGATCAGTTGGATCATTTGTATGTATATGCATCATGTTGGATGCTGGATATGATCAGTTGGATCATGTATATGTATCTGTGTATGTATCAGGTGGATACATTGTATGATCAGGTGGATCATGTATGTTGATATGTATCAGGTATGATCAGGTGGATCATGTATTTGAATATGTATCAGGTGGATACATTGTATGATCAGGTAGATCATGTTTGATGATATGTATCAGGGAGATACTGTGTATGCATTGTATGATCAGGATGATCATGGATGATGAGCTTCAGGATGGTGCTCCAGATGACATGCATCAGGATGATGCAGTGATGATGATCAGGATGATCATGTGTACATCAGGATGATGTATGTTGAGTATTAGGTTGATACTCTGTGGCCATGGAACAGGTTGTGCAGATAAGCATATAATCCATCCCTCGGAGGTTTGCAGATAGTCTTTCGAGGTTTTGCCTATGGAATGTAATGTGGCCCTGGGATATCTGGAAAATTCTCTTTCGAGGTTTTGCTTTAGGAGGACATATAATCCAGCCCTGGGAGATCCGATTGGTTGAGCTGTGTGCTCGTAATCAGTCCTGGGATGCTCTTTCAAGGTTTTGTCCTATGGCATATAATCCAGCCCTGGGAAATCCTATAGGTCGGAGTTGTGTACTCGTAATAGCCTAGGATGCTCTTTTGAGGTTTTGCCATGACCACATATAATATAGCCCTGGGAGATCCTATAGGTCGGAGCTGTGTTCCCGTAATAGCCTGGGATTCTCTTTCGAGGTTTTGTGGTGACCACATATAATACAGCCTTGGGAGATCCTATAGGTCGGAGCTGTGTGCCCGTAATAGCTTGGGATGCTCTTTCGAGGTTTGTGGTGGGGTCACATATAATACAACCCTGGGAGATCCAACAGGTAGAGTTGTGTGCTTGTAACATCCGGGGATGCTCTTTCAAGGTTTTGTGACGCACGTAATAAGTCCTGAGTATTCCACAGTATGGCTAGTGATGATGAAGACCTGTAGGTGGTGGGCCTACATCCAGTATGAAAAAGGACTGGCTCTGTAGAAATTCCTATGACGAGTAGATTCAGAGATTGATTGAGATAGCAGCATCCGTGACGATGACGATGATTCGAGGATGATGATTCATTGATGATGATCCAGAGAAGAAGACTTGTGATAGCAGATTTGTGTCGAGAAATACCTTCCTAGTTAAGAGGGAGTGTTGATGTATATGTAACTTCGGAATGTATTTCATCTATGTATATTGTACTCCTATAGAGATGTGTTATTCCTCTATACGGAAGTGTCGTCATTTGTATTGACAAGTGTCGCAAGTGTCGTAACTTGCCGATGGGTTATTAGACCACCATGTGTGGGGTCGGTCCTGATTAAGTTAACCATGGGTTATTAGGCTAAGCTAGACAAGTCGGCCCCATTAGTTTATTGGGCAGGACAGGACAAGTATAAATAGAGATCGGGAGATCTCTATTTGATCATCTCATTATTCACTTGTACATCACTCAGAAAGTGGCGCACTAGTTGAGGAGGAGGAGGAGTTGCTAGTAGAAGACTATCTCTTGTACTTTGGTTGTACCTTGGTTGCATCATTGCTCTTTCTATCTCTGAGGAAGTTGTGGGGTTTTTCACCTTTATGGTTTTCCCCAGTGAAACTCTGTGTGTCTATTATCTCATGTGATTGATATGCATTGTTATAATTGATATGCTGTACATGTTATTCTCTCAGTAAAGATCCTAGAGTATATTGAATTAATGCTAAAAAATTAACACATAATATATTCAATCACTAACAATTAGAACCAATATGCCCCCCCTTATATCCATTTGTTGCACCACCGATTTAGCCTACTTCAATTTGAGAGATAAGCCATTACCAGTTAGATTTCCTATACCTATTGGGTTTTAAATTGAAGCCTAAATATTTTAAGCCTCCTTCACTATCCTTCAGAGGAATATTGAATAATCTAGAAATATTTTCATAAAGGGAATCTTCTAGTCCAAATGAGAAGAAATTTTATTTCTCATAATTGATAACCATCCATTTTGCAGATGAGTGAAGATTCAATAACTCCTTAAAACTTGGCCTTCTATCATAGATCGTAACCCAAACAAAATAATGTCCTCAACGAAGAGGAGATGACAAATTGAAACATTTCTTGCAATTTTGACCCCTTGTATCTATCTTTAGCAATGGGCAAGAAAAGGTAGGGGGATAATGGACAACCCTGCCTAACTCTATATAGATAATTTTGACCCCTTGTATCTATCTCTAACTTTAGCTTGATCAATAGCCCTGATAAGGCCTTTAGCAATGAGCAAGAAAAGGTAGGGGGATAATAAACAACCCTGCCTCAACCCTCGCGAGGACTAAAAAAAGGACTAAGAAAAGTGGATTTAAGGATTCAAGGGATATTTCCCTACAATATTACCTCTTCAACCATCGTTAGGATATATTCACCTACCAAATCAAAGGAAAGCATAAAAAAATCGATAGGCCACCCATTAGGGCCTGGGATCCTTTCTTTCTGGAAGGAAGTCATCACCTTTAAGAGTTCTTCTCTAGTAACTTCTTCAAATAGAGCAACATTATCCTCTTCCTAAACAATTCCGAGGAAAAATATATTACATTTAATATTTCTTCAATATTTACTCTCTTAGGTTATTTGAGTAAGGAAGAGAAGTTCCTTACTCCTAGATCGACCAGTCTATGGAAACCTTGAATATTATTTCCATTGACATCCTTCAATTTCGAAATAGTGTTGTTGCATTTCCTAAAATTTGCATATATGTGAAAATATTTAGTGTTTTGATCACCAGATGAGAGCCATATTGCACAACTTTTAATCCTCTAATAATTCTCCCTATCCAATAGAAGTTTATATATTTGAGCTTCCAAACTTTTAATTGAATATATAACCTCTTATGAAAATAATCCAACATAGTAGGTTCCATATAGATGATCTGATTCTTGCTCAACTTGACACAAATTCCTATCCCCGTAAATGAGACAGTCTCATGCCCTCGGAATGGCTCGTTCCTTTACCAATTTTAGTGACTTCATAAATTGAGAGCTCACAGATTCTCCCAAGCCTATACCATACCTCCTCCAAGACTCATTAACCAACATCTTGAAGTCTTCATCCTCTTCCCTAGTAGGATTGAATTTGAATGGCGTGTTTGGATTTTCTACACCAAGGCTCAACTCTAGAAGCATCGGGAAGTGGTGAAACAATATGACTATCTCTACCCATGACCGATAGTTGCACACTGAATCTAAGAGAGATCGATGAATAAGAAACATTTCTAGTCTCTTCACAATACCTGCATCACATGTGCGATTGTTGGCCTAGGTATGCTTAATCTCCAAAGGATCAATATCCACCATTCCCATAGATTCAATTTTATTTAAAAATAAACGTTCCATTCTATCAGCTCTTGCCGAAGATCCTCACACCTCACCTTTGTTCATTGTTAGGTTGAGGTCCCCACCCATAATGAGCTTATTATCCCTGATCCAATCACTTAACAACAATGACATTCAAAACTCCTCTTGACCCTCATATGGGTTGTATACATTAAGGAGTTGCATCGATTTTCCCAATGCATGATTGTGAACAATCGTGTAGAGACCTAAAAAGGTAGCAAAAGAATTTATTAGAGACATAGTTGAGTTCCATCATGCCACCAAACCTCTTGAGAATCCAATGGAATCCAATGTAACAAAATCCCAATTAACAAGCAATTTCTTCAAAATCTTTACAACATGGTCCCCTACTACCATGGTTTCCTAGATAAACACCGCATCTGGTTTATTAGAGTCAAATAGTCTTTTGAAGGTTAATTGTTTGGCTTGGCCCTCCAAGCTTCTCATGTTAAAAGAGAGAAGCTTCATGGGTCAACCGATCCCTTGTGGGGTATTCATCACTCATAGAACCCATAAAAGAAGGATTTGTTTGCCTCAATTTACTTCATAGATTGTTTTTGCTTGGGCATGCTTTAAGGTTGATTTGTGACTGGATTTTGATCCCCTCTAACTTCTTTGGATCATCCATACCCAGGCCTCCAAAATGATTGCTACTCTGGTATTGTAGGTGGGATCTATGAAAAAGTTGATAGTGTCCACCTCCCCTTCTCCTAGGGGACAAAACCTCATCCCCAGAACCTCCAGAATCCCTCGAAGGATCCTGAATACTGCTGCCTATTGTGTCTATGTATTTTGAGAGATTAACCACCTTTGTCCCTGGTGGGAAAAACCCTATTACTAGTGGAGGATTGGCCGAAGAGGAACCCAACAATTTAGATCTTTTCTAGGAACAACAACCAAGATCGAGGCCTGATTATTGCTAACATAGTTACCCTTCATTTCACCAAGAGATTCAACAAAAGGAAATTGATCTAAACCAATCATAGCGGATGTGATACTTTTTCCAAAGTTCATTCATATTTTGTTGTTGGGAAGAGGAGAGGTCTAAGAATTCATGCGACAAAGGTGCAGGGGATCCTAACCCTCCATCAGGATGATAAGAGATCAAATATGAACCTCCTCCCACACCATATTTTCAACCTTTGAGTCTGAATCTATGGCTTTATCTTTCTTACTAGGATCTTCCTCAACCACAGGAATAGGCGGAGATGAAATAGATGAAGGAACAACCTTCACATTAGGGATACTGGAAACCCTAGGTTCCTTGGCTCTCCAAAACCTTCTTTGTAAAGGATTTATCATAGTCTTGAACAATGCGACCATACAAGTGGAAATGAACACATCAGAAAGAAATTTTTTGATAGTCTAAAATCTGCATTAGTTTAGAAGAACCCACCTCAATATCTGTAGACTCGTAAACCCCCAAGCTTACATTAATGTCAACCATGATTTTAGCTACAGAACTTACCACACGTGTCACCAATTTCCTTCAGGTATTGATCGTTCCACAACTCCATGGGAATCCTTGGAATATTGACCCAAATCGGTGTTGACTTGAAAAATTCGTCGTGAGCATCGAAGCTAACATACTAGGGTTTAATGGATAGGTAAGCCTTGTCACAAAACCACTAACCTCTTAATATTCTATTTGTATCCTCCTCCATTTGAGAGATAAACCTATTCAAACTTTCTCTAATAGATGAAAACTGGTTCCATAATCTAAAACAATTAACCAATACTTCTGAATCCGTAGGTTTAATCTATTCTCATTCATCTTTCTTCCTGAACACTTTCCGACTAATATTTTCCCAAGCAATAAACCTACCTACTCCACTTCAATCTCCTTCCCTACAATGAGGGTAATTCCACTTCCCCTAGATTTGATAACCTTCCTCCGCTTTCTCTTTTCTCCCTCCATTGCATTCAAAAAACCATATCCACAATATTCTTCCTCCCTCAACTTGGAGCCCAAAAATCCTAAAACTCCCAATCCTTCCATTGCAGATGACAGAGAACTCGAAAAACTATTTCTTCCCTCTGCCTCTAGACAAGATTTCTCCTCAACAACATCGACCTCTTGTACTATCTCCTCCACTTGAGTTTGAATTAGATCCTGATATGTAATTTCCTCTCCGCGGGAGATAACCTCCTCCGTTAACCCAATTTTTCCTTCAAAATTAAATCCAATGGTCTAGCATGCCCTACCTATACCCGAATACTGAGAATAGGAAAAGGGGAATTGATGAAGCCTTCGGTAGCTACCCTAACAGGCACCACATGTCTACCCCTACCATTTTGCCAACAAACCCTATCCATGTGCTCCAATGAAATTTCCACATGGCCAAAAATATCCTCTTCAGTCAATGAATCCTAGTTGTAATAAACCAATGGCTCATACTCTCCCATGCCAACCTCTGTACTCCCCTCGAGACCTATCAACTTATGGTTCCACAGTTCCCATATCCTCCTTCACTCATCACTTTTTATTGATTTATATAGACCCACTTAGTTTTGTAAGTTATATATATATATATATATATATATATATATATATATATATATATATATATATATATATATATATATATATATATATATATACTGTGCAATATATTTATATTTTGCAGTTGGTAAGTATAAAGGTTACTCTAAAATCACCTCAAGTGGGACAACTTTCTCCCATTTTGTAGGCAAATGTTTTTAAAATGTGCTTACTTTATGTTGATTTTGCAATTTTAATTCTAAAGTTGAAGGGATTTTAAGGAAGAAAACTTTAATTTGGGGCTTTAGTGAAGTTATCAATTTAAATGATTAAAATTTGAGATTGTCACTAAGCAAAATATGGGTTGAACAACCATGGTTTGATAATCCAATGTTGGTATGTTAATGTTTACCGTGACATAACATGTTCTAGAACCTCCCATGATCTTGATTCGTATCTATCATCTTCTCCATTTCTCATGTTTAGAATTTCATTGATATGAAGCATTCTCATATCTAGCATGCAAGGTTTGACATTTTAGTGCGACGCAAGATATAAAATTCCGTATAAATTATTATAAATGTTTTTAAAAAAAAAAGTGCAACGTCAAATGAGAAACAATGTTAACATTAAAAAGTCACATAAAAATTTATTGACCTGTAAAGTAAGATATCAAACTTCAACCTTGCTCGAGATATACTTCATTGACATCGATTTTATACATTTGTCAAATCAATTTCGTATATATTTTATACTCAATTTGATTAATATACTTTGCTAAAAGAGACCATATATACCAAGATGCATGGCAATATGTTCGATTCCCTATAATTAAATATAGGTTCCCTCCTAAAAGGTACATTAACTAGTGATGCTCTTTATCATTCTATTTTAGAGAACTTTAGTTTTGGCTATTAGGTGGGTTGGGCATAAGTGTTAACTAGCACCTCACTTTATGTTTGTCAATTCAGTGATTGATTGATTCTCTGATCAATCAATGTAGAATCGTAGAGTTGTAAAGATTGAAGTTTGCAGAGATTTGGACGATCCATATTAAAGGAGAAAATATGGATCAACGATGGGAAAGAGATCACGACGTGAATGTGAACGAAAGATAAGAAATCCACAAGATTAAGTGAATTTCCTCCGGAGACAGCAGATCGACGGACGAGATCAAAGCCGCAAGAGATATGACGCTCCAGAGAAATTCCGCAAGAGAAAGGTGTAAGGAAGATAACGGATCCGCAAAGATAAGGTGAGATCCGAATTTGATCTTAGATCGACTGTCAGGAAAGAACCCGCAAGAAATCGATGGTTGTAAAAAGTTGCGGAAAAGGAATTGCAGGAGGGAAATTGCAAAAGCCCATTTCGAGAAAAGTTGAAGGCATGTCCGCA
Organism: Larix kaempferi; assembly: GCA_027924585.1. NCBI lineage: Eukaryota > Viridiplantae > Streptophyta > Pinopsida > Pinales > Pinaceae > Larix > Larix kaempferi. Next base: position 649,745 of record BSBM01001023.1, read on the forward strand.
ATCCACAATCCGCAACCCGATTGTGGAAAGAGAATCAAGGAAAGATAAATTGCATAAGACAATTTGTAAAAGTCGAAATACAGTTCTGCAATCCGCAATCCGCAAGCTGCGGAAAGAGAATCCACCGTTGATCAAGATCAGACGGTCCACGATCACTGCGGAAAGGAGATTGCGGAAAGGAAATTGCAGAAAACACCCGCGGAAAGGAAATTGTGGAAAAACACTTGCGGAAAGGAAATTGCGGAGAGGTCACTGCGGAAAAATAGTTTGCAGAAAGGCAATTGCGAAATGATTTCTGGTGCAGAAATATCATTGCGGAGAGGCAATTTTGGAAATATTTTTATTGCGGAAAGTCATGACTGATAAACATAAATAGTGTTATGAATTACAAGTTTATTAAAAACAAATATTTGAAGGGGCGTGAAGGAGAAAGGTATGAGCCTATTTTGAAAAGGCGTGTTCATGAGATGTGTCTGTCCAGTTTGAAGAGGTACTAGTTGAGAGGGTATGAAGATTTGAAGAGGCATGAATAATGTATTTAAAAGAAGATTCGAATTAGAAGGTCAGAGTGTCTTCGGTGTCTTAGTTGAAGCAGCAGCAAGAACAGGCCGAGACCAATGAAATTCCAAGACTGAAGAAAGGATGTTCTGGATGATCTGAAGAAGTCAGATTAGGGAGGTAGGGTGGTGCTAGGGTAGGCCAAAAGCCTGCAGGGGGTCGTAGCCTCCTTCTAGTAGAAGCTGAAAAACAAGGCGTCATTGCATCCTTGTCTGTAGCAACAGGAAGAAGGTCTGGGGTGTCGTTGCATCCTTGTCTGTAGCAGCAGACATAAGATCCAGGGTGTAGTAGCATCCTTGTCTGTAGCAGCAGGAAAGATCTGGGGTGTAGTTGCATCCTTTCTATAGTAGGAGATAATTTTTTTTGTAAAATTCAACTTATTAATGAGTATGAGTTGGTGGTTTTCTCTTTGAGGTTTCCACGATAAAATCTTGTGTCCTAACTTGTTTGATTATTTGTGTGTCTTGTACTAATTGTTTTAATAAAAGAAAAAAGAAGACAATACTGATTCTCCCCCCCCTCTCAGTATTGCTGGATATTCTAACACTAACCTCCTTTCATATTATGAATCCAAAGTGATAATGTATCAGTTTAATGGTTTATGGCCTCTTAGCTTATATTTTTCCTATTGACTCTATTCGAATTGGACAAAGAACTATGAGATATATATGTGTTCAAAGGTTTTTTTTGTTGTCCAGTTTCACATTGTTTATAATTATCATTTTTTTTTTGAGGAGGGTCCCTGGTTCCAGGAAAGAGCGAGTCTTTTTTAAAGGTGTTTGAAAAACACTTATCAATCCTCCTATTGGGATGGTTAATGATTTTGCTTAGGGTTAATTTGGAAACAAAGGCGACTCTGATCATGTGGAGACCATTCAAATTTTGGTGATATCGTATGATGGAAAGAACATCACATTGCAAATTCAATTGGTGGAACAAGTTGCATCAATTAAGCTAAAATTGTAGAGAAAAAGGGGAATTCTGGTGTCCTAACAACACCTTCTATATGTTGAAAGTAGTTGGATGATCATTGTTTTCTTTTAGATTATGACATTGGTAAGGATTCAATGGTTTTTGTTTTAAGGATTCAATGGATATAAACCCATTGCGGTTCTGACGATACATCTGTCCAATGTGTATATTGTGGAAAAATCCGAGGAGGTTCCATTACTGGAGGTAACAGAGGAGATAGTTACAACCTCCTTTCATATTACGAATCCAAGGCGATAATCTGTCAATTTAATGGTCTTTGGCCTCCTACCTTAGATTTGTCCTAATGGATCTAATCGAATTGGACAAAGAATTATGACATATCTCTTGTACCCAAATGTTTTATTTATTATCAGTTTCACATTGTTGTAAACTATAAGAAATCTTTTAAGGAGGGTATCTGGTTCCGAGAAAGAGAGAGCCTGTTTTTTCATGGTTAGTTGAATTTAACCCATCCAAAATGTTAGCATTAGGGGAATTTTGAGGTCTAAAATGGGATTCCTAAGAGATATAAAAAAATATTATGAGTTAGTCATTTTGTGGGGAAGGTATATTTACAACTCACCTCTTGCACTAAAATCTATGTAACTATGGTTAAGTTAAAATGAAAAGTTGTCTAGAAAGCAAATTAATAAAAACATATTTATTGATGTGACTAAAAAGAAAAAGATATGACTAGAAAAGTGAGTTTAATTTCAAAATTGTCCTTGAACAATTAATGCTTTTGTCCTTGAACACCTAATACATTAAAATAAAATATAAACACAAATTTGTAATGTCCCCCATTTTGACCCTTGTAATATTTTGGGCTATAACGTAAATAATGTATGCATATTATGTATGATTCCTAGCATGGAGCTCAAGGCCAATGCCCCACTAGTGAACTCTCGATCTAGAAGAGGCAAGTATTTGATATTATGCTACCCATGTGCTAGTGAACCATGGGAATTGTAAATATGCATCTTAATATAAATGCCCACAACTAGCTATGCAATGCAACAAGAGATGGGGGCATGATGTTACAAGGAATTGGGAGGAAAATATTCAAACCCTTGAGCCAATCAAGTCAAGCTAAGTGTCAATGAGAGAACCCATGAACCCTCAACTACCCATGTTGACTTCTGTACCCAATCATTGATTTCTCGCAAGAGTTGGTTGAGGTAGTTAATGCCTTGGGGAATGGGAGGTATGGCTGTCCAAATTCGAGTATGGGCAAGCCACGCTTCCTAGATTTTCGTGTTTGGCTTCTTGGGAAAGAAAAGGGCCACAAAATTGCTCCCCAAGCCATTATTCAACCATCAGTTTGCTCTCTCACGAGTTTAGAGCTTCCTGGGCATTTCCCTCCATGAATTTCCCGTGTTTACCTTCGTTTTCCTAGCTGGGAAGGGCGTTTTTGTTGTGGCTAACAGAGGGGAAGAGAGGGGAAACGATTTGGGGTTTAATTGAGGTCGTTTTGGCCCACTAAATGCTCATACATCTGTGGGAGAAATTGGTTTTCTTCCCTGGGGTTGATTCCCTCTTCCCACAATCCGTTTTTGGTGTGCCTACGTTTTGGGGAAAACCCATAGACCCTATTCTGTGAATCCATGGTTGAATTATGTATCCATGCTAGTTTTGAGCTATTATGTGTAAAAGAATGTTGGGGTTGAGATGGGTATCCATTGCTTTGGCCATGCAGGGTTTGAGAGTCCCAAGTTCCTTGTAGATATCATGCCCAGCTCGGGGGTGGTCTCTGAGTGCTGAAATAATACAGGCTGGGCAGAGACCTATGGTTGGGAGGAACGTTGCAGAAACATAGTTAGTTGTTGGGACAACATTACATCAAGACGAGTATTTTCTTATGTAATTACTTCTGCAAATGTATTAATTTGTTGGTTGTGTTAAATTGAATAACAGTCATGTAATATGTGTGTGGATGAGTTCATTTCCGCTGTGCATGTTTGTTTCATTTCCATCTGCACACATCTCTTTTATGGCTGTGAATCTAATGAATATGGCTGAGTTTATATAAAATCCCCATAGAATGGCATCAGGTTCCCTTCCTTGCATTGGGTCCAAGGGTGGGGACGTTACAAAGTTCATAACTTATTGATTAAATGATATATTATTAATTAAAATCTAAGTCACTTAATATCTTAAGTAGCAAGTGCTACGTAGTAGCTAGTCCTTGCCGCTTAGTTTAGGGATAGCTAAATTGCATTTCAAAAGAATGAAGATAATGTAATATGGATATCCTAATTAGATAGTACCCATTTAGTTTAAGAATAGTCTTCAATTACATTTCAAAAGAGTAAAAGCAATCTAATATAAATAGTCACATTACATTTCAAAATATTAAACAAAATTGTAATATACCCAATTAGTATTTTTGGGAGATGTTAACTCAATTGCAAAAGAACAAGTCAGAAAAATTCAAAACTAGTAACTAGTATTAGGCTAGAATTGTCAAGACTAGTTCTGGGCACAATTAAATCCTCCCACTTCTTACCAAGGTGGATTTTTTTTCTTTGATGTGACTGAGATCAGATGTGCAACAACTTAGACAACATGAGATAAGCTAGCTTCAGAATCCTTTGCACAAAGTACTGGGACCATTTATGTTTCGACAACAGCTGTCGCTGAAGTCTACTCCAAAACTTTCTGGGTATACCAGCATATGAAAACTAGATCCTTCCACTAACTTGGGGTACAATCAGAAGGTGATTGGCCTGTGTTTTTCCTCCAATATATTGATATGCAAAAGAAACATGATTTTAGGGAAGGTTTGACAGGGTTTGGAGATCAAGAGAGGAAGTGCGCTACTATAGTCTGCATCAACTAGTCTTCTTTCACGCTTTTCCAAACAGGATCAGGGGGTCACGAAATCTAACATTAAGGCTAGGGATGGCCTCAACAAGGTCTTAAGGACATTACCAAGTAAAATCGCTCAATGAGAGAATGAGATGAAGAAAGAGGATGATGGATCAGAAATCAAAGATTAAACTGAGCATCTAAAAGCTCATGGATGACATCACATCATCTGGTATCTTTCATAAATGGCGCAACCACACTACTACTCTCATATTTGCTCAAACTCCCCACAAACTCTTTTCAAAATTGCACTCCTCTTTGCATTAAATTTGGTGGCTCGTGTTCTTCCTGAAGATGAATGGTTCAAACCTGCATATCAGACTTTAATGGTTGCCACAATATTTGAGGAATAAAATAGATAAACTCTTCTTCAAGCTCCCATAGGCAAGACTCTGCAATTCTGAACAAGAACAATGGGTACAAAGGGGCACATATCCCAATGCAGGCATGGGGCACATCACTGTTGACACAAACCCAGTCGACAGGGGTTCCTCACTCTGTCGACACCCAAACCACCGCGATCTCCTTGAGCACTGGCCTAGACAGGTTTTACTCTGTTCGATAACACCTGCAGAGCAGATGAAGTCTCACTCGAGATGATCGAGGGAGAGATGACGGAACCACGTTTCCGCCAAATGAAGGAGGACCTTATGCATCTACTTATTGATTTAGCGCAACATTATTCAACAGATCTAACTATTCAGCTTATGCATTAAACAGAATCGCATCATCATTCAATAGATCTCATTATCAATAAAACCATTAATGCGCAATAGATCTAGTAGTATAACATCATTCAGAACAAGGAAACATCGCATCATTCACCTATTCATATCACAGATACATATCAAATTCATAACAGAAAAATACACAATGATTATGCTCAAACTATGTCATGTTATATTAACCTTCGCAACAAAACACAGATACATCAACACAGTTCTTCTGTCACATACCCAGATTAACAGACCAAAAAAAGCGCAATTCTTCTATCTGATCATGACAATGACTCTTCGATCCATCACTTATGCTTATTCTAACACTTGCAATTCTACATCTATTTATAGGCTTGCGCCTTTACATCCATGGTCCACTTAGACAACCGCCTAACTACTTCTTAACAAGATCTACAAAAAGAATGACCCTAACCCACACAATGCGGTCCAAAATGACCCAAAAATACATAAAAGAATGTTATTTCCGACTTGTGTGTTGTTTTCCTCCTTGCGTGACATCTTTGACCTTGCACAACATTCGCAATGCTGTGAAGTTGACTCATCCAAACCCGCCTGCCAACAGGCCCCCAACACAATCTTGTGGCTCGCCCTCGAGCCATGTCAACTGGACATGGTGTACTCATTGATCTTTATCCTGAAGTCTTCGTACTGTTGACTGATCTCCCTGGCTTGCTCCTTGACCGTCGCAGCAATCTCTTGACTCTCTGTTAAGCCCTGCGCTAATGGATGCTTCAACTTATCAGCAACCTTCTTCTTGCCTTCCTACACGGCCTGTAGCGCAGAAAATGCCTTGATTGAAAGCTGCGCCAACATATTGGAACTCATCTAACTGCATGCTGCACTTCTGTTTATGCTCTTGTGCCCTTTCAACTCATTGTTGTAACTCCTTTAGGTCCGCATACTTGGTGACCTGAACCGCTAGTGGCAGCGCTCTAAGTGAAGCATGCATTGTTGCTAGCTGTCCTTCTGCCTCCTACGCTAGCTTGGTGAGTTTCTCCAATTTCTCATGCTGGACTACGCTGCCCCAAAATTGTGCAGTCACTTCAGTGACTTTTGTCGCTTCTTGCTCCAACTCTCCTAGCTGGGTCTCCAACTCCTCCATGGTGCTTTTCCTTTCTGCTACCTGCTCCGATGGTGTGCCTAGTTGTACCAAAGCCCTCAACTCGGCATTGTCTCGCTGCAACTGGGAAATGATGGCCCCCTGGATTTGTATCAGAGCACTCAGCTTTGTTCATGCTTAATTTTGCGTGGACACTTCCAGCGAAGTTACCGACTTATTCCTGTTCAAACACGCTCACAATCTCAGCAATCCAAGAAAGCGCTACCTCTAGAAATGACATAAGAAATAGACAATAGATATGCAGCCAGTGAGATAGCACAACTTATTGAGCAAGCGCTGACTCGATAACAAACTGAAATGTTTTAACAGTTCAATGAAATTCTCACACGATCTGCTTCGACATCAGGAGGATTTTCAACGAGAACTCACTCCGATAAAATTAGCCCCTTCAAAGTGCAAATGAATTTGGACATATCGAATCTTGAAGGAAAGATTGACGCGAAATCTGTCGACAATTGGGTGCAACAATTGGAATCCTATTACTCTGTTAATCAAATCTCAGAAGCTGACAAGATCACCATTGCAGCCTTAAAGATGTCAACATCTGTGCACTGCTAGTGGGATAACCTCTCAACAAATATGGACAAAAGCAGATACCCCATCGACACATGGGATAAATTCATCGAACACATCCGAAAGGAATTTTACCCTCCCAAGTACCTTGAGCAGTAGTATAAGAAGTGGCAGCATCTAAGGCAATGGAAAGACTAATCAATACAGAGTCACACCGACGAGTTCTATCGACTCATGGCTATACTTTGCATCTAAGAAGAAGAGAAATTGCTTGTTCTGAAGTACATCAATGGATTGTCCCAGTACATTCAACAGGGGATGGAATTTCTGACTGTCAATACACTTGCGGATGCATTCCACTATGCCAGCAAACTTGAAACCAAGCATAAAGGGAAAGCACGCTTCGTGACAAAGCCGACATCAGGATGACCACCGACAAGAAGACATCAACTGACTTCAACAAGTCAAAATATTCTCAACCAACTTCGCCAAATCCAGATCACGGAAAAAAACCTTTTTCAGAAAAGGGAACATAGAAAACAACTGCCCAACGAGAAATGGTGTGATTACCATCACTCATCTTGGCATGATACATATGAATGCAAAGCTCGGAATAAATTTTTGGCAAAAGTGTCGACATCTGACGCGTTGGACAAGATAGTGGAAGAATCTGATCTAGACGCAACGACCCTTCTGACATTGACATCGACCACTCCAACAGCCTCAACTATCGTCGACGAGGAGGAATGAGAGCGACTGTTCCATACATAGATATGGGTCCAGCAAAACCCATTACATCTGATTGTGGACACTGACAACCAGAAGAACTTCATTTCTAAAGATCTTGTAAAGAAACTAGGTCTTGTCACCACTCCGCATCCTCAGCCTTACAACATCGGTTGGATGAAGGATGGACAGGAATTACGGATCACCTGACAATGAAAACTCATCTAATTCATAAATCCTTTTGAAGATGAAGTACTCTGCGATGTAGCACCACTCTCCGTAGCCGATGCCCTGTTTGGGAAACCTTACCTATGGGATCCCCATGGAAGTTATCAGTCACGACCGCAGAAGGTGATTGTCAAAATCCAGAATTAACGGTACAACATTCCAGAGCGACGACCTACACCAATGCTCTCAATGATTTCTGCTAAACAGACAAAGAATCTCATAAATCATGGTCAGAAGTTCACGTTAACATGATCAAACCACAACATTCTAGGAAGACTACAGCGACGAGTTGACTTATCGAACAGTGCAGCTCCCGATAGAAGTAGTTGATCGACAACATTCTCAATGACTATGGGAGTTTATTCTAAGATCCATGTGAGTATTTTGATCACAGAAGATCGAGGAGCTATGGAGAACCTCACAAAATCGAATTAATTTGCAATTACAGTGGAAAAATTTGAAGAAGATGATAAATTTACACACAATGTATGCTCAAATATTTGATTAACTGACTGTCTAACATGTGAAAATGTTAGTAATAGGTTTTTATTACATCCATGATAAAATCGAGAGCATTAGGTGGCTCAAGCTGAGTGTACAAGTCATCAATGCCAAATTGGCCTCAATCCCCCCTAGGTGGGTCCAACTCAATCCCAATCACCCCAAACAGCTACGAATTCTGGTGTGGAGGTGGCTGAAGCATGCTGAGTCATAAATGAGCTCAAGGCAGGCGTGGGTGAGCAAATAGAGGAGGTTTGGGGGCCCAAGGGAGCATTAAATGCTCCAAATCTAGCCAAAAGTGGGCAAAAATCCACCCTAGCGCCCTTGGTCAACTAAATTCCCCAAAACAAGGAGAGAGGGCGCACCAGCAATAAATGAGGGCGCACTTGTGGACAAAACTGGAGGCTGGGTGAACTGGTTTGCTCAGAAGTGGGTGTGAACACTCTCAAAGTGGGTTTTTGACCAACTATAGTCACTTAATCCAAAACATGGTTTAATTAAGCACATGGATAATTAAAATTTATGGATTATGGTACTAAGTGTGGTTACTGTTCTAACACCCCCCCTTAACCATAACTTTGTACATCTCATGAAAGATAAGTGGGAGGCCTTGGCAACAAAGGCTCAAGTCACCTCAATACAAACAGAAATTTTATTTGTCCATATGAACCGAGGAAAAGAAGTAAAACCTCATGGGATAAAAACTTCCCTAAAAAATGGACATGGGGCTGAACCTGCAATTAAATTGCAGCAATCACCATCCATCACTCACTCCAAGCAAAGATCTCAAGTAAGTGAAGGTCTTCTCTGTAAAGCACTTGGTGAAAATATCAGCAGTTTGCTCGGTGGATGGGCAATACTGCAGTGAAATCACCCTGTCATGCACCAAGCCCCGAATGTAATGCATGTGGATCTCAATGTGCTTTGTTCTTTGCCTCTGTACTGGATCAGTAGATATCTTGATGGCACTTTGATTATCCACCCAAATATTGGTTGGAGAATCAATAGCAACACCAAACTCCCGAAGAATGCCTTGCAACCAAACACATTGTGTGGCTGCGTTCACTGCTGCCCTGTACTCGGCCTCTGCTGATGAAAGAGAAATTGTATGCTGTTTCTTACTTGACCAGCAAATAGGACCTTCAGCAAACATAAACACAAAACCTGAAGTGGACTTTCTATCGATGGGATCTCCCGCCCAATCGGAATCAGAAAATCCAGCTAGTTGAAGTGAAGAACCAGCTGCATAGTGTACCCCGAAGCTCTTAGTTCCTTGGACATAATGAAGGATTCTTTTGGCTGCCTTCCAATGGATCTCATGTGGCTGCTGCATATACCTTGCTACAGCACTTACAGCATAAGACAAATCAGGTCTTGTATGTGTAAGGTACAGCAAACTTCCAACTAGCTGCCTATAGAGAGTGCAATCCACCACCGGAGAGTCTTCAAATTCACCTAGTTTTATGCCTGAAAGGAATGGGCACTTGGCTGCCTTACATTCAGCCATTTTGAACTTGAATAACAGGTCTGAATCATACTTAGATTGACTCAGCAATATACCTCTCTCAGATTGCTCAATTTCCAAACCCAAAAATTGCCTTAGCAATCCTAGGTCGCTCATGGCAAATTCACTGTGCAAAGAAGCTTTAATTGAGCCAATTTGTTTGGTGCAGCTCCCTGTAATTAAGAGATCATCAACATACAGTACAATGACCTGCAAATTACCATCACAATGCTGCAAATAAACATTTGGATCAGACTTGCATCGACAGAAATCAATTGAGAGCAAAAAAGCATCCATTTTGGCATACCAAGCCCTGGGGGCTTGCTTGAGTCCATAGAGTGACTTCTTCAACCTGCATACAAGTGTGGGATCCTCTTGGAATCCTTCAGGCTGATGCATATATATCTCTTCCTGTAGCTCACCATGCAAGAATGCACTTTTGACATCCATGTGGTGAACTTCCCAACCTTTACTAGCTGCCATGGCTAGAGATAGTCTAATTGAGTCCATCTTTGCAACCGGTGCAAAGGTCTCTGTATAATCCACACCATGGATTTGTGAGTAGCCCTTAGCCACTAAACTAGCCTTATATTTCAGATCAGAACCATCAGCAACAGGTTTGGTTCGAAAAATCCACTTACATTGCACTAGTTTCCTCTTGGGAGGAAGAGGCACCAAATCCCATGTTTTGTTCTCTTGGAGAGATTGGAATTCTTCTTGCATTGCTGCCCTCCACCTTGGATCATGATGAGCTTCCTGATATGATGTTGGATCAGATCCAATCATCATATAACAGTGATCAGCAAGCTCACTCTCATTTGCAAAGGAAGCATTGATTGTTTGGGATCTAGTCTTCCTAGGCTCTTGGGGATTGCCTGCCAATTCACCTGCAGCTTCTATGATTTTTTCAGCCCACTTGGGCCTTGATGGTGACTCATGTACAGCAATGTCATCTTCAGCTATGTCATCTTCAGCAATATCAGAAAAATCAGAGGAAGAATCATCACTAATCTCATTGAGGTGTGGAGGAGAGGAGCTTTCCCCCGGTGCAAGCTCAAAATCTGGAATTGGTTCTTCTTCGAATTGCACACTTCTCTCAATGAAAGTTTTAAGTGTGGATGTGTCAAAGAGCTTGTAGCCCTTTGTGTCCTCACCATAACCAACCATGATACATTCCCTGCTCTGTGGCTCCAAAGCTTTCCTCTTTTCTGATGGAATTCGAGCCCATGCTCTAGACCCAAAAATCCTGAAATTTGACACATTTGGTTTTTGGCCAAACCATGCCTCATAGGGGGTTTTTCCTTTGACTGATTTGTGAAAGGCTCTGTTCTGAATATGAGCAGCACAATTGATGGCTTCAGCCCATAGCTTAGGGCTTAGATCCCTAGCTTCAATCATGCAAGTAGCCATCTCCTTGAGAGATCTATTCTTCCTCTCTGCCACACCATTTTGCTGAGGTGTGTAGGGGATCGAATGTTGCATTTGGATGCCACATTCCTCACAAAGGTGCTGAATGTTATTATTCACATATTCCTTTCCATTATCAGTCCTAAGTATCTTTATCTTATGACCACTATGGTTCTCCACTAGGGCTTTCCAAATCTTCAATTTCTCAAACACTTCTGACTTCAATTTGAGGAAGTAAACCCAGCAGAATCGAGAGTAGTCATCTATGAATGTAAGTACATACCTTGATCCACCATATGATGGAGTGGGAAGAGGACCAATGAGGTCTGAATGTACCAATCCAAGTGGTTGAGTGGCTCTCCTTGCCATTCCCTTCTCATAGCTGCGCTCAGGATGCTTTCCAACTACACACCCAATGCATGCACCATTTGATGATCTGATTTCTGGAAGCCCTTCCACCATCTCGTCCCTGTGCAATTGCTGGAGATATTTGTAGTTCATGTGGCCAAATCTTTCATGCCACAACTTGGAGGTCTCGTTGGCATGAGAGACAAGAGCATGGTCACTAGAATTTGGAATGAAGTTTGAGAATTTGTACATTCTCTCATCATGATCTGCATACCCTACTGCCACAACTTGATTTGAGGAGATTTCTGAGATTTCTACCAAATCTGGAGTGAATGTCACTCTCTTGGCTTCTCCTGTATGAGTCATTTGATAGACTGATAGCAAATTTGCAGCCAATGAAGGTACATAGAGCACATCACTGAAATAGCCATGCTCCATGTCAATCCTTCCAATCCCCTTGGTTTGGAGTTCTGAATCATCTCCCATTCGAACTGTTGGGCCACCATTCGAATGCAAAGAGGAGAAGAGCTCTCTGGATGAAACCATATGTCTGGAAGCTCCTGAATCAATGATGAAGGAAGAGGGATTCGAAGTACCTGCTACCAAAGCATGACACTTCTCCTTATTGTCAGGGTTTGAGGTGCTCTCTTTCTTCCTTGCGCCCTCAGGGACTGGGATGTTGTTCTTCTCCAGCAGCTGTGCCATTGAGTCAATGGTTTTCTTCATACATGAGCTCTCTGGATGCCATCCCCTATGACAATAGGTGCATTTGGTCTTTTCCTTTCCCTTCTTGTCCTTCTCCTTTGACAGATTCGAACCCCCATCTGCAGACTTGGTCTTGTCAAACTTCCTCTTCTCTTGCTGCTTCGAATTCCTGGCTTTCTGCTTTCCTTTGCTTGCATTTGAAACACCCATTGCCAATGCTTGGTCCTTTGATTTTATGGTGCCCATCTGAACTAGTTTATCCTGCTCCTGAGTGAGACACTCCATGAAGGTAGCTAGTGATGGCATTTTCCAATTTCGAAGGGTCATTTTGGCTGAGTGAAATGTGCTAACAAATACTGAAAACTCTGGGCCTAGCTTCGAAAGGATGGACAGAATCAGTTGTTCCTCCTTTTTAACAATTCCACATTGTTGCAGTTGAAGCACCAGTGACTTGAATTTCGTGAAGAACTCCTGGATGGTTTCAAAATGCGCTGGGCTCAAGCTAATGAGCTCGTTTTCAAGCTGGTGGCCTCTCAGTTCATCAGTTTTCCCAAAGAGTGATTCTAGCTTCACCCATACTTCATTGGGGGTTGTCAAACTGTCTGTATGAAACAAGAGTTCCCTTGAAATGCTCAGGCATAGCAATCCATAAGCTTCATCAAGTCGATTGTAGTACTTTGCTTTCTCCACAGCAGAATTTGGCTCCACTTCTGTGCCCATGGTCACTCTATAGAGACCCTTAGATCTCAGCTTGATGACCATCTCAGCCTTCCAATCGAAAAAATTGAAGGGTGTGAGCAACATTTGGTTTGCTTCCATGACTGCTGCGTTAATGGTGAGAAAACTACTGAAACACCTGCAAAAAACACTCAATTTTTATCTGGAAATCCTCTCTAGAATGCAGTTCAACGCTCAATGTTGGCCTGCAACTCACTAACTCCACGATGGCTCTGATACCATGTGAGTATTTTGATCACAGAAGATCGAGGAGCTATGGAGAACCTCACAAAATCGAATTAATTTGCAATTACAGTGGAAAAATTTGAAGAAGATGATAAATTTACACACAATGTATGCTCAAATCTTTGATTAACTGACTGTCTAACATGTGAAAATGTTAGTAACAGGTTTTTATTACATCCATGAGAAAATCGAGAGCATTAGGTGGCTCAAGCTGAGTGTACAAGTCATCAATGCCAAATTGGCCTCAATCCCCCCTAGGTGGGTCCAACTCAATCCCAATCACCCCAAACAGCTACGAATTCTGGTGTGGAGGTGGCTGAAGCATGCTGAGTCATAAATGAGCTCAAGGCAGGCGTGGGTGAGCAAATAGAGGAGGTTTGGGGGCCCAAGGGAGCATTAAATGCTCCAAATCTAGCCAAAAGTGGGCAAAAATCCACCCTAGCGCCCTTGGTCAACTAAATTCCCCAAAACAAGGAGAGAGGGCGCACCAGCAATAAATGAGGGCGCACTTGTGGACAAAACTGGAGGCTGGGTGAACTGGTTTGCTCAGAAGTGGGTGTGAACACTCTCAAAGTGGGTTTTTGACCAACTATAGTCACTTAATCCAAAACATGGTTTAATTAAGCACATGGATAATTAAAATTTATGGATTATGGTACTAAGTGTGGTTACTGTTCTAACAATCCAGATGGAGTACCTCAACATTTCCACGTAAAACACTCCATTGAACTTGCTGCTAGTTCTTCTTTTCCTAACGCATCTGTTTACAGAAGATCCATTCTAAAAAATGAAGAGATTCGCAGACAAATCCAAGATTTGATCGACAAAGGTCATATCCGACCCAGCTTCTCTCCTTGTGGAAGTCCAGCCGCCCTCGTTCCAAATAAAGACGGGACTTGGCGTATGTGCATCGACAACAGGGCACTCAACAAAATTTTGCTAAATAATCGCTACCCTTTGTCGTGGATAGACGAGCTCATCGATTGTCTGAAAGGTGCTAAATTCTTTACTAAGATCGACCACAAGTCGGGATATCATCAAATTCCAATCGAGCCCTCAAATGTGTGGAAACCTACTTTCAAGACCAAGGAAGGATTGTTTGAATGGTTAGTCATGCCTTTCGGCTTAACCAATGCACCCGCGACCTTCATGCGTTACATGGACAACATTCTGTGACCTTTCATCGACAAATGGGTCATTGTCTATCTTGATGACATACTGATTTTTAGTCAATCATGGGAAGAACATGTCGGACAACTTCGACAAGTCCTTGACACTCTCCAGCAACATTGGCTTATTTGAACATGGACAAGTGTACCTTTGCGATGAACAACATCAAATATTTGGGGTATGTAATTGACTTTGCAGGCATTCACATCGATCCAGACAAAGTACAGATCCTCAAATATTGGTACATTCCTTAAACCATTCAAGAACTAAGAAGTTTTCTTGGTTTGGTGAATTTATATCGATGATTCATACTTGGCTTCAGTCGCATAGCCTAGCCCTTGAATCAGTTGACGAAGGGAAATGGAAAAACTGTCTTCAAATGGACATCGACACAACAAGAATATTTTGAACAACTCAAGCACAAGCTCTGCACTGCACCAGTACTTGTGTTACCTGATTTTCATCAGCCCTTTGATATTGAGAGGAACGCATTAGACTATGCCTTGGGCACAGTGATCACTCAGTTTGGTCATCCATTCACTTTTCATTCTGAAACTTTTAATGACACAGTTAGAAGATATTCGACTTACGAAAAAGAACTGTATGCCATTGTGCAAGATCTCAAGCAATGGAGGCATTACATCAATGGAAAGGAAACGGTCATCCTCATTGACCATAAGCCTCTACATTTCGCTCTAACCCAGTCAAAAATACATACAACTAGAAAAATCAAGTGGATTAATTACCTACAACATTTCCAGTTGGTGATTAAGTATCAGAAAGGTAAAGCTAACGCCTCCACCGATTGTTTGAGTCGACCACCCATTACTCTCCTTTTCACAGTGATGAGTATGCAGGGTTACAACATGACCACTTGGACTCAATTGTATCAGGATGACATCAAATTTTCACTAGTCTATCGACATCTTCATACTGACAAGTCGTTGACGTCCGACTACTTCCTGAAAGACACCTTGCTATACAAGCTTGGAAAGCTTTGTGTACCGACCGGTGAGCATCGAAATCAACTCATTTGGGACGCGCACTACAACAAGACTGCAGGACACTTTGGAGTAGTGAAGACACTTTCTATTCTCTAGAAGTATTTCTTTTTGCTTACACTTAAAACTGATGTCAACAAGTACATTCGATCATGTGTGGTTTGTGCCATTGCTAAACCGCCTAATCGACGACATGGATTGTACACACCTCTGCCAGTTCCTAATCGACCATGGGAATATATTTATATGGACTACTTCATGGGATAGCCTACTACCAAACATTAGCACGATGCAATCTTAGTAGTAGTTGACATATTTTCCAAGATTGCCATTGTCATACCATGCAAGAAGACCATGACAACGCAACATACTGCTCAGCTCTTCTTCACACATGTTTGGAAACACTTTGGTTTACCCACAACCATTACTTCCGACCGAGAAGCCTGATTCGTCAACATATTTTGGAAGACTCTTTGGAAATAGCTGGACACATGACTCTCATTGTCGACAACTTTCCATCCTCATACCAACAGATAGACGGAAGTTGTGAATCGCTTGGTCGTACAAATGCTTTGCATGTACAACCACAAGAATCGATGCACATGGGATGAAAGTATTCCATACATACAACACAATTACAATTGTTCTCAGCTCAGCTCTATAGGAAATAGTCCATTTGATATCTGTTAGGTATTTCAACCCTCGGTGCCTATCAACTTGATCAGCTCCTCGACACAGTCGAACTCTGACACCGACTACCACTAGCGAGAAGTTGATAAAGCCTTGAAGTTTCGAGATCAGATTTGCGACATCCAGAAGCAAGAACAGGAAATGTTGCAACGAGCAAACGAGAAAGCTAAGGCCCGACACAATAAGAATTGTATTCCCCATTCATTTCAAATTGGGGATAAGGTCTGGTTACATCTCAAGAAGGAGTGCTTCACCGGTCCATTCAAGAAGCTCAAACCTTTGCGATATGGTCCGTACAGTATTATTCGATAGATTGGAGAAAACGATTTCTAGCTTTAAATTCCTGCGTGCCTATGTCTGCATCCAGTATTCAATGTGGATCTACTTTGACCATACCATGCACCATTATTGGAACAAAATGACTTACCGACAACAGAACCCGACGACATCAATCCAGATGTTCAGGAGCCTCTTCCTTGCGACACCATTATGGGACGACTAGTATGCCATACAAGGACGAACATAATTCCCTTGTTTTACGTTTCTAAAGCCATACAGATCCCAACGCAAGGAAAGTGGTACTCTGCGACTGAATTGACCGACAAGTTTCCTCACCTTCATGAGAAAACAATGGGGACCATTGTTTGTTAAGGAAGGAGGTCTGATCCACATCGCAGTTGGCATTATTGTCGAATGCTAAATTCGACACATCTGCGACAAGTCATTGACGTCGACACAAATTAGACAAGTTTCGACTTAGACATGGCTTCAACAACTTCGCGGCTTCGACAAGTTTCGCGACCTCACAGTTTCGCGACATCGACATGCAGCGTCGATCTGCGACTCGCGACTGTTAAACTTCGACAGACTATCTCTCTATCTTCCATTCGACTGTAATGGTTGAACTACCGAACCGTTCTAAATTATTTTGTAACTGAACGTAACGGGAAAGCACCCAAGCATCTCAACACTCTCTATATAAGCATGTAAAATATTGTAATATAGAATCATAGAATCAATCGATGATCTCATATCTAGTAATAGAAGACCAGTTCGCATTCCTGCATATTGTCTGTGTATATTGTGTTCTGTATGTGTAGTGTATTCCTGCTTTGCGCATTTTGTTTCTTAAGCTTCTTCCATAATAGAGCTGACTCATTCAGTCGAACTGTTTTCCCCCTCATGCTTCCTGGCCACGTGCATATCAGTTCTTAAATCATTCTCCTTTTGATGAGAGAATTTCTTGTGAGATTTCTTACCTATTTTAATCTATGCCTCAGGAGCGAGGTTCTCTTCTTTAGATCCAATATACTTACTTTGTATTCACCCTTCTTCTTCTATGAAATCATGCCATGGTCTCTCAAAGTTAGGTTTCAATTCTCGACCATTTTCTGTAGCCATGAATGTCTCCCATGAAGATGGAAGACCATCGATAGTGGTTTGAATGAGATCATCATCATTGACCGTTGCACCAATGCTAAATATTTTATCTCTTACTTAAGATATCTTTGTGAAGAAGGGAGCCATAACTTCATCCTTTTCTATCTTCATATTTCGAAGCTTGTTCTTTAATGCTCTCTTTTTACTTGACGCCTTCTTCTCATAAATATTTTTCAAAGTGTTGAAGCATTCCTTTGCAGTCTTCAATGGAGTAATCATGGGAATCAAGTTGTCTTTAAAGGAATCATAAATAATCCTCTTTTCCTTGGATTGATTCTTCTTGAAGTTGGTGCGCCCTGCATTAGTAGTAGGCTCTTCAATAAGAATGGATATATATCCATCCAAATCATGCTCTTCCAGGATATTCAAAATCCTGGCCTTTCAAGTATTGAAGTTCGAAGTACCTTCAAGATGGTCTTCTGATCTCACTAAGATTGGGGCCATTGTTCTTCAAGTACTGTGCACACTCAGGATCTACGTAGGCTCAAGCTTGATTGTTGAACTTAGCTCTTTCATTCCCTTATATATGATACCATGTTAATTTTTTTATCTTTAATTCAGAAACAAAATAGTAATTGAAATCAAATAATAATCATGAACATAAACAATCACATTCAATCACATTCGACACATGAATTTACCCTAAGGAAACCCTCTATGACTTGAGGGAGAAAACCCCAACAAAACCTTCCTTATTATATTGATAGATAGCAGAGAATGTCTTTTACATCAAGCACCCCCAGTGCAATTATAGATAAAGAGAAAGATAAAGAAGAGAGACTCAGAATAATATCCTGCACAAATAGATGCGCCTTGACTTTAAGGAAGAAGAGAATTCACTTCACCCTAATTTCATCAATCATGTATAACATATTTATACAATCTTCACATGCATCGGATTCTATTTTTATCTTCTGACTTCATGAAGAACTTTCCCTCCATCTGGATGTATCAATCTTGCATGAAGAAGACTACCCCACTATTCATGCAGTGCATTAACTCACTGAACTGAGTCTTAGGATGAACTCGCCCCTTAACTGAAATCTTTCCCACTTAGTTAGGTATCTAACTTAAGTGTCGTCATGCAAGTGTCGCAACTCAAGTATCATCCTTTAGTTTAACATAAGTGTCGTCTTTTAGTTTAGCATAAGTGTCATCATGAATAACACTTCAATTAACTAGATCTTCTTTGTTATCACTTAGTTAACTCTCTTTAACTGATTCTTTCTTGTTAACATCACTGTAGTGATCAATTCAAGTTCTCCTTTGATTTACTGAAGTCTTCACTGAAGTTTAACAAATCAAATTTCTCTCTTAATTAATTATTTTATGTGCAATTCGAATTCTCTCATATATTATCACATCTTATCTTTATCTCTTGTCTTATCTACATGGTCCACATGTGCCAGCTTATTTATCATATCTAATATACTAAGGATATTTTCGCAATGATGTGATCATATTGTTCTACTATTGTTCCAAGTGGTTATATGCTAAATTAATTCAATCTAGAGGTGGCCAATCTCTAGAGGAGACTTAATATATCAACCATGGTTAGTAGTACATCACACACCATACGTGCTTCGACATGCAAAGCATCACCTCAACACATGAGGATTTGTCTTGACACGCAAGACCTTAGCCTTGAATAACAAGATTGTACAACATCATCACTTTGAAAAACAAAGCACTTTCCTCAAGACATGAAGCTTAACCATTCTTGAGTCCAACTCAAGATTCTTCTTCAAGTTTCCTAAGTCCAACTTAGGATCCTATAAGGCACTACCTCGACACACGAGGCTCAATCGTGACACACAAGATTGACCTGGAGAATGACTCATGATGCCGTAACTTTAACAATTGGTTCACAACCATCCACGTGAAAGTGAAGAAGAAGGTCACAAGCATACTTAGACCGAGAAAGAAAAATTCCTTCTTTGGTTTGCAATACTTGGAGGCCAAAAAAATAATGCAGATGTCTTAAGTCTATCATTTCAAATTTATTCTTAAGAATGCATTTCACATGGGTTAAAAGTTTAGGGTCACTACTAGTAAGAATACAATCATTAACATAATGAACAAGGATGATGAGATGGTTTCTTAATTTCTTGGTATATACATTGTTGTCTGAATAACCTCTATAAAAAATAGCGTTAAAGAGAAAGCTATCCATTTTAGCATACCAAACTCGAGCATATTACTTAAGGCTATAGAGAGATTTCTTAAGGAGACAACTAAGAATGGAGTCATTATTAACGTATCCAAGAGGTTGTTCCATGTAAATTTATTCTTGAAAATCTCTATGCAAGAAGGAATACTTGACATCCATTTGATGGACCTCCTATTTATGTGAAGTAGAAAGGAAAGAACATGGCAGATGAAGTTCATTTTGGTGACAGGGGCAAAGGTTTCATTGTAGTAAGTTCCTTCAACTTGGGAAAATCCTTTGGAAACTAACATTTCCTTAAGTCTTCCAACACTTCCATTGGATGCATACTTAGTTCTATATACCCATTTACATCTGACAAGTTTTGTTCCTTTTAGAAGAGGTGCAAGATCCCAAGTATCGTTCACCATTAAAAAATGATATTATTCATCCATAATTGCATCCCAATCTAGATGACCTGAAGCTTCTGCAAATGTTTATGGATCATGAGTCTTTGAAACTTAACAAAAAATAGAATAGACTTGCTGGAACTATGAATGTGTTCAACACTAATATCCAGGATCACCTACAAGATCACGAGTTACTTCACATGTTGTATGGACCCATCAAGAAAGCGGTTTGTGTTGGTGAAACTAGATGAAACTAACCAGGCCGAGGTGGATTTTTATCCTCACTGTCATCATCATCAGAATAATTCAGAGTAGGAACACTATCAAAGAAGTTGGGAGTAGAAGGTGGCACAATCACCAAAGGTGGTGCGTAGGCCAAAAATGGCACAAACATTGAATTAGGATTGCAAGCCAAGAGATTTTCATAAACTTTAACATCTCTTCTAATAATAATATCATTGTATTTTGGTTGAAGAAGTCTATAACCTTTTACATGTCTAGAATATCCAACAAATATACACTTCTCACTCTTAGGCTGTAATGCTTTCCATTTTTCATCGGGAATGTGAGCCCATGCTTCACTACCAAACACATGAAAATGAATTACATCTAATTTAATGTTACTTTGTGCTTCTTCTGGTGTTATATATTTTAGAGACATGGTGGGAGTGTGATTGACTATGCAATTGGCACAATTAATGGCTTTGGCCCAAAAGTGAAGACTTAATCCCTTAGATTGGATCATACAATTAACCACTTCTTTTAATGTGTGATTCTTTCTCTCGGAAACATCATTTTGTTGTGGTGTATATGGAACAATATGTCACATATGAATTCCCTATGCAGTGTAGTAATTGGTAAATTTGTTTCTTACATACTTGCCTCCATTATTTGTTCTTAACTTGTGTATAGGGCCACGTAGGCCAAAAACTTGTCAAAACTTAACTCTTAAGTTTTAAAAAGTAAACCCGAGTGCATTTGGATAAGTCATTAATGAAATTTGAGAAATACTTGAAGCCATAAAAATAATCAAAAGTAAGTGAACCTCACAAATCACTCTGAACAAGTTACAAGGGGGTCAAGGCGTTCTAAGAGGCACATTTTTCAAAACTAGCCCAATGATGTTTGCTAAGAACACACCCGAGACAAACACCATCTCTACAAGAGATGAGAGGAAGACAAGTCCTCATTTCCTGATTACATAGTTGTTGTAATGAGAATAGTTTAAATGACCAAATCAATCGTGCCAAATTTTTCTCAAGTCATTGCTATGAGCAACAAAAACCGAGGGAAAAGGTGATGACATAAAGTTGTTGAATTTTTACAACCTAGTAATATCGTCAATAATTTAGGTTGCTAGGACATGCTTAGAATATTTGAAATCCTTGATTACAACTTGGTGAGGTGTAAATTCTAAGTCTTACCTTCACCAGAATGAGTGATTTGATACACTGACAATAAATTGTAGGAAGTTCTTGGAACACATAATACATCATTGAACTAACCATCATCTAGTTGAACAATTTTAGATCCTACAATATTAAGAGATCTATCATCACTAACAAATATTTGTTTGGTGTTACATTCATTTAGAGGAGAAAAACTGGCTTTATTATTAGCCATGTGATAAGGTGATCCAGAATCAATGATCCACTCATTAGAAGAAGAAGAAGAAGATGCATCAAAGGAAAAATTAGAAGCATAAAGTGCATGCCCATGAGTAGTAGAGTTGAAATAAGAATCAAGGTTGATGTTGTGCTTCTTCATTGTTGATTCCAAGGCTTCCATTTTCTTGAAACACTTAGATTCCACATGACCATCTTTCCCTTAAAAATTGCAATGACGCTCAATCTTCTTACCTTCTGATTTGGTTCCTTTGTCATGATTTGAAGGATGAGCTAGTTGAGAGGGTTTGGGAGCCTTGTTTTTCTCATTGTTGCAAGGATTTTTCTTCTTGGATGTTTGGACTTATCCTTTATTTGCACCATTAGGGATTTTCTAGATGTATCGACATTGCTGATCACTCCAAGATGTAAGAGATTATCTTTCTCTCGAATCAAATCATCATAAAAGTATTCAAGAGAGGGTTTTGTATATTTATCCCCTCAAGCTGCTTTCATGGATTAAAATGTAGATACAAAAACATAATAAGTAGGACCAAGCTTAGAAATAATATGATGACTATATCGCTTGTCTTTCCTTTTTATGTTACATTCTTCAACTAAGAGTCTAAGGGTTTTGTACTTAGATAGCTAGCCTGGAATTCAAGAGAAATCACTTGGATTTAAAGTAACCAATTAATTTTCAAGTTGGTGACCTCAAATCTCATTATGTTTACCAAATACGGTTTCTAACTTTTCCCAAGCCACATCTGGTGCATCAATTACTTGAAGGTGGAATCAGAACTCATAATAAATTGACATACCAATTAATCCATAGGATTTATCACATTTATTGTCTCATTTTATTTTCTTATCATCATTAGTGGGGGCATATTATTTTCCCAAGGTAATCTAATAAAGTCCCCTACTTCATAGGACACCCTCCATACGGGTCTTCCATGAGAAGTAGTTGGTACTGTTAAGTAGAATATCACATGGAGTGGCCATGTTAAAATATGCAGGTAATGTGGATTCAAATGCATACTTTTATGATCTAGATGCAAACATCTCGAAAAATTAGGTAGTTTATAAAAATGACACTGAAAACAAACTCTGGATATTAAATCTATGCCCTTTTGAAGAAAGATATAAAAATGATCCAAGAAGCCATGTGGAAGGAAAAGTTTATGCATGTGGTGATGGGAGCAAAAAATCAAGTAAAGAATCCCCCCACCCCTTACTAAATTTATCTATAAGATCACTTTTACAAATAAGTTGCATTAAAATAAATGACCCACTTTTATAAAACAAGTGGGAAGCACTTTTACAATGTAATTACTTTATAAATTGAAGCTACATGAACTTTGAACTTTTGCAGAAAGTAACAAAATAGGAACTTGAACCCAAGACCTCTTACTCATTAAAGTAACTTTCAACCAAGTGAGTTAAGCAAAAGATTTAGTAGTAATATGGAGGAGAATGGGGGTGTTGTTGTTGAGAGAGTGCGCCTACCCAAAAAAAACTTTCTTTTTGGCAAGTAGGACACTTTACACAACCACACAAAAACAAAAAATGAATTTATGAAACTTGAATCTCTCAAATTTTGGGTTAATCCTTGATTAGATTACTTAGAAAATGTAAGTTTTCTCAATGTTTCTAGTTTACCAAGTTTGTACAAGGTACGCGACAAAGAGCATACACAATAAATAAAAACCCGAAAATGTAAAAAACCAGGAATAAAACAAAAAACCAAGCTAGAATATGAAATAATATGAGAAATATTTTTTTAAAATATGTAAATGTAAATGGTATTCCTCTAGATTTGGTAAAATAGTTGTATCTCGGGAAAATGGAAACCTTTTTTGGTGAAATGAATAGTGTTCCCAATTGAAAGCAACTAGATGCAATGGAACACCTCTCTCAACCCAGAAATACACAAAAACATCATAATCCAAAAATTATTTTATGTACACAGCTACACTAGTTCAAGATTTCGATCAACAGCAAAAGAAGGTCTTCATAAGAGCTATGATACCATGTTTGACTAACACAAGATATTTCCAAAATATCGAACACCTTGAGAAATCACTCACACAAACAAATCACATTTCAACACATCTATGATTTACGTGGTTAAAACCATCAAAGAGGGAAATAGTCCACGACCCTAGCCAAATAGTTACTTGAGGTAATATATTATGAAAAGGAAAAATATTTTACATATGAGTTTCTCGCAATTGATCATTGATTAAATTACCCTCCATGATCTTTAAATAGAGGTCATGGACCAATTGGGTGTTAATCCATGGATCAATAGTCATTAAGATCGAGGTGAATATGAACCATTGGATCATTCAATGTCTAGAACATATCGTTACCATCGGATTACATAAGTAAAAATGCATACTAAAGAAACACACTTTACCTAAATACACATTATACCAAGTTGATCTTAACTAAATCCTCAGTATCTAACTAAATCCTCAGTATCTAAATATTATAATGAACCCTAACTCTAGGATATAAAGCAACAAAAGGAATGTGGGTCCCAAGGAGTCTAGTTGATACATCAACTTCTTGGGGCTGTAATTTTCACATACAAATTATATTTGTTGTGCACGATAGCCCATTGGAAAGATACTGAAGAGAAGAAAATTTTTAGTAGATTCTTAAGAAATCCTTCGACAACCCTACGCCATCATGAGGCCAAAAACATTGTTTAGGTCCTTAAAAATTGCTCGAAAGTTCAGGACCTAAAAAATTGTAGAGAATTGCAAAGATGGAGAATTGTTCTAAGTTAATGGAAGAGGTGGGTGGCCACCAGTATCCACCTAGATCAATATGATTTTAGAAATAATTCATAATCTATGATAAAAATCAAGGCATCTGGAGATTCATATACTCGTATACCACTGAATAATGAGGATTAGGTTAAATATACAAAAATTATGGCTTCCATTGTTTGTGATTGGAAGCAATGTTATTCTGCTAGTTTTGAGGTTCACAAATGCTTCATGGTAATATTTTATTAATAGGTGAGTAGAAATGGATTTGAATTTAAGTTCACACGCAGTTATACTTTTCCATAGAAGCAACTTATCTTATGTATTGTGGGTCATGATGATCAAGAAAAATTAAAAAATTGTGCAAAATGTGGCATGCAGTCATATTTAAAGACTCACTAATTGAAACTTCAAATGTTTTCAATCTTCAACCATCTTAGACATGTATATGTGTAAAGATGAAATTGAATTTAGTCATGATAATGTGAAGCTTTAAGCCTTACTGAAAACACACATTTATTGTTACGTTGGATCCTTGTTAGGTGAGTTATATGTCGTAATAATTACGTTGCAGTAAATTGCCCAACTATTTACTTGTCAATCCGGGGTACGTAAACTGACGAAGCATGTGCACTGTTTGTGCAGGACTAAAGTAGATCTAATCTAATTTAATCTAATTTGCTGGAATCAAATTAATCTAGGAAAGCATGGAAACACTAACTAAGAAAGCATTGAAATTGCGTAAGAGAAATACAACATGTGAAGAGTTAACAACAACGACATAAGTGAGCTCACATCTATAAATCCATAATCAAATGGAAAACATGAAAGCATAACAATGGAAGCTTAAATCACATTAAGAATCTCAAATCAAAGACTAATCTAACAAGTACAAAATCCAATCCAATCCAACTTCATTACAACCCTCTTACAAGCTTAATCTAACCTAATTCCAACTTAATGGAATGGAGAGGGAGCACTCTCCTTTATACATGAGAGTCCTTAAGAAAAAGATAAGAATGCATTAATTACAGATCCATTATTCTCTCAACTACTCTCAACCACTTTCCTATTATTACAAGATATGGTGCCTTCAAATCCTCCACATATCTCTCATGAATCCTAGATAAGATATGCCAACCAAATCTTCCATGATCTTCTCCTTAAGAATAGGCTTGAATAACTATCTCCTTTGGAATGGTGTAAGAGATATTTGAGAAGTCTCTTTGATTTAATCATTCACATATTCCTACACATTACAAAGCTCACACATAATTGAGATATATATGAAAACATGTATATTTTCTAATATTGAATCATAAATTCACTCTTAATACTAAAATGAATAAAGTGGAAAATAATAATGTGAAACCCAAATGTATTTATGCAAATGATATGATGAAGGTTTAATAGGGCGATGAAATGTAAGGAATAGTGAAGGGAAAGGTGGATGAAAATACGACATTTCTGAGTCCTAACATCCTCCCCAACTGAAGGTGTTGCATGTCCTCATGCAACCATGCATGGATCTTCTGAAGAACCTTTGGCATTTAAACTTTGGCTTTGATTGATGATGTCTTTTTAATGATGAATGTTTCCAAGATATGTGGGAGACATGAGTAACATATGGCATTTTCCTATGGTTGGTTCTTGTGTAACAACCATGAATATAAGAATGTTGGTTCTTGTGTTAACAACATTCATTTTTTTTTTTAAATTTTTAAATTTATTTTTATTTTTATTTTATGATAATAATTGTAACCACACACTTCACTGGAAATCATAAGCTATCAATGTGCATAAGAGAGCATCACTGAGTATAAGAAAGCCATTTTTTCAATTTGGTATGAATCATGCCAATGTATATTAATGCATGAAGTAAAGTGCATCAGGGGATTGTTGGAAAAGAAATTTTTGGGAATGGTAAATGGGATGAAAATGGAATGATGATAAAGGAAAAAAATGTGGTGATTATGACAATAGTTCCCCCTCCCCGACTGAAGCGGTTGCATGCCCTCATGCAACATAGTGTAGGTCATGGAAGGGAAAACGAAACGAAGTGTGGTGAGGGAATTTTCCAAAATATTCAAATCAGCATAGAAGGAATTTCATGATCAAAGCTTAGAAAACAACATACCTCCACTCACCCAAAATGTAGATGAACTAAGCAATAGAAATGTAGTTGTTGCGGCCGCTGGAGCAGAAAATCGTGACTAGTACTGTAGCTGCAACTACTGTAACGGCTAGCAGGAAGAATATGGGACTGCGACGGCTGGAAGATGGAAGGTGTCACTGCTGTAGGATCATGTGAAAGGAGACTGCTACTGTAGCAGTACTACTATAACAACAAGTGCTGGAACGGCTAAAACAACAGCTGCCGGAACTGATGTAACTACTGGAACAGCAACTGTTGTAACGATGACTGCTGTAACAGCAACGGCTGGAACTGCAGCGATGGTCACTACTGAATCAGAGCATGTGAAGTGGAGAGATCTGAACTGGTGCTGATGAATCATGAAAATGTGGAACTGTCAAACTCTCATAGATGGATTCAAGCTGCTGGAACTGCTGAGGGAATCAGGAAAGAGTGTATAGTCTTCACCCGCTACAAAACCGATGGTACAATTCTAAGCATGCGAATGGATGTGTCGATGTCGAGCATGAAGAGAAATCACTGGATTACCGACCATTGATGAATGCTGTTAACCAGTGCGAGACAACTCACCATTGATGTCAATGAGTGCCAAGGTACCCGAGTACATCTTGCGAAGTGCGAATGGATGTGCTGAGGTCGAGCCACTTGCAAGATCTGATGATCAAGGGACATTGATGTATTCCCATGATCATCAGCGAGAGAACTTGCCATTAAGGCATGCAAGCCTCTAGGTACTCAAAATGGACTCTAGTCTATATCCCAGATAAGGTGCTGAAGTCGATGGGGCAAGACTGTTGAAAGGTGGGCCTTAAGGAATCCCACATCAGTCAATGCGAGTTTTTACAAAAAGATTGGTAGGACTATAGAAAAGATCTCAGTAGCAACAATGCTTATGGCAAGGGAATGTAATTATGGAGAGGGAGCGGAATGGTTTTATTGGCGAGGAAAAAGATGAACTAAAAAATGGGGTAAAACTGTATGCAATTCAGAAAAATAGGCATGTGTGAAGTAATGGAATATTGGACTCCAACAGGGATGACTAATGTGCTTTGAAGGAGAAATGTGGGTAAACAAATCATGACGCAATTGGTTTCTGTGTGACTGCAAATGTCATGAGATGTGCGATGAGAAGCAGCTCCTTCAGGCTATCAACAAATCATGTTTTCTCTGATTTTTTTTATTTTTTATTTTTTATTTTAATCACTGTAGCATTAAAATTGATCGTCTGTGAATCTGAAAAGAAAATTAGTACCAATCTTGCATGAAAACTGTCAGAGTTTCGAAAATATAACATGCAGAAATAAGTATTAATGCGGCAAATTAAAAATAAAAGACATTGTTACCTATTTCCATTGCGCTTGCGCAGCTGTTCAATACACAGCTGTTCAATCCGTAGCTATACAATGCGCAGCTGTTCAACGCGCAGCTACACTACGCGCAGCTGTTCAATGCGCAGCTATACTCAAATGGTTGTTCAATGCGCAGCTGTTCAAATGGCTGTTCAATACGTAGCTGTTTAACGCGCAACTGTTCAATACGCAGTTGTTCAATGCGCAGCTGTTCAATACGCAGTTGTTCAACGCGCAGCTGTTCAATACGCAGCGGTTCAATACGCAGCTGTTCAACGTGCAGCTGTTCAATGCGCAGCTGCTCAACACGCAGCTGTTCAATGCGCAGTTGTTCAATACACAGCTGTTAAATGCGCAGCTGTTCAATACGCAGCTGTTCAATCAAAGCATGTGTCTTTGAAAATTTCTCGAGAATCATTTTTGCGTGAAATGTGATTGTCTCCGAAACCTGGAAAATGTGAGTACTACTCCTCCTGCAAATTTTGTGTGAGAGCATCGAAAAATATAGAATGCAGGAAAAATATGTGTTTAGAAAATCAAATTCAAATAAAATGAAATGCAGTTTTACCTGGCGGTCGTGGCGAATCTAGTTTCTTCGTTGATTCCTGTTTGAAGTGACTTGAGAAAAACAAATTAGCGTGAAGCATAAATAACCATGCATTTGTATTGTTTTCAGGAATGATAGAATGTCCATTTGCAATTTCTAATTTTTACAATGTTTTTTTAATTATTTTCTTATTTTTGTATTTCTGATCATGGTTTTTATAATTTTTATTGTTTTTATTTTTCTCACATCAAAGGAAAACGCATAAAGAAATTTAAAAACAAGCAAAAAGGTGTGTGTTTATCAATAGACTTCTTTCCTGGGAATTTTTGACAGAAAAAGATAGGCCGTTATTGTCAAATTGCACCATGCAAAGTGAAGCAGTAAAAATAACTATTGAAATCATGAAAATCATAGCAAACCGTGCATTTCTTCTTCTTTTCCTCTTTGATAGTTTTATGATTTTTATTGTTTTTTTTCTTCACACAAAAAGAAATTTAAAAATGATGCAAGATATAAAAAAATACTCAAAATCAAAGAACTGATAGATCTGCACATCTTCATGCATCACATCCTCAAAGCTTCTAACAACACTACTTGTCTTAGCTTCATCAAATCTTCTTATGTGCAACAGTTTGTTGGGAGTTATCACTAAAATTATGGAATTTTAAATGTGTTACGTATGCAGGAAGGATAGGAGTTCAATCATTACCCGGTTCTATGAAATCCAGTCAAGACATACAGCTCCAATGAGGTACCTGGGCTCTTCAAGAATGAATCGATGCCAGCTCTGGGAGAACCATAAGGAATGCGCCACCCCTCCGATTGGTTCTTCAACTGGATAAAGGAAGCTTGTCAAAATGTTTCTATGTCGGTTTCTTTATACGTGATCCATGAAGAACATCGATTGTAACATTAAGGCCCCAACGACCTCTACAAGAATGTATATAAGTCAGAAACAAGTAAGCCTCCTTCGTTGATCAACATATACTTGAAGTTGTACAGTTGTGGCAATTCCCACAATTGTCAAAAGCAACATTCTCCCCAAAGTACTCCAAAAGATATTTTTCTGTGAATACCATTAGAACATCCGTCGTTCTCATCACTGCTGGCTCCATCATCACCACATCGCATCCATTTGGAAGACACCGTTTACTACCCATATTATTGCCAGAGTTTAGATTAGAGAAAAAAAATTCATGCATTTGACAACAGCGATCATTCAACCTCTCTGTCAAGTTGTAATCGACAGGATTTTCTCCTGCATGGTAACGTTAGATTATGTATCACAATGATAAACATATTGCCACCACTTGCTCCCTCTAAGTTATTGCAGAATCAGTGCCATGTCCAACTAATGGAGCTTGAGGAATGCAATCAACATGTAAATATATCACCTCTCCTAATCTCCTCTCGGTGGAACTCCTCTCGGTGCAGCTCCTCCCAACTCAATTCCTCTCGTCGTAGCTCATCCCTCATGATCCTTAGTTCATAGCTCGGTGCAATAGTCCATGTGGCTCTCTTGTCCAGTGACCAATGGTCCATATAAAAACATGAGCAGGCTCTTCTTGACTGTCAAATGTTTGATTTCCACAGAGCCATGCTTGAGAGCACGCCGAACAAGTCGAATACTTGAAGGAGCATATTCAGAGAATACATATGCAATATCATTGGGATTTGCATTATCAACATCATTGATAGGTGCCAAAACATTGGGTAGGTGCGCGATGGAGAACAGAACCTCGACTTTTCCTTATTTTCAAGGTTCCATCGTGATTTTTAGGTAAAGCCAGGAGATTTTGTGCTGTCCTCGCGATCTTCCCTGCTACCAACGCACAGACTTAAGCTTGGATGCCTTCATTATTGCCCGGAAATGTGTTAAAAGAATGCTAATGATGGTGATGTGTTGCAGCTGCAGGAACTCAAGCGTAAACTCCTTCTCGTCTTCTTTATTCAATGTTTTCCGTTAATTCAAAGACACTTTAAAGAGGACAGATAAGCACAATCAAACCTGTGCTTGAAAGTTTTCTGTAAGAATCATTGTATCCTGAGGGCAAGACATACCTGTGCGTGATCTCATTGCTATAGCATCCACCAGCAAATACACGTTGGGGAACAATTTCTTGTTCCATTCCAAAGATCTTTGGTCCCAATCAGTAAAAGCGGGTAGCTCAGTACATGGCTTCGAACTTATGTTGGGTGGTATGTCAAAGTGGTGGGCCTGTCTCGATTGGAGAGATATTTCCTGGACGTCCTCCATAATTCGATACTGACGCCTCAACCTTGCCAATACTGACAGAATTGTCTTCAACACTACGTATCATCAGGAAGAAGATTAGGCTCCTTGATCCTTTGAGAAAATTTATGAATGATGATTACAGTAGTCTCTACTGAATGTGAACACAACACGAACTGTTTTATTTGACAGATGAAACCTGCCAATACGTTCTCCAAACACGAACTGTTTTATTTGACAGATGAATTGTTTTGTTTGGCATTTTATGCCAGTGCTTCTTTCTTTCTTTCATTTGCTTCCTCGATTTTTGCTCCCGCGTAGCCAGCCCATTCCTGACAAGCCTATATTTTGGCTCAAATTTCTTTACAGCTTCCAAGTTATCATAGATGAGACCAAACCCTGAGGACTTCCCACCTCCGAAATTTACACAAAAGCCGAACATAACCACTGTTTGAGGATCGCAAACGTCGTATAATCTTGCCAGCTTCTCCTTCAGTTCAGCCTTTGAAACAGTTGGCCATCTAGGGTGGATAACATCAATAACAAATTGCTTTCTGGAGAGAAGCCTGTTGGTCATGAACTTTCGGGTGCGAATGGTAATCGCTTTTGCCTCTGTAGACGCCATCGATGCTTGCTAACTATACTTCTGCTGCCTGAACATTAATGGCAGCAGCGCCTCCTCTCATTCCCGCAGAAAGATATCTCATTCCTTTTGTCGAATCTCAAGTCTTATTTTGGGAATGGAGAGCAGTCACAGTGGAGCCTTCAATTGCCGGCAGGAAAATAGCATCCTTCCTTGTTTTGGATGAATAATATAATTGATTCTATTTTCCAAATCTCGGAGATATTGATCAACAAAAGAATGGAATTGGAGCATATCCGGAGAGGATTACGCCTAGCTTAAAATGGTAAGTCGTTGTGATTTAGCCTGAAAGAATTTGGTCAAATGAAGTGGACGATTCACAACCCAATTTTAGCAGATGCGTGAAGAATTGCAGGCAGTTGAAACAGCCAGAAAGGGATTTGCAACAACCAGATTTGTAATTATTTGCGTTGTTTTTATTCGTTTTAGACTGAGGAAAGAGCTTCAAATCTGAATGATTTTATTGTTTTGCAGATTTTCGGTTTGGCAACGTCCATGACGAATTGACTAAAATTTTCTAAGGAAAGATCCCAGGAGCAGATTACCGTGAAAAGATAAGGATAGACAAATTAAATCGACTGCAAAGACACGTTGGATGATAGTGCATGGCATTTGAAGTTGTAGAAATTTATGCTAGATTAGATTTGCCCATAATTTCCAGTTGGCTATCCCTGCTGGACTAAGAGTTTTGACGATCAGAAAATAGTAGCTCCAGGATTCAAAATTCAGTTGAAGACAAATAATCGAAGATCTAGTTCCAAACAAATCCATACCGATTTCAAGATTTACTTTGGACAACCTAATGATTAGAGAAATTTTGATCCCTTATCCCTTTATGCTCTCATTCATAGTTTCCTGTCATATTCTTTTCTCTCACACGTTTTAATTGTTGTTTTATTCCGCTCATAGTTTTATTCAATTGTTTGCTGCAGAATTAATGTTTCATGTTTTGTTGCAGGCTTAGTTCCAGGCATCGACAGAACAAAAGCAAAAATATGGCATTGCTGTGACTCCAACCGACGAGAAGCTTATAGATGTGACACTATTGCAGCTGTTGTTTCAGCTCGGAGTTGCAGCCATTGTTTTATTGATTTTATTTGCAGATCCAAGGATGGAGGCGCAAAATTTTTATATATTTTTTTATTTTTTTATTTTTATGTTTTCAGAAAATCAAAAAAATAGAAGAACTTAAAAATTTATTTCGCAAACGTATTGAAAATTTATGAGTAAATGGAAACAAATTGTAGATGAAAAATAGATTAGGTAGTTTTTGTGTCATCGTCGATAATTAAAATTCTTCCTGAAA
Organism: Larix kaempferi; assembly: GCA_027924585.1. Taxonomy (NCBI): domain Eukaryota; kingdom Viridiplantae; phylum Streptophyta; class Pinopsida; order Pinales; family Pinaceae; genus Larix; species Larix kaempferi. The sequence continues at coordinate 682,369 of BSBM01001023.1, forward strand.
TCAATTTTAGTCATCCTACTTTCTGATCCTCGCGATCGTACGAAGCGCGGAGGAGAGCATACTTATTCTAAAAAAAACTTGAAAACAATTCCCTACCTACACTATGCTAATTGGAATTTAAAAATTAATTACATGTAAGCAAATTTCCAATGGAACCATGCACGTAAAAGTAGCAGCAACATGTTCTCTTTCAAGTTCGTAAATAATAATAATCGGAAATATGTATAAACATGCGAAATTTGCTGAAACACTAAATTAACAAAATAAAAACTAAATGCGTCTAACCTGGTGCATGCTTGAAACCATTGTTCGATAAGACTTTCATAAGCGCAATTCGCCTCGCTCAGATCATGTTGCAGCTCCTCATTATCTTTCTCGATTTCCTGTTCTGATGCATAAGAATTCTCATTCGTTGGTGGAGGAGTGATTAAGCTCTCGGCCGCTGTCAAGATCTCTTCCTCGTGAGAGGAGGAGATCCCAACTTTTGCAAGGATCTGAGTGAGTTGTTCCAAACTGATACTCATGGTTAAACCATATTGTAAAAGGGATTCTTACAGCACCCAAATCAAAATCTGAAAATCACTCTTGCTGAAAACAAAACACTCTTGCTGAAACACATGAAAACCTCTTCACAGTTGCAGAAATTGAAATTGCAAAAACATGCTTGCAGAAATTGAAATTTATGCTAAATTGTAGAAATTGAAACTTACACTAAATTGCAGAAATTGAAACACACTTGCAGAAATTGAAATTTACTCTAAATTGCAGAAATTGAAACACACTTGCAGAAATTGAAATTTACTCTAAATTGCAGAAATTGAAACACACCCTTCATGCCCTTACCCATATGTCACCTCAGAGTTAGGAGCATGAATAATCACACTTGCATAAAAAAAATTAATACCTCAATCCCTTGTGCTTCCCTGGCAACGGCGCCAAAATGTTAGGTGAGTTATATGTCGTAATAATTACATTGCAGTAAATTGCCCAACTATTTACTTGTCAATCCGGGGGTACCTAAACTGACGAAGCACGTGCACTGTTTGTGCAGGACTGAAGTAGATCTAAATAATTTAATCTAATTTGCTGGAATCAAATTAATCTAGGAAAGCATGGAAACACTAACTAAGAAAGCATTGAAATTGCGTAAGAGAAATACATGTGAAGAGTTAACAACAACGACATAAGTGAGCTCACATCTATAAATCCATAATCAAATGGCAAACATGAAAGCATAACAATGGAAGCTTAAATCACATTAAGAATCTCAAATCAAAGACTAATCTAACAAGTACAAAATCCAATCCAATCCAACTTCATTACAACCCTCTTACAAGCTTAATCTAACCTAATTCCAACTTAATGGAATGGAGAGGGAGCACTCTCCTTTATACATGAGAGTCCTTAAGAAAAAGATAAGAATGCATTAATTACAGATCCATTATTCTCTCAACTACTCTCAACCACTTTCCTATTATTACAAGATATTGTGCCTTCAAATCCTCCACATATCTCTCATGAATCCTAGATAAGATATGCCAACCAAATCTTCCATGATCTTCTCCTTAAGAATAGGCTTGAATAACTATCTCCTTTGGAATGGTGTAAGAGATATTTGAGAAGTCTCTTTGATTTAATCATTCACATATTCCTACACATTACAAAGCTCACACATAATTGAGATATATATGAAAACATGTATATTTTCTAATATTGAATCATAAATTCACTCTTAATACTAAAATGAATAAAGTGGAAAATAATAATGTGAAACCCAAATGTATTTATGCAAATGATATGATGAAGGTTTAATAGGGCGATGAAATGTAAGGAATAGTGAAGGGAAAGGTGGATGAAAATACGACATTTCTGAGTCCTAACAATCCTGAAATTATGCATGTAAATAGAAGAATTGAATTAACTTCTTGTCACGATGGATTATTAACATGCATAGTTTTTGTGTGTGATAGTCAATGCAGGTAATGACAACTGGACATATGCATGTTATTCAATGAATATACTACCCTTTCTTATGCTCTAGATGACCTCTAGGGATGGTGTTGGATGTTAGTATGATGTGTATATTATTGAGGATGAGGAAGAGAGAATTGAAGATGACTTTAACATAGTGCATCACATCTTGTCTTATTTTCTTGAGATGAAAATAACACATGTCAATGCATATCCATGCACACTATCCTTGATTACACTCATGAATGAAAATACCAATGTTGGATACATGCACTCGTCTAATCCTCAATATGATCTTTGTGTCACATGTTCATTTTGCAATAGGAATGGGGTGCCTTAATGTAAATTTCTAGTATGTTCTCATAACCTAAGGGAGTAAGACCACATTTCCATGGAATGAAAGTTCTATAAAAATAATTGCTTGAGCTAAACATAACTAATAGCTTCAACGATATTGAAGAAGTAGGATCTGAAAACTAAAGGGATATGCTTGCTTATTGTTGTTATAGTCTTATGTTCCACCCAACAATAAGTAGAAGGCAACATAAATGGGAAATAGAGAAGTTCATCATTTCATTATCATTAATTAATAGTAGTTCTTCCTGGTTTCTATAAGTGGCCTAACACATTTCAATTGATATTGAATCAATTAGCTACATATTTCCAAGAGTGAAATGGAATTGGTGTGGAGGGATACTAGGTTCAATAGGGAATGATATGATATACACTTCAAAAGAGTCAACACTCAATAATTGCTATTATTTCATCATATGAACTTAAAATATTTATTTCATCAGCCCCAAGATCAAAATATCCATCGAGATTCACTTATAAAATATGATTTTTGAGTAACTATAGAGGACTATTAAGAGGATAATGACCTTGTGGGGGAGGAAACGATAACAAAATTTTAAAGGTAAGGCTATTTGTATCTAAAATTTGGAATTAATCCATATATATATTTCATTTTAGTTCATTATAGTTTGGGAATTGGAATTTAGTCAAATTTCAAAGGAAATGTGCCATATGCCAACCTTTATAGTGATTGTTTCCTTCTTTTGTCAATTTGAATCCTTGAGATAAGAAGGATTTTGAATTGCCTAGGGTCTTTATTATTGCTTCCAAATGATGGAAACCCTGAAGGTTTTGAGGGGAGAATATCCCTTATGTTTCTTTATCATTTATCTAATTGGTTTGAGGTAATGAATGAAGAAGATTAACTATCACTCGGATTGAATCGCTTCATTAAGGTTGCACTATTTTTCTTCTTATGAACCAAATTATCTCAAGGATGCAAATAAAAAAATAACAATAAAAAAGCACTTAAGACAAATCATATATCACATCAAACTAGATATTTTAATTAAATTATATTTGATTGGATAAGCATGTGTAAAAAATTCTAAATTAGTCATCAAAAGTACCAATGTCTTTGTGAAGGCCTTGGGCATAGGAGGAAACATGTAACAAAATTAAACACAATATGGGCCATGAAGGAGACATGTTGAGGACCCAACATAACCCCCTAACTAGAGGGTTGCATTCCCCTTTGCAACAAAAGGATAATTCTAAAAAAAATATTTATGTCCTGCTTAATCCTCCTCTTCCATATGTTTCTCTGTACATGATTCCTGAAGTCATATGCCATATTTATCTAAGTGATGGAATTCTGTGGTGGTACCCTACCTCTTTCTTTATATTATTCCATCTCTTCTTTTCTTCAAAATATTTTACTTATCTTATGGATTTCCATGACGGAATTGATGGAGGAGATTATGATACCTTAATCTCAACCTAATCCATCATAGATTCATTTTTAGGGTTTTAATATATAATTGTGATATGCACAAGGTAGATTTCAAACTATGTGATGGATGTGGCTCTCCCTTTTTGAGAGTAGGTGTGATATCTTCCCACCTACTTGGTGGATATCTAATCTCTTTTCCCTTGAATTCTTCATCATAGTTTCATACTGAATTATTGCTTCTTTTTGTCTCTTCTAGGACTAGGAGAAACTCTCCATCTGAGGATAACTTTGCATGGTTTCTTAATATCTCCTCAAGCTTAGTTTCCTTGACCATGATCCATAGGTTACTATGGATTTCATCTCTATATTTTTGGAACTATATTTCTCTGTTTTCTTCATGTTGAACCATGAGCATAAAGCTTTGGGTTGGAAATATCCCATATAAGGATTGGGAGACCACCTATAGGGGTGAGGCACAGTAAAGTTGTGACTATAGAACTCAGTTCATTGATGAAAGACCTCAATGAAGTCCCTTTGGTTGTCTATCTAAAAAGGGAGATAGTTGACAATCTTACCCAATTGAATTCCATTGTTCCATAAGGTGCATTGCATAGGATCTTGTTGAGGGTTTGCAAGAGAGCATATTTTATGCAATATCATTAGCCTTAGTCACATATGATTCTAATAAAATACTCCTTTAAAATATATTCTCAACCTTATCTTTTCCTTTCCAATTTTTCTCTTAAGGTTGGGTTCTCATGCTCTAGACTCTAGTTGCTCCATGTTGTCCAAATGTTGAATTTCAAGGATTTGGAAATTTTCTTTTAGGTCTGAAATCTGTTTTTCATGTTGAAGCGAGGAGATTCTTGTATGTGTGCCTTTTGTTTCCTTCCTTGAGTCTACAAGAGTCTTCCATTTAATGACCTGTGGTATTTCTTCTTATAATCGACAATCTTACCCAATTGAATTCCATTGTTCCATAAGGTGCATTGCATAAGATTCTTGTATGTGTGCCTTTTGTTTCCTTCCTTGAGTCTATAAGCGTCTTTCATTTAATGACCTCTCGCCTTTCTTATTACAATTGGGAAATTAGGTCTTTGGTATCACATTCATCTTTTTTGTATGCCTAGCCCCATGAGTTTCTTCAAGGTCTCTTATAGGGATAGAAGGGTGAACCTTTTCTACATTATTTTGTAGCAATATTTTTTGACAGAGTTTCCAAATTTCTTGCCACATAAGACCTTGTTCAATCCCTTTATCCCACTAGTAAGGGAGGAAAAAAATATATATGTGATCTAATTCCCTCACAAGAAACCTATAACAACACATGTACACAAACACATTTGGAGCAAAACACTTCAAGAATACATATGTCAAGTTTTAGGGTGATTCCATCCACAAGAGGGATCCAAATGTAAGGGCGCTCCACAAGGTTCATTTAATGCTCCTCCAAATAATCCAATGAAACTAATAATCCATGTACTCTAGTATGTACACTCCCCCCTACATCAACACTAACACAACCCAAATGTCCCTAAATAAACTCCAAGACTCCATGAAAGCTTTTAAACTATCTTGAGTTGTCTAGGACCCAATGCTCTCCTCCATGATACAAAAAACTCCTCGTAAGTAGGGTGTTCTCCAAGAAAGAAATAATATCCATGTGGCCATCATGTAGAACATCACCAAATTTATCTGTTGCCTTGGGGAAGAATATCATGCAAGAACCAAATTAAGGTCAGCAAATCACTTAGTAAGCCATATCCAATGTGCAAATCGATTATGAACCATCTAGGGGATTAACATGCAACTTGTACTCCAAATCTCAGGAAATGCCCATAAACATGATGTAAACAATTTTAGAGTAATCCAAAAGCTAACAAGAAGGGAGGTGAGGGGGAAATTCATCGGGAAAATAAGAGTCCCACAAGTAAGGGAGTGGGGGGAGAAGAAAGAGGCAATGGGGAAATGGGTTAACGAAACAATAGTAATTTTGAAAAAATAATTTTTTTTTAAACCTATATAGATTTCACAATCGAAAGGATGATTTGTTCAAAAAATTGCAAAATATTATGGTACCAGCTTATATATTCTTTTGCCTTCAAAATGTATTTAAAGAAATGGAATTTGAATAATATGGTCTCAAATAAGAAAAAAGGAAGTGAAGGCATGAACAAATTGGGTCTTTCAACAAAAGACAAAATTTTCAAAAAGTTACAAAGGCTCAAGAAAATACTGGTGTCAAATTATGAAACCTATGAGAAGATGTCCTTTTGCTCATTTAGTGACAATGATCAGTTTGTCTCTTAGTTGAAATCTTTCTTTGTATATTATATGCATCCTTGGGATATATTACCTCTTCATTAGAGTATTTAATTTCCTTAGATCCGATTGACATGTGGGCATAGTGCAAAGGTTTAGAAGATCATAAACTTTTTTACGAATGCAAAGATGGTCGAAAAGGGTCTCATCACACAATTTATGTGAATTTGAATAAAGAGGTGATGTCCACAAAAGAAAAATCCTAACCTCGTCACAATTCACAACATTTGAACATATATAACTAAAATGTTACATGCCTTGAAAAGTGAACTTTCAAGCAATTGGAATCTTGCAACCTTTACAAAAAAACACTTTGGCCATCGAAATCTTTGCATTATAAAAAAGAAGATTATTTTTGAGGTGTTAAAAAGAAAATCTTTTAAAAACTTTGTAGGAGAATTATGAGAGCACAACTTTGTGAGATTGTAAGTTTTTCCTATGACTTCCAATTGGTGAACGGTTTATTGCAGTGCATAGAGAAGAAGACATGCTCAAAGACAACTATATCTCTTTTCCACGTCATGAAATCATGATTGTCTTATGGTGAGAGGGGAACCGGATTGCATGATTACTCGCCCATGGATTTCAAATTTGGATCCTAGGAGTTGTGTTGAGTCCACAAATTTGAAAGTATTATAAGTGTCCTACTATAGAGATCAAGAAACTAATTTCTATTGAGACCAAAATTTTGCAAAAATGACATTTTTAATCAAAAGTTTGGGTTCTAATAGGAACATTGGTTTGTCTGAATTATAATCTATTAGCTTGTCTTAAACCAATATTTTATAGGCTTTTAAGATGTTGATGAACATTGGAAGAAATCATGGAAAGTTGAAATATTTTAATCCAAGAGCAAGGATCGTTGTTTTCTAGTGCACTCCACACCAAACACATCACAAAAGTGCAGATTTTGCCACTAACTTAAATGCAAGCAATACATAATGATGCATAACTGACTTCAGAACTATAGACATTACTGCACAATACTTTTTAAAAAAATCAAATCCAAAAGGTACAAGAGAGTTCTCAATTAGGTTGTACGCAATGCATGTAAGTTAACTAGTATGGAAAATCAATTTAAAAATGCAACTGCCCTTGAGTACGTAATTGCACAAGAGACAAGAGAATAAAAAAAGCATTCAATTAAAGCAAATGCAATTAGTATTATAGCATCGTCATGTTAAAATAAAGAGATCGGGCTAAAGGAAAGTAAAATTTAGTTGATGAGTTATTGGTAAAATTTAAAAGTGGGGCCCCATGCTAATCGACTTAAGGAGTTGTTGAGGCTTCAACACCCTCATAACAAAATCCTATCATTTACTTCAACTCCAATAGTTATAAGCTATACGTTGGACTACATTATACTATGGCACTTTCATTAATTTTAGATCCAAAAGAATAAATTTGACATAATAGAGAGGAAACAAGGCCTACCATTGTTCTTCACTACTCTTAAGATAATACAATTGATTGATGATGATTGGATTAAAGACACTGTTATTTATTATAGTGGAATGCCTTTTACCAAACTAAAGCATCCGTGTATTGACAAATAATGATTTAGATTTGTTAGACTTCATAGTGAAATATTCCTTCCATCTATTGACAAAAAAAAATGTGAAGGATAACCTTATTACAAATGAGAAAAACACAAAAAGACTTGAGAAATTATAAGAACAATTTGAACCTACCTAGTTACCTATCTGTGTGCCCTCTCCTTTAATATCCACTATTTTAATCAATGTAGAGGACATCTTCAGTGCATTTTGTTGTTGCTTCCCATATCTTACCCTACCTTGTAACTGATCTAATGACTATGCAACATGGACCCTACATAATTCCTTTAAACCTATATACAAACAAATTACACCCAATTCTTAGTTCATCCACCAAGATTTCATACCAGTGACAACAATAAACAAGCTTTCACTTTTCATACAAAGGAAACAAGGATGGCGATGTAACAAAGTGAGCTCAACCTCTCCCATACCTTATTGTCCTTCATTCCAACTCATACACCTTATAGTGGAATGCCTTCTACCAAACTAAAGCATCTATGTAATGCTCATTAACAAATAATGATTTTGATTTTGTTGAAATATTCCCTTCATCTATAGACCAAAAAGAAGAGAAGTGAAGAATAACCTTATCTACAAATGAGAAAAAACAAAACAAAAAAAACCTGAGAAATTAGAAGAAGAATTTAAACCTACCTACTTATCTATGTGTGTACACTCTCCTTTAATATCCACTATTGTAATCAGTGTAGAGGACATCCTCGGTGCATATTGTTATTGCGTCCCATATCTTATTCTACCTTTTGACTAATTCAATGACTGCAACATTAGACCCCTCAAGGTTCCCTCAAACTTGTATACAAACAAATTACACCCAATTCTTAATTATTCCACCAAGATTTCATGCCAATGACACCACTAAACAAGCTTTCTCCTTTCATACAAAGAAACATGGATTGGATGTAACAAAGTGAGCTCAAACTTTCCCATACCTTATTGTCCATTCATGCCCATTCACCTTTATATACTTCAATTAAACCCCTTTGTATACTTCAATTAAAAAGGGGCCGCTGTTATGGCTGGGTGGCTGGGGCGGTCGGCTGTGGCCGTCCCCACCCAGGATTGACCCCACGAACCCATCAGATTCAACGCTCTTGCAATATTGAGCCGCAGGTTACACTACACATATGAAAAAAAAAAATACTTCAATTAAAATAGAATCTTGAATTACCATGATAGCACCGAATGGACCTTAAAGGTCTGTCTTCGTACGTTGTTGTAATTATGGTAGCACTTTGCATCCTTCCTCATACGTTGAGTGGGAACTAGGCAACAATTCACCAACTTTAAAACTTTAGGTCTTATGTCTTCTTCCCAACTTTCCATGTTTAGTGGATTATTCAACACTTTGGCAGGCATAGCATAAAATGTGTTTATTTTCAGCTACATTCTTTATTAATTTTTGAAAAAGTGGTCCACCTTTGAAAGCGTAGGTGAACATTAAATGTTCCTAACAAAGAAACCAAAGGTTTACGTTCATATCTTTGTCAACTTATGGAGATAGATATGTAGTGGCAGCTTTAAGAATGTAAAGGGACATTTTTGTCTAATTGTGACCATGTTATGGTCACGTAGGGTTTGTTGTGTTCACACTTTGAATAATGATTACCACAATGTATATGTGACATTTTATGCTACCCATATGCACATGTGAAATTTAAAGTGTAACCAATTGTCTTGACATGATTTTTTTCTCAATCCCTAAAAGTCGCCCATAAAGTGAAGAAATAAAAATCAACATATGAAATCCATGAATATGTTTTTTAGACGTTTAAAAGAAAATGAAATTACTTTCTAATAAAGCATTTATCCATTTAGAAACCTATATAAAATCTACAAATTATTAAATATATTTAAAAGATTATATACACACCTGTGAATATTACATATTTTAAACATTATTATATGAAAAACAAAATAAGTAGAAAATGAAAATATTTTCAAAAGAACATTTATAGGTTAGTAAGGAAAGCTTATAGTTTGTTTTGGACAGATTGGAATTTGACACGTTTTGGTGGTGGATTGCTATTTGGAAGGTTAAGGCTCTGCATAAATAAAAAATCTTTATGTGGCTTATTCTTAGGAAGAAGGTCCTAACTTGGATAAATTAATGAAAAGAAACTTCAATGGCCTAAGCATCTGCAGCATGTGCATGAAAGAAGAAGAATCTACTTCTCATATGTTCATTCAATGTCCATATTCTAAACAGGTCTGGGCATAAATTGGAACATGCATTCAAGAAACAAGTCTGGGCATAAATTGGGAAGGGATCTCTATTGAAGACTGCTTAAGTCATTGGTTCCAAAAACCAAGTTTGAAAAAAATAAGAAGCATTCCCTTCTAACCCTGTGGGGTATTTGGTGGGCATAAATTGGAACATGCATTCAAGAAACAAGTTTGGGCATAAATTGGGAAGGGATCTCTATTGAAGACTGCTTAAGTCATTGGTTCCAAAACCAAGTTTGAAAAAAATAAGAAGCATTCCCTTCTAACCCTGTGGGGTATTTGGCGAGCTAGAAACGAGGTAATTTTTGAAGACAGATCTTTACCTTCCTTCCAAGTATCCACTCAATTTTTGGCTTTGTATGGGCTCTACAAAGAAAAATAATCATTACCAATGCAGAAAGATAGAATGTTGAAACTGATCAAAGGGAATGTTTGTCAGGGTTTTTTTTGATGGTGCTTGCGAAGGGGAAAATATAATCTGTGGCTTGGGGGTATTTTTGAATATCTTTGATTCTCAAAAGATAGAATTTAAAGTAAGTATTGGGAGAGGAACAAACAACAAAGCTGAAGGACTGGCTCTGAGGACTCTTTTGAAGCTGGCTATAAAAGAAGAAATTCAAAGTCTACAGGTTTATGGAGATTCTGAACTGTGGACAAAATTTACTAAGGGGCTAAGATCAATTTTAAATATTAACTTGCAAGGAATAGGAGCAAAAGTAAAGAGATTGGAAGGAACCTTTAATTCATTGAAGATAAACCATATCTTTAGAGAAGAAAATGAGATTGCAGATGCATTATCTAAGGAAGGAACAAGTATGCCAGTAGGGACAGTGTGCTATAAAAGGTATAGAAATGGAGTTTCCAACATAGATAACTTTGTTCTGGATTTCATGGAGTAAGTTTCAGAAGGAAGATGATTAGGAAATTAAGGAGATGTATAAATGGAGAATAGGGACAGAGGAGGAAAATATTGCATTAAAAAATCGAAGTATTTTGCAAAAAGATGCAAGCACTAGAAACTTATAACCTATCACAGACCTGGAGCAGCTGGTTACTATTGATGTAGTAATTTTGTCAGATCTTTTAACGGACCATGTTTTGCAGCAGGATCGAAGGCTAGAGCAGAGATGGAGCTGCTGTATACATTGCATTTGGCTCAGAAATTCCATAAAAGACCGAGCCTTTGAAGATTTTGAGGAAAACCAAAGCTTTATAATTCTTGAAAATGATTTGTATTGAGAAAAAATGACTAAATCTGTTTAGATTATGAACAATTCTGAATTTTGAAGAGTGCTAAAAACACATGAAGCAAGTATTTTATTTTTCAATAAATAAAATACGACTTTTCTATGGAAAAAAAAGGTTGGAAGTCAAGAAGAACTGCGTTGCCTCTTTTAACTGGATTAATTATATAAACGTGTTTAACGTGGGTGCATAAAATGCAAGTTTCATAACCGTACTATCTTAGAGAATTTGTTTTTTAATATTTCTTATGGATAAGTTATCAACGTCATCTAAAACAAATTATCAAATAAGATACTTCATTTCAAGATAACATAGAGTTATATTTTACATCATGGGTTTAATATGTAATTGACAAATCAAATCAAATCAAATCTATAATACTTTTAAAAAAGAGATTATACATTTTAAAAAGAGATTGATAGCTTTTATTTTAGAAAAATATGTGATTTTGATTATTTAGAAAATAAAATAAAGGAATATATATAAAAATGGAAACACACACATAAATGTTGTAGAGAGCATAGTATTACAGTAAAATCCAAAGTTTGTTAAATGAAATGGAAAAAGACTGAAAGCTCAAAGTAATACAAAATAGAAAAAATGGTGGTAGCTTATCTCAAAAGAGAGATTTGTCGGTTACAGTTACAACAGACTGAAAATAACCTTTTAACGTAAATGTTAAAACCTAAGAGGAAAAACCCTAAAGATCCAAAACCTTAACCTTAGGAGACGAAGTGGCAAAATGAATGTGGGCCTCTAAGAGTATAGTTGATAAATCAACTTCCTCACGATGTAGTTTTCACATCCAAACTCTGTTTGGGGTGCACAATAGCCTATTGAAAAGATCTCGAAGAGAAGAATAACTTTGGTCAAGACTTAGGGAAGCCTTCAAATACCCTAAACCGTCGTAGGGAAAAAAATAATGTTTAGGGCCTCAAAAATATCCCAGAAGTTCAGGGCATAAAAAAATGTAGAAAAACTACCAAGATGGAGAACCATTCTAAGCCAGTGGAAGAGGTGGGTGGCCACCAGTATCCACTTGGATCAATATTTTTTTTATCTAGGGGAATTGATAACTGGGCCAGTCTCGTACTCGTGTGACACAAGGTTAGTTTTGGTCTACTGCCACTATACCCCAGGTGTACCATGAGGCCCCAGACACGACACATAATGCTAGTCGAGGTTTGAACCCATGACGTTGCAAGGAGTGCCTTAACAAAACACCTTATCGCTAACTGGTCTATGCCTGAGGGACAAAATTTTTGAACAACATGGGGGTGGGATTTGATGCACTCATGTGTGCATGGGTCACAAGATCATTTAATAAAATTTCTTTGGGTGCAAATAAACATTCGATCACTACTTCAAGCTGACCCCTGGCTCTAGGCTATGCCTTCACATGAATTGAACCTTTCCCACTTCTGATAAAATTCTCGCTCTTCACCAATGAATCCAACCCCTTTGGGTCCACCTGAATCAATATGATTCTAGAAATAATTCATAATTTATTTTAAAAATCAAGACATATCGAACTTTATATATTTATATACCATTAAAGATCGAGGATTAGGTTGAATACAAAAAAATGATGGAATCCCTTTTTTGTGATTGGAAGCAATGTTATTGTGGTGATGAGGTTCTTAAATGATTCACAATAAGGTTTCATTAAATTGCAAGTAGAAATGGATTTGAATTTCAATTCACATGCACAGAGACTTCTCCATAAAAGCAACTTATCCTATACATCCCACGCCATGATGATCAAGATAAAATAAATTTTTGCAAAAGGTCGTGAGTAATCACGTTTAAAGACTCATTATTTGAAACTCCTTGTGTCATCAAACTTTAGTCGTCTTAGACATGGTGACGTGTAAATATGTAATAACATGAAGCTTTAAGCCATACCAAAAAGCATATATTGATTTTTATGTTGGATCCTGAAATTAGGCATGTAAATTGAAGAATTGAATCAACTATCTACATATGGATAGTTGGCACCGATTAAGAATTGTGTTGATTCCAAAAGAATATTCTTTACCCTTCCTAAGCCTATTGAAAGTAAACATATATATTTTTATCACATTTCATGAGGTACATCCATTAAGGAAAAGATCATCGTTAACTTGGTTAACTCTGTTGTTATCTACCGTTTTTACCTTTATTTACACAAAAAATACTATACTTGATATTCATTATGTGAATCAAAGTATACAAATCTTATCAGTTCAAAGCAATTGACATGACTAAATTCATTGTTCTCCCATTCATATTCTTCTCAAAATACCTCTCAATACTAGCCTCCAAAAATTAGTAATTCTTGTTGACTTATAAAGACCACCACCCACTCACTGAAAACACTATATACTATAGTCCACCAACATTATAGCTAAACCAACCTCTACATAACCATAGAAAATCTTCCAGAATTGACAAAAAACAAAAGATAGATCCATAATAGCCCAACATATTCATCCACCAACAACCCCAACAGGGTAACAGATAGATGATTACAACTATCAAAATCAATAAGTTTTTCAAACTTCTATCAGAATATAGAAAGCGTTCCCTGAGACACCATTCTTTTATCCTTCAATTCTTCAAAGTGGATTGTTCCTTCTACCAAATTCAAATCATGTTTTGAGAGAGCCACTGCTTCAAAGTTAAACTCTCTATAAACATGTTGGAAATGGATATTAATAAATGTTTCTTGAAGTCTTCATATTTTTACTTTCCATCCCTCTAGTAGAACCACCTCCAGTTGACCTTCTGGCTATACCCAGTCAATGATTACTTTGATGTCTCCGACAACCTGCAAATTAGAAATATGTTTGTGCAAAAAATGAAAGGCCCCACAATGCAAGAAGTTCTCCTTTGGTATTTGTTCCTCTACCACATCCCATTTGTAGCTTGAAGAAATGAGAATCACTGAATTCAGTAGCATACCAACTCCAATGTTATAGTAGATTCATCCAACGTTATGCCAGTATCCATTTGTAAGAAAATTAATGGGAAACCAATTCCATCTCCTTCACATATCATACAATTGGACAGGTCTGATGTTAAAGTCACAGGGGAGATGAAAGATGTACTAATCAGATTATCGGCGGATCCGAGGGTATGTCAATTCGTAGATATCATGGTAGTGGATATACCTGAAGCCTATGGTTTAATATTGAGCAGGGGATGGTCTACAAAACTGAATGGTTATTTTGCAACATATTGGTCTCACTTATGGTTACCATATCAGAACAAACAAAATCAGATCAAGGTACTCAGAGAATCTCATATGAAACAAAATGTAACTCAGTTGGAGGAAAAGAATGAGCCTGTGAATTTTTCATCTTCGGTTTTGGGGAATTATTTTTTAGAAATTGAACCAGGAAAATATTAGACGAAACATGTTAGCCATGATTCAGACAAACAGTCCGATCTCCTTCAATTCTCACGGACTGACGATATTGATTGTAACATAGTAGAACTAGTTATTGACTTAGGAAATAATACTGACGTAATTAAAATAGAAAATAAATGTTGGATTTTGTACTTTGATGGTTCCAAAACATAAGAGGGATTCGGATCCGGTTGTGTTCTGGTTGATCCTGAAGGAAACAAGCAATTTCTCTCTTGTAGGCTAGAGTTTGAATGCACAAACAACACAATTGAATATTAAGCTCTAGTTCAAGGTTTAAAAAGAGATATTAATTTGAATATCAAGAATTTAAAAGTCTTTGGTGATTTAGAAATAGTTGTTAGACATATAAGAATTACAATCCATTGTCTGTCTCCACACTTAAAAGGATATCAGTTTGAAGTCTGGAATTTGATTTCACAATTTGATGCTTTAAATATAAATGTTATTCCTATATTACAGAATGTTGCAGTTGAATTATTAGCTACTTCTGCTTCTAGATTAGTGCCAACAAATAACAAATGCTCTATCGAATTGATTTTTCAGGCAATCTGTAACTGATAATGTCACAAATATGAGGGTGTTTGATGATGATGAACAAATCATCAGTTTCTTGACGAATGAACATGTCTTCAAAGAAGCCATAATTGATGAAGATGAACATGATTTGGATTTGTAGAATAAGGACACCAGTAAAGGAAATTTTATGCCGAAAGGAGTAAGAATTCTTGAAGGTCTTTTTGATTTACAAAACAAATTCAGAAGACCAAGAAATGTCAAGACCAATAGCTCCTCGATGCAGCATGAATTGGTAAACTTGGGTACAAAAGTTGAGCCCAAATATATTAATCTAGGTAAATGTTGTTCACCAGGAGAAAGGAGTAAGTTCATCAAACTTTTCCAGCAACACAAAGATGTTTTCGCATGGACTTACAAAGATTTGAAAACATATGACACACGCATTATACAACATGTGATACCCATGAAACCAGGTGTGAAACCATTTCAGCAACAATTACGAAGGATGCATCCAACACTCGAACCATTAATACAAAAGGAATTAAAGAAATTGCTGGATTCTAAGATTATCTTCAAAGTTCGACACTCTAAGTGGGTGGATAATCTGGTCCCAGTACGGAAGAAATCAGGAGAAATAAGATTATGCGTCGACTTTTGAAACCTGAATAGAGCGTCGGACAAAGACAACTATCATGTGCCACCAATGGAGCAGATCTTACAAATGGTATCAGGCTCAGAATTGTTCTCCCTATTAGACGGATTCTCTGGTTATAATCAAGTATTGGTGCATGAACAAGATCGATTAAAAACTACATTTTGTACGAAGTGGGGAATATTCACGTATCGAAGGATGTCTTTTGGCCTAATGAATGTTAGATCCACATTCCAAAGGGCCATGGATATTACATTTCGAGGATTATTTGGCCACTGTGTGTTCATATACTTAGATGATGTAACAGTTTTCTCCAAGAAAAGAGAAGACTATGTTTTTCATTTAAAACACATTTTTGACCGTTGCAGGAAATATGGTATATCTCTGAACCCAAAAAAGAGTGTTTTTGTTGTTCTTGAAGGAAAATTTTTGGGTCACATCATCTTGAAAAAGGGAATCTCAATAGATCCAGAGAGAGTTGAAGCTATAACTCAAATTCCCATTCCCCATAACAAAAGGGCTATGCAATCATTTATGGGAATAGTTAATTTTGTTCGAAGGTTTGTGCCTGATTTCACGAAAAATTGTTAAACCTTTGCAGCAAATGGTGAATCAAAGTGTGTAATTTAAATGGACACACATCGAGAAGATTGAATTCAAATACATAAAGACTTCCATAGCTCATGCAAATTCTCTGAGGATTCCATATTTTGAAAAGGATTTTATCATATACAACTTTGGTTCAAATACTTCTCTCGCATTAGTGCTCACTCAAAAAGGGGAATCCGCAGACGAATATCCAATATCTTTCATGAGAACTGGGTTAAGAGGAGCCAAACTAAATTACCTAGCCGTAGATAAGCAAGCATATTCAGTGTTTAAGGTAGTAAAACAGTTCATGCCATACATTCTAAAAAACAGAACGAAAGTCATAGTACCTCACCCGGCTGTCAGATCTCTATTTGTGCAAAAGGAATTGGGGGAAAGAAGAGGAAACTGGGTGACTGCTTTGCAAGAGTATGATTTAGAATTCAAGCCAACCACTATCGTTAAAGGTTAGGGCCTGTGTAAGTTGATCACTGAAAATTCAGCCAACGAAGATCAGGAGTGGGAAAATGAAGCTGAATTGAATCTAACCGAGGTATGTCCTATCTTCAATGCTCCAGAATCTTGGTATAGGGATTTGGTACACTACTTACAACAAGGATACCTACCAGGACACTAGAGTCCTAAGCATAGAAGGGAACTCCAATTAAAATCAACATCCTATCAGATTATAGACGGAGTACTTTTTAGAAATAATCATGATAGAGTTTTTCTTAGATGTCTCAAGAAAGAAGATGTTGATATATGGTCAAAGAATTATATGATGGCCCTACAGGGGGACATTATTCTGGTGATACTGCTGCTCATAAAATAGTAAGAGCAAGATATTATTGGCCTACTCTTTTCAAATACTCTCATGCTCATGCCAGAAAATGTGATGTATATCAAGGAGTGTTGGAAGATTGCCAAAAGCAGTAGGACCATTGCAGCCAGTTGTTATCTCTGAACAATTCGAGCAATGGGGCATAGACGTTATTGGGGAAATTAATCCAAATTCTTCGCTGCAACACCGGTATATCCTCACAGCTACTGATTATTTCACACGGTGGATAGAAGCTGCTCCTTTGTGTAAAGTGAACGAATACGCAGTCATTGGATTTCTGCAAGAAAATATCATAACCAGGTTTGGGGTTCCAATTTCTTTAGTTTTTGATAATGCAACTTACTTCTCATCTGTTAAATTAACCGCATTTGATTATGAAAGAGGAATTAAATTGTATTACTCAACAAATTATTACCCCCATGGAAATGGACTAGACGAATCTACAAGCAAGAATCTCATCTAAATCCTTAAGAAAATTGTTATTGAGAGTCAGAGGAATTGGCATACAGCCATTCCAAAGGCTTTATGGGAAGATAGGGTTACTACAAAAAATTCCTTAGGAGTCTCCACTTATACGCTAGTTTATGGGAAAGAAGATATACTCCTGCCTAATATACTACTCCCATCCCTACAATTATCCCAAGCCTCCTGAGGTTCCAGTAGTGAAATACTACAGTCGCGAATTGATACCCTGTTGAAACTTGAAGAATCATGGAAAAAGGACAAAGATAGATTCCATCAACACCAAGATATTATCAAGAGGTGGTTTGATAAACAAAAGTCCGGAAAAAGAATCTTTGAGGTAGGTGACTTAGTTCTGAAGTGGGATCACCCACATGATGAGAAGGGAAAGCATATGAAATTTCAACAATTATGGCTTGGCCCTTACCAGATTGCCGAAAAGATTGGCTTGCCGACATAAAAATTGCAAGATTTACAAGGGGAGGAAGAGAATCCCCCAGTCAATGACCTTGCTTTGAAACAGTACTTTACTTAGGATTAGGAGCACGTTTGTACATAAATAAACTTTGCCTTTCTTTATTTTTAGAATTTGTTGTTTTCTGTTTTGATTAGTCTAGTTTTCCTTGTTTTCTTTTCATCAGCTTCTTTTGTTTGCTTATTGTTTGATCCCCTTTATTTCATTTAAAATAAACCCCAGCTCGACATACTGGTATGTGGAAATATAGGACTCTGAACAATCCCAAAGGAATCTCCTGAAAAGTCAGAATCTACTTATAAAAGGAAGTTTGGCTCTATGTGACATTGTTATTTGCTAATCAGTTTTAGAAAGGGAAAATCTGCTTCAGTTTCATAATTGAGTCATGTAATCCCCGTAAATTAACTAAGACTTATGATTTTTGAATTACTATCTTGGGGTTCCATTCATCTCACTTAAATAACCATCTTAGGCAGCTCCCTATGATGGACCCATGGAGAGGAAGTAGGTCTCACAGATGTATGGCATTTAAAATGATCCCATGCTGCAAATTAAAAGCCCAAAGAGCTTACATCAAAGATTCACATTTCCAGAAAATTTCATCCCATCAAAGAAATGGTTGTAAAAAATGAAGATATCTAATCAAGAAAGTTTCCCTAATAGTCAGCTCAGCAAGGTCTTTCTCCGTCCATGAGCAGGACAAGCAATTAACTCTCTTGCTCACAAAAAAAGGACATTATGGATGGAAGGACCCAAGTCAAATGTTGAAGATTGAAGAAATCTATCATGGAAGACTCAGACGACAAAATTTGTCAATAAAGAAAGCATCTCTAGAAATGATGACAACATGGGAATGAGGAACAAACGAATACATATGTGTGATTTTGTTATGATCCCGTGGAGTCCTATTTAGCAGGAACCCGAAAGATGGAACTAAAATGAAACCCACATTTTTGGCCCCGGGAGAGTGGTCAAGAAGTCTAGTTCAAGGTTACCCTTATTCCCCAATGACCAATGTGATAGAAGTAAGACTACTCCCCTGTATGAAATCTGGTTTTTTAAAAACATTATGTTATATAAGGGTCAACAACATGTAAGTTTTCCTCACCTTAAAGAGGGATTATTCAGAGATATGTGTTCACCAGCGAATAGCCAATTGTTGTTGCTGCAACCTAATCCCCAATTTTTTCAAAAAATTATAGGGCCCCTCCTTTTCGACACCTAGATTTTTCTTAAAAAATATTGAAGAACAAGTCTTTTTCAGCCTAAGTACAAACTCAAGCTTTTACTCCAAAATGGTCGCAACTTTTTGACTAACTCTCATCGACTGTTTCGTAGCTTTTAGATGAGTTAACGTCAACCGTTTCATAGCTTTTAGATGAGTTAGAGTCGACCGTTTCACAACTTTTAGATGAGTCTTCGTTAATCGTTTCGCATTTTGTGGCGAATTGCGCCGATCGTGTCGCAACATTCCGGCGATTCGGTGCCGACCAGTCGCGGCATTCAAGTTATTTTTCGCTAACCACTTCGCTTTTGTTTGGCAAGTTGGCGTCGTTCTTTCACAGCTTTAAATTTCAGAAAATCACACCGACGGTTCATAGCGATCGAGCCACTTCGCCAAGCGGTCGCCGTAAACAAAAGAAAATCATGCCGATCATTTTGCAAGCCCTGGGCCAACTGCGCCAATTGTTCACGGTTTTCGAGCCATTGCCACCGACTGTTCGCAGCGACGCGGTAAGATATCACCAACCGTTTCACGACAAATGAAGACTATACACCGAAACGGTCGATGGAGTTGGTTTTGACACAGTGAAAAGGGGGCGCGGTCGTTAATGACCCCACCTATAGAAACCATGTTTGCATTAATGATAGGGGATTTTGTTTTTATATATATAGTGAGGGGGGTTATTTATTTTTTACCACCATTTGAACTAGAGAAAACGCCATTTTGTTTTACCATCACTCGCTAGGATCTCAACGTTTCTGAGCTCACATTCTCGCCCAGTGCACGACTGACAGGTAGGCAACTTTCAACCCTTGTTTTATTCTTCTAATTGTTTTGGTTTGGTTGTTTTACTAGACGGGTATAGAGGGTCCTTTTGGGGTTAGGGTTTATCCTGTTTCATTTTCAAGTATGCCGTGGCCTCACCCAATGAGGTTTTCTTGTATCTAGCAGCTCTCTGTAGCCCCCGTACCCTTTGATTCATATAAACAGTTGAGAGGGAGTCAGTTGAACGGTGAGGATGTTGGTTTGATTTTCATTTACCCCTGTGCGACCACGAGCTTAACTGAGCTTGCCTTCTTAGGGTTGCCCCTTTCCTCTCCATTAAAAGGACGAGGCCCTGGGTATGCATGAGCAACACTGCTCTCATGCACGCCCAAAGCTACAATGTTGTGTTTTGAAAGAATTTAACCTTATTTGGACTGTCGGGGGCCATGCAAACTTAGGGGGTTTAGATAGCGGAACGAGGGATGTTTGGACATGCCTCGTCATTGGTTGCATTTTCAGTCAAACATTGTATTGCAAGTAGTTGTGTTTTTCACTTGTGAAGGAATTATGTTTACCCTGTTGATAGACAAATGCTTAAAGTTTCATTATTCTCAACACTGTGGTTATTTTCAATCTTTTTGGTGAAATGTGAATGCAGAAAGGGCAGTTGATTATGCACAGTTTTGATGGATTCCATATAACATGTGTAGTATATCTTAAGTTCAATAGAAGAAGCCTAATTTTTTTGCAACTAATTTTGCACTGTGTATTAACGAATTTCCTCGCATGGTTTTTATCGAGTTAAGTTGTGACAGATTATCATTTGCATACTCACTAAAGCTGAACGAACGTTAAAAGTTGCATGAATTTATTTATTTATTTATTTTTATTTATTTTTTATTTTTTATTTTTATTTATTTTATTTTTTATTTTATTTTTATTTATTTATTTTATTTTTATTTTTTATTTTTATTTTTATTTTTTTTATTTTTTATTTTTATTTTTTTATTTTTTTATTTTTTTATTTTTTTTATTTTTTTTATTTTTTATTTATTTATTTATTTTATTTTATTTATTTTTTATTTTTTATTTTATTTTATTTTATTTTTATTTTTATTTTATTTTATTTTTCCAGTTAATCAACCACTGTTTTGTCTCCAAATTGTTTCTTCTGTAATACTTTGCACACATTATTTCGGAGAAGATAGGCTGCTAACCATACATAAATTCAAAAGTGACTGAAAACCTTATTTTTCTCATGGATAAAACAGACAATCGAAACATTCAAATGTTAATATCATTTCTGCTCATTTATACCATGAGTAATCAATTGTTTATGAATAATTTGTTCCCTCATTTGCTCAATTTTGTGTCTCATCATACTTATGCATAAGCGTTCTGCCAAGAAAAATTCTAGGTCAGCTGAATTAGATTCGGACGTTGAGATATTATTGGATACCTCACTACAGACAATGTTCGGAGACACCCAAGCCGTGACAGGGACCACCCCAAAATTCAAATGGGGCGAACTATATAGAGCTATCAGAGATGAGAATGTCCCTGACGCTTCCATTGAAGAATTAATGATCTACCAAGACATAAATAAGTCCGGCCTCCATAAGGCAGCTATGTGCCCATAATTATTCTTGTGCTTAGAAGTCATCGGGTGGATCTTGCCCCACGTAGATGTTAACACGAGGATCATCTTAGATGTCAAAGGAGAAGGGCTTGCATCCTTCCAACCACTTCACATAGCTGCAGCTACAAGCTTCCTTCCCCTAAAATCATGTTGACCGATGATTGGATAGCTGGGGCCAAGATGGATAATTTTGAGTATGCTAATAAGATGAAAGTCACTGAGAGACAATTGAGACCAAGAGCTAGTGGGGAATATGATATTCAATATTTGAGGACCCCGTATAGAATCCTAGCTCTGATGTTAAGCAGGGTTTTTGTCTTAGCAAGCGGAAGTACATATAAGCTCAGCTGGGTACTAGTAATGTACCATATTGCCACACATGATGTGATTTTCAACTAGGCAGATATCATCTCCGAGAGTATGGTGTCACATATTTATGCAGCACAAGGAGGACTTACCCAGAAAAAAAAAGAGATGAATTTTTCATGTCCTCTTACGTCTTGGATTTCCTATTGATCGAACATCCTTTCCCTGTTTTGGGATGTGTTTGGAAGCTGGCTGAATCTCCCCTCTACGTAGCCTATCAGATGACATGGGCTCACAAATACGCAAGTAACTACAAGCTCATTTGTGAGGGGTTGATCATGCCACTATACCATCCAATCTTCAAAGAAGAGCCGAATTGTATGTCAGAGAATGCCTTGTCAGTTATCGAGGAACATGGATATTATTACTTCTTTGTAGAGGGAACGTATATCAGGATGTACGGGGGAACCCAACCCCCTTCTCTATTGCCTTAGTATGCCACTGATTTTGTTGTACATACAGAGGTCGTGAGACAAGTTTTCATCAATGGGATTGGTAGGTTTCTTCATGACAAGAAGAAGGATTCCTATCCACAGTTGCCATTTACTATTGGAGCATACAAATTCCCAAAGGAAAAAGAGGCTAAGGATTTTGTTAAGGATTTAGAGGCCTTTCATTTTGGGACAAAGATTTTCAGAAGGCACAATAGCGAAGGTAAGGTAGCTGCCCATTGTGCTTCCTGGAGGATCACCTTTGAATATGCACATCTTTTCTTGAAAGATGAAGAAGTGTATCGGAGTGCAAGAAACATGACCGAATTGAACAAGCGCTTTCGTCCCAAAAGTGGATCCGGTTCCAGTTCTAAAGCTAACATTCTCAAGGAAATAGAGAGGAAGCAAAAGGAGGACGTAGAAAGGCAACAAAAGAATGAAGTCATAAGGCCGAAGTTAGCAGAAGATGAGAAGAATCTATTGGAAGAGGCCAAAAGAATGCAAAAGGAAGAAGCCGAAAATATCTAGAAAGAATAGGCTGACAGAATTCAGAAAGAAGAGACTGAAAGACTCTGAAGGGAAGAGGCTGAAAAGATCCAGAAAAAGGAAGCCATAAGGTTGCAAGAAATGAGAGAAAGAGTAGATAGAGAAGCATCCGAACAACAAAAGCAAAAGGAGGAAGAAAATTCCAAGGAAGTTGTGGAATAGAGAACCCCGAACATGAAAGATATGGACACAGACCCACTAGAGATAATCACCATAGGACACTTCCCACTTCGGTAGCTCGGTCTCACCCCATTCACCCCATCGAAGCAGCACACGGTAGCCATATTAGACACAATATTTTTCAACTCAACAAGAAAGACTATCATGAAGAGGTCGGAAAAGAGACTGAAATTACCAACCCACGCAAATGTTGTTACTATTCAGGAAAACACAATCTTAGAGGGTACTCACAGGGACCCCAAGCTCGTAGCATCTATCAGTGTAGCTGCTACGCAAGCAAGTGTAGACAATGTTGACAAGTTGATGAGTGACGTGGAGAGAAAGAAAGAGAAAATGCTCAGGTTGAAAGATAATTTGGTGAAAATATGGGGAGAAGGAATAGAACTGAAAAGAAAGCATGATGCCATTCTATCCGAGAAGGAAAGGATAGTGGAGGAATACCAGAGTTTGGAAACAAAAAATGATGCAGTAACTATGTAGTTAATGATTACGGAAGGCGAGAAAAATGACCTAGAAACTTGCATCAATGAATCAGAGAAAAGAGGCATACAACATGCAGTAGATTGAAGACTTGAAGGTTCAGTTAGAGGAATTGATAGAGGAAAAGGAGCTTATGATGGAACAACTAAAACTTGTGAATAATAAGAAGCAAGACTTGACTCCTTTTCATGAGCAAGCATGTGACATTCATAATAAAATTTATCATTCACAAGAACTTATCACCGAGGAAGTCTGCAAGATGAAGATAATGATATCAATGATGGGGGAAATTGATGTTGAAGCTCTGAGAATTAGGTGGAAGTTAGTACACACCATGGATGAGATTAAGAACCAAATGGAATGGAGAGAAGGGAAATGAGGATTCCCTGAGTACTTTCCTCACAATACCACTGCAGATTTGAATATGGACTCAGGCCTCCTTGAATTCTGCAGAAATATTGGTCTACAGATTAATAATAAGATTCTGAAAACTATCAAGAGGTGCACAAAATTTTACCAGAAAATTCATCAAATCCATGAAAAGTGTCAGCTGGTTGTGCCTTCAACTATGGAAGAATTTCCTGATAGGGGTCGGCACCTATCGGAGTTGCAGAACGTGCTGAGTGATGATCTGAACTACATTAAGAAGCCGGACGTGCTAAAAGGAGAATACCTTCATCATTTCATTGGGCAAGATTCCATTAATGCTTACTTTTTAGAAGACGGATACAAGGTAACGATTGAAGGAGTAAATTGTGTAGAAGCATAACTATATAATCATGAGATCACTTTGAAAATGGTGGACCTCGTGCGAAGTAATATTATTGCTGAAGAAACTAACATGTGGGCCAAATACATTTCTGATTTGGAAAGGCTAGCTGGAAATTAATATTTGTATTTTCTTTGTATAAACACTAAAAGACAAAATTTTGGGAATCCTTAGGGTTAGGGTATGTGAAGAGTCACTAGAGGAAATTTTTTTGTAAGATAAATAGAGGAAGATAATACAGATGTAAGGAATTTTTGCTAGCACAATAGAGCTGGACCATTTTTGTAAGAGAACTAATTTTCTGCTTAATAAGAAGGATTTGTTTGTTGGGGAAAGCTGCACAGAGATTTTTGACTCGAATGTGTTGAATGCTTAATGTGGAACTATTTCTTCTTGCATCCATAAATCATACTGTGAGATTGTTCTAACTTTATTGAACTAATTCATTGGTGATGAATGATTTTACTTTCTATGCAAAGGTTTATGTGTAAATGAGTAATAATTGTTTTAATTATATTAGAGCTATCTTTGGTATTCTTTCTGCTGTAAATGTGAATGTTGTGTTGAAATAGCTATCTGTTAGACTTGTATTTACATTTCTCACAATATTACTCTTAATTCAAACTTCTTCCCTGCAGGGATAAGATAGGATATGATAGTTAGTTTAGATTAGATAATAATTGAATTGATTTGATAGAGGTGATAAGACGGGAGGTAAGAACCTACGCATCACTTGTGAGGCTTCTACCTGTCAATTTCGTGCATTTAATTAGGGCACTTGCATATCATAATTAAAGATAAAATTACATAAACGGTGAACCGGGCCGCAACCAGTAAAGAACTTTAATAATCACACACACGGTAGTCGGATTGTTAACCGAACAGATTCCCCACACCAAACGGTGAGTGATCTAATTGGGCTTGCTTACTGGGGAGAATCCCTACTGCTTGGCGCTGCGAATTTCGGGGCATCAACATTTTTGGTGCTAGAAGGAGGGACGCCAGTGCATGGCTGGAAGAGGAGACCAATTTGTACGGAAATATTCCTATGGAAACCCAATTGAAACAACTATACCATAAGACTTCATTCTGGAACCAAAAGATCAAGAAAATCTAAATTCTGGAGGTGAACATCAAGAACCTCTGTATGCTGTCCCTTTTGAAGAAGTAGACTATTTCCACAGACCTACACGTTCTTATGTGAGAAAAATTGGGGGATTAAATGTTATTCCCGCATTACCCAGAAGGCTTGTTCCTAAGAAAGAAATCCAATACACTAGAGTTTCGGTGCTTGTAGATAATTTGGAAGAATTGTTGGATTTATATTTGCAAGAAATCGTAGAGCCTCTTGATCAGTTGAGTCTTGAATCTCCTCCAACTCGGGAGATTCCTCACACCCCACCACATTCACCACCTCATTCTCCACCGTGAATTATGGCTGGAAATGTAACTGTATGGAGAGCTAGGGGACCACTTAATTTGGTTGCTCCCTTGCACAATTTTCCCAAACACCCAGAGCAAGTGTTTCCCAAGTTTGATCCTGGAAAAGGCGTTTCTGCTGAAGATCACTTAAAGAGTTTTTACTTAGCTCTGAATATTTTAAATGTTGAACATGAAGATGTGGTCTGTAGACATTTCCCCTACACATTTGAGCCAAGGGAATCTTCTTGGTATTTTAGTTTACAAGATAATTCCATAGCAGATTGGGATGGTTTTGAAAGATGTTTTTTAAACAAATTTGGAAATCAAAATACCGTTGCCACACTCATGAAAGAATTGTTATCTATGAGAATGGATAAGAAGGAGAAGGTGCAAGAGTTTAATCAAATATTCACTACTCTGTTAAATCATTTTAGTGCTACAACAAAACCAGCTGAGGAATCCTTGGAAGAATATTATACCACAGCATTGTATCCACCTATAGCCATGTTTGTTAAAAGGGAAATTAAGGCTATGTTAGTAGAAAATTATGAATAGTCTAAGAAAGTAGAAGCTGAAATGGATAGTATTTCGAAACATGCATTAGAATTGGAAGTGAAACCAACAACCAGCAAGAAGCTTCTGATATTATCCAGACCTAAGGAAGAGCCCTTGAATGAACTGGAAAACATGGTTAAAATGATACATAAATTATTAAACAAAATAGTCGATTTAGAGAAAGCGAAGGGAGCTATTACATATAGAAAACCATTTAATCCCTTCCACAAGAAAAGGAAAGAAAGTGGATAGTATTTACCACCTATTACTAATTCTGTTGTCTTAAATCTGAATGAGGTTGGCATGGAACATTTCTGCACTTTTCATCAAGAACACCATTCTGAAAAGAGCTTCCCACAATGGATAAACTCAATGACATTAGTAATGAATCAATTGTTAGATGCACAACTCACAGATCAGGAAGACGTGGAATAAGATCAAACAAAAGAGCAAGAAGAGCCAACTAAAGAGACCACGATGGTATTATGGGACTGGGCACCCACTTTGGGGTTGAATGAAGAAGAGAAAGAAGAAGAGGTCCAAGTATCATTGATGAATATTACCACTAGAAGTAAAGGACTGATAGCGGATCAAAGCATGGTGTTTCCTAAGGTGAATATCACAAAGGAAGCTCCAAAGAGAAACATTGGTACCACCCAACCTCAACCCAAAGTGAATACTAAAGTTGTGAAAGAAACAAGCCGAGTAATAAATAAACAGGAAAAATCCATAGTGAACAAATCTGGAAATGGTGGGAAAAGCATGAAAGAATACAACATGGGGTATGATATTGTGGAATACATCAAGAAAACTAAAGCAAACATATCTTTATTTGAATTATGTAATCTTCCCCAGCAGAGAAAGAAATTGCTAGAAGTTTTTGACCCACAATCAAGCAGTACATTAGAAACCGTTGAGTCTGATACTGAGATCAATGAAGCAAGCATTGGTGGAAAATCAAAATCACAGACTATGCCTTTCATGTTAACTTTTGAAACCTTTAATAATAATGTACATAATTGCTTAATAGATTCTGGATCTTCATCCAATGTTATGCCAGTATCCATTTGTAAGAAAATTAATGGGCAACCAATTCCATCTCCTTCACATATCATACAATTAGACAGGTCTGCTGTTAAAGTCATAGGGGAGATGAAAGATGTACTTATCACATTATCTGCGGATCTGAGGGTATGTCAATTCATAGATATCATGGTAGTGGATATACCTGTATCCTATGGTTTAATATTGAGTAGGGACTGGTCTACGAAACTGAATGGTTATTTTGCAACAGATTGGTCTCACTTATGGTTACCATATCAGAACAAACAAAATTAGATCAAGGTACTGAGAGAACCTCATATGAAACAAAATGTAACTCAGTTGGAGGAAAAGAATGAGCCTGTGAATTTTTTGTCTTCAGTTTTTGGGAATTATTTTTTAGAAATTAAACCTGGAAACTATCAGACGGAAGATGTTAGCCATGATTCAGACAAACAGTCTGATCTCCTTCAATTCTCACGGACTGATGATATTGATTGTAACATAGTAGAACTAGTTACTGACTTAGGAAATAATATTGACGTATTTAAAACAGAAAATAAATGTTGGATCTTGTACTTTGATGGTTCCAAAACACAAGAGGGATCCAAAGTCGGTTGTGTTTTGGTTGATCATGAAGGAAACAAGCAATTTCTCTCTTGTAGGCTAGAGTTTGAATGCACAAACAACACAACAGAATACGAAGCTCTAGTTCAAGGTTTAAAAAGAGCTATTAATTTGAATATCAAGAATTTAAAAGTCTTTGGTGATTCAGAAATACTTTGTAGAAAGATAAGAAATACAATTCATTGCCTGTCTCCACACATAAAAGGATATCAGTCTGAAGTCTGGAATTTGATTTCACAATTTGATGATTTTAATATAAATGTTATTCCTAGATTACAGAATGTTGCTGCTGATTTATTAGCTACTTCTGCTTCTAGATTAGTGCCAACAAATAACAAATTCTCTATCGAATTGATTTTCATGCCATCGGTACTTGATAATGTCACAAATCTTAGGGTGTTTGATGATGATGAACAAATCATCAGTTTCTTCCACTGCATTCTGGTGTCTGTGTGGTTCTTCCACGTACTCGTTGGTATATAGATCGGCCTTTCGCATACTTTTATGGTATATCGAAAGGTTCTTTCACATACTCGACAGTATATAGGAAGTCCCCTTTCGTACGGTTGTGCATTAGACATCACTACTACGGATTTGAGCTCCCACGCACGTTGCGTATATTGGGAGACCCATTTATCATCCTGGAACTATCCGAGTAAACCTATTGGCGGTCTTATTGTTGCAATACACCGAGAACAACACTCAGGGAGATTAGTACGCACATACTGCTAGGTAGTCGGGTTATACGGTCAGGGGTATAGTACAAATCCTCCCTGGTTAGTACTCTGAAATATTGGGTTGAGTATAACTATTGGACTCTACAATATATCGTGAGTTGCAATGATTTGAAAAGCCTGTGAGAATCTAGCTTATTTATCCATCCCTTTCACAGACTACTTGTTTCTGTTAGATTTAAGTAGTGTTTGATTGTGTGGTAATTTAGAGGTTCTTATAGAGTTTATATATGGAAAACTCTTCCGGGACTACCAACCAAGAGACCCCTTTTCAGGGCATGTCTTTTGTTTCTCCTCCATATGGAGTGTTGGTTCTCCCTTCATGGCCACCTTGAGCCTTCTTGGATTCAATATAGGATTACCAGTATGGTTATTCTCCAATCTGGTTATCCCAAATGCAGTGATTGTTTCGGATCTCATCCCCCCCCCCACAAGAGCATCAACCTCACGTTGATCTTTTTCCTTCTTTGACAAATGTTGAGTTTGTTTCCCTTTCTTCCTCTTCGCCTGCTGAAAGCCATGACGTTAGTAATCAGGTGGATAAGAAGAAGAAGAAAAGGAATGCTAAGAAGAAGAACACTAAGCAGAAGGTCAAAAATCCAACCCTTGACCATCATGTTGGAAACCCACCAGCCACTGATTATCATGCTGGGAGTATTGATGTACCTGTTTTGAATTTGTGTAAACCTAATTTCCCTTGCAGGCTTTTCAAGGGGCCCCATTTAATTAAGGATTTACCTGATGTTCCAAAGGTATTAGAAGTATGGTCGCAATATTCTGAACAACTCGTATCATCAGCCTCTGAACATCATACTAATGATACCTTGTCAACCAACAATTATTTGGTTAAGATTCAGAGAAGTAAAGTCAAGAATCCTTGCTTATTATGTAGGGACATGCATTGTACTTACCTTTTTCCTCGCATGGACTAATATTCACGGTTGTTGGAGGATATTTTTGTGTCTCAATCATAACCTCCAACAACTTGTATTAAATTTCATCTTGACTTGCCATTAGTTGATTAAGCAGTCGATCTAGTTTCATCCTCGTTCAATCCCACTCTTCCCTTAAAGAGTGAAACATAAGTGTTCGATCTAGTTTCATCCTCGATCGATCCCACTCTTCCCTTAAAGAGTGAAACCCAAGTGGTCGATCTAGTTTCATCCTTGGTCGATCCTACTCTCACATTAGAGAGTGAATCTAATATCGTTCCAGTTCTTATCGTTAATACAGATTCTACCATGCAGGGGGGAATTACTCCTTCTATTACATGACCCCCCCAAGTAATGAGGTTTACGGTATCCTGCCTTTGGTTCTGAATCAGATGATTTTTATCGATTGGAATGGACTCTCTGCACCTCACCTTCCTTCCTATATATCTTTTGAAATCATTATACAGGTTGGTCATATAGATGTACCTTATACTATAGTTGATGAAGGTGTTGCAGTCAACATTTTGTCCTCAAATGCTTGGTAGGATATGGGTTCTCCACAGCTTGTGCCCATTAGTCAGAATCTGTTATCTTTTAATAGGGGAATCGGTCAACCTTTGGGGGTTGTTCCCCAGTTTCCTATTTCGTTAAGCAAAAAAATGGTATTTATTGATGTTTTGGTAGTTCTGAGTCCTTTGTATTTTAATATGCTCCTGGGACGAGATTATGTCTATGTGATGAAAGCTCTCATGTCCACACTCTTCCAAGTGTTGTCTTTCCCTCATGACGGATGCATTGTGACTATTGACCAGCTTTCGTTTCTTGAATCTCATCTGACTACTGATCATCCGACTTATCTCCATACGGTATCTTACCCACCACGGGTAAATTATGTGGCATTATATCCCATGCTTCCAACTTCCACTGAACACAGGCTTCTCTTTCATTGGTAATCTCCTTTAAACTTGGATTCGAAAGCTGACATGGTTTATCTTCCTTCCAATGAGGACCTATTAGAATCCATGATCGAGTCTTATCGTTTGACATGTATTCAATCTGGAGCGTTGTCCTTTTGGAAGCCATGAAGAGCTCATATGAGCATATTTCTATTCCTTTGTCAAGCTCATTAAAAAATGAAACAGATGACCATGAGCATAGTTCTATTCATGTGTCAAGCTCGTTAAAAAATGAAACAGAAGACCATGAGCATAGTTATATTCCTGTGTCAAGATCGTTAAAAAATGAAACAAATGACCATGAGCATAGTTTTATTCTTGTGTCAAGCTCGTTAAAAAATGAAATAGATGACCATGAGCATAGTTCATGTCCTGTGTCAAGATTGTTAAAAAATGAAACAAACTTCAAGCATAGTTTATTTCATGTTTCAAGCTTGTGTAAAATGAAATAGGTCTCTTCAAGCATAGTTTATTTCTTGTTTCAAGATTGTGTAAAATGAAACAGGTATCCTCAAGCACAGTTATTTTTTGTTTCATGCTTGTCTAAAAATGAAACAATACCTCATGAGCATGGTTCTTTTCTTGTGTCAAGCTCGGTAAAAAATGAAACAGAAGAAAATGAGCATAGTTCCCTTTCTGTGTCAAGCTCGTTAAAAACTGAAACAGGTCATTATGAGCATAATTTATTTTCGTTTCAAGCTCGTTAAAAAATGAAATAGCACCCCATGAGCAAAGATTGGTCTATGTCTTCAAGCTCGTTAAAAAATGGAATATACCCCTACACACATAGTTTACCTTTGGTTTCGAGCTTGTGTAAAAATGAAACCATTCCCAAGCATATTTTACCTTTAGTTTCAATCTTGCATAAAAACGAAACTAGCTTCACAGGAATGGTTCTTTTCCTGTGTCAAGCTTGGTAAAAAATGAAATAGAAGAAAGCGAGCATAGTTCTATTCCCGTGTAAAGCTCGTTAAAAATGAAACAATACCCCACCAACATAGTTCTATTCCTATGTCAATCTCATTAAAAAATGAAACAGATCCCCTCCTTTTGAGTCAAGTATTTCACCAGATTTAATATATGAACCTTCATTTCATTCTGCTATTCTATGTAATTCTCTTTTTTCTTGCTCCATTGGTGAATATATTCCTATTAGTAACCATGAGTTTGATTGGATGAAGAAAAAGAGTAGGCGAACGAAACGAAGCTTGGGGGGCATGTGATTCGGACCTTGGGAGCTGAAAATCGGAAGGCTTGAATGCCGAGAGAGGAGGAGATTAAGCATGCAAATATGTCATAAAATTTACATGAAAAACACTGATCTTGCATGAGAATAAGCATGGACAAAAACATATGAAGTGAATGGGAGGTGAGGCTCAAAGAGGAGCCCCACCTCTGAAACTAATTACCAATAAGTCACCCAGATCTAATTAATCTCACAATAAACAATAGAAAATAAGAGAGAAACCAAATTAGTAACTTGATATTATGCGAAGGCTTGCTAGGCCTTTATATAGCATTATTACAATGTGTCTTGAGGCCATACCATGAGCCAAAACTATGTGCTACCAAATACCATGGATATGAGAGGGTGACCTCTCCATTTAATGCTTTTATGATAAATGAGAGAGGGTGGCCTCTCCATTTAATGCTTTTATGGTCTATACATCTGAATTTAGACCATATGCCCCCTAAAATTCGGATCATTCCTCCCCCTTTAGAAAATGATGGTCCCCATCATTTCATGCTAAAAAGAGACCCATGATTACAATGTGCTAGTTATCAATGAAGAGAAGGGTTTTGTGTGATTGACCCATAACCGTTTACATTATTATTATTTTTGTTTTAAGAAGAAAAAAAAATGGAATAATCATGACTTGGTTTTGAACATCCTTTTGCAAATTTATTCATAACTTCTGCTACAGGTGATGAAATCCAATTCTGTTAAGGACCCATTTGAGCTATTGAATAGATCTTTCCGTTGGTATATGGTTCATGTTTTGAGGTTGTTCATGGACTGAGAAAAAGCCGGCCGAATTTGAAGGACGTGCAGCTACGTTGGTTACAGACATGTGCTGTTTCAAACAACGATATCTCATAAACCAGACAACGAAATGAGATTCCGCGAAATACCCATTTGAAATGACGGAAATGTTTTTCAAATGAGCTGTGGTAGAATTGAAAAATTCTATAGAGTCTGTGGCACTTGTTCAAAGTTGATTGTACGTGCGGCCACAATGCGTAAAAACATGTGCTACTTCAAACAAGCATATCTCACAAACCGAGAAACGAAATAAAATTTCGTAAAATACTCATTTGAGATGACAGAAAATCCTTCAAAATGAGATATGATAGACCCTCCGAAACATCTCATAGAGTCCAGAAAGTCTCTTTAAATTTTGTTGAAAATGTTGCAAACCAATGGATGTAGTGAATCCATGTATGGATGTAGAGAATCTAGATCCAAGTATGGATGTAGTGAATCCATGTATGGATGTAGGAGATCCAGACCCATGTATGGATGTAGTAGATCCAGATCCATGTATGGCCCAACAAATGGATTCCGATCATACCAAAAGGAAGTTGGTGATTGCTGCAAATATTTGAAACCCGTAGAATGCTTGAAACCCTTGTTCTGATGGAGAGCGTACCTACTCTGATACCATTGATCTGGATCTTGGGAGCTGAGAACCGGAAGGCTTGAATTCCAGGAGAGGAGGATATTAAGCATGCAAAACTGTCATAAAATTCACATGAAAAACACTAATCTTGCATGAGAATAAGCATGAACAAAAACATATGAACTGAATGGGAGGTGAGGCTCAAAGAGGAGCCCCACCTCTGAAACTAATTACCAATAAGTCACTCAGATCTAATTAATCTCACAATGAACAATAGAAAATATGAGAGAAACCAAATGAGTAACTTGTTATTATGAGAAGGCTTGCTAGGCCTTTATATAACATTATTACAATGTGTCTTGAGGCCATACTGTTATAGGTCAAATCTGCACTTCTCCGTCCGTGATCACATTAAGCTGTCAATCACATAAAAGGACAACTTGGATTGAAGAGCAAGATTTCCCTAGATGATACATGGACTTGGTTTGCCTCTCAGCAGTTGACAAAACCTTGTTTTAACCTACCTTTTGACATGTGCGATACCCTACAGGCATGATAGTAGCGCATTTCTTGAATTATGACCTACTCAACAGTTATAATAGTAGCGCACACCTTCTAGTATGCCCTACTTTACTTAAGCAAACTAGCACACACCTTAAAAATCTTGCAAACGTTGGTTGTAAAGCAGTGAAGTTGCATATTGTGCGCTACTCTACTGTGAAATACTCGCGCACATCTTAAAATGTAATAAAAAATCTATTAATTTGATGAATTGGGATTAGTTGAAGTTGTTTTTGCAACTTCCCCAACTTCCCAATCAAACTACCTCTCGATCCAAACTGCCTACGTTGTCCCATAAATACAAGGGGGATAGATGAGAGAGAGGAGGAGAAATTATGCATTAAGGGTTGTTATGCTGGAGGAATTCCAAAGTTAGTGTGAAGAGCAGGAGCCCAGGATCCGGTTGCACAACCACTCTGAATGATCAGGTATAATTGTATTGATTATTTGCTTTTGACAATAAAGGTTGAAATACCCTTCCCGTCCCAATCAAATGTCTAATGGATTGCATGTTTGTTTGGATTAAATGCTTGATTGTATTTGATGTTTAAATTGCATTTCAATTTCATCATTGTTATATTAGGCAAGATACGTTGAGGAAGGTATCTTTTGTATTGCAGGTTCATCAAACGGAAGGTCAAGTGGAGGATCGATCGAAGGAGCAAGCGAAAGCTAGGATCGAACTTCGTTAATAGGGTATGCCTTCAAGAACCTTGATCTCTTTCCTTTTGTAGAAGCCTATGTGATATGATTAATGTATTTACCTATCACCCCAGAAGTTGGTAGCGTCCTTCTCCTCGCTATAGGGTAGAATTCCCGAACAACATACTGGCGACTCCGTTAGGGACCTATTGTTTTCTGCTTTAGAAGACATAGTTAGTTTTCGTTCCAGTATTTTTTGGTCTTTTTGATCCTCTGAGAGACCCTGTAGGTCACTATTACCTGTTTCTGCTTGCTCGACCCATTCCAGTCTAACATTGCAAGGTCTGTTTTTGACCTCCTCTGACATGTGCGCTTGTCTACCTTATACACAGTAGCACATACCTGATGATGAGCACTGCTTTCACCATTGTACAATAGGGCACATCTCCCAGTGTGCGTTGGTTTATGCACTACACAATAGGGCATAATCCTGTAACTCTCTGTTTGCTATGGGGATTTGATTTCCACTTGTTTGGTTTGATTTCCAGTCTCTTGCTTTGTCTTCTTAACTGATCCTTGAGGTCTTTATGCCCTTGTTGAGTCTTGTTTTCCTTTCCTAAGTCCCTTAGGTCATCTTTTGCTTGCTTGAGTGCTGTTGAGGTGTTTTGTTTGCTTGTGACTCTTTTTGAAGACTGTGCTTTGTTCCTAGTTGGACATAGCTGCACTTCTGTATGCTAGATGCTTGTTGTAGGTATACAAACCTTTGTTTTGTAACATTTGTTGTTTGTAGCAACACTAAGCATGCTTTGACAGTGTCTTGGCCTTTGATTTAGGGTTTGACCCCAAGTTAGAGTCCTTAGGGTGTTTTCAAAAACTTTTGAGTCTAGACACTTCCTGATTGCTTTGTCAGTTTTTAGTACAAGTAAGTTGAAGTTTTTAGTTTGCTTCCATTCGAGTCTTTGTGAGTGTAAGGTCATCTTTGGTTCACTTGCCTACCTTTTGCTTGGCTTAGTGATTTCTTAGGGTTCTTGGTGCTTTGGAGCAACCTTTGAGGTTTGCCTTTCCATTTTAAGCATCTCTTATCCCTGTTTTCTTTTCACTTTGTTCTCCAAGCCCAAAGTTTTTCCTTTAAAAAACTTTGTAGGACAAGTCTTCGTCAAATCATCGATTTGATTGTTGTGAGCTTTAGAGTTGCTTTTCCTTACTTGCATTGCTTTTTGTAGGTCTTACTTGCTTCCATTTTTGAGTTCTTTTTCTTTTACGTATATCAGAAAAGGCAAAAAATGAGTTTGGTAGTCTAAAGTAGTAAGACTTGTGATCATTTCGAAGTAGTGTAGTGTACTTTGTTTTGAATTTGAAAAGAAAAGAAAAAATAAACTTGTTTTTGGTTCACTTAGTTTTCATTTTGGAAAGAGCATAAACGGAAAAAAGGAAAAAGAGTCTTTTGTTGCTTTGAAAGTTATTTCTTTTGCACTTTACTTTCTCGAACCATTTCCACACAATGCACTACCCCATTGAGTAAAAAGTAACTTTAAAAAGAAATTTTAATAAAATAAATTATAAACATTTTTATTTTTAGGTATACACGACATCAACTATCTTAGGTTAGAGTTTCGAGCTTAAATCACCTTAAACTGCTCTGAACTGGCTTCATTACGCAACAATCGTAGTACAACTTTCATTTAGGTAAATCCATATATATCAAATGATCCTGGGATGCTCTACTCAAACCAGAGTTAAGCACGAGGCTGTGGGAGACTGGAATTGTTGAGGATATCCCCTCACTTTCCTTTTGACCATAAACCATAGTCGATTCGCATACAGGGGTCCTTTCGGACTTCAAGCTTTGCTACCCTGCCCATGCGTTTTGACTAGGCTGATGACTGTCCCCCCAGGTTATTTCATATTTATGGTAGACTTAGTATCAGACCTTTAGGATTCTACATAGGTAGAGTGAGCGGTTATTCCCACTTCACCTCGGACAGGCGTGGAAGGTAACTCTCTGGCAGTAATCCCGGGAAAGTGGTTTGGTGATTCAAGCACTTGCCCCCAGTGGACCTCCGGTGGACGCCACGAAACTGACCATCGATACTCTGTTAGTCTGTTATGGGCCCTAATCATCCCAGACTTGCTTCCGAGAGTATTTGCTATCCGTTTGATTGGTTTGATTACTTAGGATTTTTTAGTGGTATGCTGTTTGCCCCTTGGTCTTAGTGGCCACTAGGTTTTTACTTAGTTTATTTTTATATAATTGTGGAAGACCAACAACTTCGTAGGTCTCGAAGGTTACAAAACCTTCCCCCACTCATTGTGGAGCCACTACTGCCACCACGACGACGGAGGACAGACTCCAGTGGTCTTTTTGAACTTACTGGTGAAATAGAGGTTCTTAGTGAACCACAACCCAGAACCCCGAATCGACAAGTTCTTAATACTGTCGAGGTTGAGGATATTACTTATGGTGAGTTTAACACTCCTTTCAACCCTCCTCTTACCGGACCTAATGATCCGCTTCTGGTACTTGTAGGTTTTCAGCAACTCGAGTATAGTGCATATCTTTTCACACCTGGTCTTATTATGACTAATTCAGGAGACGAGCAAGGAGTTCCACAGACTCCCACAATGTGTATGAATACAAGGATTGTGAATCCTTCTTCCATTGCTACACCGAGTTTGTCGCAGACAGTTTCTGCTTCAACTCCGTCCTTCAGTTTTAACGCCGGTACATTAGGCATGCCAAGCCCAACAGCTTTGACATCTGCCTCATTTTCCACCCCTACTTTTGGACCCAACAATGTAGTGAATTTCACTCAATTTCCTGCGACTCAACAGTCATACCATATACCTAGTACTTGGATTTCCACACCCAATGTTGGGCCGAATCCCTCTGCAACTATGCCTGTCATGAGTACCATGACTGCGTTGTCCACCTTGACTACCCCTGGTTTTAACACCTTTGCAGGTTACAATATGAATCAAAGTAATATACCTGCAGGAAATGTCCCCTTTTCTTTGTTTTCTGGAGGAGGGGGTAATATCTTTAACCAACAATATGGCGGGGCTAACACCCAGCCACAGTGGACAAACACATAGGGTACCAACCCAGTTTCATTTGGGTGGGGGAATTTCAACAACACTTTCACACAACAACAGATGGTTGGGGGCAACCCCTACCAGCAGCTGGCTGGGGGAAACCCCTACCTGTAGATGGCTGGGGGTAATCCCTACAAGCAAATGGCTGGGGGAAACCCTAACCAGCAATTTACGGGTCAAACTATGGGAGGTTCCCCCTTCATGACTCTAGCTTATCAAATTCCATCTTGCAGACCTCGTTTACCATTTCTGGCAACTCTGAATTTGCCAGATCTTTCCAAGTTAACGAATGATCCGGTGTGCCATAACGTTACAGCGACACCAGTTCCCACTAAGATACCTTCAGACATTCCAAAATTCGAAGGTAAAACTGGTGAGGATCCTGGTGATCATGTTACCACTTTTCATCTTTGGTGTTCTTCGAACTCATTGAAAGAAGATTCCGTTAGGTTGAGACTTTTTCAAAGAACCTTGATCGGTTCTGCAACCAAATGGTACATTGAGTTACCTGCAGCCACCTTTTTTAACTTTCGGCATCTTTCCATAGTATTTCTGAACCACTTCCAGCTTCCTGTTCGGTACGATGCCAGGACAGATCTTTTGTCTACCTTTAGACAAAACAAAGCCACCCATTTATCTGATCATATTCAGCAGTGGCGAAGACGGAAGAGGCTCATTAAGGCCTATATCCCCCCAAAGTTCTTATTAGAGTGGTATATGAAATCACTCCTTCCTTACGTTTCTAAGGAAGTAGCTACTTCTGGGGTGTCATTGGAGGAAGAAGCCATTTTAAGGACCCAGCAACTAGACCTGGTGTATGCCCAGTATGGGCTCCTTTACGAGATTATACCTGATGCACCGCGATAAAACATTGATCTAGGTAGACCGAAACCTGGACCACATGCTGATGGCATTGTAGGTTCAGTTGATTCTGTAGCTTTCGAAGCATTGACTAAACACGTTCATGCCTTATCGGTCAAATAATCGACTGTAGAAGTGACTCCTGTCACAACCTCTTCTTCTTCTACTGAATCTGCACAGCAGGTTCAGACTAATCAAAAGGGTCCTCGGCAGCCCAACAACAAAAAAAAGGGCAAGAAAGGAGAGGGGAACCAACAAAAGCCCCAAAACAAAGAAAATTCCGAGGAGG
This sequence comes from Larix kaempferi, assembly GCA_027924585.1. Taxonomy (NCBI): domain Eukaryota; kingdom Viridiplantae; phylum Streptophyta; class Pinopsida; order Pinales; family Pinaceae; genus Larix; species Larix kaempferi. Next base: position 721,138 of record BSBM01001023.1, read on the forward strand.
GTAACAAAGAAAAGAAGAAGGTTAAGTTCCCTTGCAAGCTTTGCAAGCAGGACCACCTCACTCACCAATGCCCTCTAATCGAAGAATCCCAGAAGCTGCTTCAAGAAAAGAAACCTGTTGTCCTTAAAGATCCATTTCCCAAAGGGCAGGCTCAGGTTCTAGCACCTCCAATGTTGGGGGAACCACCCATGCTTCAGTTGATCAAACTTTTATTAATATGGTTAACTCGGACGCTCTTTTACAAATGCGGGCAAGAAATTATACCCCGGATTCGCAGAATAAGGATAAATATATTCCTGAATCTTCCACTCCTCTCCACATACCTGTGGATTCACTGCCCAAGATCCCAAAAGGTGTCTTGAAACGGGTTTCACACAATCCCAACGCACGGGCTGTTGCCAACTACAATGTGGTTGAAGATCTAGCCCAGACCCCTTGTGCTATGTCCACCTTAGAAGTTTTGCAAAGTTGTCCATTACAACGAAATGCACTTCTGGCAGCAATTGGAAGTATGGAATCATCCAACATGACTGTGCATTTTGATATGTCTAATATCAAATACCGGTGGTCGTACCATGTTGCTCTTCAGATAGAGGTAGTTCATGGTCCTATGACCATTGGACGAGCTGTCGTAGATGAGGATGTGTCTATGTGCGTAATGTCAATTTCTTGTTGGAAAGCCTTGGGTTCTTCTGAGTTAGCCCCCTCTAACACACTGCTTACTGCATTTGATGGCAGAACCTTCCATCCACACGGAGTCTTTCCTTCGTTTGACGTCACACTTGCCGGTAAGACAGTTGCTGTAGAGATTGAAGTTCTAGATGCTCCACTTGACTACAATATGTTGTTAGGCAGGAGTTGGACATATGCCATGTGAGCTATTGCATCGACAGTTTTTGGAGTTGTAATGTTCCCCCACGAAGGAAATATCATCACGATCGATCAACTTTCGTTCTCTCGGTGAAACAACCAGACTTGATTTGAATCCACAGTTCCTTTGGTTGATCAATCTGCCCTAGCAAGCGAGAGTTTAGGAGCAGGGATTTATGGGTCATTAATGGGCACTTTTGACCTACCTGCTCCTGTTATTTTCATGCGTTCTAATGAAGGCACATCTACTGAAACTTTCACGGTTGGTTTAGGGACTGATCCGTGGATCCTTCCTACTATATCAGAACCATCAGTGCCCTTATCCGTTGCAGAAGTAGCATACATGGAAGCACAACATGTTGCAATAGAACATATCGTGACTCCGCCAGTCTCTGCTGAGTCGGATATGGACTATGCTCCTGCATGGTCAGTAGACTCTACCCACTCTTTCAATTGTCTAGACATGGTTTTTTCTTCTGACGAAGCCATTTTGGAAGCCATGATGGGCTTGGACCAGCCTTGGGAACACATGCACCATAGGTCTTACTTGCTTCCAAACCTAGACATGATAGAGAGAGGAGAGTTTTCTATGAGACCTGGTGGGAATGTTGATTTGTCCTCTTCCACTTCAAGTGTTGTTTACGCTGAAGGGAATATGGCTAATATATCGAGAACTATCCCGATAAATATTTCCACCAAACCCGGGGTCGTGGAAAACATTTTTATGGAGCAGATTGTTCTCCGGAGGAGATCACTCTATATACCAAATTTTTTAAAGAATTCCGCGATATTTTTGCCTGGTCTTATGAGGAGATGCCAGGCATCGATCCAGCCATTGTTGAGCATGTCATCACAACGTACCCTAACGCAAAACCTGTGAGACAAAAGCTCCGTCCTGTGAATCCCCGAAAAGCGGCCACCATTAAAGTGGCGGTTGAAAAATTGCTTAAAGCTGGATTTATCTATCCGATCGACATGATGGAATGGGTTTCAAATCCTATTCCAGTTGATAAAAAGTAAGGTACCATTCGAGTCTGTACTGACTTCCAGGATCTGAACAAAGCTTGTCCGAAAGATAACTACCCCACACCATTTATTGACCAGATCATAGATGCGTGTGCAGGACACGAGATGTTTTCTTTCATGGATGGATTTTTGGGATATAATCAAATTCAAATCAAACCCGAAGATCAACACAAAATATCTTTTATTTGCCCATGGGAAAACTTTGCTTATCGGAAGATGCCGTTTGGATTAAAGAATGCTGGAGCAACTTTCCAGTGAGCAATGAATTTCGATTTTCACGATATCAAGCACATAGTTGAACCCTACTTGGATGACCTCCCGGCGCGATCTCGCAAGAGACGGGATCATCCAGCTCATTTGAGACTTGTGTTTGAACGGTGCAAACAATACAAAATTTGATTGAATCCTAATAAGTGCGTATTCTGCGTCGAATCGGGATGTTTACTGGGTTTTATTGTATCCATTCGTGGCATAATGGTCGACCCATTAAAATTCGAGGCAATTGTAAATCTGCCTCCTCCTCGCACCTTGCGACAACTTCAAAGTCTGCAAGGCATGTCTAACTTCTTACGACGCTTTATCATAAAATATGCTAAAATTACAAAAGGTTTCATGAGACTGCTTAAACAAGATACCTAATTCTTGTGGGATGAGGCTGCTCAAGCATCGTTTGAGGCCTTGAAAAAGGCATTACTTTCAGCCCCCTTGTTAAGCCCGCTTGATTATACAAAAGATTTCCTCTTATATCTGGATGCATCCGTATACACAATTGGCATAGTACTAGTTTAGGAGGATGACACACTCCAAGAGCATGTCGTTTATTATCTCTCGTGCGCATTGATAGCTCCTAAGATTAAGTATTCACACATTGAGAAGTTAGCACTAGCTGCGGTCTATGCGGTGCAGAGGCTTCGTCACTATATCCTTTTACGAACCACTACTGTGATTGCGGAGGTCAATCCTTTCCAATATGTTCTCACTCGACGTATCATCGGTGGGAAATACAACAAATGGATTGTAATCCTACAAGAGTTTGATTTGTTTTTTCAGTCTGCCAAGTCAAAGAAATCACTAGTGTTCGCTGAATTAATTTCATAATTTTTGAGTGACTTAGTGCATATTGAGGAAGAATCATCATTCCCGGATGAACATATCTTCCTTATTGCCTCCTCTGACCCATGGTACGGGGATATCTTAGTATATCTCCAGACTTTGAGATGTCCTACCACTTTTTCTAGAGAGGAACGACGCAAACAGAAAAGTCATGCGAAAAACTATCTCATTATTTATGATACTTTGTACAGACGTGGGATAGATTCCATCTTACGACGTTGTTTGACTTTAGAAGAAGCAGAATCAGTATTGAATGATGCTCACAGTGGAGCTTGTGGGGGTCATCTTTTTGGGTTGGAAACAATTCAGAAAATACTATGTGCCGAGTATTTTTGGCCTATAATATTTAAAGATTGTGTGGAAGCTATGAAACGCTATCGTCCGTGTCAGTTTTTCACCAGAAAAATGAGAGCACATCCAGCTCCTCTTCATCCTGTGATCACAGCAGGTCCCTTCACAAATGGGGGCTTGATTATATGACTTGTAATCCAATTTCGGCTAGAGGCCATCGTTATATTATCGTTGTCGTCGACTACTTCACCAAGTGGGCGGAGGCAATGCCTACTATTAAAGAGGATGGAGAAACCGTCGCTTATTTCGTATTCAATCAGATTATCGCAAGGTTCGGCATACCCAAAGTGATCGTGACAGATCACGGTCGTCCTTTTCAGAACAACATGATGACTGAGCTTTATACCATGCTAGGTTTTCGTCAGGAGCATTCGTCCTCATTCTATCCATAGGCGAATGGTCAGGTTGAAGCGGTTAACAAAACTTTGAAGACAATTCTACAAAGAACCATTAATGCTAGTCGGAATAACTGGCACATCATGTTGTATCCTGCTCTTTGGGATTATCGAGTAAACGTAAAGGACTACTACTGGGTTCTCTCCTTTCCAACTTGTGCATGGGATAGAAGTAATCATTCTGATTGAATGCGAGATTCCCTCGTTAAAGTTGGCTATCCAACTGTTACCAAAAACTTCAGTACTAGAAGAACGTTTGCTACATTTAGAGCATCTAGACGAGCAGCGCCGCGATGCGCTCATAGCAAACGAGATCCATAAGAAACGAGTCAAAGGACAATACGATAAGTCTATCAGACCTAGGGTTTTCCTCGAAGGAGACCTTGCTCTACTTTGGGTTCAGGACAAGGAACCTTTAGGGTCTGGCAAGTTCAAGTCTATGTCGCTCGGTCCCTATATAATATCGAAGGTACTGAAGAAAGGTGCTTATGAGCTAACAAACTACGAGGGTAATAAGCTGTCCGAGCCTAGAAATGGGATCTACCTGAAGAAGTACTACGCTTAGGCATTTGTGCTTTTTATTATAGTTGTACATTTTGTAGAACTAGTTTTTGCTTGTGATCGTTAGTTGACCTTATGTGTGTTTTTTTGCTTCGTGTTTCAGATGTTGACTGAACACTTTTTAGGATTTGCTAATGGCGCCAGTCGCCACACCCGACAGTTGGCTTCAGCAACTTGGGTCATTTATTCACCGACTGGCCAACTGGTTTCTTCGGGGGGGGTTGTTTGGGTCCCACAACGAATAATGTAGCTGAGTACAGTGCTGTCATAGAACTTCTCCGGGATGCTCTTATCCAGGGAATTTCACATTTGGAGGTAAGACTTGATTCACAACTAGTTGTATTTCAGTTGACGGGTGTTTATCAGATTAGAGATCCTGTTTTGCAATGACAGTTTTTTCGATTTAAATTATTGGAAAGACAGTTTGATTCCATCATATATCAACATATTCCAATAAATTTGAATGCATTAGCTGATTCATTTGCAAATTATGTTTTAGATTGGCATTTGTATCATACACTTCCATAAATAAACAATACACATAAAGTTAAACACACACATGTAAATATAAGTTGATAGTGTATATATATCCAATACTGTATCAAAAAATAGTATGAGTTTGGAACATAAGTGTTACACCCAAAATCTACCCACCATAAGATTCAATGTATACACCCTTGAAGAGGTCTTGACTAAGTAATCACCTAGGGAGGATTTGTACCCAATTGTGCTAGGTTTTGAGAGGTCGTCGTAGGCTGCACATGAGCAACATGCGACGTCACACCTTGCCTCATTACAGGGTGCAACGAAGTCAGTTAGATGGAAAAAATAACTTCTTCGAGGTTCTTCTCGAAGCTTGCTGACTTGGGACCCTATCCCTGACCTTTTGGAGGAGCTTGCACTCGGTTCCTAATACTTTGGAGAGATCCCTTAAGCCTCTCCTAGCATATCTCAACCTATCCTATCCACTTAGTCCTATTTAAATGAAGCTCACTCCCATCCCAAGGGAAGAAGTCTATGGTATCTACATGCTGGTGAAATCACCCTTGGAACATCTCCACTCACCTATTGGAGAACTCATACTTCCTTGGAAGGATATGGCAATTGGCTTTGTTGGAGAAGGGCTGCAGCGTTAAGCCTTGGTTGTAGTTCTATATCTCTATTATGTACTTCCCTCTTTTTACAGTAATACAAATGCTTTCCACCAATATTGTTCATGTGTGTAATGATATTGAGTAGTTTACCTGCTTAACTGTTTACTTAGATATCTTATTGTATAGATGCCTTTTACTTGTTTCTCTTGTTTCTTGTCTTGAAAGGTCTTGCAGCTTTGATCTGACGACCGTGAGATGTGGAGCAGCATTTAGGAGAAAGGATTGCGAAGTGAAAGGTAAGACATCTAATACTCAATCCTTAAGTAGATCTAGGAAATGCATTAGTAGTTTGTTTTATTTGTTCTAGACTCACTTTGAGCTAGAGAGATCTTGCTCGCATCTGTTCGAGTGGATTGTCCGATAACAAATATGGTGACTCCATTGGGAAGTTGCTGGATGAATTTTAGGCTTACTTGCTCCTGACGGTGGGTGAAATGGCAGATCGTAGCTCCCAGAATTGACAAAGGAAGTTTTGGCTCCAAATTGGTACTTCTCCTCCCAAATTGGCAAATGAAAAATGAAAACTATTTTTGGCCCATTTTTCTATTTATAAATAGAATGGAATATTCATTTTCAAATATTTTGATGCTCTTGGGTCATTTATCATAGTTTTAACCGTCTTTGTCATATTTGAGGCTATTTGACATATTTTCTAGTGTGCAGGAGTTGTAAGTAGTCTTTTGTGCTGTTTCTCGTATCACAACGGTCATCACAGGTATGAACACTCCCTTGAATGTTTTGTTGTTATTTTTGCAACGGTTAGTTTGTAATTATTGCGTGATGATGAGTTTACTCTTCGTTTGTTCTCGTACTCATGAAAATTGAGAACAAGTGCCAAGTTATTATTTATCACTTTTCCGTGCTCGTTAAACTCCCACGGAAAAGGACACCCCCCGGAGTCTACCATTAAGCTCTTTTCAGGCTCTCGAAAAATGAAAAGATTTCCAAGCGAACTTGTCGTGTTCACACTTGTTAAAGTATTTGAATGGTCATCTTCCTGGTGATAGTTTACCCCTTTTTCAGACTAGGAGGCACTAATTACGAAAAAGGTATACTCCAGCCAATCATGACTGGAAGAGTCCTCTCCCGCGTTGTTTTACCATTTTCCGGGTGATGAGGCTAACTTTACGAAAAAGGACGGTTGGAGTCTTCTTTAGTTATTTTCAGACTCTCTAAACATGAAATGAGAACCGAGTTTACCTTCTATGGAATCGTTAAATTCTTACATTGAAGGGCCCGTCATGGGACGAACCCCTCCTATCCCAGGTTCAAAAAACATTTGGGATTGGACTCTGATGAGCCCAATTTTCAGGTATTTAATGGACCTCTTTTTCCCACAGTCAAGCTCAAGCAATGGCGAAGAAACACACTCAATTATGGGGAAATGTTTTACTTTAATTATTTTATGAAATTGTTTCTGATGATTATTTTTGTATGTTGAAATGCATATGCAATGAACTAATTTTGTGGAAACCAAGTGTGATTAGGTAGGTTCAGGGAAGTAAGGATGAATGCGTAGAAGACTGAGAGATCACCAAGCTCGGCATCCTGTTCCTGACTTATAGGGAACGCACTCCAGTTCAAGGAGGCTCAGCATTTCGACAATTAGTTAGGATCAGCATTAAATCATATAAATATGGACCTCTCGGGTAGCGAGAGGCCCCTGCTGTTATTTTGAGAAAAACATTGTTTTAACGTTTTCTGCCCTATCGAAACTGCGAAGTACAAACCTTTGTTTTGACATGGATTTTATATTCTAATAAGAGATTGATGATTAATTCTAGCCAGCATTTATAAGTTTTATTCTCTCCTAAGTACGGGTTGGGGAGGGCCCCTCCAACACGTAGGTCAGGAGATTTCTATTTGCAGGTATTTTTCCAATTATGCGTTTTACATTGATAAACAATTATATTGCATATGGAAGCGCTTGAATGATTTCTTATTTCTGTAGTAGTTTATAATACATTATGTAGTACAACAGAACAGTTTCAGTAGTCCTGTAGGTTCTTTCTTTCAACGCATATTTGAATCAACGATTGCATGTGTATCAACTTTGTTTTTAATATCATGGTTTATATCTGAGGTTTTTGATTGTTTCACATCGTGATTAATCTCTTTAGTAATAGATGGATAGCTTGAAACGATTGCACTTCGATTAAGTCTTGGGATTTAAAATAGTTTAGATCAGAATTCTAGTTTTAGGCATCAAGTAATTACAGACCTTGTTTTCCCCAATATTAGACTAGATCTGTTATGGCATTTTCATTCTTTAGATTTACCATTTTGCATTAAGTAATTTCATAAGATCATCCCCTTCACTTTCAGCATTTTAATTATTTAACATAGATTTACTGCTTTTGGTATCTTTATTTCTTAGAATAGGTTTACTACTTTCAACACTTTAATTCTTTTAATTAGATTTATTGCTTTCCAGTATTTAATTCCGTAGCATAACCAGTTTTACATATTTAGTAGGCAACCTTTAGAACATCAATACCGACATCCAACTGTGACAGATATTATCCTATAAGAGCACAGATAGTGCATGCACCTCTAAAGTTTGTACGTCCCACGAGTTTACATTTAAAAGTAGGCTCTTAGTAAAGCTGCCCTCATTAGGCATCCATATTGGGAGCTCACCACTTTTTGGCGTCGTTGCTGGGGAGGTGCTAAATCTTTTAGGAGACATCACCTAAAAACCAAAAAAAGAAAACAAAAACATAAATACTTTCTTTTACCAATGAATGCCTCGTTGGCAAAGGGATAGGTTTGGCCGCTTTCTTCCCAAGCATTCCATGGGCAACAACGGTAATAACAGTTCTAACCATTCTCAGTTTGAATTTCTACACTCTGAAAATGAAACTGACTCCACATACGATCCAAACAGAAGCAACTTCACTACCAGTTCTAGCTCAAACACCTCAATGGCAAACGAAGAGGAGGAACCTAGGGAGATTTTCACCTTTCCCATTAGCATACCTCTTGGAGATGCCAGAATGAAGAACATAAATCCTAATAATCTGCCAAACTTTCATGGGTTGATTTCAGAAGATCCTAACACATTCCTGTTTGAATTTGAGGTAGTTTGCAGATCATTTGATTACACTACTGATGCACAAAAGCTAAGGCTTTTTCCTTCCACACTGAAAGACCTGTCACTTCGGTGGTTCATGAGCCTTGAAGGAAATAGTATCTTTAGCTGGGATCAAATGAAACAGTCATTCTTAGAAAAATATAGGGACTACTGCAAGGCCAAAGATACTAGGGATGAAATCTTTAGGATGCAACAAGGAGATAGAGAGTCATTAGAAGATTATTCCCAAAGATTTCAACTCAGCTACAAATGAGCCAGCCGTTGCACTTTGGATCCTGAATCACTAAAGCTTGTCCTTCTTAGAGGTGTAAAAGAGGAGAATTTTGAAGTCTTAAATCTCCTTGGAGATGGAGATATATTCCAAAAATCTTTTGACCAGATCCTGCAAATCTTCAAAAACTACTCAAGATCTAGGAAAACTAAGAATGGGACAAGGGATACACATACAACCACTACTGGATCATCATCCTCAGCACCAACACTTACAAAATTTGATTTAGGAAACCTGTTGGATGACATGAAAACTGACATACTGCAATCTCTGGCCATGCAACTTGATGCTCTTCAAATAAAAAAGAAACAGGACGAAATTAACCAAGCCCTGGAAGTATTCTGTCCTCGTTGTAGAAAGAAGCATGAGAAGGGGCAGTGCACCTTGAACACAATAGAATTATGTGGTCTCTGCACTGATGACCATTCCACTGATAAATGTCCCCTCTTACTCTCATGTAAGGCAGCTATTCAAGACCCAGCAGCTGAAGGAGCAGTGGAAAAGCTTTGCTTTATAAATCAGAGGAGGAATAATTTTGTTAGACCATATCAGCAGAGCAATCAAACTTACTATAATCAAGGACAGCCAAATTGGAACTCTGCACCGACTCCATGGCAAGCATAGCCAAATCAAAACTAATGCAAACAAAACCAGCAAACATATCAACCATCCTATCAACAACCGTATTATCCACTGTCTTATCCTCAATACCCCCCACCATTTCCATCCACCACAAATTATGCAAACCAGTACCCCCATCCATCAAATTGGATGGCGCCATTACAACAACCACTTATTATGCCACCCCCACAACCTCAACCACACCCCAGACCTCCACCTATTCCATCCCAACCAATTCTAAATCCTAATAATAACAGACCCCCACAATAGCAGCAGGCTTATAACACTGATATCACACAATTCCCAACTTATGTTGTAGACACCATAGAAATAAATGAAATAAACCTACGATCTGGAAAAACATTGCAGAATACATCCCCACACAACATCCAACAACCTGTACCTAAAGCTCAAGACCACACATCAAAACCCTATGTTCAACATCCCGATGAACTAGAACCTCTCGAGGACGAAACCCAACCACTTCCACGCAACAAAAACCCCCCATTTCCAGAAAAACTTGTTCGAAGTACAAAAGAAGAAGAAGAGAATACAATCTTAAACGAATTCAAACACTTAAACATCCAAATCCCGATTTTACAAGCCATAAGGGATGTGCCCATCTGCAACAAATTCATTAGAGAAAATTGCCTAAAGAAGCCAGGAAGGAGGAAGCATGACCCACCAACTATTAATATAGTGGGAAAATTGGCCGATTTGATGCTGGGTGTCATAATAAACCCTAAGTATCTTGATCTTGGTAGTCCTGTAGTAAATATAACCATAAATAACAAACAAATAAATAAAATCTTAATAGATTTGGGAGCTGCGATCAATGTCATGACTAAGGAAACCATGTTATACCTCGGACTCCAATCACTGGTCAGACTAACCACAACAGTACTCCAACTAGCAAACACGTCCACTATGAAGCCCGAAGGAATGCTAGAAGACATTATGATCAATATCAAGTCCTGGGAATACCCAACTGATTTTATAATAATCAAAATCAAAAGAAAACTTAGTGGCTATCCAATTATCCTAGGTAGACCTTGGTTAGCAACTGCGGACGCTTACATAGGTTTCCAATCAGGAAATATGACAATCACCGGTGGACATACTAGGAAGAAAATCACAATCTACCTACCAGCAATGAAATCTTCAGAGTTAGAATATCAAAATTGGACTGATGATTACCAGAACACACCAAATCACAACCTTCGACCTATCCTAACAATTGATGCTGCAATATCTTTAAAGGCAGTAGATGAAGATGGCCATAGAGATAGATTTATACAAAATATATCTCCTAACAATCATGTTATTCAAGAATTTTTTTCTACAGAAACAGGTGACATTTCAAAACAGAACATGGATGACTTATGGATAGAAGTACTCGAAGAACATAGTGAAAAGGTAAAACTCGTGGAAATTCACCCTGGCAAATCAGTCAACATAAATTCCAAACTACAACCAGAGCAAGAAAAGAAATTGATGAAGATACTAGCAGAATAAAGTAAAGCATTTGCATGGACATATGCAGATATGAAAGGAATACATCCTGATATCTGCAAACACTACATTTACATCAAAGAAGGATCTACTCCTATCAGGCAACCACAATGAAGACTGAACCTTACACTAAAAGACATAGTCAAAGTGGAATTAAAAAAGTTATTAGACGCAGGATTCATCTATCCAATATTTGATAGTGAGTGGGTCTCACCACTAGTCATAGTGCCCAAAAAAGGAGGCAAATGGAGAATTTGTGTGGACTATAGGGAGCTGAATAAAGAAAGAAAGAAAGATCATTTTCCACTTCCATTTATAGACTAGGTATTGGATACATTATCTAGAAACAAATACTTTTCATTCTTAGATGGTTTCAGTGGGTACAACCAAATTTTAATACACCCAGCTGGTCAATATAAGATGACCTTTACATGCCCATGGGGAACTTATGCCTATAGGGTCCTACCCTTTGGATTATGTAACGCCCCAACAACATTTCAAAGAGCCATATTGAGTATTTTCTCCAATTTTCTGAATGACAAAATGGAAGTCTTCATGGATGATTTCACACCCTATGGACAGAGCTTTGACCAGGCATTGAACAATCTTGAGTTAGTATTAAAGAAATGTATTGAAATGAGCTTGTGTCTAAGTAATGACAAATGTAGGATGTTAATGGAAGAAGGCATCGTTCTAGGACATCACATATCACAAAGAGGTATATAGGTGGATCAAGCCAAAGTCTCAGTAATCAGAACACTGCCCCCACTTGTCAAACAAAGAGATGTAAGAAGCTTCCTTGGACAGACAGGGTACTATAGAAGGTTTATTGAGAATTATAGCAAAATTTCTGCCCCCATGTTTGCACTTCTCACAAAAGACAATGAGTTCATATGGACAAGCAACTGCATGTTAGCCTTTGAAAGTCTTAAACAGAAAACCATCACAGCACCAATATTTCAAGGACCAAACTGGGAAATTCCATTTCACATTCACACAGATGCATCAGATAAAGCAATCGTATCTGTGCTTGGACAAGAACAAGACAAGAAACTCTATACCATATACTATATAAGCAAAAATTTGGTTGGGGCAGAGCTCAACTATACAGTCACAGAGAAAGAATTTTTGGCAGTCATACATGCAATCAATAAATTCAGGCATTACATCACAAGATACGAAAGCTTTATCCATACTGACCACTCAGCGATCAGATATCTTATGAACAAGCCTAATACCAGTGCAAGAATTATTAGATGGATGCTACTTCTACAAGAATTTGATATTACTATAATAGATAAACCAGGCAAGCATAATGTGGTAGCCGACTTTTTGTCAAGAGTTACACATGGAAAAGATAACGAATTGGTTCAAGATAACTTCCCTGATGAGCACCTTTTTGCCATATCAATAAGAAGCCCGTGGTTTGCTGACGTAGAAAACTATTTAGTATCAGGAAAGTTTCCAGAACATTACACTTATAAAGAAAGGACAAAAATAATAAGGCAAAGTGCCACATATACATGGATAGAGGGCATGCTTTTTAAACAAGGACCAGATCAAGTACTTAGAAGATGCATTAGGGAAGATGAAGTACATGACATAATGCATGCCACCCACAATGAACCCTGTGGAGGACACTATGCTGCAAAAAGGACAGCCTACAAGATCTTGCAAACAGGGTATTATTGGCCAACTCCACAGAGATGTTTATGAGTATGTGTCCCATTGTGATGATTTCCAGAGAATGGGAAAACCAACACGAAAACAAGAAATGCCACTACATCCACAAATCTCCATAGAGGCATTTGATAAGTGGGGATTTGATTTTGTTGGCCCATTCAACCCACAGTCCAATCAGAAGAGCTACATCCTCGTATGCACTGATTACCTTACAAAATGGACAGAGGTAGCAACATTGGCTATTGCAAATGAAACCAGTGTGGCCAAATTCTTTACTGAGCAGATCTTTCACAGATTTGGGGTGCCAAGAGAAGTAGTTTCTGATCAGGGACCACAATTCACATCAAATTTAATTGAAGATTTGATGAAAAGAAACAATGTAAAGAACAGACAGTCATCCTCCTACCACCCTTAAGGAAATGGTCAAGCTGAGGTAACCAACAGGGAATTAGAGAGAATCTTGACAAAAACTGTCCAACTTCACAAAAGGGATTGGGCTGACAAACTTAGTGAAGCAGTCTGGGCTTACAATACTACATTGAAAACAACAATAGGATTCACACCTTATGAATTGGTCTATGGGAAAAAGGTCATGCTACCAATCGAATTTGAAGTAAAAACATTAAGAATTGCAGCCGATTTAAATATGAACCTATCAGACATTCAAAAAGAACGCATGCTACAGCTAAATCAACTGGATGAACACCGCCAACAAGCACTTACACGTACTGAAATCATCCAACAGCAAAGAAATAAATGGCACGACCAACATTTGAAGGATAAGAAATTCAACGAAGGTGATTGGGCACTACTCTATGACTCCAGATTTCACACATTCAAAGGAAAGCTAACCACTAGATGGCTTGGACCTTACAGTATACAGAAAATTTATGACAATGGGGCTATGAGAATTATTACAATTGATGATGATGAGTTCCCTATGATAGTGAATGGGCATCGCCTAAAACTCTACAAAAAACCACAGTCCAAAGAAGAATTTACACAAGTACTCTACCAGCAACAATTGATGCTGATAGAGCATGCTACAAATCACTGAAGTTCAATGCATATCATGAAAAAAAAAGCGAAAAAGCGAAAAAAAAATAAAATGGAAATAAACAAGAAAAAAAAACAACACAAAAAAGGTAATAGGAAATTTCCAGGGCAACAACCACAATACAAACAAAAGAATATACACTCAAGCGAGCTAGCAAATTCGCAAACAAACTCAGCATTCAAGAGAGCCAGCAAAAATTTCTACAACTACGAACTCTTCATTCACTCTACAGTATCATCACAAGAAGCTGCCACCTATTCAAGAAAGCTTGCAAAATAATTCAAGCGAGGGTGCCACTTATTTCAAGCGAGCCTGCAAAATAAATCCAAGCAAGGCTGCCATCTATTCAAGCAAGCCTACAAAATGATTCAAGCGAGGCTGCCATATATTCAAGAGAGCCACTCACATACAACCATGTAATCATCCAAATACAAAGCATCATCATATCAGTCGCATCAGCAAAATGGCACAATTTTCAAAAGAAGAAACTACAGCAAATTCAAAAGGAACAAAAAGGAAAAAGCACCCACACACGTAACTACTGGCATGCAGAAATCAACTACAAACACCACCAAATCTACTACAGAATCCGCCATGCAAGAAAAATGCACCCGATCATCAATACAGGTACGCATACATACCAAGGTAATCTCTCGAACGATTTCATTTTATTTTTAAGGTAAAACATTATCCCACACCACATTTGTTTCTAAGTCAGTTGAGGACAGCTTCCATTTTCAAATCGGCGGCATGGTGGAATGACCTTCATAACTCATGATTGCTACCAAAGTCCCGTCACCCTCAGCAAATCATGATCGCAACCTTCACCACATGAAGTACAGAGATCGATCATGAAAAATAGGGGATTAAAAGTGGCAAGTACAGGCATGATGGAAAGGATAGGTGTAGAAAGGCAGTGAATTAGGGTGCATAATATTCCATGACTTTGCATATAAGTAACCACCCGAAATTATCGAGAAGCAGCCACCATTGTGTTCCTTGAGCCTATAGGCAGAGCCCGACCAAGTTAAAGGTATAAAACTACATTCCAAAAGCCTTGGTTTTGTCTGGTTATAAAAAAGATTCTAAAAATGACAAAGGGTTTTAAGAAGAGTGAACCGGAAGATCACAGTGCCATTTATCAGAGCCCGAGAGTCCTGCAGATCGTTCACAATTCAGGATGGATGCCATTTATCCTTAGACTAAGAGGATATGATACAGGGGTAGCTCAGGAGTTCGCAAGAAACTTCAAGCATATTAAGGATGAACAGTATGTCACCCGGGTGAAGGGGTTACGCATAAAATTAGATGAGGACATGATAGCCAAACACATTGGTCTTCCAATGGGCCTGCATTGGCAGCAATGACCGGGAGGCAAACCACACAGCAAAAGCAACATTCTTTGAGTGTGGAGGGGTTTATGATGAAGACAAAAATGGAGTCAAAAGACCCTCCATGCCAGCACCATGGGATGAAATGGCTGCAATTGTCCTAAGGTACATTACATGCACTGGAAGATTAAGCTATGTTCCCATTTTCCATTTTCGTATTTTAGATCTTCTCAGGCACAGAAGTCACATTTCATCAAACAAAAATATTAGCATTCCATTTTACCTGCTCCAATCCCTAGCAGAGATAAGCAGGAAGGTGGCTAAGGGAAAATAGGATGCTTTGGCCCATGATGGGTTGATCAAACTAATAGTTGGTGAGGAGATAAAATCTTAGATTCCAGAGCTCTCTTGGGAGGAGTTCATCGTGGTATCTGCTGAGGATGTTTAGAGAATGAGGACTACACCCTTGCCACCTGAATCAAAAAGTAAGACCACCTCTGTATCAGGGGCAAAAAGAAAAATTGACTTGGACAATGTGGCCAACACCTTGGTCAAAATAAAACACTCCAAAGAAGACTCCCCCAAATCAGACCCAGATATTCCTACCAGTAGTCAGGGGTCGAAGAGGCACAGCAAGAGATTCACGCAGGTATCTAAAATCTAAGTCTCCAAGGAGAAAGAAAGGGAACCCAACCCCCTGATTACCAATGTGTCTGATGATGACATTGATCCTTTTATAGATCATAAGGATCCCACTACAGATGAAGAAGAGGACGAAGAAGAAAAAGAAGAGGAGGATGAAGAAGAAGAGGAAAGGAATGAAGAGGAAGAACAAGATGCAGAAGAAGAAATGGATAAAGAAGAAGAGCAGAGCTTACAAGAGCAAGGCAACTTCCAGGAAAACCCTCCAGAATGTAATGAAGACCTCGAGGTCGTTTTCGGGCTCATTGAAGCACGAGTAGAATTGGAAAGGCTCAGAAATGAGTTGGCAACATTAAGAATTGGGCTAGGAAGCTAGGCCACACCTCCCCCATTCTCAGCCGAGAAAACACAAATCCTAAAGATGCATCATGCGGAAGAGCTCCAGCTAGCCGAGCAGAAGAATTTAGCACTGCAAGAAACGTTGGCCGAGGCACAGAATGAATTAGCAAAGAAAGACCAGGAGATTATCAAATTTAAGGATGTTCTTTCCACTACTCTCGGCATATATGAGAGAATGCGCGACCTCAGACCACCGTCGACGGTATATGCAGTTTATTTACAGGAGAAATGGGGCGAATTCCAGCTCCAGAAGTTGAAGAAAGAACTCCCTATAGAGGTAAGCACTCCCAAAGAGTTTATTGATGCATCTTTGAACTCCACAGAGATGGAGAAAGACCAATTGAGTGAGTTCTTCTTACATAATTTCGTAGTTTCTGGCTCGCCCAACTGGTCGCCAAACCCATATGTGGGCGATTTCCAGTTAAGGGCATTGTGTTTGTGGATGAACCATGAAATTGAGCGATCCCAGGACAACCATCTCTGTGTTGCATCCAAATGGAAAACCCCATTAATGATCAGACCAGAGCCAACTCACCCTGAAGGGATAATCTATAACCACAGGATCCTCACCCAGGAAGAGGAACTGATACCCATTCTCCTTGCAAAACAACAAGAGGCGGTGATTCATTTTGACATTACACTCCGCAGCACACAAAAGGAAGTTAATGAGTCCATCAGGGAAAGGTGGAGCAGGGTGGAAAACGATCTAAAAATAAGAGAACTCCACTCTCCCCTCAGGCTCGATTATGCCCTTTTCAAAACCACACTCTATAAAGAATCCCTAGCAAGAAATCAACTCAGGTGGATCGGGATGAGGCTAAATCCCCCATTCTTTCTTTCCTCGATCATCAAAGAACAGATTAATGAAGAGGAAGAGAGGAAGGGATGGGCCAGGGAGGATCAGAATTTTGGATATCACAGGAAGGCAGGGATACCTAAGGTGGTAGCATGGGATATCAAGGAGGTCATCGACGAATTGAATAAGTCACCCAAGGATGGGTGAATCCTTCAAGTATGGGAGAGAATGATGAGCCCAATTTTTAGGTATTTAATGGACCTCTTTTTCCCACAGTCAAGCTCAAGCAATGGCGAAGAAACACACTCAATTGTGGGGAAATGTTTTACTTTAATTATTTTATGAAATTATTTTTGATGATTATTTTTGTATGTTGAAATGCATATGTAATGAACTAATTTTGTGGAAACCAAGCATGATTGAGTAGGTTCAGGGCAGTAAAGGGTGAATGCGTAGAAGACTGAGATATCACCAAGCTCGGCACCCTGTTCCTGAATTATAGGGAACGCACCCTAGTTCAAGGAGGCTCGGCATTTCGACAATTAGTTAGGATCAGCATTAAATCATATAAATATGGACCTCTCGGGTAGCGAGATGCCCCTGCTATTATTTTGAGAAAAACATTGTTTTAACGTTTTCTGCCCTATCGATACTGCGAAGTACAGACCTTTGTTTTGACATGGATTTTATATTCTAATAAGAGATTGATGATTAATTCCAGCCAGTGTTTATAATTTTTATTCTCTCATGAGTACGAGTTGGGGAGGGCCCCTCCAACACGTAGGTCAGGAGATTTCTATTTGCAGGTATTTTTCCAATTATGCGTTTTACATTGATGAACGGTTATATTGCATATGGAAGCACTTGAATGATTTCTTATTTTTATAGTAGTTTATAATACATTATGTAGTACAGCAGAACAGTTTCAGTAGTCCTGTAGGTTCTTTCTTTCAACGCATATTTGAATCAACGATTGCATGTGTATCAGCTTTGCTTTTAGTATCATGGTTTATATCTTAGGTTTTTTACTGTTTCACATCGTGATTAATCTCTTTAGTAATAGATGGATAGCTTGAAACGATTGCACTTTGATTAAGTCTTGGGATTTAAAATAGTTTAGATCAGAATTCTAGTTTTAGGCATCAAGTAATTACAGACCTTGTTTTCCCCAATATTAGACTAGATCTGTTATGGCATTTTCATTCTTTAGATTTACCATTCTGCATTAAGTAATTTCATAAGATCATCCCCTTCACTTTCAGCATTTTAATTATTTAAAATAGATTTACTGCATTATTTCTTAGAACATATTTATTGCTTTTGGTATCTTTATTTCTTAGAACAGGTTTACTGTTTTCAGCACTTTAATTCTTTTAATTAGATTTATTGCTTTCCAGTATTTAATTCCGTAGCATAACCAGTTTTACATATTTAGTAGGCAACCTTTAGAACATCAATACCGACATCCAACTGTGACAGAGATTATCCTATAAGAGCACAGATAGTGCATGCACCTCTAAAGTTTGTACGTCCCCCGGGTTGACATTTAAAAGTAGGCTCTTAGTAAAGCTTCCCTAATTAGGCATCCATATTGGGATCTCACCAGAATCATCTATGAGATGAGCTATACCGAGCATCTGGTTACCCTCATCAAGCTCGTAAAAAACACATGAGGCACTCATCATTCATGATGGGGAAAAAGGAAAGTGTTTGTGTTACATACCTTGTTAGTGGCAGTATGTAATCATTCTTGAACATGGCTCTCATCTGTATTTGCATACAACAATTGGGTCATCCGTTTGTCCTCAAGTTCCACTTATTTCTTGAGTCTTGTTACTCCTTTGAGTCATTCAAAGAAAAGTTTCCATCATCAGTCGCTTTAAGAATTTGTGTCACACTCGTCGTGTCAATACTGCCAATTCATGCCATGCCCATGTTCAAGAATATGTCTATCATTTATCATCTATAGTCAGTACACCCGCCATCACGTCGGTCTACTTTGAGTCAGTCTTGCATGTTACTGTACTATCCGATCTACTCTATACATTTTTGTCATGTTTCGTGTCGATTGATGGGGGATTCATCATGGCCCTCCTTCGATGGATTCATCCTTGTCGACTTCAACTCATCATCCGAGGATTGAATCTAGAAACCAATCAAGTACCTTGGACCTGCATGCCTCAATGGTAGGTTACCTTGCTTTCAACATGAGTTTACATCATTGACTCTTGATTGAAAGATTTCGTCTTGCGTTCAACTTCGACTCATCTATTCACGCTTGATGACATGTACTGTGATACCTTGGGAATCATTCACATCAATGGTGATTGCCCTCGCACTTGTTAACGGTTTACATCAATGGCCGGTAATCAAGTGGTTTATACCATGTTCAACATCAAGACATTTGTAATCACATGGATAGATTCATATCATTGCGGGTTCATCTTGAAGACCCTAGGGAGTCATGTTTTACCCAGGATGCGATAGAGTTTGTATTGATTTGTATCACACGGATCCACATTTGTATTGGTCGTGGCTGTGTTATCATCTCATCATGGATCTACGCTTGTGTCTAGTAGCCATGATTGTGTTCAGTCGGTCATTACTACCATGGATCTGCACTGTATTGGTCGGCAGCCATGTTGTACTTTATATGAGATTGTCAGTTCAGAGTCAGTTGTACTGCAGCAGTGTCCTTTGTCCGACAAGTCTATTTCCATTTCTTCTATCAAAGCACTTCACCTGTCTATCATCAACAACTTCATGCTTTGGGGGGCATTCTGTTACACCCAAAATCTACCCACCATAAGATTTAGTGTATACACCCTTGAAGATGTCTTGACTAAGTAATCACCTAGGGAGGATTTGTACCCAATTGTGCTAGGTTTTGAGAGGTCGTCCCAGGCTGCACATGAGCAACATGCGACGTCGCACCTTGCCTCATTACAGGGTGCGACGAAGTTAGTTAGATGGCAAAAATAGCTTCTTCGAGGTTCTTCTTGAAGCTTGATGACTTGGGACCCTATCCCTGACCTTTTGGAGGAGCTGGCACTTGGTTCCTAATACTTTGGATAAAAATGTCACCCCAACGGCCCAATCTCGGCTCACAAGGAATTACTTGGGGCAAAGGCATGCCCAAACTAAGAGCAGGTACCCTCTCGAAGAAGAAGGTACAAAGGATGCTACCATATCCAAAGTTCTTCATTCCCCCGGTCTTACACCCCAAGAGTTGAAGCTTCATGTTTGCTAACAGACTAGTGCATCAATCATACACATGACCTTGCAAACATTTGATACCAATATGCATGTATCAAATGTTTGCTAACAGACTAGTGCATCAACATGTTTGCTAACAGACTAGTGCATCAATCATACACATGACCTTGCAAACATTGGATACCAATATGCATGTAGTGCCTTGAGGCTAAGTGTTGTGTGGCACTCCCTCCCATTCGGTTTAACATACTTACAATAACTTTCAAAGGGAGGCTGTCAATAGTGGAAATAAGGATCTGACTTCCTGATTTTTCAGTCCCTGCCACACAACATGCTTTCACATATTCTTGTACGGACATGGCACCCACATTGCGTGAGGACCCTTTCAGGTTTACAAGATCTCCCCTCCGAGAGAGTCCTATAATGAAGTATATGTCATCAATGGTGAGGTCTAGGGTCTCTCCATGGACAGTAAACACATTGGCATATGTATCCCAATACTGAATGAGCCTCTAAAGCAAGCGGTTAAGTGTCCTCATGTTCACGGTTCTATAAAATTTCAACAAACCACACCGTCAGAGTGCATGTAGAGTTGCCGGGTCTTACATAGCCACCCTATCCATCTCTTCATGCTCCCTCTCTCTCCAAACAAGCACCATCCTGCCAAAACAAAGTCAATTTTTAGCCCTCGACACCTTTTTTAGACATTTTCAGGGTTGTGCGCTACTCTTCAAGCAAGACAGTCACGTTTGGGTGCTACTGTCCTTGAGGAAGAGTAGCGCACACCTTCAGTATGCCCTACTTTCCCTCTTAGACAGTAGCGCACACACATTTCATGAGTTGAGCATGGCTCCAAAATGACTTTTAAGCATTAAAATTGATAGTTAAAGCATCAAAATGCAAGTTGGGATGAAAAGAACTTACTTGGTGGAGGAAAGAGGTAGATTGGTTGCCCGATTTGATCGCTACAAATGGATGAAGATCAAGGGTTTGCTCCAAAAACTTTCCCTACAATTCCAAATGTGATATTTGATTTTTTAAGTTGAAATTACATATATGAATTTGAATTTGATTTTTTACCCACTTTTGTGAAAAGTCTATAGTTTCAAATTGAATAAAAAATGATCTATTTAATCATTAAATACCTACAAATGTTGGTAGAATGATTTCAACCTATGTCTCTCAAATTTTCGCTAGATTTTTGTAGCATCGATCTATTATGACTTAATTTATTTACCGACAGATCATTTTCAGTATTTTATAGTTGAAATTTTATGTCATTGAAGATTTTTTGTCATTAATACTAACTTGGTTGTTGAGATCCTAGTCTTTAGCAGGTAATGAGTCATGATCCTAGAAGCTGTCTTTAAAGTCATTTTAAGCTCTTGTTTGGACTATTGAAACCTAAACAAGATTGCCGAGCAGGCTTGTCCTCTTCAAGATCATTAAAGGAATTGAAGGCCCATCTACTTAAGTATAAGTTTAACCCTTTTTCGGACTTTTGCGGATTACTTACGAAAAAGGAATACTCTAGTCATCTGTGGCTAGAAGAGTTCTTCTTCCATTGTTTTACACTTTTTCGGGGGAGGAGACTAATTTTACGAAAAGGACCTTTTGGAGCCTTCTCTAGGGTTTTCAGGCTCTCTAAACATGAAAACACCAAGCGAGCATTCACCTACTCGGGCTCGATGTGAAATCCACGAGAGGGTAAATAGAGGATTGTTTAAGTTTTTCACACTCTATAAACAGGAAAACAAGGGAGAGCATTAACCTACTTGGGCTCGATATTAAAATCCACGAGTAGGTGTATAGTTATTGTTTAAGTTTTTCAGACTCCCTAAAATTGAAAACACCGGCGAGCAAGAACAGATCTTGGCTTGATATTAAAATCCAAAGATCAGTATTATAGAGTATTCTTCTATCTCTTCTTCGAACTCTGTAAACAATGAATAAGGTCCTAAGTCTTCCTCCCATGGGCTTGTTAAACTCTTTACATGGTTGGATCTACTGAGTTTTCATTCTTTCTTGGACTCATTAAAAAAACAAGAAAGGTATTCTTTTATCTAAAAAGAATAAGGGATAAGAACGGTATATCACATCTTGGGGTTTCAAAGGCAGTTCAGTCAGTCCTATCCTTGAACACAACACCTATTTGAGTCTATCATTTCCTTTGGGATTATATTTTGACCTTAGGGTGAACGTGATCTCCGAGTTGTTTACTCCCCCGGTTGGTTATTCTTCCAACCATATGGAGGGTCTCCTAATGTCTCCTACATTGCAGGCTTATATCACCTCCCCATCACGTTGAAAACTGCCCAAGTCACTTTGTGTCGTGCTCACTGTTCAAGGATATAGCCCGTGTCGGCCATTCTACAGTTTACCTTGACCTCATGTGTCGGCCATCCTAGTGTCAGTCTTGTTACTTGTACTACTCATACCTTTCAGTGTTCCTCATCTTGGATGATGGAGGATGCCTTAAGGCCTCCCTTCCAATGGACTTCTTCCCATCGACACCAACTCATTTTTCTCTGGGAATGAAGTTTAGAGTTTCAGTTAGTACCTTGGGGATTGCAGTCATCAGTGGTAGTTTCCCTCGTCGTTGGATAATGAGAATACATCAATGTCTCTTATTCGATGGGTTCCTCAGGTGTTCGACTTCAAGTCCACTTATTCACACTTGTTGGATCATACTAGGCACCTTGGGCCCCATTATCATTATCGGTGGAATCCCTCGCGTTTGTTAACAATATACATCAATAACCGGTAATCAAACGATTCCCCCCATGTTCGACTTCAGCTCATTTATTCACATGGTTAGGGTTTGTACCTTGGGTTGTTTGGATGAAGACCTTGGGAGTTTGATAGCATTACCTCATTATGTTACTACCCAAGCTACGCAAGACTGAGCCTCACTCATTTTGGCTCTCCATGAGACATAGATCCAGTTTGTTGTTATGGCTATGATCTTTCATTCTGACATGGATCCACGCTTGTATTTCAGTGGCCATGCTATATATACATCTCCTAGTTATGTATCGGAGATCTTGTTGTATCATGCTACACATCTATATGATGTCAAGATTGTAATTGCTCGCTGACCTTGATCTTTATTTCAGGTACTTTTGTGACTTGGTTATGTGGTTTCTTGCTCCTCCACTGACTTGGATACATGGACTTGGTTTGCCCCTCAGCAGCTGACAAAACCCTGTTTTAACCTAACTTTTGACATGTGCGCTACCCTACAGGCATGATAATAGTGCATTTCTTGAAGTGTGCCCTACTCCATAGTTATAATAGTAGCGCACACCTGCTAATATGCCCTACTTTACTTAAGCAAACTAGCGCACACCTTAAAAAATCTTGCAAACGCTGGTTGTAAAGCAGTGAAGTTGCATATTGTGCGCTACTCTATTGTGAAATACTTGCGCACATCTTAAAATGTAATAAAAAATATATTAATTTGACGAATTGGGATTAGTTGAAGTTGGTTTTGCAACTTCCCCAACTTCCCAATCAAACTACCTCTCGATCCAAACTGCCTACGTTCTCCCATAAATACAAGGGGGATAGATGAGAGAGAGGAGGAAAAACTATGCATTAAGGGTTGTTATGCTGGAGGAATTCCAATGTTAGTGTGAAGAGCAGGAGCCCAGGATCCGGTTGCACAACCACTCTGAATGATCAGGTATAATTGTACTGATTATTTGCTTTTGACAATAAAGGTTGAAATACCCTTCCCATCCCAATCAAATGTCTAATGGATTGCATGTTTGTTTGGATTAAATGCTTGATTGTATTTGATGTTTAAATTACATTTCAATTTCATCATTGTTATATCAGTTAAGATACGTTGAGGAAGGTATCTTTTGTATTGCGAGTTCATCAAACGAAAGGTCAAGTGGAGGATCGATCGAAGGAGAAAGCGAAAGCTAGGATCGAACTTCGTTAATAAAGTATGCCTTCAAGAACCTTGATCTCTTTCCTTTTGTAGAAGCCTATGTGATATGATTAATGTATTTACTTGTCACCCCATAAGTTGGGCGTCCCTCTCCTCGCTATAGGGTAGAATTCCCGAACAACACATACGATGGGCCAAAACTATGTGCTACCAAATACCATGGATATGAGAGAGTGACCTCTCCATTTAATGCTTTTATGATAAATGGGAGAGGGTGGCCTCTCCATTTAATGCTTTTATGGCTTATACATCCGAATTTAGACCATATGCCCCCTAAAATTCGGATAAGCATGTCTCCGGCCTCTGGACATCATACTGGAGGAAATCCATCAATTTCTTATGCTAGGGGAAAACTTCCAACCTATGGATCTTATGTTGGGAAGAAACATGCCAATGGGCATTATACTTAGCATAGTTTATTTTCTGTTACAAGATTGTTAAAAAATGAAGCAGACATCATGATAATTCTTTTCACCTGTCTTTGAGCTCGTTAAAAATAGTAAGATGGTATTGATTTTACTTTTTAGTTTTTTGTGCTCTGGCTCAAACATGAAAAATAATCTGAGTGCTTTTGATACCATTATCGTGCTTGTTAAAAATTGAGTAAAACGGTGTGTCTATCGAGTATAGCTTTATCACTTTATCCGGCCTTGCTAGACTACTTACAAAAAAGGAACCGTGTCGAGTTTACTTTTCCTTTTTCTTACTTGGTCATCAACCATGAAATATTTGTATATGGATTTCTCTTTAAGGTATTTTCAGACCCCCTAAATAGGAAAAGATTGTCGGGCGAACTTGTTTCTTTCACGCTCATAAAATGATTTGAAAGGACATGTATCCGGTGATAGTTTATTCATTTTTCAAACTGTTTAAACTATTTATGAAAAATGAATACTCTATTCAATCATGATTAGAAGAGTTCTATCTCATGTTTTTTTATCCTTTTTCGGTGAGGAGACTAAATTTTACGAAAAATAACCATTAGGAGTCTTCTTTTGACCGTTTCAGGCTCTCTAAATGTGAAACGTCACTGATTTTACCTTCTTTGAACTCATAAAATTATACATGGAAGGACCCTTTTTGGGACCGGACCCCTCCTTTCTCAGGTTCATAAAACATGTGAGATTGGAATCATCATATGATGAGCTACATCGAGCGTTTGTTACCCTCTTCCAGCTCGTTAAAAAGAAAAGTGGCACTCATCCATCATGATGGGGAAATTAAGGGAATGGGAAGATGTATTTGAGTCTGTATTAATGGAATATTAAAGTAACCTTTGAACATGGCACCTGTTTGCATTCTATTCAAACAGTTGGGTAGTCAGCTTATCTTCGAGTGATACCAATTCCATGAGTCATTCTACTCCTTTGGGTACCCCGAAGAATGCTTTAGTCATTTGCTTCATTATGTCTTGGTCTCTGCTATGTTGAGTCAATGATTCCAAGTTGCTTGGCATGCCATTAAATGTTCAAAGGGAAGTATTTGGTTGGAATCAACCTTTGCAGTCATTAAACCTTCCATTGTGTCGATCGTCCCTGTTTACCATTACACCTTTGTGTCAGTTCACACTCATTTGATCCACCATCTTATATCACTTCCTCTGTTTTTTTTTCAATGATGTGGGATGCAACATGGACCTCCTTCGAAAAGTCTATTTATGTCGACATCATCTCATCATCCAGGAAGTAGACTTAGAAACTAGTCAGTACTTTGGAGCTTGCATGCCTCAATGCCAAGTTTCCTCACTTTTGGCAGTATGTTTACATAATTGACCTCTAGTCAAATGATTCCGTGGATTTTAGACTTCAACTCATTCATTCGCATTCGTTGGAATGTACTAAGATACCTTGGGAATCATTGTCATCATTGGTGATTTCCCTCGCACTTGTTAAAGGTTCACATCATTGACCGATAATCAAGTGGCTTCTACCATGTTCAACTTCAACGGATTTTAATCACATGGTTAGATTCGTATCATTTTAGGAATGGGTAGAAGACCCTGGGTTGTTCTGATATCTTACTATTAAACCCAAGTTGCAATGGAGATTTTAAGTAGATTCTCACACAGATGTTATGGTGGAAACCTCATTGATGTACTGTCACACAGATCCACTCTTGTATTGGTCGTGGATGTGTCATTATCTCATCATGGATCTATGCTTATATTTTGCTAGCGATGATTGTGTTCAATCATTCAGATATGGATCCACGTTGTATTTTGGTGGCCATATCCTCGGTCAGTACCATCATGGATCTACAATGTATTGGTTGGAATCCATGTTGTGATTCGTTGGGATGATAAAATTATTGTACTGCAAAAGCTACTTGGTTATTGTTGACGGATTTCTGACCAACGGTTCCTTGCCTTGATCCTTTATACTTTATCCATCAAAGTATTTCACCTATCATGTTACTCTAGCTTCGTACTTTGGGGGGAATTATGTTACACGTAATTTTTGTACTCGTCATGATTACAAACCATGTATACTTTATCCTTGCCTAAATCCATGAGTTACTTGGCCAAAAATCCTTAGAATATGAGTTATGAGGTTTTTTCCTTCTAAAACTCTCTTTAGAGAGGCCGACGCACCTTTCCTTACAACAAAGTGTGTCTTTCCTGATCAACACACCTTTCTCTACTACAGACCGTGTCGTTGGAACATGTTACTACTGTCCAGGATGCGTCGATGCCTGTATGGAGGGAAAAAAGAGAAGTTTCAAGAAGGCTCTCGAAGGAGACCCTCGTGGAGGCCTATCCCTTCCATATAGGGTGGATCTCACTCACCTCCCATCTTATCAGGATCCCACCTCCTCCTTCTCCATAATCCTTTCATATCCTCCTCGTCTCTTTTGTCCTATAAATGAAGCTCCTATTCGTGAGATAGGGGGGTGAAATGAGAGCATCCAAATGCTGGAGAAATTGAGCCAAGAATCCATTCTTCCATGATTTCCAAATTGAGGCAAGGTTCCATTGGAAAGGATCTTTGACACTAAGGCTTCATTGTTTGTAATTATTTCCTCTATTTTAATTAATACATCAATGTCTTCCTTTCCCATAATTGATGTGTAATTTCATTTATAGTAGTTCTCCTTGGTCAATTTCTTAGATATATCATGTTATATTGTAGTTTCTTTTCTTTTTCCTTTTAAATATTTTGTAGGTAATCTCTTCATCAACAAGTAGGATTGCGAAATATTCAAACTACGAGGATGAACTTTGTAATAAGGTATGGACTAGACTCTGTGTATTCAAGTAATTTGATATATCTAGGGAAAGGTTTTCATTCTTGTTTTGCTTTGTTCTAGATCCGAACCATTTGGACTAGGGAGATCGGCTGGTGTCCGCACTAACATATTAATACGTTAACAAACTTCTTCAACTTGGTTTCCAAGGTTTCTTTTTCTTGGTATTATATTTTGGTTGGTCTCATTAACTTCCTGTAGCTGTTCGGTGAGAGTTGTTACCAATTCCTTGGATTCTGCTTCTTTCTTCTTCAGGAGATTTAACGTCTTGGTTTCTATCTTCTTGACTTCTTCTGTTGTCTTTATTTGTGTTCTAATAATATCCCTTGCTTTTGCGACAGAGAGATTTTCTAAATAGTCGTCCTCCTGTAACCATGATGCTTCGCTTAGAGAAAATTCCTTTCTCATAATTGCATGTTGATCTATCTTCCAAATGTTAATCTGTTACTGAAGAAACCCGCTCTAATACCAATTGCTGGAATCAATTTAATACTCAGATGGGAGGGTGAATCAGTGTTAGTGCAGTTATTAGCAGATTTTACCTTCTTTAAACAGATTAGTCCTTACTTAATATTTATCTTCTATTATGCATCTGTAAATAAACATTCACACATATAAGCACCACATCATCAACACATAAGACACAGTATTTTTACGTGGAAACCCAAATGGGAGAAAACCATAGAATGATTCTTTATAGTGCTAGAAAGAATACATTCAAGGAAGCACCAACTGGAAGGAGGCATCAACCCCCTATGTTTTCTCTAGCACCAACTGGAAGGAGAAATCGACCTCCTGTCGCTTTGTTTTATAGGAACCAACCTGAAGGAGGCTGCAACTCCCTGTTTCCTTGCCCCATCCGACCACCTTGATGTCTAATACATTTTATTGTCTTGCCAAACTTCAACTCTGCGCACTTCTTCAGGTATTCTGATGATGATTCTATTGTGCACTACCTTTGTATGCAGACTATACTCTGTCACTACGCTACATACATCACTTGAATTCTCATTCCTCTTAAATCACACTTTGGCTGATGACTTGCTTCTGGTACTATGTGCTCTACTGAATATGAAAGTTGCGCTTCTGATTTTGAGTTCTCTTCTATGTGACTTAAAATATCAACTAATATTTTTCTTTTAATTGATAGTTTGCTGGTCAAAGTAAAGCACCAGTAATAGATGGAACTGTGCACATTCGGATGTGTCTGTTCTAATAAAGTGTTGTGGTTAATCAGATAATATGCGACGTCCTATGCATCAAATAGTTGGTTCGTTTAGTTTAACGCACTTGTCTCCGATCATCTACATCGTGATGCGTCTGTCGAGTTCTATTTTTTTTTTTTTTGTTGCACATCAAATGAAATCTTCAACTTCACACACTTTCACTTACGTTCTTATACATCAACTAGACATCTGCGCAATATATGATAAACATACGTTCTATCTTTGTGCTTATGTATTTACAACATCTGTGACTATCAACGTGTTGATTGCATTACTTTCCTTTGAGATATCCAACATTTGTGAATTCTTCAATATGTCTTCCTTTCGGTTTTTTCACAGTTGTCACAGATCTATAGCATCATTCTGCACACCATCAAAAATTCATTCTGCTGCATGTGCGCATTTGTCTCTTCACTAGATCATCTATGCTATCCATGAGCCCCTTCATACCCCGAAAAAAAATTGAAACCTTTACTCAAAAACCTTTGTGTTCTTACTTCTAAGATTACATCAAATCTTCAACTTGCATCTCTATTTATACATGTCCTACACGAATTGTATGTTCACAAGTTGGTCGTGGAATCCCTTCTTCCATACTTCACATATTGTGCATGTGCCACATGTCATCATCTGTTCTATTGATGTGTCATCTTAGATGCATCAAAATCCCTCAAGGTCCACAACTCAATGGAACTCTACACCTTTATTGCACTCTTGATGTACCATTTCCTTATTGTGTGTGCACAATATTCTACTTCATCTTGGTGTGACCATGATTTGTGCTATACCAACCCTTCTGGGTAATGTGCCTTTGTGATATCAATACTTTACGTAATATACACATTCTCCAGCTTCTTCTTAGTGTTTCATTTGGGTGATGCGCCCTTGGTGTATATATACTTTATAGAACCTGTGCATACTCCAACTTCTATTTGGTAGGACTTTGACTTTTGCCTTGTCATCACTTGTGGGACTTTCATACTTTCTTGTTCATCGGTTGTGGAATTTGCTCATATATGATATTCAACCATTGTACCATTCTAGGAGTTCGTGCATGTTCCACTTACTGAAAGCATCTTCTGATTGGCTATGCTTGCGCACTTCCAGGATTGTCCGACCATATTTTGTTCCTTTCTTCCTATGCACTCCCAACCATAAACCAAGCATTGCTTAGGCTTGCTTGCTTACTTGTCCCATTTTTTCAACCAACTCCTTGGTAGTTTGAGAACTTGTACCATTGTCCAACCAATTCCTTCAATTTTATATCATGAAAGAGTATGACTTGGTGGACTTTATTTCTGCGCAAGGGCCACATGATTTAGGATCCATTACTTGTTTTTCTTCTTGAACTGGATCTTCATGAAGTACATTCTGGATCTGCATGATGTATCATCTTATATACTTATTCACACTTGACCTACAAGATGTATCCTTTATGCACTCTTAGATATACTCCAAAGTTGCTTGAGTGTTGTATCCTTGATATACATCTTCAAACATAATGCACTCTTAGATATACTCCAAAGTTTCATACATATATGTCACCTTCACCATTTGCACATATACTTCTGGTGTTCATGCTTTCTTAATCAGGTTTGTAGACTACCTCAAAGTGGCTTCTTCATACTTCTGCTGGAATGTTGTATCTACTTTGACTTAGGCTGACATCAATGACTCATACTGAATCAGTTAACATCCTCTTTGACATTGGATGATAGTCAAACACTTGAAATCTTCTTTAGTTGACATTAATGACAACCTTGAATGAAATTCAAACACTTGACATCAATGAAAACCAATGCTCAACAAACCATACTAAGGCATGAAAATTATGTCATGGCTCCAACCCAATCGAAAGGAGGTGAAGTATACTCTGATCAATGTATGGTCCTACAAGGTACTGACAAAATAATATTTCTAACCGTGCTGCCAATAAGAAGAGTGATTCTACACTGCAACCACTCACACAACTCCCCAATAGACTAGTCCATTAAGAATCTCATCATATGAAATCCAAAATTGACTCTCACCTCCGGGCTTGCTACTAAAAATCTACCTTGCACTGTAACTCCAAGATCCCCAGTTAATCTAAAAAAGGGACCACCATGTTTCTACTATGCCACTCTGATCATAACCATCCCACTGTCATACTATGATTAAATCCTCCTATCCTAAAAAGGATGTATGTCCTGATCACTGGTCATGAATCTCGACCACTCATGAAATCCCATCATCCCCTCAAGAGATAGCTCCATCTCCTCTACTATCCCATCCAAAACCCAGCTAAAGCAACTGAGTCTAAGAGTGATCCCAGGGTCCCAAATGAACTTGATAAATTAACAGTGCCTAATGCATCCACCTCTACACTATATGAGTGTCACTACCAAGGGAATCGTATAGTCTCTCAATCCACCAAGTAGGAAAACATTGTATCCCTCCATCATAAGGACTCCCACCTAGGAAACTAATCCAGTGCTCCACATGGATGGGATACTGAAAGAGATGGTTGGCTCTACCTCATGTGCTAGCTACTAAAATGTTGAACCAAGTAATACCAGGATCCCACTATCTGTGTTACACCCATCCTATCATTATTGTCATCTGCAACAATCTACCACTTTAAAGGATTCCAGGATCCCACCACCAAATTGGATGTTCATCACTCCCAATTCTCATTCAAATATATGTGAGCCTAACCAATAGAATATGAAGCTCCTCTTGTGCAAAAAACACACTAGTCCCATGGCTCACATCAATGTCACATGTCCCATCCGACTAAATCATGTAGAAATCCCATGTCCTGCTATATGCTACTATATCCCATACACTACTTGTGTAAGTTGAACCTATATCCTAGTGTGACTCCATATATGTCATATAACTATCCACCCAATCCATGGATGCATATGATCCTCTGTTGGCTGGTCCACATGGAATGCACTCATCTACCTCCTCCATGGCTAATTCTCTCTCCCATAGAGGCATATCATGATCCTCCTGATGCAAAATAAGTACTTGGTCATCTATAGTGAGTTTTTGAGCATGGATTCAATTTATTTGGGTCTCGCGCATGATGGCTGATTTTTTTTCTCCTTATGGTCTTCTAAAGGCTAAACAATGACAGTGAATTTACTGCCCTCTAAACCAATATTATGATAGGAACCTTTGGATGCTCCTTTCCTAGAGAAACCGAACATCTTCTCCTCTAGTTTTGATGTAGAGCATTTTGGTAGTAAGACTGACAGTGCTGCAAATTATGCTCTAACTCCTGTTGTGTCTGATAAAAGTGATTCAATGACTTCTCATGGCCCTTCTTTCCCATTTCCCACTCAAGATTTCCCTCCTTAATGGGCGATGTAGGAAGGAAATTGGGTAACATTCCACCATATACAATTATAGCCATTGAAGAAGCTTCCTCTTCAAATTTCTATATGATTTCACAAAATAAATTATCCAACTCATATGGATTATGCAAGCCTTCATTTATTATTTCATCTCCTTCATTGTATTCCACCGAAGGAATGAAATCATCTTCAAGAAATGATTCTTCCCATGTTAAGCTCTCCTCAAGCTCCCATGCAACTAGTTCCAAACTCATCTCTGCAAAGATTCTTCCAAGTTTTTTTTATTTCTTCAAGGTTCCTCTTAGTTCCCACAACTGTCGAGGAACATGCTCTGATACCACTGTAATATCCCCAATTAAAAATTAGGAATATTAAACCCAATTTACTCAATGGAAAGGTCTCGGTTTCCAATTTTTCCAATGGAGATGTTTTCTTTAATAACAGTGAAATGTATGTACTCATTTAAGACTTCAAACAAGGAAGAGAAACTCCATAAATGTGCATTTAAACCACTATAATATACCCAAATCAGATCTGATATAAAATTTAAGTGGTTGGTTATTAAGTCTAGTTGATGACTTTCGTCGAACACTTTATATGCAACCCTTTTATCATCAATATTGAAGCATGGAAGGTACTAATCATATCACCAAATAAAGGAGAATATTTGTTGGCCCAATATAACAACAGATAATGATATTTATTTCATATTTTATTAAGATTCCACAACTCCATAAGCATTGATTCAAACATAGAAAGACTGGCTCGAATTTCACTACAATGAGGGTCTTTAATTCCAACTTGGTCCAAACACTTACTAATCAGCCCAAATATTCCTAAAAATATCCAATTAGACCCTAAAACGCCCAAATAAACCCATATAACTTACTAATAGGCTCCAGGGAGTTGATATGAAATTTTTATACACATTGCTTTAAGCTTGTTTAACCATACTAGCATATTTGCACATAAAGCATCCATAAACTTGAACATTGAACATCATATGATGAAATGAATTGTAAATATTTATTATGAATGTATGTAAATAGTAATAATACTGATTACAACAATATATGGCTCTTATAGCATCTCTAAATCCAAGAAACGCAGAGACAAATGTAGAGGTGCACCCCTCCACCAAAAGAGATGCTGAATAGAGTAAATTTGGTAAAATGATGATATCTCGGGAATACGTAAACCATTTTTAGTGAAAAAAAAGTTTTTCCCACTGTAAATAGTGCTATGAATGCAATGGAATGTGTCTCACAACCCATAAATTCTCAAAAGTATCAAAATAGAACCACCATTTCGTCCCACCAACATCGGTCCAAGCTCTAAATCAATAGAAATAAAATCTAAATGATAGAAATTTGACCCCACTACTGTATATGAACATAAAACCTGAAATGAAGCTCTGTACATAAATATTAAATTGATTTATCCTCTCAATAATTATCTGCAATGAAGAACAATGAATAGATCTAGATGATCCCCTCCTCTAGACTAGCTAGGGTGGAATATTTCACCACCGAAACTAGTTCAAAAATGAAAGGGGCACATCTCCCAATATTTAAAGCCACAATATATTTACAATCAGAAATCAAATTTCCAAAAGATCTCTCCCAAGAGGCTTGCATCCTTTTTATAGAATCCATTGGGCCCTTTCCCCCTCATTCTAGAGTTCTCTCACAAAAATATTAATAAATGTTATTTTCATGAGAGGATGATACCTTGGAACTCATTTAATTCCTCTCTAATTTTATTTGACCAAATATTACCTTCATCTTCCTTGTAAATTTGAATTAGATAGGCTTAGCTTGCTTTTGGGGGAATTACAGACTCATGTGGGCCCACCTTCTCCTCTAGAGCCCTCCTTGGCTAAATTTAGGACCTGAAACATGCCATAAGTTGTATTAAGTTGTCATAAGATGTCATAATACTTGATTCTTTTCATAGATGTCATCATGATTTGTTATTTTTATCCCCGGGAGTTACAACCCTTGAGATGCCTTCACAAGAGGATTCCTTCGACCTTGGATGGGAGTTACACCACATATTTGGACTCATTCCACCACTAATGCGACCTCTTTGTCCAAATTATCTCAAAATATTAATAAATCTTATTTTTAGGAGAGAATGATTCCTTTCTCCATAAATTTTTCCTCGGACCTTGGTTTGCCATAGTGCTTCGTGACCCCAAATCACCACTTTACTATTCTTCTTTAATTTTTCGAGGTGACTTTAGACCATTGAATTCCCTAGTCCAATGGAGTGGTCCATAGTGAAATATTGGGGACATTAATATCCCCAATTAAAAATTAGGAATATTAAACCCAATTTACTCAACGGAAAAGGGAAAATGGGCCACTCCAAATGAATAGTAAAAATGCACATGATAAACATTACTAGCTAGGGTTGAATCCTTCACCACCGAAACTAGTTCACAAATGCAAGGGGCACTCCACTTCCACTCCTAATTGAGTGTGACATGTCTATTATCAACATCATCAATGTGAAAATGATGTTCACATGTCCACATAGATGTGAAAGCATGCAAATTTAAAAATTTGAACACATGATGGTGTCATATATCTAATAACTTGAGCATTATAAAGTTGAAAATGTACATAGAGATATTATTAAAGAGTTGCTTCACTTGATCCCTTTTTTTAGTGTATCATTTTCACCACATGGGTAATGATCAAATGCACCATAATTATCTTTGATAGGGTCAGTCACCCAACTATTGGGACAACTCATTGGAATATTTTTTTAAGTGATCATGATAATTCATGATTCTATTGTTCAAATGCTTGAATTGTTTACTGTCACTATCTCATTTCCTTCTCTTATCTTCATACAATGCCCCATGGTTCTGTTTCCTCTGCATTTTAAATAATGAATTTATTAATGACATCAATTTATGAATTCACTGATGTATTCATAAAATAAAAAGTAACAGTATGAGATCAAATATATATTATAAAGTCAATGTAAACAACTACTCTATATAAATTTGACAAAAGAGAAGTGAATTAATCTTTATCATGCTTCTATTGTTCAGTTGTTTGAATTATTTCCTATCATTGTCTCATTTCCTTCTCTTCTATTCATACAATGCGACCCATGGTTGATTTTCCTCTACATTGTAAAGAATGAATTTATAGATGGCATCAATTTATGAATTCACTGATGTATTCATGAAATAAAAAGAATAGTATGTATCAAATATATATTATCAAGTTCAATGTAAACAATTACTCTATATAAATTTCAAAAAAGATAAGTCAGATAATCTTTATCATGTGCATTTTTTATATTCATTTGGAGTGGCCCATTTTCCCCTTTGTCCTCATCCCATTGGTCATCCCAAACCACTTCTCAGTGTGTCATTCATTTTCTTAATGTACTCACTAGCATAATAGAATGACTCATATACTATTTACCCCCTCCACCATAGACCCCTGCATTTTTCCCTTTGTTGAACAAACCCCTTCAATTTTTTCATGTACCTCTCTAAGAATAACATCAAATGACGTGAGACTAGTTTGGCTAGTAAAACCTCATCAAATAGGTGAATTATAAGGTGAACCTACAAGTCCATGAAACTCATGGGAATTTCCTTCTCAAACATACAAACCACTTTAGCTCTCTCTCAATGCCACCATGGAATGCTATCCATATGAATCTCCTTTGATGTGATCTGATGTACAAATGCAGATAATTTAGATATGGCACACTGTAGGTACTGGGGAAATTCATCGTTTACACAACCACACATAAGCAAAGGATAATGAGACTATAAAATAAACACATACAAAATTAATTTCCATGAAATTGTGAGTGCATGGTATACTATAACCTACATTGTAGAAAACAAAGCATGCACTTGATACATACCCTTAGAAATTTTAGATGGTCATGTGATTAACCTTGAAAAATGTTCTTCTACAGTGAAGTAGAATCATAGAGTCAACCTGTGTAAATAAGGAACCTTCATACCCATTATAACTTCCTTCTCCAAAGAAATATATTTCTTCAAAATCCATTGGGCATCACCTTCTTTAAATAAAAAAGAGGGACCAACCTCTCCTCTACTTTATTTTCTTAGATAATGTTTCCTTGTAGTATTGGAATACATCACCCAATGTGTCATTTTTGGATGACTTGTGCCTCCATAAAGAAGATAACAAATTTTGAATATATGCATCGGATCTAGTAAGGGGTAAATCTTAAGATACTCCCAATATGGAAGCTCATAAAATATAGATTTCATTTTCATCCCTGTTAGAAAAATATTCCCATCATATACATGCCATGGACCTTCATGTTTTTATACTTAGTGTTATTTAGCCTTCTAGTTCTTAGTCTAGTGTCTTGGACCATAGTTTGTCCGCATTTGACCACCTTATACTAGTGATATATCCATGAATCCATGTTTGTCCACTTATCCACTCATTTCCACCATTTTAGGATTCAATGTGCCCCACTACCTTTCATTTATGTGGGAGTTATTGCATTTCCCTATTTTAAGGGGATGGGGTGCTCCCTCTTGAGGATTTGGTCAACTTGTGCATTAATGGACACTACTTAGCCAACTACTCATGCATGCGCCCTCACAATGGTACCTTTCACACTATTTTACTAGCCTAACCTTCCTCATGGTCCATCTATGTTCATTGAACCTCTTTATGGCCCAATCTATGAGTTACACTTGGCCTCATGTCATTGATGGGTGAATTGGTCCAATCTAAGCCTCACTATTGTGAACTACTCAACTTGCCACTAAGCCTCTCGATTTTGTCTCTTGAGAGAATCTATATATTGTACTCATGTTGATGGATAATATTAGAGTGGAATTCTTCCCACTGGAGTGATTTTCCTCTAGTTTTCTGTTCAATATTTATTCTCTATTCTTGTTGTCTCTTTGTGCAAATAATTCTACGTGGGATTGTTTTCGCTATCTAGATCTAGGTTGGATTCTCACATATATCAGAACCTAGTGTTGTGATTGTTGTGAAATCTAAATTCTAATATGGTATCAGAGCTAGTCTGATGCAAAACAATTTCCCTAATTTCTTCCAGCATTACCTTTGGTCATTTGGTTTTGACTTTTGACCTTTCTTAGGCATGCTATCGAAGTAAGGAATTTCAAAGAGTGTTGTTTGCAGATACATGGAGAAATGGAAAAAGAATCCATAAATGATATAGTTCAAATTTCTTCCTCTATGGATTCCTCTGTTTTCCATGAAGTTGTTTTTCATGAAGATAATGTACGAGTTGCTTCCATCAATATTGTTGAAGAGAAGTCCTTCCATCTCTCATCATTTTTCTTCAATTCTTCTATTGATTTTGCTAGTGTGCAAAAGAGTGATCCATTTTATGTTTTGGAAGAAGGATCAAAGCTTGGATTTGTAGCATTCGCCCTCCTTCGATCCACTCTTATTATGTATTCATATATGATTACTAGCACTGATTTTCAGAGTTGCACAGAAGATGGAGAAGCCTTAGCCATCACATCGGCACACTTGGGACTCTTGTTCCACCTTCTTGGAGCTGATTACAAATCTCATGATTTGAAGTTGATGCTTCGGGAACCTTACGATTCACTTGGGGTCACTTATTCTCAAGCCTCTCAAGTCTCTTTTGGACGTAGCACCCTGGTTGGTTCAAAGTTCAAGTCTGAAGAGAACATGCATTCGCTCTACTATCAGTATGTTTCAATTGTTCTACATGGCTTCAGTTTCCATCATGCAATTGTACATGTTTATGATCTAGTTGAGCACATTCCACTTCTTCCCAAGAAGAATATTCCTCCAGACATATTTGTTTAGTTTGGAGAGTATACATTTTTTTGGTTTCTCTTTCATGTCCATTTTTAGGGAGGGTTTTCCCCAAATGGTTTTTCCTCTTTCCTCATTTTACATGGATTAATAATGTAAAGGGTGACCATAATCCTTTGTTGCTTAGGCCCTATTTCTCATTCTCACTTCCATTTTGGCTTAAGGGGGGGTGTTAGAAAAATATTCTCATCATATACATGCCATGGACCTTCATGTTGTTCTACCTAGTGTTATTTGGCCTTCTAGTGCCTAGCCTAGTGTCTTGGACCATAGCTTGTCCACATTTGACCACCTTATACTAGTAATATATCCATGAATCCTTGTTTTTCCACTTATCCACTCATTTCCACCATTTTAGGATTCAATTTGCCCCACTACCTTGCATTTATGTGGGAGTTATTGCATTTCCCTGTTTTAAGGAGATGGAGTGCGCCTTCTTGAGGATTTGGTCAACTTGTGCATTAATGGCCACTAATTATCCAACTAATCATGCATGCACCCTTATAATGGTACATTTCACACTATTTTGACTAGCCTAACCTTCCTCATGGTCCATCTATGTTCATTGAACCTCTTTATGGCCTAATCTATGAGTTACACTTGGCCTCATGTCATTGATGGGTGATTTGGTCCAATCTAAGCATCATTATTGTGAGCTACTCAACTTGCCACTAAGGCTCTCGATTTTGTCTCTTGAGAGAATTTATATATTGTACTCATGTTTATGAATAATATTAGAGTGGAATTCTTCCCATTGGAGTGATTTTCCTCTAGTGTTATGTTCAATATTTCTTCTATATTCTTGCTATCTCTTTGTGAAAATAATTCTAAGCGAGATTGCTATCTAGATATAGGTTGGATTGTCACATGTATCAGAACCTAGTGTTGTGATTGTTGTGCAATCTAAATTCTAATAATCATGATGGGAATTTTCTTAGCATAAGTATCGAAAAATTCAGGATCATCGAACATAGGTTCCCTTATTTGAATCTAAAAATTATGCAATTTTATTCTCCTTCTCTCTATCATATGCCCTAATTTAGTCAGTTAGTGTCATTATTTTAGGTTGTTGGGTTCTCTTTGGTTTACCATTGAAATAAAATTTCATTCTTCTATAGGGGTGGTCTTCTATGAGGAATACCCTCTAATAGTCGTACACTAGATTTTATAGGTAGTTGGACCACCTAGCCTTTATAGAAGGTCCACAACATTTATATCCATGATACCCTCTTGTTACAAGACCTGCAATGTTATTGTATACATAGTACCTTAGTGTTAAAGAATATAGTTGCACCAAATTAACTATGCAAAATAATGTCACAAATATAAAAGAATCAATGAACTTGCTTACCTGAAAAACTCCTAATATTGGATAATCATGTGTGGTGTATGCACATATGCCATACAACATAAAATACACCTCTGCTAGGATCGGTTTTGATACAGCGTATACAACTATTTATTCCCATAATTGATATTCATCAATCAATAATTGTAGCTAGACATTCATATTCTTAACTTGTCTTCTACCGGGGACTAAAAGAGACAACATAAGATGTTCATTCTTTATGGACAACTATGGTGAGATATTGTCATTTATCACAACTATTATCCAAATAAAATAGTTGGTGTGTTGGAGGGAATATGAGTTAACTCCATCCATGGCTATGCTCAATCGAAGGCTTCATACTTCATATGTGAGATTATTTTGTGTGAGGCAATGCCACCCCTTGGCAACATGGCTAATTCTTTGCTATGAAAGAGCCTTTGAATCCTTGGTATTATAGGCACGTGCCTCAATACCTTATGAGGAGGACTATGTGCTTTAACCATATTGTTTCTTTATGGTACTCGACATTCCCACATTTTAGACATATCTCATTATACACACATTCACCTTTATATAGAATATAATCATTTTGACATGCATGATATAACTCAACACCCAACCTTTTCAACATTTGATTTGCCTCTTTGGCGGGTATTGGTAAATAAATTATCATTGAAAAGTAACTTATCTTTAAGTAACAATTAATTATTGGGAAATCGAAATGTACACTGTCATCCAACGTGAATAAATTTGGCCATTAACAATGTTGATTGTCTGACAAGATTCCTCAAAATATAGGGGACTTAATGGTTAATTACCTCAAAAGTGTTGAAAAACATGTGTCTACCATACCATACATTGCTTTCAAGTTGTACAGTAACATTGTTGTCCCTAGTTGGGTAGACTTTGACCAATTTCCAAAGATATGTGTGGTGGAATCAAATTGCATGCTTTCAAAGAAGTTATTGATGATATGAGCATCATCCCCTAGCTCATCTTGCATAAATGCATATAACAACATTCCCTCCATAACACTCATATGCCATAAAAATCCATCCATATGAACCTCTATTTCATTATCTTCATTGGGAACATGTGAAGAACCAACGTTGCTATAGACATTCTGAATTACTGACTCGGGATGTAGTGGGAATTGAATAGGAACTTGAATCAACTATGATTGGTATGCTTCATTTCTAATCTATGCTCATTTAGTAGCCCTTCTATCGATTTGACATCATAATGTTAAATATGGCTGATAGGTTGATTTCCATTAGAAATCTAATTGCAAAAATATTGAATATTACATTGATGATATCAGTAAATACAATGCATTTGGTATGTTCAAACATTATACTAAGCTTTTCGAAGAAAAAAAATCTCATAGTAAATATGTTTTGGGTGGTACTGATATCATACTTTGGCTCACTAGAACTCTTGGTTGTCTCAACAAAAAGAGATGGGTTGGTCAATTGAGGATAAGCATAGTTATTTTGGCTTCCAACTTTTCAAAAAAATAGCATATGATAGTGTTCCTACATGTCTTTTCTATATCACCTATTGGATTTTTTACCACGATGGGAAGTATTAGACCTTCAACATTGGATAATTGATAATTAATATAATGGGACATTGTGACATGTCAAGGGTTCTATTTCAACCCTTTACATTTATAACAACCACATACTATTAGGGTGTCATAAAGAGATTCGGTTGATAGTGAAGTACCATCATATAGGATGGTGGGTGGAAGATGGCATGTTACAATTTGTGGGGTAAAGTAGTTCTCCATTTTTCCTACCAATTGTTTGTAGTCATTCTTTCTCTTGATGAGAGATTGCAACTTTTTTTAACTAGTGGAATATCATATTCACCTGAAACTCAATATCGAATCAAGATTTGAAAATTAAAAGCACAATTATTCACATGCACCTGCATAAATAATATAAATTCAATTAGATAATCAAAATATAATAAAATTTGAACTTACTACAAATGGAAAGCAGAACCTGGTGAACTTTGAACAATATGGAATGAATTGGAATTTGAATTATTGGTCATTTGATAGTATAACTTTTTCTCCTTTCATTTAATCCAAATCAACAATCAATATGTGTCTACATTATTAAACAAAATTTGAGAAGCATATACCAATCTAACTTCAAAAATACTTTTGAAACCATTCTTTAACTATATGGTGTAAGTTTAGGAAGCGTTTGTACCCCTATGGGAGTATTCCAATTTATGTCTTTGTATTCTCAAAAGAAAATTTGGGATGTGTGTAATATTTTATAGCTTCAAAGAAATAATCAAAGACATTTTTAATGTAACCTCTGCATTTATTACATATTATTTCACCATTACATACAAAAACATAAACTACAACGATATGCTAAATTATGGTAAGCATAAAAAATAAACATTCGAAACAACTTCCGCAAAAGAAAATATCCACAAAGTTTTAATAGCAAATGTTTGCATTTGTATTTTTCTATTGTATATTAAAGTAATAATTTTTTCCATACTAAGTGCACTAGTGTGCCTTCTTATTTTAGGTGCACCAAGCTCATTTTCATCAACCAATTAAAATATTAAGATGAGATTTCATTTTCTAAAAGTGAGTTTATAATAGAAACCCTAATCATTATATCATTATTTTGCTAAATTTTTGAAGGGAGACATGTTTATGTTCTTATTAATATTTACAGTGCATTCTGAAGAAAATAAAAGGTTTCCATAGTTACCTTCAATACTGGAAACCCTAGATTTATTGTTACTTCCCTTTTGTTTTATGTGGTTGCAAATTTTAGCATTAATATCTTACTCTCCCTACTATTTCACAACGAAACTTGTTTTCTAGGCACTGAATATTTAATGCCTCGGTTTATCTATATATGTGGCATTGGGAATTTATTGCAATGGGACCACTTACTATATTGGATCCCAAAGCCTGTCCCTTTTAGGTTTTTGAAAAAATGCTTTCACTGTAATTGATGTGTACTATAAAGTATAACGCATCAGTGCTCTTTTTTAGAAAACACACTATTTTAGACTTAGTTCATTTTAAAAAATCACCTCTGCATTGGTGAATCTACCTATGTATGATGTACCGGTACATATTCCTATACAATATGCATTAATTAAAAAACAAAAATTACCTTGAAATCATTTACTTTATTTGTAAAACATATTATCACAGTTTCTTTATTTTATGATGTAGGGAATTTATTGATAGAATATGTCATATAGAAATTCAAGGAAAAAAACTTCTTGTAATAAGCACAATGGGAGCACATCCCAAAAACAGAACAAGGAAAGTTCTTTGAAATTTTAGTATAAAATTAATATATTTGATTTATTTGTAAGTTCAAGTGATGCCTATTTGTTAA
Source organism: Larix kaempferi (assembly GCA_027924585.1). Classification (NCBI taxonomy): domain Eukaryota; kingdom Viridiplantae; phylum Streptophyta; class Pinopsida; order Pinales; family Pinaceae; genus Larix; species Larix kaempferi. The sequence continues at coordinate 763,563 of BSBM01001023.1, forward strand.
TGTTATCATGCACAACAGAACGAACAAACTTGATAAGATTGTTTGAAATCTAAGTGAAAAAAAAAACATAAAACCTTGATGGAAACATTGCAAAGAGATGAATTAGGGAATCAAAAGGTAATGAACATTATTTTTATCTTTGAATTTCCAGAAATAATGTACTTACTAATAATAGTCACTAACATGTTTCAAACACTCTATTTCATATTTATTGAATGTTATGCATGGACCGACAGCGAGGGAAGGGAATTTCATGCCAATAAAAAAATAATTATGAAGGATGTAAATGATGATGAATTAGTCCTTATTTCATTTGGAGTTGTGTTGGATAATATTTAATGAAAATGGGAATTTTTTTTATAAAACTATAAGGGATATAGTGGAAAGAATGCATAGACATAATTTCCACTTATGGTAAAAAAATCATTCCAATGACTTCAAGAATCATATTATATAGAAACTACAACAAGCATTTCCAGAGTAATGGTCAATGATACATGTTAGATTTGCAATATAAATAGTATACAAAAACAAAAAACAATCATTTAAAAAGTGTTATTCCTAAACATTATTTTCTATAATATGTATATACTACTACAAAAAATTATGAAATCAATATTTCAGCTATATACATCAGTGTTCTTATGTTTATGGCACACCAATGCATTCATGTAATATGTGCACCCCAATTTAAAAAAATCCATTCACCCATTTTCTTTTATTTATTATGAACATTCGTTATGAACTTTTCCAAACCCTCCATTACTAATGGCGGAGGTTTTAGAAAAGGTTTTTTATTATTTTTTCCAGTCGTGTAACATGAAAATCCTTCAAAACAAAATTCGCTAGAAGATGTTTTTCTTGTACCGTTAGATTTCTCTACCATCCAACTAATTGGATTGTGGTAATGAATGGAAAATATTAGCTAGCATGTGGTTCAAATCCCTTCATTAAGGTTTCACTAGTTTCCTTCTTATAAACCAAGATTAGGTCAAGGATGCAAATCACACAATAACAATAAAAAATACTTAAGACAAATCATATATCACATCCAACTAGAGATTAAGTAAAATTATATTTTATTGAATTAGCATGAGTCAAAAATACTAAATTGGTCATGAAAAGTACTAATGGTTTTTAGTAGGTTTTGGGCCTATCAATAAAAATGTATCAAAATTAAACACAACTATTAGAGGAAATTTGAATGAAAACTAAGACTTTCAACCCTAATTCAAATTCATGTTATCATGTTTTAGCCAATCAAAATGCTTTAAAAATTCAAAAAGAGGGGCACCTCTTAAACAATTTTTTATTATATAATTTGGGGATAAGTGGACTTTTTTAATAATATATTGTGTCTGCCACTGCACAAAATTATCTTCAATATTGATAATGAAATTAATATGCTAACTGATTTTAGGTAATAGGTGATCCATAGATAATATATAGTAGTAATAATAATTAATATTATAACTAATATATAAAAATATTATTGGGTCAAATAACCTTTATTATTAACATAACTAATATATAACATATAATAGTAATTAATATCATAACTAATATACCCATCAATCTTCAAGAATGTTGCATTTGAAAAGGAGAATGAAATTGGGGGCTCCAAGAAATGCTTGTTTCCAACGGCTGAGCTTTGGATCCTTTTTTCTCTGTCAGGGTTCGAGCCAAGCATTGGGCCGACTGTTCAATTGTCAGGTGTGATGGTGAGACCACAGGGGAGGGGCCTCTCCCCTCCTCTAATGAAGGTTTTTGAGCAGCTGATAGGGGGATAGCCACTACAACCGCCAGAAGCGGGGAATTGGAGGAGAGGGCAGGAATCCTCAACTGGAGAAGTCTGAGGTGGGTAGAGGGGAAGCGAGATAGGGGATCTGTATACCCAAATCAACCAACATCCCAACTATTTTTGTAAACCCACATGAGGTTAAGGAAAAAATACAGCATATGAAGGACCATGCAATGATAGGGAAATTTATGGGTATATGACCTACGGAGAAAGCCTTGACATGGTGGATTCACTCGACCTGGAAACCGAAAGGACATTTTTGACCTATTGCTAGGCTCAAAGGTTTCTTTACTGTGATTTTCCTGAATGTGGAGGACAAGGATAGAATATTTGAGGGAGGCCCTTATTTTTACTACTCTGCAGGACTGTTCCTACGAATTTGGAAGGATCATTTCAATCTTGGACAAGGAGGATCTCTCATTCACTCCAGTCTGGATTAGACTCTACTCACTTCCAACGGAATACTGGGATCCTGACATTTTAAAATCTATTGGAGGAACTCTAGGGCACTTTGTCAAGATCTCTGATCAGACCAAGCAAGGAAGGTATGTTTCATATGCTCGCATCTGTGTCTATATGAATATTTCCAAAACCCTCCCTGAGGGGATTACTCTTAATTGGGAAGAATCAGAAATGGTTTCAAACTATTGATTATGAACATATCCCTTTCCGTTGTCGGCGGTGTCACGCTCATGGCCATTTGGATAGGGATTGTCACTTTAATCTCCCATCGGATATCCCTGGTAGTAGTAATCTGGAGCAGAATGATAAGGATGGTTTCTATTAAAGTCACTAACCGAAGAACAAGGCAAAGACACAAAGTCCCAGCCGTGGGGAAAAAGGAGGTGAACCCGAATAGCTTTGTTGTTCTTAATCCTGATCTAGCTAAAAAACCCTTCTCCTCTAGTTCTTGAGGGATCCACTCAGGTTGAAGGTGTACCCTCCTCAGCAGCCCCAGATACTGGTCAAACACACCAATCTTGCGAGTAAGAACCGTGTGGAGTCTGAGCGTATGGAGGAGGATTTGGATTAAATGGAACTCGGGGATTTGGACTTGGATAGCATTGAAGAGGATTGTAAAAACATTGAGGTACATTCCATTCCGGATAATCAGCTGCAATTATTGAAGGAGGCCATTCTAAAAACTAAGGCCTACTCCTAGTCTAGGGATAGGCCCCTTGAAGCTAAAAGAGAATAAAAGGAAACTTAAAGAAGGTAGCTCTAAATGAGGGAGGTAGTCGAATAGGGACAGGATTGGGGAGACTGGAGTGAGATTGGTTGACTCTGGGAAATATCCTACTATCCAGGATTCTCTTCTCTCAGCAAGATATAGTGCTTGATGAAAGTATTATCCGTGGAATATTCGAGGGTACCAATAGGCCTCACAAATGTAGAACTCTTAAGAATAATATCATGAAGGAGCAACCTACTGTGGTTTTGTTACAAGAAACTAAATGTTCTAGATCCCAATTGGAAGGTAAGGCTCAAAATATTTGGAAATAGTGTAAACTTATGACATTGGATGCTACTGGCCACTCGGGTGGATTGGCGGTTTTATGGGATCCCAGGAAAGTGTCTCTTTACAACTTTATGTTGACCCCTTTCATCCTTTCTGCTGAATTTCATATCATTGGATCTAATGTGAGAGGTATGCTTAGTAATGTTTATGGGCCTAGTAGCTATCCTAAAAAACAAAATTTCATTAACAGTCTGACCAATCTGAGAAGGATGTTTGAAGGAACCCATTGGATATTGGGTGGGGATTTCAATATGATCAGATCTCTGTCTGAGAAAAAAGGTGGGCGTAGAATCTTTAACCCGGAAATAATTTTTTTGATGAATTCATAGAGACTAGTAAGTTGATTGATGTTGATATGGGAAGCTTGATGTTCACCTGGAACAACAAATGTGAAGGGGGAGAATTTGGTTGCAGCCAAGCTTGATAGGTTTCTTTTGTCGGGAAAGTATCATGCTCCTGGGAGGCCCCTTGACTTCTCGCTCTCTTGATTCTTTGGATCTGATCATTGGACAGTTTCCATGTTGTGGAATAATATAGGAATAAAAATAACCAAGCCTTTTAGGTTTGAAAAGTTTTGGTTAACACATGATACTTTTATGCTCGTGTGGACGAATGGTGGCATTCTATTATTCCACCCAGAGGGACTAAGATGTATTGCTTTCAACAAAAACTGAAGGTTCTCAAACATAAAATCAAGAGATGGAATAATGATGTCTTTGGGAACATTCAGGAGGCGAGGAAATCCAAGCTGGCATATGAGATGGAGAATATCCAGGAGTGTATTATGCAGACTGGTGTGACCTCAGAGCTATCTTTGGAGGAAAAGCACTTGGCTGAACAACTCTCTGATCGTCAAAGACAAGAGGAGATCTTGTGGCAGCAAAAATCTCATAATCTCTGGTTGAAAGATGGGGACCAAAAATACCAAGTTTTTCCACAGAGCGACCATTCAACAGAGACAAACTAACCAGATTTGTCAACTATGGACAAGTGATGGGGGGTAGTGGAGTCTCATGCGGAAATTGAACAGTAACTGGTTAATCATTTCAAGGAAGTGGTAACGGAGCGACCTGTGGATAGGACTGAGACTTGTAGGGAAATCAAAGCTGTTATCCCTAGGCTCATCACTGTGGAATAGAATGAGATGCTTCTCCAACCTATCGAACTTCTAGAAGTCGATATGGCCATCAATCAAATGGAGGAAGGGAAATCCTCTGTATCGGATGGGTTCACAGCGAATTTTTTTCCATGCCTTTTGGGATTTGATAAAAAATGAAGTGTGGCTGGTGGTGGAAGAATCTCGGAGAATGAGAGGAGTTCTCTCGACCTTAAACTCTACCTTTCTGACCTTAATACCTAAAAAATCCGATGGCTGAAAAAGATGAAATATTTAGACCCGATTTCTCTCTGCAATATTATCTACAAACTCATAACTAAGGTCATTTCCAATTGCTTAAACCCCTTTTCCCCTCTCTGATCTCTGTGGAGCAATCTGGTTTTGTGGAAGGCCGCCATATTATGGATGGTATTATCCTGGCTCAAGAGGTTCTTCACTCTCTGAAGAGCACTAAAAAGGGAGGGATGCTGCTCAAATTGGATTTCTCCAAAGCCTATGAAAACCTTAACTGGGTGTATATGAAAGAAATTATGAGCTCTTTTGGCTTCAACAATGTTTGGATTCAATGGATTGCTAAACCTGACTTCCTCAGCGTTCTTTTCCATTTTGATAAATGGGCACCCCTCTTCTATCTTTAAGCCATCCCCGGGACATTAGACAAGGTGACCCCCTCTCTCCTTTCACTTTGTGATCATGACAGAAGGACTTGGTAGACTTATCTCCCATTTAGTGGATCAGGGGAACATTAAAGGACTTAAGTTTCCACCGTATGAGAAGGCCATTACCCTCCAGCAATTTGTTGATGACACCCTGCTTATGGGTCACTCTTCAATCCAGGAAGCCAGACAGATCAAGAAAGCTTTGAACACCTTCTTACAAGCCTCTGGGGATTAATATTAATATGGCTAAGTCTCTGGCGTTTTTCTTCAACACGTCTATTATCAATCAGAGGAATATTATTAGAATTCTTGGTTTCCAAAAGAGCTCCCTTCCAACCAAATATTCTCGGGGCTCCTTTATCAATGGGGGTCTTAGAAAAGTCTTCTTGGGAGAAACTTTTAAATCGAATGAAGGAAAGGCTATCTAACTGGACACTTAGATCATTGAACCTCCCTAGCAGAGTGGTTCTGGTGAAATCGGTGCTTCAAGCTATGCCCCTGTATCTATTCTCTGTTTCTGGCGGCTCCCAAGTCTGTTATGAAGGTGATCAAGCAGATGCAACGTACTTTTTTTGGGGGGGGAACGACGGACCATAGGAAATGGCCTTTGGTGGGATGGAGACACTATGTAACCAAAGCAGGATGGGGGGTTAGGTCTTCCTGATCCGGAGAAACTCAGTACTGTTTTGTGGAGCTAAATTTGGTGGAGATGGCTTACTCACTCCACTGAACAATGGGCCAGTTTTTGGGGCAAGAAGTATGCTTCGACTACTGATCAATAGGATTGGGTTCAAGAGAATGGACTGAATAATCGTTCTCATATCTGGAATATGGTGAGGGATAGTAGTGAGCTAATTCATAAACATAGCTTCTGGGATATATGTGATGGTGCTTCTGTGAACTTCTGGACGGATGCCTGGCAACAAGAGACCTCCCTCTCCTCTCTGGTGACTGGTATCCCCATTGATTCACCCATTCTGCACTATAATTGGAGGATGGTAAGCCGATATTGGCAGGCAGACTCCAGTGCCATGGGTTTTCGTGTCTGGCTTCCTCTTTCATGGTGGACTGATACCTATGGGGTCGATATTGGAAGGCAAATCTATGACATTTTGACGACCCGAATTATTAAAACTCAGAGGGGTATGGATATCCTTCGGTGGGGTCACCACCCGAAAGGTATGTTCACTATTAAGGAAGCTTATAGCCTGTTAACTACCCCGATGAAGCAACAGGGGGACAATACATGGAAGCACCTGCGGGGAGCTAAACTCTGGCCCAAGATCACTATGTTCCTCTGGCTAGTCTTGAAAGGTAAAATCTTAACTTGGGATAATATTGTGAAGCAGGGCTTCGAAGGACCTTTGCTCTGTGTCCTCTGTGGAAATCATGAGTAAATTATTGCACGCCTGTTGGATGGGTGAAGTTTTTCTTCTACTCTGTGGGATGAAGGAACAAGGAGATTCCGCGTGTCGAATAGAATCACGAATGCCCCGGATGAAACTGTGAAATAGTGGAAGGAAGACCCCTTCCATGGGAGACTTCTCAATCGGGTTTGGCAGCTCTTTCCTAGCTTTCTATTATGGGAAGTCTGGAAGGAGCGTAATAAGCGGATTTTCACTAGCAAGACTAATACCTAGAAAATGGTGTGGGAGCATATTCAACGTGGTATCACTGAAACTCTTAACTTAACCCTGTGGACCGAACAGGATTTGAACATTCCCGGTAATGAGTTAACAATTCTCCATACCTGGGATATTGCTGTGCTCCCTCGTCATATTGTTCATCTCCAGTCTGGTTGCAGACCCCCTGATAGCCTGATGATATGGTCTCTGCTATTACAAGGGTGGCTTAAACTTAACTTCGATGGCGAGTCTAAGCGTAACCCTGGACAAGCCGGGTATGGAGGTGTTCTGCATGATGACAATGGCAAGGTTTTGTTCTGCTACTTTGGGCACCTGGGCCGTGAAACTAACAACGTTTCTGAATGTGAAGCCATGCTTCAAGGGTTATGCATGGCATCATGACGTGGCTTCAACTATTTAATTGTCGAAGGGGACTCCAATATGTTGATTCAGATGGTTGTCAAACTTAACAATGGGACACGAGCTGCTAAGTTGGCGCAGTCATGGAGACTTTCGTGGAGGTTGACGTGTCTCGGCCAACTCATCACTTCTTTTAACTTGGTCACCTTCCAGCATGTTTGGCGAAGTGCCAACTGTCTGGCCGACGCTTTGGCCAATCATGGTGCTTATAACTATAATGACAGTTGGGAAGGGGATGCCCTGGAAATACCGTCAGCTAGATGTCGTCAACAGTGTGAAATGATTGTTGATCATGATAGGGGTGGTGTGGTGCCTTTAGGAGGCTACAGGAGAACTTCTAATCCCGATGGGCATTAACAAATGGTACCATCCGCAAGGTGGGTAAGGACAAGTGGTCTTCGGGTATCCTTAATACTTGTGCCATGGATTGGCCTTCCGTATATCTCCCACATCTGGCATTATTATGGTTAGAGATATGGTGTGTGCGAAGCTATAAGGTGTTCGGCCTCTCGGGTTATGTGGAGATGGTGTCTGCTACAATGACGAAGGTGTAGGATAGTTTCAGTTATTACGCAGGGTGGCTGATTATGGTGGACTTCATGGACAGAGGTGGCGGTTTTCCTTTAAATTCTGAATTTCAGGATGGTATTCGTAACTGTGGTGATTTTCCTTATTATGCTGGTGCCTGGTGGTATTGTTTTGCTTACCGCACTGGGGTGACGAGTGATTGTAAGGGTATTAAGATCATGCCGCCTAGAGGCAGACCTACCAGGAGAGGCAGATGGGCTCATGTGGAGTCAGATAATGGGAATAAGGGGAATGGTGCCCAAGTTGGCCCATTCGTGAGCAATGGAATGCTGCTGCAACTGCTCTCTCTTTTTGTCGTTACTTTCCTCAGGATATTTAGAGGGTGGTAGAGACTTTGGAAGAAACTCTGTGGTGCAGGGTGGGGTGCGCAGGAACTTCCTTCGGAGGTGTCTTCCATGGCCGAGTGGATTCACGATCCCGGTAATACTCGGGGTCGTATGGATCTTTACAATCGGGCTGTCGTGATGCTCTGGGTGACCAAAAATCTCCTGGCCTAGGCAATGGAAACCCAGGTGGATATTCTGTCTGGTTCTTTGAGGATGGCCCATTTGGAAAACCTTTGCAAGGACCACGTTGAAGATCTAAGTGGATACACATGAATTTGGACGCTATGACGGCCGATATGGGATTTCGTTCTTGACCCGGCCTAAGAAAGTTGATAACCCATGGGAGATTATCCTTTGTGACAACGAGGAGGCAGTTGACAAGCCTCCGGTGGTGATTATTGAAGATGAGGCCAGTCCATCGGCTTAATTCCTTCTGTGACTGGTTCCCTGTGCGTTTTGCTGCGGTTTCGGCCTGGAGACTCTTGACTGGCGTCTGCTTTGGCGCTCTTCTGGTGTTGTTTGCTTTAGTCTTTACGGTATTTTCCTGTTTTCGGCTATGGTGTTTGGTCTCTTTTCCCAGTCTGATGTCTGTCTTCTCGACATCCGTTTTGTAATAGGGTATGGGGTTTTTTCTTAGCGGTTTTGTTTACTGGTTGTTGTCCTTTGAAGAACTGTAAGTGTATCCGGTCTTCTACCGTTGATAATGTCTGTACTACTGATACTCTTTGGTTGGGTTGTGGGACTATGGGGATAGTGAAACTGATATTGATCTTTGGTTTTGGTTAAGGGATTTTGGTGATAAGTTCTGGGTTGATATCTGGCGGTGGCAGTTTCAGCCTCCAGTGTTTTGTAAATATGACTATTGTATTGTTTATCCTACCTTAACAGAATGTTGTTCATTTTTTTGCTTTAAAAAAAAAATATACCCATCAATCTTTTAGGTAATATTTGACCAATATATAATAGTAATAGTAATTAATATTATAACTAATATATAATAATATTATATTATTATTAATATTTTATAATAACCATCAAAAGTTAGGTACAATAACTTTTAACTAATATCATAACTAACATACTCATCAATATTTTAGGTAATATTTGACCATTGTAATAGTAATTAATATTATTACTAATATATAATAATGTTATATTATAATTAATATTTTATAATAACAGTCAAAATTTAGGTCAATAACTTTTAACTAATATCATAACTAATATACTCATATATTTTTTAGATAATACCTAACCTATATATAATGGTAATAGTAATTAATATTACAACTAATATATAATAATATTATATTATACTTAATATTTAATAATAAATGTCAAAAGTTGGGTCTAATCATTTTTAACTAATATCATAACTAATATACACATCCATCTTTTAGATAATACATGACCAATATATAGTAGTAATAGTAAATAATATTACAACTAATATATAATAATATTATATTATAATTAATATTTTATAATAACCATCAAAAGTTAAGTCCAATAACTTTTAACTAATATCATAACTAACATACCCATCAATCTTTTAGGTAATATTTGACTATAATAATAGTAATTAATATTATAATGAACATATTGTAATATTATATTATAATTAATATTTTATAATAATGGTCAAAAGTTAGGTCCAATAACTTTTAACTAATATCATAACTAACATACCCATCAATATTTTAGGTAATATTTGACCATAGTAATAATAATTAATATTATACCTAATATATAATAATATTTTATAATAAGGGTCAAAAATTAGGTCCAATAACTTTTAACTAATATCATAACTAATATACCCATCCATCTTTTAGATAAGAAGTGACCAATATATAATAGTAATAGTAATTAATATTACAACTACTATATAATAATATTTTATAATAACCTTCAAAAGTTGGGTCTAATAATTTTTATCTAATATACCCATCCATCTTTTAGATAATACATAACCAATATATAATAGTAATAGTAATTAATATTACAACTAATATATAATAATTAATATTTTATAATAACCATCAAAATAATTAAATATAATAATAACTAATATACCTATCCATATTTTAGGTAATACATGACCCAATAACTTTTAAGTTGGCATAGTGTATTTAATTTTCTTTCCTTATTTTGGGTGAAAACACTACATTGAACTTCATCCTCATAAATTTATTTTAATATAATATATATATCTAATGTAGCTTTGATAAAAGAGAAATACCCCTCGGTAGATTCGATAAAAGAGAAATAGTATAAAAAATTGCCTACGTGGTTTTTTTTTACCATTTTCCTTAGGAGGCCCATTTTTCATCCAAATTTCCTCTAATAGTGTACCACAAAGGTGACATATTGAGGACCCATCATCAACCCCAAAATTAAGGGTTGCACACCCTATGCAACAAAATGACAATTGCCAAAAATAGATGTTTGACCTACTCAATCCTCCTCTTCTATATCTTGCTCCGTTCGTGATTCCTTGAAGTCATATGCCATTATTTGAGTGATGGCATCTTCATCATGGTACCTTGTCTCCTGATCTATCTCATTCCATCTCTTCTTTCATTCCTCCTTAACTACTTCTCCTATGGATTTACATAAGGGAATGCGATGGAGGAGAGGATACATGAATCTCAAACCAATTTATCCTAGCTTCATATTTGTTAGGGTTTCCATCTGAAACTATGAAATGAGTAAGTTAGGTTTCAAACTTTGCGATGGATGTGGTTGTGAATTTTTTAGAGAAGATGTTATATCTTCCTACCTACTCTAATGGAGTTGTAATCTCTTGTCCCTTGAATTATTTATCACACTTGCATACTGAACTATTTCTCGTTTTGGTTTCTCTTATAGGGTTGGGACCAACTTTGCATCCAAGGATAACTTTGCATGGTCTCTCACTATCTCTTCATGCTTACTATGTCTCGATTTTGCTCCATAGGTCTATTGAGTTCTTCATCTCTATACTATTGGGATTTTGTAGCTACTTTTTCCTCATGATGAACCCATGAGTAGAAATATCTGAGTAGGGAATCTCCCACATTAGGATTGGGAGACCACCTATAAGGGTCAGGCATGCAAAAGTTGTTAATATGGAACTCATACATTCGATTCATATCCCTTTCAATGCATTGATGATAGACCTTAGTGAAGTCCCTTTGGTTGTCTATCTCAAAGGGAACTAGTTGGCAATCTTACCCAAATAAAACTGTGACTTTGTTCCACAAGGTACAATGCATAGGTTCTTATTGGGGACCTACAAGAGATCATATATTCTTCAATATCAATAGCCTTAGGCATAGATGTTTCTAATGCAATAATATTCTCAAGTTTGTTCTCAATCTCTTCTATTTGAAGTTTTAATTCTTCTTTTAGGTCCAGGTTTTCATCCTCTAGTTTCTTCACGTTATCTAAATGTTGCATTTTAATGATTTGGAATTTTTCTAGTAGGTCTAAAATCAATTGCTCGTGTTGAAGCAAGGATATTTTTGTATGTGTTCCTTTTTTTCCTTCCTTAATTCCACAAGTTTCTTCCATGTAATGGCCTCTGGCCTCGTTACTTATAATTGGTAAATTAGGACTTTGGAATCAAATTCATATTTTTTGTCATGAGTTTCTTCAAATTCTTTTATAGATCCAAAAGGATGAACCTCTTCTACAATATTTGGTGGCATAGTTGCTATCCTTCTTTCCACCTAATACCTTTTTCTCTGTCCCACTAGTAAGGGATGCCAATAATACACATGCAGGCCAATTTCCTTATGATCAACCTACAATAACACATGTAAGCTCACACATATGGAAAAATACACTCCAAGAATATAGATATCAAGATCTAGGGTGATGTTGTCCATAGGAAAGGCTCCAAATGCAAGGGTGTTCCACAAGGTGTGTTTAATGCTCCTCGTATGAAATCCTCCAAAGACTAATGCAATTCCAGAGCCATATACTACACTAGGTCCAATCCCCCTTGCAAGAACAATGACACAACCCAACTGTCCCCAACTCAACTCCAAGACTCCATGAAATAATCCAAGATACCTCATGTTGTCTGGGACCTAAATCCCTTCTCTAGAATGTAAAACACTCTTCCTCCAAAGTAGGGAATTCTCCAAGCAAGCAATCATCTCCATGTGGCCATCATGTAGAATATCACCAAAGTTGTCAAGAAATATTCAAATGATCTGGATTTATGTGAGAACAAAATAAAAAAGCATATATACATTCACATACACAAATATATGGCAAGAAACACGGTGATACAGTAAAGTTAGATTTTATTAAATGAATGAAATAGAACAAACTGTAAAATAAAAGTAGCTAGAATGGTGGTAGTTATATCTCTAAGAAGAGATGTGGCGGCTACACTCATTCATGACAAGCTAAATAAAAAAAAGGCCTAAAGGGACTATTTATCATAAGCATTGGGGAAATAATCCCAAACATCCAAAACCTAACCCTAGAAGATGAACCGTCATAATGTTTGCGGCCCCAAGGTGGTTAGTTGAGCAGTCAACTTCCCAGGGATGATAACTTTTGCATACGATCTCCATTTGGGGCACTTGATAGACCCTTGGAAAGGTATATTTGAGATTTAGAACTTTTGATTGGGGAAAATGGTTTCCAACACAACCATTTTCCCCCCGGATCTCCAAAAAACGTCGTTTAGGGCCTCAAAACGGTCGCGGAAGTTTAGTACCCCGAAAAACCGTAGAAAAATTACTAGAAAATTGCCAAAATGGGAAACTGTTTTGAGCCAGTGGAATAGGTGGGTGGCCACCGATATCCATCTGGATCATTCCTCCACCCTTAGGAAGCAATGGTCTACATTGCGTCAAATCCCTTATCATATGTCAAATTGTGTGTTGAGTTGAGCTCCAGGTGTGGCATTTGTGGAAGTGAAAGGCCTGCTTGTCTTTGGCATCTTCAGAGGGTTGTAATTGTTATTGATGGATGCACTAGAGATGTTCAAAAATTTTGGTTGTCGTGTTATCCTTGGTATGCATCGGTGTGGATGATTTATTTACGGAGGAGCACCTTGAATGCATGGCCTTGCACTATAGAGGTACCCAGATAGATGATGTTGCAATGACTTTGTGTTCTTGTTTCTGATGAGAAAAGGGATCATGTGCAGAGGTTGTGGATGTATCTGCAATCTAATGTTCTCCTTCAGTGGAAATTGAGAATAGGGAAAATTTCCCAGTGTGGGATATTATCTTCCTGCACTACTTGGTTGGGGTATGTGCGACTATCTCTGGTATCTTATAGAGTTGTCCTCCCAAAGTGACAATGACACTATGAGGTCGTGATTCATATACAGCATGACTCTTCCACATATATGGTTGTCCTAAAAGAACATCACATGCTTCAAGTGGGGCCACATCACACAATACCTCATCTTTGAAGGGCTTGATGTCGTATGGTAGGTAGCATTGATGACTAACGCGGATACCTCTCCCTTGGCTTAGCCAACCAATGGTGTATGGTTGCGGTTGTGGTTTTATTGGTGGCTCCAATATCTTGATGACTTATGCTAATATTAGGTTCTTTTTGTTGTCGTTTTCCAAAACCAAATTTAGGGGAATTCCATTCACCCAGATATGTGAGTGGAAGAGGCACTCCTCTGCCTCCGACTCTTCATTTTCCTCTAGTTGAATCTGTGTGGTAGCAACGGTGACACTAGGTTCCGCATCAATGATTTGCTTCCCTTTGTCTGCGGCTATGAAATTGGGTTCTGAATCAGAATCGAAACTGGGATCTGATTTTGACGCTTTGATCTTAGCCACCAATGACTGTTTTGAGCGACATCCATCAGTGTTGTTCTAGGGGATTTTGTGGAACTCGCACCACTTCCCAGTGTCCTTCTTATTTCTATTACCCTTCTTCGCTTGTGGTTGGTACCGATTGTCCTTTCCCTGTCCCTCTTTCTGCGAGCCAGGGTTTCCCTTTCCCTGCTTCTGCGCAGGCCTGAAGTCACACTTGTTCTTTTGCTGAAATTTTTGCTCAATTTTCACAGCATACCGATAGGAAGATCCAAGTGAAGAGATGTCCAGGAATTCCATCTCTGTTCGTATGTACCATTGTAGGCCATTGTGATATTTCAATACTAGGTGTCGCTCGAAGTCCTTGATACCCAAATTTGTGCTCAAGGTATGAAAGTTGTTGGTATACTCTGACACTTTTTGGTCCCTCTCTTGATGCAGAATGGTCCATTTTGTGTACTAGTCATCATAGTTTCCCATAGGTTAATATTGTTCCATAACAACATCTATAAAAGAGGCCCAAGTGGGATTGGGCTCAAACAATCCAGACTCGTCTGATGAGTTCTGGTCACAATACGTTTCCCACCAATTTTTGACATGGGGACAGACTTGAGGAGCACAAAGGTGATATTTTCCGTGTCGAAAAAATCATGGACATAAAAATACCCTTCTAGTAGATTCAACCATTTATCTATGGAATCAACATCGATATGGCCTTCAAATAAAGGGACATCAAAGTTAACTTGTACCTTGAACAGAGTCGCATCTCCAAAACAGTTGCTCGTTGAAGGTGTATATGTCGCTGTTGGCATGCGTCGAAGGATATGGGTGAAATTATCCATCATATTGTTCCTCTATTGCGGGAGAGCTTCCTCAAACAATAACTTGATAGAATCTCCTGCTCCGTCGTCTCTCTTTTCTTCCACAATGGGAGGCTATTTGGGGCGACGAGAGTGATCTTCCCCAAGTGAAACTAGTTCTTGACCCAACTCTCTATATCCTAACCTTATCGGGGACATGGACCGAGAAATAATCAAAGAGTAGATTTTTCCGATACCACTGATCCGAATTTATGTGAGAACGAAATGAAAGAGAATATATATAAATTCACATACACGTATATATGGAAAGAAACACAGTGATACAATAAACTCAGATTCTATTAAATGAATGAAATAGAAAAAACTGTAAAATAAAAGCAGCTAGAATGGTGGTAGCTATATCTCTGAGAAGAGACGTGGCGGCTATGCTCATTCGTGACAAGCTGAATATAAAAAGAGGCCAAAAGGGACTATTTATCATAATCATGAGGGAAAGAATATCAAACATCCAAAACTCTAACCCTAGAAGATGAACAGTCATAAATTTTGCGTCCCCAAGGTGGTTAGTTGAACAGTCAACTTCCCCGGGTCATAAATTTTTCATACGATCTTTGTTTGGTGCGCTCGATAACCCGTTGGAAAGGTATATATGAGATTTAGAACTTTCGAATGAGGTAAAATTCATGCCGTTGGCAACCATTTCTCCCCCGAAATGCCAAAAAACATTGTTTAGGGCCTCAAAACAGCCCCGGAAGGTTAGGACCCAAACAAACCATAGAAAACTTACTAGAAAATTACCAAAATGGGAAACTGTTTTGAGCCAGTGGAATAGGTGGGTGGCCACCGATATCCATCTGGATCATTCCTCCCCCATTACGAAGCGATGGTATCCATTGCGTCAAATCCCTTATCATATGTCGAACTATGTGTTGATTTGAGCTCCTAGTGCGACATTTGTGGAAGTGAAAATCCTGCCTTTCTTTGACATCTTCAGAGTGTTATATTTGTTGTTGATGGATGTGCTGGAGCTGATCAACAATTTTGGTTGTTGTTTTATTCTTGGTATGCACCGGTGTGGATGATTTATTTCTGGAGGAGCACCTTGAATGCGTGGCCTTGCACTGTAGAGGTACCCGGATAGATGATGTTGCAATGACTTTGTGTTCTTCTTGTTTCTACTGAGTAGAGGGATCATGTGCAGAGGTTGTGGATGTCTCTGTGATTTGATGTTCTCCTTCAGTTCCAATTGTGAAAACAGAAAATTTCCCATTGTGGGAGATTATCTTCCTAGACTGCTTAGTTGGGGTAGGTGCAAATATATCTAGTATCCAATAGAGTTGTCCTCCCAAAGTGATAATGACACTACGAGGTTGTGATTCATATACAGTATGACGCTTCCACATATATGGTTTTCCTAAAAGATCATCACATACTTAAAGTGGGTCCACATCACACAATACCTCATCTTTGAAGGGCTTGATGTTGTATGGTATGCGGCATTGATGACTGACGCGGATACCTCGCCCTTGGATTACCCAACCAATGGTGTATGATTATAGGTGTGGTGTTATTGGTAGCTCCAATATATTGATGAATTCTGCTGATATTGGGCTTTTTTAGCTGCTGATGTCCACAACAAAATGTAGGGGAATTCCCTTCACCCACATTTGTGATTGGAAGAGGTGCTCCTTTGCCTTAGACTCTTCAGGTTCCTCTGGTTGAATATGTGTGGTATCAACAGTCACACTGGGTTCTGAATCAATGATCTACTTCCCTTTGTCTGTGGTTGTGACATTGGGTTCTGAATAAGAATCGAAACTGGGATCTAATTCTGAAGCTTTGATCTCAAGCACCAATGACTATTTTGAGCGACATACATCAGTGTTGTGCTAGGGGATTTTGTGGATATCGTACCACTTCCTGGGTTCCTTCTTTAAATTTTTGTTACCCTTCTTCGCTTGTGGTTGGTACTCATTGTCCTTTCCCTGTCCCATGTTCTGCAAGACATAGTTTCCCTTGCCCTGCTTCTACGCAGGTCTGAAGTCGCGCTTATTCTTTTGCTGAAATTTTTGCTCAATTTTGACAGCATACCGATAGGAATATCCAAGTGAAGAGATGTCCAGGAATTCCATCTTTGTTCGTATTTATCGATGTAGGAAACTGTGATATTCCAGTGCTGGGTTTCGCTCGGATTCCTTGATACCCAGCTTTGTGCACAAGGTATGAAATTTTTCGGTATACTATGACACTGTTTGGTCCCTCTCTTGGCGCAGAATAGTCCATTTTGTGTACCGGTCATCATAGTTTCCAACAGGGTAAAATATTGTTCTTTAATGGACTCTATAAAAGAGGCCCAAGTGGGATTGGTCTCAAACAATCCAGATTCGTTTGATGAGTTTTTCTCACAATAAGATTCCCACCAATTTTTTACATGGGGGACAGCCTTGAGGAGCACAAAGGTGATCTTTTCCCTGTCAGAAAAATTGTGGATAGATAAATACCCTTCTAGTATATTCAACCATCTATATAGGGCATAGACATTGATTTGGCCTTCAAATAAATGGATATCAAAGTTAACTTGTACCTTGAACGGAGTCGCATCTCTGAAACGGTTTCTCGTTAAAGGTGTTTATGCCATCGTTGGCATGCGTCGAAGGATTTGGGCGAAATTATCAATCATATCGTTCCTTTGTCACGTGAGGGATTCATCGAGAAAAAAATTGATAGGATCTCCTGCTCCGTCATCTCTCTTTTCTTCCGCCATGGGAGGTCGTTTGGGGCGGTGAGAGTGATCTTCCCTAAGTGAAACTAGTTCGAGATCCAACTCTCTATATCCTGACCTTGTCGGGGACATGCACCGATAAACAATCAAAGAGCATATTGCTTTGATACCACTGATCTGGATTTATGTGAGAAGGAAATGAAAGAGAATATATATATTCACATACACAGATACATGGCAAGAAAAACAGTGATACAATAAACTCATATTCTATTAAATGAATGAAATAGAACAAACTGTAAAATAAAAGCAGCTAGAATGGTGGTAGATATATCTCTAAGAAGAGATGTGACGGCTACGCTCATTAATGAAAAGCTTATTACAAAAAGAGGTCGAAAGGGCCTATTTATCATAATCATGAGGGAAATAATCCCAAACATCCAGAAACTTAACCCTAAAAGATGAACCGTCATAAATTTTGCGGCCCCAAGGTGGTTAGTTAAACAGTCAAATTCCCGGGGTTATAAATTTTTCATATGATCTACATTTGGGGCTCTCGATAGCCCATTGGAAAGATATATCTAATATTTACAACTTTCGACTGGTGGAAAATGCATGCCATTGGAAAATATTCTCCCACCCGAATCTCCAAAAAACATTGTTTAGGGCCTCAAAACGGCCCCGGAAGTTTAGAACCCGAAAAACCGTAGAAAAATTACTAGAAAAGTGCCAAAATGGGAAATTTTTTTGAGCCAGTGAAATAAGTGGGTGGCCACTGATATCCATCTAGATCATTACTCCCCCCTTCGGAAGCAATGGTCTCCATTTCGTCAAATCCCTTATCATATGTCGAACTTTGTGTTGAGTTAAGCTCTTGGTGTGGCATTTGCAGAAGTAAAAGGCCTGCCTTTCTTTGAGATCTTCAGAGGGTTGTAATTGTTGTTAATGGATGCATTGGAGCTGTTCAACAATTTTGGTTGTTCTGTTATCCTTAGTTTGTACCAGTGTGGATGATTTCTTTCTAGAGGAGCACCTTGAATGTGTGGCCTTTCACTATAGAGGTACCCGGATAGATGATGTTGCAATGACTTTGTGTTCTTCTTGTTTTTGCTGAGTAGAGGTATCATGTGCAGAGGTTGTGGATGTCTCTACGATATGATGTTCTCCTTCAGTGGAAATTATGAATAGGGAAAATTTCCCAATGTGGGAGATTATCTTCCTGCACTGCTTGGTTGAGGTAAGTGCAACTATCTCTGGTATCCGATACAGTTGTCCTCCCAAAGTGACAATGACACTAAGAGGTTGTGATTCATATACACCATGACAATTCCACATATATAGTTGTCCTAAAAGAACATCACATACTTCAAGTGGGGCCACATTACACAATACCTAATATTTGAAGGGCTTAATGTCGTATGGTAGGCGGCATTGATGACTGACGCAGATACCTCGCCCTTGGCTTAGCCAACCAATGGTGTAAGGTTGCAGGTGTAGTGTTATTGGTAGATCCAATCTCTTGAAGACTTCTAGTAACATTAGGTTCTTTTGGCTGTCACTGTCCACGATAAAATGTACAGGAATTCCCTTCACCCACATCTATGAGTGGAAGAGTCTCTCCTCTGCCTCCGACTCTTCAAGTTCCTCCGGTTGAATCTGTGTGGTAGAAAAAATCATAGTAGGTTCTACATCAATGATCTGCTTCCATTTTTCTGCGGCTGTGACATTGGGTTCTAAATAAAAATAAAAATTGGGATCTAATTCCGATGTTTTGATCTCAGCCACCAATGACTATTTTGAGCAGCATTCATCAGTGTTGTGCCAGGGGATTTTGTGGAACTCGCACCACTTCCTAGTGCCCTTCTTTCTCTTTAGGTTACCCTTCTTCGCTTGTGGTTGGGACTGGTTGTCCTTTCCCTATCCCTTGTTTTGCGAGCCAGATTTTACCTTCCCCTACTTTTTCACAGGTCCGAAGTCATGCTTGTTCTTTTGCTGAAATTTCTACTCAATTTTGATAGCATAACGATACGAAGATCCAAGTGAAGAGATGTCCAGAAATTCCATCTCTATTCGTATGTACTGGTGCAGTCCACTGCAATATGTCAGTACTAGGTGTTGCTCAGAGTCCTTGATACCCATCTTTGTGCGTAAGGTATGAAAGTTGTTGGTATACTCCAACACCGTTTGGTCCTTCTCTTGACGCAGAATGGTCCATTTTGTGTATTGGTCATCATCGTTTCCCACAGGGTAATATTGTTCCTTAATGGAATCTAAAAAGAGGCCCAAGTGGGATTGGCCTCAAACAATCCAGACCAGTCTGATGAGTTTTTCCCACCAATTTTTGACATGGGGGACAACCTTGAGGAGCGCAAAGGTGATATTTTCCCTGTCAGAAAAATTGTGGACAGAGAAATATCCTTCTAGTAGATTCAACCATTAATCTAGAGCATCAACATCGATCCGACCTTCAAATAAAGGGATATCAATTTTAACTTGTACCTTGAATGGAGTCGCATCTCCGAAATGGCTACTCGTTGAAGTTGTATCTGCCGCCATCGACATGCATCGAAGGATCTAGGAGAAATTATCCATCATCTCATTCCTCTACCGTGCGAGGGATTCCTCGAGCAATAAATTGATAGGATATCCTACTCCTTCATCTCTCTTTTCTTCCTCCATGGGAGGCCGTTTGGGGCAGCGAGAGTGATCTTCCCCAAGTGAAACTAGTTCGAGACCCAACTCTCTATATCCTGACCTCGTCGGGTACATGCATCAAGAAACAATCAAAGAGCAGATTGATCTGATACCATTGATCTGGATTTATATGAGAACGAAATGAAAGAGCATATATATATTCACATACACAGATATATGGAAAGAAACACAGTTATACAGTAAACTCAGATTCTATTAAATCAATGAAATAGAACAAACTATAAAATAAAAGCAGCTATAATGGTGGTAGTTATATCTTTGAGAAGAGATGTGGCGGCTACGCTCATTCATGACAAGTTGAATACAAAAAGAGGCTGAAAGGTCCTATTTATCATAAGCATGATGGAAAGAATCCCAAACATCCAAAAACCTAACCCTGGAAAATGAATCATCATAAAGTTTGCGGCCCAAGGTGGTTAGTTGAATAGTCAACTTCTCGAGGTCATAACTTTTGCATACGGTCTCCGTTTAGGGTACTCAAAATCCCATTGGAAAGGGCTATCCGAGATTTACAACTTTCAATTGGGGGAAAATGCATGTTGTTGGAATCCAGTTTCTCACCCGAATCGCCAAAAAATGTCGTTTAGGGCCTCAAAACGACCCAAGAAGTTTAGGACCCGAAAAACCATAGAAATATTACTAGAAAATGACTTATGCTGAGATTATGTTCTTTTGGTTTCTGTTGTCCACAACAAAATGTAGGGTAATTCCCTTCACCCACATCAGTGAGTGGAAGAGGCGTTCCTCTGCCTCTGACTCTTTGGTTTCCTCTGTTTGAATCTTTGTGGTAGCAACAATGACACTAGTTTCTGCATAAATGATCTACTTCCCTTTATCTGTGGTTGTGACATTGGGTTCTGAATCAAAATCGGAACTGTTATATGATTCTGAAGATTTGATCTCAGCCACCAATGACTGTTTTGATGACACTCATCAGTGTTGTGCCAGGAACTTTTGTGGAACTCGCACCACTTCTCGGTGTCCTTCTTTGTCTTTTTGTTACACTTCTTCGCTTGTGGTTGGGACTAGTTTTCCTTTCTCTGTCTTGTATTCTGTGAGCCATAGTTTCCCTTGCGCTGCTTCTGCACAAGTCCGAAGTTGCACTTGTTCTTTTGCCAAAATTTCTGCTCAATTTTGACAGCATACCGATAAGCAGATTCAAGTGAAGAGATTTCCAGTAATTCCATCTTCATTCGTATGTACCGGTGTAGGACACTGCGATATTTCACTACTAGTTGCCACTCGGAGTCCTTGATACCCATATTTTTGCACAAGGTATGAAATTTTTTGGTATACTATGACACCGTTTGGTCCCTCTCTTGACGTAGAATGGTCCATTTTGTGTGCCGGTCATCATAGTTTCCCATAGGGTAATATTGTTCCTTAACGACATCAATAAAATATGCCCAAGTGGGATTGGCCTCAAACAATCCAGACTCGTCTGATGAGTTTTTCTCACAATAAGTTTCCCACGAATTTTTGACAAGGGGGGCAGCCTTGATGAGCACAAAGGTGATCTTTTCCCTATCGAAAAAACTGTGGACAGAGAAATACACTTCTAGTAGATTCAACCATTTATCTAGGGAATCAACATCGATCTGTCCTTTAAATAAAGGGATATCAAATTTAAATTGTACATTGAATGGAGTCGCATATCCGAAACGGTTGCTCGTTGAAGGTGTATCTGCCACCGTCGGCATGTGTCAAAGTATCTGGGTGAAATTATCCATCATCTCATTCCTATGTCGTGTAAGGGATTCCTCGAGAAACAACTGGATAGGATCTCCTTCTTCGTCATCTCTCTTTTCTTCTGTCATGGGAGGTCATTCGGCGAGGTGAGAGTGATCTTCCCCAAGTGAAACTAGTTCAAGACCCAACTCTCTATATCCTGACCTCATCTAGGACATGCACCGAGAAACAATCAAAGAGCATATTGCTTTGATACCACTGATTCGTATTTATGTGAGAACAAAATGAAAGAGCATATATATATTGACAGTCACAGATATATGGCAAGAACCACAGTGATACAGTAAACTCATATTCTATTAAATGAATGAAATAGAACAAACTGTAAAATAAAAGCACTTAGAATGGTGGTAGCTATATATCTGAGAAGAGATGTGGCGGATACGCTCATTCGTGACAAGTTGAATACAAAAAGAGGCTGAAAGGGCTTATTTATAATAAGCATGAGGGAAAGAATCCCAAACATCCAAAAACCTAACCTAGAAGATGAACCGTCATAAAGTTTGTGGCCCCAAGGTGGTTAGTTGAACAGTCAACTTCCCGGGGTCATACCTTTTGCATACAATCTCCGTTTGGGACGCTCGATATCCCTTTGGAAAGGTCTATCTGAGATTTAAAACTTTCAACTGGGGAAAAATGCATGTTGTTGGAAACCATTTTCCCTACCCACCCCCCTCCTCCTTCTCCCCCGAATCTCCAAAAAACATCGTTTAAGGCCTCAAAACGGCCCCGGAAGTTTAGGACCTGAAAAACCGTAGAAAAATTACTAGACAATTTACAAAATGGGAAACTGTTTTGAGCCAATGGAATAGGTGGGTGACCATTGTTATCCATCTGGATCATCAACACCCTAGGGAAGAATATCATGCAAGCACCCAATTGAAGCTAAACAACCAATGAGTAATTCATATCCAATGTGCAAATCCATCACTAATCATGTCCCACGTGAAAATCCATCAGGGACCATCTAGGAGCTTAACATAAACCATGTATCCCACATCTCTCAAAGCACCAACAAACATGGAGTAAACACTTTCACAATAACCCAAAAGCTAATAAGAAGGGAAGTAAGGATGCACTTCAAGGGGAAATAGGGTTTCAAAGGGGTGTAGGGGTGTAGGGGAATGGGGTGAGAAGGAGGCAATGGCGAAAAGGCCATTTTTTATATTTTTTTAAAATTGTTTTATTTATGTTTTTTAATTAATTTTAAAAAATCATTTTGTTTTTTTATCTAGGTTTTTTAACCTTTTCTTGGTTTTTTTAAATCGATTTTTTTTGTATTTGTTACTACGATTTTTTCAATTTTTGTTTTCAAATTTTAGTTTTAATTGTATTTTGTCATTTTCTTATAAGTTCTATTTTTTCCATTTTTTTAAATTTGTTTCTTGTTACTAGGGGATATGAATGGGTGTGAAGTGGGAAGGAAGGGGCAAGAAAAGAGATAAAATTTAAGGAAAGGGAGTAGAGCTTGGTGGGGTTCCTTTCATAAATGACTCCAACCTTGTCAAAAAATTAAAAGGTGCATGACAAGGCATGGAGTGATGGGGAGAGGATTTTTTTCAATGATGTAGAACTCAATGGGGACATCCTCATAAGGCATTGATGCTTCCATCCCTACAGATAATGTGAAGGGAGGTCATGGATTGGGAGGTGGTCATTTCTAAAAATGCAGATGTCGTTGGGGTTATCCTTGCAAGAGTTTGATGGCACCATCCCATCATAAGAGTAGATAGTGTTTGGTTGAGTGAGAGATAGAGGTAAGGGCATTCATTTTCTTGCAAGCCACATCTCAAGGGGAACCCCTTTCTTGGTACTAGTAAAGAATGGCAGTCGACATCAATTTGTTTAGAGTTTTATTTTTATTTGAATATATATTTAGATAGAATTTTAATGATTTCGTTTATTATGTCTTGCGCAGCAGGATATATATGGATCATTATAACTCTATTAATCTTCACCCTTTTCCATTTTAATTTTTTAATCTGAAGGGTTTTATATAGTTACACATTTATTTATTAAACTAGTTTCTATAAAAACCTATTTATATGAAAGATAATTGGTTCTAAAACAATAAAGTATTTCTTGAAATAGGTATCCCAGGAGGGGGTGGCATGATGTCGTCAGCAATATGCATGCACTCCACTCTTGCAGTCGATGCACTACATGTAGAGAGTGTGGCAATTTGCATGCCCATTTCCTATTGTGCTTAAACTCAACTTTGCAATTGGAGTTACGGAGGGGGAGTAAGAGTAGGGTATTTTCTCTTATTGCAAAGTATTAGATAAAATAGAGAGAATCGTTTAGAGGGTTTTGCAATCTGGGATTAGCTAAAACTAGTAGCTTTCCATGGTGAATCACATCAAAAATCCGCATTCAAAGTTAACAAGAACACCCAGTTCTCTTCTACACTCGCCTACTATCAAATCCGGGATAGACAGTTTCCCTTCCCTTGAGGAATGGAATACCTATGAAGACTACTCGAAAACCACCAAATGGCCTAGGAGGGGATCAAATATATAGATATACAACTCGAGAAAACCAGGTGGTTTTAAAGTTTCAACTCTTGCTTCTGCCCCTTGTGGTGGTTTTGGTTTTTGGTCCCCTATATCTGGTATTACATGAGGCCAATGCAAAAATGTAGTTGAGATTCGAATTTTGCATGGCATGATCTTGTTCTAGGTCTGTTTTTTTATTCCTTCTCTACCTTGGTATTTGTGACTGCAATTGTTATTTCATTGAAAATTTCTTTTCTTGAATTGAGGCTTGGGTTTAGGCTGCCTTCCATGAGGCTAGTCAGGGGTTGATCCTGGGCCAAAGTTGTGGTTTCCTGGATATTTCATGGGTCAATCCATTGGGTGCATTTGAATTCTTGAGTGAAGAGAAACAAAGGGGAAGAATCAAGGGCAATCCCTCTATTACATGGACCATTGGGTCCAATCCTAAGTGTTAAAAGAGCAGTAAGATTATGAAGGAAGGGGTTGAGGTGTACAACAATGGGGATGTGTATGACAGTGAGTTTTACCATGGGAAATCCTGAGGAAATGGTGTTTATTATTATGTCAATGGAAGATATGAGGGTGATTGGGTTGATGGTAAGTATGATGGTTGTGGTGTTGAGACTTGGGCTCATGGTAGTCGATACCGGGGCCAATACAGGAAGGGATTAAGGCATGGCTACATTGTGTATAGATTTTACATAGTGGATCTGTATGCATCGGAATGGTCTAATGGGTAGAGCATGGATATGGTCTGAAGACTTATGAAGATGGAAGTCGGTATGTCGAAGAGTTTAAATGTGGGGTTAAGCATATGGTGTTAAGCATGGACTTGGGTACTACCACTTCAGTATGTTTTTATGTTGTATAATGAATTGTTGTTGTAGAAATTTACCCTTGCTCTGTTTTGGGGATCAATTGGATTAGTTTTCGCAAATCCTAATCTTGAATTTCTTGCATGAAGATGAAGCAGGCTTACCATCATCATTATTCAAAGATCGGGAAATTTTTAAGAAAATATGTTAACATAGAAAACATGAACTCCATCTTCCTGTGTCAGTTTCCAAATGATGGTTTAAGAAATTTGTTAAGCATACCACTCACATGGAACGATTCATGTGTTATTTTCTTCACTGTGATGTGAATGTTAGTCTCTATGGTTTTGGCTCACTGGTGTAAACTTCTTTGTTTCGTTCTATTTGATAGAGATAGTGTGTGCTAGCCTTATTTTTTAGCTTTCTAATATGTTCTGATGTCATTTTATCCTGGCTAACAAGTCAATGTTTCAATGGATTTTATTTTAGTACTGACCAAGTTTGTTAGTTTACTCATCCACTCCATAGTGAGTTGAAACTAACCATATTCCTATAGAGTGGATGACAGTCATCATGCCCCTTTTTTTAAATTATTTGATTTTGATGCTTGTTGGTTTATTAATGCTTATTTTAGTAGTTTGGAAGACATGGATAGATGTTTTTATGTAATTTCCTGGTTGTAAAATTGGACCTGATAAATTTTAATCTTCCCTCATAATGGGGTTCCACTTAGGCCTCAAAAAAATCCTCAATCAAGGCCTCATCTTGATGTTTCCATCCCTGCTTGGTCACACCCACCAGTATCCTATCAATGTGGGCTCAGATCTCATAGAGTACCTGTTGCTCAACTACGTTAAGGTCTCCTCTCTTCCTCTGGGCCCCTGGGATTAGATCCACCCCATTGAAACTTCCTCGTCGTCGCCGCAATCCAGGAGGTATCATTAGTCAAAGATTTTCATCGAAGTTTCACAATTCCAGATTGATTTTTCTTAGATTGTATAATGTATTATTTTGATCATATATTTGGAAGGTGTCTTTGGACATGTTGATGTAAATCTATTTCAAATCCTAGAAGTTAATACCTTATTTTTAATTATTTGTTGTTAACGAGGGATTTGATAGGCACTAGTAGATTCCTTTTGGCTGCTCGAATATAATATGGATATATTAATGAGGGATTTGAGAGATACAAGTAGATTCATGTTAACTCCCCAAATCAAGGTTCACAATTTTTTTTTTTTAAATTTTGAGTTAAGATGGGTGTGTTATGTAAGTTGCTTGGTTAATTCTTGTGCAGGGAGAAAATATTGGTACCGAGGTCGAAGCCCTTTGTGACCTTAATGGGATATGAGGCTAGGAAACTTGTTATCACTGGAAATGACACAACATCAGCTATATGAATGTATTTCCGGCCAATCAAAATGTTCTGCAGTGCCACTATGGTTGTTAATTCTGATTATTTCATAGCTTATAACATCTTATTTGAGGTTGATTTTAGACTTAAATTTGGTATTTAGGTCCCCATATCCTTCCTACTGTTTGTCTAATTCTAATTGAATTCACAATCTTTGATTTGTATGCAGAACACAACTCCTTATCCATAAAATGGAAGCAATGGTATCCAAGCCGTGGCCCTAAGAATCTCTAGCACCAAGGAAGCATTATATAACTGTAGCTTTTATGGAGCTCAAGATACTCTATATGATCACAAGGGCCTTCACTATTTTAATAGCTGCTTCATTCAAGGATCTATGGATTTCATCTTTGGTTATGGTAGGTCACTTTTTGTGGTACTCTTCTAATTCTACTGATACCTGGATTAACTTGTGCATATTCTGTCTAGATTCTAATATTTTTGCAGCTCTTCTAACTCATAATGTTTACTCTGAGTTAGAAGAGCTTCCAAGTATGGAAGAATTGGTATATTTGGAGGAGTTGGGAGCATATAGATGTGTCTTTGGACAAAAATTTGACTACCCTTTTGTCTTCCCTTCATCTCTTCACTTTGTTTGGGTTGTTAGTGCTCTGAATTATTGCTTTTGTCTTTCTATCTAAGACTAAACATCATGATTTCCCTTGATGTAATTAACACATTATTGGTTAGTGTGTATTTGGTCAATATTTTCATTCTAGGAACCCTAATACATTGTAAATATGGCATATAATTAGATAAAGGGAGTTAGAAATTTATATGAGAGCATCTCAAGTATTTATGACAAATTATAAAATTAACTATCCTTTCTCAGTATAGGTGCTTACAACCAAAATTTAGAAAGAACTTATCATCAAATCTTGACTTATAAAACACTATACCAATAAAATACTTGTGGCATACTATACTAGTAAGTTATTTTGGAAAAAAATTCTTAATATTTTATATGTAATGTGGTAAGATGTTTTTATCCTTTCTTGACTTAGTTTCATTCGAAAATGAAGAAATGAGCAAATTATAAAAACGTAACATATTCTTCAAATTAGAAATAATG
The DNA here is from genome assembly GCA_027924585.1 of Larix kaempferi. NCBI lineage: Eukaryota > Viridiplantae > Streptophyta > Pinopsida > Pinales > Pinaceae > Larix > Larix kaempferi. Next base: position 791,201 of record BSBM01001023.1, read on the forward strand.
AGTACATTTCTATCCCAATTTATCCTTTATGGGAAAATGGATTTTCTATTGATTTTATTTTTTCTATGCATTGAGAAGAAGCCTACTATACTTTGACCGGCTTGGAATGATACTTAGATTGGCTGACTCCGTGCTACTTTTGACTGTGAAGAATACTTATACTGGGAATAAGCCTGCTTCCGATAGGCACTTCAGGGAATTATACTTTCACTAGGACTTCCTTCGAATGATACTTATAATGGTTAAAGGGAAGATATACTGTGCAAAGTTGGACCTTGTGTCCTCGTACCCATCCAGTGTCATTAGTGTAAAATTATAATTGTTTTTACGAGATTTTAACTTAAAAATTAATATTTATATAAAAATAATATGTATGTAAGAAAATATAAAAAATTAAAGAAAAAAAAATTATACATGCATAGGTAATCATAGAAACTATGAACATGTAGGACAAATGAAAACATATTTGGAAGAAAAAAAGCAGCATGTTAACACGCAGGTTTCTTAGATATTATCAATATCTATATATATGCAAAATAATGGTAGTAACCTTTTCAAGCTTTGTCTTGGATTTGCTATTTTTCACCTCATAATGAGATCAAAATGTTAGTAACATTTTTAGCATTGACTTAAGGAATTTGGGATGCTTTATTAAACTCTCATGCACTGTGGAGAGTGGTTCTCATCTTATCCAGTTGTTACTAGCCTATGAATGAGTTGTACCAAATACCCATAAAGATGTCTTGAGCTATAACATGGCCTTTAGTTTCGTGATAAACCAACAAACCTTGAGATTATTATTGGAACTTTATTGGACCTTTATCACAAATCCCGATTGCCATCGATTTGTAGTTGATTTGAAGGTGACAAGTATCTTGTTGTTAGCTTGTGGTTGTTCTAAAAGTGTTTTCACATAGCCAGAAGAATGCTTCATGGGATGTTAAAGGTTTGTGGTCTCATGTCCCCTATGTTTATTTTTACTTACATATGGAGATCTTAGATTTGATTTATGCTTTCCTTGGGACTTGAATGTTGGGGAGGTTCACCTCTTGATGTGGCAATTGTCATATGTAATGTAGCATATTTGGCATCTTCTTCAAGGGTGTACTTGATGAGGATGATGGATTCTTGGCACAATATAGTAACCCCTTTTGAGGAGGGAATTAACCACATATAGGTTGTGTGCTTCACCCTAGGAACATGTAACCATCTTACACAAGTTTTGTTGAGTATGTGTTATATTCTTCGTAGGTGTGGGGGGGGGTCGGGTGCATCTTTGACCGCGCTTGACAATCCCCTCCATCTAGTGCTCTGTCATATGCGTCGGCCTCTGCACATGGAACTGGCTCAAGGGGGGTTATGGGGGGTGGGGGGTGGAGTGTCGATTCCCTTCCCCTTCTGCAAAGTGGACATCGGAAATGGGCAATAGCCCATTTCCAATACGAGCGAAGCGAGTTCAATTTTTTGGGGGGTTTCTTTCTAAAAATATGTAATTTAATCTCGATTAAGGGATTGGATTCTATTTTCTAATCCGAGACAATGGATTATGGTTTTGGATGCTGTGTAATACCTATTATTGTGAGTGGTTAATAATCAATATGAGAAAATACGAGGTTTGGCTCTAATTTTTGGCTGGTTTTCCCGGTTAAGGGTTTCCAAGGTAAATCTCTGTGTATTATATGTGAATGTTGTGGTGTAATCTCTATTTTTCTTAAAAGAATCTGTATGCTTTGCTTCTCTACAACAAGTTTAAAACTTAGAAGTTTGAGGAGGAAAGCTTGATTTGAGGAGCCATTTCTTAGAGGTTGCATTACTTTGTTAGTTGGAAAACCTTCGTGTGACTTGAAAACACCTTGCTTTCAGGAATCTATTTGGGGATTTGTTTGTTGACTTAGCCTAGGGTTAGACTTAGTCGATGTTTTATTGCTTGCCTCCCTCACCTTAATCTATATAAAGGGAGGAGAGTGTCTTTGTTATTAAAAATTGCTTTGTATGTTACATATTGATAGGGTGATGCTAGATATTTGAGAATCTTGCAAGACCATGTATTACCCTTGTGACAAGGATTAGTACTTATGGGATGCTAGCACTAGGATTCCTTGTGTTGTGAAATGCAAGTGTTGAGTATTCTAGCTTGTACAATAAAAATGTGTGGACCTCCTTGATAGTTCTTTTGATGCATGTGGGAGATCTTAGGGTCTGACAATTGGTGTGATGTTGGCTTGTTTGTAAGCTCCAAGAATTGGTCTATAAGCTTTGTGGGATGTCTTGTTGGTCATTGTATTTCTAGTTTGGGTTTGTAATGATAGGATTCCCTAACTAGGGTTTAGTATTCTTTAAAGGGTCCTTAATTTGAATGAGATAAAAATACTTGGTGTACCATCTTTGGATGAGCTAAGGAATTGTATTTTATCTTCATTATTGTGATAATGTAAAGTGTATGAATGTTGTCCTATATGTGTGACTATAGATCTTATTTTTCTCATGTGTTGAGTAATATCATGGTTGTTTTAGTATTTTGATTTATATGGGTAACAAGGCTAAATGCTATGTTGTTTTAACATGCTTAATGAAACTTTCATACCTAACTTCTTGTTGTTTTATTTCCATTGTAATTGAAGTAAGTTTTGAATATTTGTATTGAGATATTAGATCTTTCCCTAAGGGCTATTGAAATTGTGTATGTTCATTAAAGTATTTTTGGTGTCTACATTATTTATTTTACCTAGAAGCAGTGATGAGTAGATTTGATGTTTCTTATAGCATTGTTGAAGAAATTAGTAAGTTTAGTACTAAGGATAAAAACTTTATGAATTAGATATGTGTCCTCATAGAAGTGAGGTGGAAATTTCTTATGTTGAAATTTCTTTCTGGTGAAAGAGAGAAATGAATATTTCAATGGGGAGTTCTTGTGTGCGATGCCCTAATTGCTCTAAGTATTAGAGTTGTGATTTTCACTTGGAATAGGTGATTGATCTACTTTATTTAATGGATACATTTATGATCAAGTTGTTATTTAGGGTTTCCAGGGATGGTTATTCTCTAGATTAGAGAGTGTGATGGGACATAAGGTGCCTTTAAATTTACACCTTGGAGGTATAGAATCCAAAGTTTGTTGGAAGAGGTTGAGCATTGAGTTTTGATGAGAACGAGGTTTTTTTTTTTTACTAAAACGGTTCTAGGACTTTTTTTTATAAATCATCAGGCTAATCAGCTGCCAGTAGCTTTACATTCATTGATGCTTGTCCAGCATAGGCATGCATCCAGAGATACGGCAGGAAATATAATTTCACCCATTACAACAGTTCTGGAATATAATTGCAATACAGACAAATGAATCTTAATGCATGCACGAAAAGGTGTCACTAGAATTTCTGAGAATACTCTGAACAATTTCAAAATTCTGATATGGAGTCTTTTCATACTCCTGGAGCATTACCTATGCCTTTAATGATTCCCATCTCTGCCCACCGATTTCCCATTTCACCTGCATCATTTGCCATATCCAATATGCTTGTCAACGCGTCTCTTGTCTACATGTGCTCCACCTTGAGAGCAACAACCTATAGTTCTGTCATAACGTCCATAAATTGCAGCCAATGCTTGACCCGAATTGCTCAGTGACTCCTTCAGCGAATTGCAGAGCTGGTATCTGATGACAGAGTGAGAGTGCATCCTGATGTAGGCCCGATCCTTTGTTGTCAATTTATTTATGGAATGATTCTCATCAACTTCCTGCGTTATCCCTTGCTGGAACAGAGATTTGCCTGCGATATCCCTTACAGGAACAGAGATTTGCCACTTCCATTAGTAGTAGGCCCGATACCCGCAGTGATCATGATACGAGCCTGATCACTATTTGTCTTCTTCCTGTCCACAGTTTTCCTCGAAAGTCTCAGTCTGCTTGCCGACAGGGGAATCTTTGCATTTTGAAACCGAATTTCTCATCTGCCATTCCTGGTCAAATATGACAAGGACCTCTCCACTTGCACTAAGGGATGGGCGCGTGATTATAGGCTCCATTAAGACAAAGGGCTCCTTTGCTCTGGGAGACTCCCAGATTTGCTTCCTGATCAGCATTTTGATTGAGATTCCGAAGGACATGGTAGAGTTTTACCTCCTCGAAAGCATTCATCTGAGTTATGACTTTCATGTAATGATGAGCCAGCTCCATGCTCTTAGGGACCTTCTTCAGGATGAGAGACTTGATGATTATTCGGGAATCCCCAATGATAACGAGCTTCTTAATGGAAAGCTTTCTAGCCTGATTTAAGCCCTGCCAAACCGCGAGGATTTCAGCAGCATTGTTGGATTTTATGCCCAGCCCCCAGGAGAAGTTGAGGATAATTTTACCGGATTGGTCAATTAGAACTCCTCCACTTCCCGCAGGACCGGGATTCCCTTTCGAGGCCCCATCCACCTGCAGAATGTGCTCATTCAGAGAAGATCTCCATTTTAGAAACTCTTGCTCCTCTAACCTGATTTCCCACGAGGTCTGATGCTTCAAGGAGATCTTGATTCTGGTAAGAAGAGAGGGATCTAGCTCATGGAACCAGCTGTGCTCAATACTGTCAGGGGTGGTTTCATTAGACTAGTTTGGATTTGAGGCTACCAGCTCCCCAATCAAGGCCTTCACTTTGGATGCCAGTTGGGCCGGCGTGCCTGCTATATCCTTAAAAATTCTATTGTTACGCTCCAGCCAAACTTTCCAGCAAATGATTTTAGGAACCCACATCCAACACAACTTTAACAGCTTCAATTGAGAGAGAGGGAAGGGTGCTAAATCGGACCAGAAGGCAAACAAGGCGGAGATGGAAAGGGGGAGAGCCAGGTTCAGGTGATCAAGCAGAATATTCCAGAGCTCAAGAGCAAAGGAGCACTGTAGAAACAGATGGGTGGAATTTTCCTCATGTCTGGCACATAGCGGGCATCTTGAAGGCCCTTCCCAGCCTCTTTTAAGAAGGTTGTCCCAGGTTAAAATACTATCATGCAGAAGTGACCAGCAAAACAGATCTATTTTGGGGAGTGAAGGATGGTTCCAGAGGTTCCTCCAAACCGAGGGATCAGGGGCAACCCAAGGGATGGCTTTAAGGGCTACATATCCAGCAGCAACAGAGTACTTACCAGAAGAGGAGCCCCATCCTCTTTTATCCTTAAGCTTAGAGGAAATGGGGGAGAGCCCTTGAAGAGCATCTAAGAGAGAGCTTGATTCATTTTCGAGAGCTTCTGGTACAGCCCCCAAGTTCCAATTGATCCAGGAATCATCCGGGCCCCAACTTGAAAGATCCCAAAGGGTGAATTTGCTAAGCGAGTGAAGCCAGTTTTTGATATTCTCAATTCCCTCCAAGGTGTTAAGAGGAGCCTGCCTTAGAATGGAGTCTTCCCAGAACTTGATTTTAAGGCCATTCCCTGGGATCCAAGTGAGGTTGGAAGATATCAAATTCAGGGAATTAAGACAGAGAGTGAGGATTGGAGAACCTTTCCTAGTCCTTGGGGGACAGTCCAGACACCTTTCTTTGTGACCTCTGAAGTACTTTGTTCTTAGAGCTTTGGTGCTCCAAGTGGTTTTCCCCCTTATCATTTTCCATAAAATCTTTCCTCCCATTGCTAGATTCTGAGTGGCCACGTCTCTGATTTGCAGCCCTCCTTCCCATTTTGGAGCTTTGACTTTGCTCCAGCTTACTAAGTGCATTTTCCTCCCCTCATTCCTTCCCCCTTCCCAAAGGAATTTTCTCATAATTTTGTCAATCTCTTGCACTATTCCTTTTGGGGCTAAGATGAGCGAGGCTTGGTAGACTGGAAGGGAGGTTAAGACAGAATTGATAAGAACAATTTTACCTGCTTTGTTCAGCCAGGAAGCCCCCCATGACAGAATTTTGCTCTTGAGTTTGTCCATCAAGGGCATCCAAAGACTCTTTCTGGGGGCAGATTTCACAAGAGGAATTCCGAGGTATTTTATGGAGTCCCACCTGGCAGTTCCTTCCATTTCCAGCGTCCTATATATCTCTGTCATTTCGATGGGGGGACAGTTCCAGCTGTAGATTTTGCTTTTCCTCAAACTTATTTCGCTACCTGAGGCCTCGGTGTAAGCATCCAACTCATTCTTGAAGGATCTGGCCGTTGTGAGATTAGCCTGACCCAAGAGAAGGGTATCGTCAGCGAACTGGGCATGATTCAATCTCTTCACTCTTGGGGTGATAGAGAGCCCCCTTAGTGAATGCGGCTGAACATTCTTGTCTAGCTGAAAGCTAAGGACAGAAGCTTGGATGACATAAAGCAGGGGGGACAGTGGGTAGCCCTGCCTAAGCCCCCTAGTGGCTTGGAAAAAGTTTGCCGGTCTCCCGTTTACCAAGGGGGCGATCCAGGGTCCCGAAATGCAAGCTTTGATCCAGTTGACTAACTGGGGATGGAATCCCATTTTATGCATTACAGCAAAGAGAAATTTTAACCGAACTCTATCAAAGGCATTGGCAAGGTCGAGTTTGACTATCATACCTTTCTCTTTCCGATGGCAGCTTGAGTGGATTGCCTCTTGTACCAAGATGATGTTGTCCTGAATTTGTCTGCCCTGGATGAATCCCCCCTGGTTCTCCGGGATGATCCTTGGTAGAATATTTTTTATTCTGTTTGCTATAACTTTGGTTATGATTTTGTACCCAGTGTTGCAGAGTGAGATGGGACGAAATCTGGAGAAGTTTTGGGCACCTTTTTCTTTAGGAATCAACGTCAGAAAGGAAGAATTGGTGCTTCCTCCAATTTTGCTGCAATTCTGAGATTTCCTAACCATTTTGACCAGGTCCTTCTGAATAATGTCCCAGCATGCTGTGTAAAATCTGGCCGAGAACCCGTCAGGCCCTGGAGCTTTGTCAGGATTCATTCCATGGATAGCTTTTCTTATCTCTTCCGTCGAAATTGGGGCAATCATCCTGCGATTGTCTTCCTCAGTTATAAGCGTGGGGATCTCAGTGATAGGGTATCTATCAAGCCTAGGGAGCATATCCATTTCTTCAGTGAATAGACCTTTGAAGAATGAGTGGGCTGCGAACTTGATCTCATCGAAATTGTTGACTGTTTGATCTTGGAATTGGATTTCTCTTATTGTGTTGTGGTTCTTCCGAGCTGCTGCCTGCTTATGAAAAAAAGAAGTATTTTTATCACCATCTTTGAGCCAGAGACAGCGAGCCTTTAATCGCCAGTACTGTTCTTCTCTTCTCAACGCAAGGTGGAGGGCCTTTTGAAGTTCGATCTTAGCCTTTAGCAGCTCAGGGGTGATCACGGCTTCCTCCATGAGCATCTGGTGGCTGCCAAGCGCACTTTGAGCATGTAATCTTGCAGAGATAGGGGATCACTATTTCTTAGCCCAGATTTTCAAGGCAGCTTTCAACCTACGCAGCTTCTCTTCCCATATGAAAAAGGCTGACCCTGATACTGATTTTTGCCATGTTTCTGAGACCAGATCATAAAAGCCTTCCATGGAGACCCAGAGCGGGCTGAAGCGGAAGGGAATAGGCCCCAATTTTTCTCCAGAGGTCAAAGAAAGGGAGATAGGCTTGTGATCAGATGTGCAGGCCTGGAGGATTTCAGAATTTGCAAAGAGGCCCAGAGTTAGAAAGGAAGTGTGAACTAGGAAACGATCCAGTCGGGCAGCAATATGTCCCGGGCCCACCCTTTTATTTGTCCAGGTGTACTTACCTCTACTGGGTTTGATGTCCTCCAGATCCCAGTCCAATATGATATCTTCAACCCACTCCCGTGCCGGGTCTCTTACGGGGGAGCCTCCTTTCTTTTCCGAGAGGGCGAGGGTGACATTCATATCACCAGCGAGCACAAGATTGTCATGCCGGTTTGCTGTCAGGAACAGGTTCAGCAAATCCCAACATTCTTTTTTTTCTGAAAGGAGAACCGGGGCATATATGTTGAAAAGACTGATCTGGTGCCCCGAGTCTCTATGCTGCAGCTTCGTGAATAACCAATGGGTGGTGCTGTATTCCTCAAGCAGATCAAGCGTGGAGGAGTTCCAGAAGGTGGCTATCCCTCCTGAGGCTCCCCTGGAGCTGACTGCCCTTCCTTCACCTTTTTTCCAAAACTTTTTGCTAGCCTGGATGGTCTCAGGCTCTTCCATTTTCGTCTCCTGGATCAGAAGGATCTCCGGGGAATTCATTTTGATTAGATCTTTAATTGCTTCTTCTTTGGTTTTGCTTCCCATCCCTCGGCAGTTCCAGGAGACTAACTGCATTAGGATCAAGAGGAGGGGGGGGTGGCTCCTTTCGAAGCCTTGCCTTTATTTGAAGATCTAGTTTCCATCATATCCGGGATGGTTTGCTGGACTCCTGCTGTTACATCCCTGTACGATTTCTCCTCCCTTTTTTTCGATCTGGTTTCCTTCCTCTTGGAGTCTTTTCAGGCGTTCCAACCGATCTGCTTGTCTCAGTGGCCCCCCCTTCAGATTCAGCTCCGGTTTCAGATCCTATGGAGGTATTTTCATCATCTGATTTCCAAACTTCTTTTGCTGGGGAGACGTTCTTGTTCTTGCCTGGGTTTTCTGAAGGGGACGAGGAGTGGGAAGCTATCTCTATTGGTTCATTCTCCGGTTCCTTTGTTGCTGTTGTGTCTTTTTCCGAGGGCTCCTTCATAGGGATCGATTTCTCCTGAGGTTGTTCCTTCGATTGCTCGGGTCTTGCATCTTTGGCTTTTGAGGCAGATTTGTTTCTCTTAACCTTTTGCCATCCTTCCATTTCTTCCTTATCAGGGGATTGGTTTTTAGGGCAGTTCCTCTGAAAGTGCCCGTGCTCTTGGCATAGCCTACATTTGAATGGGAGGTGTTCGTAATCTACTTTCTGATAGTGAGTCCAGGTGCCCACCTTTATCTTCACTGCCTCCGGGAGCCCTGCCTCGAGGTCCACTTCGACACATATCCTGGCACAGTTGTAGCTGAACTTGTTGTCTGCCTTATCAACGAATTTTCCTATTCCGTTTCCAATTCTTTGCAGAGCTTCAAAGTTCCAGCAATGGACCGGTAGATTGGGAAGCCTGACCCAGACCGGCACCTCCTTGGGCAGATCCACCGTGGGATCAAAATCCGGCGTCCAACGATTCAGGTACAGCCCCTGGGTACCCATAAAGTATGGGTTGTTTCTGAAGATGAGATCCTTATCATCCTTGTTGATGAATTCGAATAGAAAATAACCGCTGCTCAGAGGGTAGCAGGTAACTCCATGCTTGAGGTGAGGCTTCCAGTTTCTTTGAATCCAATCGTCGGTGGTCTTTGCCGAAGGCCAGAGACCCATAAATTGTCCAACAAGACCTCTCTCAGACAAGGCTACAGCAATCTTTACAGAAGTCGTCTCAGGCAAGTCGATTTCAGGGATATCAGCAAGCTTTTTAATAAATTTCGGGATCGATGGAGGGGCTTTCCTCTTCCCACCGCAGGCAACCAGCCTCCTGAACGCATCCAACTCAGCAATCGGGGGGGAGGAGGAGGATCCTCGCCCCCAGGGGCGGCCATGGCAGCGCCTGAAACCCTAGAACTCCAAGAACGCGTCCCAGCCTCAAACGCTCACGCCTCAACTACTTGAGATATTGTTAGTAGATTGATTGAAATGAGAACGAGGTTATTATTACTATCAATCCTACTCAATTGTTTAATTACAAGAAGATGGAGGCAAAAGAAAAGCAGATAATTTTTTATTTGGTGAAATATTATATAGTGATCTCCCACATTATAGAGAAAACAATTACTAAGGAGATGCATGATGCTTTCATAGTTTTCTACTAGACTGTGAACGTTTCCCAGAAGATCACAAAGTTGAGATATCAATTGGCTTCCATAGGGGTAAATGTTGAAGATGAGTAGTTGGTTCCAATTACATTGAATGGATTTTCTACATCATGGAAACCCTTTATCTAGTGTATTTGTGATTGGTAGAATGTACCCATCTTTTGGAAGTTTTAAGATGACTTTGTGTAGGAATAAATAAGGCGAGATACTAATTTAGCCAAGGATATTGAAGTAGAAGACCTTGCTTTTATCAGGAGGATGATGAAGGGAGGAAAGAAAGAAGTACCCTGGAAAGGTAAGAATGATGATTCATGTTCTTTGAACCGAGGTAACACTTATTTAAGTCATGTGAAATGTTTCAAGTGTTGACATGAAGGAATCTATGCAAACCAGTGTCCAAACAAATTAAATAAAGAGAAGCCCAAGTAGCAACAATTTTTTTATAAGGAATGCAACAACTATAGCCAAATTGGATGAGTTAGAGTCCAATCTCGAGATTACCTTCTCTATGGTATCTTGTCCTCCAACTAACATAATTTGTCTTAGGTGTCATATGGTATGTGGATAGTGGCTCTTTAAGGCATATGATGTATGATAGGAATATATTCAGTGAGTTTCATGAGAAAGAGGGAGAAATATGTGTGGATTTGGTGATAATGTCACTTATCCTATGAAGGAAATGGGATCCATCTCTTTTTGTATGCTTACAGGTGATGTTATTTTCTATTACTGGTTTGATGAAGAACCTTATTTTAGTCTTTTGCAATATATATCTACATTGTGTGACCAACTTTAATGCTTAGAAGGTAATTACTAGATATAGAACCCATGTTGTGGCAAAAGGTGTCTGGGATGGTGGTCTTTATATACTACAATTAGATCCAAACTTGGGAAAAGAGATATAGGGGAAGGATGCATTGTTACCTTCTACTTTATCCCAACCAAAATCCAATATGGATTACTTAGACATTACATGATGCATAGGAGCATAATGGAGTTCCCAAAACCTAACTTTGGGAAAGTAATCCTCCTAAGATATTTTCGAACTATGTTGTATTGACTTCCTCCATTGGTGAGCCTTCCTTTTTTCAAAATAAGTGTGGAGTGGTTCCATAATGGAGGACAATGATGTTTGGGATATAGTTCCATAACCTTTGTGGGGATTAGTTATTGATTCCAATTCTGTAGGAGACTTGGATTTGTAGGTTTTGGATTTAAAGTATAATTGAGGTATTGATGAAGAAGATTAGTGTTGGAGAAAACACTTTCCTTGCAAAGAGAGAGTGTTAGGTTTTGTTTTCTCCAAATATTTTTTCACCTAACTAGGTGAGCTCTTGATGGGATGTGAAGGGATTGTGGTCTCCTATCTCCTTTTCTTATTTTTAAGTTACATTTGGATGGCTTATATTGGGTGTATGCTTGTGTTGGGATCAATGTTAGGGAGGTGTGATTCTTGATATGGTAGTTGGCACATATAGTGTATTTTGAATTTTAGTGCACTTGTTGAGAAGTATGGATGATTGGCATGTATGGATTAAGCACATTGGATGAGGGAATTAGGAATTTAGAAGTTGAATTATTTTTGCTAGGGTGTGTAACCACCTTACACATAGTTTAAGGAGGAACACTTGAGTTAGGGAGCCATTAATTGAAGTGTGAACCATATTGGACAAGGAGAGCTTAACATGAGGACACCTAGCTTGGAGGTTGCATCTCCTTGGGGGTTGAAAAAACCTTAGTGTGACATGAGGAAAACTTGCTTTAAGGAATGCTCTTGGGATTTTGTTTTTACTTAGCTTTAGGATTCTTATAGGCTTAGTCTATGTTTTATTGTTGGCCTCTTTCACCTTAACCTATATAAAGGGAGGATAGTGTCTTTGTTTCAAAAAACTACTTTGTATCTTAGAGATTGATAGTTGGTATGATGTTAGATATATAAGAATCTTGGAAGGTCATTTATTACATTTGTAACAAGGATTAGTTCTAGTGGGATGTTAGTGCTAGGGCTCTTTGCCTTGCGAAATTAAAGTGTTGAGGATTATAGCTTGTGGGATGCATAGGTATGAATCTCCTTGATAGATTGTGTGATGCAAGTGGGATGCCTTGGGGTTTAACAACTGGTATGATGTTGGCTTGTTTGGAAGCTCTGATAATTGATTTATAAATCTTGGTTGAATGCCTTTTTTCTCATTTGTATTGTTTGTTAGGGTTTGTCATGATTCTGGATTACATAGCTAGGGGTCGGGAGGCTTTGAAGAGTCCTTTCTTAAGCTAAGCTTAAAGGACTTGTACTAGCTTGGGATGAGTTGAGGTATTGCAATTTATCTTCATTACTATGATAATGTGAAGTGTACCATTATTGTCCAAAATTTGTGATTGCAAATCTGATTTTTTTCTCATGTATTGAGCAAGTCTCGTGGTTGTTTTAGTATGCTGATTTATTAGGGAAATGTATTTGAATACTATGTTGTTTAAGCATGATTGATGAAACTTTCAAATCTAATTTTTTCTATTATATTTTTGTTGTAATTGAAGTAAGTTTAAAATTTGTGTATTGAGATAGATCTTGCCCTAATGGTTGTTGAAATGATGCATGCTTGAAGCCTTTTCAATCTCTACATGGTTGAGATTTCCTATATGTTGTGTTGGGCATATTTGAATTTTCTTACATGATTGTTGAAGAAATTAATTTCAACACTAAGGATGAAAACTCTTTGAAGTAATCAATGGCCTCATAAAATTGAGGTTGAAATTCCAAATTGGGAAAAAAATTTAAACTTTTACACTCACAACCTCTTTCATCAGGTCGTCCTACCATGTGTACATTGATGATTAGCTCATCGAAAACCATTGATTAACACTAAATGTATAACTACTATGAATAAGAAATATGTAAAGTATGTTGAGCAAAAACATCCATTACTTTTAAATTAATTGTCTAACAATATTGTTTTTAAACTTTTTATAATATATCCACCCAAATTTTCTTCAACTTTCAATTTCAAAGATGTACTAATTATTAAAAAGAGTCACTTATTTCATTCATTACTATGTAAACAAAATTTACATAGACATTTTATTTCTTACATCTACATCTACCTAGACATCGCATAACAATGTTTGCTCATATCCATATTCATATGTTCGAGATTGGTATTTGGAGACAATTTTAAAATACAAAAATTATTTGGTCATCTATGACGTGAAACAACGTGCATCATAACATATATACCAACGTCATATATGACCAAATAATTTTTGTATTTATATATATATATATATATATATATATGATCATGATTATATATATATATATATATATTCTCAACACACTATATCACTATGTTGGGGAGCATGCTTATTAACTGTAAGCATTTGAATAAATTAATGTGTATGTATTAATTAGATGGATTGAATATGCCACGATTTTAAGGGTTCATGCTAATGTGTTAGAGAATCACGCACCTATATACATATAGATTTTTATGCAAGGGACCACCCACCCTAAGAATCACGCACCTATATATAGATTTTTATGCAAGGGACCACCCACCCTAAGAATCACGCACCTATATATATATTTTTATGCAAAAGACCACCCACCCTAAAATGTAGGAGGAAGAATATTAATATGTCTAAAGGTTTTCTCAAACTACTCTACTTTCCGGGTAAGTGAGATGATACAAGTAGTAATATGTGACATGATATATTAGTTGATGAGTCAATGAAAATTGAGATGATACAAGTAGTAATATGTGACATGATATATTAGTTGATGAGTCAATGAAAAGTGGAGGGGACATGATATATTAGTTGTTGAGTGATTGAAAAGTACAGGGGACAAGATATATTAGTTGATGAGAGGGTTATTAGTGCAAGCATTTATGTAGGAGGTAAGATGACCAAAACAAGAGACATGTGGTATGATAATTAGTGGATGAGTGACTAGTGCAAGAAACTTCATAAAGTATCTATCATCCAACTTTAGGTTATCTTCTCCGTAAATTATTCCCACCTTAGGTTGAATTGAGGGCTAACACTAACGTCTCTTTTATCATCTTCTCATGAGAGATCATTGTCATGAATTGAAGGTCAACACTAACGTGCTTCACCATTTTGTGATGAGATATCATTGTCACAGTTTTGAGAAAATGAAATAAATCAATAATATTGTGTTTATATATAATATGTAATATGAGTAGTTAACAATAATATATAAGTTTCAATGTATTATGACATTTATGTAATTATAAGAAAGTGGGTTGTTTTTATTGATTATTGATTGTCATTGTTGTTCAATTTTTTTTATTGATTATTGATCATCATTGTTGTTAAATTTTTTTAGAAAAAAATATTTTGCTATAATATTTTTAGAAAAAAATATCTCACTATAACATCTATGTATCTTGGAAATATTTTTATGGTATTTATATATTTTTATATAAAAATTATTATCACACATTGATTAAGAGAAGGAACTTACACCAATTTATAATCTTCAACATAATGGTTAATTAATTGCAATGTAAGTATACTTGTTGGTTGATCTACCTTACCATCCATTTTCTGCAAAAATAATAAATTTTCTCACTAACAATTGTTCACATGTTCATTACTAACTATTAATGTTGAACTATCCGTGAGATGTAGAATAGACGGTGGCGGGTGATGGTTAAGACACCCCTAAGCGGAAAGGTTTCCGGTTCGAAACCCCACGGATACTGAAATCCAACCATGCCAAGGGTTGGTGCGGTCCAGGCCGAGTGCGATCCCCGGGTGATTTTGACGGCTTAGATGCCCCTAGTTCGTGATCTCTCAACCAATGGCGAACCCTACTAGTCAGGGGGTACTACCACTTGCCAACAAAAAAAACTATTAATGTTGAACTAATCCAAATTAAATAGATGACCCCCCTTTACCTCTTTTTAAGTCACATATCGAATGGCTTGTGAATATAATGTATAGGAATCTATACAACCTATGCAGTCCCTTATTTTTCTTATCCATGAATCTCAATTTTGGAATTTGGAAAAATATACCCATAAAAATTATTGATCTTGATAGTGTAAACAAACATTTTTGAAGAATCACTTGTATTTTCTAATGAGTTGTTGTAAATGTTGGTTGTATTTGAAGGGGAAAATGCCCCATATGAGTATTTTACTTTTCAAATTCCACTAAAGTGTCCATCTATGTCTTTATGTTATATGCCTTCACAGTAGACACTTGGATGGTTGAGAACAATTTGATAGAAATCTAGTTTTTTATGTGGGTTGTCTATTATGAAAAGAAAAGAAAAAAGGAGACATTAAATCTTTGTGGGGTTGCACAAATGAACCAAGTGTCATGAACGTTCCATTTAATGTGGAAATTTTTTGAAAGGAGTAAGATAAATTATTAATATTTTCATCGTAAAGAAAAAATTGAAGGGAGTTTAAATTGTGATTTTTTATCTAAATTCCAAAAAGAATGTTTTTTATTGGATAAACTTGGATAAATAAAACCTATAGCTTGCATAATTTGATATAACAAGTTGAGATAGATCTATAGAGTTTGATATATTTATGTTAATTTTGAAATTTGGGGATTAAAATTAGTTTTGATGATGTCTTTGTTTAATAATGTTATTGGAGGCCAAAATTCAACTGAGTTAGGGCATTTAGAACAAGTTCTATTGGTGGATCCTCACAACAATCGACTTCATGGAAATGCTTTGTCATGTGGACATTGACAAATATTTCTCTCGGTTGGGATAAGATTCTGAAAGTATTGAGTTTCAAACTCTCACCCTCCACTGTAAAGGGGAGAATACTAAAATATCTAGTTTCATCCAAGGGATTCAGGTTTATTGCTCTCATTGGAAATAGTTAAGTGGGAGAGTCCCATTGAAGCCAAGAAAGAATCTATCTTAGCATATCTTGTATCTCAACAGAAATAAGTTATTAGGTAGAATGGTTTTTCTTGAGTGTTGCAAGGGAGAAAGGAGGCACCTAATGTTGTGAAATAATAGCTAAGGACTTCGTTATAAATTTTTTGGTATCATAACTACTCGTGGCATCAGTAAGTGCTTACAATGTTGAATCAACAAAGCCATTATTTGTCAAACAGTGTTTGAAGAGTTACATGGCAATGCCCTCATTGATATATATATGAAATGTGGGAAATTAGAGGATGTTGGCCAAGAGTTTGACAATATTATTGAATTTAAAATGTTTGATGAAAATGTTTGTACAACCTTAATTCAAGCGAGTGTTGACAGCAAAGCACACTTTCAAATCATGGTAAAGTCCCTCATATCAGAAAACCTTCATATTGTGGGTGGATTCCATCAATTTTGAGCTAGATATAAAGTACATTTTGGAGCTCATACAAGGGATCCCTATGGACTATCAAAGCCTTATATTTTCAGGTAAACAATTTGATTAGCGTGCATTATTATCCTACTACAACATATGCAAAGACACAACTATCAATTTAGTTCTACAATTGCATAAAGTAGTAGTGGGAAATGGAGTGCATCCTCAACCCTTGTTTGCCGTCAGAAACAAACCCTCTACTTCAAGCACTTTGAAACCTTAGAAATTTGAAGAGGTGCTAATGTTGGATGTCTCCACACCATAGGTCACAAACCTTCTCTCATAATATAAATCATCTTCAATAATATGTCGATTCAATGTTTTATGTTTCCCTACATCAAACATTGACAAATGGATCTATTTGACCTAGAAAAAGCATTGTGAATTATATCTATGCTCCAAAGGTTTCATTATAGTTGAAGTTTCCAACATTGTTGATTATCAAAAATATAAAGTGTCCTTGGTCTAAGGTGGAGCAATTATTATGGTTCCCATCATGTGGCCCTACTACTATGTACGTTACCACAATGCCAATTTGGGTTCACCTCCCAAATCATCCTTTACATTTTTCCCATGTATCATTTTTGAATATATTGGGAATGCCTTGGGTAATAAAATAAAAATTGAACTTAAATATATTAAGTTGGGTTTCTTCAATCATGCCCAAATATGTGTTGAGATTGATATGAGCAAGATTCTATCGAACAAGATGATACTACAAAAAAATAGTTTTAGATGGGCTTAAGTTATTGTTTTACAAGAATATAATTTTTTTAGTGTCGACTATGTGAATAAATAAATCATCTTCAAGATTCTTGTCCCCAATTGTGAGTTCACTCAAAAAATAATAGAGGACAAAAACCTAAACCAAAACACTAGAAATATTACGAGAAATTATTCTTAGACATTGAAGATGATTAGATTGTAGAAAATCTGCAACCAACATGCCCCCGAGGAACATAATACTACTTGTCTATAAGTGTAGATCAAATAAACAAATTTTCCATTTGAATCTATAGAAGAAGACAAGACTATTGGGCCTTCCCCCTCAAGGGATGTAGGGGTAAATGAAGCACCATGAAGAGGCATAAAGAGACATCATGAATCTAACAACTTTGATTTTGATAAGGAATTGGTACTCCATACACACCCTCACATTTGAATTTAGAATTAAAATTAGTCACAATGGAACATTCTCAAGAAGGGTGGCAAGAAGTTAAAAATAAGAAAGGGAGAAAGGGTAGGATTGATGATTTTTTTCATTGTGACATAAATGAGATGTCCATTTTATATTTAGCTTTAAATTTGAAAGTGTAGTTTACATTTGAAAAATGTAATTTTAATTCAATAGCTAAATAGAAATGGTGGTTTTATCTATGGATTTTTTTTGCATAATCTAAGTAAGTACGATTTTTCAAGGCTACTAAATCTATATGGGTGATAGGAATTTGCAATTTCGGTGGATTTTATGGTGATATTTAGTGATATTGAAACACTCAATTCTAGTGAAAGCAACTGGAAAAGGGAAAATTAGAGGCCCATTACCCTACTCCATTTCAAGGAAGACAAACCCCAAATAAATGAAACTACTAGTGAAAGAAAGATAGATAGATATAAAGATAGATTCTATTAAACCATCTAAAAGATCGAATGGCCATATGGGCTAGCAATTTTTTCATTTTGTGCACCAAATTTAAAAAAAATAAAGCAAGAAACTGCAAGAAATAGACCCTATTCCACTAATTGTATTCTCCCTCACTCTGCACCAAGAGATAGCTATGTCATTGACTCTACTCTCCTCCATCTACTTCCTAATCACATTATTTTCTTAGCAAACCTTGTTGTACACATTTCACTAAATCCTTGTTTTAAAATGGATCATTATATAAATTGTTATCTATTTTGGTGTTTTATGAGTGGATAAAATGGAGCTATTGACTTGTAGCGCCCATTTTAGGGGAAGATCCCACTTTGGTGATTTAGGGTCCAAAAATTTCCAAATCATGTTTGAGTTCTTAAACCATTATTTTGGGGTCAAAACTTTGCAAATAATGTTCCTAGCCTTGGGAGGCAAATTTTCACATCTAGAGATTTCCAATGGAATGAAGATCACCTTAATTAAAGTTCATATGATGAAGTTATGCCTCCCACAAGTTAACTTATTTTGTTGACCATCATGATATCAAGTGGATTCCATGTCAGCTCCCATTACTCAAACATGTGAGTTAGTCACATGTGGACTTTCAAGAAGTTCTATAGGTTCCAAAACCCAAACCCTAATTAGGATTTGAGGCATAAAAAAACCCTAACCCTAACCCTAGATGATCATCAAGACATGTTAAATATTGGACCACTAGGAAAGGAATGGATTCCATTCATATTGTATTGTTTATTGTTCCATAGTTGAGTAGAACATCTAGGAGTGGGATATTGAAGTTTAATAGAGGAAGTATAAGATATTGTAGTATCCATATAGGCCACACTGTCTATGGAAACTCCATAGTGAGTGCACTTTATTTTTATTTTCATTTCAATACCGAGAAGAAAAGAGAAAGGAATTAGCATCACCTTCTAGATGGATTTTTCCCATATTCTGTTTTCACAACGTACATCTTGCATTTATTGTGTGGATGGTGTGTCATTTGCTCAATTTATTTTGTTTTAGTATTTTTTGAACTAAGCTACTAATATTAAATCTGAAATCTAAAGTAAAACGTTGCATAGTAAGAGACATGGTATTTTTTAAGGATTCTAATATTATACTTAAGTATAGTATCGTAGGCGATTATTTTTTATTGAAAAAAACATGTATATAGATACGTAGGTGAATATTAAATATGAAACATACAATTTACTACTGAAATGTGTAATTTTTGGCGAATATTGTGATAATAAACACAGAATGAACATATGATTAAATTAAGGATTAATTAACAAAGTTTTATTTAATTAAACATTTAATTTCTAAATAACATTAAAAATGAATAATTTACATTTAGGGTTAGGGTTTTCAGCCGACACCTGGGTTCTTAGTTCTCTCAAAACAACAAAACTTGAATGAATATTAATGTCCTGGAAATGCTATCCTTACCATTGACTCATTGTCCTGATGATGAACTGTGATTAAGGTTCGAAACATCGACTTTCAAAATGAGTATTGCATTCTTCCCGAGCACACCACCAAACTCTCAACGCATGAATCTACGTGATCAAAACATATTTTATGTAAATATAGGTGATATTAGAGACTAAAAATGACTAAATATTGAATTTATTTTTTGAAACCCCCCCCCAAAAATAGCCAATTGGCGAAATTTCGCCCTTAAAAATTACCCTGGTAAGAGATTACAAAATGTGGTAAGATCTGTTGTCAAGAATTGTTCTAGTCGAATATCCATGATAGTTTATAGATTATATTAGTATTATTATTTTTATTTGGGGTTTTGTGGGAGTTTGCAAGGTTTAGGAATTGGCTTAAAAAGAAGTGTTAAAACCCTAGCCATAGAAAATGAGTACCTCCACTAGAAGGTGTTTTCTTTGTAGGGCCTCATTTTATATCATTCCAAGTTCATCAAGTTCTCCCTTAACATTTTCTATCAGTCCATATTGTATTCCATTTAAACTATATTATTGAATCTATGCTACCTCCATACATGCATTTGATTAATTATGCATTGAATTTTGCAGGATTTTGATTTGAGATTGAGTTTGGATGCAAAATATATTCAAGTTCTTCTCTAGAGAAAGATACCATAGGTAGATGGTAGATGAAACTGGAGATCCACTTTATCCAACCAACTATAACATGCCATTTTCAAGCAGCGATTATGAGCCAATGGTACTTCATTGCGAATTGAATCTATTTTATGACACCCCAATACTATGTGGCTATTCAAAATGTAAAGGGTTGAAGGTGAAACCTTATCATGTCACACTATCCCATTATGTTAATGATTTACTAATCAAATTTGATAATCCACTACCTCCCACTGCGATCAAGTATCCAATGGACAATATAGAAAATGCATGTAGGAACACTTCCATATGCTCATTTTTTTAAAAGATGGAAGCCAAGTACATTGTGATTCATCCAAAATTGGCCAACCCATCTCCTTGTGTTGAGTCAATCGAGTATTATAGTGACCCAAAGTAACAAAACATTTCTACAATGAGATCCAATGTATAAGTATGAGTTGAGAGCAGCAATTCCCAAGTACATACCAAGGTCGATTCAATTGTTGGAGGGGAGTGATGATTTCTCTATTCCTATCCATCGAAATTAAATACCAAACCTATTACAATAATGATTTGTATGGTGATGGGCAATCTTCTATACCTAAGGAGACATTGTTGTATGAGTTGAGATCAACAATTTCCAAGTACACACCAAGATCAGTTCAATTGTTGGAGGGGAGTGATGACTTCTCTTTTCCTATCCATAGAAAGTAAATACCAAACCTATTACAATGGTTATTGTATGGGGCATGGCCATCTTATATACCCGAGGTTGAAGTTGGGACCAAATCTTCCTTTTGTGATACTAGTTACATCATTGCAAAGTCTAAAATAGATGCTACAAATATCATGTTATTTATCTTTTCACATGTTTTCATTCCTCCCAAACAGTCAATAGCTTTTACCATTTTGTGGTCCTCTTTATAATCGATGTGATTGCTTGATTACTATTATATACAAACATACTATGTCCATGTATAGTATGTGCATTAATATGTATGCTTCCATAAACTTTAATAGAAAGAGCATGTTATATATTGATGGTCATCCATGCACTCATGGAAACATTGTAGGGTTTATAAATAGTTGTAGGTTCTCTTTGTTCAGTGAAAATTATTCATTATGGGAACACTCCAATGATACATAGTTATGTATGTATTTTATGTTGGTGCATGCCCACTATATGACCTAGCTACTACTAGGCCTACTTGTTCACCTCCTTCATTGCTCTCCCATATCAGGGATGGATCTAAGGTTTCTTGTTCGCCTCTTTCAGTACTCTCCCCTCTTGGGTATGGATCTATGAGTATCAAATCCCCCTCCTAATGACGTCTATACCTTAATATTACTATTTTCCACCCAAGGAAATACATCCTAAAATCCCCCAACTCTCGATTCATTAGAAAGCTCAATGTCATCCTGGAATTTGATATTCCCCCTATCACCCCCCATCTAAAATCTTTGGAAATATCAAAAAGGGTTTTGATTGGCCAATTGATAGGTCTTTGGCCCTTTCCAAAGTACATGGATACCTGGATGCAAAACAATTGGATCGCTATGATTAAGGTAAAATTATTCTAATTATGTGGATGTGGATTTTACTAATTTCCTTTTTAGCTTAAGGTATATTGAGATCTCATCTTTAGAAACACACCTTACTTCATGGGATCTTGAGGAATATATCTCAATAAATGGACACTCAATTTCAACCCTGAAATCTATGTCCCCTCGGTAGTTCCAGTATGGGTTAGGTTTCCCCACTTCCCTCTTCACCACTAGAATGACAATACCCTTCACCTAATGGAAAATTCTCTCCGCAAGTATGTATAGTGATAAGATCCAAAATATGGCTTGTTCGTGTTCCTAAATATGTGTGGAGGTTGATATGGAGAAAGGCTTATTTGAAGCTGTCAAACTTAATCTATATACTTGGAGTCCCATATTCAAATCCAAAAGAGAATCAATATTAATGGAATGTGGTGAAAAGGAAAATGGTAGCCAACACTTTTGCATCTCAATTGCATCAACTATCAAAATAACTTAAATGTCCAGCCAATAAATTTGATACCCTAGACATAGATGAGGAAGGAACCCTTAATCACTCCATCAATGAATTATATTTCTTCTCATCCACCTATATCCCCAAATATATCCCCCAAATACCCCTTTAGTTGAAGACATGGACGATCTAAGTATGCCTTTTTTCCTCCCCCAAGAATTTGAATCTCTCCCTTCCCATTCAATTTCAACTCGGCATGTGTCAATATAGACTTCTCAAGAAGTTTTGAAATCATCTAGGGTCTTCACGTGCAATGTTGTTTCCAGGCAAAGTACCCATTCTCAAGAGGATGAATACTAAGAGGAAGAGAAACTCGCCATTAAAGTTGGACATAAATCATTGAAATCCAAAAGGGAAGAAATTGCAATCAAAGGTAGGAACTTAGGCCTCCAATCCTAAATATATTCCATGGTATATAGGGGAAGCAAACATATCTTGCTCAAAATCCCAATAATGCAACCAACAACGGAACAAGGAGGTAAATACAAAATCCCCTCTAGTAAATAACGATAATAGTCTCTTGGAATAGTAGAGGGTTGGGTAGAAAATCTAAAATATAAGCAATTAGATATATCATCATATCTGATTTCCCTAATATACTCATAATCTAAGAGACCAATATTAAAAAATAACACACATCAATAGTCTTAAAAAAAGAATTGGAAGGAAAGACAAGGAATAACAGTCAACACAAGAGGAACCTTTGGAGGCATATTCACTACATGGAACAACAACACCTTTGAACTCTCACATTCATACTCTTCCCAACACTATATTTCTATAGATACTTAATACACTACAAGGTATTCAATATATATTCCCATGTGCACTCCAAGAGAAGGAAAGAGTGTTGGACCTCTATTTCAAAAATGAAATCTCAAATTAACTTAGCTCATTCTATCCTAGCAAGGGACTTCATCATGGTTCTAAGTGAAAGGGATAAAAGAGGGGAAATATTGCTCCATGATAAATTTATATAACAAGTTGAATATATGATGGTCAATTGGGACCTTATGGATGCTAAGACCAAGCAAGGATGATTTACATGGTTAAGCAAAAGGATGTGAAATAGTCACATCGCCACTACGTTGGACCATTCCTAATTTAGCAGCCACCTTCTAGATGAGGATATCATGATCATCTCCAATATCCTTTCCTTGACAATCTTATATCATAAACCAATATCCCTTCAAATTTGGAAAGAAGAAAATTAGGTCCCTCTCTTTAACATTTAAAGTCAAACCCCTCTAGATATAACTCGATAAGGTTCTAGAAATCATCTTAGCAACATAGAAAACAAATGTAGAAGGATTGTTGGGATACATTTGGGATACTAATATCAAAATCATGAAAAGAGTCTTGAAAAAATGGGCCAATGATAACTACATAAACCCTTCTCTAAATCGCAAATGAACCTAGAGACATCTAATATATTATCAATAGGATCTAGAGAGAAAAACATATCTAAAAATGAACAAATCAAGGAAAGAACAATATACAAAAACCTCCATTATCCTTTAGGGGAGAAGAGGAACATTAGAGGCTCAAATCATGTAGTCTTTGAATCTCGATAGGGGACATAATCACCTCCTTCTTCTAGAAGTAAATTTAAGTGAGGTAGCAGTGAAACGTAGTCTAAAAAATCACTAATGCTCAAGGAACCAAACTCAACAACTTTGAAGAGGTAAAAGAACGGCCTATTTACACTTCAAAGAGTTATAAAAGGAGAGTGGAGAAGCAAACCCGACCAATGTCAGAAAGATGCTCCAAGATATTCCATAATTGATTCAAATGATGACAACAATGCACTCTCTAGGAAAATCATTGGAAAATAAGTTGTTGAGGAAATCTGAGGTCTTGAGCCCGATAGAGCCCTAGGTCCAAATGGTTTCACAATTTATTTATTGCGTGCATGATGGTCAATTATAAAATTTGAAATTCTCAATATGTTAAGATGGAAAATATATAAATGCAAAGTTGGAGGGGCCACGAACTTCTCCTTACTTGCCCTCATTCCCAAAGAACACAATCCCTCATATTTTTCCCTCTCCTTCCCTATCTCTATATGTAACGCCTCTTAAAAGATCTTATCAAATATTTTAGAAAGTAGACTCAATAAATGGCTCCCTTAGAATCATAACGGAAAATCAAGGATGATTTGTCCATCAATGCCAAATACTTGACAATATTATTCTAGTCTAGGAAGTTATCCATTCCATTAAAGGAAGGGGTGGCAAAAGCATGCTCATCAAAATGGATATGGAAAATGCATTTTATGGACGGTAAGATGTTATTCCTTGTTCTTAGTAATGTCAAAGTTTGGTTTCTCTCTTGATTTCACTACTTACATCATAATCTGTATAGGCAATCTATGGATATCTCCATCAATCAACGGATGCCCCTCTAGATTCTTCCAACACAAATTATTGTAGGTTACAACAAGGATTCCCCTTTTCACCTTTCTTGTATGTAATAATGGTGGAATCCCTTAGCAAAAAACTGGAAAGTGAAATACTTAATGGTAACCTCCAAGGAATAACTATTGTTTGGGGTACCATATAAATAAATCATTCACAATTCATGGATAATATTGTGTTAATTGGTGGTCCAACATCCACCATAATTTCTATAAGATTAAAATGAATTCTAAAAGGCTATATTGAAGCCATGGGAGGAATATCAACAAGGATATGAGCAACATTTATGGGTTGGAACCTTTCTAAATTCGTATTGATCAAAATATACAGAATCCTTGAATTCACACCTATCCTCCAATGTTCTTCATTCATGTATCTTGGCACCTCAATGCATATCGACCAACATAAATCGATAACTTAGAATAGCATGCTACAAAAAATAAAAAATAAAAAGAACCAATGGGAATCTCAAGGGTAAAATATTGCTAGTTTCCATGTTCTCATCTCTTCAATCCTCACTACCCTCCCTCTGTACCAATGTTCAACTCTCTTAGCCTTGTTGGAATCCCATCTCAGATGGAAGCCTCTATTAGAAAATTTATATGGCAGGGTGGTCACAACAATACCAAGTGATTCCACTAGTCAAGTGGTAGACTAGTACAACTATTAAAGATTAGGGTGGTCTTGTTATAAAAAACATTAGGCCTATTAATAGATATTTTGGGGCAGATATCTTGTGTCTATTGAAATCCTATTAATACTGAGAGGGGGGTGAATTAGTATTAGCATAGTTATGAACAATTTTTTACTTATTATCAAATTAAACCGATACTTAAATTAAGCATTCACCATAACTTTAGACATCCACAAAACAAACTTTAGAAAGAGGTATGGACATTATGAGTCTATGGTGGTTCCATTCAATCTCATGAATGCACCAACTATAGTCATGTGTCTCCTGAACATTGTTTTTAATAAGTACTTGGATAAGTTTGTTCTGGTCCTTCTAGATGACATTCTTATTTATTCAAAGGATGAAGAAGAGTATGAAGAAAATTTTAGAGTCGTTTTGCAAATGCTAAGAGAACATAAGTTGTATGCAAAGATAAGAAAATGTGATTTCCATCAAAAACATATTCATTATTTTGGTCACATAATTTTAGATGCCAACTCCAAAGAATGTGACAAATGGGATATTTTTTATAAGTCTTCACGGTTATTAAAGTAGGTTCACTAAAGGATTCTCCAAGATTTCACATCCCATTAATTCTTTGCAAAATAAGGGAATAAAATTTGAGTAGAAACAAGAATGTGAGGATGTTTCAAGACATTTTTTCTATGCGGACAAGGACAAATCTTTCTAGTCCAAATGGTATGGATCTAGAACAAAATAGAACATAAATGTAAACCTTTCCCTAGATTTATCCAATCACTTGAATGTGAAGAATCCGTACCTCTTTTCGAAGGTTGTCCTCTCTAACCTGAAGCTTTCACAATCCTACTTATTGACTAAGAGATACTCTGCAAAAGATTCAAGGAAAACAAGAAACAAGTAGAAACTACAAGATATTATGATAGATCCACGCAAATGACCAAGGAGAAATGCTACAAATGAGATTAAACATCATTTATGGGAAAGGATACATTAATGTATTAACATCAAAGAGGAAATAATTACAACCATATAGAGCCTTGGTGTTGAAGATCCCTTCCAACATGGCCTTGCCTCAATATGTAAACTATCAAAGATAAGATCTTTGTACTGATTCCTCCATCATTTGGATTCTCTCATTCTAACCCCCTATCCCATGAGGGTAATATTGCATTTATAGGCCAAAAGAGATGAGGAGGACATGAGAGGATTAAGGGAGAAGGATGAGGTGGGATTCTACTAAGCTGGGAGGCGAGTGAGATCCACCCTAAATGGAAGGGATAAACCTCCACGAGGGTCTCCTTCAAGAGACTTATTGAAGCTTCTCTTTTTTCCCTTCGTACAGGCAGAGATGCACTCTATACACAAGCAAAATGCATCAGTGACTCACTCTATAGTGATGCAAACTGCATCAACTGGGGAGTGCCTCATTTTGCTAGAAATAAACATGCATCACTCAGTCAAAAAGGGGTTTTTAAAGGGTAAAAAACTCAGGGATCATCTTCCAAAGAACTTCGGTCCAAGCACTTCAGGCATTGAGGCAAGGAAAAGGGGTACATGGTTGATGATCATGGAAAGGACAAAAATTCCATGTAACAGATTCCCCCCCAAAGTATGAAGCTAGACTAACGGGATAGGTGAAATACTTTGATAGATAAAGGATAAAGGATCGAGGCAATGAACCATTGGTGGGAAACCCGTCAACAACAAACAAGGACTTTCTCATAGTACAATAATTTATCATCCCAATGAGTCACAACATGGTTTCAGACCAATACATTGTAGATCCATGAAAGTATTGAATCAGGATACAACCACTAACATACAATGTGGATTCGTACCAAAAATAACTGTGGACAAATCATGGCTACAGAAATACAAAGTAGATCCATGATGAGCTAATAACACAACCACGACCAATACAAAGTGGACCTGTGTGACAGTACATCAAAAAACTCCATTGCAACCTAGGTAAAGTACATACAAGATCCCGAGGGTATTCAACCCAAACCCATAACAATACGATTATATCCATGTGAATAAAGGAGTTGAATTTGAACATGGTAGAAACCACTTGATTACTGGACAATAATGTAAACCGTTAACAAGTGCGAGGGAAATCACCAATGATGATGATGATCCCCAAGGTATCCTAGTACATTTTGATGAATGCGAATAGATGAGATGGAGTCAAACATCCATGGAATCATTCGATCATAGGTCAATTATGTAAACCTACCGTCGAAAGCGAGGAAACCTTCCATTGAGGCATGCAAGTTCCAATGTACTAACTAGTTTCTAAGTTTAATCCCTGGATGATGTGTTGATGTTGACAGGAATAGACTCGTCGAAGGAGGACCATTATGTATCCCACATCATCGACACGAAACCAACACAAGAAAGTGATGCAATATGGTAGATAAAATGAGCATGAACTGACACAAAGGTGTAATGGTGAACACAATAGACTATTTCAGAGACGGCTGACACAATGGAAGGCTTTATGACTGCAAAGATTGATTCCAACAAAAGAATTCCTTTGAACATATTTAACGGCACGACAAGTGACCTGGAAGCATTGACTTAACGAGGCAGATACCAAGACATAATACAAAAAATGATTGAGGTATTATTTGGATGACCCAAAGGAGTAAGATGACTTATGGAATTGGTATGACTAGAGAACAAGATGATTACCCAACTGTTTAAATAGGATACAGACAGGTGTCATGTTCAAGGGTGATTGTAAGATGATATTAATACAGATTAAATATATCTTCCCATTCCCTTAATTTCCCCATCATGATGGATGAGTGCCTCTTTGTTTTTTAACAATCCAAAAGAGGGGAACAAATGCTCGATGTAGCTCATCATAGATGATTCCAATATCACATGTTTTACGAACCTGAGAAATGAGGGGTTCGATCCCAAAAAGGGCCTTTCAATGTGTAATTTTACGAGTCCATAGAAAGAAAAGTCGGTGTTTTTTCATGTTTAGGGAGTCTGAAAAAACTAAATAAGACTCAAGGATGAAATTTTTCATAAATTTAGTCCCCAAGCCCAAAAAATTATAAAATAATACCTAAGAGAACTCTTCTAGTTATGATGAACTAGAGTATACAATTTCCGTAATTAGTATAAATGGTCCAAAAAACGGGTAAACTATCATCGGATAGACGATCTTTCAAATACTTTTACAAGCGTGAAAGAAACAAGTTCGCTTGGCAATATTTTCATATTTAGAGTGTCTGAAAGGAGCTTAAAGCCAACTCCAAGGGTGTCCTTTTTCTTAATGAGTTTTACAAGCCTGAAAAAGTGATAAAAGTATGCTCGACACCTTTTTACTTGGTTTTTGACAAGCATGATAATGGTATCAAAATAACTTGGAACCTTTTTCATGTTTAAATCCAGAGCACGAAAAAGAAATAACGTAATCTCAAACCAGTTTTCATGTTTTAACTAGAGAACGAAAAATGAAAAAAAAGCTCAAAAGATATGCTTCATTTTTTAATGAGCTTGAAATGGAAAATGAACTATGGTCAAAGCTGAGGTTCATTTTTTAAAGAGCTTAAAATTGAGACAAAATATGCTCTGTATGATTCCTATTGGTGGGCCTCTTCCCAACATGATGTCTAGAGGTCGATACTTAGGGTGATACCCATTAACAGGTAACTTTCTGCAAAATGTGATGTCCAGGTATTTGGATCTTGACCCCGACATAAAGGTCAGAGGCTGATTACTTAAAATCAATCTGAAAATATGGAGATATGACCCCAAGCTTCATTTTGTTCACCTACTATTTTTCTTCATAGAATTAACCTCCTGGATATTAATGGGAAAACATTCACTAGAAGAGGAGGAAAAATCAAATCAAATGGCATAAGCGGATGAAAAGAAGGTTCAATTGATAAGTCTAGTGGCAATTGATTGGGCTCAAACTGTAATGGGTTGAGTACGATCCAAGGAGACTTGGATACCATAGATGAAAACATATTTACCGAAGCTGTGAGGCACGGAGAATCAGGTAAGGTAAAGGAAATACTCCTATGAGTAGAGCATCCTTAAGAAATCCTACTCCTACGTCTTCATACTGAGGGTTGGATTGTCCCAAGAGAGGAATGGAGGTATCTTCATTTGTTTGGACATTTGGATTCCAAAAATCGAGTTGGTCGATAGTAATGATATTTGCTTGATGAGAAAATTGTACCAATAGAAAGACCGAGGATGCAATGACGGTCATTTCATAAAACCAATTTTGACCAAGCTAAATATTATAGTCCAAAGGTGCATCAACTACCTCTACATGGATGGAGATAGTATTGCCTCCCAAACTAATGGCTAAGGTAGGTAATATTCCATAAGTTTTAAAGCCATGACCATCAAAATCCTACAACGTAGTTGGAGATGGAGTACGGCAGGAGAACCAATAGCCTGCCAACAAGACAATTACATGATAGAAGTTGAGGCTCCTTCGTCCAAAACGGTACAATGGATATTCTTTCCAGCAATAGTCGTATGAATCTGGAAAGATAATTTGTGGGATAATATCGGATTAAAATAATCCAATTGGAACATAATAGTGTTAAAAAATTTCGATTCCACGGCTCCAAGAGATAAAAACAGAGTTCTACGTTAACTAGGACAGTTCTGTAGAACTTCCAGTGTGGACATCTCACAAGGTGCCTTGGACAAATATTTTATAATATTGTAATGTTGGGAAGCAAGAGCATTCTTATTGAAAATTGATTGTTGAACGGTTGTCTTGGGAGGTCACAACACTGAATCGGGAATAGGATTCTCTATTGACAGAGAGTCGCTCGATGGAGGGGTGGAATAAGGCGCTTCAAATGAAGCTTGTCCTTCGAACTTCCATTATGAGTTGGAGTATAGTCATATGTCTTGGTTCTAGTAGTTATATTAAATCTTTCATTCATCATAAGAACGTGAGCAGTAGAGGAAGATTATGCATGATGAGAATCATTTCCACTTCCCCCATGCCGGAGTGCTTGATTTTGCGATATCAATTGTTGTTGTTGTGGAGGGAAGGTGGTACTTTTCAAAAACCGATTAATTTCCTCACAATGAGGACAGTCTTTGGTCTAATGGTCATCCTCACAAATAAGGAAAGGATACTTAGCCTTACGTGGTGGTTTGGTTTCGCTGGTTTGGTCTTGGGTGGATGAATTCTCCTGCTTATTCGAATATTTTTTGCCTTTCTTCTTGCCGCCTAAAGATGAAGAGGATTGGACCTAGTTCACTTCAGATGATGGGGAAGGATAAGAAGTTGATTATGTGTTATTTCCAATCTTATTTGAAACAGACTGGGCCTAGACGGAACCTACTAGAACATCAACCGGAGGTTCCGTGATAGGTCGTGAAGGATCATTTGTAAGTCGGGGAGCATTCAAAATTAATCATATAGAGTGTCGGATTGAGAGTAGACTAAATCCAAATATTGAGCACGATTGATACCTTGATCCTTGGTAATAGTGCCTCCCATGGAAACATATATGGCTATAGGTGTAAGTAACGACTTATTGAACCAATCAGATAGCAATTGGCCACCTCCTCCACTCATGAATGTGATGCGAAATGTGGGTGCAAGTGGATTGTTGAAGAGAGGTCAAAAATTCAATACCGGTTTCATAACGAATTGGTAATTGAAAATGTATTAATAAGGCCATATCCAAAGAGTCAGAATATGTAAAGAATTTATGGGGTAATTCGATATACCACCTCGATGCGGTATCGATGAGTGTCCTCTAGAATAACCTCAAAGGAATGGAGTCATCCATTAATGAGTTCAAGGATCACCATAAATGAAAGTACATAACATGATTGTTAGGGTCCTCACCAGTTTTCTCGCCAAACTTCGGAATATCAGATGGGATTTTTGCAGGAATGTGGGGCCAAAACGGTGAATGTTGGATGGGATCGTTCGTCAAACGCGACAGATCCGGTAAATATAGAGTTTCCAGAAAAGGTAACTGTCAGTTTGGTTGAGGATACTGGTAATAATTAACAGGAATTGTAATACCAATAGGACCATAAATAGGTCCTCCCATATATGGAGCTTGTTTATTCATACCCATGTATTGAGGTTGAGGTTGTACAGGCACAACAGGATATTGAGGAAGCATACATGTATAATGGGATTGAGAATATTGTGGGGTCGTACCTATATGTTGCAATTGAAGGGATTAAAATTTCAAAGGATTGATTTGTTGATGGGATGCACCCACCAAATGAGGCTGATTCCAAGAAACATTTACAGTCCTCGGATTAGGTAATCCAGTATGTAGGGGTGTAGTACTAGTCACGGAAGGGATAGGTAGATAACCAGACGGACCCTAGGCTAGATAAATTGTCCAATTGGGTAATTTCATAGTATTCAAGGGTTTCCCCTTGGTCTCGATTTGTCCTACATTAAATGGTATAGAAAGACTTGTCATGGAATATATGTTCACACTACTCATGGGAGTAGAACTCGGAACAACTAAACCACTCGACATAACACCCAAGGTAGCCGAATTATAAACTTGAGTGGGAAAGTTCAAGGGTGAATGTAATTGGGATGGTGGCATCGTATCCATGTTATTCAAAGGAAAATTAAAAGCCGCAACTGAAGGATAAATAACTATGGAAGTCATAGGAAAAGGAATTCTTTGAAATTCAGGCATACTATAACACCCCTTGTTTGAAACCCATAGTCTGATGATGGTCATTGTTTATGAATTCCTGCAAGGCTGAACATATTGTGTTTTTGTAATTATTAATATTAAAATTCACAACTAGTTGTGCTGAGGCAGAATGCTGAAAAAATCGGGGAACGCTGAAAATATCAGGGACTCATGTATTCACCGGAGATAGTAAGGGGGTTAAAAGAGGCCTAGGAGGAAACTGCGCCATGACCCTTAGATACCTTTTAGACTCTTAAAATATCCCTAAAGTTTATCCCAAGTCTTAAACCCATTTAAATGACTTTAGTTATGTTTTTAAAATCATAATTATTAATTAATTATGATTAAGTGGGTTAAGTGGGATTAGGGGGAGAGATTATATGGTTTTTATTTTAAAAATAAAAATAAAAATATTAAATGGGAAACGTGGGTCTCTTGGAGAGCCCATGTGTTTGTAAGATTGCATGCATAAGCATATACATGAAAGGCAAAGGGAATATTATGCATTATTCCATCATATAGGAAGAAGGGGGCGTGTACGCAAGCGCGTGGAAGGTATGGGAAAACAAGAGGAGGAGTGAGAATTGCGAGTGATAATTTTTGTTTTGGAATGAATTTGTTATTGAATGTTGGGTTGTGGTCAATGAAATGGTGAATTGTGCATGAACCATTTTGGTGGAATTCCTGTGTACTGGTCAAGCAGTGATGGGTTTTCACTGTGGTGCGATTGGCAGGAAGCTAGAGTGGGAATTGTGTGGTTTGGCATGGAATTGGCTATAACTTATTTCCATGGATGCTTGTAGACTTGTGTTAAATCCCTGAGAAATTATGGGACTGGTGAGATGTTTGTTTGGTGAGTGCATGAGTCTCAGCTCGGGGGTGGCATTTTGCTAAGAGATAGATGAGCAAAATTGCCTATGGTTGGGTGGAGTGTGGAAGCCACACAACCAGTTTGCTAATTCAAGTATGTTCCAGATAAGTTTTAAAATCTGGAAATGATGCTTTATTTCTAAATTTAGTTTAATTGATAAATGATAAATAAAATTACATGTTATAGATTGCTGAGATATTTTTTGAATACCTGTACATGGAATTTACACATGTTTATTTCTGCAATTTATTTGCTTTCTAGTTAAAAATTATGGGTTTTATTTTTCGTAAGGAATTAAATTGTGCAGACTTGAAATTAGAAGTTTCTGTGATAAATTATTATTTCAAGGGAAGGAAATTTTTGGTATGTTTAGCTATGGTATATTTTCCATAGAATGCATTTACTTATTGGCACCTGTAAAATTTCCTGTAGGTTAATGTTAAAGTGTCCAATGGCCATAATATTGCCTTGGATATGTTATTTATTTGAGTGTTGAAAATTACCGCATATTAATTAAAGATGAAATCCATGTGTAGTTTAATTAAATTTCATGTTCATGGAAATGGTCTGAATTTTCATTCAACCATATGTTTATGAATAATCCCTAATTTGTAGTGCTAAAACTATTATTGATTAAAATCTAAATTGAAATATTTCTAGAGTTTAATTATTATTGCGCAGTAATTAGACCTCATTGCTTAGACCTCATTGCTTAATGAGTAATTGATTAGCCATGTAATTGGTTAATGTTCATAACTCAATCCATTGGGGAAAATAAAATATTTATTAAGTAATGGTTTACTAGGCATAGTTTAATTCATTACAAAAAATTAAATATTTGTGAACTATTTATTTTATGTGCAATGTTTGAACCATTATTGTTTAATAAATTCTTAAGAAGATAATTAACAACTATTAAATGTTGTTATTTAAACTTAGCATGAATGGTACCATGGTTTTGGAAAACCATAGGCTGAAAATATAAACCACTTGAAATTAATATGTGGTAAATGCATTAAGATGTACATAATTAGCATTTATACTTAATTGGTAAATTGAAAACAAATACCATGTGTTAAGGATTAATTAATATATTGAGAAACCACATGTTTATTTTGCTTAACCAAATAAGTTTAAATGATTATGTTGAATTGTTATCTTATCGTGCAATTATTAAATTGGAAGCTTACATTTTATGTTTTGGAAGGAATTATATTTGCTATCCTATTTAATTTATGCATTTAACCCTACTCGTCATAAATAAGTTGAGATATAAATCCTTACTGTAAATATGTTGAAATATTACATTCCATACTTTGGATAATTTGGCATTTTCTATCCTACTTATTGTATGCATGTAATCTTAGTGGCAGTTAATATGATAGTATATTAACTTTACTTCGCAGTGATTTTATTGAATTATTTTAGTGCGCAGTAGGTTTATTTAAATATGTTGGAATAATGAATTTCTTATATTTGAAATATTGGCTCCATAGTAGGAAATTAGTGGATAGTTCTTAATGTGCAATTCTTAATATAATGTTTTTAGTGCGCAATTATTATAGTGTTCTACTTCTTACTAGGCAGTGGACATTGGGAATAATGATATGGAAATAGAGTTATAATTTCCTTGTTCTAATAGTTCTTACTGGCGCAGGGTATCTTAGTGCAAAGTTTATTTATAACTTAGATATGAATATGATTATTTAATTTTTTCTTATCATTATAATAAGCCTAGCTGCTCATTAGTGGGCAATTCATAATAATGTTTTAATTGCGCAGTTTTACTATGCAGTTTTTAATAGAATATTTACTGCACATTTTTAGTAAAGGACTTAATAGGAAAGTGGGTCCAAGTCATATTTTATTTTGGGTCCATTTTAAGTTATTTTAATGGGAAATATTATTATGTGAAATATTAATGAAGTAAAAATAGAATTGATAAATCCGCTAAAAGATTTATTTTGTTTTTGCTATGCATTGTTGCACATTAGCTTAAATAATGCATATGAACATTATGCAAGCTATAATATATATATATATATATATATATATATATGTTAAGTTAATGTGGCACTGGGTGTGTTGTACATACCTAAGGTTCTTCCATGAGATGATTCAGGTTGATTTCGATGAGTAAGAATAGAATCGAAAAAACTCGTCGACGGTAATTGTGCAATGATGTTGGAAAATATTTTCGGAAAGGGGTAACTTGTGATAGGAAGGTTTTATGGCTCTTCTATAGTTTCGACCATACCATCAAATTCTGGAGAAACAGGTCCTTCTTCTGAAACAATATCCATGTTAGCACTTGCGTGGTTCGAATAATCTGGTGAATCTAGTGGTGGTACAGGTTCGTAATTTTCAGGGTCTAAACCTTGCATTGTACAAAATCTCCTAACACCATAATCAAACAGGATGTCAAGCTACAAATTATGTCACTCTAAGGCCACAAGCAAACAATGTGAATAGGTGGGGATAAAATACGGATCCTCACAGGAGTGTCAGGTCGTCACAACTCGTTATATAATGTAGGGTCCAACAGTAATACTTGGCCCAATATTTCAAAACACTACCTGACAGTACGTGTGTAGTAATCTCCCTGAGTGTTTTTCTCGGTGTTTTGTGACAACAAGACGGAAAAATGGTATGTGGGCGATCCAGTCCATAGTAGTGATGTATAATGCACAACCGTTCGAAAGTGGCCTTTCTATATATCGTCAAGTACGTGAAAGAAATTTTCGATATATCGTCAAGTACGTGAAAGACCTTTCTATATACCAACGAGTACATGGAAGAACCACACAGTCCTTGGGATGCAGTGCAGGAAAATAATGATAGCTCCTACGCTTTAAGACGGCGGAACACGTCCCTAACCTAACACACAATATTAATAAAAAAATTAAATTAATAAGTGCTTAATTCAAGTTTTAATGGTTAAGTGGACTAATGGAGTGTAGACTTGACCCATAAACCATGCAAAAAAGGATGAGAATGCAAGTTATTCCTTTCAATGAATCTCTAATCTACAAGAGGCAAAGATATTTCATGCAAATGCAAAGAATCATCTAACACAAAAGAAATCTTTTATTTTCCTTTAGTGAACAAAGATGCCAAAAACAACTTTTAGAACATTCACTACTTTTGGATTCAAATATGATAAAAAATCCTTCAAAAGAACACAACAACTAACCTACTCAAGACAAGACGATATGAAAGGAAATAAATCACCCAAAGCTTTCAAATCTTCTATTTGCAAACCAATTAGAATCATATTTAATGATAGAAACGTCTAATGAACAAGACAATTCAATCACTAAACGATTCGAAACTACAATTTCCACAACAAACAAAGCAATTAATAAGAAAATAGTTGAAGAAACATATCCAGAAAGCAGAAATCACTGTAACGGATCAGTAACAAACTAACATGGCACTAACAGGTCTGGACAGAAATCAAACTCAAATTCAACAGGGTGTTGTGGGTTGCAGGTATACACTAAAGCAGCAATACAGAGTGATGCGGTCTGCTAAAGGGCAAAGTGCAGCAATGACGCACTCTGTCAAAGTGGAAATAGCGCCAGGATAACAGTAACTCATTGTATCTTAAAGGAAAGTGTGGAAGGTGACCAAAAAGTTGAAAAAAGAAGGATTTCTAAGCCAATCAATAGACTTAGGGTTTGAAAACTAAAGAAGATTACATAGTGAAATCTAAAAAGTCAGATCTACCAATTGGATGTGATCTACCAATTGAAAATTAACCAAATCTAATTAGAAACAAGGAAAACAAGTAGATCTATAAATTCAATTCGATCCCTAGTGGAGTCGCCAATTTTGTTTCAAGACACTTTTTCTATGCAGACAAGGACAAAGCTCTGTGGTCCAAATGGTATGGATCTAGAACAAAACAGAACAGAAATGTAAACCTTTCCCTAGATTTATCAAATCACTTGAATGTGAAGAATCCGTGCCTCTTTTCGAAGGTTGTCCTCTCTAACCTGAAGCTTTTGCAATCATACTTATTGATGAAGAGATACTCTGCAAAAGATTTAAAGAAAACAAGAAACAAGTAGAAAGTACAATATAATCTTATAGATCTACGCAAATTACTAGGAGAAATGCTACAAATGAGATTGAACATCATTTATGGGAAAGGAAGACATTAATGTATTAACATCAAAGAAGAAAGAATTAAAACCATATAGAGCCTTGGTGTTGAAGATCCCTTCCAACATGGCCTTGTCTCAATATGTAAACTATCAAAGATCCGATCTCTGGACTGATTCCTCTAGCATTTGGCTTCTTTCATTCTAACCCCCTATCCCATGAGAGTAAGCTTACATTTATAGGACAAAAGAGATGAGGAGGACAGGAGAGGATTAAGGGAGAAGGATGAGGTGGGATCCTACTAAGCTGGGAGGTGAGTGAGATCCACCCTAAGTGGAAGGGATAAACCTCCACGAGGGTCTCCTTCGAGAGACTTCTCGAAGCTTCTTTTCTTTCCCTTTGTACAGGAAGTGACGCACCCTATACACAAGAAAACTGCATCAGTGACTCACTCTGTAGTGATGCAAAGTGCGTCAACTAGGGAGTGTCGCACTCTGCTAAAAGGCAACATGCGTCACTTAGTATAAAAGGGGTTTTTAAAGGGAAAAAACCTCAGGGATTATCTTCCAAAGAGCTTCTGGCCAAGCACTTTAGGGATTGAGGCAAGGAAAGGGTATACATGGTTCATGATCATGGCGAGGACGAAAATTCTATGTAACAGAGGAAAGCTTCCAGTTGTTGAAGAAGCTTCTTACTAGTGCTCCAATTTTGAAAATTGCAAATCCAAAAAAGATTTTGTGGTGTGTACCGATGCATGTAAACGAGGAATTGGAGGAGTTCTTATGCAAGACAATTACGTGGTATTTTATGAGTCAAGAAAGTTAAAAGAGCATGAACGAAATTATGTTAACCATCATTTAGAGCTTGCTACCATTATGCATACTTTGGAAATGTGGAGGCATTATTTGATGGGAACAAAATTTGATCTTAGAATTGACCACCGTGGTCTGAAATATTTGTTTGAGCATCCAATATTAAATGCAAGGCAAGCTAGATGGCTGGAATTTTATGTGAATTTGATTTTGAAATCAAACACAAAAAGGGAAAGAAAATAAAGTGTTTGATAGATCTCACTAGGTGGTGTAGAATAGACAGTGAATGGGTGTACTATTAAGGCACTCCTTGTGTTAGGTCACCGGTTCGCAACTCCATGGGTACTAGCTTACCAAAAAAAAATGATTGATGGATTCAACAAAAAAGTGTATGTAATATATGTGCCAACCATTAGTAATTGCCAAACATATTTAAGGAAAAGGGTTGTTGATTCCCTTGTTAAAGATGAACACTAGGTGCAGATAAAAGATAAATTATAGTAGAAAATTTTGGAAAACAGGTATGAAGGTTATCATTTCGAGGATGATGGACTTTTTACCTACAAGAATAGAATGTATATTCCCAATGTTGTCGATTTGAGAAGAATTATTGTGGATGAAATTCATAAAATGCCATATTTTGGCCATCTAAGATACCCGAAAACAATTGTTACACCAAGGAAGCAATATTTTTGTCCAAGAACGAAGAAAGATATTGCTAAGTATATTTCCAGATGTATGAAATACAAACAAGTGAAGGTTGAACATCAACAACCCCCAGGTTTATTGCATCATTTACTGATTCCAGAATGGAATGGGAAGTGGTCACTATGGATTTTATCACAGGGTTAACAACTAATTCAAGAAAACATGATTCCATCATGGTTGTGGTGGATAATTTATCTAACGCAACACATTTTATTCTAGTTAAATCTACTCGCAAGGCTAATGAGATAACAATAATATTCATGAAAGAAATATTCAAATTGCATAGTTTTCCCAAAGTAAATGTATCCAACCAAGATACAAAGTTTACATCTAATTTTTAGAAAATTCTTTTTGCATATTTGGGTACACAATTGAATTTGGTATTGCCTACCATCCATAGATAGATGGGAAAACAAAAAGGGTAAACCAGATGATTGAAGGCGTGCTCCACATGTATGTAACGGACAAACCATCCAAGCAGGAGGATTATCTACACTTGGTAGAGTTTGCATATAAGAATGGGCATCAAGCATCATTGAGAATGACTCCGTTTGAAGCTTCTTTATATGTTAGAAGGTGTAGAACAATGGTGGCTTGGGATAATCTAGTGGAAATACCTGTGCTTGGACCAGAAATTCTTAAGGAAATGGAACAAGAAGTTGCAAAGATTAGATAGAATTTGAAAGCATCCCAAGATAGATAGAAAAACTCTACATATAAGAATAGAGTGCATAGAGAATTCAATGTTGGGGATCATGTTTACCTTCAAGTGAGGCCAAGGAAGAATTCCTGGAAGCTTGGAAACTATGTCAAGTTGTCACTAAGATATTGTGGGTCATTTGAAGTGCTTAAGAGGTTAGTGTCAGTTGCATCTAAAATTGCATTTCCTATTAACATTAGAGCTCATAATGATTTTCATGTTTCTTTACTTACGAAATATGTACATAATCCTAACCATGTGAATGATTGAGATTTGAACCAGGTGGAACCCGAGGGAGAGTTCTAAACAGATCCATTACGCATCCTTGATAAGAAAGTAACAATGCTTTGGAATCGAGCCATTGGACTTGTAAAGTTGTAGTGGAAGCACTTTGTTCCTAATGAGGCTACATGGGAGTTGGAGGATGCTGAGAGAGAGGCATATCCATTTTTGTTCCAATCTTGACAAAACACTAAGGACTGTGTTATTCTAAGAGGAGGGGATTGTAAAACCCCAATTCTGACCCTTGGAATGTATTACATCAAATTATGTTAAATAATGAAAATATGCTAGTATGGATTCCTATTGTGGGGCTCAAGGCCAAGGCCCAACTAATTAACTAGGCATGTATAATGTAAATATTTTTATATGGGACATGTGGTTGGTTTGTCATCAAGAGTCAAAAGCTATGCAAATATTATGTTGGAAATAAATAAAATAGTCCAATATGGTTGTGTGAAAAGCACTAGAGGGAGTCACTATGACTCCACTAGAGGGGAAGGGAAAGGGATCCTATGGGAGATTAAGTCTTCTTTTTCCAAGTGTTAGCCTTATAACTCATCAATTTGCTGTCATGTGCCTTAAATGAGCCAACTACTTTCTTTTGACTTTATTAAATCCAATCATTGGATTCATGTGTGAGGTTGGTGGGAAACATCTTCTCATATAGTTATGGAAGCATGGGATAATTAGAATTCTATGACAATTATAATACTCCTTCCTTCTATGGTTAGAAGTAATGTCAGTTGTCTTTTCACCAATCCTCTCATATCCTTTGGAGTCTATTACTCATTTTCCATGTAGACTTTTACATTATCTAGAGTTTTTCATGCTATTGTCTCCATAGCCAATTTTTGGACTATGAAATTAACTAGAAATTTGCATTGTGAAGAGGAAATTCTAGACATTAGAGGGAAGAGGATGGTTGTAGGTGAGCATAGAGGTTGGGAAAGATAGGAACCTTTACCCACTATGTATTTGTTTCTCTTGGATGCTTGAGAAGCCATGAATTGATTTATAGGAGGTTTTGTAATAGCATACGACAGGTTGGACTCTTTCTACACACTAGTAAGCACTGTAAGGATTAGCTTTCCTAAGGGAATTCTACAATAATGAAGAAAATGCATTTTTTGTGTTATGTGGGGTAGTGAAATGAAGTTCCATGGCTAGAATGGTTGAGTAATATTCTTGTAACTGCTTAGTGGTGAGCATATTGGCTAAGCATGAGAGAAAATGGGTTTTGGGCTGAGAGAGAGAAGCTTGTAGGTGTTTCATTTGCCCTGGTGGCCTCATAGGGCCCAACTTGGGGGTGGTATCTGTAGTTGATACCTATAGTTTGGTAAAAAAATCATTCTTACACAACTAGTTGCTTAAATATTCTTCTTTTAAAATATAAGTATTATCTTTGTCTATGAATGTGAAATTATTTTATTTGCTTCACGTGATGAATATTCTTGTTTATGCATCATGTGTGTGGATAGCGTTTTAATTCTGTTGTGTATTAAATTCATGCACCCACACCTACATTTCTTAGTTTATTTTTTCCATGGGATGAAATTTAGGAACATGAAATTCGTAATTACCCGCTCCTATTGTCGGAATGATGGATGGGGACACTACAATGGATGTTGGGGATTTTCACATAATGGGCAATTCCTAGGATGGGAATGACTTCTCATGTTACTCTTTCTCCAAATAAACAAAAAAATTGAATCTCATTTTCTATTTTTAACACCTTCAATCGACACTAAGACCCAATAAAAACTCCTTACTAACCCAATATTAAAGAGCAAAGAGGAACAATCTAAAATTGCACAGTTATATAATGAATCACTATAACTCACCTCCACGTCTGATAATGTTGAGAAGGGTCGATTCTTGATTTCCATAAGAGAGAGTGGAGGACAAAAGGGGAGTCTTGAGAAGGAATGAGCCACTAGATGCATCTAAACCCCAATTGAAAGCAGTCCTTCTTAGACGAAGGATCCAAGCAAAAACAACAAAATTAGCAGCCAGTCCTCCATGAAACCTCACCATTATCTCACCTACGCTTGGAGTTATAACAAAATCCATATGATATTGGTGGCCCTCCATTAAAATCAAATTGTGCGATGGTATATAGGGTATGATGGTCTTTGGTATTTGTTTACGCATATTAATTTTTCCCTACCACTTGTCTTGAATCATGGATGGAATGCAAAACTTTGAGTTATTCATTCAAATAATTATTAGAATTGGGGAGAAGCATAACTCCCCTTTTACTCTTAATGTTCCACCATCCATATGAGATCGTCCTAGCAATTTTGATCTCACACGAGATGGAAATACTTTATAGATTCAAAGCGATTTGTGTCCTTTTGAATTCTCAAAATGAGCTTGGCAAGTTTGTCATCGAACAAAATGAGGGGAATGCTCATGAGTTTTATAACTATTGTTGAGTCGTCGGTTACAATTAACTTCTTAACTCACCTTAAATTTAGAATTTTAAGCCCTCACCCTAGTTATAGTCATGTAAATAGGTTAGTGTGTGCAAAATACTTTTGTCTTTAAAAATAATTTTCATGTGGTTGATTTTGAAAAATAAGTTTCTATCTTATTGGTTTTGGAATAGTTTTCATTGATTGATTTTGGAAAATAATTTTCTATCGTATTGGTTTTAGAATAATTTTCATCTGATTGATTTTGGAAAATAATTTTCTATCTTATTGGTTTTGGAAAATCATTAAGAGTTAAATCCTATTCATCTTGGAAAATAAGATCGTTCGGTGGCAAAACTCAAAAGAACATTTTTAGGTTGAAATGATCTCACATTCCTATTTAAATTAATATTATAAATCTAAAATTCGTTGTTTACCTATTTAACAAATGTAATTCCCTTCTAAAAAGAATATTCCTAGCTTGGAATTTAAGTGAGATATTAATATTTATTTTGTTATTTGACATTAGAGAATCGGATGTTAAATATCGACAAAGTTTCCACTTGAAGTCAATGGACTATTTTCACACACTTCTATTCTAATTTATTTTTAGATTTTAACTGTAAGTCCATAACTTTGATTTGATTTTCCTTCAAATTTCTCCAATAATCCTAGGGTATCACATGGACTTTGATAGTAACGATACCTAATGTGTGAAAGGATCCAAAACTACCGCCACCCTCCCTAGATATTCATGACGAAAACATGGTCTCTAAGTTTTTTAATATTTTTAATTATTTCATAGAATAATTCAAGTGGACTTCCCCTTGTCATTTAAAATGACTAAGATGCCATCTTGTACTCCTATTTCATGTATTAGGTTTCTCATTATTATTATTATATAATGTATTAGGTTTTTTTTAATATTTTTAATTATTTCATAGAATAATTCAAGTGGACTTCCCCTTGTCATTTAAAATGACTAAGTTACCATCTTGTACTCCTATTTCATGTATGAGGTTTCTTTATTATATGTGGCGTTTACTTTGACACGAAATGTTTATGTTTATATATATATATAATAATTTTACAATCGTATCAAAATTTAAAATAAATTAAATATAGATTTAATTTTTATTAAATTTTACTTTAATAAATTTGACGATATATTTCTAATTTATATATTAATAATGATAATATTGATTGTTATTAATATTCATTGAGACTAATTTTGATCAATAAAACTTTAAAAATAGGTAAGGAATCACTTGGTTTTATTTTAATTGTGCATGAAAAGTTTTAAGAGAAGTATTC
This sequence comes from Larix kaempferi, assembly GCA_027924585.1. Lineage (NCBI taxonomy): Eukaryota > Viridiplantae > Streptophyta > Pinopsida > Pinales > Pinaceae > Larix > Larix kaempferi. The sequence goes on from BSBM01001023.1 coordinate 834,086, forward strand.
TTAGATCACCATAGTTTTGATGAGTTAAAAGGTTAAAAGGGTCAGTATTGTAACAAATGTTTTCAGTTGTGATCTAATGTGGGTGTACGCGAGACATTCTAAGGGAAAGTGATTTTCATCTTCAACCATCTTTGTATTACAAAGATGACAAATTCTTTCATCCCACGATGTTTTATGAATTGTTTAGCACCATGTTTCACTATGAAACTCATGAGAATTTGTTCTTATTTTAGTAATGTTGATTCTCTTATGTACGTTAGTTAAACCATGTAATTACTTTTGATATTCTAGATTAGGTTTGATCACCTCATAGTATATTAATTTTCTCTTATCCTCTATTTATTCATCGCAACATAAATTCTCCTTAAATTTAGATGTAATAATATTTTAAATATTCTCACTACTCTTCAGAGTGACTTCTTCCTCGGCTCCCCAATTATTTAGCCAAGACTAGGCATCTTAATGCCAACCTCGCTTAAGCCACATGTGGTTTTGGCTGTAGTTTGAAGCAATCTTAGGAAACATCTTGTGTCCCATGTTGTTTATCTTGTTCTTATATGGTAGGAACCTAGTCAAAGCCATACCCTCAATGGGGAGGACACTCACTTCTGTGAGGAGGATAGGATAGAGTGTATTACCTTTAATTTTGAGATTATATGTTATAAAACACTTTTGGATTTGTTCTATCCTTCTCCATGATTCTCCAGAGATGTTGCAACCCCAAACTTTACATCTGCAATGATAACATTATTCAAAAATTGTTGTAATTTTATGAAGAGATATGAATGTTCTAGAAAGAAGGCATCAAGTTGGAGGTGGAGGATTCCATGCATTGAATCCCATGCTACCCTCGTAACAATTTTAGGATTGGGGATTGATTGTATCAATCTCTTCAGTAAAACAAAAATGATGCAAGTCAAATACATTATTGTGGATATAAATTTGTTTTCTAAGTAGGTTGAAAGAATAATTATTTAGAGGATAATGTAGTGGTGATGACTAAATATTTGTTTGAATAAGTATTTTTCCAATTCAATTATCTAATTCAAACTGCATTACATAAAGAGACACTTTTTTACCCCTTTGATTATGAACTTGATGAATCTTTTCAATGTTATTCATTTAAAGAGTGCTTGATACTACTTGAGAGATAATGGGTACACAAAGAGTGCATGCGATATGAGAATCTTGATTTGAAGACACATAATTCAGTAGACATAATATATGTCATCTTGTGGTTGTACCAATAAATCGAAAGAGAGAAATGAGACACACACATTAGGACCTTAACCTTAAATAACTATCATGACATGTTAAAAACTAAGTAAGAAGGAAAGGAAGGGGTTTTGTTTATATTGGAATGATTTATTGTTTCATCAAGCTAAGAATGTAAGAGTGGGATAACTGAGTAGATGAAAATAAGACTACAACACTCTAGCAACCATTCCTAAGGCACATTTTCTATTGTAACTCATAGTAAGTCTATATTTTATTGTACCTTGCATTTTATACTCAATGAGAAGAGAATGGTGAGGCACATTCTTCATCTTCTTGTTTGGTTTTCCGACATTGAGTTTCCCCATGTACATCTTGTGTTCATTGTGTTGATGGAATTCTTTCTTTTACTATGGATATTGTCTTATATTCTCAATTTATTTTGATATTTTGAGAGTCGTACTTGTAATATTACATTTAATTATAATAATCAATACATATAAAGTATAAACTATTAATTTTTCCAGTAGTATTCAATATACAATTGTCCAGTGGAATATTAACATAAGTTTATAGTTAGCATATCAACTTTCAATTTTAGATTATCAACATGATGTAAAATAAATATTCTAGAAATCATTTATCATTCTCTTTTCTAGCATTTAGTTTACTATTTTTTTCAGAAGAAAAAACAGCTTCTTGATATTCATAGGGTGAAGCAAAGAAACTAGATTGAAGATTTACTATCCCAAGGATATAATTTGACTCAAGCTGACACTTGTAACATTCAACTATGTTCTTGTATAAGCTATAGGCCATCACTATAGCATATAATATCAAAAATAAACTAGCCACAAGGTGAAATGGTAATAGATACCCTCAACAAATTTCTTGTGCGGTTTAGTTAAGAAACATAGGCATAGACTAGTTCTCCAAAAAAAATAAAAATATTGATTAGAGTGAAAACACAGATATCCAGGCCTCTGATATTATCTGGTCCAAGCTTTCGAAACAACTTTGGCTACTTTGGCTAATAAGCCAAAATATAAGAAAATAGGGGAGAAAGAAGATCTTCTAATATGCTTGGAGGGATCCTTCTGAGACCACCTGGTTGTGATGGATTTCTTCATAGTGTAACAAGCCCTCCTGTTATCCTGTGCCCCTTTTGGACAACATATCATCTTTTTTATTGAAATTCCTGTAAATGTGCTTAAATTTTATGGATATAAACTTCCCTTGAATATCCTTTATCCTAGATTTCCATTGGTCCAAAATAGAATCTTAAAGCTCGCATCTTCTATTGATCCAATCAACCACAATTCTGGAATCCCCAACCACTTTAATTGTTGAAAGTCCTTTGGAGTGAAAAAAAGAGAAGTCCCCAAAGAGAAATAAGCTCTTCCCTTGTATTAGTTCCAAATCCACACCCCAACCAAATCAAGAAACAGTGGTCTATATTTAAAACAATGTGAATTCTAGCTCCACAGATCCCCTCTTAAGTTGCCCCATCAAAAAAACCAATAGGGCGTTGACCTATGAAGACAGGAGGATCTCTAAATTTTATACTTTTTCTTACCTCGCCCTTATAGTGCTCAAAGAACATTCTAGAGACACTCATGCAAACTCTTCCTATGTTAAAAGGAACATCTTCAAAGAGAATCTCCATATTCCCCAAATGAAGAATAGAGGAAGAGGAGACTTGCAGGGTCCTGAAGTAAACCAATGGTGCAAACAATCATCGAGAGAGTTGTGATCCCAACTACGAAACTGATTTATTCTACTTGAAATATTTGACCAAAATTGTTGTGTAATATGAAAATGAACTAGTAGGTGATCTATGGATTTAGAGGCCCTTTTACACAAGGGACAACATATTGGACCATAACCACCTTTTTTTCAAACTTTTCACCAGTCACGATCTTGTTTTCCAATGCTAACCAAACAAAGCACATAATTTTCAAGGATGCTGATCATTTGCAAATCTAATGAAACCACCATTTATGATTGTATACAATACAGTTGAAGGAAATAGAATCATGTGCTAACTTTGAGTTAACTTGTCCAATCGCAACATTCCAGGACCACAAGACCTTATCATCTGAATTGTATATTCTCATCCCACAATAAAAGAGGAATTCAATATAACAGTTCCACTCATCAAAACAGTGATCCCCTAATCTCAAATCAACAGTTGTGAGCCAATAACCGATCTCCCCCAACTCAACGTCGTCTCTCTTAGCATGGTTTAAAATTTATAGTCCTTTGGAATGAAGTTCTTGGACCATTGACTAAGAAATCTTGTAAACATCATTCCCTCCAATAAAATGATATACCCCAAGTCTCATTTGAAAACCATTCCCAACCTTCCAAGCAAGCCGCCTATTCAAATCTAGGAAAGCCTCTATCAACCCACTCCATATATTGGATATTGGGCTCCCTTTTTCTTCTCCTTGTTGATCCATTCCATGACAGTCAAGTTTTTAAAATATTCCCAACTTAAGACTTCACTCCAAATACCACTTCCTGTCAAACCCCTCCATAAGCTTTTCATAGCTAAAGCCTTGCCAAACCAAAAAAAAAATTAATACCCCATCCACCAGAATCCTTTGGAGTTGAGATATTATCCCAAGAAACAAGATGAATACCAGTTCTAGTCCTGCTCCCAACCCATAAGAAATTGAATAATTTATGTCTAATAAGATTTAAAATATAGAGAAGAACTTTGGCCAGAGTCAACCAGTAAACTAGGGTATTTGTTAGAATTGAGTTTAACAATGTCATCCTGCCACCCAGGGTAAGCCATCTATTGCACCAATTATCAATTATTTTTCCAAAATTTTGAACCATCCACATCCAATCCTCACAATGATAATTGTTCGGCTTCAAAAAATACCCAATATACTTAAACCCATAATCAATAGCCTGCAAGGGGAAAAGGAGAAAAGACTTTACCTATTCCAAAACTACCTCATCAATTCTGCACCAGTAAAAAATTGACTTTTGTTTGTTGATATCCATGCTTGACGCAAAGCAAAAAATATGGATAATGTCCTTATAGGAGCGCCATTCCTCCACCAAGCCAATTCCAAAGAGTAAAACATCATCTACAAAAAGTAGATGTGTGATAAAATGAGAGGCAGTAACTTTAATTCCCTTTATTTTTCCTTCTCGCTTTGCTCGATCAATAAACCTACTCAACCCTTCGATGACCAGCAAAAATAAGAGGGGAGACAAGGGACACCCTTGTATTAATCCCCTAGATCTCTTAAAGAAATCCGACGAAATCCCATTAACAAGGATTGTGAAATTAGCCGATGAGACACATAATTTCATAACTTAAACCAACATTTAGAAGAAGTAACCACAAGAAAGACCAATAAACCCTGTCATAGGATTTGACCAGAACCATTTTAAGCACCAAACCACTTCATCTTGATGGAATGGAGAGTCTCCTATGCAACACCAATGTCATCAAAAATCTACCTCTAGTGCAAAAATCCAAACTACTCTTTTGAAATACCATCAGAAACCCTAGTCTTCAATATGTTTGATATCACTTTTGCTATAATCTTATAAATGAGATACAACAAGATCGGATGAAAATCATTAAAAGTGGTAGGATTTGAGCACTTCGGAATGAGTGCTATAAAGGTATCATTGACAGCTCCCGAGATAGAAGTGGATGTGCAAGACTCTTCAACGAACTGAAGAATGTTCGATCCCATAATATCAAAAAATTGTGAAAAAAAAAATTATCGTCCACCCATTTGGACCAGGACTCTTGTCCTTGGCCATATTTTTAAAAATGTCTTCGATTTCAAAGAGAGAGACCGGACGCCCAATCTCCGCATAGTCCTCTTTAGAAAAAATATTGAGCATGCACTACAAGACTTGTAATTGAGCAGAAAGAGTATTTTGAGTCGGATTTTGAAATAGACCATCAAAGTGGTGAACCACTACTTCTTCCAGCCCCTGTTGGGAAGAGATTTTACTATAGTTTAGGTCCTCTATCTCTCAGATAGCATTGTTATTCCTCTTGAAATATGTAAACTTGTGAAAAAATTGGTATTATTATCTCCCTAAGATATCCACAAGGCCCGACTTTTTAGTTGCCAAGATTCTTCCTCGAAACGCAGAATCCCAGCTTTTTCCTACTCCAACAGACTTAGTTGACCTAAATTCTACTCCAACATGTATCCCACAACCGCTTGAAAGTAAATATCATGAATGGATTTCCAAATCCTAACAAGATCCTGCAGCTGAGAGTGCTTCTTGTTCCTAAGTCAGTCCTACACATTGAATTTGAGATAATGGAGAAGGTGTGGTAATTGAACCATCATTGGACCCAAGGCACTCTCTTTTAACACCTGTCATTGGGGTCTAAGCAAAGAAGCATTAGAGAAATTTTGAGGTAAAAATGTTAATAGTATTATTATAATGTGATTTAATTGAAAATTTGTTTGCATGTAAAATGTTAATAGTATTATTATAATCCACATTGCATTATTATTATTATTATTTATTCATTAAATCTATATTAATATACATTTTTCATATTAATATCATTCATGAATTTAATTTATTTTAAAAGTACAAGGATATATATATCTATTAGTTTAGCATTATAATATTAAATAAAATGGAGTGAATACATAATTAAAAATTAAAAATAATAAAAATATTATTTTATGAAAAAATGTGAAAGGGATATATATATATATATAATAAATTAGTTTGAAATTATGATATTAAATAGAATGGAGTGAATATATAATTTAAAATTAAAAACATGAAAATGTTAATTTTTTTTTATAAAAAGATGTGAAAGGTAAAAAAAAATGGGAAAGGACTTTCTTTATGAATTATGAGTATTTTATTTGAAAATGACAATAATATTATTTTATGAGAAAGTGTGAAAGAAAAAAAAGTGTGAAAAGACATTCATTATGAGTACTTTACTTGAAGGATTCTGTATTTTTCTGCAAAACTGGTGCGATTTTGCTGGTGGAGGTTGACTAATATTGGGTAACAATCACTTGGAGTCAAGTTGGCCTCATGGGGCCAACCTAGTACCAGCCAAGTCAAAAAAAAGTGGGAAGTAAATATCTGATTGTTGTCTTTTATTGGTTGCACTCAACCTATCATTATCAGCTATTTCTGTGGTTTTTTTCAGTGTTTTTCCACATTTGATATTTCTGCGGTGTGGCCTGTTACATATTGATCAGTGGGCTCCAGGTGTCTTGGTTCCCATACCTCATTTTTCGGTGGGACTACTACCGGTTAAAATTTGAGGGGGAAGTGGTTTTGATGGGACATCAAGTGCATCCAGCTGTATTTCCACTATCCCATGCTGGTGATGGGGGTAGTCTCGGTAACCCTAATGGGGTTTGGTCTCATTCTATTGTGGTTGGAGTGAGTTGGCACAGGGAAACAAACCCTAAATCCTCCCATGATTGGCCTAACAGATGCAAGGGGGAGAAGGCTTACAAGCGTCGGTCTAATAAAACCTTGAAGGTGAGGGAGGGTCTGGACTGCTATACCATTCTTGTTGAAATGAACCTGGAAAGAATTGAAATGTTGAACTCTCGGGCCATTGTGGGGCGGTTGGAGTTTACAAGGGGTGAAAAAAATGAGTTGGTGGAATGGGTCAGGAAGAATTGGTCTCCGATCATTGGGGATATGCCCAGGGTGATGCAGCTTATAAATGGATGGATTATGTTCATTTTCTCGAAGCAGGAGCATGTGGGTATTGTTCTTAAGAGGTTTTGGTGTTTCAAAGAAGGGTCTTTTTGTCTGAACAAGTGGCATCTGTCATTTGACCCATTGAAGGAGAAACAAAAATTTCACCATTTGTGACTCCTTATCCCTGGCCTGTCGATAGAACTCTGGACGGAGAACATCCTTATCAGCATTGCTAATTCGGTTGCTCGTTTCGTCCAGCTTGATAATTGCTCCTTATATGGGTATGATAGGTGGTCGGCAAAAGTTATGGTGGAGTTCGAGATGGCCCGAGGCCTCCCGACAGAAATTGAGCTTCTGTGGGGGGATAGGGTTTGGCGACAGTGTTTAGACTATTTCAGGATCCCATTTAGGTGCCATGATTGTCAACATACGGGTCATATTCATTCTCATTGCCCAGAGATTCGGTCTTTCACTAAGATGAGGTCGACGCCTACCTCTGGTGATTCTCAGGAGCATTTACTACTAGACCGAACTAGGGATACTTCAGGACTACTTGATTTTCCTGGTAAGTTGTCTCCTAGACTTGGTTCACCTATACCTGTTATTCCTGAAGATGAATTAGCTTTGACTCGGGATGCTGAGGCTATTCTAGATGGGAAATTGGCGTCAAGGGACACAATTCTAAATTTTGGTCATGATGGGGTTTTGAATTCTAAAGATAGACATTTTTTTGATAAGTCTAGGGTTTGTCGGGGTATTTTCGGGGTAAGTAATGTTATAGGGGTGGATGCTGAACCCTCTGTCTTACCTTTAGTTATTGGTATTCTGAGTAGGCCGGATGATAATGGAGTGACCAGGGTTGGTGAATTTGGTCCTTTAGTGACAAATTCTGACATTATTTCGCTATCTAGTGATTCCTCTAAGAAGATTGGGGGGACTATTGGTATTACAAAGTCTGGATCGTATACTGGAGATGACACTATTATATTAGGGGATGTTGGATATAAGACTTCTGTCAACACAGATATCCTTTCTCCTCTCCCTATTTTTTCTAAAAACCCTTCTTCTAACCCTAGGGTACAGTCTATAAATAATAATCGTTTCCAGAATTTCACACTTAGGAAGCTCAAGAAGAAAGGCCGGAAGGAATTGGGTATTGGGTTTGATTCTTCTATTGAGTCTATTCCTATCTCCGAGAGTTTATTGTCGGGATTGGAGAATACTGATTCTGATACACGGTCTAAGATTGTTGGTTTAATTGGGGGTAACTCATATGTTTCAGAAGGTTGTGTTTTGGGGGAGACTGGTATTACTGCTAACGTAATTGGGGGCCTTGGAGCAAATACCCCCCATGAATTGGTCCCCTAATGTCAATTTGCACTCTAAATATCAGGGGGTTGGGGACGACTGTGCGAGCTAGGGTCCTCTCCAATATTATTGCTACTACTCGCCCGAACATATTACTTTTGCAGGAAACAATGTGTGATGACAATTTTGCTATCTCAAAAATTGTTGGGATTCTCACCGGGTGGGAAATCACTGCAATTAGCTCTGATGGGATGTCTGGAGGGTTACTGGCTGCTTGGGACCCTAGGTACTATTCTTTCTATGCTTATAAGACCCAATGGGGTATATTGATGGAAGGTCTATGTAAATTGAATGATATGCATCTCACTATACTAAATTGTTATGCCCCATACAAAAATCGGGAAGCTTTTTGGATTGGTCTACAATCTTCTAGGATTCTGAGGATGAAGAATATCATAGTGGCGGGTGATCTCAATTTTACCAGACTTGCACAGGATATTTGGGGAACTAAGGCGAAATTGGATGCACTTGTTGATTTCTTCATTCAGTTCCTTATAAATAATGATTTAATTGATGTTGTTACTGGGGTGAACACTCCAACCTGGACTAATGGCAGAAGTGGTCAGGATGGGATTCACAAGAGATTGGACAAATTCTTGGTACATGCATCATTGCTACAATCCTGTGGCAGGTATAGAACTTGGGTTGGGAGGAGTAAGATATCTTATCACTGGCATGTTTTCTTACAATTGGAAGACTGTGTGTTTCAACAGAAATATCCATTTAAATTTGATAGTTCTTGGTTGATCCAAGATGACTTTGTGCATTTTACCAAGGATGTTTTGTTAAATCTAAATATCAATTCTGAACTTAATCCTGTGGACATGTTCTGTCACAAATTGAAGCAGTTAAAACTAAAATTTACTAGTTGGATTCATAAGAAGAAGCAATTGGACAGACAGAAACTCTTTATGGTGGAGGAACAGTTACAACATTTTTACACAACTAACCTGGAAAGGCCGCTGGATGGTAAGGATTTTGAGTTACTCAATAACCTGGAGGAGGAGAAGGTTAATATTTATTTAAGGGAAGAAAAGGAATGGAGCATGAAGAGCAGAGCTCTGTGTTAACACCCAAAAAGTGCTCACTAGCTCATTTCCTTATTCACATGACCCATTTGTCTACTTTTCCACCATTTGAGCCTCTAAAGCCACCAAAAGGTCACCAAAAGACCATAATACACCCATTTTTCCCCTCAAAATGAATATTTTTCCTCAAAAAGGGTCCAGAATTCCCAAAAATATTAAAAAGGGAATAAAAATATTCAAAATATTCAAAAAAAGAAAAAGGAGGGAAAAGGTACTTAAACCATGTTGGTCAATACCATTGGTTTCCTCAAAACCATAATGGTATTCCCCACCACCAAAAACTATAAAAAGGTGGTAGGGGCTCCTCACTTTCCATCCATCTTGTTAAGATTTAATATGCTAAGACAGAAAATAGAAGCATTACATTCCATTTCACAATAATAGCATATACAGGATCACTGAAGAAACAACAAGCATAGCATAAACACAAGAGACACAGATTTGTCCTGGGAAACCCTCATGGGGTAGAAAACCCAGCAAAGCTTCCTCAATATAGATGACCAGCAATATACAAAGATGCAAACCAAAGATATGATCTCCTCCTCCACCATAGCAGACCTCTCCTCCACAAGTGCGCCTTTCTCAAGTGAGTGTGTGTATCAAATGAGGAACACACCTCCTCTATTTATACACTACTCTGACATATCTTTTACACAAGTACACGTAGGATCGTATTTAACCAATGGGTTAAATACCCCACTACAACTGACTAGGCCAACCCCTCTAGGGTGGTCTAATAACCCTTTGACCCACATAACACATACAGGGCCGACCCCCCACTAGGGAAGTCTAATAACCCGAGTTACCATATTCCGACGGAGGAATAACCATATCCGGATATACAATAAGATCTTCACGGAGGAATGAAACATCTCCGGAATAATAAGGTACAAATATAATATTCTTTGAAGTTACAATATCTCAACACTCCCCCTTAATGAGAAGGATAATATAACAGCATCTGCACGAGCAAGGAGTCATCAACATCATACATGATACATCTATAAATCATTGGAAGCTTTCTCAACATCATCAGTAACTCAAGCAGTTACTGGAACCTCAACATCTTCAGTACTGAGTCTTTATCTTCTGTAGCACTCGAACAGCTACAACAACATCAACATCTGGATCCTCACGATCATCAGTATCGTCATCTCATAATCATCAGTATCGTCATCACACGATCATCAGCATTGTCATCACACGATCATCAGCATCGTCATCACACGATCATCAGCATCGTCATCACACAATCATCAGCATCGTCATCACATGATCATCAGCATCGTCATCACACGATCATCAGTATCGTCATCACACGATCATTAGCATCGGGATCATCTCGATCTACAGCATCTGGATCATCTCGATCTACAGCATATGGATCATCATGATCTACAACATCTGGATCATCTTGATCTACAACACATCTGGATCATCTCGATCTACAGCATCTAGATCATCTCAATCTACAGCATCTGGATCATCTCGATCTACAACATCTAGATCATCACGATCTACAGCATCAGTATCTGGATCATCTCGATCTACAGTATCTGGATCATCACGATCTACAGCATCAGCATCTGGATCATCTTGATCTACAGCATATCTGGATCATCTGGATCTACAGCATCTGGATCATCTGGATCTACAGCATCTGTATCCTCAACCATGCAAGTACATTAATCAATATATGTATCATCAAAAGTATGTATTCTCACCAATACATCTATCATCAAAACATGTATTCTTACTAATACATCTATCATCAAAAACATGTATTCTCACTAATACATCCATCATCAAAATCATGTATTCTCACTAATACATCTATCATCAAAAGCATGTATTCTCACTAATACATCTATCATCGAAAGCATGTATTCTCACTAATACATCTATCAATACAAGTATCCACACCGATACAAGTATACACAACAGCAGCATACCCTGCAATACACATGATCCAATTATGGGATGATCAATCCCTCTCACTTTAGGACATAGGTCTAAGGATTATACAATCCTAATCCACTTACGGGATGATCAGTCCCTCTCACTTTAAGACATCTCACCATGTCTAGGGACGATGCAATCCCAATCTGTTTACAGGATGATTAGTCCTTATCGCTTTAAGACATCTCACCGTGTCTAGGGACGAGGAAATCCCAATCTAGTTACAAGATGATTAGTCCTTATCACTTTAAGACATCTCACCATGTCTAGGGACGATGAAATCCCAATCTATTTACAGGATGATTAGTCCTTATCGCTTTAAGACATCTCACCATGTCTAGGGACGAGGAAATCCCAATCTATTTACAGGATGATTAGTCCTTATCGCTTTAAGACATCTCACCATGTCTAGGGATGAGGAAATCCCAATCTATTTATAGGATGATTAGTCCTTATCACTTTAAGACATCTCACCATGTCTAGGGACGAGGAAATCCCAATCTATTTACAGGATGATTAGTCCTTATCACAATCAGCATTTAAGACTATCCTTCCTTTCGGAATCTGGATTTACTGTCTAAGGATGATTAGTCCAATCACAATCACATTTAAGACTATCCTTCCTTTCGGAATTACTGGATTTACTGTCTAAGGATGATTAGTCCAAACACAATCACTTTTAAGACTATCCTTCCTTTCGGAATTACTGGATTTACTGTCTAAGGATGATTAGTCCAATCACAATCACATTTAAGACTATCCTTCCTTTCGGAATTACTGGATTAACTGTCTAAGGATGATTAGTCCAAACACAATCACATTTAAGACTATCCTTCCTTTCGGAATTACTGGATTTACTGTCTAAGGATGATTAGTCCAATCACAATCACATTTAAGACTATCCTTCCTTTTGGAATTACTGGATTTACTGTCTAAGGATGATTAGTCCAAACACAATCACATTTAAGACTATCCTTCCTTTCGGAATTACTGGATTTACTGTCTAAGGATGATTAGTCCAATCACAATCACATTTAAGACTATCCTTCCTTTCGGAATTACTGGATTTACTGTCTAAGGATGATTAGTCCAATCACAATCACATTTAAGACTATCCTTCCTTTCGGAATTACTAGATTTACTGTCTAAGGATGATTAATCCAATCACGTGCATTTTGAACCAAGATCCAGGGACGATGCAGTCCTATCCTCTATTCTCGGAGACACCTGTCTACGGCTCACTTTAGAACTTGAGTTCAAGGATGATCCAATCCTCATCTATCCACCAAGGACTATATTCTCGGAGACCTTACGTCTACGGCTCACTTTAGAACTTGAGTTCAAGGATGATCCAATCCTCATCTGTCCACCAAGGACTTTATTCTCGGAGACCTCACGTCTACGGATCTCTTCAGGATGATGCAATCCTATCATGTCCACCAAGGACTTCATTCTCGGAGACATCATGTCTACGACTCTCTTCAGGATGATGCAATCCTATCATGTCCACCAAGGACTTCATTCTCTAAGACATCATGTCTACGGATCTCTTCAGGATGATGCAATCCTATCATGTCACCTTAGACCCTGTCTAAGGACCATCCACCAATCTCTCTGTCGGTATCACTAATATAGGTATCCTCATCATCGACCTCACTGTCGATGCAGGCAATCTCATCATGAGTTATCACATCACTCCCCCTTTCGAGGAGGGTCCTTCTGAACTATATTAAGTTTGTCTCAGAAAAATTTACTTGAGGTAGAGGTTTGGTTAGTACATCGGATCGGTAGAAGTTTGGCTAGTATATTGGTAACTTGTTACAAATCCAAATTTTTTGTTCCTTTCTGCACCTTATCTTGGAACACTAGATTCTCTGCCATCTTGATACAACTCTGTTTGTCACATAGGATCATAGTTGGGTCTATCTCTAAGTCAAACAATCCTGAAGCCATATCGCTTCACAATTAGCAGAGCAAGTAGCCATATATTCTTCTTGTGCTAAGAGCCACACTAGATTGTTTCCTGCTCAACCACGAGATCATGGCTGATCCCAGACAATAACATCCTCTCGATGTGCTCTTCCTGTATGATACACTTTCTACCCAATCAACACCTGTGTAGCCATCTGAATTCATGATCTCTAAGATAACATAGATCAAAATCTATCGTATCCTTTAGGTATTTCAACACATGTTTTGCAACTAACAGGTGAACACATCTGGTTTTCCACTAAATACTGACACAAGGTGTTCACAGCAAAGCATATATATGAACTAGTATTTGTTAGACACATCAATGACTCAATATTTTGTCTGTACAGAGTTCTATCCACTAACTCTGATGAGTCATCTGATAACAACTTCAAGAGTGGCCATTCCAACACATCAAGTCCTTTTAATATTTTTCAGCATGCTTTCCCTGGTTGAGAAAGATTCCTTTCGATCCTTGCCATACTTCCAGACCTAAATACATTAATCTGAGATCTTTCATTTTATTTTATGCAGCCATCTATCTGTGCCATCTCCCGTTAGATGGGTCTACTGATATGAACCTCAACATCATTCGAACTCTGAGGTGAGTTCCTTCTTGTATCCATGTCATCTGTGCATAGAAGCCATATTCAATCTTGTAGCAAAGGTTGAGATCACCCATTAAGCTCATCAATTGATTATCGATCCTGGGTACCCATACAGAACCTAATTCACACTTCTTCTTTAATTACACCATTAAGAGAATGGTCTTATCTATCCACTTGGAGCAAACATCTTATTATGATTCTCTTCCTCTTTCTAAGAGAATCTTCTAGCCATGAGCTTTCTATATTTTGTTTGATTTGTAAATATTCTTGTTGAACATCCATCACTTGTTCGATGTTCATTATTCTTCATGATCTTTCCTACAAAACAAAATTAAGTACATGATTAGTAATGAAATCATGTTGACATGATAACCTATTATGCATACAGATATCATTTACATAGTTATGCAACTATCTTGACCAATACTTTGGCACAACACTTTCCCATATCCTGTATGCATACAGTGGCTATCTAGATGCCTTCCACCTCTACTAGAACATACTGTCGAGAGTGTGCACGGCTCTCAGCATGTCAGCAAAGAGGTTTCATTCTAGACAAGCAACAATGGAATGTTTGTCCAACTTACCAATCATATGCATATTAGTAGTATATTGTTCAATGTTCTATGAATGTTTACACTCAGCATCATGCATACAACCTATTACAGGCAATATCATTTACTATTTCAAATAACAACTCAAATACTTATCTTTTATGTTTGTGTGGTTGCCTTCCGCTTGATCTTCTGTATGTCTTTTGAACTTCTATTCATTCTGTACCACTGTGCATGCTCAAGTGTGCACTAGTGTCATCCTCATGATCTCATACACAAACATACATTCATTAGTATATTCTCAAAACATTCTAATTCTTGAATATGTATAGTCATGATCATTAGTATTTAGGGTTTCAAGGAAGTCTTCTTTTACTCATGCATATTCTTGTTTGATCATAGTACTCTTCTGGTTAGTTAATCAAGATAAGAGATATAATGTGCATAAACCCTTGTTTAACTTTATAAATAAGCATAACCAATCATACCAAGTATACTTATATAGGGGATCCTAACACAAGGTAAGATTCTAACTTGACATAGGAAAACATACCTGGATTAGTATACCTGCTTAGTTATGTACAACATACCTAAACAATCTCTTCAATGATTTAGAGATCCTGAGCTAGAACCTGCATGTCTCATAGGTTAATCATAATATATCAAAGTCATACATACCCCGTAAGTAGAACAAAGATTATGGATGAGTCGTTGTCTTCATGTGGAACTTGATTTGTCTTTCGTGATGTACCTGAATCTTGTTAGCAGACAACATCAACCTCACACAACACCATAATGCATTAGTACAATCATATAGCCCTAATCAATGAATGTCTTCAATCATTCACATGCATTCATACTGTTACTAGGGTGATAAGATAAGTATAACATTAATCAAGATTGTACTAACAAATAATATGAAGACAAACACATTATGAATTTAATCAGGAATCAGATTTCAAGACATACCTGAACCTCCTTGAGCCATACCTGTCGAGACTTCTTGTAGTCTTCTTATGTAAGGCCTTAGCCTCAACTCCCCCTGAAACTTGAAATGGAGCTTGATTAGGGTTTGCTAGAGAAACCCTAAAAATTCAATCTTTGACTTTCACACTTTTGAATGGATGGAAGGATGTGTCTTGCTAAGCTGATCAAACTAGCATACTTCAATTTTGAAATCTCCAAAATTTGACCCCTCAAAATTGCCTTCGAAACTTCTGGATTTTCTGGACAGGAACCCGAACTAGGGTTTGATGAAGCCCACCTTTTTGTCCAATCAAAAGGTTCGATCCAAGGCTCTAAACTCTTATTTTTCTGAGGAGCTTCCAGCCGTGGTTACAGACTTCAACAATTCCAACTTTTGCTTCAGCCCTAATTTTCCATCTTTCTGATCAAAATCCTGAGCTAGGGTTTAATCAAGCCCGGTCTTCTACCCAACCAAAAAATTCGATCTTGGTCTCTAAATTTTGATTTTCCTTAGTAGCATTCAGCCGTGGATTCCGATTCCAAAAATTTTAACTTTCTCCGAAACCCTAAATTCCGGAATCCATGAATAAAGGTGCTCCAAAGATAATTCTGTTTTGACAGAAATATGTACCTGATTGTTTCTGCTATAACTCTGAAATTGTTTGCTCCACAGGGTCTGAAAATTTTTTCTGCAGTAGCCTGACCTGTCATCTTTCCATCCTGACAGGTCTGACCTCAATTGGATTTTCTGAGAGAGAGTTATGCTAAATGTCGCAACGTGACCTGTTTTGGGATAATACAGGAGAGCGAACTTGTACGGCGTGCCACGTGTCACTGTTTGAACTTCGGCTTCTGAAAAAAATTTCTGAGATAGATCGCCCTGTTATCTTTCCATCCTGATAGGTCTGACCTCAATTGGATTTTCTGAGAGAGAGTTATGCCAAGTGTCGCAACGTGACCTGTTTATGGGATAAAACAGGAGAGTGAACTTGTACGGTGTGCCACGTGTCACTGGTTCAGCTTCGGCCTCTGAAAACATTTCCTGAGATAGTAAAGTCTATGTACTACCTGTCACTTTTTATGAAATTTCATTTGGAGCTTCCTAGCCCAAGTTATGACCTTTTTGCCTAGGTCACCTGATTTTGACTGAGATCTGGAAGAGGCAGAAACCCTAACTTGTACTGATCATAACTTACAAAGTACAATGAATCTGATGGTGCCCTTTGGACACAAGATACCTGGAGATGTTATCTACGACCTTGTCTTACTTCAGGTTAGATCTGATACCATGTTAAGATTTAATATGCTAATACAGAAAATAGCAGCATTACATTCCATTTCACAATAATAGCATATACAGGATCACTGAAGAAACAACAAGCATAGCATAAACACAAGAGACACAGATTTATCCTGGGAAACCCTCATGGGGTAGAAAACCCAGCAAAGCTTCCTCAATATAGATGACCAACAATATACAAAGATGCAAACCAAAGATATGATCTCCTCCTCCACCATAACAGACCTCTCCTCCACAAGTGTGCCTTTCTCAAGTGAGTGTGTGTATCAAATGAGAAACACACCTCCTCTATTTATACACTACTCTGACATATCTTTTACACAAGTACACGTAGGCTCGTATTTAACCAATGGGTTAGATACCCCACTACAACTGACTGGGCCGACCCCTCTAGGGTGGTCTAATAACCCTTTGACCCACATAACACATACAGGGCCGACCCCCCACTAGGGAAGTCTAATAACCCGAGTTACCATATTCCGACGGAGGAATAACCATCTCCGGATATACAATAAGATCTTCACGGAGGAATGAAACATCTCCGGAATAATAAGGTACAAATATAATATTCTTTGAAGTTACAATATCTCAACACATCCATCATCCTATCCTCATGCTGTCAAAATCTCTCATGAGTTCTTGACCATTGTAGCAATCTTGGAGAAGAGACCATTGGAGCTTGGAGCTACTCACCTTGGAGTTGCTCAACACCATAACATCCTCACCCTTTGAGGTATCATAATACAAAAGTTATTTTTTATTTTATTTCTTGTTCTTGTTCTTAAATATTTTCAAGTTTATTATGATATGCACATGTTAGTTTAGTTTTAGATTCAGATTTATAATTTTCTTTTGCTTTCAATCTTTGAAACTGCTATCACTTGTTGATAGGTGCCCATAGCACTCAAGCTTGGCTGCAAAACCAAGTCAATAGTTTTTGGCGACTCCGCTGGCTTCGAATTATTAGATCTCAGTTGTTTGCTTTAGATCTTAGTTTTTGTTAGTTTTAATCATTTTAATTCATAGATCTGTCATCCTAGACAGCAGATCCATTGTTGTTCTAGATCTTGGCTCCTTCTATTGCCATTAACAGCCTGAAATTTCCATTTTCGGGTTAATTTTTCGGCGTCCGTTTTCGGCTTTCGCCTCACGGTTTTTTGCCCGATAGTCACGCGGCTCATCGCGACCTTGCGGATTTTTTCCACGCGGCACACCGCGGCCGAAACCTGCGCTGCACATCGCGTCTGTGTGACCGAAACCCGCACTGCACATCGCGGCTATTTTCCCGAAACCCGCGATGCAAGTTTTTTCAATTCGGCCAATTTTTTGAAAATTATTTTTTGCTGTATTTTCTGCCCATTTAGCATATTTTATAGTATTAAATTTCCTGCATTTTTACAGCCACATTAAATCTTTTACTATTTAGAATGCTCCATTAAAAGTCTTTTTACAAAATTTTCAGAAATTGAAAGAGAGATTTTTCTGCATTTTATCTAGATCAAGGTTAAACTGTTTATTTGCTCGATAATTTGCCCAAGCAAATTTTAAGAGATCCATTTATTTCTTGAAGTATTCATGTTATTTGCTTTCCTTCAAATTATTTCAAAGATCCATTATTTTTTAATAGTTTTTTCAAGCATTTACATTTCAAAAACGCCTTTATTTTTTGCAAAACTGGAAGCGTCTTTTCTTTCATTTGTAAAATCGCCCAAGCGAGGAAAATCAATTTCATTTTAAATACCACTCTTGCACCCACTCTGCCACATAATTTAAACTGAGCCTTAAAATTTACCTTAAACTCAACAAACTTTTAACCCCACTTGGGGAGCACTTAAAAGAATTTTGTAGTTAGGTAGAATTGAGGGGATAGGTGTTCCAATAACACCCCTCAATTATTACATTTGAGACATAGTGGTTGTCCTCTACGGTACCAAAATCCCTTATAATTTTGACACGGTTATCAACCAATTTATCGGGAAGGCCTCTCCCTTAGGAGGGTTGAAGTAGCCAGACTGGTTCCGGAAGTCTGAGTGGAATACCGCAATCCATTCAGTAACCGAAGGATACCTTTCGAAGTTCTCGGTGTACACCCTCTTGGTGTACAACGACGATAGAACCAAATTGCAGATTCACCCAACCGAACGTGTCATGAACGGGGTATCCTAGTTGCCACTCTTTAGGATTGTCTACCCGGTGTCCCTCCCGGTAGGGGGATATCTAGCTGTTGATTCAACACTCTATATTGTCTGACTTGGATTTCATCACCTTGCAGAGGATATCGTTTGTTGACTCACAATACTTCTAGTTAGGTGTTTGCATGATACATTACCCACCTTTGGTCTAGTAACACCTCTTTTTTTAGAAACTGTTTGACTTTTGGTATTCTGACCAATTTTGTTACATCCCTCCACTTATTATAGCACAGCTGCTATAATAAGTGCTTTTTGAGGTTGATTTTTGGCCTGAGAGCCTTTATTTTTTCACTCCCCTTTTGCACTCATTGTTGCATTAGGGTTTCGAGTTTTTTACATCACCACCTTACACTGAAATTTTTAAAAAATATTTCTCACCATTGAGAATTTAAGACGATCTCGTCGTCTTCAGGGTGAACCCCCTCATTTCAGTCTACTTGGCTCTACACATCACCGACGTAGAGCCTTATCCCTTGACTCAACACATCATCGGCCAAACATACAGTCATTCGATTCTGACACGCCTCACTTCACATCTGAGTCTGAGGATGAATCCGAAAACCCTACTGAATTATCACCAACCAACCTCATGGTTGGACCACAATACGACCCACTTTTTACCAATACTATTGGAGATACATCCACAAACCTTTCTACTATTGTGCCATCCATGGTAACAACAACCCCTCTAGGCATGCCTAATATGGGGGACACTCCACCTTTAGGTATGCCCAACACAGGACTACCTCCTATTATGAGTATGCCAAACATAGGAATCACACCACCTGTCATTACCACAACCCAGATCCCAAGAATTCCTGGCACTATTCCTAACCCCGGTGTAACCCATGTTGCACTTGGAAACGCTCGCCCATACCAAACCACAACAGTTGGAGGACACATACCTTCAATACCTAGCATACCCTTAGGGGCTACTGGACCACTTCATAATGCCACCATGAATAGTTATGTCCCAGTCACTACGCCACAACCATCTGCTAGTTTATCTTACATGGCTAGTCTGAATTTACCAGACTTAGTCAGGATAACCAACAATCCTATCAAGCACAACCCTACATGGCCACCCATGCCTACAAAGCTCCCCTCGGACATCCCCAAGTTTGAAGGAAAACCTGGGGAGGACCCCCAAAACCACATAATGTCTTTTCACCTATGGTGTTCATCTAACTCCATAGTGGATGACTCCATTCGACTAAGACTGTTGCAACGAATGTTCACTGGCTCTGCAGCCAAGTGGTACATCGAACAACCACATGGGACCCACCATACTTTTACGTCTCTCGCCTCCACTTTTCTTCAGTTTTTTCAGCTACCTGTACACTATGATGCAAGAGTTGAAATACTGTTGTCTTGCATACAAAACACAGCTACCCACATCACCGACCATATCCATGAGTGGCGCAAGTGTCGTAGCCTCTGTAAGATAAAACTGGATGACCGTATATTTTTGGACTGGTTTCTTAAATCACTCCTACCCCTCATAGCAAAAGACATAGCTTCCGAACAACCCCAGTTAGAGGAAGAAGCTATCCTAAAAGCTTAGCAATTCGATCTGATTTATGCCCAATCAGGCTATCTCTACACCATCATACCAGACGCCCCACAAGGCGATTCTTCACGCGGTGATGCTCTGGGGGAATCACATGCCCTGATGGTATTATAGGCCAAGTCACGGTGCAAATTAAACCTTTTAGCATGGTGAGCACCATAAATTCCCCTGACCTCTCTAGGGCTGCATCTAATTCTTGAGCGACAACTTTGTATGCTCCAACGAATCAGACTCATCACACTCATGGACCCTCTTGTCCACAACATTTCTATGGGCAAGTGCCATCGACATATCTACCACCCACATACTATAACCAACCGGCCACCCAGAACCCAATTCATTTCCCAGCACAACCAATGTATTACCCACAGCAAGCTACAATAGCTAACCCAACACCTCCAATAGCTCAGGGTTACCAACAACCCCAACAGGAAACTGGACCACCTCCAGCCCCACCAGCTTATTATCCACCGCAACCTGCTCCTGCACCTGCGGCACCCCAAAATCCTCCCACTGCTCAAGGGCAAGTGTACACACAACACAATCAGCCCCAACACCAAAAAAACCAACGCAACTAGGGCGGACAACAAAACCGTGGAAGAGGACATAACTGCGGCAACAACCAACAACATAATCAAGGTCCACCACCTCCCAATCCTACAAATAATAACAATGCTGCTCCTCCCAACCAAAATCCTAATCGTCATCCCAAGTAGCCGAAAAACAATAATCTGAGAACAAACCACCCATGTTCTATATGTGGAGTCTATGGACACTACACTCATAACTGCCCCCATTTAGAGAAAGCATGGAAACTTTGGGCTAACGATTCCCAACGCCAGGGCCACGTTGGACAGCCAGCTCCACTTAATCAACCGCAACCCATGATATTACAAAACCCATTACCAAACCAGGGAGTAGTAAATACTCGCCCTATGGATCCCCCACAAGGATTTGCTGCACCCCAACAGCAAATCACATATGCCACAACTGATTATCAGCATGCGGATCCAAGCACACACCATTTATTAATGATGTCATCCAATGACATCAACCTCTAAAATCGCAGGAATCAGTACGGCCCACCCCCTGAAACTCCTCCCACTTACGCATCCACCTCCCTTCCACCAAATCAACCACTACGCATACCAAATATGCCGTTGGATGGAGGACCTAAAATCCCTCGCGTCCCTTTGCGAAGGATTAACAACAATCCTAATGCTCGCGCAGCATCCAATTATAACGTCGTGGAAGACCTAGCACAATTCCCCGCTGCTATGTCTACTTTAGAGGTACTAAAAACATGCCCTGCACAACGAAAACTACTACTATCCACCATCGGAGGAGTAGACCTTGACGACACACACATGATGGCTTTTGACTTAGACCAAGCCGAACCTCGATTGCCATCAAATTTAGCTTTCCAAGTATCAGTAAACATTTGAAACCTTGTTGTGCATCGATGCATCATCGATGAAGGAGCTTCCACCTGCGTTATGTCCACCCTTGTGTGGAAAAATCTTGGCTCCCCCGCTTTACAACCATCCACCACGGCATTACGAGCTTATGACGGATGCTCAGCTCAACCACAAGGCCTCTTAGCAAACGTACCCGTAGAACTAGGCAGCAAATTAGTTCTTATCAACATCGAAGTGATCAATGCCCAACTCGACTACAACCTCCTTCTTGGACGTAGTTATATGTACAAAATGAAAGCAGTGGCTTCATCTATTTTTCGCCTCATGATGTTCCCACATGAAGGACGCATTATCAAGATCGATCAACTCACATATTATGATCCTAACGCCCCCGCAGCTCCTCAAAATGTGCTAACAATGATTGAACAAACCATTCAAAACGCACCGACATCATTTGTGTCGTCAATTGGTCTTGGAATCTACACCGAGTCACCTATGACTTCCACATTTCCATCGATCTCACCACCATCACCGATAACAAAAACATCGGATTTGTGCACCCTGTCGCACACCACACAGCAGCCTTCATCACTACCACAAACACCCACAGTGCCTACTCATATTGGTACAACGCCAATTCACACTATCCCGTTCTTGTTCCCATTTTCTGGAGGTGTCAGTTCGCCAGTAATGGCTACACTCAACCTTCCTGGATTAACATTAGGGATACCTATATGGTACTTACCTACTCCGAGCCCCCCGCCGACTCTGACTGTTATTTTACAACCAGTACAACCTATCCCTACTACTAGCCACCCACCCCCTCTCATCACTCATCTGCAAAACAGACCACCCCCAATAGTGACTACGGCATCAACATCCAAAAACACCCCACCTCCGTTACGGAACACAAGGGGCAGAGGCCCACCAACTTATAACACTGGAATCATAACTCGCACCCCCCCAACAACCCCCAAGGTAGCTAAAAACGCCCCTACTAATCGCATTCCCCCTAAGTGCTCGTTGTGTGACGACGTAGGCCATGCCACTCATCAATGTCCACAATTACCTGCAATCCAAGAACACATGAAGATGTTGGATGATGACACCGGAATTCCTGTGGTAAGACTAGAGCCTCCTCCTCACCCTCGCGACAAAACGCTCCGCACTAACCACCCTTGTGCGATATGCGGAATTTATGGCCATTATTCACACCACTGCCCTGATCTCCCAGATTATAGAGCAGCCTTGTACGAGATGAACAATGCTGACTTAGAAATATCTCCTCTCCTCATCGAGGAGATCTACCCTCCGAAATCATCTACTTCGGAAGAAGTCAATATGTTAGGAACCCATGTCTTTACTTTGTTAGTATATTGTTGTTGGATGCATATGCTTTGTAAGTCATCCCATAGTATTTGTTGATCAATAGTTTATGTTATTTTTGTTGGCACATATGCTTTGTAAGTCGCCCGTAGTATTGTTGATCCATAGTTTGTAGTGGCCCATGGTTTTGACCCATAGTATTGGCGCCTAGACTTAGTATATAAGTGGGTGTTGAGACCTATGAAGGCACCGTGAAGTTATTTGTATTGAGCTTTCTCATAGGAGGTTGCCCCCTCGAAGTGGCCTGTGATCAATATAAAAGTGATTCTGAGTTCTATCATTTCTGCTATTTCGCATATTTTTATTAATTAATTGTTGCACGTGCATCACATCTGGTATCAAAGCACTTTCTTGGGCTCGCTGGGTGAAATTTCTGCCAAAAAAATTTTTCGCATCTGTTGCAAGTTCAGATTTGGGAATAATCCCTATCCGCTTAACTATGGGAAGTACTTGGGCATAATCCCTAAAACTCATGGTGAGGAGTACCACAGGAACCCCGAAGTAGCTGGCCCATTGAGAGGACCTGCCAGTGAAAAGGGCAACGACCCCCACCTGATTGACTAGTTCCCACCCCTAAGGTAAACCAAGAGCTGTCGTTTGTGGCAAAGCGGTTATCAGTTTTACCTGAGCCGTGGAGTGAGGGGTACTGCCCCAATACGCAAGTCATTAGACAGCATTGGTGGTCGAGTGAAACCCTTGAACTGTTAGGAAGCCGCACATACTTGGGGTCCATATCTATTTTCAGTTGAACTGTTGTCAATCGTTGCTGCGCCGTTCAGATCCATTTTGCAAGCCGTTCCAGATTCAGCCATTTTCAATCCATTCGGCGTCGTTTCAGATCCCTTCTGAGCCATAGCCGCTCCATTCTGGAAAAAAAAAAGTATAAAATTTAGTTTCTTCTCCATATCTCCCTTGTTTTCACTCTGTTTCCCTTGAAATTTTCGGGGAACCCCTGTCATCCCATTCTGCATATTTCATTCCTGAGGACCCTATCCCCAATTCCCCTTCCCAAAGCCTGAAATCCCACATTTTTATATTTTTAGGGTTTGCCATAACTTCCTCAGATTTCACCCAATCACCTTCAAATTTTACCACAGAGTTCCTTTCTAAATTCTGCTTCTTTGTTCCCCTCTGCAAAAATTTTCCATTCTTTCACCTCTCTTCTGAAATCCTCATTTTTGCTTCCCTATCTATTCAACAGTGTCCAAAACCTAGTCAAACCCCAATTACCCTACATATTTTTTCCCAAGTCCAGATTTTCCTTTACTGAAGTAGTTTCTGTTTTTGTTTTCCTACCCAGTCAACCGAAAAAAAAAAAAAAAACTCCTGGTTATGGTTGTCACCCGTGCAGGAGCAAAAACCATGGAGGACACACTTGCAGCCATCCATGCCAAACTCCAGGATCTGGATAAAAAATTTCTCGACCTCCATCTTGAACACTCAGCTATGAACAACAAACGGCAGTCCGAGTCTTCATCAGACAATGGGTTCTCTTCTTCCAGCAATTTTCGTGGTCCGAAGCTTGATTTTCCTCGCTTCAATGGTACCGATCCGACTGGATGGATCTATCGTGCAGAACAGTATTTCAATCTGCATAATAGTTTTGATGTCAACAAAGTTCCGCTGGCATCCTTTCATTTGGAATAGGACGCTCTTCAATGGTACCATTGGTACATCAAGGCTCCTCCATAGCCCAAATGGCCAGACTTTTGCCAGCTCCTTTTGCAACGATTTGGTCCTAGTGCTTTTGATGACTTCACAAGAGCCCTCACTAAACTTCGCCAAATTGGCACTGTGAGAGAGTATCAAACCGAATTTGAGAATCTAGCCAACCACACCGAAGGATTGTCTGATGACTTTTACCGGAGTTGTTTTATCAGTGGTCTAAAGGATTCCATCCGCTCTGAAGTCAAAATGTTCTGTCCCAACACAATAATGGAAGCCCTAGGGTTGGCTAAGTTGGCAGAAGACAAGATTGCAGCCCAACAACGCTCCAGGCCCACTTTTGTTCCCTTCCGAAATATGGGTTCTCAACGACCACCTATACCGCAAGCTCCTCGCCCAACTCCTATCAAGCGTTTGTCTGAAATAGAGATGCAAGCACGCAGAGAAAAGGGGCTTTGCTATAATTGTGATGAGAAATTCACTCGGCGACATAGATGTGTTCAGCAAAAGCTCTATCTCTTGGATGTGGATTCTTCGCCTACCTCTGAAATTGGTGACGAAGATCTAGAAACATTGGATGCTCCGGTCAACATTCAGGAATCGCCTATTGACCCTCCGTCTCAGGATGACCAGCCAGAGATATCTCTCCATGCTTTAGCTGGAATCACCACCCCCCAAAAAATGCGGGTCAGGGGTTACTTCAAGAAGCTTCCTCTTACAATACTCATTGATTCTGGTAGCACTCATAATTTCATTGACCCTCGGATCGCCAAACAAGCTGATTGTTTTATCCATCCTTGCTCCAACTTTGAAGTCATGGTTGCCAATGGGGGCACCTTACCTTGCAAAGGTATGTGTCGAAATGTGTGTATCTCTATGGGAGATTATACCTTGCGCTCTGACATGTTTTCCTTGACCTTAGGCGGATGTGATGTGGTTTTGGGCGCTCAATGGCTACGCACACTTGGCCCTATCTTATGGGATTTTGCTGAACTTTGGATGCAGTTTTCCCTCAATGGCCAAAAACACACCTTGACAGGATTACAACCAGGTTCTCTCAGCATCATTAGTTCACATCGCATGGAAAAACTCCTCAAGAAGAATTCGCATGGTGTCATCGCTCAGCTCCATTCCATTCAGATGCAACCTTCAACGGTCTCCACTACTCCTTTGGATCTACAACAAATTCTGGATCGATATATAGGTGTTTTTGCTGAACCAGTGGGATTGCCACCTTCCAGGCCAGAAGACCATCGTATTCAGCTCCTTCCTGGTAGCGTTCCTCCCAACATCAGGCCCTATCGCTACCCATTTCACAAAAAAATGGAGATTGAAATGCTCGTTTGGGACTTATTAAATCAAGGTATTATTCGCCCAAGCACTAGTTCCTTTTCTTCTCCAGTTATTCTTGTCCGCAAAAAAGATGGGTCATGGCACCTCTGCATTGACATCCGAGCACTTAATCACCTCACCATCAAGGATAAGTTTCCAATTCCTGTTGTTGATGAGCTTCATGGGGCTCACTTTTTTTCCAAGTTGGATCTTCGTTCTGGATATCATCAAATTCGGGTTCATGAGGATGATATCCCTAAAACAGCTTTCCGCACACATGATGGCCATTATGAGTTTTTGGTCACGCCCTTTGGCCTCACTAATGCTCCTTCCACATTCCAGGCATTAATGAATAAAATATTTCGACCCTACTTGCGGAAATTCATTCTAGCATTCTTTGATGATATCCTCATTTACAGTAAAACATGGGATGAACATCTCCAGCATCTGGATCTTGTCATGCAACTTTTCTCTGACCATCATCTCCATGCCAAGCAGTCTAAATGTATTTTTGGACAGAATGAAGTTGAGTATCTCGGGCACATTATCTCAGCACTAGGGGTTCGCATGGATCTTGCCAAAATCGATGCCATGAACAATTGGCCACATCCTCAGACACTCAAGAGCCTTCGTGGTTTTTTGGGGTTGACTGGATACTACCGCAAGTTTGTCAAGGATTATGGGAAGATTGCAGCTCCATTAACTGCTCTATTGAAAAAGGATTCTTTTACATGGACACATGTTGCTCAGTGTGCATTTGACAAACTAAAACAAGCTATGTGTACTACACCTGTTCTAGTTATGCCTGATTTTTCCAAGCCCTTCACTATTGAGAGTGATGCTTGCGGCAATGGACTTGGTGTTGTTCTCCTTCAAGATGAACACCCCATTGCGTTCACCAGGAAAGCCCTTTCAGGTAAGAATTTAGCTGCCTCTACCTATGAGAAGGAAATGATGGCTATTTTGCATGCAGTACAGAAGTGGCGCCCATACCTATTAGGGAATCATTTCTGCATCAAGACTGATCACCAGAGTCTGAAATATTTCTTGGAACAACATGTCTCCTCCCCGGCACAACAGAAATGGGTTAGCAAACTCATGGGTTATGACTATGAGATCACTTACAAGAAGGGTAAAGACAATATTGTGGAAGATGCTCTTTCTCGCACATTTGATGCCCAAGGTTCTCTTTCAGCTATTTCTATGCCTGTTCCAAATTGGTTGCAATCTGTTCAACAGGGTTATGCCAATGACTCTTCCTTATCTCAAATTATCCAACGCTTGACCAACAACCCTTCTGTTGTACCACATTACTCTTGGGATGGTGCTTCTCTGAGATACAAGGGTCGTCTGGTGCTTCCCCAGAGCACAAATCTTCAACAGGCTATCTTCTATGAACTCCATGCTTCTCCATCGGCAGGGCACTCTGGGTTCCTCAAAACGTATGAACGGGCACGGCGTAACTTCTTTTGGCAGGGCATGAAAAGGACAATTCAACATATGGTGGCCGAATGTGATACCTGCCAGCGCAATAAGGGTGAAACAACACTCCTTCCAGGATTGCTCGAACCCTTGCCCATACCTACACGGATTTGGACAGATATTTCTATGGATTTCATTGAAGGGCTCCCTAAATATGGTGGGAAGACAGTGATTCTCGTTGTGGTTGATCGCCTCTCCAAATATAGTCATTTTTGTGATCTCAACCATACCTATACAGCCTCGTCAGTCGCTCAAATTTTCCTGGACCAGATCTTTCGTCTTCATGGCATCCCTTCTTCCATTGTCTCGGATCGTGATGCGACTTTCACCAGTCATTTTTGGATTGAACTATTTCTCCACACTGGCACCAAACTGAAGATGAGTTCAGGGTATCACCCACAAACAGATGATCAGACTGAAATTATCAATAAATGCTAGGAAACTTATCTTCGTTGCTTCACCTCTGAACAACAACATCAGTGGGCAAAGTGGCTCCCTCTCGCTGAATGGTGGTACAATACCTCTTACCATAGTGCCTCTAAAATGACCCCATATGAAGCAGTCTATGGTCAGGAACCTCCAGTTCTTCTTCCATACACCCCCACCAGTTCACCAGTTCAGGAAGTTGACACGGTCCTTTGAAACCGTCATCAGATTCTTCGCATTTTGCGGGACAATCTTCACATGGCAAGAAATCGCATGAAGCAACAAGCTGATCAGCACCATTCTGAGCGCACTTTTCAAGTCGGCGATATGGTTTTTCTTTGTCTCCAGCCGTGCAAGCAGTCTTCCCTGAAACTCAAAGGGCATCATAAGCTCGCTCCAAAGTTCTATGGGCCATATTGGATTCTTCAGAAGATTGGGTCCGTTGCTTATAAATTGGAACTTCCTCCTTCTTCCCGCATTCATCCAGTCTTTCATGTCTCTTGTCTGAAGAAAGTTCTTGGCACCAACATCAGTGGACAAACGATTTTACCCGAACTGGATAATGAAGGATCCATCCTTTTGGAGCCAGAGGCCATCCTCAATCGGCGCACTCGTCAGCTTCGCTCTCGCTCTATCACAGAGGTCTTAATTCAGTGGCACGGTATGCAACCAGAGGATGCTACATGGGAACCACTCCTTCAGATTCAACAACAATTTCCACATCTAAAGCTTTGAGGAAAAAGATTTTTTTAAGGGGGAGGGGATGTTAGGAACCCATGTCTTTACTTTGTTAGTATATTGTTGTTGGACGCATATGCTTTGTAAGTCGTCCCGTAGTATTTGTTGATCAATAGTTTATGTTATTGTTGTTGACGCATATGCTTTCTAAGTCACCCGTAGTATTGTTGATCCATAGTTTGTAGTGGCCGATGGTTTTGACCCATAGTATTGGCGCCTAGACTTAGTATATAAGTGGGTGTTGAGACCTATGAAGGCACCATGAAGTTATTTGTATTGATCTTGCTCATAGGAGGTTTCCCCCTCGAAGTGGCTTGTGATCAATATAAAAGTGATTCTGAGTTCTGTCATTTCTGCTATTTCGCATATTTTTATTATTTAATTGTTGCAGGTGCATCACACAATACCATCTATATGATTTCAACCACTTACAAACCAAAACCCGTTGATTTATGGTCTGATTACTTTCATACTGATGAGCAAATTTTAGAAACACTCACTGCACCGGACTACCCTTGGGACGATATGCATCATCGCTCATACTTCCTCCCTAAGGCGTCTACATCCACCACAGAAAACCAGCTATCGGTCGAATCGAAAGACTTCCTACCAACTAAGGTTGATTGGCTCAAAGACCCCATCCCGGCACCTGATGCCTTCGAAGAAGGGAACATGTCCAACATTTCCCCTATTATACAAATCGACATTTCCACCACACCTGGAAAACCTGAGCTCATCTCGCTAGGCGCATCATGCACTCAAGCGGAAACTCAGGCATATAAGAAACTATTCCAAGAGTTTCGTGATGTCTTCACCTGGTCTTACACCGAGA
This sequence comes from Larix kaempferi, assembly GCA_027924585.1. Classification (NCBI taxonomy): domain Eukaryota; kingdom Viridiplantae; phylum Streptophyta; class Pinopsida; order Pinales; family Pinaceae; genus Larix; species Larix kaempferi. Next base: position 863,838 of record BSBM01001023.1, read on the forward strand.
TGCCTGGCCTCGATCCCAAAATTGTGGAACATCACATCAACACTTGGCCCAATGTGCCTCCTGTCCGATAGAAACAACGACCAATTCACTCGTCCAAGCTCCCAGCTATTAAAGCTGAGATTGAAAAACTCCAAAAAGCAGGATTCATATATCCTATTTCCTACACCACCTGGGTTTCAAAGCCAGTACCAGTAAACAAAAAGGTGGGCACCATATGCATTTGTATTGATTTCCGAGACCTCAACCTTGCTTGTCCCAAAGACAACTTCCCCACACCTTTCATTGACCAACTAATTGATGAATGTGCAGGACATGAGGTCCTTTCTTTTATGGACGGTTTCTCTGGTTATAACCAAATAAAAATCCGTAAATAAGATCAATACAAGACAACTTTCACTACCCCATGGGGCACCTTCGCCTATCGTATCATGCCTTTTGGTCTCAAGAATGCTGGAGCCACTTTCCAACGGGCCATGACTTATTGCTTCCACGATCTACACAAGATCATAAAAGTTTATCTGGACGACCTCACTGCCCGATCCAAGAAGCGAGTTGACCATCTAGACGACCTTTGACAAGTTTTCTTGCGTTGTCGAAAATACAACATCCGCTTGAACCCTCTCAAGTGTGTCTTTTGCGTTACATCCGATCGCCTGATGGGGTTTGTTATCTCAGAAAAAGGCATCACTGTAGACCCCTTAAAAGTCCAAGCCATTTTAGAATTACCGTCACCTCGTACATTAAGACAACTTCAAAGCCTTCAAGGGAGGTCCAACTTCCTCCGTCGCTTTGTACCTGACTATGCCACAATGGTCCACGGTTTCCTACGACTACTACGTCTGCATACCCGTTTCATATGGGACCAACAAGCAAAGACAGCTTTCACCGACTTAAAGAAAGCACTCACAAATGCCCTGTTGATTTCTCCTCTAGATTTCACAAAAGATTTTACCCTCTATGTTTCAGCATCTGAACATGCCATAACTGGAGTTCTTGTACAAGAAGATGCTGCTCACTAAGAGCATGTCATCTACTATGTGAGCCAGACCTTGTCTGGCCCACCCCTCCGCTACCCATATGAAGAAAAGATGGCCCTTGCCATCGTTTTTTCAGTACAAAAGTTGCAACATTACATTCTCCTGAGCCACACCATAGTCGTAGCCAATTCCAATCCCATGGTTTACCTATTGACGCGTCGCCTTCTTCAAGGCCGCGTAGCTAAATGGGTGATTATCCTGCAAGAGTACGACCTAACTTTCAAGACCCCAAAGAGCACCAAGGCCCTAGCACTCGCTCAACTCATCACAGATCTCCCATCCTCTTCGTCATCACCCGCTATCCAAACGGATCTCATTGATGATCACATTTTCATCATTTCGTCTGACGACCCATGGTACGGCGACATCTTAATCTACCTCCGCACAAAAAAAATTCGACCCCACATCGATCGTGACGGACGCCATCGTATACGACACCACGCCCCCCGATACCTCCTATTAGGCAATGTCCTTTATCGATGTGGCGTCAATACCATCTTACGATGCTGCCTATCTCATAACAAGGCAGAACAATTCCTTAATGACTGCCATAGCGGTGCCTGCGGAGGCCACTTCTCCGGCATGGCCACCGCCAAAAAGATCATCCGCGCAGGTTACTTTTGGCCTTCATTATTTACTCATTGCATCACCGCAGTCAAACATTGTCAAAACTGCCAACTTTTTGCCCCCAAGGCAAGAACCCCACCCGCCCCCCTTCATCCAGTCGTCACTGTCGGACCATTCTGCAAATGGGCCATCGACTTCCTCGATTGCAATCCCACGTCAGCCAACGGTCATAAACACATTATTGTGGCCGTAGATTATTTCACCAAGTGGGCGGAAGCCATGCCAACTTACAATTGCAAAGCCGACACTGCAGCACGTTTTTTCCTAAACCATGTTATCGCTCGTTTTGGAGTGCCAAAGCAACTCGTCTCAAACCACGGCTCTCACTTCGAAGATGCCGTCTGGAGAGAATTATCAACCTTACTAAAATTTGAACACCATTTCTCCTCCGCCTACTACCCCCAAGGAAATGGCCAAGTCGAGGCGATCAACAAAATTTTGAAAACCATCCTCCAGCGCACTGTAGACAAACACAAATCAAATTGCCACCACATGCTCTTCCCGGCACTATGGGCATACCGCACGTCAACCAAAACCGCCACCGGTTTTACCCCTTTCCACTTAGTTCACGGTGTCGAATCCGTCCTCCCCATTGAGTGCCAGATTCCAGCCCTACATATGGTCGTTGAACTCCTACCGGACACTTCCCCAAATGAGCAACGCTTACTACTCCTGGAGCAGGCTGATGAAGATCGGCGCATAGCCCTTCAAACCATGGAACCATCCAAGAACCGATCCAAACTGAATTACGACAAACATGTCCACCCAAGAACTTTTACTGAAGGGGACCTTGTCCTCGCCTATGATCAAGCTCATGATAAAACCGGGAAAGGAAAGTTTGTGTCCATGTGGCAAGGCCCATACATTATACACACTTGCCTCGGACAGGGGGCATACATTATGACCGATTCAGAAGGAAACCCCCTACGCAACCCACGCAACGGTTTGTACCTCAAGCGATTTTACCCATAGAAATTCTGATGGACACCACCGCCCATTATTGTACAGTATTATTTTGTTTTTCACAAAAAATTCAAAAAACCTAAATATTTGTTTTCTTTGCATGACCACAGATGGATCCTGTTCCACTCTGCTACATCGGTTTTGCTGATGGTGCAAGCCGTTGGTCCCCCAATCTGGCCTCCGCAGCTTGGGTAATATACTCCCCTTCACATGAGTTGATCCACATCGACGGAGTGTGTTTAGGTGCCGCCATCAACAACCAAGTTGAATACGATGCCGTGATCGGTCTCCTGGCCGCAGCTCTCCAAATGAGCATACATCACCTTAACGTTTTGTTGGACTCACAACTCCTTGTTTCCTTGCTCAACAATGATTACTATGTACGCGATCCCTGTCTTTTTAGAAAATTCTTGCGCACTAAACAAATGGTTCGACAGTTTGAATCCATTTCATTTACACATGTGCCAAGGAATCTCAATAGTGTAGCAGACCATATGGCCAACAACATTCTTGACTGGCACACCAATCAAACCATATCATAAACAAAAATGCATCCACGTGCATAACATGTGCCTCCACGGGCATATATAAAAATGACAAAAATGCATCCACGTGCATAACATGTGCCTCCACGGGCATATATAAAAATGACAAAAATGCATCCACGTGCATAACATGTGCCTCCACGGGCATATATAAAAATGACAAAAATGCATTTACGTGCATAACACGTGCCTCCACGGGCATATACAAAAATCAAAATGTTGCATCCACGTGCATAACATGTGCCTCCACGGGCATACAGAAAATCAAACATGCCTCCACGGGAAAACAAAAAGACAATGAATGCATCCATGTGCATATACGACTATATACCAACTCATATATATATATATACATCATAATATAGTCAAAACATGTCATAGGTTCCCTCAGCACCCAATATACAAAAAATACATCAGTCGTACAAAAAAGTACTTCCCCCATATGCTCATCAGCATTTGGGGGAAGCTACAAGATCATCTAATCGTCATGGTCTCCGGGCTCCTCTGGCACCTCCTCCGCTGGCCCCGCCGGATCATGCCGAGCTCGAACTCTCCTCTCCACCAGCCCCGTTGGATCATCTCGTAAACGAATCCTCCCCTCCATCGGCCCTGCCGGATCATGTCGAGCCCCATCCCTCCACTCAGCCGCCAACAAAACTGCTCTAAGCAAGATCGAGCACCACTCACGAGGTGCATCGAAACAACGCTTAACGATGTCTCGATCCAAATCCCTCCACCCATCCTCTGGAAATCTTGCTAGGATCATGTCTAGTGTCTCTCGGACACCCTCCACGGCATCATCTAGAAGGCCCAGCCCCTTGACCGCGAGCCCCAAATCATCGAGCATGCGGAGGTGGTACCGCCACAGGAGGTGGAATGACCACCATCGCCCGTCCCCTACGAGCCACATAGTTGGCCGGGTGGTATAGGACCAACATCTGCACAATCACACAAGTGAACCATCATATAAATATCTAACTATAATCATAACAAACACATCTAAAACACATGATATAATAGAGAACAAAACACAAAGCATACCATCTAAACCCCAGGCTTGTCCCTGGGCTCGAGGCATCTCCGGATCTCCTCGATAATCCATACCAGCATATGGATAGTCCTCAATCAGCAGGGGGATCTGCTCCCACTACTCATACATATCCTGCGAAAAGAACCCGCGGATACCACCACCACCGCGGGGCATCATCTGCCCCCACCGCACCATGCGCGGCTCGCTCACCAAACCATCTCGAACCGGCACCCGTGGCCGCAAAGTCGGTACCCGCTCAAAGAAAAAACAACACAAAAAGGAGGCATAGAAGAACTCTCCCCCCTCCCGACTGACCTTGTCCAGATCTCTCTGGACACCAGCCAAAAACATCTGACCCCATGCATAGTAGGTCCCCCTCAGTACAGAATCCACCATCATCATTTGTCCCCCCGACAAACGATGTGGCGCCGCGGCACCCAACACCCGCAGAACACAAGCCCCAACAACCCGCATGTCCCACTCCTGCAATGATCTCAGACTCAAAGCGCTATTCTGCACAATCGCCCCAGCAACACAGAAGGTCTCCAGGAGATCCTCCATGTCCACACCTGCCAGGATCCTCGGCGGAAGATCCCCCACCTCCCCTAAGCGAGGTACCCGGTAAGAAAATATACATCAGTAAGGGTGATCTCCAACCTCTCACCCCCAACAATAAAGGCACCCTTTGGAAGGACCCATAGACTCACCAATTTGTTCAGTAGAGGCCCTACTGAACGCATCGGTGGAATCTGAGCGAAATTCAGGAGCCCACTCACATCCAGAGCCTGCTGAACCCCCTGATCGGTCTGAATCCGAATCATCAAATCCTCCTCCATCTCTCGCTCTTGCCATGACACCAATGGTCTCCTCAACATCCTGCCAAAAGATAAAGAAACTTTTAGAACTAGAGAAAAATTTTCAAAAAAAAAACATCGCGGCTTTTCCATCAAAATCCGCGATGATCATCGCGGCTTTCATCCAAGAACCCACGATGAACATCGCGGGTATTGACCAGACAGTCGCGATGAACATCGCGACTATCGCCCCCATACTCGTGATGAACATCACGACTTTCAACCCGACAGTCGCGATGAACTATCACGACTGTCAGCCTCAAACCCGCGATGTCCATCGCAACAAAAGACACGAAACCCACGATATTCCACGTTGGAAGGCCAACATGGAATTTCGCGGCCTTCGGGGGCCCGCCGCTAACCAAAAAAGACATAATTGAAAATGCTAAGGCGAATACGGTTACCTGAAACTCGCGGAATCGAAAACCAACGGTCAAATCTACCGGAAATCAAGAAAGAGCTCTGATTGCTCTGCCAAACTCACACGTAACAATGACACGTCATATGGGCCCCACACCCTATTTATAGAAATTCCACCATTTTTCAAACAACCATTGCGGTGTCATACGACGTCCATTCCTCAAACCGTTGGTACCGTTAGAATCAACACAGTGAGAACTTCATGACAGTTCTTTCATTTTCCTGTTCTCACCAGGTCCATTTTTTGACCATTTTTTCATGCCCTCGTTGCCTCAGTTTGCGTGCCACATTGGTGGTTCTCCATTTTTGACGAGTCTTATATCGCCGAATTCAGTTTTTCGCGCTCGTGATCACGCTTGAGATCATTTCTCGCTCTCACGCCTAGATTTTTCAGGCATTTTTTCCTATGCCCCCCTCGTCACCTCGGTTTGTGTGCCACATCGATCGTTCTCCATTTTTTACGAGTCTTATATCGCCGGATTCAGTTTTCCGCGCTTGTGATGACGCTTGAGATCATTTCTCGCTCTCATGCCTAGATTTCTCGGACATTTTTCCCATGCCCCCTCATTGCCTCAGTTTGCGTGCCACATCGGTCGTTCTCCGTTTTTAACAAGTCTTATATCGCTGGATTCAGTTTTCCGCGCTCATGATGACGCTTGAGATCATTTCTCGCTCTCACGCCCAGATTTTTCGGGCATTTTTTCCTATGCCCCCCTCGTCGCCTCGGTTTGCATGCCACATCGGTCGTTCTCTATTTTTTGACGAGTCTTATATCGCCGGATTCAGTTTTCCGTGCTCATGATGATGCTTGAGATCATTTCTCGCTCTCACGCCAAGATTTTTCGGGCATTTTTTCTATGACCCCCTCGTCAGCTCGGTTTGCGTGCCACATCGGTTGTTCTCCATTTTTAACAAGTCTTATATCGTTGGATTCAGTTTTTCGCACTCGTGACGACGCTTGAGACCATTTATCGCTCTCATGCCCAAATTTTTTGGGCATTCTTTCTCATGCCCCCTCATTGCATCAGTTTGCGTGCCACATTGTCCATTGCCCCTTTTTGACAATCTTTATGTCACCGGATTCAGTATTCCGCACTCATGACGATGCTTGAGACCTTTTCTTTCTCTCATCAATCCCTTTTTGTTCGGTATAATTTTACCCCTTTTTCGGGCCGAGCAATCCCTTTTACGAAAAAGGCACTTAGAGAGTTTTTGTTAAGCTCTTTTCTGACTCCTAAAACAATGAAAAGATCGCTGAGCAACCTTGCTTCCTTTCATGCTCGCTAAACGTATCTGAAAGGGTGTCTACCTGGTATAAGTTTACCCCTTTTCTGGACCTTGTAGACTAATTACGAAAAAGGAATACTCTAGTCACATCGGCTAGAAGAGTTCTCCATTTGCATCATTTTATGCTTTTTCGGGCCTTGGAGACTAACTCACGAAAAAGAACACCAATGGATTCCACTTACCGCTTTCAGACTCTCTAAACATGAAAGCGACCACGAGAAATCACCATCCTGGGCTCGTAAAAACCCACAGGGCGGGTACTCATAACCACTGCAGAGTCTTCTTATCGTTTTCAGACTCCTTAAGAATGAAAGCACTCATGAGCACGAACAGTCCTGGGCTCACAAAATCCACAGGATGGTACCATTTTCAGAGCACACTTTTATCCCTTCTTGGAGCTCATTAAAACTACGAAGAAGGACCCAATGGTGCTTCTCGGCACCACAATAGATCACGTTTACTCATGCGGCAGCTTCCCCATTTTGGTCTCCTTTGTTCAGAGTATTCTGCAGTATGTCACCCTGAGAATCCCTCGACAGCACCCATCAGCTCGTCCCCCCCCCCAGAGTTAATACATAGCCTTCAGTCCTTAAAAGCTATGATCCCCGCACCTACAAGTCAGTTCCCTACGCTGCCAGGTCAACCATGTCATCATGCTCTGAACAAAGGAAGTTTGAGTCCACCCACTCTATCACCCCAGTTACTTAACATCCCCACAAGTATGTCAGTCCTACCATCAGTACTACCACACTTCAGTTCTACACCTCGTGCTCCTATCAAGGAAACATCATGGCCTTGTTAGTCGTTGGTCTCCCTCTATCGACGACCCCCAAATTTATTCCAGAGGATAGACCTAGAGGTCCCTGTGTCTTGGACACATCCCCATTCATGATGAGTGCCTACGAATCATTTCGAGAAGAGTCCTCAATGCCTCTCCAAATGGTTTTTTCTCACATGCTTGACTTCAACACCTTGATCACATCGTTGAGACTCGCACAGGGTATTGGTCCATTCAGTTATTTGTTTAAGACCCTGGATACCACCCGACTCTTCCACATTTGAGAGTCTACCTATGGAAACAACCAGTTACATTTTTTCTATAGATATCCAGGTTGCACATGGCGACAGTATTCCGATGTACCCCAATTTTATACTCCATCGAGTATACAGTTACATGTACTTCTCAGAGATGACTCACAGTCATTGAGTCCCTACAGATGTTGGACACCTTCGGTTTCAGCAGTTCATCAACCCTTCTGAGACCTAATTCAGAACGGTTGTCACTTTATTCCAGTGTATCAGTTATTGAGATCAGTCATGTTATGATCATTAGTACATCCCAAAATAGTGTCCCCTTTGGACCATTATGATGTACCAGCAGATTTTTTATGTCTTATTTAGGTCCCCCTTATTGGGACTAATTGTTATGTATATGTCTTGATACGAGCATGGGTATGCCCGCCTCGTCCATTATCAGAGATTATTCCTCATTCATATTGAGGCCATGTAATATTTTTTGTTTTTTGCAGCTTCCAAGGGCCGTGGATCCAATCTCCAACCGGTCTCTTCTCTTCCCCAAATCCTAGAAAAAAGACAAAAGAACTATGATGTCTATCGACCATACGATGAGCTTCTGCCCTCACACATCAGGGGGCAATCTGTTAACACCCAAAAAGTGCTCACTAGCTCATTTCCTTATTCACATGACCCATTTGTCCACTTTTCCACCATTTGAGCCTCTAAAGCCACCAAAAGGTCATCAAAAGACCATAATACACCCCTTTTTCCCCTCAAAATGAATATTTTTCCTCAAAAAGCATAAAAAACCCTAAAAAAGGGTCCAGAATTCCCAAAAATATTAAAAAGGGAATAAAAATATTAAAAATATTCAAAAAAGGAAAAAGGAGGGAAAAGGTACCTAAACCATGTTGGTCAATACCATTGGTTTCCTCAAAACCATAATGGTATTCCCCACAACCAAAAACTATAAAAAGGTGGTAGGGGCTCCTCACTTTCCATCCATCCATCATCCTATCCTCATGCTATCAAAATATCTCATGAGTTCTTGACCATTGTAGCAATCTTGGAGAAGAGACCATTGGAGCTTGGAGCTACTCACCTTGGAGCTGCTCAACACCACAACATCCTCACCCTTTGAGGTATCATAATACAAAAGTTATTTTTTATTTTATTTCTTGTTCTTGTTCTTAAATCTTTTCAAGTTTATTATGATATGCACATGCTAGTTTAGTTTTAGATTCAGATTTATAATTGTTTTTTGCTTTCAATCTTTGAAACTGCTATCACTTGTTGATAGGTGCCCATAGCACTCAAGCTTGGTTGCAAAACCAAGCCAACACTCTGTGGGTTAATTTTGGGGACAACAATACAAGGTTTTTCACACCTTTGCTTCGACTAGAAGGAACAATAACACTATTTGGAAGCTGTCTGATGAGGAAGGGAATGAAGCTTCGGGTCAACAGGATTTACATGCATTAGCATTGAAAAATTTCAACAATATTTACACTGTTGATCAGGAATGTGATTTAGCTTCACAGCTCCAGGTGATTAAACATTATCCTAGATTCTTTAACACTAAGATGCAGATGATTTATGCAAGGAAGTCACTCTGGAGGAGGTGGAGAGGACACTTATAATTTTTGCTAAGGAAAAAAGTCCCGGGCCAGATGGCTGGACTGTGGAACTATTTTTGCATTTCTTTGACATCATGGGAGATGATATTGTCAGGATGGTGGAGTTCACTAGGAAGCAGGGATATATGTCCGGTGCATTAAACTCTACATTTATCGCATTGATTTCTAAAGTAAAATGATCCTAAGACATTTGGTTATTTTAGGCCTATTGCATTGTGCATATTGGCATATAAGATTGTTTCAAAGATCATAGCTGGGCGCCTTAAACCGGTTCTCTCTAAACATATTTCAAGGGAACAGTTCGGTTTTTTACAAGATTGACAAATACATAATGTAGTGGGTATTACACAGGAATTATTACACTCTATCAAATGTAAGAAAAAGAAAGTTATTCTGCTTAAAATGGATTTAGAAAAGGCGTATGATAAAGTCAATTGGGATTTTCTCCGTTTAATTTTGATACAAATCGTTGTTCCAGCTATGGCTATTAGATGGATAATGACTTGTGTTGATACTGTGACCATTACTGTTTTAGTGAATGGTGCTCCTACCTCATATTTTAGTTGCTCCAGAGGCATCCGTCAGGGATGTTCATTGTCTCCATTGATGTTTCTTCTGGTGATCGAGGGACTGAGTAGAATGATTATTCAGGCAAAAAACGATGGTAAGATTAAAGGCATCAAAATTACAAAGGACTTATATATTACACATTTCATGTTTGTGGATGATGTTTTAATAGCAGGGATTGATACCTTGATGGAATGGAGGTGTTATCGTGATATTATTATGTTATTTTGTAAAGCTTCAGGAATGCACGTTAGTCTGAATAAATCCTGCTTTTATGGTAACCTTATTGATGAAGTTCTAATTGTGGGCTTCCAAACCTTGCTGCCATATAAGTTTGGAAAAATTGCTGAAGGGTTTACCTACCTTGGTTTTCACCTTAAGCTTAATGGATACTTAATTAAATACTGGGAGTGGCTGCTCAAAATGTTTGAAAATAGGATTTCCAATTGGACATATCGTCTGCTGTCAATTGGAGGCAAACTTACCCTGATTAAGTCGGTGTTGATGGGTACTCCGGTTTATTGGTTTTCATTACTACCTATTCCATGTTCTATGATTAATTCCTTGAGAAGACTCATGTTCAACTTCTTATGGACGGGTGGACTGAATAAATCCAGTCTTGTGATGATAGGTTGGGAAAGAATTTCTTTACCATTTGATGCTGGGGGTTGGGGCATTAAGGACTTGTCAGTTTTCAGTGAGGCCCTGCGTTTAAAGAGTTTGTGGCGAGCAGTTTTTGGCAATACACTCTGGTCAAGCATTATCCATCAAAAATATATTAAGTCTGAGATTTCACATTGGTTAAGGGTTCTCGATAAGAAGGTGCAGGGGGTCTCACCGATCTGGAATGGTTTTGTGAAAGTTTACAAATGGTTGGCATTTGAATTATGTTGGAAAGTTGGCACAGGGGAAGAGGTTCCTATTGGCGTTGATCCCATTTTGGGATTGAAGGATTCATATAGATTATCGCCTAACCTTTTGAATGTGCTTAAAGATGCAGGTTATTATACACAGAATTCTATTGCAAATTATATGAGGTTTGGTTATTGGTGTACTGATGTTGACCTACAGTTGCCTTCAAATTTAGCTTTGGAATGGTAGTAGTATACGCAGAGCCTTAATGCTGCCAGTATCCGTCTTAATTCAGAATAAGATAAGGTTGTCTGAGGAGGTAATGAAGCCAATGGTGTTGTGACTGCTAGTACTGCTTACAGATGTATTATCAAAAGGAGATGTATTTTTCCAAAACATTGGTGGTGTGGAAAAATATGGCAGTGGCATTTGCCACAAAAATTGAAATGTTTTTTTTGGTTTGTGTTACAAGACAAGTTGAAGACTTGGGAAAATATTTCTTCCTTGGGTTTGATGGGCCCTAGTCAGTGTATTTTGTGCAGATGTAATACTGAAACAACTATGCATTTGTTTGTTGATTGTTCTTTTACATTGGAATTATGGAAGAAAATATATCAGATCTTGGATATTAAAGTTAGATGGGGAGGACAAAATATTGCAACTTGTCTGAAACTTTGGATGTTGAATTGTAAAGAACATCTGACTTTACCTATTTTCATTTGCTGGGTGGTGTGGGGGATGAGAAACAAGGCTACCTTTGAGGACTCCAAACCATATTTGGAAAGATCGTTTAATACTATTATAAGCCATTATCTGAAATATCAGAAGGAGGTGAAACCTCGGGCTCAAAGGGTCATTGGGAAATTTGATCTTGTGGTTACTGAACCAGTACTATTTTTTGATGGAGCTGCCAACATGGGATACTGTGGTGCAGGTGGGGTCATTTATATCATTCAATATCACTATTTCACAATCAAGATGAAATGTGGAAAGGGTACAAATATGAAGGCAGAACTCTTGGCATTATGGTGTGTTGCAAAAGTGGCTAACATTTTTGGTTTGGTGAATGTAAAGATATTTGGTGACTCTAGAGTTACCAGCAAATGGGCCAGGGGGGAGTATGACCTTAAGGTATTGAATTTGGCTGGATGGTGCAATAGAGTGAAGAAAGAACTTAATAATTTGGGGGTGGTCACTTTGGAACATATCTTTAGAGAATACAATTCACAGGCTAATCTACTTTCTAAGAAGGCATTGATAGGCGAAGATGATCTCTTATTTTGGGATGAGTTTTGTGAGAATCAACTGATTGATTCTAGCACATTTTATTTACTTGACTGATCATGATAAGTTTTTCCAAGGACATAGTTTTGTCTGTTTATTGGCTTATGTTGTATATTTTTGAATTTCAAAATCACTCTCTTGTTGAGAGGTTGATGGAGTACAGTATTTATACTGATATCATGTACTATTTGATTCAAAAGTGAATATCAATAGTATGCTTTTTTTCGCAGGAAAAAAAAGAGTACTTTACTTGAAAATGACAATAATATTATTTTATGGAAAAATGTTAAAGGACTTTCATTATGAGTACTTTACGTTATGGCTTAAAAGTACTTATACCACTACCTTGGTTAACTATGGGTTTTCATCCACCATAGAAAAATTGACAAATAAGCATTCTTAACTCATGCAATGCCACCTCAACCATGGGGGATGATGTCATCTACTAGAATGTGATTGGTTGATTTTTATAATCATTTTCTTTATTTTGAGGCCCATTTTTTACCTCAAAATTTCTCTAATGAAAACTCCACATCTGCTGACCAAACATGGATATATTTTAAAGGGTATTTAACCCAGAAGGATTCCAGTTCCAACTTCAAAATGACTGGCATATGCTCAGAGATGGATACATTCTCAACCCATGACTTATATATGTCCACAGTCCCGATAAGATCCTCCACCACAATAAATCTATCAAGTCATTTGGAAACACCATCATTATCTGCTCGGCCATTACGTCAAGTAGGGATCAATGGATACGTTCAAATACACATGTTTTGCATATTGAATAAAGTTTTGAAACCAAGGCATTAACGTGTCCATCCAATCATGAATGCCCCAAAATATCCCTTGTCCAAGTTGTGAAATTAAGTTCCCCTACCAGAATAAGAGAAGTATTTTGAAGTATCCCACTTCTATACACCTCCCTCCCAAAATCTTGCCTCCCAGAATACAACCCGTAGCAATTGATTATATGTAAGGGTTGATTCATCTCCCTGCAATGGCCCTCAAGCACAATGCCTGCACAGATCGAATAGGGGTAGAGGATAACTCTATTGTGGTTCCATGCAAAAAGTAGCCCCCTCGAAATCCCATCAGCATCCACAGAACAACAATCCCAATCCGAGAGCAACTTTAAAAACACCTCCCTGGATTTGGATCCAAGAACCGTAGTCTCTTGGATTATAACAATATATGGAGAGATATAAATGAGTAATTCCTTTAGGGCTAAAAGCTTCAGGGTGTCCCCTACCCCATGCACATTTAAGGACAAAATTATCATTAAAAAAATTAGCGGAATTTTGAGGTCTAAAATGGGCATCAAAACAAAAAAAGTACTATCAAAATCAACTTTAAAAGAATCAATCACATTCTAGAAAATGATATCATCCTTTATAGTTGAGGTGGCATTGCTTGGGTTAAAGATACCTACTTGTGAAATTTCAAATGGTGAATGAAAACTCATAGTTAACTTACTCATAATAAAAAAAAACTTATAAAATACTTTTGAATATAATATATATATTTAGTACTCTTAAAGTACTTTCATACACTTTCATACACTTTCATACACAATAAATGTTTGAATATAGAACAAATTATTAAAACCAAAAATCAAATTTAAATTTAAAATTTGAACCCTACATACGTGATTTTCGTACTATGTACTTTCTTTCATGTGACTTGGTAATTGATTTTCGTACTATGTACTTTCTTTCATGTGACTTGGTAATTTGTTCTAAGTAATGTCTCTTGGTAAATGTTTAAGAATAACTTTATCGTGTAATGCTTATATAATGTGTTTTTTTTTTCCCAAGAAAAAAGCGTATTTCATTGATCTATAGAGAGCAAAACAATACATTCCACAGGTGTTGTAAAAACACGATAGTAGTCCTGATGACTATAATATCACAAGCTGATAATGGCTTACAAAATATACAATAGTTTGTAATTAGAAAGTTCACAAAAATGTAAAAAGATCTGTCGATCGTGACTCAAAAACCTGCTTAAAGTATTAGATCATAGTAAATAAAGTGGTAAATCTGGTAGCCTGTTGTTCCTGCAAAATAGAAGTAATCTTGCATACTCCTTCATCCATCTTAAGACCTTCGTTGGAAAGAGAGTCAGGTTCAGAATTTTGTTCCCTATAGATATGAGTAAAGCTGATCTTCTAAAAAAAAGTTGCATGTTGTACCACATTACTACCTAGATTCTGGAGTGAATGATTTTGGAAGCTAAATTCCTTGTTCATATATCGCATCCATAACTCAGAATCACCATAAACTTTAAGAATAATAGTCTTCCTTTCTTTAGCAAGTAGAAGTAAGGTATGCAGGGCAAAGCCCTCAGCCCTATTATTGGTTCCAAAACTTGCATTAGTTTGGAAATGATAAGTCTCACTTACCGAACACTTGAGAACACCCCCAAGTCCACATACTTTATTTGAACAGGCTCCATCAAAAAAGCCCACCACTTCGTCTGCTGTGTAAACCAATTCTCTAGGAACTCTGATACTAAATGTCTTCTCCGATTCTTCAAAGAGGTGATAAATAGCCAAGATCTGCGACGTAACATGGTTATAATATAAAATGAATATAGAATCAAATTTATTCTAAATTGTTGATTTTTAATAAAAAAATATATATTATAATTAAATAATAAACATGTGAATATATTTTAAAATAAGTTTTTATTATTGTTAATTTACTTATTCAAAATCCATTTATATTTACAATTTAAAACTAAAATATTTTATTTTATGACTAATTTAGTTTAGTACATTTATGTACTCAAAGTACTCTTTTTTCTTGTTATATCAAAGAGGGTTTTTTTATCACTTCTATTTATAAATGTCTTTCCAATTTAACTTAACCACAGTTACATGGATTGTAATGCAAGGGATGAGTTGTAAATATACCTTCCCCACAAAATGCCTAACTCATAATATTTTATTAATCTCTTAGGAGGCCCATTTTAGACCTCAAAATTCCTCTAATGGGCCTATGTTACGGCCGACTCTACTCTAAGAGGCCCAAAAACATCAAAAATAACGTTATGTGAATCTGGAGTGACACCAAGATATAAAGAAGAGATGAGAGAATCCACCCCTATAGACCCCCCAAAGCCCCCCATACCAAACCATACAGAGCCTTCCGATGGTGACCCCCTATCTTTTTCCTTAGAGTAACATTACGGTTTGGGTTTGAAGAATCAAGGAGACCCCTCTTGGCATCATAATGAGAAAAAACATGGAGTGTTTCCTACAAGAAACCACCTCGAGACAACTAGGAAGGAGAAGGAGGATGAAGCTCCAAGTCCCCTACACTTGAAGACTGAAGGGGGATCCTTAGTGAAGTAAGAGATGCTTCCTCATCCCACATGATCTGAGAGTCTATTAAAAACTAGGAGTTCTCCACAAACAAGTATCCATCAATACCATTCACAGGCCCCACCCCCCGAGGGTGCACAACAAATAAGGTGATCTGTGGTTTATTCTGATCCCCACCCATCGAAGGAGTTGCACCAAACGATATAGAAGGTACATAGTCATGTGGAAGGGAGAACCCCTCCCCTAAATACCTTGTACCAGAGAGATGGCGCTTCTCAACTTCCTCTAGTATCTGAACTTTAGATTCATTCAGTGAATCAAAAAATCTAGGTAACAAAAGTTTAATCTTACCCGATAACGAAGAGTCAACGATTGGGGAGGAAGTCCCACAAACGTTTTCCACTACATCCCTTTGACATTGCTCCATATCCAGATCCCCATTGAAAGCTCCGCCATCAAAAGCACCCTTCGAGGGAACATCCTCCCTGGAATATTGAATGGGGTTCGATACAGACTGAGAATTTCGACGAGCATTTTTTAAATGACCCTCCTCACCACAGGCGTGGCATCGAACTGGATTCCTCCAGTAGTCGAGTGGTTACTTGAAAACCTTATCACCCCAAGAGATAGTAATCTCAGTCGACATTCCAAGTCCAACATCCATTTCAGTGAGGACACAAGTAGTCTGTTTATCCTCCAGGAGAAGGGACTTCTTATCAAAGAAGATGAAATTCCCCACCCGATTCGCAACAACTTCAAAAATGTCCCTAGACCACAACTCTAATGGAAACCCCCACAATAACAACCAAAAATGGTTCATATGGAACTGCTCTGTTAGGGGATTGAAATATGAATGCCAACGTTTGATGCATATAGATCCTTTGCCAAAAACCCATAAACTAGCCAATATTCTCAATGCATGCTCCTCATCCACAAAGTGGAAACAAATCTAATGGTTCAAAAGAAGATGCACCCTCATACTATAAGCCAAAAGGGATTTCTAGTTTTCATTAATCCACACTAAAAGTTCAATGCGGTTCAACTTAAAAAAACACACACTTTACCCACTAAAGCTTAGGTTGAAAGACTCGTCACTCGACCAAGTTGTACATCTTTACCCAGCATCAAGGAAACTTCCTCCTGTCGAATCTTCAATACCTTGAACGCATGATCTTGACGAGCTATCTCCCCCTTACTCTAGGATAACCAACCACCACTACGGGAAAGAAAAGGACTCTCACAACACCAGATACCCCAGGATCACCTTCGATGGAAAATTTCGGCTTGAACAACAACCATGTATTGGACTTCTCCACCTCCAGCCCCTCTTCACAAAGAAATGGTTTTGCACCAACTCGAAGGAGGTTACTATTCCTTCCCTATGAAGAAGAAGCACCCAATTGAGGCTAGGAGACCTTGACCAAACCACCAATGATGACATCCTTCTGAACCTCACTAGATGTTATATCAAATGTCATAACCACCAAAAGCGCCAAAAGAAACGTGCAAAGTAGGAATCTCGGGTCCCAAAAACTCAGTGCATCTGCACTAACGCCAAGAACAAATCGTCACCAATATTAATGCAGGAAAATACCACAACAAGACCTAGACAACCCAAAAGGTATTGAGGCATGATGTCATAAAGGATCCCAACCACCTATGACAAGGGAGGACTCAGGCCATTAATCTTCATGAACGACACTGGTGCAGAACTTAAAACCCTGGAAAATGCCTCTTTGAAGGCTCCATTTCTAAACAATGCCCATTTCTCCTTTCTCGGATTTAATTATTCTTTTCAATTTATAATTCATGCTTGTAGTAACTACAAATATAATTGTATCGTCTAATTTATTATATTTTTTGTAGTATCTATATTGATTATTATAATATATACTTTGTTTTTAATATATAATAATAATAGATAGCATCTCATAAACATTTTGAATGAATGTCTTTAGAAAGCATAATCAAAATTATAACATATATTTTTGGTGTTTAAATAATATAGAAACTTAATATCTCAAACTAGACTCAAGGGTCATTCAAACTTATTATCTATTTTTGGTGTTTAAATAATATAGAAACTTAATATCTCAAACAAGACTCAAGGGTCGTTCAAACTTATTATATATTTGTAAAAAAATTTGTTTAAAGTAATATAAATTTTTTAATATTATTAAAAAAAAAAATTTAAAATATTTTTTATATTAAAATCAATCAAAAGTTATAATCAATTTAATATCAACATAAAATATTAAATTATAAATAATCAAATTTAAATCTACGATAGAAAACATGGAAAACTATTGTCAAGTTAACATCAACCTGAAATATTAAATTATAAAAACATGGAAAACTATTGTCAAGTTAACAACAACATGAAATATTAAACTATGAGTAATGAAATTGAAATCTATATTAAATAAGATATTGATTTATAAGTATTCAATTTTATATTTGAGATATTGCATTATAAGTAGTCAATTTTAAAAAAAAAAATTTAACTTAAAAAAAAACATGGTCAAGTTAGTAAATTTCAAACAAAACAATATGAATGATTAGAAATATTGCAATTTTAAGTCTACTATTTTTAAAACTTTTCTAAAAATTATCTCAATAAATTTTAAATTGACACTTCAAAACAATATGAATGATTAAAATATTACAATTTTAAATCTACTCTTTTTAATAATAAATTTTAAATTTACACTTTTTCAAAACAATAATATAAATGATTAGAAATATTGCAATTTTAAACCTACTCTTCTATAACTTTTCAAAACAACCTGAATAATAATAAGCAATGTTCCAATTTTAAACCTACTCTTCTTTGAACTTTCCAAGACAACATGAATAATCATCAGTAATTGTGATTTTCATAGTGGTATCAAAAGTTGTACTGTAAGGTTTACAACTTTATATTGCAAGTACTGTCATTTGGAAATCTTCAACCACAAAATGG
Source organism: Larix kaempferi (assembly GCA_027924585.1). NCBI lineage: Eukaryota > Viridiplantae > Streptophyta > Pinopsida > Pinales > Pinaceae > Larix > Larix kaempferi. The sequence continues at coordinate 882,251 of BSBM01001023.1, forward strand.
AACCTTGAACGCTCAATCCATGTGAAATGGGAGTGTGAGGCCAAGATCTAACATGAGCATGTTATGCATCAAATCTCTATTAATTATTAGAATGACAAATGCTAAGCTCAGACAATGCCAAAAGTTGTGGCAGAATATCGTAAATGTGAACACGAAAGGTAGGTTAATGATTGCAACAAAGGGGTTAATGACACACCGTGTCGAACCCAAGAATAGGGTTGAGGTCGCCGTCTAGTGGTCCACAACTATACCATGCTTAGCCCATGTCGCCGTTCACAAACCAAACTTCTACATAATATTCCATCTATCATTTATTGTTCTCACCGATATAATAATGTTAGAGAACCTTACCCAATGTTTTCTAAGGATTTTCACATGGACAATTTCGAAGGTATATTCTTGAACACTAGATTGTACTTCTATATGCATTAATTATTATAAATGGCCTTAGTTGGTTCATGTGACGGTCAGTTAGGAACTAGTTAGTCAACCCGATCATAGGTTATTTTTAAATTGGAAATGATTAAATGTATTAATGGTAAGGCTTTAAAATTATTTTTAGGCTTTAAAACTATTTTTCACTTTAGATTTCAAACATACTTAAAATTTGGGTGTTATATGGGTGTTGTTGGATAGTGAAGATCTGGTATGGGTAGCGTCATCATTTTTTTTTAATATTCAGTGTTGTGTTGTGTTGGCTTGTGGGGGTTAATTTATCTTCAAGTTACTCTTACTTCTTTTAAGTGACAAATAATTGAATAGTAAGGTCATTCAACTAGTTGTGATAGGCATTCAACATAACCTAAGATTTTGTCTTCCATTTATGGGTTACCTCATGTTGTTTCTAACCTTCATTTTCTACTTGCTCCAACTTAGACTCCAATCCCTTCTTCATACTTTACATATGCATTTGCATCACCATTGTTGTCTATTTAACTTGTAGAGATTCATACTTGATTATGCTTTTGTTTAGTCCCATGTAGTCTTTTAGAACTATGAGACAATTTGGTCAACTATGCATGTTACTAGGAAGGCACCAACAACTGGCGCAAGCCAAAAATTAGAGAGCCAAAGAGTGGAGAGACCAGGGTGAAATAGTTCCTCAAGCAAGTTCTCCTCCCTAAACCAACAAGAAAGACCACATCAATTCCTCATAGAAGAGACCCTTGCTTGAAGAACTAAAGCGCTCAGGAGGTAGAAACTTAAAGACATAGGGCTCCATGATGATATGATCGATGATTTCGGCACTTGCTTCTGCACATGTATTAAATGTTCATGTGACGCCTTCCTTAAAGTGCATCTATGGTCGTTTGTGTTGCTATTTATGGAAAAAATATTATTTCGATTTTGCAATCCTCGTGATAAACACTAGACTAACATGAAAAAGGGATGCCCTACGCTCCTCCCAAACCAATTATTACTTTTAAAATACATGGGATAACACTATGGTAGGAGTGCTCTTCTCCTTCATGTTGCACAATGATTCCTTCTTGTACTTTCAAGGCCCCTAAAATCACCATTTAAGATTCACTTCTAAGTTGAAGGTTCACTTAACATGATAGAACTTAGCAAACTAGCGAGCACTACCATGCCTTTAACTCTAGTGAGGATTCTAGCTAAAATAAGGGATGACAATTCTAGGTCTTTAGCACGAGCATGGATCACAATCCTAGACTCTTTCACTACATTTAGCATGCTATCTTATTTTTGTAGAGCTAACTTGACTCTTTGAGAAACTATGAATACCTCCACCTAATTATTGGTTACTATACTTATTTCCAAAACATAAGCACTCTTTTGATATCTTCAAAATCAATAAAGATCCTATCGATCCTACCATGCCTTTTGTTTTCAATAGAATGTACATCATAGGAAACCATCCAAACACTTCCTCTCATTTTGAGGATGATACTTTCGAGGATGGTACTTAGAGTAAGTCGTTTAGTCATAATTTTGGCAATATAATTCAATAGGAATATCAAATGAAACTCACAATATACACAATGACAACCATTGCAAGGACTTGACCATATAAACTCCTACTTGCAATTCATAATACCTCACTATTCAAGTTAACCCATCAAACTAAACGATAAAGCAATAATAATCATTAACGTATTAAGCCCTTTAATCTACATATCTTTTGAAAAATATTCTAACATTTCCATTATAATAATTTCAAATAACGTCGTACATTCCCAATTTCACACTCATGAATGTCCCTAAATAGCCTAGATTAATGGTGTGAAGCCACATGTCAACTTGTTTTTGTAAGTAGATCAATAATATCGTAACATTCTAAGATGCCAAGTTTGTTATTGTGTGTGAACATTGATAACAATCATTAGATCCTCCCATAGAAAAATGGCATAATGTATGTAGTTCTATTATAATGGACAAAAGTTATTGGGTTGTTATGAGAAGGTGAGGCTTCCATTGAATTTATGACGAGTGTGAAAGATCACCAGCAGACCAATGATGAATAATTGAAAAAGAGTACACCAAGTTAAACACACTTTAATTATTCCATAGAATCTTACTTATTATTCAAGATGAAACTTAACGTGTTGAAAATATTGTTTCCTCCACTTAAAAAAAATATTTACTCCAATGAAATGGCACCATGCAATTATGAATATCATTTAATTATTGGAATCAAGACAAAACTAACTAATGATTACCGAAGATCCATATTGATGTGTATAGGGATGTGAAAGGTAAATAAAATAAAATAAAAATCTTAATGAATTTTCCGTGTGAAAATTTTTTCCACCAAAACACATAACACCTATATATATTAATTTATTATAAACCACGTGCATATCGAGATGTTTGAATTTTTTCGGGGGAGGCGTGCTTCTTCACTTTAAGCATCTGGAATAATTTAATGCCATGAATATTATATTGAGTGATTAATTTTCATGACATAATTATAAAGGTTTATGCTGATTTGAGTTGTGGTGTCATCGTGACAACGTCTTACGAGGTTGGGTTTCTTGATTTCACTTCACCTCGGTGTGCGACTCTCGCGCATGTATACGTTGAGATTATTATGCAAGAAACGAGCAACCCTAAAAGTTAGGAGAAAGAATATCAGTAAAATCTACCAGGTTTGACCTAATGGCTAAAGTACTCTTGATGAATTTGCTTCATGGGGGAGGTAAAACTGAATTTTCTTGATTCCAGGGATTGATTATTAATAAAATCTACAAATTTGATCTAATTGCTAAATAGTTTGCTTTCTAGGGGAGGTAAAATAAGACTCTCTTGGACTCTATTCTATGGGGGCATGACTAGTGAAGGCGATTATGTGAGCTAGAAGAAGATTCTCTAGGGTGGAGCGTGACTAGTGAAGGCGATTATGTGAGCTAGAAGAAGATTCTCTAGGGTGGGGCGTGACTAGTGAAGGGGATTATGTAGGAGATGAGACGACCAAACTAGAGTCATGTAGCATTATACTATTGTGATGAGTCACAAGTGCAAGAAACTTGGTTTGTGTGGAGTCACAAGTGCAAGAAACTTGGTTTGTGTGGGTTGTGTTTCATGCCTTGTACATGCACGTTGGTCTTTACTTAATCATAGTTTTATGTTGATAGGAAGCTTCATTATTATGAACATTCTATTTTTTAACCCTAGCCTTTTTCAAAGGATTTATTTAAAAAAATCCTTTAAGGAGATTGTTTTCATTAAGTGGAGGACATAATGATTAAACAATCTATACAATATATTAATTCTCTCTACATTTCTCTTTGTTGTCAAATCCCACACCATAAAATCTAAGATTGTTTGCTTAGATAGAGCCCCAAGGGATTCCTTATATAACCCAAGTTACACAAGCACAAGTTCAATCAACACCTTAAGTTAAGAAGGAGACTAATAGAGATTAGATTTCATTGATTCATCGGGACTCCTAGAACAATAAGATGACTGTGGCCCAAAAATTGCAACTTCCAAAGCATGTTACTGTTAGTACGTTAGTGCCTAGTAAGTAAGTCCACATCCTTGGTCAGTAGGAAGGAAGTAGTGCACCCCTCTCAAGTCTCCTCCTTTCAAGGTGGAGATAAGAGGGTACACCTCCCACCACTTGCTAGCCGACTCTTCCTCCTAAGGAAGCTTGTAAAAAATCCCAAGGTCCATACCTTGAAGGATCAATTCCATGCTTTTGTGTTGAAAGGCATAGTGACTTTGATCTTGTATGAACTCCTATTCGAATTGGATGAGAAATGTTGACAAGGACAATACAATTGATATTATTGTTGGTTCTTAGCAAAGATAGTGTTATGGGATGCCATGAATCCTACATATCCTTGTTTTTTCATTGACTAAGTGATGTATTTATGGATTTTGTGTTTTTGTTATTCAAGTATTGTTCTTTTTGCTTAAAACAACCATTTATGTTATTTGCACACACGCTACTATATTTATAATAAGCCATGTTGAGGGAAAAGATGGAGTACGAGCTACTTTGATTTCCTCCCATCTTGCCTCATTCATCTTTAGATGGAGACATGATCCCTTTTAAAGACTAGTTTGGAATTTTGTTGAATTTGGATGGTTGTATCATGTGTTTAACCAACATTTCTATGTTCGGTAATGTAAAAGAGCATGCCCTCTTTATAGAGATGGATGGTCTACAAGTAAAATTTTAAGGATCCATAATTTTTTTAAAGTGTAGAAACCTTGGCGAATCTTACTAATTCTTAAATTCCCAACTATAAAATGTTGGGCGATATTTTTCTTAAAAGATTCAAATTTCTAAGGATTTTATATAGTTTCAAGACAATTTTGGCTTAGAGTAAATTTTTTTATCCCATGGAATTTGGGTGAATCAATAGAAAAAAAATGGAAATTGGCAACTTTTGGGGGAAAAAAGGTAAAAAATTAGCCCGTGGGCTAAATTATGTCCCTAAAATTTTCCCTAATGGTCTAAGACTTTCTAGAATCCCATTAGTGACAATTTCAACATGTTTGATGTGGATGAGAATAAAAAAGCATGTTTCCTCTAAGAATACCACAGTGGGAAAAAATGTTTAGGATGCCCTTAAATCTAAACTTGGGCTTTATGATCACAATAAGTTCACAATGAAAGAGGCCTGTGAGATATGCTTTACTTGCTCCAAATTATTAGAAAGGAAATGAAAGAGGCTAGAACACATGATGTTGTTTGAGCATAATACTTTCTATTTTGATTGCAATGGGGGCATTCTTGTATTATCAAGGCCACTCTCTCATATCACCTACTCATATATAACTTTGTCTTTGGAGGACAAAAAAATGCAAATTCATAAGACCATAGTTGTTTTAAATGTTACATATCTACAAAAACAAAGCTATATAAACTATACTAAGATGATTTGGAACCTTCTTCCTAAGCCAAGTTGCAAGAAAGGGTGTAAATGTGATAATGCTATTAACAAGGAGTTATAACACATTAACCAAAGCCTACAAACCAACCCCTTGGATGAAGAGAGGCATAACAAAGTGGCCAAACTTTGACACTTCCTCTAAATTGATGAGACACATTGAGCAAGGGGGGTTTGTTGAAAGTTGATGTTGGCTTAGGACTAACAATATGCCTATGAAAGATTTCTTTAAGACCTTAAATACCAAAGTGGTTATTGATTAAAAATTTACCCTCAAAACTATAGATCATTGAATTTGTGTATAGGAGGATGTTAAAGAAGATTCATCCATTATTATTGATTGACATTTATACAAGATGGTTATGTACACCTTTTTTTAATGTTTCCCACTTGCAAAAATAGAGCCAAATAAAATAAAGTAAGAGGATTATAAACCTCCTTCCTAAGCCCGGGGCAAGAAAGAGTGGAATCTTAATGACAAAATGTAATAAAAAAAAAATGTTTTTACATATCAACATATTGAGAGGATTAAGAACCAGCTTCTTAGACAAGGGGTGAGAAAGGGCAAATTACCTAATTCAAAGATGCTATAACATAAACAATGTCCTCTATCAAAGGCATGGTGATAAATTGATTATATTTGTCATAAATATCATAATACCTTTAAAAAAACATATAACAGATTAACCAAAGCCTACAAACCAACCCCTTGGATGAAGAAGCATGATAGAGTGTCCAGACTTTGATATTTCCCCTAAGTTGATCATTGGCTTAAGACTAACAACATGCTTACGAAAAAATTTTTCAAGGTACTAAATATCAAAGTGATTGTTGAGAAAATCTATGTTCTCAGATAGATGAGTGCATTTGTGTGTAGAAGGAAACAACAATTATTGATTGGAATTTCAATCATAAGGCCTCACGAAGGAATACAAGGTGGTCATATACACTTCTTTAGACATTTATTTTAAATTTTGGGGTAAAAGGGAAAACAAGTGTTTAAAGAATGACTAACTCGAATATAATGACAACTATAATGAAAATGGCTAAAAACAATACTTAATCTAATTTTTAGAAAAATATATGGAAGTTTTTTTGTTGACTTCTTTGAATGGTTAGGATAAAATTATGGCCAAACTATTAGCATGATGTATCAAGCATATTTTTATGAATATATCATTTTTAGTATTTTTATGAGTATACGTTGTCTATGAGGACATTTCATCTTGGATTTAGTGTATTAAAGGACGTTTTATTTTGGATACTGTTTTTTTTAAAACAAGAATATGTATTGTTTATATTATATAAAAAGGGCAAGGATGTGGTTGACCTTTCAAGCATTTAATATAAATAGGGAGATGTAAACCCTTTTAAATAACTTCCAAGCGTTTCAAAATGATATATTATTTATTTATTCTATTTTTAAATCTGGAGTTGTTATTAGTTATCTAGTTTGTATAAAATTTTACATATTGACCCAAATATAAAGAAATCTTGTAGAACATATATGTTTAAGGTCATGCTCATGATGAGTAGATTTCTTCTTTCTTGTAATTGATGACAAGATCAAGAGATTGTCCATTATTGATCATTCTGTGTTTTGCTCGACTATGTCTTCTTCCATGACCATGATGTGGTCCATTGCAAACAACCTAATTGAGGCTACGAGCAATGTCGAATGTCTCAATTCCGTGAATCTCGGATATTGCTATAATTCCATAAGCTTTACCTTTTCCTTCAACTTCAGCTTTTCCAACTTGTCTTTCATGGTAATTATCTGTCACTTGTTGGATTTTAAACCTCTACTGCAGTTATGTTCCCAAGACTTCTGCCATTCTTCCATTTTGCTAAGGGCTTGAGCCACTGTTTCTTTTATTTTCTTTTATTTCATCATACAAGCAGTTATATCTCCTAATGGAGTTTCATAGATAATTCTTTGAGCATGCCATTCTCAGTGATGTATCAAATTCCACCATGAATTGGGTGAAGGAAAAACAAACGACCACATACAAACCTAGTGTCCCCTAATGCACAATGATACCACCATGACAATCTTTAAAACATCGAACCCTATGACTACTAAGAGGGGGCTAAGTCTTGGATTTAATAACATTACAATACCATTGAGCCTTGATATTGTCCCTATAAGAACCACTAATTAAAACAAGAGTGATCCACAACTGGAATGGGTTTCCTATGCTCTAATTAGCGCATGAGTCGGCCCCTTCCTTATCCAGACAAATCAAGGAGAAACTAACTAGTCTCCCCATCTAGAGCCAAAGACAAGAATGAATTTTCTAGAGACCTAGTGATCAAACATGAATTAACCCACGTATGAAGTTGAGTCCTGTCATCGTCCCTCTCTTAATGCCTTCCTCTCGAACAATTAAATGAAGTGCACGAAGGATCGACGCCTCAATCTCGTGCATTAGTTTGTGCTTAAGATCGAACCATTTGGCTAAATTAATTAATGATCTCATTGGAAAGTGAAATAGATAGTAAACTTAGGGGGAGGTTGTGGAACTCTAGCCCCCTCATTTTCCACAAAATTTCTTAAAGCCAACATGCATGCATATAGCATTTTGTTGCCTCCTCTCAAAGGGTGGAAGAAATGAGTTGAGTCTATAACCTCAAAAAGATTTTCAGTACATTAAAGCAATCTATGAATTGTGTAGATCTTTGGGGAGTGTGTTGTAAACTATTTTCTTAATGAAGATTGATTGATCTCCTACTATTGAAAACACCATGGCAAGTGTGACCCTTACATCTCTAACCTTTTCATTTTAAATATTATTATAAAATTTTGATATGATATATACATTTTAAATATTATTATAAATTTTTAATTTAAAATTTATATTTATAATTTATAAAAAATATTATTCAATTTATATTTTAAATTAATTTTATTATATTTTAAATCAAATTACGTATTTATATTATAAAATTCTAATTTAATAAATTTTAAAACGTTAGATTCTTTTTAATTAACTTTACCCAATCCATAGAAATAAAGAAAGTTATTTCCAACCAATATATAACATACATCAAACCATATTTAATTACAATTTATCTTTTTACTTGAAAACTTATGAAAGTAAGAAAGTAAAACCAAAGAAAATATCTCAATAAAGTGCAAAATATACTTGTAACCATAAAAGGGAACATGAATAAAGAAGTTATTACTAATCATTTGTTAATAGGCGTTGATATGTACCAAGAGGCATTTTTGTCATTGATGCTTGTCAAGTATATAATTTGGATAAACACTGTTTTGACACGAAATGAGAAAAAGTTATTACTAATAATTTTTTTTATTGTTATTATATGCACCAAGAGACTTTTTTTTTCAAAATTAATTTAATCATTCTTGTCAGGTTTATAATTTGGATAAACACTAATTTGGATAAACACTATTTTGACAGGAAATGAGAAAAAGGTAATGAGAAAAAGGTCAATCTCCATCATTTTCTATAATGAATAATTTTTTTAATTAGATTAGTTGAATATTTTTCTTCATTATTTTTCACATTTTTTATTAATAAATTTTGAAATTAATATATTATTATTGTGATTATTTATATTAAAAACAAAACTAATCATATTTTTTTGAAGAAAGAATATATTAATATTTCATATTTTTTTATTAATAAATTTTGAAATTAATATATTATTAATGTGATTGTTTATATTATATTAAAACTAATCATATTATTATATTATTATTGTTATTGTTTTTTAAGGAAGAATATATTAATATTTATAAAAAGTTTAGGGTCCTGCTCATAGGCTGGGTGGTTGGGATGGTCTGTGGCCGTCCTTCGAACTCAGTTCCATTGGCGCCTTCGCCGTACTAGTTACTTTACGGTATGTGGAAAAAAAAGATTGTATTGATTTAGAGCATAGTTTTTTTAAAGAAGAATATATTAATATTTATAAAAGGTTATAACTCATTAGAGTTCTTGGTAGATTGTACGGGGTTTAGAGCATGTAAAAAGTATATGAAAATAAAAAATATTTTGCATTTTTAAAAAGGCTATCTGAGTAAAGTAGAGTTCTTTGTAGATTGTACTGGGTTGGGTTAGAGCATGTAAAAAGTATATGAAAATAAAAAAAATTTGCATGACAAGTAGCACAGTCAGCGACAACACTATTCAGTTTCGGCCTTCCGTATCAATGAGCAGCACAGTCCGTAGCCAGACGTTTGACCGTATTTCTAATATCCACGAATAGCAGGTGAAACGAGGATATCACTGCGAGCACGAAACTTAGAAATTGTGGCATAAATACGGCTTCCGGAAATCAAGAACCGGGAAGCTGTAGGCATCTCTACTGCGTCCGAGCTGCCTCACAACCTTTCAGAAGATTCTGACGAGGCTTGTAAGCAGGAAGCTAAGAAAGCCTCAGCCCTTTTATCGAAAAATCGACAAAATCCAACGCATATTGGAAGTATTTTACTGGCACTTTCAGCATTTCGAGCTAATTTTCTTTTTCCTCACAGAGTTCGCGCCCTTTGAGCTAAATTAGAGCCATTTTGAGCTGAATTAGAGCCATTTTGAGCTAAATTTGGGCTAAGTCGAGGCGGACGATTTTGTGCCGTTTTACAACAGAGCTCTGGCGGAATTTGGTTCACAGTACTGAAACTGTAAACGAATTTGATCAAATTTAAGCAGAGTTTAGGCAAATCTGCCTAAAATAGTGATGAATCATCCCGTGTAAACCTTTCTCGACAGCGTTTCTGGTATTTCTGTCTTGAACTTGCTTAGATTTTGTCATCCGTGCAAGTTTTGTGATTTTGTGGTAAAAGAACTCGGTTTGCAGCGGGTCATTTACAGTATTTGTTCTTATTATCGGCAAAGACGCAAATTCTGGAACCTTATGCAAATGATTTGAAACAAAATTTGCTTGTTAGCCAGCAAACCGTGTGAAGAACCTGCTTTTTGGCCCTGAAGAATCCTTTTTGGGAAAACTGCTTCTAGAGAGTTTAAATTTTAGCTGATCAAATATGGCAAGTGGCAGGGGAAAATGGCTGTTTGTAGCCGTGACGATTACCGCATTTGGACTCCTCATGGCCGTCACTTTATGTTCGGCGCAAAGAACTTTTCTGGGTGGGGACAGCGTCTCGACTGAAAGTTGGGAGAAAACAGTAGATCCTGTGGAAGGCGGCCCGTTTAAACATCGTGTGGTCAAATCCAGTATCGGGAAATTTTTTTGGCGACCCACCCTAACATCTTATCATCATGTTTGGCCAGTAAGTTCCTTATTGCAGAGCCATTGGATTCAACTATTCTTTTTTATTATTTTTTGCTTGGTTAAGGAACTTAAAGACCGCGGCCTTCTAATTCTTAAAGCATTTTGGAAGTTCATATGAGCGTTTTTTATTTTCCATTGGCTGAGCAATAAATAATTATTACAATTTCTTTAGGTTGAATGCAAAAGAACGGATCAAGCTACTTAATAATAGCATCTTTCAAATAAATAGTTAGTGTGCATATGAATGCTTGATCTGCTGAAGCTGTTTGAGCACAAAACAATGGCGGAATTTTCATATAAATATGAAAACAATTAATTATATATTGCATTTAGCTTGCTGGCTGATGCTATGGATTTTTGTTTTTGTTTTTTTGATTTAGAATTATCTTTGTATTAAGTTTTCTTATTTTTTATTTGGATATTTTGTTATGTTATTCACATTTATTTTTTATTTCGATACCGTGTTTTGTTATTCACACGAGTGGGAAATAAACACTGCTAAATGTCAAACCATGTTCTTGATCATGACAAAAAAATTGCTGTAATGCTTGAAACTTATAATTTTCTAAAGCTATGTAAACACAGTATGATATAATGTATTAATATTGCAATTTTTTTAGCTGGCACAGATAAACAGGTCAAGCAATTTGATTATAACCTCTTTCAATTCAAGTAGTGTGTTTAAACACATTTATCCTCTTAAATGTCTCAGAGGCTGTTTGACTTATGATCGATATCTGAGCTTTTATATTTGGTTGGTTGCTCAGGCAATGAAATTTGGGTGGAGGATAATCGTCGGCTCAGTAGTGGCCTTTTTTGGAGCAGCTGTTGGTAGCGTTGGAGGTGTTGGTGGTGGCGGGATCTTTGTTCCTATGCTCAATCTGATCATTGGATTTGATGCCAAGTCCTCAACAGCCATATCCAAGTGTAAGAGGACAAGTTTTTGAATTTATTTTGGAAAAGTGATTTCTTAAGGATTTCAGTTTGCAGAGTAAGATTTAACAGATGAGAAAGTGGAATTAAAAGGAATTATATATTAGGTTTGGGTTTCAAATTTAATGGTCTAAACTCACATTTTTCAAAAATATATAAAAGAAATTGCGGATAAATTTGTATACATTAAACTATGATTTATGATTTGAAGTTTCGAAATGAAGTATTTGTGCTTTTTTTAATCTTTATTTTGCCAGGTATGATTATGGGAGCAGCAGGATCTACAGTTTATTATAATCTTAAGCTAAAACATCCCACACTTGACTTGCCTATCATTGATTATGATCTGGCCATGCTTTTTCAACCCATGCTTATGTTGGGGATTAGCATTGGAGTTGCTTGTAATGTTATTTTCGCTGACTGGATGGTCACCATTTTGCTCATAATCTTATTCCTAGGTAACGAATCGGTCACAGGGCATATAACTTTTATTTCAAATGCTACTGCGTTTAGCTTAATTTTGCAACTTTAAATTGTCCAGAGCTGGTTTAGCTTAATTTTGCAACTTTAAATTGTCCAGAGCTGGTTTAGCTTAATTTTGCACCAACAATTTGTCCAGAGCTGTTTTCTTCAGTTCTTTGCATTTATGGCATCAATTTGCACAATTCGGTGCTAGGCTTAATTAGACTCTGGCAATAACAGGTACATCCACCAAAGCATTTTTCAAAGGAATAGAAACATGGAAACAAGAGACTATTCAAAAAAAGGTAATTTATTTTTTATTATAAAATTTCTATGAAGTTAGATCTAGTGAGGGGAGCTATCTAATTTTATAGCATATTATTTTGAATATTTGAATAATTAATATAGAATAAAATATACATTTGTTTCAAATCCATAACTTAAATCGATTTGAAGTTTGGTAAAATTGTTAGAACATTGTTTCATCACGGAAATAAACCTTAATCATAGTGAAATTTCAACCGTGACAATTAAAAATTCATCCCCAAAAAACTACATGATTGAGCTATTCCTATAGGAACCGAAGTTATGCTTGGCATTCTACCAAGATCTGATTGATTCTATTTTACTAACTCAGGAAGCAGAAAAGGTACGTTTAGAGAATGTTCCCGCTGATGTACAACCACAAGGTACGCTCTTCTTATCTTTCGTTGTCTGAAAATTATGTGTTTCATCCGTTATGCTTCTATTGCATGGAGTTATGTTGTCTTCTTATCTTTCGTTGTCTGAAAATTATGTGTTTCATCCGTTATGCTTCTATTGCATGGAGTTATGTTGTGGATTATTTGCATTATATGCAGAACACGAGGAAGTAGACTTCAAGCCTTTGCCTAGTGAGCCTGAACGAAAAGGGGAGAGTACTGGTAATGATGGGGAGGGGAATGGTAATAATGAGGAGAGTACTAATGAGCGTCTACCAACGGATGCTGCTGTGAGTCTATTACAATGTCTGCTGTTGAATAGAAGAACTGACCTTTTTGTTTGAAGTTCTGATCATATTGAATGTTTTTACAAACATAAATTATATTCAATTTTCATAGATTTATATTTTTAGCTACTGAACAGTGGCAAATTCATGATGGTACATGTTCAATTTCTGTTCAGCTTTCTGCTATTCTGTTTCTTTTTCCTTCTGATAGTTAGTTGGGGAATGAAAGGGAAAACATCACTTAAGTACCAATGAGTCTTCTACCTCGTATTCCTAGCAGAGCACGATCTGGTTAAATGTTCGTTGGAAGGAATTGGGAGTACTTGTGCTTGTATGGGTTGCAATCTTGGCATTGCAGATTCTGAAGGTAAAATTCCTTCTAAAAGTCATGTTATGCAAAGAGAAAGTGAAAAATACAGTTTAATATTGGTTTCAGCCATTACTCGATATAATTATGCATTTTTATACCATGAAGGAAGAACAAAAGCTGCCTTGTTTGAATGTTTTACTAGCTTTATAACTTTTTACCGTCATAATGCACGGAACTCTGTTTCAATGATTATGCAGACCTATACAACAACATGCTCTGTAAAGTTCTGGGTGTTCAATCTACTACAGGTAACCTGCATTTCATCCTCTTCAAGCAATCCTGAACATTATTGGCACTCATATCAGCGTAAGTCTGCTACATCAGGAGTGATGATCTAATGTTTGTTGTGATACAGATCCCTGTTGCGTTTTCTGTAAGCATTTATGAAGCTGTAGCCTTATACAGAGGAACAGCAAGAGTTACGTCTAAAGGAGAAGGGCAGGTCAACTGGAAAGTATCTCAGCTTCTTCTGTTCATGTTCGCTGGAATCATGGCTGGTCTTGTAGGCGGTCTGCTTGGACTTGGAGGAGGATTTATCATGGGACCACTATTTCTGGAGCTGGGCATTCCACCACAGGTCCGTTTGTCATTTAATTCTGCCATCTTCATTATCTGGTTTGAAATCATAAATCAAATACAAATCAGAGAGCCCTTAAGCTTATGGAATTTACCTCCTTTTCTTGCAGGTGTCAAGTGCCACAGCGACCTTTGTTATGCTGTTTTCGTCGTCAATGTCTGTTGTAGAATACTATCTTTTAAAGCGATTTCCGGTTCCTTATGGTAAGGAATCCTCTCTCTCAACTTCTGGGCAATGTATCTTCTCTGCTTCATTTTCTGTAATTTCAGACTCGCATTGAGAAGTATAAGAGCCAACAAAATGCATGCAATTGATATGACAATATAAAATGTAACTATTTGTATCTTTTGTACACATAGCATTTACCCCTTACCATCAAGCAGAACATGTCTTCTATAATTGAATTGAATCTATATAGATACTAATAATTGGTTCTCTTTTTCCCCTTGCCATTCGCAGAACTTGTCTTTTATAATTTAATTGAATCTCTATAGGTTCTAATATTTGGTTCTCATTTCCCTCTTAACAGCTGCATATTTTTTTGGAGTCTGTATCATCGCAGCGTTTATGGGGCAGCATGTGATTAGAAAGCTTGTCCGCTTGTTGGGAAGAGCATCCATTATCATTTTTTGTCTAGCTTTTATGATCTTCATAAGTGCTTGGATAATGGGTAAGTTTATATGATCTTTATGTTTATTTTTAACATAAATTTTTCAAACATTTACACGGAAACTTGCAACAAACTTCCTTGCTTATAACTAACTGTCTTTGTTTTGTGATATCTTAAAATAAAGTCTCTTGTGAAATACAAATATCATTTTTAATGATGGTGCCTTGTCTAACATTGTATGCTTTTCTGAAAAGGAGATGTTTTTTTGGTTGCAGGAGGAACTGGTATTAATAATATGGTTCACAAAATAAAGGAAGGAGCTTACATGGGTTTTGAGAACCTTTGCAGTTATTCATAATCATTTGTTTCTTAGAGTTATTTTCATAACTTACTGATTATGAAGAAAAGGATTAGCAAATAGTAGATTAATATTTAAATGATGTATAGCTTTTGAAATTAATCTTCATTGGGAATCATAATAAGTGATCATTGAGAATCATACTAAGTGATCATTGTTGAGGTCTTACTCTGAACTTGCATTTTTGTCTTTTAGCTAATTTTTTAATAAAAAATATACTAACATTAGCATTTAATTATTAAAGACATTATTTTTACATATTCTTTACATACAGCATCAAAGATGTTATAGTTTATTTTTTGAGGAACTATTTTTTTTAACCAAAGAATGTAGCTATGTTATACTTATATTTAATAAAAAATCTAATTTATTTGTATTTTAACATTATATTATCAAATAATATCATTTTCTTTGTACTTATAGAATGTTGAACTATAACTATATTACAATTAAATTTAATATTTTTTAAAACTTAACTCAATTTTATACTATCATATAGTGTATTTGCTACTCGTAACATATTAGATTTGATGCCATGTTTCTTATCTTTTTAATGTGTTGTAGTTGTTAAAATCCTTGAAATAACAAATTGCTTAATAGGAGGCCCCTAATTGAATGCAATGTTTTTTGTTGCATGGTGGCTACTTATAAAGTGATTTACACATCTTTATATTTGTGTCGCTAAGGTGCCACCTACTTTAAGGTGTTTTGTTTGTTTTTTGGTTTTTTAACCAATATTATTTTTTCTATTAGAAAGTTGATGCATTGTTTAAAAAGAAAATAGTATTGTCCTAGAGTTTATGATTTAAAATTGCCCAAAAACTTGGAAAATGACTACAAAAAGAACAATGTTATCCCAGTGGATGTCCAAAAGTTTTTACTAGTACAAAGACTAAAATAGACACCTAAAACCATGATACCTATTTTGAAAAACATAATAAAGTTGAAGATAGCGAAAAACATATGTGTTGTGATCTTCCTCTTGTTACATGGGTGAAAATTGAGAATCTTGATCTTCATACCTACCAAGGCCATGTCTCTGGGAAAATAATGAATAGTCACATATTCTTTAAAATCCCTAGGAATTGAACCAATTGGATTTCTGTAACTGGAGGTTGTGTACTGTGAGCCCCTGGCCAGATTTGAAACCAAATGGAAAAGCATATTGCACGCAAACTCCAAGGCTTGGATTTTTCTCTTCTACTATAGCAAGGTATCCATTAAAAGTGTATACCCATTATTGTGAAGTTCCTCCTAAGCATGAATTTTGCCGGTAATAGAAATATAAGTTATGTTATTTGCTATAAGGTCCTTCTACCTTCATGACATGATGGATGTAATACCCCTAGTTTTGACCCTTGGAATGTATTAAATCAAATTATGTAAAATGATGTAAATATGCTTGTATGGATTCCGAGTGTGGAGCTCAAGGCCAAGGCCCGAATAGTGAATGACTATGCATGTATAATGTAAATATCTCTAGGCCACATGGTTGGCTTGCCTTGAAGACAAAAAAACTAAGTAAATTTTATGTTGGAAATTAATAAAATGGTCCAAGATGGATGTGTAAAGAGCACTAGAGGGGAAGAGGAAAGGAGGCCTATGGGAGATTAACTCTTCTTTTGCCAAACTTGTTAACCCTAGAACTCATGAATTTGTTGCCATGTGCCTTAAATGAATCAATTACTTCGTTTTGACCTATTATATCCAATTATTGAATGCATGTGTGAAGTTGATGGGAAAAGTCTTCCTATGTAGTTATGGAAGCATGGGATGAGTATAATTCTATGACAATTGTAAGAGTCCTTCCTTCTATGGCCAAGCGTAATGTCAGTTGTATTTTCACAAATCCTCTGACCAAGTATGATTTTAGGGGCGAAATTTAGCCCATAGGCGAATTTAGAAGGTTCAAATTTTTTGGGGGGTGAATTTTTATATAGAAGAATTTTTTGAGGGTTAATATTAAATAGCCCACTAATTATTATTTTTTAAATATTCAAAACCGAGTTAGCCAAAACCGTATTTCGGAGAAATAGTGGAAAAATGATTTTTGCCTAGTTAAATATGCCTTGGATGCACCAGTTGCCCCCGATTTCTAGGGATGGTAGTTCTTGTAACACCATTCGCCCTTGATTTTCAACATGGGTATCTTCTAGAGCTCTAGTTTTCCCTTGATTTGAAGCAATGGCGGTTTTTGGAGTCTGATTCGCCCCTGATTTGGCTTATGGAGCAACAATCAGACGCCTTGCATCCGCTCGTGGAGCTCCTATTCATCCCCTGGCATTCGCTTGGCACTTGATGGGTGTGCTCACTAAGTTATTAAAGACCAAAGAAGATTCAGTCAGACCTCTGGAATCCGCTCATGGACTCATGGAGCTCCTGTTCGTCCCCTAGCATCCGCTTAGCGCTCTATGGATCTGCTCACTAAGTTATTAAAGACCAAAGAAGATTATATGGTAACCACATCGAATTCGAAGAGCATTTGCACTAGATTGCTGCACCAATGAACTACGTCTCAGTTGCATCTGGATTCTATCCGTTAGTCTCTACTTCACAGGGCTTTAAGTCTCTGAGTTACATGTTAGTCTCTTTGATATCGTCCCATTTCTCAATGCAATTGTTGATATGGATAAATGGATTAGTAGTGCCTTCATAAACCTATATAACTATGATCTCGTGGTGTCCCAGATGTTTCCACTTGCTTATGTGATCATCTGTCTCTAAAACTTAAAAATAATCCCTTCCGGTGGAAAAGAAAACAAACAGAATGCATTCCCACAACAAATGTTTGGTTGTTTCTGCTATGTGATAGATCATACAACAATTATTCATAAATCCTGTAACGAAGTCTAACTTTGACCAATAGGTTTTCATCAATGAACAACCACCTGAGCACTTTGGACTTAAATGGCAACAAGGCTTTCTAGATGCCCTAAAATCTTCGAATCCATTTGATTTTATCATCTAAAACCCAACTTATGTTAAGCCTATCTATAAGTTAAAAGCATGGCCAGGTCTTAACATAAGGATCTTTCATCTTTGGTCCTGTACTTGAATAAATATTTCATGTAAGACCATCTCATATCCTCCCATATTGATCCCTTCGCATCAAGAATCATTTTGAATAAACTATCATTAGGAATGATCTTGCAAAGTTGTGTAAAGCTTGCTTGTTTGTTTCCTGAAGCCTTTGTGATAATCTAATTGTTCTCCATAACAATGACTTGCATAAAATAAGTGCTCTTGAACTACCACGGTTCAGAGTTTCTTGCAAGACATTTATGTTGCAGAAGAAATCCTTGTTCGAATTGAATAAACCCTTGTTTGAGCACCGTGCAAAGAAGTTGAAGAAAAAATATACCTTACCCATTGAAAGAGTGTGCCACTGCAAATAAGAGAAAATTACCCGTATGTTTTCATTGAGAGTATCCCTTCCTACTCATAGTCCCTGGTATTGTCATAGATGTTGAATACCACCGTGAAGAAAACTAGAAATGAAGTTTGGTTCTGCCAGAAAATCTACTTGCGGATGCCATATAATTATTGAATTTGGTAAGAGCTGTCATGGGATTGTGTAGATCCATTATGTTTTTTTCTCTGCCCGCTCCTAGTGAGGATTTCATATTCCATCATTCATAGAAGACTTTTCTTTCACCATTTCAACTCCACCCCTTTTCTTTATAAGCCTTGGCCTCATGTTGTCTCTATAGGGTTGTGGGCTAAGATATCACTGGAAGTATAGGGATCACAATTGGAATAGGTTCCATCACCATGTTGCACATTTGGAGATGGTCCATCAATATGTTGCACATCTAGTGAGAGCTAATCATTGGATTTCTCATCGAGAAAAGGCTCATCACTGGAGTTTTCATCGGAAGAAGGCTCATCACTAGGTTACATATCCTTGTCAAAAGAGGGAAGGTTGCAAGAGACCTTTGGAATAAGAGAGGACTTGAGTGAACAAGTAGGTCCTTAAGTCTCCAAAGACTGTGCATAATAAGAGATAAAAAAGGTAACCATTGTTGCACCAAGACTTGATTAAGATGTGGGAAGATCCACTACAACATGTTGACAGTCGTCAAGTAACTCTGCTAAAGAAGAAGAGGCATGTTCCTTGGAGATGTGTTGATAATAATCACAAGAGTCATCATTGGAAATAAGTGATGGAAGAGGTCCTAGTGAACCATGAGGGATAGGCTCATCAAATATAACATAATGATGATTTGACACACGATGAGTGACAGAGTCATATGCTCATCAAAGATAACCTAATGATGATCTGACACACGATGAGTGACAGGGTCATAAAGACGGTACCCCCTCCTAAAAATATCCATTGTAGCCGACCATAGTCTAGCATGGAGTATATTGGATAGGTGATATAGTGTGTTGTGCTTTCCTTGAGGAAGGTGGTCCTAAAAATATCGGACTTCTTCCCATATAAGTGCTCATAAGGAGTCATACCAAAGACAACATGAATAGGTTTGTGCTTGATGCTAAATGCTGCACAAACAACTATCGTTTCTGTCCCACCCTGCTCTCAACATGCTATCGTTTCCTGGTGTGTGCATGTATCTGGATATAAGCCTGAGGTGATAGTTTGCTCTATTCTTCTTCGTTGCTCTTGTTCATTTTCAAGTGCCTTAGCCTTCTTTGCACTTGCTTCTTGCAACTGTCTATAATTTGCTTGTATGTCCTGGTGTTGGTTGAGAATGACCATATATATATCATGTATTTCCTCCACAACTTGCAGGTGCAGATTATGTAGGTCCTCGAGGGGTAGCATCACGATATCAATATCCACGTGCTCTATCCTCTGTGCACTCGTAGCAATTTCATCGCGCGGTAAAATTACACTAAGCGGGTCAATTCTGACAATGCGTGGTCTTGGTGCCATGGTAAAAGCTAAAGGTGTTTTCTTTGGCTTAGAGGTGTCTCTTGACCTTCCTTCTGACTCAGATTCTCGAGCCAAGTCGTGCTAGACTTGCTCCATCTTCGCAGCTATGCCTTGCAAAGTTGTGAGATTCTGCTGTAGACTCGTCTAAATCTCCTCATTCTTGGTGTCTTTTAGGGCGAGCGCGTCTTCCAGAAATGAGCTGACCCTTCCCTCGATGATCTCATAATCATCATCATGTAACTACGCTTCGGATGGCAGTCTTGTTGATTTTTGCTTCTTTTTCTGCACTTTATCCTGCACAGAGCTTCCAGGCTCCTTCCTTTTTCCTGCTGGTGTCTCTTTAATGATTGTTGTCGGTATTGGATTACTTTCGTCTAAGTCACTTTCGATGACCATTGGTCCTTCAACCTTCCATTCATCTAGCCATTCCTTCATGATGAGGTCAATACCTGCTTCGTCGAGATGATAGTTCCCTTGGAACCATTCTGGGTTCTTTTTCTGTGCCTTTGCTGAAATATAAATGGAATGCATGTCACTCAAAAATTTAAAGTGCGGATATTTTTGGATGTTACCTCTTTGGAGATGCACGGTGTTTGAATAATGACATCGTACAGATGCTTTTAGTATGTGAGGAATACTTCATTTGAGGCGCGTTGTCAGTCTAGTAGCAGATTTTCCTAGAGATTTTCATATCTGGGTCCTCAACAATCATTGACGTTAGAAGTGAGACCAACATAATGCCTTGGCTCCTTCCATCGCACAAAGGAAATCAAAACCATTAAACAACTGTAATTGAAAGCAGTGCCACTCATCTGGGTGTTGCGGACATCGTCCATAAACTCGTTTAGCAAATATTGACACTAGTTGAATCTGCCTCCGTGCGCTGCCTTCGCATCGAGGTGAATTGCTCCTGCTGGTACTTCTGTCAGTCGTGCCTTTCGCAAGATTTTTCCTGCGAGCAATTATACTACAAACCTCATAGCATCATCTTTTAATTCATCTGTGACAAACCCTCTTTTTGCTTTGGGAATATGATATTCCTCCTTCATCTGCGTGGCGATCTCCTTGTCTCTAGTTTTGCCGGCAAATAAATTTTTAGGGTCGTCGCCTCGTTTGCTTAACCCCATGATCCGATGGATCAGGTCTATGTTGAGGTCGATGTTTCTGTCCAACCAAAGGTAACCTTAGTGTGTGTGCGATATCAGTGTGTGCACCAGCGCATTTAGTTATGGACTTCTGTCGAAGTGTGGAAGCCCTTGATTCTATGACTTCGGACAACCAAATCTGCGCTACTAGTAGTGGGTTGTTTTTGACATCCATTCTCCAACACATATATTTGTCAGGCTGAAATTGTGGGTATTTCGGCTCGTCTAGATCCTTTTGCTGTTGCAGCAAGTCGTAGTCCTCGAACTTGCAATCTGCGAGCTTGCCCAACAAGTTTTCTTGTGGCTTAACATGACGGGATATCAGCGGCAGTGGTATTTCATACTTGGCGTTTCTAGCAAGGTTTATGGCCGGTGCATCCACTGTGTGCGGTAAAATATACTCTGGGGTTAAGGTTAATGGAATCTCTTTGTCTTCTAGTGGAGCTTCTGGTATCTTGGATCCCATTACCTTCACCTTTACTTTCTTGGCTACGGGTTCCTTACCCTTGCTTTGCATTGGTGTAGAATGTTGTGATGATTGGCGTCAACCATGGCCTTGTTCTGTGATGACCTTCTTGGCAAGGGTTCTCATCAACCCTTCAATTATGGTTTATGTAAAATCCCTCATAGGCTTCTCGACTGTGGCCTCTTGCTCAACTGTAGAATCGTCAGACATTCACTGGAACTTGCTCTGTAGACTCGCGGAATTACTTAGCGCTCATTGTAAACAGACTGAGACTATGGCATCCTGAAAGATTTGAAGGTTTCGGTAATGCCAGCGAGTCTAGTGTTGATGGTATTTATAGGTGCATTTCGTCTTAGCCGCGCCCATAAACGGCTAGATTAACATTAATTATCATGCCCGTTGGCCAAATCCACCGAGGATTTTGGTCCTTTCTCTCATTAACTGCTTCAAAATGACTAATTTTGCGTTAAATGCTCAAGCGACGTCGGCAAAATCACTGTATAACGGCTAGTTTTCAGCTCTAATGGCTATTTTGAGGTGTTGCGTCAAACTCTGCGGACGGGTCGTCATTACTCTCGGCACGGTTGACTGCACGGTGTTACTTTTCTTCATAATGGTCTTTGCATCCATTCTGTTCCTTTTGATCTGCGTGGCTACCTTCTAAACCTCGCAACTGCGCACTTTTTCTTCTCTTTTTCTTTTTGTTTTGTTTTTTTCTCTATCTGCTTTGCGCAAATACATTTCATTGAGTGTTCTGCGAAGTAGGACTATCCCGATAGGGTTTTATTCTACTTCCATTAACCAAACCTAGTAAGTTGTCTCTGGCTAACGTGGATAACTGAGCTGCGCCACCGTTAGTAACATGCATAACAGTATATGGGCCAAGCCAATGCATTTTCAATTTGCTAGGAAATTTCATGAACTTGCTATCATACAGGAGGACAAGGTCTCCTATCTAGAAGATTTTGTGTTTGATATGGCGATCATGCCATGCTTTTTCTCTGTCCTTCTGCACTTGCTTGTGAAATCCTGCGATGAAGCGATCCTCTTCCAATCCAACTAAGTGTAGAAGCCTTTCTTGCAATGTTTCTTCATCAACCATGTCTGTGAATGCAACAATCCTTAAGCTTTGTACAATGTACTCCATAGGCATCACAGATTCCTGTCCATAGACCAACTTGAAAGGTGTATGGCCTGTCAACTTCTTACAAGTTGTTATGTAAGCCCATAATACAGCTAGAATGTACAGATCCCAATCGTCTCTATTTGTATTGCATACTTTTGTTAGCGCATTCTCCAACACTTTGTTAAATGCCTCAACAGTTCCATTGGCTTGTGGATGGTATGGCGTGCTCCTCTGATGGTAGATGTGGAACTCCTCAGTAAGGGATTCAATAATTCTGTTCAAAAAGTGAGTGCCTTGATCACTCATTAAAATCTTTGGGAATCCAAATCTGGTAAGGATGTTCTAAAAAATGAACTGTGGGGTAGTAACTGCGCTACAGTCCTTCACTGGTTTAGATTCTACCCATCTGGTGAGATAATCAGTCACGGTGATAATGTATCTCGCACCAGTCCTCTTTCCCAGTGGGTTAATAGGTCCACTAAATCAATATCCCATTTGTCAAATCCCTGCAGTATCAACTGTGGTCTTAGCGGCATTTCATCTTTGCGCGATGGCTTCCCAGTCCTTTGGCAAACATCGCAACTTTGGAAATGTTCCTTCGAATCTTTGTGTAGTGTTGGCCACCATAGCCTTGCTCTTAACATATTCTGCGTAGTAGCTCTACCTGCGTAGTGACCTCTAGAGACACCTGAATGTGCCTCGGCCAATATAAATGGATTCTCGTGCTCTAACACACATCTTCGCAACACTTCATCCAGTCCCAACTTGTATAACTTCCCTGCGATGATAGTGAAGTCTGTTGCTTTAACTACCAACTATTTCTTTTGTTGCATAGTAGAGTCTGTAGGGTCCAATCCCGTAGTAAAAAATTTGACGATATCTTTGTAATACTCGTTTGCTATCTGTATGGCAAACAAATGCGCGTCAGACAGATTGTCTTCAAGATTAGTGGGTTCTTCGCCTGACTCAATCCTTGAAAGATGGTCAGGTCCTAGATTTAGTTTCCTGGGTTAACAATGATCTCAAAGTCATATTCCTGGAAAAGTAACAACCATCTGCAGATCCTTCCCCCTAACACTGGATTATTGACTAGGTACTTTAAAGCTAAATGGTCAGTGTACATGGAGAAGTGCGCACTGAGCAAATAGTGCCTTCTGGAGTGCGTAAACCATAGCTAAGCCTTCTCTTTCGGTGGTTGTGTAGTTCTTTTCGGCTGAAGATAGCTTTTTGCTTGAAAACGCAATGGGGTGATCAATGCCCCCTTCACCTGGTTGAGCGAGCATAATTCCCAACGCTATTGATGAAGCATCAACATGTACGTGAAATGGCTTATTCCAATCCGGGAAGATTAGGATAGGAGCAGTTACCATTTTCTCCTTTAATGTGTCTAGTCCCTTCTCGCATTCTGCGTTCCAAATGAACTGCGCTTCTTTCTTCAGACGTTTCTCCATTGGCACGGTTATCTGCGCATAACCCTTGATAAATTTTCTGTAATATCCGGTATGTCCCAGTGTCGTGCAAAGTTTCTTTACTGAGTTCTGTGCAGGTAAATTCATAATCATAGCGATCTTCGCAGGATCAACCATTAGACCTTGCTTGCACACAATGTGTCCGAGTAGACTTCCATAGGGAACACGGAAAATACATTTCTTCAAATTCAAGGAGATTTGATGTTGTCTGCACTTAGCTAACATCATTCTTAGGTTTTCATAGTGGTTCTTCAATAAACCAAAGACAATCCAATCATCAAAATAGAGTTCTAAGAACTTATGGATGAAGTCCTTGAATGTAGCTACAACAACTCTGGAAAATATAGCAGACGCATTCTTCAACCCAAATGGCATAACTGTATACTGATATGAGCCCTATTCAGTGGAAAATGTGGTCTTATTCCTATCTACTGAATCTATTCTAATATGATGGTATCTAGAAAATCCATTAATGAATGAGTAGGCCTCATTTCCTCCAACATTGTCTAATACTTCATCTGTAAATGGAGTAGGAAATGGGTCGTGTAGTGAAGCATAATTAAGCTTCCTTAGATCTATGCAGATTCAGATCTCACCTTTAGTCTTTTTGTCCTGGATAACCATAGGGATTATCCACTCGGTTTCTTCTACTGGCTCAATGATCCCCGCATCAAGCATCTTATCGAGTTCTGTCTTGACTCGTTCTTTATATATGGGATTCAGTCTATAAGGCCTCTGTCTGATAGGCTTCGAACCTGGCTTGATAGGTATCTTCATCACTCCCAAGTCGCCCAAAATGACTTTTATTTTGGCGAACTTCGTTGGAAGTAAATCCTGATATTCATGTAGAAGATCTGCGATCTGCGCGACCGTTTCATCATCCCAGTAGTCTCCAATAGATGCAAAATTTGGCTCTTCACCTCTGCCAATGTTAACCTTTCTTGTTTTTATAGGGTCGCTCATGTTTGGAATTTCTAATGGAGGTCCCTCAACATTGCGTGCTCCTTCTTATTCAGGTATATTGACATTGCGCGGATCCCCCTCATCACTCTCCTCTAGATCTTCTTCATCTGCGGAGAGCTTATAGCACTCAAGGGCATGTTCTATCGTTCTTGCCCATTTTGGCTGTAGGTTCACAGGTAATTTTACGTCTTCCATTATCTTATCTTTGATGGCATCTAATGCCTCGTTTGTACTTGGGCATTCTTCTTTGAATATCCTTTCTTTGATAACTTGCAGAGCCTCATTTATGCTTAAACAATCATCTTCAAAGCTAAAGGTTCTCTCGAAGTTCGCAGTTAAAATATACCAATCTGTGGTTCCTCTGCGGAGCTCTGCATCTGTGTACCAATTCTTTGGAATCTGCTCTAGTGTGTGCACAAATAGATGAACCCATTCTGTCTGTGGTCTGTTTATCCATGCTTGTGAACAAGTCTATATGTGATCCCTCATATCTGTTTGTCCATTATACTTTACCATGGTCAGCATAGCTTTCTCTGCGAATCTAATTTGCATCATATGTTTACACTATTCCCATGTAGTCAAAGTGTCCTTATGCGCAGCCCACCATCTGGAAGGTGTCGCGCGCAGTGCTATATCCAATGCTAGTATGCGATGTTCAGCTGAAATTGATACAGTATATTCTTGCAAAAATGTATAGATGTTAGTTGAACCATCATAAGTGGGAATTGGACTTACCTTGGTTCCAATCCAGCGTAGTGATTTGGTGATTTGAGCGCATCTTCTCACATATACTTCATGGAGTTAGCCTTTCCAATTCTCCAGTCATGCGTTAGAGTCTGATACGCAAGAGTTGTCGCAGCGCCAATTAAGCGTTCCATTAGCTATAGGATTGATGTAGTCGACGTGGTTTGCTGTCATCTTATAGATGCGATCTAGATCATGAGCTCCACATTCTTCTCTGATTGGCTCAGTGTATCTCGGTCCTTGTGAAGTGTCCAAGGGTGCAATGACCCTGATATCCGCCACTTTGAATATCATCTGTTTTTTCTTCAAGTCGATGATTGCGAGGTTATCCATCACCCAGTCTATCCCCAATAATGCTGGATATGGGTTACTATCATCGATGATCTCAATAACCTTGAAGTCTACTGAAGTGCTTACTCCATCGATGTCCACAAGAACATTCGCTAGCCTTCCAAAGGGTATAAGCTTCTACAGATTGGCTAATCTCAATTGTATGGGTGACCATGACAACTTTGGTTTCCCCATCTGTATCCATGTCTGCTTGGTCAAGACATTTACTTCAGATCCTAAATCAAATATGATCTCATCCATCTCATAATCTCCAATTTGTGCACTTAGCCTCATTTATCGACCTGTTCTCTTATGGATTTTGATGTGGTGAACTGCGCTATGAGCATTACTCATGCAACTGTTTTTCTCATAGTGGTTCAACAAATTTTGTATTTCCACCAAAGCATCTCCGCTCTTCAACAACTTCATATAGCTCCGTAGGAACTGTGCAACAGAAGTCTCTGTTTCTGCTGCAGTATTGGTTTGATCATACGCTGCTGCAATATCCTTCATCTGTGTTGTTTCACTTCACAATGGGATTCTTGGACTTACAGGTGCTGGTTCCTTGAAAGTATCCCTTTCTTCCATGGAAACTCTCTTGTTTCTTTCTAGATTGAAAACAGGTGCTTTCCTAGTAGATTTTCTTATCAAGACCCCATCAATAGGTATCTGGTTAGTGTGGTGCTCTCTAGAAGTCGAAGCTTCAGGTTCTTTATATTTTCCTATCATAGTACCACTTCACGTCACAGCCTTGACGTTTGGATCTCTTTTCTCTACTGCGATCATCTGAACGTTCGGGTTCTGTGGTTCTTGTCTTATTTCTTGCATTTTTGCTTGTAGCACTGGGCATTCTTCAATAACATGGTTAAAATATTTATAGTATCTACATGTAGTAGTAGCGTTTGTACAGTCTCTAGAAAGATGGCAAGGCTGAGTGCAATTATAACAAATCACCTAACCTCTTCCTCTTTCTTGTCCTTGTCCTTGTACGGTGTTTCTTCCTCTTCCATGGAAGCCACCATGACCTCTATATGCGCCTTGATCATACTGCACATTATCATGGTGTTGCAGTGTTTCTTCTTGAACTCTATACACATCGTGCTTCCTTTCTATCATCAGGTCGTATGCTCTACAGTTGGAATCATCATGTCCAACTGACTTACAGAAATTGCAATACAAATTCTTTGGTGTTCTCACATATTTTTGGATCAAGTAACAATCCTTTGGTCGATGTCCTCTGCATCGAAAAATTTCACACCATGGCCTTTGTTGCTGATTTAGTGGATTTGGTGCTCCACTATCAATGTAGTCTTTGAAAACGAGACAATGTTCTTTCCAGTGTCCCTTTGCTCTACATTTTGTACACCATATTTCTTCTCTAACTTACT
Source organism: Larix kaempferi (assembly GCA_027924585.1). NCBI lineage: Eukaryota > Viridiplantae > Streptophyta > Pinopsida > Pinales > Pinaceae > Larix > Larix kaempferi. Next base: position 909,693 of record BSBM01001023.1, read on the forward strand.
TCTTTGCCTTTTTTAATGTCCTGGAGTTCTAATGTTAAGGTTGCTAACTGGTTATGAATCTGGATCATTCCTTGACTTGTTTCTCCTATCAACGAAGCTTCTAGCTTCATCGTGATCTCTAATGCTTCTATTTGTGACAAAACCTTCTGTTGCATCAACGGTAGTCTGATATGTGGAAACAACACGGCTATGAACCACTCTTGGTGTTGTTGCGGTGCTATGTCAAAACTGACTTGATTTAATAATGCTTTAAACTTCTAGTCAAATTCCCATACTGACTCAGTTGTTTTCTGTTTAATTTCTTTTAGCTCTGTTATACATTGTGATTCAGATTTTGGTTTCTTGAACTCTCTTAAGAGAGCACCCTTGATATCTGGTAGGGTTCTATTATGTCCGACAGAATATTTCATGAATCAATTTAATGCTCTATCTCTGAACATAATGATGAGCCGTGTGTGCTTAACAACATCATCCTAGACTTGCTTGATGCGCCACATGGTTTCACATAGAAACCAGTGCTGCTCAGGGTATTCTAGACTCATACCTTTAAATATCGACAGCTTAATATCATCAGTCATTATCCTTCTAGGTGGTACAATGTTCGGAGCAATGTTATGAGTGGTGTTAGGGATGTTACTGCGCGAAATGTTCTGAGTTAGAATGTTCTGGGTACTCACTCCCGCAGTGTTACTAGTATTGATGCTCTAAGGATTGGGAATATTAACAACTGGAGGATTCTGAACTAGCGGATTTTGTGGAATAGGAGGCGCAGTATTCGCAATTGGAGGGTTCTGAGGAGTAATGGGATGATAGGTAGCTGATGGAGGTGTTGTCTGGCTATCGGTCTCAACTTGGAACTCAGTTTCTACGCGGAGTTCATATTCTTTAAGGTTCTTTTCTGTACTAACCTTATATCTTTTACGACTTCCTAATATATGAATTTCTTCTTTTGTATCACTGTAAGTATTATCGACCATTACAGACTCAAAGCAACTATGAATCTTATTGCATTCTTAAAACTCCTTTCTCAGCTAAAAGCATTTTGATATATAAACTCAGATTGTTGAGGTACTTACCTCTGAAACCTTTAAAGAAATTGACTTCTGCTGCACTGTAGGAATTCAATGTTTCCACAACGAACTCTATCTCGAAGCCTTCTAAAATACTCTCAACACAAAAGTTGATTGCTCACGAGAGTGGACTATCTACTGCTTTAAGCCTCTGAATAAGCTCTGGGTTCCACTCGGTAGGTGTTCCTTCTTGGAAACAGTCCTTTCGCTCTGTGAGTCTTGACAACCACTCGTGCAACTCATTTCCAAAGGTTGCGAAGAAAATTTCGTGAATACCTTCCACAGGTATTTTTGTAACCACTTGACGTCAGAGAGACGCGGATGTCTATTCTCCTTTCTGGTAAAATCTCTTTTTGTCTTGTCCACCCAGTTCCATATTTATGTTTTCTTAGGATTCCAATTTTTGGTGCTCATCACCAGTTCAAACCCAGCAACGGAACCATTTGTTGGTTCTAGATGTGTTCTTTAAGCTTCCAAAGCCTTAGACCCAGGTTCTGTGCGGTTTAGGGAACCAACAAAACCCCTTTTCACCGGCCCTTTCGGAAACAGTCTGCGAACAAACTGAGGTCTCACTCGAGGCAAAGTTATGGAGAGGTTGCGGAATCAGGTTTCCACAACCGGGTGATGCGTGCTTCCACATAATGGTGGACAACGCAAAGTTCACTTACTTTGCATTTAACGCTTATGCTATCACGCATCCAAGGACTGCACGATGCAGACTAACTGCTAACAACAGGATAGCGCAACTGAAGACTACGCTTCCTCTTCGTCAATCACAAAACTTCAATAGAATTTAACTTGATGCAAAATGATGCATTCAACATCATAATAGACTGCAAACCTTGCAAAATTATATGATATGGCGAACTATAAAGTAACAACGCACTTCCGGTGCTGTGCTTAAGGGAATCACACTATACAAACTTCACTAGTTTAAGTGTTTACCTAATAAATATTATGCATCCATCTAACTTATAAATACTTGTGTGTTCAACATTCATTCACATATGTTGATACTTAACTTATTATTCCCATCATTTATCCTTATGGCGAATACATATAAAAGCAAGAACACATGAACTTATAAACAAGATCTTAACCATTCAACATAATCAAATACGCAGATGCAAATACATAATCAATCACATAACCCAAGGAATTAACGTGGTTCACCCCAGGATGGGAGCTACGTCCACAGGAACTATTGTTATATTATCAAAGGGAAGGGTACAACAATTCCAGTCTACAGCTGTAGACTCTCTTCTCTCTCCAATAGGTCTCTGCGCACACATCTCCAAAGCCTTTTTTACAATAGCTCAGTCTCTCAACAGAGATCGATATTCAACATACATCAACCAAATCTCTCTAACCCATTCCCTTAAAAAATATGCCCTTTTATAGACCGTTCCCTTAGGTTACGTCTTTACATTCATGATGGGCTCAAAAACCCTAAGGTTCCCAAAAATTGGTGTGGTTACCTCGCTAACTAGGACGGTTAGGCTCTGATAGCGACTTGTCGTCGTGGCCATCCTTCTGCATGTGGTCACATCGCTTTCATCCTCTCTATTGAGCGCATGCCAACGGGTCGCTTTCAACCCGTCGTTCCTTCTCTAACGGCTTCATGTGGCCGGTTCACGTAGTGCTGCCTTTTCCCGTGTGAACGGTCGCTTTCCTTCTTCGCCACACCTTACCCACCTGCTGGGAATCATGGAGTATCTTAACCAAAATAGACCACCGATTGGTCTTATCGGAATTTACACCATTTTCCATTCAAAACTTTAGCCATACTGCCTCTTCGCGGAGCTGGCACTTCGTGGTGCTGTATCTCCACAATGCAGTAAATTCGCGGCGCTGATTGTCTTACTCTGCCGATGCTACATTGTGCTATCTCCTCGCAGCTCCCAAAACTGTCTTATCCAAAATTGGCTTACTTGGGCCAGGCCCGACACCTATGGAATAGATTGTGCCAAGTCTAAGGATTGCTACATTTAAAGAAATAGAAAACACTGGAGCATTAAAAGAAAAGTTGTCATGGCTACTGGAATAAGAAGAAGATAAATTCCTTGCAGGTTTTCATTAGCAGGTACAAAAAGCACGGGAAAAGGCCTAGCATGAACGCCATGTAAGGCAAAAGAAATTTCAGGTTGGAGACTTAGTTCTTCTCTACGATAGTAAGTTTCTTAAACACCCTTGTAAGTTTAGGATGCACTGGTTAGGACCTTATGTGATTAAGCATGGAACCAAAGGAGGTATTGTGCAATTACAAAAGTTAAATGGGGAAGTCATGGATGGGTTAGTTAATAGGAGTCGGTTGAAACTCTACAGGGACAACCGCACTTCTCCTCAACACATATAAACATAATTGTGACATCTGGGTGCTATGTGTAGTTGAAATGAGCATTGGACGCTAAAAAGGAGTCTTCACAAACAAGTAGGTAAATTTTGAAGTGTTTTCGACTTAGGTATATGTCGAGGTGATTTTGGGTTGAATGTATTTAAAAAAAATGCGCGAAGTGTGTATGAAGCCATGAAATGGTGCATTAATGAAAAAAATGCAGTAAATACAAGACGTAACGACGATGTGTGAAAGGAATCCATAATGATTAAGTGGAATAAATTTCAAATTAGTTAAATATCAAGGAAGGATTTGGTCAAGTACATTCAATTTTGGAATTAATGTGGTGAAAAGGCAGGGTGGCCAAACTTTAAATTGGATTGCGGTATGGGAAGTGAATTCATTACCCGCTTAAGGTAAGAGTGGATTCTGAGAGCCAGTGTGCTGTGAGTACCTGTGATTGAGTATACCCAGGAAGTCACTTGAAGACATTGTTAAACAATTCATGGCGATTGACCTTCAATAGAGCCAAGTACAACTAGAAGTCATGATAATAGAACCACCATTGGTGACGCCCACAGTGACAAGAAGGTTTCCAATGCCAACAAGGAAGAAACTATGAACAAGGGATGTTGAAGCACACATGAAGGAGAAGAATGACGCAGAGGCCTTAAAATCTAGCTCATTGTTGGTCTTGCCTCCATATGTGCCTCCTAGGAAGCCAAATGCTAAACCAATTTGATTAATTAAGGATGAAAAATATATTCTAGAGACGCCAACCATCCCGAAGGGCATACTGACGGAAGGAGATATGCTAGGTAAAATTCCAAATCTCAAATATGTTGATCATGATTTTGCTGATAGGTTGAAATTCCTAGAGTTGGCCATAGAAAACTATCTAAAGAGAGTGCTGAGTGAAGACTTGATGGCTTGTACCCTTCAACCAATGTCATGGGATTGAGGATTGGAAAAGTCCAGCATTCTGGTGCTCCTAGAAATCCCAAATTTGGGTCGCACTACTAAAGTTAACATATGTGTGAAGCAACTCTTACTGTGTGTGCATGGAGGATTTTTGTGGCTAGACTGGAAGATCTCGCTAGATACAGACTTGATATTATAGATTACAGGATTTCCAACAACAAGAGCGAATCCAATGAGATATTTTGTAGGAAAAGAAAAGGAAAGGGAAATTGCTGACAGAATGAGAGACAAGTATGGATTGGAAAAGAGTACCAGGGGATATGACGTAGCTTCAATTGAGGACTAGGCGGTAATATTTGCAACCCAGGCATTGGAAAATAAGCTTACGAGGAAATGTCATCCAAATCAGGTTCCTACGCCAGTCATTGCATTGGCAGAGCAATGTGTCGAAGGTGTCCAGTTCAACTGGGACACATTTTTGTTGAATGAATTCCTAGTTGATTGATTTGGTGCATAGGAAAAAGGTAATCTCTTTCATTACTCTTGGATGATAATTTTAATTGTACTAGTTGCTTGGAATGAGCCGGAAGGTTCGTAATTTGTAGTGCCGGTGGGGCATTGCTTAGCGATGAGGTATGCCTCCTTGTGGTTCAACAATAATTGATATGTCAAAGGGACAATAATATTTCATTTTACGTGTATAAGGAAGGCATCCAACACAACATAAAAAAGACCCCCTTTATGAAGACTGATGTTGTCAATAAATTTAAGCATATTTCTTGGTTTAAAGCTGAACTCCAGTTCATGCTTGTGCAAGCTAGGAGGAACCTCGATAAACAATTGTTTTCTACGCCTTATAAAATGGAGCAGGAAGAAATTGCAAGTATTATCTAGGAATGACCGTAAGAGTGGAAAGTACCACTTCCAGATGAAGAAATGTCACAAGATATGTCATAGCCGGGTGAGCAATAGAATGGTGGAGCTATCTAGGAACAAGATGGGCAAGTAGATCGAGATTCTGGAGCACAAGGAGAAGATGGGGAAGAATCCAGTGTGACATAGACCGACCCTGGTATTGGAGATAAAAAGAAATCCTTCGAAGTCCCTAAAGGAAAGAGAACAAAATGAAAATCCTAAAAGAACGCTGTAGATTTGTCCTTAACAGAGGATGTATTAACACATTGGCAGATAGGATAAAAGACACTACAATGGACATATAGAAGAAGGTAGAAGAAAAAAATTTAGAAAAATTTGAAGGAATTAGGGGTTAGTTGGCAGAGTTGAAATAAGGTATTGTAGGCATAAAGAGCGCACCGGTCCATGCTAGAGATGAGCAACAAGATTGAGCAGACAGGGAAACCAGGCCAGTGTCGCAGGCATATTCAACCACGCAACGATGTGTAATAAAGTTGCTGCCCAGGGCATTAAATTTCATAGTAGAGGAAGTGTAGAGTCCTGTACATGCTTCGAATTAGGCTGAATTGAAGATGACATAATTGCTTATGGAGATGCTACATGACATACACCATGGGATTGTAGAAGAAATAAAAGATCGTGAAAAATGTAGCTATGTTGCAATGATCTAGAATGGAGTCGAGTGGGATGAATTAAAAGGTAGGTGCACTGCACTTCAGAAAGAGAAGGATGAGGTTATTCACTAGAATGTAGTGTTGACAAGAATCATGACTGTGACTTGCAGCGCAGACCCTAAAATTGATATGGATGAGCAAGCACCCATAGAAGACCAAATGTTGGCTCTCAATGAAGTTATCATAGTATTTAGGGGAAAAATAACCGAGTTGTAGGCACAATTAGTACCCTATACCCCTCCATAAGTTCAGGAACAAAGACCAGAAGCAACGAAGTCCGCAGTAGAGAACATTAAGGCTCTGGAGGAAGAATCTACTGAGTTGTTTGATCAAATTTCACAAGCATGGGATGCGTTGATGGATGATGAAGGGTTGCAAGGTGTGACAATGAAGTTGGAAGATGCGTAGTCCAGAGTTGCGACACTAAAGAATCTTATCAAGACTTTTCCACCACTGGAAAGAATGACCAAGTTTTCTGAGAGAAAAAGGGTGCAGGAAGAGGGAAATCAGTTAAGGGAGGAGCAGCAGCACATGAGCCAAAGGCTCAAAACATTGTAGAATCAAGTTGTGAGAGTCACAAAAATCATTGGACGTGGATATACAAAGATACGGATGGCTACGCAGATGACTGAAGTGTGATTAAAAGTGGAAGTCACTACGCAGTTGGTAGAAGAGCTGTAGGAGCAGGTTTGTTGATGTATATGTAATTTCAGAATGTATTTCATATATGTATATTGTACTCCTATAGAGATGGTATTATTCCTCTATACGGAAGTGTTTGTATTCCTATAGAGATGTTATTATTCCTCTATACGGAAGTGTCGTCATTTATATTGTAAGTGTCGTAACTTATACTTGATGGGTTATTAGACCACCTTGTTGGGGTCGGCCTTGTATAAGTCATGTGGGTTGAAGGGTTATTAGACCACCCTATTGGGGGTCGGCCATGTGGGTCAAAGGGTTATTAGACCACCAAGTGTGGGGTCGGCCTAGATTAAGTTAACCATGGGTTAAGCTAGACATGTAGGCCCCATTAGTTTATTGGGCAGGACAGAACAAGTATAAATAGAGATCGGGAGATCTCTATTTGATCATTCATTCACACACTTCTCTCATTCAGAAAGTGGCACACTTATGAGGAGGAGGCTCTGCTACTAGAAGAAGACTATCTCTTGTATTCTGGTTGTATCATTTCTCTATCTATCTCTGAGGAAGTTATTGGGGTTTTTCACCTTTATGGTTTTCCCCAAGTAAACTCTGTGTCTCTTGTGTGCTTGCATTATTGTGTCCATGATTGATATGCTGCAGATTTGTTGTACATGTTGTTCTCTTAGTTAAGATCCTAGATGAGATTGAAGTAAATTTTGAAAATTTAACATGGTATCAGAGCTAGCCTGAAAGAAGGCATAGTATGGCATGTATGACACTTGTTGCACTTACGATGCTAGGGCTTGATATAGAAAAAACCAGGCATCGTAGCACTTTCGCTATAAATCCATTTTGGCGAAGATAAGATCCCCATGTACCTTGTGTCCAAAGGACAACCTCTAATTCGTTGTTCTTTGTGATTTATGATTTGTACAATATAGGGTTTCTGCCTCTTCCAGATCTGAGTCAAAAACAGGTGACCTTGGAAAAAAGGTCATAACTTGGGCTAGGAAGCTCCAAATGAAATTTCGTAAAATGTGACAGGTAGTGTACATACTGAAATTTCTCAGGTAACTTTTTAAGAGGCCAAAACTAAACCAGTGACACGTGGAATGCCGTACAAGTTTGCTCTCCTGTTTTATCCCATAAAAAGGTCACGTTACGACACTTGGCATAACTCTCTCTCAGAGAATCCATTTGAGGTCAGACCTATGGGGTTGGAAATATGATAGGTCGAGATATGACATAAATTTTTTTAAGACCCTTTGGATAAAAAAGTTCGGAGTTACACCAGAAACAATCAGGTACATATTTCTGTCAAAACATAATTATTTTTGAGCACGTTCATTCATGGATTCCGGAATTTAGGGTTTTGGAGAAAGTTGGAATTTTTGTAATCGAAGACTACGGCTGAATGCTACTCATCAAAATCAAAATTTAGAGACCAAGATCAGAATTTCTGGTTGGGTAGAAGGCCGGGCTTAATCACACCCTAGTTCGGGACTTTGATTGGAAAAGTGGGAAATTAGGGCTTCTGCAAAAATGGGAATTTTTGAAATATGTGACCACGGCAGGAAGCTCCTTAGAAAAATAGAAGCTTAGAGCTTTGGATCAAACCTTTTGATTGGGCAGAAGAGTGGGCTTCATCAAACCTTAGTTCAAGGTCATGTCCAATAAATCTGGAAGTTTCAAAGGCAAAATTGAGGAGTGAAACTTTGCAGTTTTCAAATTCTGAATATACCAGCTTGATCAGCTCATCAAGGCACATATTTCTATCCTTTCAGAAGTTTGAAATTCAAAGTTTGAATTTTTGGGGTTTCTTTGACAAACCCTAATCCAGCTCCAGGTCTAGTTCTTGCAAATCAAGTGGATTGGGTTAATCCTAGAAGAAGATGGATTGGTCACTTGCATAAGTGAATAAGTTCCTGTCTCAGAGGGAGATGAGGCTAAGGCCTTCCATAATAAGATTACAAGCAATCTTGACAGGTATGGCTTACAGGTATGTTTCGAATTCTGTTCATGGTTAAGTTTATGATATGTTTGTCTTCATATCATTACAATACAATCTTGATTAATTACTAGACTTGTCGTATCACCTTAATAGAAGATATTCATTGATTAAGGTTTTGACACTTATGATTGTACTAATGCATTGTGATGTTGTATGAGATTTATGTTGTTCGCTAACATAAAAGGTACACCAAGAAAGACAAATCATGTTCTACTCCAAGAACATATGATCATGGTGACATGAAGACAAAGATTCATCCATTGTCATGGATCACATAGAAGATCTACTTATGAGGTATGTATAATTTGGTTCTACAATGGTTAACTTGTGAGACATGCAGGTTACTAGCACAAGTCACTGAAGAGAACCAGAAGACATTATGCGGGTATGTTAGACATAACTAGCTAGCATGCTAATCCAGGTATGTTTTTCCTATATCAAGCTAGAATCCTACCTTGTGTTAGGATCTTATACTATTGTGTTGTTGATAATGATTATTCATGAAGTCATAGGTTTGAATAGTCATGGTTGTATGCATATTATGTTTCTTACCATAATTGATGATATGACTAACCAGAAGAATAATGAAGGTATAGGTTTGAGTAATCATGGGTTTAGGCATATTATGTTTCTTACTTTAATTTATGATATGACTAACCATAAGAGTCCTATATAAACCTTGAAATGCTTATTATTTCTGTTTGAAATAATCATGACTATACATGCTTAAGATTATTGTGTTTTGATAGTATTAAGAATATACTAATGAATGTATGATTATGTATGAGACCTAAATGATAACACAATGATGATACTAATAAGCATGCATAGTGATCAAGGATGGATATAAGTTCAAGGATAGGAAATCCAGGAAGCAAAGATCAAGACGGAGGACACTCTAGTTGTTCCTGCAAGGAAGCAAAGATCAAGAAGGAGCACACTTCAGTAGTTTCTACAAGGATGTAGATATTCAGAGGGAGTTGACCACTTCTCACAATCCACATCAGAATGGAGTTGCCAAAAAGAAGCAAAGACTGAGAGGGAGTCAACCCAACAAACAAACAAAGATAAGTATTTGAATTGTCATTTCTTACATAATGTTATTCAATGATGTATATGCTTATGTTCCTAGAATTAGGTTGTGTATTATGCATATTAGAATAGTTGCATTGATGAATAGTATACTACTAATATACATGGGTAAGTGGCCTATGGCACTGTACAACATTCCATTTCTACTTATCTAGAATGAAACCTCTTTGCTGACATGTTAGGAGTTGTGCACACTCTTAACAATGTTCTGGTAGAGATTGGAAGGCATCTAGAAAGTTACGGAATATGGATAAATGTTGTATTGAAGCATTGGCTAAGATAATTGCATGACTGTATGACATATTTCTTTATGTGTAAGAATTTGTTCTGAAAACTATGAGATGTTTTCTAATCATGCAATTTAACTTGTTGTGTAGGAAAGATCGTATACCATCACCTACAAAAGAAGGACTACAACATTTGTTCAGCAACAAAGTTATCTATTGAAAATATTGAAGTTCCCAGGATCTAGGAAGAATGCCATGATCAAGGAGTATCAGTCGATCATGAAGATGTTTGGGAGGCAGTCCCAAAGGGTAGTCTGTAGTGACTTCCAAGAGGATCTACAAGATAAAGCATGCTGCAGGTGGTAGCATAGAGACTTTTGCTCCTGTAGCCAGATACACTTCCATTAGATCCGTACTTGCTCTGGCTGCAGTGATGAAGTGGAAGATACACCAGATGGATTTCAAGACATCCTTCTTGAATGGTGTAGTTGAATAAGAAGTGTATGTGGAGAAGCCACTTGGTTCTGAGACACATGACAGGGAATCATATATGTGCAGAACTTGGTATGGTAGGATACACAGCTTTCTATCCAGTTTGGGCTTTACCAAGAGTAAAGCGGATTCCAACCTTTACTACAAGGTTGAGGAAGGCAATCCAGTGATACTACTATTGTATGTGGATGACCTATTTGTAACAGGTGAGGTGAGGATAGATTGATTGCCGACATGCAGCGGAAGATTGCTGCCAAGTTCGAGATAAAGAACTTGGGGATGATGCAATATTTGTTTTTGGCATGGAGGTGTGGCAGAGTACAGATGGAATCTTCCTTGGACAAGGGAAGTATGCAGTAGAGATCCTAAAGAGGTTTGGGATGATGGATTGCGAGGCTATGGCATCAAACTTGAAGTTTCTGTGTGATGCTTCATCTGAACTGGTTGATGTCACTATGTATCGTCAGATGATTGGGTCCTCTATGTATCTGACAAACACGAGACCAAATATTTGCTTTGCGGTGAACACATTGAGCCAGTTCCTGACGGATCCGAGGAGTGTTCACCTGGTTGTTGTAAAGCATATTTTGAGGTACCTGAAGGGTACAGTTGATTATGGCCTCAAGTATGATGTGAATCAAAAGTTTAACCTGCAGGGTTATGTTGATTCAGAATGGGAAGGCAGTGCTGTAGATAGGAAGAGCACTTCTGGGTGCTACTTCAGTATGGGATCAGGTGTGATCTCTTGGTTTAGCAGGAAGCAGTCCTGCGTAGCACTGAGTACAGCCAAAGTAGAGTATGTTGTGACGGATGAGCAGGTTGCAGATGTATTGACCAAGCCGTTGGCCAGAGTGCAGTTTGAGTACTTCAGAGAGAGGCTTGGTGCACTTCATATCGAGGTTCCTTCCAAAGGGAAGTGATGAGTCCGGAAGATGCAGATGCACATGAGCTTTTCTGGCATGGTTGATGTGTTCTCCCTTGGTCGTGATGTAATTGCTGAGCCATTTTTCACATGGTGGTAGATGTGTTCTCCCATGGTGAAAAAGTAAGGGTTGGAGCTTTCCCTGAATGGTGGTAGATGTGTTCTCCCATGTCGGTGGTGTAAGTGCTGGATGATGTGCATCTAGGCTCTACTTCGTGGACGATGAGATGATCTGAAGAGGACAATGCTATGATGATCAGGAGGATCATGGATGATGAGCATTAGGACGATGCTCCAGTTACTACTCTGTATATGTATATGCATCATGTTGGATGCTTGTTATGATCAGTTGGATCATTTATGTATATATATGCATCATGTTGGATGATGGATATGATCAATTGGATCATTTATGCATGTATGCATCATGTTGGATGCTGGATATGATTAGTTGGATCATTTGTATGTATTTTGTATATGCATCATGTTGGATGCTTGGACCATGTATCTGGAGATGTATCAGGTAGATACTGTGTATGATCAGGTAGATCATGTATGTTGATATATATCAGTTAGATGCATTGTGTGGATCATGTATCTATGTATGTATCAGGTGGATACATTGTATGATCAGGTGGATCATGTATGATGATATGTATTAGGTAGATACTTGGTATGCATTAGGTGGATGCATTGTATGATCAGGATGATCATGATGACGAGCTTCAGGATGTTGCTCCAGATGATATGTACCAGGACGGTACAGTGATGATGATCAGTATGATCATGAGCATCAGGATGATGCTTCATGCGATGATGATCCATTGGATCATGAGTATCAGGTTGATAATTGGAGGTCAGAGATGATATGTGGCAGGTTGTGCAAATAGCATGTAATCAGTCCTTAAATATCCGATAGGTTGAGCTGTGTGCTCGTAATCAGTCTTGGGATGATTTATTGCTATGTAGTATGTAATCAGTCCTCAGATATCCAATAGGTTGAGCCGTGTGCTCGTAATCAGTCCTGGGTTGAGGTATTACTACAGAGACATGTAAGCAGTCTTGGAGATCTGATAGGTTGGGCTGTGTGCTCGTAATAAGTCCTGGGATGCTCTTTAGAGATCTTGTCGGTTGTGCTGCGGCATATAAATGTTCCTGGGATGCTCTTTAAAGGTATTGTCTATTCACATGTAATCAGTCCTAGAGATCCGAGAGGTTGAGCTGTGTGCTCGTAATAAGTCTTGGGATGCTCTTTAGAGATCTTGCCGGTCGTGCTGCGACACATAAATGTTCCTGGGATGCTCTTTAAAGGTATTGTGAAGGAGATGCATGTAATCAGTCCTGGGAGATCTTGCCGGTCGTGCTTAGGCACATAAATGTTCCTGGGATGCTCTTTCCAGTATTGCATCCGCACATAAAATTAGTCCTGAGAGACCACCTCTATCAAACCGTTCGCACAGATGATGAAGACCTATAGGTGGTGGGCCTACATCCAATATGAAAAAGGACTGGCTCTATAGAACTTCCTATGACGAGTAGATTCAGAGATTGATTGAGATAGCAGCAACAGTGACGATGACGATGATTCAAGGATGATGATTCACTAATGATGATCCAGAGAAGAAGACTTGTGCTAGCAGACCTGTGTCGAGAAATACCTTCCTAGTTAAGAGGGAGTGTTGATGTATATGTAACTTCGGAATGTATTTCATATATGTATATTGTACTCCTATAGAGATGGTATTATTCCTCTATACGGAAGTGTTTGTATTCCTATAGAGATGTTATTATTCCTCTATATGGAAGTGTCGTCATTTATATTGTAAGTGTCATAACTTATACTTGATGGGTTATTAGATCATCTTGTTGGGGTCGGCCCTGTATAAGTCATGTGGGTCGAAGGGTTATTAGACCACCCTATTGGGGGTCGGCCATGTGGGTCAAAGGGTTATTAGACCACCAAGTGTGGGGTCGGACCGGATTAAGTTAACCATGGGTTAAGCTAGACATGTAGGCCCCATTAGTTTATTGGGAAGGACAGAACAAGTATAAATAGAGATTGGGAGATCTTTATTTGATCATTCATTCACACACTTCTCTCATTCGGAAAGTGGCGCACTTATGAGGAGGAGGCTATGCTGCCAGGAGAAGACTATCTCTTGTATTCTGGTTGTATCATTGCTCTATCTATCTCTGAGGAAGTTATTGGGGTTTTTCACCTTTATGGTTTTCCCCAAGTAAACTCTGTGTCTCTTGTGTGCTTGCATTATTGTGTCCATGATTGATATGATGTAGATTTGCTGTACATGTTGTTCTCTCAGTTAAGATCCTAGATCAGATTGAAGTAAATTCTGAAAATTTAACAAGGTCGATAAAGTTGAAGGGACTATTAAAGTGAAAAAGAATATCTATGCTAATTTTTTGGCATCTTGGAAGTCACCATCGGAGCAAGCTTGATTTTCTCGGAACGAGCAACATGTGAGTGTTGGGGGGTTCTTGGGCCTAAGGTTTTGTGTTTTGTAAACTAGTTTTGTGCTAATGTGAATAGGGGTTGCATGGACAAGTGGATAAAGGAAAGAGCACCCACAAATAGTGGAAAGGGTAGTGGTTGATTGACTCAACCAAGAAATTGGTTAAGTAGGTTAGGGAGTTAGTTAGATTTTGGGTCCACTTAATGGTCCGTGGGGCTATGCCGAAGACTATAAATATGTAATGGGTTGGGTAGAATGGGTTGTTGATGAATTGAGAAAGGAACGTGACGAATAAGTAGAGGATCCCATGTATTGTTGTATGACTTAAGATTCTTTTGTAAAAGAGAGATGGATCTAAAGGCAGTGTGTGCATATCTATAAGAACATTAAATGCTTTCTATAATGGGATCTATGAATAAAAGAAGCATTTCCATGGTTTTCTCCCGTTTGGGTTTCCACATTTAAATCTATGGTGTCCTGTGTATGTGAATGTTTATGAATGTGCTTGACTCTGTCGATTACAAAATTCTGATTAATAACAAATACTTATGGTAATGGAATGTGAATGTTTTATGTTATGATATGATGTGCAAATGGTTTATGCATGATAATCATTATGTGGATTAATATATCTATGTCGAATTCTGGTTAATGTATATTGTGTTAAAGCAGAGCATGATCCCCTTACTGCTACAGAATCTTGGTTCTTGCAGCTCCCATAGGTGCTTCGGGAGAGACATTGTTTGCTTGCAAGAAATGTTGAAAGGGATGATATCTTGGGGTTTGTTGGTTTGTATCATAGTGAATCTAGGTCTATCTAGAGGTGACATTCCATGACAGAAAGACAAAAAACCTTTTGAGCATTTGATAAAATTCTCAATCATTTTGAACGTGGATTCAAAAACATGCCAAAATCCACTATTCTGGGGCACTTTTGGGGGAATTTGAAAATATCACAAGAGAAAAAATTGACCCAAGAACTCGAAACTGATTTTTTGTGATTTCAACATTTTACCTACTCACCAATTTCAACAACTTTTGTTAGAGGAAGTTTTCCCGTAAATGCTTAGTTTGGGAGATAACATTTTTTGTAAAATAATCTAAGTCTGTTAATAGTTTTGTAGATATAGTACCATATCGAGGAAAGCTAGGGGTCAACATTCAAGATAATGCAATTACAAAGCCTTTGTTCTTGGGCCAAGAACACTATCACTATGAATGATGTAGATGATCCTTATGAATTTGAAACATATTCCATGGGAGAAAATATGCATGTTGAGAATGCATAGACTAAATCAAATGGCCATAAAACCAAGTAAGTCCCTCAAATATTGTAGAGACCATGAGAAGTCTAAGAGTGGAGTTGCAAAGTTGCAATGTAGATAATGAAAGGTTGATTGGAGCCTAGGAAGGATAGAATTAGATGAATGCAGTTATGCTTCAAATCTTGACATACATTCAGAGGAAGATGCACCATGGACATAACTCAAGAAATGAGGGTACGAGAGGGAGTAGCTCAAGGAGTAATTATCACAAGAGGTTTCATATCTTGAGGAGAATTTCTAGAGATAGGACATATGCTCCATATTTTTTTGCTAGCAAGTCATCTACCTCTAAGGAATCCACCAACAATCCAAGTTCTTCATCTCACAAAAACAAGAGGAAGAGGCCTTTCAAGGACAACTCACATGAAGAATTTTGGAAGGAAAAACTCGTTAAATTTGATGGTGAAGTAAAATATGGACAAGAATTTGAGGCTTGGCTTCTTGGGTTGAAGAATGATTTCAAGTCCATGACTACTCTAAAAACAAGAAGGAAAGGGTGGCCATATTTAATTTGAATGGCCAAGAAACAGTATGGTGGGATCACCTCAAGAAATTCAAGAGTATCAATGAAATAAAGATTGTTTGGAAGTAGTTCAAGAACTAATTCAAACAAAAGTACCTCTCTGCTAGGTACTGTGATGACAAAATCAAACAATTCTATGAGTTAAAGTTGGGGAAAATTACCATGGATGAATATGCAAATACATTCTTGGAGTTGTTGAGGTATGTTAAGTATATTAGACACAATTAGGTAAAAATAAAACATTTTCTAAGTGAACTACCTCAGTCACACAGGATCAAATTGAGTTTGATTAACCTCAAACTCAATATGAGACTATAAGGAAGGCCAAGTATTGTTATGATCAAAACAGAAGCAAGCCAAAGCTCCAAAAAGCAAGGAAGGAGAATAAGAATGATAACTTTGATCAAAGGATGAAAGAATTCAAGCCTCCTCATTTCAGAAATAAACAAAGGAAACCATCACATGGTGAGGCTAATCCAACAAATTTTGTGGGCAATAAGCCAAGGGAGCGCCTTCAATGTTCCGTATGTGGAGATGACCACTTGCTAAAAATTTGTTCACATTGGAATGGGAGTGCCAAACATGTTCACAACATGCAAGAGGCTAAAACCGTGGGTGATTAGCTAGGGATATCCCTAGGATCTATGATGCACTATAGGATTTCCAAGCAGACCATCACTTAGTTGCAGTTGAGGTTCAAGGTAATATTGCTAAGTAATCTATTTATATTTTAATTGACTTTCAATGGATCTACTCACAGTTATGTTACTCCTAAAATTATTGAGATTTATGTTTGTGAGAAAAGAAAGCATGATAAATCATGGTTGTTCCAACTAGCCACTAGAACCAAGAGAGAAGTTAGTGAAGTAGTGGAGAAATGTCCATTAGAGATGGATGGACTCTTCACATCGGAAAATATGAATGTTTTGCCACTTGATTCTCATTGGAATGGATTCGTTGCAAGTACATAAAGTTAAACTTCATTTCTACATAAGGAATTTTGAATGCACTGATGAGGAAGGAAACCCAAGGATAATACAAGGCATCCCAAAGATGGTTTCTGTTAGGTAGATTTCTGCCTTGCAAATAAATAACTTTTTAGAAAAGGTTGTTAGTTGTATGCATCCCATGTATTAGAAAGAGCAGAAAATGAAGTTCCCAAGTTGGAGGACTATCAAGTCTTATAAGAATTGAATGATGTGTTTCTTGATGAAGTGATAGCACTTCCTCCAAAGAGAGATATTGATTTCACAATCGATCTTGTACCAGGAGTTGCACCAGTGTGTAATACACCTTATCAAATGAGTACCCCAAAATTGCTAAAGCTAAAAATGAAATTGAAAGAGTTGTTGGAAAATAAATACATTCGACCAAGTGTGTCTCCATGGGAAGCACCAATACTATTTATGAAAAAAAAGGATGGAATCCATTAGAGGAAATTTCAACTTAAAATATAACTAAAAAAAATCCATGTCATAATGCGTAAGCCAATCAAAATCCTTTAAAATTTAAAAGAGGTGCCGATATGACTAAACACTTTAATATTACATGGAGATTTAATTTAATTTAAGTATATAATAATATATAATAATCCTTAATAAACAACATATATAATAGATCCAAACAAAATATAACTAAATCCTAGTAAACTATAACTAAAAAGTAAAAATATATAATAAAAAATAAAAATATGTAGTATAATATAACTAAAAAGTAACAATATATAATACCATATAATAAACTAACCTAATAAAATATAATAAAAAATTAAAATATATAATATAATATAGTGTAACTAATGAGTAAAAATAATAATGTATTATATGGTACCATAAAATAAACTAACCCATGGAATATATATATAAATATATAATATATTATATTATATATGACCCTATAATAATTATTAATTTTTATTTTAATTGCATAACTTAAGATTATCTTAGTTTACATGGTAGTGTGATGTGGTATACATGGTTTTCATGTGGCATTTTCTATAGGAGACCCATTTTAAGTTGAATTTTCCACTAATGCAGGTTGTGCATTGATTACAGATAGCTGAATAAAGTTACAATCAAGAACAAGTGCTCTTTGCCACAAATAGATGATCTCTTTGATCAAATGAGAAGGGAAAATATATTTTCAAAGATTGATTTGAGGTCTAGTTACCATCAAGTCAGAATCAATGAAGAAGAAATCCATAAAACAATCTTTAGAATGAGGTATGGACATTATGAGTCTATGGTGGTGCCATTCAATCTCACCAATGCACCAACTATGGTCATGTGTATCATGAACATTTTTTTCAAAAAGAACTTGGATGAGTTTGTGCCGATCCTTCTAGATGACATTCTTATTTATTCTATGGATGCACAAGAGTATGATGAGCATTTGAGAGTGGTTATGCAAGTGCTAACTTAACATAAGTTGTATGCAAAGATAAGAAAATGTGATTTCTATCAAAACCAGATTCATTATTTGGGTCACATTATCTCAGAGACCAATTGAAGAGAATGTGACAAATGTGAGATCTTGTATAAGTCTTATTGGTTATTACAGTAGGTTTACTAAAGGATTCTCCAATATTGCACATCCCATTACTTCTTTGCAAAAGAAGGGAATAAAATTTGATTGGACACAAGAATGTGAGAAAAGCTTCCAGCTATTGAAAAAGCTTCTAACTAGTGCTCCAATTTTGAAAACTGCAAATCTCAAAAAAGATTTTGTGGTGTGTATTGATGCATGTAAACAAGGAATTGGAGGAGTTCTTATGCAATACAATCATGTGGTATGTTATGATCCAAGAAAGATAAAAGAACATGAAAGAAATTATGTTACCCTTGATTTATAGCTTGCTACCATAAGGTATACTTTGAAAATGTGGAGGCACTATTTTATGGGAAGAAAAATTGAGCTTAGAATTGACCACTGTGGTCTGAAATATTTGTTTGAGAAGTCAATATTAAATGCAAGGAAAGCGAGATGACTGGAATTTTATGTGAATCTGATTTTGAAATCAAACACAAAAAAGTGGAAAGAAAATAAAGCGATTGATGCACTCAGCAACAAAGTGTATGTAATGTATGTGGAAACCATTAGTAATTGCCAGGCATATTTAAGGAAAAAGGTTGTTGATTCCCTTGTTGAAGATGAAAACTATGTGCAAATAAAAGATAAATTACAGTAGAAATTTAGAAAAGAGGTATGAAGGTTATCATTTGGAGGATGATGGACTTTTTACCTATAATAATAGAATGTAGAATTATTATGGATGAAATTCATAAAATGCCATATTTTGGCCATCTAAGATACCAGAAAAGAATTGTTACACCAAGGAAGCAATATTTTTGGCCAGGAATGAAGAAATATATTGCTGAGTATATTTCCAGATGTATGAAATGTAAACAAGTGAAGGTTGAACATTAACAACCACCAGGTTTATTGTAGCCTTTACCAATTCCAGAATGGAAATGGGAAGTGGTCACTATGGATTTTATCACAGGGTTATCAACTACTTCAATAAAACATGATTCCATCATGGTTGTGGTGGATAAATTATCTAAGGAAACACATTTTATTCTAGTTAAATCTACTCACAAGGCTAATGATATAACACGCATATTCATGAAAGAAAAAATCAAGTTGCATGGTTCCCCCCCCAAAAAAGTATCCAACCAAGATACAAAGTTTGCATCTAAATTTCAGAAAAGTATTCTTGTATATTTGGGTACATAGTTGAATTTTGATATTTCCTACCATCCATAGATAGATGAGAAAACAAAAAGGGTAAGCTAAATGATCGAAGACATGATCCGCATGTATGTAATGGACAAACCATCCACGTGGGAGGATTATCTACACTTGGTAGAGTTTGGATATAAGAATGGGCATCAAGCATCATTGAGAATGACTGCATTTGAAGCTTTATATGGTAGAAGGTGCAGAAAATAGTGACTTGGGATAATCTAGTGAACATACTTGCGCTTGAGCCATAAATGATTAAGGAAATAGAACAAGAAGTTGAAAATATTAGATAGAATTTAAAGGCATCCCATCATAAACATAAAATATATACATATAAGAATAGAGTGCATAGAGACTTCAATGTTGGGGACCATGTTTACCTTCGAGTGAGGCCAAGGAATAATTCCTTGAAGCTTGGAAACTATGTGAAGATCTCACCAAGATAATGTGGGTCATTTGAAGTGTCTAAGAGGTTAGGGTCAATTGCATTGCCTATTAACATTAGATCTCATAATGGTTTTCATGTTTATTTGCTTAAGAAATATGTACATAATCCTAACCATGTGAATGATTGAGATGTGAACTAGGTGGAACTCGAGTGAGAGTTCTAAATAGAGCCACTATGTATCCTTGACAAGAAAGTAATAATGCTTTGGAACTGAGCCATCAGACATGTAAAGGTGTAGTAGAAGCACTTTGGTCTTGATGAGGCTACATGTGAGCCGGAGAGATGTTAAGAGAGAGGCATATCCATTTTTGTTCTAATTTTGAGGAAACATTGAGGACGGTGTTATTCCAAGGGGAGGGGACTGTAAAACCCCCAGTTTTGACCCTTGGAATGTATTAAATCAGATTATGTAAAATGATGAAACTATGCTAGTATGGATTCCTAGTGTGGAGCTCAAGGCCAAGGCCCGAATAGTTAACTAGGAATGTATAATGTAAATATTTTTATATGGGCCATGTGGTTGGTTTGTCATCAAGAATAAAAAAACTAAGTAAATATTATTTTGGAAATTAATAAAATGGTCCAATACGGTTGTGTAAAACAAACTAGAGGGGATATGATTCCACTAGAGGGGAAGGGAAAGGGAGCCTACGGGAGATTAAATCTTTTTTTTCCAAGTGTCAGCCTTATAACTAATTTTTGGGCCTATTTTATTGTGGGTACCATTTTTGGCGGAGATATTTTTGGTGTGGACAAAGACAAAGTGGAAGTGGTTCAATGAAGCAGTCAAGAAACCAGGAAAAACGACTATGTTAATCAAGTCAAATGGGAGGAGTTGATTCAGTTAGTTAGATTTTGTCCTCTGCAATTAATGAGTTGGTTAGTGGGTTAGTGGGAGCAGGGAAGCTAAGTTCTCCCTATAAATATGTAATAAGAGAGAAATTTTGTGGTTTTTGTTGTTATTGTCAGTACGCTAGAGAGAGTATGTTGTCGGAGCTCTTTTTGGTCTTTAATAAAGCATTATGCTATGTAAGTCGAAGCTATTTTTGAAGAGCCGAGTTGTTGATCTATAGGTTGTGTGCACAGATCTTTTGTAAGTCAAGAAGAAATCTATAAGTCATAAACATGAAGTGCTTATTATTTGGTTGCGACTCATAATACAGACAAAGTGCTTCTGTGGTTTTTCCCATATTGGGTTTGCACATTAATCCTGATGTTATTGATGTGAAGTCTTGTTATTGGTGTGATGTGATATGTGTTTCTTTCCTCTATAATTGAATGAATGCATGTACTTAATTGAAGATCCAATAAATCATGTGTGTTATATGAATATGGTTAACTTATGGTTTATGTCAAAGCGGATAGAATGTCGAAGCTCTAGTACTATCGATGTTGTAATCCTGGAGATGTAATGGGTTGTTTAATTAATGATTGGTATGTCAAGATTTTCCCCTTCTGTGCTGCAGAAATATAGCTCCTGTAGTTTCCGTAGGTACTTTGGGTGAGACTTCATTGGTTTCGCAGGTGTTTCCGAAAGGGATTAAAACCCCCTTTCAAGCGGGTATATGTGGTCGTATTTGTTGGTGTTATGTTGGATGTTTGAACCCTGGTCGAAGTAAAAGTGCGCCAACAAATGGTTCTGTTGTCGGGACTGGGATTTGTGTCGAAGGGGAATGTTGTGGAATCCGACTAAGTTGGAGATCTAGGATTGGGTATATCAACAGCTGAAGGAATTTACGAAGAAGCAGAATAAGCATACCCGGTTGGACAACGAAGGTTGGTTAGGAAAGTATATTTTTACTGATATTCATTAGGATTTATTCGGTGATTTTTATGTGGTATTGTACGGAGTGGTTGGCAAGATTGATTGAGCAGAAGACAAACCTCCAAGGAGGTGAGCTTAGAAGTTGGACACTTGTGTTGACACTGCGACTAAAAGGTGTGAATAACTGTTGGAATATTCTCACCATCATTTTTATATTTGCATGCATTCTTCATGCATGCATCCATGTATACTGCATGCATCCAGTCATCAGTATGGTAGTCTCCCCATCACCTAGAGCTTATTTTCAGCCCCTTGGATCCCGTTTTTAGCCCTCAGTAGCCTCCTACCTACCTAGTGCACCTTGTTTTCCTCACCTGGATGAAAAATGTGCGCTACTACACACTCTTGGATTCCAACAGTCAGTTCTTGCATTGATTGCACATTTTATGCATTGATTGCTCAGTTTAACTTCCCGTAGCTTCCAGTTGTCTATATTAGAGTGCCACTTGACTACTGACAGTCTCTCATGCGCCCACCTTGGAGTCTCCTGTTGATGTATTTGTAACTTCAAAAGATATTCACTTGTATATTGTATGTAGTACATTTGTACTTTATTGTATCCCCAACGGAGATGTATTATTCCTCCAATTGGAAGTGTCGTCATTTGTATTTGCAAGTGTCACAAGTTACATTGTAAGTGTCGTCATTTGTATTTGATGGGTTATTAGACCACCTTGGTGGGGTCAATCCTGTATGAGTCATGTGGGTTAAAGGGTTATTAGACCACCCTAGTGGGGTCATCCCAGTAACAAGTGGTAATGGGTTACTAGACTCTCCTAAGGGAGGTCGACCCAGTTAGAGTAAAAGGCAAGTCAGGTCATTGTATAAATAGAGAGTGTGTCTCTCTCATTCTATTCATTCACACACTCAGTCACTTTGCATTAGTGAGAGAGAGGAGGAGTGCGCACAAGTGGAGGAGGAGCAACTGCTAGGAGAATATCTCTTGTTGTGGGGTTTGATCTTTGTGATCTTTGTATTGATGCTCATTCTATCTCTGAGGAAGTTGCGGGGTTTTTCACCTTCTTGGTTTTCCCCAGTGAAATGCTTTGTGTCTCTTGTATCTTGTGTTTGATATGCTGTACATGTTGTTCTTTCAGTTAAGATCCTAGATCATATTGAATTAAATGATGAAAAACTAACAGGTCACATTGCGACACTTGGCATATCTCTCTCTCAGAGAATCCATTTGAGCTTAGATATATGGGGTTGGAAAGATGATAGGTTAGTCTACCACAGGAAGAAGTTTCAAACCCTCAGGATCCAAAATTTCAGAGATACATAAGAAATAATATGGCATATATTTTTGTCCAAACAGAATTGGATTCTGAGCACTTTCATTTTTGGTTTGTCACTGCTGTGGGGAAATAGGGTTTCTGAAAAAAGTTGGAATTTTTGGAATATGAGACCACGGCTGCATGGTCCTCATCAAAATCAAAATTTAGAGACCAATATCGAAGTTTTTGGTTGGATATAACCCCGGGCTCTATCAAACCCTAGTTCAGGATTTTGACCAGAAAACCAAAAAACGAGAATTTGACAGAAGCTGCAGATCCGAAAATTTCAAAGTCATTTTTGAGGGGTCAAATTTTGAAGATTTCAAAATTGAAGTATACTAGGTTAATCATCTCAGGCAAGGTGCATCTTTTCATCCAATCAGAAGTTTGAAATTCAAAGTTTGAATTTTTAGGGTTTCTCTGACAAACCCTAATCCAGCGCCAAATCCAACTTGATCAAATCAAAGTGGATTGGGTTAATCCTAGAAGAAAATGAATTGACACCTACATAAGTGAAGAATTTCCAGTTCCAGAGGGAGATGAGGCTAAGGCCTTACATAAGAAGACTACAAGCAGGTATGACTTGAGAAGATACATGTATGTTTTGAAATCTGTTCATGATTAAGTTCATGATATGTTTGTCTTCATATTATTGAGGTTAGTACAATATTGATTAATTTTAGATTTACTGATCACCTTAGTAAAAGTATGAATGCATGTGAATGATATGAGACATTCATTGATTAGGGTTATGACACTTATGATTGTACTAATGCACTATGGTATTGTATGAGGATGATGTCCGCTAACATGAAAGGTACATCAAATCAAGTTCTATATCGAGAACATATGACCATGGTGACATGAAGACAAAGACTCATCCATAGCCATTGATCACATAGAAGCTCTACTTACGAGGTATGTGTAATTTGGTTCTACAATGTTTAACTTATGAAATATACAGGTTACTAGCACAAGGTTGAAGAGAACAAGGAGATATTGTTTGGGTATGTTAGACATAACTAACAAAGAGGATAATCCAATTATGTCTTTCCTGTATCAAGTTAGAATCCTACCTTGTGTTAGGATCTTAGATAAGTATACTTTTGTATGATTGATAATGATTATTCATGAAGTTATAAGTTTGAGTAATCATGGGTTTATGCATATTATGCTTCTTAGTTTGATATGACAAACTAGAAGAGCCCTATGGTCAAATAAGAATATGCATGAGTAAATCCTCCTTGAAACCTTGAAGACTAATGCTTGTGTATGAAATGATCATGACCATACATGATTAATGATTAAGATTATTTAGAATTATAATGTTTTGATAAGTATTGAGATTATACTAATGCATGTATGATTATGTATGAGATATTGAGGATGAAAAAATGATGACATTAGTGCACACTTAAGCATGCATAGTGGTCCAGGATGGATAGAAGTTTAAAGACATATAATCATGATGATATCATAAAGGAAGCAAAGATCAAGAGGGAGCACACTCCAATAGTTCCTACAAGGAAACAAAGATTAAGAGGGATTCCACCCAACAACCAAACAAAGATAAGCATTTGAATTGTCATCTATTATATATTTGATTACTTAAATGATGTTGTCCAATCATGTACATGGTTATGTTCCTAGATTTAGGATGTATATTATGCATATTAGAAAAGTTGTATTAATGAACAAGATACTACTAATATGCAAGTAATGGGTAAGTGGCCTATGGTACTGTACAACATTCCATTGCTACTTATCTAGAATGAAACCTCTTCGCTGACATGTTGGGAGTTGTGCACACTCTTAACAAATGTTCTTGTAGAGATGGAAGGCATCTAGAAAGTTACAGGATATGGATAAATGTTGTATTGAAGCATTGGCTAAGATAATTGCATGACTATATGACATATGTCCTTATGTGTAAGATTTTGTTTTGAAAACTATGAGAAGTTTCTAATCATGTAATTGAATTGACTTGTAGGAAATATCGTGTACAATCACCTACAAAAGAAGGACAACGATATTTTTTCGAGCGACGAAGTTCAAGAAAACTACCTATTGAAGATATTGAAGAATATGAAGTTCCCAAGATCAAGGATATAGTAATGTAAGGATGCCATGATCGAGGAATACCAATCGATCAAGAAGAATGATGTTTGGGATGTGGTCCCAAGACCAGAAGGGAAGTCTGTTGTGACTTCCAAGTATATCTACAAGATCAAGCATGCTGCAGATGGAAGCATAGAGAAATACAAAGAAAGATTTGTGGCTCGTGGCTTCTCACAGAAAGAAGGGATAGATTATGAAGAGACCTTTGAACCTGAAGCCAGATAGACTTCCATCAGAACAATACTTTTTTTGGTTGCAGTAAT
This sequence comes from Larix kaempferi, assembly GCA_027924585.1. Lineage (NCBI taxonomy): Eukaryota > Viridiplantae > Streptophyta > Pinopsida > Pinales > Pinaceae > Larix > Larix kaempferi. Next base: position 934,991 of record BSBM01001023.1, read on the forward strand.
GAAGTGGAAGATACACCAGATGGATGTCAATAAAACTTTCTTGAATGGTGTAGTCGAAGAGGAAGTGTATGTGGAGCAGCCACTCGGTTTTGAGACACATGACAGAGAGTCATATGTGTGCAGATTGAAGAAAGCCTTGTATGGCTTGAAGCAAGCACCCAGGACATGGTACGACAGGATAGACAACTTCCTGTCTAGTTTGGGATTTACCAAGATTAAAGCAGATTCCAACCTTTACTACAAGGTTGAGGAAGGCAATCCAGTGATACTCCTACTGTATATGGATGACTTGTTTGTGACAGGTGAGGATAGGTTGATTTCCAATACGAAGAGGAAGCTTGTTGCCGAGTATGAAGGACTTGGGTATGATGCATTACTTTCTAGGTATGGAGGTGTGGAAGAGTGCAGATGGAATCTTCCTTGGACAAGGGAAGTATGCAGTACAGATCCTGAAGCGGTTCGAGATGATTGGCTGCAAGGCCATGGCCACACCTATGGCATCGAACCTGAAGCTATTGAGTGATGCTTCATTAGAGTTGGTTGATGCCATGATGTATCTTCAGATGATTGGGTCCTTGATGTACCTGACGAACACGAGACTAGATATTTTCTTTGTTGTGAACACCTTGATCCAGTTCCTGACAGATCTTAGACATGTTCACCTGATTGCGGTAAAGCATATTCTGAGGTACCTAAAGGGTACGATTGATTATGGGCTCAAGTATGATGCGAATCAAAATTTTAACCTGGAGGATTATGTTGATTCAGATTGGGAAGGTAGTGCTGCAGATAGGAAGAGAACTTCGGGGTGCTGCTTCAGTATGGGATTAGGTGTGATCTCTTGGTTTAGCAGGAAGCAATCCTGCGTAGCACTGAGTATAGCCGAAGCAGAGTATGTCACAGCTTGTTCTGCTAGTTGTGAGGTAGTATGGCTGAGGAAGCTATTGTTAGATTTATTTGATCTCTAGTTGGATGCTACTTGCATCTATTGTGACAACCAGAGTTGTGTGAAGTTGTCAGAGAACCCAATGTTCCATGACAAGTCAAAGCATATCGATATCAAATATCACTATATCAGGGATATGGTGCAGAGAGGAGTAGTGAAGCTCCAGTATGTTGCGATGGATGCGCAAATTGCAGATGTGTTGACAAAACCACTAGCCAGAGTGAAGTTCGAGTACTTCAGATCGAGGTTCCTTCCAAGGGGAAGTGATGAGTCCAAAAGACAGATGCACATGGGATTTTCCGACATGGTTGTAGATGTGTTCTCCCATGGTTGTGATGTAATTGCCGATCTTTTTCGACATAGTTGTAGATGTTTTCTCCCATGGTGAAAAAGTAAGGGCTGGAGCCTTCCCCGAATGGTGGTAGATGCGTTCTCCCATGTTGGTGGTGTAAGTGTTGTATGATGTGCATTTGGGATGTGCTCCGTGGAGGATGAGATGATCTGAAGAGGATGATCATGTGATGATGATATGCATCAAGACGATGCTGTGATGATGATCAGGATGATCATGTGATGATATGTATCAGTATAATGCTATGATTATTAGGACGATTATGTGTGATGAGCATCAGGTCGATGCTCTAGATGTTGTGCATCAGGAGGATGTATTGTATGATGATGATCAGTATGATAATTTGCATCAGGATGATGCTCCATGCGAATAATATGATCAGTGGGATCATGAGTATCAGGTCGATACTCTGTGGCCGTGGACAGGTTGTGCAAGTAGCATAGAAAAGATCTTGGGAGATCCAATAGGTTGAGTTGTGTGCTCGTAAGAGTCCTGGGATGCTCTTTCGAGGTTTTGCTATAGGTAGCATAGAAAAGATCCTAGGAGATATGATAGGTTGAGCTGTGTGCTCGTAAAAGTCCTGGGATTCTCTTTCGAGGTTTTGCTACAGAAGGCATGTAATCATTCTTGGAGATCTGATAGGTTGAGCTGTGTGCTCGTAAAAGTCCTGGGATGCTCTTTAGAGATCTTGTAGGTTGCAAGACACTATTTTAAGGTTTTTCCTAACCACATGTAAAAGATCCTGGGAGATCCGATAGGTTGAGCTATGTGCTCGTAAAAGTATTGGGATTCTCTTTCGAAGTTTTGTGGTGGTCACATGTAAAAGATCTTGGGAGATCCGCTAGGTTGAGCTGTGTGCTCATAAAAGTCCTGGGATGCTCTTTAGAGATCTTGCAGGTTGCAAGATACTCTTTTAAGGTTTTTCCTGACCACATGTAAAAGATCCTGGGAGATCCGACAGGTTGAGCTGTGTGCTCGTAAAATTCCTGGGATTCTCTTTCGAGGTTTTGTGGTGGTCACATGTAAAAGATCATTGGAGATCCGATAGGTTGAGCTGTGTGCTCGTAAAAGTCCTGGGATGCTCTTTCGAGGTTTTGTTGATGCACATAATCAGTCCTGAGGATTCCACAGGATGGCCAGATCGTAGAGATGATGAAGACCTACAGGAGGCTAGGCCTACATCCAACATGAAAAAGGGCTGGCTCTGTAGAAATTCCTATGACGAGAAGAATTGAGAGATAGAACCAATGATCGAGATGACGAGTACATCAGCAGTGACGATGATACTCTAGTGATCCAATGACGATGATCCAACTCCAGTATTGAAGACTCGTGCCTATATGTATTGATGACTTGTGTCAAGAGAATACCTTCCTAGTTAAGAGGGAGTGTTGATGTATTTGTAACTTCAGAAGATATTCACTTGTATATTGTATGTATTACAATTGTACTTTATTGTAAGTGGCGTCATTTGTATTTAATGGGTTATTAGACAACCTTGGTGGGGTCAACCCTGTATGAGTCATGTGGGTTAAAGGGTTATTAGACCACCCTAGTGGGGTTGGCCCAGTAACAAGTGGTAATGGGTTATTAGACTCTCCTAAGGGAGGTCGGCCCAGTTAGAGTAAAAGGCAAGTCAAGTCATTGTATAAATAGAGAGTGTCTCTCTCTCATTATATTCATTCAAACACTCACTCACTTCGCATTAGTGAGGGAGAGGAGTAGCGCGCACAAGTGGAGGAGGAGCATCTACTAGGAGAATATATCTTGTTGTGGGGTTTGATCTTTGTGATCTTTGTATTGATGCTCATTCTATCTCTGAGGAAGTTGCGGGGTTTTTCACCTTCTTAGTTTTCCCCGGTGAAATGATTTGTGTCTCTTGTCTCTTGTGGTTGATATGTTGTACATGTTGTTCTTTTAGTTAATATCCTAGATCATATTGAATTAAATGATGAAAAACTAATGTCTCCTTCCCTAGATTAGTGCCACATGCATCAGTTAGACTTAGTTAGACTCATTTGACTAACATTTGACTATTTGTGACTACTACCACTGATTGGGTGATGTATCCAATGCTATCCAAGCCACACATTGAGGAGAATTCGAATTACCTTGGGTGAATTTGGATTTATTTGATTGTATTGAGTTTGTATTCAGTTTCACAGTGCTAGCTTACAACTGATGTATGATTATACTGCAGAATTTACCATTTCTGAGTTTATGAGTGAATATTGATTCAATTCTTCTTCTTCTTCTCTGCAATTATTGAGTGAGATTTGTGAGGTTTACTCTAGATGTGTGATCTATCCTATAAAATATCACATGGTATCAGAGATGTAGTCAACTATTCGAATCGAAGTAGCAACAGTTGCAATAATTCATTGAGCAATTGTCTTTCATTGAGCACTAGAAGCCTCTGGATCTCCACAACAATTCTTGGTGCAATTGTATTGAATTCACTGGAGAAATCCAGTGAGGTCTATCCAGGTGTGAAGGATCCAATCACATGTGCTCATTGTCCTAAGGCAATGTTCTCTCAATTTGGAGAAAATATCCATAAAAAAATTCATTTGTTTTGCAGGTTATTCGAAGTGATCTTGTAGTGGCAGCAATTTTGAAGTTCTCTGCAGTTGCAGCAGTTTCAAAGTTTTCTGCAGTTGCAACAGTTTCCTGTAGTTGCAGTAGTTTCTGTAGTTGCAGCAGTTTCCTGCAGTTGCAGTAGTGTTTTGCAGTTGCAGTAGTTTTCTGCAGTAGGAGCAATAGGTTCGAATTCAACAACAACTTCCATGTATATGGAAGGAGTTCCTTCTCTCTCTCCATTCAAATATGATGAGTGGAAACCAAAGATGATTGCATATCTGAAGAGACATGGTCTTTTTGATGTGTGTATTGGTGTTAAGAGATATTTTTATTCCTATGGTGAGGAGGTTGCTTGGCTAGATGCTTGTGATGGAGCCTTTGGATCAATATGTATCACTATGTATTCCAATATGCACTACCTCATTAATCTTGATGAACATCCAAGTGATATATGGACTAGATTAGATAGATTATTTGGAGAGCATAAGGAAGAGGATGATGCTATCCGTTTGGAGAACAAGCCCAGTGATACTCCCTTTAGTGCTCTCTGTAGTTATGGTCCGGCCTCCATCATCTTTCATGATGAAGTTGTTCAATCCTTGAAGAAGAAACTACATATTCAACACAGATTGAAGAAGATGCATAAGACATTCCTTTCTTTGCTTCTCTAGAAGTTGAAGACAGTTTCGAATTGTCTACTTCCCATGTAGCAGAAGCAGATGAAATTAACACTACTGATGGATTTGATCCATTTTTTAATTTGAATTCTGAGCAAGATATGTCAACTACTACTCTAGAAGTTGAAGAGGCTTTCGAAATCTCTACTTCCCATGAGCATGTTGATGTGCAAGATGATGATCTACTGTGTATTTTGGAGGTAAAATCAGATTTTGGAGTTGATGCATTCGCCCTCCTTGATCAAATGCTTCCTATGAACTTCTATTTGATCATTGGAACATGTTTTCACAGTTTCACAGAAGATGGAAGACACTACCATTCGCTTGGGTTCAAGTCTGAGGATTTTTTTTGTGATTTTGGTTTTGATTTCACCCCTGCTGGTTCAAAGTAGATCATACCATCTTTCAATTCTTGGAGCTGATTTGTGTTGGATTTTGTGCAACTTCGGAAGATATTATTCATTGTATTTTATTGTACTTTCATTGTACTTGTTTGTACCTCCTAAGGGAGATGAACCCTATGTAAACACATGAAAGAATCAATGTAAACCTTGGGGTGCAAAAGAAGAAAAGAAAATTATTAAAAATAAATTATTTATTGCCCCTAGGTGAAGTTGTCCCAGTTAGGGTATTTTTCATGTTTTCACTTGTATAAATAAGAGGCTAGTGCACCTCATTATGATTTATTCTCACACTTGACAATTGCACATCACTTGGGAGAGAGCAGAATTCGCACAAGCTAGTGGAGGATGCATATTTGGGGTTTCTACTTGTGGAAGACATTTTCACATTTTCTCTTTTATCATTTGTACTCTGATCTTGGGATTATCATCTCTATACAAAGGTTGCTGGGTTTTTAACAATTGGGTTTCCCAAGATAAACTTTGTGTCATTGTTTTGTGCTTTGTCTTTCTTCTAGTGATCTTGGTTATGCATTTATGTTTTTATGCTATGAATGTATGAAATTTTAACATGGTATCAAAGCAGTTCTAGAAGAAGCCATTGCCGAAACATTGTCAGAACCCTTCCGGAATTAGGGTTTCATCTTGCGAAGTCTTCACCCATCATTTTTGAGAAAAAGAGCCATAGGAATTTCGTTTTTGGAAAGGTGCATCTTTTGGTGAAGACGGAATTCAATTCCGAGAATTTTTAATTTTTGACCTAACTCTGTGGCTGCAGCAGAATTAGGGTTTCAGTTTTAACTCATTTATCTCCACATATTTGGACCAGCCCACCCTCAATTCAACTCTCCTTGGTAAGGCGCATTTATCTATGGTTTGAGATTTTCAAATTATCAACTTTCATTTTTGACCTAGCTCCTGCTAGGGTTTTTGAACTAGATCTGTAGTCAAGATGATTGGGATGAAGGCTGAAGATAGAAGAAGTTCATCCACTACTGATATAGAATAAGATCATCATCACAAGAGGAAAAGGAATGAAGATCACGCAGAATTTCTATTCATATCAGCATTATCAGGTACTATTCCCACCACTAGTGACACTTGGCTCATAGATAGTGGTGCATCTAGACACATGACAGGTTATAAAGAGAATCTTTCAGAATTAGTTGAGAAAGATTCAAATATTTGTGTTGTACTTGGAGATGATGCAAATTACACTGTGAAGGGATCTGGAGCCACCACCCTTCAACTAGAATCAAATGATACATTACGTCTGAGTGATGTACTCTATGTACCTGGATTGAAAATAAACCTTGTCTCCATCTCAGCCTTGGAGGACAAGGGATATAAAGTAGCTTTCTCAGAAGCGAAAGTCCTTTCTTGGAACAAGAACTCAAGCATGAGCACAACCAAAGTTATTGGCATAAGAGAAGAGAGCCTATATAGACTAAACACTCCACCAGTCCAAGCCCTAATACATGATGCTGCAATTATGGGCGAGGTATGGCATAGAAGGTTAACTCATCTAAACTATCAAGCTCTACCAGTTCTGAAGAGTATTGTGACAGGTCTGGGCTCCAGGTAGACCATGACGGGACATGTAGCGGATGTGCACTTGGCAAGAATGCCAAGAAATATTTTCCATATAGCGAGAGTAGATCCAAAGGGATTTTGGATCTAGTACACTCTGACTTGTGCGGGCGTATGACAGTTGTGTCATTGGGTGGATATCATTACTATATCACCTTTATTAATGATTACTCACGGAAGACTTGGATATACTTTCTCAAGTCAAAAGAATCCGATGAAGTGCTCAACAAGTTCAAAGAGTTTAAAGCACAACTTGAGAATCTGTCAGGAAAGATGATCAAGATTTTGAAATCCGATAACGGTGGAGAATATACCTCTACAGAATTCAATGATTTCTGCAAGGAAGCAGGAGTTAAGAGGGATCTCACAGTTCCCTACAACCCTCAACAAAATGGGGTTGCAGAAAGAAAGAATCGTACAATTGTGGAGGAATCCAAAGCTATGATACATGACCAGAGTCTTCAAATGTTCTTGTGGGAAGAAGCATCTAGAACCACTATATATGTACAGAATAGATGTCCACATAAGATATTGAAGAGTGTAACTCCAGAAGAAGCGTTCACAGGTGTGAAACCAGAAGTGGGGCATCTCCGGATCTTTGGTTGTCTAGTCTACATCCATGTGCCCAAGGAGAAAATATCCAAGCTAGAACCTTCAGGCAAGAAGGGAACCTTTGTGGGATACAGTGAGTCTTCAAAGGATTATAGAATCTACATCCCAAGATCCACACAGATCGAAGTCAGTAAGGATGTGACCTTTGAATAAGAGATGGCTGTCAGAAAAGGCAGAGGATCAGATATGGAGATCGATGATGAAGAAATGCTAGAGCCAAAAGAGATGAGATCATCTCCCCCTGTAGTTAATAGGGATCTAGCAGAAAAGGATGGACCTATCGATCCCATAGATCCAATTGATATCCCCAGAGATGTTGCAGGTTGGAAAAGACCTAAATGGGCACAACAGACACTGCAGGATGCAGAGGGGCATGAAGATCCACATGGCGCTTCTAGAGAAAGAAAAAGACCTCAGATGTTCTCTAGTTATGTGGGACTGATGAGAAACATTATTGATTCAGAACCCACCACTTACGAAGAATCATCCAAACATCAAGTTTGGAAGGATTCCATGATGGAAGAATATCAGTCCATCATGAAGAATGATGTGTGGGAAGTTGTGCAGAGACCTGAGGAGAAGTCAGTAGTGACTTCTAAATGGCTTTACAAGATCAAGCATGGAGCAGATGGTAGTGTTGAGAAATACAAGGCCAGATTTGTAGCCAGAGGATTCTCTCAGAAAGAGGGAGTCGATTATGATGAGACATTTGATCTTGTGGTTCGATATACTTCTATCAAATCCATTATTGTTATTGCTTCAGCTATGGGATGGAAGTTGCATCAGATGGATGTGAAGAAAACCTTTCTCAATGGTGTTATTGAGGAAGAAGATTACATCGAACAACCAGATGGGTTTATTGTCCAAGGAAATGAGCCTCATGTATGTAGATTGAAAAAGGCACTGTATGGGCTCAATCAAGCACCTCGTGCTTGGTATGGATGAATATACAGACTCCTAGTAAGCTTGGTATTTTCCAAGAGCGATGCTGACCCCAACCTTTACTACAAGGTTGTGGATGATGAGCCATTGATTTTGGTATTATATGTTGATGACTTGTTTCTCACAGGAAATGAGAAACTTATTGTATGGAGTAAGAATAATCTCGCCTCTGAGTTTGAAATGAAGGATCTTGGATTGATGCACTACTTCTTAGGATTAGAAGTATGGAAGAGGAAGAAAGATATTTTCCTAGGACAAGGAAAATACACCATTGATATATTGAAGAGATTCGGGATGTTGGACTGCAAGTCCATGGCTACTTCGATGGATGCAAATTGGAAGAAGTTGAGAGATTCTACTTTAGATTCTGATTTGATTGATCCCACCATGTATCGCTAGTTGATTGGGTCATTGATGTATCTGAACAACACCAAACCGGATATATGTTTTGCTGTGAATGCCCTTAGTCAGTTCATGTGTGAACCAAGGCATATTCACTGGATTGCTGCAAAACCTGTTCTCAGATACTTACATGGCACTGTGGGATATGGATTGAAGTATGCTTCAGATTGTGACGTGAGATTGCATGGGTTTATAGACTTAGATTGGGTCAAATGTGTTGCAGATCGGAAGAGTACTTTTAGATGTTGCTTCAATTTGAGTTCTGCAGTTATTTCCTGGTGCAGCAGGAAGCAGAACTCAGTAGCACTCAGTACTGCAGAGGCCGAGTACATGGTTGCTAGCACAACAGCTCGAGAAGAAGTTTGGCTTCGTAAACTCCTGGCAGGATTGTTCGACTAGATTCCAGAGCCGACCATGATTCACTGTGATAACCAGAGCTGTGTGCAGATGTCAGTGAATCCTATATTTCACAACAGGTCGAAGCATATCGAGATTCGATATCACTTCATTCGTGATATGGTGCAGAAAGGTGCGGTCGAGTTACAGTATGTGCCGGCAGATGACTAGAATGCATATGTTCTCACCAAGGCACTTCCCAGGGTTAAGTTTGAATACTTTTGTGGAAGACTTGGAGTTGAAGAGAATGTGTCCCTCCTTGAGAGGGAAAGATGACATTGAGATGCTTTCCCTGCTTTGCCTAGGTACCTTCTTCAATCCATTTACTCATCCAGATATGGGATAAATCCCATAGGAAGATGAGTAGGATAGTCAGTAGTTGGTCAGGTTCACATTTGTGCCTCTGCAGTCCAGTTACTAAGCCAGATATGGGAGAAATCCCATAGGTTGATGAGTAGGAAAGTCAGTAGTTGGTTGTGTGATTGCACAGGTACCTCTTCAGTCTTGGTACTCAGCCAGATATGGGATAAATCCCATAGGCAGATGATTCAGACAGTCAGTAAATGGTTGTGCACATTTTCTCATGTGAGATCTCATCCAGGTATGGGAGGACCCCATCGACAGATGAGACAGATAGGTAGAAAATGATATAGCAGAGATGGAATAGCTGATAATCTCAGATATCCAGGATTGAGTGATTCCCCTGGATCCAGGATTGAGTGATTCTCCTGGACTCACCGAAGGATTGGTGAAGATATATCAGATATTCAGTATTGAGAGATTCTCCTGAATGCATGATTGAGTGATTCTCCTGAATCCACGATTGAGTGATTCTCCTGGACACATTGAAGGAATGGTGAAGATATATCATATATTTAGGATTGAGAGATTCTCCTGAATCCAGGATTGAGTGATTCTACTAGAATCACCGAAGGACTAGTGAAGATGTATCGGATATTCAGGATTGAGCGATTCTCTTGAATCGAGGATTGAGTGATTCTCCTGGACCCACCGAAGGAATGGTGAAGATGATGCATAACGACACTTCTCGATGGACTGAGACTGTGTGGACAAAATTCAGTATGTATATAGATGATGGAGACAGAATGCATGTACAAGATGAAACCCAGATGATCTTGATGCAGATGAAGACCGAAGAATACCTTCCTCGTTGAGAGGGAGTGTTGGATTTTTTGCAACTTCAGAAGATATTATTCATTGTATTTTATTGTACTTTCATTGTACTTGTTTGTACCTCCTAAGGGAGATGAGCCTTATGTAAACACTTATGTAAACACATGAAAGATTCAATGTAAACCTTGGGGTACAAAATAAGAAAAGAAAATTCTTAAAAGTAAATTATTTATTGCCCCTAGGTGAAGTCGGCCCAATTAGGGTATTTTTCATGTTTACACTTGTATAAATAAGAGGCTAGTGCACCTCATTATGATTCATTCTCACACTTGACAATTGCGAATCACTTGGGAGAGAGCGGAATTCGCACAAGCTAGTGGAGGAAGCAGATTTGGGGTTTTTACTTGTGGAAGACATTTTCACATTTTCTCTTTTATCATTTGTACTCTAATCTTGAGATTATCATCTCTATACGAAGGTTGCTGGGTTTTTCCCAATTTGGTTTCCTAATATAAACTCTGTGTCACTGTTTTGTGCTTTGTCTTTCTTCTAGTGATATTGGTTATGCATTTATGTTTTTATGCTATGAATGTATGAAATTTTAATAATTTGAAGTCCAAGCCGTCACCATTATGTCATGGTTCAATTGGTTTTGATCTCACCCCTGTTGTTTCAAAGGAGATCACAAGAAACCATCTACAATACATGGTATCAGGAAATATTATTTCAAAAGGTGTTGCAAACCAAGAGTTGAAACTCTATGAGTTCTCTCACTTTCTACCTTTCTCCAAACAGTCTTCTCTTCACACACATGCAAATGAAGAGAGCAGGCTATGGCATGAAATATTTGGGAATCTCAACTACAAGTACATGCAAGATATGCACACTCAAGATATGCTTTAAGGACTACCCAATATCAAGTTTTCCCAAGGAACCTGTAAATGTTGCTTGAATGGAAAAGATCTAGCAAAGAATGTTGAGAAAGAGAAGATTCACAAAGAAGAGTGAATGCTAGATCTAGATCCACAAGAACCTCAAGATCTAGCACCTAATGATCCACTGAATGTTTTGGAGGTAAAATCAGATTTTGTAGGTGATGCATTCGCCCTCCTTGATCAAATGCTTCCTATGAAATCGTATTTGGTCATTGGCACATGTTTTTCATAGTTTCACCGAAGATGGAAGACACCATCATTCGCTTGGGTTCAAGTCTCATGCATATCCTTGTGATTTTGGTTTTGATCTCACCCCTGTTGGTTCAAAGGAGATCATAAGAAGCCGTCTATCAATTGTTGGATCTAATTTGAAGTCCAAGCCACCACCATCATGTATTAGTTCATTTGGTTATGATATCACCTATGTTGGTTCAAAGGAGATATCAAAGAACTACATACACATTCATGGAGTTGATTCTACCTCAGTTGGTTCAAATCACATGCTCCATAATGATCTTCATATTTTTGGATTTGTTCTCACCATGCTTGGCAAGAAGAGAAAGTTCAGGAAGCCTCTAGATTTGCTTGCATCCATTGTTGGAGAACTCAAGCACATGTTTTTGGAGCATGATCCACTTCTTCCCAAGAGGAAGATAAATCTTTTTGAAGAAATGCTAGATCCAGATCCACAAGAACTTTAAGATCTAGCACCTGACAATGAAGATGAGTGAATGGAAGATCCAGATCCAGATCTACAACCTACAGATCCTCCTCTTCCTAGAGGGGAATTCACTACTCTTAGATCTGCCAGAGATCTTGTTGGTGATCCACTTGGTCAAAGGAGAACCAAATAAGATTTTTGGAATGGAAGGTTTCATCCTTCTCACATTACTGATCCATTTCTTGCCGATAGATCTTTCTTCAGTGGAGAAGTCCACTTACCTTTTGGGGTGAATGATGTACATGATTGATTATCCTACCACAATCTCGCTTTATTTATTTAGATTGCTGTACATGGTGACCTTTGGTATCAGTTACCAGGGCCCTACTAGTTTTCAGTTATGTGTTTCCTCATAATCCAACTTCCGGGGGCGGTGGGGGGGGGGTGTTGGAATATTCTCACCATCATTTTTATATTTGCATGCATGCAGTCATCAGTATGGTAGTCTCCCGAGAACCTAGAGATTATTTTCAACCCATTGGAACCTGTTTTTATCCCTCAGTAGCCCTCCTACCTACCTAGTGCACCTTTTTCTGCTCACTTGGATGACAAATGCACCCTACTACACACTCTTGGATTCCAACAGTTAGTTCTTGCATTGATTGCACAGTTTATGCATTGATTGCTCAATTTAACTGCCTGTAGCTTCGAGTTGTCTATATTGGAGTGCCACTTGACTACTGACAGTCTCTCATGTGCCCACCTTGGAGTCTCCTTCCATAGATTAGTGCCACATGCATCAGTTAGACTCGGTTAGACTCATTTGACTGAAATTTGAATATTTGTGACTACTACCACTAATTGGGTGATGTCTCCAATGTTGTCCAAGCCACACATTGAGGAGAATTCGAATGAACTTAGGTGAATTCGAATTCATTTGATTGTATTGAGTTTGTATTCAGTTTCACAGTTCCAGCTTACAACAGATGTATGATTATACTACATATTTTACCATTTCTGAGTTTAAGAGTGAATATTGATTCAATTCTTTTTCTTCTTCTCTGCAATTCTTGAGTGAGATTTGTGAGGTTTACTCTAGCTGTGTGATCTATCCTGTAAAATATCACAATAACAAGATCTCATGTGCAATGGATTACTGGTTGGACAACATACTGAAGGGATACATTACGAAATTTGTCATTGACACTATCAAGTCATATAGTGCAGCAGAAAGAGAGTTCTTCGAAGGTCCATGCAGTAAGTACTTGAGATCCTTAAACCTGTCGATCAAGAAGCTACTTTATGAAAAAGGGGTGATGCGAATGGAATTTGATGAGCAGAGTGATTGTGCGTAGTGGAAATGGGTATTGAATGGAGGAAGGTTTGGATGAATACATGGAATGAGTTGAAATGATAAGGGGAGAAGAAAGTGAGACGAATGAAGAGTGTGGGTTCCTGTGAAGTGGGAGAATATTTGGGTCAAACAAGAGAAAGCGAACTACGACAGAGAGAGAGGGTTGCAGTGCGACCGAAAGAACAAACTACAAACTAGTACCACAACTTGACGAAGATTCTTGCGATGAGGAAGAAGAGTACCAAATCATTGCCAAGGAAGAAGAATTTGCAGATCCATTCTAGACCCAAGGCCGCGACATACCCACGACCTTGCATACATCTCCCGAGACTGAGGTAAGACACAGTAATTCTTCAAAAAATGTCCAATCAATTCAGAGTAGTGGAAATAGTTAGAATAATAGTCCACTAAGTGGAAAGGCTCCAAGTAGTGGTCCATTACTAGTAAGTGAGCCAAAACCCCAGAGGTCTAGAATGGTTGGGGATGACACGAAGTTACCTATTTTCAATTGGAATGGGTTAGAAAACCCAGAACAAAACTGGTTTTTATGCAATGCATTATGGACATTAAAACAATTACAGGACGATAACGTCAAATTAGCGAAGTTAATTACGACCTTTAGGGGTCGCTCCTTAGACTGGTTTATGAAATTTTCAGAAGTTACTGGTACTTAAATAGAAAAGACCTTAGCATAGGTTAAGGAAGGATTGAAAATTGAATTTAAGAAACCAGAGTCTGAATCACAATGTATTACTAAATTGAAAGAGATTAACAAGCACGGAATGAATCCGTTTGGTATTTCGACTAGAGGTTTAAGACTTTGATGGCTCGTGCAAGTTTTCTGATGAATGATCTACATCATAAGGAGTGGTTTATTGCCGCTTTATTACCGCACATCAGAATTCTATTAATGCAACAAAAAATTCCAACCAAAACGGAAGCCTTAGAGTTGGATATGAAGCTAGAAGCATCACCTGTCGGAGATACTGGAGTTGGTATGGCTCAAATCTAGTTGCAGTTAGTGAACTTATCTATTCAGATTCAAGATATCAACAATGGAAAAGAAAAGAGGGATGTGTGGTGCACTAGATGCAAGGAAGAAGGTCCCTCTAAAGACCAATGTATGACATTTCATGATTATCTCAATGCTGGAAATCCTAGTCCATTAAATCTTGGGACGGGTGTATGGTGCAGAATTTTCCAGACTCAGGGACATAGAATATAAGAATGCTATCTATTGTAGAAAATGGTAAGTACTCCTAAGAAATTATGGTGTAAGTTCTGTCAGTCCATCGGACATGATGAGAAGAATTTTCAAGCATACCAGTTGCTCACAAAGCAGATTGCAGACACATTCGTCATGATGAAGGGAGAAGATTAGGATGAAAGAAGTAATGTACAGTTCAATCAACCGCAAGGTGGATTCAGAGGCCATGGACGAGGAGGATTTGGTAGAGGAAGAGGACAAGTAATATGCTATAATTGTGGAACTCCCAGAGATTATGCTAGAGAATGATCGAATCCTACTTAGACCGACACGTATTGTAGGGCATTAGACCATACCATAGAAGATCATCTACAGCTTATATCAAAGTTGCAGGTGAAGCAGAATCAAAATATGAATCAGAACCAGAATGTACAAAATATTTCAGCAGAACCACGATTGAAGCAACCTATTGTCATTTTAGTAACAAGAGGTGGAGCTACAATAGGTGTTGATAAAGGAAATCATAGTAATCAGTGGGACCCGAGGGTGAGACCAGTAGTTTAGAAACCACCACCATTTGATGTGTCAAAATAAAAGGGGGTTTTATTTTAAGCTCGAGATGAATTTATGAAGGGTGCACCAATACCCTCCCTGCTACTAGCATTTGAGGGACGACTGGTGTATGATATGCCACCTCGCTTTGACCAATCTATATCAAAGAAGACTCCAGGAAAGGTAAGTTCCCTGCACAACTTTTTGAAGAGTTGCTTAGCTTTGATTAAAGATGAAAATGCACTAAGGGAATTGCACAAGTTGATAGGAGAATATGAGGTAGAGATAAGACAAGAAATAGTCATAAATCATGTTTAGAAGAAAACAAAGCCTGGTCGTGAACTACGACTTAATGCGTAGATTGGTGACTAAGACATGGATTTTGTTATTTTAGATCTGGGTTCAGATGTAAATATTCTAACTAAACAGGCATGGGAAAATATGGGGAAGCCGAAGTTAGTATGGTCTCCCATTTAGTTGTGGTTGGTGAATCAACATAAAGTTATACCATTTGGTAGAATGGTTGGTGTTCCCATTGAAGTGGAAGGATTGCGTACTTTTGTAGACTTCGAGGTTATAGAGATTGTTGATGACACTAACCCATACCTTGTGTTGTTGGGAATTTATTGGGCTATTAAAAATCAAACCATTATCAACTTTAAAAGGAGAATGTCGTCGTTTGAAAATGATGAGATCAAAGTTATTGCACCACTGGACCCGCTAGAAGGATATAGGTATGTTGAACTGGTCAAAGAAGATTATGATGCTCGTGATTTAGATAATACATATAATGCATCATCTAGGATAAACAAATATATTAATCCTACAGTAGATGGTACGCTCATTTGGCAGAGCATTAACTCCTGCTCATCTGACTCTGGAAAAGCTCTTGAGAACTGGCAGAATAAATTGTATGAAGTTTCAATGTGAAGATGTGCCCATGTTACAAAGTCACTACGTTGGGTTGGTAAAGAGGTATGTGACATTCCTATTTATGAAGGTTTACCTAAATTAGATAAGTTTATTGATGGATTTGAAATTAAGGTACCAGAACAACAAATATTGTTAGCATTGGATGTATCCTTGAAAGCAACACTGGCAAGATGGTGGGATGTTCATAAGCAGTCTATAACCGGTTGGTCACAGTGCCGAAGATATTTAGAAAACTAGTTTGGTGAATGGATTCCATATGTTGGAGAAAAGTACACTGGGCCCACTATCCCTGCAGATCATCTAGCTACCTGTAGTGCAATTTGGAAAAATATACCCAAGCAAGAGTGGGTACACATGTTCATTCATACACTTGATACTATACCAAGGAATTGGTATACATTGTTGGAGATGTGACAAGGAACTGTAGAATGGGACAATTTGGCCATGAGCTTCAAACATACATTTAATTATGAGGATTAAAGTCCAACAATAGATGTGGCTTTGTAGGCTATTAAGACAAATATTTTCGAGGAAATCCCAGGACCAGTGTCTAATTTTCTGCAGTGGACTGCGATAGTAGAAAAAATGATGGAGTGCTATAACATCAACGAAGGACTAGAGGACAATGATCCAAGAGATATTCATATTCCATAAACTAAAGGAAGCTGTGATTTGAAGGGACCAAATATTTCATTTAACAAATTTCTGAAGCCGTTGAAGATTAAAAAGGTAAATATTGGTTCTCCTAAAAATCCTAAGTTCGCGAATATTGGAGACTATTGCGATGATGAAATGGTGGGTAAGATTACTGACTTGTTACATGAGTTTCAAGATCTGTTTCCTAATAAGTTTTCAGAAATGAAAGGAATTGTTGGTGACTTGGGATAAATGAAGATTCCATTGAAACGAGGTTCCAAGCCAGTCAAGCAAAGGTCGTACAAATTGAATCCAGGGTATAAGGAAAAAGTTAGAGCAGAGCTCAATATAATGCTTGATGCAGGTATCATTGAGCCTGTTGAAGAGTCAAAGTGCATCGGTCCTATTGTATCTCAAGACAAGAAGGTCGATGAGATTCAAATTTGTGTAGACTTAAGGAAATTGAATGATTCTTGTATACATCATCCTTTTCCAACTCCATTTATAGATGAAGTGCTTGAAAGTGTCGGAGGTGAAGAAGCGTACTACTTTATGGATGGATTCTCTGGTTATAATCAAATAAATATTGCCAAGGAGGATTGACATAAAACCACTTTTCCGACATAATGGGGTTGCTTCCAATATACGGTAATTCCCTTTGGCCTAAAGAATACTCTTGCAATTTTTTAAAGGGTAGTTGTTGTATCATTTAAAGGATTCATTCATAAGTTCTCAGAAGTTTATTTTGATGTTGGACAGTGTATGGTTTGCTTAAGAATCACATAGAGAGCTTAAGGTTGATGTTAGAACGCTGTAGACAGTATCAGATTTCTTTGAATTTGAAGAAATGTATATTTTGTGCCCCGTTTGGTATACTATTGGGTCATGTAGTCTGCAAGCAAGGTTTTTGGTGGATCCTACAAAGATTGTCATTATAGTTGATCTACCTCTGCCTACTTTAGTTCAAAAATTGAGAACAACTCTGGGTCACACAAGGTATTACAGGAATTTTATCAAAGGCTATGCTTAAATTACAACGCTGATGGAAAAATTGCTCAAGAAGCATTCGGAATTCCAGTGGAATGAAGAATGTCAGCATAGCCTCGACATGTTGAAGGATAAAATGGTTACAAAACCTATATTGGTATTTCCCGATTGGAAAAAATAATTTGATGTGCATGTCGATGCTTCATCTGTCGCTTTGGGCATGGTGCTCACTCAGCTAGGAGAAGGTTCTATTGATCATCCTATTGCATTTGCTAGTAGAAAGTTGTCCACAACAGAAAGAAATTATACTATGACAGAGCAGGAAGGGCTCTCCATGGTTTATGCCTTGCAAAATTTTAGGCATTATCTGCTAGGAGGTCACTTTAAGATGTTTACAGACCATTCTACCTTAAAGTACCTCATCAAAAAGCTAGTGATGGGGGGGTATATCTGTAGTTGGTTAATGTTATTTCAAGAATATGATTTTGAGATCATTGTCAAGCCAGGAAGGCTGAATGTGGGCCCTAACAATCTGTTGAGGTTGGAAACAGGAGAAGAGTCAACTAGTTTAGAAGAGAACCTTCCAGATGCCCAGCTCTTTTCGCTAAGAATGGTCAATGAGTACTTTCAAGATATTGTAACATTTTGTCTACAGGTGTAGCACCAGAAGGATATACAACTATGTAGAAGAAGTAGCTAGTTGCTAAATCAACACATTATCAATTGATAGCCAGTCAATTGTACAAGTTAGGATGGGATGAGGTATTGTGTCGCTGTGTTTTGGAGCACGAGAGACCAATCATATTATCCGAGGCTCACAACGGAGATGTGGGAGGCCACTATGCAAGAAAAGATACAGTGCATAAAATATTAAGAGCAGGTTTATGGTGGCATACCCTTCATAAAGATGCTAAATAACACTGTCAGAACTGTGACATATGACAAAGAATTGGAAAGCCATTGAGGAGAGATGAAATTCCCTTAATACCTTAAGCTACGGTGTAGGTCTTCGACAAGTGGGCCGTTGACTTTGTGGGTCCAATAAACCCAACATGAACAAGGATTGGTGTAAGTTATATTATAATTGCGATTGATTATTTGACACGATGGGATGAAGCTGCACTAGTACGGGATTGCACTGCCGTGATTGGCTTAAGGTTTCTATTTGAGAATGTCATCACCAGGTTTGGTTGGCCCCTAGTTTTATTAAGTGATCAGGGTGCACATTTTTTAATAATATTATAGAGGCACTTACAAAATAATTTCAGATCTACCATAGAAAAAGTAATCCATACCACCTGTAGGAAAACGGGGCTATCAAAGCGTTCAATAAGATTATGGAACATGCATTAACAAAAGTTTGTAATGTGAACCACGACGACTGGGACTTGATAGTTCCTGAAATTTTGTGGGATTATAGAACGATGTGTAAGAAGTTAATGGGTTAGACGCCTTTAAGAATTGCTCCTAGTTTAAGAATTGTCACTTTCATTGGTATGTATGATATTGGTGCTGTCAAAGAAAGGTTGTCGTAGTTACTACATCTAGAAGAGGATCGATTTGTCGTAGGATTTCATCAACAGGTGCAGAAAGACTGAGAAAAGGCATCGAGGTCACTTGTGTTGAAGTTTACATGTCCTTGTATAGGGCTGTCGCAGGTTTCTGGAAAGCCCAACCTTATAGTCTTGTCGATGATTTTCTGGAAACCCCAAGTTAATTTCCTATCGAAGTAGTTCTATCGGGGTTCTTTCTATCGAAATCTATTTTTTCAATTGGAAACCCAACTTGTGTTTTTGTTGAAGTCATATATTATTTGGGAGTTGGAGGTTTGTCGCAGTCCTCTCTGTGAAAGTGTAAAAAATTATCAACCTGTCGAAGTTGTAGTTGATGAGAATTTATTGTTGATTTTATGATGGGTTTAGTGTGGCATTAGTGCGATTTTTGTATTAATTGTCGAAAAGAATGAAGCATGTGTATAGATCCACGACTTCCACCATCGTGATTGTAAGGATTGAGTACATTCAATTCGCATTGGGAATGATAGAAGGAACGTACGAGGGGATTGGATTTAAAATTCCATCACTCTCTTCGTCGAAACTCATTGTTGCTTTAGTGTTGATGTGCATTGTGCATACCAGAGATTGAGTTGAGTCCATAGTAAGAGAATTCGGTGTACAAGAATAGTAAATATGAAGGTTGATTTATTAGCAGCTAGTGAGGTTCAAGGCTCCATCGAAGAAGTCCTTATGCATGGCTCTATCCCAATCAGTCATGAGTAGCTGGAATTCATCTCCCCGCACATTCCTGTGAATGTGTTGAGGAAGACACAAAAAGCGAATCAGCCCAATCCAGAGATGCCAATGAAGGAGAGCCATGATGCTAAAGCATCTGCATCTGGCTCTGCGACTATTTTTCCAGAATATGTTTTGCCACACCAAAATAATGCGCAACCTATAAAACTACCAAAGAATGCTCGGTATCAATTAGTGATAGTTCCAGTTCTGAAGGGTGTCCTTGTTGAAGGAGACATTCTGAAAAACATTTACAACCAATCTTACGCGTACCATGACATTGCAAAATCCCCCAAGTTCAATTACAAAAGTTATATGCGAACCATTGCTACGACCGAAGGTGCGCCGTTGGAGCATGAACCAATGCAGTGGGCTATTGGACTAAAGAGAGCCGGTCTTTTATCACTGTTTCACATTCCACATTTTGGTCGAATTGCGGAATCCAAAGCATTTGTGAAGGAAATGTTGTTATGATTCCATGGTGGATATCTGTGGCTGGAGAGCAAGGTGTCAATAGATACTGACTTAATATACAAACTTATAGGGTTTCCTAAGGCTGTGATGGACCCTTCTCAATATTTTGTGGGAAAGGAACAAGACCGGGAGTTGGTGGGAAAGATGAAAGAAAAGTACAATTTGTCAAAGAACAATCATGGGTTCGACATGGCCTCCATCAACGACCAGGTAGCTCGCTTTGTTGTGAAGTTGTTGGTGACCAAGATTCTAAGAAAGGTTTGACCAAACCAATTTACTATGTCTGTCATTGGTGCCACGTAGAAGTGCACCCAAGGAGTATAAATGAACTGGGCGACATTTGTACTCAATGAATTTCTTGTTGATTGTGTGGATGCACAAGAAAATGGAAGCCCCTTCACTTACTCTTGGCTCTTACTGTTAATTTTGTTTGTAGGTTGGGAAGTGTTGTTGCAGCAACACCCCCCCCAAAATTTTGTACATATTGGGGCCCCTCCTCTTCATTTTTGTAGAAAGTTTGCCTAAGAAGCCATCCCAGCCGTTAGCTGTGTTTTCAACATAAAACCTTGTTTCCCAACTGAACATCTTGCCATCAATCTTTCCATTTTTTTTTTTCCCCAAGGAACCAAAAGGGAACTTAGATTTTTTTCCAATGTTTCAGAGTCTCTCGAGCTATCTCCCCACAATCGCGGAAGCCAAACGCAAAACTCTCCCGAAAGAAAACTTAGAATTTTTTCGATTGGAAGGCTGCAGAAACCATTGGGCAATGCCTCCCGAAACGGCGGAGCCCTTCGCTCAAGCCTTCCGCGACCGCGGAAAGATTCCGGTTTTTCTCCCGAAATGGTGGGACTCATTCGCATTACTCTTCCGAAGAAGACTTAGAATTTTTCGATTGGAAAGCTGCGGAAACCATTGGGAAATGCCTTCCGAAACGGCGGAGTCCTTCGTTCAAGCCTTCCGCAACCGCGGAAAGATTCCGGTTTTTCTCCCGAAATGACGGAAGTCTTTTGCATAACTCTCCCGAAAGAAGACTTAGAACATTTTTGACCGTTCGCGGAGAGATTGGGGTTTTCTGTCCAAAACGGCGGGAACAGTTTGTGAAACCCTTCCGAAACTCGAAAGAGAACTTAGAAGCTTTCATTGAAAATTTGCGGAAACCTTCGAAAAAAGTTTCCCGAAATCCCGCGGAGGAATTCATGATTTGCTTCCGAAACTATCGAAAGATTTAGATTTTTCTTTTACGGGGGCTTCCGGCTTTCTCTCCCGAAACCACGGGAGCTTTCGGGCTATCCTCCCGAAACGGTGGAAGCCAATCGCTTAAATCGCTCGGAAGAGGCCTTTGAAAGGATTCTGGGATGATTTGCGGAAGAATATAAGATTTGCTCCCGAAATGGCGGGAGCCATTCGTCTAAACCGCCCGAAAAGAATTAGAAAATTCTTTGATGAAGCGATCGCAGAAGCTGCTGGTAAATCCCTTCCGAAACTAGCGGGAGCCTTCGCCATATCTTCCCGAAAACCCACGAGACTTGGAAAGTTTTTGATTTGCGGAAACCCTTCGCAAATAGCTCCCGAAACGGCGGAAGGCTTGGATTTTCCCTTCCGCGACGCGTCCCGAAACGGCGGAAACTTTCCCTCCATCCTTCCGCAACGGCGGGTGTGACTCGCAGGATGGTCCCGCGAATGGCGGTCGCACGCAGATCGAAACATTTTGACGTGACCGCTACGGGCGACGAATTTAAGCCGCATTTTAATTGTGCCACCCACCAAATTGAATGCTCGCACGTGCCTGTTCTGTTTAAATAGGCGGTGGGGGTACGAGCCAACGCATTGTTAATTTTCCAATCTGGATGATTTGTTGGACACCGCGCAAACCGCTCCAGCTCAGATTGCTCAACCACGTTCACGGCCACCTCAGTTAGCATTTTTCGTCGGTGCCAGGTAGGATCTTAACTGTAAATCTGTCCCCCTACACGTAGTGTTTTGCTATTGGGTTAGCTTTCTTTTGAAATTGATGGGCATTGGTGGGGTTTTGACGAGCAAAATGCCCATCATGGGCGATTTTGCCCATCAAATACAGTTGAATCAAGTTCTTCTCGTCTATAAAGCAGAAACAGGATAAACATTGGTGGGTAGACGGTTAAACTTGTTCCATTTTTTGTTTTTCCCGGGCCGCGTGCCTCGTCATCTATGAAAAATTGCCGAAGCCCCATGGACGTTGCATGTCCCCGGCCGAAAGATTAAGCCACAAAGCCCCGTGCCTTTTCGTAAACTTCGGTTCTAACGTAACCTCTACCCATTTCAAATCTTAAGACCGGCGCCATGGCCCCTGTTCAAACCCCATGAGCACTTAAGTTACGCCAGCCAAGACCCGAAACTGTAGCCGCCCGAACCTTTTCATCAGTGTGTCTCCGACGCCATCACCCTCGCTCAAACTAAAACTTCCCATAGAATACCTCGGCCAGTGCCGTGAAAAACAATAGCATTCGGAGCCCTCGCCGGGTCGTAACTGCGAAAGTGGCTTCCTGTTCCGTCACATTGTCTCTCCGACTCGAGTCTCCCCGCCATTAGCCTTTCCAGCCGCAGTGATAACAAAAGACACCTTCTTCCCTAGGGCTGAACCGAAAGCCCACTGCTTCCGCAACTCGCCTATCGATCCGAGAGCAAAATGTGTCCGCGACATAGCCTATCCCCTCAGGAGCATCCCAAACCCATCCTTTGAAGAGATTCAAATGTTTCAATTTATGTTTCATGTTGAAATAGTGTTTTGCTTCCTAAATATACAGCTTCATTGTACTTATCTTATTGATATATTAAAACAATGATGCTCTCTGTTAAAACCTCACAGTATGTTGCTCAAAGTGACTTGTATATGGATGTTATCAGGGATAAGTCAAGATGCCGAAAACCGGTAAGAAGAAGGCAAAGATGACAGAAAAGAAACCTGCCCCTCTTAAAACTGAAACTTCACTCCAAGACACTAGGTGCACCACTGGTGTCCCTCCAGAAATCAGATGGGGTGACATCTACAGAATGATCTGGAACCAAGAAATCCCAGATATGTTGCTAGAGGAAGCACCAATCTATCTCAATATCAGAGCCTCATGCATAACTAGAGCCGCTACCTGCCCTGAGCTGTTCCCCTGTGCTGAAGTGATCGGATGGATACTCCAACATGCCGATGCTGAAGGAAGAGTGATAAATGATAGCGGGAAGGTGGCTATCGCCTCATTTCAACCCGCATATCTTGCGGCAGCCTACAAATTTCCCCGTGTCCAACAAGCTCTGACTGATGAATGGTTAAGCCAGATGAGCAACATCGAGATGGCCAAGAAGCTACTGATGGCAGGGAAGCATTTGAGAAAGAAAGGAAGTGATGAATATGACGTACAGAACCTGAGAGCCCCTTTCAGATTGATCGCTTTAATGCTGTGCAGAATCTTCGGCATGCCCGATGGCACGGTGTATAAAATCCAGTGGATCCCTATCATCCATTACGTGGCATTCAATGGAACTGTGTTTGACTGGGCCACTATCCCGTCAGATAGCCTGGCCTCGATGATAGTTGCTGCTAAGCCAGGACTAGCCTTGAAGAAGGCTGAATTCTTCATGTCTTCATATCTGATAGATTGTATTTTGGCCAAGATAGAGTTCCCCAAATTGGGTTGTACATGGGATAGGGCCACCGCCCTGGTTTATATCGCATTCAAGATGTTGTGGGCCCAGAATTACAAGCCCAGCTACAAACTAATCTGTGAGGGGTTCATCATGCCCCTATATGAGAAAATGTTCAAAGAAGAACCTAACTGCCTATCAGAGAATGCTTTGGAAGTCCTTGAGGATTATGGGGACTTTTACTTTTCGGAGCAAGGTACCTACCTGAGAATGTTTGGAGGGACTAAGCCCCCATACATCTTGCCGCAGTATGCCACAGACTATGTGGTTCTCAAAGAAGCAGTAAGACAACTCTTCCTGGATGGGATTGGAGCAATGCTCCACAAACAACATAAGGCTTCATTTCCCCCCCTACCTTTCTGCATAGGCACTTACAAGTTTTCAGGGGTTGCCTCGGCCGACGAATTTGTTCAAGAGCTGAAAGCCTTCCACTTCGGTGAGGTAATCTTCCACAGGAATGACCGAAAGGGAAGAGTTGCTGAGCATTGTAAGGATATCTATGCTCACTTCGAGTACTCCCACTATCCTGATGTCGAGGAAGAGGCATTCAGAGGCATCAGCAACATGGCTGAGCTACGGATCTGTCGCCAAGGCACTGGAGCAAGCTCTAGCTCAACCAAGGCCCAGAAGACCAGCCAGCAAAAGGAGAAAGAAGCTGAGGATGCCCGAGCTCAGGAAGAGCTCAGATTAAGAGAAGAAGCGAGGTTACAGCGGGAAGCTGAGGAAGCAAGAAAGCAGCAAGAAGCTGAAAATGAAAGACTGCGGAAAGACGCTGAGGAAGCCCAAAAGCAGAAAGAGGCTGAAGCTGAGCAGGATGAGGCAGAAAAGAGGGCGGAAGAAGAATTGAAGACAAGGGAAGATGCCAAGGCAGGTGGATCCGGTATACAGGACATGGAAATAGACACCTCTCAAGCAGGGGGCTCTGGTGCCCAAAATAAAGGAGGAGACCCTGCTCAGGAAGTCCGGACCCCACCAGAATAAGAAGACATAGACATCATAAACCGACCAATTGTCCCGTACACTCCATCAGGAAAACGTACGGTGTCCAAGTGGAATGAGTTTGTCTATGACAAGAAAAGAAAAGCAATGGTCCTCAAATCAGAAGAGAGGATCAAGAGTCCCTTCCATGAAGACATCGTTACCCACCGAGAGGTCACTATAATGCAGAATACGGATCAAGATCCCTTTGCTATGGCGACCGCAGCTGTAGCAACGGCAAAAGCATCCCTGGCCAATGTAGGCGTGATGGTAAGAGATAGTGAATTGACAAGGAAGAAAGCTCGTACGCTACAACAAACTGTGGCTAATGAGCAAGCCCAAAGAGATCTGGCAGTGAACAAGTATAACTGCTTGTACGCTGAACATAAGGAGCTGTCAAACAAGTACCGCCAGCTGGAGGAGGAAAAGGACCAGCTAACACTCCAAACAATGATTGTAGAAGCGGAGAAGAATGGGGCGGAAGAAAAGGCTTCTCAGCTAGAAGCAGACAAGAAGACATTAGCTGAGCGGTTAGAGCAGGCTGAAAGCAAAACGATGGACATGTCTCCCTTCCATGAGCTATCCTGCAGCATCCTGAGGCAAATAAATGACACGCAGGAGCTAATCACTGACGAGGTTTGCAAGATCAAGGTCATGATAGTCAGATTAAAAGAAATTAATGCGGAGGCCCACAGGATCAAAGCTAAGAATACCCGTGTCAAGGCAAATATCATAAGTCAGATGGCATGGAGAGAAGGGAAAGGGGGTTTCCCCCTGCATCTTCCATTTAAAGCTATGGACGATTTTAATGAAGACATAGCCTTGCTGGAGTTTGGCAGGAACTGTGCCAATAAGCTAATAACCAGTGTGCAGAGAACAACAGATAAAATTAACAGTCTATACCAAAAGCTCAAAGGAGTCCATGACAAATGCACATTGAGTTTCCCTCAGAACCTAGAGGACTTTCCGGAAAAGGAGCAGCGGTTGTCTCAGCTAAAGGAAGAGCTAGGCGTTCAAATGGAGTATGTGAAAAAGATTGATGTCCTGGCTATTGATGACCTCCAGCATTATATTGGTTCATCATCACTCCACAACCATCTGCTGAAGGAAGTACATCAAGCTGCAGTAGCAGAAGTTCAAAGCATTAAAGCAGAGCTCGGGAAGAATGTGACTTCTCAGAAAATCTTGTTCCCTGCTGCAGCAAACGTAGTCATAAGGGACACAGGTGTGTGGTACAGCTACATAGCAGAGGAGGACAGGAAAGCTGCAGCAGCAGCAGGAGCATCAGTAGATCCAGGATCCTCTCTCCCAGCAGCCTCTCTCCCAGTAGCCTCCTCCCCAGCAATGGCAGAAAGTCTGGCCAGTTCAATTCCCCCTTCCCAATTAGAAGCAGCATCAGCAGGGGATTCGAGGGCCTCTTCCCAGGCAACATCAGTAATAATTAACTTGGGCGACCCTCTGCCAACAGAAGCTCACACACAGGAATGAAGTAAATTGGATTCAGTTGAGCAACCCTCTTCAGCCAAGCACGTGTCTAGTAGGGAAAGCGTGGGTGTTAGCATTATTTCTGCTATGTATATTCTGTTAAACTTTCAAACATGTAAGGCGTAAGCCATGGGACAGCTGTCCCTATTTTTTTTTTGTCAAAACAATTTTGTAAAAGAAGTGGTCATTTTTTGGTGGTCGGTTATAGAAGAAACTCCTGTAATTGACGGGTGGAAGGTGCTAGGTGGCAACCCAAATGGCAGAATTGTAATTATAAATAGTAGCTAGGAAGAATAGAAAAGGACTTTTGGCAGGGAATGAAATTTTGAAACCCATACGAGCTATCTTGTATCGGGCCTGTAAAATTGAATTTTCTAATAGAAGCCACGGGAGATGGACGTTTTGCATGGGATGTTGGACTGCTGTATGTTGGACTATTCTAATGACTGCTGTTATGTAATGTGAGATCATTCTTACCATCTGAACTATTTCTTTGTATTAATGATTTTGCTCCTCCCCGTGCATACGATTTTCTCTATTTTGTGAACAATGAATGCGTTTCACGTTAAATCAGGAGCTACTTGCTGATGTCTTTATCATTGCTGTAGATTTCTCTTCTAGATCGAATGGCTAACCGTTCTGTCTTCAGGATAACTCACGTGGCTCATTGTTCATGCCTTTAAATTGCTCCTTGCAGGGATCTTTAAGCTTAATTTCAGTTTGTTACATTTAGATCTGTTTCTTTATTCTTGCTACGTAGATTAAATAAATTCTTCTTTTTTTTTTCTTTTTTTTTTTTTTTTTTTTTTTTTCTTTTTTTTTTTTTTTTTTTTTTTTTTTATGAGCAATAGATGCGTCCCATGTTGAATCAGAAGCTATCTTCTAAAGATCTTTATCTTGCTGTAGCATTACTTGTGAGAATTAACAGCTATCTGTTCTTTCCTTACTTTATTTGTTACAGCTGATTGCTCATCCCTTAAGCGTGTTCCCTGCAGGGATAGGTAGATTTACTCCGGTTCCTAGACTTAGATCTGTTTTAGTTGCATCTAGATCGAATATAATTTAGGCACTTGCATCTCATTTTAAAGACATAAAACCCAAAAGGAAGGTGGATCGGGCCATAACCGGTAGAATAGGATTTAAACTCCAAACCCATGGTTGCCGGAACCGCTAACCGGACGGATTCCCTACACCAAACAGGAGATAGTCTAATTGGGACTGTCTCTCGGGGAGAATCCCTTTCTGATTGATGCTACGATATCCGAGGCATCAACAGTTTTTGGCGCTAGAAGGAGGGCTTGAACCTCCGTGGCTGATAGGGAAAAATCTTCCGCGGTCATAGATAACACTGAAAATCCGCTTAAAGAAAGCATTTCAAACAGCCCAGATCTTGGATTAACAGACCAAGAACGCCTCATTTATGACCCTGAGCCTCAAGAAGCTTTGTACGCTATTCCTTTTACAGAAATAGAGGATTTGAGAAGACATACCAGATCCTACGTTAGACAGCTAGGTGGTTTAAACGCTGTCAACTTCCTCCCCAAGAAAATTACACCTAGAAAGGAGCCACAATACACCCGTGATTCAATTCTCGTTCAGTGTTTTGAAGAACTGGTAAATCTGACTTTGGAAGAAATTTCCGACACTCTTAACAAGACAGACCAAGAAAATCTTGAAGAAATTACCACTCCCAAAAGTACTCCACAGGTTTCACCCTACAATTCTCCACCAGGGTCTCCACATCCAAACCCAAACATGGCTGTACCTGCTTGGAGAGCAAGGGGAGCGCTGAACCTAGCTGGACCATTCCATAATCTTCCTAAAAACCCAGAAAAGGTCTTGCCTAAGTACGATCTAGGGAAAGCCATTTCGGCAGAAGATCACCTCAAGAGTTTTTACTTAGCTCTGAACCTTTTGAACGCACAACATGAAGACGTGGTCTACAGGTTGTTTCCATATACATTCGAGCCAAAAGTATCATCATGGTACTTTAGCCTACAACCCAGCTCAATCTCTAGTTGGGATGAATTCGAGAAATGTTTTCTAAAGAAATACGGAAACCAAAAGACTGTGGCCACACTTATGAAAGAACTCTTATCCATGAGAATGGAAAAGAAAGAAAAGGTTCAAGATTTAAATCAAAGATTCACTACGCTGTTGAATAACTTCAGTCAAGCTAATAAACCAGCCGAGGAATCTCTAATTGAATACTATACAACAGCTCTTGATGGACCCATAGCAATGTTCGTAAAGAGGTCCAAGAAAACTACCCTGATAGAGAACTTTGAGGAAGCTAGAAAGGTAGAAGAAGAGTCTGATAGCATTGCTAAACATGCCTTAGATGTAGAACCAAAACCAGCAGCTAGCAAAAAACCTTTGCTGCTCACTTGAGGTAAAGACGAGCCATATACGGACATGGAAAATGTAGTCAAGATGATGCAGAAATTATCTAACAAAATCGTAGATCTCGAGAAAGACAAGGCTGCTAGTACATCTAGGAAACCTTTCAAGCCATTTTATAAAAGAAAGGAAGACGGGGAACAGTCTCATCCACCAATGAACACTGCCCCCGTTTTAAACTTGAATGAGATTGGGATGGAAAATTTCTGCACCTTTCACCAAGAACCGCACTCGAAAAAGAGCTGCCCGCAATGGATCAATTCCATGAGCTTGGTCATGAACCAAATGTTAGATTCTCAGATCCCAGACCAGGATATTTCTCCAGAGGAGTCGAGCCCTGAGATTGAGGAACCAACCCCGGACACTACTATGGTGCTATGGGATTGGTTACCTATGACTGAATTAGCAAAAGAGGATCCCATAGATAGTTCTCCCTCCACCGTAAATGTTGCTACTCGTAGCAAAGGCCCTATTGCCGATCCCGTGCCAAGCATAGCTCCTCATAAGCCTAAAGTCTCAAAAGAGCCGCCTAGGAGGCATATAACAGTTATCCCACAACAACCCAAAGTTAGCCAAACAGCGGCCAAACAGCCAAGTGCTGACAACATAGTTCAGCCACCTAAGGTCACCATGAGCAAAACAGATCAGCCAAGTCGAATTGGGAATGAATCCGATATAGGATACGATATTATCGAAGATATCAAGAAGGTCAAAGCGAATGTGTCAATATTTGACATGTGCAGCTTGCCCCATCAACGAGACAAACTGCTGCATGTTCTACAACCTCAGGCCAACACTCCATTAACAGATTCTCAAAGCAGTCCCGAAATTAATGAGGCTAGCATCGGTGGGAAGTCTAAATCTCAAACTTTGCCATTCCTATTGACGTTCGAAATTTTTAATCACAATGTTCACAACTGTTTGGTAGACTCTGGAGCTTCTTCAAACGTTATACCACTGTCAATTTGTAGGAAAATTAATGGGCAGCCCGTGCCATCTCCAGCTCAAATTATCCAATTAGACAGGACTGCTGTCAAGGTTATTGGGGAGATGAAAGACGTTCTAATTAGACTGTCAGCCGACCCTAGAGTCTGTCAATTCGTTGACATCATGGTGGTCGATATTCCTGAAGCCTATGGGATGATTTTAAGTAGGGATTGGTCTACTAAGCTGAGCGATTACTTTGCTACTGATTGGTCTCATCTATGGCTGCCTTATCAGAACAGGCAGAATCAGATTAAAGTTCTTAGGGAACCTCATATGAAACAAAACGTAACTCAGCTAGAAGAAAAGAATGAAGCCGTAACTTTCTCATCTTCGGTTCTGGGGAATTATTTCTTGGAAATGGATCCGGGTAATTATCAATCTGAAACCATTAGCCATGAATCAGATAAACAGTCCGATCTCCTTCATTTCTCTCGGACTGATGATGTTGATTGTAACATAGTCAATTTAGTTGCTAACATAGACCACAAAGAAACTAACTTAGCTGAATCTAAAGATACCTTTTGGACATTATACTTTGATGGTTCTAAAACTCTGGAAGGATCCGGAGCCGCTTGTGTTCTAATGGATCCAAAAAGGAACAAGTATTTTTTGTCTTGTAGATTAGAATTCGATTGTACTAATAACACCGCTGAATATGAAGCTTTGGTACATGGTTTAAAGAAGGCCATTGGCTTAAATGTTAAGTACCTGAAGGTTTTTGGTGACTCTGAGATAGTTGTAAGACAGGTAAGGGACACCATTCATTGTCTCTCACCTCACTTGAAAGGTTATCAGGCTGAGGTATGGGATTTAATCATGCATTTTGACGCTTTCAATATAAAATCAATTCCTAGATTGCAAAATTCTGCTGCTGATTTGTTAGCAACATCTGCTTCTAGATTGGTGCCGTCAAATAATAAATGCTCAATTGAATTGATTTTCAGGCCTTCCATTCCCGATAACATCACGAACTTCAGAGTCTTCGATGATGATGAACAAATTATCGGCTTCCTGACAAACGAAGATAGCTTTCAAGGAGCTGCAATAGATGAGGAAGAACACGATGCTGATTTGATGAAGAAAGATGACGAGAAAGGAAATTTCATGCCAAAGGGGGTAAGGTCCCTCGAAATGCTTTTCGATCTTCAGAATAGGTTCAAAAGACTAGCTGATACCAAAACTAACAGCTCATCAATGCAACATGAGTTGGTTAATTTGGGTACCGAGGCAGAACCAAAATTTGTCAACCTTGGCAAATGTTGTTCACTAGGAGAAAGAGACAGGTTCATTAAATTGTTTAAACAGTACAAGGATGTTTTTGCATGGACCTATGAAGATCTGAAAACATATGACGTTCGTATCATTCAACATGTTATACCAATGAAAGCGGGTGTCAAGCCATTTCAGCAGCAGTTGAGAAGGATGCATCCTACTCTAGAACCGTTGATCCAAAAGGAATTAAAGAAGCTCCTGGACGCTAAGATAATATTCAAAGTCCGGAATTCTGAATGGGTTGCAAACTTGGTTCCTGTAAGAAAGAAGTCAGGAGAGATAAGGCTATGTGTAGATTTCAGAAATTTAAACAAAGCTTTGGACAAAGATAACTACCCCGTACCTTCAATGGAGCAAATCCTACAAATGGTGTCAGGATCCGAATTGTTTTCTCTCCTCGATGGTTTCTCTGGCTATAATCAAGTGTTAGTAGCCGAAGAAGATCGTCTCAAGACTACTTTCAGGACTAAGTGGGGAACTTTCGCCTACAGAAGAATGCCATTTGGTCTGATAAACGCAGGAGCTACATTCCAAAGGGCGATGGATATTGCCTTCCGAGGATTGGGTGGGCAATGTGTTGTTGTTTACTTAGATGATGTGACAGTCTTTTCGAAGAAAAGGGAAGATCATGTTGTTCATCTGAGGCACATCTTTGATCATTGCCAGAAGTATGGTATTTCCTTGAATCCCAAGAAAAGCGTGTTTGCTGTACCCAAAGGTAAGCTCTTGGGTCATATCATCTCCAAAGGGGGAGTGTCAATCGACCAAGAAAGAGTCCAAGCTATTAATAAGATTCCAATGCCTCACAACAAAAAGTCTATGCAGTCTTTTATGGGCACCATCAATTTTGTCCGCAGATTTGTTCCGGATTTTGCACAAATTGTTAAGCCATTACAGCATATGGTTAAACAAAGCATACAATTCAAGTGGACAGATTTGGAGAAGGACGCATTTAGAGATATCAAGGCAGCTGTAGCTAAAGCTCCTTCCTTAAGAAGTCCAGATTTTGATAAAGATTTCATCTTGTATACCTTCGCTTCGGATGACTCTCTCGCAGCTGTACTCACGCAAAAGGTGGAGTTGGGGGATGAATACCCAATTTCGTTTATGAGCACTGGTCTGCAAGGGGCTGAGCTGAATTACCCCGTAGTTGACAAACATGCGTATGCAGTCTTCAAAGCTGTGAAGCAGTTTAGGCCGTACATTCTGAAGAACAGAACTAAAGTCATAGTTCCCCATCCAGCCATTAGATCCCTTTTCGTTCAAAAGGAATTGGGAGAGAGGAGAGGGAACTGGGTCACAGCTCTACAGGAATATGATTTGGAATTTAAACCGGCTACAATCATCAAAGGGCAAGGCCTGTGCAAATTACTTGCGGGAAACTCAACTGATGAAGAACAACATTGGAAGAATGAAGCCAAGCTCAATTCGGTTGAAGTATGTCATATCTTCACAACTCCCCAGTCATGGTATAGGGATCTGGTGCACTATTTACAGCAGGGATATCTACCCGAGCACTGGAACTCTAAACAAAGAAGGGCGCTCCGTTTGAAATCCGCACCCTATCAAATCATTGATGGGATTTTTTTCAGGAAGAATTATGATGGGGTTCTCCTCAGATGTTTGGAAATGGAAGATGCAAATAGAGTTGTCAAAGAATTGCATGATGGCCCCGCTGGCGGACATTATTCAGGTGAGACAACAGCACACAAGATACTGAGAGCTGGGTATTACTAGCCCACTCTGTTTCGAGATGTCCACACATACGCACGGAATTGCGATGTATGTCAAAGAAGTGCCGGGAAGTTACCTAGGGCAGCAGGACCATTGCAGCCGGTCATCATCTCTGAGCCTTTTGAGCAATGGGGCATAGATGTTATCGGAGAAATAAATCCAAATTCTTCATTGCAACATCGATACATCCTGACGGCTACCGACTACTTCACTAGGTGGATGGAGGCCATCCCGTTGCGCAAGATCAATGAAGACGCAGTCATCGGCTTCTTGAAAGAGAACATCATAACCAGGTTTGGGGTTCCAATTTCCCTTGTTTTTGATAATGCTACTTATTTTTCATCTTGCAAGATAAATGAATTTGTTTATGAATGGGGAATTAAGTTGCATTATTCAGCCAATTACTACCCTCAGGGAAACGGATTAGCTGAATCCTCAAACAAGAATCTGATTCGAATTCTTAAGAAAACTGTGATAGAAAACCAGAAAAGTTGGCATGTGGCTCTCCCAAACACCTTATGGGCAGATAGGGTAACCCCAAAAAATGCTTTAGGTGTCTCCCCTTTTACTCTTGTCTATGGAAAGGAAGCCATTCTTCCCCCAAACATCTTACTACCTTCCTTGCAATTGTCCCAAGCCTCTCGGGGTTCTGGTAGCCAAGCCTTACGATCCAGGATCAACACCCTGCTTCAACTGGAAGAAGCCCGACACAAAGCTAAAGATCGATTCCATCAACACCAGGACATAGTTAAGAGATGGTTCGATAAGAGGAAATCCGGTAAGAGAGATTTTGAAGTTGGGGATTTAGTCCTGAAATGGGACCATAATCATGAAGGCAAAGGAATGCATACGAAATTTCAACATCTATGGGTAGGCCCGTACCAAATTTCTGCAAAATTAGGCCCATCCACTTATAAATTGACAAATCTCGAGGGAGAAGAAGTAGCCCTTCCTCTCAATGGCCTCGCTCTGAAACAATACTTCGCATAGTCTCCTCGAGACTTCCTGTACATAAATAAAGTTTTCTTTTTGCTTTAGCCTTTAGTTGCTTTATTTTTCGGCCATGTTGTTTCTCTCTTTGTTATTTGAACTTTTACGACAAGTTTTGTCTTCTGAATGCCCTTTTGGTTGAGATTCCCATTGACGATAACTCTCTCAAAGAAAACTTGCGACCAATGAGTCTGGAACTCTGCTCAAGTAAATCCGGTCTGCTGTGCCCTCGCTGAAATGTTCAGAAGGGAGGAAGCCTACCCTGTTAGTCACTGTAATCCTGTTTAATAGCAGAGACCTATGACCATCTTCACTACTATCGTTGGGCTCCACCCACCCTCACACTTTAAAGGCATCTCAAGAAGGTCACCAAAGTTGGACCCATGGAAAGTCGCACCTCTCGAGGACATAGGGTATTGAAATGACTCCATGCTGCGGATTTAACAGCCAAAATGGCTTACATTCAAGAGTCTGTTTTCCAGAGAATCTCGCCTCAATTAAAGCATGGCTGAGACAAAAGTAGAAGACATGCAAAATCAAGAAGGTTGTCCAAAAGGCGCAGCTCGAAATAGGCTCCTCTCCGTCCGTTAAGTTTGATAAAATCAATAAAATCTCTAACTCACACAAAAGGACCCTATGGATTGAGGAGCCTAAATCAAAGATCATGTCCAAAAGAAAATATCTCTGGAAGGCTCAAATAGCTAAGCTGTCCAAAGTACAAACATCCAAAAGGATGCAAGCAGCATGGGAATGAGGAACAAGAGCAATAATGTCCATGACCAAGTGTTGCAGATCCTGTGGAGTCCGGCAGCAGTGACCATCTGAAAGATGACCCTCCTAAAATGAATCTCAGATATTGGCCCTTTGAGAGTGGTGAAGATGTCTCGGTCAAAGCTCCCCTTTCCCCAATGGCTAGCAGGTAAAGTGCCTCCTTCCCCTCGCATGAGTCTAAAATGCTCAGCTGAGTAGTGCACCCGAGATGGATGTCCTTAATGAGGTTTCGGACCATGAAGATGAATTTTTCATAGATCTGTGTTCGCCAACGACTCGCCATTGTTGTTGCAGCAACACCCCCCCCAAAATTTTGTACATATTGGGGCCCCTCCTTTTCATTTTTGTAGAAAGTTTTCCTAAGAAGCCATCCCAGCCATTAGCTGTGTTTTTAACATAAAACCTTGTTTCCCAACTGAACATCTTGCCATCAATCTTTCCATTTTTTTTTTCCCCCAAGGAACCAAAAGGGAACTTAGATTTTTTTCCAATGTTTCAGAGTCTCTCGGGCTATCTCCCCGCAATCGCGGAAGCCAAACGCAAAACTCTCCCGAAAGAAAACTTAGAATTTTTTCGATTGGAAGGCTGCGGAAACCATTGGGCAATGCCTCCCGAAACGGCGGAGCCCTTCGCTCAAGCCTTCCGCGACCACGGAAAGATTCCGATTTTTCTCCCGAAATGGTGGGACTCATTCGCATTACTCTTCCGAAGAAGACTTAGAATTTTTCGATTGGAAAGCTGCGGAAACCATTGGGCAATGCCTTCTGAAACGGCGGAGTCCTTCGTTCAAGCCTTCCGCAACCGCGGAAAGATTCCAGTTTTTCTCCCGAAACGACGGAAGTCTTTTGCATAACTCTCCCGAAAGAAGACTTAGAACATTTTTGACCGTTTGCGGAAAGATTGGGGTTTTCTGTCCAAAACGGCGGGAACAGTTTGTGAAACCCTTCCGAAACTCGGAAGAGAACTTAGAAGCTTTCATTGAAAATTTGCGGAAACCTTCGAAAAAAGTTTCCCGAAATCCCGCGGAGGAATTCACGATTTCCTTCCGAAACTATCGAAAGATTTAGATTTAGATTATTCAACAACGTCACAGATGTTCTTGATACCTTGTGCCAGAAAGTAAAGAAGATTCACATCTTGGTTATGCAGCAAGC
Source organism: Larix kaempferi (assembly GCA_027924585.1). Classification (NCBI taxonomy): domain Eukaryota; kingdom Viridiplantae; phylum Streptophyta; class Pinopsida; order Pinales; family Pinaceae; genus Larix; species Larix kaempferi. The sequence continues at coordinate 970,496 of BSBM01001023.1, forward strand.
TACTCCACCATAGGTCGAAGCTGTGTAGTAGAAGAAGGTCGTGACCAGATAATTCCACTTCCTTCAACAGAAGGACTAGTTAATATTTTTCATAGAGCATTGAGTTTTAATGATCCAGGTACAAGTGTACAAATTCCAAAGTTAGGCTATGCAGACATGAATTTGTATGCATTACCACTTTATATGTTACATAAATTGCAAGAAAATATTGCACATGAGGTGAAGTCTAGGGAAATCTCCCTCTTTGATCTTATGAGAGGCTATAACAATCAGGTGACCACGTTAAAGGACCTGTCTGCCGAGCTTCAGCAGGACAAGGATCTACTCCATCAGGAGAAGGAGAAATTTCAGGAGGATGTCGAAGTCACATGCCACGCGGTACTTGAGGCGGAGATCATTGAAGAAATGAAATCAGAAGAGAAGTTGCAGTGCCTGGAAGCTATTATTATGGGGCATAGATAGAAATTTCAAGACTTGGAAGCTAAGCTAGTTCCTAGAACTCCACCTGAAGTGACAGAGCAACGACAAGAACAAGTGCGAAAAGCCGTTCATAACATTCAAAAAGCAGAGGCCCAATGCATGAAGATGTATGAAGAAGTATCACAGACTTGGGATGTATTGTTTGAGGAAGCTGAGTTAGAAGATCATGTCACTACCAAGATTGGGGCCATTGAAGGAAAGATGAACAGTCTGTGAGATCAGTTAACGACTATGCCGCTAGTCCAGAGGATGAGGAGAGCCGTGGAAAATAAATAATTGCAGAGCGATATTAATCAGTTGAGGATGCAACATAGGCAGTGAACATAAAGGGTGCAAGCGCTGCAATCAAAGGCTGAGCATGTATCAGAAGTTATTGGGAGTCAGCATACTTCCATCCAGTCGATAGTTACTTAGGATGTGGAGGCGAGTAGTGCACACATTACTGCTGAGCTGGTCAAAGTCGTCAATTAGAAAAAGGATGAAGTCCAACAGTTATTTGAAGTAACCAAGAACGCTTACCACAAGTTCTTGTCGAAGCTATAGGAACCGGTTCCACAATCGTGAAATGGCTCGGGACAAGCCAAATGTGAGTGTTGGGGGCCTGTTGGGCCTATTTTATTGTGGGTACCATTTTTGGCAGAGATAGTTTTTGTGTGGACAAAGGCAAAGCGGAAGTGGTTCGACGAAGCGGCCGAGAAACCAAGGAAAACGTTTATGTTGATCAAGTCAAATGGGCGGAGTTGAGTCAGTTAGTTAGATTTCGTCCACTTTAATTAATGAGTCGGTTAGTGGGTTAGTGGGAGTGGGGCAAGCTAAGTGTGCCCTATAAATATGTAATAAGAGGGAAACATTGTGGTTGTTGTTGTTATTGTTAGTCCACTAGAGAGAGGATGCTTCCATAGCTCTTTTTGGTTTGTAATAAAGAATTCATGTAAGTCGAAGCTATTTTTGAAGAGCCGAGTCACCGATCTGTAGGCTATCTGCGCAGATATTTTGTAAGTCAAAAAGAAATCTGTAATTCATAAACATGAAGTGGTTATTATTTGTCTGCGAATAATAATAAAGACACAACAATTCCATTGTGTTTCCCATCTTGGGTTTCCACGTTAATCCTGGTGTTATTGATGTGATGTGTTGTTATTGGTGTGATGTGATATGTGTTTCTTTCTTCTATAATTGAATGAATGCATGTACTTAATTGAAGATCCAATAAATGATGTGTGTTATATGAATATGGTTAAATTATGGTTTATGTTGAAGTGGATGGAATGTCAAGGATCTATTTCTATCGATGTTGTAATCCTGGCGATGTAATGGGTTGTTTAATGAATGATTGGTATGTTGAGATTTTCCCCTTCAGCATTGCGGAAATCCAGTTCCTGTAGTTTCCATAGGTACTTCAGGTGGATACTTCATCTGCTTTGCAGATGTTTTAGAAAGGGATTAAACCCCCCTTTCAGGCCGGTATTTATGGTTGTATTTGTTGGTGTTATATTAGATGTTTGAACCCTAGTCGAAGTAAAAGTGCACCCACACTCATCAATTTGCTACAATTTTCCTTAAATGAGCCAATTAATTTCTTTTGACTTTATTAAATCCAATTATTGAATTCATTTGTGAGGTTGGTGGGAAAATTATTCATCCTATAGTTATGGAAGCAAGAAATAAATAAACATCTATGAAAATTTTAAGAATCATTCCTTCTACGGTCATAAGTAATGTCAATTGTCTCTTCATCAATCCTCTCATCTCTTTTGGATTCTATTACTCATTTTCAATGAAGATTTTTACATTAAATAGAGTTTTTCATGCCAACTCCATAGCCAATTTCCAGGCTGCGAAATTAACTAGAAATTTTCATTGTGAATAGGGAATTATTGACATTAGAGGGAAGAGGATGGTTGTAGGTGAGCATAGAGGATGTGAAATATAGGAACCTTTTCCCATTGTGTATTTCTTGCTTCTAGATGCTTGAGAAGCCATGAATTGATTTGTAGGGGGTTCTCTAATAGCATACAACATGTTGGACTCTTTCTGCACACTAGTAACAATTATATTTCCTAAGGGAATTCTAGAACAGTGAAGGGAAATTCCTTTTTTGTGTTATGTGGGGTAGTGAAATAGAGCGCCATGGCCCGGATGGTTGAGTAAGATTATTGTATCTGCTTAGTGGTGAGCAGATTGGCTAAGCATGAGAGAAAATGGGTTTTGGGATGAGAAAGAGAAGCTTGTAGGTGTTTCATTTTCCCTAGTGGCCTCATAGAGCCCAACTTGGGGGTGGTATCTGTAGTTGATACCTACGGTTTGGTGAAAAAGCATTCTTACACAACTAGTTTCTTAAATATTCTTCTATTAAAAGATAAGTATTCTCTTGGTCTATGAATGTGAAATTAATTGCTTCATGTGATAAATATGCTTGTTTATGCATGTTGTGTGTGGATAGAGTTTGAATTATGTTGTGTATTATATTCATGCACCCACACATGCATTTCTTAGTTTATGTTTCCCATGGGATGAAATTTAGGAACATGAAATTCGTAATTACCCCCTCCTATGGTCAAAATGATGGATAGGGGTGCTATAGTGGATGTTGAGGATTCTCACATAATGGGCAATGCCTAGGATGATAATAACTTCCCATGATATTCATTCTCCAAAGAAACCAAAAAATTGATTCCCAATTTCCTTTTTTAACACCTTCAACATGTTCTAAGACCCAATAAAACTCCATACGAACCCAATAAGAGAATAGATGGACAATCTAAAATTGCACTGTTATACACAAAATCACTATAAATCACCTCCACATCTTACAATGTTGAGAAGGGTCGATTGTTGATTTCCGTAAGAGTGAGTGGAGGACAAAAGGGGAGTCTTGAGAAGGAATGAGCCACTAGATGCATCTAAATCCCAATTGAAAGCAGTCCTTCTTAGACGAAGGATCCAAGCAAAAAAAAAAATTGGCAGCCGGTCCTCCATGAAACCTCACCATTATCTCACCTACGCTCGGAATCATAACAAAATCCATATGATATTGTTGGCTCTCCATTAAAATCAAATTGTGTGATGGTATATAGGGTATGATGGTCTTTGGCATTTGTTCGCCCATATTAATTTTTCCCCACCACTTGTCTTAAATCGTGGATGGTTTGCAAAACTTTGAGTTATTCATTCAAATAATTATAGGAATTGGGGAGAAGCATAACCCCCCTTTTACTCTTAATGTTCCACCTTCCAAATTAAATCAACCTAGCAACTGTAATCTCAAATGAGATGGAAATACTTTGAAGATTCAAAGTGATTGGCCTCCTTTTGAATTTTCGAAATGAACCTGGCAAGTTTGCCATCGAACAAAATGAGGAGAATGCTCATGAGTCTTATAACTATTGTTGAGTCGACAATGACAATTAACTTCTTAATTCACCCTTAATCTAGAATTTTAAAAAGCCAATGCCCCAACCTAGTTGTGGTCATGTAAAATGACAATTAACTTCTTAATTCACCCTTAATCTAGAATTTTAAAGAGCCAATGCCCCAACCTAGTTGTGGTCATGTAAATAGATTGGAATATGCAAAATACTTTTGTCTTTAGAAAACAATTTTCATCTTGTTGGTTTTGAAAAATAATTTTCATCTTATTGGTTTTGGAAAACCATTGAAAGTTAAATCTTATTCCTACTACTAGAATAGTTGGTTGATATGATGTCATATTCCTACTTAAATTAATATTGTAAATAAAAAATTCGTTGTTTCTCAATTTAACAAATTTAATTCCCTTCTAAAAAGAATATTCCTTGCTTGGAATTTAAGTGAGATATTGATATTTATTTGTTATTTGACATTGGAGAGTTGGATGTTAAATATCGATAAAGTTTTCACTATAAGTCAATGGACTATTTTAATACACTTTTATTCTATTTTTTTTACTATTTAACCATAAGCTCATAAACTTTGATTTGAATTTCCTTCACATGGGCTTCGAAAATAACGATACCAAATGTGTGAAAGGATCCAAAACTACCGCAAACTATTTTATTTGTATCAATTTCTCTTCACCCTCCTTTTTTTTCCCACCTAACATGCGGAAAACTCACACCTACATGTACGATTTTTTTAATAATTTTATAGATACTCATCCGGAAAACATGTTCTATAAGTTTTTCAATAGTTTTAGTTATTTCATAAAATAATTCAAGTGGACTTGACCTTGTCATTTTAAATGACCCACATGCCATCTTGCACTCCTACTTCATGTATTAGTTTTCTCATTATTATTATTATATAATGCATTAGGTTTGCGTTTACTTTGACATTATATATATATATACATATATATATATATTCAAAATGTAAAAAAAAAATTATAACTTTAATTTTTATTAAATTTTATTTAAAAAATTAAATGATATATTTCATTTTTTTTATATTAATAATGAAGATGGTGATGGATATTAATGTTCATTGAGACCAAATTTGGTTTATCAAATTTTAAAAAGAGGTAAGGAATCACTTGGTTTTCTTTAAAAAAAAATTGCTTGAAAAGTTTTAAGACTAGTATTCTTAGATCACCATAGTTTTGATGAGTTAAAAGGCTAGGAAGTTCAGTATTGTAGCAAATGTTTTCAATTGTGTTCTAATGTGGGTGTACATAGGGAATTCTAAAAGAAAGTGATTTTCATCTTCAACCCTCTTTGTATTACAAAGATGACAAATTATTTCATCCCATGACGTTTTAGGAATTGTTTAGCACCATGTTTCACTATGAAACTCATGATAGTTTGTTCTAATTTTAGAAATGTTGATTCTCTTCTTTACCTTAGTTAAAACATATAGATACTTTTGATCTTCTAGATTAGGGTTGATCACCTCCTTATAGTATCTTAATTTTCTCTTATCCCCTATTTATTTATCGCAACACAACTTCAACTTAAATTTAGATGTAATAATATTTTAAATATTATCACTATTCTTTAGGGTGACCTCTTCCTTGACTCTCCATTGATTTAGCCAAGAATTGGCATCTTAATTCCAACCTCACTTAAGCAATAGATGGTTTTGAATGGAGTTTGAAGCAATCTTAGGAAACCTCTTGTCTCCCATATTGTTTATCTTGTTCTTGTGTAGTAGGAACCTAGTCATAGACATACCCTCAATGGGGGAGAGACTCACTGTTATGAGGAGGATAGGGTATAGTGTATTGCATTTAATTTTGAGATTGTATGTTATAAAACACTTTTAGATTTGCTCTATCCTTCTCCATGATTCTCCAGAGATGTTGCAAACCCAAAATTCACATCCATATAAGATAATAGAAGTGACAAGAATCTCAAAAAGGAGTTTCTTCTTACCCCAAAGCCAAATCTCCATTGATTTCAACCGTTTTCAATTCCATAATAAGATTTACACCCTCTATTTATCCTTTTCCCAATGCTATAGTTCCAATTAAGTCTGTGATAAAGATCAATTTCGAGATATTTGTATGAAGTCACTCCGTCCATATTGTTGTTGTCATACATGAAGTTAACATTTATGATATATTTGGATTTGAATATCATAACCATTGTTTTGTCAGTGTTAACAATCATACCCACACTAGAGGGTGAATCCATGAATATGAATAACACTTTTCATTGAAATGTGGCAATGAAATTTCGGTATTTTGCATATTTTTTTGATTGAAGTCGCCAAAAATCATATATAAGCACCGTAAATTTTGATTTGCAAAAAAAAAACTTGTTAGGAATAGTATTATTTTTCTAACAATATTTTTTTTCAAAAAAATATTAGTGTCATTTAATGTGTCAAATTGCATTTAATTAAACGCTTGTCCTAGGAAATTTACAAAAAAGTTAACAAACGAGTTTTGTTCCTGTCAAATAATTCAATGTTCAATATATATATTTTCAAAGAAAAAAATATAGGAGGATGATCTACACATAACGTAGTAGATCTCACTTGTGTTTTTTTTAAATATATTTTTTATTATTTTTTGAAGTTGACCCAATTAATATTTGAATTACATTTTATACAACGTTGTGTTCCCGTCAACATTTTTCCAACTATTTACATAAATTGAAAAACCAAAAATAGATTTTTTAAGAGGAAAGATCCATTGGGATCCCACTTATTTTTTATAATTTCTAGGTTTTGCATTTTTTATTCTATTGATTTTTATCTAAGCACCTTTGAAATTGTGGGAAAAAAATTCATTATCAGTTTTAAAAGAAATCAAACAAAAAATATAATATAAAATCAAAATTATGAAAATGATATGCCATTTAATAGAGGATCCATCGAAGAATCAACTAGCCTTAAATCAATCACCTAATATGAATGATGTGAAGGGGTTTCACTCTTTGGAAGTTGCAATTGCAAAAAATCTTGCAGCGAGTGGGATGGAATTCTGCAAATTAAGCACTCCACCAAGCTATATAGATCAATTGAGGGCTTCTATGGTTTGACAGATAAGTTGATTGAGTGCTAGGCTTGATCGAGCAAATGAGATCAATTAAGTTCTTGTGAACACACCACAATTGATATTTTAGAGTGATAAGGAGCTCGATCAGGCTCCTACATACAAAGTATTAAGTACCACACTGTTGGAATCGATTTAATACCGAGAGGGGGGTGAATCCATATTAGCGCAGTTATCAGAAATTTTTACCTTCTTAAATAGATTAGTATTTACTTAATTCTTATATTCAGTTATGGATCAATAAATAAAACATTCATCCATAAATTCACCAAGACAAAGAACATAGAACACAGGAATTTTGATGTGGAAACCCAATCGGGAGAAAACCACAAAATGATTCGTTATAATGAGAAAGAATACATTCAAGGAAGCACCAACTTCTTGTATTTACCAACACCAACTAGAAGAATGCACTGACCCCCTGGTTTTATAGGATCCAACCTGGAGGAAGCACTGACTCCCTATGTTTCTTTAGTACCAACTGGAAGGAGGCTACAACCCCCTTTATCCTTGCCCCATCCTGCCTCCCATATAACCAAAATGTGATTCCGACTTACTGAAATTCAATTTCAATCACTCATATGATCTTCTGAAGATAATTTTGTTGTGCATTACCTTTGTATGCATTCGATTCTTTGTCACTGAGTTGCATACATCACTTGACTTCTCATTATTCTCAATTCACACTTCTGCTCATGTCTTACTTCATGTACTATGTGCTCGCTACTACTAGAATTTGCGCTGAGGTAATCTATGTCATTATGTTACGGCGCTACTTCTTTCACCAACTAATACTGTTCCTTTGCTTGATACTTTGCTCCTCTGAGATACTGCACTAGTAACAGTTGGAACTTCGCACTTACTGATGGGTCTATTATGTATAAGTGATACAGTCTTTTAAACAATTTGTGACATGATGTGCATCGATAGATTCATCCTTTCGATTTAATGCACTTGTATCAGATCATTTGCATCATGATGCACTCACTGGATCCTACTACTGCTCTGTCGTCCCGCATCAGATGGACTTCTCAACTTCACACACTTTTACTTCTGCTTATATGCATCAGCTAGAAATATACGCATCTTCTCAAATAATTTGATTTTGTCTCTCTGCTTCTATCTTTCAACATATGTGATTATTGGCATGTCTTCTATAATGATGTCCTTCAAAACATCACGCACCGGTGCATACTTCAATATTTCTTCCTTTCAGTACTTGCGCATCAGTCATAGATCTACGACATCATACTGCGCACCATCAGTTATGCATTCTACTGCAAGTGTTCTCTTGGATCCTCTCTAGATCATTCTGTTCGGTCCTTGAGCCCTTGATGCCCTGAATATCAAACTGCAAAAAACACTTGAATCTCTTATCATGCTCTCGCCATAAATATGACTTCAAATCTCCAACTTGCATCTCTATTTATACAGGTCCTGCACAGATTGTATGTTTACAAGTTGGTCATGGAATCCCTTCTTCCATATTTCATGGATTGTGTTTTTTCCACGTGTCATATTTTGCGCTATTGGTGCACCAATGGTCCACAAATTAGTGAGACTTTACACCTTGGTGGTGTACCCTTGTGCTCTTTATGTACCATATCTTTGAGGTATGTGCACATCCTTGATTTTCAACTTGGTATGTATTCAACCTTTTCTATACCATCCCTTGTGGGTAATGCACCCTTGATGTGTTGATGCTTTGCAGAATCTGCGCATACTACAACTTCTACTTGGTGGGACTTTGAACCGTGCCTTTTCATCACTTCTGGTACTTTCACACCTGCTGTACCATTGGCTATAGAATTTGTTCATAAACTAACTTCAACTAATGTACCCTTCTTGGAACTTGTGCCCCCTTTACAATTGAAAGCATCTTCGAATGAGTTCAACATGCTTGTATGCTTGTATATTTTCCCTACCAATTCTTTGGCTGCTACCTTGAGTGATTATGACTTGGTGGACTAGACTGTTGCGCTGGTACTTCTTTGAACTGAATCTGTATGTTGTATCCATAGACACACACCTTCAGAATGGATGCAATTTCTAGATATACTTCTTCACACTAGCATCCATATCCTTCACCATTTTGCGTAGATGCTTCTTCAAAGTGGTTTAGTTATATTTCTTTACATTGTTGTAGGAATGTTGGATCCACTTTGACATCAATTGAAATCAATGACTCAAACAGAATCAGTTGACATCCTCTTTGACATTAGTTGACATCAATGACAACCAAAGTTCAACAATACCCCCCTTTGGCATTGATGCCAACACCTTATGAAGTTGTGCATGATCCTCTTTGAATTGTATGCTTCATCTATACTTTGTCGTAGTGCTCCCCTAGTGTATATGCTCCCCCTGATTTCTTTGGGATTTTGGCTACTGCGATGTCTGCTGTCAATTCTGTTAGTTTTTCAGAATTTACTTCAATCTGATCTAGGATCTTAACTGAGAGAACAACATGTACAACATATCAATCGTGGACACAATAATGCAAGCACACAAGAGACACAGAGTTTCACCGGGGAAAACCAAGAAGGTGAAAAAACCTGCAACTTCCTCAGAGATAGATAGAGCCATGATACAAAACCCAAGCATAAGAGATATACTCCTAGCACCAGCTTCTCCTCCTCCAATAGTGTGCCACTCTCCAATGAATGTATGAGTGAGAAGTGAATGATCAAATAGAGTGCCTCCCGCACTCTATTTATACTTGACTTGAATTGCCTAATAACCTTTACTAGGTCGGCCTCAACTTAACCACATAACATAATGCTGACAGGGCCGACCCCCAATAGGGTGATCTAATAACCCTTTAACCCACATGACTTATACAGGGCCGAACCCATCAAGGTGGTCTAATAACCCATCAAGTATAAGTTACGACACTTACAATATAAATGACAACACTTTCGTATAGAGGAATAATAACATCTCTATAGGAATACAATATACATATATGAAATACATTCCGAAGTTACAAATACATCAACACTCCCTCTTAACTAGGAAGGTATTTCTCGACACAGATCTGCTAGCACAAGTCTTCTTCTCTGGATCATCGTCACTGAATCATCGTCCTCGAATCATCGTCATCATCACTGCTGCTCCTATCTCAATCAATCTCCAATCTACTCATCATAGGAAGTTCTACAGAGCCAACCTTTTTTCATGCTAGATGTAGGCCCACCACCTGTAGGTCTTCATCATCAGTGGCCATATTGTGGAACCTAGGACTGATTACATGTGTCAACAAAACCTAGCACAGACTATAGGATCTTTTACATGTTGACATTCACAAAACCTACTTAGAGCATCCCAGGATGTTACGAGCACACCGCTCTACCTGTCTGGATTTTAAAGGATCTTTTCTATGTGAATTTTTTCAAAACCTACTCAGAGCATCCCAGGATGTTACGAGCACACTGCTCTACCTGTCCGGATCTCGATAGAACATCCCAAGCTGTTACGAGCACACCGCTCTACCTGTCTGAATTTTAAAGGATCTTTTCTATGTGAAACCGTATCAAAACCTACTCAGAGCATCCTAGGATGTTACAAGCACACCGCTCTACCTGTCCGGATCTCGATAGAGCATCCCAGGCTGTTATGAGTACACCGCTCTACCTGTCCGGATTTTAAAGGACCTTTTCTATGCTACCTGCACAACCTATCCACGGCCATAGAGTATCAACTTGATACTCAACATACATCATCCTTATGTATACATGATCAACCCGATCATCATCACTGCATCGTCCTGATGCATGTCATCTGGAGCAACATCCTGAAGCTCGTCATCTGTGATCATCCTGATCATCATCATAGCATCATCCTGATGCATGTCATCCAGAGCAACATCCTGAAGCTCGTCATCTGTGATCATCCTGATCATCATCATAGCATCATCATGATGCATGTCATCTGGAGAAACATCTTGAAGCTCGTCATCTGCGATAATCCTAATCATCATTATAGCATCATCCTGATGCATGTCATCTGGAGCAACATCCTGAAGCTCATCATCTATGATCATCCTAATCATCATCATAGTATCGTCCTGATGCATATCATCTAGAGAAACATCCTGAAGCTCGTCATCTGTGATCATCCTGATCATCATCATAGCATCATCCTGATGCATGTCATCTAGAGCATCGTCCCGATACTCATCATCCATGATCAACCTGATCATACCATGCATCCACCTGATGCATACAATGTATCTGCTTGATACATCCACCTGATACATATCTTCATACATGATCCACTTGATCATACAATGTATCCACCGAATACATATACAAATACATGATCCACCTAATACATATACAAATACATGATCCAACTAATCATATCAAGCATCCAACATGATGCATATACATATACATGATCCAAATGACCATAACAAGCATCCAACATGATGCATATACATATACACGATCCAACTGACCATAACAAGCATCCAACATGATGCATATACCTATACATGATCCAACTGATCATAACAAGCATCCAACATGATGCATACGGAGTAGTAACTGGAGCATCGTTCTGATGCTCATCATCCAACGCTTACATCCACATCCATGGGAAGGATCCTCCTCTCACCGTGCTTGGAATGGTTCCTGCAAATGTGTCCATCACTTCTTTCTTGAAGTGTCATCAATCTAAAGAACACCAAGCCTCTCTCTGAAGTACTCAAACTTCACTCTGGCTAGTGGTTTCGTCAACACATCTGCAACCTGCTCATCCGTCGCAACATACAGGAGCTTCACTGCTTCTCTCTACACCATATCCTTGATATAGTGATATTTGATCTCAATGTGCTTCGACCTATTGTGGAACACCGGGTTCTCAGAAAAATTCACACAACTCTGGTTATGACAAAAGATAGCAGTAGCTTCCAGCGGGAGATCAAATAACTCAGACAGTAGCTTCCGGAGCCATACTGCCTCACAACTAGCCGAACAAGCTGCAACATACTCTGCCTCGGCTATACTCAGTGCTACAAAACATTGCTTCCTGCTAAACCAAGAGATAACACCTGATCCCATACTGAAGCAACACCCAGATGTGCTCGTCCTATCTGCAGCACTGCTAGCCCAGTCTGAATCAACATAACCCTACATGTTAAACTTTTGATTTGCATCATACTTGAGCCCATAATCAATTGTACCCTTCAGGTACCTCGGAATATGCTTTACAACAACCAGGTGAACACTCCTCGGATCTGTCAGGCACTGGCTCAATGTGTTCACCGCAAAGTAAATATCTGGTCTCGTGTTCGTCAGGTACAGCAAGGACGCAATCATCTAACGATACACAGTGACATCAACTGAATCAGATGAAGCATCACATAGAAGCTTCAGGTTTGATGCCATAGGTGTGGCCATGGCCTTGCAGTCCATCATCCCGAACCTCTTCAGGATATCTACTGCATACTTCCCTTGTCCAAGGAAGATTCCATCTTCACTTTGCCACACCTCCATGCCTAGGAAATAGTGCACCATCCCCAAGTCCTTCATCTCGAACTTGGCAGCAAGCTTCCTCTTGGTGTCAATAATCAACCCATCCTCACCTGTTACAAACATGTCATCCACATACAATAGTAGTATCACAGGATTGCCTTCCTCAACCTTGTAGTAAAGGTTGGAATCCGCTTTACTCTTGGTAAAGCCCAAACTGGATAGAAAACTCTCTATCCTACCATACCAAGTCCAAGGAGCTTGCTTCAAGCCATACAAGGATTTCTTCAACTTGCACACATATGACTCCCTGTCATATGTCTCAAAACCGAGTGGCTGCTCCACATACACTTCCTCTTCGACTACACCATTCAAGAAAGCTATCTTGACATCCATTTGGTGTATCTTTAATTTCATTACTGTAGCCAGAGAAAGTAATGATCTATAGGAAGTGTATCTAGCCATAGGAGCAAAAGTCTCTTCATAGTCAATCCCTCTTTCTGGGAGAAGCCACGAGCTACAACCCTCACTTTGTATTTCTCTATGCTACCATCTGCAGCATGCTTGATCTTATAGATCCACTTGGAAGTCACAACAGACTTCCCTTCAGGTCTTGGGACCACATCCCAAACATGATCGATTGGTACTTCTCAACCATGGCATTCTTCCATTACTACATCCTGTATCCTGGGAACTTCAGATTCTTCAATATCTTCAATAGATAGATTTATTTAAACTTCGTTGCTGGAACAAATGTTGTAGTCCTTCTTTTGTAGGTGATTGTATACGATCTTTCCTACAAAGCAAGTTAAATTGCATGATTAGAAACATCTCATAGTTTTCAGAACAAATTCTTACACATAAAGAAATATGTCAACCAGTCATGCAATTATTTTAGCCAATGCTTCAATACAACATTTATCCATATCCCATAACTTTCTAGATGCCTTCCAATCTCTACCAGAACATTGTTAAGAGTGTGCACAACTCCCAACATGTCAACAAAGAGGTTTCATTCTAGATAAGTAGCAATGGAATGTTGTACAGTGCCATAGGCCACTTACCCGTCACATGCATATTAGTAGTATACTGTTCATTAATGCAATTATTCTAATATGCATAATACACGCCCTAAGTCTAGGAACATAAGCATATACATCATTGAGCAATATTATTTAAACAAACAAGTATGCAAGAAATGACAATTCAAATACTTATCTTTGTTTGGTTGTAGGGTGGACTCCCTCTCAATATTTATTTCCTTGCAGGAACTACTGGAGTGTGCTCCCTCTTGATCTTTGCTTCGTAGATTACCTATCTTTGAATTTATATCCATCCTCGATCACTATGCATACTTACTAGTATCATCATTGTGTTATCCTCAAGGTCTCATACATACATTCATTAGTATAATATTAATACTATCAAAAACATTATGATTCTAAGTAATTTTAAACATGTATGGTCAAGATCATTTCATACACAGATAATTTACCACAATTCTTTTACTCATGCATATTCCTATTTGACCATAGGACTTTTCTGGTTAGTCATATCATCAATCAAAGTAAGAAGCATAATATGCCTAAACCCGTGATTACTAACTTCAATGAATAATCATTATCAATCACGCCATGGATACATATATAAGAGATCCTAACACAAGGTAGGATTCTAACTTGATATAGGAAAAACATACCTGGATTAGCATGCTAGCTAGTTATGTCTAACATACCCGCATAATGTCTTCTTGTTCTCTTCAATGACTTGTGCTAGTAACCTGCATATCTCATAGGTTAATCATTATGAACCAAGTTATACATACCTCGTAAGTAGATCTTCTATGTGATCCATGACAATGGATGAATCTTTGTCTTCATGTCACCATGGTCATATTTTCTTGAACTAGAACATGATTTGTCTTTCTTGATGTACCTTTCAGGTTAGCGGACAACATCAACCTCATACAACACCATAATGCATTAGTACAATCATAAGTGTCAAAACCCTAATCAATGAATATCTTCTATCATGCATTCATATTTTTATTAAGTTGATACGACAAGTCTAAAATTAATCAATATTGTACTAATCTTAATGAAGACAAACATATCATAAACTTAATCATGAACAGATTTTGAAACATACCCGTAAGTCATACCTGTCGAGTTTGCTTGTAATCTTCTTATGTAAGGCCTTAGCCTCATCTCCCTCTGAAACTGGAACTTCTTCACTTATTGAGGTGACCAATCCATTCTCTTCTAGGATTAACCCAATCCACTTTGATTTGCTGAAACTGGATCTGGAGCTAGATTAGGCATTGTCAAAGAAACCCTAAAAATTCAAACTTTGAATTTCAAACTTCTGAAAGGATACGAAGATGCGCCTTTCTGATCTAGTTAAGTTGGTATACTCAGAATTTGAAAACTGCAAAGTTTCACCCCTCAAAATTGCCTTTTATATTTCTGGATTCACTAGGGAGGACCTTGAATTAGGGTTTGATTTTCCCGAAGCTTCACCCAACCAAAAGGTTTGATCGAAAGCTCTAAACTTCAATTTTTCCAAGGAGCTTCCAGCTATGGTCACAGATTTCAAAAATTCCCATTTTTGTAGAAGCACTAATTTTTCACCTTTCCGATCAAAGTCCCGAACTAGGGTTTGATCAAGCCCGACCTTTTGCCCAACAAAAAAATTTGATCTTGGTCTCTAAATTTTGATTTTGATGAGGAGCATCTAGCCGTGGTCTCCGATTACAAAAATTCCAACTTTCTCCGAAACCCTAAATTCCCGTAGTCATGAATGAAGGTGCTCAAAATCCAATTATGTTTTGAAAGAAATATGCACCTAATTGTTTCTGGTGTAACTCAAAAAATTTGGATCTACAGGGTCTGAAAAATTCATCCCGTGGTATCCTGGCCTATTATCTTTCCAACCCCATAGGTCTGACCTCAAATGGATTCTCTGAGAGAGATTTATGCCAAGTGTCACACCGTGACCTGTTTATGGGATAAAACAAGAGAGCAAACTTGTACGGAGTTCCACGTGTCACTGGTTCAATTTAGGCCTCTGAAAATTGGACCTGTGAAAGTACAGTCTGTTTCCTACCTGCCACTTTTTACGAAATTTCATTTGGAGCTTCCTAGCCCAAGTTGTGACCTTTTTTCCCAGGTCACCTGTTTATGACTGAGATCTGGAAGAGGCAAAAACCCTATATTGTATAGATCATAAATCTAAAAGTACAACGAATTAGAGGCTCTCCTTCGGACACAAGGTACATAGGAATATTATCTTCGACCTCTAAGATTTTCAGATCCTGAAACTTCTCCAAAATGAATTTATAGCGAAAGTGCTACGATGACTGGTTTTTGCTATATCAAGCCCTAGCTTCGCAAGTGCAACAAGTGTCATAAATGCCATACCATGCCTTCTTTCAGGCTAGCTCTGATACCATGTTCGTTTTTCAAAATTTACTTCAATCTGATCTAGGATCTTAACTGAGAGAACAACATGTATACCATATCTACACCATATCAATCATGGACACAATAATGCAAGCACACAAGAGACACAGAGTTTCACTGGGGAAAACCAAGAAGGTGAAAAACCCCGCAACTTCCTCAGAGATAGATAGAGTCATGAAAAAAAACCCAAGCATAAGAGATATACTCCTAGCAATAGCTTCTCCTCCTCCAATAGTGCGCCACTCTCCAATGAGTGTATGGGTGAGAAGTGAATGATCAAATAGAGTGCCTCCCGCACTCTATTTATACTTGACTTGACTTGACTAATAACCTTTACTAGGTCAGCCTCAACTTAACCACATAGCATAATGTTGACAGGGCCGACCCCCAATAGGGTGGTCTAATAACCCTTTAACCCACATGACTTATACAGGGCCGACCCCATCAAGGTGGTTTAATAACCCATCAAGTATAAGTTACGACACTTACAATATAAATGACGACACTTCCGTATAGAGGAATAATAACATCTCTATAGGAATACAATATACATATATGAAACACATTCCAAAGTTACAAATACATCAACAAATTCCTATGCTACTTCTGTGTGAACCATGCTACTTTCTGATCCTTCTGTGCAGACCATATATTCAATCATCTTCAATCCATTTATCCAATTGATTTGCTTCACACTCTTTCACATCTCCTAGATATTTTATTGCATTCATTACTTGTGTGACCAACTTCAGTCCTATCAGCTTCATGTGTCTCTCCTTGCTTCAACTATTTCTGCTTACTTTAGCTTCAATCCTGATAGCTTCATGTATTTCTCCCTACTTCAGCTTCATGTCTTAAAAATTTATGTATTTCCCCCCTTTAACATCAATGCCAAAGAGGTTCCATTACGTGTGTAATGTAGATTCTTCTGTTACTTGGTTTTGTGGTGGCCTCAATCTCATCTGTCTTTAGGAATGACTCCCCCTGTCTTCATGCTTCATTTCTCTGTTGCAATTTTTCATCGATGTCCTTTCATAATTATCTTTGATTGTTTTTTGTTTGAAACAGAAGTTGAATTAATCCTTTATTTTGATTTCCTATTCCTGTCACAACACTCCATTTTCCCTTACGAAGTGATCCATATAGACTTCCTATCGTGCTAATTGTGTAGTGCCAATTCTTTCCAGACTTACACATTTATATTTGGATTCTCATTATGTTGTGGATTGAGAACCACACCTAGGTTTTCCCTAAGATATTCAAATGTACTTCGTGGAAGAGGTTTAGTAAATATATCCACAATCTACTCCTTAGTATCAACATATTCAAGTTTTACCACATTATCAACTACTTGCTCTATTACAAAATGATATTTGATGGGAATGTGCTTAGTCTTGTAGTGCATAACATGATTCTTGGAGATACTGACTGTGCTAGTGTTGTTGAATAGTATTTGTATCGGCTGATCAACATTTTTATAAATAAACACTATATATTACTGCTGAAAAAAGTACAAAGATTGTCTCACAGAGTCTTCATAATCCTAGACATTCCAGGCCAAAAACAACCAAATAGGAATCCAGACACAGATCTCACAGAATCTTCATCACCATAGACATTCCTGGCTAAAACCAGCCAAACAGGAATCTTGACATAGACATAATGTTCATAAAATATAACCTCAGAACTCCTAAACATCGAAATCATTCAAAGCGACTAGAATCGATATCAAAACAAAACACCCAGAGAATGCCCACTGAGGCACAAAAAAGATGCCAGATCATAAAGCTTAGATATGGATAACAGGTGCAGAACCCCTACCGTAGCTATCCAGTAGGTTGCGTCTTCTCCTTATCAGCGCTCGCGGCAGCCTTTGTAGAGCTCCTGGTACTCCTGTGAGTGTTACCCACTTGTTCCCCTTCACCCATACCCTGGATGACGAAGGTGATACCCAGTTTTTTGGCTATTGTGTCAATTTTCATATGCATAACCCGACTGTTCGAGTTATGAGCCTTCCAAGACCTGATAGGTTCTTCGTCACCCTTGATTTTGTTAAAAGAGTCCATCAACACGTGCACCAACAGATTTTTAGTGACCCAATAGGTCACAATAATCTACTCGTAGGATGAAACTTGACCCGTTGTGGAACCAAGGTAGACCACCCAGTGTTCTACCTCACGACGAACATCCTCCATTGGAAGGGCTTGAACAGTCCCCCAGAGCTCCTTCTCCATAACCTCAATGTCTTCCATGATCAATGGGGGAATGCACCCGTGAAAGAAAGAAGCAGACTCCTGAGCTCTAGACTTGGTAGAAGCATGAGTCACCCGACCCAACCGAGCCTTGCATTGCTCAAAAAATTCACCCTCGGCTGGCTGACCACCACCCCTAGGAACCTTCAATTCCCTGGGATTATCACTGCGTTTAGGATCCATTGCAAAGTCCCGATGAAGATCAGGTGGTCTAACCTAGAAAAACCACCCACACTCACGCTCACAAATACTCTTGACACCTTCTTTGAGTCTGCAGTCAATCGGGAAGAAAGGAAAAATGATGGATATTCAAGGATAAACATCCATATTTAAAACCCAAAGCATCATAATGGGGATGACTACGAATTTATGAGCTTTCGTCACTTGATACAGAGCATCAATCAGGGAGCTGAACATCCCACAAAACAAAATGAGGAAGATGCTAATGGTAGTAGGAAGAGACCTGTACAAATCCTTTCTACCAGATTGCATTCACTTTGATCTGTACCTTCTTATGCGTGTGACAAATCTCGAGGGGACAGCAAGTGTCATTCCGCTCATGATTGACCCAAGACACGATGCACGCTACATTACTGCCCCCAAGCGACTGCTGTCACCGGCCTGGTTAGTGGGATTTGTCGTTGCCATACCTGCCAGATCGACATCCACAAGGTGGCTGCAGTTCACGGTATAGTACTCATGTTGAAAGTCTGCAAGAGTGCCACTCAGGAGGGCCCTACCTGCCTTAATGCCATGGTTCGCGAGGAGATATGCCACCTTATTGGAATCCCTTTTGATGTGGGAAAAAGTAATAGCTGACTGATTGGTGAGAAGCATCCGTAGGTAATCCAAAGGATCCAAAAGACACCAGCTGGATGACACCTTCTCCGGGGATTGGCCACATAACAATTTCTTGGCCATATGGACAATAATCTGGGAATCTCCTTCCAGAATCGCCGGTAACTAAGCTTCTATGAGCACGAACTTAATGTTAGGATATTTAGACACTTAGGAGTTAGTTATGATCAACTTGTGTAATATATCCGTTAGGAAAAGTGTGTTTCTTTAGTATGCATTAGTATGCATTTGTAAATATTTAATCCAACGGTCACGATATGTTGTGATCCGACGGCTCAAATTCTCTTAGATCATACCTACCCTTGATTCGTGGATTAACACCCGATTGGTCCATGATCTGTATTTAAAGAGCATGGAGGGTCATTGAAAAGTTGATCGATTATGAGAAGCTCATTTGTAACTTTCTTTCTTTGCATAATAAATTGCTCCGTAGAAGCTATTTGGCTAGGGCCGTAGAGTGTTTCCCTCTCGAGGGTTTAAACCATGTCAAAACATCGGTGTATCGATCTGTGATGTGTTTGTGTGAAGTGGTTGCTCTAGGTGTTTGGTCTTTTGGGAGTACCTTGTGTACCCGAACATGGTATGAGAGCTTTTATGAAGAGCCACTTCCGGTTATGATCTAGATATTGAACTGTTGTTGCCGAAACTTGAAAGGGTTTCTGGTTCTGGTATTTCTGTGCATTTTTGGGCTATGAGATGTGTTCCATTGCGTCTAGAGTGTCGTTTCCATTGGAAAATAGTTTTCGTTTGATTGAAAACGATTCCCGGTTGCTTCCGAAACACGTATTTCATCATATCTGAAGGCATAATGTTACAGTGACGCTTTTTTTTTTATTTCTGTTTTCAAAGGAAAAAAATCTCATATTTTATCAGTTTTTATTATTGGATTTTTTTAGTTTCGGATTGTTTCTTTCCCTGTCTATGTATGCTCTTTTCCATGCACCTTGTGCGATCTCGACGAATCAAAAACAGAAAGGGAAATGGTTTTTCTCAGCTGCGTATGCTCTTTGTCGTGCATGTATTGGAGAAAACTCACTATGGCTTGGGAATACCACAACAGACAGATGACTACCAGAAATCAACTCAATTCTCAAAACAATGCTATTTAAATGACAATGTTAAGATAATGGAAAAATGTAACCAACCTCGATCCAAACGTTTGAAGTAGATCCCCGTTGGAGCTTTCAATCCACGCACTTGAAATCTACAAATTAGTCTTGACAACCAATATCCAACAAGTTCATATAATATATAATTGACATTAACATTATCAATAACAATGGTCCATAATATCATAAGCAAATGTAACCCAATGTATAATAAACAACATTCACAACATGATGGATGAGAATATAAGTATTTCTATTAATGAACAAGAAGAAGTACAAAGTGATACGACCTCTTGCCCGCAACCAATTTGAACCAAGATCTAGATCAATCCACTTGTGCCTCCACCACTTCAATCCTCCATGAATGGCAAACTCAAACTAGAAAGAGTTTGGAAGGTGAACATAAGGGGTTCACAACTACAAGGATGAATGAGTGCAGACTCAAGATAGGGAAAAACTCCACTAGAGTTCCTTTACTATTCTCTTCTTTTTCCCGTCCAAAATCCATATGTGCTCAATATATAGTCCTCTCAAAGGTAGGTGAAAGGACACATCAAGACGTTACTCGTGCAGATGGAGAGCCAAAGGTCACCCAATGACCACTTTTTGGGAGTAAAAAGTAATTAATAGTGGTTTTTACCATTTTAATTGATACCCGCGGGCTATAGTGATGCAACTTGCGGGTACGCATGCTATAATGATGCAACATGTGGGTAGGAATAAAAATAGGGAAAAATAGTATCACTGAAGGATATAAATGGATCTGAGTCATTGAAATGGATCCTACAGGCCAAAGAATGCTGATGCTCACAGGGTGGAAGATTACGATGTAACATATGCCCCCTAATGTGTGAGGTCAAAGACTGAATGTGCTACGATGGCCGAAATACATTATAAAACTTAGAAGTAGAGTGATGGAGACACAAGTGGAAAGAGCAACTCACTTGTCATAATACAATAGTATCTATGAATACATGTCAGTATAGTACAACAATCTGATACAATGGCCATGAATAGGCAGTACATAGTGAATACATGTCATAGGTGATCATAGCCATGATCCCTCTACAGTAAGATATGGTCTTCTGCTAAAAAGAAGACTATTGGTGCAAACTGGAGGTAAAAATTGTTGAAATCTGAGAGGTGATATCTCAGATGTAAAGTCAAAGTCATATGTAGCATACCAGATGCCACAATCGCCTGGGGTCTTCTACACAAGTCTTCAATGGTGCAAGTCCCATCAAGTGAATAAAGGAGTTGGGGTCGAACCCGATGAGACATCGTCTTATTACCGGTCAATGATGTATATCATTAACAGACGCGAGATGACCCACCAATAATGAAAATGGGCATAAAGGCACAGATCACAATCATCAGAGTGTGAATAAATGGGTTGAATTTGAACACTAGGATGAATCCATCGATCAGGGGACATTGATGTATTCCAAAAATTGTCGATGGCGAGAGAAACTGCCACTAATGACTGCAAGCCTCAAGGTACTCAACCAAACTCTAAGCCTCAAGTCCCGAAATAAATGAGTTGAAGTCGACGGAACGAGACTCACTGGAAGGAGGGCATTAAGGCATCCCCCATCAACTAGCACGAGGTACCAGCAATGCTGAAAGATTTGGAAGATCTCAGGTAAAACGGACTGACTCAATAAGGATGGATGACATGCAATAGTCAAGAGAACTGAGGAGTGTCCGACACTAGTTTCAGGACTTCCTTTGAACAAGAGCATGAACATATGGATAGACTTAGGCAGCATAGACTTGACATAAACTATGCAATGCAGGAGGCATTACAGAGGGCTCCATAATGACTGGAAGCTTAACCAATCGGTGGAGAAAACTGAGAAACAAGTACAACTCCTAAGGCCCAACTATAGTCCTGACTCATAATGTACGGAGTGGAATGAATGCTCTGTTCAAAGGCGACATAACAACTGCCAACAAGAAATAGTGACCATAATCCCATCCGGCTTTTTGGAATATTTTATTTTTTTGGTCTTTTTCATATTTGGGAAAAGCTTGAAAAAGAATAAAATTGCTTATAGTACAACAAGTGAGGGAACGAGTGTAAAATAGCTAGCAGACTAGTCCCAAGCAGTGGAACATACCAATGCTCAATGCAAGGAAGTGCGTGCAGGATGTGGACACTCGGGGGTATGTTCCCTCAGGGTCAAAAGGTCATCAAATTGTGAAGGGAAAAGATATAAGTTCTATAGGGCTCGACAGGGAAAAGTGCTCAGGCACCAGGCTAACAACTGAGTAAGCGGGAGCCGGCACAAGGCTCAAGCGGCAAGCAGGATGATGCAATGCAATCACAACATGATATAATTGAGAAGTCCTTTTTCGTAAAGTTAGTCTCCTCACCCGAAAAAGTGTAAAACAATGAGAGAAGAACTCTTCTAATCACGTATGACTAGAGTATACATTTTTTGTAATTAATCCACAAAGGTCCGGAAAAGGGGTAAACTTATACCTAAGTGAATGTTGCTTCAAATCCTTTAACGAGTCTAAAATGACAAGTATACTCGGCAATCTTGTTTGATTTGAAAAAGTCTAACAAGGGCTTAAAAAAGACTTTATAAAAATATTTTCCGTAAAGGTTTAACGAGCCCGAAAAAGTAAACTTGTGACCTTCTTACTGTTTTTAGCGAGCTCGAAGTAAAGGTGGAAGAATGCTCGTAATGGGAGCAGATGAGTGTCAGGGGCATGTGAGACTAGTTCCAAGCGCATGGAACAAAGCTATGCATAATGCAAGGAACATGAGCAAGATAAGGACACTAAGGGAGTGTCTGTGAATTCGGATGGCACAAGTTTCAAATGCATCATAACAATGGGGAGGACTAAACCTATATGCAAGGTTCTGAATATTCCTACCATGGCTGAAGCAAATGTCAAAAAGGACCAGTAAACAAGTATAAGTCCAGCTAAGAATCCTGTCTCCAAGAAACATAAGTACCAAGATCATCTCTAAAACGTACGTAAAGAAAAATCTGATATAGGTCACTATGGTAGAAAAATTTTCAACTTCGCTATTATCACCCTCAGACATAATGCAGGGAGAACTAACCACTGAAGGTGCCATAGTACCAACACTCAAGGGACCAAAATGATCAACTTCGGAATGAAGAGCAAAGCTGAAGGATGTGGAGGAATTTGCAGTGGCAAATTCATCATCACAGGAGTTGGAAATTCTAGAAGTAGAATCGAACTCATCAGGATCACCGATTCGGGGATCTATAGGAGAGTCTACAGACCCATCACTAGGGAGATCGGACTTTAATGTCAAACCGGGGCTAGACAAAACTATGCCTAGATCAAAATCCAAATGCATGGCAAGTTGTACTCGAGGTTCATCTCGTTCAATAAGATCAAGGGTGGGAAGGAAATAAAATTGATGATGAGAATCCTCCCAAGGCTTGTCATTACCATTCATGGCCTCAATACAAACTTCATCTGAGGGTAGGATACCATCGAGGAAATCATGTGAACAAGATGAGTTGGCTGCCCAAACTGGCAGCGTAACGGGATCTTCCTCAACTGTCTGGGAAGAAGAGAGATCCGAATTTGTAGTGGTTTGTTGGATATGATCGTAAGCAAGCTCTGCTATAGATAAAGGCATAGACATCCCGACGTGAGCAATGTCTCCAGACGTGGAACTTGTGGACAGTAATGTCCACGGCTCATCTAAATAGGAGGTTCGGAATAACATATTATTCGAAGGAGGAGACGCATTGTCGGTAATGGTTCCAATAAAATTCACAGGTGCAGAAAGATTATAAGTTCCCATCAATGAGGGGTACATTCCAACACCTATGTTCCCAGTTGCCGACTAAGAATTAGAAACTTGCGGGACTACGGATCCCGTGGATGCTGTGGAAGGAGTGCCAACATAATCCAGCTGATCGATCGTCACAATCTTTCCTTCATGGGGAAAGCAAATAAATCTAAATATAGTAGATGTGACAGCCTTCATAGTGTACATCCAGTTCCAACCCAGTAAAAGGTTGTAGTCGATGGGTGCATCAACCACTTCGACTTCAATAGGCATAGACTTACCTCCCAAGGAAACAACAAAGGAAGGGATAATTCCATGCGGTGTAAAAGACCTACCGTCGAATGTAGTGAGTGTAGTTCTAGACGCGAGTAGAGGAGGAGAGCCAAGAGATTTCCAACAAGCTAATGACATTACTGACGTAGAGGCACCTTCATCAACCATATTACATTTGACGAAGCTCTTAAGGCAAACCACCTAGATTTGAAAAGCCACGTGGTAAGGTAAGCGAGGCTGGACATCAGTAGTATCGAACTTGATAACACTAGGATTTCCCCCATCCCGAACTCCTAACTCACTCAAAAGGGCATGATTCTGAGAAGGACAGGATTGCAAAACTTCAAGAGCCGACATGGCACATGGAGTTTGGCCCAAATCTTCTACGATGGAGTAGTTATGGGTGGCTCGAGTATTAGGATTATGCGTAGAGCGCTTGAGAACACCTTTCGGTATCTACGGCATAATGTAGAGTTTCTCGATATGCAAGGAATTGTCAAGAGGAGGGGTACGCTCACTCCCCAAATTAGGTTGTGGTTCACAATAATCATGCTGACGAGTAGCAACACAAACCTACAACTGAACCATATTCACACATCCATAACCACTAGTATTGGAAGAAGACGTGGTCGTTTCATTAGTACCATAACCAGTG
Source organism: Larix kaempferi (assembly GCA_027924585.1). Classification (NCBI taxonomy): domain Eukaryota; kingdom Viridiplantae; phylum Streptophyta; class Pinopsida; order Pinales; family Pinaceae; genus Larix; species Larix kaempferi. The sequence continues at coordinate 995,320 of BSBM01001023.1, forward strand.
GTGGGAGCATGCAAAGCCATGTTTTGATGATGAGGAAGGGGATCCTTCAACACAGTTGGGCTCTGTTCCAAATGCTTCGATGCTTCTTCAATTCGAGGACATAAGTGAGTAAGATGATCCTCCCCACAAAGCTTGCAAGGGAATTTCACCTTAAGCCTAGGTTTACGATCCTCGCCAGCATTACCGCCTTCCTGAGGAGGGTTGGTATTCTCTTTACGAGGAGTATTACGATTGCTATTGTTATTACTTCCATTGTTTCCACCCCTACAATTATTTCTCCCCTTGTTCTTACCACTAGGTTGCTGGTTACCCGATGGTTTCATTGATTGCACATTGTGTACATCAGACGATGGAGTGGAAGTGGACATGGTGTGAACCTGTCTGGGAGTCGACTAGTTTAGCGACAAATTTTGCATTTGATTAGCCACCAAGTCTACAGGGAAATTGCATGCGGACCCCACGATGCCATCGGCATGTGGTCCAGGAACTGACGTGGGCTCATGTCTTATTCTCGGTGAATCAGGAATAATGTCATACAAAATGCCAGATTGAGAATAAAGTAGATCTAACTGCTGGACTTTCAACATAGCTTGTTCCTCAGTCACAATTCCGGACATCGAAACATCCTTAGCAATGTATGGGAGTAAAGACTTAAGGAACCATTCCAACAGGAACTCTGGAGGAATGTTGGCTTTCACTAATCTCTTCCGCTGATGCCATTCTTGAATGTGGTCAGAAATATGTGTGGCCTTATTCTGACGGAAGGTGGACAACAACTTAGTACCAGTATCATAACGAACTGACAACTGGAAATGGTCTAAGAAAACCAAAGCAATCTCGTTGAATCCCCTATAGGTGTTCCCAGGAAACTCTACATACCACTTCGCGGCTTCCCCCGTGAGGGTGCGTTGAAATAGTTGTAATTGAATGGGATCATGATTCAAAGAGTTGGAGGAGCACCAAAGGTGAAATGTCGTGACATGATCTCCCGAGTCCTCACCACCTTTCCCCTCAAACTTTGGAATGTCCGAAGGGAGCTTGGTAGGGATCGGGAGCCAACTAGGGTCGTGACACACCAGATCATTCGTGAGCTTTGAAAGATCCGGGAGATTCAAGCATGAAAGGAACGGGAGCTGCAGCTAGAAAGCAGGATTATAAGCTCCCATAAAAGGTTGGTTAAACGGAACTATGTTATAAGATGGACCAAAAGCTTGACCATGAGGATTAAACTGTTGATAATGAGGACCTGACGGACCATAAGCTTGCCCATGGCCATAGGATTGATAACCTCCTTATGCCTGACCCATTTGAGAGTAAGCAGGTATATGCGTGTTTTGGGCACCATATTGGGGTGGTGGGTGATACTGGTGGCCAGCACCGACTGTGTTGTAGTAAGGGTTTCCCCCATGAGCATGGGGCATGTATGTACTATTCATAGCGGGAACCGTGTTGTAATGACTGTAATGGTATGGTATATTCCCACCCCCAGCATTAGGATTAGCTTGAGCAGTCGTGTGGTGGCCAAAAGCATGAGAAGTGTTCCCAACCCCAACATTGGTGTGACTAGTAGCAGGATTGGTCGTGTGATGTCCATGTGGATAGGAAGTATTCCCACCCCCTACATTAGCATTACTAGTGGTGGTAGTGGACGCATAAGTATGCGATATATGTCCACCCCCATGGTTGGGAGGAGCATTAACATCTGTAAAAGTAGTCTTGGGTTGATGAGTAGCGACATGTGTATTAGGTGGTGGATGGCGAGTCGAGTTCCGAACAACATTCCGGTTAGGTTGGGTAATCCTAGGAGGTGGTCGTGTTCCAACATTAGCATTATTAGGAATCTGACCAGTCCCCATACTATGTGAGTGGGTGGAAAACGTAGTGCCCCCAGCGAGGGTAGTGCCCCCAGTGGGTATAGTATGGCTAACACCATGACTGGTGCCAGCGTGACTACCAAACATAGCGGAAGGTTCGACAGTACTATGACTAGGCATACCAAAAGAGAGTGCGGTGGGGTTGATCATAGGGCCAGTATCATCATGAGTCTCAGGCCTCCCATATCTATAATTGCGTGGAAACGAAGGAATGAAAGGCTCGTCCTGTTCTTCCTCCTTAGGTAAGTTGGGCATTCCGTAAAGATAATTATCCAGATTCGAAGGATCAAACGGATCTCGATCAAGTGGATTAGGCCACATAGAATCAGGTTGAGTCTCAAGTGGATCACCTCCCCAATCCTCACGAGGAGTATGGGGATCGGAAGTATGTTCGACTCTACCCGAAGGAGTAGAAGGATCTTGCCCAATATCGGGATGTGCAGCCATGTAGGCTTCAACATAAGTCATGTAAGAATCTGAAGACTCAGAGGGAGCCCTCCGGCATCCTCTAGCAATACGACATGTATCCTCAGCTGGCTTTAAACCAACCAACCGATGGGACCGACGAGGAGTAGGGCTCCGCGCCATGATATCTTTGGAGAGAGTCACAACGTCCCCTAAAGGCCAACTATCGATCAAAAACAGTAAATAAAAAACACACACCTAGAGAAACTATAGCTAAGAGCAAACAAACAGAGAGGCTAAATGAGCTCCCGACACTAGAGCCGGTATGTCTCACCTAGGAGAGGCTTGAGACTCCCAAACTATAGCCGGAGGTTACAGAATCAGTTATAGAGACACCCAGGCTTCACTGCGTCGACAGGGTCAAGTCCACTGCACGAACACAACTGTGTTGTCCAATCCCTATCTGATTTAGGACACAAACAACATAACCACTGCAAGTACCCTGTGCGGTACTTAGGCAAGGAAACTATGTTCACCGCAATATAACCAATGCTCAGGGGGACAGTCGTAGGTGGGACCCGTCATATGGGAAGGGTAGCTAAGCTTAAAGCACAAGAGGATGAACCTCCGGTACCCCAGATACGAACAAATCCTGGATATATCTTCCACGTTCAGCCGGTATCAGAGGGATATCTCCTCAACCAACCTCCCGTGACCTCGTGCTTAACTCTGGATTAAGTAGAGATTCCCAAGAACACTGATCTATACCATGGATTCCTCCACTCCCTAGTCAGACACCTAATTTTTCGTCTAGTAGTCTTGGATTGTTAACTCACAATGATCTATTCCAAGACTCTAAACCAATGCTAGTTGGTGTACCCTATAAATAAAATCAGTATAATCAATTTTAGATTAAGCATTAATTTTAGTGGCTATGATTACTCAAGGGATATGATCGTGAAACTAGTGATGTGTAGACTCAATAGTATGCAACATCGTCCAATCCTAGACTCATCTATTCAATAAAACAATGTCACTAATATGCAAAATCAACCAACAATTCCGAAATAAAGATGCAATCATTTATCTTTTCGATGCACAAGTAGAACCTAAAATGAAGGCAACAAGCACTCAATGCAAGATGCAGTACATGAAAGTAAAATATTTTTGTATTTTCACTTATAAACAAGAAGGAAAATGCAAAAAAACTAAATGTATATTTTTGTATTTTTTCAATATAGATGGAATGAAAAAATGCAAGCAAAATCCTACTATTCAGTCATTGAAGTGCCGCGAAGATCACTAAGACAACCCAACAGATCCTAAACATCAAGACTCAGCTAAAGGAATGAGCTCAAAAGGAAAAAACCAAAGATTGATAAAAAGCCAAGAAGGCTCAACCAAGAGAAATAAAGAGTTCTGGTCACAACCAAGGCATGAAACAGTCAAGAAAGAGGCCAACAAAGACTCAGGAACCAACCAAACTCACCCAGCAACAACCAATAGCCATAAACCAACAAAAGCCGAAGTTACGCGCCACTGTCGAAGGAATATTTGCGGGTACCCGCGAGTAGTAGAGTAAACAGAGGTGGGTAGATGCAGGCAAAACTAAGCTAGCCCGTGGGTGAGGAAAGGAAAATGGGCAATTAAAGAGTCCAGAGGCTCAGAAAAAGCAATTTTTCTACAGTGTATTTTAACGGCCAATCAGTGACACAGAGCTTCAATAAACAACAACTCTAATTATGGATTAATGCTCAAATTTTTTTCCCAAACATGGATGTTTTTCCTAGCTGAATCGCCATTTCTGTATTGGAGAAAACTCACTATGGCTTGGGAATACCACAACAGACAGATGACTACTAGAAATCAACTCAATTCTCAAAACAATGCTATTATAAATGACAATGTTAAGATAATGGAGAAATGTAACCAACCTCGATCCAAACGTTTGAAGTAGATCTCCGTTGGAGCTTTCAATCCACGCACTTGAAATCTGCAAATTAGTCTTGACAACCAATATCCAACAAGTACATATAATATATAACTGACATTAACATTATCAATAACAATGGTCCATAATATTATAAGCAAATGTAACCCAATGTATAATAAACAACATTCACAACATGATGGACGAGAATATGAGTATTTCTATTAATGAACAAGAAGAAGTACAAAGTGATACGACCTCTTACCGGCAACCAATCTGAACCAAGATCTAGATCAATCCACTTGTGCCTCCACCACTTCAATATTCCATGAATGGAAAACTCAAACTAGAAGGAGTTTGGAAGGTGAACATAAGGGGTTCACAACTACAAGGATCAATGAGTGCAGACTCAAGATAGGGAAAAAATCCACTAGAGTTTTTTTACTGTTCTTTTCTTTTTCCCGTCCAAAAGCCATATGTGCTCAATATATAGTCCTCTCAAAGGTAGGTGAAAGGACACATCGAGACGTTACTCGAGTAGATGGAGAGCCAAAGGTCACCCAATGACCACTTTTTGGGAGTAAAAGTAATTAATAGTGGTTTTTACCATTTTACTTGATACCTGCGGGCTATAGTGATGCAACTCGTGGGTACGCATGCTATAATAATGCAACATGCGAGTAGGAATAAAATTAGGGAAAAATAGTATCACTGAAGGATATAAATGGATCTGAGTCACTGAAATGGATCCTACAAGCCAAAGAATGCTGATGCTCACAGGGTGGAATATTACGATGTAACAGTGCACCTTGTGCGATCTCGACAAATCAGAAACAGAGAGAAAACGTAGAATTTCCGAGCAAGATAACGAGATCTAACCCCAGAAGCGTGGAAATTTTGTTTGTTTGTTTTTGTTTATGGTGTGATTTGCAGGAGAAAAGGCAAGCATGGAAACCGATCAAGAAGAGTAAAAAAAAAAAAAAAACCTTCCTCCTTCCCATATTATACATACCTTTTAATCTAGCTCACTTGGTTCAAAGTTGCTTTATTCCTTAATAGGTCTTGAATTCAAGTCTTAAGAAGTTACTTGAAAAGAAAAAGTGCATGCAATTTCTATTTTCAGGTTACTTTATTGTAAAAGTGCATCTCACTTAAATAATAAAAAATAAAAATAAAAAGTGAGTCACTTAAGTTCTTTTTTATTGTTGCATTATTTAAAGTAACATCATTGTAAAAGTAAAATCACTTATTTTACAAAAGTGATTCACTTAAAGTAACTTTCTTGTAAAGTGATTGTCAAAGGTTCATCTTGGGAAGAGGGGGGTCCTTTTTTTTAGCTGGTCATTCTCTATCTGCCACGTCACTATTGGGGACATCTTCAACTTTTTCTTTGTTCAAGCATAACTTCATCATACAGAGTCAGTTTTTCGTGCCGTTTTTTTTTTTAATTTCCCATTTTTTCGAGCTCTTCGCATCTAGACTATTTTTTTTCTGTTTTTATAGCCATAATTTGCAGTAAGGCCGCCCCTTGTAATATTCTACTTACTAGTTCCAACTATTTCTCATGGAAATCTCATATGGAGGATGTTCTACGAAGCAGGGGACTTTTCAAAATTACCTCAAGGAAAGAAACAAAACCCACTGATGATGACAAGAAAATAAAATGGGCAAATATATGTGACGAAGCTCGTGGATTGATTGGGATGTCAATCTTTACTGATTTGTTATTCCACATATCTGGAATTGATGAACCTGATGCTGCTTGGGACAAGTTGGAATCTGTGTTTGGTAAACACAATGAAATTCGAGGTCACCAACTCGAAAATGAGTTCATTTATTTAAATCCAAGTGATTTTTCATGCATACAAGATTATTTATCTAAGTTGTTAACACCCAAAAAGTGTTCACTACCTCATCTACCACATTATATGGCTCATTTGTCCATTTTCCTACCATATTTCCCTTAAAATCTCCAAAAATCCCATTAAAAAGCCTCCAAAAGGCCTAAAATGCCTCCAAAAGGCCACAAAACCCTCAAAATAGCCTAAAAAAGGCTAAAAAACCCCCTTTTCCTCAAAAAATAGCAAACATCCCCTAAAAAGGGAATAAAAAATATAAAATAATGAGGAAAAGGAGGAAAAAACCCTATACAGCTGCATAAAACCATGTGTTTCCCAAAACCATGGGTCAGCACTCCACCACCAAAAAACTATAAATAGGTGATGGAGATCCCTTATTCCATATCCACAATCACAAGCACCCTTACTCTGCCAAAATCTCTCTCGAAACCCTAGTTCATCATTGAACTACTTTCACCTTGAGAGCCACTTTTGGCCCATCCCCACCATTGGAGAAGGAGAAGGAGCTTATTGAAGCTTGGAGCATCCTCTTGGACACTGCAAAGGGTTTCATCAAACCTTTACATTGAAGGTAACATTAATAGAAAAAGTCATTCTTTACATCTTTTGTTTATGTTTAATGCACAATGTTTACAATAGTTTATATCTTTGTTTTAGCTTAATTATTTACACTTACTGAACTGCTACTAAGGAGTCCATTCTCCTTAGTAGGTGCTCATTTGCACAAGCTAGGGGTAAAACCCTAGCTACAGTTTTGGCGACTCCCCTAGATTTTGAATTTCTGGTTTCCGTTTTGAATTTTTTACTTTCGGCTGTCCCTTTCGGCCATCGCATACCGCGTCTTTTCCCTCTGCAGTCGCGTCCCGACCGCGCCTTTCAGGCCTTTACCTGCGATCCGACCGCGGCTCTCAGACTTCTTCCGACGCCCTGCCGGTGGATTCAAGTCTGTTACCTGCGATCCGACCGTGGCTAATCAGCTTGTTTGCCGCGATCTGACTGCGCCTGTCGGCCATTTTCCCGCGTCCCGACTGCGGCTATCTGCCTCTTTCGAGCGTTCCGACTGCGTCTGTTAGCCATTTTGCCGCGACCCGACTGCGTCTTTTTCCCTATTTTCTGCGTCCCGACTGCGTCTGTTGGCCCGAAAGCCGCGACCTGACCGCCGCTGTTGCCCTCAAACCCGCGGTCTGCCTGTTCTGTTTCGCCACAGACCCGCGGTCTGATTTCTGCTCTTTTCCTGTTGTGAGCCCAGCCCCTTTTGCTGCAATATTTTCTGCATCTGAACAGCCCTCTGTCCTACCTGCAGCCTCACTTCCTTACAGCCTTTCTGCAACATAATTTATGTTCCCTTTACAGAATTCTTTTAAAATTTCAGTATTTTTAAATTCAAAAAATTTTGCAAGTTAAACTTTCAATTTCAGCATTATTGATAGTTGGAAGTTGCCTCCCTTGTGGCACTTCTATTTTTTGGGTTCATCACCTCACGAGCACACACTCTGTCACATAAATCAAGTGAGCCTTAAAAAGTACCTAATTGAACCAACATTCTAACCCCACTTGGGGAACACAAAAGAATCATTGTAGTTAGGTAGGGTCGGGGGGATAGGCTTCCAATAACACCCCTCGATCACTTTCACTTGAGACATAGTTGTTGTCCAAATAGGGAACCAAAATCCCCTAGTACTTTTTGGCATGTTCACGACCAGTTTGTCAGAGGGCCTCTCCCTTAGGAGGGTTGAAGTCGGGAGACTGGTTCCGGAGGCCTGAGTGGAATACCGCACTCCATTCAGTAACCAAAGGGCTACCTTTCGCGGTTCGCGGGATATCCCTGTATAGGGGTATTGCGGTCAACGAACTAAACGGCAGATTCACCTTTCTGGACGTGTCATGAACGGGGTATCTTAGTTGCCCATCTTCTAGGATTGACTACCCGGTATCCCTCCCGGTAGGGGGATATCATAGCCACTTGGCTTTCCTACTCATATTGTCTGACTTGGATTTCATCACCTTGCAGAGGATATGTTTAGTTGAGTCAGAATACTTTTAGTTAGGTGTTTGCATGCTCCTTTACCTCCCTTTGGTCTAGTGAGTCCACCATTTTTTCTTTTTAGGAAACCTGCTGCTTGTTGGTATTCTGACCATCTTTGTTGTTACTCCACCTATTGTAGCACAGCTGTTGCAGTGGGTGTTTTGAGTTGGTTGTTGGCCTGAGTGCCTTGTTTTTTAGCTCTCCTTCTGCACACTCGGTTGCATTAGGGTTTTTGAGCTGTTTTTAGACTCACCTCAACCCACAGAGATTAGACACCATCTGTCACCATTGAGTCCCCGAGACATTCTCGGCACCTCAGGGGCGAGCCCCCACAGCACGGTTCTCTTGACACCACACGTCATAGATTCCGATCATTGTCCGTTGATACCACTCATCACAGATCTAGAGCCTTGTCATTTGACTCCACTCGTCAGCGACGTAGGAATCCGTCACCGCATAGTGACGCCCCTTACTTTACCTCGGATTCTGACGAAGAGTCTGAGAACCCTATTTACACTGCCCCTACTAGCCCTATGGCTGGCACGACTTCCACTCCGTTTGTCATAGGGACCATTGGTGGCACATCCACCACTACACCAGTTACTACACCGGTTTTGGGTATGCCCTCCATGGGACCCTCAACTACTGTTCCCCTTACAGTACCTATTCCCGCAGCGGGAATACCTATCCCCACTACATCAGTGGCTCACACTATCCATGGTGGTGCTGGACCATCCTCCACTACCTCAGTTCCCCCACTTGGGGGCACCACCCTAAATCTTGTCCCTCCACTTGGGGGCACTGGCCCCAACTTGGTCCAAAGCACTACTGTGTCACATCCTTCTTCCAGTTTGCCATTCATGGCTAGCCTCAACCTACCTGACCTGGCCAGATTGACCAACGATCCTATTCGACACGACCCTGCGTGGCCTCATATGCCTACCAAGCTCCCCTCAGACATCCCTAAGTTCGAGGGCAAGGCCGGTGAGGACCCACAAAACCATATCATGTCTTTCCACCTATGGTGTTCCTCTAACTCCATCATGGATGACTCTGTTCGCCTCCGTCTCTTACAGCGCACCTTCACTGGCTCTGCAGCCAAGTGGTATATCGAGCAACCTCATGGGACCCATGCCACCTTTGCTTCCCTCGCCTCTACCTTCCTGCAGTTCTTCCAGTTGCCTGTCCGATATGACGCGGGCGTTGAGATCCTTCTATCTTGTAGACAAAACACGGCTACCCATATCACGGACCACATCCATGAGTGGCGTCGACGCCGTAGCTTATGCAAGATCAAACTAGACGACCGTATCTTCCTCGATTGGTTCCTCAAGTCCCTGCTTCCTATTATTGCTAAGGATGTAGCTTCAGAAAGACCCCAGTCTGAAGAAGAGGCCATCCTTAAGGCACAGCAGTTCGACCTCATTTACGCCCAGTCGGGTTACCTTTATACCATTATACCTGACGCCCCTCACGGCGAGTCCTCCCAGCACGATGCGCCGGGGGCATCCCACGCTGCAGACGGCATCATCGGTCGTGTTTCTTCGCATCCTCAACCATTTTCTATAGCACGACCTACCCTTGGCCCCGACCTGTCGCGGGCTACCTCACAGTCTGGAGCAACCAACTCATATGCTCCCATGACACACCACCATTCCCATGGACCCTCATGTCCACCTCAATGCTTCGGTTATGCGACTCCTGCTTATGCTCCCCCAGTCGCACCTCAGTCTTACTACCATCCGCAGGCTGCCCCAGCCCCTGCGCCTTCACAAGCCCAACCCGCTTATTATCCGCCCCAGGCAGCCCCTGCGGCACACCCACAACCCGCTCCGCAGCCATATCAGCATCCTCCTCAAGTTGATGCACCTGCTCAGCCTCAACCTGCATACCATCCACCGCAGCCTGCTCCCGCACCTGCGCAACCTCAGAATCCCCCTGCTGCCCAAGGGCAAGTTTACGCCCAACAAAACCCGCAGCAAAACCAGAACAACCAACGCAACCAGGGCCAACAGAACCGCGGCAAGGGCTGTAATCGTGGGAACAACCAACCTGCAGACCAAGCTGGTCAACCGGCTAATCCCCCCGACAACAACAACGCGGCCCCCGCTAATCAAAACCCTGATCGTCCACCCAAGCAGGCTAAAAACCCCAATTTGCGAACAAACCATCCTTGTTCTATTTGCGGGGTCTATGGCCATTACACACATGCTTGCCCACACTTAGAGCGAGCTCGGCAACTCTGGGTTGACGAGGCCCATCGCCAAGGGCATGCGGCTCCCCAAGCACCGCCCAACCCCCCCCAACCTCAACAACCCCCTTTGGTGTTGCAAAACCCCTTACCAACCCAGGGCGTCGTGAACACTTAGCCGTTGGCTCCCCCTCAAGCCAACGCGCCCCAAAAACTGCAAATCACGTACGCTGCTCCTGATCAACCCATGTTTGACTCAGGAACCCACCACTTGTTGATGATGTCATCTGCTGATGTCAACCTCCAGACCCGTCGGAACCAATATGGCTCCACCTTTGAAGCCACTCCCACGGATAAACCTACTAACGCCCATCCCACCGATCAGGCGTTACGTATACCTCCGCCTCCCATAGACGGAGCTGCGAAAGCACCTCGTTTCCCACTTCGCCGAATCAACAATAACCCTACTGCACGCGCTGCGTCAAACTACAACATCGTAGACGACCTAGCCCAATCTCCCGCAGCCATGTCTGCGTTAGAAGTCTTGAAGAACTACCATTCCCAGCGCAAGACTTTACTTTCCGCCATTGGGGGGATTGACCCAACCGATTCGCATTTGATGGCATTTGATTTAGACCAGTCTGAACCACGCCTACCTTCCAGCTTAGCATTCCAAGTTACTGTCTCCGTTAGGAATCTTGTCATCCATCGGTGCATCATTGATGAGGGTGCCTCCACATGCGTTATGTCTACATTTGTATGGCAGAAGCTAGGATCCCCTCCTCTCTAGCAGTCCACCACTGCATTACGCGCCTACGACGGTCGTTCGGCTCAGCCCCAAGGCCTCCTAGCCAATGTCCCCGTCCAGTTAGGTGGCAAAACTGTACTCATTGACATTGAGGTAATCAATGCCCAATTGGATTACAACCTTTTACTTGGCCGTAGCTACATGTATGCCATGCGGGCGGTTGCCTCTTCTGTCTTTCGCACCATGATGTTCCCCCATGAGGGACGCGTGGTTAAAATTGACCAGCTCACCTACTATGATCCCAGTGCTCCCGCGGCACCTGAAAATGTTCTCCCCATGGTTGAACAACCTGTTTCTCCTGCCACCACCTCGTTTGTTTCCTCTACGAGGCCTGGAGTCTACTCAGACGCGTCGATGACCTCCACCTTTCAATCCATTCCTCCCCCGTCATCTACGCCCGAAATGTCTGACTTATGTACCTTGTCCCATGACAACATACCAACTAATAATCAACCACCCTTGTTGCCAAAACCACCATTGGTACCTAGCCACATTGGTGTTACACCGATCCATACGATCCCCTTCCTAGTTCCTCCATCGGGAGTAGTAAGCGCCCCGGTTATGGCTACCCTTTGCCTCCCGGGGTTAACCTTGGGATTACCTGTTTGGTATATTTCGCCTCCCGTTCGCCCGCCGACACCAGATGTCGTCCTCCAACCGGTACAACCCATGGCTACTACCTCTCAGCCACCTCCTGGTGTCTCTACCCCTTCGTCCTCCACGACACCCCCTCCTACTCCCAAACCCACTGGGGGCCGAGGTCCACAACCTTACACTGCTGTACCACCTCCAAAGACAGTAAAAAACCCTCCAGTCTTTCGTGCTCCTCCCAAATGCTCGCTGTGCGACGAGTTGGGCCATGCGACCCACCAATGCCCACAGTTACAAGCATTACAGAAGCACATGCAGATGCTCGACGATGATCCTAACATCCCAACTGTCGAACTAAACCCCACTCCCAAGCCTAAAAATAAGTCCCTACGTACCAACCACTCCTGCGCCATATGCGGTGTTTACGGGCATTACTCCCATCATTGTCCCGATCTACCACATTATATGGCTCATTTGTCCATTTTCCTACCATATTTCCCTTAAAATCTCCAAAAATCCCATTAAAAAGCCTCCAAAAGGCCTAAAATGCCTCCAAAAGGCCACAAAACCCTCAAAATAGCCTAAAAAAGGCTAAAAAACCCCCTTTTCCTCCAAAAATAGCAAAAATCCCCTAAAAAGGGAATAAAAAATATAAAATAATGAGGAAAAGGAGGAAAAAACCCTATACAGCTGCATAAAACCATGTGTTTCCCAAAACCATGGGTCAGCACTCCACCACCAAAAAACTATAAATAGGTGATGGAGATCCCTTATTCCATATCCACAATCACAAGCACCCCTACTCTGCCAAAATCTCTCTCGAAACCCTAGTTCATCATTGAACTACTTTCACCTTGAGAGCCACTTTTGGCCCATCCCCACCATTGGAGAAGGAGAAGGAGCATATTGAAGCTTGGAGCATCCTCTTGGACACTGCAAAGAGCTTCATCAAACCTTTACATTGAAGGTAACATTAATAGAAAAAGTCATTCTTTACATCTTTTGTTTATGTTTAATGCACAATGTTTACAATAGTTTACAAAACTTTTAAACTCTTATGTGAAGAATGCAATATTAATAGGGAAGACAAACAATGCATTTATCATATTTTTTCCAAACTTGGACCTGCATATTCTGTTTTTGTATCTACATTTTACTTCATGAAATAATCATTGAATGCAACTAGCTATCAAGAGCCTAGTCTTGAATCCTTTTGTGATTCCTTGATCAGAGAGCAAGATAAGCTCATCCATCTTGGAATAATTAACAATGCAGATACATCTGGGAAAGCCTTATTGTCCCAACAGAAAGAAAAGTCCAAGCCTCCTAAGAAACAAAATTTTCGCAATAATAAGTCAAACAAGGGTCCCAAACCCTCTCAGTCAGCTCCTTCTTTAAAAAATGACAAAGGATCCAAGTCAAAAGGAAAGAAGACTGAGCGTCATTGCAACTATTGCAGGAAAGATAATCATGATGAATCTAAGTGTTTCAAGAAGATGGCAGCCTTGGAAGCAGCAATGAAGAAGCACCACATCAGCCTAGATTCACCTTCAGAATCTACCTCTCATGGACATGCACTTTGTGCTTCTGATTATTCTTATAATGCATCTTCTTCTTCTACTTCAAATGAATGGCTCATTGATTCTGGAGCATCTTATCATATGGCTAAGGATCAAGCCATCTTTTCTACTATGCATGAATGTAACACCAAACAAATATTTGTTGGTGATGATAGATCTCTAAGTGTTGCAGGAGCTGGAACAGTTCCAGTAGATAATGGTCATTTCAATGATGTACTATGTATTCCAAGAATTTCCTTCAATTTGTTATCAGTCTATCAAATCACTCATTCTGGTGAAGGTAAAACTGTGACGTTTACACCTCACCAAGTTGTAATCAAGGATTTTAAAGATCCTCAACAGGTCCTAGCTACCGGAATTGTTGATGATATTACCAAGTTGTACAAGTTTAACAACTTTGGGTCATCACCTTTTCCTTCAATTTTTGTCAGTCATAGTGATAACTTGAGCAAAATTTGGCATGAGCGATTTGGTCACTTAAATTATCGCTCATTGCAACAACTATGTAAAGACAATATGGTGACAGGTCTTCCAATGGTATCTTGCAGGGATGGTGTTTGTTCCAGTTGTGTACTCAGAAAACATTATAGGGACATTTTTGACAAACGTGCCTCTTGGCACACCTCGGTTCCCTTGGAGCTTGTGCATAGTGACTTGTGTGGTCCTCTTCCATATGCTTCCTTTTCTGGTTTCAAATATTTCTTAAATTTCATTGATGATTACACTAGATGCACTTGGTTTTATTTCCTAAAACTTAAGAGTGAAGTATTTAACATGTTCTTGGCCTACAAGGCCCTTGTTGAAAAACAATCTGGTCATCAAATTATTAAGTTAGGAGCTGACAATGGAGGAGAATATGTTAACAAAAATTTCACTACTTTCTACATGGAACAAGGCATCCAAAAACAACACACTGTTCCATATACACCACAACAAAATGGTGTAGCTAAACGAAAGAACCACACTTTAAAAGAAATGGCTAATTGTATGATCCAATCTAAGGGACTAAGTCTTCAATTTTGGGCTGAAGCCATAAATTGTGCAAATTACATAGTTAATCGCACCCCCACTAAAGCATTACAAGGTATCACACTAGAAGAAGCATGGAGTAAAACTAAACTTGATGTAAGTCACTTCCGTGTGTTTGGTAGTGAAGCATGGGCTCACATTCCGGATGAAAAATGGAAAGCATTGCAGCCTAAAAGTGAAAAGTGCATATTTGTTGGATATTCTGAAGATGTAAAAGGTTATAGACTTCTTCAACCACATTCTCATGATATAATCATTAGAAGAGATGTTAAATTTGATGAAAATATCTTGGCCTGCGAACCTAACTCAGCGATTGTGCCATCTTTGGCCTGCGAGCCTGATTTGATGATTGTGCCTTCTTCTTCTTCTTCCAACTTCCTTGATAGGTTTCCAACTCTAGTTTCTGATGATGATAGTGAGGATGAAAATCCACCTCCGCCTACTCATGTTCCTCCGGTTGCACCAGCACAAGTGCTTCGTCGATGGGTCCATTCAACATGTGAAGCAACTAGTGATCTTGCCGGTGATCCTAGAGATCAATGTCGAACACATTCTCAGTTTCAACGAGCCTCTTCTCTTTTGGCTCAAGTTTCCTAGAATCATGATCCAAGAAACCTTTGCAGAAGCTTCAAGAAATCCAGATTGGGATGCAGCTATGGATGAATAATATCGTTCCTTAATGGCAAACGATACTTTGGATCTTGTACCTCTTCCAAAAGAAAGAAAACTTGTCAGATGTAAATTGGTCTATAGAACAAAGTATGCATCAGATGGAAGTGTTGAAAGACTTAAGGAAAGGTTAGTTGCCAAAGGTTTTTCCCAAGTTGAAAGGATTGACTACAATGAAACCTTTGCTCCTGTCGCAAAAATGAACTCCATCCGCCTTGTTCTTTCCCTTGCAGCCTTACACAACTGGGAAGTCCATTAAATGGATGTCAAGTCTTCCTTCTTACATGGTGATTTACAGGAGGAATTTTACATGGAACAACCTCCTGGATATGTTCAGAATAACTCTAGCCTTGTCTACCGCCTTAAGAAATCCTTATATGGCCTTAAGCAAGCTCCTAGATCTTGGTATGCCAAAATGGATAGCTTTCTCCTTGACACTGGTTTTTCTGGATGCCATTCTGACCCCAATGTCTATACAAGGAAAGTAGGAAACCATCTCATCATACTTGTTTTATATGTTGATGACCTTATTCTTACTAGTAGTGACCCTAAGCTTATAACCCATGTGAAATCCAGTCTTAAGCAAAATTTTGAAATGTCAGTACATTTGCATTATTTTCTTGTTCTCCAAGTCCTGCAAACCAAAGAAGGAATCTTTCTTTCTCAGTCTAAGTATGCTTGTGACCTTCTTCGTCGCTTTCACATGGAAGATTGTACACTTTCCCCTTCTCCCTTCCAGTCTGGAGTCAAACTTTCTTCCACTTGTACTTCACCTGAAGTAGATGCCACCTTGTATCGTCAGCTTGTTGGTAGTCTCTTATACTTGACTCATTCCCGTCCTGACCTTTCTTTTGCCGTTGGTTGTGTTTCCCGTTATATGAAAACACCTCATGAAAGTCACTAAAAAGCAGCTAAAAGGTATAATTCAGTTTGGGATTCATTACAGTACAGGGGGGAAACCTTTGTTGATTGGTTTCATTGATTCAGATTGGTCCAGTGATCTTGATGATCGAAAGTCTACAACAGGTTATGTTTTCAGTCTGGGATCTGGATCTGTCACTTGGGATTGTAAGAAACAACAAGCTCTTACTCTTTCTTCAGCAGAGGTAGAATATCGAGCCGCAGTTAATTTCATTCAGGAAGCTTTATGGCTTTGATAGATCCTTTCAGAGTTTGGATTCGAGCAGCAACAGCCTACTCCACTTTGGTGCGACAATCAAAGTGCCATCAAGCTTGCCAAAGATCCAGTCCTACATCAACGCAACAAACACATTGAGCTACATATGCACTTCATCATAAATCTTGTTGATGATCATGTTCTTGAAGTGCTCTTTTGTCCTACAGATGATCAAGTTGCAGACATATTCACCAAGTCTCTTACATAAGTGAAGTTTTCTAAACTTTGATCTATGTTAGGAGTTTAGGAGCTTGTCATTAAGGGGGGTTAGGCTCTAATACCTCCTTCTTTCTCCTAATAGTGTCACTTTTGTAAATCCTTCAATCCTATCCCAAGTTGTTCTTAAGGGGGGATGTTAGGATATTTAGACACTGAGGAGTTAGTGAAGATCAACTTGTGTAATATATCCGTTAGGAAAAGCGTGTTTCTTTAGTATGCATTTGTAAATAGTTAATCCGACGGTCACGATATGTTGTGAATCGATGGCTCAACTTCTCTTAGATCATACCTACCTTTGATCGGTGGCTTAACACTCGATTGGTCCATGATCTGTATTTAAAGAGCATGGAGGGTCATTGGAAATTTGATCGATTATGAGAAGCTCATTTGTAACTTTCTTTCTTTGCATAATAAATTGCTCCGTAGAAGCTATTTGGTCGAGGCCGTGGAGTGTTTCCCTCTCGAGGGTTTAAACCACGTCAAAACATCGGTGTATCGATCTGTGATCTGTTTGTGTGAAGTGGTTGCTCTAGGTGTTCGGTCTTTTGGGAGTACCCTGTGTACCCGAACACTTAATTCCCTATATGAGAGCTTCCAGTTCGGCTAAATTGTTAGAATCGTAGCCAATGGATCCAAAGAAAACCTTCAGGATGGTGCCCAAAGAATTCTTGCGTACCCCTCCAAAGCCGGCTGATCTGGGGTTTCCACGAGAGGTGCCATCAAAGTTGATTTTGAAACCAGAAGATAGAGGAGGGTACCAATGGATAGGTATGCTAGGTCAAAAAATTTTCACTTTTCTCCTGAGCCCCTCCAAGTCAGATTGGCCTAAACCCCATCCAATTGCAATACGCAATTCCCGAGCTGATAAATATTTATCCTTGTCATCCCATTGCGAACTTCTGATAGTTTATTTCATATTATTGACCAACTTCATCCAAACCTCCTCTTCCCTGTGATATTTGTCCCGAAAGATACACTCATTCCTCTCTTTCCAGATTGTCTAGATCACCATACGAAGAAACATCTGTCATAGAGTTCCAATGATGGGGTTCGAAAATGCTTTGAATCCCATAGCTTTAAGGTTTGATCAGGTTTCCATCTGGCATGATTACTTTTCCTAAAAATCAAAGCACCTTTATCCCATAGGGAGGAAGAAAAAGGGCAGGAATCCAATAGGTGGCCAACAGTCTCCTCCGAATTGAGACAAAGAGTGCATTGGGAGGGACCCAGGATCCCTCACTTCCTCAAGTTCTCACTTGTTAGAATTCTCTTCCACACCACTAACTAGTAGAAGACAACATTTTTAGGCTAGATGTTCATCCCCCAAAATTTTCCCCAAGTTCTATCCTCCTCTTCCTCATCCACAATACGAACTTCATATGCTTCTTTGATACTGAAAGTGCCTTTTTGAGAGAACCCCCACTGTAGCTTGTCGGGGGCATTATTGATCCTAATAAACCTCTCCTACAAAGTTGATTCAAAGGTGTGAAGAGTCTCTTCCATGGTGATGCCTTCCCAACCACCAAAGTTGAACCATTTCTTATGTCTGTCTTGAGCTGGATTCTCCCAATAGTGGCACACTTTAGTTTTGCCATCAGCCAACCCACTATCCCTGATTGTCTGCCACCGATGATCATCCCCAAGTTTGGGAAGCTGGTTCCATGAGTCATCCCAGAAATTGGCCAGCTCCTCATCATGAATCTCCAAGAAGCAATAGTTTTGGACAAGTTTTCGGCCTGAGAAAGCTTTTGACCAGATATGGGACCCATTCTTTTCCTCGTTGTATTTGACCAAATTCCCTTGCTCTCTATCCATGGCATATTTAATATGCCACAATATCGCCCAAGGCTTAGTTCTATGATTACACCAACTCCACCAAATTTTGGAACCATAAACTTCACTCAGAACCTTGGGATCCCTAATGCCAAGACCCCCTTTTTCCTTGGGTTTGCAAATGTTATCCCATCCTACCAGCGCAAATTTTGCCTTTGTTTCCCTACCTCCCTAGAGAAAATTTCTCTGTATACCCTGAATTTCCTTAAGAATAGACTTGGGGGAAGAAAGCATCAAGAAAAGATAAATCGGCATAGCCTAGAGGAGGGTTTTGACTAAAATCAAGCGGCTTGGAAGGTTTAAGGGACGAAGAGTCTAGTAGGCCAATTTTCTTCTCATTCTGTCCAGCAAGTCAAATCGACTGATCAATATTTACTTGCAGATCTCTCAATGTTTGTTTCATCCATAATACTTGTGAGCAACAAGCAATGGCTGTAATATATTCAACTTTTTCCGTGGATAATGCGACTGATGGATTTGTTTGCTGATCCAAGACACAAGACAATTTCCTAAGAAAAACGCAACACCACTAGTACTTCTCCTATCATCAATACTTGTTTCCCAGTCTGCATCAGTGTATGCTATTAAGTATAGGTTTTTTCTACGTGGATACCATAGGCCAAGATACATGGTCCCTTTCAAATACCTGAAAAATTTGTTTGATTGCTTGAACATGTGTTTCCTTGGGTGTTGACTGAAATCTTGTGACAAGTCGAATGGATTACATGATATATGGTCTTGAAGCAGTTACATATAGAAAATTACCGATCATAGATTTGTAAAGCCTCTGATCAACTTTTTTAGCCTCATCTTCTTCATTTAATTGAGAAATTTGTAACCCAAGGAAAAAGGAGAATTCTGTGAGCATGGACATTTCAAACTCTTTTTGCATGTCTTTTGCAAATTGTTGACTCATTATGTCATCATTGCTCCCAAAAATGATATCATCTACATATACTTCCACCACTATCAGCTTTTCATTCTCAGTTTTGCTGTAGATATTTTTGTCTACACTTCCCTTCTGAAACCTTGACATTGCATATATTTGTCCAACCTTGAATACCAGGACCTGGGAGCTTGTTTGAGTCCATATAATGCTTTCTTTATCTTACACACATAATATTTGTTGTCTAAAAGTGAAAAACCATTTGGTTGTTCAATGTATACTTCTTCTTCAAGATATCAATTCAGAAATTCTTATTTAACATCCATCTGATATACTTTGACATTTTCTGCACATTCATATGCCAAGAACAACCTAATTGATTCCATTCATGCTACTAGAGAAAAATTCTCTTCAAAATCTATTCCTTTGATCCGTGCATACCCTTTGCACACCAGTCTCATCTTATTTTTGACAACTTGTCCTTCTTCATTTAGTTTTTTTCTAAATACTCACATTGTTCCAATTACATTATTATTCTTAGGTCTTGGAAAAAATTCCCAAGTATCGTTTCTTTTAATTTGATCTAATTCCTCAATCATGTACTTCATCCAACCTTCATCAGCTTTGGCTTGTTCAATTCCTTCTGGTCCTATTTTAGACAGTAATGAGAAATGCACTTCTTCAGTCGGATTGCTCAGACTCCTTCTAGTTCTTATAACAACATCTTTGTCTCCACTAATCAAATTTTATGAATGATTTTTCTGGACATATTTGGAGCGGCCCTTTGTGTCTGGACTTCCTTCTTCTAATTCGTGTTGATACACTTCCTTATGTGGAACTTCAATATCTTGATTTTCTTCATTCGGTTGTTCCAATAAGAGTAGATCATCATCTTCTTCAATTATTCTATGAGTCAGTACTTCATTAAATTTTACTTAAGGACTTTCAAATATCTTTCTATGTTGCATATTATAGCACTTGTAAGTGTCACGTCCCCATTTTGACCCTTGTAATATTTTGGGCTATAATGTAAATATTGTATGCATATTATGTATGATTCCTAGCGTGGAGCTCAAGGCCAAGGCTCTGCTAGTGAATGCTCGATCTTGAAGAGGCAAGTATTTGATAGTATGCTACCCATGTGCAAGTGAACCATGGGAATTGTAAATATGCATTTTTAATATAAATACCCACAACTAGCTATGCAATGCAACAAGATATGGGGGCATGATGTTTACAAAGAATTGAGAGGGAAATATTCAAACCTTTGAGCCAATCAAGTACATCCAAGTGTCAAGGAGAGAACCCATCCACTCTCAACTACCCATGTTGACTTCTGTACCCAATCATTCATTTCTCCCAAGAGTTGGTTGAGGTAGATAATTCCTTAGGGAATGAAGAGGTATGGCTGTCCAAATTCGGGTATGGATAATCAACCCTTCATGGAAATTCCTGTTTGGCTTCTTGGGCAAGAAAAGAGCCATGAATTTCTCCCCAAGCCATTATCCATTAATTAGTTATGCTCTCTCACGAGTTTGAAGCTACCTGGGCGTTTTCTTCCATGGTTTTGCTGTGTCTTCCTTCATTCTCTTAGCCGGGAAGGGCATTTTTGTGTTGTATAACGATGGGGAAGAAAGGGAAATCGATTTGGGGACCATAGAGGTTGTTTTGGCTCACTGATTGATTGTGTATCTATGGGGGAAATCGTTTTCTTCCCTATGGTCGATTTTCCCTCTCACAAATCCGTTTTTGGTGTGCCTACGTTTTGGGAAAACCCATATCCCTCTAGCATCTGAGTTTCCATTGCTGAAAGTGTGTATCCAAGCCCATATCTGAGTTTTGTGTGCAAGAGAATACTGGGGTTGAGATGAGTATCCATTGCTTTGGGCTGTGCTGAGCTTGAGAGTCCCCTTTTCCTTGTAGATATAATGCCCAGCTCGGGGGTGGTCTCTGAGTGCTGAAAGAATACAGGCTGGGAAGATACCTATGGTTGGGTGGAACATTGCAGCAACATAGCTAGTTGCTTGGGACAACATTACAATGAGATAAGTATATTCTCTTATGTGTATTTACTTCTGCACTGTTTTAATTAATTGATGACTATTATTGATATGCTGAATGCATGTGAAAAAGGTGTGTGGATGATGTTTTTAATTCTGCTGTGCATCCTTGCTTAATTTGCACCTGCACACTTTTGATTTTAATTGTATGAATCTTATGATTAAGCTGAGAGTATGTAAAAATCCCAGATATTGGTAACATGTTCCCTACCCTGCATTGGATAGATGGGAGGATACATGACAGTAAGCTTTTCTCTTGCAGGAATAACCAAGAAAGATCCCTTCATCTGATATGGAATTAAATTTTCCAAGAGTATCATCATTTATTTTAATGTAGAATTTGCTTCCAAATATTCTGAAATGCTTAACTATAGCTGGTCTTCCTTTCCAGAGTTCATATGGTGTTGCGCAACTGTTCGTTTTGATCAGAAATCTGTTGAGAATGTGTACAGTTGTATGAATAACACGTGTTCAAAAAATATCTGATAGCCTTGACTCGTTTAAAATTGCTCTGGCCATCTCTTGGATAGTTCTGTTTTCTCTTTCTGCCACCCCATTTTGCTGTGGTGTTCTGGCCACTGAAAATTGTCTTCTAATTCCATGTTTGTTAGAGTAGTTATCAAAATTGTTTGATGTATATTATCCTCCATTTTCAGACCTCAAACACTTTATTCTTAAGTCTGTTTCATTCTCAACTGCTTCTTTAAAAGTTTTGAAGCATTCAAATGTTTCTGATTTTTCCTTAAGAAAGAAAACCCACGTCATTCGAGAGAAATCATCTATGCACAGAAGGAATTATTCTTCACCATTCATTCCTTTGGTTCTCATTGGACCACATAGATATAAATGAACCAATTCCAAGGGTCTTGAGGTAGTGTGCTCTTTCATGGGGTACTTAATTCTTGTTTGCTTCCCATGTAAACAATGCTTGCAGAGTGAGTTTGATGGCTTAATAATTCTTGGAATGTCTCTTACTTCTCGTTTCCTATTGATTCTGACAAGGTTGTGAAACTTGATGTGTCCCAATATTCTGTGCCAGAGCCATTTTTCATAGGTTTGTCCCATGAAACAATTTTCTTCTCTTTCCTCATCCAAGATATAGACATTATTAGGAGTCATGGAGGTTGTTGCCACAATCTTTCCTATATTCTTGTTTTTTATTTTTGATTTTTCTGAGTCAAAAGTGAGGGTGTGTCCTTGGTCACACATTTGGATGACACTTAGAAGATTGTGTTTCATGTTCTCATCTAACAAAACATTTTCTTCCTTAGTCCTTTCGTTTCCTAGGCTTGCCAAGCCTTTTCCTAGAATTTTGGCTGAGCCATTATCCCCAAAATAGACGGTGCCTCCCTTGTCTTCTTTAAAATTTAAAAAGGTATTTTTATCTCCTATAATGTGCTTAGAACATCTACTGTCTATATACCATTTCACCCTTTTACTCTATGCATGTAAGGATAGGGTGCATGCTTCCTCATGAATTTGATCATTCTGTTATTCAGTTGTCATAGTGAATTGTGTAGGTTGTTGCTGAGTATTATGTTCTAAGGTTTCACAACATTCGTCTTCCGAACTTAAAATAGTGAAGGGATTGGGGTATTTATTCAAAACTTCAGACGGTTTTTTGAGGATGCTCCATTTATAATTCATATTATTAAACAAACGATTCTGCCTGGCGTATGCTAATGCCCGAGCTCTACAATTTATTTATTTATGACCAAATTTGTGACACTAATAGCAATTTCCCAAGAAACGATTTTGGCACCTGATAGGATAAAAACCCCGAGGCTACGCAGGCTTGTATTCTGAATGATTTGGCCTTCTATGTTCTCTCTCACATTTTTTTATTTGAAAAAGGAGTCTTGAGAGCATCTCATACCTTTTAACAAAGTTTGATTCTCCATCAATGATGTTTATACATCTTTGTTCCTTTTTCAACTGAACGCTTAATTTTTGGATTTCGCTACTCAAAGAAACAATTTCTTCTTCCAGTTCTTCGCACTTATCATCCTTCAGCTTTAGCTTCCTGGTGGTGCCTACCTCCAATCTCAGAAGAGATTCCTGTAGGAGATTTCTTTTCTTCCTTGACTTCTTTAGTTCATCCATAACACTGACTAGTTCTCTTTCAAAATCTACTTCAACCATATGTTCATATATTGAATCCATGTCTGCTGGGTTCTGGACAAGAATCTGACTTCTAGATGTTAGTTTGTTACTGAAGCACCCGCTCTGATACCAATTGTTGGATCGATTTAATACTAAGAGGGGGGGTGAATCTATTTGAATAATAGGTGCATCCATAGAGACTGAACACCAAGGACATCGCTCACACACAAATATAATAGATCAGTACACCAGTGTTTTGACGTGGTTAAAACCCCCTAGAGGGAAACAATCCACGGCCTCGGCCAAATAGATTCTACGGAGCAATTTATTGTGCAGAAGAAAAAATATTACATGAGTTAATCTCAATAATGGATCATTCGGCAAGTGATCCTCCATGCTCTTTAAATAGAGATCTTGGACCAATCAGGTGTTAAGCCGCGGATCAAGTGTCGTTAAGATCGAGATAAGTTGAACCGTCAGATCACTTTATATCGTGACCGTTGGATTACATATATACAAATGCATACTTAACAGATATATTAGACCAAGTTGAACTTGACTATCTCCAAAGTGTCAAAAATATCCTAACATCCCCCCTTAAGAACAACTTGGGATAAGATTTAAGGATTTACAAAGGTGACACAAAATTAGGAGAAGGAAGGAGGCATTAAAGCCTATCCCCCCTTAATGAAAACTTCCTGTACTCCTAGCATAGTTTGAAGTTTGGAAAACTTCACTTCTGTAAGAGACTTGGTGAAAATGTCTACAACTTGATCATTTGTTTGAAAATATAGCACTTCAAGAACATGATCCTGGAGTATCTTTCTAATGAAGTGCATGTGAAGTTCAGTGTGTTTGATGTGCTGATGTTGGAATGGATCTTTGGCTAGTTGAATGGCACTCTAATTTTCACACCATAGTGTGGTTGGATGCTACTGTTGGAACCCAAACTCTGAAATGATCTATCGAAGCCACATGGCTTCCTGACTAGCACAAACAACTGCACGGTACTTGGCTTCAGTTGAAGAAAGAGAAAGTGCTCTTTGTTTCTTAGAATCCCAAGAAATAGGTCTTGAACCCAAAGTGAATACATATCCTGTAGTGGACTTCCGATCATCAGGGTCACTAGCCCAATCAGAATCAGTGTAACCAACTAAATAAGAAGTCCCCCATGAAATGTAATGTATACCAAACTGAACTGTACCTCAAACATATCGAAGGATTCATTTTACTGCTTTCCAATGAATTTCTTGAGGGAATTTCATATATCGGGAAAGAAGACCAACAACAAAGGAAAGTTCAGGATGGGTGGGAGTTAAGTACAAGAGGCTACCAAAAAGCTATCGGTACAATGCAGCATCTACTTCAGGTGTTGAATAAGAGGTTTAAAGTTTGACTCTAGATTGGAAAGGAGAGGGAGTTGGTTTACAATCTTCCATGTGAAAGCGACGGAGAAGATCACAGGAATACTTATACTTGGAAAGGGAGATACGTTTCTAGGTTTGCAATACTTGGAGGCCAAGAAAATAGGGCAAGTGTCCAAGGTCTGCCATTTCAAACTGCTGCTTAAGACTTAACTTCACATGATGGATAAGTTTGGGGTCACTACCCGCAAGGATTAGGTCATCAAAATAAAGGACTAGGATTATGAGATGGTCATTGGCTTTCTTGGTATAGACATTTGAATTAGAATGGCATCTAGAAAAACCAATATCTAGAAGAAACGTGTCCATTCTAGCATACCAGGACCGAGTGGCTTGCTTAAGGCCATAGAGAGATTTCTTGGGGTGACAAACAAGACTTGAGTCAGACTGAATGTAACCAGGAGGTTTTTCCATGTAGATTTCTTCTTGCAAATTCCCATGCAAGAAGGCACATTTAACATCCATCTGATGAAATTCCCAATGAAAATATGCAGCAAGGGAAAGAACAAGGCGAATGGAATTCATTTTGGCTATTGGTGCAAAGGTTTGGGTGTAGTCTATGCCTTCAACTTGAGAGAATTCTTTAGCAACTGGTCTTGCCTTATGTTTGAAAATATTACCATCCAGTCCATATTTGGTTTTGTAAACCCACTTGCATCTGACAAGTTTTCTGCCTTTGGGAAGAGGAACAAGATCCCAAGTGTTATTTGTCATTAAGGAGTTGTATTCTTCATCCATTGTTGCATCTCAATATGGATGTACAGAAGCTTCTTTAAATGTTTCTGGATCATAGTTTTCTGGAACTTGAGCCAAAAGTAATGAGGCTCGCTGAAACTGAGAGCGTGTACGACACTGATCTATAGGATCACCAGCAAGATCACTTGCAACTTATCTAGTAGAACGGACCCATTTAGGAAGATGTGAATTTGGTGCTAGAGGAGGTTGAGCAGGTAGAGGAGGATTTTCATCCTCGCTAAAATCATCATTTGAAGAAGTAACCGGAGTAGGAGAAATATCAAGAGGTGAAGAAGAAGAAGAAGATGATGACACAAGCACTGAATTAGGCTCACATGCCAATATATGTTCATCAAATTTGACGTCTCTTCTTATAATTATATCATGAGAATGTGGCAGAAGAAGCCTATAGCCTTTGACATCTTCAGAATAACCAACAAGTATGCACTTTTCACTTTTAGGTTGTAATTCTTTTTGTTTTTCATCCAGAATATGAGCCCAAGCTTCACTACCAAACACACGGAAATGACTGACATCTAGTTTATTTTTACTCCATGCTTCTTCTGGTGTAATCCCTTGTAAAGCTTTAGTGGGGGTGCGATTAATTATGTAATTTGCACAATTTATAGCTTCATCCCAATATGGAAGACTTAGTCATTTAGCTTGGAGCATACAATTAGCCATTTCTTTTAGAGTGCCACTTTTCCTTTCATCTACACCATTTTGTTGTGGTGTGTATGGAACAGTATGTTGTTGTTGGATTCCCTGTTCAGTGTAGAAATTAGTGAACTTGTTGTTAACAAATTATCCCCCATTATCAAATCTTAACTTAATGATTTGATGGCCAGATTGTTTCTCAACAAGGTCCTTGTAGGCCAAGAACATGCCAAAAACTTTGCTCTTAAGTTTTAAGAAATAAACCCAAGTGCATCTGGAGTAATCATCAATGAAAGTCAAGAAGTATTTGAAACCAGAGAAGGAAGCAGAAGGTAGAGGACCACACAAGTCATTGTGCACAAGATGCAAAGGAGGCGTGCCAAGAGGCACATTTGTCAAAATTGTTCCGATGATGTTTTTTGAGTACACAACCAGAACAAACACCATCTTTGCAAGAGACCATAGGAAGACCTGTCACCATATTTTCTTTACATAGTTGTTGCAATGAGAAATAATTTAAGTGACCTAATCACCCATGCCAAAGCTTGCCTAGTTCATCACTATGAGCAACAAAAATTGATGGAAGTGAAGATGACCCAAAGTTGTCAAACTTGTACAACTTGGTAATATCATCAATTGTTCTAGTATCTACTACATGTCATGGATCCTTTAAATTTCTAATTAAAACTTGGTGAGGTGAAAAATCTACAGTTTTATCTTCACCATAATGAGTGATATGGTATATTGATAAAATATTACATGAAAGAGTAGGAACACATAATACATCATTAAACTATCCATTGTCTAGATGAATAGTACTAGACCCTTCAACACTAAGTGATCTATCATCACCAACAAATATTTTTTTGGTGTTACAATTATTTAAATAAGAAAATATGGCTTTATCCTTCGCCATATGATAAGATGCTCCAGAATCTATAAGCCATTCATTTGAAGGAGAACGAGAAGTTGTTGTAAGTGCAAAACCAGACGCTGAAATTGCTTGTCCTGAAGATCAAGTTAAAGAAGAATCAAGTTGAATGTGATGCTTCTTCATTTATTCTTCCAGAGCTTCCATCATCTTAAAACACCTTGACTCTTCATGCCCATCGCGATTACAAAAGTTAAAATGTCTTTGTGTCTTCTTTCCTTGAAATTTGGCAGCTTTATCTTGTTGAGGATAATTTTGAGGCTAAGAAGATTTAGGACCCTTGTTATTTTGATTGTGCTTCTTTGGATTCTTTGGATTCTTGTAATTCTTTGGACCAGACGGCTGCTGAGCTACTAAAGCTTTTTTTGAAGTACTGGCAGTATTAATTAGTCCAAGATGTAAGATTTTTTCTTGTTCTCTTATTAAAGAATCACAAAAAACATCAAAAGAGGGAGCTTTGTATTGAGCTCCTGAAGAGAGAAGAGCTTCTCTAGTGGAATGAAAGGTTTAGAAAAACATAGAATATGTAGGCCCCAACTTGGAAATAATGGCGTAAATAAGGCCATCATCTGCCTTTATGACTTTACATGCATCCAACAAGACTCTAAGAGTCTTAAATTTTGTTATAAAATATTCCATGCAAGAAAAATTATTAGGATCTAATGTAAGCAACTGATTCTCAACATGATGAGCTGTAATCTCATTTTTAATACCAAAAATAGTATTTAGCTTTTTCCAAGCATCATCCGGTGCATGAATGCCTTAAAGATGAAACTCCAGATCATGAGAAACTGACAAACCAATTAAACCATGAGCTGAATCACTTCTATTTTCCCATTTTCTATTTTATCAGTATCAGAGGGAGGAGTTTCCATGCAAAGGGTAAGTCTATATAACCCTTTTCTTCTAAGAATATATTCCATATGAGACTTCCATAAAAAATAATTAGTACTGGTAAGAAGCATATCATTTGAAATTTCCATTCTAAAATAAATATGACTTCAAAGATAAAACTAGTTGGAAAAAATAATAGATGTCGAAAAAATAAGCGGTTTAAAAAAAAACGTCACTGCAATCAACTTCCGGATGAAAAACGTTATACCATTTTGAAAACAAATTGAAAGAGCAGTCAAGGAACCACATGGTGTGTGGAGGTAAGTGCACAACAATAAAAAAATCCCCTTTAGTCCTAACTTAACTCCTAATCTCACTTTTACAAAAAACATTATGTGCCTTACTTCTATAAATAAGTGAAGGTCACTTTTACATAAAGTTACTTAAAAAAAAGAAGAAAAAACAACTTAAAAATAAAATGAAACTTTTGTTTTTGTTTATTTTATAAAGTTGGTTTAGAAAAGAAAAAGAAAAAAAACAACTTAAAAGGAAAGAAAATAACTTATGTGAGCTTTTAAGTAACTTCATTTTTTTAATATATGAAATCAATGCAACAAATAATAACAGGATTTGAAGTTAAGACCTCTTTACTAAGTAACTTTAAACCAAGTGAGCTATAGTAAAAATATAGAAAATATTGTAGAGGAGGAGGGGGGAGTTTTTCTTTTTTTAACTCTTCTTTCCTTTTAGTGCATGCTTACCTTGCAGATCCCTCTTTTAGCCTACAAAACAACTTTACACACCAAAAACAAAAAAACAAGACAAAAAAAACTCAAGGGTTTCCTGCTATCTGTTAGTTTTCTATTAGTCCTTCCTGGTAAGTAGCACGCATTTCCTGTTATTTGTGGTCGGCCGAGACTGCCAGCATGTGTAGAGAGGAGGCTATCACTTCCAGAAAAAAAGGAACAAATCGAAATGAAACAGAGACAGGGAAATAAAAATGCAGAAAACAAAACAATATACCTCAGATCTGTGAAAAACGCCGTAGTTAGGGCAAACATAAGCCTTTTCTTACAAAATGAAGGGATATCCTTAATGGAACCAATGATCTGAACACAATGGAGCACTTAAGCCAGTACAAAAACGTCTAGAAATAGAATATCCCACATGCAGTCGCACCGACCTCAGATCTAGATTGTAATAAAACGGAGATGGCCCCCAACACCGCTTTGATACCATGTTTGAATAACAGGTACATCCATAGAGACTGAACACCAAGGAGACCGCTCACACAAAAAGATCATAGATCAGTACACAAGTGTTTTGACATGGTTAAAAGCCCCTAGAGGGGAATAGTCCATGGCCCCGGCCAAATAGCTTCTATGGAGCAATTTATTATGCAGAAGGAAAAATATTACATGAGTTTCTCTCAATAATGGATCATTTGGAAAGTGACCCTCCATGCTCTTTAAATAGAGATCATGGACCAATTGGGTGTTAAGTCCAAGTGTCATTAAGATTGAGAGAAGTTGAACCGTCGGATCACTTTATATCGTGACCATTGGATTACATATATACAAATGCATACCTAATGTTTATATTAGACCAAGTTGAACTTAACTAACTCCTAAGTGTAAAAAATATCCTAGCATAATCAATATTAGCGCAGTTATCTACAATTTTTACCTTCTTAAACAGATTAGCCTTTACTTAATTCTTATCTTCAGTTATGCATCAATAAATAAAATATTCATACATAAATTCACCAAGACAAAGAACACAGAACAAAAGAATTTTGACATAGGAAACCAATAAGGAGAAAACCACAGAATGCTTCTCTATAATGAGAAATAATACATTCAAGGAAGTACCAACTTCCTATATTTACCAGCACCAATTGAAATGAGGAACCGAACCCCTGGTTTTATAGGCTCCAATCTTAAGGAAGCACTGACTCCCTGTGTTTCTCCAACACCAACTGGAAGGGGGCTACAACCCCCTTTCGCCTTGCCTTGACCTGCCGCCTAGATATCCAAAATGTGATTCTGACATACTGAACTTCAACTCCATGCACTTGTCTGATATTATGAAGATAATTCTGTTGTGTGCTACTTTTGTATGCAGTCAATTCTTTGTCACTAAGGTGCATACATCACTTGACTTCTCATTCTTCTCAATTCACACTTCTGTTGATGTTTTCATGTACTGTGTGCTCGCTAATATTGCAGTTTGTGTTGAGGTAAGCTCTATCGTTCTGTTAAGGTGCTACTGCTTTCACCAACTGATACTATTCCTTTACTTGATAGTTTGTTACTCTGAGATACTACACTAGTAACAAATGGAATTGCACACTTACTAATGGGTCCATTCTGTATAAGTGATATAGTCTTTTAGACAATCTATGACATGTTGTGCATTAATAGATTCATCCTTTTGGTTTAACGCACTTGTCTCAGATCATCTGCATCTTGATGCACTCGCTGGATCCTGCTACTGCTTTGTCATTGCGCATCAGATGGAATTATCATCTTCGCACACTTTTATAAATTCTGCTTATATGCATTTGCTATACATCTACGCATCTTCTGAAATACTTTGATTCTATCTCTATGGTTCTATCTTTCAACATCTGTGAGTATTTTCATTCCCTCTGTAATGTTGTCCTTTAAAACATCATGCACCTATGCATACTTCAATATTTTTTCCTTCCAGTACTTGCGCATTAGTCACAGATCAAGGACATCATACTATGCACCATCAATTTTGCATTCTGATGCATGTGTTCTCTCGGCTCCTTGCTAAATCATTTTGTTCGGTCCTTGAGCCCTTGATGCCCCGAATATCAAATTGCAACAAACAAATGAATCTCTTATGCTCTCTCCATAAAGCTTACTTCAAATATCAACTTGCATCTCTAGTTATACAGGTCCTGCACGGATTGTATGTCCACAAATTGGTCGTGGCATCCCTTCTTCCATACTTCACGGATTATTCTTTTTCCACGTGTCATCTTCTACGCTATTGATGTGTCATCCTTTGTGTGTCTCACGCCTTCATGGTCCACAACTTAATGGGACTTTACACCTTGGTGGTGTACCCTTGCTCTCTTGATGCACCATCTCTTTGAGGTATGTGCACATCCTTGCTTTTCAACTTTGTATGTCTTCAACCTTTGCTATACCATCCCTTCTGGGTAATGCGCCCTTGGTGTGTTGATGCTTTGCGGAATCTATGCATACTCCAACTTCTACTTTGTGGGACTTTGACCCATGACTTGTTATCACTTGTTGGACTTACGCACCTAGTGTACCATTGGCTGTAGAATTCGTTCATAGACTAACTTCAACTGCTATACCCTTCTTGGATCTTGTGCACCCTTTACAACTGAAAGCATCTTTAGATTGGCTTGGTGTAATATCTCTATTTTGACCCCATTGCATTAAAAATGTAAATGATGTAAATATGCTAGTGTGAATTCCTAGAGCAGAGCTCAAGGCCAAGGCCCGACTAGTGAATGGATAGGCATGTATGATGTTATTTGGACTGTTTGGTTGGTTTTTATGCTGATTTAGAGTATATGTAAATATTATGTGCACAAATAATAAAATGGTCCAACAATGGCTGTGTGAAGAGCACCAAAGGGTAAGAGGAAGGGGGCCTATGGGAAACCAAATCCTATGCTTCCAAGTGTCAACCTTAGAATTCACCCAAAATTATTTCATGTGATGGGAATAAGCCAATTATCTCCTTTTTTGAACATTTTTCAAATCATTAATGCATGTGTGTGGTAGGTGGAAAAATTCACCTCATGTAGTTATTGAAGCATGGGAATGACTGCACTTTTGTGACAGTTATGTCAGCTGCCAGCAATCCTATTTATTCTATGGTCAGAAACCATGTCAGCTGTATTTTCACCCTTATCACATATCCTTAGAGTCAACACTCTTTTGATTATCATTATTCCATTCTCATTCTCTCATGCAAGCTGCTACTCCACGTAGAGTTATTCCATTGCTATTGATGGCCATTTTTTTTACTAGACTCTGTATTAAACCCAGGAATTCGAACTAGAAGACAACAAGCAGAATGGATTGTGGGCTGAGAGATAGAAGCTTGTAGGTGCTTCCTTCACCTTGGTGGACTCATAGCCCAGCTTGGGGGTGGCCACCCAGCAGAAAGAGTATATGCTGGATGGAGTGCCTATGGTTGGGTGGAAAAGCACTCTTACACAACCAGTTGCTTGTATTTGTGTTGAATAAAGATAAGTACTCTCATGTATTTGAATCTAAACTGTTTTAATTTATGCCTGTAATGTTTATGATTGCATTTTCTTGCTAGATATGTGTGGACAGATTTTAAATTCCAATGTGCATGCTTATTAAGTTTCTGTACACACTGTTTATTATTGAAAATCTTATTATGCATTGGGGCAAATTTTTAGAGCCCAGGATTTGCCAATGTCCCCTCTCGATGGTCGGATTGGGTGAGGGGGACGTTACACTTGGACTTGCGTGCTTTCAGGATTGTCCGACCATAGGCTGTTAGCGTACTCCCAATATTTAACTAAGCAATGCTTGTGCATTCAACATGCTTGTATCTTTGCTTAACCAACTCCTTGGCTTGCTTGTGCACAATGCATTCAACATGCTTGTACGCTTGTATACTATCCCTACCAATTCTTTGGATGCTACCTTGAGTGAGTATGAGTTGGTGGACTTGACTGCTCCGCTAGTACTTATTTTCACTGAATTTGTATGGTGTATCCATAGACACACACCTTCAGACTGGATGCAACTTCTAGATATACTTCTTCACACTGGAATCCATATCCTTCACCATTTTGCGCAGATAATTCTTCACATTGCTGTAGAAATGTTGTATCCACTTTGACATCAATTGACATCAATGACTCAAACCAAATTAGTTGACATCCTCTTTGGAATTAGTTGACATCAATGACAACCAAATTTCAACACACACCTCATAAGTTGTTCATATAGTAAGTGTAGGGAGCAACACTCTCCCAAACTCAGAATGATTATGGAATAACCGAAGTAAAAAAACCTTAATATGTGGCTATCAAAAAAATATTTTTGATAATTTATTTCTTTATTTTAAATACAAATATTGTTGATCTTTTGTAATTCTTAGTAAACTCAATGAACAAATATTACCAATTTATCTTTAAAAAATAAGATAAGTTAAGGCCAATAATTAAAAGTCTTTAAAAAATAAGATAAATTAAGGACAAAAAATTAACCAATTTTGATAATCGATGAAAAAGGAATTGCCTCCCAATATGATATAGATAAGGTGTTGTGCATGTGCTTTTCATTTTCCCATTTTCATTTATCCAGATCTTGTCATTATCAGTATAAACTGATCTCTTTTTCATATTCAATTAGGAACAACCTATATTTACATTAAATTATCAGGTGAAAGTTGATAATATAGGTATGATGTCTATGGAGGATCTATATACCTAATTAATGTATTGTGGAGGGACTAGAATAGCCCTCTCATACTATAGTGTACCCGACCCCAAATCAAACCACCGAGGTTGGATACAATGGGATCCTAATAGGGAAAGGGTTGAGTTGAAGTAATGCACATTGGAATAAGGGTAAGTAAGGCTAGGCCAACATGCCAATAAGACAGTATAATAAAATAATCAACATTTTCAAAAGTCTAGCTACACCTTGAATGCAAATATTTTCCCCAACACACATGCGATGCAAGGTAGTTGTAGCAACCAAATCTAAGTAACAATTTCACATGCAGTTAAATATAAACATCATATCTATTGTAGCCACAAAATCAATAAGTAAAATCAGATCTACATATGCTAACAAGATTAGTTTTAGGACACTAAAACAAATCAGCTTTACGACAATAAATAGATCAGATTTAAGGAACCAAACTACAACCAATTTTAACATATACAATATAAAATATGGAGCTTCCAACTATAGCCATATGATCAGCCTAAAAACCAGATCTATTGGCTATCACAAAACATAAGCAAATCAACATCCATGTGCTTCAATAACACATAAACCAAATCTGATCTATGAGATGCTATTTTAACGCTACTAAATTAGCCATATAACACAAGAACATAATCGGATATGCAACATAACATAACAGAGATAAAATCATCCTCCATGGGCATGCATGCATCCATAAAACATTAAATAAATGCATAGTAAAATATTTATATCTGAGAAGAGCAACTAGCTTCAACATGACAACGTTCCACCTAGCCTTATACATGCCATGCTTATCAATCTCTCAGCATGATAGTCACCCCTAAGCTGAGACCATGGATCCACATGCTAGGGAAATCTCTAAATCAGATCTCAACAAGGTGAAACTCATGATTCAACCTGAGAAAAAAAACATATTACCTCACCACTTACTTTCTCTGCATCTACACTACTTGGTGCAATGGGATTCCCTTCAGCAAACTAGTCCCTTGGGACATCACCATCCACCTTCAAGATTCATGTGATTGGACCAGAGACAAATAATGGTCCTCGAGATACTTCTGTGTTCAATAGGAAATATAGCTAGTCTCCACACTAGTGTAGATTAGTATTCAATCGCCATTATAGGGTCTTCAATTACATGTAATACAAAAGGGTTTTGCACCTGTGTGCAAGGAGGAAATTAGAATCCATCCAGAGGAATTCGAATGCATGACAGAACAACTACCAAAGACAAGAATAATGACTAGATACCAATTTGAATCCCTTCAAACCAATTTGAAATCTCTCTGAAAGACTAACTCCGGTTCTCTGAGAAGTGACTCCAATTCACCGAGAGATTCTCTAGTTCACTGGATGACCATTCGAGTGCTCATGGGAGCAACTCGAATCCACCTAGACTAACTCGAATTCACTGGAGAGATACTCCAAATCATTGGATATTACCATGACATAAACTTTAATCTACCAAGACTGACTTGAATTCACCAAAATTTACTCAAAATCACTAGAGTTACTAGATACAACTCGAATTGACCCAAAATTACTCTAACCAACAGAGGACAACTTGAATCGACTCAAAATTACTCTAACTAATTGGAGACAACTCAAATTCACCTAGATTTACTCCATCTCACTGAAGACAACTCAAATTGACCCAAATTTACTCCAACTCACTAAAGACAACTCGAATTCACCTAGATTTACTCCAACTCACTGACGACAACTTGAATTAACTGGAAGGGTGACTCTAAATCACTGGAAGTTCAAATCGAATTAGTTTGGGGGTTACAAAACTTTAAGCACATGGCTAAAAATAGTCAAAGATGTGCATAAGGAAAGAGATATGAGAGCGAGGGTCCCACTAGCAACAATTAAGGTGTAATAGAGTCTCCATAGTAAAAAATAATAAAAAATAGGAATCAAAGAGTAATGTTAGGGAGAGAAACAACTCCTAGTACCCAACCCCCTCACATGTGGAATCCATGACCCCCCATTCTCGTTAGTTATCCATGTTAAGCTAGTTATTTATTTAATAATAATAATAATAATAATAACAATATCTAAATATCAATATCCAGGAACCTAGTGCCACAATAATGACAATAACATTATCACATATGTCTGGGGTTTAGAATTGGGGCATTACATCCCCTCCCCCTTAAAAAAATGCATCATCCTCGATGCATACTTATGCCTTTACAAAATTCCAAAACAAAATAGGGTATGCCTCCCTCATAACATCTTCCAACCCCCAAGTAATCAACCAGAGCAGCCGCAACTCATTTCCTCACAATCTGCTTCCCCTTTCATCTACACTACCCGGTGAGTTGTGACTACCCACGCTCACCACGACCCTTCAGATATCACCACCCTCACCCAATCGATTTACGTGCTAGACTAAGGACAAGTAATGGTATGCGAGGAAACAAAGGTAAACAACTAGAAATTGGAGAAGCTTGAATTTTCTTCCCAATAGGGAAACTGGTTGTACCTAAAAATCCCCTTTTGGTTCCACCTGAATCACAACCCAATCTATCACATGATTAGTATCAGGTATATACTTTTCCAACAAAGATACATGAAATACATCTTCCACAAGATACATGAATCACATTCCAATCAATCACATGATTAGTGTCAGGTATATACTTTTCCAACAAGATACATGAAATACCACAAAGATACTTTTTCAACAAGGCTACATGAAATTATAAGGTTTTCTTAAGCTGTATTGCAACAACACCATTCATTTAATGCTTATGTCTCTACACAAGGAGGATGCACATCAAATAATAATATTACTAGCAACAACAACATTTTTAAATGTGGTTGATATTCACCGATCGATGTATATCAACCATGGCCATACATTTAAAAGTGGTTGATATACCTCGATTAATGAATATCAACCACATTTAAAAATGTAGTTGTTGCTAGTTGATGATCGGCACGCGATGAATGAATTATGAATTAATATGATTTAATATTAATAATTATTTTTATAATAATTAACATTATAAAATAATAATATCTATTAATATTATTATTTTTATTTAAATGACAATTATTTATTTATATCTAATAAATAAATTTAAATATTTTAATAAAAATATTAACATGTATTTATTAGATATAAATACTTTTTTTTTCTCAGAGAAAAAAAAACGTACTATTGTTATTCTTCATAATCAAATAGTACAATGATATATCAAAGTCTCAAATTCCCAAGACTTTCCTTCTTCACCCAAGCACACAGTCTCGTCCAATAACAACAAAAATCAAAACAGTTCTGAAAATATACAATCCTGCATCAAAATATTACTAGATATACATACTTATTTAAATATTAAATATTAAATAATAAATAATAAATAATAAATATTTATTATTTTATTAATAAATATTAGTTAATAAAATAAAAAAATAAATTGAAATTAAACAAGAAATAAATTAGTAAATAATATATATGTTAATATGATATAAAAATATTTATTGGCCATTACTAGCCATGGTTGACCATGTTTGGCAATGTTTGACATGGTTTACTATCGTTGCTATATATGGCCATGCTTAAGAATTGTTTCAACATGGTTGACCATAGTTGAATTTGTAAGACTATTGGTGACTCTGTTTGGCCAATTGGTTGACCATGGTTGACTTTGGTTGACATTGGTTGGCCATGGTTTATTATGAATGACTTTGTATGACCATGGTTGATTTTGGTTGAATACTTTACTGTTGTCGACTATGGTTGACTAAGAGGGACTATGGTTGACTGTGGTTGACAATGGTTGACTATGGTTGGCCGTTGTTAACTAAGGCTGAATTTGGTTGGGAATAATTGACTTTGGTTGGCTATGGTTGACCATGGATGGTCATGGTTGACTACAACTAACTTTGTTTGACTATGGTTGACTATGGTCCGCTATGGGTGACTTTGTTTGGTCATTATTGACTATTGGTTGATCTTGTCTAGCTTTTGACTATGGTTGACTAATCGATTATGGTCCACCATGGTTAACTATGGTCGATTAAGGTTGAGTGTTTTTGGAAATAAGTGACTATTGGTTGACCTTGTTTGAAATTTGAATTCAGTTGACCATGGTAGACAAAGGTTGACTATGGTTGACTGCGATTAACCATGGTGGACAAAGGTTGAATATGGTTGACTGTAATAACTATGGTTGACCACAATTGACTATGGGTGACTTTATTTAACTATGGTTGATTTTCGTTGGAAAATTTATTATGGTTGACTATGGTTGACCATGGTCAACTATGGTTTCCTATGGTGTAGCATGGTTGAGTATGGTTGAACATGGTTGATTATGGTTGATTTTAATACCTTGTGGTTGACTGTGGTTGACTTGTTGGCTTAATTATGGGTGACGTAAGGATTGAATTCAAAATAAATGATAAGGTTGATTATAATTCCATTATTGGTTGACTATGGATGAATCTTGTCGACCATGGTTGACTTCATTTGACTGTTGATGACTTTCACTAACTTTGGTTGACCTTAGTTTGTTGATCATGGTGGACTTTGGTTGACTATGGCTAACTATGACTCACTATGGTTGACTTTGGTCGACCTTATCTAGCTGACTATCGCTGACTATGCTTAATGATGGATGTTCATGGTGGACTATGGTTGACCATTGTTGTTGATGATTGAATATGGTTGTTCATGGTAAAGCATGCTTTTTCATGGTTGACTATCATTGGTCATGAATGAGTATGGTTGACCATTATTGTTCAACCATGGGTGATTATGTTTGAGCATGGTTGTTCATCTTTGATAATGGATGACCATGGTTGACTATGGTTGACCATTGTTGTTGATGGTTGACAATTGACAATAGACTATTTGTTGAATATTGACTATTGGTTGACTGTAGAATATTTGTTTTCTATTGACTCCTAGGTGATTAGTTGTTGACTAATGTCCATTGAATATTGGTTGACTATTGATTACAGTTGACTATGGTTGACCATTGTTGTTGATGGTTGGCTGTAGAATATTGACTATTTGTTGATTATTGACTCCTACTTGATGATGCTGATATTATTATTATTTTCAATTTCAATTTTAAAATTATTTTATTATTATTATTATAAATAAAAAAATTAAGAAGTAGTTATTAATGAAAACATATAAATAATATAAGTAAATAAATAATAAATAATTAATTAATAATAATATAAGTTCAATTATTTATATTGTGTTTCAGAATGGTTGACTTTAATCCATAGTTGATGCTCAACCAAGGTAGACTTTGAACCATAGTGGACCATTGTTTAGCCATGGTTGAATTTAGTGCTTCATGGTTGACATAACTGCGAGACTATGGATGACCATGGTTGACTATGGTTGACTTAGTTTGTCCATAATTGACTATTGGTTGACCATGGTGAAATATGGTTGACCATGGTTGACTTTAGTCGACCATAGTTGACTATGGTTGACTTTGATAAACTAATTGATTTATCGTTGACTATGGATGACCATGGTTGACTATTGTTAACCATGGTCAACCATGGTTGACTTAGTTTGGACATAATTGACTACTGGTTGACCATGGTTGACTATGGTCAGCCAAAGTCTACCATGGTCTACAAAAAATCAACCATGTTCAACAAAAAGTTACATAAATCTATACATATATATATATATATTTGTAACAATTTAATTATTTTGCCATCACTAAAGATTAAAATAATAAAATCCTTATTATTAATTTATATTTATGTGTTAATGTTAATAATAATAAAAAATAATAATAATAATTATTTTTTTAATTAGGGAATCGGCCACTGGAGACTGGAGTGGTACTCACGTGACATGGGGTCCAGGGATCCAATCCCGCTACCACTATACCCCTAGGTGCCCCACACACCCCGCAAGCATGGAACACAGGTAAAGCCGGGTGTGATTTGAACTCGTGACCTCCATTTCCAACTATGATTTCATAACAACTGAACCGCCAATGAGCCACACCCGTGCGAGCAATAATAATAATATTGTTATTAAAAAATCTTTGTTTATATTATAAAAATAAACATTAAAAATTTACAATCAATCATTAAACAATTTTTAATTAATAAATGTTAAAATAATAATATAATTATTATTATTATTAAAATAGATACTTAAATTAAAATAATAAAATAATAAAATCAAACTTTAAGGTATATTACATAATGTTGATTTTAAATAGAAATTTTTTAAAAAACTCCCAACTCCAAGGAATAGTAAATCTATCCGTCTATCTTTATTTTAAGAAATAATTCCTATAATATCTTAATAATGATTAAATACAGACCCTAATTTTAAAATTGTTTTTTCTTTGATTTGCTTGCAATAAGAGCAAACTTAGCTGGATGTCCATGCAAAATAAAATATTTGGACGCAATATTAAAATAAAATACATGGACACCATATCAATTAATGTGAATAAAAGGCCCTTTTCGGTGTCATTATTAACTAATATGTGAATAAGAGGTCATATTTATAAATTAAAGTAATCTAAACAACTCAGATAGTTTCGCAGCTCAGATGGTTTCACCTCTCCTCATTCAAGTTGTGAAACTCATGGTACTATTATTGAGTGGCTACACCTATGCAGCTGTAACGAATGAATTTGATGCGACTACTTCTACTTCTCTCCTCTTCATCCCCATAGTGGAATGCAACACATTTGGCATCATGCATTTGACCATTTTTCTAATTTGTTTGTGTCAATTTCAATTGGTATCTTTAGAAGCGTAGATATCTATTTAATGTAACAATGATATTGGACAATGGTAAAAATTTTCAATAAAGAATAAATTTTTTAAATTATGAAAAAATTATAATTTCATTTTAGATCAAGGATGATAATAATAATCCCGGATGCAGGTGAATCTGCTGCACTATCCACTGACGTCGTGAGAAGAAGTCATTGCACCACCCCATACGTGGCAACATGACCTGCATGCACCTCTGTTACGTGGGAAGGACAAGGCAGCCACCTCGACATGCCATCTCCCCTGGCTCCAGCTCCTAGGCTGGCCTCCACCCAAGACGACACTTAAATGCCAAGCCTAATCCCCTCCCAGCTGGCCATCTCGCATGCTCGAACAAACTCTGATCACATGGCTCGATGGGTGGCATTAATGCCGAATCGTTTCCCTACGTCCTCCAACCCCTGCTAGCCTTATTTCTCCATTACTCCGTCTCGTGTGAAGCTTCTCCCTCCCAGACACTCCCTCCAGGATATGAAGAGGTCGACTCATTCTTCTGTGATCATTCCTCACCTCCAGTTCTCTCCATCTGCTTCTTTTGCTGAAAGCTCAGCCCCAGAGCATCGCTTCTGCAATCTCCCCATCACAACCATGAAGCGAACCAGGGGCACTTCTAGGCGTGGCTCCATGCAGAGCACTAGAAAATCTACATCGACTGAAAAAGAAATCCCTGCAAACATTGGGTATAAGGATAATGTCTCGATGCCGGTTTGGTGCCTAGTCGATGACTAGGAATCGCGTAATGTGGCGGAGATTCTGGCCTTTGGTAGCCCGGGCACACAGGTAAATCACTACTGGATACTCAAGAACCTGATCAGAACACTGGTAGAGGAAATGCTGACCCATTGGCATTTGGCCAAGATGTCCATTACATACACCAGGTCTACCATGGCGCACCTGGATGGTATTCTCGTGGCGCTGGAAGCCAACCTCACTAACCGCCACCTCTACTCGTTGTTTCCTCAGCCGGCTCAGCCCATCGGTTTTGGACCGGAAGGTCCTGTTGCAAGTTTCGAGAAGGAGAGCAATGCTCTAAAAAAAGTTATGGGCTCTCAGGCAACTGCGCAGGCGATTGGCAGCTCTCTTCACGACGCCATGGCAACTCCAATCCCTGGACTTGCTTTTGGCCTGGACTCTCCTGTGGCGGTTGTGGTACAGAAAGTTTCCCCTGGGACCTCCTTCCCGGTTCCATCCACCATTGCGGTCACCCTGCACAAATGCTCTCGCAAGGATGGACTTGAGGAAATCATCCTGTGTAAAATAGAACCTCTGCCTGTCAAATTCCCCGAGAAACAATGGAATGAAGATTTCTTTGATCCATGCCCCATTTCTACTGACATTCAGGACTCCAAGGGAACAAAAGACAACTCTTAAACAGGCTTGTCTAGTTATGTTTTTTTTTGTTATCTATATGTATCACAGAGACTCACTCTGTCGTCTGTCTTTCATGATCGGTAGATAAACTGTTCACTACTCTTGTTTTGCTACACTTCTCTGTAATTTGGGCACTGAAAGCAGCACTACTTCTCTGTAATATGGGCACTGAAAGCAGCACTAGAAGGCCATATTCAACATCTCCTGATGTTTGTACTATTTTTTGTACTTTAACATAAATTTCCTATGCAACTTACAAAAAAATAGAAGGATGATAATAATAAATAAAAACCTCTTTGTTTGTGGAACAAAGGATTTGTGTATTAATTTAACCGTTATAGTTTAAAGAAGTATTGGTGTATTAATTTGATGGTTAACTTGAACTGAACTTGGTTGACCATGGTTGGCCATGGTTGACTATGGTAGAATATGGTTGAATTTGTTTGACTATTGTAATACCCCTACCTTGCCATAATAATTAATGGTCTCAATGTAAATATTGTGTTTGTGCAATGTGTGTGATCCTAGCGTGGAGCTCAAGGGCAAGGCCCCACTAGTGGATGTTTAAGGTTTGCTTTCATAGGAAAGTATTTGACAATGGGACTATGCATGTGCTATTAAGCCATGAAATTTTGTAATGGATGTAAATGTTTAATATTGCAATGAAATACCCAAAACTGGCTAAGTGAGGCAGCTAATGAGAAAGCGGGCGAAGGTATCCACTAGAGAGAGGTGAGGGGGTTGTGGGATGGTGACCCGTCCTACCACTTGGGTAGGAGTAATGGATTTGATTCCCTATATGGGTATAGATTCAGTTATAGGATGTGGAGAAGGTAAGCTTGCAGAGGATATTTGCAGGGGATAAAAACGGTGCAGAGATCAGAGTTGAGGGTTCCGACGTTTGGCATTTTTGGGTCTGTACTCAGTTCATTCATTCTGTCGGTTGTTGGTTAGAGGATTCATTCTGTTGGGGAGAGACCCTGAGACGCAGAGAGAGCCAAAGCAGTAGCAAAGTACCAGAGGGATCCTATGCATATGTGTGATCTTTGAGTAGAAACCTGAAGACGAGTTCGAAGGCGGATTACAAGGCATGCATAGCTTGAGGAAGCTATTTGAATCCTGGAATTCCATGAGCAGAGAGTTGCGTTGCGGGATAGAGCTTAGTCCGCAACCCTGGAATGAACCAACTTGTTTAGTAGAAGTAAAAGATTGGGTTTAGGGTGGGAATGCTTGACAAAACCCGGTGAAGACTATGGTCTCATAGAACTAGCAATCAGACCTTCTTGTGCCTACCGTGAATAGCACTGGAAGGGAAGGGGCCTTGAGAGACCGTGTAGTAGAGAAGAGGGCCTTCCTTGTGTTAGGTGAGGTGGATAATGTGGGTGCCTTGTCTCCTGAGTGGTTGAGATCTCTGTAGCTCTGTGGTTGAGCTCAATGGCTTAGAAATATCCTCCCTGTTACCTTGTATGTTTGATAAACCCAACTGTAGGTTGGCTTAGCATGTGGATGCTTGATAAACCCAACTGCAAGGTGTCTTAGCATGAGTATGTTTCCTAGATTGCTTGAGAAACCCAGCTATAGGTTGGCTTAGCATTGGAAGTGGATCTTGACTGTTAGTGAGACTACCTAGCCTTCCCTAGTGGTTACATAGTCCAGCTCGGGGGTGGTCTCTCAGCTAAAAGAGTATAGGTTGGATAGAGACCTAAGGTTGAGTGGAACGTTGCTCTCACTTAGCCAGTTGTTGGGGAAACTTCAAGATACAAAGATAAGTATCCTTTGGATTGAATGATGTCATTTCATGTATTGTTATTATGTTGTGTTACTTAATACTAGTGAATGAATGTTATGTGAATGGGAATAATACATAAACCCTGTGTAAGTCTGAGTGAAAGGTTGAGTAAAGGTTGAATACTTCATTCAGGTGCATGAGTTTAACGCATTGCTAATTTACATGTGTTAGATGTATGGTTAGCCTTAATTTCATTTATTCTTTGTGTTTCATTATGAGATGCTTAAACTTGTAATGGACTGCTTAACCTTACTTAATCATGGGGACGGTTATGGAGCCTGGGGTGTTCCTAGACCGTTCTGTGGGACAGAGGAAAGATGGGTTATGGCAGGAGATAGGTAGAGATCTAATAAGGGTTGGGAAGTATGTTGGAAGTTTTATAGACAGAACTTCAGAGAATAAAATGAAGAGTTTAGATACCTCAGAAGGGTCGGGGGTTTTACCATTGGATAGATCTCTCCAAGAGATTTCCAACGGTACCAAGCTTGCCTCATTTGGACCCCGAACGAGGAAGTTATGCTCCTTAGAAGTTTTCCTTAGTAAACTACAGAAATAAAGAAGTTGGGCTTCTGCAATTCTGACTTCCGCAAAGCGGATTACAGAAGGTGAAGTCTCGGAAGTTTAAAGTTAGGCTTCCGCAATTCCGACTTCCGCAATACGGATTACGGATTGTGGAAATGGAAGTTTTCCGGAAGTTGGAAGTTGGATTTCCACATTCTAACTTTTGCAATGCGGATTACGGGTTGCGGAAATGCGCGATTGCGGATTGCGGAAAGACGCAATGCGGATTGCAGATTGCGGAAAGACGTGATTGAAGATTGCGGAGTGCGGAAAGACGCGGTGCGGATTGCAGATTGCGGAAAGACACATTTGCGGGTTGCGGATCGCAATGGTCGATTGTGGATCCGAGTCAAGCGCGACTGTGTGTGGATTTGAAAGTAAAAGAAGAAAAAAAAGTAACGCTGGATATTCAGTGGCCTCGGAAGGCCACAAGGGAGGTCCGGGGATGTTACAGAGTGGT
The DNA here is from genome assembly GCA_027924585.1 of Larix kaempferi. Lineage (NCBI taxonomy): Eukaryota > Viridiplantae > Streptophyta > Pinopsida > Pinales > Pinaceae > Larix > Larix kaempferi. The sequence goes on from BSBM01001023.1 coordinate 1,039,597, forward strand.
ATTAGAGCTTCAGTTACATCATTGGGGCTGTTTGGGCCGAAGTGTGAGCTTCAGTTATAACATTGGGGGTTGTTAGGGCTGAACCGTGGAAGGAATCGCATGCTAGAACGCCGTGACATTGTTTTAACCTAACATAACTCTTGTTTATTAATGGTTTAATGAGTAATTTCCAGATCATATGGATGTTTCAAGTTCTATGCTGTCTAATAAACATTTATATCATGCACAGTGATTACAGCAGGGTATAGTTGAAGTGTACAATAAGGCCGTGTGTCAGAAAGCAAGAATGGTGACCGTTAATGATGCAAAACATACCTACGATCTGGAAGAGGACATGTTGGGGGAAAACGTGTAGGAAGAAAATGCTAAAACAACGTCTAATGGAAGAAGGGAGTGGGTGACTCCCCAGGACTTGGTGGAGACCACGGTAAGCTTTAATGAGTGGCTGATAAATGCGCAAAAAGAGCAACACCAGTTCAATGCGGCCATTCTGCAAAGCCTCACTAACATGCATCATAAAGTAAATATGGGCTCCAATCAGAGTAATATGGGCCAAGAAGAAAGGAATGTAGTTATCCATTGTAGAGGCCGTCCTAGGCAGAGTAATCCAAGCCATAAAGGGGGTGCCGTGAGAAGAAGGCATGGGACATCCTCTTCAGGATCTCCTTCCAGCAGGTCAGAACACTCCAAAGACTCTCAAAGAAGTCCAAGACACACTTATGATCAGACTGAGAAAATAAGGATTTTCAGAGGGATCCCACAGGGAGAATTAAGGAAAGCAAGAGATGCTACTTTTGATGGAGAAATCAAGACAGGCCAAGAGGAAGAGGCATCGCTACTTGGAATGAAAAAGTATTTCAAAATGCATGATTATTCATAAAGTGAGAAGGCTAGAGTTTCCATGTACAATCTAAATGAAAGAGCTTCCATTTGGTGGGATCATCTCATGAAGGTAAAGAGGACCAGTGAAAGAAGGACTAACTAGGAGTGGTTTAAGAGATACTTTAAGGAGAAATATCTATCAGCTAGGTATTATGACAACAAGAGAAAGGAGTTCAATGAACTCAGTATGGGGCAAAGTTCCATGGAGGAACATGTTCATAAATTCTTGGAATTAAGGTATGTGGACTACATCAAAGATGAAAGGGTGAATATTCATTGTTTCCTTGGAAGCCTACCACATAACTACATGAATAGGATTGAGTTTGTCCATCCACCAAGTTTGGATGAATCCATCAAAATGGCCATGCTCTATTATGAGAAGAATAAAGGAAAGGTAGATACTCAACCAACATGGAAAGGAAATCCCAAAGGAGGATTTGAACCAAGGAGAAGTGGCTTCAAACCACCTTTCAAGAATCAATCCAAAAAATTTCCACAGGGACAACTAGTAGGAAGTGGATTCAAACCAGCTGTAACAGTAGAGAAAGCATCAAAAGGACCACTTCAGTGTTGGAATTGCAGAGACAATGACATGCTTAGAGACTCCCCAAATCATAGAGGGAATCCCCAGAGCCTGCATAGCTTGGGAGAAGCAACCACAATAGAAGAATAGGCCAGAGCCACACCTCGAATCTATGCAACATTGGATGATCACCAGGCAGGCCACCAAGCAGCAGTGGTAGAAGTTGAAGGTAAGATTTCTAAGCAATCTATTTATGTTTTAATTGATCCAGGATCCACTCATAGTTATGTGTCCCCTAAAGTGGTTGAAAGTTGTTCACTTGGTAAAGTGAAACATAGTAAGTCTTGGTTAGTAAGTCTGGGACCAAGAGAAAGGTGAGTGAAGTAGTGGTGGAATTTCCTGTAGAACTGAATGGACTTCCCACCAAGGTGAACATGAATGTACTACCCTTAGGATCTTATGATGCCTTGATAGGCATGGATTGGTTGGAGAAGCATAGAGCCAAGCTTGACTACTATAAGAAGGTACTTGAGTGTATTGATGATGAAGGAAGACCAAGTTTGGTTAAAAGAATTCTGAAACAAGTTTCAGTAAGTCAGGTTTCAACCTTACAACTAAGAAAATTCTATAAAAAGGGGTGTCAATTATATGCTGTGCATATATCATACTCAACAGAAGATAAAGGAGAAAATTTAGAAGACTTTCAGCTATTACAGGAGTTCCAGGATGTATTTCTAGATGAAGTGCCAGGACTACCACCCAAGAGAGACATTGATTTATCCATTAACCTTGTTCCCGAAGCAGCACCAAGATCCTAAGCCCCTTATAGAATGAGCACACCTGAATTGATAGAATTAAAGATGCAGTTGCAAGAGTTAATGGACAAGGAGTATATCATACCAAGTGTATCTCCTTGGGGTGCACCTGTGCTATTTGTTAAGAAGAAGGATGGGACCTTAAGGCTATGTATAGATTACAGGAAGCTAAACAAGGTAACAATAAAAAACAAGTATCCATTGCCAAGAATTGATGACTTGTTCGACCAGATGAAGGAAGCTAAAGTGTTTTCCAAGATTGAATTGAGGTCTGGCTACCATCAAGTGAGGATAGAGGTTGAATACATTCACAAAATAGCTTTCTGAACTACATATGGACACTATGAGTTCACTGTGGTGCCATTTGGTCTAACCAATGTACCTGCTACTTTCATGTGTCTTATGAACAGTGTCTTCAACAAATACTTGCATAAGTTTGTGATTGTATTCTTGGATGACATTCTGGTGTATTCAAAGAATGAAGAAGAGCATACTGAACATTTGAGAATGGTACTACAAGTCCTTAGAGAAAACCAACTGTATGCAAAGTTGAGCAAGTGTGACTTTTATCAAGATAAGGTGTAGTATTTGGGACATATAATTCAGTAGAAGGTATTGCAGTATACCCAGAGAAGATTGAAGCCATAATGGACTGCCCTACTCCGAGAAGTGTTGTAGATGTAAGATCATTTATGGGCCTTGCAGGTTACTACAGAAGGTTCATTGAAAGTTTATCCAAGATAGCTCACCCAATTACTGCATTAAAAAGTAAGGAAGTCAAATTTATATGGTCCGAGAAGTGTGAAAGGAGTTTTCAGAAGCTAAGATAATTACTTACCAGTGCTCCTGTTTTAAAGATTGCAGATCCAAGTAAAGACTTTGTGGTGTGCACAGATGCTTGCATGGAAGGATTGGGTGGAGTACTCATGCAAGAAGGATTTGTAATTGGCTATGAGTCAAGGAAGCTGAAGGACCATGAAAGGAACTATGCCACACATGACTTAGAGCTAGAAGCCATAGTGCATGCTCTCAAGAAATGGAGGCACTATCTTTTGGGAAGAATATTTGAACTCAGGATAGACCACATGCATTTAAAATATTTGTTTGACCAGCCAAATCTAAATGCTAGACAAACCAGATGGATGGAATTTCTCTGTGAGTTTGATTTGGACAATAAACATGTCAAAGGAAAGGAGAATAAGGTTGTTGATGCGCTCAACAGGAAATTTCATGTTACAACACTAAGTGTTTGTACATCAGATTTGAAAGCAAGGATCATTGAAGTTCAAGCTAGTGATGAAGCTTACCTACAAGTCAAAGAGAAGTTGCAGTAGGGAAAGGTGGATAACAAGTGTGCAGGATATCAGATTGGAGAGGATGATGTACTTACGTACCAAGATGCCAGACTGTACATTCCAAAATATGCAGAATTGAAGGAGCTTTTATTGGGAGAGATACACCAAAAGCCATATTTTGGTCACCCAGGGTATCATAAAACTATAACTGCAGTAAGGAAACAATACTTTTGGAATGAGATGAAGAAGGACATAACAGAGTATATTGCTAGATGTCAAAAGTGTCAGCAGGTCAAGGCAGAGCATCAACATTCAAGATGATTGTTGCAACCTTTGCCCATTTCAGGGTGGAAGTGGGAAGTGATTTCTATGGAATTTATAACAGTTTTTCCCATGACTGTGAAGAAACATGATTTCATTATGGTTGTAGTGGAAAAGCTATCAAAAGTAGCTCACTTTATTCCAGTTAAGTCTACTCACAAGTCCAATGACATTGCAAATATATTCATGAGAGAGATATTCAGGTTGCATAGATTTCCCAAGGCAATAGTTTCAGATAGGGACACAAAATTCACTTACAATTTTCGGAAATGGTTATTTCAAGAGTTGGGAACGAAGTTGAATTTCAGTATAGCCTATCATCCTCAAACAGATGGTCAGACTGAGAGAGTAAACCAGATTCTTGAATACATGTTAAGGATGTATGTGATGGATAAACCATCCAAGTGGGAGGAAAACCTACACTTGGTAGAATTTTCCTACAATAATGGGTACCAGGCATTGTCGAAGATGAGCCCTTTTGAAGTTTTGTATGGTAGAGGATGCAGAACTCCAGTAAATTGGGACAGTCCAGTGAACAGGGTGGTGCTTGGACCATAAATGATTGAAGAGATGGAACAAGAAGTTGTTAAGATCAGGCATAATTTGAAGGCATCACAGGATAGACATAAAAGTTATGCAGATTTGAAGAGATTGCACAAAGAATTCCATATTGGGGATCATGTTTACTTGAGAGTGAGACCAAGGAAGAGCTCCATGAAGTTGGGAAGTTGTGCCAAGTTGGCACCCAGATATTGTGGACCATTTGAAGTCTTTGATATAATAGGACCAGTTGCATATAGGATTGCATTACCTGCTAACATGAAAGCTCATAATGTTTTCCATGTCTCTTTCCTTAAGAAATATGTACATGATCCTAATCACATCATTAATTGACATGTGATACAGGTGGAACCAGAGGGAGAATTTCAAGTGGAGCCTATATGCATCCTCGATAAAAAGAGTACCTTACTCCGGAGGTGAGACATCAGACAGGTAAAAGTGCAATGGAAGCACCTTAGTCCAGAAGAGGCGACTCGGGAGATGGAGGATGCAATAAGAGAGGCATTACCGTTTTTGTTCAGTTTTGAGAACACTGAGGATGTTGTTGTTATAAGGCGGAGGGAGTTGTAATACCCCTACCCTGCCATAATAATTATTGTCCTCAATGTAAATATTTTTTTCTGCAATGTGTGTGATCTTAGTGTGGAGCTCAAGGCCAAGGCCCCACTAGTGGATGTTTAAGGTTTGCTTTCATAGGAAAGTATTTGACAATGGGACTCTGCATGTGCTATTAAGACATGAAATTTTGTAATGGATGTAAATGTTTAATATTGCAATGAAATACCCAAAACTGGCTATGTGAGATAGCTAATGAGAAGGGGGATAAGGTATCCACTAGGGAGAGGTGAGGGGGTTGTGAGATGGTGACCCGCCCTTCCACTTGGGAGGGAGTAACCAATTTGATTCCCTGTACGGGTACGGATTCGGTTATAGGACGTGGAGAAGGTAAGCCTGCGAAGGATATTCGTAGGGGATAAAAATGGCGCATAGATCAGAGTTGAGGGTTCCTACGTTTGAAATTTTTGGGTCTGCACTCAGTTCATTCATTCTGTTGGTTGGTGGTTAGAGGATTCATTTTGTTGGGGAGAGACCCTGAGACGTAGAGAGAGCCGAAGAAGTAGAGCTGAGTACCAGAGGGATCTCGTACATATGCGTGATATTTGAGTAGAAACTTGAAGATGAGTTCGAAGGCAGATTACAGGGCATGCATAGGTTGAGGAAGCTGCCTGAAGATAGGAATTCCGCAAGCAGAGAGTCGCATTACGGGATAGAGCTTAGTCCACAACCCTGGAATGAGTCAAATTTTTTAGTATAGTAAAATATTGGGTTTAGGGTGGGAATGCTTGACAAAACCTGGTGAAGACTATGATCTCATAGAACTAGCAGTCGAGCCTTCTCATGCCTACCTTGAATAGCACTAGAAGGGAAGGGGCCTTCCTTGTGTTGGGTGAGGTGGATAATGTGGGTGCCTTGTCTGCTGAGTGGTTGATATGTCTGTAGATATGTGGTTGAGCTCACTGGCTTAGAAATATCCTCCCTGTTACCCTGTATGTTTGATAAACCCAACTGCAGGTTGGATTATCATGTGGATGCTTGATAAACCCAACTACAAGGAGTCTTAGCATGAGTATGTTTCCTGGATTGCTTGAGAAACCCACCTATAGGTTGGTTTAGCATTGGAAGTGGATCTTGACTGTTAGTGAGACTACCTAGCCCTCCTCAGTGGATACATAGCCCAGCTTGGGGGTGGTCTCTCAGTTGAAAGAGTATAGGTTGGAAAGATACCTAAGGTTGGGTCGAACATTTCTCTCTCTTAGCCAGTTGCTGGGGCAACTTCAATATACAAAGATAAGTATCCTGTGGATTAAATGATGTCATTTCATGTATTGTTATTATGTTGTGTTGCTTAAGACTATTGAATGAATGTTATGTGAATGGGAATAATAGATAGACCTTGTGTAAGTCTGAGTGAAAGGATGAGTAAAGGTTGAATACTTCATTCGGGCGCATGAGTTTAATGCATTGCTAAATTACATTTGTTAGATGTATGGTTAGCCTTAGTTTCATTTATTCTATGTGTTTTTTTATGAGATGCTTAACGTTGTAATGGACTGCTTAAACTTACTTAATCATGGGGATGGTTATGGGTCCTGGGGTGTTCCTAGACCGCTCTTTGGGACAGAGGAAATATGGGTTATGACAGGAGATAGGTAGAGATCTGTTAAGGGTTGGGTGGTATGTTGGAAGGTTTATAGATAGAAATTCGGAGGAGAAAAGTAAGAGGTTATATACCTCAGGAGGGTCATGGGTTTTATTATTGGATAAATCTCTCCAAGATCTTTCCAATGGTACCGACCTTTCCTCATTTGGACCCCGGACGAGGAAGTTATGCCCCTTAGAAGTTTTCCTTCGTAAGCTGCAGAAATAGAGAAGTTGGAGTTTTGCAATTCCGACTTCCGCAATGTGGATTGCGTAAGGTGAAGTCCCATAAGTTTAAAGTTAGGCTTCCACATTTCCGACTTCCGCAATGCGGATTTTGGATTGCGGAAAGGAAAGTTTTCCGGAAGTTGGAAGTTGGACTTCTGCATTCCGACTTCCGCAATGCGGATTGTGGGTTGCGGAAATGCGCGACTACGGATTGCGGAAAGACGCAATGCGGATTGCGGATTGCAGAAAGACATGATTGCGGATTGTTGAAGGATGCGATGCAAATTGCGGATTGCGGAAAGACACATTTGTGAGATTCAGATCGCAATGGTGGATTGCAGATCCGATTCTAGTGCGATTGTTTGTGGATTTGAAAGTAAAAGAAGAAGAAAAAAAGCAACGCCGAATCTTCGGTGGCCTCCGAAGGCCACAAAAGAGGTCCGAGGACGTTACAACTATGGATGAATTTGGTTGACTAATTGACTATGGTTGACATACTAAACTGAAATAGACCCATCATAAATAAAAAAGAAACATAAATCTTTTGATTGAATCTCTATGAAACCTATGCTTTGTCCCAACCCACATAATAAAATACAATACACCCATCATCTCTTTCACATGCTTTGTCTTTATCTCTAATTAATATTTATGAATGCGATTCGTTTCAAATTAAATGAAAATCAAACAGATTGAAAGACCATATGGTACGCTTCCTTCCAAGGTGATTATGTTTTTAACGCACATTAAGAATAACTACATACCCAATTCTTTTGATGGAATTAAAATACCTAATTCTTTTGATCGAATTAAACTTTCTTGACTATAGATAGATAATTGAAGGATTAAACTCTCCTTACTGTAGAGCGATATAACAAGATTCCGAAACTGAGAAAACCACCCTACAAACATTCGAAGAAGAATGCACATGATATGCAAATTGTGACCATAGAATCAATAAAAATACCACCATGGTGTAATATGATTTGCTATGGTTGACTATGGTTGACTATCGTTTACTTTGTTTAACTGTGGATGACTAATTAACAATGGTTGACCATCGTTGAGCATGGTTGACTTTGGTTGGCCATAATTAACTTTTGTTTATTGTGGTTGATCATGATTGATTATGGTTAACTTTGTTTGACTATGGTTGACAATGGTTGACCAGTCGACTATGGTTGACTATTGTCGATTATGGTTGACTTTGTTTGGCCGTAATTGACTATGGTTAACTTTGTTTGACTGATTGAATATGACCGACCATGGTTGAATTTCATGGAATATGGTTGACTTTGGTTTCCTATGGTCGTCTTTGGTTTACTATGTTGACTAATTGACCATGGTTGACTATTGTTGACTATGATTGACTATTGTTGACTATGATTGACTTTGGTTGCCTATGACTGACTTTGTTTAACTGAGGTTGACATTGGTTGACTAAATTAATATATTCGATTATGGTTGACCATGGTTGACTAAATCACTATATTCGATTATGGTGTACAATGGTTGATTATAATTGACCATGGTTGACTATGGTTGCCCATGGTTGAATTTGGTTGACTTTGATTGACCATGTTTGAATATGGTTGACTTAGTTTGGCCATAATTAATTATTGGTTAACCATCATTGATAATGGTGGAATATGGTTTATTATGGTTCATTATGGTTGACCAAGGTTTAACTATGGTCAACATGACTGGGTATTGTTGACTATGGCTTACTTTATTTGATTATGGCTAACTTTGGTTAACTAATTAACTATGGTTGACTATGGTTGACTATGCTTAACCATGTTTAAGTATGGTTGACTTTGGTTGGCCATAATTAAATATGGTTTACTATGGTTGACCATGATTAACTATGGTCAACTTTGTTTGACTATGGTTGACTTTATTTGGTTGTAATTGACAGTGGTTGACTAATTGACTATGGTTAACGGTTGACTAATTGAGTATGGTTAACTATGGATGACCATGGTTGACATTCATGGAATATGGTTGAATTTGGTTTACTATGGTGACTAATTCACTATGGATGACTTTGTTAGGCAGTAATAAACTATGGTTAACTTTGTTTGACTATGGTTGACTTTAATGGAATATGGTTGGATTTGGTTGACTTTAGTTGAATATGGTTAACCATGGTTGAGTATGATTGACTTTGTTTGAATGTGGTTGTCTTTGGTTAACTTATTCACTATGGTCGACTATGGTTTACCATGGTTGACTATGGTTTACTATGATTGAACATGGTTGAACATGGTTGAATTTTGTTGACTTTGGTTAACCATGGTTGATTATGGTTGACTTAGGTTAAAATTGGTTAATCATGGTTGACTTTATCTAACATGGTTGATTTTTGTTAACCATGGTTGACTATGTTGACATTGGTTAATCATGGTTGACTTTAGCTAACCATGGTTGACTTTGGTTAAGCATGTTCCATGTTGGTTTTAGGAATGGTTGACTTTAGTGCAACATGCTTCACAATGGCAGTGGTTCACTTTTCTACATCATGCTTCACTATGGTTTAATATGATCAACTTTAGTTAACCATGGTTGCAGTGTGGTTGACTATGGATGGCTTTAGTTAAAACCATGGTTGACTATATTTAACCAGGATCAAACACATCTCATCATTGACCACATTTGACTTTGGTTAACCATGGTTGGATTTGGTTAACCATGGTTAAATTAAGGTTGACTTTTGGTTGAGTAAATAACTATGGTAGACTATGGTTGACCATGGTTGACTATGGTTGGCCATGGTTGAACATGCTTGAATCTGGTTAAATTTGGTTGACTATGGATGAATTAGTTTGTCCATAATTGACTATTGGTTGACCATGGTTGACAATGGTGGAATATGGTTTATTATGGTTGACAAAGGTTTATCATGGTTGACTTTGGTTGATCTTGGTCAACCATGATTGGATATTGTTGACTATGGTTTACTTTTTTTTACTATGGCTAACTGTTAACACCCAAAAAGTGCTCACTAGCTCATTCCCTTATTCACATGACCCATTTGTCCACTTTTCCCACCATTTGAGCCTCTAAAACCATCAAAAGGTCACCAAAAAGACCGTAATACACCTTTTTCTCCTTAAAATATATATTTTTCCTCAAAAAACCCTAAAAAAGGGTCCAAAATTCCCCAAAAATATTAAAAGGGAATAAAAATATAAAAAATATTCAAAAAATGAAAAAGAGGGAAAAAGAGACCTAAACCATGTTGGTTAATACCATTGGTTTCCTTAAAACCACAATGGTATTCCCCATCACCAAAAACTATAAAAAGGTGATAGGGGCTCCTCACTTTTCATCCACATTTCATCCTATCCTTATGCTGCCAAATTCCCTTTGAGAGCCATTGCCTCCCATTTTGAGTTTGAAGATCCCCATTGAAGCTTTGGAGAAGAAGAGACTATTGGATATTGGAGCTTCTCAACCTTGGAGTTGCTCAACACCCATCATCCTCACCATTTGAGGTAATACAAAATCAAATATTTTTCAAGTTATTGTTTTTTCATAGATCTTATTGCTTATGTTCTTAAATTCAGTTTTTTATTTATTTTACACATGTTAATGTTAGATTTGGTTAAATTAGTTTTTACATACTTTAATTGAGACTGCTGCTACTAGTTAGCAGGTGCATCCTTGCACATGCTTGGTTGAAAAACCAAGCAATAGTTTTTCGCGACCATACTGGGTTTCGAACTTTAAATTTTTTCTTTAGATCTTCATTTTAGTTGTTTTTTCGATTTAAAACTGTAGATCTGCCATACTAGTCAGCTTCTTGATAGTTGCCCTAGCCATTGGCCCTTTCTACAGCCCGAAACATCAAAAAATTTCCATTTTTGAGGTCGTTTTTCGCCGGCCATTTTTTCGTCCGTACATCGTGACTTTCCGCACCCACATTTGCATGGTCCATCGTGACTATGCGCCTTTTTTCCATGCGGTCCATCGCGACTTTTCGACTTTTTCCCGCGCAGCTGGGAGAACTTTTCCCGCGCGACACATCATGACTATTTTGCATTTTACCGCACGGTTCATCGCGGGTTTTGACCTGATAGCCACGATATTTTCAGTTTCGTTTCGGCCAATTTTTTCAATTTTTTTTTCCCAATTAGCTTATTTTTCCAGCATCAATTTCTGCAATTTTTACAGCCCACTGTGTTATTATTGCAACATTATTAAATTGATATTTGTTAAATACTTCATTTATCGTTTTGAAAATTTTCAGATAATTGAAAGAAAGATTTTTTAAGTATTTCTGAGATTCTAAGTATATACATTGCAAAGTTAGAACCATATTTCTAAAGTTGCTTAATTTTTTGCCCAAGAAAGACTCTAAAAATCCATTTATTTTTCCATCTTTTATTTGCTTTACTTTTTAAAGGATCCATATTTTTTGAAAAGGTTATTAAAGCATTTAAATTTGAAACGTCTTTCATTTTTTCACAAATTGAATTCATTATTTTGGTTTGTGATTAAATTGCCCATGCGAGGCACATTGTTTTGGTATACACCTACACCAGCACACAATCTATCATAATAATTTCAAGTGAGCCTTAAAATTTACCTTAACTCAACCAATATTCTAACCCCACTTGGGGAACACAAAAATAATTTTGTAGCTAGGTAGGACTGAGGGGATAAGTATCCAAATAACACCCCTCACTCATTTTTCATGTTGAGACATAGTGATTTGACATTTAGGGTACCAAAATCCCTTATTATTTGTTGAAATGGTTTAACACCAATTTATCGGGAAGGCCTCTCCCATAGGAGGGTTGAAGTAGCCAGACTGGTTCCGGAAGCCTGAGTGAAATACCGCTATCCATTAAGTAACCGAAGGATACCTTTCACAGTTCTCGTTGTACCACCCTTATGGGAGTACAATGACGATAGAACCAAACTGCAGATTGACCCAATCGAGCGTGTTATGAACGGGGTATCTTACTGGTCCAACTGTTAGGATTGTCTACTTGGTATCCCTCCCGGTAGGGGGATATCTAGCCTTTGATTCTACAATTTATATTGTCTGACTTGGATTTCATCACCTTGTAGAGGATATACCTTGTCAAGTCATAATACTTTTTAGTTAGGTGTTTGCATGCTCCATTACCTCCTTTTGGTCATAGAGTCTACCTTTTTCTATTTTTAGGAACTGTTTGCATGTTGGTTTCCTGACCACATTTTTTGATTACTCCACTTACTATAGCACAGCTGTTATAGTAAGTGTTTTTGAGGTTGGTTTTTTGGCCTGAGTGCCATTTATTTTTTATGCTCCCCTCTTGCACACACGGTTGCATTAGGGCTTTAGAGCTTTCCAATCACCACCGACTAGTAGTCTACTCACAAAATGACACCATAGATTCCTCGAGACATTCTCGGCGTTTCTGGGGAGACCCCTCGCAGTACGATTCCCTTGACTCCACACGTCATCGGAATAGAGCCCCGTCATCTGATTCTGACGTGCCTCATTTCACATCAGATTCTAAGGTAGAATTCAAAAATCCCACATACACCACACCCACTAGCCCCATGGTTGGTTCGCATTACGACAAATTTTTCATAGGGGTTGTTGGTGGAGCATCATCCACCCCCTCCACCACAACGACCATCACAACAGCCACACCTCCCTTAGGGATGCCTAATTTGGGACCGAAACCTACATTAGGTACGCCTACCATGGGACCTCTACCCAATACAGGACCCCCACCTAGCTTAGGCATGCCCACCACGGAAACTATACCTACTATCCCCGCTACCACTCACATTCCAACACCTCTTGGAAATATTCCCAACTCATCTTTGACTCCCGTTGCAATTAGTGGCCCGGGCCCCTCCCACACTCTTATAGGTGGAGGGCACATACCTCTCATGACAAATATTCCCCTTGGGGGCTGTGGCATAATACATAACGCCACCACCAACACTTATTCCCCCATGACAACATCACACCCCTCCGCCAGTTTTCCATTTATGGCTAGCCTTAACCTACCAGACTTGTCTAGGCTAACAAATGATCCCATCTGACATGACCCTACTTGGCTCCCCATGCCCACAAAGCTCCCTTTAGACATCCCAAAGTTTGAAGGGAAAGCTGGGGAAGACCCTCAGAACCATATCATGTCATTTCACCTATGGTGTTCCTCAAACTCCATAGTAGATGATTCCATTCGGCTCAAAATTTTACAAAGAACTTTCACTGGCTCCGCAGCCAAATGGTACATTAAGTAGCCACATGGAACACACCCCACTTTTACATCCCTCGCCTCAACGTTCCTTCAGTTCTTTCAACTACCTTTACGCTATGATTCAAGAGTGGAAATACTTTTGTCTTGTAGACAGAACACCGCTACACACATCACTGATCATATCCATGAGTGGTGCAAGCACCGTAGTCTCTGCAAGATAAAGCTTGACGACTGTATATTTTTGGATTGGTTCCTCAAATCACTCCTCCCTCTCATAGACAAATATGTAGCTTCTGAACAACCCCAGTTGGAAGAAGAAGCCATCTTAAAAGCTCAGCAGTTCGACCTCATATATGCCTAGTCTGGATATATATACACCATTTTACCTAATGCCCCACGCGGTGATCCATCCCGCCATGACGCACCGGGGAAATCCCATGCCGCTGGCGGCATTATCAACTAGGTTATGTTACAAAACAAACCTTTTACCATGATGAGTACAAACAATGCCCCAGACCGTTCTAGGGCTACATCTCATTCTGGAGCTATAACTTCGTATGCTCCAGTAATGCACACCCACCACACTCATGGACCCTCATGTCCACCATAGTGTTATGGGAAAGCACCATCATCTTATGCACCACCTCCATACTATAACCAGCTGGCCCATCAGACTCCGGTTCAGCCACAAGCCCAATCTGCTTATTATCCTCAACAGGCAACAACTCCCACTCCAACACTTCCAATAGCTCAAGGTTACCCACAACCACAAAAAGCACCAGGTCCACCTCATAACCCTCCTGCTTACTACCCACTGCAACCTACTCTAGAGCCTACAAGACCTCAAAACCCACCTACTGCCTAAGGGCATGTATACGCACAGCAGCACCAACCTCAAAACCAGAATAACCAGTGTAATCAAGGAGGTCAATAGAATCGTGGAAGAGGAAGAAACCGTGGAAACAACCAACAACAAAACCAAGGAGGACAACCACCTAATCCTCCCAATAATAATAACGTTGCTCCTACAAATCAAAACCTTGATCGCCCACCAAAACATGGCAAAAACCCTAATTTGAGAACAAACCACCCGTGTTCCATATGTGGAGTTTACGGCCATTACACGCATAATTTCCCCCATTTAGATCGAGCGTGTCAAATCTGGACCGACGACGCCCAATGACAAGGACATGCTGCATAGCTAGCACCCACTTTTCAGCCACAACCCATGATATTGCAAAACCCCCTACCAAACCAAGGCATGGTAAACACTCGTCCAAATGATCCCCCTCAAGGATCTGCTGCAACACAGCAGCAAATTACCTATGCGATAGCCGATTACTAGCATATAGAGTCCAACACTCACCATTTGCTAATGATGTCAATCTTCAAACCCATCGAAATCAATACGGCTCTGCCCCTGAGGCCACACCTATCGACCCATCTTCCAGTACTCTCCCAATCGATCAACCACTTCGCATACCTAATATTCCCATGGACGGGGGTCCAAAAGCACCTCGTTCCCTTTGAGATGAATTAAAAATAACCCTAATGCTTGTGCAACCTCCAACTATAACATTGTAGAGGATTTAGCTCAGTCGCCCGCTGCTATGTCTGCTCTAGAAATCCTAAAAAAATGTCCTGCATAGAGAAAATTGTTGTTATCTGCCATCGGTGCCATACACCCTAACGACTCCAACATGATGGCTTTCGACTTAGACCAAGCCGAACCTCGTCTGCCTTCATCTCTAGCTTTTCAAGTTTCTGTGTCCATTCGCAACCTTGTCGTCCATCGATGCATAATCGATGAAGGTGCCTCTACCTGCGTTATGTCCACTTTTGTATGGCAGAAACTTGGATCCCCAATGCTACAACCGTCAACTACCACATTACGAGCTTACGATGGCCATGTAGCTCAACCTCAAGGTTTTTTAGTGAACGTACCCATACAACTTGGGGGAAAATTGGTTCTCATAGATATAGAGGTCATTAATGCCCAACTTGATTACAATCTCCTTCTAGGACGAAGCTACATGTATAAAATGAAAGCTGTTCCGCCTCATGATGTTCCCCCATGAAGGACCCAAAGTCAAAATTGACTAGATTACATACTATCATCCCAATGCCCCCGCAGCGCTTGAAAATGTTCTTCCCATGATCGAACAACCCATTCAGAATGCACCCACATCGTTCGTCTCCTCAATCGGACTCGGGATATATTCAGATAATCCCATGACCACCACTTTCCCTTCTATCCCACCCCCTCTTCGGGTAACTGAAGTATCCGATTTGTGCACCCTATTGCACAACGAACAACAACATCCTCAACAACCTCAACGACTGCCACAAGCACCCATCATTCCTAGTCATATCGGAACAACACCGATTCACACTATCCCATTCTTGTTTCCATTTTCAGGAGTTGTCAGCACGCCAGTAATGGCTACACTCAACCTTCCAGGTTTAACATTAGGATTACCTGTATGGTACTTACCTTCCCCAACTCTCCCACTGAATCCAACCATTGTTTTACAACCGGTGCAACCCATGAATATTTCAAACCATCCACCACCTGGCATACCAAACCCCCAAAATTGCCCACCACCTGGTGTTTTGAACCCCCAAAACCGATCAACTCCAATAGGGGGCACTACATCGACATCTACTTATGTCCCCCCTCAATCCCGCCACACTGGAGGTAGAGGTCCACCAACCTACAACACTGCACCCACAACTCGCACCCCCCCATTAACTCCCAAATTAGCTAAGAATCCCCCAACCCATGTGCTCCCTAAGTGCTCCTTGTGCGATGATATAGGCCACACTACCCATCTATGTCCACAACTACTCGCACTTCAAGAACACATGAATATGTTAGAAGACGACACCAACGTTCTAGTTGTCAAACTAGAATGACCCCATCAACCTCGCGATAAATCATTGCGCACAAACCACCCTTGTGCGATATGCGACATCTACGACCATTATTCACATCATTTCCCTGATCTACCAGATTATAGAGCAACATTATACGAATTGAATAATACCGACTTAGAGATATCCCCGCCGCTCATTGAGGAAATATTCCCCCCAGAATCTTCCTATTCAGAAGAAATCAATACCATTTATATGATTTCAACTACCTATAAACCCGAACTAATTGATTTAATGACACACTACTTCCGCACTGATGAAGAAATCCTAGAAACACTCATTGCACCGGACTACCCTTGGGATGATATGCACCATCGATCATACTTCTTCCCTTAGGCATCTACGTCCACCACAATGAACCAACTATCTATTGAATCCAAGGACTTCTTACCAACCAAGGTCGATTGGTTCAAAGATCCAATACCAGCTCCAGAATCCTTTGAAGAAGGTAACATGGCTAACATTTCTCCCATTATAAAAATCGACATCTCCACCACTCCCAGAAAACTTGAGCTTATCTCTTTAGGTACATCATGCAATGGAAAAGAAACCCAAGCTTATAAGAAACTCTTCCAAGAATTTTGAGATGTCTTCGCCTGGTCTTATACCGAGATGCCTGGTCTTAATCCTACCATCGTAGAACATCACATAGACACTTGGCCCAACATATCACCGGTCCGCCAGAAACAACGTCCCATTCACCCATCCAAGCTTCCAGCCGTCAAAGCAGAAATTGAGAAGCTTCGAGCAGCAAGTTTCATATACCCGATTGCATATACCACGTGGGTTTCAAACCCAGTACCAATCAATAAAAAGTCGGCACCATCCGCGTTTGTATTGAATTCCATGACCTCAACCTAGCCTGTCCCAATGACAACTTCCCCACACCATTTATTGACCAACTAATCGATGCATGTGTGGGCATGAGGTACTTTCTTTTATGGACGGTTTCTACGGATACAACCAAATCAAAATATGTAAAGAATATCAATACAAGACCGCTTTTACTACCCCATGGGGCACCTTCACCTATCGCATCATGCCTTTCGGTCTCAAGAACGCTGGAGCCACTTTCCAACGAGCCATGACTTATTGTTTTCACGACTTGAATAAAATCATATTAGTTTACCTAGATGACTGCACGACTCGCTCTAAGAAATGATCTAACCATGTAGATGATATTCGACAAGTCTTCTTGCGTTGTTGAAAATACAACATATGCTTGAACCCACTCAAGTGTGTCTTTTGTGTCGTAGTAGGCCGCCTACTGGGGTTTATCATTTCGGAAAAAAGGGATCACCGTCGAAACTCTAAAAGTCCGAGCCATAGTAGACCTACCGTCACCTCGTACATTAAGACAGCTACAAAGCCTCCAGGGGAAGTCCAACTTCCTTCGTCGCTTTGTCCCAAACTATGCCACCATGGTACATGGTTTCCTCCGTTTGCTACGCCTTCATACCCATTTTAATTGGGACGACCAAGCAGAAGGGGCTTTCACAGACCTGAAAAAAGCACTCACAAGTGCCCCCTTGATTTCTCCTCCAGATTTCACACGAGACTTTACCCTTTACATTTCGGCATCAGATTACGCCGTTTCCGAAGTACTCATCCAAGAAGACTCCGCTTGTCAAGAACATGTCATTTATTATGTAAGCCAGACCTTGTTAGGCCCACCATTGCGCTACCCACATGAAGAGAAAATGGCCCTCACCATCGTCTTTTCAATACAAAAGCTGCGACATTATATTCTCCTTAGCCATACCATGGTTGTGGCCAATTCCAACCTAATGGTCTATCTCTTGAATCGCCGCCTTCTACAAGGCCATGTTTCCAAATGGGTGATTATCTTACAAGAATATGACCTAACTTTTAAAACCCCGAAGAGAACCAAAGCATTAGCACTCGCTCAACACATTACAGACTTACCATATTAGTCATCATCACCAGCTATCCATATTGATATAATCGATGAACATTTGTTCATTATCTCGTCTGATGGCCCTTGGTACGATGACATTTTGGTATACCTCCACACACAGATGTTTCGACCCAACATCAACCATGACGGATGCCATCGAATTCGTCACCATGCCCCCCGTTATCTCCTCTTGGGTGATGTCCTCTATCGACGTGGCATCGACACAATACTACGATGATGCCTTTCCCAAGACGAAGCAGAACAAGTCCTTAACGACTGTCATAGAGGTGCCTGCGGCAGCCATTTATCCAGAATGGCCACTGCCCAAAAGGTAATTCATGCAGGTTATTTTTGGCCATCATTATTCACTAATTGTATCATAGCAGTCAAACATTGCCAAAATTGCCATCTTTTTTCCCTGAAGGAAAGAACCTCACCCGCCCCCCTTCATCCAGTAGTCACCGTTGGACCATTTTGCAAATGGGCCATTGACTTCATGGATTGAAATCCTCCATAATTAGGCGGCCATAAACACATTATCGTGGTTGTCAATTACTTTACTAAATGGGAAGAAGCCATGCCTACTTACAATTGCAAAGCCAACACCGCAGCCCGTTTTTTCCTCAACCACGTTATCGCTCATTTGGGAATACCAAAGCAACTCGTCTCAGACCACGGCTCTCACTTCGAGGATTCTATTTGGAGAGAATTGTCCATACTCCTTAAGTTTGAACATCATTTCTCCTCCGCCTACTAACCCCAAGGGAACAACCAAGTCGAAGCGATTAACAAAATTTTGAAGACTATCCTCCAGCGCACTGTCGAGAAACATAAATCTAATTGGCATCATATGCTTTTTCCCACATTATGGGCTTATCGCACATTGACCAAAACCACCAACGGCTTTACCCCATTCCATTTAGTTCATGGCGTGGAATCTGTCCTCCCCATTGAATGCCAGATACCAACATTGCAAATTTCTGTATAGCTTCTCGTCGACACTTCCGTACTTGAAGAACGCTTACTTCTTTTAGAACAGGCTGACGAAGATTGCCGCGCAGCTCTCAAAACAATCGAAGCTGCAAAAAAAAGATCTAAACTCCATTACGATAAACATGTTCACCCACGAGCATTTAGTGAAGGAGACCTAGTCCTTGTTTACGATCAAGCCCATGAAAAAACAGGCAAAGGAAAGTTCCAATCTATGTGGCAAGGCTCATATATCATATAGACTTTCCTTGGACATGGAGCATACATTTTGACCGATTCAGAAGGCAATCCCATGCGCAACCCCCATAATGGGTTGTACCTCAAAGTATTATACCCATAAAAATCTCCTGGACACCATGGTCCGTATTGTACAGTTCTTTAAATCATTTTTTCGCTGTAAATTTTTCAAAAACCTTACATTTCCATTCTTTCCTGCATGAACACAGATGGATCCTGTTCCACTCTACCACATCAGCTTTGCCGATGTCGCAAGTCACTGGTCTCCAAATCTCGCGTCAGCAGCTTGGGTAAGTTATTCCCCTTCACATGAGTTGATCCACCTCGACGGAGTGTGCATAGGTGCTGCCACAAACAACCAAGCTGAGTACGATGCCGTGACCGGTCTCCTTGTCGCTTCTCTCCAAATGGGCATAAGTCACCTTCGTGTTTTCCTGGACTCTTAGCTCCTTGTTTCCTAGCTCAATAACTGTTACCAGGTACGTGATCCCTATCTATTTAGAAAATTCCTGCGCACAAAACAAGTGATTTGACATTTTGAATCCATCTCTTTCACTCATGTCCCAAGAAATCACAACACTATAGCAAACCAAATGGCTAACAACATTCTAGATTGGCACATCAACCAAAACATGTAGGACATCACAACATGCATCACATAGGAATTATAAAATCATCAAAACATTGCATCCATGTGCATAAGATATGCCTCCATGGGTGTACAAAAAAAATCAAAACATTGCATCCACGTGCATCAAACATGCCTCCATGGGCAAACAAAAAAACTACAATCGGATCCACATGCATACACGACTATATACCAAAAAACATATATATATATATATATATATGTCATCAGAAGAGTCATAATGTCAGCGGTGCTCTCAGCACCCAAATATACAAAAGGTACACTAGCCGTACAAAATGTGTATCAACAAAATATATCCCCATATGGTCATCAACATTTGAGGGAAGGTATAAGATCACCTAATCATCACAATCAACGAGATCCTATGGCTCCTCCTCCTCTGGCTCCTCCAGATCATACTGAGCCCGAGCTCTCCTCTCGGCCATCACCATAGCTACTCTCAGCAAGATCAACCACCACTCATGGGGAGCATCGAAACAACGCTCGATAGTAGGCCGATCTAGATCCCTCCAACCCTCCTCTGGTGCACCCACTAGAATCCCCTATAAGGTATCATGTACGTCCTCTAGGGCGTCATCTCGTGGGTGCACAACTCCTCATGCACGAGGTGGAAGTGCTACTACAGGCGGAGGTACCACCACCACCATCCATCCCCGACGTTCTATATGATCCACTGGTGGCCTCGGACCAACATCTGAAAAAAAACCCATAGTGAATCAAGTCAGTATCATATAAAACATCTCTAGCTAGACTCATAACAAAAACATCTAACCATGATATAATAGAGAAACAAAAAACAAAGACGTACCATCCAACCCCCAAGCCTGTCCTTGAGCTCGAGGCATCTTAGGGTCACCCCAGAAGTTCATACCAGCATACAGATAATCATCAATACCAATGGACACCTGCTCCCATTGGTCATACATCTCCGACGAGAAGAATTGTTAGATACCACCACCACCCCGGGGCATCATCTCCCCCCACCGCACCATCCGCAGCTCACTCCTCAACCCATCCTGAAGCGGCACAAATGGCCGAGAGGTAGGTACTCGCTCAAAAAAGAAACAACAGAGGAAAGAAGCATAGCTGAACTCTCCTCCCTCCTGACTAACCTTGTTCAGCTCTCACCGAACACAGGCCAAAAACATCTGCCCTCAAGCAAAATAGGTGCCCCTCAGGACACTATCTACCATCATCGTTTTCCCCCTAGACAAACGATGGGGCGCCTGTGCACCAAGAACCCGCAAAACACAAGCCGCCACCACCTACATCTCCAACTCCCACAAATCAGAGACACTCAATGCGCTGTTCTGCTTATGGGCCCTCGGAGCGTAGAATCTCTCCAGTAGATCCTCAATATCCATACCAGCTGGAATCCTTGGCTGCAGCTCCCCTATCTCACCCAAACAGGGCAAGCCAGTAAGAAAGTACAAATCGGTCAAGGTGATCTCTAGTCGCTCACCTTGCACCATGAAAGCCACCTCCTCCAGGACCCAGAAGTCAACCAACTTGTTCAGAAGATCTCTGACTAAACGCATAATAGGAATTTGAGCAAACTTTAGTAGTCTTCCCAACGCCAAGGCCGCCTGCACATTCGGGTCATCCCGAATCCTGCCCATCAGCTCCACATCAATCTTCCTCTCCCTCCACGACACCAGCGACCTCCTCAAACATCCTGCCAAAAAACAAAGGAATTTTTTTTAGAAAAACAAAAATTTTCCCCCAAAATCCCTATCGCGACTTTTTGTCTCTTAGCCGCGATGAACATTGTGACTTTCAACCTCATAGGCGCGATGAACATCGTGGGTATCAGCCCCACAGTCGCGATGGGCATCGCGACTGTAAGCCCCACAGTCGTGATGGGCATTGGGACTGTAAGCCCCATAGCTGCGATGAACATCGCGACTGCCATCCCCTATAGTCGCAATGGGCATCGTGGCTGTAAGCCCCACAGTCGTGATGAACATCACGACTGCCAGCCCTCACAGCCGCGATGAACATCACGACTGTCTGACCCATAGTCGAGATGCACATCATGGCTATCTAGACCATACCCACGATGTGCATCGCAGATATCTAGCCCATACCCGTGATGTGCATAGCGGAAAATGAGCCGAAACACGTGATATTCCATGTTGGGAAGCCAACGTGGAATTACGCAGCCTCCGGGGCCCCGACGCTAACCAGAAAGGAAATAATTTGAAAGGCTAAGGCACATAGGCTTACCTGAAACTCGCAGAATAAAAAACCAACAGTCCAATCTCCCACAAATCAAGAAAATGCTCTGACCAACTCAATTACTCTCAGAAACTCAACGGTGAAAATGACACTTGTGACATTGGGCCCACTTGCTATTTATAGAAATTTGACCATTTTCAATCAACCATTTCGGCATCATACAATGTCCTTTTTTCAAACCGTTGGTACCATTGGAATCAGTGCAGGGAGAACTTCATGATAGTCCACTCCCTTTCCAGATTCCACCAGGTCCCTTTTTTGAGCATTTTTCCCCATGCCCCTTGTCACCTTGATTTGCATGCCACATCGACCGTGGTCCATTTTTGACGAGTCTTATATCGACGAATTCAGTTTTCCACGCTCGTGACGATGCTTGAGATCATTTCTCGCTCTCACCACCAGTTTTTTAGGGCATTTTTCCCATGCCCCTCGTCGCCTCGATTTACATGCCACATCGACTCTGGTCTATTTTTTACGAGTTTTATATCACCGGATTCAGTTTTCCACGCTCATGATGATGCTTGAGATCATTTCTTGCTCTCACCCCCATAGTTTTTGGGCATTTCTCCAAAATGCCCCTCATCGCCTCGGTTTGCATGCCACATCGACCGTGGTCCATTTTTTGACGAGTCTTATATCGACAGATTCAGTTTTTCGCGCTCATGACGATGCTTGAGATCATTTCTCGCTCTCACCACCATTTTTTTGGGCATTTTTCCCATGCCCCTCGTCACCTCGATTTGCGTGCCACATCTGCTGTGGTTCATTTTTTGACGAGTTTTATATCACCGGATTAAGTTTTCCACGGTTGTGATGATGCTTGAGATCATTTCTCGCTCTCATCCCCATAGTTTTTGGGTATTTATCCAAAATACCCCTCATCGCCTTGGTTTGCGTGCCACATCGACCGTGGTCCTTTTTTTACGAGTCTTATATCACCGAATTCAGTTTTCTACATTGATGACGATGCTCGAGATCATTGCTTACTCTCACCAATAACCTTTTTGTTTGGTATAATTTTACCCTTTTTCGGGCCGAATAATTCTTTTACGAAAAAGGCACTTAGGGAGTTTCTGTTAAGCTCTTTTCTGACTCCTAAAACAATGAAAAGATCGCCAAGCAATCTTGCTTCCTTTCATGCTCGCTAAAAGTATCTGAAAGGGCGTCTACTTGGTATAAGTTTAACCCTTTTTTGGACCTTGTAGACTAATTACAAAAAATGAATACTCTAGTCACATTGGCTAGAAGAGTTCTCCATTTGCATCATTTTATGCTTTTTCAATCCTTGGAGACTAACATATGAAAAAGAACACCAATGGAGTCTACTTATTACTTTCAGACTCTCTAAAATTGAAAGCAAACCACGAGCAATTACTGTCTTGGGCTCATACAAATCCACAGGACAGTACTCCTCCACCAATTCAGAGTCTTCTTATCATTTTCAGACTCCTTAAAAATGAAAACACTCACGAGCATGAACAGTCCTGGGCTCGCATAAACCCACAGGATAATACCCTCTCATAGCACACATTAATCCCTTCTAGGATCTCATTAAAACTATGAAGAAGGACCCAACGGTGCTTTTCGGTGCCACAACAGATCATGTCTACTCACAAGGCAGCTTCCCCAGTATGGTCGCCTTTGTTCAGAGCATTCTGCAGTATGTCACCCTGAGAGTCTCCCAAAAGCATCCATCAGCTTTTCCCCCCAGAGTCACTCTAGTTGACAATACATACCCCTAAGCTATGATCCCCACACCTAAAAGTCAGTTTCCTATGCTTCCAGGTCAACCATGTCATCATTCTCTGAACAAAGGAAGTTCAAGTCCACCCACTATATGACCCTAGTTATTCTCCATCCCCACAATATGTCAGTCCTACCATCAGTACTGTTAACACCTAAAAAGTGCTCACTAGCTCATTTCCTTATTCACATGACCCATTTGTCCACTTTTCCACCATCTGAGCCTCTAAATCCAACAAAAGGTCACCAAAAGACCCTAGTACACCCCTTTTCCCACTCAAAAAGATTATTTTTCCTAAAAAAGCATAAAAAACCCTAAAAAAGGGTCCAAAATTCCCAAAAATATTAAAAAGGGAATAAAAATATTAATTTTATTCAAAAAAGGAAAAAGGAGGGAAAAGTACCTAAACCATGTTGGTCAATACCATTGGTTTCCACAAAACCACAAATGGTATTCCCCACCACCAAAACCTATAAAAATGTGGTAGGGGCTCCTCATTTCAGATCCATCCATCTTCCTATCCTCATGCTGCCAAAATCTCCCTTGAGCTTTTGGCCATTGTAGCAACCTTGGAGAAAGGACCCTTTGGAGTTTGGAGTTGCTCATCCTTGGAGCTACTCAACAACCTTTATCATTTGGAGGTATTATTATTGCAAGCACTTGCTTGCCCCCATTTTCAATACAAAATTATTTCTTATATTTCTTGTTCTTGTTTTTTAATTCAAAGATGCACATGCTAGTTTAGTTTTAGTTTATTGTTTTTGCTTAATATTGAAACTGTTGCTACTAGTTAGCAGGTGCCCATAGCACTAAGCTTGGTTGCAAAACTAAGCCAACAGTTTTTGGCGACTCCGCTGCTTTCGAATTTTAGATCTCACTTTTGCTTTAGATCTTAGTTTTTGATAGTATTAGTTAGTTTAATTCATAGATCTGCCACCCTAGACAGCAGATCCATTGCTGTTCTAGATCTTGGCCCATTTTTAAGCCATTAACAACCCGAAATTCTCAATTTTTGGGTTCGTTTTTCGACGTCCGCGTATGGCTTTCGCCTCGCGGATTTTCGCCCAACAGTCGCGCGGCTCATCGCGACTGCGCGGCCCTTTTCCGCGCGGTTCACCGCGGCTTCGCGGCCAATTAGAGTGCTGCACATCGCGGCTTCGCAGACCTTTTCCGCGCTGCACATCGCGACTGTGTGACGAAATCCCGCGCTGCACATCGGGGCTTTGCGGTTGAAACCCGTGCTGCCCATCGCGACTGTGCGAAAGAAACCCGCGTGGTCCATCACGGCTATTCTGTCAAAACCCGCGATGCCAATTTTTTCATTCGGCCGATCCGTTTAGAAAATTAATTTTTTACTGTATTTTCTGCCCACATAGCACATTTTCCAGTATTAAAATTCCTGCAAATTTTACAGCCATATAAGAAATTTTACTATTTAGAATGCACCTTTGAAAAAGTCTTTTTAAAAATTTTCAGAAATTGAAAGAAGGATTTATTTGCATTTTATATAGATTAAAATTTTGCTGTTTACTTCTTTGATATTTTACCCATAGCAATTTTTGAAAAAATAAATCCATTTATTTCTTAAAGAAGTCATATTATTTGCTTTCCTATTTCAAAAGATCCTTTGTTTTTTGAATAGTCTTTGCAAAGCGCTTAATTTCCATTTATTGAAAAAGTCATATTATTTGCTTTACTATTTCAAAAGATCCTTTGTTTTTTGAATATTTTCTGCAAAGCATTTACTTTCTCAATTTCAGTTTAAAATACCACACGTGCACCCACTCAAACACATAATTTAAACTGAGCCTTAAAACTTACCCTAACTTCAACCAACTTTTAACTCCACTTGGGGAACACTTAAAAGAACTTTGTAGCTAGGTAGTATTGAGGGGATAGGTGTTCCAATAACACCCCTCAGTTATTACATATGAGACATAGCTATTGTCCATTAGGGAACCAAAATCTCCTAGTATTTGTTGGCACAGTCATAACCAGTTTATCGGAAGGCCTCTCCCCTAGGAGGGTTGAAGTCGCGAGGATGGTTCCGGAAGCCTGAGTGGAATACCGAAATCCATTTAGTAACCGAAGGGCTACCATTCGAAGTTCTCGGGATATCCCTGTATGGGGGTATTGCGGTAAAAGGACCAAACGGCAGATTTACCTTTTCTGGACGTGTCATGAACGGAGTATCCTAGTTTCCATTCTTTAGGATTGATTACCCGGTGTCCCTCCTGGTAGGGGGATATCTAGCCGTTGACTCAACACTCAATATTGTCTGACTTGGATTTCATCACCTTGCAGAGAATATCGTTTGTTGATTCACAATACTTTTAGTTAGGTGTTTGCATGATACAATCCACCTTTGGTCTAGTAGCACCTATTTTTTCTAGAAGCTGTTTGCATGTTGGTACTCTGACCAGTTTTTTGCATCCCTGCACTTATTATAGCATAGCTGCTATAATAAGTGCTTTTTGAGGTTGATTTTTTGGCCTAAGATCCTTCATTTTCACTCCCCTTCTAGCACCCTTGGTTGCATTAGGGTTTTGAGTTTTTTATACATTACCATTTTACACATAAGATTTTTACACAAAAAACTTATTTCTCACCATTGAGAATTTTAGACGCTCTCATCGTCTTCAGGGTGAACTCCCAGAGTTCAGTCTACTTGGCTCGCCACGTCACCGACGTCGAGCCTTATCCCTTGACTCGACACATCGTCGGTCAACCATACAGTCATCCGATTCTGACACGCCTCACTTCACTTCTGATTCTGAGGCAGAATCCGAAAACTCCACTGCGTTATTCACAACCAACCTTATGGCTGGAACACCATTCGACCCATTTTTACCAGCACCATAAGAGATACGTCCACAGACCCTTCTACTGCGGTGCCATCCATGGCAACAACCACCCCCCTAGGAATGCCTAATATGGGAAACACTCCACCTTTAGGAATGCCCAACATAGGGCCACCTCCTGTTATAGGAATTCCCAACACAGGGCCACCACCTGTTATGGGTATGCCCAACATAGGGGTCACACCCTCTCTGATTACCACAACCCAAATTCCAGGAATCACCACTACTATTCCTAACCCCGGTGTAACCCATGTTGCACTTGGAAACGCTAGTCCATAACAGACCACAACTTTTGGAGGACACATACCTTCAATACCTAGCATACCCTCAGGCGATGCTGGACCCCTACATCATACCACCATGACTAGTCATGTCCCAGTCACTACGCCACATCCATCTGCTACCTTACCTTACATGGTGAGTCTGAACTTACTAGACTTACCTAGGTTAACCAATGATCCTATCAGACACGACCCTGCGTGGCCTCACATTCCCACCAAACTCCCCTCCGACATCCCTAAGTTTGAGGGTAAGGCAGGTGAGGACCCCCAGAACCATATCATGTCCTTCCATCTATGGTGTTCCTCCAACTCCATAGTGGATGACTCTGTCCACCTCCGTCTGTTACAGGAAACTTCACTGGCTCTGCAGCTAAGTGGTATATCGAGCAGCCCCATGGGACCCATGCCACCTTTACCTCCCTTGCCTCGACCTTCCTGCAGTTCTTTCAGTTACCTGTCCGCTATGATGCGGGAGTTGAGATCTTACTGTCTTGTAGACAGAACACGGCCACCCGCATCACTGACCACATTCATGAGTGGCGTCGACACCAAAGCCTCTGCAAAATCAAGTTAGACGACCGTATCTTCTTAGATTGGTTCCTCAAATCCCTCCTCCCTCTCATCGCCAATGATGTGGCATCCGAACGACCCCAGTCTGAAGAAGAGGCCATCCTCAAAGCCCAACAGTTTGACCTCATCTACGCCTAGTTAGGTTATCTGTATACCATTATACCAGACGCCCCTCGGGCTGAGTCATCCCAACACGATGCACCGGGGGCATCCCATGCCGTCGATGGCATCATTGGTCATATGGCCTCACATCCCCAACCCTTTTCCATTGCACATCCTAGCCATGGACCCGACCTTTCGCGGGCTACATCTCAATCTGGAGCAACCAATTCATATGCTCCCATGGCACATCACCACCATACCCACGGACCTTCATGTCCACCTCAGTGCTTTGGTCATGCACCACCCGCATATGCCCCCCCAACCACACCTCAACCAGTGTACTACCCACAGCTAGCTGCGATAGCTAACCCAACACCTCCAATAGCTCAGGGTTACCAACAACCCCAGCAGGTATCTGGTCCACCTCCAGCCCCACCAGCTTATTATCCACCACAACCTGCTCCCGCACCTGCGGCGAACCAAAATCCTCCCACTGCTCAAGGGCAAGTGTACACACAGCACAACCAGCCCCAGCACCAAAACAACCAGCGCAACCAGGGTGGGCAACAGAACTGTGGAAGAGGACGTAACCGCGGAAACAACCAACAACAACATCAAGGTCCTCCACCTCCCAATCCTCCACAAAATAATAACGCTGCGCCTCCCAACCAGAATCCGGATCGTAATCCCAGACAGCCCAAAAACAATAACCTTAGAACAAATCATCCTTGTTCTATTTGCGGGGTTTATGGTCATTACACACATGCTTGCCCACATTTGGAGCGAGCTCGACAACTCTGGACTGACGATGCCCATCGTCAGGGGCAAGCGGCTCCTCTGCCGCCACCCAACCCTCCACCACCACAACATCAACCTTTGGTGTTGCAAAATCCCTTTCCAACCCAAGGTTTAGTGAACACTCAGCCGTTAGCTCCCCCTCAGAACAACGCGCCACCACAACAAATCACTTATGCCGCTCCTGATCAACCCATGTTTGATTCAGGTACTCACCACTTGTTGATGATGTCAACCGCCGATGCCAACCTCCAAACCCGTCGGAACCAATATGGCTCCACCTATGAATCCCCTCCCGCCGACAAGAACACTAACGTTAATCCCACAGATCAAACGTTACGTATACCTCCGGCTCCACTTGATGGCGCTTCCAAAGCACCTCGCTTCCCACTTCGTCGCATCAACAATAATCCTAATGCTCGCGCTGCGTCAAATTACAACATTGTAGATGATTTAGCCCAGTCTCTTGCAGCCATGTCTACTTTAGAAGTCTTGAAAAACTGCCCTTCACAGCGCAAGACTTTACTCTCTGCCATTGGCGCCATTGACCCCAATGATTCACAACTAATGACATTCGATTCGGACTAGTCTGAACCACGCTTACCTTCTACTTTAGCGTTCCAAGTTTTC
Source organism: Larix kaempferi (assembly GCA_027924585.1). Classification (NCBI taxonomy): domain Eukaryota; kingdom Viridiplantae; phylum Streptophyta; class Pinopsida; order Pinales; family Pinaceae; genus Larix; species Larix kaempferi. Next base: position 1,068,582 of record BSBM01001023.1, read on the forward strand.
GTTTCCGTTCGGAATCTTGTCATCCATCTGTGCATTATCGATGAAGGGGCCTCTACATGCGTCATGTCTACATTCGTTTGGCAGAAGTTGGGAACCCCTACTCTCCAGCAGTCCACCACTGCGTTGCGAGCCTATGATGACCGTTCGGCTCAACCCCAAGGTCTCTTAGCTAATGTCCCCGTCCAGTTGGCGGGTAAAACCGTGCTCATTGACATTGAGGTCATCAATGCCCAACTCGATTATAACCTCTTACTTGGTCACAGCTACATGCATGCCATGCGGGTGGTTGCCTCATCCATTTTTTGTACCATGCAGTTCCCCCATGAAGGATGCGTGGTCACGGTCGACCAACTCACCTATTACGATCCCAAGGCCCCCGCTGCACCTGAAAATGTTCTCCCCATGGTTGAACAGCCTGTTTGTGGTGCAACTACCTCATTCGTTTCCTCAGTGGGACCCGGACTATACTCTGAGGCGTCGATGACCTCTACATTCCAATCTATTCCATCACCATCACCGGAAACCCACGTCGCAGACCTCTGTACTCTTTCACATAATACACAAACACCCAACAATCAGCCACCCTTGTTCCCTAAACCACCATTGGTCCCTAGTCACATCGGTGTTACACCCATCCACACAATCCCCTTTCTATTTCCTCCCTCAGGTGTAGTAAGCGCTCCAGTTATGGCTACCCTTAGTCTCCCCGGGTTAACATTGGGATTACCCGTGTGGTATATTTTGCCTCCCGTTCCCCCGCCGACACCAAATGTCATCCTGCAACCGATGCAACCCATTGTCACTTCTACCCAACCACCTCCCAGTATCACTACTCCTTCGTCATCTACGAATCCCCCTCCTCTCATTAGGCCCACTGGGGGGAGAGGCCCACAACCATACACTACGGTACCCCCACCCAAAGCAGTTAAACCTCCCCCAGTGTTTCGTGCTCCTCCAAAATGCTCATTGTGTGATGAGTTAGGCCATCCAACCCATCAGTGTCCACAGTTACCTGCATTACAGGAACACATGCAAATGCTTGACGACGACCCCAACATCCCGGTTGTCAAAATTGACCCAAACCCCATGCCTCGTGACAAATCACTGCTTACCAACCACCCATGTGCGATATGCGGTATTTACGGCCACTACTCACATCACTGTCTTGATATCCCAGATTACAGAGCAGCTCTCTATGAGATGAATAATTTGGACCTTGAGACGGTACCTCCCACAATTGAGGAGATCTTTCCTCCCGTATCATCCTCATCTGGAGAGATTAACACCATTTATATGATCTCTTCGACTACCCAAACCTCATCAACTGACTTGACCACTCATAGCTTCCGCAATGATGAGGAGATTCTCAAGGCTCCTACTGCTCCTGATGCCTCTCAGGAAATTCACATGACCAATATTTGTCCCGTCATCCACATCGACATCTCTAACCCACATGGTGCCCTTCATACCATTACGTTAGGAGCCTCCCACAGTGAGCATGAAATTGGAGAATACAAAAAACTGTTCCAAGAATTCACTGATGTCTTTACTTGGTCAGATATTGTAAAATCTCAATCACAGCAGAACCTAGCTACTGTGGATTCCTCACTAGTGATAGATTGCACAACATTTGCAAGAATTGCATAAATCTGTAAATGAATGAAGAACAATACACATGAAATGGGTGAATAATGTAAATATTATTAACTGTCCAACCTCAAAATAGGTTAAGAACACCCATATATACAAATCTGGAAGAATTCGAATCCATCATGGAGTGTTCACACTGATCTAGCTTAGAAATAGCTCAAACCCCCCTAGGTTGACCAAAATATCCCAAACCATCCCAAACTGGTTCGAATCTGCTGTGTGAATGCTGGGAATGACTGGACAGGCCCATGTGACCTCACACATGTGAATAAACTGGTTGGTTAGAGGTTTGGTAGCTAAAATTGGCCAAAAATATGACAAAGTTGGCAAGATTGTCCACAAACTGAGCAAATGTGCCCTAGGTAGAAGAGAAGCATGCTGAATGCATTAATTGACCTGAGGAGGGCGCTCTAGGCATGCTGAATGCATTAATTGCCCTGGGGAGCGCTCCAAACAGCTGGTTTGACTCAGCACTTGTTCACATTTGCTAACTAGTTCATGATAATTGACCATTTAGTAGCTAACCAACTTAGGGATGTAATAATTAATCACTTGGGCACTAATTAATCATCAATTAATAAATGATTAATGGACATAGGTGTAAAAATGTTCTAACACCCCCCCTTAAGCTAGACTTAGTGAAATATCAAAAATTTAGGCCTTGGCAACTAGGCTCAAGTCACCTTTTACATCATAAAATTTATTTGTCCATGTAACCAAGGTAAGGAGGAAAACCACATGGGAAATAAAACCTCCCCTCTAAAATGGACATGTGGCATATATCAGAATACACCAATCATCACCATGCATCACTCACCCCAAGCAAGGATCTAAGGTGAGTGAAGGTCTTCTCGGTAAAACACTTGGTGAAGATATCAGCAGTTTGCTCACTGGATGGGCAATACTGCAATGCTATGATCCGGTCATGCACCAAAACCCGAATGTAATGCATGTGTATCTCTATGTGCTTGGTCCTCTGTCTCTGTACTGGATCGGTAGAAATCTTGATTGTACTTTGATTATCACACCAAAGAATAGTGGGTGAATCAAATACAATCCCGAACTCTGCAAGAATACCTTGCAACCAAACACATTGTGTGGCTGCATTAACTGCTCCCCTGTACTCGGCCTCAGCTGAAGATAAGGAAATAGTGCTTTGTTTCTTGCTTGACCAGCATATAGGTCCATGTGCAAGCATAAAAACATAACCGGAAGTTGATTTCCGATCGATACAATCACCGGCCCAATCAGAATCTGTAAATCCTACTAGTTCAAGGGATGAACCAGCAGCATAATGGATACCAAAGGACTTAGTACCCTGAACATAATGCAGGATCCTCTTGGCTGCCTTCCAATGGATCTCATGAGGCTCTTGCATGTGCCTTGCAACAACCCCAACAACATATGACAAATCTGGTCTAGAATGAGTAAGATATAGCAAGCTTCCAACAAGTTGCCTATACAACGAACTGTCAACTAGTGGTGAAGAACCCCATTCAGTAAGCTTAACTCCTGAAAGAAATGGAAATTTTGCAGACTTACATTCAGCCATCTTAAATTTCTGCAGCAAATCTGAAGCATACCTTGACTGACATACAGAAATTCCATTCACAGATTGATCTATCTCCAAACCCAGAAATTGTTTTAGCAATCCTAGATCGGTCATGGAGAATGCACTGTGCAATGCTCTCTTAACTGAGTCAAGTTCTTTGGTGCAGCTACCAGTGATCAAAAGATCATCAACATACAGTACAATAATCAATATCAGATCACTAACATGCTGCATATACACATTTGGATCAGACTTACACCTATCAAACCCCAAAGATAGCAGAAAATTGTCCATTTTTGCATACCATGCTCTAGGAGCTTGCTTGAGCCCATAGAGTGACTTGTTCAACCTGCAAACAAGTGTATGATCAGAAATAAAACCTTCAGGCTGCTGCATATATATCTCCTCATTCATATCCCCATGAAGAAAGGCACTTTTTACATCCATGTGATGAATCTCCCATCGCTTGGAGGCCCCAATGGCCAAAACTAGTCTTATGGAGTCCATCTTTGCCACCGGTGCAAATGTCTCTGTATAGTCCACTCCTTGGACCTGAGAGTAACCCTTAGCCACCAACCTGGCCTTATACTTCAGATCAGAGCAATCAGATCCAATTTTGGTTCTATAAATCCACTTGCATTGCACTAGTTTCCTCTTGGGAGGAAGAGGGACCAAATCCCAAGTTTTGTTCTCATGGAGTGAGTTCATCTCCTCTTGCATGGCTGATTGCCATCTTGGGTCTGTACATGCTTCTGAATATGACATTGGATCAGATCCAACCATCAAATAACATGCCTCACTCAGATCAGAATTATCACATGCAAAGGAATTGTGAAATTGAGATCTAGTTTTCCTAGCATCTTGGGGATCTCCCACAAGCTCTCCGGCACTTTGAATTGTTTTCTCTGCCCACTTGGGCCTTGAGGGAGGGATATGTTCAGAATCCATATCAACATGATCTTCAGCAATATCAGAATCAGAAATATCAGAGAAAGAATCACTACTTACTTCATCATCAAGACGAGGAAATGAGCATTCCCCATCACCTTGTTCACTAGCTTGCAAGAATTCTTCTTCTTCGAATTTGACACTTCTTTCGATGAAAGTTTTGTGAGTGGATGGATCAAAGAGCTTGTAGCCCTTGGAATCCTCTGCATACCCAACCATGATTGACTCCTTGCTTTGGGGCTGCAAGGCCTTTCTCTTCTCCGGTGGAATTCTGGCCCAAGCCCTTGAGCCAAAAATTCTGAAATGTGAGACATTTGGCTTGTGGCCCATCCATGCTTCAAATGGAGTAATTCCTTGCAATGATTTGTGTGGTGCTCTGTTCTGAACATATGCTGCACAATTCATAGCTTCAGCCCACAATTTGGGAGACAAATCCCTTGCTTGCAACATGCAAGTTGCCATCTCTTTCAGTGCTCTATTTTTGCGCTCTGCAACACCATTTTGCTGTGGTGTGTAGGGCACTGAGTGTTGCATCTGAATGCCATGCTCTTGATAGAGCTGCTGCAAATTGTTATTGACATACTCTCTGCCATTATCAGTCCTCAAAACCTTCATGGCCTTCCCACTGAAGTTCTCAACCATGCTCTTGAAAATTTTGAAACATTCAAAGACTTCAAATTTTTGCTTAAGGAAAAATAACCAGCAGTACCTTGAGTAGTCATCGATGATGGTGAGCACATATTTGCTGCAGCCATAGGAGGGAGTGGGGAGTGGCCCTATCAGATCAGAATGCACTATCCCAAGTGGTTGATCAGCCCTCCTTGCCTTCCCTTTGTCATACTTCTTTTCAGGATGCTTCCCAATCATGCAACCCTTGCATGTTCCACTTGAAAAACTGATTTGTGGCAGCTCTTCTACCATCTTTTCTTTGCTCAAAACTTGAAGATATCTGTAGTTTAGGTGACCATACCTTTGATGCCATATCTTGTTGGTCTCATTCCCATGTGACAGAAGTACACTTGGTGAAGAGAATTCGAGGAAGTGGGAGAACTTGTACATCTTCATGTCATGGTCTGCAACACCCATTGCAACAATTTTCCTGGTGGAAACTTCTGAGATCTCCACATCATCCTGAGTGAAGACAACTTTCTTTGCTGCTCCAGTATGTGTCATTTGATATACAGAGAGCAAGTTTGCTGCAAGATTTGGCACATACAGCACATTAGAGAAGAAGCCATTCTCCATAGAGATTTTCCCAATGCCATGAGCAGGGATTTCTGAGTCATCTCCCATTCGAATGGAGAGGCCACTGTAGGGTGCAAGTTCAGAAAACGAATCTCTTGAGGAAGCCATGTGCCTTGAGGCACCTGAATCAATGATGAACAAAGGGGAATGAGATGAACTAGCCACCAAAGCATGGCAGCTCTCCTTGTCTTCAGAAACGCACTCCTTCTTCTTGGAACTTTCAGGAAGAGGAATATTATTTTTCTGTAGGAGATGGGTCATGGTGTCTATGGTTTTCTTCATGCATGAGCTCTCTGGATGAAAACCTCTTTGACAGTAGCTACATTTTGTCTTCTCAGCCTTCTTTCCCTTGTTCTTGACAGGATTCGAGACCCCCTCAGAGGATTTGGGCCTCTCATCCTTCCTCTTCTTCTCTTGAGGTTTCGGCCCCTTGGGTTTTTGCTTGCCTCTTCCACATTTCGAATCTCCTGCTGCAAGAACTTGGTCTTTTTGCTTGATGGAGCCCATCAAGACCAGCTTGTCTTGCTCTTGAGTTAGCATCTCCATGAAGTCAGCTAAAGATGGCATCTTCCAACCTCTAACTGTGAGCCTTGTGGAGTTGAAGGAAGACACAAAAACTGAGTATTCAGAACCCAATTTGGAGAGAATGGACAACACCAACTGTTCTTCTTTCTTCTCTATGCCACATTGTCTGATCTGCAAGACCAAGTTCTTGAACTTGGTGAAGAAGTCCTGGATGGAATCGAAATTCCCTGGGCTCAGTGAGACAAGCTCATTTTCGAGCTGGTGGCCTCTCATCTCATCAGTCTTTCCAAACAGGGTCTCAAGCTTGAGCCACACTTCATTTGGAGTTGCTAGACTTTCTACATGAAATAGGAGGTCTCTCGAAATGCTGAGACAAAGGAGGCCAAATGCCTCATCCATTCTGTTAAAAAACTTGGATTTCTCCACAGCTGAGTTTGGCTCCACCTCAGTGCCCATTGTAACTCTGTAGAGACCCTTAGATCTCAGCAAAATCACCATTTCTACCTTCCAATCGAAATAGTTGAAGGGAGTGAGCACGTTTGGGTGAGATGGCTCCATTCTTCTCTGCTGCAATTCGCACTTGCTGACAATGTTGGTCTTCAATACCTGCAAACAACTCTCAAATCACTCTGGAGGGATCTACACTCACAGATTCGAACCTTGTTTGGATAGTGGGTGCATTCGGGAGAGCATCACACCTGAGAGGAGCCACTAGATTTCTCCAGTAAGCTCAAGGCAATGGCCTCAGGAATTATGTGGTTTCTCCACTGCTTCTGGCAATCCACTAAAACAGTCTTGCTGGTTCGAATGGTAGCTCCAAGAGCTCTGATACCATGTAAAATCTCAATCACAGCAGAACCTAGCTACTGTGGATTCCTCACTAGTGATAGATTGCACAACATTTGCAAGAATTGCATAAATCTGTAAATGAATGAAGAACAATACACATGAAATGGGTGAATAATGTAAATATTATTAACTGTCCAACCTCAAAATAGGTTAAGAACACCCATATATACAAATCTGGAAGAATTCGAATCCATCATGGAGTGTTCACACTGATCTAGCTTAGAAATAGCTCAAACCCCCCTAGGTTGACCAAAATATCCCAAACCATCCCAAACTGGTTCGAATCTGCTGTGTGAATGCTGGGAATGACTGGACAGGCCCATGTGACCTCACACATGTGAAGAAACTGGTTGGTTAGAGGTTTGGTAGCTAAAATTGGCCAAAAATATGACAAAGTTGGCAAGATTGTCCACAAACTGAGCAAATGCGCCCTAGGTAGAAGAGAAGCATGCTGAATGCATTAATTGACCTGAGGAGGGCGCTCTAGGCATGCTGAATGCATTAATTGCCCTGGGGAGCACTCCAAACAGCTGGTTTGACTCAACACTTGTTCACATTTGCTAACTAGTTCATGATAATTGACCATTTAGTAGCTAACCAACTTAGGGATGTAATAATTAATCACTTGGGCACTAATTAATCATCAATTAATAAATGATTAATGGACATAGGTGTAAAAATGTTCTAACAGATATCGAAATACTGGATACCCCTCTGTCCGGTCGGCCCCTTCCATTGATCCCGTTCACACACAGTTTCCACTCTACTACGTCGGTTTCGCTGATGGTGCAAGCCGTTGGTCCCCCAATCTGGCCTCCGCAGCTTGGGTAATATATTCCCCTTCACATGAGTTGATCCACATCGACGGAATGTGTTTAGGTGCCACCACCAACAACCAGGCTGAATATGATGCCATGACCGGTCTCCTGGCCGCAGCTCTCCAAATGAGCATACGTCACCTTAACGTTTTCTTGGACTCACAACTCCTTGTTTCCCAACTCAACAATGATTACCAGGTATGCGATCCCTATCTTTTCAGAAAATTCCTACGCACTAAACAAATGGTTAGACAGTTTGAATCCATTTCATTTACACACGTCCCAAGGAACCTCAATAGTGTAGCGGACCATATGGCCAACAACATTCTAGACTGGCACACTAATCGCATTATACCAAAACAAAATGTGCATCCACGTGCATAACATGTGCCTCCACAGGCATAAACAAAAAATTAAAAATTTTGCATCCACGTGCATAACATGTGCCTCCACGAGCATACAGAAAATCAAACATGCCTCCACGGGCGAACATAAAGATAACAAGTGCATCCATGTGCATACACGACTAGATACCAACATCATATATATATATATATACATCATCATATAGTCAAAACATGTCATAGGTGCCCTCAGCACCCAATATACAAAAATACATCAGCCGTACAAAAAGAGCTTCCCCATATGATCATCAGCATTTGGGGGCAAATACATATCATCTACTCATCACGGTCCTCTGGCGCCTCCTCCGCTGGCCCCGTCGGATCATGGTGAGCCCGAACTCTCTGCTCTGTTGGCCCCGCTGGATCATCCCGCAGACGGATCCTCCTCTCAGCCGGCCCTGCCGGGTCATCCCGAACACCATCCCTGTCCTCTGCCACAAAAACCACTGTCCTCAACAAGATCGACCGCCACTCACGTGGTGCACCGAAGCAACGCTCCACGATGTCCCGGTCCAAGTCTCTCCAGCCATCCTCATGGAGTCCAGCTAGAATCATGTCAAATGTCTGTCTGACACCCTCTATGGCATCATCTCGAGGGCCAACCCCTCACCCACGAGTCTCAAATCCTCCACCACGTGGAGGCGGTACCGCTGCAGGAGGTTGAGCAACCACCATCGCCCGCCCCCGACGAGCCACGTAGTCGGCCGGTGGTATAGGACCAACATCTGCACAATGCAAGTAAACCATCATATACATGTCTAACTATAATCATAAACAAGTCACATGATATAGTATAAGACAAACCACAAAACATATCGTCTAAACCCCAGGCCTATCCTTGGGCTCGAGGCATCTCTGGGTCGCCTCGATAGTCCATGCCAACATATGGGTAATCCTCAATCACCAGGGGCATCTGTTCCCACTGCTCATATACCTCCTCCGTAAAAAACCCACGGACACCTCCACCGCCACGAGGCATCATATGCCCCCACCGCACCATGCGCGGCTCGCTCACCAGACCATCACGAATGGGCAGCCGTGGTTGCAAGGTCGGCACCCGCTCGAAGAAAAAACAACATAGAAAGGAGGCATAATAGAACTCTCCTCCCTCTCGACTAACCTTGTCCAGATCTCTCCGGACACCAGCCAGAAACATTTGACCCCACGCATAATAAGTCCCCCTCAACACAGACTCCACCATCATCGTTTGTCCCCCTGACAAACGATGTGGCGCCACGGCACCCAGCACCCGTAGCACACATGCCCCAACAGCCCTCATATCCCACTCCCGTAGTGATCGCAAACTCAAAGCGCTGTTCTGCAAAATGGCCCCATCAACACAAAAGGTCTGCAGCAAATCCTCCATATCAACACCTGGCGGGATCCTCGGCAGAAGATCTTCCACCTCCCCTAAACGAGGCAACCTAGTGAGAAAATACACGTCTGTGAGGGTGATCTCCAACCTCTGTCCCCCAATCATAAAAGCACCCTCTGCAGGCACCCACCAACTCACCAACTTGTTCAGGAGTCGTCTCACTGAACGCATCGGTGGGATTTGAGCGAACTTCAAGAGTCCACTCACCGCCAGAGTCTGCCGGACCCCCAGATCAGTCTGAATCCTCTGCATCAGATCATCATCTATCTCCCGCTGTCTCCATGAAGTCAACGGTCTCCTCAACATCCTGCCAAAAAACAGAAGAAATTTTTAGCCCCAGCAAAATTTTTTTGCAAAAAATACCATCGTGGCTTTTCCATCAAAAGCCACGATGATCATTGCGGCCTCCATACCAGAACCCGCGATGAACATCGCGACTGTCAGCCTAAAACCCGCGAGGTTCATCACGGGAAGAGACCCGAAACCGGCGATATTCCACGTTGGAAGGTCAACGTGGAATTTCACGGCCTTCGGGGGCCCGCTGCCAACCAAAAAAGACATAATTGAAAAGGCTAAGGAAAATAGAGTTACCTGAAACTCGCAGAATCGAAAACCAACGGTGAAATCTCCCGGAAATCAAGAAATAGCTCTGACTGCTCTGCCAAACTCGCACGTAACAATGACACGTCATATGGGCCCCATGCCCTATTTATAGAAATTCCACCATTTTTCAAACAACCATTGCGGTATCATACGAAGTCCATTTTTCAAACCGTTGGAATCAACACAGCGAGAACTTCATGCTAGTTCTTTCCTTTTTCCTGTTTTCACGGGGTCCATTTTTGGACCATTTTTTTGGCCCCCCCTCGTGGCCTCGGTTTGCGTGCCACATCGGCCATTGTCCATTGTCAACAAGTTTTATATCGTCGGATTTAGTTTTCCGTGCTCGTGATGACGCTTGAGATCATTTCTTGCTCTCATGCCCAGATTTTTAGGGCATTTTTCCATGCCCCCTTGTCGCCTCGGTTTGTGTGCCACATCGGTCGTCGTCCGTTTTTGACATGCCTTATATCACCGGATTCAGTTTTCCGCGCTCGTGATGACGCTTGAGATCATTTCTCGCTATCACGCCCATATTTTTTAGGCATTTTTCCATGCCCCCTCGTCATCTCGGTTTGCGTGCCACATCGGCCGTCGTCGATTTTTTGACATGCCTTATATTGCCGGATTCAGTTTTCCGCGCTCGTGATGACACTTGAGATCATTTCTCGCTCTCACGCCCATATTTTTCGGGCATTTTTCCATGCCCCCTCGTCATCTCGGTTTGTGTGCCACATCGGCCATTGTCCGTTTTTGACAAGTCTTATATCGCCAGATTCAGTTTTCCGCGCTCGTGATGATGCTTGAGATCATTTCTCGCTCTCACCTTCATATTTTTCAGGCATTTTAAAAAAATGTCACCCATCACCTCGGTTTGCGTGCCACAATGGCCGTTGCCCCTTGTTGACAATCTTTATGTCACCGGATCCAGTATCCCGTACACATGATGATGCTTGAGACCTTTTCTCGCTCTCATCAATCCCTTTTTGTTCGGTATAATTTTATCCCTTTTTCGTGCCGAGCAATTCCTTTTACGAAAAAGGCACTTAGGGAGTTTCTGTTAAGCTCTTGTCTGACTCCTAAAACAATGAAAAGATTGCCGAGCAACCTTGCTTCCTTTCATGCTCGTTAAACGTATCTGAAAGGGCGTCTACCTGGTATAAGTTTACCCCTTTTCTGGACCCTGTAGACTAATTACGAAAAAGGTATACTCTAGTCACATCGGCTAGAAGAGTTCTCCATTTTGCATCATTTTATGCTTTTTCGGGCCTTGGAGACTAACTTACGAAAAAGAACACCAATGGAGTCCACTTACCGCTTTCAGACTCTCTAAACATGAAAGCGACCACGAGCAATCACCATCCCGGGCTCGTAAAACCAACAGGACAGTAATCATAACCACTGCAGAGTCTTCTTATCATTTTCAGACTCCTTAAAAATGAAAGCACCAATGAGCACGAACAGTCCTGGGCTCACAAAATCCACAGGACAGTACCATTTCAGAGCACACTTTTATCCCTTCTTGGAACTCATTAAAACCACGAAGAAAGACCCAATGGTGCTTCTCGGTGCCACAACAGATCACATCCACTCACAGGGCAGCTTCCCCATTTTGGTCGCCTTTGTTCAGAGTATTCTGCAGTATGTCACCTTGAGAATCCCTAGACAGCACCCATCAGCTTGACCCCCCCAGAGTCAATACATACCCTTCAGTCCGTAAAATCAATGATACCCACACCTACAAGTCAGTTCCCTACGCCGCCATGTCAACCATGTCATCACGCTCTGAACAAAGGAAGTTTGAGTCTACCCACTATATGACCCCAGTTACTTCCCATCCCCACAAGTATGCCAGTGCTACCATCAGTACCACCACACTTCAGTTCTACACCTCGCGCTCCTATCAAGGAAACATCATTGCCTTGTTAGTTGCTGGTCTCCCTCTGTCGACAACAACAAAATTTATTCCAGAGGATAGACCTAGAGGTCCCTATGTCTTGGACTCACCACCATTTATGATGAGTGCCTACGAATCATTTCGAGAAGAGTCCTCAGTGCCTCTCCAAATGGTTGTTTCTCACATGCTCGACTTCAACACCTTGATCGCATCGTTGAGACTCGCACGGGGCATCGGTCCGTTCAGTTATTAGTCGAAGACCCCGGATACCATCTAACTCCTCCACATTTGAGAGTCTACCTATGGATACAACCAGTTATACTTTTCCTATAGATATCCGGGTTGCGCATGGCGACAGTATGCAGATGTACCCCAGTTTTATACTCCCTCGAGTATACAGTTACATATACTTCCCAGAGATGGCTCACAGTCATTACGTCCCTACAGACGTTGGACACCTTTAGTTTCAGCAATTCATCAGTTATTCCAGTGTATCAGTTATTGAGATCAGTCATGTCATGATCATGAGTACATCCCAAAATAATGTCCCCTCTGGACCATTATGATGTACCAATATATTTTTTATGTATTAGATCCCCCTTCTTGGGACTAATTGTTATGTAAATGTCTTGATACGAGCATGGGTATGCCCGCCTCGTCCATTATCAGAGATTATTCCTCATTCATATTGAGGCCATGTAATATTTTTTGTTTTTGTAGCTTCCAAGGTCTGCGGATCTAGTCTCCAATCGGTCTCTTCTCCTCCCCAAAACCCCAGAAAAAAGAAAAAAAAAAAAGAAGAACTATGATGTCTATCGGCCATACGATGAGCTCCTGCCCTCACACATCAGGGGGCAATCTGTTAACACCTAAAAAGTGCTCACTAGCTCATTTCCTTATTCACATGACCCATTTGTACACTTTTCCACCATTTGAGCCTCTAAAGCCAACAAAAGGTCACCAAAAGACCTTAGTACACCCATTTTCCCACTCAAAAAGATTATTTTTCCTAAAAAAGCATAAAAAACCCTAAAAAAGGGTCCAAAATTCCCAAAAATATTAAAAAGGGAATAAAAATATTAATTTTATTTAAAAAAGGAAAAAGGAGGGAAAAATACCTAAACCATGTTGGTCAATACCATTGGTTTCCACAAAACCACAAATGGTATTCCCCACCACCAAAACCTATAAAAAGGTGGTAGGGGCTCCTCATTTCAGATCCATCCATCTTCCTATCCTCATGCTGCCAAAATCTCCCTTGAGCTTTTGGCCATTGTAGCAACCTTGGAGAAATGACCCCTTGGAGTTTGGAGCTGCTCATCCTTGGAGCTACTCAACAACCTTCATCATTTGGAGGTATTATTATTGCAAGCACTTGCTTGCCCCCATTTTCAATACAAAATTATTTCTTATATTTCTTGTTCTTGTTTTTTAATTCAAAGATGCACATGCTAGTTTAGTTTTAGTTTAGATTTAGTTTATTGTTTTTGCTTAATATTGAAACTGTTGCTACTAGTTAGCAGGTGCCCATAGCACTAAGCTTGGTTGCAAAACCAAGCCAACAAGTACTACCACACTTCAGTTGTACACCTCGCGCTCCTATCAAGAAAACATCATTTCCTTGGTAGTTGCTGGTCTCCCTCTATCAACGCCAACCAAATATATTCTAGAGGATAGACCCAGAGGTCCCTGTGCCTTGGACTCATCACCATTTGTGATGAGTGCCTATGGATCATTTCGAAAGGAGTCCTCAGTGCCTCTCCAAATGATTGTTTTTCACATGCTTGACTTCAACACCTTAATCGTATCATTGAGACTCGTATAGGGTATCGGTCCTTTCGGTTATTTGTTGAAGACCCTGGATATCACCTGACTCTACCACATTTGAGAGTCTAGTAGAGGAAACAACCAGTTACACATTTCTATGGATATCCAGGTTGCGCTTGGAAACAATTTTTCAGATGTACCCCAGTTTTATACTCCCTCGAGTATACAGTTACATATACTCTTCATAAGTTGACTCACAGTTATTGAGTCCCTATAGATGTTGGACACCTTCAGCTCCAGCAGTTCATCCACCCTTCTGAAACCTTATTCAGAACGGTTGTTGTTCTTTTCCAGTGTATCAGTTATTGAAATCAGTCATGGCATGATCATGAGTACGTCCCAGCATTGTGTCCCCTCTGGACCATTACAATGTACCAACAGTTTTTATGTATTATTCAGGTCCCCCTTCTTGGGACTAATTGTTATGTATATGTCTTGGTACGAGCATGGGTATGCCCGCCTCGTCCATGATCAGAGATTATTCCTCATTCATTTTGAGGCCATGTATTTTTTTAGTTTTTGCAGCTTCTAAGGGGCCGTTGTTCCAGTCTCCAATCGGTCTCTTCTCTTCTCCACAGCCCAGGAAAAATACAAAAGAACTATGATGTCTATCGGCCATACGATGAGCTCCTGCCCTCACACATCAGGGGGCAATTTGTTAACACCCAAAAAGTGCTCACTAGCTCATTCCCTTATTCACATGACCCATTTGTCCACTTTTCCCACCATTTGAGCCTCTAAAACCATCAAAAGGTCACCAAAAAGACCATAATACACATTTTTCTCCTCAAAATATATATTTTTCCTCAAAAAACACAAAAAACTGTAAAAAAGGGTCCAAAATTCCCAAAAAATATTAAAAGGGAATAGAAATATAAAAAATATTTAAAAAAGGAAAAAGAGGGAAAAATAGACCTAAACCATGTTGGTTAATACCATTGGTTTCCTTAAAACCACAATGGTATTCCCCATCACCAAAAACTATAAAAAGGTGTTAGGGGCTCCTCACTTTTCATCCACATTTCATCCTATCCTTATGTTGCCAAATTCCCTTTGAGAGCCATTGCCTCCCATTTCGTGTTTGAAGATCCCCATTGAAGCTTTGGAGAAGAAGAGACCATTGGATATTGGATCTTCTCAACCTTGGAGTTGCTCAACACCCATCATCCTCACCATTTGAGGTAATACAAAATCAAATATTTTTCAAGTTATTGTTTTTTCATAGATCTTATTGCTTATGTTCTTAAATTCAGTTTTTTATTTCTTTTACACATGTTAATGTTAGATTTGGTTAAATTAGTTTTTACATACTTTTATTGAGACTTCTGCTACTAGTTAGCAGGTGCATCCTTGCACATGATTGGTTGAAAAACCAAGCAACACTAACTTTGGTTGACTAATTGACTATGGTTGACAATGGTTAACCATTTTTTAGTATGGTTGACTTTGTTTGGCCATAATTGACTATGGTTTACTATGGTTGACCATGATTAACTATGGTTAAATTTGATTATTGTTAACTTTGGTTAACTAATTGAGTATGGCTGACTTTGGTTTACTATGGTCACTAATTGACTATGGTTGACTTTGTTAGGAAACAATTGACTATGGTTAAATTTAATTGACTATGGTTGACTTTGGTTGAGTAATTGACTATGGTTGACTATTGTTGACTACGGTTGACCATGGTTTCAGACTATGATGGAATATGGTTGACTTTGGTTTCCTATAGTTGAATTTGATGGAATATGGTTGACTTTGGTTGAATATGGTTAACCATGGTTGAGTATGATTGACCGTGTTTGGATGTGGTTGAATTTAGTTGAATTATTCACTATGGTTGACCATGGTGGACTATATCGAAATTACTTTCTCATACAATATCATAATTATGAAATTATTGGCTGGTTGGAAAGTTTGTTGCGAGGGCTATGTGATGACATGATTTAGATTTTCTTTTGGTTTGTCCATTGTTTCTTCATCTTGTGATCCTGGAAAAGCCATGGTTCATGCTTGTTGGTTTCTCTTCTAACGACATGTCTCTCATGGATAGAGTTAATATTTGAACTTGGTATGGTATGTGAACTCATCAAATATGTTATGGAGGCTATGATGATGGTTATATTGTCATAGATATTGATGTTATCATGGAATAGATCTTGGTATTTAGCTTAGCATATATTTTATGATGATCTTGGAATAGATCTTGCTGATTATCGTGGTTATTGGTATAGATCATGGTGATTATCTGGGCATAGTGTATGATGATCTTGACATAGACATTGATGATTATCTGGGTATACTGTATGAATGTATTGTCATAGATCATAGTGGTTATCTTGGTATAGTCCATGGTTACGTTTTGGCATATGGCTCATCTCTTAGAGTGTTCAATGTTTTGAAAATGTCTATGATGGAAAAGTTGAGAATGAAATCGATGGATGATTTTTTTGGGTATATGTTTGAGGCATGTACATGTTGATATAGTGTGACAAACATTGATACAATGTGACTCTTAGGAACCCATGTCTTTACTTTGTTAGTATATTGCTATTGGACGCATATGCTTTGTAAGTCGTCCCGTAGTATTTGTTGATCAATAGTTTGTGTTATTGTTGTTGGCGCATATGCTTTGTAAGTCGCCCGTGGTATTGTTGATCCATAGTTTGCAGTGGCCCATGGTTTTGACCCATAGTATTGGCGCCTAGACTTAGTATATAAGTGTGTGTTGAGGCCTATGACGGCACCGTGAAGTTATTTGTATTGAGCTTGCTCAAAGGAGGTTTCCCCCTCGAAGTGGCCTGCGATCAATATAAAAGTGATTCTGAGTTCTGTCATTTCTGCTATTTCGCATATTCTTATTAATTAATTGTTGCAAGTGCTTTACATCTGGTATCAGAGCACTTTCTTGGGCTCACTGGGTGAAATTTCTGCCATTTTTTTTTTTTTTTGCATCTGTTGCAGGTTCAGATTTGGGAATAATCCCTATCCGCTTAACTGTGGGAAGTACTTGGGAATAAACCCTAAAACTCATTGTGAGGAGTACCACATGAACCCCGAAGTAGATGGCCCATTGAGAGGACCTGCCAATGAAAAGGGCAATGACCCCTACCTAATTGACTAGTTCCCACCCGTGAGGTAAACCAAGAGCTATCGTTTGTGGCAAAATGGTTATCAGTTTTACCTGAGCCATAGAGTGAGGGGTACTTCCCCAATACGCAAGCCGTCAGACAACATTGGTGGCCGAGTGAAACCACTGAACTGTCAGGAAGCCACACATACCTGGGGTCCATATCTATTTTCAGCTGAACTATTGTCGATCACTGCTGCGTCGTTTCAGATCTAGCCGTTCAGATCCATTCTGAAAGCCATTCCAGATCCAGCCGTTTTCAATCCATTTGGTGCCGTTTCAGATCCCTTTGTTTCCGCTCACTTCCGGGCTGTTGCAGATCTATCTGTTTCATATCCATTCTAAGCCGTAGCCGCTCCATTTTGAAAAAAAAAAAAAAATCAGTTTTTCTCCATATCTCCTTTGTTTTCACTCTATTTCCCTTGAAACTTTTGGGGAACCCCTGTAATCCCATTCTGCATATTTCATTCCTAAAGACCCTATCCCCAATTCCACTTCCCAAAGCCCGAAATCCCACATTTGTCTATTTTTAGGGTTTGCCATAACTTCCTCAGATTTCACCCAATCACCTTCAAATTTTACCATAGAGTTCATTTCCGAATTCTGCTTCTTTATCCCCCTCTACCAAATTTTTCCATTCTTTCACCCCGCTTCTGAAATCCTCATTTTTTGCTTCCCTGTCTATTTGACAGTGTCCAAAACCTAGCCAAACCCCAATTACCCTTCAGAGTTTTTCCCAAATCCAGATTTTCCTTTACTGAAGTAGTTTCTGTTTTTGTTTTTCTACCCAGACAACCCAAAAAAACAAAAAACAAAAAACAACTCTTGGTTATGGTTGTCACCTGCACAGGAGCAAAAACCATGGAAGAAGCACTTGCAACCATCCAAGCCAAACTCCAGGATCTGGATGAAAAATTTCTCGACCTCCATGTTGAACATTCAGCTATGAACAACAAACGACAGTCAGAGTCTTCATCAGACAATGGATTCTCTTCTTCCAGGAATTTCTGTGGTTCTAAGATTGATTTTCCTCGCTTCAATGGTATTGATCCAACTGGATGGATCTATCGTGTAGAACAGTATTTTAGTCTACATAATAATTTTGATGTCAACAAAGTTCCGCTTGCATCCTTTCATTTGGAACAGGAAGCTCATCAATGGTATCGTTGGTACATCAAGGCGCATGAAGAGCCAAAATGGCCAGACTTTTGCCAGCTCCTTTTGCAACGATTTGGTTCTAGTGCTTTTGATGACTTCACAGGAGCCCTCACTAAACTTCGGCAAATTGGCACTGTGAGAAAGTATCAAACCGAATTTGAGAAACTAGTCAACCACACTGAAGGATTGTCTGATGACTTTTACCAGAGTTGTTTTAGCAGTGGTCTAAAGGATGCCATCTGATCTGAGGTCAAAATGTTCTGTCCCAACACAATGATGGAAGCCCCCAGGTTGGATAAGTTAGCAGAAGAAAAGATCGCAGCCTAACAGCGCTTCAAACCCACTTTTGTTCCCTTCCGAAATATGGGTTCTCAACGACCACCCATACCGCAGGCTCCTCGACCAACTCCTATCAAGCGTTTGTCTGAAACAGAGATGCAAGCATGTAGAGAAAAGGGGCTTTGCAATAATTGTGATGAGAAATTCACTCAGGGACATAGATGTGTTTAGCAAAAGCTATATCTCTTGGATGTGGATTCTCCGCCTGCCTCTGAAATTGGTGACGAAGATCCAGATATAGTGAATGCTCAGGTCGACATTCAGGAACCGCCAATTGACCCTCCATCTCAGGATGACCAGCCAGAGATATCTCTCCATGCTTTAGTTGGAATCATCAGCCCCCAAACAATGCGGGTCAGGGGTTACCTCAAGAATCTTCCTCTTACAATACTCATTGATTCTTGTAGTACTCATAATTTCATTGACCCTTGGATTGCCAAACAAACTGATTGTTTTATCCATCCTTGCTCCAACTTTGAAGTCATGGTTTCCAATGGGGGCACCTTACCTTTCAAAGGGAAGTGTCGAAATGTGTGTATCTCTATGGGAGATTATACCTTTGACATGTTTTCCTTGACCTTAGGCGGATGTGATGTGGTTTTGGGTGCTCAATGGCTACGCACACTTGGCCCTATCTTATGGGATTTTGCTGAACCTTGGATGCAGTTTTCCCTCAATGGACAAAAACACAAATTGATAGGATTACAACCATGGTCTCTCAGCATCATCAGTTCACATCGCATGGAAAAATCCTCAAGAAGAATTCACATGGTGTCATCGCTCAGATCCATTCCATTCAGATGCAACCATCAGCGGTCTCCACTATGCCTTTGGATCTACAACAAATTCTGGATCGATATACAGGTGTCTTTGCTGAACCACTGGGATTGCCACCTTCAAGGCCAGAAGACCATCGTATTCAGCTCCTTCCTGGCAGTGTTCCTCCCAACATCAGGCCCTATCGCTACCCATTTCACCAAAAAATGAAGATTGAAATGCTCGTTTGGGACTTATTGAAGCAAGGTATTATTTGCCCAAGCACTAGTTCCTTTTCTTCTCCAGTTCTTCTTGTCCGCAAAAAAGATGGGTCATTGTGCCTCTGCATTGAATTTCGAGCAATTAATCACCTCAACATCAAGGATAAGTTTCCAATTCCTGTTGTTGATGAGATTCTTGATGAGCTTCATGGGGCTCAATTTTTCTCCAATTTGGATCTTCATTCTGGGTATCATCAAATTCAGGTTCATGAGGATGATATCCCTAAAACAGCTTTCCGCACACATGATGGCCATTATGAGTTTTTGGTCATGCCCTTTGGCCTCACTAATGATCCTTCCACATTCCAGGCCTTAATGAATAAAATATTTCGGCCCTACTTGCGGAAATTCATTCTGGTATTCTTTGATGATATCCTCATCTACAGTAAAACATGGGATGAACATCTCCAACATCTGGATCTTATCATGCAACTTTTCTCTGACCATCATCTCCACGCCAAGCAGTCTAAATGTGTTTTTGGACAGAAGGAAGTTGAGTATCTTGGGCACATTATCTCAGCATAAGGGGTTCGCGTGGATCCTTCCAAAATCAATGCCATGAACAATTGGCCGCATCCTCAGACACTCAAGAGCCTTCATGGTTTTTTGGGGTTGACTGGCTACTACCACAAGTTTGTCAAGGATTATGGGAAGATTGCAGCTCCATTAACTGCTCTATTGAAAAAGGATGCTTTTACATGGACACATGCTGCTCAGTGTGCATTTGACAAACTGAAACAAGCTATGTGTACTACACCTATTCTAGCTATGCCCAATTTTTCCAAGCCCTTCACTATTGAGAGTGATGCTTGTGGCAATGGACTTGGTGCTGTTCTCCTTCAAGATGAACACCCCACTGCGTTCACCAGCAAAGCCCTTTCAGGTAAGAATTTAATTGCCTCTACATATGAGAAGGAAATGATTGCTATTTTGCATGCAGTACAGAAGTGGCGACCATACCTATTAGGGAATCATTTCTACATTAAGACTGATCACCAGAGTCTGAAATATTTCTTGGACAACGTGTCTCCTCCCCAACACAACAAAAATGGGTTAGCAAACTCATGGGTTATGACTATGAGATCACTTACAAGAAGGGTAAAGACAATATTGTGGCAGATGCTCTTTCTCGCACATTTGATGCCCAAGGTTCTCTTTCAGTTATTTCTATGCCTATTCCAAATTGGTTGCAATCTATCCAACAGGGTTATGTTAATGAATCTTCCTTATCTCAAATCATCCAACGCTTGACCAGCAACCCTTCTGCTGTACCACATTACTCTTGGGATGGTGCTTCTCTGAGCTACAAGGCTCGTCTGGTGCTTCCCCATAGCCCAGATCTTCAACAGGCTGTCTTCTATGAACTCCATGCTTCTCCATCGGCAGGGCACTCTAGGTTCCTCAAAACGTATGAACGAGCACGACGTAACTTCTTTTGGCAGGGCATGAAAAGGACAATTCAACAAATGGTGGTTGAATGTGATACATGCCAACGCAATAAGGGTGAAACAACACTCCTTCCAGGATTGCTTGAACCCTTGCCCATACCTACATGGATTTGGACAGATATTTCTATGGATTTCATTGAAGGGCTCCCTAAATCTGGCGAGAAGACAGTGATTCTCATTGTGGTTGATCGCCTCTCCAAATATAGTCATTTTTGTGCTCTCATCCATCCCTATACAGCCTCCTCAGTCGCTCAAATTTTCCTGGACCAGATCTTTCGTCTTCATGGCATCCCTTTTTCCATTGTCTCGGATCGTGATGCGACTTTCACCAGTCATTTTTGGACAGAACTATTTCTCCACACTGGCACCAAACTGAAGATGAGTTTAGGGTATCACCCACAAACAGATGGCCAGACTGAAATTATCAATAAATGCTTGGAAACTTATCTTCGTTGCTTCACCTCTGAAAAACAACATCAATGGGCAAAGTGGCTCCCTCTCGCTGAATGGTGGTACAATACCTCTTACCACACTGCCTCTAAAATGACCCCATATGAAGCAGTCTATGGTCAGGCACCTCTAGTTCTTCTTCCATACACCCCCAATAGTTCACCAGTTCAGGAAGTTGACACGGTCCTTCGAAACCGCAATCAGATTCTTTGCATTTTGGGGGACAATCTTCACATGGCAAGAAATCGCATGAAGCAACAAGCTGATCAGCACCGTTCTGAGCGCACTTTTCAAGCAGGCGATATGGTTTTTCTTCGTCTCTAGCTGTACAAGCAATCCTCCCTGAAACTCAAAGGGCGTCATAAGCTCGCTCCAAAGTTCTATGGGCCATATCGGATTCTTTAGAAGATTGGGTCTGTTGCTTATAAATTGGAACTTCCTCCTTCTTCCCGCATTCATCCAGTATTTCATGTCTCTTGTCTGAAGAAAGTTCTTGGCACCAACATCGGTGGACAAACTATTTTACTCGAACTGGATAATGAAGGATCCATCCTTTTGGAGCCGGAGGCCATCCTCAATCGGTGGACTCGTCAGCTTCGCTCTCGCTCTATCACAGAGGTCTTAATTCAGTGGCACGGCATGTAACCAGAGGATGCTATATGGGAACCACTCCTTCAGATTCAACAACAATTTCCACATCTGAAGCTTTGAGGACAAAGCTTTTCTTAAGGGGGAGGGGATGTTAGGAACCCATGTCTTTACTTTGTTAGTATATTGTTGTTGGAGGCATATGCTTTGTAAGTCATCCCGTAGTATTTGTTGATCAATAGTTTGTGTTATTGTTGTTGGCGCATATGCTTTGTAAGTCACCCGTAGTATTGTTGATCCATAGTTTGTAGTGGCCCATGGTTTTGACCCATAGTATTGGTGCCTATACTTAGTATATAAGTGTGTGTTGAGGCCTATGAAGGCATCGTGAAGTTATTTGTATTGAGCTTGCTTAAAGGAGGTTGCCCTCTCGAAGTGGCCTGCGATCAATATAAAAGTGATTCTGAGTTTTGTCATTTCTGCTATTTTGCATATTCTTATTAATTAATTGTTGCAAGTGCTTCACAGTGACAGTGCCACAACGTGACAATGACTGTGGCATTGTGATATTAAGAGTGGTATTGTGTTAGAGTCAATGATTGTCCATTAAGATAGAAATACAGTGATTGTGAAAGGGACAGTGATACAAGTACAAAGATAGAGATACATGTACATGTTGATAGATATAAATATACAGATTGCAAAGACATTGGTTAGGGCATTGTGACAAAGATAGTGATTGTGACAGGTGGATAGAGGTAGTGATATGGGATGACAAAGATAATGATACATGTACATATTGATAAAGACAATGATAGAGGTACAGGTTGTGATAGAGATAAGTTTGGTTTTTGGGAACTTGAAAATCACCACATGGAAGTCCTTTGGATTACCATCTTGTTGCAGCCGCAACAATTTCCCCAAACTTTTGCATAAAATTATAGGGCCCCTCCTTTAATTTTTGATTTATGAAGGCATTCTTAGTCTTTATCTTCCTTTGGATTTCAAACATTTTTGTTCTCAGAAAAATATCAAACTTACAATAGTTTTTAAGGTTTCTTGTTTCAGAACAACTTTTGATTTTCGTCGAAATAGTCGGAACAACTTTTGATTTTTCGGCCGAAACGGTCAAAACAAAAACATGTTTGTGCGATTGGAACAAATTTTGATTTTGTGCCAAAAAAGTCGGAACAAAACAATATTTGTGGCTCAAACGGGTGGAACATAAGTAGTTTTGTAAGAATCAGGAAAAAATTAAATTGACGCCGAAACGGTTGGTGCAAAATTATATTTTGCGCCGATATTTAGCCAAATATGTCGCTCAAATTTGTGATTCTCCTCCGATACATAATTAGGAGGTTTGTTAAAAAAAGTAGTCGGCGTTAAATTATTTCTGCATCCAAAGATGGCCTGATGTAAAATGGATCTACGTCCGAAACACACCCAGCGCCAAATATGTTTTTGCTCCAAAATTGCTGGTGCACAAGTTTTTGTTTTCTCTCTGAACTGACCAACATTAAGAATATGTTTCATCCGGAATAGTTAGGAGTAAAACTGATCAGCACCAAATTTGGTTTTGATCCGAAATGGGCCCGACGCTCAAATATTTTTGATCCGAAATGACCGGGATAAAACTATTTGGGCATTGAAAGAGGCTGATTTTCAGAATAATTTTTTGAAGTACATTTTAATACTCCGTCAAATATGTAAATGCACATTGAATACTAGGTTCATCCAGTTGGTTTAAAAGGGGAAAGTGTTTTTCTATGTTTCTTATTTTACATATCTACAAACACTGTTTGGTAAAGAGATAGAGTGAATCTTTTCCAAGAGAAGCTATGGGACACCTAGAGTCTCGTTCCTGCATACTTTCCACCGCCAACTCATTAGAACAATCATTACACAACCAAGTAGGTTTCTTTGTATTCATTTATTTTGTCACACTTGTTTGTTCAAGAATGGCATTTTAAAAGTTGGTAGAGAAATGAGTTAACCGTTATTTTCATGAACTATTTTTGTGCTTTCGAGCCATGGAACCTGTTAATACTTTGAGTGAATAAGGAGGGTGTGAACCCAAAGGCTGTATAGGTTTCTCATTGCACATAGTATGAAACCTAGGTGCCTCGTCTTCAAATGCATGCAGGTTTTGGGAACACCTCCAGGCCTTAGACTGCATTCAACCTATGAACCATGTGTTTAAGCCATATATTTGGTTCTAAGAGCTCATACATATTCAGTTTCGACTATTCCAAATGCGTGCTAACCCATGTCATTTTCCTTTTCATTGTTCTTGCTCACATTTTTAACCCTATACCCTCGGTTTCAAATCTGTATCGATTGGGGAAAACACATGTAAACCCCGGTTGAGGAGTTTCTCTCAACGAGATTTCGAATAGTCCTCGCTGACCCATACGCATCCTCGAAAAGGGATTGAAGCCCTAAGATCGATGGGCCTATCTAGTGAGAATGATTTAACTTTGGTGCTTGGCCTGAAACTATCACCAAGAGAAGTGTTGCTTGGATCGAACCCTAATTTTAATATGGTCCTTAGTTCAATGGGAATTATAAACCTGGCTCATATGTTTTCTTACAAATAAGCATGTACTGGATAGGCTATTAAATTTATAGTTTGTTGCATGAGTGTGTTTTATTAGAATGACGTTATACACTTATTGCTAGGCTTGCATCTAGTTTCTATTGATGAAGATGTTGGAAAAGAATGACAATATTCTATTTTTTAAATAGAAAATTCTATTTATACATTAATATTGTTTTGATCACAGATTTAGAGTGTACATGAGGGCCTATAAACACAAAGCTAAAGTTATAGAATATGACTTAGATATTGAGGTTGTACCAGAAAGCGTGATGGACATCTTATTTGAAGACACCAAAGCGATAACTGGAATAGTCTCCGAGTATAAATGGGGTGAATTATATCACCTTTTCGAGACCAGAATGTGTCCGATGATTCCATTGAAGAAATGATGTTTTATCAAAACATAAAGAAGTCAAGTATTCATACGGCTATGACTCTCCTAGATTTATTCCCTCGTTCTGAAGTGATAGGATGGATATTAACTCATATAGATGTCAAATCTAGGATCGTGGTGGGAGAAAATGGGAAAGGGTTCACTTCATTTCAACCCTCTCACATAAGCATAGCCTACAAGTTACCTTCTCCAAAAATCCTTATGAAATATGATTGGGTAAAAGTTGTTAACATAGATCATTCTAAGTATGACAAGAAAATGATTATCCTAAGGAAACATCTAAGGTAGAGAGTTAGCGGGGAGCATGATTCACAGAATTTAAAGACCCCTTTTAGAATTATAGCTATGATGTTGAGTAAGATATTTGGGAGAGCAAATGAAAATGTATATAATCTAAGTTGGGTGTGAATCATGTACCACTTTTCTTCTCATGGGACTGTTTTCAATTGGGTGGATATTATTTCGGAAAGTATGGTTGTAGTAGTATCTATAGCCCAAGGAGGCATGACACAGAAGAAAGCATAATTTTTTATGTCATCCTATCTAATTGATTTCATTTTGATAAGAAACCCATTCCATAATTTGGGATGTTATTGGGTCACAGATGAGAATCCACTCTACGTTTCCTATCAGATTATGTGGGCTCACAAGTATTCAATATTTTATAAGCTCTTATGCGAGGAGTTCATAATTCCTTTGTATAAGATGATTTTTAATGAAGAACCAAATTGCTTGTCAGACAATGCATGGGCAGTAATTAGCAAATATGGATATTACTACTTCACCCCAAAAGGAACCTACATTCAGATGTATGGGGGCACCAAAAGTCCTTTCTCTAATGCCAAGATATGTCATAGATTACATAGTACACAAAGAAGTTATAAGGAAAGTCTTCATAAATGGGGTAAGACATTTTTTAAATGAAAATAAGAAAGATTCTTATCCTCCACATCATTTTACCATTGGGGCATACAAGGTTACTAAGGTAAAAGGAGCAGATATTTTTTTGAAAGACCTAGAGGCATATCATTTTGGAGAAAAGATTTTTATTAGGAATGACAAGTTGCAGAAGGAAGCTAAACATTGCGTTTCGTGCAAGATAAATTTTGAGTATATAGATCACTTCCTGAAAGACGAAAAAGTATATAGAAGAGAAAACAACATGGAAGACTTGAAAAAAAGGTTTGGATGGAAAGAAGGAATGAGTTCAATTTAGACGAAAGAAACGACAAAAGATGCAGAGCAACAGAAAGAAAGGGAATAGGCTTTGGTAGCTGAAGAGGTAAGGAGGAAACAAGAGGAAGAGAGAAAGCAGAAAGAGGAAGAGGCCCAAAGGAAAGATGAACAATAAAAGGTAGCATAGAAAGCTTCCGAGCAAGAAAAGCAAAGAGAAGAAGAAGAAAAGGCAGCAGAGAAATTTGTCGAGCAAGAAAAATAAAGAGAAGAAGAAGAAAGGATCAAGAAAGTTGTAGAAGATAAGAAAATTCAAGAAGAAAATAAGAATTTACAAGATATGGAAATAGATCCAACCGTTGATTTAGAGGTACCTATTACATGGGGTCATCTCCCATATGCTGAGCTTGGGCTCACACCATTGACCCCCTCGAAACAACATTCTGTGGCAAAGCTAGACACTCGACCCCAAAAGAAAGACTATTCTAAGAAGAATAGAAAAAAAATTAAATATGGCTACAAATCCTGATATTGTAACCATACACGAGAATACCTTGGTAGAAGGTACTAAAAAATATATGAAATTCACTGTTTCAGTGAATATTGCGACTGCACAAGCCAATGCAGATAATGTAAACAAATTGATGAATGATTTAGAACGTAGTAAAACAAAAATGCTAAAATTAAAATATAATTTGGTACAACCTCGGAGTGAAGGGAATAAAATGAAGAGGAAGAAATATGCTATAGAGTCCGAAAAGGAAAAATTACTGTTGTATTATCAAGAGCTTGACGATGAAAGGGATTCTTTGAATGTGCAACTAGTAATTATGGAAGGAGAATGAGCTGATTTCCACTCTCGAATCAATGAGTTAGAGAAAAAAGAAACTCAATTGAATCAACAAGTAGAATCCCTAATGATTGAAAATGGATCTCTATAATCTCATGTGAATGAATGGATGAGCTAAAAGGAATCTTCAATAGAGCAGATCAAAAGTGCTCAGAATCATCAACAAGACATGACACCTTTTTACGAACATGCTCGTAAAGTGAAAGAACATATTTGTCACTCACAAGAGTTAGTGAGAAAAGAAGTTTATAAATTAATAGGAATGATAGAAATAATGAAAGAAATATTGGGAGATGTTGCCATTGTAAAACATAACTTGATATAAACATTTAACAAGGTGAAAAGTTTAATTGGTTGGAAAGGAAACAATCAGGAGATTCTCGATCACTTGCCTCAGAAGATGGTTGCTGAATTAAAACTAGATATAGCTCTTTTGGAAAGTTGTTGGAAGGCTTCCAGAAAGGTACAAAATGACGTGCAAAAGACCATTGCAAAATGTGAATGAATTTATCAAAATGTCTGCCAAGCGCATGAAAATTGCCACATTCCAATTTCTAAAGATATGTACGAATTACCATCCAATGATCAACGTTTAGCAGAGTTGAGAAACAACTTGAATGAAGATTTGGAATACATCAACGGACTGGACGTGCTTACTGTAGAATACCTTCAACAGCATGTGGGACAAGCAACTATGAATGCACATTTTCTGGGAGAAATCCACAAGGTAGCAACAAAGGGGTTAATAAACATAGGGAAATAATTTTCCACTCAAGAAGTTGCTTTGAAATTGTTGGAAGCTCAACAATTTAATGTAATATCTTATGAAAGTGATCTTTGGGATAGTTATGTTTCAAGTTTAGAAAATCCTCTAGAAGAATAATGTAATTTATATTTTATTATGTATTTTGGTTGAGCAAACACAAAAGGACAAAATTCAGAAACCCAAGAGTTAAAGGGAAGGTGAAATGATTAGTCATGTATTTAGACATTTTTCTTGTAAAGATAAATAGTAGAGAAGGGAAATGAGAAAAGGGGGGCTTTTTGCTGGTGTAATAGAAGCTAGTAACATACTGTATGAAAATTAATTTTCTGCTAATGAGAAGGAACTAATTTTTTGGGTAAAACGCTTACATGGAGTTTGCATGGGATGTCATGAATCAAGGCTCAAAATTATTTCTTCCTCGTTCATCTTTATGCTGTGAGATCTTTCTTACTTTGTTGGATTATTCTAATGGTATAAATGATTTTGTTGGTTTTATTTACAAAATGAAAATGTCTGTGTAGTAAGGAATAATAAATGGAATCCATATTTATCAAAACTATCTTTGTATATCATTTGTGTTGTGATTATAAGTTCTTTATCTCAATAGCTACCTGTTGAATTTGTACAAGCAATCTCAGATATTACTCTTCTTTTATAAAACTCTCTCCTTGCACGGATAGATTAGTTAAATTAGGATAATGTTAGTTGATTGATAAGGTAGAAGTGGTAAGACGAGAGGTAAGAACCTAAACATCACTTGTGAGGCTTCTACCTATCAATTTTAGGTCATGGATTATTAAGATTAGGGCACTTGCATAAGAATCCTTACATATAAAATATAAACGGTGGGCTAGGATACAACCGGTAAAGTTTAGTTGAAAAACATCTATGGTAGCCGGACCATTATCTGGATGGATTCCCTATTCCAAACAGTTTATAATCTAATTGGGATTGTTCATTGGGGAGAAAACCTACTGTTGATGCATGGATTTTTCTAGGCATCAACATTTTTGGTGCTAGAAGGACGACCGCCAGTGCATGGTTGGTAGAGGTAATATGTTTTCACGATGAAATTTCTCTGGAATTCCGTTAGAAACATCTTAACCAGAAGAATTAATTTCTGAGGCTGATTATTAAGAAAACCTTGATTTTGAAACTGAGCATATTAAGCATTTATATGCCATCCCTCATCAAGAAGTAGATAATTTTAGGATACATACTCGATCTTACATAAGAAAACTAGGAGGATTATCGGTAGTACCCTTGCTACCTTGAAGACAAGCTCCTAAGCAAAAAATTGTGCAAAATAAATGCTTTGTGCTTGTAGAATCTTTAGAAGAATTAGTAGATTTATCTTTACAAGACATACTGGATCCCATAAATTAGTTAAGGCCTAATTTTCCCGAGTCAATCACTTCTCCGCACATACAAACACTTACACCTCCACATTCACCACAATATCCTCAATGTATTGCTAACATGGCTCATAATGCTAACCCACCACCTACATGGAGGGATAGTGGACTACTGAATTTACTCGCTCCTCTGAATGATTTACCCAAACATCCAGAGAGAGTATTTCCTAAGTTTGATCTTGGAAAATGAGTCTCTGCTGATGATAACTTAAAGAGTTTTTACTTGGCTTTAAATTTGCTGAATGTAGAACATGAAGATGTTGTGTACAGATTATTCCGTTACACGCTTGAAACTAAAGCACCATCTTGGTTTTTTAGCTTACAAACTGGTTCTATAATAGATTGGGACAATTTTGAAAAGTTTTTTTTAAGAAAGTTCGGTGACCAAAGAAATTTAGCTTCACTCATGAAAGAATTTTTGTCTTTAATAATGGATAATAAGGAAAAGGTACAAGATTTTAATCAAAGATTTACTACAGTCTTGAATAGTTTCAGCACTGCTGCAAAACCCGTTGAAGAGTCATTGGTTGAATATTATCCCACAATGCTTCATCCATCCCTAGCTATGTTTGTTAAGAGATCATGTAAAGCTACTTTAACAGAAAATTTTGAAGAAGCTAAGAAAGTAGAAACATACATCAATAGTATTACGAAGCACGCTTTGGACACTGAGGAAAATCCTATGGTAAATAAGAAACCTTTGTTGTTAACCATACCTAATGAAGAATATTCAAATGAGTTTGAAAGTGTAGTCAAATTGGTTCAAAATCTATCAAATAAAATATTGGATTTAGAAAAGGAAAAAGGCGCTAGTTCTTCGATGAGAAAACCTTTCAAGCCTTTCTACAAGAAAAAAGAAGAAAACAAAAAACCTCCATCGAATGATTCTGCTATTTTTAATTTAAATGAGGTTGGCATGGATCATTTTTGTACATTCCACCAAGATCATCATTCTAAAAAAACTTTTCCACAATGGGTAAATTCAATGAATCTAGTGATGAATCAATTATTGGCTAAACAAATCTTAGACCAAGAGGATCACGATAAAGACCAATCAAATGAGACAGAAGACCATAGTGAAGAAACCACATTAGGATTATGGGATTGGGCTTGTTAACACCCAAAAAGTGTTCACTACCTCATTACCACATTATATGGCTCATTTGTCCATTTTCCTACCATTTTTCCCTTAAAATCCCAAAAAATCCCATTAAAAAGCCTCCAAAAGGCCTAAAAAGCCTCCAAAAGGCCTAAAATGCCTCCAAAAGGCCATAAAACCCTCAAAATAGCCTAAAAAAGGCTAAAAAACCCCCTTTTCCTCCAAAAATAGCAAAAATCCCCTAAAAAGGGAATAAAAAATATAAAATAATGAGGAAAAGGAGGAAAAAACCCTATACAGCTGCATAAAACCATGTGTTTCCCAAAACCATGGGTCAGCACTCCACCACCAAAAAACTATAAATAGGTGATGGAGATCCATTATTCCACATCCACAGTCATAAGCACCCTTACTCTGCCAAAATCTCTCTCGAAACCCTAGTTCATCATTTGAACTATTTTCACCTTGAGAGCCACCTTTGGCCCATCCCCACCATTGGAGAAGGAGAAGGAGCATTCAGAAGCTTGGAGCATCCTCTTGGACACTGCAAAGGGCTTCACCAACCTTGACACTCAAGGTAACATTAATATAAAACCATTTTTTACATCTTTCATTTATGTCTCATGCAATGTTTAAAGTAGTTTGTTAATTGTTGTTTTAGCTTAATCATTTAATCATTATTGAACTGCTACTAAGGAGTCCATTCTCCTTAGTAGGTGCTCATTGGCACAAGCTAGGGGTAAAACCCTAGCTACAGGGCTCCAAAATTGGATTTGGATGAGGAAGAAGAAATAGAAGAAATTCAAGTCTCATATGTAGGTTATGCTACTAGGAGTAAGGGACCAGTGTAAGAAATGTTGATGTATTTGTAACTTCGGAATGTATTTCACTTGCATATTTTATATTGTTATTGTACACCCGATAGAGAGGTTATATTCCTCCGATCGGAAGAGTCATTATTATTATTTGATGGGTTATTAGACTCCTCTAGTGGGGTCGGCCCAGATTTAGTGGTTAATGGGTTATTGGACTCTCCTAGGAGAAGTTGGCCCAGTAGGGTAAAAAGGAAATTGAAGTAAAGTATAAATAGCGAGTGTGACTCTCTCATTTATTCACTCACTCACTCACTTACCAACTGCGCATAAGTGAGAGAGAGACAAGTTCGCACAAGTGGAGGAGGAGGAGATGTTGGAGTCTATCTCTTTGTTTTGGGGTTTTGTACTATTGCTCATTCTATCTCTGAGGAAGTTGCGGGGTTTTCTCCTTTATGGTTTCCCCAGTGAAATGCTTTGTGTCTATTGTCTCTTGTGATTGATTATGATGTGCTTGTTATTCTCTCATATAAGATCCTAGATCATATTTAGTTAAATGATGAAAAAAATAACATGGTATCAGAGCTAACCTGAGAAGAAGACATTGTGCAGCTGCGGAATCTAGGGCTTCTTAATTTTTGGGTCTCTTTCCACAGATCATCAAAGGTGGGAGGCTAGGCTGACTCTCCTAAGGAAGGTGCATCTTTCTGTCAAAACAGAACTTGATTCCGAGCATTTTAAGTTTTTGGCCCGTCACTGCTTCAGGAAATTAGGGATTTTGACAGAATAATGATGTTTGGGATCGTGAAGAATGATGTCTGGGATGTTGTAATGTCCCCTTTATCATACCAGCGTGATAGAGAGGGTCATAGTGCTCAATCCGGGCAATTAGCCCCAAAAAGTTTGAATTAAAAACATTGATGCAAAGAACTGTATCTGTGCATACTATGGAAAAACGATGGTAATCAAATAAATGCTGTTGATCTCTAACACTCATTCAAGATTCTGTGACAGCCATGAAATAAAGATCTGTGCAGAATTATACAAGATCATATGGAAATGCCTAAACTTTTAAAAACACAGCAGAAGCAAATTCATTTAATACATCCACACACATTCATAACATTCATCAAATGATAATTGCCAATTTACACAAGAGAATACTTATCTCAATAAGGCAGTCCCAAGCAACTGGCTATGCAACTGCAACGTTCCACCCAACCATAGGCCAGTGTGCTCCTCAATCTCTCAGCACCACTGCCACCCCCCGAGCTGGGCATGATCTCTACAAGGAACCAGGGAACAGCAGACTCACACATAGCCAAGCATACACCAAGACGAGCCAAGCCAATCTACAATTGGGTTTATCAGGCTACTAGGAGATGGAAAGGAAGAGTTGCTAAGCTAGTGAGCTCCAGCACAGAGCCAGGGATAACCTTGCAAGATCTATCTAGCTTGGCACCCACAATACCTACACACCCAGCACAAGGAAGTATTCTTTTCACTGCTGTGCAGTCCCTCAAGCCATACCTTCCTTATCTAGTGCTCTCAGGGTATGCATAGAAGAGTAACCAAAGCCCTCTTGATCTTCTTGAGAGGTTGTCTCCCCCACTAGGTTTATCAAGCCACTTCTATCCACTACCACTCCAACACTTCAGCTCACAGGCTCAAACCAAGAACAAGGATGCACATAACAGCAGAACCCCACTTGCTGGGCATGAGGAAAACGTTTTCCACAGTGGAATGCATGAGATGGGGTTTCAACTAACCCAGAAAAACGTGAGAACCCACAAAAACGAAATGGGAAGTTGGTGAACAACCCAGGAAGCCAAATCCGTTTTTAGAAAAACGTCCCTGGACATTCAGGGGCAAAAACGACCTCCCTACAGTCCTCAAAACGTGGCCCTCCCTCTCCCAACTGTTATATACTGCAAAAACGACTCCCAAGCATGGAAAAATGCAGTATTTAGATGAAAAACGTAGATGGAAAGACCCCAGCTAACTCCCCCTGCGTGAATGATCAAAGGCTGCCTGTTCAGAATGGCTTTGGGCACCATTTCGTGGGTGGTTTCTTGCCCCACAAGCAAAAACACGATTTTCCAAGTTGATGGCTTGCCCATGCACGAAATTGGCTGCCATACTCTTTCATTCCCAAGGCATTAACTGCCCCAACCAATTCCTTGGAAGAATTAAATGATTGTGTGCATGACACAAAAATGGTAGTTGGTGGTTTATGGGTTTCCCCATTGACACATGGATTAATACCATTGGCTCAAGGTTTGAATAATTTCCCTCCCTTTTCCTTGTAGAGTCATGCCCCATCTCTTTTTGTTGCATTGCATAACCGGTTGTGGGTTTTTCCATTAAAATTCATATTTACATGGTGTCTTATTTACATTGTGCCCATCTCGCACAAGAACCATAGGCATCTATTTTTAATTGCCGATACAAAATGCTA
The DNA here is from genome assembly GCA_027924585.1 of Larix kaempferi. NCBI lineage: Eukaryota > Viridiplantae > Streptophyta > Pinopsida > Pinales > Pinaceae > Larix > Larix kaempferi. The sequence goes on from BSBM01001023.1 coordinate 1,101,988, forward strand.
AATCAACGGTGGGGCCTTGGCCTTGAGCTCCTCACCATGATTAATTACAATATTTACATCATTTACGATTTAATACAAAGGGGGTCAAAATGGGGACATTACAGATGTGGTCCCGAGACCAGAAGGGAAGTCTATGGTGACTTCCAAGTGGATCTACAATATCAAGCATGTTGCATATGGAAACATAGAGAAATACAAGGCAATATTTGCGGCTCGTGGCTTCTCCCAGAAAGAAGGAATAGACTATGAGGAGACATTTGCACCTATATCCATATATACTTCCATCAGATCAATACTTGCTCTGGCTGCAATAAAGAAATGGAAGATAAACCAGATGGATGTCAAGACAACGTTCTTGAATGGTGTAGTGGAAGAAGAAGTATATGTGGAGTAGCCACTCGGATTTGAGACACATGATAGGGAGACTCATGTGTGCAAATTGAAGAAAGCCTTGTACGGTTTGAAACAAGCACCCAGGACATGGTACGGCAGGATCGATAGCTTCCTGACTAGTTTGGGGTTTACCAAGAGTAAAGTGGATTCCAACCTTTACTACAAGGTTGAGGAAGGAAATCCAATGATACTCCTACTGTATGTAGATGACCTGTTTGTGACATGTGAGGATGGATTGATTGCTGATACAAAGAGGAGGCTTGCTTCTGAGATTGAGATAAAGGAATTGGGTATGATGCACTATTTTCTAGGCATGGAGGTGTGGCAGAGTGAGGATGGAATCTTCCTTGGACAAGAGAAGTATGCAGTAGAGATCCTGAAGCAGTTTGGGATGATGGACTGCAAGGCCCAACCTATGGCATCGAACTTGAAGCTATTGAGTGATGCTTCATCAGAGTTGATTGATGCCACGATGTATCGTCAGATGATTGGGTTCTTGATGTACTTGATGAATACGAGACTAGATATTTTCTTTGCCATGAACACATTGAGCGAGTTCCTGATGGATCCGAAACATGTTCACCTGATTGCTGCAAAGCATATTCTGAGGTACTTGAAGGGTATGGTTGATTATGGGCTCAAGTATGATGCAAATCAATAGATTAACCTGGAGGGTTATGTTGATTCGGATTGGGCAGGCAATGCCATTGATAGGAAGAACGCTTTAGGGTGCTGCTTCAGTATGGGATCAAGTGTGATCTCTTGGTTTAGTAGGGAGCAGTACTGCGTGGCACTGAGTACAGTCAAAGTTGAATATGTAGTAGCTTGTTTATCTTGTGGTGAAGCAGTGTGGCTTAGCAGGATGTTGACACGATTGTTCGATGCAGATATTGATGCTACAAAAATACTCTGTGACAACTAGAGTTGCATCAAGTTGACAGAAAATTCTGTGTTTCATGATAGATCTAAGAACATCGACATTAAGTTCCACTATATCCAAGATATGGTGTAGAAGGGAGCTGTGAAGCTCGAGTATGTTCCTATAGAGGAACAAGTTGTTGATGTGTTGACTAAGCCTATGGCTCATGTGAAGTTTGAGTACTTTTGAGACAAGCTTGGTGTGGTCCAGAGGGACCTCTATAGAAAGAGAGATTGATAGATACTATCCGGAAGGATAGATTCCTGTCGAGGAGGGACGGAAGATCAGTACTGGCTGACTGATAGTTCCAGTTCTCACGAAATGATGCCTATCCGTGGGGATGGATGCCTCTCCAAGGGTGAGGGAAGATAAGTACTGGCTGACTGATGGTTCCATCTTTCACGAGTTGATGCCTCTCCGGAGGGATGGATGCCTCTCCGAGGGTGAGGGAAGATCAGTACTAGCTTACTGATGGTTCCAAATATCATGAGCTGATGCTTGTTCAGAGGGATGGATGCGTCTCCAAGGGTGAGAGAAGATCAGTACTGGTTGAGTGATGGTTCCATCTCTCACGAGATGATGCCTGTACGGAGGGATGGATTCCTCTCCAAGGGTGAGGGAAGATTAGTATTGGTTGACTGATGGTTCCATCTCTCACGAGCTGATGCCTGTCCATAGGGATGGATGCCTCTCCAAGGGTGAGGGATGATTAGTACTGGTTGACTGATGGTTCCATATCTCACGAGCTGATGCCTGTCCATAGGGATGGATGCCTCTCCAAGGGTGAGGGAATATCAGTACTGGCTGACTGATAGTATAAGTATTTAGTTACTGATGTTTGTTGCAGGTGTTCTAGTTAATGGTGCTACTGATGAGGATGTTCCAGCAGATGGTGTTCCAGCTGACGAGATTGTTGACAGCAGAAGATGTTCCAACTGATGATGTTACTGATGAGGATGTTCCAGCATATGATGCTCCAGTTGACGTAATTGCTGTTCTAGCAGATGGTGTTCCAGCTGATGAAGTTGATGACAACAAAAGATGTTCCAGCTGATGGTGCTGCTGATGAGGATGTTCCAGCAGATAGTGCTCCATTGACGATGAGATGATATGAAGATGATGGGGTGATAGTAGGGTACACAGGTTTTGCAGAGGCAGTGTAATCAGTCTTGAGATGTACCTACTTGATGGCTTTCTCGCAGAGATGATGAAGACCTACATGGAGGCTAGGTCTACATCCAGCATGAAAAAGGGCTAGCTCTGTAGAACTTCCTATGACGAGTAGATTGGAGATGGATGATCGAATCGAATGCTAGCATCAATGAGGCGTGTATTGGTGGAAAATCAAAATATCAAACTCTACCTTTTCTTTTGAATTTTGAAATTTTTGATAATAATGTACATAACTACTTGGTGGATTCTGAAGCTTTGTCTAACATCATGCCACTTTCTATTTGTAAAAGGATTAATGGGAAACCGATAGCATACCCTTCTTGGATTATCCAACTTGATAGATAAGATATTAAAGTTATTGGAGAAATGAAGAATGTTTTGATTAGATTAGTTGTAGACTTAGGAGTATGTCAATTCATTGACATCATGGTAGTATATATATTAGAAGCTTATGGGTTAATATTGAGTAGGGATTGGTGAAGCAAACTGAATAGTTATTTTGCAACAGATTGGTCACATTTGTGGTTGCCATATCAAAACAGACAAAATCAAATCAAAGTATTAAGAGAACCACATATGAAATATAATGTAACATAATTAGAAGGAAAGAATGAGCCAATAAATTTTTCATCTTCTGTATTGGGAAATTATTTTATGGAGATTGAACCTGGAAATTATCAAATACAAAACATTGGTCATGATTCAGACATACAGTTCGATCTCCTTCACTTTGCATGGGCTAATGATATTGAATGTAATATAGTAGAATTAGTTACTAACATAGGAGACAATACTAACATAGTTAAAATAGAAGATAAATTTTGGAATTTATATTTTGATGGCTCTAAGACACAAGAGGGAGAAGGAGTCGGTTGTGTTCTTGTAGATCCCCGAGAAAAAAGACAATTTCTCTCTTGTAGATTAGAATTCGAATGCACCAACAACACTACTGAATTTGAAGGTTTGATTCAGGGCTTAAAAAAATCCATTGACTTAAATGTAAAGAATTTGAAAGTTTTTGGTGATTAAGAGATAGTTGTCAGACAGGTAAGAAATACCATTCATTGTTTATCTCCGCACTTGAAAGGATATCAATCTAAGGTATGGAATTTTATCTCTAATTTTGATGCTTTTAATATAAATTCTATTCCTAGATTACAAAATGTTGCTTTTGATTTATTAACTACTTCTAATTCACGTTTAGTACCAACGAACAATAAATGTTCCATTGAATTAATTTTCAGGCTATCTGTCCTTGATAATATTACTAATTGGAGAGTTTTTGACGATGATGAGCAAATTATCGACTTCTTGACAGATGAAAATACATTCAAAAAATCAGTTATTGACGAAGATAAACACTAATCAGAATTAGAATATAAGGATATGGGCAATGGAAATTTTATGCCAAAGGGAGTACGAACTCTCGAAAATTTATTCGATTTACAACATAAATTTAGGAATCCAGCTAATGTCAAAACAAATAGCTCCTCAATGGATTATGAACTGGTGAAATTGGGTACTGAGCAAGAACCAAAATATGTTAATTTGGGACAATGTTGCTCGCCTGGAGAAAGATACAAATTTGTTAAAGTACTCTTTTAACAATACAAGGATATTTTTGCATGGACGTATGATGATCTGAAGACATACGATACAAGTATCATATAACATGTGATACCTATAAAACAAGGTGTAAAACCATTTCAATAGCAACTCAGGAAAATGCATCCTACGCTAGAACCATTAATACATAAGGAATTAAAGAATTTGTTGGATGCCAAAATTGATTTTAAAGTTCGACATTCTGAATGGGTGGAAAATTTGGTACCCGTACGTAAAAAGTTAGGAGAGATAAGATTGTGTGTGTATTTTCGAAATCTAAATAGAGCATCAAACAAAGACAATTATCCGGTCCCACCTATGGAACAAATCTTACAACTGGTATCAGGCTCATAAATGTTCTCACTGTTAGATGGATTTTCAGGATATAATCAAGCATTAGTGGCCGAAAAGGATTGACTCAAAACTACCTTTCGTACAAAATGGGGAACATTTTCTTATATACTAATTCATTTTGGTCTTATGAATGCATGAGCCACATTTCAAAGGGTCATGGATATCGCATTCCGAGGATTGATCAGATACAACGTTGTTGCTTATTTGGATGATGTGACGGTCTTCTCCAATAAAAGAGAAGATCATGCTTTTCACTTAAAATAGATCTTTGAACGTTGTAGGAAATATGGCATATCTTTGAATCCAAAGAAAAGTATTTTCGTTGTTTTAGAAGGGAAGCTATTAGGGCACATCATCTCTAGAAAGGGAATCTCAATTGATCCAAAAATGATTCAAGCTATACTCCAAATTCCCATTCCCCATAATAAGAAGGAAATGCAGTCATTCATGGGAAGAATAATTTTTGTTCGAAGGTTTGTACTAGATTTCGTCCAAATTGTAAATCCTTTGCAACAAATGGTGAAGAAAAGTGTATAGTTTAAATGGACTGAAATGGAAAAGGACATGTTCAAAGATATAAAAAATGCTATTGCTCATGCACCTTGATTAAGCAGTCCCAATTTTGGAAAGGAATTCATTGTACATACTTTTGCTTTAGATCATTCTCTTGCAGCGGTGCTCACTCAAAAGGGGGAGCAAGGGGATGAATATCCAATATATTTTATGAGCACTGGATTACAGGGAGCTGAAGTTAATTACCCAGGTGTAGATAAACAAGCGTATGCGGTATTTAAAGGACTAAAGAAGTTCAGATCCTATATTCTAAAGAATAGAATCAAGGTTGTAGTACCTCATCCGACTGTCAGATCTCTATTTGTACAAAAGGAATTGGGTGACTGCGTTACAAGAATATGATTTGGAATTTAATCCTGCCAATATTGTCAAAGGTCAAGGATTGTGCAAGTTGCTTACTGAAAATTCAAATGAAGAAGATTATGGTTGGGAGAATGAATCTGAAATGAATTTGTTTGAAGCATGTTCCATTTTTACCACTCCTGATTCATGGTATATAGATTTAATTCATTATCTTCAACATGGGTATATGCCAGAACATTGGATTTCTAAGAAAAGTAGGGATCTTAGATTGAAATCATCTTCATATCATATAATCGATGAATTTCTTTTTAGAAAAAACTATGATGGAGTTTTTCTCAGATGTCTAGAAAATGATGATGCAGAAAGGGTGATTAAAGAATTGCATGATGTTCCAGCGGGAGGTCATTATTATGGGGATAGAACTACACATAAAATATTTAGAGCAGGATATTACTGCACCACTATTTTCAAGGATGCCCACGATTACACATGGAAATGCGATATATGTCAAAAACGTGTCTGTAAATTATCAAAACCAGTAGCACCATTACAACCAGTTATCATTTCCGAGCCATTTGAACAATGGGGTTTAGAAATCATCGGAGAAATTAACCCCAATTATTTGTTACAACATCGTTATATTATTACTGCCACAAATTATTTTATGCAATGGACTGAATCCATTCCTTTACGCAAAGTTAATGAAGATGCAGTTATCAAATTTCTGCAAGAGAACATCATAACCAGGTTTGGGGTTCCAATTTCTTTAGTTTTTGATAATGCTTCTTATTTTTCTTCTTTAAAGATGAGTGAGTTGTTGTTGAAAAGGGGATTAAATTTCATTACTACTCTATCTACTATCCATAAGGGAATGGGTTATCCGAATCTACCAATAAGAACTTGATAAGAATATTAAAAAAAACTGTTATTGAGAATCAAAGAAATTGGCACATAGCTCTTCCCAACATTTTATGGGAAGATAGGGCCACTCCAAAGAATTCTTTAGCGGTTTCTCCTTACAAATTAGTTTATGGGAAGGAGGATATTCTTCCTCCAAATGTAATAGTCCCTTCCTTACAATTAGCTCAGGCATCCCGAGGGTCAAATAGTGGAATTATGCAGTCATGAATTAATACTCTGTTAAAACATGAAGAAGAGAGGTAAAAGGACAGGGATACGTTTAACCGTCACCAAGATATTATAAAAAAATGGTTCCATAATCAGAAGTCTGGAAAGAAGAATTTTGAGGTAGGATATCTAGTGTTAAAGTGGGATCACCCTCATGAAGAAAAGGGAAAGCATACCAAGTTTCAACATTTATGGCTTGGCCCTTACCAAGTTATTAAGAAGCTTGGTCCAGGAACATATAGGTTACAAGATTTACAAGGGAAGAGGGAAAATCTTCTCATCAACGACCTAACACTCAAATTGTATTTTTCTTAGAAGTAGGAAAACTTTTGTACATAAATAATTATTTGTTTTCTTTCCTCTTTTCTTTTATTTTCTTTTTCTGCTATTTACTTTTGTAGAATAGTTTATTTTAATGTTAGCATGAGTTTGCATTTTAGTTTTTATTATTATTTTATTTGATTTTGTTTCAAATAAAACCCAGCTCAAATTTCAGAGTGATAAGCATGAAACAAATATTTGATATAGAATTACTCTTATGAAAGAATCCATAATTTTGGAAAGGTTAAAATTTGCTTCGAAACAAAATGTATTTCTCTTTGTAAAAGTTATAAAACTAATGATTTTAATTGTTACTCTATTTCAAAGGGAAATCTGTTTCTTGGTTCATTCTGTATTGAAACACATTAAACCTTGTGTAAATAGCCAGGATTTAAGAGTTCTAAATTACTATCTTGGGGCTCCACTCACTCACATCTAAATAACTTTCTTAGGTAGCCTATTGTAGCTGACCCATGAAAAGGAAGCAAGTCTTGCATATGTATGGAAATTAAATTTATCCTATGCTAGAAGAAATTAAATCCAAAAGGCACAAAAATAGAGTAAAAAATTCTCTAAAAAATTAAATATCCATCAAAGAAAAATTGGATATTGGAAAGTTAAGTGCATGTCAAAGAAGATCAAGAAGATACTCTTGATGATATTCCAGAAGGTTCTTGTCTGCCCATGAGTATGACAAGTCAAATAAAATATTCATTACTCACACGAAAGGACATTATGGATGGAGGAACCCACAATAAATATTTGAAGACTAAGGAGGAACATTTATTGAAGGACTCGAACATCAAAGTACGTTAAAAGCATCGAAATAAATTCTAGTAGTATAGGAATGAGGAACACACGAATACATCTTCTTGATATTGTTACAATCCTATGGTGTCATATTTAGTGGTGGCCAAAAGACATGGCAAGTAAAGAAACATCATATTATGGCCTCAAGGGAGTGATTGGGAATCTAAACTAGGCTACCCTTTCCCCTGAAGTAAAATGACCATTATGATCCAAGAATCTCTTGTTCTTAACTGAAATACAAACTTTTAAATCATTAAAATAAATGTTAAGGCATGACTATTACAATTAGAAATGAATAATAAAGTAGAAGCATTTTTTGTCTTAAGTAAGAGTTTTTGTACTTTGTTTAGAGTTTCGTGTTCACTAGCCAGTCGCCAATTGTTGCAGCCACAACAATTTCTCCAAAATTTTGCATAAAATTATAGGGCCCCTCTAATTTTTTTATTTATGAAGGAATTCTTAGTATTTATCTTCCTTTGGATTTCAAACATTTTCATTCTCAGAAAAATATACAACTTAGAATAGTTTTTAAGTTTTCTTGTTTCATAACAACTTTTCATTTTTCACCGAAATAGTCGGGACAACTTTTGATTTTTCCGCCGAAACGGTCAAAATAGAAACATGTTTGTGCAATTGGAACAAATTTTGATTTTGCGTTGAAACATTCGGAACAAAACAGGATTTGTCACCGAAACGAGCATAGCAAAAGTAGTTTTGTAAGAATCGGGAAAATATTAAATTGATGTCGAAATGGTCGGTGCAAAATTATATTTTTGTGCCAATATTTGGTCAAATATGTCACTCAAATTTGTGATTCCCCACTGATATGTAATCAGGAGGTTTGTTCAAAAAACTAGTTGGCATTAAATTCTTTCTACACCCGAATTTGGCCTGACATAAAACGAATCTACGTCTAAAATGCACTCGGCGACAAATTTGTTTTTGCTTCGAAATTGTCGACGCTAAGGTTTTTGTTTTTTCTCCAAACTAATCAATGTTAAGAATATGTTTCATCCGAAACAGTTAGGAGTAAAACCGATCGTCACCAAAGTAGGCTTTGATCCGAAATTGGCCCAGCACCAAAGTTGGTTTGGATCCGAAATGGGCTTGGTGCTAAAATATTTTTGATTTGAAATGACCTGGATAAAATTATTTGGGTGCCGAAAGAGGTTGATTTTTTAAAATATTTTTTTGAAGTCCATTTTTAATACATCATCAAAGATGTAAATGCACATTGAATACTAAGGTTATCCTTTTTGTTTAAAAGGGGAAAGCATTTTTATGTGTTTTACATTTTACACATCTACAAACGCTATTTGGTCAAGAGATAGAGCGAATATTTGCCAGGAGAATCTCAGGGACACCTAGAGTCTCCTTATTGCGTACTTTTGACCGGAAACTCATTAGCACAGTCATCACACAGCTAGGTAGGTTTCTTTATATCCATTGATTTTGTCACACTTGTTTGTTTAGGAATGACATTTTAAAAGTTGGTAGAGAAAGGAGTTAACCGTTATTTTCGCGCCCTATTTTTTTACTTTTGAGCCATGGAACTTGTTAATACCTTTGAGTGAATAACGAGGGTGTGAACCCAAAGCCCGTATAGGCTTCTCATTGCACATAGTATGAAACCTAGATGCCTCATCTTCAAATGCGTGTAGGTTTTGGAAACACCTCCGGTCCTTGGACTACATTCAACCTGTGAACCACGTGTTTAAGCCACAGATTTGGTTCTTAGATATCTTACATATTCAATTTCGACTATTCCAAATGCATGTTAAGCCATGTTGTTTTAATTTCCATTCTTCTTGCTCAAATTTTTAACCCTAAACCCTCGTTTTCAAATCTATATTGATTTGGGGAAAACAAATGTAAATCCTAGCTAAGGAGTTTCCCTCAACGATATTTCAAACAGGACCCTCACTAACCCATACACATCCTCGAAAAGGGATTGAAGCCTTGAGATCGATGGGCCTATATAGTGAGAATGATTTAAATTTGGTGCTTGGCCCGAAACTATCACCAAGAGAAGTGATGCTTGGCTCGAACCCTAAGTTTAATATGGTCAATAGTTCAATGGGAATTGTAAACCTGGCCCATATGTTTTCTTACAAATAAATGTGTACTGGATAGGCTATTAAATTTACAGTTTGTTGCATGAGTATGTTTTATTAGAATGATGTTATACACTTATTGCCAGTATGATTTCATCTAGTTGCTATTAATGAAACTGCTAGAAAATAATGACAATATTCTATTTGTTAAATAGAATATTCTATTTATACATTAATATTGTTTTGGTCACAGGATTCATAAATGTATAGGAGGGCCTCATGCAAAGCTAAAGTTATGGAATTTGTCTCAGACATTGAGGTTGTACCAGAAAGCGTGATGGAGACCTTATTTGGAGACACCAAAGCGATAACCAGAATAGTCCCCGAGTACAAATGGGGTGAATTATATCACGTTATCCGAAACTAGAATGTGCCTGATGCTTCCATTGAATAAGTGATGATTTATTAAAACATAAAGAAGTCAATTCTTCATAAGGCTATGAATCACCCAGATTTATTCCCTTCACCTGAGGTGATAGGATGGATATCACCTCATATAGATGTCAAATCTAGGATCGTGGTGGGAGAAAATGGGAAAGGGTTCGCTTCATTTCAACCCGCTCACATAAGCATGGCCTGCAAGTTACTTGCTCCAAAAATCCTTATGACAGATGATTGGGTAAAAGGTGTTAACATGGATCATTCTGAGTATGCCAAGAAAATGCTTATTCCAGGAAAACAACTAAGGCAGATAACTAGTGGGGAGCATGATTCACAGAATTTAAAGACCCCTTTTAGAATTATAGCTATGATGCTGAGTAGGATATTTGGGAGAGAAAATGTAAATGTATATAAGCTTAGTTGGGTGCCAATCATGTACCATGTTGCTTCTCACGGTACTATTTTCAATTAGGTGGATATTATTTTGGAAAGTATGGTTGCAGTAGTATTTGCAACCCAAAGAGGCATGACACGGAAGAAATCATAATTTTTTATGTCATCCTATCTAATTGATTGCATTTTGATAAGAAACCCATTCCGTAAATTGGGACTCCACTGTATGTTTCCTATCAGATTATGTGTGCTCACAAGTATGCAAGATTTTACAAGCTCTTATGCGAGGAGTTTATAATTACTTTGTATAAGTTGATTCTTAATGAAGAACCAAATTGCCCATCAGAAAATGCATTGGTAGTAATTAGCGAATATGGAGATTACTACTTCATCCCACAAGGCACCTACATTCGGATGTACGGGGGCACCAAAATTCCTTCTCTAATGCCAAGATATGTCACCTATTACATAGTACACAAAGAAGCTATAAGGAAATTCTTCATAAATGGGGTCATATATTTTTTAAATGAAAATAAGAAATCTTCTTATCCTCCGCTTCCTTTTACCATTGCGGAATACACATTTACTAAGGTAAAAGAAGCAGAGATTTTTGTGAAATACCTAGAGGCATATCATTTTGGAGAAATGATTTTTATTAGGAATGACGACTTGTAGACTCGCAACTAAACATTGCGCTTCTTACAAAATAAATTTTGAGTATACAGATCACTTCCTGAAAGACGAGGAAGTATATAGAAGAGAAAACAACATGGCGGAATTGAACAAAAGTTTTGGAAGGAAAGAAGGAACGAGTTCAAGTCAGATGAAAGAAATGACAAAATAAGCAGAGCAACAGGAAGCAAGGAAGAGGCTTTGGCAGTTGAAGAGGCAAGGAGGAAACAAGAGGAAGAGAGAAAGCAAAGAGAGGAAGAGGCCCAGACGAAAGAAGAGCAAGAAAAGGAAGTAGATAAAGTTGTCGAGCAAGAAAAGCAAAGAGAAGAAGAAGAAAATGCAGCAGAGAAAGATACTGAACAAGAAAAACAAAGAGAAGAAGAAGAAAAGATAAGGAAAGTTGTGGAATACAAGAAAATTCAAGAAGAAAATCAGAATTTTACATGGGGTCATCTCCCATTTGCTGAGTTTGGGCTCACACCATTCACCCCCTCGAAACAACATTCTGTGGAAAATCTAGACACTTACGTTTTCGACCCCAAAAGAAAGACTACTCTAAGAAGAACATAAAAGAGATTAAGGATGGGTACGAAGCCTAATATTGTAACCATACAAGAGAAGACCTTGGTAGAAGGTACTAACAAAGATATGAAATTCACTACTTCAGTGAATATCGCGGCTGTACAAGCCAATGTAGATAATGTAGACAAATTGGTGAATGATTTAGAACGTAGTAAAACAAAAATGCTGAAATTAAAAGATAATTTGGTACAAGCTCAGAGAAAAGGGAATGAAATGAACAGAAAGCGGGATGCTATAGAGTCTGAAAAAGGAAAAAATACTGTTGGATTATCAAGAGATTGAGGATGAAAGAGATTCTTTGAGTGTGCAACTAGTAATTATGAAAGGAGAACGAGATGATTTCCACTCTCGAATCAATGAGTTAGAGAAAAAAGAAAATCAATTGAATCAACAAGTAGAATCACTAATGATTGAAAATGGATCTCTACAATCTCAGGTGAATGAATGGATGAGCGAAAAGGAACCTTTGATAGAGCAGATCAAAAGTGCTCAGAATCAGAAACAGGACATGACACCTTTTTATGAACATGCTCGTAAAGTGCAAGAACAGATTTATCCCTCACAGGAGTTAGTGACAAAAGAAGTTTATAAATTAAGAGGATTGACAGACAGAATGAAAGAAATATCGGAAGACACTGCCATTGTAAAACGAAAGTTGATATACATATTTAACCAGGTGAAAAGGTTAATTGATTGGAAAGGAAAAAATCAGGAGATTCCTGATCACTTGCCTCAGATGACGGTTGCTGAATTAAAACTAGATATAGATCTTTTGGAAAGTTTTCGGAAGGCTTCTAGAAAGGTACAAAATGAAGTGCAAAAGGCCATTCCAAAATGTGAAGGAATTTATCAAAATGTCTTCCAAGTGCATGAAAATTGCCACATTCCAATTTCTAAAGATATGTACAAATTACCATCCAAAGATCAACATTTAGCAGAGTTGAGAAACAACTTGAATGAAGATTTGGAATACATCAAGGGACTGGACGTGCATACTGTATAAGACCTTCAACAACATGTGGGACAAGCAACTATGAACGCACATTTTATGGGAGAAAGCCACAAGGAAACAACAAAGGGTTAATAAACATAGGGAAAGAATTGTCCACTCATGAAGTTGCTTTGAAATTGTCGTAAGATCAACAATTTAATCTAATATCTTATGAAAGTGATATTTGGGATAGTTATATTTCAAGTTTAGAAAATCCTCCAGCCGAATAATGTAATTTATATTTTATTATCTATTTTTGGCCGAGAAAACACAAAAGGACAAAATTTAGAAACCCAAGAGTTAAAGGGAAGGTGAAACAATTAGTCATGTAAAAACTATTTTCTTGTAAGATAAATAGTAGAGAAGGGAAATGAGAAAAGGGGAGGCTTTTTGTTGGTGTAATAGAAGCTAGTAACATTCTGTATGAAGTTTAATTTTATGCTAATGATAAGGAACTATTTTGCTGGGTAAAAAGCTTACATGAAGTTTGCATGGAATGTCATGAATCAAGGCTCATAATTATTTCTTTCCGCATTCATATTTATGCTGTGAGATTTTTCTTACTTTGTTGGATTATTCTAATGGTATGAATGATTTTACTGGTTTTATTTACAAAATGCAAATGTCTGTGTAGTAAGGAGTAATAAATGGAATCCATATTTATCAAATTTATCTTTGTATATCATTTGTGTTGTGATTGTAAGTGCTTTATCTCAATAGCTACCTATTGAATTTGTACAGGCAATCTTAGATATTACTATTCTTTTATAAAACTCGCTCCATGCAAGGATATGTTAGTTAAATGAGGATAATGTTAGTTGATTGATAAGGTAGAAGTGGTAAGATGAGAGGTAAGAACCTGCGCATCATTTGTGAGGCTTCTACCTATCAATTTTAGGTTATGCATTTTTAATATTAGGGAACTTGTATAAGCATCCTTACATATAAAATATAAACGGTGGGTTGGGCCACAAATGGTAAATTTTAGTTGAAAAACATATATAGTAGCCGGACCGTTAACTATACGGATTCCCTATTCCAAACAATGAATAATATAATTGGGATTGTTCATTGGGGAGAATCCCTACTGTCGATGCAAGGATTTTTCCAGGCATCAACACATCCTTATCACCGAAAGTGAGGAGGATTAAAGGTGGCCGAGAGATCACATCCCATATTTGGGTGATGTAACAAATCATAATGTCCACATGTGGCTTCCTTACCTAGACCATTCAAGTCAGATTTTGGGGTTTAATGTTCTAAGAACCGTATTAAGTAATCGTCCTTTGCCCACTTCTTTCCATTAATTGTTGTGTTTGTCCTATATGAGATGTACAGTTTTGAAGCTTGTGAAAATTCATATTTTTAGTCATGACTGCTTTGTCACCCTCAGAAATGATTTTCCCCCATAATGCAAGGATATTTACCAAAATGGTAAAATGATTAAATATCCCTCTATTCAATGAATTATCGGGCCGCATGGTGCTACATGGATTTCCAGTCATTGACTAGTCATTTTAATTATGAATCATTAATTTATTGATGATTCCACCTCATCGGAGGGAGAGTTTTATGATGCTGCGAGGTTCATGCATGTTTTCCAAATAGGAATTTCCAATCCATGAGTTGGCAAGCAGATGAGATCTTGGTTGTCACAATCCATCCCAAAGTTAGCTAAGGTGTCCGCTATCTAGTTGTCACTTATTTTGACATGATAGGGAATGATGATGAGGCTAGCAAATAGTCGGGTTGCGAGGGTCTTGAGATGCTCAAGGAGACGCCAACTAGGGGGTATTTTATCTGCTTTTGATCCTTTCAAAATCTTATTCAAGATATGGAGAATGATCTAGGAGTCCCCTTCAATGATGAGATGATGGACATTGAGTTGTATGGAATATTGAATACCTCTCATTAGAGCCCATAACTCGAAAACATAATTGGTATCGTGGCCAATACTACCAGCAAGGATGTGAGAAATGTTTCCATAGTCATTTCTAAAAACAACTAAATAGCTAGCAGGGCCTAGATTTCCTTTGGATGCCTTGTTAAAGTTCATTTTCAAAAATCCCAGTGGTGGACAGGACCAAATGGTAGAACTCATTGACCCAACAGGGTGAATAACTGGAATTGGAGGAGTGTTAGGAAGGGCCTTAATTCCCCAGATTTTGAAGACATGCAATTCCTCCTCCTCACATTTGCAGTCCTCCTGAGACCAAATGTTGTTCGGGAATTTTACCCTATAGCGAGGAGAGGGACACTACCAACTTCTGGGGTGATAGGTAAATACATTAATCATATCACATAGGCTTATACAAAAGGAAAGAGATCAAGGTTCTTGAAGGCATACCTTATTAATGATGTTCGATCCTAGCTTTCACTTGCTCCTTTGATTGATCCTCCACTTGATCTACCGTTTGATGAACCTGCAATACAAAGATACCTTCCTCAGCATATCTTGAATGATATACCAATGATGAAATTGAAATACAATTTAAACATCAAATACAATCAAGCATTTAATCGAAACAAACATGCAATCCATTAGACATTTGATTGGGACGGGAAGGGCATTTCAACCTTTATTGTCAAAAGCAAATAATCAGTACAATTATACCTAATCATTCAGAGTGCTTGTGCAATCAGATCCTGGGCTTCTGCTCTTCACACTAACTTTGGAATTCCTCCAGCGTAACAACCCTTAATGCATAGTTTCTCCCCCTCTCTCTCATCTATCCCCCTTGTATTTATGGGACAAGGTAGGTAGTTTGGATCAAGAGGTAGTTTGATTAGGAGGTTGGGGAAGTTGCAAAACCAACTTCAACTAATCCCAATTCGTCAAATTAATATATTTTTTATTACTTTTTAAGGTGTATGCTAGTTTTCTTAAGTGGAGTAGCGTTCAATATGCAACTTTCCTACTTTACAACTAGCGTTTGCAAGAGTTTTTGAGCTGTACTGTTACAACGTAATTTTCGATCTTATGAGTATCAACATTCTTTGGTCTGCAGGATCCATTTCACTGACTCAGATCCACTTTATATCCTTCAGACACTATTTTTCCCTATTTTTTCCCCTGTACGCTAGCTACATCATTACAGTGGGCATACCCACGAGTTGCATCACTATAGCCTGCGGGTTGCATGTAAAATGGTAAAAATCACTAGTTTATTACTTTTTACTCCCAAAAAGTGGTTATTTGGTGACCTTTGACCCTCCATTTGCCCAAGAAAAGCCTCGATCTACCCTTTAACTTACCTTTGAGAGGACTATATATTGAGAACATATGGCTTATGGATGGTGAGAGAAAGAAGAGCAAGAGAACTCTAGTGGATTTTTTCCCTATCTTGAGTCTGCACTCATTGATCCTTGTAGTTGTGAACCCTTATGTTCACCTTCCAAACTCCTACCATAGTTTGAGTTTTCCATTCATGGAGGATTGAAGTGGTGGAGGCGCAAGTGGATTGATCTAGATCTTGGTTCAGATTGGTTGCTAGCAAGAGGTCGTATCTCTTTGTACTTCTTCTTGTTTATTAATAGAAATACTCATATTCTCATCCATTAATGTTGTGAATGTCGTTATTCTAGATTGGGTTGCATTTACTTATAATATCATGGACCATTGCTATTGATGATGTTAATGCCATTTATATATTATATGTACTTGTTGTATATTGTTTGTCAAGACTAATTTGCAGATTCAAGTGCACGGATTGAAAGCTCCAACGGGGATCTACATCAAACATTGGATCGAGGTTGGTTATATTCTCCATTATCTTAGCATTGTCATTTATATAGCATAGTATTGAGAATTGAGTTAATTTCTGGTAGTTAGCTGTCTGTTGTGGTCTACCCCAAGCCATAGTGAGTTTTTTCCAATACAGAAATGGTGACTCCGGTGGTGAAAACATCCATGTTTGGGGATTTTTGAGCATTAGTCCTTAATTAGAGTTGTTGTTTGTCGAAGCTCTGTGTCACTGATTGGCCATTGAGATACACCATAGAAAACTTGCTTTTTCTGAGCCATTGGACTCTTTATTTTCCCATTTTCCTTTCCTTATGCGCGGGCTAGCTTTGCTCTACCTGCGTACACCCGCCTCTGTTTACTCTATTGCTCGTGGGTACCCGCAGGTTTTCCTTCGATAGTAACGTACAACTCCGGCTTTGGTTGATTTATGGATTTTGGTTGTTGTTGGGTTGGATTTGGATGATCCCGAGTCTTTGTTGTCCTGTTTCTTAACTGTTCCATGCCTTGGTTGTGACCAGAACTCTTCTTTTCTCTTGGTCGAGCCTTGTTGGTTTTTTCCTTTTGAGCTCATTCCTTTGGCTGAGTCTTACTGTTTGGTATCTGCCGGGTTGTCTTAGTGATCTCCTTGGCATATCAGTGACTAGATAGTAGGATTTTGCTTGCATTTTTCATTTCCTTACATTGAAAAATACAAAAAAATACATATAATTTTGCATTTTCCTTTTGCTTATAAGAGAAAATACAATTTTTTTTTCACTTTCATGTACTGCATCTTGCATTGAGTGCTTGCTGCCTTCATTTAGGTTCTGCTTGTGCATCGAAAATATAAAAGGATTGCATTTTTATTTCAGAACCGTTGGGTTGATTTTGCATGTTAGTGACATTGTTTTATTGGATAGATGAGTCTAGGATTTGACGATTTTGCATACTATTGAGTCATACACATCACTAGTTTCACGACCACATCCCCTAAGTAACCACAGCCACTAAAATTAACGCTTAATCTTAAAATTGATTAGACCGATTTTGTTTATAGGGTATACCAACTAGCATAGGTTTAGAGTTTTGGAATAGATCATTGTGAGTTAACAATCCAAGACTACTAGACAAAACATTAGGTGTCTGACCAGGGAGTGGAGGAATCCATGGTATATATCGGTGTTCTCAGGAAGATCTACTCAAACCATAGTTAAACATGAGGTCACAGGAGGTTGGTTGAAGGGATATCCCTCTGATACTGGCTGAACGTGGGAGATATTTCCAGGATTTGTTCGTATCTTGGGACTCTTGGGGGATTTGAACCTCATTGAGTTTCGGGCTCAGCTACCCTGCCCATACGACGGATCCCACCTACGAATGTCCCCCTGAGCATTGGTTATATTACGGTGACCATAGTTTCCTTACCTAGGTATCGCATAGGGTACTTGCAGTGGTTATGTTATTTGTGTCCTAAGTTAGATAGCGGTCAGACAACATAGTTGTGTTTGTGCGGTGGACTTGACCCTGTGCACGCAGTGAATTCTGGGGGCCATTATAACTGATTTTGTTACCTTCGGCTATATTTTGGGAGTCTCAAGCCTGTCCTAGGCGAGACATACCGACTCTAGTGTTGGGAGCTCATTTAGCCGCTCTGTTTGTCTGCTCTTGGCTGTAGTTTCTCTAGGTGTGTGCTTTTGATTTACTGTTTTTGATCGATAGTTGGCCATAGGAGATGTTGTGATTTGATATTCTTTCCGGAGATATCATGGCACCGAGTCCTACTCTCCGTCGATCCTGTCGGTTAGCTTGTTTAGAACCAACCGAAATTTCACACCGTGTTTCTCGGGGACGCCGGCGGGCTCCCTCTAAGTCTTCGGATTCTTACGAGACATACATCGCCGACTTTATGACGGATGCACACTCTAACATGGGAGAAATCCCCACGATTCCATTCAGACACCCCAACACCTCGAGAGGCCTTGGGGGGTGATCCCCCTAAGACTCAACTTGGTTCGATTTGGCCGAATCCACTTGAGAACGATCCATTTGATCCTCCGAATCTGGATAATTATCTTTATGAGATGCCAACCTTACCTGTCGACGAAGATCATGCGATCAGCGTTAACCCGTTCTCATATAGTATGCCTGGTTTCAACACAGTTGATCCTCCCACTGGTTTTGGTAGTCATGCTGGCACTAGTCATGGTGTTAGCAACACTGCACCCACTGGGGGAAATACCCTCGCTGGGGGTACCACATTTTCCACTCACACACATAATATGGGGATTGGTCATAATCCTCTTAACAATGCTAATGTTGGAAGAAGACCGCCTCTTGGGACTGCCCAACCTAATAAGAACACTGTTCGAAACACAACTCGCCATCCACCACCTAACACACATATCGTTACTCGTCAACCTAGGACCACTTTCACGAATGTTAATGCTCCTCCTAACCACGGAAGTGGACATATACCACAAAATTTTGCATCCACCACCGCTACTAGTAATGCTAATGTAGGAGGTGGGAATATATCTTATCTTCATGGTCATAACGCCACCATTCCTGCTATTAGCAACAACAACGTTGGGGTTGGGAACACTTCTCATGCTTATGGTCACCACACGACTGCTCACGCTAATCCTAATGGTGGGGGTGGGAACATACCTCACCATTATGGTCATTACAACTCAGTTCCCGCTATGAATAGTATGTATATGCCCCATACTTATGGTGGCAACCCTTACTACAACACAGTCGGTGCTGGCCACCAGTTCAACCCACCTCAATACGGTGCCCAAAATACTTATATAACTGCTTACTCTCATATGGGCCAAGTCAGAAAAGGTTATCAACCTTATGGCCATGGTCAAGCTTATGGTCCGTCAGGTCCTCATTATAAACAGTTTAATGCTCATGGTTAAGCTTTTGGTCCACCTTATAATTCGGTTCCGTTCAACCAACCTTTTATGGGAGCTTATAATCAAGCTTTCCAGCCGCAGCTCCCGTTCCTCACACACTTGAATCTTCCGGATCTTTCAAAGCTCACGAATGATCCAGTGTGTCACGACCCCAATTGGCCCTCGGTCCCTACCAAGCTCCCTTTGGACATTCCTAGGTTTGAGGGGAAAGGTTGTGAGGACCCAGGTAATCATGTCACAACATTTCACCTTTGGTGCTCCTCCAACTCGTTGAATCACGATTCCATTAGATTACAACTATTTGAACGCACCCTCACGGGGGCAGCTGCGAAGTGTTATGTTGAGTTTCCTGGGAACACTTTTACGGGATTCAATGAGATTGCTTTGGTTTTGTTGGACCATTTCTAGTTGTTGGTTCGCTATGATACTGGTACTGAACTTTTGTCTACCTTCCGTCAGAATAAGGCCACACATATTTCTGACCACGTTCAAGAGTGGCATCGGCGGAAGAGATTAGTGAAAGCCAACATTCCTCCAGAATTTTTGTTGGAATGGTTCCTCAAGTCCTTACTCCCATACATTGCTAAAGATGTTTCAATGTCTGGCATTGTGACTAAGGAACATGCCATCTTGAAAGTCCAACAGTTAGACCTACTATACTCTCAGTATGGCATTTTGTATGACATTATTCCTGATGCACCGCAAACACGCCATGAGCCCAAGTTAGTTCCTGGACCACATGCTGATGGCATCGTGGGATCCGCAAGTACTCACCTTGTACATTTGGTGGCCAATAAAATGAAAAATTTGTTGCTAAGCCAATCTACCCCCGGACAGGTTCACACCTTGTCCACTTCCCCCCCGTCGTCTGATGTACACAATGTGCAATCAATGAAACCATTAGGTAACTAGAAACCTGGTGGTAAGAAAAAGGGGAGAAACAAACATACGGGTGGAAACAATGGGAATAACAATAACAACAATCACAATACTCCTCGTAAAGAGAATTCCAACCCTCCTCGGGAAGGCGAAAATGCTGGTGAGGACCGTAAACCTAGGCGTAAGGTGATGTTTCCTTGCAAACTCTATGGGGAAGACCATCTTACTCACTTATGTCCTCGAATCGAAGAGGCATCGAAGCATTTGGCATAGAGCCCAGCTGTGTTAAAGGATCCCCTTCCTTATCATCAAAACATGGCTTCGCATGCTCCCACCACTAGTTATGGACCTACCGAGACGGTGACGTCTTCTTCCAATACTAGTGGTTATGGATGTGTGAATATGGTTCAATCGAAGGTTAGTGTTGCCACTCGTCAACGTGATTATGGTGCACCACAACCTAATATGGGGAGTGAGCCTCCCCCTCCTCCTAGAAATTCATTGCATATCAAGAATCTCTCTAATATGCCATGGATACCAAAAGGTGTTCTTAAGTGCTCTACAAATAATCCTAATGCTCGAGCCGCCCATAACTACTCAATTGTGGAAGATTTGGGCCAAACTCCGTGTGCCATGTCGGCTCTTGAAGTCTTGCAGTCCTGTCCTTCTCAAAAGCATGCTCTTTTGAGTGCATTAGGAGTTCAAGATGGGGGAAGTCCAAGTGTTATCAGGTTCGACACTACTAATGTTCAACCTTGCTTACCTTACCACGCAGCTTTTCAAATCCAGGTGGCGTTCCTTCATAATTTTGTCAAACGTATGATGGTTGACAAAGGTGCTTCCACATTTGTGATGTCATTAACTTGTTGGAAAGCTCTCGGCTCTCCTCCTCTACTTGCGTCTATAACCACACTCACTGCATTCGACGATTGACCATTTAAGCCGCATGGAATTATCCCTTCCCTTGTTGTCTGCTTGGGAGGTAAATCTATGCCTATTGAAGTTGAGGTGGTTGATGCACCCATTGACTACAACCTTTTACTAGGTCGGAATTGGATGTATGCTATGAAGGTTGTCGTGTCCACTATATTCAGAGTTATTTGCATTCCTCATGAAGGAAATATTGTGACCATCGATCAGCTGGATTTCGTTAACATTCCTTCTGTAATGTCCCCATTCAAATAAGTGCATAGTAAGACAATCCCATCAATCCTACTAGTTTCCTAGGTTGGATGGGCACATGTGGGATGGTAATAAGGAAGCTAATAAATGATATTTAGACATTAGAGGGGTTCAAGCATTTAATAAATATGGTAAATAAATAAATTCAAGATAAATTCTAAGTGGCAAGTGGTTTTGGAGACATATGGAGGTGGTGGGACCCACACTAGCTTGATTTTTCATAATACATGGTATCTCTCTTTTGCAAATTCGAATTAATGGGAACGTGAAAACTCTTGGGTGAGTTGGTAAGTCATAACACATGTCATTGAGCATCTTAGGTCGAATTGGGAAGGATTGGTAACCTCCATGGAAGATAAAGAGTCAAAGTAGAAGTTTGTGGACACTTGGGCTAGATTCCCTAGCCCCTATGACACCAATGATGGAGCATCTATGACAACTATGACAAATTGCAGACCTAACCTCTGACATCTGACCACTATGACATGTCAGCACCAAAAATAGGCTCAAAGAAGGCGAATTTGGGAGTTGGAGAAGCCAAAGAGACTCAAAATCGAATTTGGGAGAAGATGGAAGGTTGGAACTAGGAGACAAGTGGCAAATGTGGAATATTTCCTAAATGGAAATCTATTGAATCTATTGAGAGGATTTTGACCCTTAGAAGGATAATGTTGGTTATAAAATGTAGAAATGAAGAATGAGAATGGCTTTTGATGATTTGAGAAAAATTGCATTTGTGAAGAGAGAGCTAGTGGATGACTAGTTTCTTGCCTTAGCCAATTTCGAGGGTGAAAGATTCCCATCCAAGTTGGTGTTTGGAGAGGCCACTCAGGTCTTTCATGGTGCTTTAATGGAGTTTGTATTTGCAGGTATCATCTACAGGAAGTTTCATGGTTTGGTTTAGTGCAGCACTTTCTCTCCACCGTTTCCAATTTTGAAGGCATATTCGTGCTCCTTGAGGGAGGGCGTTTTTGGTGAGCACTTGTGCTTCTTGAGAGAGATTCTCATTATATATTTATGATTTTAATAGCTTCATATCCTCTGTTATTGATATTCAGAAAGTCTCAGGTCGAAATACCCACTGGTTGTATGCAAAACTATTGATTAATGAGCAAACAATGTCCATTTCCCCAATGCATTGATGTATGACACTATAATGTTGATTATTTTGAATGGATGGATGATTCTCTGATATATTTGTGATCAATATACTGCCATGGATGTCTTCTACAAGTTTCATGTACTGTACTTGAGCATTTGAAGCATTTTTACTCAGTTTAGTTGTATTGGGAGGTGAAATAGTGCCATTTCCCCAAGGGTTGAATTGGGAGTTTTTGCTGTTGAATGTGAGAGAGTTAGAATAGTAGTAAAAATCAATTAATGGTGCATATGAGACCTTAATCACATACTTAACACATTATATACCTCTGTTCATAAATTTGTGGGAGTTTGGAGGCATTTGGAAGGCCATTTGCAGTGTTACCCGGGGGGGATTTGATGCACAAATTACTAGTCAAAATTACATATATTGATCATAATACAAAACAAGTTTGCAGTAGTATTTGGAGGGCCATAAAACATCCCTGAACCTGATATTCAAGTATAAATACCATTCATACACTCCTACAGAAGATTTGGGAGCATTTGGGTTTATTTGGAGGTCAAAACAGTAAAACTAGTCAAAGGTCGAAATTGGGAAAAAAAGTGAAAAATTGGGCATTTTAATAAAATTTGAAAAAGGGATATTACAAGTGGTATCAGAGCATGGTCTTGGAACCTGATGGTATTAACAATAAGCCAAACAAATAAAACACCACCCTTTGAATCAGTAGTTGAAGAAGTTTTGGTTGAAGAAGAGATAGTAGCAGAAAAAGAGTTTTTTTCTAAAACAATGGGTAGAGAGGAGGAGGAAAAATTAAGAGGAAAAATTAAGACATAAGGAGGAATTTATTGAAGCCTTAAAACCATGTTTTGAAGGAATTACCATGGTTATGCTAGATATTAATAAACAAATGATGAAAGGTTTCGAATTGTTGGGTAGCCAACTTTCAGGCAAAGGGATGATAGGATATAATAGTGGTTCACACTCAGGGGAAAAGATGAAAGGGAATGAGCATATTTTCTCAAGTACAGGACCTCATAATAGACCTGATGAATTTCAAAGCACACAAAGGCATACTGCACCTAAATTTCTTACACCCAAAGAAGAGCCCAATCTTGAATTGGATTACAAGAAATTAGTAAATGATTGGAATGATTTGAATGAAGAGTGTAAAAGAGGTGTACCACTTAGTGACTACATTGATGCTATGCAAAAGATTAAAATGAAGGGAGACAATAGGAGTCCATTCCAAAACAAAGAATTGAATAGTGCTATTGGAAAAATGTCACTTCCTACTTTTGATGGTTCTTCTCAAAATTCTGCTAACACTTGGGTGCAAAAATTGGATGTATATTTTCAGCTGAATCCTATGTTGGAAGAGGATGCATTAAAAATGGCCATTTTGCATTTGGAAGGAGATGCCAATGAATGGTGGTTTCATGGGTTGAAAACCTTGGGTCATAATCATGTTAAAACATATGGAGAATTTTTTGACAGGGTACTAGAAAGATTTGAACAAAAAGATCCAGAATTGCTTTTCAAAGAACTAGCTCAATTGAAGCAAACTGGGTCCCCTACCGAATATATGTTGGACTTTCAAGAATTATCAGTCAAGGTGGCTGATGTATCTATGGGAAGATTAGTATTGCTGTTCACTGAAGGTTTGTCTGAACCCTTAAGAGGTTTGGTCAAAGCCCACAAGCCAACTACATTAAAAGATGCAATGAGCTTGACTAGGGATCTCCAAAATGTGCTTCCTAGAACGAGATTTCCTCCTAAGCCTAGCTACAAATTTGAAAAGAAACCTTGGCAAAGGGATGGATATGATAAGAAACCTTGGCAAAGAGAGTCATTTGAGAGGAATAAAAAAGAGGGACTAAACAGGGATGAACTTAGAAAAAAGAAATTGTGCTTCATATGCTTCCAACCATGGACACCGGGGCACAAATGTACCAAAGGAAAGGCTCAATACATAGAAGTATTTTCTGACAATGAGGGGTATGATGGGGGCATGGATGAAGATGGACATATTTCAGATAAAGAAGAGGCATATGAGACAGCAGTATAAGAGGAAAGACAAGAAGAAAATCAGCCTTCACCGGACAAAGCAAGAATGGTAGTGCTTTCAACAGTACCTCGCTATCATACTATCCGATGCAAAGGTGTGGTACAAGGACAAAGAACTTCAGTTTTGGTAGATGGAGGAGCCACTCATAAATTCATTGATTCAGAGATGGTAGAGAAAAGAAAGATACCTATTGAACCATTTGATGGCTTCACAGTTGTCATTCCCGGTCACAACACAATGCAATGCAAAACATGGGTTCCAAAGCTGCAAGTCACCGTAGGTAACTATACTTTTGTTGATAGTTTTTATGTGGTTGATGTTGCTGATACTAATGTGGTTTTGGGAGTGCAATGGCTGTATTCAATAGGAGAGCATACAGTAAATTATCAAATTCCCGAAATGAAATTCCAAGATTCAAAAGGAGTACAAAGAATTGTGAGAGGGCAACACACTTATCCAAATCAAGTAGTAACTTGCAATAGTATGAGATCTATATTGAGGCATGGGGATATAGAATGGGCTACTGAATGTCATATTACATCTCCCAAGCCAACTATAAATATTGTCAAACACCCAAAGGAGATAGAGAGACTTTTGCAAAAATATGAAAAGGTTTTTAGAGACCTTCCACATGGTAGGCCACCGGATAGGGGGGTTGAGCACAGTATTATTTTGGAGGAGGGCACTTCACCCATTCAGATACCACCTTATAGACATCCTAAAAAGTTTAGAGATGAGATTGAAAAATCTTTCCAAGAACTCCTAGAGTTGGGACTCATTAGACCAAGCTCTAGCCCTTATGCTTCTTCAGTAGTGCTAGTGAAGAAAAAAGTTAGAACATTGAGAATGTGCATAGATTTTAGAGCCTTGAACAAAAAGACTATCAAGAATAGGTATCCTATTCCTAGGATTGATGAGCTCATGGATGAGCTACATGGGGCCAAATACTTCTCAAAAATTGACCTTAGATCAGGGTATCACCAAATTCGAATGAAAGATGAAGATGTGCAAAAGACCGCTTTTCGATGTCATTTTGGCCACTTTGAATTTCTTGTCATGCGTTTTGGGATATCTAATGCTCCAGCCACGTTTCAAGCATGTATGAATATGATATTTTGCAAGCAACTAAGAAGGTTTGTTTTGGTTTTCTTTGATGATATTCTCATTTACAGTAAAACATGGGAAGAGCATTTGCAACAGTTAGAGATTGTGTTGAAAATATTGCAAGAAGAGTCCTTATTTGCTAAATTATCAAAATGTGAGTTTGGGATGAAAGAACTACTGTATCTTGGGCACATTATTGGGCAAGAAGGAGTGAAGGTACACATGGAAAAAATCAGGGCTATCTTGGAATGGCCATCACCAAAAAATATTACCGAATTGAGAGGCTTTATTGGCATATGCACCTACTACAGAAAATTTGTGAAAGGGTTCTCCAAGTTGACTTCTCCACTCACTGATTTGACTAAGAAGGATTCTTTCAAGTGGGATGAAGAGGATGAAAAGGCCTTCCAAAAAAATGAAAGAGGTAATGAGTAGTTGTCCCATACTTGCACTTCCTGATTTTACTAAACCTTTTGTTGTGGAATGTGATGCTTCAGGTGGAGGAATAGGGGCTGTCCTAAAGAAAGGCCAACACCCCATAGCCTTTGAGAGCAGAAAGTTGCAGCCTCATGAAAAACTTTACTCCATCTATGATAAAGAAATGCTGGCCATTATGCATGCATTGGCCAAATTCAGACAATACTTGGTGGGAAGCAAGTTTGTGGTGAAAACTGACCATAATAGTCTAAGACACTTTCTCACCCAAAAAGATCTAAATGAAAGGCAAAAAAAGTGGGTAAGCAAGATTCAAGCTTATGATTTTGATATTGAATATGTCAAAGGAAAGAATAATATAGTAGCAGATGCTTTGTCAAGAAGGCCTTCCTTTTCTCTCATGGATATTGCCAAGGATTGGAAAAACATGCTACTAGTTGAATATGCCAAAGACAAATTTGCTTGTGATGTGTTGGATGGAATCAAAGGGGATGATAATTATAGGATTTTGAATGGGCTGATATATTATAAGGGAAGAATTTATTTAGTTCATAACTCCAAGCTCAAGTACTGAATTTTGCAAGAAGCACATGATTCCCCACTAGCGGGCCATCCGGGGATCTTCAAAACTTATAGACAGTTGAGGCAAAGATTTTTTTGGAATGCGCTGAAGGAAGATGTTCAGAAGTATGTGAATGAATGTAAAGCATGTCAACAAAACAAATCAGAACTTACATGTCCAGCTGGCCTATTACAACCATTGCCCATTCCAGAGCAAAAATGGGACAGTATTTCCATGGATTTCATCACTGGATTGCCTAAATCCTTAGGTAAGGATTGCATCTATGTGGTAGTTGATCGGTTGACAAAATTTGCTCATTTCTTTGCTGTTACATCATCTTTTAGTGCTGCACAAGCGGTTGATATTTTTTTCAAAGAAATCTTCAGATTGCATGGGCTCCCCAAGAGCATTGTCAGTGATAGAGATAGTAGATTCATGGGTGCTTTTTGGCAAGAACTTTTTAGATTGGTAGGCACTCAATTGACTCAAAGTACCAGCTATCATCCACAAACTGATGGACAAACAAAGAGGGTAAACCAATGGTTGGAAGGATACCTAAGAAACTATGTGGGAGGGCAGCAAAAAGCATGGGCAAAATGGCTACACTTGGGTGAGTTTTGCTACAACACCACTTATCATATGTCAATAGGAATGTCTCCTTTCAAAGCATTATATGGTTATAATGCACTTACATTTGCTGACATTATATTTGGTGATAGTAGAGCCCCAAAGGCTAAAGATTGGGTGGAAGAGAGCCAAGAAATTTTAAAGCTCTTGAAAGACAATTTGCAGGTTGCTCAAAATCAACAAAAACAATATGCTGATAGGCATAGAGAAGAAAGAACCTTTCAAGTCAATGATTTAGTATATTTAAGGTTGTAGCCTTATAAACAAACATCTCTAAAAAAGAATGGAGAAGAAAAATTAAAACCAAGGTACTATGGGCCATACAAGGTAGTGCGGAAGGTTGGAGAAGTAGCATATGAACTAGAACATCCGGAAGGGAGTAAAATCCACAATGTATTTCATGTTTCTTGTCTCAAGAAAGCTCTTGGTCAGCAAATCATCACTTCAGAAATACTTCCTCCTTTGGATGATGAAGGTCAGCTCACACTTGTTCCGGAAAAGATTTTGAAGACAGGAGAAAGAAGGTTGAGGAGTAGAATCATCAAAGAATATTTAGTGCAATGGAAGGAATTACCAAATGAAGATGCCACATGGGAAGAAGAGAATATTTTGCAGCATCCAAATCTGAAATTGCTTGAGGACAAGCAATCTTGGGTGGGGAGGATTGTAATGTCCCCATTCAAATAAGTGCATAGTAAGACAATCCCATCAATCCTACTAGTTTCTTAGGTTGGATGGGCACATGTGGGATGGTAATAAGGAAGCTAATAAATGATATTTAGACATTAGAGGGGTTCAAGCATTTAATAAATATGGTAAATAAATAAATTCAAGATAAATTTTAAGTGGCAAGTGGTTTTGGAGACATATGGAGGTGGTGGGACCCACACTAGCTTGATTTTTCATAATACATGGTATCTCTCTTTTGCAAATTCGAATTAATGGGAATGTGAAAACTCTTGGGCGAGTTGGTGAGTCATAACACATGTCATTGAGCATCTTAGGTCGAATTGGGAAGGATTGGTAACCTCCATGGAAGATAAAGAGTCAAAGTAGAAGTTTGTGGACACTTGGGCTAGATTCCCTAGCCCCTATGACACCAATGATGGAGCATCTATGACAACTATGACAAATTGCAGACCTGACCTCTGACATCTGACCACTATGACATGTCAGCACCAAAAATAGGCTCAAAGAAGGCGAATTTGGGTGTTGGAGAAGCCAAAGAGACTCAAAATCGAATTTGGGAGAAGATGGAAGGTTGGAACTAAGAGACAAGTGGCAAATGTGGAATATTTCCTAAATGGAAATCTATTGAATCTATTGAGAGGATTTCGACCCTTAGAAGGATAATGTTGGTTATAAAATGTAGAAATGAAGAATGAGAATGGCTTTTGATGATTTGAGAAAAATTGCATTTGTGAAGAGAGAGCTAGTGGATGACTAGTTTCTTGCCTTAGCCAATTTCGAGGGTGAAAGATTCCCATCCAAGTTGGTGTTTGGAGAGGCCACTCAGGTCTTTCATGGTGCTTTAATGGAGTTTGTATTTGCAGGTAGCAGCTACAGGAATTTTCATGGTTTGGTTTAGTGCAGCACTTTCTCTCCACCGTTTCCAATTTTGAAGGCATATTCGTGCTCCTTGAGGGAGGGAATTTTTGGTGAGCACTTGTGCTTCTTGAGAGAGCTTATCATTATATATTTATGATTGTAATAGATTCATATCCTCTGTTATTGATATTCAGAAAGTCTCAGGTCGAAATACCCACTGGTTGTATGCAAAACTATTGATTAATGAGCAAACACTGTCCATTTCCCTAATGCATTGATGTATGACACTATAATGTTGATTATTTCAAATGGATGGATGATTCTTTGATATATTTGTGATCAATATACTACCATGGATGTCTTATACAATTTTCATGTACTGTACTTGAGCATTTGAAGCATTTTTACTCAGTTTAGTTGTATTGGGAGGTGAAATAGTGCCATTTCCCCAAGGGTCGAATTGGGGGTTTTTGCTATTGAATGTGAGAGAGTTAGAACAGTAGTAAAAATCAATTAATGGTGCATATGAGACCTTAATCACATACTTAACACATTATATACCTCTGTTCATAAATTTGTGGGAGTTTGGAGGCATTTGGAAGGCCATTTGCAGTGTTACCCGGGGGGGATTTGATGCACAAATTACTAGTCAAAACTACATATATTGATCAGAATACAAAACAAGTTTGCATCAGTATTTGGAGGGCCATAAAACATCCCTGAACCTGATATTCAAGTCTAATTACCATTCATACACTCCTACAGAATATTTGGGAGCATTTGGGTTGATTTGGAGGTCAAAATAGTAAAACTAGTCAAAGGTCGAAATTGGGAAAAAAAGTGAAAAATTGGGCATTTTAATAAAATTTGAAAAAGGGATATTACACCTTCCACAGCATCCGCGGGATCCATAGTCCTGCAAGTTACTGATTTTCAATTGGCAACTGGGAACATAGGTGTTGGTATGTACCCTTCATTGATGGGAACTTATAGTTTTCTTGCACCTGTGAACTTCATCGGAACCATTTCCGACGATGTGTCTCCTCCTTTGCATAGTATGCCATTCCAAACTTACTATTTTAATGATCGATGGAATTTACCATCCACGAGTTCTACGTCTGGAGACATTACGCACGTCGAGATGTCTATGCCACTGTCTGCTGCTGAGCTTGCTTACCAACATATTCAACAAGCCACTGCAGAACCAGATCTCTCTTCTTCCCAGACAATCGAGGAAGATCCCGTTACGCTGCCGGTTTGGGCAGCCAACTCATCTTGTTCACACAACTGACTTGATGATACTTTGCCTTCTAATGAAGCTATTATGGAGGCCATGTGTCGTAGTGAGAAGCCTGGGAGGATATTCACCATCGCTCTTATTTCCTTCCGAACCTCGAGCTTGCCGAACAAAAAGAGTTTAGGATGACTCTAGCAGAGATGGTTGGTCACGTTGTGGCTCTTTTAGGGTCGCATGATATTTTTGTGGAGGGGAATATGGCCAATATTTCCCCAACTATGTCAATCAACATCTCTCGTACTCCTAGAAAAGTGGAGAATGTCTACATCGATGCCGATTGCACTCCTGAGGAGATTGCTATTTACACTGATTTGTTTACAGAACTCCGG
Organism: Larix kaempferi; assembly: GCA_027924585.1. Classification (NCBI taxonomy): domain Eukaryota; kingdom Viridiplantae; phylum Streptophyta; class Pinopsida; order Pinales; family Pinaceae; genus Larix; species Larix kaempferi. Next base: position 1,132,478 of record BSBM01001023.1, read on the forward strand.
GAAGCTTTTGCCTGGTCATATGAGGAGATTCCAGGAATAGACCCCTCATTGTTGAACATGAGATTAGAACGTATCCCAATGCTAAACCGGTTTGACAACGCCTACGTGCTGTGAACCCTAGGAAGGTAGCTGCTATCAAGGCAGAGGTGGATAAACTGCTCAAAGCTGGTTTCATCTACCCCTTTCCCCTTACCGAATGGGTGTCAAATCCCATTCCTATGGATGAGAAGCAGGGAATGATCCGTGTATGCACTAATTTTAGAGATTTGAACTATGCATGTCCGAAAGACAACTTCCCCATGCCATTCATTGATCAGATCTTGGATGCTTGTGTGGGAAGTGAGATTTTTTCATTCATGGATGACATTTCAGGCTACAATCAGATTCAAATCAAACCCGAGGACCAACATAAGACAACTTTCATTTGTCCTTAGGGGACGTTTTCATATCAGAAAATTCCTTTTGGCCTTAAAAATGCCGGAGCTACATTTCAGCGTGTCATGACCTACTCCTTTCACGATCTTAAAAATATTATGGAGGTTTTCTTGGATGATCTGGCCGGCCATTCTCACAAGAGAGTGGACCACCCAAAGCACCTCCGCCTGATTCTCGAACGATGTATACGCTACAAGATTCGATTGAATCCTAATAAGTGCATCTTTGTTGTAAGGACAGGTCACCTTCTGGGCTTAATAGTTTCGAAAGAGGGTATTAGAGTCGATCCTCTCAAAGTTGAGGCAATACTTCGGTTGCCTCCTCCGTGCAACTTGTTACAACTTCAAAGCCTCCAAGGGAGAGCTACTTTTCTCCGTCGATTTGTAGTCAATTATGCTAATCTTACCAAAGGTTTCGCGCGCTTATTGAAGAAAGACACACCTTTTATCTGGGATGAGCGAGCCCAACAGTCTTTCGATGCCCTTAAGAAAGATTTGGTATCGGCCCATGTGCTTAGTCCACCAGACTTCGCGCGAGATTTTATCCTTTATGTGGCTGCGTCTCAAGAGACGTTTGGCATGGTCTTAGTTCAGGTTGATGATGCGCTCGTCGAGCATGTTATCTATTACCTTAGTTGAAATCTAGCAAACGCTGAACTGAGATATACTCACGTAGAAAAGCTGGCACTTGCGACTGTCCATGCAGTCCAGCGGTTACGACATTACATTTTGCTTAGAACTACCACAATTGTAGCGCATACCAATCCGTTTCAATTCGTGCTATCATGACGCCTTATAGGGGGGAAGTATAATAAATGGATTGTGATCCTTCAGGAATTCGATCTTGATTTTGCTTCGGCAAAATTGGTGAAATCGTTGGTGTTCGCTGAGCTTATGTCAGACCTTCCGAGACTTGATGAGGATGTCATTCATGAAGATTCCTTTGTGGATGAGCACTTATTTCTTATCTCGTCCGAAGACCCTTGGTATGGGGATGTCATTGTATATCTCCAAATTTTGAATTTTCCTCCGCAGTATTCACGAGACGAGCAACAGCATGTGAAACATCATGCTAAATATTATACTATTGTCGGTGACACTTTGTATCGCCAAGGAAATGATTTTATCCTCTGTCGTTGCTTAACTCACGAAGAAGCAGAGCAGGTGCTTAATGATTTCCATGCATGGGCGTGTGGCGGTCACTTATCCGGGCTTGCTACAGCCCAACGTATTATGCGAGATGGTTACTTTTGGCCTTCAATCTTTAAATATTGTATTAACGCTGTGAAGAGATGCCACCCTTGCCAGGTGTTCTCTCAGAATATACACTCACATCCAGCACCCCTTCATCCGGTCGTCACCATCAGTCCCTTCACCATGTGGGGGTGGATTTCATGGATTTCGAACCAGTTTCGGCAAGGGGGCATCACCATATTATAGTGGCCATGGACTACTTTTCCAAATGGGCTGAGTCCATGCCTACCATAAAATCCGATGGTGCTACAGCAGCCCATTTCGTGTTCAATCAAATTATCACTTGGCTCGGTATCCCGAAAGAGATTGTCACTGACCATGGCAGTCACTTTCAGAACAAGATGATGTAGGATTTGTCTCTCAATCTTGGGTTTCGTTAAGAACACTTGTCTTCTTATTATCCCCAAGCGAATGGTCAAGTTGAAGTAGTTAATAAGTATTTGAAGACCATTCTCCAACGTACCATCCAACAAAGCAAGAACAATTGGCACATCATGTTATATCCTACTTTGTGGGCGTATCGAACCGTAGTCAAGACTGCCACCAGGTTCTCACCATTTCAGTTAGTACATGGTGTGGAGTCGATTTTACCGGTTGAATGTGAAATCCCTTCCCTTAATTGGCCATAGAGCTCCTCCCTGATAAGACAGGTATTGAGCAACGTTTAATCCACCTTGAGCAGCTTGATGAGCAACGTCGAGATGCCACTGTGGCTATAGATGCCAACAAACATTGTGTCAAGGTTCAGTATGATAGGTCTGTACGTCCCCGGCAGTATGCTAAAGGTGACTTGGTTCTCTTATATGACCAAGCTAAAGAACCCATGGGGGCAGGCAAGTTTAACACCATGTGGCACGGTCCTTACATTGTGAGGCATGTCCTAGAAAAAGGATCCTATGAGTTGGAAGACTATGAGGGGACTGTCTTGAACGAGCCTAGAAATGGGCTCTACCTCAAGCGGTATTACGCTTGAACCTCTGGTTCAAGCTAATACTTTTGTATACTACTGTATAGTTACTTCTGTACATAGTTTAGCTTTATTTTGGTTTTTTGGGTCTGCTGATTTGCTTCCGTTTGATTGACAAATGTCAGTAGAATCTCCTACGTTCTTATGGTTCACAGATGGTGCTAGCCGTCATACGCAGTAGCTTGCTTCTGCTTCCTGGGTTATTTTCTCACCTGACCACCTAGTTGTGTCTTCAGGAGGTGCTTGTCTCAGTCCTACATCTAACAGTGTGGCCGAGTATAGTGTCATGATCAAACTACTTCGGGATGCTATTTCACATGGTATCCAGTCTTTAGAAGTCTGCCTGGATTCACAACTAGTTGTGTCTCAGTTGAATGGTCAGTACCGTGTGAGGGATCCTATGTTAGTACGGAAATTCCTAAGGGTAAGGCTCTTGGAATGAAATTTTGTTTCAATTACATACATACATGTTCCGAGAAGTGTTAATCATATATCTGATGCATACACTAACTATGTATTAGATTGGCATTTTCCACATTCAACATGAAGCACACAAAGAAAAGAAGACATTCACACATTTGTACATACACACATATAGTAGAACTGGAGAACCAAAGATTTTATAAATAATATGTCTAAAATGGTAGTATTATGATACAAAACTGGAGCCTGTAGCCCTCAAAAATATACATATCGATACAAATATGAGATCCTGAGATATCTACTCCCTACGAGGAGGCCTAGCTATCGCCCCGATAGGATGTGTCTCATAGAAGTACTATACTGCATTTGTTATCCGCTACAGCAGTCGTACCCAGTTACCCGGCACCGCAAATACCTAGCGCTGCATAGCCTTTGGTAGCTGCGCCACCTCTACCTGTGGTACCTTGGTAGTCATCCATGATGTGTTGGACTGCAGAGTCTATAGTGTCCTCTCTGCTGCAGCACCTGCCATCTCATCACCCCTACCCCGACGACGATGTCTCGGGAAGCCATCGGGTCTCATTGGGCCCTTGTCTGCGAGCAAACAGTCAAACATTAATACATGGTACTACCCCCAAAGAGATTTTTGCATTTACATCTATAATAAAAAATATATAAAAGTTTAATACACATAAAAACCTTAAAAATAGTACTCACCAATGTCTCCGAACACTGCATCTAGTGGGAGCAGCAGGTCCCGGTTCTGTCGGAAGTCTATCCCTGCATAAGGGTAGTCATCTATCGTTATGACCTGTCGATCCCACTAGTGAAAGAAATCCTCTGTATATGGTGATGCTTGATGTCCACCACCCTGTCATGTCAAGAAATCAGCCCACTAGGTCATGGCTGGGTAACGGAGACTATGAGGAGGGACCTCAATCCTCGGACTTAGCCCCGGAACCCGCTCGAAGAAGAAGCTGCACAAAATACTGCCATACTTGAAATTTTTCGCATCCCCCTGCTTGCACTCTGTCAGTTGGGTCTTCATGGACCCTAGTAGCGTAGTACACCAGTCAAATATCATAGGTTGCTTGCACTGTGATGCATAGAAAATAAATGGCCTTGATGCTTGGTGAAGAGCTTTGGATCCAGTGATCCGCACTAAAGTTTCCACGACAACCTTCATGCTCAGGTTGACTATGGCTCGGATGGGCACCTGACTTCCCACTACCCGAGTATTTGGAACACAATATCTCTCTATGTAGTCGGGGATGGTGATCCCACCACCCACAATCCGAGATCAAAGGCTAGTCACCTCACCTTGGCGGGACAAACTTGTGATGAAATAGATATCTTCCACCTCCAGGGAAAGTATTTGCCCGTCTAGGTTGAAGTTTTGTGCATCAACATCCCAATAGTCTATCAAACAATGGAGCAATAGGTTTTGGGCCCTCAAACCCTTTATTCTCCATAACTGTATAAAACACATGCTTGAAATGCTTGTTGTGCACGCATATCGTTACGAACAACCTCATCTACTAGGTCATCTTCCCTCTCCCTCCACTCTAGAACCATCCTAGAGTGAGGAAAAACAAAGATTTTAGTCAATTTCCTTTGCAAAATCAACTTCACGGACGTACCCACGGGAAAATTTGCATACAATGGCGGGTACCCATGGTCAACCTGTGCGTTGACTACGAGTATGATGCCCTACTTGCAACCCGCATAGTAGTAGCCCGCGGGTAGCGCCGAAGCCATTTAGGGCTTGGCTAAACTAAAAATCCAACCACTGAAATTTGAAATAAAAACATTGAAATGGAAGATGGGGATGAGATTACCAACCTGCTCTTGACGGTTTGATGATCGGACGCCTATAGCTCCCAAAATCAGCAACTAAACGTTGAGGTGAAAACTAACCACAAAGCTCCAAATGGGTGAATAGTAAAAATGAATTGTAAATTGTAAATTTTTGTTACTATTTATAATTTTCAAGACCCACTTGTCTATAGTTTTCACCATTTAATGCTGTTATGGACTAATATAATGTCTTGGGGTAGCATTTTTTGACCAGATGTCTTTGACGAAAGTTGTTTCCGAATATTTCACACTTACGGCAGGTACGTTTCACACCTAGCATATAGGTTAGATGTCATTTTCACATGCATTATGCAATTGACCTTTTGACCACTTTCACAAAACCTAGGTGAAAACCCACTTCTTAACTGACATGGAACCTTCACACTGCTATAGAAGTTTTGTTATCTGGCGGTAGGGATTTTTCGAACATGGGTACCCTAGTTAGAACCCCTTTGTGCATTCTGGTGCCCATGCCATTGTTTGTCCTTAGGATTGGGAGTCCTTTGTAGTCACACCATGACATTGCGATAAAGACTCATACTCTACTTTGTCTTATGTTGGCCATCTCCCTTAAGGACTCCCCTCATTTATATCATGTTGTGATTGCATTACATCATCCTGCTTACCGCTTGATCCTTGTGCCGGCTCTCGCTTACTCAGTTGTTAGCCTAGTTCCTGAGCACTTTTTCATGTCGAGCCTTGCAGAGCTTCCATTTGTCCTTCACAATTTGATGACCTTTTGACCCTGAGGGAACACACCCCCGGGTGTCCACATCCTGCATACGCTTCCTTGCATTGATCATAGGTATGTTCCACTGCTTGGGACTAGTCTGCTTGCTCTTTAACACTCGTTTCCTCACTTGTTGTACTATAAGCAATTTTATTCTTTTTCAAGCTTTTCCCAAATATGAAAAAGACCAAAAAAAAAATCAAATATTCCAAAAAGCCGGACGGGATTATGGTTACTACTTCTAGTTGGCATCTGTTGTGTCGCCTTTGAACAAAGCATTCATTCCACTGCGTACATTATGAGTCGGGACTATAGTTGGACCTTAGGAGCTATTCTTGTTTCTTAGTTTTCTCCACTGATTGGTTAAGCTTCCAGTCATTATGGAGCCTGTTGGTTTGGTTTTGCAACCAAGCTTAGTGCAATGGGCACCTACTAACTAGTAGCAGCAGTTTCAATAGAAATAAATAACAAACTAATCTAAACTATATTAAACATGGATCTATGTGAAGTAAATAAACAAACAATGGAAATATTATGGAAAACAAGAACAAGAAATAGAATAAAGAATAACTTTGTATTAAGAATAAGGGCAAGCAAGTGCTTGCAATGGTAATACGTCCAAGTGGTGAAGATTGTTGAGTAGCTCCAAGGGTGAGCAGCTCCAAACTCCAAAGGTCCCTTCTCCAAGGTAGCTACAATGGCCAAAAGCTCATGGGAGATTTTGGCAGCATGAGGATAGGATGATGGATGGATCGAAAGTGAGGAGCCCCTACCACCTTTTTATAGTTTTTGGTGGTGGGGAATACCATTATGGTTTTGAGGAAACCAATGGTATTGACCAACATGGTTTAGGTACATTTTCCCTCCTTTTTTCTTTTTTGAATATTTTGAATATTTTTATTCCCTTTTTAATCTTTTTGGGAATTTTGGACCCTTTTTGAGGGTTTTTTATACTTTTTGAGGAAAAATAATAATTTTGAGTGGGAAAAGGGGTGTATTAAGGTCTTTTGGTGACCTTTTGGTGGCTTTAGAGGCTCAAATGGTGGAAAAGTGGACAAATGGGTCATGTGAATAAGGGAATGATCTAGTGAGCACTTTTTAGGTGTTAACAGATTGCCCCCTGATGTGTGAGGGCAGGAGCTCATCGTATGGCCGATAGACATCATAGTTCTTTTGTCTTTGTTCTGGGGTTTGGGGAGGAGAAGAGACCGATTGGAGACTGGATCCACGGCCCTTGGAAGCTGAAAAAAAAACAATATTACAAGGCCTCAATATGAATGAGGAATAATCTCTGATAATGGACGAGGCGGGCATACCCATGCTCGTATCAAGACATATATATAACAATTAGTCCCAAGAAGGGGGACCTGAAAAAATACATAAAAAATATACTGGTACATCATAATTGTCCAGAGGGGACATTATTTTGGGATGTACTCATGATCATAACATGAATGATCTCAATAACTGATACACTGGAATGAGTAATGAACTGCTGAAACTGAAGGTGTCCAACATCTGTAGGGACGCAATGACTGTAAGCCATCTCTGGGAAGTATATGTAACTGTATACTCGAGGGAGTATAAAACTGAGGTACATCTGAATACTGTCGCCATGCGGAACCCGGATATCTATAGAAAAAATTGTAACTGGTTGTTTCCATAAGTAGACTCTCGAATGTGGAAGAGTCGGGTGGTATCCGGGGTCTTCGACTGATAACTGAAAGGACCAATACCCTATGTGAGTCTCAACGATGCGATCAAGGTGTTGAAGTCGAGCATGTGAGAAACAACCATTTGGAGAAGCACTAAGGACTCTTCTCGAAATGATTCGTAGGCACTCATCATAAATGGTGATGAGTCCAAGACACAGGGACCTCTAGGTCTATCCTCTGGAATAAATTTGGTTGTCATTGACTAGGGAGACCAGCAACTGACAAGGCAATGATGTTTCCTTGATAGGAGCGCGAGGTGTAGAACTGAAGTGTGGTAGTACTGATGGTAGGATTGACGTACTTGTGGGGATGGGAAGTAACTGGGGTCATATAGTGGGTAGACTCAAACTTCCTTTGTTCAGAGCATGATGACATGGTTGACCTGGCAGCGTAGGGAACTGACTTGTAGGTGCGGGGATCATAGCTTTTAGGGACTGAAGGGTATGTATTAACTGAGGGGACGAGCTGATGGGTGTTGTTGAGGGGTTCTCAGGGTGACATACTACAGAATACTCTGAACACAGGCGACCAAAATGGGGAAGCTGCCATATGAGTAGAAGTGATCTGTTGTGGCGCCAAGAAGCACCATTGGGTCCTTCTTCATAGTTTTAATGAGCTCCAAGAAGGGATAAAAGTGTGCTCTGAAATGGTACTGTCCTGTGGATTTTGTGAGCCCAGGACTGTTCGTGCTCATTGGTGCTTTCATTTTTAAGGAGTCTGAAAACGATAAGAAGACTCTGCAGTGGTTGTGAGTACTGTCCTGTTGGTTTTACGAGCCCAGGATGGTGATTGCTCGTGGTCGCTTTCATGTTTAGAGAGTATGAAAGCGGTAAGGGGACTCCATTGGTGTTCTTTTTCGTAAGTTAGTCTCCAAGGCCCGAAAAAGCATAAAATGATGCAAATGGAGAACTCTTCTAGCCGATGTGACTAGAGTATTCCTTTTTCGTAATTAGTCTACAAGGTCCGGAAAAGGGGTAAACTTATACCAGGTAGACGCCCTTTCAGATACGTTTAGCGAGCATGAAAGGAAGCAAGGTTGCTCGGCAATATTTTCATTGTTTTAGGAGTCAGAAAAGAGCTAAATAGAAAACTCCCTAAGTGCCTTTTTCGTAAAAGGGATTGTTCAGCCCGAAAAAGGGGTAAAATTATACCGAACAAAAAGGGATTGATGATAGAAAGAAAGGGTCTCAAGCATCATCATGAGTGCGGAAAACTGAATCCGGTGACATAAAGATTGTCAAAAAGGGGAAACGGCCAATGTGGCACGCAAACCGAGGCGATGAGGGGTCATGGGAAAAATTCCCAAAAAATCTGGAGGTGAGAGTGAGAAATGATCTCATGCATCATCACGAGCGTGGAAAACTGGATCCGGCAATATAAGACTCGTCAAAAATGGATGATGGCCGATGTGGCACGCAAACCGAGGTGACGAGGGGACAAAAAAATGGTCAAAAAATGGACCTGGTGAAAACAAGAAAAGGAAAGAATTGTCATGAAGTTCAGTAATGGACGGTGGTGTCTATCCAGTTTACTATGGGTAAAATCGCTTGAGGTACAACCCGTTGCGTGGATTGCGGAGGGGTTTGCCTTCTGAGTCGGTCAGAATGTATGCCCCCTGTCCGAGGCAAGTGTGTATAATATATGGACCTTGCCACATGGACACAAGCTTTCCTTTCCCACTTTTGTCATGAGCCTGATCGTAGGCGAGGACAAGGTCCCCTTCAGAAAAATTTCTTGGGTGGACATGTTTATCATAATTCAATTTGGATCGGTTCTTGGCTGCTTCCATGGTTTGGAGGGCCGTGTGCCGATCTTCATCGGCCTGCTCCAGGAGTAGTAAGCGTTGCTCAATTGGGGCAGTTTCCGGTAGGAGTTCAACGGCCATATGTAGGGTTGGAATCTGGCACTCAATGGGGAGGACGGATTCGACACCGTGAACTAAGTGGAAAGGGGTAAAATCCGTGGCGGTTTTAGTTGATGTGCGGTATGCCCATAGTGCTGGGAAGAGCATGTGGTGCCAATTTGATTTGTGTTTGTCTACAGTGCGCTGGAGGATGGTTTTCAAAATTTTGTTGATTGCTTCGACTTGGCCGTTTCCTTGGGGGTAGTAAGCAGAGGAGAAATGGTGTTCAAATTTTAGTAAGGTTGATAGTTCTCTCCAGACGGCGTCTTCGAAGTGAGAGCCGTGGTCTGAGACGAGTTGCTTTGGCACTCCAAAACGAGCGATAACATGGTTGAGAAAAAACAGTGCTGCGGTGTCGGCCTTGCAATTGTATGTTGGCATGGCCTCCGCCCACTTGGTGAAATAATCTACGGCCACAATAATGTGTTTGTGACTGCCGGCTGACGTGGGATTGCAATCGAGGAAGTCAATGGCCCATTTGTAGAATGGTCCGGCAGTGACGACTGGATGAAGGGGGGCGGGTGGGGTTCTTACTTTGGGGGCAAAAAGTTGGCAGTTTTGACAGTGTTTGACTGCGGTGATGCAATCAGTAAATAATGACGGCCAAAAGTAACCTGTGCGAATGATCTTTTGGGCGGTGGCCATGCCGGAGAAATGGCCTCCGCAGGCACTGCTGTGGCAATCATTAAGGACCTGTTTTGCCTCACTATGGGATAAGAAACGTCGTAAGATGGTATCAACGCCATGTCGATAAAGTACATCCCCTAACAAGAGGTATCGGGGAGCGTGGTGTTGTATACGACGGCGTCCGTCACGATCGATGTGGGGTCAAAATTTTTGCGTGCGGAGGTAAATTAAGATGTCACCGTACCATGGGTCGTCAGACGAAATGATGAAGATGTGATCGTCAATCAGATCCGTTTGGATGGCGGGTGATGACGAAGAGGATGGGAGGTCAGTGATGAGATGGGCCAGTGCGAGGGCTTTGGTGCTCTTGGGAGTTTTGAAAGTGAGGTCATATTCCTGGAGGATAATGACCCATTTAGCAACACGACCTTGTAGGAGCCGCCGGTTTAAGAGATAGACCATAGGGTTGGAGTCGGCGACAACTGTGGTATGACTGAGCAGAATGTAGTGTCGCAATTTTTGGACGGAAAAGACTACAGCTAGGGCTAATCTTTCCTCGTATGGGTAACATAGGGGTGGGCCAGACAAGTTCTGGCTGACGTAATAAATGACATGCTCTTGGTGAGAGGCATCTTCTTGGACCAAGACTCCGGACACGGCATGTTCGGATGCCGAGACATAAAGAATGAAGTCCTGGGAGAAATCCGGAGGGGAGATCAAGGGGGCTTGTGTGAGAGCTTTCTTGAGGGCGTCAAATGCTGTGTCTGCTTGCTCATCCCAAACAAAGGGTATGTGGGTACGAAGTAGGCGTAAGAATCCATGAACTTTGGTGGCGTAATCAGGAACGAAGCGACGAAGGAAATTGGACCGCCCCTGCAGACTTTGGAGTTGCCGAAGCGTGCGCGGAGAGGGAAGGTCTAAGATTGCTTTGACTTTCAGGGGATCAACAGTAATTCCATTCTGGGAAACAATGAAACCCAACAACCGGCCTGCCGGAACGCAAAAGACACACTTGTGTGGGTTCATGCGGATTTTCTATTTGCAACAACGCAGGAAAACTTGCCGGAGGTCGTTAAGGTGGTCTGATCGTTTCCGGGAACAAGCTGTAAGGTCATCAAGATAGACCAGCAGGATATGGACCAAGTCGTGAAAACAATAGGTCATGGCCCGCTGGAAGGTGGCACCAGCATTTTTGAGGCCGAAAGGCATGACACGATAGGCAAAGGTGCCCCATGGGGTGGTAAAGGCAGTCTTGTACTGATCCTCCTTACGGATCTGAATCTGGTTGTATCCGAAAAAATCGTCCATGAAAGATAGGACTTCATGTCCCGCACACGCATCAATGAGTTGGTCAATGAATGGCGTGGGGAAATTGTCTTTGGGACAAGCGCGGTTTAAATCACGGAAGTTAGTGCATACTCTAAGGGTGCCTTGTTTTTTGTTGACGGGAACGGGGTTTGAAACCCAGGTGGTATAAGCAATAGGATAAATGAATCCTGCTTTGTGAAGTTTCTCAATCTCGGCTTTAACAGCGGGGAGCTTGGAAGGATGAATGGGTCGCTGTTTCTAACGAACGGGGGGAACATCGGGCCATCTGTCAATGTGGTGCTCTATAGCGGGGTCAAGACCAGGCATTTCGGTATAGGACCAGGCGAAGACATCACGGAATTCTTGGAAAAAAAATTTGTATTCCTGAGTTTCCGCTTGAGTGCAAGATGCACCCAGCGAGATGAGCTCAGGTTTCCTAGGTGTGGTGGAAATGTCAATTTTTATAATGGGGGAAATGTTTGACATGTTCCGTTCTTCGAAGGAATCCAATGCTGGGATGGTGTCCTTGAACCAATTGACCTTAGTGGGTATGAAATCTTTCGATTCGACCGATAGCTGATTAGATGCGGTGGATGTAGACGCCTCTCGGAGGAAGTATGAGCGATGATGCATATCATCCCAAGGGTAGTCGGGTGCAGTGAGTGTTTCCAAAATTTTCTCATTAGTATGGAAGTAGTCAGACCATAAATCAAGGGGTTCTTGTTTGAAAGTGGTTGAAATCATATAGATGGTATTGATTTCTTCCAAAGCGGATGATTTCGGAGGGTAGATCTCCTCAATTGTGGGGGGCGTTGTCTCAAGGTCCAAATTATTCATCTCGTAGAGAGCTGCTCTATAATCTGGGATATCAGGACAGTAATGTGAGTAGTGGCCATAAATACCGCATATCGCACAAGGGTGGTTGGTACGCAGTGATTTGTCACGAGTCTTGGGGTTTGAGTCGATTTTGATAACCGGGATGTTGGGGTCGTCGTCAAGCATTTGCATGTGTTCCTGTAATGCAGGTAACTGTGGACATTGATGAGTTGGATGGCCTAACTCATCACACAACGAGCATTTAGGAGGAGCATGAAACACGGGGGGAGTTTTAACTGCTTTGGGTGGGGGTACTGTAGTGTATGGTTTTGGGCCTCTGCCCCCAGTGGGCCTGATGAGAGGAGGGGGATTCACAGATGACGAAGGGGTAGTGATACCGGGAGGTGGTTGAGTAGAAGTGACAATGGGTTGCACTAGTTGTAGGATGACATTTGGTGTCGGCGGGGGAACGGGAGGCGAAATATACCACACGGGTAATCCCAATGTTAACCCGGGGAGACTAAGGGTAGCCATAACCGGAGCGCTTACTACGCCTGAGGGAGGAAATAGAAAGGAGATTGTGTGGATGGGTGTAACACCAATGTGACTAGGGACCAATGGTGGTTTAGGTAACAAGGATGGTTCATTGTTGGGTGTTTGTGTATTATGAAAAAGAGTACAGAGGTTAGCGACGTGGGTCTCCGGTGACGGTGGTGGAATAGATTGGAATGTAGAAGTCATCGGCGCGTCAGAGTAAAGTCTGGGTCTCACGGAGGAAACAAACGAGGTAGTTGCACCACAAACAGGTTGTTCAACCATAGGGAGAACATTTTCAGGTGCAGTGGGGCCCTTGGGATCGTAATAGGTGAGTTGGTCGACCTTGACCACGCGTCCGTCATGAGGGAACATCATGGTACGAAAAACGGATGAGGCAATAGCCCACATGGCATACATGTAGCTGCGGCCAAGTAAGAGGTTATAGTCAAGTTGGGCATTGATGACCTCTATGTCGATGAGCACGGTTTTACCAGCCAGCTGGACGGGGACATTAGCTAAGAGACCTTGGGGTTGAGCCGAACGGCCGTCGTAGGCTCGCAACGCAGTGGTGGACTATTGGAGAGTAGGGAATCCCAACTTCTGCCAAACGAATGTGGACATAACGCATGTAGAGGCACCTTCGTTGATAATGCACCGATGGATGACCAGATTCCGAACAGAAACAGAAACTTGGAATGTTAAAGTGGAAGGTAAGCGTGGTTCGGACTGGTCTGAATCGAATGCCATCAGTTATGAATCATTGGGGTCAATAGCGCCAATGGCAGAGAGCAAAGTCTTGCGCTGTGAAGGACAGATTTTTAAGACTTCTAAAGCAGACATTGCTGCGGGAGACTGGGATAAGTCATCTACAATGCTGTAGTTTGATGCAGCACGAGCATTGGGATTATTGTTGATGCGATGAAGTGGGAAGCGAGGTGCTTTAGAAGCGCCATCGAGTGGAGCCGGAGGTATACGTAACGTTTGATCTGTGGGATGAACGTTAGTGTTCTTGTCGGTGGGAGGGGCTTTAGGGGTGGATCCATATTGGTTCCGGCAGGTTTGGAGGTTGGCATCTGCGGATGACATCATTAGCAAGTGGTGGGTATCTGAATCAAACATGGATTGATCAGGAGCGGCATAAGTGATTTGTTGTGGTGGCGCGTTGCCCTGAGGGGGAGCTAACGGTTGAGTGTTCACTACGCCTTGGGTTGGAAAGGGGTTTTGCAGCACCAAAGGTTGATGTTGAGGTGGTGGAGGGTTGGGTGGTGCCTGAAGAGCCGCTTGCCCTTGACGATGGGCATCGTCAGTCCAAAGTTGCCGAGCTCACTCCAAATGTGGGCAAGCATGTGTGTAATGGCCATAGACCCCGCATATAGAACAAGGGTGGTTTGTTCTGAGGTTATTGTTTTTAGACTGCTTGGGATGACGATCCGGATTCTGGTTGGGAGGAGCAGCATTGTTATTATGTGGAGGATTGGGAGGTGGAAAACCTTGATGTTGCTGTTGGTTGTTGTCGCGGTTACGTCCTCTTCCACGGTTTTGTTGTCCACCTTGGTTGCGCTGGTTGTTTTGATGTTGGGGATAATTGTGTTGTGTGTACACTTTCCCTTGAGCAGCGGGAGGATTTTGGTTTGCCGCAGGTGCGGGAGCAGGTTGCGGTGGATAATAAGCTGGTGGGGCTGGAGGTGGTCCAGTTACCTGCTGGGATTGTTGGTAACCCTGAGCTATTGGAGGTATTGGGTTAGCTGATGCAGCTTGTTGTGGGTAATACATTGGTTGAGGTGCGGCTGGGGGGGTGTATGCGGGTGGTGCATGACCAAAGCATTGAGGTGGACATGAGGGTCCGTGGGTATGGTGGTGATGTGCCATGGGAGCATATGAATTGGTTGCTCCAGATTGAGATGTAGCCTGTGAAAGGTCGGGGCCATGGCTAGGATGTGCAATGGAAAAGGGTTGGGGATGCGAGGCAATACGACCAATGATGCCATCTGCGGCATGGGATGCCCCCGTTGCATCGTGTTGGGATGAATCGCCCCGAGGGGCATCTGGGATAATGGTATACAGATAACCCGACTGGGCGTAAATGAGGTCAAATTGTTGGGCTTTGAGGATGGCCTCTTCTTCAGACTGGGGTCGTTCGGATGCCACATCCTTGGCAATGAGAGGGAGGAGGGATTTTAGAAACCAATCTAAGAAGATACGGTCGTCTAACTTGATTTTGCAAAGGCTTCGGCATTGATGCCACTCATGAATGTGGTCAGTGATGTGGGTGGCCGTGTTCTGTCTGCAAGACAGTAGGATCTCGACTCCCACATCATAGCAGACAGGTAACTGAAAGAACTACAGCAAGGTCGAGGCAAGGGAGGTAAAGGTGGCATGGGTCCCATGGGGCTGCTCGATATACCACTTAGCTGTAGAGCTAGTGAAGGTGCGCTGTAACAGACGGAGGCGGACAGAGTCATCCACTATGGAGTTGGAGGAACACCATAGATGGAAGGACATAATATGGTTCTGGGGGTCCTCACCTGCCTTGCCCTCAAACTTAGGGATGTCGGAGGGGAGTTTGGTGGGCATGTGAGGCCATGCAGGGTCATGTCTGATAGGATCGTTGGTTAGCCTGGCTAAGTCTGGTAAGTTCAGACTCGCCATGTAAGGTAAACTAGCAGATGGATGTGGCGTAATGACTGGGACATGACTATTCATGGTGGCATGATGTAGTGGTCCAGTAGCCCCTAAGGGTATGCTAGGTATTGAAGATATGTGTCCTCAAATTGCTGTGGTTTGGTATGGGCCAGCGTTTCCAAGTGCAACATGGGTTACACCGGGGTTAGGAATAGTAGTAGGGATTCCTGGGATTTGGGTTGTGGTAATGAGAAGGGGTGTGACCCCTATGTTTGGCATACCCATAATAGGAGGTAGTCCTGTGTTGGGCATTCCTAAAGGTGTAGTGTCCCCCATATTAGGCATACCTAGGCAGGTGGTTGTTGCCATGGATGGCACCACAGTAGAAGGGTTTGTGGATGTATCTCCTATGGTACTGGTAAAAAGTGGGTCGAATTGTGTTTCAGCCATAAGGTTGGTTGGGAATAACGCAGTAGAGTTTTCGAATTCTACCTCAAAATCAGATGTGAAGTGAGGCGTGTCAGAATCGGATGACTGTATGTTTGGCCGTTGACGTGTCGAGTCAAGGGATAAGGCTCGACATCAGTGACGTGGAGAGCCAAGTAGACTGAACTCTGGGGGTTCGCCCTGAAGACGACGAGATCGTCTAAAATTCTCAATGGTGAGAAAAATGTTTTTTGTGTAAAAATCTTCAGTGTAAGATGGTAATGTATAAAAAACTCGAAACCCTAATGCAACCAAGGGTGCAAAAAGGGGAGTGAAAATAAAGGCTCTTAGGCCAAAAAAATCAACCTCAAAAAGGCACTTATTATAGCAGCTGTGCTATAATAAGTGGAGGGATGCAACAAAAATGGTCAGAGTACCAATAGTCAAATAGCTTCTGGAAAAAAGAGGTGCTACTAGACCAAAGGTGGATTGTATCATGCAAACACCTAACTAGAAGTATTGTGAGTCAACAAATGATATTCTATGCAAGGTGATGAAATCCAAGTCAGACAATATTGAGTGTTGAATCAATGGCTAGATATCCCCCTACCGAGAGGGACACCGGGTAATCAATCCTAAAGAATGGCAACTAGGATACTCCGCTCATGACATGTTCAGAAAAGGTAAATCTGCAGTTTGGTCCTTTTACCGCAATACCCCCATACAGGGATATCCCGAGAACTGCGAATGGTAGCCTTCGGTTACTGAATGGACTTCGGTATTCCACTCAGGCTTCCGGAACCATCCTCGTGACTTCAACCCTCCTAGGGGAGAGGCCCTCTGATAAACTGGTTATGACCGTGCCAAAAAATACTAGGAGATTTTGGTTCCCTAATGGACAACAGCTATGTCTCAAATGTAATAACTGAGGGGTGTTATTGGAACACCTATCCCCTCAATTCTACCTAGCTACAAAGTTCTTTTAAGTGCTCCCCAAGTGGGGTTAAAAGTTGGTTGAAGTTAGGGTAAATTTTAAGGCTCAGTTTAAATTATGTGTTTGGGTGGGTGCACGTGTGGTATTTTAAATTGAAATTAAATGCTTTCCAAAAACTATTCAAAAAACAAAGGATCTTTGAAATAAGAAAGCAAATAATATGAATTCTTCAAGAAATAAATGGATTTCTTTTAAAATTTGCTATGGGCAAAATATCAAGGAAGTAAACAGTAAAACTTTTATCTAGATAAAATGCAAATAAATCCTTCTTTCAATTTCTGAAAATTTTTAAAAAGATTTTTTAAAGGAGCATTCTAAATAGTAAATTATTTCTATGGCTGTAAAAAATGCAGGAATTTTAATACTGTAAAATGTGCTAAATGGGTAGAAAATACAGCAAAAAATTAATTTTTTAACGGATTGGCCGAATTGAAAAAACTCGCATCGCGGGTTTTGGAAGAACAGCCGCGATGGACCGCACGGGTTTCTGTCACACAGTCGCGATGGGCAGTGCAGGTTTCAGCCGCGAAGCCGCGATGTGCAGCGCGGAAAATGGCCGCGAAGCCACGATGTGCAGCGCGCAAATTGGCTGCGAAGCTGCGCGGAAAAGAGCCGCGAAGTCGCGATGAGCCGCGTGACTGTTGGGAAAAAAGCCGCGAGGCGAAAGCCGTACACAGACGCCGAAAAACGAACCCAAAAATTGAAAATTTCGGGCTGTTAATGGCAATAGAATGGGCCAAGATCTAGAATAGCAATGGATCTGCTGTCTAGGGTGGCATATCTATGAATTAAACTGACTAATACTAACAAAAACTAAAATCTAAAGCAAAATTTGAGATCTAAGAGTTCTAAGCCAGTGGAGTCGCCATAAACTGTTGGCTTGGTTTTGCAACCAAGCTTAGTGCAATGGGCACCTGCTAACTAGTAGCAGCAGTTTCAATAGAAATAAGTAACAAACTAATCTAAACTATATTAAACATGGATCTATGTGAAGTAAATAAACAAACAATGGAAATATTATGGAAAACAAGTGTAGCTAGGGTTTTACCCCTAGCTTGTGCCAATGAGTACCTACTAAGGAGAATGGACTCCTTAGTAGCAGTTCAATAATGATTAAATGATAAAGCTAAAACAACAATTAAAAAACTACTTTAAACATTGCATGAGACATAAACAAAAGATATAAAAAATGGTTTTGTATTGATATTACCTCCAATGTGGAGGTTGATGAAGCCCTTTGCAGTGTCCAAGAGGATGCTCCAAGCTTCAGAATGCTCCTTCTCCTTCTCCAATGGTGGGGATGGGCCAAAAGTGGCTCTCAAGGCGAAAATAGTTCAATGATGAACTAGGGTTTCGAGAGAGATTTTGGCAGAGTAAAGGTGCTTGTGATTGTGGATATGGAATAAGGGATCTCCATCACCTATTTATAGTTTTTTGGTGGTGGAGTGCTGACCCATGGTTTTAGGAAACACATGGTTTTGTGCAGCTGTATAGGGTTTTTTCCTCCTTTTCCTCATTATTTTATATTTTTTATTCCCTTTTTAGGGGATTTTTGCTATTTTTGGAGGAAAAGGGGGTTTTTTAGCCTTTTTTAGGCTATTTTGATGGTTTTGTGGCCTTTTGGAGGCATTTTAGGCCTTTTGGAGGCTTTTTAATGGGATTTTTGGGGTTTTTAAGGGAAATATGGTAGGAAAATGGACAAATGAGCCATATAATGTGGTAGATGAGGTAGTGAACACTTTTTGGGTGTTAACAGATTGCCCCCTGATGTGCGAGGTCAGGAGCTCATCGTATGGCCGATGGACATCATAAGTCATGAATGGTTTTCCTGGGATGTGGAGAGAAGAGAAGAAACAAACTGAAGCCCGGAACAATGATCCCGAACAACTGCAAGAACTAAAAGTACATAACCTCAATAATGGATGAGGAATCATCTGATCATATGGACGAGGCGGGCATTCCCATGCTCGTATCAGGATATAACATAATAACAACAATGGGGTCCAAAAAATGGGGACCTGAAATATACATGACCTCAAATACTGACTGAGGAATAATCTCAATATATGGACGAGGCGGGCATACCCATGCTCGTATCAAGATATATAAACACAACTGTGAGGCCCGAAAAAGGGGGACCTGTAAGATACATGACCACTGTGTACATCATAAGAGTCCAAAGGGGACACAGATCTGGGACATACTGCTGAACTGATCATGTGTGAACTGAAGAAATGGTGCACTGGAACAATCAACAGTGCTACTGAGTGTGGTACCAAAGGAACTAATGAGCTGCTGGATCATAGTGACTGGGGTCATACTCTCCGTGGTACACTGGACTGGAACTGAAATGGGTACTCCAGAAAGCATATAACTGGATGGCTTCTGGATACAATCGCCAATGCAGCCCGGACATCCACGGGAACATATAACTGGGCGTTCCGAAGTGACTCACCAATGTGCTAGAGTCAGGGGAAATCCGGGGTCTTCGACAAAAAACTGATGGGATATAATCCTACGCGATCCTCAACGATGCGATCAAGGTGCTGAAGTCGAGCATGTGAGGAGCAACCACTCAGAGAGGCAATGATGATTCCTCTCGGAATGATCCGTAGGCACTTACCACAGATGGTGATAAGTCCAAGGCATAGGGACCTCTGGGCCTATCCTCTGGAATAGAGGAGCTGTCGTCGACAGAGGGAGACCTGCAACTATCAAGGCAATGATGTTTCCTTGACAGAAGCACGAGGTACAAGACCGAAATGTGATAGTGCTGATGGCAGGACTGATAAACTGTGGGGGGAAAACTGGGCAAGTAGAGTGGATGGGCTCAAACTTCCTTTGTTCAGAGTATGATAATGGGAATGATCTGGCAGCATATGAAACTGACTAAGGGGAAAGGGATCATAGCTGTAATGAATCTGGGAGGATAACTGGCTGAGGGAGACTTAAGCTGGTTTAAAATGGCAGAAGACTGCTGAATACTCTGAACAAAGGCGACCTTATTGGGGGTGCTGCCGAGATGATCGATCATAGTGCCAGGAGGCACAGGAGGGTACTTCTTCATGGGTTAAGGAACTAGAAGAAGTTTGTGTAAAAATGATACTGTCGTGTGGATTTTACGAGCCCAGGACAGTTCATGCTCGTGGTGGCTTTCAATTTTAAGGAGTCTGAAAGCGATAAGAAGACTCTGAAGTGATGGAATGGTACTGTCGTGTGGATTTTCCGAGCCCAGGACAGTGCATGCTCGTGGTTGCTTTCAATTTTAGAGAGTCTGAGAGCAAGTAAGAAGACTCCAGGGGGTTGCTTTTTCGTAGATTTAGTCTCCAAGGCCCAAAGAAGCATAAAAGGATGCAATGAAGAACTCTTCTAGCCGGTGTGACTAGAGTATTCCTTTTTCGTAATTAGTCTACCAGGTCCGGAAAAGGGTTAAACTTATACCAGATAGACGCCCTTTCAAGTACTTTAACGAGCATGAAAGGAAGCAAGATTGCTCGGCGATCTTTTCATTCTTTTAGGAGTCAGAAAAGAGCTTAACGGAAACTCCCTAAGTGCCTTTTTCGTAAAGGACTTGTCCGGCCCGAAAAAGGGATAAAATTATACCGAACAAAAGGAATGGCCAGGCAAGGAGGAAGTGTTCAATCAAGGTTTAGTAATGATGACCAAGAACGAGGGTAGGTGGGAACACTGATGGACCTCCTTGCGGGGTAGATGAAATGGTGGCAAAATAACGAGACATTTGCAGTATGACAGGAGTGAATGGCTCATGTAAAAAATGTGGAACAATCTGATGGCAGCCGATGTGGCACGCAAACCGAGGCAGCAAGGTGTTGGGACACAATGTTGAAATTGTACCAAGTGAGAGCGAGAAATGATCTCAAGCATCATCACAAGCTCAGAAAAATGAATCCGACGATATAAAGGATGTCAAAAACGGGTAACGGCCGATGTGGCACGCAAACCGAGGTGACGGGGACATTTTGAAAAATGCCCAGAAAATATGAAGGTGAGGGCGAGAAATGATCTCAAGCATCATCACCAGCGCGAAAAAATGAATCCGATGATATAAAACATGTGAGAAACGGAGAACGGTCGATGTGGCACGCAAACCAAGGCGACTAGTGGCGTCTGAAAAAATGGGCAAAAAATGACAGGACAAAAATAATGCAACGAGGTGACCATCATGACGGTCGCGTCGTGCTGATTCCAGTGGTGGAAACGGTTCGGAAAACGGACTCCGTATGGGGCCAGAATGACCAAAACAAGAAAAAGTCAACTGACTATAAATAGTGGTGGGTCCAACATGACATGTGTCATTTGTACTTTTGACTTTGACTTGTGGACCAGAGCTTAGGTGGCATTTCTGGATGATCCGTCTGGCTGTTTGTTGATCCGTGAGATACAGGTATTTCATTAAATTCATACCTGCATATTTTTTCGGGTTGGGGGTTGGGTAGTGGGTCCCAGGGTTGATTTGTACAGTCCACGTGGGGTGGACCGCGGGTTAGGGGGTCGAAACCGCGGTTGAAGACCGCGAGTTTCGGGCCGAACCACGCGGTTGGAGACCGCGTGTTTCTGGCCAAACCACGCGGTTGGAGACTGCGTGATTCCTGGATGGAACCGCGGTCGAGTACCGCGAGTTCCAAGGAGGAACACGCGGTTCCCAACCGCGGGTTTTGGGCTGACAGGCGCGGTTGGGAACCGCGACCAAATGCCTGACAGCCGCGGTCGGAAACCGCGGTAGGATGCCCGAAAGCCGCGGTTTTGGGCCGAGCTATTAGGGCTTCTGGGAGAAGGAAAAGTATTTTTCTTTAGTTGACATGAGTCTGATGAGTTTACTTTGTGTGATTGGCAGGATGCCCCAGGTTCTCTGGAGAGAGTGGGAGATCCCTGATGAGACCATGGGTTTCATTCGAGGGAATCGCCATGTGCGATCTGTGCTGGGATTGTGCGGACTATTGAAGTTCGCACAGATACCTATGATACGGACAGCAACATTGTTGCTGAACCGTCTGATCAGCTTCTGGGAGCCGGACATACAGGCGTGCCGGGTACAGGGTGAGAGGGTAGACCTCACCCTCACTGATGTATACTTCCTGACGGGGTTGCCCTGCCTGGGCATGGTGGCAGATACACAGCCGCAGGTTGCCGCGGATGTTGACATGGAGGACATGTGAGAGAGGTACTGCGGTCCGGACGCGGTTGTGCATAGGAATGCACTCCTGGTGAAGGACCTACAGGAGCCGGCAGTGCGGGCCATGGCGGCGTGTGTGGTGCGGGTATTGGGTTCCCAGTCACCGGAGAAGGTGTCTGGGGGGCAGATGCAGATGGTAGAGCGCGTACTGGATGGGGTGTACTACGCGTGGGGCCAGATGTTCCTGACCTACGTTCAGCGACAGCTGACGGCAGCGAAGGAAGATGGGAAGGGCTTTTGTTTTGGGTCCTTCCTATGTGCCTTCTTTATGGAGAGGGTACCCACACTGCGGCCACGGGTGCCGATGAGGCCAGGAGGGATGAGGGAGCCGAGGATGGTCCGTTGGGGTGAGATGATGCGCCGCCGTGGAGGCGGCGACGTGGGCAGGTACTTTACGCAGGAGTTGTATCTGCAGTGGCTCCAGATACCACTGACACTGGACGACTTCCCGTATCGGGACATGGACTTCACGGGAGATCCGGAGGCGCCACGAGCACCAGGACAGGCATGGGGTCCCGACGGTACGTATGTGTTTTTATTGCATGTTATGTATGTCAAATGTTATGTATATGATAGTAGATGGATATACTGTGACTGACATGTGGTTGATCTTGCAGATGTGGGCCCGAGGCCACCTCCAGGACATGTGGCGCGACGGGGTATTGTGGCCGTGCCAGCTCTGCCTGGACGAGGAGAGGTGCGGCGCCGGGATCCAGAGGTGACCCTAGAGTCTGTACGGGAGCTACTAGATCGGTTATTGATAGGGGTGACTGACGAGGGATGGCGGGATGTCGATCCTGATGTGGTGCGGGATTGCATGGGGGCACCGCGAGAGTTCAGATCCATCGCGATCCGGGTGGCGATCTTGGTAGACCGGGTCCGGGCACAGGAGGCCGGAGGAGAGGAGGACTTGCCGGAGGAGGAGCGGGGGGAGGATTCAGAGGCAGCCGATGCAGGGAGTGATGCAGGCAGTGATGCAGGATATGACTCTCATTAGGGAGTGCGGGAGACTCCCCCCGAGTTTTGTAGCTACGGCATGTAGGTAGATGAGGCTTGAGGCATGTATAGCCATTTTTTGTATAGCTGGGTACAGGGGTACTCAGGACATGTACAGCACTGAACATGTATATTTTTTGATATATATATATGCACGTGGATGCACCTTTTTGTATGATGTTGTTTTATTTGTACGCACGTGGATGCGCTTTATGTGTTATGATATGTTTACATTGCACGTGGATGCAAGTAGGTTAGGATGTTAGGCATATGGATGCCCCTTGTATATTCTATGTGATGCAACATGTTATGTGTATGTTTAGGCACGTGGATGCCCCTATGGATATGCATGTGGTTTATGTACATGGATGCAAATGTGGATGCGATGCAAATCTTTTTTGGGTTTTTATATATTTTCATGAGATGTTATGGTATTGTGATGCATGATGTTACATGGTGTGATTGATATGCCAATCTAGGATGTTGTTGGCCATTTGATCTGCGACACTATTTTGGGCTCTGGGGACATGTGTGAACGTGATGGATGCAAATTGTCGACTGAGTTGTTTTGTGCACAGGAATTTTCTAAAAAGGCAAGGATCACGCACCTGGTAGCAATTGTTGAGCTGGGAGACAAGTAGCTGGGAGTCAAGGAACACATGAAGGTGACATATGCCCATTTGGAGGGCGGCAGTCAAGAGACCAGTCACAGCATCATACTCCGCCTGGTTATTGGTAGCAGCGCCTATACATATTCCGTCAAGGTGAATCATCTCGTTGGAAGGGGAGTAGAAGACCCATGCTGTAGAAGCCAGGTTGGGAGACCAGCGGCTTGCGCCATCAGCGAAGCCAGTGTAACGAGGTGGAAGATGGTCCATCTGTAATCATGCAGAAAGGATGAATGTAAGATGATGGTAAAAAAGTGAAAAACAAAAAGAGAGCAAACTGTACAATGCGGACCTATGAGGTCGCAAGTTATTCGATGGATAGAGATTCCGTAGGATGCAACCCGTCATGGGGGTTGCGTAAAGGGAGGCCTTTAGAGGTGGCTTCAGTAAGAACATGGAGTTCCTCTGGCCGTGTGTCTATGTGATGTTTGAGAATGGCGGGGTTGAACCCAGGCATTCTGTTAGAGGGCCAAGCAAAGACATCACGGAACTCTTGGAAGAGTTGTGTATAATCCTCAATCTCCCGCTCGCTGCAGGAGGCTCCTAAAGTGATGAGTTCAGGGGCATATCCGGGGAACTTTGAGGGAGGAAGAGGATGTTGTTTCTGACGAACGGGGGTTACATCAGGCCATGTGTCAATGTGGTGTTCTATAATTGCGGGGTCAAGACCAGGCATTTCGGTATAAGACCAGGCAAAGACATCACGGAATTCTTTAAAAAGGTGTATGTAGTCCTCAATCTCTTGTTTACTGCAGAATGCTCCTAAAGTAATGAGTTCAGGGGCATGACCTGGAGCAGCAATATCAACTTGGATGACAGGTGAGATGTTGGCCATGTTACCTTCCTCGAAGGCATCAGGAGCAGGAATAGGGTCCTTGAACCAGTCGACCTTGGTGGGGAGGAAGTCTTTGGATTCAACCGCGTATTGGGTAGCGGAGCGAGAGGAAGACGCTTCTGGGATGAAGTAGGAACGATGATGCATATCATCCCAGGGATACTCCGGGGCAGTAAGGGCCTCAAGAATCTCCTCATCGGTACGGAAAGTTTGCGTCGTCAAATCGGTTGACGAGGGGGTAGTGGTGGAAGAGATCATATAGATGGTATTAACCTCTCTAGAAGGTGAAGAATCTGGGGGATAGATCTCCTCAATGGTAGGTGGTGCCGTCTCAAGATCCAGATTGTTCATCTCATAGAGAGCCGCTCTGTAATCCGGGAGATCGGGACAATGATGTGAATAGTGCCCGTAAATACCGCAGATGGCGTAGGAGTGGTTGGTACGTAGGGACTTATCTTTAGGCTTAGGAGTGGGGTTTAGTTCGACAGTTGGGATGTTGGGGTCATCAACGAGCATTTGCATGTGCTTCTGTAATGCGGGTAACTGTGGGCATTGGTGGGTCGCATGGCCCAACTCGTCATACAGCGAGCATTTGGGAGGAGCACGAAACACTGGAGGGTTCTTGACTGTCTTTGGAGGTGGTACGGCAGTGTAAGGTTGGGGACCTCTGCCCCCAGTGGGTTTGGGAGTAGGAGGAGGTGTCGTGGAGGACGAAGGGGTAGAGACACCGGGAGGTGGCTGAGTGGTAGTAGCCATGGGTTGCACCGGCTGGAGGACGACATCTGGTGTCGGCAGGCGAACGGGAGGCGAAAGATACCATACAGGTAATCCCAAGGTTAACCCAGGGAGGCTAAGGGTAGCCATGACCAGGGCGCTTACTACTCCCGATGGAGGGACTAGGAAGGGGATCGTATGGATCGGTGTAACACCAATGTGGCTAGGTACCAGTGGTGGTTTTGGCAACAAGGGTGGTTGAGTGTTAGGTGGTAGGTTGTCATGGGACAAGGTACATAAATCAGACATTTCGGGCGTAGACGACGGCGGAGGAATGGATTGAAAGGTGGATGTCATCGGTGCGTCTGAGTAGACTCCAGGCCCCGTAGAGGAAACAAACGAGGTGGTGGCAGGAGAAACAGGTTGTTCAACCATGGGGAGAACATTTTCCGGTGCCGCCGGAGCACTGGGATCATAGTAGGTTAGCTGGTCAATCTTAACCACGCGTCCTTCATGGGGGAACATCATGGTGCGAAAGACAGAAGAGGCAACCGCCCGCATGGCATACATGTAGCTACGGCCAAGTAGAAGGTTGTAATCCAATTGGGCATTGATTACCTCTATGTCAATAAGGACTGTTTTACCAC
Organism: Larix kaempferi; assembly: GCA_027924585.1. Taxonomy (NCBI): domain Eukaryota; kingdom Viridiplantae; phylum Streptophyta; class Pinopsida; order Pinales; family Pinaceae; genus Larix; species Larix kaempferi. The sequence goes on from BSBM01001023.1 coordinate 1,158,145, forward strand.
CTAACTGGACTGGAACGTTGGGTAGAAGGCCTTGGGGCTGGGCCGAACGACCGTCGTAGGCACGTAACGCAGTGGTGTACTGCTGGAGAGGAGGGGATCCTAGCTTCTGCCATACAAATGTAGACATAACGCATGTGGAGGCACCCTCATCGATGATGCACCGATGGATAACAAGGTTCCTAACGGAAACAGTAACTTGGAAGGCTAAGCTGGAAGGTAGGCGTGGTTCAGACTGGTCTAAATCAAATGCCATCAAATGCGAATCATTTGGGTCAATCCCCCCAAGGGCGAAAAGTAAAGTCTTGCGCTGGGAAGGGCAGTTCTTCAAGACTTCTAACGCAGACATGGCTGCGGGAGATTGGGCTAGGTCGTCTACGATGTTGTAGTTTGACGCAGCGCGCGCATTGGGGTTGTTGTTGATTCGGCGGAGTGGGAAACGAGGTGCTTTCGCAGCGCCGTCTATGGGTGGCGGAGGTATACGTAACGCCTGATCGGTGGGATGGGTGTTAGTAGTTTTATCCGTGGGATTGGCTTCAGAGGTGGAGCCATATTGGTTCCGACGGGTCTGGAGGTTGACGTCAGCAGATGACATCATCAACAAGTGGTGGGTTCCTGAGTCAAACATGGGTTGATCAGGAGCAGCGTACGTGATTTGCTGTTGTTGGGGTTGCGCGTTAGCTTGAGGGGCCAACGGCTGAGTGTTCACCACGCCTTGGGTTGGTAAGGGGTTTTGCAGCACCAAAGGGGGTTGTTGAGGTTGGGGGGGGTTGGGCGGTGCTTGGGGAGCCGCATGCCCTTGGCGATGGGCCTCGTCAACCCAGAGTTGCCGAGCTCGCTCTAAGTGTGGGAAAGCATGTGTGTAATGGCCATAGACCCCGCAAATAGAACAAGGATGGTTTGTTCGCAAATTGGGGTTTTTAGCCTGCTTGGGCGGGCGATCAGGGTTTTGATTAGCGGGGGCCGCATTGTTGTTGTCGGGGGGATTAGCTGGTTGACCAGCTTGGTCGGCAGGTTGGTTGTTCCCACGATTACGGCCCTTGCCGCAGTTTTGTTGGCCTTGGTTACGTTGGTTGTTCTGGTTTTGCTGCGGGTTCTGTTGGGCGTAAACTTGCCCTTGGGCAGCAGGTGGATTCTGAGGTTGCGCAGGTGCAGGAGCAGGCTGCGGAGGATGATAAGCAGGTTGAGGCTGAGCAGGTGCAGCAATTTGAGGGGGTTGCTGATAGGACTGCGGAGCAGGTGGTGGATGTGCCGCAGGGGCTGCCTGGGGCGTATAATAAGCGGGTTGGGCTTGTGAAGGCGCAGGAGCTGGGGCAGCCTGCTGATGGTAGTAAGGCTGAGGGGCGACTGGAGGAGCATAAGCAGGAGTCGCATACCCGAAGCACTGAGGTGGACATGAGGGTCCATGGGAATGGTGATGTGTCATGGGAGCATATGAGTTGGTTGCTCCAGACTAGGAGGTAGCCCTCGACAGGTCAGGGCCAGGGGTAGGACGTGCTATAGAAAACGGTTGGGGATGCGAAGAAACACGGCCAATGATACCATCTGCAGCGTGGGATGCCCCCGGCGCATCATGATGGGAGGACTCACCGTGAGGGGCGTCAGGTATAATGGTATAAAGGTAACCCGATTGGGCGTAAATGAGGTCAAACTGTTGGGCCTTAAGGATGGCTTCTTCTTCAGACTGGGGTCTTTCTGAGGCCACATCCTTAGCGATAACCGGGAGAAGGGATTTGAAAAACCAATCTAGGAAGATACGGTCGTCAAGTTTAATCTTGCATAAGCTACGGCGTCGACGCCACTCATGGATGTGGTCCGTGATATGGGTAGCCGTGTTTTGTCTACAAGATAGAAGGATCTCAACGCCCGCGTCATAGCGGACAGGCAACTGGAAGAACTGCAGGAAGGTCGAGGCCAGGGAAGCAAAGGTGGCGTGGGTCCCATGAGGCTGCTCAATATACCACTTGGCTGCAGAACCAGTGAAGGTGCGCTGTAAGAGACGTAGGCGAACAGAGTCATCCACGATGGAGTTAGAAGAACACCATAGGTGGAAAGACATGATGTGGTTTTGTGGGTCCTCACCGGCCTTGCCCTCGAACTTAGGGATGTCCGAGGGGAGCTTGGTAGGCATATGAGGCCACATGGGGTCGTGTCGAATAGGATCGTTGGTCAATCTGGCCAGGTCAGGTAGGTTGAGGCTAGCCATGAATGGCAAACTGGAAGAAGACTGTGACACAGTAGTGCTTTGGACCAAGTTGGGGCCAGTGCCCCCAAGTGGAGGGACAAGATTTAGGGTGGTGCCCCCAAGTGGGGGAACTGAGGTAGTGGAGGATGGTCCAGCACCACCATGGGTAGTGTGAGCCACTGATGTAGCGGGGATAGGTATTCCCGCTGCGGGAATAGGTACCGTGAGGGGTACAGTAGATGGGTTCCCCATGGAGGGCATACCAAAAATAGGTGTAGTAACTGGTGTAGTGGTGGATGTGCCACCAATGGCCCCTATGACAAACGGAGTGGAAGTCGTGCCAGCCATGGGGCTAGTAGGGGCAGTGTAAATAGGGTTCTCAGACTCTTCGTCAGAATCTGAGGTAAAGTAAGGTGCGTCACTATCTGGTGACGGAGACCTACGTCGCTGACGAGTGGAGTCAAGTGACAAGGCTCTAGATCGGTGATGAGTGGTATCAACGGATAATGATCGGAATCTACGACGTGTGGTGTCAAGAGAACCGTGTTGTGGGGGCTCGCCCCTGAGGCGCCGAGAATGTCTCGGGGACTCAATGGTGACGGATGGTGTCTAATCTCTGTGGGTTGAGGTGAGTATAAAAACAGCTCAAAAAATCCTAATGCAACCGTGTGTGCAGAAGGAGAGCTAAAAAGCAAGGCACTCAGGCCAACAACCAACTCAAAACACCCACTGCAACAGCTGTGCTACAATAGGTGGAGTAATAACAAAGATGGTCAGAATACCAACAAGCAGCAGGTTTCCTAAAAAGAAAAAATGGTGGACTCACTAGACCAAAGGGAGGTAAAGGAGCATGCAAACACCTAGCTAAAAGTATTCTGACTCAACTAAACATATCCTCTGCAAGGTGATGAAATCCAAGTCAGACAATATGAGTAGGAAATCCAAGTGGCTATGATATCCCCCTACCGGGAGGGATACCGGGTAGTCAATCCTAGAAGAATGGCAACTAAGATACCCCGTTCATGACACGTCCAGAAAGGTGAATCTGCCGTTTAGTTCGTTGACCGCAATACCCCTATACAGGGATATCCCGCGAACCGCGAAAGGTAGCCCTTCGGTTACTGAATGGAGTGCGGTATTCCACTCAGGCCTCCGGAACCAGTCTCCCGACTTCAACCCTCCTAAGGGAGAGGCCCTCTGATAAACTGGTCGTGACCGTGCCAAAAAGTACTAGGGGATTTTGGTTCCCTATTTGGACAACAACTATGTCTCAAGTGAAATAACCAAGGGGTGTTATTGGAAGCCTATCCCCCTGATCCTACCTAACTACAATGATTCTTTTGTGTTCCCCAAGTGGGGTTAGAATGTTGGTTTAGTTAGGTACTTTTTAAGGCTCACTTGATTTTATGTGACAGAGTGTATGCTTGTGAGGTGTTGAACCCAAAAATAGAAGTGCCACAAGGGGGGCAACTTCCAATCTATCAATAATATGGAAATTGAAAGTTTAACTTGCAAAATTTTCTGAATTTAAAAAACACTAAAATTTTTAAAAGAATTCTGTAAAGGGAACAGAAATTATATTGCAGAAAGGCTGGTAAGGTAGTGAGGCTGCAGGTGGGACAGGGGGCTGTTCAGATGCAGAAAATATTGCAGCAAAAGGGGCTGGGCTCAAAACAGGAAAAGAGCAGAAATCAGACCGCGGGTCTATGGCGATTTGGAACAGGCCGACCGCGGGTTTGAGGGAAACAGCGGCGGTCAGGTCGCGGCTATCGGGCCAACAGAGGCAGTCGGGACGCAGGAAACAGGGAAAAAGACGCAGTCGGGTCGCGGCAAAAGGGCTAACAGGCGCAGTCGGGACGCACGAAAGAGGCAGAAAGCCGCAGTCGAGACGCGGGAAAAAGGCCGACAGGCGCAGTCAGATCGCGGCAAAAAGGCTGATTAGCCACGGTCGGATCGCAGGTAACAGACTTGAATCCGCCGGCAGGGCGTCGGAATCAGTCTGAGAGGCGCGGTCGGATCGCAGGTAAAGGCCTGAAAGGCGCGGTCGGGATGCGACTGCAGAGGGAAAAGATGCGGTATGCAGAGGCCGAAAGGGACAGCCGAAAGTAAAAAATTCAAAACGGAAACCAGAAATTCAAAATCTAGGGGAGTCGCCAAAACTGTAGCTAGGGTTTTACCCCTAGCTTGTGCCAATGAGCACCTACTAAGGAGAATGGACTCCTTAGTAGCAGTTCAATAATGATTAAATGATAAAGCTAAAACAACAATTAAAAAACTACTTTAAACATTGCATGAGACATAAACAAAAGATATAAAAAATGGTTTTGTATTGATATTACCTCCAATGTGGAGGTTGATGAAGCCCTTTGCAGTGTCCAAGAGGATGCTCCAAGCTTCAGAATGCTCCTTCTCCTTCTCCAATGGTGGGGATGGGCCAAAAGTGGCTCTCAAGGCGAAAATAGTTCAATGATGAACTAGGGTTTCGAGAGAGATTTTGGCAGAGTAAAGGTGCTTGTGATTGTGGATATGGAATAAGGGATCTCCATCACCTATTTATAGTTTTTTGGTGGTGGAGTGCTGACCCATGGTTTTAGGAAACACATGGTTTTGTGCAGCTGTATAGGGTTTTTTCCTCCTTTTCCTCATTATTTTATATTTTTTATTCCCTTTTTAGGGGATTTTTGCTATTTTTGGAGGAAAAGGGGGTTTTTTAGCCTTTTTTAGGCTATTTTGATGGTTTTGTGGCCTTTTGGAGGCATTTTAGGCCTTTTAGAGGCTTTTTAATGGGATTTTTGGGGTTTTTAAGGGAAATATGGTAGGAAAATGGACAAATGAGCCATATAATGTGGTAGATGAGGTAGTGAACACTTTTTGGGTGTTAACAACAAGAACAAGAAATAGAATAAAGAATAACTTTGTATTAAGAATAAGGGAAAGCAAGTGCTTGCAATGGTAATACCTCCAAGTGGTGAAGATTGTTGAGTAGCTCCAAGGGTGAGCAGCTCCAAACTCCAAAGGTCCCTTCTCCAAGGTAGCTACAATGGCCAAAAGCTCATGGGAGATTTTGGCAGCATGAGGATAGGATGATGGATGGATCGAAAGTGAGGAGCCCCTACCACCTTTTTATAGTTTTTGGTGGTGGGGAATACCATTATGGTTTTGAGGAAACCAATGGTATTGACCAACATGGTTTAGGTACCTTTTCCCTCCTTTTTCCTTTTTTTGAATATTTTGAATATTTTTATTCCCTTTTTAATCTTTTTGGGAATTTTGGACCCTTTTTGAGGGTTTTTTATACTTTTTGAGGAAAAATAATCATTTTGAGTGGGAAAAGGGGTGTATTAAGGTCTTTTGGTGACCTTTTGGTGGCTTTAGAGGCTCAAATGGTGGAAAAGTGGACAAATGGGTCATGTGAATAAGGGAATGAGATAGTGAGAACTTTTTAGGTGTTAACAAAGCCCTTTGTGGTGCCTCCTACATCACACAGTTTATATCGAGTCTATGCTGCCTGAGTCTATCCATCTGCTCATGCGCTTGTTCAAAGGAAGTCCTGAAATCAAAGTCGGCCACTCCTTAGATCTCTTAACTATTGCATGTCGGCCATCCTTATTGAGTCATTCCGTTTCACCTGAGCTCTTCAAAATATTTCAGCGTAGCTAGTACCTCGTACTGGTTGATGGGGGATGCCTTAATGCCCTGCCTCCAGTGAGTCTCGTTCCGTCAACTCCAACCCATTTATTCTGGGACTTGAGGCTTAGAGTTCGGTTGAGTACCTTGAGACTTGCAATAATTAGTGGCAGGTTCTCTCACCATCGACAGTTTTGGGAATACATCAATGTCCCCTGATCGATGGATTCATCTTAGTGTTCGAATTCAACACATTTATTCACACTCCGATGATTGGACTCTATGCCTTGATGCCCATTTTCATTATCGGTGGGTTATCTTGTGTCTATTAATGGTATACATCATTGACTAGTAATCAGACGATGTCACATCAGGTTCGACCCCAACTCCTTTATTCACTTGATGGGACTTGCACCGTCGAAGGCTTGTGTAGAAGACCCCAGGCGACAGTGGCATTCAGTATGCTACTTATGATTATGACTTTACATCTGAGATATCACCTCTCAGATATCAGTAGTTTGTACCTCCAGTTTGCACCAGTTGTTTCCTTTTCAGCAGGAGACCATATCTTACTGTAGAGGGATCATAGCTATGATCACTTATGACACTTATTCATTATGTACTACCTATTCATGGCCATTGTATCAGATTGTTGTACTATACCGACATGTATTCAGGGATACTATTGTATTATGATGAGTGAGCTTCTCCTTCCACTTGTATCTCCATCACTCCACTCCTGAGATTTATAATGTATTTCGGCCATTGTAGCATCAGTCTCTGACCTCACACATTAGGGGGCATCTGTTACAACGTAATTTTCCACCTTGTGAGTATCAGCATTCTTTGGCCTACAGGATCCATTTCACTGACTTAGATCCACTTTATATCCTTCAGACACTATTTTTCCCTATTTTTTCTCCTGTACGCTAGCTGCATCATTACAGTGGGCGTACCCACGAGTTGCATCACTATAGCCCGCGGGTAGCATGTAAAATGGTAAAAATCACTAGTTTATTACTTTTTACTCCCAAATAGCGGTTATTGGGTGACCTTTGACCCTCCATCTTCCCAAGAAACGCCTCGATGTGCCCTTTCACTTACCTTTGAGAGGACTATATATTGAGAACATATGGCTTATGGACGGGGAAAGAAAGAAGAGCAAGAGAACTCTAGTGGATTTTTGCCCTATCTTGAGTCTACACTCATTGATCCTTGTAGTTGTGAACCCTTATGTTCACCTTCCAAACTCCTACCATAGTTTGAGTTTTCCATTCATGGAGGATTGAAGTGGTGGAAGTGCAAGTGGATTGGTCCAGATCTTCATTCAGATTGGTTGCCGGCAAGAGGTCGTATCACATTGTACTTCTTCTTGTTTATTAATAGAAATACTCATATTCTCATCCATTAATGTTGTGAATGTCATTTATTCTACATTGGGTTGCATTTAATTATAATATCATGGAACATTGCTATTGATGATGTTAATGTCATTTATATATTATGTGTACTTGTTGTATATTGGCTGTCAAGACTAATTTGCAGATTCAAGTGCACGGATTGAAAGCTCCAATGGGGATTTACATCAAATGTTGGATCGAGGTTGGTTATATTCTCCATTATCTTAGCATTGTCATTTATATAGCATAGTACTGAGAATTAAGTTAATTTCTAGTAGTCAGCTGTCTGTTGTGGTCTACCCCAATCCATAGTGAGTTTTCTCCAATACATGTACGCTAGTCTACTAAAGCAAAGTAGAGTATTTCAGCAAGTAAACACTAGTCTATTGAAGTAGAGTAGAGTATTTCAGTATGTGAATGCTACTATCATGCTTATAGGGTAGCGTTTTTCTCAAAAAGTAGGTAGAATTAGTGTTTTGTCAGATGCAAAGGGGAAGTCTAGTCCATACATCATCTAGGGTAATCATGCTCTTCAATCCAAGTTGTCCTTTTGTGTGATCAATAGCTAGATGTGATCATGGACGAAGAAGTGCATATTTGACCTATAAAAAATGCCCCCTAATGTGTGAGGTCAGAGGGAAGCGATGGTCGAAATACATTATAATTCCAACTCAGCAGAGGAGCATGAAACCACAGAACCAAGTCATAAAAGTACCTGAAATAACGATCAAGGTCAGCGAGCAATTACAATCTTGACATCATATAGATGTGTAGAATGGTACCACATGATCTCCGATACATAAATAGGAGATGTATATATAGCATGGCCACTGAAATAAAAGCATGGATCCATGTCAGAATGACAGATCATAGCCATAACAACAAACTGGATCTATGTCTCATGGAGATCCAAAAAATGAGTGAGGCTCAGTCTTGCGTAGCTTGGGTGATAACATAATGAGGTAATGCTATCAAAATCCCAAGGTCTTCATCCAAACAACCCAACATACAAACCCTAACCATGTGAATAAATGATCTGAAAGTTGAACATGGGGGGTATCGTTTGATTACCGGTCATTGATGTATACCGTTAACAAATACGAGGGCTTCCACCGATAATGATAATGGGGCCCAAGGTACCTAGTACAATCCAACAAGTGTGAATAAGTGGACTTGACATTGAACACTTGAGGAACCTGTCAAATAAGAGACATTGATGTATTCTCATATTTCAATAGCAAGGGAAATTGCCACTGGTGACTGCAATCCCCAAGGTACTAACCAAAACTCTAAACTTCATTCCTAGAGAAAAATGAGTTGATGTCGATGGGAAGAAGTCCGTTGGAAGGGAGGCCTTAAGGCATCCTCCATCATCCAACACAAGGAACACTAAAATTGTATGAGCTAATGTGGAGTAGTACAAGTAACAAGACTGACACTAGGATGGCCGACACATGAGGTCAAGGTAAATTGCAGAATGGCCGACACAGGCTGTATCCTTGAAAAGTGAGCACGACACAAAGTGACTTAGGCAGTTTTCAACATGATGGGGGAGTGATATAATCCCACAATGTAGGAGACATTAGAAGACCCTCCATATGGTTGGAAGAATAACCAACTGGGGGAGTAAACAAATCGGAGATCAGGTTCACCCTAAGGTCAAAAACTAAACCCAACTGAAATGATAGACTCAAATAGGTGCTGTGTTCAAGGATAGGATTGACTGAATTGCCTTTGAAACTGTAAGATGTGATATACCCTTATTATCCCTTATTATTTTTAGATAAAAGAATACCTTTCTTGTTGTTTTAATGAGTCCAAGAAAGAATGAAAACTCAATAGATCCAACCATGTAGAGAGTTTAACGAGCCCATGGGAGGAAGACTCAGGACCTTCTTCATTGTTTACAGAGTTCGAAGAAGAGATAGAAGAATACTCTATAATACTGATCTCTGGATTTTAATATCGAGCCGAGATCTGTTCTTGCTCGCCGGTGTTTTCAATTTTAAGGAGTCTGAAAAACTTAAACAATAACTCCATTCACCTACTTGTGGATTTTAATATCGAGCCCAAGTAGGTTAATGCTCGCCGGTGTTTTCCTATTTATAGAGTCTGAAAAACTTAAACAATCCTCTATACACCCTCTCGTGGATTTCACATCGAGCCCGAGTAGGTGAGTGCTCGCTCGATGTTTTCATATTTCGAGAGCCTGAAAACCCTAAAGAAGGCTCCAAGAGGTCCTTTTTTGTAAAGTTAGTCTCCTCCCCCGAAAAAGTGTAAAACAATGGAAGAGGAACTCTTCTAGCCACGGATGACTAGAGTATTCATTTTTCATAAGTAATCCACAAAAGTCTGGAAAAGGGTTAAACTTATACTTAAGCAGATGTTGCTTCAAATCCTTTAATGAGTCTGAAATGACAACTATACTCGACAATCTTGTCATATTTAAAGAGTCAAACAAGAGCGTGAAAGAACTCTATAAAGATATTTTTCATAAAGTTCTAACGAGCCCGAAAAAGTAAACTCGTGACCTTCTTACTGTTTTTAATGAGGTCGAAGGAGAGATGGAAGAATGCTCGTAGCCTCCTTACTGCTTTTAATGAGCTCGAAGGAAAGGTGGAAGATTGCTCGACTCTTCCTTCAAGTAGGGTCGATGCCTAGAATTTCCTCATGAGATTGGGCAAAGATGTCACGAAAATCATTAAACAGATTGGTGTATAGAATGATCTCATCAAGATAACAGTCCGCTCCAATAAAGATATGTTCTGTGACCCCAGGTTCAGTGGGAATGTTGGTGGGGATGGTTCTCACTGTACTCGTCCTATTCCCTTCGGAAAAAATAGCTTGTGAAGTGGAAAGGACAGAGGACCAATCAGCATTCTCACTGGGTCTCGAAAAGAACTCACCTCTCTCTCTATCCTATCTAGATTTGGAAGCAGGTAAGACCTGTGGTGCATGTGTTCCCAAGGCTGGTCTAGGCCCATCATGGCTTCCAAAATGTCTTCATCGAAAGGAAAAACCGTGTCTAAATAGTCAAAAGAGTGGATCGAGTCTACTGACCATGCCAGAACATAGTCCATATCCGACTCAGCAGAGACTGGCAGAGTCACGATATGTTCCATTGCAGCATGTTGTGCTTCCATGTATGCTACTTCTGCAATGGATAAGGGCACTAATGGTTCTGATACAGTAGGAAGGATCCATGGATTAGTCCTTAAACCGACTGTGAAAGTTTCAGTAGATGTACCTTCATCAGAACGCATGAAAAGAACAGGACAGGGTAGGTCAAAAGTGCCCATTAATGACCCGTAAAGCCATGCTCCTAAACTCTCACTTGCTGGGGAAGATTGATCAACTAAATGAACTGTGGATTCCGATGAAGTCTAGTTGTTTCTCCAAGAGAACGAGAGCTGATCGACCGTGACGATCCTACCTTTTTGTGGGAACATTACAACTCGGAAAACTGCCGATGGAATAGCTCGCATGACATATGTCTAGCTCATGACTAACAACATATTGCAATCAAGCGGAGTGTCCAGAACTTCAATCTCTACAGCAACTGTCTTACCGGCCAGTGTGATGTCAAATGATGGCAAGAATTTGTGTGGACGGAAGGTTCTGCCATCAAATGCAATAAGCAGTGTGTTAGAGGGAGCTAACTCGGGAGAACCCAAGGCTTTCCAACAAGAAATCGACATTACGCACATAGATGCTCCCTCATCTACGACAGCTCATCCAATGGTCATAGGACCATCAACTACCTCTATCTGAAGAGAAACATGGTACGAAAATAGGTATTTGATATCAAACATATCAAAACGCGCAGTCATGTTGGATGATTTCATACTTCCAATCCCTGCCAGAAGTGCATTTCGTTGTAATGGACAACTTTGCAAAATTTCTAAGGTGGACATGGCACAAGGGGTCTGGGCTAGATCTTCAACCACATTGTAGTTGGCAGTAGCCCGTGCGTTGGGATTATGCAAATCCCATTTCAAGACACCTTTTGGGATCTTGGGCAGTGGATCCACAGGTATGTGGATAGGAGTGGACGATTCAAAAACCTTTTTATCCTTATTCTGTGAATCTAGGGTATAATTTCTTGCCCGCATTTGTAAAAGAGTGTCCAAGTTAACCATATTAATGAAAGTTTGATCAACTTAAGCATGGGTGGTGCCCCCAGCATTGGAGGTTCCAGAAGCTGAGCCTTGCCCTTTGGGAAATGGATCTTTAAGGATGGCAGGTTTCTTTTCTTGAAGCAGCTTCTAGGCTTCTTCGATTAGCGGGCATTGGTGAGTGAGGTGGTCCTGCTTCCAAAGCTTGCAAGGGAACTTAACCTTCTTCTTTTCTCTGTTACCCTCCTCGGGATTTTATTTGTTTTTGGGATTTTGTTGGTTCCCCTCTCCTTTGTTGCCCTTATTTTTGTTGTTGGGATGCTGAGGGCTCTTTTGATTAGTCTGGACCTATTGTACAGATTCAGTTTTAGAAGGAGAGGTTCTGACGGGAGTCACTTCTGCAGTCAATTGTTTGACCGATAAGGCATGAACCTGTTTAGTCAATGCTTCGAAGGATACATAATCAACTGTACCTACTATGCCGTCACCATGTGGTCTAGGTTTTGGTCTACCTAGATCGATGTTCGATTGCGGTGCATCAAGTATAATCTCGTAAAGGATCCTAGACTGAGCGTAAACCAAGTCTAGTTGTTGGGTCCTTAAAATGGCTTCTTCTTCCGATGACACCCCAAAAGTAGCTACTTCCTTAGAAACATAAGGAAGGAGTGATTTCAGATACCACTCTAATAAGAATTATGGGGGGATATTGGCCTTAATGAGCCTCTTCTGTCTTCGCCACTCCTGAATATGATCAGATAAATGGGTGGCTTTGTTTTGTCTAAAGGTAGACAAAAGATCTGTCCTGGCATCATATCAAACATGAAGCTGGAAGTGGTTCAAAAAGATTATAGCGAGATCCTGAAAGTTAAAAAAGGTGGCTGCAGGTAACTCAATGTACCATTTGGCTGCAACACCGGTCAAGGTTCTTTGAAAAAGCCTCAACCTAACAGAATCTTCATTCAACGAGTTTGAAGAACACCAGAGATGAAAAGTGGTAACATGATCAACAGGATTCTCACCAGTTTTACCTTCGAATTTTGGAATGTTCGAAGGTAGCTTAGTGGGAACTGGTGTCCACGTAACGTTATGGCACACCGGTTCGTTTGTTAACTTGGAAAGATCTGGCAAATTCAGAGTTTCCAGAAATGGTAAACGAGGTCTATAAGATGGCATTTGATAAGCTGGAGTCATGAAGGGGGAACCTCCCATAGTTTGACCCATAAACTACTAGTTAGGGTTTCCCCCAGCCATTTGTTGGTAGGGGTTGCCCCTATCCATCTGTTGGTAGGGGTTTCCCCTATCCATCTACTGGTAGGGGTTTCCCCCAGCCATCTGCTGGTAGGTGTTTTCCCCAGCCATCTATTGTTGTGTGAAAGTGTTGTTGAAATTCCCCCACCCAAATGAAAGTGGGTTGGTACCCTGTGCATTTGTCCACTGTGGCTGGGTGTTAGCCCCACCATATTGTTGGTTAAAAATATTACCCCCTCCTCCAGAAAACAAAGAAAAGGGGATGTTTCCTATAGGTACATTATTTTGATTCATATTGTAACCTGCAAAGGTGTTAAAACTAGGGGTAATCGAGGTGGACGGTGCTGTCATGGTACTCATGACAGGCCTAGTTGCAGAGGGATTTGGCCCAACATTGGGTGTGGAAATCCAAGTGCTAGGTATATGGTATGATTGTTGAGTCGCAGGAGGTGGGAGTGACATTCACTGCATTATTGGATCCAAAAGTGGGGGTAGCAACTGAGGCGGATGTCAAAGCTGTTGAGCTTGGCATGCCTAACGTACCAGCGTTAAAACTGAAGGATAGAGTTGAAGTAGAAGTTGTCTGCGATGAACTCAGTGTAGCAGTGGAAGAAGGATTTACAATCCTTGTATTCATACCCATTGTGGGAGTCTGTGGAACTCCCTGTTCATCTCCTGGGTTAGTCATAATATGCCCAGGTGTGAAAAGATATGCACTATACTTGGGTTGCTGGAAACCTACAGTAACCAGAAGCGGATCATTAGATCTGGTAAGATGAGGGTTAAAAGGAGTGTTAAACTCACTAGAAGTAATATCCTCAACCTCGATAGTATTAAGAACTTGTCGATCCGGGGTTCTGGGTTGTGGTTCACCAGGAACCTCTATTTCACCAGTAAGTTCAAAAAGACCACTGGAATCTGTCCTCTGTTGTGGTGGTGGAAGTAGTGGCTCCACACTGAGTGGGGGAAGGTTTTGCAACCTCCGAGACCTACGAAGCTGTTGGTCTTCCACAATTATATAAAAATAAAACTAAGTAAAAACCTAGTGGCCACTAAGACTAAGGAGCAAACAGCATACCGCTAAAAAATCCTAAGTAATCAAACCAATCAAACGGATAGCAAATACTCTCGGAAGCAAGTCTGGGATGATTAGGGCCCATAACAAACTAACAAAGCATTGATGGTTAGTTTCATGGCATCCACCGGAGGTCCATTGGGTGCACGTGCTTGAATCACCAAACCGCTTTCCCGGAATTACTGCCAGAGGGTTACCTTCCACACCTATCCAAGGTGAAGTGGGAATAACCGCCCACTCTACCTGTGTAGAATCCTAAAGGTCTGATACTAAGGCTACCATAAATATGAAATATCCTGGGGGGACAGTCGTCAGCCTAGTCAAAATGCATGGACAGGGTAGCAAATCCCGAAGTCCGAAAGGACCCCCGTATGCGAATCGACTCTGGTTTATGGTCAAAAGGAAAGTGAGGGGATATCCTCAACAATTCCAGTATCCCATGGCCTCGTGCTTAACTCTGGTTTGAGTAGAGCATCCGAGGGTTATTTGATATATATGGGTTTACCTAAATGAAAGTTGGACTATGATTGTTGCATAATGAAGCCAGTTCCGAGCAGTTTAAGGTGTTTTAAGCTTGAAACTCTAGCCCAAACTAGTTCGTGTCGTGTATTCCTAAAAAGAAAAATGTTTCTAATTGATTTTATTAAAAATTCTTTTTAAGGTTACTTTTTACTCAACAGGGTAGTGCATTGTGTGGTGTGGTTGTGACAGAAAGTAAAGTGCGTGAATGAAACAACTTTCAATACAACAAAAGACTCTTTTTCTTTTTCCGTTTATGCTCTTTCTAGAATGAAAACTAAGCAAACCTAGAACAAATTTCTTTTTTATTTTCTTTTCGAATTCAAAAAAAAGTAAACTACGTTACTTCGAAATGATCATAAGCCTTACTATTTTAAACTACCAAACTCACTTTTTGCTTTTTCAATATATGTAAAAGAAAAAGGACTCGAAAATGGAAGTAAGTAAGACCGAAAAGAGAAATGCGAGTAAGGAAAAACAACTCTAAAGTTCACAACAATCGAATCGATGACTTGATAAAGACTTGTCCTACAAAGTTTTTCAAAGGAAAAGATTTCGGGCTTGGAATCAAAGCGAAAAGAAAACAGGGATAAAAGATGCTTGTAACAGAAAGGCAAACCTCCAATGGTTGCTCCAAAGCACCAAAACCCTAAGAAAGCTAAGCCAAGCAAAACGTAGGCAAGTGAACCAAAGATGACCTTACAATCACAAAAATTCAAATGGAAGCAAACTAAACTACTTCAACTTACTTGAACTGAAACTGATAAAGCAATCAGGAAGCGTCTGAACTCAAAAAAATTTGAAAACACCCTAAGGACTTAACTTGGGGTCAAAACCCTAAATCGAAGGACAAGACACCGTCGAAGTGTACTAGGGTTGCAACAAAAAACAATGTCGTAAACAAAGGTTTGTATACCCACAACAAGCAACTAGGGTACGAACATGCAACTATGTTCAACAAGGAACAAGGCATGGTTTCCAAAAAGAGTCACAAGCAAGCAAGACACCTCAAAAAGTACTCAAGCAAGCAAAATATGACCTAAGGGACTTACGAGAGGTAAACAAGACTCAACAAAGGCATAAGGACTTCAAGGATCAGTTAAGAAGACAAGGCAAGAGGCTGGAAATCAAACCAAACAAGTGGAAATCCAATCCCAAAAGCAAACAGAGACTTACAGGAAAAAACTCTACTGTGCAGTATACAAACCTATGTACACGGGGAGGTGTACCCTATGTGTAGTAGGAAAAGCAACGTTTTTTAGAAGGTGTACTCTACTGTGCAATAGGTAAAGTAGCGTTTTTTCAGTAGTTGTACGCTACTGTGTGCAAGGGATACCAGTGTTTATTCCAAAGAAGGCTTAAAACAAGCTTTAAAACTTCAAACTGAGATGAGTCAAGGAATGGAAACAGGCTACAGTAACCTACCAAGCCTCTCAGAGGATAAAAAAGATCAAAAAGTATTAGAAGGAAAGTTAAATGAGTCTCCTAGAACAGAAAACAACCGGTCCCCAGCGGAGTTTGCAGTCTGTTGTTCAGGAATTCTACCCTATAGTGAGGAGAGGGACACTACCAACTTATGGGGTGACAGGTAAATACATTAATCATATCACATAGGCTTCTACAAAAGGAAAGAGATCAAGGTTCTTGAAGGCATACCTTATTAGCGATGTTTGATCCTAGATTTCGCTTACTCCTTCGATCAATCCTGCACTTGATCTTCCATTTGATGAACCTGCAATACAAAGATACGTTCCTCAACATATCTTGACTAATATAACAATGATGAAATTGAAATACAATTTAAACATCAAATATAATCAAGCATTTAATCCAAACAAACATGCAATCCATTATACATTTGATTGGGATGGGAAGGGCATTTCAACCTTTATTGTCAAAAGCAAATAATCAGTACAATTATACCTGATCATTTAGAGTTCCTGTGCAACCAGATCCTGGGATCCTTCTCTTCACACTAACTTTGGAATTCCTCTAGCGTAACAACCCTTAATGCATAGTTTCTCCCCCTCTCTCTCATCTACCCCCCTTGTATTTATGGGACAAGGTAGGCAGTTTGGATCGAGAGGTAGTTTGATTGGGAGGTTGGGGAAGTTGCAAAACCAACTTCAACTAATCCCAATTCGTCAAATTAATATATTTTTTGATTACTTTTTAAGGTGTACGCTAGTTTTCTTAAGTGGAGTAGCGTTCAATATGCGACTTTCCTGCTTTACAACCAGCGTTTGCAAGAGTTTTTGAGTTGTACGCTAGTCTACTGAAGCAAAGTAGAGTGTTTCAACAGGTAAATGCTAGTCTATTGAAGTAGAGTAGAGTATTTCAGTAAGTGAACGATACTATCATGCTTATAGGGTAGCGTTTTTCTCAAACGGTAGGTAGAATGAGTGTTTTGTCAGCTGCAAAGGGGTAAGTCTAGTCCATACATCATCTAGGGTAATCATGCTCTTCAATCCAAGTTTTCCTTTTGTGTGATCAACAGCTAGATGTGATCACGGATGGAGAAGTGCAGATTTGACCTATAACACCAAATTTTGATGCTAATTGTTTCCAGAGCAGTTGATTTGATCATATCCCAAATTTTCATCCAGGTGAGTTTCTACAATTGAAATATCCTACTGTTTTTCTCCTTCCATATATTCCATAACACGAGGTAAGGGAGTAGTTTCCAAATTCTGCTGAGGATAGGATTCTTGAAAGTAGCAAGATGCCATTATGAGATTGTGTCTAAAATGTTGGTTCTATTCCTATTGTGGTTCTCATAATTTGTGCAAGCTGATCCCAAATTTGAGTGCTGAACTCACAGAGGTTGAGAAGATGCTTCATGGTTTCCTCTTGCTGGTTTCAAGGAGGACATATCGATGGCCCAATAAAGTTTCTTTTACTAGTACAAAATGGGTGATAATTGACTAAACAAATGACTAAAAATTGGTGATAAATGACTAAATTTGGTCACGTGACGACTGGTCATAAATTAGCAGTCACTTATCACCCAACCAAATTGGTCATTTATCACTTGGTCATAAATTGCTTGAATTGCTTCATGTGTTTGTCATATATTGAGTCATTTATTTGGTCATTAATTTTTGTTATTTGGTCATTATTTGATGCGATTTAGTCATTGATTGTGGTAATTTATTTGATCATTAATTATCACTATTGAGTCGTTTACTTGGTAATTAATTGTTTCTATTTGGTCATTAATTATCGATGTTTGGTAGTACATTTAGTTGTTTATTTAGTCATTGATTGGTGTTAACTGGTCATTTATTTAGTCATTGATTGCCGTTAATTGGTCATTTATTTAGTCATTGATTGTTGTTAACTGGTCATTTATTTATTCATTGATTTATGTAGATAGGGCATAGAGGAATCGAACCACCAACCTCCTACCTGTAAGGAAGGCGCTCTTCCATTGAGCTAGCACCCTTAAATAGAATCAAAGTTCACACTGAATCAAATTTCACACTAGAAATATATCACAAACTCTCACAAATTCCCAAAACCTTGATATTTTAGCAGGCATAAAATTTGTTCTAGTAATATGAAATGCCATAGAACACCACCCATTTTGCTTGGAAAAGAGGATTTTTCTGAGATGTTTCATAACATTTTAGGAAAATTTTCCATTCTATCATGCATTTCATGTCTCTAAATTTTACAAATGCCATAAATCATAAATCTCAAATCCTAAACAACCTTAAATTTGAAAACACAAATAAATGGGCAAAAACTTAAAATGATATACTATTTCCAAATTTGATTTTCCCTCCATTTTCCAGACACATCACAATTCAATTTATGTGGTTTCCCTTTTCTAAAGTGGTCCAACAACTTAGAAAGTCAACCAGCATTAGTGTGACCGTGTCACCTCATAATATACAATATGCTTAAGCAAGTTAACATCATTTAAACAAATGATGAACTCGAGGTCACATGAGACATCGAATATGTATGCCTAAACTATATTAAATATGGAAAATTACTACTTAGACTTATTGATGAATAGATAGAATTTCTACAGAAAAAAGTGTGCAATGTATTTTGATTAAGTAAAACATTCAAAACTGAACCAAAAAATTGAACATACAATGTCAAATATTATTGATTCTCTTTAAACTTGTGAAGTTTGATTGTCCCTTTCACAACCATTTGTTACCTACCACTCATTGAAAGGGGGTTAGTTTTTTCAGTTAGAGTTAAAACTGGAATCAAGTAAAAAGGGTCAAAGTAGCCAAACCACTATTATTAATTCTATTTAATAGCCAATTTATAAATACCAACATTATGGCGTGATCTTACATCAAA
The DNA here is from genome assembly GCA_027924585.1 of Larix kaempferi. Taxonomy (NCBI): domain Eukaryota; kingdom Viridiplantae; phylum Streptophyta; class Pinopsida; order Pinales; family Pinaceae; genus Larix; species Larix kaempferi. The sequence goes on from BSBM01001023.1 coordinate 1,176,634, forward strand.
TGAGCTATGTTCGAGAGTCTCAACAGAACCACCCCATAATTTGATTCAATCCTTAGCAACAATGGCCTGCAATTCCATGGAGACCAAAAAACGAAAGTGTCCAACCTATAAACAAATACCATGAACTAAAGTGTCCACGCTATAAACAAATACAATTATTCCGTAAAGTGGGAGACAAGATATAAGATATAATTGTACCTCTTTCTCCTAGTTTGTGAAATATATGGTTAATAAAATAATAAAGGTTTGTAATGCAGTTCCACCAATCATACCACTCCAAATGACATGTTCCATCATTTTAACATCAAATTTACACTAATAGTTATATGGTTGAACAATTTATTGTTTTCACTATAACCAATGCTTACCAAGATGATCAATTCTCAAGTTTGCAATCAACAGAAAGGATAAGGCCTAAATGTTTTTCCTTCTCTTATAATGGATGAAAAATATGAAAGGATAATGAATAAAACATGAAACAAGAAACATAGGATTGCTTAAGTGCACCTTTTCTCCTAAGTTGAATTTATATCCCAAAAGTAGATCGATGGGCACACCAACTATATAATAGAATCCTAAGTTTACGTAGGCTATCAAAGCTTTCTAGCCTCCATCGATAGCCACACCTGAGACATTAATTTTACTAGCTTTAAACACAGTCTTCATTACCATTTCTAAAACCATTACACAAACCAATAGGGTAGAGTATTTATTGTTTTGATTTAAAATAGAATTGCAAATTAGAAATAAAAGGTGATTTGGACATTGACCTAAATCATTAAAATCACTATGACCAAATGATTTGGAAGTTGGCATTGCTCTAAATCTTTGAAATCAATATGACTAAAGAGACACCTTGATGATTGAAATTTCATATACAACCAATGTAGAATTCCCGAGTAGGAATGTGGATAATAAACATAAAGTTATGTTTTAAGTCTGAACTCCATCAACTTACACTAAAATCAAATAATACTAGGACTGAAAGTAAATATATTCATAACGATACCTGGTAGAACAAGTTGTACACTGTTTAGGAGCATTGTTACTACAAGGAAGCTTGCTAATTTAGATACTGCAACTTTGACCACTTTGCTGTCAATAAAAAGTGCGGAAAATTTTCCCTTTAAGAGATTTAGAACAATAACACTCTTTTTGGAGGAGCATAGGAGCATATGTATTAACTAAGTGTTTGTATTGATCATAATTTCAAGAAGTGCAACCCTAAATAAAAGCACTCGTTTTGGAGGAGCATAGGTATTAACCATTTTATTCCATTTTTATGAAAGGCATAAGAATGAATATAATAACTAATACCTGGTATTTTAGAATGATGAAAGTTTTCAATAAAAAAATCTCAAAGGAACCATGGAAACTAAGTGTTTGTATTGATCATAATGTCAAGAAGAGTCTCCCTAAATAAAAATAGTCTCTTTTTGGAGGAGCATAGGTATTAACCTTGAATACTTAAGTACAAAAAAGATTCCACATTTTACAATTGTTAACCATGTTCATGCAAACAATTACTACATATTGAAAAACCTTTGATGGATATGGAAGGTTGGAACCCATTAAGTCTTAAGTGGGCACCCATGAACCTTGCCATTGTTATATATACCATGCCAAAGGTTTTGGAAGTGGGTAACATGGTAATCTTTGAGAACATTTCATCAAATAAAAAGATCAAAATAAACTCTCTCCAATGGTTAAAACTAGTCCCTTCTAATGAAGGGCAGAAGAACACATATAATGGAAATCTCAAAGCAATTGTAGAAACTAGATGTTTGTTCTGATCATAATGTTAAGAAGGGTAGCTCTAGTAACATTAATGTCCTTTTGGAGGAGCAAAGGAATAAACGTTGAAAACTTTAATCACAAAAAAAAATCTCATATTTTGTAATTGTTAACCATGTATACAAACAATTTGTACCTATGGACAAAACTTTGAAGAGCATGAAAGTTTAGAACCCACTAAATCTAAAGTAGACATCCATGAGCATACCCATTTTTATACTTTCCATGTTAAATGTTTTGCAAGTGGATAACATGTGGTAGGGTTTTAGGATAATTAATAAAATAACAAACGCAGATATTTTGTGCTTTTGCTATGCAAGAATTCGAAGCAAGTCATTGGGAAGAAAATTGTTCACTGACCACTCAATGGGATGTTAGCAAGATAAAAAACAACAATAATATCTCAATATCTCCTCACGAGACAATGCTTAGGTAAAGGCATTTTGAGTAGGGACACATTGTTGTGATAATTTGTCATAATTATGATGATATGCTAATTTTAATGTGCAGTGAAACCATAATTGAACTATGATTTACAATAGGGTGTGTTAATTGGTTAGATTACTTTGTAAGTTATCTATATTTAGTTTAAATGCATGTAGTAATTGGGTTAAAAAACTACAGAATTAAGAGTAATGCAATTCAATATTCATATAAATCAATTGAAACATACAAGTTTTTCCATCATCGTATGATCCCATCCATGCATGTATCTTTCTAAACATAGAAACTCTAAAACAAACTTTCCTTGATCGCCATTGAAATTCATACCCAGGCCATTCTCCTAAAGGATATCTAGAAATGTGAATGGTTTCCAAGAATAGAAAATTTCTAAAAATGAGTAGCTTCAAAATTTGTGAATGGTTTCCAAGAATAGAAAATTTCTAAAAATGAGTAGCTTCAAAATTTGAAGAATACCCTTTTAGAAAACCAATAGATGGGAACTCAAAATGGTAACGAATTGCTAGAAATCATAAGTTTCTTAAAATAGAAACTTTTAGAAAATAACAAACCACAAAATCAGAAAGCACCATTTTGAAACAATCACCCCACAGTGCATGCTCCAAGTATTGCATGTAACATGCATGCATGGGACACCTAATAAAATTAGAATTGGAACCTAAATTTAATCTCATACAGAAGCACTGGACATTGTGTCTCCTATATCAATCTAAAAATATCTGAAAATAAAACTCAACCTGATCACAAACTTTGAAACCTAATAAAAATTTAGGGGTTAAATTTCACCATTTGGCTAATTTCAATCCCCCCCCAAAAAAAATGATTTGCCAATTTCCATTTTTTTTCCAAAAAGGATTTTACCCAAATTACATAATATATATTATTTTACTTCTAGAAATGCCTACATTTTCTAGAAACCCTATAAAATCATTATAAATTCTAACATTTTAACAAAAATACCACCACACATTTTATAGTTGGAATGAAAAATTAGAAAGATTCTCCAAGGTTTTTACACATTAAGATAAATATGTATCCTTAAGACCATCCTTGTCTGAAACCAAAAGATGTTCTCATGAATGTGTTGAAGCTTAACACTGAATTTTCCTATGCCAAATTCAATGTTGACAGGTTGGAGGGTTCACTTTTATCTACGGTTTTCTTTTGATGAGTTCTTTACATTCATGAATAAATGCTTTCTTGCATGAGATGCCATCAATGATGATCAGCTATAGGGCATTGTTGTTGGGCTCTATTTTTGCTTCTTGTTAGCACCGTTTGAGCCTTGATGGATCAAAAGTACATGTTAGGCATTGTTCAAGTGCCATTTTTAGGTATGTTTGCATGCCACACATGCCGATTTCAGATAGTTTCAAAGGTGTTTATTACCATCAAGTAAAACACTTCTCTAGGGATGATTTAGGTATGTTCTTATGTTCTATTTTTAAACTAGCAAGGAGTTTCCTTTTATAACCTAACATGGGAACCTTATCTAAACTATATTCATAGTCAACTTGGGATCTCAACAAGAGTGCTTATTTTTTTCCTCTTACCATCCTATTGCAGCAGTCTTGTTTATGCCTTTTGTGGTGTTCTTTTGAGTATAATTGAGCACTATCTTTGAAAGTTATTTTCAAACTCAGCGCTTGATATTTATGGACAGAGATAAAGAAATCGGCTTAGAGGGGAAGCTTGTTATTGTGGACACTCACTCGGTGAGGTTTTTAGGCCCCTTCCTTGGCTTATTTTTAGCATATTTTTAGGGTTTGATGACATGGCCTTGAATGACCTGTTTATAAGAGATGATTCTAGAAAAGCAGTCACTTATAGATCATACCTCAATTATAATAAAAGGAGAAAGGATAATATTAAGTTATTAGTGTTGGTCAAGTCCTCCATCCTTCTCCTACCATCAAATTTTCTTATCTTCCAATTTTATAGCCCACTTCTAAAAGCAACAATTACATATATTTTCAATCAACAAGGTCTTGAGTAGTGAATTTCATGCTTTGCCCCCATTGGTTCCTTGGGGAATTCTTAGACTTGATTTGTATCAAAACTATGTATCCTACATCTCTGATCTAAGATGGCTCTCTTTGCTTTATAATATTAGCATTAAGATTTTTAATTAGAGAAACTTAATCTGTGATTACCTTGCTGATTTTCCTCTTTTCTCTCCTCTCATCACCCATTGGACTTGGCACCGGTCACTTACACAATTTAGCACAACTTTTGTTCCTTGATCTACAATATTTAAATGCAGATATGTGCTTTTTATTCACTATTTTAGATGACCTAACATGCAAATTGTTCGAGTAAGGGAAATGGAAAAGGATCATAGTACCCCCTTGAAACTAGCACAAACCAGTTTTGAAGCAAGATGAGTACTGGCTACATAAATACTTTTCTTAAGTGGTCATTCAACCTCCCTTGGGAATTTTTTCAATGGACAACTTTGTGTGATAAATTTTTGGCGTCATTGCTAGGGAGTGAATACCAACTTCCCAAAATTAGTGGTTTGTGCTACATGACATATTGGTGGGAAACACATGCTCTAAGGATCTCTTTGTTCACTTAGAAACTTCACATGATTAGGATATGCCTAGGATATCAACATGTTTTGACCTAGAGAAAGAAATTTTTCCATCCTTGCACCGTTCAAAAGAGCTTCTTTGTTGGAATTGGAGTAGGGTCATCACCTAGGGAATCTAGTAAGAAGGATCCTACTCCTAAAACATCAGTTTCAAATATGGTTTTACTTGTTTCTTCAACTAATGAAATGGCACCATAACATTTAATTTCATTGCTAGACAACCTAATGATATACTTGAAAAGTATCATAAAGATATTCCAAGGTTTCAAGGTAATAATTCACCGTGAGTTGAAGATCATATTGTTGCTTTTGATAGTTTTGTTGAAAATTTTGATATCACATGAGGATGTGTTAAAGCAACTGTTTTCTTACTGTTTAGAGGAGGATGCATGAAAGTGATTTAAAATATTAAGAGCAGAAGGTATTGCTTATATTGTTTCACTTCAACAAGCCTTCAAAGATTATCTAGGGAAGAAGAAAGATAATATGTTTTTATTGGCAGAATTGAGTGCCCCTTTGGAGGAAGGAGAATGAGAGAGTGAGAGAATTTAATTCCATATTTAACAAAGATTATTAAAGTCTACCTTGATCTATTAGGCATGTTGATCCTCTTGCTTTGGTTATCTAGATTCAATACTAATGAATTCGATGTTGATTATGATTTTATGCTTAGAGAGAAGACTCCTGCTTCTTTGGCACCAATTTGTGATCTTGATATTAATATGGAGAAAAATTGTGTCATTGCTGGAAAATATACTTCCATGGAGTCCTCAAGGTGGGACACTAAACTAGAAAAGAAAGATCGACCTTCATCATCAGGGAGTATGAGTCCTATGATTCTCTTTCAAAAATATTGATAAGAAGACTGAAAAATTTGAACCCTTAACAATCTTATTGTAGCCTCTTAGTAATCAAGTCATCCATATGAAGTGAAATCACCAATCCTCTTCCTAGAATAATCTATTTTCTCAACCAAGATATAATGAGCAATATCAAAAGAGGTTCTATGAGTCTCTATCCACAAGATTCTAGTGCTTCCAAATTTTCTAAAAAACGAATAATATCACATCATATTTTGTGATTTATTGTAGGGCATGTATACTTCCTCATAGAGAGGAGACTTGTCATGTTTTCTCACAAGTGGCACACCTATTTGAGGAGAAAGAATAACTAGAACAACATGTTTCCTTCATAAATAAAATATTTGAGGGATATGATCATATTTTTTGCAAAAATATCACAACAAAGGACTTCTTTCTATGTCCATAGAGCATATGGAAGCACTCAAACAAGAGATGGATGAGAGATCAGATACGTTGCAGCACCATACAATCCCTTCCTGAGCGCACAAACACACACACACACGTGTGTGTGTGTGTGTGTGTGGCAAGTTTTAGTTCAATTCAAGGGCTCTCCAAGGTAAATGTTCTAGTTCCTTTTCTTGAGTTATTGAAGTTTCTTGAGCAGATACAAAGGGTGATGCAGTTGTTAAATGTTGATGACTCTATTGACCTTGTTGAAGAGAAACCAAACATATATTTGGGTCTCAATGATGAAGTCGAGAAGGTTTATATGTTTTTTACTACATAAATCCATGATAGATTCAGAGGCCTCTAACAATGTGTTGCCTTATGTTGTTATGAAGAAGTTGGGGCTTCAAGTGAAAAAGCCTTGTCAAAATGTGAATGTAATGGATTCTAAAAAGGTTGAGGTTAATGTCCAAATAAAATATTTGATATTTTGATTAGCAGCGCATACTAACACAGGTTTTGTCTTGGATGTGGTGGAGGAAGTTTTCGAAGCATGAAGAATACTCCTATCCAAAAAGTGGATGTCTATGCTTTGAGGTAATAAATTCAGCATGATCTTTCTTTCTCTACTTTCAACATTAATAACACACTTTTGTGCCATTTAGCCTAGGGTTAAGAATTCAAACTAGCCCAACATGTTTGGTATGATTTAGACTGAACAATACGTCTATTTTAATGCTGGATAGATCAGGCTTTCTTTTCTCAGATTAGGATTGCTTTTCTCGTATCTATTTTAGTGTCTTGGTTGTAGGGTTGGCTTCTATTTAGAGTTTGATTTTATTGAGTTCTTTACATGCATAGATAAGTTATTTCTTGCATGAGATGTCATCAGTTAGAGGGAACTGTTGTTGGACTATGTTTTTTAATGTTGTGGGAACTGGTTGAAGGATAAAGTCATCATGTTAGGTTCTATTATCAGTGCCATTTATTCATTTCCTTACCCATGTTTATTCTCGGCTACGTAGTGTCTGAGGGATTATTGTAGCACATGATTGAAAATGAAGGATCAGAGCGCTGAGGAGTACAGCGAATTTGAATGTGAATGGACTAGTTTTCGGAGTCGGTAGGCTCTAGAAAGACAAGAGCAAAACATGGTTTCCGCAGAGTTGGGATGAAAAACCCTCCATAAACCCTTTTGTGCACAAAATGCTTGTAACTATTTTCATCTCCCAAGGCATTTTGTTCCTCTAACAATGTGTTGCCTTATGTTGTTATGAAGAAGTTGGGGCTTCAAGTGAAAAAGCCTTGTCAAAATGTGAATGCAATGGATTCTAAAAAGGTTGAGGTTAATGTCCAAATCAAATATTTGATATTTTGATTAGCAGCGCATACTAACACAGGTTTTGTCTTGGATGTGGTGGAGGAAGTTTTCGAAGCATGAAGAATACTCCTGTCCAAAAAGTGGATGTCTATGCTTTGAGGTAATAAATTCAGCATGATCTTTCTTTCTCTACTTTCAACATTAATAACACACTTTTGTGCCATTTAGCCTAGGGTTAAGCATTCAAACTAGCCCAACATGTTTGGTATGATTTAGACTGAACAATACGTCTATTTTAATGCTGGATAGATTAGGCTTTCTTTTCTCAGATTAGGATTGCTTTTCTCATATCTATTTTAGTGTCTTGGTTGTAGGGTTGGCTTCTGTTTAGAGTTTGATTTTATTGAGTTCTTTACATGCATAGATAAGTTATTTCTTGCATGAGATGTCATCAGTTAGAGGGAACTATTGTTGGACTATGTTTTTTAATGTTGTGGGAACTGGTTGAAGGATAAAATCATCATGTTAGGTTCTATTATCAGTGCCATTTATTCATTTCCTTACCCATGTTTATTCTCAGCTACGTAGTGTCTGAGGGATTATTGTAGCACATGATTGAAAATGAAGGATCAGAGCGCTGAGGAGTACAACGAATTTGAATGTGAATGGACTAGTTTTCGGAGTCGGTAGGCTCTAGAAAGACAAGAGCAAAACATGTTTTCCGCAGAGTCGGGATGAAAAACCCTCCATAAACCCTTTTGTGCACAAAATGCTTGTAACTATTTTCATCTCCCAAGGCATTTTGTTCCTCTTGATTACCAATGCTTGGAAGTGATAGCTGTTAATCGCTAATTTCTATTGATTTCTATTTTCTATTGCAAATCGCTAATTTATTATTTGTGGAATTTCAATATTTTTCCATGTCTTGTATAATTCCTTCAATATAATTTAAAAATATATGGAATTTTTTTCACAAATATATTTCATAAGTCACAAAATATCTTATTAAAAAACCTCATAGCCTGCCATATTCCACTTTTTCCATATTTCACTTTTAGTAATCCACCAATGGCACCAAATCCACCTTTAACAATACAGTTTATCCAATGGATACGATTAGGACATATTTAGTATATCAATGACTATATCTCTCATTTTTTTAAACAAGAAATGGCATTATTTATATCGAAAAAAAATGTTGTAGCCTAACTGCAGAGCCTCTGAATACAAACAAAATTTGGGGCTTTCCTTTTCTAGTATGTTATGAGGTTCCATAACATATATAGAAAAGTTTCAATGCGAGACATTGGCATGGGTTTTGGTGACTCTTTTCAATTACAAGAAATAGAGTTCAACTTCTCACTACTAGGGCACTCTTTACAAAGAGGGTGAATTCCATCATCAATGATATTATTAGGTCGGGACAACTCAAGATCACACCTAGCATCAGAGAGATAATGTTATAAGGTCATGGATTATGATGGTAACTAGTGTGAAAAAAAACCCATCCAATTGAAGAATGTCGATCTCAGAGGGGTTGACTCCATCCTCGACAGTTTTAGTTTTGTTAATCTTATTTCCTTCTAGTAGGGGTTTTGCAAAATTATTTATTAAAAATGGAAAAAAATTCTCATAAGTTGGGTTTTCATATGGCCAACAATTAATGTTTCAATATGCATGTTATAGGGCCATAGATGTAGACAAAATTGCACACATAATGAGAAGGTGATGGCCTTGTACGGTCACTATCATTTTCAATTGAATTGTGACTAACATATGATTTGATTAAAATATAATTGATTGGAAGGCCTTGCAATGAAATCAATATATGTTTTCTTTGAGCATATCATTTTTTTTCTATGCATTACTTGCAAAAAAATGCATTTTAGCTATATATTATAATGAACATAGACCAAAATTAATAACCATGATTTCCTTCCTCTAACCTTTAAATTACACAAATCAAATTTTGATCAGTCTAAGGACAAGAGAAAAGCGAGACATGAGACCATATAGCAACCTGCCATGGAACCCAACAAGCGAGTGAACAATAGTGGAGCTTTCTAAATATGCAAGATTTTAAGTAAGGAAGATGTCACTTCAATATTCCCCAGGGCATATCTATAAAAAAGCATCCTTCCTAAAATAAGTGGTGGCCTTATTTCTCATTGGTGGTGGAAGGGGATATAGCCTTTATTTTATAGTGTTGTTAAGCACATGCCTAACCAAATTGTTGTTGAAAGTATTGGCATTGTTAATGGTGGAATAGGGCTCATTGGCGTTTCCCATGGAGGGACACTGAGAAAGAATAGTCTAGCGGCATGACACCATTTCCCTACATGTAGAAGTAATAGGGGTAGAATTTGAGCATCATATAGGAATTTGTGTCACACAGGAAGGCCAACAATTGCACAATCATACCATTTCGGGAGGAGCTAAAGAAATCCTACAAGTGTGGGAATGATTTCAAGATGAGATCAACAACATAGTGAATTGCAACTTCCTCTATAAGAACATTATGAACCCATACTTTTTCAAGATAATTCATTATTTGGATTAAATTTTTAAAAGTGAACAAGAGGGCATTGAAAATTATACAACTATACAACTATAAATCAATTAGTGTAATTTTATGAAGACATTAAGGAAACATAAAATAACTTGGATAATGAAACTATGGCAGATGCTAATTATTTGAGGATAAAAACAAAATTATCAGAACTTGTGAATAATTGCACTTTGAAAGGAACAAATTTGGGTTAAGATATGAAAGGATCGAGTTTGACTTATTTCACATTCCTGATTACTCCAAACCTATGAAGTTTGTCAATGTCGCCTTTCTTGATGATGATTTACAAAGACATACCATTGATGCTAAATTAGATAAAGTGCTTGAACACGATGATCATGATGAGGAATATAAGGATAAAGATGTTGAGATGCAACTAATGATCAAGAGGATGATGCAATTGATATTTTTAAGTTAGATAATGTACCTAAAGAATGCCTACACTGTCATCGAGTTGGCCATCATCATGAATTATAGTGTTTTTGTTGATGTATATGTAACTTCAGAATGTATTTCACATATATGTATGTACTCCTATAGAGATGGTATTATTCTTCTATACGGAAGTGTCGTCATTTATATTGTAAATGTCGTAACTTATACTTGATGGGTTATTAGACCACCCTATTGGGGGTCGGCCATGTGGGTCGAAGGGTTATTAGACCACCCTATTGGGGGTCGGCCCAGTCAGCATTATGTTATGTGGTTAAGTTCAAGCCTACATGATTTATGTAAAAGGCAAGTCAAGTCAAGTATAAATAGAGTGCAAGAGGCACTCTATTTGAACACTCACTTCTCACTTATGCACTCAAGGAGGAGTGGCGCACTTATGGAGGAGGAGGATTTGCTGCTAGGATATGTCTATCTCTTACGGTTGGGTTGTATCATTTCTCTATCTATATCTGAGGAAGTTATTGGGGTTTTTCACCTTTATGGTTTTCCCCAAGTAAATCTTTGTGTCTCTTGTGTGCTTGCATTATTGTGTCCATGAATGATATGCTGTAGATTTGTTGTACATGTTGTTCTCTCAGTTAAGATCCTAGATCATATTGAAGTAAATTCTGAAAATTTAACATGGTATCAGAGCTAGCCTGAAAGAAGGCATGATATGGCATGTATGACACTTGTTGCACTTACAATGATAGGGCTTGATATAGCAAAAAATAGACGTCATAGCACTTTCGCTATAAATCTGTTTTGGAGAAGTTTTCGGATCTGAAACCTTTACAGGTCGAATATTAAATCCCCATGTACCTTTTGTCCAAAGGACAACCTCTAATTCGTTGTAATTTGTGATTTATGATCTGTACAATATAGGGTTTCTGCCTCTTCCAGATCTGAGTCAAAATCAGGTGACCTTGGGAAAAAGGTCATAACTTGGGCTAGGAAGCTCCAAATGAAATTTCGTAAAAAGTGACAGGTAGTGCACAGACTGTACTATCTCAGGAAAATTGTTCAGAATCCAAAGTTGAACCAGTGACACGTGGCACGCTGTACAAGTTCACTCTCCTGTATTATTCCATAAACAGGTCACGTTGCGACACTTGGCATAACTCTCTCTCAGAGACTCCAATTGAGGTCAGACCTATCAGGATGGAAATATAACAGGGTGAGATATCTCAAGAAAATTTTTTAGAGGCCGAAGTTGAAACAGTGACACGTGGCATGCCGTACAAGTTTGCTCTCCTGTATTATCCCATAAACAGGTCACGTTGCGACACTTGGCATAACTCTCTCTCAGAGAATCCAATTGAGGTCAGACCTGTCAGGATGGAAAGATAACAGGTCGGGCTATCTCAGGAAACTTTTCAGACCCTATGGATCAAAAATTTCGGAGGTACACCAGAAACAATTAGGTACATATTTCTATCAAAAACATAATTATTTCTTGAGTATCTTCATTCATGGCTTCCGGAATTTAGGGCTTCGGAAAAAGTTGGAATTTTTATAATTAGAGACCACGGCTAGATGCTACTCATCAAAATCAAAATTTAGAGACCAAGATCAGAATTTTTGGTTGGGAAGAAGGCCAGGCTTGATCAGAGCCTAGTTCGGGACTTTGATCAGAAAAGTGGAAAATTAGGGCTTCTGTAAAAATGGGAATTTTTGAAATCTATGACCACGGCTGGAAGCTCCTTAGAAAAATAGAAGCTTAGAGCTTTGGATCAAAACTTTTGATTAGGAAGAAGAGTGGGCTTCATCAAACCCCAGTTCAGGGTCGCGTCCAGTGAATCCAGAAGTTTCAAAAGCAAAATTGAGGAGTGAAACTTTGCAGTTTTCAAATTCCGAATATACCAGCTTGATTAGCTCATCAAGGTGCATATTTCTATCCTTTCGAAAGTTTGAAATTCAAAGTTTGAATTTTTGGGGTTTCTCTAACAAACCCATATCCAGCTCCAGGTCCAATTCTTGCAAATCAAGTGGATTGGGTTAATCCTAGAAGAAGATGGATTGGTCACCTGCATAAGTAAAGAAGTTCCTGTTTCAGAGGGAGATGAGGCTAAGGCCTTACATAAGAATATTACAAGCGATCTCGACAGGTATGACTCATCGAGGTATGTTTCGATATTTGTTCATGATTAAGTTTATGGTATGTTTGTCTTCATGTTATTACGGTTAGTACAATCTTGATTTTAGATTTGTCGTATCACCTTAACAAAATTACGAATGCATGATAGAAGATATTCATTGGTTAGGGTGTTGACACTTATGATTGTACCAATGCATTATGGTGTTGTATGAGGTTTATGTTGTCTGCTAACATAAAAGGTACACCAAGAAAGACAAATCATGTTCTACTTCAAGAACGTATGATCATGTTGACATGAAGACAAGGATTCATCCATTGTCATGGATCACATAGAAGATCTACTTTCGAGGTATGTATAACTTGTTTCTACAATGGTTAACTTATGAGACATACAGGTTACTAACACAAGTCACTGAAGAGAACCAAAATACATTATATGGGTATGTTAGACATAACTAGCTAGCATGCTAATCCAGGTATGTTTTTCCTATATCAAGCTAGAATCCTACCTTGTGTTAGGATCTTATATTGTTGTGTTGTTTATAATGATTATTCATGAAGTCATAGGTTTGAATAGTCATGGTTGTATGCATATTGTGTTTCTTACCATAATTGATGATATGACTAACCAGAAGAATCATGAAGGTATAGGTTTGAGTAATCACGGATTTTATGTATGTTATATCTCTTATCTTGATTGATGATTTAACTAACCAAAAGAGTCCTATGATCAAATAAGAATATGCATGAGTAAAAGAAGACTTCCCTGAAACCTTGAATACTAATGTTTATTATCTGTGTTTGAAATGATCCTGACTATACATGCTTGAGATTATTGTGTTTTGATAATATTAAGATTATACTAATGAATGTTTGATTACGTATGAGACCTAGAGGATAACACATTGATGATACTAACAAGCATGCATAGGGATTGAGAATGAATATAAGTTCAAGGACAAGTAATCCAGGAAGCAAAGATCAAGAGGGAGCACATTGCAGTAGTTTCTACAAGGATGCAGATATTCAGAGGGAGTTGACCACTTCTCACAATCCACATCAGAATGGAGTTGCAAAGATTCAGAGGGAGTCCACCCAACAAACAAACAAAGATAAGTATTTGAATTGTCATTACTTGCATATTTTATTGTTTAAATAATACTGTTCAATAATGTATATACTGATGTTCCTAGAATTAGGTTGTGTATTATGCATATTAGAATAGTTGCATTGATGAACAGTATACTACTAATATGCATGGGTAAGTGGCCTATGGCACTGTACAACATTCCATTGCTACTTATCTAGAATGAAACCTCTTTGCTGACATGTTGGGAGATGTGCACACTCTTAACACTGTTATGGTAGAGATTGGAAGGCATCTAGAAAGTTACGGGATATGGATAAATGTTGTATTGAAACATTGGCTAAGATAATTGCATGACTGTATGACATATTTCTTTATGTGTAAGAATTTGTTTTGAAAACTATGAGATGTTTTCTAATCATGCAATTTAACTTGTTGTGTAGGAAAGATCATATGCCATCTCCTACAAAAGAAGAACTACAACATTTGTTCCAGCAACAAGATATCTATTGAAGATATTGAAGTTCCCAGGATCTGGGATGAAGAAATGGAATGCCATGATCCATCGATCATGAAGAATGATGTTTGGGATGTAGTCCCAAGACGTGAAGGGAAGTTTGTTATGACTTCCAAATGGAACTATCAGATCAAGCATGTTGTAGATGGCAGCATTGAGAAATATAAAAGTGATGAAATAGAAGATGCACCAGATGTATTTCAAGACAGCATGGTGTAGTCATATATGTGTGCAGAACTTGGTATGGTAGGATAGACAACTTTCTATCCAGTTTGAGCTTTACCAAGAATAAAGCGGATTCCAACCTTTTCTACAAGGTTGAGGAAGGCAATCCAGTGATACTACTTTTGTATGCGGATAACCTATTTGTTATAGGTGAAGATACATTGATTGTCGACACGCAGCGGAAGCTTGCTGCCGAGTTCGAGATGAAGAACTTGGGGATGATGCACTATTTGTTTTTGGCATGGAGGTGTGGCAGAGTGTAGATGGAATCTTCCTTGGACAAGGGAAGTATACAGTAAGAGATCCTGAAGAGGTTCGGGATGATGGATTGCAAGGCCATGGCCACACCTATGACATCGAATTTGAAGCTTCTATGTGATGCTTCATCTGAGCCGGTTGATGTCTCTACGTATCGTCAGATGATTGGGTCCTTGATGTAACTGACGAACATGAGACCAGATATTTGCTTTGCTGTGAACACATTGAGCCAGTTCCTGATGGATCTGAGGAGTGTTCACCTGGTTGCTGTAAAGCATGTTCTGAGGTACCTGAAGGGTACAGTGGATTTTGGGCTCAAGCATGAAGCGAATCAAAAGTTTAACCTGCAGGGTTATGTTGATTCAGATTGGGTTGGTAGTGCTACAGATAGGAAGAGCACATCTGGGTACTGCTTCAGTATGGGATCAAGTGTGATCTCATGGTTTAGTAGGAAGCTGTCCTGCATGGCACTGAGTACAGCTGAGGCAAATTATGTTGCAGCCTGTTTAGCTAGTTGTGAGGCAGTATGGCTACAGAAGCTACTGTCTGAGTTATTTGATCTCCTGTTGGATGCTATTGGTATCTTCTGTGATAACATGAGTTGTGTGAATCTGTCTGAGAACCCAGTGTTTCATGACAGGTCGAAACACATAGAGATCAAATATCACTATATCAGGGATATGATGTAGAGAGGAGCTGTGAAGCTCCTATATGTTGCGACGGACGAGCAGATTGCAGATGTGCTGACGAAGCCACTAGCCAGGGTGAAGTTCGAGTACTTCAGAGAGAGGCTTGGCATTCTTCAGATCGAGGACACTTCGAGGAAGAAGTGATTAACACATTTGCTGAAGCCATTCCAAGCATGTTGGAAGGAGGATCCTTCACATGGCTGTGGATGTAAGCGTTGAATGATGAGCATTAGGATGATGTTCTGGTTTCTGCTGGATATGATCAGTTGGATCATTTTTATGTATGTATGAATGCATCATGTTGGATGCTGGATATGATCAGTTGGATCATTTATATGTATGTACGCATCATGTTGGATGCTGGATATGATCGGTTGGATCATGTGTATGTATTTTTGTATATGCATCATATTGGATGCTTGGACCATGTATCTGTATATGTATCAGGTGGATACATTGTATGATCAGGTAGATCATGTATGTTGATGGATACATTGTGTGGATCATGTATCTATGTATCTGGTGGATACACTATGTATATTGATATGTATCATGTATGATCAGGTAGATCATGTATGTTGATGGATACATTGTGTGGATCATGTATCTATGTATCAGGTGAATACACTATGTATGATGATATGTATCAGGTAGATAGTTGGTGTGCATCAGATGGATGCATTGTATGATCAGGGTGATCGTGGATGACGAGCTTCTCCAGATGACATGCAACAGGATGTTGCAGTGATGATGATCAGGATGATCATGTGTACATCAGGATGATGTATGGTGAGTATCAGATGATACTTTGTGGCTGTGGATCAGGTTGTGCAGGTAAGCATGTAATTTGCCCTGGGAGATTTGCAGATGGTCTTTCGAGGTTTTTCCTATGGCATGTAATTTGATGCCATGGGACATCTGGCAAATGCTCTTTCGAGGTTTAGCTTGGGAGGACATATAATTTGTGCCCTGGGAGATCTGCAGATAGTCTTTCGAGGTTTTGCCTATGGCATGTAATTCGTTGCCCTGGGATATCTGGAAGATGCTCTTTCGAGGTTTTGTCCCATGGCATGTAATTTGCTCCTAGGAGATCTGGACAGGATGAAAAAGGCCTCAGATGCTTCAGCCAGGTTTTGCCTTGATCACATGTAATTTGCTCCTGGGAGATCTGGACAGGATGAAAAAGGCCTCAGATGCTTCAGCCAGGTTTTGTGGTGGACCACATGTAATGTGCTCCTGGGAGATCCGACAGGTAGAGCTGTGTGCTCGTAACAGCCTGGAATGCTTCAGCTAGGTTTTGTGGTGAGATCACATGTAATGTGCTCCTAGGAGATCCGACAGGTAGAGCCGTGTGCTCGTAACAGCCTAGGATGCTTCAGCCAGGTTTTGTGATGGGTCACGTGTAATGTGCTTCTGGGAGATCCTACAGGTAGAGCTGTGTGCTCGTAATAGCCTGGGATGCTGCAGCCAGGTTTTGTGACGCACGTAATAAGTCCTGAGGATTCCACAGTATGGCCAGTGATGACGAAGACCTGCAGGTGGTGGGCCTACATCCAGTATGAAAAAGGACTGGCTCTATAGAACTTCCTATGACAAATAGATTCAAAGATTGATTGAGATAGAAGCAGCAGTGATGATGATGATGACTCAATGATGATTATCCGGTGACGATGATCCAGAGAAGATGACTTGTGCTAGAAGACCTGTGCTGAGAAATACCTTCCTAGTTAAGAGGGAGTGTTGATGTATATGTAACTTCGGAATGTATTTCACATATATGTATGTACTCCTATAGAGATGGTATTATTCTTCTACACGGAAGTGTCATCATTTATATTGTAAATGTCGTAACTTATACTTGATGGGTTATTAGACCACCCTATTGGGGGTCGGCCATGTGGGTCGAAGGGTTATTAGACCACCCTTTTGGGGGTCGGCCCAGTCAGCATTATGTTATGTGGTTAAGTTCGAGCCTACATGATTTATGTAAAAGGAAAGTCAAGTCAAGTATAAATAGAGTGCGGGAGGCAGTCTATTTGAACACTCACTTCTCACTTATGCACTCAAGGAGGAGTGGCGCACTTATGGAGGAGGAGGATCTGCTGCTAGGATATGTCTATCTCTTATGGTTGGGTTGTATCATTGCTCTATCTATCTCTGAGGAATTTATTAGGGTTTTTCACCTTTATGGTTTTCCCCAAGTAAATCTTTGTGTCTCTTATGTGCTTGCATTATTGTGTCCATGAATGATATGCTGTAGATTTGCTGTACATGTTGTTCTCTCAGTTAAGATCCTAGATCATATTGAAGTAAATTCTGAAAATTTAACAGTTTTGATATTCATCCATGTAGTATTTGTGGGAAGACAAACCACCTTTCAGAAAGGTGTTGGAAACTAACAAGGATTCAAATAAAAAAGGTACATTTTGGATGGCTATGTACTTGGTGCTAGAATTTGGAAGACAACTTGTTAGATCAGTCATATCCTCAAATTCATACACATGTATAGGCATGCTTGATTGGAGAGGTTTCAATAGTAGATGGATATGAATGTTTTGATTCAGGTTTTGATGATTTAGGGAATAATCAAAGACCACTTTATGTAGTCTTCTGAGTAGAAGATCAAGTCTCTAGACTCCATTCAAAGACAATATGATTACTCGAATTCTATGTGAACCCACTCTAAACTAACCTAGGGGAAAAAAAAAGTGTGCATCCGATAGTGAAGTGTGTACTGAGGATGTACAATAATATATATAATAACTATATATTATTAAATCAAGGCTTCAAGTCCTCACTAGTCTTGTTTATAGTGCATCGAGAGTACTTTAACGCTGAAGATGGATTCAGAGACCTCCTTAAATGGGGTCTTTGAATCCATCTATAGTGTTAAAATTTACAATTTAGAGACCCATTTTACAATTTCGTAAATTTTAATGTTGCAGATGGATTGAGAGTCCTCCTTAAAAGGGTTCTCTGAATCCATTAAGGGGTAAATTATATTATAAAAGATGGGAATTTTATATAAATATTAAGAAAGGGGGATTTATATTGTTTTTTTTTCTCTAGCGGAATACCAAGATGGTATTTCTAAGATTCTAGGCATAGGCATGATGAGTTGGCATCCATAGACAAGATCAAAAAGTTAACCGGGAGGTATAAAATATGCAGATTTCAACCGATGAATGCAAAAGACTCTAATTAATTTCCAAAACTCCAACTGAGCGCTGAAGGGTCAAATGATGATGGTTTTGACCAAACAAAATATGAGCGCAATCAGTGCGATAATTTGAACACATTAGTATAAAATTCAAGACATGATGATACTTTGAATGGGAAACGCCCAATCTCCAAGTCTGTCTAGTCATGTTTTTTATCCCATGACTAATTTAGTTATATTTTTTATCCCATGACTAAATTAATAATATTTTTTATCCCATGACTAAATTAGTAGTTTATTTTAGTCTTTTTTAATTGTAATCACTTCAAATTGCTCAAATTTTCTCATATTTCACTTAAAAAAACTATGGTAACCAACTTTTTTTTTATGGTGTAGTCATTTATTTCGCATGGTGACCAACGTTTTTAGTCGCCTGGTCACTTATCACCCATTTTTCTAATGGAATTTTCTATAGATTATCCCAGGTAAGTGTGCTTTTGTGAATAATTTTCCAAAGGAAAAACTAATCTTGGGCCATAGATTGAGAGTCCATATGTGCTTCCAAGCCTTAGAATAGGGAGGAGGATCAATTGAGAATGAAGGGCATAAGATTCCTTAATGATGAAGGTACCTTTGGTGGTGTGGCCCCATTGTAATATGTTCAATCCTTCTCTTTTTCTAATTTTCCTCCTGTGCATTTCGTTACAACATTGATCAAGAAAAATGGGGGGATGAACATTTAGCTAATCCAGAGTAAGCATCCACTATCTCTACGAATCTGCCTTGGGGATTTCCACCCAATAATGACTCACTCTCTATATTCCATCCAAGGTGACAGAATGTATGAACTTATCCAGATTTTTGTTCTCCACCAAAGGTGGGATTTGTTTCCAGGATTCTATCCATAAATTCATGTTAGTCCCACTTCTAATTTCCTTGAATGCATGATTATGGACTAATGATATGTTACGATAGGTAGCATTCCAAAGGGTGGAACCTGATATTTGTTCATTCCATCTTATGAGATGATCCTTGCTAGCTTCAAGGGTGTATTTTTGTCTCCATAATTTGGCCCAGAGTTCCTCAGGGTTTTGTAGCCATATCCAATAAGGAGTTGAGGGTCTCTTAATCCAAGGCATCCATTCAACTTGGGTTTGCATAGTTCATACCACTTAACCAAAACCCATTTTTTCTGATCTTTAGTTCCTTTCCAAAGAAAGTTTCATTGGATATTCCTGATTTTATTGAGAACATTTTTTGGTGGCTTCCAGGGAAGAGAAAGTGTAAATGGGAATGAAATGGAGGGAAAATTTAAGAAGAGTAAGGCACCCAATGAAGTTAAAGGTTCTGAAGGTCCAATATGATAGACACATTTTGAGATAATTTAGTAAATCCTCCCAGGTGCAGCTATGAATAGCATTGTCAGTGAGAGGGATACCTAGATATTTGGAAGGAAGCGAGCTCCATTGGAATCCAAGGTTTATGTAAATGTTAGATTGAATCTATTGGGGGGTGTTGAAAAATAAAATATGATATTTTTCAAGGTTGATAGATGTACCAAAGGCAGAATTGAAGTCTTCCAGGACAACTTTAATGTTCCAAGCCTCCCTAGCAGTTGGGATACCCATCATCATGGTGTCATCAATGAATTGGTTATGAGAGACTTGGGGGTTAATTCCATGGAGAGGGAGTCCCTAAAGTGTGCCATTTGCAATGGTATATTTGATAGTTCTACTAGGCCCTTCGTCTATTATAACAAAAAGGAAGGGGGACAAAGGATCACCTTGCCTGATGCCTCGTGTAGGGGTGAAGGGGGAAGATGGAGATCCATTAACTATGATGGAGAAGAAGATAGAGGAGGTCAAATTCAAAATCCATTCAAACCAAAATTCATTAAATCCAAAGGATAAAAGAATTGATTCCATGTATTGCCAACTAATTTTGTCAAAATATTTTGAGAGATCAAGCTTGAGCAACATACTTGTGATCTTGATGTCTTGAGAGAGTGCATGACTTCATGGGAAAGGAGCATACTATAGATGATTTGTCATCCTTCCACGTATCCAATATGCTCATGTGAGATGACATGAGGGAGGATTGCTTGAGTCTATTGGCCATCACTTTAGTGATAAGTTTATAGATGACATTGCATAAAGTGATGGGTCTGAAGTTTCTAGGATTCGTAGAAATTTACTCTTTTGGAATTAGAGTAACAAAAGTGGCATTGAAGGAATTTAGGACTGATCTTTAGGTTCAAGAATATTCAATGAATTTCTAGACATCATTTCGAATAAGGTCCCAGTAGTGGTGGAAGAAATCCTAAGTGAAGCCATGTGGATCTGGGGATTTTCCCAGCTGCGTGTCCTGGATTGCTTGATCTACCTCCTCCTAAGTGATTGATCTCATTAGAGATTTATTTTTATATTTATATATACTAGATAGGGGACATGATAAATAATCTTATGGATTGCACCCGAACAGTCTCTAATAGGTTCCGAGAGAATATTTTGATATTAGGCAATCAACTCCTATTCAGTAGCCTGATGCTTAGTTAAGGTGTTGCGTTGATCATCCTCTAAAATATTGATCCTATTGATATGCCTACATTGAACCATTGATTTTTGAATAAATAGGTGTTCATTTCCCCCTCCTTGAGATACTAGACTCTAGATTTTTGTCTCCGTAGAATGGCATGTTGTCCTCCAATTGTTGCTTTAGGAGTTTTTCCTCTTCATGGAGTTGATCCGAATGTACTTGAAGGATGAGGGTATGTTGGATTCCTCTAATATGATTTTCCAAGGACTTTTTATCTTGGCAGATGTTTCCAAAGGTGGTTTTGTTCCACAATTTTAGTTTCAGCTTGATATTTCTTAGCTTCTATTGAAATTTGTACATGAAAAATCCATAGGGGATGTTGATCTCATCCCAACATTGCTACATTTTATCCTTAAATTTCGGTTGGGTGAGACGATTTTTTTCAAAATGAAACGGATGTCGATAAGGGGTTCCAACAAGGTCCATCCATAGTTGAATAGGCCGATGATTGGAGCCTACGATTGGAAGGATGGTGGAATCAAGGGAAAGGCCATCCATCATGAAATTTTCATTGATTAGAAATATTTCTAATCTGTAATAAATGTTCTGGGGACCATATCTAATATTGGTATAGGTATAGCCTCCATCCAAAGTTCAAGATCAATAAGTTGGGAGTTGTTGATGACATTCTGAAAGAGGTGACTATCTTCATCTAAGCCCTGCTCACTTTTCCTCCAGGGATAGAATTATGTTGAAGTCTCCTCTAATTATCTATCTATCATTGTCCATGATCTTGATAATGCCTTCAATTCTCAACAAGAAATTTAATTTCTCCAAGGGAGCAAAAGGGCCATAGACATTTGCGAGGTAATCTCCTTGCTTGAATCCAACAATCTAATTTTATCCGAAAGGGACCATTTAGTAGAGAATATATTGTCAAGGATTATGGTGGTTGGATTCCATAGAATGTAAACACCCCCTGTCATACCCCTTACATCAATGTGAGCATGGTTTCCCATTCTCCAGTAATGGGTGAGGATTGATTCTGCCTCCTGCCCAACACATTTGGTTTCTTGAATACTTATGATATCTGTTTTTTCCTCTAATATTATGTTTTGAAGAAGCCTTTGTTTTCTTCTTCCATTAAGGCCTCTTATGTGCAAATATATTAGCTTCATTATTAATATTGAGATGGGAGAGGGCTATAACTATCCATTATCAGATTTATTTTTCTAGAGTTGACCATGTAACTTCCCACTTCTTGGATTAACTGATGCATAGGTTTTTGTACTAGCTTCCTTTTTCCTTTGTTCATTTCTTGCCATCCTTTTGAGGATCCCTGGATATTCCTAGGGGCTTGGTTGATCAAGCTATGGCTCCCACGACTGAGTTCATGTATGTCTTATGAACCTTCCTTAGTTGGTCAATGGGTATTAAGTACAAGTCTTTTCTCCTGAAGGTTGCTTCCAAGTTGAAGAGATCAACATCTACAAACTCTTTTTCATCTAGACCCATTTACACATCATCCCCTTCTACCAAGGCTTAGGGGATCATGTGCTAGTTCAAGCTAGACCGATGTGTTTTTTTTGTTGGTTTCTCTCTGTTTATTTCCATATTTTTAGTTTGGGATTAGGGTTTTCCTGAAGTTCCATTACTTGGTCTTATGTGTCATTTGAGGAGAGGATTTCAAGGGGGTTGCTGGTAGAGGGGGATGTTTGGATTGGAGGTGATTATTTTTTATTATTAGCCCTTCTATTCCCTTGAATCTGCATGAAACTAGACTATTCCTTGGTCGTGGGAGCAGCAAGTTGCCCGGTTTTCTCAGTGAGAGGAAAATATCTGAAGAGATTCCCATGCTCATGGAACTTCCTACATCGAAAAGGAATGTACTCGTAATCAATATTTTTCTCCCATTCTTCATCTTGGTAGTCCAAATAGATAGATCCTGGGAGAGGATTTACTATGTTCATGTATACACAGATTGTTGCATATGAGGTATATATTCTTATCTATGTAGCTTTAGAGGATTTTACATATCAACCAAGGGTGTTTCCAACCCCTTCTAGTATTATTCCCAACCAAAATTCTTGAGGCAGTGAGTATAGCCTAGTCTAGATCAGGGCATGAGAAAAATATTCCTTATCAGGGTTGAATCTTTTTGACCATTCCTTCAAGCACAACCCTGCAGAGTTGAATAAATATGGGTTGTTCTCAAAAACCCTATTTTTATCCTCTTGGTTATGAAAGATAGTAGTGAAAAAACCTTTAGATCCTAGCTGGAGTTCAAAATTCCCTCTTGGATTCCACCAATGTCGGATCCATTTAACTAGATCTCTTTTAGTAATACTAAGTCCCAAGAATTTTTCGATTAGGGCACGATCTTTCAAAAATTGGGTGTTTGAGCTTAACCATATTCGATTGGATTACATACCTAGGAGTTCCGTGTCCTGTGGGATGCATTTACCAGGAATCCATGCCCGAGCCGCCTTTGGATGGGATGGGATTGAATCTAGCGCTTTCCCCTTATGGTTTTCATGCATCCTTTGTTGGTCCTGCATTACTTCCAAAAGATATGGAGGTGCTTCAAATGCAGGTCTGGAGAAGTTCACACCTCCCCCAATTGCTCCATGAATTGCATCACAAAATGACCAGGGTTTATCTCCCCATGGGTTGTTGGGTCACGAGGGATTCCAGACCAGGGCCTTAGCAGAGTTCCATGACCCGACTTGTGGCGATCGCAGATGATTAGATAGAAACCCTAATGATATGCAACAAGATTATCCAAAAAAAGCCTCCTATTCCTTCCTTCTTATAATGCACATTTTAATTGTACTATGTATTATGTATTTATTAATGCTCTAGTTATTAGACATACGAAACCATCCTTTGTTTCATTTTTACAGGTGCATTTGCTCCCATCTATGTGGGCATATGGACATCATTTTTGCACTAAGGATGTTGATAATGGCAAACTCACACAAGATTGTGGAGTGGAGATTGTGTTCAACCAATCTAGTCGTGCAAGCCACTATGATCAAAATGTAATAGAGGGGAAGTTAGGTTACAATGGAAAGATACAAGAGATCATGCAAGTGAACTTCTCATCTTTTCAATGTGTTACTTTTAGGTGCAAGTGGTAGGATACCTTTGATTGGATTAATGTAAAGGAAGATCGTGATAGTGGGATAATATTTATTAACTCTAAAGAAATGTGGGTTGAAACTAAGGAGCCTATGTTTTCCCAAAACACTCTAACCAAGTGTTTTTTAACCCATATGTGTTGGATGGAAATCGGTGTTTAATAATGAGACATCATCAGAGATCAAAACATCTTTTAAAAAAACAAATTATATTAATGTCAAGGGAGGAAGATAATCAGGGTTATGGAAATGAACAATTATATGTAAATGTTTTATTTCAACATTAGTTTATATTGTGAATCTGCCATTTTATTATGGGTATTTATAATTGGCCAATTATGTTATTTTTCTTCATTTTATAATGTTGGATATGAAAAGTTAACAACCATTTACAACCATCATATTGAAAATACATTAAATAGTACTTGCAACATAAAATGTGATTTTGATCTATTTTATTTATTGTCATATTTATTGTTTATTATAGAAAATTTATGGTGTACTATATTAACATATATTTATGTCAACTTGTGAATTACTAAGCAATAATTGATATATCATAAAGTTGATGACATATTGATATAATACAACAGTAAAGATTTATTTTGAAGTGAAAATTATTTTTTAAAAATGATGACATTAGAAAATAAAACTTTAAGAGTTCATGGGATCACATCAATGGTTGTGAGATATGTAAATGTTTTATTTCAACATTTATAATTTCTATGTGTCATTTTATTATGGGTATTTATAATTGTCCAATTATGTTTGTTTTTTCTTCATTACATTAGTGATTTATAATTGGCCAAATAGTTTAATATGTTTATGTTAACTTTTGAATTACTAAGCAATAATTCAAATATCACAAAGTTGATTACGTATTCATATAATATAGTATTAAATATTTATTTTAAAGTAAAGTTTATTTAAAAAATGACAATATTAAAAAATCAAACCTTATTTGCAGTATTAATAATATGAACTATTGGGTCACTTTAATTGAAGGTAATTTTGATCTTGTTTTTATATATAATATAAAGATATATAATTATTTTCATGATTTAACAAAAATATTTAATAAGACAAATTGATTTAAGCTATAATTAATAAAATATGTTTAAGGAATGTTGTCATGATTTAACTTTGTTTAATCAAAGAATTAATTTTAAAAAACGAATGATGTTTTTTAAATGATTTTTTGTCTTTTAATAAGAAAGATGTTACGATCACTATTTGCAATATTAATAAGATGAAATATTATCATCGAGGTCACTTTAATTGAAAGTAAATCTGCTTTTATATTTAATATAAAAATATATAATCATTTTCATGATTCAACAAAAATATTTAATAAAACAAATGATTTAAGGAATTAATAAAATGTGATTTAGGATTGTTGTCATGATTTGACTGTTTTTAATCAAAAGAATTAACTTTAAAAATCAATGAAATGCTTTTTATGATTGTTTTAGTGTTTTAATAAGAAAAATGTTATCATTAGTCACAACATTAGTAATATGAACTATTATCGTTTGGTCACTTTAGTTGGATGCATTTTTAAATCTTTTTTTAATATATTTAATAGAAAATTATTTAATTATTTCTATGATTTAACAAAAATATTTAATAAATCAAATGGATTTTAACAATTTATCAATCAATATGATTTATGATTGGTTTCATGATTTAATATTGTTTATAAACATGTTTAATCAACATATTGTATCTTGCTGGACAACAAACAATTCACCTTGAAGAAGAGTTAAACATTATGTTGGATTAATGGTTATAACTTTTTGCAATAACAATTAAAATTAAACGGTTTCATAAAACTAAAGTTAAACAACACAAACAACATCAACATTTGTGATATACATTTCAAATATAGACTCTAAAGCTACAAGTAAAAAGTTAGGATAGTACACTCTACTTTCAATAAAATCTAAATCATGGGAATGGATATCAATAGATTTTTTTGGAGGAATTCTGGAGAAGGAGACATCACAACTGCATATTTTTTATTGTAGATAGATTTAGTAATATGCTTGTTTTTATTCCTTGCATATCAATATACATTTTATAAATAAAACAACAACAACACCAACATGATATGTCAAAGAAACATAATATACATACTCAATATACAAATCAATATATATCTCAAATATTAATCTCATCAAAATCAATAAACATGTCATAAATATATCAATATCCATTTCACATATACATCTCATCGAAATCAATAAACATACATTTTATAAAGTAAACAACAACAACATCAACATGACATGAAAAACACATAATTTACATGATCAATACAAATATCAAATATACATCTCATGAAAATCAATAAATACATCATACATATATATCTCAAGTGAAATATCGAATGCCAAATATACATGTCAAGTACAAGTACTGCTAGGTTCTTCTAGCTAGGCATATCTTGCCATGCCAAATATAATATCCCTCCATTAAGAGGAGGAGAAGGTGGTGGATCGTCCGCTGATGATATTGGTAACACATGTGGATCAAGAGGAGGAGGTGGTGGATCGATCGATGGTGATGTTGGTGACACATCATGTGGAGGAGGAGGAGGAGGAGGAGGAGGAGGAGGAGGAGGAGGGGATGTTGGTCACTCTAGTGGAGGATTGGGTGGTGGAGAATCATGTTTTCCATGATATATAGAAGCATCATCCTCAGTAGATGAGCTATATGAAGAGAAATCAACATGATCCTTCAACCTGTGGATGAGGTTGAGGGAACTGACAAGATGATGCATCAATGTCGTCATCTCAGAGGGAAGGGTATCCCATATATCTGGTAACTATGGGACTCATAAAATATCCTGAATAAGCATTGTCGCAACTCCCTTTCTAGCCATCAAACCACATATGCAGTTTACCATCTCAGTTCAGACCCTACAGTCTGGATTGTGTGACATACAGGATCAATGTACTACAAGTTGATAATCATGAGCACCTGAATCATCCATCTCCTCATCATCTTGGAGAGGCACATCCCCAACATATATATATTATCTAGTATTTACAAAACAATAGAGACTAATATTAAGATAATTGAAGCAAAATGTTACAATAAATTACATGTTAATTAAATAAGACAAAAAATATGCAACTATATTTTTCAAAACATAACAATAATAATACCTCTGTCATTTGTTGGCTTTTCTAGAGTAAAAAGGATGTTAGGAAATCCTCTCCAATCCATCCTTGCATATGGATATTGTAAAATATCGAGGATAGGATCGCCCTATCCAACTAAAAAAATTTCAAATCTCTCAATTGACCGAACTACATGGCCACTCCGAATGGCCACTCTTTGGAAACAACTCCACCCCACATGTGAATACACACTTCAGTCATAGACCTAGGATGGAGGTCATTGGGTGATTTAGTTAGAGTGGCATGAAACCTCTCAAAAAATAAGGTAAATAAATATGATGCAAAAGAGAATAATCCCCCGCCGTAAAAAAATGAGCAACAATAATCTAAGGAGAAACAAAACTATCTCAAAAATATCATCGACCACCTAATCAAGTTGGGATTCTGTACCAAACTATATGTTGATGTATATGTAACTTCAGAATGTATTTCATATATATTTATTATACCCTTATTAGAGATGTGTTATTCCTCTATAAGGAAGTGTCATCATGTGTATTGACAAGTGTCGCAAGTGTGTGTACTTGGCAATGGGTTATTAGACCACCATGTGTGGGGTTGGCCCTAAAATATATATTATATGGTTGATGTACATAGCTAGACAAGTTGGCCCCATAAGGTTACTGGGCAAACAGGTTAGTATAAATAGAGATCGGGAGATATCTATTTTGATCATTCGGAAAGTCACACTTCTCTCACTCAGAAAGTGGCGCACTAGTGAGGAGGAGGATCATCTGCTACTAGGAGACTATCTCAGTGTATTTTGGTTGTACTTTGGTTGAGCCATTGCTCTCTTTATCTCTGAGGAAGTTGTGGGGTTTTTCACCTTAGGGTTTTCCCCACGAAAACTCTGTGTCTCTTGTCTCTCATGCTTTTGATTCTTGTGATGCTTGTCATGCTTATTGTGATTGTTATGCATTGATATACTGTATATGTTATTCTCTCAATGAAGATCCTAGAGTATTGTGAATTAATGCTCAAAATTTTAAATGGTATCAGAGCTAACCTGAGAAGAAGACATTTTGCAGTGACGGAAACTTGAGTTTCTTGTTTATTGGGTTTCTCTCCACAGTTTTTGGAAAAGCAGTATAGTATATTGACTCTACTCGTCAAGGAGAATCTATCTATCGAATCAGAATTGAATTCTGAGCATTTTCAGATTTGGCCCTAAAAATTAGGGTTTCCACAAAAATAAGAATTTCTCAAATCTGAAGACATAGCTGGAAGCTCCTTGCAAAAATCGAAGTTTAGAGCTTTGGATCGAGATTTTTGGCTGGGTAGATCTCCGGGAAACTCAAACCCTAATTTAGGGCTCTTCCAAGTGAACCCAGGAGGACAAAAAGGCAAATATGAAGGGTAAAGCTTTGCTGATCTCAAATTCTGAATACACCAGGCTGATCATCTCATCAAGGCGCATCTTTCTATCCTTTCAGAAAGTTGAAATTCACATTTTGAATTTTTAGAGTTTTTTCGACAAACCCTAATCCAGGACCAGATCCAGTTTTCAGCATTTAAGTAGTAAGACCTAAATCTTTTCTATTTCCATTTGAAGTACTCTTTAATATGTCTCACGACACCAAGCTTGAGGATAAGTTTGAAGGGGCTGATAACTTCTGAGCTTGGAATTATAGGATTGGGTTAATCCTGGAAGAGAATGAGTTGGACTCATATATAAAAGAAGACATCCCTATCCCAGAGGATGAAGAGGCTAAAGTATTGCATAAGAACAACTTGGTCAAGACAAAGAGAATCATTGTTGATTATATCAAAGACCATCTCATACCCTATGTGTCTTCTCTAAATACAGCCAAAGAGATGTTTGACTCTTTGACCATGCTATTTGAAGGGAAGAACATAAATCGGAAGATGACCCTGTGGAACCAATTGAAAGGAGTAAAGTTTCAGAATGGAGAAACCATTCAATCTTATTTTTCAAGGGTCTCCCAGATCAAGGAACAACTAGAAGCAGTGGATGAAATGGTTGAGAATGGTGAAGTTGTCATGACCACTCTGAATGGCCTACCCAGGTCATGGGATTCCTTTATTCAAGGAATTTGTGCAAGGAAGAAGTTGATCTCCTTCAACAAATTGCGGTAAGAATGCTCTCATGAAGAAGCAAGGATTGTGGCAAGAGAAGAAAAGATGGGGAATGAAGATCAAGCTCTCACAGCTCACACTAAGAAGGGCAAGTTCCAGAGGGAGCCAACCCATCACAAGAAGAAATCTTCTCATCATTATCACAAAGACAAGAAAGATCTAAGGTGTTTCACTTGTAATGAGAAGGGTCACTTTGCTTCAGAATGTCCCAAGAACAAAAGGGACAACCACAACAACAACAACTTCAAAAGAAGAAGAAGGGCAGCAAAAGAAGGTTTCATGCTCATGCTGTCGAGGATGATGAACCTCCAAAGAAGAAGGCTAGAGAAGAAAGTGATGATGATAACTCATCAAGCGAAGAAGAGTATGTTCTAATCTCTGCTCTCACAGGTACTATCTCCCATGGTTGTAATGATTGGTTAATTGACAGTGGGGCTTCAAAACACATGACTGGGTTTAAAGAATCCTTTGCTAACCTATCTGAACATGAGTCACCCCATAAGGTGAAACTTGGGGATGACTACCAATACCCTATCAAAGGAAGTGGTGAGGCCTCCTACAACCTAGATTCTGGAAAATCTTTGAAGATGAAAGAAGTCCTTTATGTACCTGGGCTCAAGAAGAACTTACTCTCCATCTCTACATTGGATGCAAAAGGTATAAGGGTTTCATTTGTGGATAGCCAAGTCCTAATGTGGCCAAAGGGAAAGACCATAGATGATGCAGTGGTGATTGGAGAGCAAGAGGGAGGTTTGTACAATTTGAAGGGACGACCTAAACTTGATATGGTGACATGAAGACAAAGATTCATCCATATTCATGGATCACATAGAGGTATGTATAATTTGTTTTTGCAAAAGTTAACTAATGAGTTATGCAGGTCATTGAAGAGAACAAGAACACATTGCTAGACATAACTAGCAAATATGGTGACCAGGTATGTGTTTCTTATATCATAGGATCTATTATATAAATATGCATGACATGATTGATGATGTTTATTCATGAAGTCATAGGTTTGAATAATCATGGCTATATGCATATTATGTGTCTTACCTTATTTAATGTTATGACTAACCAGAAGAGTCATAGGTTTGAGTAATCACAGGTTTAGACATGTTACGACTAACCTTAAGAATCCTATATAAACCTTGAATGCTAATGCTTATTATTTCTGTTTGAAATGATCATGACTATACATGCTTGAGATTATTGTGTTTTGATAGTATTGAGAATATACTAATGAATGTATTATTTTGTATGAGATCACAAGGATAACACAATCATGATACTAATAAGCATGCATAGGGACCAAGGATGAATATGAGTTCAAGGACAGGTAATCCAGGAAGCAAAGATCAAGAGGGAGCACTCTCCAGTTGCCCCTGCAAGGAAGCAAAGATCAAGAAGAAGCACACTCCAGTAGTTTCTGCAAGGATGCAAATATTCAGAGGGAGTTGACCATCTTTCTGCATTCCAAAACAGAAAGGTGTAGAAGAAGCTACTTCAGCAGCTCCTGTAAGGAAACAAAGACTCAAAGGGAGTCCACCCAACAACCAAACAAAGATAAGTATTTGAATTATCATTTCTTGTATATTTGATTGTTTAAATAATATTGTTCAATGATGTATATGCTTATGTTCCTAGATTTAGGATGTGTATTATGCATATTAGAATAGTTGCATTGATGAACAGTATACCTAATATTCATGGGTAAGTGGCCTATGGCACTGTACAGCATTCCATTGCTACTTATCTAGAATGAAACCTCTTTGCTGACATGTTGGGAGTTGTGCACACTCTTAACACTGTTATGGTAGAGATTGGAAGGCATCTAGAAAGTTACGGCATATGGATAAATGTTGTATTGAAGCATTGGCTAAGATAATTGCATGATTGTATGACATATTTCCTTATGTGTAAGAATTTGTTCTGAAAATTATGAGATGTTTCTAATCATGCAATTTAACTTGTTTTGTAGGAAAGACCGTATACCTTCACCTAAAAAAGAAGGACTACAACATTTGTTCCAGCAACAAAGATATCTATTGAAGATATTGAATATATTGAAGTTCCCAGGATCTGGGATGAAGAAATAGAAGAATGCCATGATCCGTCGATCATGAAGAATGATGTTTGGGATGCAGTACCAAGACCTGAAGCGGAGTCTGTAACGACTTCCATATGGATCTATCAGATCAAGCATGCTGCAGATAGCAGCATAGAGAAATATAAAAGTGATGAAATAGAAGACACACCAGATGGATTTCAAGACAACTTTCTTGAATGGTGTAGTTGAAGAGGAAGTGTATGTGGAGCAGCCACTTGGTTTCGAAACACATGACAGGGAGTCATATGTGTGCAGATTGAAGAAAGCCTTGTATGGCTTGAAGCAAGCTCCCAGAACTTGATATGGTAGGATGGACAGTTTCCTATCTAGTTTGGGATTTACCAAGAGTAAAGCGGATTCCAACCTTTACTACAAGGTTGAGGAAGGGAATCCTGTGATTCTACTTCTGTACGTGGATGACTTATTTGTAATAGGAGATGACAGATTGATTGCAAATACTAAGATGAAGCCTGCTGCTGAGTTCGATATGAAAGATTTGGGAATGGTGCATTATTTCCTAGGTATGGAGGTGTGGCAGAGTGCAGGTGGGATCTTCCTTGGTCAAGGGAAGTATGCAGTAGAGATCCTGAAGAGGTTCGGGATGATGGACTGCAAGGCCATGGCCACACCTATGGCATCAAAACTGAAGCTTATGTGTGATTCTTCATCTGAGCTGGTTGATGTCTCTTTGTATCATCAGATGATTGGGTCCTTGATGTGCCTGACGAACATGAGACTAGATATTTTCTTTGTGGTGAACACATTGAGCCAATTCGTGACGGATCCAAGGAGTGTTCACTTGGTTGTTGTAAAACATATTCTGAGGTACCTGAAGGTTACAGTGGATTATGGGCTCAAGTATGAGGCGAATCAAAAGCTTAACCTGCAAGGTTATGTTGACTCAGATTGGGATGGCAATGCTGCAGATAGGAAGAGCACATCTGGGTGCTACTTCAGTATGGGATTAGGTGTGATCTCTTGGTTTAGCAGGAAGCAGTCCTGCGTAGCATTGAGTATAGCTGAGGCAGAGTATGTTGCAGTTTGTTCAGCTAGTTGTGAGGCAGTATGGCTACGGAAGCTACTGTATGAGTTATTTGATCTCTCATTGGATGCTACTGGTATTTTCTGCGATAACCAGAGTTGTGTGAAGCTGTCTAAGAACCCAGTGTTTCATGACAAATCAAAACACATAGAGATCATATATCACTATATCATGGATATGGTGCAGAGAGGAGTTGTGAAGCTCCTGTACGTTGTGACGGATGAGCAAATTGCAGATGTGCTGATGAAGCCACTAGCCAGGGTGAAGTTTGAGTACTTCAGGGAGAGGCTTGGCATTCTTCAGATTGATGACACTTCGAGGAAGAAGTGATGGATTCATTTGCTGAAGCCATTCCAAGCTTGTTGGAAGGAGGATCCTTCACATGGCTGTGGATGTAAGCGCTGGATGATGAGCATCAAGATGATGTTCTGGTTTCTGCTTTGTATGATCAGTTGGATCATTTGTATGTATTTTGTATATGCATCATGTTGGATGCTTGGACCATGTATCTGTATATGTATCAGGTGGATACATTGTATGATCAGGTAGATCATGTATGTTGATATGTATCAGGTATGATCAGGTAGATCATGTATGTTGATGGATACATTGTGTGGATCATGTATCTATGTATCAGGTGAATACACTGTGTATGATGATATGTATCAGGTAGATACTTGGTATGCATCAGGTAGATGCATTGTATGATCAGGATGATTGTGGATGACGAGCTTCTCCAGATGACATGCAATAGGATGTTGTAGTGATGATGATCGGGATGATCATGTGTACATCAGGATGATGTATGGTGAGTATCAGGATGATACTTTGTGGCCGTGGATCAAGTTGTGCAGATGAGCATGTCTGGGAGATCCTATAGGTCGGATTTGTGTACCCATAACAGCCTGGGATGCTCTTTCGAGACATTGCTCTGGGAGGACACGTAATTTGTGCCCTGGGAGATTTCAGGTCGGAGTTGTGTACCCGTAACATCCTGAGATGCTCTTGTGAGTTTTTGTCCTATGGCATGTAATTTGCTCATGGGAGATCTGGACAGGATGAAAAAGGCCTTAGATGCTTCAGCCAGGTTTTACCATGACCACATGTAATTTGCTCCTGGGAGATTTGGACAGGATGAGAAAGGCCTCAGATGCTTTAGCCAGGTTTTGTGGTGGAGCACATGTAATGTGCTCTTGGGAGATCCGACAAGTAGAGCTGTGTGCTCGTAACAGCCTGGGATGCTTCAGCCAGGTTTTGTGGTGTTATCACATGTAATGTGCTCCTGGGAGATCTGACAGGTAGAGTTGTGTGCTTGTAACATCCTGGGATGCTTTAGTCAGGGTCTGTGATGGGTCACATGTAATGTGATCCTGGGAGATCCGAGAAGAAGACTTGTCTAGCAGAACTGTGTCGAGAAATACCTTCCTAGTTAAGAGGGAGTGTTGATGTATATGTAACTTCGGAATGTATTTCATCTATGTATTTCATATATATTTATTGTACCCTTATTAGAGATGTGTTATTCCTCTATAAGGAAGTGTCATCATGTGTATTGACAAGTGTTGCAAGTGTGTGTACTTGGCGATGGGTTATTAGACCACCATGTGCGGGGTCGGCCTTGAAATATATATTATATGGTTGATGTACATAGCTAGACAAGTCGACCCCATAAGTTTACTCAGAAAACAGGTTAGTATAAATAGAGATCGGGAGATCTCTATTTTGATCATTCGGAAAGTCACACTTCTCTCACTCAGAAAGTGGTGCACTAGTGAGGAGGAGGATCATCTGCTACTAGGAGACTATCTCAGTGTATTTTGGTTGTACTTTGGTTGAGCCATTGCTCTCTCTATCTCTGAGGAAGTTGTGGGGTTTTTCACCTTAGGGTTTTCCCCACGGAAACTCTATATCTCTTGTCTCTCATGCTTTTGATTCTTTTGATGCTTGTCATGCTTATTGTGATTGTTATGCATTGATATACTGTATATGTTATTCTCTCAGTGAAGATCCTAGAGTATTGTGAATTAATGCTCAAAATTTAACACTATATACATAGTACATCAATGAGAATCTATTGCATTTCCTATCAAAGGTAGAGTGTGTCAATGCTGTGAAAATAAGAGACAGGCACCTGACATCCTCTGCACCAAATGTATGTAACTGCAACAGGCTACTAGCAACCTAGAACTGCATAGTGTCTACAATGTCAGGGTTGACATATCTTTTCATGTATTCTAGCTAGAGCTCCGCTACAACATCAGGTGGTAGATCTGGGAAATGGGGCCAATACCCCCCTCCCCCCCTCTTGGAAAATCCAGTGATGAAATATAAATCCTCCTCTATAGGTTGATACTACATATTGGGGATGTTCCTAAAATCATGTCTACCATGATCTCAACAATAGATCAGCTGCTATCAAAACAAGGATTTCCCTCTAAGGGATGTATCCTCATAAAACTTAAGGAGGTCAACAATTCTCAAAAGGGTACATGTGTGACCCTTAATATGGTGAGGAAGCATCTCCCTCTCCCTCTCTCTATATTACCACTAACGCATAAATTTTAATGGGTCAGACTACTATTGTTGTTGTGTGCCTCATCATTTTTTTCAGATTCACATAAAATTCTTCTTGGCCACATATATCTAGATAATAAAAAAATTGAAACTATAACACAAATGCACATATATAATAATTTTGTATTTATCAATTACTGAAACTAATTTATTTTACAAAAAATGTGGTAAAGTGATCGGTGCACCTAAAATTCATTATCAACGTCATAGTCATTGTGCTACAATAGAAAATGAGCATCGTGGCCGTTATAGTGCTCAATGTTTTATTACGCATTGATGTTATCTTTTTTTGATGGTAAACATTGGTGTGGCCATTTTTACACATTAGAAATTCAAAGGTGGCCTATGTTGATATGCTAATCAGTGTGTTTAGTCTTGAAAAACACCAATAATGGTGTGCTACAAGTGAATTGACGCACTGATTGTGGTGAAGCATTGTATTTTTGAACACACCAAAAAAGTTTTTTTTTTTTGTTTTCTTGGTGGTGCGTTTCTAAAAAATGCATCATCATGAGTGGGATGTATGGATCGTAACGCACTAGTGATATATTTTGGTCTATGTTTACAACAATGGTGTGTTGTGTTTTATAACGTGCCATTAATGGTGCATTTTGGTGGCAAGAATGCAACATTTAGTTTTTTATGTTTTGATTTTATTACAACGATGCATTATAATCAGGAAAAATTTTAGGGATCCATAATTTTCTTAAAGTGTAGAAACCTTGGTGAATCTTATTAATGATCAAATTTCCAACCATAAATTGTTTGGTGATATTTTTTAAAAATATTCAAATTTAAGAAGGTTTTATATAGTTTTTGGACAACTTTGGCAATTTTTGGAATAACAAATTTTAATCCTATGGGATTTGGGTGAATCATATTAGAAAAAAATGGAAAAAGGTGAATATTATTTTTGAAAAAACCCTTGAAAATTAGTCCATGGGTTGAATTTCGCCCCTAAAATTTTCCGTAAATATAATGGCATTAATGCATTGGTTAATTTTATTTTTTAGGTTTTGGTGCGTTATTCTTAGTAATTACCATGATGGTTTGTTATAAGGTAGCGGTGTGTTGTGTTGGATGAAACACACCAACGGTGCCTTTATTTTTATTTAGATTTTTGGCAGCACATTGTGTTTTCAAATGCACATAAAGTGTTTTGTTTTTTGTGGGCAGTGTGTTGTGTTTAGGAATGCACTGATCACAATGTAGAATATTGGAATAAATGCACCGATGATGTTTTTGTTGGATGTATAAATAGGTGGCGTGTTCATTTAAAGAATGCATTGCTATTGGTGCATTGTAGTGAAACAGACACACCGTTGAATTTTTTATTTTAATTTTATTATTGTGGTGCATTAAATTGGACTTAACACACAACTTAGGTTTTTTTTTTTAATGTTTTAGTATCGGTGTATTGTTTTTATGATGCACCAATGTGGTGTTATCTTAATAGGATGCACCATTGCGGTTCTGTTGGGAATGTTATATCTCTTCACATGGTGGCTGCGTGTACAACATGATCCCTTGCCAACAGAACCGCAACGGCTGGTTTAGAGGGGGGGGTAGCCCGACAGGGCCCACCCCCTTCGTTTCGGACCGTTAGGTTCCGAAACGCCACGGAGGGGGCCGTTAGGCCCCCAGAGTCCGCGCGGAGCGCAAATTTTTTTTTGGGTTGCTTTTTGCTTTTTCGCGATTTCGACCCATTATACTCTATCTAATCCCGGTAAAAGGGATTAAGGTTGTAACCTAATTTCGGGTAAACGAATTAGGGTTTTAGATGCTGCAGAATACCATATATTGAAAACATATAATGAAAAGGAGCAGTGCGGCTCTAAGTTTTGCTAGTTTTTTCCCGGTTAAGGGTTTCCAGGTGAAAATCTCAGTGCTATGTGTGTGCCATTGTGTATTCTCTGTTAATGCTTAAGAATCAATATAAGTTTGTATTTCACTGTTAAGGTTTAAAACTTACAGGTTCTACCTATAAATTAATAGGACGCATCAGTGTGGTGATATCTATAAATTAACAATATGCACTATTGGCCCTAGGTACAAATTTTGGAAAAGCAGTTTTGGTGTGGAAAGAACAAAGACAAATAGGTTCGACGAAGTGGTCAACTCCGACGAAGCAACCGAGAAACCAGGAAGATGGTCATTTTGAATATGTCAAAGGGTCGGGTTGAGTAAGTTAGTTAGGGTTTTGGTCCACTTATATTAATGAGTTGAGTAGTTAGTGAGTGGTGTAGTGGGAGCGGGGCATGTTGTTTGCACCCTATAAATATGTAAGAGGTTGGTATTTTTGGGTTTAGCAAGTTGTTTTGGGGAAAAACTATCAATTGATGTATGTATTTTGCAAACTTCCTATTTTGAATGCTGAAGATATTGATTGATGTTGAAGAAGAGTCGCACAATTTGTAGGATGTGTGCATAGGTCTATTGTAATAGAAGGAAAAATATGTAAGTCATTGAAGACAAGAAGTGCTTAGTTTTGGATACGACTCATGAATAAAGAAAGCAC
Organism: Larix kaempferi; assembly: GCA_027924585.1. NCBI lineage: Eukaryota > Viridiplantae > Streptophyta > Pinopsida > Pinales > Pinaceae > Larix > Larix kaempferi. The sequence continues at coordinate 1,214,290 of BSBM01001023.1, forward strand.
TTTTGTGGTATTCTCCCGTTTGGGTTTCCATTTTAAAATCATGGTGTCAAATGTGATGTGATGTGTTATGTTGCTTATTATTTGCATAAGTTGATGAATGCATGTGCTTGTAATGAAGAAATGTATGAATGTGAAGTATGCATTGTGTCTTAAAGTTGTAGTTAGCTCATGATATATGCTAAAGTAGATGGCTTGTCACACATCTTAATTTGTCAAAGTTAGGATTTAGTTGTTGAATGCTATGTATGTCGAGATGTTCCCCTTCCTTGCTGCATAAATGTTGGCAGGCAGTTCGATGGGGAATTGTTGCGGTATGGCTGACGCTGCGACACATTGGATGAGGGCGCGGAAGGAGTATTTTGTGTTAAAGTATACCGCAGTTGGCGGATTTTTGGGTCACTTGGACCATATATTATGTAATAGTGAGTCAATTGTACCGCGGTATGTGGGTTTATAGGTCATTTGGACCAAGTCAGTTAGATATTTGGTCATTTGTCCATAATGTCAGTTAGGAAGTCGTTTGTAAGTGGAAAAATAATGTAATGGCAGAAGCCTATAAATAGATGAGAATTGTAAGTGTTATAGAGACATGATGCGGAGATGATAGATAGAGATGAGATAGAGACAGTAGTTGGCGAGCTAGAAGAAGGTGAATGTATATGAAGATCTATGGTTTTGCTTCTAGTATATGGCTGACAGTAATACAATGATGATGTTTTGGTACTATCTTTGTGCAATGTTGCGATATATGAATGTTGTTATATTTTATTGATGCAATGTCTGCTTACTGTTACTAGGATGATAAATGCTGTGATTAAGTAAATGTTATAGCTCCATACCAAATGTTTAAAGTGTCTGGTTAAGTACTGCAATAGAGCTAGTCCACACAGCCACAACTCTCCTCCTCCCTCGGTGGAAACATGGTTCCATCTGCTCCTCCTGGACGCCTCAGGTGAGACCTCATCCGCTCTGCGGGTGTTGCTGGGCGGGTTCAAACCTTCCCAGGTCGGTGCCCAGGGAGACTGAGGTATGTGTCGACAGTGGGGCGAACCCCTGTCGACCAAGGTCGTGTTGGTAAACAAATGGTTCCGTTGTCGGGACCGTGTGCAGAGTGAAAGGAGCTCAAGTTGTGGAACCTGACGAAGCCAGAGATACAGAGTTGGTTTGATCAGAAGTTGCGGGAGTTTGCTGAAGAAGAAAGCTGGAACATGCGACTGATAGTAGATCACTGGCTAGGAAGATATATCCATGATAGTCTACACGAATGGTTTTTCTGTGAATTCCTGGTCATCCTGTATGAATGGTTGTCAAAGTTGACCTTCCAAACGAGTAATTTCCAGGGTGGTGAGCCGACGGCTTGGACCGCAGACTTGATTCAGGAGTTACACGGAGTCGATAATAAGGCATCACAAGCTGTCGAAGTTTGGCTTGATAGCATCTTGGAGGGATATATCACTAAATTTGTGGTTAACACGAAGAAATCCTATAGTGAAGCTGAAAGATACTTCTTCCGAGGACCAAGGGGAAGGTTTTTACTGTCGCTCCAATTGTCGATTAAGATGCTAATCTGTGAAAAGGGTATATTAAAGATGCACCTTGATCAGTAGACAGCCTGGTGGGTGGAGGCTGTGGGTACCGTGACTGCTGGGGACGGTACATGGAATGGTAAGGGGTAGATGGGTGTAGACCATGAGGAGACTATGAGCGAAGCTGAGGAAGAAAGGAAGAAAGTGGTCTTATAAGAGGAGGAGAGAGGTTTCGACAGGAGAAGAGGCAGAGGATAGGGGAAGGTCCTGCTTCGATCGAACCGCAAAACCGCGAAGGAAGACCACATCGGACGAAGCGACCTCATAGTCCTGACAGGGACGACCAAGCTACGCCTAGGATAGAGGCAGGACCAAACCCTAGCACCAATGTACCTACACCTCCGCTCACTAACTCACAAACAACAAGAAATACCACTTCAACACCGCCAAGTTCGTCAATTCCGCAGAAGTTGATTGGTAGTAGCACAACGACAGGAGGAAGGAAGCCCAGAATGGCAGGTGATGATGCTAAGTTACCGTTGTTCCATGGAAGTGCGACAGACAACCCAAAACAGTATTGGTTTTTATGTGAAGCAGTTTGGACCATGAAACAAATCACTTTCCGCAACCCGCACCTGTCGGGTTGCGGGTTTTAGGTTGTCGGATTATCGGGTTTTAGGTTGGAAAGAGTAAATGACAAAATGCTTAAAATTTAAGGCTTCCAGCAAACCAAAAACACTTAGAAATTTCTAAGAGAAAGAAAACAAAAGACCATCAATGCAACCAAAAGTACAGGAACAAGATCATAGAAACAAATTCCAAAACCTCATGTTAACAAGAACACTTACCCAAATACCTTTTTGTTTATCTCAAATTGGGGCTCCCGTGCTTAGGTGAAGCATGGGATCTGCCGTGGCCACAACAAATGGAGACTGGCTAAGAAGAAACAATTATCTCTTTAACAAAAACTTTAGCTAGAGAAAATATGTCGGTCAACTGTTTTCCAAACTGAAATTTTAGAAAATATTTATAAAGAGGACAACCAATAAGCAGAAAACATAAGATTGATGTATTCCCATGCTTGATCATGTTAAAAATAATGCAAATCTGATAAGGAGAATCAAGAAATAGCAGGGATCCTTTACCATTATGTAAGCATTGAACCACAGCTTGTGTTGAACCTGGGACTAACTTAAAACTACTCATGGATATCCAAATTACATATCGCCTTGGTTTATTAATTGCTTTTATATAAACAGTTCTTTTGGCTATATACACATTTTATTTTTATTTTTTTATATATATATATCTCATCTTTTTTTTTTTTTTTTAAATTTTGAAATAAAATGAACAGTTGCACATAAGACCTTGTTGATATAAGACCAGTTCCCCAACTTGGTAATCATATATCAGTAGTGCCATTCATAGGCCTGATCCAGAATCTGATCAAGCTGCTCGATAAGGAGACCCCTTGTCCTTCAACTGTGATACTGAAGGAAACTATTGTGGCTTGGTGACCACTTGATGATAGTTTCAGTCCAAATTAAACCCATGATCATGGAAGGGATGGCTTGTAATAAGACCCACCTATCCTTATACACAACAAGTATCCTATAAAAGAAAAATACAGATTTATTCAAAGAATAGACTATAAGGCACTGCCAAGGCTTGGTAACCTCATGATAGCAGCATTACTCACCAGTGTTTTGCAGATCATGAATGGACCGACCTGTGATAGGATCTTCAACCTCTCAGCAAAAACTGAAAGTCATCTTCCAAGTGTGGTGGCTTGATGTGAAGATGTCATTCCACTAAACACCTATGAACCTAAAGGGCTGGCTTAAAATAAGACCCCCCTCCTTACAATCTACAATTATTTAATAAATTTATTATCAAGGTGATTGTAAAAGGATCCAGAGCAAATGAAGTTGATCAGGTTATTATGATATGATGTGACAATGAAACATAAGATAAGAATATTTCAACCGTTCCCCATATCTCAATTAAACAAATAAAACATGTAAAATATAATGACCAAGGTGGAAAGAGATCAATCAAGGTCATGCATTTATTGGCTGTTCATTCTTTGCAAAACAAATTCTGATATCAGTCGAAAAACTGAGACTAACGTACTATTCTGCAACTTTAGTTAAAATCATCTCTGAGTAAAATTGGTTTTAAACCATTACCAACTGTGTGGAGTCCATTGTCAATGAAAGAAAACCAAACAAAACAAACGAAATAGAAAACACACACCAAACCTATGTACAAAAGTACCAAATCATTCAGACGAAGTACTTTTTGAGTAGTGAAACATTTACTGGGTAGGTGTCTACAACTCCCTCCAGTGTTTGTAATCGGATAGTACTGGGACCCATCTTTTCTGTAATAATGAAAGGTCCCAGCCAAAGACGCTGGAATTTGGTATACTAGTTCTTATCTTTATGTTGTTTGTCCCATCTTAATACTAAATCCCCAACTGATAATTCCCTGTCAGATGAATATTTCTCATCAAACCATCTCTTCACCATCTGTTGATGTTGGTAAAGTTTATTCTTTACCTTCTCCCTATCTTCCTCTAGTGTAAGCAGTGTGTCAATTTTGTGCTGAAGGGGAGAAGAGTCATCTTCTTGGATAGATTGGGCTAATTGCAATGAAGGGATGGTGAGATTAGCAGGAAGGACAACTTCCTTTCTGTACACCAGAAAGTAGGGATAATTCCCAATTGCTTCCTTTGGGGTGATCTGATCTGCCCAAAGAGCATTATAGAGCTGTGTGTGCCAATTTTTATGATGAGAGGCTACAAACTTCTTGAGAATATTTATTATATTTTTTGTTTGAAGACTCAGCCAAACCATTTCCTTGTGGGTAATAATTGGTAGAAAAATTTAACTTAATCCCTTTTTCAAGGGCATATTGAGTCAAATCAATCGAAGAAAATTAGGATGCATTATCAAAAACAAGATACTCTGGGGCACCAAACCTCGTAATTATCTGGCTGTCAAGGAAGGAAATTACTTGGTTTTCATTGCATTGCCTGAGTGGGATTGCTTCTGTCCATCTGGTGAAGTAATCAGTTGCTGTAAGGATGTATCTATGTTGTAAGGATGATGTAGGGTTTATTGGTCCAATAAAATCCAGTCCCCACTGCTGAAAAAGGAACTGAATTGTGATTGGCTGCAATGGGAAAGTAGGTTTCTTGAATTTCCCTATACATTTCTGACACGGTTCACACTTTCTTACATAGGCATATGCATCCTTAAACAATGTAGGCCAGTAATACCCTGCTCTGAGAATTTTATGAGCTGTAGTTTCCCATGAGAAATGGCCTCCAGCTAGTCCTGTATGAAATTGAAAGAGAATATCATCAGTCTCATCCTTTTCCAGACATCTAAGAAAAACCCCATCATAATTTTTTCTAAACAAAACGTCATTAATGAATTGGTAAGGAGTATATTTTAATCTCAAAGCTCTGCATTTCTTGAAGTCAAGGGTCTTAGGAGCAAACCCATGGTTCAGAAAAAAATTGATATGGTCATACCATTTGGATGTAGGGGTATCAATAGCATTGACAGAACCTGTTGGAACATCTTCCTCCTACTCCCATTCAGTCTGCTGCTGTGCAGGATCGTTTGATTGCATGAATCGGGAAATCCAATTTTTGAGATAGCATCGGTATGTTCAGGGTCAATAATCATACATTCCTTGGACACAATGAAACCGAGAATATTTCCTTCTGTCACTACAAAGACATAATTTTTCGGATTGAGTGAGATCTTGTACTTCCTGCAATGTTCGAAAACCTGTTTCAGGGAAAGAAGATGTTCATGTCGTTTCTTTGAATATATAGTGATATCATCTAAATAAAATGTAAAATTAGTCATAGCAGATGTATTGAACAAGAATATCAATCACAAAGATGTAAAACAAATTGGAGTAAAAACTGTGCAAGAGAGATGTATCAGTGCTCTATAATTCAAAATGATAGAATTAAAATACAATACTGTCACAATGAGTGAGAAATTCGAATTAGCCAAGGAGGTCATTCGAATATACTACATGGTGTAGCTTGGCTCCAACTAGGAGTTTTCATCATCAATCAGTGGTGGTCATCAATGCACAAGTAACTGTCATCCAAGTGTCAAACTGAGGCTAACTGAGTGTAATAAGTGTAACTGATGGTAATGGCACAAATGTAGGGAAGGAGGCTCAGTGTAGGGTGCATGAGGAGTTAACTGGACTCAGAATAGGTAGTCAAGTCTCATCGAAGGTCCATCTGAGTGATGACAGTAGTTAGGAGTTAGTCTAGCCTCAAATCAAGGAAAGACAACTAGCTAACTGAAGTGAACTGGACTGGTAGGTGAGAAAACGCACCCCTCTCAGGTGGTAGGTGCATGGTGGGTGCACTAAGCACTAGGAGGGATACAAATGAGTGGAAGGAAGCTCCTGGGTACTGGAAGACTAGGGACTAGGTGATGGAGGCATCAAACTAGTGACTTGGCAGCATCCGGATGCATGTAATGCTTGCATGCATGCAAAGTACATACTGAATGATTAGATATCCTAACACACCCCCTCAAGCTATACTATGATGTAAAAAATAAAATGTAGGGCCCTGGTTATTGAGACCAAAGGTCACCCCAATACAATAATCCAAAAATGCTGAAAATAAGCTAAGTGAGGAAAGAGGGAAAACCCAGTGGGAAGAAAGCCCCCCCTCAAGCTAAACATAAAAATGGATCTAATCTGTCTCCACCATGATGGAACTCACCCCGAATAGTGAACGGAGGTAAGAGAACTTCTTCTCAATGAAGCTCTTGGTGAAGATGTCTGCAATTTGCTCATCAGTAGGGCAATATTGCAGAATGATGGTACGATCATGCACCAACTCTCGGATGTAGTGCATATGAATCTCAATGTGCTTGGTCCTCTACCGCTGAACTAGATCTGTGGAGATCTTAATAGCACTTTGCTTCTCACAAAATATGACAGTCGAAGTAGTGCTACGAAAATCAAACTTGGAAAGAATACCTTGCAACCAAACTGCCTGAATGCAGGCATTGACTGCCCCTCGATACTCTGCCTCTGCTGAAGAAAGTGAAATGGATGCTTGATTTTTGCTTGACCAAAAAATAGGTCCATGGCCAATCATGAAAACATAACACTAAGTGGAATTCCGATCAATGCTATCACCCACCCAATCTGAATCAGTAAAACTAATGAAATCTAGCTCAAAATCTGCAGCATAATGTATGCCAAAATGTCTCGTACCTTGCACGTATTGCAAGATCTGCTTAGCTGCCCGCCAATGAAGCTCATGGGGATGTTGCATAAACCTTGATACAACACTCATGGCATAAGAAATATCAGGCCTTGAGTGTGTCAAGTAGAGTAGTGAACCAATCAACTGTCGATACAAAGTGCAATTTGCAAGCGGTGTAGAATTTCCTTCCTCAAGACTGATTCCTGAGAGGAATGGAAACGGAGCAGCCTTACATTCTGCCATATTAAACTTTAATAGCAGGTCTGAAGCATATTTTTTCTAAGATAATGTGATCCCATCAAAATTTTGAGCTATCTCGAAGACCAAAAATTGCTTAAGCAAGCCCAAATCGCTCATGTCAAAAGCTAGATTCAAGGCAGCTTTTAGCTTGTTGATTGTAAGGAGAGTGCTACCAATAATGAGAAGATCATCAACATAAAGAACAAGAATCATCAAATTACCTTTAAATTTCTATAGGTACACATTCAGATCAGATTTGCATCTTTTGAAATTTTGAGAAAGAAGGAAGGAGTCCATCTTTGCGTACCAAGCTCTTGGGGCCTGTTTCAATCCATACAAAGATTTCTTCAATCTGCAAACTAATGATGGATCTGATATGTATCCTTCTGGATGCTTCATATATACTTCTTCATCAAGGTATCCATGTATAAAATCACTCTTCACATCCATATGGTGCACTTCCTAGTGCTTGGATGTGGAAATGGCCAAAACTAGGAAGATGGAATCCATCTTTGCAACCGGTGCAAAGGTCTCAATGTAGTCCACTCCTTGGATTTCGGAGAAACCTTTTGCCACCATCCTAGCTTTGTATTTTCTGATAGATCCATTAGAAGCAACCTTCGTGCGGTAGATCCACTTAAATTGGACCAATTTTCTTCCATGTGGAAGAGAAACTAGCTCCCATGTATTGTTCTTTAGAAGAGAACTGTACTCTTAATCCATGGCGGTTTTCCATTGTGGATATCGGTGGGCATGATAGTATGATTTGGGATCTGAACCAATCATCAAATAAAATTTCTCAGATAATAATGGATCATAAAATGAAAGAGCCATACCTGCTCTTTGAAAGTCTGCTCTTGTTCTCCTTGGATCAGCAGGATTTCCAATGTTTGGAGCAACAGATTGTAGAGTGTTTTGGGCCCACTTTGGTAAATGAGGAGGATCATTATGGTCAAATTCAGAACCTGATATGTCATGGCCATAAAATTCTGATAAAATATCAGAAATATCAGATCCAATTCTTTCTTCATATTCTCTCGAAACTTCTTCTTTAGAGACTACAGATTGACAGTGTTTTCCTCGACTAGTTTCAAATCTGGAAGCGGTTCTTCAAACTTCACACTTCGCTCTATGAATATATTTTTGGATCTGATATTCATGAGTTTATATGCTTTTGATTCTTCTCCATATCTTATTATGATGCATTCAGTACTTTGTGGATCCAAATCTTTTATCTTATCAGAAGGAATTCTAGCCCATGCAGTGGAGCCAAAAACCCTCAAATTGGACACATCCTATTTGTGACCAGTGAATGCTTCGAAAGGAGTTTTACCTTTCATGAATGAATGTGGAACTCGGTTCTGAATGTATGCATCAACATTAATGGCTTCAGCCCAAATATTTGCAGCCAAACATTTTTACTCAAGCATATAGGTAGCCATCTCTTTCAGTGACTGGTTCTTCCTTTCCGCTACACCGTTCTGCTGGGGTGTGTAGGGAACTGTATGTTGGATTTGAATTCCGCTTTCAGCACAAAGTTGCATAAAATCAGTCTTGATATATTCTCCGCCATTATTAGATCCAATACCTTTGATCTTTCTCTTAGTGGCGGTCTCAACATAAGCCTTAAAATCCTTGAATTTTCCAAGCACTTCTGACTTGTTTTGGAGAAAAAATACCCAAGTAAAGCGGGAGAAGTCATCGATGAATGTCAAAACATGCCTTGAACCATTGATGGAAATATTTGGCAGTGGACCACTGATATCATAAGGTATGAGACCCAAAATAGTAGAATCTCTGCTATCTTTTTTGTGGTCGAACTTGTGCTCGGGGTGCTTCCGAATGATGCAACCTGGGAAAATTCCCTTCGAGGAATGGAGGTGTGGAAGACCATCAACCATGGATTTTTTTTGTAACAGAAGAAAATACTTGTAATTAAGGTGTCCAAACCTTTCATGCCAAATCCTACTAACCTCATTTCCATGAGTGAGAAGAGCAGTGGGCTTTTCAAGCGGCACAAAGTGTGAAAACTCATAGTATTTTGCAGTATGGTTTGTCTTTCCGACTACAATAAGTCTTCCACTTTCAATATCAGAAATTTCAAATTTGTTAGGGCTGAATGTAACTTTCTTCAGTGCACCAGTGTGTGTCATTTGATACATAGAAAGTAGATTTGAAGCCAAGGAAGGCACATATAGAACATTCTGAAAACTTCCATGCTCTAAATGAATGGTACCTTTACCCTTTGATGAAATTTTTGAGTCATCTCCCAAATGGATGGGGATGGAGCTGTTTGGATCAAATAAAGAAAAGGAGTCAATATTTGCATCCATATGCCTTTGAGGAACCAGAATCTATCATTAGAGTGGTGGGTTTCGAAACAGTTTTCATGAGTGCTTGACCTCTTTCATGATCATCATTTCTATCCTTCTTCTGTGCACCGTCGGGAAGAGTTATGTTATTCTTTTCCAAAAGGAGGGCCATTTGATCTATTTTTTTCTTCATGCATGAACTTTCAGGATGAAATCCATGGTTGCAATATGAAATTTATATTTTTCCTTACCCTCTTTACCCTTTTGCTTGTTCCTTGAACCGGATGGTGCATCCGATGGTTTGCTTTTCTCTCTTTGCTTGGTAGGTTCAAATTTGGGCTTTTCTTTCTTTTGCTTCCCTTTGCCATTCGAATTCTTGGATCCTTGAACAAAGAGGGATGACTATTTGGAGCTTATGGAACCCATTTGAATTAGCTTATCATGCTCTTTGGTAACAGACTCAATGAAGCTATTCAAGGTAGGCATCTTCCAATTCGGGGTAGTTAGCCGACCGAAATTGAAAGTAGAGACAAATACTGAGAAATATTTACCAACTTTTGAAAGGAAGGAGAGGATCAATTGCTTATCCTCTTTGATAACTCCACTATTCTTCAATTGCAAAGACAAATGCTTGAATCTTGTGAAAAATTCATTGATGGTCTCGAAATTCTCAGGATTCAAGGCAATCAATTCATTTTCCAATTGAAAAGACCGTATGTCATCTTTCTTTCCAAAAATCTTCTCAAGTTGCTCCCATACTGCCTTTGGAGTAGTCAATCCACTTAGGTGAAAGTGAAGATCCTTGGAAATATTGAGGCAAAGAAGACCATATGATTCATCCAACTTGTTGAAGTGCTTGGATTTTTCAATGAGAGTATTGGGCTCAACTTTGAGGCCCATGGTGACTTTGTAGTACTCTTTTGAGCGAAACATAATCTCCATGTCATTCTTCCTTTCAAAATAATTGAAGGGAGTGAGTAGCTTTAAAGAATAAGAATCCATCTCAATGATAGTGAATGCACTTGATGGAGATGATTAACGTTCAAATCACAATCAAAACAAGAACAGTAAGGTTGAACAATCCACCCTTTTAGAGTTGCATCACACCTGGGATTGGAGATCAAGCAAGCTTGAATGATCCAGTGTATCAATTGTAGGAATTCTGTGGAAAACTCAAGATTCTGGAGTGGATTGGAGAGTATTTTTCAGCTTTGCATGCACATGAGATTTTGCATGCCAAAACATCAGTAATTTTGAGCAAATTCACTAAATTCTTCATGTAGAACACTTGTAGAAGAGAGATCTTGTCCCTGCCATGGCTCTGATACCATGTAAAATTAGTCACAACAGATCTATTGAACAAGAATATCAATCACAAAGATGTAAAACAAATTGGAGTAAAAACTGTGCAAGAGAGATGCACCGGTGCTCTATAATCCAGAATGATAGAATTACAATACAATACTGTCACAATGAGTGAACAATTCAAATTAGCCAAGGAGGTCATTCGAATATACTGCATGGTGTAGCTTGGCTCCAACTAGGAGTCCTCATTATCAATTAGTCGTGGTCATCAATGCACAAGTAACTGTCATCCAGGTGTCAAACTGAGTCTAACTGAGTGTAATAAGTGTAACTGATGGTAATGGCACTAATGTAGGGAAGGAGGCTCAGTGGAGGGTGCATGAGGAGTTAACTAGACTTAGAATAAGTAGTCAAGTCTCATCGGAGGTCCATCAGAGTGATGACAGTAGTTAGGAGTTAGTCTTGCCTCAAATCAAGGAAAGACAACTAGCTAATTGAAGTGAACTGTACTGGTAGGTGAGAAAAGGTGCCCCTCTTAGGTGGTAGGTGCATGTTGGGTGCACTAAGCACTAGGAGGGCTAAAACTGAGTGGAAGGAAGCTCCTGGGTGCTGGCAGACTAGGGAATAGGTACTGGAGGCATCAAACTAGTGACTGGGAAGCATGCGGATGCATGCAAAGTACATACTGAATGATGAGATATCCTAACATAAACTACGATAGAGTTATGCATGAAACCTCTGAAAGCTATATCCATAGCTCTCTGAAATGTGGCCCCGACATTTATCAACCCGAAAGGCATTTGCTTGTAGGTGAAAGTGCCCCAAGGGTTTCTAAAAGCAGGTTTTAGTTGATCATCGGGAGCAACCATGACTTGGTTGTATCTCAAAAAATCGTCCAGCAGTGAGAACATCTCCAAACCTGCTACCTTTTGCAAAATCTGTTCCATGGGTGGAACAGGATAATTGAACTTTTTGGAAACCTGATTCAAATTTTGGAAATCGACACACAACCTCATTTCGCCACTCTTCTTATGCACAGGCACCAAATTGGCGATCCATTGGGTGTGTCTGATAGGAAAAATGATTCAGGCTATCAGTAGTTTTTCTAGTTCTTTTTTCACAGAAGGTTCCAAGCTGGGGTGCATTTTTCGCAGTTTTTGTTGATAAGGCTTCACCTTCAGCTTCATAGGTATGTTGTGATGCATGATTCTCGTATCAAAGGTTTTCAGTTCGTCATAGGTCCATGCAAAAATGTCCTTGTATTCTCTACATAATTTAATGATATTCCTTCTTTCCTTGGGGTAACAATTAACTCTTATATTGATAAAACGAGGTTCTTGCTCAGTACCTAAATTGACTGGCTCGTATTTCAATGAGGAGCTCTGGGTTTTGCAATTGGTTTTGTGTCTGAACTTATCCTGTAAATCGTAGAACTTCTCTAGACTGATAAAAGATTTCGGGATAACGTTTGAAGGATCATAGAGTGGTTTTTCATGTTCTTCTTCGTCTATGGCCATGTTTTGAAACGTATCCTGGGTGATGAGGAAGTCAAGTATCTGTTGGTCGTCGTCAAACACTTTCTAGTTTGTTACATTGTATGGTATGGAAGGTCTGTACATGAGTTCAATTGAAAAGGTTTGAGGTGACAAGCCCTCTGGTGGTATCAATCTAGATGTTGTGTTTGCTAAGAGGTCAACATCGAAGTTCTCGGACCTGGGGACTGAGTTAATGTTAAATACAGAAAAGGAATTGGTAAGGTCCCTTACCAGCTTCTAATAATTCATCAGGTGTGGAGACAAGTAGTGTATCTTATTCCTTACCTGTTTGACAATGATTTCATAATCACCAAAGCAATGAATTACTTGCACACCCATATCAACAACTTTTTAAAGTCCCTGAATAAGGGCCTCATACTCAGCCACATTGTTGGTAAGGTCAAATTTGAGTCTGCATCCTATCATAGTTTTAATCCCTTTTGGATTAATGAGGACACAACTCACACCAGCTCCATCCTTAGACCTGGAGCCATAAAAAAATAAAGTCCAAGCAATTGGATCTATCCTAAAATTTGTATTTACATTAAAAACATTATGTACAACATCCCCAGAGAAAGGTACATAGGTAACATGAGTGATCTGTGATTCATTATGTATGTACTCTTCTGGTGAAGAATCGGCTATCAAATCTCCAAAGAAAGTATCAATGGTAAAGTGTTCAATATGTGCACTGTAATAGTTGGCAGGTTCACTAGAATCATTAAGTTCTGTGACTGTTTGTTTCATGAAAGGCTCCCTACTGATTTTGATTTTGTTCAGTTGTCCATTATAGGGTAACCACAGGTGAGACCAGTTAGTGGCAAAGTAGCCCTTAAGCTTCTCTGACCAGTCTCTACTCAGCCACATCCCATAAGCTTTAGGAATGTCAGCTACAACAATGTCTATAGTTTGGTGGATACGAGGATCAACAGATAATGTAAGCAAGACATTTTTTAACCTTGCTACTACTCTGACTTTTGATCTGCCAAGTTGGACAATCTGAGTAGGGAAAGGTTCCCAAGTGGCATTTAATTTCCTGCACACAGATAATGGCATCACTTTCGATGAGGCACCTGAATCTATCATGCAGTTATGTACGTTCCTATTGAATATATTGAAAGTGATAAGAAAAGGGGGTGTCCTTTTTCTTCCATGTTTTTTATCATCTGGTTTAGTAAAAGAGTCCATGTTGTTATTATGTAATTCCCTAGGTTGTTTGATTATCATGCTTTTGGGTAAAGTATCCCTCATAGAAGGGATTTTCAAAAGTTCAAACAGAGAGATATTTGCCTTAACTCTTTTAAGATCTTTAGCTAGATTGTACTCCATCTTTGGAATAACTGTGTCCTTTTGGGGAACAACCTTTCCTTTATTGGGAACTGCCGTTGAAGATGAAGTTTCCTGAGGAGGTTGTGGTCTTAACCTTGTGTTATAAGGGTGTTGAACATTAAACACAGTCTCAGGTTCTTCTTCCTCTTCATTCATAGGAAGTTCAGATAAATAACTAACGGTGTTCACCTGTGGGTCCTCTTGTTCTTCATCCTCTTCAGGTAACTGTGAATCTTGGTTGGTCTGATCATTGGAGGATTCAAGAATAGTTTAGGATTCTGTTGCGAGGGCTCTAAAAATAGAATAGAGTTCTTCATTCGAAAGTCCTTCAGTAGGATTAGGAGGTGGTGGATTTTGAGGAGGTTGATAAGGTCTCCTAAAAGGCGGCCTTACAAAACCTCTGTTTTGGTTTTGATTCTCATTATTATTTCTTTTCAAATCGACCATCTCATTTGACATTTTTTGAAGGAACTTCTTCACATCAGTCATGTCAAAAGGATCCTTGTTCTGAGTAGTGGGTTTGGGGGTGTTATTAGTTTTTTTTTGAGAGGTAGAAGGTTGCTCTTCTGAAGTTTCAAGACTATCCTTCAAACAAAACATGTCCTTCTCAACTTGTATTGCTTCAACAAATGCCTCAAGCAAGGTCCCTTTGTGTGCCCTTTTCACCCACATTGCAATAGGAACAAGCAGACCCTTTTCATAATAGGCTACCAACAATTCTTCTACAGGAAGAAGGTTGGTGGGAATTATATTCTTTAGGTAAGAGAACCTCTGGTTGAAGTCTTTAACCCTTTCTTTTCCTCCAATCTTCATGGATGACAACTCTAAAACTAAGTCCTGTGGTGTTTTTTCATCTCCAAACTTTTGGATAACAATTTCTTGTACTCATCCTAGGAGAATATAGATTGGGCTGGTAAGGAAAAATACCATGTGGATGCCTTCCCTTCAAAAGTGTAAGGAAAGAGTCTGCAAAACACATCCTCATGGACTACACTTCTAATCCTAATAGCCTGCATAATGGTTTTGATGTGATCTAGTGCAGGGAATTTATCATCAGGGTTAAACTTAGGAAGCCATTCTCAGGGTTCTCAGGTAGCCTATGTTGGTCCCCAAGTATGAATACTGTATGTTGGTCCAACCAAGGTCTATTCCGGCCTTCTCCAGCCATAGGTGGTTCTTACTCTTCTTCAAATGAAGAACTAGAAGAATGTTCACTTTCGGATGAGGAGGATGGTGAGGAAGGAGGACTAGGTGGAGGTCCACCAGTTCCAACGTTTAGTTGATCTTGTACTTCTTGGAAGAGTGGATCAAGGTTGTATTCAGGAGATCCCGAATTGTTAGTTGTTTCTTGGTTTTGAAGGTTTTGATCAGCTATCAATTGTGTTCCGTGATCACTAGCCTGCGAAATATTGTCTATATGAATAGCCGCCAAACCTCTGCTTGTTTGAGCAATGATTCTTTTTTCTAACCTAGTGACACTATCGCTAGATATTTTCAAGATTTGCTCAAGTGTGAGGGGTCCTCTCGTAGGAGATATGATGAGGATATCCCTTCTGGCTTCCTGCTCTGCTACAGGTGTGGTAGGAATGACAGTTGGTTGTGACACTATTTTTTGTTCAGATGTTGAAGCTCTAGATTGGAGTCTAGTGACAACCGACGATGTATTTGCTGTAGGAGGTTTCTGAGTGTTCTATTTAGGCATGTTATACTACTAGCCCTCCTTCTAGTGCCATTTGTTGAGGCCGGAATGGGTTCCAAGGATCCCAACAGAAGGGGGAAAACCCAGAATGAAAGGCTTCGAAAGACCCTACGCAAGGGAAGTTCTTTCCCAGCCTGTTTGGTATGGAAATCTCCCACAGATAGTCAGCCTCCACTAGCACTCTATGAGTTGGTGTTTTGATCAATAGGTTGGTTCTCCACTTAAGGAAAACAAAAGTGTAAAACTTAGTCTATTCTAACTTAACCTATTTGAGAAAAGGATCTAATCTAGGTTAGATCTATCCTAAGGGAAAAGCTTGTTGTTGTGTAGATCAATCTTGATGTGAGATGGATAAGTATATTTTTCAACTTCAATAGAAATGTTAAAAGATGCATTCACGTATTTGCTTAGATCATAATGAATTAATGAAAATTAAGTGACAACAATTTAAGTATTTAAACCTGTTCAAGATTAACCTGTAATCAATTTTTTAATTGAAAAATTAACAATGATTGAAGTTGCTGTGGATCATTTGCAGAAATTGATAAACAAAAAATATCTCAATTAAAGAAACTTAACAAGACATTTTCATACATAGATTAGTCATAAAGAGAAATCAATATTACAGATGCATTCACGTATTCGCTTAGATCATAATCAATTAATGAAAATTAAGTGACAACAATTTAAGTATTTAAACCTGTTCAAGATTAACCTGTAATCAATTTGTTAATTGAAAAATTAACAATGATTGAAGTTGCTGTGGATCATTTGCAGAAATTGATAAAGAAAAAATATCTCAATTAAAGAAACTTAACAAGACATTTTCATACATAGATCAGTCATAAAGAGAAATCAATATTACAGATCTGTGCATTAATTCATATATGCTAAAGGATCACACAATGTAGATGATAAATCGAAGTAAGAAATCAGATACTGCCAAAGAAATTTGAACAATAAACAAGAGATGATTCAAAGGGATTACTTTACTGTATTAATGAAGTCTGTAAGCAAAATTACAAAGCTCTGCTAAGACAGAGTATCTCCAGTCGTCTCCTGCTGATTTCTAACCCAAAAATTATCAACCCCTAACATCGAGAGGCATTCCTCCTTAAATAAGAGTTACAACATAGTACAAATGGAAATTCCCAAAAGATAGGGATTACAAAAATTTGGATCAAGCTATTTGTCCAAAAAATCCTGTTGAGCGTTACATGTGTTGTTTTCCATTTCATGCTTGGCTAACTTATGCCAAGTACGAAGGTATATATGGATTTTTCCCTCCATAATGACCGGTTCCCTAATCAGTATATCCACATCATCAATGCTGACTTCATCAAGGGTACGGATCTTCTGTTCAGCTTCTTCACATCTACGTTCAATTTCCTTAAGTCAGAATTTAGGTGGGCAGGCCTCCAGAATGGGGTCCATAAGCAGGAGCTGCAGAACCTCCATGATGTTATCTACTACATACCAACACCTAGTGCATATATCCTTTGATTTCCTAATGATTTCCTCAGTTGTCTCATTAAATCAAGCCAAGTGTTCAATGAGGCTTTAATCTTCTTAAACTGGAAGCTGCTAAGAATTGGGATATCCTATGGTCTATCCTTTATGTATCCCTGCCATTTAGAGACATTCTCCTCTGCCTTGGATGCTTGGAGTCTCTTGTCTTTCTGTTCTTCAAGGGTAGAAGACATCTTAGAGAAACTGATATAAGTTTCTCTGATTTCATCGAGGGGAGTGTACAACTTCTTTAGCAACTTGTGATGTTCCTGATTAACTTGGAGAGCTAGATTCTTGAACTCAACGGATGTAAACTTAGGAAAATTGGAGGAGGCTTCACTTACAGTTGAATCCTCAGCTTTCCTTTCCAGAATAGCTATATTTTATACATCGGAAGCATTCTTAGCTTGTGCTATGCAAAGCTCAGTCTGGAGAGTAGAATTATTCTGCTCCAAATCCTGTAACCTGTCTTCCCATATCTTCCTAAGGTCAGCAACTTTAACTGAATGTTGCTCTTTGGTCTGAGCTAGTTCCCCAGCAAGCCTTTTGATCTTTTCCTCTTTCAGGTCAACTTCCCTATCCAGAACATGTACTGAATCCAAATTTGCACTTGCAAATGCCCCTAAAGTTTCAGTTGTTTCGATTGCTTCAATTCGAGGGTTACTTTTTCGCTGAGCTCATATAACTTGGTATGGAATAGGTGCTTCTAACCCATGTTGATACTTGCCTCTCTTTCTGGTTCTTTTCATCACTGCTTTGTCATCTTGGCTGTAGAAATAGCTCCCAAGAGGGACTATATCATCATCTGCTTCCTCAGCCACCAACCATGTGGAGGTAGAAATAACGCTTACTGTTGAGATCAATGAGGGTGTTTGAGTGACATCAGGACTAGGTATAGGCATAGTGATTTGAGGGGTATTCAAAGGTGTAGAGATGGATTGGGTGACTGATGAAAACTGAGTTGGAGAAGGAACTGAGAGAAAAGCTTCAAAAAGTGAAACTTGATTATCAACAAGGGTAGATGATGATGAAGGGGAAACTAAAGGTGCCTCACCAGTGGTGAAGGATAATGAAGTGGATGTGGGTGATTGTAGAGAGGCAGTCAAAGACTGAACCTCTACAATGATAGATGATGGAATGACGAAAGAGACTGGGTTGTATGGAAATGGAATAGTATTAGTGATGAGAGTATGAAATAACTGTGATAAAGAAGATGGAGGTGTCATTCCTGAAGACAAAGCAGAGAGTTCTTGAATAGTTGGTAGAAGAACTACTCTGGTTGTGATATCAAGAGATGATGCAACCTCTAACTCCTATTGATCAGGAAAAGAGTGGTCCATCTCAATGGTGTTCAACAAATCAATAGCTGTCTGTGAATATTCAGCCACCTCTTATGTTATTGGTACTGGAGGATGAGGTTTCACCTCAAGGTCATAATCAATAATTTCCTCATGGGGAATCTGTATTGCAGGGGCAAGGATATTCTGTCTCTTAGTTGGGCTAGCCTTAAGTATCATTAGATCATATTCGTCCTATGCAGCTGCAGTAGACACTTGGATATCCACAGTGAGCTTAGGAGGTTCAACTGCCTGTGTATCCAATACTAAGGTGATTTGTGCTAGCCCTTGTTTGAACTGATGATCTATATGCAGCAAAACCTTGACCTATTCAGTTGTCTTTATCTGAGGAGGATGCTCCATGGGAGCCTTACCTTTATCTCCATCTGGATAGGTGAGTGCCAGAGGATCTTTAGCTTTCTGGGCCTCCTTATCTTCTCTTTCTTTTCTTACCTGCTCCATTAGATTTAATTGCATAGTTATGTAGCTTAGGATCCTAGCTTTAAGGTCTTTCTGATATTGAAAAATGTTATGCTGCTCTTTTGCATTCTTGGCCCTAGCAAGTACTTCAGAAAAAGGTGTTGAATCCTTGATATATAAAGTCATCTGGAATTACCTCATGGACATAGTCCATCTTAACATGAGTTTGCTTGAAGTGTGCATCAAGCAATTTCTTGGGATCATGCTTTTTTTTAGGGGCAAGACCCAACTGTAGAGTAGCTATCTGATCACCGAGTACTGCGGCCCAATTTGAGGTTGGGATAACCAGTGGCCCAAGGTTCAAAGCAAACTTAGGCCATCCTTTCTTCCTAGGACCTGTAAGCTTCTTGTACATACCATCTGTTACAATCTAAAAATAAACTTCTTGTATAACCAGCCTGCTAGGAACTATCCTGGGTAGAAGGTGCACTGTGTCACTTCCCCAAACTCTGATGTATGAGAAATATTCACAAACACACCAATCACCAATGGTATTGATGAAAGCCTTGGCATCAACTGAAAATGCAGGTGCTTCTTTCCTGAAAATATTAAAGTAAATAGTGCCCATGATGTGATCATAGATATCATAAACTAGAGGGACAAAAATCCCATCCCATAATACTGAGTGATAGATATGAACAGGTGGCTCTGAGGGGGTCCAATTCCAACTTAAATTTGGGTACTGGAACTTTGAGTAGAAGACATCAATTACATATGCCAAGAGGTAGAAATGTGGTTTCTTCAGGGCAGGTGCCTGCTGATACTCTTGGATGGAGTTCTTCAACTCCGATGACAAGATAGAAACCCATGGGAAAGACTCACCGGTAGTTAACACATGGTGTGCTATGGGAGCCCATTCAACTTTGAAGATAGAACAGTTAGGAAGGCTAAAGAGCCTACAAAGCATGGCTGCTATCAAGAAATAGGATTCTCTGAACCAGGAAATAGGGTACAGGTTGTCGGCTTTAGGCACAAAAGCATTAGGTTTGACCATCCATGATTTCAGCATCTTGTCGAAGTTATACCTAGTTTTTGAGCATTGTATGAACTTGGGAGTAAGAGCCTGCGCATGTGGTTTGAGATCAAAGGCTCGAATAAAGACCTCAGGGCGGAAATGAGTTAATTTGAGCCCCCGTGCTATCGTTGAACGACCAGTCTTTGGGGTTTGCGTTCTCAATTATCCATTTTACGGCATCGGTGTAAGATAAAATGGCAGGGTGAGAAGCAATGGCATGTACCTGAGAAGCCCTAATCTTCTCATATGCATGTTGATCATTTTCAATATGGGAAAGGTCATCATTGTCAAATATGGCATATATTTTGGACCAATCCATCTGATAGGTCTCCATGACTCTTTCACTAGTATCTGATAAATACCAAAATTGGGGTCTTTGGTTAGGGAATCCCTGTGAGCTATCTTGTGTTTTTCAACATGGTGGCGAAGCTTGGAAATTCTGATAAATAAAATAAAGAAAAATCAAACTAAATCCAAAACAACGAAATTATCGACTACAAATGCAATAGTGACAACAAACCAACCTAGGAATAACTGAAAACTGGTAAAAACGACCCCTGGTACGAAATTTGCAGTAAAAGTCGATGCAACAGAGTAACTTCCAGCAGTGAAAATGGTAAAAAGAAAATAGAAAAACCCTCATTTATCAATTTTCCAGATTAAATCTTGACCGTGCCATTAAAAGGAATGGACAGCTGAGATTGACCGATGCGGGATGCGGGTTCGGGTCGTAGGTACTTCTCCACAAGTTTATTCGTGAATCCTGAAAGCCGCAACCCGAAATTTGTGGGTTGCGGGTTTCGCAAACGAAAACAATCGTTAAGAAATGAAAAAACAATTTCCCGCATCCCGCAACCTGAAATTGGGTTGCGGGTTTCGGGAACACACAACGCAATTTAAAAGGTAAAACAAATTTCTGAAATCCGAAAGCCACGATTGCGGGTTTCAGGATGAATATTTCCCAAACTTTATTATCAAAGGATTCTCGCAACCCGCACCTTTCGGGTTGCAGGTTTCGGGTTAACGAAAATCGTAAGACCTAAAATGAATTTCTACAACCTGCACCTGTCAGGTTGTGGGTTTCGGGTTGTCGGATTATCGGGTTTCGGGTTGGAAGGAGTAAATGAAAAAATGCTTAAAAATTAAGGCTTCCAGCAAACCAAAAACACTTATAAATTTTCGAGAGAAAGAAAACAAAAGACCATCAATGCAACCAAATGTACAGGAATGAGATCATAGAAACAAAGTCCGAAACCTCATGTTAATGAGAACACTTACCCAAATACCTTTGTGTTTATCTAAAATTGGGGCTCCCATGCTCAGCTGAAGCATGGGATCTGTTGTGGACACAACAAGAAGACAAAGTGTTCTTACTCTGGTAGGGGATTTCATCCTGAATGCTCATGCACGAAGAAGACTATTGATAAGATGTCCCTTCTCTTGGATAAGAACAATATCACTCTTCCAGATGGCGCAAGGAAGAAGGAAAATGGAGATCGAAATGATCATCCAAAAAAGGTCATGCACTCATGGCAAGTGTTTCAAATCCAAAATCTCTTCTCATAGATTCAAGAGCATCATATCACATGGTTGCAAGCAAAGACTCTTTCTCATCATTGGAATCCGACAACTACATATTCATCCACATGGGATATTATTCACAAATTTCATCGAAAGGAAAAGGTACAATCCATTTAGAACATGGCACTTTTCAAAATGTTCTCTATGTTCCTTTTCTAGCTTCGAACTTGCTTTCTGTGTATCAAATGACACATACTAGTGTTACCAAGAAGGTTGTATTCAACCCTAATTATGTTGAAATTTCTTAGATTAGCACTGGAAAACTCATTGCAACAGGAAAGGCAAATCATGTTGCAAAAACATATGCGTTTTCCCACTTTTTGTCGTATTCAAAGCCAAGTGCCCTTCTGAATCATGGACATGAGGTTAGCCATCTATGGCATGAGAGGTTTGGACACCTTAATTACAAGTATTTGCAGATGCTACAAAATAATTCCATGGTTGAAGGCCTTCCGAACATCAAATCCTCAAAA
Organism: Larix kaempferi; assembly: GCA_027924585.1. NCBI lineage: Eukaryota > Viridiplantae > Streptophyta > Pinopsida > Pinales > Pinaceae > Larix > Larix kaempferi. The sequence continues at coordinate 1,235,894 of BSBM01001023.1, forward strand.
TGGATATGCAAAGGTTGCATCATTAACAAGCATCCTGAGCACAAGTTCGATCGAGGAAAAGCTAGTCATTTTGATTGTATTTCGGGGATGATTCACAGTGATATCAGTGTTCCACTACCAAATCCCTCCATGAATAGATCGAGGTATGTTCTGATATTCATTGATGACTTCTCTAGATTCACATGGGTCTACTTTCTCAAGAAAAAATTGGAAGTGCTTCAAAGGTTCAAGAATTTCAAGGCTTCCGTTGAGACTACCACTGAGAGCAAGATCAAAGCTCTTAGATATGATAATGGTGTAGAATATATCAAAATCATAGCTATTGCAAATTTATGCATAAAATGGAATCCAAATCCAACATACAGTACCCTACACACCTCAGCAGAATGGTGTAGCGGAGAGGAAAAACCAAGCATTGAAAGAGATGGATACTTGTATGATTGAATCGAAAGGTTTGGATTCAAATATTTGGGATGAGGCCATGAATTTTTCTTCATACATTCATAACAAATTTCCAAAATAATTCGTCAAAGGTACCACTCCTTTCGAATCCTACACTGGTCACAAACCTGATGTGTCACATCTTAGGGTTTTGGCTCCACTGCATGGGCTAGAATTTTGATTGAGAAGAGAAGATATTTGGAAAAAAAAAGTACTGAGTGCATCCTCATTCGATATGCTGAAGAATCCAAAGGATAGAAACTCATGGATATCATATCCAAAATAATATTCATCGAGAGAAGTTTCTAATTTGAAGAACCGCTTCATGATCTACAACTAGTGGAGGAAGAAACTGCCAAATTGCTTCCTCTTCCGGAAGAAGATTCTAGAGAAGATACTGAAAGTTTATGTTCTAATATTATGTCTGATATTAATGAACATGAAATATCAGGTTCATATTCAAATCCAGATGAGCCCCCTTAGTTTCCAAAGTGGGCAGAAAAGACTCTCACATCTTCCAGTTCTAACATTGGAAATCCTGTCGATCCAAGAGGAACCCGAGCAGACTTTCAAAGAGAAGGTATGGCTCTTTAATATGATAAATTGCTGTAGAAAAAGTGTTTTTTGATCATTGGGTCAGATCCCAAATCATACTACCATTCCCACCAATATCCGAGATGGAAAACTGCCATTGATGAAGAGAACAATTCCCTTTAGAAAAATGCAACAAGGGAACTAGTTTCTCTTCCACCTGGGAGGAAATTGATTCAATGCAAATGGGTCTACCAAACCAAGTTTTCTGCTGATGTTTCAACCTTCAAATATAAATCTATTTTGGTGGAAAAATGTTTCTCACAAGTCTATGGTGTGGACTACACAAAAACGTTTGCACCGGTTGCAAAAATGGACTCAATCCGACTAGTTTTGGCAATTTTCGCATCCAAGCACTGGGAGGCGCACCACACGGATGTGAGGAGTGCATTTCTTCATGGGGATATTGAGGAAGAGATCTACATTAATCATCCCAAAGGTTACATATCATATCCGACACTTGTTTTCATATTATGTAAATCCTTGTATGGTTTGAAACAGGCCCCAAGAGCTTGGTATGCAAAGATGGATTCCTTTCTTCTGTCACAAAACTTTGCGAGATACAAATTAGATCTGAATTTGTTTCTACAGAAGCATGCAGGTAATTTTATTATCATTTTACTTTATTTTGATGACCTCTTGATTACATGAAGCAGTCTTTCTTTGATCGACACTATAAAAACCGCTTTACACCAAGCATTTGATATGAGTGATTTAAGCCTGTTGAAGCAGTTTCTTGCTCTCGAGATCACTCATACTTTTGATGGGATTATGATTTATCAGTCAAAATATTCCTTGGAACTGATAAATAATTTCAATATGTCAGAATGTAAAGTGTCACCATTCCCATTCCTCTCAGGGATCAGTCTTGAGGATGGTGATTCTACATCGTTGGTGGATTCTACACTTTACTGAAAGTTGATTGGTAGTCCTTTGTATATGACACACTCTAGGCTTGATATTACTTATGCCGTGAGTGTTGCTTCAAGGTACCTGTAGCATCCCCATGAGCTTCACTATAAGGAATCCAAAATGATCTTTCATTATGTGTAGGGTACGAGACATTTTGACATTCACTATGATGTGAATTCTGATCTTGACTTGGTTGGATTCACTGATTCAAATTGGGCAGGTGATAGCATTGATCAAAATTCCACTTCCAGATATGTTTTCATGATTGGAATAGGGCCTAATTTCTATTCAAGAAAAAATAAGGCCACCATTTCCTTATCTTTAGCAGAGGCAGAGTATCCAGGAGCAGTCAATGCTTGCATTCAAGAAGTTTGGTTGCAGGGTATTCTAGCAGAGTTTGATATTGGTAGCACCACTTCTATTGTAATTTTTTGTGACAATCAGAGTGCTATCAAGATATCGACAGATCTGGTTCAGAGATAGATGACCAAGCATATCAATATCCACATGCACTACATTAGAGAGCTTTTGCATGCCAGAACCATTGTAATGCAATATTTCCCTAAAGAAGAGCAAATTGCAGACATCTTCACCAAGAGCTTCACTGAGAAGAAGTTATATTACATTCGTTCACTGTTGGGGGTGAGTTTTACTATGGTAAGCACAAATTAGATCCTTCATTGTTCATTTTGAGGGGGGGTTTTGTTTCCCACTAGTTTTTCCCTCTTTCCTCACTTAGATTTTTTGAGCATTTTTTGGATTATTTATGTACTGGGTGACCTATGGCCTTTGTTGCTGGGGCCCTTTTATTATTTTATTTTACTCCTCCACATGAGATTAGCTTAATGGGGGGTGTTGGAGCATTTTCCAACCAAACATAATTTATTTGGTCTTCACAACCTAATTTTCCACTTATCCTAAGTATTTTGACTCAATCAGGTGCTTACATCGTCAACAAATCATCAATGTATGTGAACAAGGCCTCCTCCTACATTCGGGGAGTCAATTGGGCCATCAAAAATAGTTTACTGGACCTCCTCCATCATTCAGGGGTTATTTTCATGACTAAAGCGCCCTACTCAGTCCAACTGACGGCATTTATTATTATATTCAACTAACTGGAGTAAAAAAGGCGCCCTCCTGCTCAGTTTGACTTAATCTGGTGTTATTTCACTGTTGTGGCCACAACAGATCCCATGCTTAGTTCAAGCATGGGAGCCCCATTCCTAATAAACACAAAGGTAGTTGGGTGAGTTTTCTTGTAAATATGAGATTTTGGTTTTCATCCCTAAGATCTCTTACCCATACTTTTGTCCTGTGTGTTTTCCTTTGATTTAAAAATTTCTAACTGTTTTGGGCTTGCAAGAAGCTTGTTTTTTTGAGTATTTTATCATTTACTTCCATCAACTCGCAACCCGACATTTGGGAAACCCGCAATCCGAAGCCCGACATCGGTGGGTTGCGGGGGGTTTGTTTGTTTGTCGTGAAGTTTAGGAAACCTGAAACCCGCAACCCAATAGTTGCGGGTTGCGGGATTTTATTTTGTAACTTATGATTTTCGTCATCCCGAAACCCGCAACCCAATAGTTCCGAGTTGCAGGTTTTCTCTTTGTAAATAATTTTGGGAAATTTCATCCCGAAACCCGCAATTGCAGCTTTCAGCTTTCGGGAATTTCTTTTAAACGTTGATTTTGTTGTGTGTTCCCGAAACCCGCAATCCAACACTTTCAGGTTGTGGCTTTCGGGAAAATATTTTTCGATTGCGATTGTTTCCATTCCCGAAACCCGCAACCCGACACTTTCGAGTTTCGGCTTTCAAGAATTCTTTTGTGCTTTTGTTTTATTGCAATCCCGAAACCCTGAACCCGACACTTTCCGGTTTCGGCTTTCGGGATTCTTAAATAAACTTTTGATAAAATATGAACTTGATCCCGCATCCCACTCTGGTTCTTCTCTGCTGTCCACTCGTTTTGATCCTACGGTTACGTTTTAATCTGGTAAATATAACAAGTAGGGTTTTTCTATTTTATTCTTGTTATTTTTACTGTTAGAAATTACCCCGTTGCTTGGATTTTACTGTGGATTCCTGTTAAGGTGTCATTTTTATCAGTTCTTTAGTTATTTTGGGTAAGTTTGGTGTTGCATTTCTATTTTTGGTTTTCCAATTCTGCTATTTCGGATTGAATTTTGATTTTATTTCTTTACTTATCAGAAATTGAAAGCTTTTCACTATGTCGAAAAATACACGATCCAAAACAGCACACAAAGATCTCTTGATCAAGGACCCTAATTTTGGTATCCTCTCGAATACCAGCGAGAAGGTCACTGAAACATACCAGGTGAATTGGTAAAAAATCTATGCTATATTTCACAACGACGACCTTTTCCACATTGAGAATGATAAATCTATGTACGAGAGGATTAGGGCTTCCCAAATTCATGCCATTGATGCACATCCCGCTGTCCTACCTTACACTGATGCGGTGAAGTGGATTATTGAAAATGCCAGTATCAAAGATCTCTCTTTCAATGATAGCACCGGTGCTCAATTAACACATTTTCGCCTGGAGGTCTTCGTTCGAGCTTTTGCTCTTAAACTATTGATGTATATGTAACTTCGGAATGTATTTCACATATATGTATATTGTATTCCTATAGAGATGTTATTACTCCTCTATAGGGAAGTGGTTGTATTTCTATAGAGATGTTATTATTCCTCTATACGAAAGTGTCGTCATTTATATTGTAAGTGTCGTAACTTATACTTGATGGGTTATTAGAACACCTTGTTGGGGTCGGCCCTGTATAAGTCATGTGGGTCGAAGGGTTATTAGACCACCCTAGTGGGGGTCGGACATGTGGGTCAAAGGGTTATTAGACCACCCTATTGGGTGTCGGCCCAGTCAGCATTGTGTTATGTGGTTAAGTTAAGGCCAACCTAGTAAAGGTTATTAGGCAAGTCAAGTCTAGTATAAATAGAGATCGGGAGATCTCTATTTCATCATTCTATTCACTCACTCACACTTTGGAGAGTGGTGCACTTGTGGAGGAGGAGGCTCTATTGCTAGGAGAAGACTATATCTTGTATTCTGGTTGTATCATTGCTCTGTCTATCTCTGAGGAAGTTATTGGGGTTTTTCACCTTTATGGTTTTCCCCAAGTAAACTCTGTGTCTCTTGTGTGCTTGCATTATTGTGTCCATGATTAATATGCTGTAGATATGATGTACATGTTTTTCTCTCAGTTAAGATCCTAGATCAGATTGAAGTAAATTCTGAAAATTTAACATGGTATCAGAGCTAGACTGAAAGAAGGCATGATATGACATGTATGACACTTGTTGCACTTACGATGCTAGGGCTTGATATAGCAAATACCAGTCATCGTAGCACTTTCGCTATAAATCCATTTTGGTGAAGTTTTTGGATCTGAAAATTTTCTAGGTCGAAGATCAGATCCCCATGCACCTTGTGCCCAAAGGAAAACCTCTAATGCATTGTACTTTGTGATTTATGATCTGTATAATATAGGGTTTCTGCCTCTTCCAGATCTGAGTCAAAAACAGGTGACCTTGGAAAAAATGTCATAACTTGGGCTAGGAAGCTCCAAATGAAATTTTGTAAAAAGTGACAAGTAGTACACAGACTGTACTATCGCAGGAAACGTTTTTAGATGCCAAAGTTGAACTAGTGACACGTGGAACGCCGTACAAGTTAGCTCTCTTATTTTATCCCATAAACAGGTCACGTTGCGACACTTGGCATAACTCTCTCTCAAAGAATCCAATTGAGGTCAGACCTGTAGGGATGGAAAGATGATAGGTCAGGATATCTCATGAAAATTTTTCAGACCCTATGGATCAAAAATTTCAGAGTTACACCAGAAACAACTAGGTACATATTTCTGTCATAACATAATTATTTTTGAACACCTTCATTCATGGCTTCCAGAATTTAGGGTTTCGAAGAAAGTTGGAATTTTTGTAATCGAAGACTACAGCTGAATGATACTCATCAAAATCGAAATTTAAAGACCAAGATCAGAATTTTTGGTTGGGAAAAAGGTCGAGCTTGATTAGACCCTAGTTCGGGACTTTGATCAGAAAAGTGGAAAATTAGGGCTTCTGTAAAAATGGAAATTTTTGAAATCTATGACCACGGCTGGAAGCTCCTCAGAAAAAATAGAAGCTTAGAGATTTGGATAAAACCTTTTGATTGGGAAGAAAAGTGGGCTTCATCAAACCCCAGTTCAGGGTCACGTTTAGTGAATCCGGAAGTTTCAAAGGCAAAATTGAGGAGTGAAACTTTGCAGCTTTCAAATTCTGAATATACTAGTTTGATAAGCTCATCAAGGTGCATATTGTTATCCTTTCAGAAGTTTAAAATTCAAAGTTTGAATTTTTGGGGTTTCTCTGACAAACCCTAATACAGCTCTAGATCCAGTTCCTGCAAATCAAGTGGATTGGTTTAATCCTAGAAGAGGATGGATTGGTCACCTACATAAGTGAAGAAGTTCCTGTTTCAGAGGGAGTTGAGGCTAAGGCCTTACATAAGAAGATTACAAGCAATCTCGATAGGTATGACTCATACAGGTATGTCTTGAGATTTGTTCATGATTAAGTTTATGATATGTTTGTCTTCATGTTATTACGGTTAGAACAATCTTGATTTTAGACTTGTCGTATCACCTTAACAAAATTATGAATGCATGCATTAGGGTGTTGACACTTATGATTGTATTAATGCATTATGGTGTTGTATGAGGTTTATGCTGTCTGCTAACATGAAAGGTACACCAAGAAAGACAAATCATGTTCTAGTTCAAGAACATATGATCATGATGACATAAAGACAAAGATTCATCCATTGTCATGGATCACTTAGAAAATCTACTTACGAGGTATGTATAACTTGGTTCTACAATGGATAACTTATCAGACATTTAGGTTACTAGCACAAGTCATTCAAGAGAACCAGAAGACATTATGCGGGTATGTTAGACATAACTAGCTAGCATGCTAATCCAGGTATGTTTTTCCTATATCAAGCTAGAATCCTACTGTGTGTTAGGATCTTATACTGTTGTGTTGTTGATAATGATTATTCATGAAGTCATAGGTTTGAATAGTCATGGTTGTATGCATATTATGTTTCTTACCATAATTGATGATATGACTAACCAGAAGAATCATGAAGGTATAGGTTTGAATAATCATGGGTTTTATGCATATTATATCTCTTATCTTGATTGATGATTCAACTAACCAGAAGAAACCTATGATCAAATAAGAATATGTATGAGTAAACGAAGACTTCCTTGAAACCTTGAATACTAATGTTTATTATCTGTGTTTGAAATGATCCTAACTATACATGCTTGAGATTATTGTGTTTTGATAATATTAATATTATACTAATGAATGTTTGATTATGTATGAGACCTAGAGGATAACACAATGATGATACTAACAAGCATGCATAGGGATCGAGAATGAATATAAGTTCAAGAACAGGTAATCCAGGAAGAAAAGATCAAGAGGGAGCACACTCCAGTAATTTCTACAAGGATGTAGATATTTAGAGGGAGTTGACCACTTCTCACAATCCACATCATAATGGAGTTGCAGAAAAGAAACAAAGCTTGAGAGGGAGTCAACCCAACAATCAAACAAAGATAAGTATTTGAATTGTCATTTCTTACATAGTTGTTTGTTTAAATAATGTTATTCAATAATGTATATACTAATGTTCCTACAATTAGGTTGTGTATTATGCATATTAGAATAGTTGCATTGATGAACAATATACTACTAATATACATGGGTAAGTGGCCTATGGCACTGTACAACATTCCATTGCTACTTATCTAGAATGAAACCTCTTTGCTGACATGTTGGGAGTTGTGCACACTCTTAACAATGTTCTGGTAGAGATTGGAAGGCATTTAGAAAGTTACTGGATATGGATAAATGTTGTATTGAAGCATTGGCTAAAGATAATTGCATGACTGTATGACATATTTCTTTATGTGTAAGAATTTGTTCTGAAAACTATGAGATGTTTTCTAATCATGCAATTTAACTTGTTGTGTAGGAAAGATCGTATACCATCACCTACAAAAGAAAGACTACAACATTTGTTCAGCAACAAAGTTATTTGTTGAAAATATTGAAGATATTGAAGTTCCTAGGATCTGGGAAGAATGCCATGATCGAGGAGTATCAGTCGATCATGAAGATGTTTGGGATGCAGTCCCAAAGTGTAGTCTGTAGTGACTTCCAAGAGGATCTACAAGATCAAGCATGCTATAGGTGGTAGCATAGAGACTTTTGCTCCTGTAGCAAGATACACTTCCATTAGATCTGTACTTGCTCTGGTTGTAGTTATGAAGTGGAAGATACACCAGATGGATTTCAAGACAGCCTTCTTGAATGGTGTAGTTGAAGAAGAAGTGTATGTGGAGAAGCCACTTGGTTCAGAGACACATGACAAGGAGTCATATATGTGCAGAACTTGGTATGGTATATAGCTTTCTATCTAGTTTTAGCTTTACCAAGAGTAAAGTGGATTCCAACCTTTACTACAAGGTTAAGGAAGGAAATCCAATGATACTACTTTTGTATGTGGATGACTTGTTTGTTACAGGTGAGGATAGATTGATTGCCGACACGCAGTGGAAGCTTGCTGCCGAGTTAGAGATGAAGAAATTGGGTATGATGCACTACTTTCTTGGTATGGAGGTGTGGCAGAGTGCAGATGGAATCTTCCTTGGACAAGGGAAGTATGCAGTAGAGATCCTGAAAAGGTTCGGAATAATGGACTGCAAGGCTATGGCATCGAACCTGAAGCTTCTGTGTGATGCTTCATCTGAACCGGTATATGTCACTATGTATTGTGAGATGATTGGGTCCTTGATGTACCTGACGAACACGAGACCAGATATTTGCTTTGCGATGAACACATTGATCCATTTCCTGATAGATCCGAGGAGTGTTCACCTGGTTGCTGTAAAGCATATTCTGAGGTACCTGAAGGGTACAGTTGATTATGGGCTCAAATATGATGTGAATCAAAAGTTTAACCTGTAGGGTTATGTTGATTCATATTGGGCAGGTAGTGCTGCAGATAGGAAGAGCACTTCTGGGTGCTGCTTTAGTATGGGATCAAGTGTGAGCTCTTAGTTTAGCAGGAAGTAGTCCTGCGTAGCATTAAGTACAGCCAAAGTAGAGTATGTTGTGACAAATGAGCAGGTTGCAGATGTATTGACCAAGCTGTTGGCTAGAGTGCAGTTTGAGTACTTCAGAGAGAGGCTTGGTGCACTTCAGATCGAGGTTCATTCCAAAGGGAAGTGATGAGTCCGGAAGATGCAGATGCACATGAGCTTTTCTGACATGGTTGATGTGTTCTCCCATGGTCGTGATGTAATTTCTGAGCCATTCTCACATGGTGGTAGATGTGTTCTCCAATGGTGTAGATGTAAGGGCTAGAGCCATTCTCACATGGAGGTAGATGTGTTCTCCCATGGTGTAGATGTAAGGGCTGAAGCCATTTTTCACATGGAGGTAGATGTGTTCTCCCATGGTGAAAAATTAAGGGCTGGAGCCTTCCCCAAATGGTGATAGATGTGTTCTCCCATGTCGGTGGTGTAAGTACTGGATGATGTGCATCTGGGTTGTGCTTTGTGGATGATGATATGATCTGAAGAAGACGATGCTATGATGATCAGGAGGATCATGGATGATGAGCATCAGGACGATGCTTTAGTTACTGCTCTATATGTATATGTATGCATCATGTTGGATGTTGGATATGATCAGTTGGATCATTATATGTATATGTATATGTATACATCATGTTTGATGTTGGATATGATCAGTTGGATCATTTGTATGTATTTTGTATATGCATCATGTTGGATTCTTGGACCATGTATCTGTATATGTATCAGGTGGATGCATTGTATGATCAGGTAGATCATGTATGTTGATATGTATCAGGTATGATCAGGTGGATCATGTATTTTTATTTGTATCAAGTGGATACATTGTATGATCAGGTGGATCATGTATGATGATATCTATCAGGTAGATACTTGGTATGCATCAGGCAGATGCAGTGTATGATTAGGATGATCATAGATGACGAGCTTCAGGATGTTGCTCCAGATGACATGCAGCAGGATGTTGCAGTGATGATGATCATGTGTATATCAGGATGATGTATGATGAGTATCAGGATGATACTCTATGGCCATGGATAGGTTGTGCAAAGAAAATCCTAGATTTGTTCTAGGTCACATCTAGTATGAAAAAGGACTGGCACTGTGTATCACATGTAAGACCTGAGAGATCCAATAGGTTGGGCTGTGTTCCCGTAATAAGTCCTGGGATGCTCTTTCAAGGGTTTGTGGTGGGCTGCTACATGTAAGACCTGGGAGATTCGATAGGTTGGGCTATGTGCCCGTAATGAGTCTTGGGATGCTCTTTCGAGGGTCTGTAGCAGAGGTCACATGTAATCACTCCTGGATATATTTCCGGTCGTGCTTAGGCACATAAATGTTCCTGGGATGCTCTTTAGAGTTCTTGCTGGTCGTGCTATGCACATAAACATTCCTGGGACACTCTTTTCAGGTTTTGTGACAGTCACATGTAATAAGTCCTGGAGATCTGGCCAGGATGAAAAAGGCCTCAGATGCTCTTTAGGGTTCTTGCTAGTCAAGAGACTCTTTTAAGGTTTTGTGACGCACGTAATAAGTCCTGAGGATTCCACAGTATGGCCAGTGATGATGAAGACCTACAGGTGGTGGGCCTACATCCAGTATGAAAAAGGACTGGCTCTGTAGAACTTCCTATGACGAGTAGATTCAGAGACTGATTGAGATAGCAATAGTAGTGACGATGATGATGACTCGATGATGATTATCCAGTGACGATGATCTAGAGAAGATGACTTGTGCTAGAAGACCTGTGTCGAGAAACACCTTCCTAGTTAAGAGGGAGTGTTGGTGTATATGTAACTTCGGAATGTATTTCACATAGATGTATATTGTATTCCTATAGAGATGTTACTATTCCTCTATACTGAAGTGGTTGTATTCCTATGGAGATGTTATTATTCCTCTATACAAAAGTGTCGTCATTTATATTGTAAGTGTCGTAACTTATACTTGATGGGTTATTAGACCACCTTGTTGGGGTCGGCCCTGTATAAGTCATGTGGCTCGAAGGGTTATTAGACCACGCTAGTGGGGGTTGGCCATGTTGGTCAAAGGGTTATTAGACCACCCTATTGGGTGTCGGCCCAGTCAGCATTGTGTTATGTGGTTAAGCTAAGGCCAACCTAGTAAAGGTTATTAGGCAAGTCAAGTCGAGTATAAATAGAGATCGGGAGATCTCTATTTCATCATTCTATTCACTCACTCACACTTTGGAGAGTGGCGCACTTGTGGAGGAGGAGGCTTTGCTACTAGGAGAAGACTATCTCTTGTATTCTGGTTGTATCATTGCTCTATCTATCTCTAAGGAAGTTATTGGGGTTTTTCACCTTTATGGTTTTCCCCAAGTAAACTCTGTGTCTCTTGTGTGCTTGCATTATTGTGTCCATGATTAATATGCTGTAGATATGCTGTACATGTTGTTCTCTCAGTTAAGATCCTAGATCAGATTGAAGTAAATTCTGAAAATTTAACATAAACCCCATACACAGACCCTTTCTTCTGAATTCATTCAGTCCTCAAAGACCTGTTATAACTTCGATGAGATGATAGAATCATGGATGGTCAAGCCCAATGCCTTTGTTCCCAAGGATGACAACCTCTATCCCATTATATCGTTCAAGGAACCCTACTCTCTACTGGAAACCATGCTTTCTAGGCTTTTCGGTCTCCCCAATTATTCTCTTTTCAAAGCCGAATGGGAACCTATAGCACACCATGTGTTAACCATAGGTGAATCTTTCCCATGGGAATCTATCCTATTGTCAGAATTGAAGAATGCAATATAGGACTACAAGAAGGCACCTGCTCATAAGAAGCCACATTTCTTCTTCTCTGCATACGCCCTTGATGTTTTATGTGCAGAGTTCCAGTTTCCTAAATTATGTTGGAGTTGGATCCCTACAGACCCCCCTGTACACATTTACCATTCAACATTGTGGGAAGGAAATTTTGTGCCTTTATTATATGACATTTGTGACAACTTTATGGGTACCATTTATTTTAAGATCTTCAAGCAGGAGGCACCTACATTTTCAGAAGATGCTAAAGCCTTCATTAATACCATGGGTGATTGGTATGTCTTTGAATACTTCTCATACATCAGAATCTAGGGAAGTGAAACAGTTCACTTTCTACCTAGAATAGTCCCAAATAGGATAGTTCTAGAGGAGGTTTCGTTCCAGGCAGTGACTGATGGCATGCATAAGAAGCTCATAGGTCCCAGGAAGAAAGGTTGGCCTAATTTTTCTCTCAACCTTGGCCAGTTGGTTATCCCTACCTCAAATTGGGTTGCATTTCTTGGTGACCAAATAGCTGCCTTGAAATTGGGCACTACTGAGAAGAGGAAACATGACCCCAAAGAACTCCTGGATGCACACTTCCAACATATACATATAAAAATGAATTATGCACATGAGGTTCAACCAGATGATTTTTTATACCAAGGGGCAGACACATTTTCTCAAGTCCTTGCCAAAGCCAAAGATTCACAAGAGCAGCATGATATTTTGAAATACCAGAAAGATCTCAAAATTAGAGTTTTGAGCTACAGAGCCATGCAGCTGAATTTAAGTGAACAGACAAGGAAAGATAGAATGGGAAAAAGAGGCCCGGAAAGCTAAATCTCCCTTAATGCTCACATGTCATGATGAGGATAAAGGTAAAGCTTCCGTAGAGGAACCTCCATAAGAGAAAATTGCTGAAACAACTAAAGCGTTATTACACACAGCTCGTAATTTCAAGCAAGAAATGACACAGTTGTCATCAGTGATTAAGACTCAATTACTAGAACCTCCTAGGCCTTCTATCAATATTCAACAACCTACTATAGAGCCTCAAGAAGATGATGAATTTTTCATGACTAAATCTAATCTCGCAAAGAGACATAAAGTTTTGGTTTCAAAATCACAGGTGTCCACAATCAACATAATCAATTGCGATGATGAGGTTGTGCCTGATCCTCCAGTATCAGTGACAGAGGAAGTTGTGCCTGATCCTCCAGTATCAGTGGAAAATGAAGTCATTCAAGATCCTAAGACAGTCATTGAATTGCTAGATAGTATTGACATGGATCATTCTTTCCCAGATCAAGCAATGTTGGAATTTAATGCTGCCTTAGGCATTTCATCTTTAGCATTTGTGCTACCTTCTGTCCTAAAAACCTTCACTGCACCTTTAGGATTGACACTTCCATTTTCCTTGTCTCAGGTATTTAATACTCTCAATGATAGCACCACTCCATTTCCAGAACACTTCGTCCCTTTTTTCCATTTCATCATCCATAATTACAGAAGTCCAGTCTTTCACTACCCCACTATAGTCACCCATAGTTAACTTATTGTCAACTATCACTGATGAATCTTCCAAAGTTTCCCCTCCATCATCACCCATCAAGGATGATAAGCAATTTCTACTTCCAGAAGCCAATATTGACAACCAAGTCCCACCTTCTGAAGCTTTTGTCTCAGTACCTTCACTAGTCAAAGTCTTATCAGTTACCAAAGTAACCTCCACACCTCAAATTACCCCTCAAGTCACTCTACCTATACCTAATTCAATGGTCATTCAAACACCCCCTTTGGTTGAAATAGTGAATGTTACTTCTACTTCTGCAAGGGAAGTGACTGAGTATGCACATCAGGATGTAGTTCCTCTTTGTGACTATTTCTACAGCCATGATGATAAGGCAGTGATGAGAATAACCAAGAAGAGGAACAAAGGTCAAGGTGGGTTAGAAGAACCTATCCCAAATTAGGTAATATGGGCTCCAAGGACCAATAACCCACAAGATAAAGCCAAAGAAACTATTGCAACTTTAGGAGCTTTTGCAAGTGCTAATTAGGGTTCAGTCCAGGTTTTGGACAAAGAAGTTGACCTGAAAGAGAATGAAATCAGAAGCCTGAAAGCAGAGTTGGTTGAGATCAAGACACAGCATGTCACTTATGTGGCTGACCTCACAAAGACTTGGGCAGATATGGTACAAGACTTGGCGCAGAGGATTGATACACTTCTTATTGAACTTCGTCTATCACAATCTCAACATTCCACGGATGCATAAAGGATAGCTTCTTTGGAAAAGCAAGTTGAGGATGCAACTACAAGTGCACCCTCCTTAAGTTCTCTCAAGTTTTCCTCATATGATTTTAAGAAATTGGCCCTTAAAGTTAATCAAGACCATCACAAATTATTGGAGAAGGTTTACCTCACTCTTGATGAGATCAGAGAGAACTTTATTAATTTTTCCAAGATGTATACTACTCTAGAAGAACAAAAGGCGAGGAGACTTCAAGCTTCTAAAGCTGAGGAAGAAGTCAGTAAATGGCACTTGTATATAAAGAAGGAGCTAGAAGATACCCCGATCCTCAATAGTTTTCAGATGAAGAAGGTGAAAGCATCTCTAAACACCTGGCTTGATTTCAATGAAAAAAATGAGGAGATTATCAACAAGTCTAAAGACCTCTGTACCAGATGCTGGTATGCAGTTGACAATATCATGGAGGTTTTGAAACTTCCATTTATGGAGCCCATTCTGGATGCTTTACCGCCAAAATGCAAACTTGAGGAGCTCAAACACAAGTGTGAAGAGTTTGCACAGAAAATTCAGGATCTTGATCAAGTCAGCATCGATGATGTGTACCGTCTGGTGAGAGAACCGGTCGTCTTTGAGGGAAAGATTCGCATTTACCTTCGCACTTGGCACAAGTTGGCTAAACATGACATAGAGAATAATACATGCAATGCTTAGTTAGCCTTAGAATCTGTCAATTTCCCCAATATAGATGAGTTGTTAGAGATATATGAGAAATGGCATGATTTCTTGGATCGATAGTTTGATCCGATTTTGTAATTCCTATGTTGAGAAATCTCTATCTTTCTATTCTACTGTAATTTTCTATTTAAAGAGGAGGACCTCTTGTAGTTAAGGGTTGGTAATTCTGGAGTTGCAAGTCAGCAGGAGACAAGACTGGAGATACTCTGTTTAGCAAAGCTTTTTGTAATTTCTGTACAATACCTATTTTAATACAGTAAAGTTATCTTTGATCTATCTTTTTTTATTCCTCAAATTTCTTTGAGAATTGCTGAATTAATGCTTCAAATTGTCATCTATTATGCATCTGATCTTTTTCCAAACATTTATTAATGCACGGATCTATTATATTGATTTATCTATATGATTGGTCTATGTTTCTAAGTATTTCATTGAGTTTATTCAATTCAAATACTTTCATTTTATATTTCTGCAAATGATTCGGTGCAAATATATACAATCAAATGTTAATTTTTCAATTAGCAGAGTGATTACATATCAGATCTTGAAAAGGATTAAATACTTAAAAGATTGTCATTTGATTTTAATTAACTCATAATAATTCAAGTCAACAAGTTACTCACAAAGACATTTCTGTTTAAAGTGTTCAATTACTTGTTCATCACATTTCAAGACTGATTTGCACAACATCAAGCTTCCTTTTAGAATAGGACTAACTTAAATTAGTTTAATTTTCAGAAATAGGTTAGCTTAGCTTAGCTTTACCACTTTCACATATTTGTTTTCCTTGATTGGAAAACTGACCTAATTGGTCAAATCACCAACTCTTAGTGTGCCAGCGGAGGCCAAGTATCCGTGGAGGATCACCATACCAAACAGGTTGGGGATAGAACTGCCCTTGCATAGGGTCTTTCAAAGCCTTTCAACTTGGGTTTTCTTCCTCTGTTTGGAGCCTTGGAACCATTTCAACACCTTTGCATCTAACCTGCACAACCGAGGCCTCAACAAATGGCACTAGAAGGAGGGCCACCAACACAACATGCCTAAACAAGCTACTAAGAAACCTCCTCCAGCAAATACTTTAACAGTTAAAATTTGAAGCCAATCAAGGGCTTCAACATCTGAACAACCTACTGAGTCACAATCCACTGTTGTTCCTATTACACCTGCTCAGGTCGCTACTACTGTTGCTGCTTCTACATCGCAACAGGTTGGAAGGGATGTTGTAATCATATCCCCCACAAGAGTATCAATTCTCCTTGAAGACATTTTGAACCAGTCCCGTGACAGTGTAACTAAATTGGAACAAAGAATCACTCTGGAGCGAAGCCGTGTTTTGGCAGCTCTCAATTTAGATAACACTTTGCAGGCCAGTGATCAAGAGGGTCAAATAATCATGATTACATAGACTAGTGATCAGCCAACTCAACATTCAGTTGATCCCAACAGTGAACATCAATAGACAGCTGATCAAAGCATACCACACCGAGAATCAGTTGATCGTTCAGGTTCACCTAAATACAATCTCAATCAACTTTTTCAGGAAGCCCCAGATCAACCAAAACTTGGAGCTAGTGGACCACCACCTTCTCTCCCTTCATCCTCATCATCTTCCTCAGACAGTGAACATTCTTCAAGCTCTTCGTCAGAATAAGAAGAAGAAGAACCACCTATGGCTAAAGAAGGCCAAAACAGACCATGGCTCGACCAAGATGTAGTATGGGTACTTGGAGACCAACATAGACTACCCAAAAACCCTGAGAAGTGGTTACCCAAGTTTAACCCAGGTGACAAGTCACCTGCACTAGATCATGTTAAAAACTTCATGCAGGCTATTAGACTTAGAAGTGTCATTCATGAGGATGTGGTCTGCAGACTCTTTCCTTATACTTTTGAAGAAAAGGCAGCTGCATGGTATTTTTCCTTGCCACCAAGGTCTATTGTTTCTTGGGATGAGTTTGAGAAATTATTCATCCAAAATTTTGGAGATGACAAGACACCACAGGATCTTGTTTTGGAATTATCTTCCATGAAAATCAAAGGGAAAGAAAGGGTTAAAGATTTCAATCAAAGGTTCTCACACTTAAAGAATAGAATTCCCATCAACCTTCTTCCTGCTAAAGAATTGTTGGGAGCCTACTATGAAAAGGGCCTGCTTGCTCCAATTTCAATGTGGGTGAAATGAGCACGCAAAGGAACTTTGCTGGAAGTGTTTGATGAAGCAATACAAGTTGAAAAAAACATTTTCTGTCTGAAGGACAGTCTGGAAACATCAGAAGAATAGCCTTCCACTTCCAGGAAAAGGAATGACAATGTCCCCAAACCCACTGCTCAAAACAAGGATCCATTTGACATGACTGACATGAAAAAGTTCATCCAGAAAATGTCAAATGAGATGGTGGATTTGAAAAAGACTAACAATGAAAATCAAAACCAGAATAGAGGTCTCATGAGGCCATCTTTTAGGAGACCTTATCAACCTCCACTAAATCCACCACCTCCTAATCCAACAAAAGGCCTCATGAATGAAGAAATTTATTCTATCTTTAGAGCCTTAGCATCATAATCTCAAAAAAAACCCTGAAGTTCCCATGATCAAATTGATCCAAACCCACAATTACCTGAAGAAGAAGAAGATGAACATGAGGATCCACAAATCAACACTATAAGTTACTTTTCAGAGCTTCCTATGTGTGAAGAAGAAGAAGAACCCAAGACTATGTTTAATGTTCAACATCCTTATAACACACGGTCTAAACCTCAACCCCCTCGGGAACCTTCATCCTCCACACCAGTTCCTAATAAAGGCAAGACTATCCCTCACAAGGATATAATCATCCCTGAAATCGAGTACAATTTAGTTGAAGATCTTAAAAGAGTTAATGCAAACATCTCTTTGTTTGAATTGTTGAAAATACCTTCCATGAGGGATACTTTACCCAAAAGTATGGTGGTCAAACAACCAAGAGAATTGTAGAATAATAACCTTGAATCTTTCACTAAACCGGATGATTAGAAGTCTGGTAGCAGAAGGAGGCCTCCTTTTCTGCTTACTTTTGAGATTTTCAACTAAAACGTACATAACTGCGTGATAGACTCTGGTGCATCATCAAATGTGATGCCTCTATTTGTTTGTAGAAAGTTGAATGCCACATGGGAACCTTTCCCTACTCAGATAGTACAACTTGACAGATCAAAGGTCAGATTAGTAGGGAGACTTAGAAATGTCTTAATTACATTATCAGCTGATCCTCGGATCCATCAAACAATTGATATAGTCATCGTTGATATCCTAGAAGCATATGGTATGTGGCTTAGCAGAGACTGGTCAGAAAAGCTAAAAGGTTATTTTGCTACTGATTGGTCCCATTTGTGGTTACCCTATAATGGGCAGTCAAACAAGATCAAGATTGGTAGAGAGCCTTACATGAAATAGATAGTCACAGACTTAATTGACTCAAGTGAGCCCGCGGGTTATTTCAACACACACATTGAGAATTTTACCTTTGACACCTAATTCGGGAATTTACCAGCTGACATTTCACCGTAGGAGAATGCACAGAATGAATCTTAGGTAACTCATCTCACTTCTATTCCATTCTCAGGAGATATTGTACATAATGTTCTTAATGTGAATACAAATTTTAGATTAGACCCTATTGCTTGGTTATTGTTTTTTGATGGCTCTAAATCTAAGGATGGAGCTGGTGTAGGATGTGTTCTCATAGATCCAAAAGGGACAAAAATTATGATTGCATGCAGATTAGAGTTTGATTGTACTAACAATGTGGCTGAGTATGAGGCCCTGAAACAGGGACTTAAGAAAGCTATTGACTTGAAAGTACAGATCGTCCATTGCTTTGGAGATTCAGAAATCATTGTGAAACAGGTGAGGAATAAGATACATTGCTTGTCCCACCGCCTATTGAATTATCAAAAAATGGTAAGAGATCTTACCATCTCCTTTACTACATTTAATATTAATTCAGTCCCTAGGTCTCAAAACTTCGATGCTGACTTGTTAGCAAATACAGCTTCCAGATTGATTCCACCTAAGGGCCTATCTCCTCAAACATTCTCAATAGAACTGATGTATAGGCCTTCCATACTAGATAATGTGACAAGCTGGAAAGTGTTTGATGATGATCAACAGATACTTGATTTTCTGATAGCCCAAGACACATTCTAGGATATGGCTATAGATGAGGATGAACATGAAAAGTCTCTCTGTGATTCCTCGAACGTCATCCCAAAGTCTATGACAAATTTGGAAAAGTTCTACGATTTACAAGACAAATTCAGACACAAAACCAATTGTAAAACACAAAGCTCTTCACTTAAATACTAGCAAGTCAATTTAGGGACTAAGCAAGAACCCTGTTTTATCAATATAGGAATTGATTGTACTCTAGAAGAAAGGCGAGCCATCATTAAATTGTGTAAAGAAAATAAAGATGTCTTTGCCTAGACCTATGATGAATTGAAAACGTTTTACACTAGCGTCATCTACCATAACATACCCATGAAGCCGGAGGTCGAACCGTTTCAACAGAAACTGTGGAAAATGCATCCTAGTTTAGAGCCTTCTGTGAAAAAAGAACTGGAAAAGCAACTCATAGCTTGAATTATTTTTCCGGTGAGACATACACAATGGAAATCCAATTTGGTGCCCGTACATAAGAAAAATGGTGAAATCCGATTGTGTGTTGATTTCAGGAATCTGAATTGGGCCTCCGAAAAAGATAACTACCCTGTTCCACCGATAGAATATATTCTCCAAAGAGTAGAAGGGTCGGAAATGTTTTCTCTCCTGGATGGTTTTTCGGGGTATAACCAGGTTATGGTCTCCCCGGATGACCAATCAAAAACAGCTTTCAGAACCACTTGGGGCACCTTCACCTACAGGTGAATGCCTTTTGGTTTGATCAATGTAGGAGCCACTTTTCAGAGAGCTATGGATATATCTTTCGAGGTTTGATGCAAAATTCCATCGTGGTTTATTTAGATGATATTACCATATATTCAAAGAAGCAACATGAACATCTGTTTGCTCTGAAACAAGTTTTCGAATGTTGCAGGAAATTTGGCATCTCCCTAAACCCCAAGAAATCAATTTTTGTAGTTACAGAAGGGAAGATTTTGGGCTTCATCGTTTCAAAAGAAGGTATGATCATCAACCCCGAACGCACAGACGCTATTTCAAAAATTGGCTTACTGGGTTCGCGTAAAGCAATGCAGTCCTTCTTGGGTAAGATCGACTTTGTATGTAGGTTTGTACCTAATTTTGCTCAGATAGTTAAACCTTTACAACATTTAGTTAAGAAAGATGTATAGTTCACATGGTCACAAGAACAAAAAGATGCATTTGTCGAAATTCGTAAAGTCATCACTGAAGCTCCTGCTCTTACATCCCCAAATTTTGACAAAGATTTTATTCTATACACTTTCGCCACTGATTTTTCCTATGCAACTGTTTTGACACAGAAACAGGACAATGATACAGAGATTCCGATCTCTTTTATGAGTTCAACCTTCAAGGGTGCAGAGCTCAATTATTCACAAATTGACAAACAAACCTATGCAGTTTACAAGTCTGTCAAACATTACAGGCCTTATTTGTTAAAATCTCGAACAAAAGTCATCGTCCCATATTCTGCCATTAGAAATGTGATGATCGAGAAGGAGTTGGGTGAAAAAAGGGCCCACTGGATGACTGCTCTGCAGGAGTATGATTTGGAAACAAGGCCAGCCAAAATTGTCAAAGGACAAGGCCTTTGTCTTCTTACTGCTCAATCCAATGATCCTGTATAGCAGCAAACCAAATGGGAGCGAGAGGAAGATTCTCCAATAGGTTTTGTTCATGCTATTGATACCCCAACATTGGAATGGTGTGACCATATCAAATTTTTTCTGAACCATGGGTTTTCCCCTGAATCCTTGGAATTTAAGAAATGCATGGCTTTAAGATTAAAAGCTGCTCCTTATCAGTTTATAAATGAAATCCTATTTAGAAAAAATTATGATGGTGTTTTCCTTAGATGTCTTGCAAAGGACCATACTGATGATATTCTCTTTCAATTTCATGTAGGACTAGCGAGATATCATTTTTCGGGTGAGACAACAGCTCATAAGATTCTAAGAGATGGGTATTACTGGCCTACTTTGTTTAAAGATGCTTATGCCTATGTAAGGAGGTGTGAACCATGCCAGAAATGCACAGGAAAGTTCAAGAAACCTACTTTCCCTTTGCAACCAATCACTATTTAGTTTCCATTTCA
This sequence comes from Larix kaempferi, assembly GCA_027924585.1. Lineage (NCBI taxonomy): Eukaryota > Viridiplantae > Streptophyta > Pinopsida > Pinales > Pinaceae > Larix > Larix kaempferi. The sequence goes on from BSBM01001023.1 coordinate 1,257,098, forward strand.
GAAATGGGGGATGGATTTTGTTGGACCTATAAATCCTACCTCATCCCTCCAACACAAGTACATTCTCACAGCAACTGACTACTTCACTAGATGGGTGGAGGCAGTCCCACTTAAGCAATGTAATGCAAGTCAAGTGATTTTTTTCTTAGACAGTCATATACTCTCATGGTTTGGCACTCCAGAGTACCTAGTCTTTGATAATGCATCCTATTTTTCCTCGATAGACATAACCGAGTACGCTTTTGAAAAGGGGATGAAACTCAAATTTTCTGCCAACTATTACCCACAAGGTAATGGGTTGGTTAAGTCGTCAAACAAAAATTTGATCAACATTCTAAAGAATACCGTAGCCTCTCACCATAGAGATTGGCATACGTGTTGATGCATATGTAACTTCGGAATGTATTTTACCCATGTGTATTGTATTCCTATAGAGATGTTATTATTCCTCTATACATAAGTGTTTGTATTCCTATAGAGATGTTATTATTCCTCTATACGAAAGTGTCGCCATTTATATTGTAAGTGTCCTAACTTATACTTGATGGGTTATTAGACCACCAAGTGTGGGGTCGGCCCAGATTAAGTTAACCATGGGTTATTAGGCTAAGCTAGACAAGTCGGCCCCATTAGTTTATTGGGCAGGACAGGACAAGTATAAATAGAGATCGGGAGATCTCTATTTGATCACTCATTACTCACTTCTATCTCTCTCAGAAAGTGGCGCACTTGTGAGGAGGAGGATCATCTGCTAGGAGAAGACTATCTCTTATAATTTTTTTGTATCATTGCTCTATCTATCTCTGAGGAAGTTGCGGGGTTTTTCACCTTCTTGGTTTTCCCCGGTGAAACTCTGTGTCTCTTGTGTGCTTGCATTATTGTGTCCATGATTGATATGCTGTACATATTATTCTCTCAGTTAAGATCCTAGATCAGATTGAAATTTCTGAAAAACTAACATGGTATCAGAGCTAGCCTGAAAGAAGGCATGGTATGGCATGTATGACACTTGTTGCACTTGCGATGCTAGGGCTTGATATAGCAAAAACCATTCATCGTAGCACTTTCGCTATAAATCCATTTTGGCAATGGTTTCGGATCTGAAACTTTTACAGGTTGAAGATAAGATCCCCATGTACCTTGTGTCCATAGGAAAACTCCTAATCCATTGTACTTTGTGTTTTATGATCTGTACAATCTAGGGTTTCTGCCTCTTCCAGATTTGAGTCATAAACAGGTGACCTAGGAAAAAAGGTCATAACTAGGGCTAGGAAGCTCCAAATTAAATTTCGTAAAACATGATAGGTAGGGAACAGACTTTAATTTCATAGGCGAAAGGTTCAAAGGCCGAAAGTGAATCCATGACACGTGGCACTCCGTACAAGTTCGCTCTCCTGTTTTATCCCATAAACAGGTCACATTGCGACACTTGGCATAAATCTCTCTTAGAGAATCCAATTGAGGCCAGACCTATGGGGTTCAAAAGATGACAGGTTGGGATACCACAGGTAGAATTTTCATACCTTGTGGATTCGTAGTTTTGGAGTTACACCAGAAACAATTAGGTGCATATTTCTGTCAAAACAAAATTGGATTTTGAGCACCTTCATTCATGGCTCCGGGAATTAGGGTTTTGGAAAAAGTTGGAATTTTTGTAATCAGAGACGATGGCTAAATGATACTCTTCAAAATCAAAATTTAGAGACCAAGATCAAATTTTTTGGTTGGGCAGAAGGCTGGGCTTGATCAAACCCTAGTTCGAGACTTTGATCGAAAAGTGAAAAATTAGGGCTTCTGCAAAAGTTGGAATTTTTTGAAGTCTTTGACCACGGCTAGAAGCTCCTCAGAAAAATAGAAGTTTGGAGCTTTGGATCAAACCTTTTGGTTGGGTAGAAGGGTGGGCTTTATCAAACCCTAGTTCAGGATCCTGTCGAGAAGATCCAAAAGTTTGGAAGGCAATTTTGAGGGGTGAAACTTTGCAGTTTTCAAATTCTGAGTATACCAGCTTGATCAGCTCATCAAGGTGCATCCTTCTATCCTTTCAGAAGTTTGAAATTCAATGTTTGAATTTTTAGGGTTTCTCTGACAAACCCTAATCCAGTTCTAGATCTAGTTTCTGCAAATCAAGTGGATTGGGTTAATCTTAGAAAAGAATCATTTCGTCACCTGCATAAGTGAAGAAGTTCTTGTTTTATAGGGAGATGAGGCTAAGGCCTTACATAAGAAGATCACAAGTAATCTCAATAGGTATGACTTATACAGGTATGTTTCGAGATTTGTTAATGATTAAGTTTACGGTATGTTTGTCTTCATATTATTACGGTTAGTACAATCTTGATTAAATTTAGACTTGTCGTATCAACTTAATAAAATTATGAATGCATGATAGAAGATATTCATTAGGGTTTTCACACTTATGATTGTACTAATGCACTATGGAGCTGTATGAGGTTTATGTTGTCCGCTAACATGAAAGGTACACCAAGAAAGACAAATCATGTTCTAGTTCAAGAACATATGATCAAGGTGACATGAAGACAAAGATTCATCCATTGTCATGGATCACATAGAAGATCTATTTACGAGGTATGTATAACTTGGTTCTATAATGGTTAACTTATGAGATATGCAGGTTACTAGTCATTGAAGAGAACAAGAAGACATCATATGGGTATGTTAGACATAGCTAGCTAACATGCTAATCCAGGTATGCTTTTCCTATATCAAGTTATAATCCTACATTGTGTTAGGATCTCTTATATAAATATACTTGGCATGATTGATTATGTTTATTCATAAAGTTAGAAATGTAAGTAATCAAGGGTTTAGGCATATTATGCTTCTTACTTTTATTGATGATATGACTAACCAGAAGAATTCTATGGTCACATATGAATATGTATGAGTAAGAGAAGTCTTCCATGAAACCTTGAATACTAATGCTCATTTTCTGTGTTTGAAATGATCATGACTATACATGTTTAAGATTACTGTGTTTTATTAGTATTATGCTAATGAATGTATGTATGAGACTTCGAGGATAACACAATGATGATACTATTAAATATGCATAGTAATCAAGGATGGACATAAGTTCAAGGACAAGTAATCTAAGAAGCAAATATCAAGAGGGAGCATACTCCAGTAGTTTCTGCAAGGATGAAGATATTCAGAGGGAGTTGACCACTTCTCACAATCCACATCATAACGGAGTTGCAGAAAGGAAGCAAAGACTGAGAGGGAGTCAACCCAAAAAACAAACAAAGATAAGTATTTTGAATTATCATTTCTTACATATTTGATTGTTTAAATAATACTGTTCAATGATGTATATACTGATATTCCTAGAATTAGGTTGTGTATTATGCATATTAGAATAGTTGCATTGATGAACAGTATACTACTAATATACATGGGTAAGTGGCCTATGGCACTGTACAACATTCCATTGCTACTTATCTAGAATGAAACCTCTTTGCTGACATGTTGAGAGTAGTGCAAAACTCTTAACAATGTTCTGGTAGAGATTGGAAGGCATCTAGAAAGTTACAGGATATGGATGAATGTTGTATGAAGCATTGGCTAAAATAATTGCATGACTGTATGACATATTTCTTTATGTGTAAGGATTTGTTCTAAAAACTATGAGATGTTTCTAATCATGCAATTTAACTTGTTTTGTAGGAAAGATTGTAGACCATCACCTACAAAAGAAGGACTACAACATTTGTTTAGCAACAAAGTTATCTATTGAAGATATTGAAAAATCTGAAGTTCCCATGATACGGGATACAGTAAAAGGATGTCATGGTCGAAAAGTACCAATCGATCATGTTTGGGATGTGGTCCCAAGACCTGAAGGGAAGTCTGTTGTGACTTCCAAGTGGATCTATAAGATCAAGCATGCTGCAGATGGTAGCATAGAAAAATACAAAGTGAGGTTTGTAGCTCGTGGCTTCTCCCAGAAAGAGGGATTAACTATGAAGAGACTTTTGCACTTGTAGCTAGGAACACTTCCATCAGATCAGTACTTGCTCTGGCTGCAGTGATGAAATGAAAGATACACCAGATGGATGTCAAGACAGCTTTCTTGAATGGTGTAGTCGAAAAGGAAGTGTATGTGGAGTAGCCACTCGGTTTTGAGACATATGACAGACAGTCACATGTGTGCAAATTGAAGAAAGCCCTGTATGGTTTGAAATAGGCACCCAGGACCTGGTATGGTAGGATAGATGGCTTCCTTTCCAGTTTGGGCTTTACCAAGAGTAAAGCGGATTCCAACCTTTACTACAAGGTTGAGGAAGGAAATCCAGTGATACTACTATTGTATGTGGATGACCTGTTTGTAACATGTGAGGATATATTGATTGTCGACACGAAGAGGAAGATTGATGCCGAGTTCGAGATGAAGGACTTGGGTATGATGCACTACTTTCTTGGTATGGAGGTGTGGCAGAGTGTAGATGGAATCTTCCTTGGACAAGGGAAGTATGCAGTAGAGATCCTGAAGAGGTTCGGGATGATGGACTGCAAGGCCATGGCCACACCTATGGCATCGAACCTGAAGCTTCTGTGTGATGCTTCATCTGATCCGGTTGATGTCACTGTGTATCGTTAGATGATTGGGTCCTTGATGTACCTGACGAACATGAGACCAGATATCTGCTTTGCGGTGAACGCATTGAGCCAGTTCCTAACAGATCCTAGAGGTGTTCACCCGGTTGCTGTAAAGCATATTCTAAGGTACCCGAAGGGTATGATTGACTATGGGCTCAAGTATGAAGCCAATCAAAAGTTTAACCTGCAGGGTTATGTTGATTCAGATTAGGCAGGAAGTGCTGCAGATAGGAAGAGCACTTCTGGGTGCTGCTTCAGTATGGGATCAGGTGTGATCTCTTGGTTTAGCAGGAAGTAGTCCTGTGTAGCACTGAGTACAGCCAAAGCAGAGTATGTTGTAGCTTGTTCGGCTAGTTGTGAAGTAGTATGGATCTGGAAGCTACTGTCTGAGTTATTTGATCTCCCACTGGAGGATACTGGTATCTTTTGAGACAACCAGAGTTGTGTGAATATGTCTGAGAACTCGGTGTTCCATGATAGGTTGAAACACATTGATATCAAATATCACTATATCAGGGATATGGTGCAGAAAGGAGCAGTGAAGCTCCTGTATGTTGCGACGGATCAGCAGATTGCAGATGTGCTGACGAAACCACTAGCCAGAGTGAAGTTTGAATGCTTCGGAGAGAGGCTTGGTGTTCTTCAGATTAATGACACTTCGAGGAAGAAGTGATGTACACATTTTCTGGAGCCATTCCAAGCATGGTGAGAGGAGGATCCTTCCCATGGTTGTGGATGTAAGCGCTGGATGATGGGCATAAGGACGATGCTCCAGTTACTGCCCTGTATATGCCACATGTTGGATGCTGGATATGATCAGTTGGATCATGTATCTGTATATGCATCATGGTTGATGTTGGATATGATCAGTTGGATCATGTATATGTATATGCATCATGTTGGATGCTGGATATGATCAGTTGGATCATGTATATGTATAGGAATCATGTTAGATGCATGATATGTATCAGGTGGATACATTGTATGATCAGGTGGATCATGTATTTGTATGTATCAGGTAGATACATTGTATGATCAGGTAGATCATGTATGATGATATGTATCAGGTATGCATCAAGTGGATGCATGATATGATCAGGATGATCATGGTTGATGAGCTTTAGGATGTCGCTCCAGATGATATGTATTAGGATGATGCTATGATGATCAAGATGATCATGTGATGATGTACATTAGGATGATGTATGGTGAGTATTAGGTTGATGATCTATGGCCATGGACAGGTTGTGCAGATAAGCATATAATAGCGCCCTGGGAGGTTTGCAGATTCTCTTGCTAGGTTTTTCCGCTAGCATATAATAGCTCCCTGGGAGATCTGGCAAATGCTATTTCAAGGTTTTGCTTTGGGAGGACATATAATAGCGCCCTAGGAGGTTTGCAAATACTCTTTCGAGGTTTTTCCTATGGCATATAATAGCGCCCTTGGATATCTGGTAAACGCTCTTTCGAGGTTTTGTCCTATGGCATATAATAGCGCCCTGGGAGATCCGATAGGTTGGGATGTGTTCCCGTAAAAAGTCCTGGGATGCTCTTTCAAGGTTTTTCCATGAACACATGTAATATCGCCCTGGGAGATCCGATAGGTTGGGATGTGTTCCCGTAATAAGTCCTGGGATGCTCTTTCGAGGTTTTGTGGTGACCACATATAATAGCGCCCTGGTAGATCCGATAGGTTGAGCTGTGTGCTCGTAATAATTCCTGGGATTCTCTTTCGAGGTTTTGTGGTGGGTTCACATGTAATAGCTCCCTGGGAGATCTGATAGGTTGGGCTGTGTGCCCGTAATAAGTCCTAGGATGCTCTTGCAAGGTTTTGTGGCGCACGTAATAAGTCCTAAGGATTCCACAGTATGGATAGTGATGATGAAGATCTGTAGGTGGTGGGCCTACATCCAGTATGAAAAAGGACTGGCTCTGTAGAACTTCCTATGACGAGTAGATTCAGAGATTGTTTGAGATAGCAGCAGCCGTGACAATGATGATGATTCAAGTATGATGATTCGCTGATGATGATCCAGAGAAGAAGACTTGTGCTTGCAGATCTATGTCGAGAAATACCTTCCTAGTTAAGAGGGAGTGTTGATGTATATGTAAATTCAGAATGTATTTTACCCATGTGTATTGTATTCCTATAGAGATTTTATTATTCCTCTATACGGAAGTGTTTGTATTCCTATAGAGATGTTATTATTCCTCTATACGAAAGTGTCTTCATTTATATTGTAAGTGTCGTAACTTATATTTGATGGGTTATTAGACCACCTTGATGGGGTCGGAGATATATGAGTCATGTGGGTAAATGGGTTATTAGACCACCAAGTGTGGGGTCGGCCCGGATTAAGTTAACCATGGGTTATTAGGCTAAGCTAGACAAGTCGGCCCCATTAGTTTATTGGGCAGGATAGGACAAGTATAAATAGAGATCGGGAGATCTCTATTTGATCACTCATTACTCACTTCTATCTCTCTCAAAATGTGGCACACTTGAGAGGAGGAGGATCATCTGCTAGGAGAAGACTATCTCTTGTACTTTGGTTGTATCATTGCTCTATCTATCTCTGAGGAAGTTGTGGGATTTTTCACCTTCTTGGTTTTCCCCGATGAAACTCTATGTCTCTTGTGTGCTTGCATTATTGTGTCCATGATTGATATGCTGTAGATATGTTGTACATATTATTATCTCAGTTAAGATCCTAGATCAGATTGAAATTTTTGAAAAACTAACAATACACAACTCAATAATGCTCTTTGCGCTGATTGAATCACTCCAATGGCAGCAAATGGAAATTCTCCCTACTGTCTAGTGTATGGAAAAGAAGCCATTCTTCCTTCTAATCTTACCATCCCTTCACTATAGTTAGCCCAATCTATCCAAGAAGATGATTCTTCTCCCCTCCAGCAGAGAATCGAAACTCTACATAAATTGGAGGAAGATAGGGAAACAACTAGAAACAAGTTATATCATCATCAGCAGATGGTGAAAAGGTGGTTTGATGAAAAATCTTCATCTAACAGGGAATTTTCTATTGGAGACCTGGTTTTAAGATGGGACAAACAACACAAAGATAAGAACCTGTATACCAAGTTTCAGCGCCTCTGGCTGGGACCTTTCATTATTACAAAAAAGATGGGTCCTGGTACTGTTCGATTACAGACACTGGAAGGAGTTGTAGACACTTATCCAGTGAATGTTTCACTCCTCAAAAATTATTTCGTCTGATTAGGCTGATGCATTTGTATATAGTTTTGGTTTCTTTATTTCTGTTTTTCTTAGTTTTCATGATTTAGATTGTTTTCTTTTGTTTATTTTGCTGATTAAAATTATGCACATTTGGTGATAATCGATAATCAGTTTTTCTCACAGATGATTTCAGCTGAGGTTTTAGAAGTTTATGCCAGTCACAATTTCTTCGACCTATGCCAAAATTTATTCAATAAAGGGTACACAGTTAATGATAGCAGCACCTAGATTGATACCTTTCCATAATGATCATCATCTTATACATGTCTCATTTGTTTAATTGAGGTCTGGGTGATAACCAAGTTTTCTGATCTCATGTTTCATGGTTCAAAAAGCATATTATAATAACATGCCTAGCTTGTTCTGCTCTGGATCTTTTTACACTCACCTTGGTAATAAATTCCTTAATAAATGTAAATTGCAAGGTGGGGGGTCTTGCTATCAAGCCATCCCATTAGGTTCATAGGTGCTTAGTGGAATGACATCTTCACACGAAGCCACCACACTTGGAAGATGACTTTCAGTCTCACTAGAAGTTGGAAGATCCAATCACAGGTTGATCCATTCATGATATGCAAAGCACTAGTGAGTAACACTTCTAATATATGGTCACCAAGCCATGGTAGTGCCTTTGTAATTTACAATTTAGTAAAAAAAAAATTTTTTTTTGGTAAGATGCATGTTATATATAAGAAAAGGGGGGTCTTATTACAAGCCATCCCTGCCATGATCACGGGCTTGATTTGGACTAAAATTACCACAGTGTGGTCACCAAGCCATGGTAGTTTCTTTCAGTATTTCAACTGGAAGACAAGGAGTCTCCTTACCGAGTTGGCTTGATCAGGTTCTGAATTATGTTTGTAAATGGCACTGCTGATATCTAATCACCAAGTCAGGGTAGTGGTCTTATATATGCAGGATCTATTCTATCTTTTGATCTAAAAAAAAAGAAAAAAGAAAAAACAAGGTGTATATAACTCAATAAATTGTTGTACATTCCTAAAATTTTAACAAGCCAAGGTGATGTGTAATTGGGATATCCATGTGCGGTCCTAAGTCTATTGCAAGGTTCAACATAAGCTAGTTTTCCGTGACTACATCAAGGTAAAGAACCTTGGTTGTTCCCTGTGCCTCCTTATTAGATTGGAATTATCCTTAAAATGGTCATGTCTGGGGATTTATCAATCTTATGTTTCTTGCTCGTTAACTGTCCTTCTGTTGAGCATTTTCTAAATTTCAGGTTGAAAATATTGGTTGGTCGACTTATTCTCTTTAGCTGAATTCGTTGCAGAGATAACTGGTTCATCCTAGCTAGCCACCATTTGTTGTGGCCACAACAAATCCCATGCTTAGTTCAAGCACGGGAGCCCCATTGCTAATAAACGCAAAGGTAGTTGGGTGAGTTTTCTTGTAAATATGAGATTTTGGTTTTCATCCCTAATATCTCTTACCCATACTTTTGTCCTGTGTGTTTTCCTCTGATCTGAAAATTTCTAAGTGTTTTGGGCTTGCAGGAAGCTTGTTTTTTTGAGTATTTTATCATTTACTTCCATCAACCCACAACCCGACATTTGGGAAACCCACAATCCGCAACTCGACACCAGTGGGTTGCGAGGGGTTTATTTGTTTGTCACGAAGTTTAGGAAACCCACAACCCGATAGTTGCGGGTTGCAGGATTTTATTTTGTAACTTATGATTTTCGTCATCCCCAAACCCGCAACCCAAAAGTTGCGGGTTGCGGGTTTTCTCTTTGTAAATAATTTCGAGAAATTTCATCCCGAAACCCGAAACCCGCAATTGCGGATTTCGGATTTCGGGAATTTCTTTTAAACGTTGATTTTGTTGTGTGTTCCCGAAACCCGCAACCCGACACTTTCGGGTTGTGGCTTTCGAGAAAAGGTTTTTTGATTGTGATTATTTCCATTCCTGAAACCCGCAACCTGACACTTTCGGGTTTCAGCTTTCAAGAATTCTTTTGTGCTTTGGTTTGATTGTAATCCCGAAACCCACAACCCGACACTTTCGGGTTTCGGCTTTCGAGATGCTTAAATAAAATTTTAATAAAAGATGAACCTGATCCCTCATCCCGCTCTGGTTCATCTCTGCCATCCACTCGTTTTGATCCTACGGTTACATTTTAATCTAGTAAATATAATAAGTAGGGTTTTTCTATTTTATTCTTGTTATTTTTACTGTTAGAAATTACCCCGTTGCTTGGATTTTACTGCAGATTCCTATTAAGGTGTCGTTTTTATCAGTTATTTTGGGTAAGTTTGGTGTTGCATTTCTATTTTTGGTTTTCCAATTCTGCTATTTCGGATTGAATTTTGATTTTATTTCTTTACTTATTAGAAATTGCAAGCTTTTCACTATGTTGAAAAATACACGATCCAAAACGGCACACAGAGATCTCTTGATCAAGGACCCTAACTTTGGTATCCTCTCAGATGCCAGTGAGAAGGTCACTTAAACATAGCAGGTGGACTGGTCAAAAATCTATGCTATATTTCACAACGATGACCTTTCCCACATTGAGAACGATAAATCTATGTACGAGAGGATTGGGGATTCCCAAATTCACGCAATTGTTGCACGTCCCGTTGTCCTACCTTACACTGATGCGGTGAAGTGGATTATTGAAAATGCCAGTATCAAAGATCTCTCTTTCAATGATAGTGCTGGTGCTAAATTGACACATTTTCGCTCGGAGGTCTTCGTTCGAGCTTTTTCTCTTAAACCCCATACACAGACCCTTTCTTCTAAATTTATTCAGTCCTCAAAGACTCAGTATAACTTCGATGAGATGATAAAATCTAGGATGGTCAAGCCCAATGCCTTTGTGCCCAAGGCTGACAACCTCTATCCCATTATCTGGTTCAATGAACCCTACTCTCTGCTGACAGCCATGCTTATCAGGCTTTTCAGTCTCCCCAATTGTTCTCTTTTCAAAGACGAATGGGCACCTATAGCACACCATGTGTTAACCACAGGTGAATCTTTCCCATGGGCATCTATCCTGTCGTCAGAATTGAAGAATGCAATACAGGACTACCAGAAGGAACCTACTCATAAGAAGCCACATTTCTTCTTCTCTGCATATGTCCTTGATGTTTTTTGTGTAGAGTTCCAGTTTCCTAACTTAGGTTGGAGTTGGACCCCTGCAGACCCCCCTGTACACATTTACCATTTAGCATTGTGGGAAGGAAATTGTGTGCCTTTATTGTATGACATCGCTGACAGCTTTATGGGTACCATTTATTTTAAGATCGTCAAGTAGGAGGCACCTACATTTTCAGAAGATGCTAAATCCTTCATTAATACCATGGGTGATTGGTATGTGGTTGAATAATTCTCATACATCAGAATCTGGGGAAGTGAAACAGTTCACTTTCTACCCAAAATAGTCCCAGACAGGCTAGTTCTATAGGATGTTTCGTTCCAGACAATGACTGATGGCATGTATAAGAAGCTCACAGGTCCCAGGAAGAAAGGTTGGCCTAAGTTTTCTCTCAACCTTGGCCAGTTGGTTATCCCTACCTCAAATTGGGCTACAGTTCTTGGTGACCAAATAGCTGCCTTGAAATTGGGCACTGCTGAGAAGAGGAAACATGACCCCAAAGAATTCCTGGATGCACACTTCAAACAGATACATATAAAAATGGATTATGCACATGAGGTTCAACCAGATGATTTTATATACCAAGGGGCAGACACATTTTCTCAAGTCCTTGCCAAAGCCAAAGATTCACAAGAGCAACATGATATTTTGAAATACCAGAAAGATCTCAAAATTAGAGTTTTCAGCTACAGAGCCATGCGGCTGAATTTAATTGAAAAGACAAGGAAAGACAGAGAGGAAAAAGAAGCTCAAAAAGCTAAAGCTCCCTTAATGCTCACATGTCCTGATGAGGATAAAGGTAAATCTTCCCTAGAGGAACCTCCACAAGAGAAAATTGTTGAAACAGCTAAAGTGTTATTACAGACAGCTCAGAATTTCAAGCAAGAAATGACACAGTTGTCATCAGTGATTAAGACTCAATTGCTAGAACCTCCTACACCTTCTATCAATATTCAACTACCTACTACAGAGACTCAAGAAGATGATGACTTGGTCATGACTAAAGCTAATCCCGCAAAGAGACAGAAAGTTCTGGTTTCAAAATCACAGGTGTCCACAATCAACATAATTGATTGCGATGAGATGGTTGTGCCTAATCCTCCAGTATCAGTGATAGAGGAAGTTGTGCCTGATCCTCCAGTATCAGTGGCAGAGGAAGTCATTCAAGATCCTAAGACAGTCACTGACTTGCTAGATAGTATTGACATGGATCATTCTTTCCCAGATCAAGCAATGTTGGAATTTAATGTTTCCCTAGGCATTGCATCTTCAGTATGTGCTACCTTCTGTCCAACAAACCTTCATTGCACCTTTAGGATTAACACTTCCGTTTTCCTTGTCTCAGGTATTTAATACTCTCAATGATAGCACCACTCCATTGCCAGAATACCTCGCCCCTTTTTCCATTTCATCATCCATAACTGCAGAAGTCCAGTCTTTCACTGCCCCTCTACAGTCACCCATAGTGAACTTATTGTCAACTATCACTGATGAATCTTCCAAATTTTCCCCTCCATCATCACCCATCAAGGCTGATAAGCAATTGCTACTTCCAGAAGCCAATATTGACAACCAAGTCCCACCTTCTGAAGCTTTTGTCTCAGTACCTTCACCAGTCAAAGTCTTATCAGTTACCAAAGTCACCTCCACACCTTAGATTACCCCTCAAGTCACTCTGCCTATACCTAATTCAGTGGTCATTCAAGCACCCCCTTTGGTTGCAACAATAAATGTTACTTCTACTTCTGTAGGGGAAGTGACTAAGTATGCAGATCAGGATGTAGTTCCTCTTGGTGACTATTTCTACAGCCATGATGATGAGGCAGTGATGAGAAGAACCAAGAAGAGGACCAGAGGTCAAAGTGGGTTAGAAGAACTTGTCCAAAATCAGGTAATATGGGATCCAAGGACCAATAACCCACAAGATGAAGCCAAAGAAAGTGCTGCAGCTTTAGGAACTTTTGCAAGTGCTAATTGGGGTTCAGTATAGGTTCTGGACAAAGAAGTTGACCTTAAAAAGAATGAAATCAGAAGCCTGAAAGCAGAGTTGGTTGAGATCAAGACACAACATGTCACTTATGTGGCTGACCTCACAAAGACTTGGGCAGATAAGGTACAAGACTTGGAGTAGAGGAATGATACACTTCTTATTGAACTTTGTCTATCACAATCTCAACATTCCACGGATGCAGAAAGGATAGCTTCTTTGGAAAGGCAAGTTGAGGATGCAACTGCAAGTGCACCCTCCTTAAGTTCTCTCAAGTTTTCCTCATATGATTTTAAGAATTTGGCCCTTAAAGTTAATCAAGACCATCACAAATTATTAGAGAAGGTTTACCTCACTCTTGATGAGATCAAGGAGAACTTTATTAATTTTTCCAATATGTATACTACTCTAGAAGAAAAAAAGGTGAAGAGACTTCAAGCTTCTAAAGCTGAGGAAGAGGTCAGTCAATGGCAGTTGTATATAAAGAAGGCACCAGAAGATACCCCAATCCTCAATAGTTTTCAGATGAAGAAGGTGAAATCCTCTTTAAACAATTGGCTTGATTTCAATGAAATAACTAAGGAGATTATCAATAAGTCTAAAGACCTCTTTACCAGACGCTGGTATGCAGTTGACAATATCATGGAGGTTTTGAAACTTCCGTTTATGGATCCCATTCTAGATGCTTTTCTACCAAAATGAAAACTTGAGGAGCTCGAACGTAGGTGTGAAGAGTTTGCGCAGAAAATTTGGGATCTTTATCAAGTCAGCATCGATGATGTGGACCGTCTGGTGAGAGAACCGGTCGTCTTGGAGGGAAAGATTCGCATTTACCTTCACACTTGGCACAAGTTGGCTAAACATGACATGGAAAATAATACATGCAATGCTTAGTTAGCCTTAGAATCTGTCAATTTCCCCAATATAGATGAGTTGTTAGAGATATATGAGAAATGGCATGATTTCTTGGATCGATAGTTTGATCGGATTTTGTAATCCCTATGTTGGGAAATCTCTATCTTTCTATTCTGCTCTAATTTCCTATTTAAAGAGGAGGACCTCTCATAGTTAAGGGTTGGTAATTTTGGAGTTGCAAATCAGCAGGAGACAAGACTGGAGATACTCTGTTTAGCAGAGGTTTTTGTAATTTATGTACAATACCTCTTTTAATACAGTAACGTTATCTTTGATCTATCTTCTAGTATTCCTCAAATTTCTTTGAGAATTGCTGAATTAATGTTTCAAATTGTAATCTGTTATGCATCTGATCTTTTGCCAAACATTTATTAATGCACAGATCTGTTATATTGATTTCTTTATATGATTGGTCTATGTTTCTAAGTATTTCATTGAGTTTATTCAATTCAAATACTTTCATTTTATATTTCTGCAAATGATTCGGTGCAAATATATACAATCAAATGTTAATTTTTCAATTAGTAGAGTGATTACAGATCAGATCTTGAAAAGGCTTAAATACTTAAAAGATTGTGATTTGATTTTAATTAACTGATAATAATTCAAGTCAACAGGTTACACACAAAGACATTTCTGTTTAAAGTGTTCAATTACTTGTTTATCACATTTCAAGACTGATTTGCACAACATCAAGCTTCCTTTTAGAATAGGACTAACTTAAATTATATTCCTTTTTTGAAATAGGTTAGGTTATCTTTGCTTTACCACTTTCACATATTCGTTTTCCTTGATTGGAAAATTGACCTAATTGGTCAAATCACCAACTCTTAGAGTGCCAACGGAGGTCGAATATCCGTGGAGGATCACCATACGAAACATGTTGGGGATAGAATTGCCCTTGTGCAGGGTCTTTTGAAGCCTTTCAACTTGGGTTTTCTTCCTTTTTGGGAGCCTTGGAACCATTCCAACACCTTTTCTCTAACCTGCACAATTGAGGCCTCAACATTCACATAATATTCAATTAATTGAAGTCAGAAAGGCTGCCTCCCCTAATTTTGGGCATTTAGTTGAGTTTTGGATTTAGTTAGACTCAATTTGACAGTTTTAGAGTCTATTAGAGTCAATTACATGGTAGTTAAGTGGTTAATTGATGTGCCAAGTGGTGTTAAATTCCAACTAAGCCACTCTCATCCATTCAATTCGAATGACCTCCCTAGGATTTGAATTACTTGGCTATTATTGCCATTGTTACACATTGTAATCATCTTCTGAGTTCATGATAATGCATGAACTGTTGCAAACCTTTTGCACTAGTGTTTTGACACACAATTTTCTGCATGCATCTCTAGTAACTGTTGTGCTTGTTTCATAGATCTATTGTGCTTGAATTTTACAATGAGGGGAAAATCCATCTCTGTCTAGCATTAATATATCTAATAGATCCTACACATGGTACATATAAATGCAATTACCCATCCATCCAACACGCAATACATATGTATGCAATTACTTACACACGCATGACATACACTACAAGTATATAATAAAATTATCAAGATAAAACAATGATAGGGTTCCACCCTTTCTCTACCATCATATGCATCTCATTATCTATCCACAAGCATATTAGACATGCATATGCATTACATCCAACTAAACATGGGCATAATCTCTCTCCTATAAACCATGCCAACACAATTGATTATAGAAAATAATCAATCCAAGACAACAGTGAGAAGAACAGTCCCTTCACCACCATACATATATAATATTTATATATGCAAGGGAAAAAAACCAATGGGTTTCACCTTGCACATATATATGTAATATGTATATACAAAGGATACACCCTCCAATAGTATCTACCTCATCCATTCTATGGACTCAATAAACAAGATCAATATATATATATATATATATATATATATATACACACCTGATCCCAAATTCCATGTCCTTCTCATCAAGCACAGGCTTTATTTAATTATAAAATCAAGCCAAGGCTATGCCTTCAACAATTATCAAGCAGTTGTAATTACACATTAATTACAAAGGGCAAAGCCCTTATCATTCGCAACCATCCAAACAATCATAATATATGTATATACATACAGGCAGTCAAGCCCTTAGACATAGGTTCCAAGAGAAATATGGTATATACCTATACAATATTTAAGTAACATATACACATTATTATATATACACAACTACATATATATATAATATAATAATAGTATAGTATAAAATTATATGATATATTACATATCAATATATATATATTCAACTTACACACAAATGCATCATATCATTAATATATATATTTAAAAATATACATAATACTCATATATATAAGTTCAATGTATTATATATAGCGTGTGTTATGTATGAGGGGCTAGACTCTCCTCAAGAGGATACTCTTCTCCCTCACTCCCCAAACCACTAGGCTCTTTTTTTCTAATTACAAATTCAACACCCTTTCTTCAATTCCTAGTTATTCCAAAATAAAATAAAATAAAAATAGATGTGAAACCACTCTTTGGAAAAGTTCCATGCCCCCCCCCAAAAAAAATAGACAAAGAGAAGAATCTAGAATAATCAAATGAAACATGCCACATATATGGAAAATAAAAATAAAAAGGAAAATGGAACCACCATTGAGACAAGTGGCCTATTTTCCCAAAATAGATAAAAAGGAAAAATGGAACCACCATTGAGACAAGTGACCTATTTCTCCAAAATAGATAAAAAGAAAAAATGGAACCATCATTGAGACAAGTGGCCTATTTCTCCAAAATAGATAAAAAGGGAAAAATGGAACCACCATTGAGACAAGTGGCTTATTTCCACAAAATAGACAAGGAGTTACTCATCAATGTAACCACTGCCATCCAAGTGGCATAAATAGGACTATAAAAGCATTCCATCAATAGAAATCCCAAAATCCATATAAGGTATAAATGATACTTAATAATTATGCTCTTAATTAATAATAATAAATCTATATCATCATAATAACTTAGCATTAAATTAATATTGATAATAGTATATATTATTTTCCTTCTGGAAAATAATAAGATACATGTCATTAAAATAATGACAATTATTTACTTATCAATTAATAATCATATTGCTTACTTATCATTAAGATAAGAAAAATAATAACTTATCTCTATTATAGAAGCCACATATTATCAACCCATTCTTACTATAGTTCATATGTGCATTAAGCACTCATTAGATGCCAAAAGGTCTTCACTGCTTCTTTTGGGGTTTAAAATTGTATTTCAATAACCACACTGCATGCTCATTCATTAACTGGCATAATTGGGGATGCAATGTGTTCATTATAAATCATTGTTAGCAGACTGCACATCTCTTTCACAATACATATATTATGATTCCAAAAAATAAACATGGAGTTATAAATTTGTAGAATGCCCAACAGTCGCAGAGTTGAACCTATGCTCTAATACCACTCTGTGATGTCCCCAACCCCTAAACCAAGGCCAAGGACACCTAAGAACCCAAGGGGGAGGTTGAATCAAGATAATGCACAACAAAATAAGTGTAACTAACGCAAGGCTAGCATGCCAAAAGCTAATAAAATAAAATAATCAGCCTTTCTAAAATGAAATGCAAGAATACAATGCAGATCATTCCACAATACACATGTTATGTAAGGTAAATGCATGCATGAAATGCAACCAAGTCTGAGCAAGCTATTAACATAATTTCAAACATGATATATCATATCTATTATAGCCATTCAACTCTAAAATATTCATATATACAAGCCAACATAAACAAGATAAATAATTAGATCTATAGGCTACCACAATCAACCATATTAATAATGGTAAAAATCAGATCTACTGACTGCCACATACAACCATATTAACATAAACAAAACTAGATATGAAGGATGCCTTCTACATCCATATAAACAATAATAACATCAGATCTCATGTGTAATATACCTCCAAATAGTCCATTTAGTTTTTTTGTATCGTCACTAGGCGACAATCCATAGAATAATTACAAGATAGTTTTCCCAAGTTAGGGAATATTCTTGCATTACGACTACAGTTTCGTCATCAATCCAATCTCATCATTTATTATAAATTTATATGATATTATTACAGTCCCAAAGGTATAAGGTAGACCCATTGGCTATACTTCAAATATTCTTTAATGTTTCGTCGAACAGAAATTACAGCTTGTCCATTTAGTACATAAATTGAATACATTTATTCAACCTTCCAGTTTTCAAGTGTATAATTATTTTGGTATTTAACATTTAAATATTATTAATATATAATATTATTTATTATTCTATTCCTTGTTTAAATACATTATAACAACTTAAACAAAACTATATAATTACCATTCTAACTAGTCCTCACTAGCATGTAACCATGTTGCTCGACACTTAACGAGCAAGGATTAGAGTATCATATGATTAGTGGCTATGATTAAATGTAATTATTTAGCATTCCCCTAGTTAGCATACATCATGCTATCTGAAGCCACCGGATATATGCATGCTATGTACAATAATTCATATCATATTTATGTTTTATGCTCTCACTCGTTTAGTTATGTTTGGGACGTGTTATAAGAATGGTATTATTCATGCAATTAATCACATGACCTTTAGACCTAGAGGATGTGGCTATGTATGATCGCGAGGCTTACTAGCCAAGTCTAACACTCAATAGTTATCTAGTGATGCAAGTCACCCTATGGAAATAAGGTTCTTGCTTAACAATACACACGACACAAACCACAATGCTCACACAAGCAAGGTGTAGAACATGATGCCTGGATTGGCTTATATTACTTCTCTGAAATCGGTTACAATGTAAAATAACTGTAAGCAAATAACTAACTACAATCGGCCTCCGCCGTTACAACAACGAAGTAACTGTGGTGTGTTCTCCCTATGTGTCAACCTCACCCTCTCCTAATTCACCTCCAGAACTCTGAGCTATGGTTCGATCTCAACACTCTGCACTCGTCCTGTGTGACTCTTCACAACTCTCTCGGCTCCGCGCTCTACTCTGCTCTACTCTTCCCTGTTGAATAGTCTCCCTAGACTGAAATCCTTCTCATCCTCTTCTACTCTGTGGGTACTATTTACAAGATTATTACAATCCTGAGACATGTGTTCCCTCCATTCGTTGATCCTGTCCAAATCCTGCGAATCTGCACTGTCAGCTTCTAGATGTGCTATACAGCCTCTGGCCATGACATCCTCTATCACGTCCTTCACCAACTCACAATAACTGTCATAACTTCCTCAGCAACCCTGAACAGATACTAAGTACAGCTCATTCACTTTCTGTCCTTCCGACCCTGCTACAGTAGTCAGTCACATCTCGACTATCCTGTCAGCTCACTCCTTTCCCCTTTACACTTGGCTTTGCTAAACCCTACCGTGTTGTAGTTCGACCACTTGTCAACTACCCGACCTTTTACATCGCTCATCATCTATCGAACATTTCCCATCGATCCTCGACCTCGCGACATCTGCTGATCCTTCAGTCGGTCGCACCCTGACTGCTTCTGCTCGACTTGTTGAATTCGACAAGTCAACCTGCTCCCTGTACCAGTGGTCATCAGCACTCCCGCTGGTCAGCTCCCTTTGTATATCAATCTCGATTGATCTTCCTAGGCCCCAATACTCCTGCATCATCTAGGGGTAATCTCAACATGTAATCGTGTGGACAAAGGACCATCCTATGTCACGACTTGAATAACTCCAAGGTGAACACTTACAGCAGTATCCTAAGCAAGTTTAACCAAAGTATGTGGTAACGGGAACGTGGTTCATTGAATTGTACTATCTATCAACTAGCACGGAAGGTGGGCCTACATGAGAACCCACCTCCACTTTGACCTTGTACTGTTAGTACCATTAAGAGCTATGTACAAGCTCCCTTCTTGTCTATCTCAAGTGCATCGAGAGTATTCCATGCTCATTTGTGCAAAGAGGGTCGAGGGTATGAGGCTCGGTCTCCTCCCATCTCGTCCTTGAGATTATACCATCTCCATTTATAGTGCTTATCGTCCCCATAACGAGTTAAGGTTCAACCACCAGTCTTGGTATTCATGGCCAGGATTTTAGGAAGAGTTTATAAAAATCTTCGTTGACAAGTTCAATGTGCAATGCATAAAAGGGTTTGGTGTTTGAGCACTGGTTATCAACGCACTCTCGAGTTTACTCACAAGTATATTATTTTATGGTTCATTTACATATAATGTTAATTTTTTCCATTGTAACTTATATATAGTCCAACTGTAACACCCATATTTTGACCCAGTTGCATTAAACTTGTAAATGATGTAATATCGTTATAAAATCATGGTGAGGAGCTCAACGCGAAGGCCCCACTATCGATTTATCATTTATGTATCGGCAATTAAAAAAATCGATTCATGTGGATCACGTGATAACTATGCATGATGGAAATTATAAATATGATGTAAATATGTATTTTAATTAAAAAAAAAAATACCCACAACTAGCTATGCAAGGAAACAAGAGTATGGGGGCATGATGTTTACAAGGAATAGTGAGGGAAATATTCAAACCCTTGGAGCCAATAATTTCAATCCAAGTGTCAATGAGAAAACCCATGAACCATTAACTACCCATGTTGACTTTTGCACCCAATCATTTAATTCTTCCAAGAGGTGGTTGAGGTAGTTATTGTTGTGGGGGAATGGAGAGTATGGCTATCAAATTTCGTGCATGAGAAATCCAACATTTTAGAAAAATGTGTTTGGATTCATGGGTAAGAAAGGACCCATGAATTTGCTTCCCAACCCATTATTCATCCATGCGTTTGGCTCTCTCACATGGTGCTTGCTTGCTGTGCATTTCCCTCCCTGAATTTATTGTGTTTTCCTTCATTTCTAGCTGGAAGAAGGGTGTTTTTGGTGTTGCGGAATGATTGGGAGGAAGGGAATTTCGAGTTGGGGGTTCAAAGAGGCTATTTTTTCCATCTTAATGTCTGTATTCCTATTGGAAAATTGTTTTGTTCCCTAGGGGTCGATTTCCCCTCTCAAAATTTTGTTTTGTTATTCTCGACAATTGTTCCATGTTATGTGTTTGAGATATATATGTGGTTTGGGCTATGAGCATCCCTTGTTTTGGATTGAACTTGTTTATAAGAAACTAGTAGTAGACAAGTAGTTGGAATTGGCTTGATAAACCTTGTGAAAATTATAACCTCACCAAAAGATGATAGGGATTTGGTTACTATTCTATGCACACCCTGAAGAGCACTAGAAGTGAAGGTTTGTCTTGAGGGATTGTGGAGTAGTGAAGGGTATACTTCCTTGTGTTGGATGTGTAGGTACTGTGGGTGCCAAGCTAGCTAAAACTTGTAGAGGTAATGATAGCTCTGTGGTTGAGTTTAGTAGCTTAGCAATTCCTTCCTTTCTACTGCCTTGACATCCCGATAAACCCAGTTGTGGACTGGCTTCGTTGATATGTGGTATATACTTGGATATATGTGAACTTGTTGTTCCATTTTCCTTGTGGAAATCATGCCCATCTTGGGGATGGAAGCTGTGTTGAGAGATCGATGAGAACAACTGGCCTATGGTTCGGTGGAATGTTGCAGTTGCATAGCCAGTTGCTTGGAACAATTTCATTTCAATATGAGTATTCTCTTGTATTTCATTATGCAATGTTTTTAATTGATGCCTATTACAATTATGTTGGAAATTACATGCTAGATGTGTATAGTAGAGTTTATTTCCGTTGTGTTTCTTTGAATTATGCATCTCCACATGTATTTTGTTTGCATGAATTTGTAAAATGATGATGGGGTTGAATTTGGAAGCCCAATTTTAGTTCACATTCCCTCCCTTATGTCGGATATATGGAAGGGGATGTAACATCAACCCTAATATACCCTATGAATTGTGCAGGCAAAAGGAATGCAAGGGTCACGGTTGTGGCTAAATTTAGGGTTGCTTGAGGAGTTCACGCCCTTCGGGTAATCTCATAGCCATAACTGGCTCACTCTCCTTAGAGGCAACAGTCCATTGAGTGATAATGAATGAACTAATGTTTAAATTATTTTTGGTGATTTTTTACCAGATATTAGCCTTAGGATAGCTCGGCTATGACCGACATTTTGTATATTCCTCAGTTAATATAATGAAACTCAGTATTTGGTTGAAGAAGGGGTTTATACCCAGTTTTACCAGCATTAACAATTTGTTTCTCACCCTTAGGGGTTACATAAGTTTAATATTTATGTTTGAATATGATTTTCCCATTTTATATGGAATTTGGTCTGTATAGTTAATATGTACAAGGTCGCAAGGCTAGTTCTGTGTATTTTTTCATAAATCCATACTTATGTTTATTCCCATTACACAGTTCCTTGTTATATTATACTTATTTAAATTGTTAGGAACACTTCCAATAGGCTTAGTTATAGTTCACATGAACCCTACATGATGAACATAGTTGATCTTTATGTTTTACATTTCATTTACGAAGGGTAATCGGTCATAGTTGTAAGGATCATCCCATCAACATGTATTGTATACCCATAATGTATACAAGAAACACAGTTGTGAGGATCGATCTTGTATTGTATATATAATTTGTTTGCAATTGGAATGGGATTATTAAATGGTGTATTCTATGGTTCAATAGTATCCTTGATACATTTCCATCTTAACCCTAAATTTGATTTCAAGGTTTAGCTAAGAATACATGTATTAGTTTATTAATTAAACTGGGTGGCCATATGGCTCAACCCTAAGAATATATATGCTAGTTTCCATGCATCGCAGGAGTAGGAACAAAGGGGTTTCGACCTCTAATCTTTGCAATTGTTTAATTTATTTATATGACTACATGGCGCATCCTACAGGATTGGCCCTTAGTTTAGTTAGCTTATTCATATGAAAATTATCATACTTGTACTGTGTAAAATGTATGCAATCATTTAAATCATAAGTTTGTATTTATGGGCATAGCCATGAGGCTCGACCCAAGGTTCAAGTCTTATATCATAGCTTAAATACATAATTTATATTTGTTATCATTTGTATAAAATGTTGAGTATATAGCTCGATCTTAGGTAAAATACCATGTAACATTATTGTGATTGGAATTCATGGAAGCTTTATGGCCCTTAAGTCCCGATTCACTTGTAAACGTGAATATTATTGTTATGATTTGGTTACAAAATAATTGTTTAATTCTTAAATGTATGTTGTATGCTTGTATTGGGTTCAAACCTTTTGGAATATTTTTTAAACCCACCTATGTCATTCTAGACTTCGGATAAATTAATTAATCATTTATGATTAATTTCTTGAGTTTTGACTAGGTGAAATAGGCCAGTTTTGTCTTTTAGTGGACCACTTTCCATCCTAAGTTACTAGGGAACCTTAAAGAATATTCTAGATAATATTTCATTGGATTCTATCTGATTTCTTTCCATTTTTGGTTTAGAAGGTGCTTTCCTGATTTAGTTGGCTTTGTCCTGTTTTTCTGCTTTCTAGTGGAAAAGGTAAAGCTAGTTGACTTAGAATATTTTGCCACTTGACCAATTAGACCTCCACATCATATATACTCTCCTAAATACATCAATACATTCTATTTACCCTACTCATGAGCTTCCATACCATACTTAGCCAATTCGTGAGCCTCTAGTACACTTTTGGAAACTACTTTTTCCACCTAGGTTTTTTTTAATCTTTTCTAAGCCTTTTATTTTTTCTCTTTCCAAATTGACTTTAAGGAATTCGATTTTCTCCATGGAAGGTGTATTATATATTGTTATCATATTGATGAATAAAATGTAGAGTGATTTCCACAATTTATATTCTCTATTCTTCTTCTCTCATTGTCTGAAATTTCCATATTAAATTGTCTTATGAATCTAGTTTCTAGCAATTGAAAATATCACATGGTATTAGAGCTATCTTGATTCAAATAAATTTCTAAGAGTGTTTTTTGCAGGTATTTCCATCACCAGGAGCGCATCAGTATGGGGGAAAATCAAGCTAAAGCTGTGACTCTCACTCCCTTCAACTACTTTGACTGGAAGGCGCATATGATCATCCAGCTAATTCGAAGCAAAGGATTGTATAGAGTCACTATTGGGCTTGAAACTGAGCTAGGAGATGTTGCATTAAAATACAAATGGTTCAATAGGATTGATGAATATTATGGTTTAATTTGTCTCTCTATATCTCCAGATCTTCTATTCCATATTGATTCTCTATCCACTCCAAATCATGTGTGGACAAAGCTAGAATCTCTCTTTGGAAAACAGGACGAACTGAGAGGTCATTTGTTGGATATTGAGCTGATCTCTCTTAGTCCAAGTAATTTTGATTCTATGGAGGAGTTCATATCAAAATACAATAACCTAGTGCTTCAACTCAAACAATGTGGCATAGAAAATAAGGATGAGCAATTAATCCTTACCATTCTACCAAAACTGAGCTTAGAATACTCAGTATTTGTGTCTTTTCATTCTAAAAGAATTGTAGTTCCCAAGTGGAAGATGCCAACCTTGGATACATTCATTGATTCACTCACTTAGGAGAAGGACAATCTGGTCCAAATGAGGGATAAAACACCCTCCAAAGACTTTTCACGTTTTGCTCATGGAGCAAAGAAGAATGACAAATCCAAACAAAAGATACAGTTAGATGAATATGATTTTGATGGAGATTCCAAATCCAAGAAGATGAAGATGGAGAAGCCCAAGTGTTCTTATTGCTGAAAAGGCACTCATCCTGAGAAATCTTTCTTCAAGAAGAAATTGGACATCATGGCCAAGATGCTCGAAGAGAATAACATAGACGTTCCTGACTTTGCAAACAAAGAACAAGGCAAGCATGTTGTAGAACAAGAACACTATTTCCAAGCCTCTCCCAAAGGTAATCATGCTTATGATTTGAGTACTAGAGTGAAATATAATTCTTATGTCTCTGATTTTGATTCACATTCTGATATATCAGAATCAAAAACCTCCACTTCTTCCATGGAACAATTTTCAGTCAATTCATCCAAGTCTACTCTCAAAACTAGTCATTTTTTACTAGCTTCTGACTTGTCTTCTAAAAGGTCTTTCCACCTCCATTCAAATATTTTAGATTCTGATTTAGAAGATGATTTATAGTCTAATATGAATCTAATTACATCTCCCACACCATTTTCCCAACCATTGGGTGCACAAAATACCCCACAATCCCCAAGTTCTCCAGTTAAGAAACTAAATAATTCTATGTGTTCCTACACTGTGTCACTTGCCTCTATTGCAATTTTGTATTTAATATATTTCATTGGTTGCAGAACCATGTTTTTGGAAATATTTGGACTTATATTCCACACATATGGACCTGACCCCATCACTCATGGTTCAAAATTCAATTCCTCACACTCTCCAGGCTCACTCAGCTGTTAGGGTGACCTAGTTTCTCACACTTTTCCTACTAAAACTCTATTCGATCATGGAGAATCCACATATTTACTTGTGTTGATGTATATGTAAATTTGGAATGTATTTCACATATATGTATATTGTATTCCTATAGATATGTTATTATTCCTCTATACGAAAGTGTCGTCATTTATATTGTAAGTGTCGTAACTTATACTTGATGGGTTATTAGACCACCTTGTTGGGGTCGGCCCTATATAAGTCATGTGGGTCAAAGGGTTATTATACCACCCTATTGGGGGTCGTCCATGTGGGTCAAAGGGTTATTAGACCACCCTAGTGGGGGTCAGCCCAGTCAGCATTATGTTAAGTGGTTAAGTTGAGGCCGACCTAGTTTAGTAAAGGTCAAGTCAAGTTAGTGTATAAATAGAGAGTGTGTCTCTCTCATTTTATACATTCTATTCTCTCACTCACACTTGGGAGAGTGGCGCACTTGTGGAGGAGGAGGTTCTACTGCTAGGAGAAGACTATCTCTTGTATTTTGGTTGTATCATTGATCTATCTATCTCTGAGGAAGTTATTGGGGTTTTTCACCTTTATGGTTTTCCCCAAGTAAAATCTGTGTCTCTTGTGTGCTTGCATTATTGTGTCCATGATTGATATGTTGTAGATATGCTGTACATGTTGTTCTCTCAGTTAATATCCTAGATCATATTGAAGTAAATTCTAAAAATTTAACATGGTATCAGAGCTAGCCTGAAAGAAGGCATGATATGGCATGTATGACACTTATTGCACTTACGATGCTAGGGCTTGATATAGCAGAAACCAATCATCGTAGCACTTTCACTATAAAACCGTTTTGGAAAAGTTTTTGGATCTAAAAATTTTACAGGTCGAATATCAGATCCCCATGTACCTTGTATCCAAAGGACAACCTCTAATTCATTGTACTTTGTGATTTATGATCTGTACAATATAGAGTTTCTGTCTCTTCCAGATCTAAGTCAAAATCAGGTGACCTTGGGAAAAAGGTCATAACTTGGGCTAGGAAGCTCCAAATGAAATTTAGTAAAAGGTGCTAGGTATTACACAGACTGTACTATCTCAAGAAAATTGTTTAGAGGTCGAAGTTGAACCAGTGACATGTGGCATGCCATACAATTTCGCTCTCCTGTATTATCCCATAAACAGGTCACGTTGTGACACTTGGCATAACTCTCTCTCAGAGAATCCAATTAAGGTCAGACCTGTCGAGATGGAAAGATAACCGGTTGGGATATCTCAGGAAAAAATTTCAGAGGCCGAAGTTGAACCAGTGACACATGGAACACTGTACAATTGCGCTCTCTTGTATTATCCCATAAACAGGTCACGTTGCGACACTTGGCATAACTCTCTCTCAGAGAATCCAATTGAGGTCAGACCTATCGGGATGAAAAGATAACAGGTCGGGCTATCTCAGGAAAATATTTCAGACCCTGTGGATTGAAAAGTTCAGAGTTACACCAGAAGCAATCAGGTACATATTTCTGTCAAAACAGAATTATTTTTTAGCACCTTCATTCATGGCTTCCGGAATTTAGGGCTTCGGAGAAAGTTGGAATTTTTGTAATCGGAGACCACGGATGGATGCTACTCATCAAAATAGAAATTTAGAGACCAAGATCAGATTTTTTGGTTGGGAAAAAGGCTGGGTTTGATCAAACCCCAGTTCAGGACTTTGATCGGAAAGATGGAAAATTAGGGCTTCTGCAAAACTTGAAATTTTGGAAATCTGTGACCACGGCTGGAAGCTCCTCAGAAAAATCGAAGCTTAGATATTTGAATCAAATCTTTTGGTTGGGTGAAGCTCTGGGAAACTCAAACCCTAATTCAGGGTCCTCCCCAGTGAATCCAGAAATCTAAAAGACAATTTCGAGGGGTGAAACTTTGTAGTTTTCAAATTCCGAATATACCAACTTGATCAGCTCATCAAGGCGCATATTTCTATCCTTTCGGAAGTTTGAAATTCAAAGTTTTAATTTTTGGGGTTTCTCTAACAAACCCTATTATAGCTCCAGATCTAGTTCCTGCAAATCAAGTGGATTGGTTTAATCCTAGAAGAGGATGGATTGGTCACCTGCATAAGTGAAGAAGTTCCTGTCTCAGAGGGAGATGAGGCTAAGGCCTTCCATAAGAAGATTATAAGCAATCTTGACAGGTATGGCTTACATGTATGTTTCATGGTTAATTTTATCATATGTTTGTCTTCAGTACAATCTTGATTAATTACTAGACTTGTCATATCACCTTAATAGAAGATATTCATTGATTAAGGTTTTGACACTTATGAATGTACTAATGTATTGTGATGTTGTATGAGGTTTATGTTGTTCGCTAACATAAAAGGTACACCAAGAAAGACCAATCATGTTCTACTTCAAGAACATATGGTAATGGTGACATGAAGACAAAGATTCATCCATTGTCATGGATCACATAGAAGATCTACTTTCGAGGTATGTATAACTTGGTCCTACAATGGTTAACCTATGAGACATGCATATTACTAGCACAAGTCACTGAAGAGAACTAGAAGACATTATGCGGGTATGTTAGACATAACTAGCTAGCATGCTAATCCAGGTATGTTTTTCCTATATCAAGCTAGAATCCTACCTTATGTTAGGGTCTTATACTGTTGTGTTGTTGATAATGATTATTCATGAAGTCATAGCTTTGAATAGTCATGGTTGTATGCATATTATGTTTCTTACCATAATTGATGATATGACTAACAAGAAGAATCATGAAGGTATAGGTTTGAGTAATCACAGGTTTATGCATTGATGATTTAACTAATCAGAAGAGACCTATGATCATATAATAATATGCATGAGTAAAAGAAGACTTCCCTGAAACCTTGAATACTAATGTTTATTATCTGTGAATGATCATGACTATACATGTTTAAGATTATTGTGTTTTGATAGTATTAAGATTATACTAATAAATGTGTGATTATGTATGAGACCTCAAGGATAACACAATGATGATAATAATAAGCATGCATAGTGATTAAGGATGGATATATGTTCAAGGATAGGTAATCCAGGAAGCAAAGATCAAGAGGGAGCACACTCCAATTGTTCCTGCAAGAAAGAAAAGGAGCACACTTCAGTAGTTTCTGCAAGGATGCAGATATTCAGAGGGAGTTGACCACTTCTCACAATCCACATGAGAATGAAGTTGCAAAGATTTAGAGGGAGTCCACCCAGCAACCAAATAAAAATAAGTATTTGAATTGTCATTTCTTACATAATGTTATTCAATGATGTATATGCTTATGTTCCTAGAATTAGGTTGTGTATTATGCATATTAGAATAGTTGCATTGATGAACAGTATACTACTAATATACATGGGTAAGTGGCCTATCGCACTGTAAAACATTCCATTGCTACTTATCTAGAATGAAACCTCTTTGCTGACATGTTAGGAGTTGTGCACACTCTTAACAATGTTCTAGTAGAGATTGGAAGGCATCTAGAAATCTACGGAATATGGATAAATGTTGTATTGAAGCATTGGCTAAGATAATTGCATGACTGTATGACATATTTCTTTATGTGTAAGAATTTGTTCTGAAAACTATGAGATGTTTTCTAATCATGCAATTTAACTTGTTGTGTAGGAAAGATCGTATACCATCACCTACAAAAGAAGGACTACAACATTTGTTCAGCAGCAAAATTATCTATTGAAGATATTGAAGTTCCCAGGATACGGGAAGAATGCCATGATCCATCGATCATGAAGAACGATGTTTGGGATGCGGTCCCAAGAGATGAAGGGAAGTCTGTTGTGACTTCCAAATGGAACTATCAGATCAAGCATGTTGCAGATGGCAGTATAGAGAAATATAAAAGTGATGAAATAGAAGATACACCAGATGGATTTCAAGATAGCCTTCTTGAATGGTGTAGTCATATATGTGTGTAGAACTTGGTAGGATAGACAGCTTTCTATCCAGTTTGGGCTTTACCAAGAGTGAAGCGGATTCCAACCTTTACTACAAGGTTGAGGAAGGGAATCCTATGATTTTACTCCTGTATGTGGATGACCTGTTTGTAACAGGAGATGACAGATTGATTGCCGACACACAGCGGAAGCTTGCTGCCGAGTTTGAGATGAAGAGCTTGGGGATGATGCACTATTTGTTTTTTGGCATGGAGGTGTGGCAGAGTGCAGATGGAATCTTTCTTGGACAAGGGAAGTATGCAATAGAGATCTTGAAGAGGTTCAGGATGATGGATTGCAAGGCCATGGCCACACCTATGGCATCGAATATGAAGCTTCTTTGTGATGCTTCATCTGAGCCGGTTGATGTCTCTATGTATCATCAGATGATTGGGTCCTTGATGTACTTGATGAACACCAGACCAGATATTTG
Organism: Larix kaempferi; assembly: GCA_027924585.1. NCBI lineage: Eukaryota > Viridiplantae > Streptophyta > Pinopsida > Pinales > Pinaceae > Larix > Larix kaempferi. The sequence goes on from BSBM01001023.1 coordinate 1,286,861, forward strand.
CTTTGCAGTGAGCACATTGAGCCAGTTCCTAACGGATCTGAGGAGTGATCACCTGGTTGCTGTAAAGCATGTTCTGAGGTACCTGAAGGGTACAGTGGATTATGGGCTCAAGTATGAAGCGAATCAAAAGTTTAACCTGCAAGGTTATGTTGATTCAGATTGGGCTAGTAGTGCTGCAGTTAGGAAGAGCACATCTGGATGCTGCTTCAGTATGGGATTAGGTGTGATCTCTTGGTTTAGCAGGAAGCAGTCCTACGTAGCACTGAGTACAGCTGAGGCAGAGTATGTTGGATCCTGTTCAGCTAGTTTTGAGGCAATATCGCTACGGAAGCTACTTTTTGAGTTATTTGATCTCCCGTTGGATGCTACTAGTATCTTCTGCGATAACCAGAGTTGTGTGAAGTTGTCTAAGAACCCAGTGTTTCATGACAGGTCAAAACACATAGAGATCCAATATCACTATATTAAGGATATGGTGCAGAGAGGAGCTGTGAAGCTCCTGTATATTGCGACGGACGAGCAGATTGCATATGTGTTGACAAAGCCACTAGCCAGGGTGAAGTTCGAGTACTTCAGGGAGAGGCTTGTTGTTCTTCAGATTGATGACACTTCGAGGAAGAAGTGATGGACACATTTGCATAAGCCATTCCAAGCATGTTGGAAGCAGGATCCTTCACATGGATGTGGATGTAATCGCTGGATGATGAGCATCAGGATGATGCTCCAGTTACTGCTCTGTGTATGCATCATGTTGGATGCTGGAGATGATTAGTTGGATCATTTATATGTATATGTATGTACGCATCATGTTGGATGCTGGATATGATTAGTTGGATCATTTATATGTATGTACGCATCATGTTGGATGTTGGATATGATCAGTTGGATCATTTGTATGTATTTTGTGTATGCATCATGTTGGATGCTTGAACCATGTATCTGTATATGTATCAGGTGGATACATTGTATGATCAGGTAGATCATGTATGTTGATATGTATCATGTATGATTAGGTGGATCATGTATTTGTATTTGCATCAGGTGGATGCATTGTATGATCAAGTGGATCATGTATGATGATATGTATCAGGTAGATACGTGGTATGCATCAGGTAGATGCATTGTATGATTAGGATGATCATGGATGACAATCTTCAGGATGTTGCTCTAGATGACATGTAGCAAGATGTTGCAGTGATGATGATCAGAATGATCATGTGTACATCAGGATGATGTATGGTGAGTATCAAGTTGATACTCTGTGGCCATGGAACAGGTTGTGCAGATAAGCATGTAATTTGTGCCTTGGGAGATTTGCAGATAGTCTTTTGAGGTTTTTCCTATGGCATGTAATTTATACCTTGGGACATCTGGCAAATGCTCTTTCGAGGTTTTGCTTGGGAAGACATATAATTTGTGCCCTGGGAGATCTCCAGATAGTCTTTTGAGGTTTTGCCTATGGCATGTAATTTGTGCCCTAGGATATTTGGCAGATGCTCTTTCGAGGTTTTGTCCTATGGCATGTAATTTGTGCCCTGGGAGATCCGATAGGTTGAGCCATGTGCTTGTAATCAGTGCTGGAATGCTCTTTCGAGGTTTTGCCATGACCACATGTAATTTGTGCCCCGGGAGATCCGATAGGTTGAGCCTTGTGCTCGTAATCAGTCCCAGGATGCTCTTTCGAGGTTTTGTGGTGACCACATGTAATTTGTGCCCTAGGAGATCTGATAGGTTGAGCCTTGTGCTCGTAATTAGTCTTGGGATTCTCTTTCGAGGTTTTGTGGTGGGGTCACATGTAATAAGTCCTGGAGATCTGGACAGGATGAAAAAGGCCTCAGATGCTCTTTAGAGTTCTTGCTAGTCAAGAGACTCTTTTAAGGTTTTGTGACGCACGTAATAAGTCCTGAGATTTCCACAGTATGGCCAGTGATGACAAAGACCTGAAGGTGGTGGGCCTACCTCCAGTATGAAAAAGGACTGGCTCTGTAGAACTTCCTATGACAAGTAGATTCAGAGATTGATTGAGATAGCAGCAGTAGTGACGATGATGATGACTCGATGATGATTATCCAATGACGATGATCCAGAGAAGAAGACTTGTGCTAGAAGACCTATGTCGAGTAATACCTTCCTAGTTAAGAGGGAGTGTTGATGTATATGTAACTTCAGAATGTATTTCACATATATGTATATTGTATTCCTATAGATATGTTATTATTCCTCTATACGGAAGTGTCGTCATTTATATTGTAAGTGTCGTAACTTATACTTGATGGGTTATTAGACCACCCTATTGGGGGTCGGCCATGTGGGTCAAAGGGTTATTAGACCACCCTAGTGGGGGTCGGCCCAGTCAGCATTATGTTAAGTGGTTAAGTTGAGGCTGACCTAGTTGAGTAAAGGTCAAGTCAAGTTAGTGTATAAATAGAGAGTGTGTCTCTCTCATTTTATACATTCTATTCTCTCACTCACACTTGGGAGAGTGGTGCACTTGTGGAGGAGGAGGATCTGCTGCTAGGAGAAGACTATCTCTTGTATTCTGGTTGTATCATTGCTCTATCTATCTCTGAGGAAGTTATTGGGGTTTTTCACCTTTATGTTTTTCCCCAAGTAAAATATGTGTCTCTTGTGTGCTTGCATTATTGTGTCCATGATTGATATGTTTTACATGTTGTTCTCTCAGTTAAGATCCTAGATCAGATTGAAGTAAATTTTAAAAATTTAACAACTTGTTTCTACTCCATATGACTCACATTCTGATATTTCAGAGTTGCATGATCTAATTTTAAATATCAGAAAGGTTCTGATCAGTTTGAGAAGAAGGTACAAGAACTAGTGCACCACATTGCAGCTACATAAGAAATTGATCTTATTGAGTTCATTGTTTCTCCTTGGGAAGGAGTATGCATCGATATTCTTTCCATAATTGATTATGTTTTCAGATCTGATTATATATGTTACAACAGCAATTAAAATTCATTTGATGCTCCTCCCTCATTAGAAGATGAGTTTCATAGAGCCTCTACACATGGTTCTTGCCTACACAACATTGATGCACTGATGCATGATCATGACATCTAAAATATCTTCATCAAGTCTATTACTCAAAAGCAGCCCATTCAACTCATTCAAATGAGAAACATGACAATATGAAGACATCAAGCATGTCCATTTTTTAGGGAGGGTTTTGTTCCCATGAGGTTTTCCTTATTTCCTTGGTTTACATGGACTAGTTATTTTTTGTACTGGGGTGACCATAAGCCTTGTTTCTTGGGACCTATATTTCTGATATTTTTCTGATTCCCATCACATAAAGTCGGTCTTAAGGGGGGGTGTTGGAATATTTAAAAAACCCACCTATGTCATTCTAGACTTAGGATAAATTAATTAATCATTTATGATTAATTTCCCGAGTTTTGACTAGGTAAAATAGACCAGTTTTATCTTTTAGTGGACCACTTGCCATCCTAAGTCACTAGGGCTCCTTAGAGAAGATTCTGGATAATATTTCATTTGATTCTATATGATTTCTTTCCATTTCTGGTTTAGAAGGTGCTTTCCTGATTTAGTTAGCTTTGTCCTAGTTTTTATGCTTTCTAGTGGAAAAGGTAAATCTAGTTGACTTAGAATCTTTTTCTACTTGACCAATTCGACCTCCAAATCATATCTACTCTCCTAAATCCATCAATACATTCTATTTACCTCACTCATGGGTTATCGTACCATACTTAGCCAATTTATGAGCCTCTAGTACAGTTTTGGAAACTTCTTTTGCCACCGATGGGGTTTTTTGTCTTTTCTAAGCATTTTCTTTTTGCTCTTTCCAAATTTCCTCCAAGGCATTCTATTTTATACATGGAAGGTGTATTATATATTGTTATCATATTGATGAATAAAATACAGAGTGATTTTCACAATTTAACTTCTCTATTCTTCTTCTCTCATTGTCTGAAATATTCCATGTGAAATTGTCTTATGAATCTAGTTCCTAGCTATTGAAAATATCACAAACCCTACATTAAGAAATACTATGTTTGTAAATATATATGCATTTGCTTACTATTGATTATCATCCACACACACACACACACACACATAGTTGGGTTAAGGGCTTGGCCCTAGATTTGAACCCGAATCCTTTCCCAACCTTATGCATTATGAGAGCTTTATCTCTAGGATTTATTAACCCATGATTACGATATTATTATCTAATTTTAAATGCAGAGCTTCTATTTTATTTTCTTGGAAGTAATTAATTTATGTATGATTAAATAAACTAACAATAAGAAACTGAGCAACCCTAACATTTCTATTGAATAATTTAATTTTGTGTTAATGAGCTAAACATAAAATAATATATATATAGAAAAATTATAAACAAATAGGGAATGGAATAAAAAGTTAAAGACAGTTGGAAAAAACATAGATGCTATCACATAAATCAATTATGTTTATGGAAATAAACAGAGAGTACTATTTAAGAATTTCATAAATAGTAAAGACATAGAAATAACATTTTGAGATAGTTAAAATACCTAGATTTAAGGCTAGAATAATCATAATTAATTGATATCATTTAAATAGTCTAAGTACATGTATAGATATTCGGGAACAAAATAAATAGTAGGGATAGAATAACTTATCAGCCTTTAATCCCTCAACTGTTTTGGGAACTTCCACATTTCTCTTAGACTTATACCTGAACGGTTCCTTGTTCATTCCATGGGTCACCCCCAAGCCATACCAAACACACTAGAATAGGAAGACATAGGGTTCTGCTCTCTATCTTGCTTACTAATGCAGAGTAGCCACAAGGTTTTTTACCAGCTCTAGGTAATTCCTATAATTTATCCCCTTAACACTGTCCTCCTTAGACTAGCCATATATTATCCATGGCATACTAAGCACTCAAGGAGTTACAACTGAACCTTCCAATGTACTAGGGACCATTACCCCTTGGAATGTCCACTCTATGCAACTTTTCTTTTAGGAAGAGGCTCTGTTCTCATTCAAGTTGCTCTCTTTTTTATTAGGGAAAAAGTGTATTCTTTTTCTCTTTATTTCCTTTTATTAACATTCTCCTATTCAAGAAGTAGTTACGTTTTCAGTTTTCTCCACTTATTTTATTTTTAATTTATTTAATGTGTATTTATCCTCACTTTGTTTTAACTCTTCATTAAATTTGTATGTATTAATTAAAATCCATTCTCCCTCCTAATATGCTTGGTCCATATTTATGTGGTTGTTACCCAACAATTAGGAGTATTAAAAGTAGATAAGTAATTTAAAACTAGTCATGCCTCTTATTGCCTTTTATGCTCTAGAGTTTCCAAAGTCAACATCAATTCATCATAATTGTATTGATGCTCCAGAGTTCTTCGACTCAACATCAATCGACATAAACAATATTGATGCTCAAGAGTCTTTCAACTCAACATCAAATCAACATAAACAATATATATGCTTTAGAGTCTCTCGACTCAACATCAAATCAACATAAACAATTTTAAATAGTCTTGATGCTCCAGAGTCCCCAACTAAATCTCTAATAAAGGAGTATTTTTAAGTCCTTAATACTTTATTAGCAAGGGTTCAAACTTGGGGATGTTACATCCCACCCCCCTTAAAAACAATATTGTCCTGATGTTAACACATTTTAGCTTCTATTTTGAAATAGAAAAGGATATGCCTCTCTCATGGCATCTTCCTTTTCCCATGTGGCTTCTTCAAGTCTATAGTGTTTCCATTGTACTTTCAGATGGACAATGGCTTGCTTCCAAAGCTACACTTCTTTCTTTTCTAGAATACAAAAGGGTTTTGGCATAAACTCCCCTTCTGGTTCTACCTGCAACAAATCCCAATCAATCACATGTTTAGAGTCATAAACATACTTTTTAAGCAAGGATACATGAAAAACATTGTGAACCTTAACATGAGCAGGTAATACAATTTCATAGGCCACCAAGCCTTTCTTGGTCAATATTTCAAAAGGCCCACAATATTTGGGAGCTATCTTTTTGCACTTTCCCAAATTCAATGAGCTTCTTTTTGCCTTTACCTTCAAGTAAACATGTTCTCCAACCTAATACTATTTATATCTTATGATTTTGTTTGCATAACTCTTTGCATGTCTTGTGCTTGTTTTAAGCTATGATGTACCTTAGTTACCAATTGCTCTAATTATTTTAGTAAATCAGGTCCCAACAATAACCTATCCACTGGACTATCCCAATTCACTGGTGTTCTACATATTCTGCCATATAATATTTCAAACAAACTCATTTTTCTTGTTGTTTGGTAACCACTATTATATGCAAACTCTTCAAGATGTAAGTAGTCTTCCCAGTGGATGGGTTGTGCATGACATACATCTGGAGCATATCCTCTAATATATTATTAGTACATTTTGTTTTTCCATTCATTTGTGGATGATAAGCAATGTTGAAATTCAGTTATGTATCTAATCCATAAAATAAGGCTTTCCAGAAATTTCCTATAAACTTTCAATCCATGTTTGAAACAATAATTTTTGGTATGCGATGTAGTCTAAAAATTTAGTTTAAGAAAATATCTACAATGTTTATGGCCTCATATGTAGATTTAATAGGAATAAAATGTGTAGCGTGTTGTAGTCACATTAGATCCCATCTAATTCAAATAAGATGGGAGCCCCATTTTCAATCTTTTTTGCAGTTAGCTACTTGATTTTTCTTATTTTCCAAAGTTATTTAATCACTTGTTTAAGTCTTGTATGGATCTTTCTAAACCACACTTATGCTCAAATTTCGAGCAGATTAAGTCTTTGTTATACTTAATCAACTCATTAGCTTGTTTCATTGAAAATTTAGTAAAGTCAGAAGTCGGAGCTAAATTCATCAAAATTTCGTTTAAACCTCCAACTCCTTACACCCGACTTCCCTGCTAGTAATATTTGCGGAAGTCGGAAGTCGAGACGTGTTGATATATAATTATTTTTATGTCCTCGAATCCCGACCCCTGACTTCTTAAAGTGAACAAATTTGTGGAAGTCGAAAGTCGGGATGGTTTAGTCTGACCTCAACTTTTCACTCCGACTCCCAATAACTGAATTTTACATGCACACAATCCGGAAGTCAGTAGTCGAAGGGATTTCACGTTGATATTATTTTTCATCCCCGACTCCCAACTCCCAACTATTTTGTAATTTTCAATGCAGAAGTTGGCATTCAGTGTATTTATGATCAAATTCAGAACTTCACCCCTGAATCCCAACTCCCAATTTTTGCGGGACCCAATGTTCTCAATCCAACTTACGTTTCTGATGCTATATCCCACTGCATGAGCCAAACAATTTTGAATTTTGTGCTGACCAATCAGGTTGATCATTGGTTTAAAACTTAACTATCATTCCTATTTTTCCAAGTACTGTAATTAATGGTGATTTGAATCAATCCATACTTAACCAAATTTTGAATTTTCTGCCCATTACAACACAGTAGCTTCTTACACAAACACCTCAGTAGTTCGGTATTCATTGTTCGATTCTTTCTACTTGCTTGATTTGCCAACTTAATCGCAGGTATGGTTTGGTTATTGCAATCCTGATTTATTGTTTGGACATTTATGGATTACTTATGTTAGCTTTCGGCTTTTGCAGGTGCAATTGTTTCAACATGGAAAAGAGAACCATGTCCAAGTCCGCAACTAAGGAATTGAAATTCAAGGACCCTAACTTCGGGTTCTATTCAGACACATATGCCATAGTTTCAGACACCCTCTTCCTTAACTTGTTGAGTATTTATATCATTTTAGATGGGGATGACTTCTCCGAGTTCAAGGATGATGTCCCACTATACCATAATATCAGTAATTCCCACTTGCATGCAATTGCTACATGAACTGTGGTAATTCCATTCATGGACCTAGTGAAATGGATGATTGATTACGTGGATATCCCAACTAGTACTTTCAGATATTTCGAACAGGTCGTCTATGCGTCCTTCAAACCTAACACTTTTTCCAAGATTTATAACCTAAAGACTCCCCAACAATTTCTCACAGAAGATTTCATCAAAGCATTTGAGTCAAAGTATGAACCTGATGTGTTGTTTAAGTCATGCATGGTTGACCCAGACACATTCATCCTAATACCTAACAGGAGGTACCCCATTGCTCTGCTCAGAGATACCTACAAACTGTTGGTGGTTATGTTGTGCTGACTCTATGGAGCCAAGAATTGTCAATATTTCAAACTAGAATGGGATCCCCTAGCTCATTACATCACTGTGATAGGTAATATTTTCAACTGGGCCCAAATATTTTTAGTTACATTTCGGGATTCCATTATGGTAGTACAGAAAATCTCAGCAGTTAAGAAACCCAGGATTTTTATGTTAGCATACATGATGGATATTATGTGTGCACCAATTTCATATGCTGCAATGAACTGGCATTGGACTAGGGAGAAACCCCCCATTCATATCTATTGTTCCATTTTATGGGAAGACAATTATGACCCCCACATCTGTGACATTTGTGACAAGTTTATTAGTGTAGCTTATTATGCCATTTTCAAAAGGGATGCTCCTAGAATTTTTGAGAATGACATTTCCCTAATTTCCACTATGGGATATTGGTACGTGGGTAAACATTTCACTTATTTGAGGATTTGGGGAAGCAATTCAGTCCACCTCCTTCTCAATATTGTCCCAAATAGAATTGTGCTATCATAGGTATCCTTTCAAACTGTGTATGAAAGAGTTCATGGCCAGTGTCATTCCTCAAAGAGGAGAGATTGGCCCAAATTTCCATTGTATATTGGACATCTGGTCATTTCAAATGCAACCCATGGCATCACCTTAGCCAAGGAAATGAATTGACTCAAGCTAGGGTTTGCAGTAAAAAAGAATGCATGACCCAAAGGGTCTTATAGCAGAACATTTCAGCCAATACCACCTAAAGAATTCTTATGTACATGAATTCCAACCTAATGAATTCATATATCAAAATGCTCATTCTTTTGAGGAAGTGTTCAACAAATTACTTGATGCAGTTCAAAGGCTTCTAGTACATGAAGCATAGCAGCAACAAAAATTCAGAGTAGTGGAAGAAAGAAACAGGTTCTTCCAACAACAACAAGATGTTGCTAGAGAATCCTTGGAAGCTGCCAACAAAGCCATAGTCTTGATCCCAGTTGTACCTCATCCCAACACACAGCGAGAGTTGGAAAAAAAATAGGGTAAGCATCATATGGTACAGGGTCCTTCTACCACTCTTATCCAAAACCTCAACCTACTTATATAAAAGACCTAGGCTCTCCAAAGTAATTCATCCATTTACACTCACTCTGTTTATGATGCTTCCTCTATTTCTAAAATACTTTCTGTTCTTTCTATTAAGACTGGGAAGACAACTAAATTGGTAGTCAATCCTCCTCTACATAGTTCTACCAGTGAAATTATTGACTTGGAAAAATAGCAACATGTAGAGGTAATCAATCCAACACCCATGACTCAAGAACCCTCACATCCATCTGTTGATAACTCCGCTCAATTTGTCAATGGTACATCCCTCACCAATCCCATGATAGTGGCATGTTAGACACACCTAACATAAATGACCCTATGCAACAAGATGTATCTAGTTCACCTCATAATCCATCTACTACAACTAACCCTTCTGACATGGCCACATAGATTTTTGATCCACCCACTATCACTACATTGAATACTCCAGCTGGTCAGACCACTACTCAACAACCTACAAACGCTCAACCCGATATTCCATCAATCCCAAATGTGACTTCTGCACAACCTCATAATGACACCCAAGTTTCTACACTTCTTCCTTACACATTGTCTTCCATGTATTCTTCCTCTCAACTTAATCCATTGATCTCTCAGATCCCATCACAGTTTATGGATGCTATTGTGATTCAAATTGTTCCTATTTTTCCATCTACTAGGTTGTTGAATTCTAAACCAAAGGAAACAAAATAGTTTGGTGAATATGTTGTGGTGGTCCTAGGAGATTATTGCTTCAATAAAAGAATAAAATCAATACTTAAAAATGTGCAAAGGAGGACCACCTCATGGCAAGTTAAAGTTGAACCAACTCCAAATCAGGTCATTTGGAAACAAGGCATAGATGATCTTCAAAGAGAGGTAATTGACATTACTGCTACCATGGGGGATTTTGATAGAGCTAATTTTGATTATTTCTCTACTTTAAATGCTACATTGGAATAGGAAAAGACTAAAAAATTGGCACTTCAAGAAGATAAAGATTCCCTTCAACAAACCCTGGTAAAATAGATTGAATATTTAAAAGTTGAGCATAACACTATCCTATACGATTTGCAGAGTCAAATCCAACATCTCACACAACAAAAGCATATTGTTGAAGAAAAGGTGTTGGAGCAAGCTAATGCTTTAGCTAATATTAAAGTTCAACTAGAGAATACTAAAGAACATATTTCTTTATCAATTTTTTTCAAATTGACTGTTCAATAATTAAAAGATGAAGCTATCTCCTACAACAACAAACTCAAGTAGACCCAAATTCAGTATTTTTTGGGCCTCAAGGAAATTCAAGATGATTTTAATGCCTTTGAGGGTTTGACAAATCATTTGGATGACCATGTAGATAGAATAAAGAAAGAACATTCAGCTTATGATTAGTTGTGTGAGTGGCAAGCACATTTGAAAAAGATCATGCAGACTATTCCTTGGCTTGATCAAATTAAATTAATGAGAACCAGAGTTTCCATCAAGTCTGAGGGATTTGTTTGTGAAGAAGTTGCTCAAATGATTGAAAAGGGGCAGAAAATATGTGCTAGACAATGGATGTTGATAGATAATCATTTTTAGAGTATGGAGATGCATGTTTTTGTTGAGTTGGCATATTTGGTGCCAACTAAGTTGAGGCTTGGTAAGGTGGATGACCAGAGGGAGAAAACTACTCAATCCATACGTGATGCTGCTCAACTAGACATCTCTCTTTTCAGGTCCTTCATTCTAGTTCGAAATCAATTGGAGGTTTCCCTGCAAATTTTTCTAGATTCATGGTCTAAGATCCGCAACAAGGATATTAAATCCTACTTTTGCAAGGCCTAGCTACAACTTGAGCATGCAGATTATCCTTAAATTTCCCACATGCTAGATGTATACATTCCATGGAAGGATCACATAACTAATCCAAATTAGGGAAATTAGATTTGTATCCCTTAAATGTAGGACATTTGGCCTCCTTTTTTGGATCCATGGCCTGACTTGTAATAGTATTTATTTTGATCTCAGCAAAGGGAAAAGGGGGTTAGAAAGGGGACAAGCTGGGGAAACTCTAATGTAATTTTTTATGTCAGCAAAGTTAGAGAATCTATTTCTAAAAGAATTGATTGTAACTTTTTGCAAACCTATTAATGGAAGATGGATCTTTCCTGCATTTGGTTTCCACGTGGATCAAGATAACACTTCATTTTTCTGATGTTGTTCTTTTGCTTTTAATTGAGTTATTAAGATCTCGAATGTTAATATTCATAAGAGTTTAATCAGAATGTGTTCTTTGTTGATGTTTTATGATTGCAGGGTGATAAGAATGTTTTCCCATTATTCACGATAATCATAGCTTCTCTTTTGGATTGATAACACTTTTAGATGTTAATGCATAATTCACTAAATCTTGTACTTTCTTCATTGATTTAGATGCTTTGTTTTTGTTATATTAAAATTGATATGATCATTGGATGTTTCAGCTGATATTCATCAATAAAGGGTTTTATGAAATATGAGGATTTATCTTTCTGTTGTATCCATTTTTAAAATGTTATCAGTAAAACAGAGTTTGACAATTAAATTTGACTTTCTTTAGGAATATGTTTCTGTCTGAAACTAGATATTGATTTTCTTCATCCATTGGTTAGGTTACATACGATCAACTCTATTTTTACCTTAAGTCTCCCTTAAAGAGTAGAAAAAAACCTAAACAAATCCAACGGAGGATTAAATCCGTCGGTAGTGGTCATTTTCAATGACTAGGAAATAAGGGAACCCTTGCACAAAGTTCCTTGAAGTTCCTAGATCGGATCACTATCCTTAACGTTGACCCCCAACCTATTCCAAGGACCAAAATGGGTGTCAACACAACCTTAGAAATTTTATCAACTACAACCATAATACAATCATTATGTGTCATTCTTTTGGGAAATCCAGTGATAAAATACATACTTTATATCACTTCCCATTTCCATTCCGAAATGGGCAAAGGTTGAAGTAATCCAACTAGGTGTTGATGTTCAACCTTAACAAGATGATATCATTGGCATTTGGCTATAAAAATATCTATATCAATTTTAAATTTTGGCCAAAAATAATGTTCCTTAATAGTTGTAACCATTATTTGGTAACCAAGGTGTCCTGAATAAGGTTGTTTATGAAATTCTGTTAAAATTTCAATTATGATATTTGTTGTTTCTGGTACATAAAGCCTGTTTTTAGACCATAATAAACTTGTCTCATCAATTTTGTAATCTTTTTGTTGTTGTCCAAACCTGTTTTCTTGAATTTTCTTAGTAATTTATGCATAAAATTAGTCATTTTTAGTTCTTGTCCTAATTCTGTCATACAAATCAGAACTGGTTTGACTAATTGTTACCTCATATAATAGGTGAATTATGAAACTTAATGAATGAACAACCTTATTCTCCTTCCCTTTTATATATTTAACCTCAAATTTATATTCGCTTAGAAAGGCTAACCATATAGCTTGTCTAGCATTCAAATCCTATTGTTCAAAAATGTATTTTAAGCCCATATTGTATGTTTTCATAATAAATATTTTTCCCATTGGGTAGTGCCTCCATATTTTTAGAGCATGGATAATGGCATCCAATTCTAGATCATGTGTTGCATAGTTTATTTCATGTTCTTTTAATTTTTGGGATTCATAGGAAATGAAGTAATAATTTTGCATAAGGACTCCACGTAGTCCTTCCTTACTAGCATCAGTGCAAACAAAAAAATCCCCATCAGGATCAACTATCTTTAAGATGGGTGCAGTAGTTTTAACTATTTAAAATTTGCTTCACATTTTTTTGTCCAATTAAACTTTGACTCGTTTTTCTGCAAGGATTTCATGAGATATGTAATCCAAGAGAATTTCTCATTAAACTTCCTGTCATATCCTGTAAATCCTAAAAATGAGTGAATGTATGATACACAGGTAGGAGTAGGCCATTCGATAATTGGTTTAATATTTTATGGGTCTACAGAAATACCATCCTCATAAATTATGTGTCCTAGATACTGAATTTGTCTTTTATAGAAGTCACACTTATTGAATTTGGAAAAGAGTTGGTTCTCTCGTAACACTTGTAGAACAATTCGCAAGTGTTATTCATGCTCCTTTTCATATTTAGAGTAAATTAGAATGTCATCGATGAAGACTAGCAAAAACTTATCTAAATATTTTTTGAAAATACTATTCATCATGAACATGAAGGTAGCAGGTGCATTGGTCAAACCAAACAGCAGATCACTACAAACTTGTAGTGGCCATACCTAGTCCTAAAGGTTGTTTTGCTTATGTCTTATTCCTGAATTCTCATAGCTTGATGGTAACCAGATCGCAAATCTATTTTAGATAAAACCTTTACTCCCCCTACTTGATCAAATAAGTCATCTATTCGAGGAGTGGCTATCTATTTTTTATTGTCAATTTATTTAATTGTCTATAATCAATGCACATCCTCATTGTACCATCCTTCTTCTTCATGAAAAGGGTTGGTGATCCCCATGGATACACATTGGGTCTAATATATCCCTTCTCAATCAACTCTTGAAGTTAAAATTTTAACTTGACTAGATTTGGTGTACTTATTCAGTACGAAGCTTTTGGAACCAGTACTAACCCTAGTACAATTTCTATGGAGAAATCTAAGTCTCTCTTAGGTGGAATCCCCGGTATTTCTATCAGAAACACATCTTTAAATTCATTTAGGACAGGATAATCTTCAATTTTATGTATGTTTTCTTCATCAAAGTTTTGGATATTAACTGCATAAAGCAGGAAGCCTTTTCTAACACATTTCTTAGCTTGTAGGGATGAAATATGTCTAACAAAAATTTTCTTGGGTATCCCACATATAGTTTTCTAATTTCCATGGTCATCAATGCACTAAATGTTTTATCTAAACAATTAAGTATCACATGTTGTTGTTATAACCAGTCCATTCCTATCAACATGTATGTTGTGCAGGAAAAATACCTTATATTGAGGAGAAGACACTACCCACTTGGGTGGGGTGACAGGTAAATACATTCATTGTCTTACATTAGTCGCTACAAATGGAAAGAGATCGAGATATCAAAAGATGTACCTTTTTATCGACAACTGGTCCTAGCTTTCACTTGATCTTCCGCTATGATGAACCTGCAACACAAAGTAAACCTTCCTTAGTGTATCTTGACTATAATAAATATGATGAAATCAGAAACAACTTAACATCAAATACAATCAGACATTAAACCAAATGAACATTCAATCCAATAGACATTCAATTTGGGACGGGAAGGGTATTTCCACCTTTTATTGTCAAAGAAATGTAGAAAAGTACAAATATACCTGATCTGTCTAGACACTTTTGCAACCAAGTGTTGGGATCCTGCTCTTCACAATGACTTGATAATTCCTCCAGCGTAACAGTAGTTAGAGCATTCCTTCTAAGTTCCTCTCTCATGGATCCTCCTTTTATTTATGGGACAAGGTAGGAAGTTGGATTCGAGAGGTGGTTGAATTGGGAGGTTGGGGAAGTTGCAGAACCAACTTCAACTAATCCCAATTTGTAATCTTAACATATTTTTTCATTTCATATTAAGATGTGCACAGGTTTCATACATCCAGAGTAGCGCACAGTAAGCAACTTTTACTCTTTACAACAAGCGTTTGCAACATTTTAAATGTGTGCATTGGTTGTCCTTGAGTAGAGTAGCGTTTAGAACGTTGGTTCACTGTGCCAATAGTAGCGCACATGTCATGAAAACTATAGAAAAAATAAGTTTTTCAGCTAAAGAGTGTGATCTCAGCAGTACTTCATCCAGGGTCAATCTAGCTCTTCCATCCATAGTGTCATTTTATGTGATCAATAGAGCAATGTGATCATGGACGGAGAAGTGCAGATTCGACCTATAACAGATGCCCCCTAATGTGTGAGGTTAGAGGGAAATGATGGCCGAAATACATTATAATTCCAATTCAGAGGAGGAGCAAGAAACTGCAGAGCCAGGTCACAAAAGTACCTGAAACAACGATCAAAGGTCAGCGAGCAATTACAATCTTAACATCATATAGATGTGTGGTGTGATACAACATGATCTCCAATACATAACTAGGATATGTATATATAGCATGGCCACTGAAATACAAGCGTGGATCAATGCCAAAATGAGAGAACATAGCCATAACAAAAAACTGGATCTATGTCTTATGAAGAGCCGAAATGACTGAGGCTCTGTCACCTACCCAAACTCTGAAGACTAATTATCTTATTTGCAAAATACATTATGTTAAATTTTAATTACAAAGTTTTGTAATTATGACCAAATCTGGTCAAGGATGATTGTAATGACTTATTATTATTATTTAATAAATTAAACAGGAGACAAACACTCAAGGGAATTGTTAAATGAGTGTTCACTGACCCACTAAGAGGAATGAAAGCTGTTAGAAGGCATGGGACAGATGGTAGCATTTGCACTCCACCACTAGCTGTTGGTTATGGGACAACTACCCCTAAATTTGTGGCATTATCCCCCAGTTGGGTGGAAGAGAGTTGGTAGCTCATTAATGACCAGGTTACCACTAAAAGGCTTAGGCATCTTAGATAAGGCAATTCGAATTTAGCAGGTAGCTCCATAATATTTTTTGCATAAATATTTCCTCAAGTGTATCAAGTGATCACTGAGAGATTCGAATAGGGAGGCTAAGTGAGAGTGCATTGTGAGTCTGCTAGTTATTCTGAGAAGGAAAGCAGAGGTGCTGGTGCAGGTCTCTTTGACTGCTGAGTCTTTATGACTAGATGATCTATATTTTTACTGTAAGTTGATGAACTAAGACTTCTACAGACTCTTCTTCTTCTTGGTGGTTCAGTGAACAGGCTCGGGGGTCTTAAGGCCAGTAATTCGGCTATCTTCAGGAATAGGTTGGGTGGAATAGGTTGGGTGGAACAGGTTCCTTGGGATGTTTGTTTCTCCTACAGTCAATCATGTTCTACTGTTCTGACTTATTGTTTACAGTTAAATGATTTTCTGCATTGTAGAACTATTATTTACAATCATACAGAAGAAACTATTTTATTTTCTGACTTAAAGATGATATGATTTAAGGATGATTAAGTAAATTAGATGAATGATTAAATTATTTTTTGTATTTTTCCCATACCATTATCTGTATAGTACTCTAGTATAGAAAAGTAAAATTAATAGAGATGAGTGATAGGCAGAATGCCATTTGAATGAATTGATAAACACTGTAGTATTTCTTTGAAATTCTGCCATTTCAATCATATGTCTAAAACTCAGGAAATAGTACAACATATTATAAACAGATGTATAGCATTTCCTCTACTTCATAATCAAAGAAAAACACTTTTATTTTTGCACAGATCTAGATTTTCCAATTCAACTCCATCTAATTTCGGATGGTAATAATATGCATTCCAATATTATAAATCCAATGTTTTTAGGCATTTTATATTCTAGAAATATAACAGCTGCAATTATTCTCTATACATAGTTGTTACTTACAAACAATAAGTAAACACTTATTATTTTCATCACTAATTATCACATTTTGATTTAATATAGATTCCATTTATTAAATATAAATACTTTCACTATAGAATCAAAACCCTAAGATTTTACAGACCCTAGATTCTAAACATTCATTTAGTATACAGTTCAAAAAGATTCATATCAATCCATTCATGGCAACAACAAATACGATTTCTGAAGTTATAGTAGACATGGGTTCCAAACCCTAAACAACATTTTATTTAACCTTACTATCTATTATTCGTGTTGAGAATACTAACAAGGCACTTAACATCACTTAACAGAAGACATGAATTTAGTATTGTTATCTCTCAAAACCTAACAAGAAACATAAATAGTGTCGAAACCTTTAGAAGCACAAGTTAAGGCTCGGTTCTCAGGTTTGAATTCTCAGTACAATCAGGGTTACCAATGAAACCTATAGGGTAGGGTTTTGTTCGTTGAAACAAGATCGAACCCTCTGGCATATAGCCATTTTAAATTATATGATAGATCAAATTATACAACATCATTCTTTCAAACTTAAATTTCAAAAACAATACAAAGTACAGGGTCTATCTATCATAATCATTGCAATGTTTAGACTCATATTTCACATTTCATAATAGTCCCTAAAGTTTATTTTAGGCATCGTGATAATAGTAATACATGCTAATGTATGGTGCGTGAATGCATAGTTACTATAGATTGTACATTTTCTTCTCTATAGCATATGTATAGTCATATAGGGTAAAGTTTATATATTTCATACATTAGCCATGTATTGTTAATCAATTGATAAATGAGAGACTTTAGGTATAGTCTAAGTTTTGTTGGTGCACAATATAATGCTAGTTCATTTTGAATTAGCATAAGCACTATATTTACAAGATCTCAAATAAAGTTACAAATTGACAATGGTATCACCGCTTTGATGTTAATGATAATAGTCATAGTAGGATGATTTTTCATAGATGATAACTATAGCAATGTAAAAGCAAAATGACGACGTGATTTTAATAACACTAAAAATTTTGTAAGCTAACACGTAAACAAGAATTGGAACCAAAATATCCATACCTCCAATAACTTGTTTTGCAAGGAAGTACTTAGTATTTTTCATATTACAGTGACGATGAATTGAAAGACACATGTACTCTTAAATCATGTTTGTCGTAAAATTTCTTAACTGCATTCTGCACATGGAAACAGGTTCAAATTCCTTAGCTAAATGTAGCTAAGTAAACCTCAGGGTACCTCGTAGGACCCCTTCGTAATCATTCAAGACAAACTGTCAGCACGTTACCAAGAAATTTATAATAATACAAACCTATGTACAGCATGTAGTTATATTTAAAACTTAAGCAGATCTGAAGATGTATTCTTGTGTTATGATCATAAAATGACTTTTGTTAAAGAGATTAGCATCCATTAGTTTGCATTAACAATTACAACTAGCATCATATTTTGTTTTGAGAAATTCGATGTGTCGTCATTATTAATTATTCCAGTTAAGAGATTTAACTATTATTATGTGTTCTACATTAGCAAATTTAGTAATTATTGCTATTTTAAAAAAAATTAAATTTTTGGTAATTTGCGGGATGTTACATGTGGTATTAGAGCTCATGTTCAAACTCTAGGCCTGACAAGGTCCAAGGAACACGCAACAAAAAAATTTATTACAGCAGAAATCTTACTAATTCCAATTAAACTCTTTTTGTTATATAGAAATTTGTTTCTAAGCTATAGGTATGGAAGGATCAACCGAGCATATGGAGGACATATTTTGACCAAACAGTCATAGCATGAGACAACATTATGAAGAATAGGTCCATGGTGAATTGAATGACAATTCATCAGAATTGTTGCGTGCATTTTAAGAGTTAAAAGCAGAAATCAGATCTATAAAACAAGACAATGAGAAAATTCTGAAAGCACAAGAGGAACTTAACCAAGTACTATTCGATCAATGCCCAACTGATGAACAAGATAGAGGGATTGAAAATAAATCCAAGATTGAAGACTTACCTCATCAAGATAGGGGTAAGAAAATGAAAACTGATGATGCAAACAACATTTCAACATCATCAGAAGCTGCGAATGAAAAACGCAAAAAGAAACGAAATTATTCAAGTGATAGCAGTGAAGGAGACTACAAACCCAAAAGAAAAAGTCACAAACAGTATGAACAGATTTCTGGAGAGTTCAAGAAAATCAAGAAGTACTTCAGTAATTATTGCTATTTTAAAAAAAATTAAATTTTTGGTAATTTACAGGATGTTACAGGCTCAGTCTTGCGCAGCTTGGGTGATAACATAAATCTGGTGATGCTATCAGAGTCCCAAGGTCATCATCCAAACAACCCAAGGTACAAACCCTAACCGTGTGAATAAATGAGTTGAGGTCAAACATGGGGGGTATCGTTTGATTACCAGTCATTGATGTATACCATTAACAAACGCGAGGGCTTCCATCGATAATGATAATGGGGCCCAAGGTACCTAGTACAATCCAACAAGTGTGAATAAGTGGAATTGAAGTCGAACACTTGAGAAACCTATCGAATAAGAGAAATTGATGTATTCCCATTATTCAACAGCAAGGGAAACTGCCACTGATGACTGCAATCCCCAAGGTACTAACCGAAACTCTAAACTTCATTTCCAGAGAATAATGAGTTGAATTCGATGGGAAGAAGTCTGCTGAAAGGGAGGCCTTAATGCATCCTCCATAATCCATTACGAGGAACACTCAAAATGTATTAGATGATTTGGAATAGGACAAGTAACAAGATGAAACAAACTAACACCAAGATGGCCAACACATGAAGTCAAGGTAAACTGCAAAATGGACGACACAGGCTGTATCCTTGAACAGTAAGCACGACACAAAGTGACCTAGGCATTTTTTAACATGAAGAGGAAGTGATATAAGCCTGTAATGTAGGAGACATTAACAGACCCTCCATATGATTGGAAGAATAACCAATCGAGGGAGTAAAAACTCAGAGATCAAGTTCGCCCTAAGGTGAAAAACTAAATCCCAACCGAAATGATAGACTCAAATACGTGTTGTGTTCAAGGATATGACTGACATAACTGCCTTTGAAACTTAAAAGATGTGATATACCCTTCTCATCCCTTATTCGTTTTGGTAAAAGAATGTCCTTCTTGTTGTTTTAATGAGTCCAAGAAAGAAAACTCAATAATCCCAACCATGTAAAAATTTTAACGAGCCCATGGGAGGAAGACTTAGGACCTTCTTCATTGTTTACAAAGTTCGAATAAGAGAAAGAAGAATACTCTATAATACTGATCTCTGGATTTTAATATCGAGCCGAGATCTATTCTTGCTCGCTGGTGTTTTCAATTTTGAGTCTGAAAAACTTAAACAATAACTCCGTACACCTACCCGTGGATTTTAATATCGAGCCCGGGTTGGTATATGCTCACTGGTGTTTTCCTGTTTATAGAGTCTGAAAAACTTAAACAATCCTCTATATACCCTCTCGTGGATTTCACATCGAGCTCGAGTAGGTGAGTGCTCGCTTGGTGTTTTCATGTTTTGAGAGCCTGAAAACCCTAAAGAAGTCTCCAAAAGTCCTTTTTCATACAGTTAGTCTCCTCCCCCAAAAAAGTCTAAAACGATGAAAGAAGAACTCTTCTAGCCACAGATGACTAGAGTATTCCTTTTTCGTAAGTAATCAGCAAAAGTCCAAAAAAGGGTTAAACATATACTTAAGCGAATGTACCTTCAATTCCTTTAACGAGCTTTAAGAGAACAAGTATGCTCGGCAATCTTGTTTAGTTTTTAAAATAATCAAAACAAGAGCTTAAAATGACTTAAAAGATAGCTTCTAGGACCGTAAGTTCATGACCTGCCAGAGAATAGAATCTCAACAACCCAGTTAGTAACGATTGACAAATTTTCTAAATGACCACTACTACATTTTTGGCCTTTAGGGGGGGTTGTCTTCCACCCCCAAAAGTGACCTACGAGGGGGGTTTTGGCTTTGGGGGCAGTTTTGGAAAAACCGCCCTTAAAGGAACCGATGTTAAATTTTTTTTCCCTTTAAGGGTGGTTTTTGATGAGATTGGAACCGCCCCCAAAAGTGACTTTTGGGGGCGGTTTGTTATCCCCCTCGTAGAGGTCTACAGAGGTGGTTTTAAACCCCCCTCGTAGACCCCTTCATAGAGATCTACGGGGGCGATTTTGAACCCTCTTCCTAGAGACCTACGAGGGAGGTTGTGAACCCCTCTGATAATCCCCCTCATACAAACCTACAGGGGCGGTTTGCAATCCCCCTCGTAGAAGACTATAAGGGCAGTTTCAAACCCCCCTCGTAGAGGCCTATAGGGGTGGTTGTGAACCCCCCTCGTATAGTCCTATAGGGGTAGTTTGGAACCCCCCTCGTAGAGGCCTATAGGGGCAGTTTAGAACCCCCCTCGTAGAGGCTTATAGGGGCGATTTTGAACCCCCCTCGTAGAGGCCTATAGAGGCAGTTTCAAACCCCCCTCGTAGAGGCCTATAGGGGTGATTTGTAGCCCCCCTTGTAGATTCCTATAGGGGTGGTTTGGAACCCCCCTCATAGAGACATATGAAGGTGGCTTAGAACCCCCCTCGTAGTGACATATGAAGGTGGCTTAAAACCCCCATTGTATAAACATACAAATACGGTTTGAAACCCCCTCTATAGCCATAATAAATCATAATAAAATATATTTTATTAAAAATACTAATATTGCAATATCAATAGGGTACAGAGGAATCGAACCACCATCCTCCTTCTTGTAAGGCAGGCGCTCTACCATTGAGCTAGCACCCTTTAACAATATTAACAATATTAACACAATAAGAAAAGACAATAAGAAGATGAGCAATATTAACACCCATATTTCATTATTTTTAAGTCTAAGAAAAGACAATGAGAATGTTCAGGAGATGATTGTAACAGGATATCCACATGTACCCAAATATCTAAATAATATCATGCAAGAGAAACCTACTCTTTGCAATCTTCACAAGGCATAAGAACTATAATTCCAAACTTTTTGATTACTTACTAAAACAACAAAAATGTTGAAAAATTTTGCATACAATTTGCAGACACAAATTTCAATCATGTGATATGCATTTCATAACATAGTGCAGTGATTCTTATTGTAGACATGACATATATGCCAGAAAAATGCTCACCATTGGCAAAATTGGCTAAGTATTGAAAAACGGGCCTAAGTTCCTTGTCATGCTCTCAAATCCAAAATGTCATAAATTGAAAAAGAAATCCTTCATAGCAAATCGAAACATCAAAAAATTTGAGGATACACGAAAATATCAATATTGCAATATCAATAGGGTATTTTCCAAGAATTTCCTGATTACATCCAAGAATAGATAGAATTCTAACCCTAATGTATAGGTTTATCCCTTATGGAAAGAGTTAAAATACGTCATGTATATCTAATCCAACTAAGAAATAACTAGACATCCTAGTGAAGCTGAGACAAAAATTCATAAATGGTACTAGGATGTTAAAAACTACAATTTACATAGAAAGCAAGCTTGGCAAGTCCCACAACCTTGACTACTTTCTGAATCCCGCCGGACTACACTAACTGCATGTATATACATGAGAAGAATGTCACTCATCAACTTCAAAATAAAAGCAACTTTTTCCAACCCTGCAGATCTTTCAGAAACCTTGTCACTTTCTAATTTTGTTGATTCATCAAGCTTTGATTTTCTTTTTTCCTTTGGAGCAGATTCATCAACCTCCATGGCTATTGTTGAACCTGTGCATTCACCCACCTTTGTTGGTGGAATATATTGCAATATAACCTCTAAAAGTTTATCTATAACTTGTGTAAAGCTATGAGGAATTTTCTTATGACCCTTGGTATATTTACCTAGCCCATCGTGGCTTGCTTACATGAGGCACCCGACCAAAATCAACAGATGGAACTCCTGCTTCAGTCTGTCCAGAACCTTTTCCTTTATCTTTTTCTTTGTCGTTATCCATCAATTTCTCCTTCTCTTTACCTTTCTCCTTATCCTCTTTCTCCTTTGAAAAAATGATATTTGGCCTTCCTCCCATTAGCTGTAATTGACAAACCATAGCAGCAGCCTGCATAAAAATTGTTGGATCTCGAGAAATGACTAGAGCCATAGACGTAAAAAATGTTCGAGGATAAACACGACCACCATGACAATTTAAAATGTTCATTAGAGTCTTCCGTATCTCTACCTCCATGGCAATCTGAAGAGTCTGAGGATCCTCGAGAAGATGGCGTATAATAGTTGTTGCCACACTATCGAAACATGGGAAAAAAAACTTCTAGGAAGACTCAAAAGGGAAGACAGTCCACCTCTCTCTAGAAACTGCATTGCCATGGAATGCAACTTTGTTAGTCTAGCACACAACTGAAGAACTGCCTGTACTCTAGCTGTTGGAAGGTGCAGCTGCAAATAGTTGCAAGAAATATTCATTACTCTATGTTGTTCATCTGTTGTCATGTATCCCAAACGTTTACCTAAAATCTTCATGAATGGACTATTGCGTTTGATGTTGTCATCCAAGGAAGAATTTTTACTGTTATCCATAGCACCTGCACTAGCTAAGGTTGTATCTTCAGACTCAGACACAACTGAAGTTCCTCCCATAGCTACAGTGTTCTGAACATTTGGAGTAACCTGGATCTTGCATTGTAGCATATGGTCAAGTATAAGTAGTAAGGCAGTCACCCACTTAGGAAATGAAACCTTTTCCCCTGTCACGTAAATTGGCATAAAATTCATCAATAAGTCCAATGTGACACCAACAAGTCAATTCTCTGCTCTTATTTATCTTGTACTACTGTCTTCACTCAAAACTAATGCCAAAATATGAGAAATACTTGATAATAGACTAGTATATTTTTTAGATCCCCCCACCTTACAAAGCTTTAGCTGTTGAATGAGAAAGCCTGAAATAACTCTGAGACAGTACTGGCCTTTGCTTTGGCTGCAAAATGTCAAAATCAAACCAGTCATGGAAAAAGCAATGGAATCTGTACTTTGCAACAGATTCATACACGTGGTTAAGATATCCTCAACGGGGGGATTTTCTATAGGCTTCTCTTCATAAGAAGCCTCTGTTCTTTTTTCATTGGCATTGTCTTTGGGAGCCTCTGAATTACCCAGTGATAGGGCAAGAGCTTGGGAAAGTTCATCATCTTCTTGTGTTGGCTCCTCGGGATGACTAAAGAGCCACTCCATAACAGTTCAACACTATTTGTTTCAACATGCCTCAATGCTTCCTCTACCCTAGACCTTGTAAATCCCATGTCAACCATCATAGAAATGGTAGAATCATTAGGTGGATGACCTTTAAAACGTTGGTTTGTGCTTCCAGAAATACCTTTTCTACTTCCTTTGGCATCACCTATGGCAGAGTATACATGGGTAATAATGGAAATTATGGAGGTAATCAAAGATGGACTGCAGTGACAAAACATTGGATTGTTCCAGATAGGTAGAACATAGAGAACCTAAGCTTGTAGTGTGCGGACTGTTACATCATAATCTTCCACCCTGTAGGATCCATTTCAATGACTCAGATCCACTTATATCCTTCAAACACTATTTTCCCCTATTTTTATTCCTACCTGCATGTTGCATCATTATAGCATGCGTACCCGCAAGTTGCATCACTATAGCTCACGAGTATCAAGTAAAATGGTAAAAATCACTAATTTATTACTTTTTACTCCTGAAAAGCGGTCATTGGGTGACCTTTGGCTCTCCATCTTCCCGAGTAATGCCTTGATATGTCATTTCACCTAGCTTTGAGAGGACTATATATTGAGCACATATGGCTTATGGATGGGAGGAAGAAGAGAATAGTAAGAGAACTCTAGTGGTTTTTTTCCCTATCTTGAGTCTGCACTCATTGATCCTTGTAGTTGTGAACCCCTTATGTTCACCTTCCAAACTCCTTTCTAGTTTGAGTTTGTCATTCATGGAGGATTCAAGTGGTGGAGGCACAAGTGGATTGATCTAGATCATGGTTCAGATTGGTTGTTGGCAAGAGGTCATATCACTTTGTACTTCTTCTTATTCATTAATAGAAATACTCATATTCTCATCCATCATGTTGTGAATGTTGTTTATTATACATTGGGTTACATTTGCTTGTGATATTATGGACCATTGTTATTGATAATGTTAATGTCATTTATATATTATATGTGCTTGTTGGATATTGGCTGTCAAGACTAATTTGCAGATTTCAAGTGTATGGATTGAAAGCTCCAATGGGGATCTACTTCAAACGTTTGGATCAAGGTTGGTTACATTTCTCCATTATCTTAACATTATCATTTATAATAGCATTGTTTTGAGAATCGAGTTGATTTCTGGTAGTCATCTGTCTGTTTTGGTATTCCCAAGCCATAGTGAGTTTTCTCCAATACAGAAATGGCGACTCCGCTGGGGAAAACATCCATGTTTGGGAAATTTTTTGAGCATTCGTCCATAATTAGAGTTGTTGTTTATCGAAGCTCTATGTCACTAATTGGCCATTAAGATACGCCATAGAAAACTTGCTTTTTCTGAGCCCTTGGACTCTTTATTTTCCCATTTTCCTTTCCTCACCTGCGGGCTAGCTTAGCTCAGCTCATGTATACCCGCCTCTGTTTTATCTACTGCTCGCGGGTGCCCACAGGTATTCCTTCGACAGTAGTGTACAACTCCGACTTTTTTTGGTTTATGGCTATTCATTGTTGTTGGGTTGGATTTGATGGTTCCTGAGTCTTTGTTGGACTGTTTCATGCCTTGGTCGTGACCAGATCTCTTCGTTTCTCTTGGTTGAGCCTGTTAAATTTTCAGAATTTACTTCAATCTGATCTAGGATCTTAACTGAGAGAACAACATGTACAGCATATCTACAGCATATCAATCATGGAGACAATAATGCAAGCACACAAGAGACACAAAGATTTACTTGGGGAAAACCATAAAGGTGAAAAACCCCAATAACTTCCTCAGAGATAGATAGAGCAATGATACAACCAACCAAGAGAGATAACCATAACCTAGCAGCAGATCCTCCTCCTCCATAAGTGCGCCACTCCTCCTTGAGTGCATGTGTGAGAAGTGAGTGAGCAAATAGAGTGCCTCCCGCACTCTATTTATACTTGACTTGACTTGCCTTTTTACCTAACTCATGTAGGCTCGAACTTAACCACATAACATAATGCTGAGTGGCCGACCCCCAATAGGGTGGTCTAATAACCCTTCGACCCACATGGCTGACCCCCAATAGGGTGGTCTAATAACCCTTTGACCCACATGACTTATACAGGGCCGACCCCAAATAAGGTGGTCTAATAACCCATCAAGTATAAGTTACGACACTTACAATATAAATGACGACACTTCCTTATAGAGGAATAATACCATCTCTATAGGAATACAATATACATATACATGTGAAATACATTCCGAAGTTACATATACATCAACACTCCCTCTTAACTAGGAAGGTATTTCTCAGCACAGTTCTTCTAGCACAAGTCATCTTCTCTGGATCATCGTCACTGGATAATCGTCATCGAGTCATCATCATCGTCACTGCTGCTGCTATCTCAATCAATCTCTGAATCTACTCTTCATAGGAAGTTCTACAGAGCCAGTCCTTTTTCATACTGGATGTAGGCCCACCACCTGCAGGTCTTCATCAACACTGGCCATACTGTGGAATCCTCAGGACTTTACGTGCGTCACAAAACCTCGCAAGAGCATCCCAGGCTGTTATGAGCACACAGCTCTACCTATAGGATCTCCCAGGGCACCGAATTACATGTGACCTCACCACAAAACCTCGCAAGAGCATCTGCCAGATATCGCAGGGAACCGAATTACATGCCATAGGCAAAACCTCGAAAGACTATCTGCAGATCTCCCAGGGCACCGAATTACATGCCATAGGACAAAAACTCGAAAGAGCATCTTCCAGATATCCCAGGGAACCGAATTACATGCCATAGGAAAAACCTCGAAAGACTATCTACAGATCTCCCAGGGCACCGAATTACATGTCCTCCCAGAGCAAAACCTCGAAAGAGCATTTGCCAGATGTCCCAGGGCACCGAATTACATGCCATAGGCAAAACCTCGAAAGACCATCTGTAAATCTCCCAGGGCACCGAATTACATGCTCATCTGCACAACCTGATCCACGGCCTCAGAGTATCAACCTGATACTCACCATACATCATCCTGATGTATCCATGATCATCCTGATCATCATCACTGCAACGTCCTGCTGCATGTCATCTGGAGCAACATCCTGAAGCTCGTCATCTATGATCGTCATGATCATCACTGCAACATCCTGCTGCATGTCATCTGGAGCAACATCCTGAAGCTCGTCATCTATGATCGTCCTGATCATCACTGCAACGTCCTGCTGCATGTCATCTGGAGCAACATCCTGAAGCTCGTCATCTATGATCGTCCTGATCATCACTGCAACATCCTGCTGCATGTCATCTGGAGCAACATCCTGAAGCTCGTCATCTATGATCGTCCTGATCATCACTGCAACATCCTGCTGCATGACATCTGGAGCAACATCCTGAAGCTCGTCATCTATGATCATCCTGATCATCACTACAACATCCTGCTGCATGACATCTGGAGCAACATCCTGAAGCTCGTCATCTATGATCATCCTGATCATCACTGCAACATCCTGCTGCATGTCATCTGGAGCAACATCCTGAAGCTCGTCATCTATGATCATCCTGATCATCAATGCAACATCCTGCTGCATACCAAGTATCTACCTGATACATATCATGATCCATGATCCTCCTGATCATCAATGTATCCACCTGATACAAATACAAAACATATGATATATATCACCATACATGATCCACCTGATCATACAATGTATCCACCTGATACATATATAGATACATGGTCCAAGCATCCAACATGATGCATATAAAATACATACACATGATCCAACTGATCATATCCAGCATCCAACATGATGCGTACATACATACATAAAATGATCCAACTGATCATATCCAGCATCCAATCATGATGCGTACATACATACATAAAATGATCCAACTGATCATATCCAGCAGAAACTAGAACATCATCCTGATGTTCATCATCCAGCGCTTACATCCACAGCCATGTGAAGGATCCTCCTTCCAACATGCTTGGAATGGCTTCAGCAAATGTGTCCATCACTTCTTCCTCGAAGTGTCCTCGATCTGAATAACGCCAAGCCTCTCTCTGAAGTACTCGAACTTCACCCTGGCTAGTGGCTTCGTCAGCACATCTGCAATCTGCTCGTCCGTCGCAACATACAGGATCTTCACAACTCCTCTCTGCACCATATCCCTGATATAGTGATATTTGATCTCTATGTGTTTCGACCTGTCATGAAACACTGGGTTCTCGGATAGCTTCACACAACTCTGGTTATCACAGAAGATACCAGTAGCTTCCAGCGGGAGATCAAATAACTCAGACAGTAGCTTCCGTAGTCATACTGCCTCACAACTAGCTGAACAGGCTGCAACATACTCAGCCTCAGCTGTACTCAGTGCTACGCAGGACTGCTTCCTACTAACCAAGAGATCACGCCTGATCCATACTGAAGCAACACCCAGATGTGCTCTTCCTGTCTGCAGCACTGCCAACCCAATCTGAATCAACATAACCCTGCAGGTTAAACTTTTGATTCTCCTCATACCTGAGCCCATAATCCACTGTACCCTTCAGGTACCTCAGAACATGCTTTACAGCAACCAGGTGAACACTCCTCGGATCCGTCAGGAACTGGCTCAATGTGTTCATAGCAAAGCAAATGTCTGGTCTCGTGTTCGTCAGGTACATCAAGGACCCAATCATCTGACGATACAAAGAGACATCAACCGGCTCAGATGAAGCATCACATAGAAGCTTCAGATTCGATGCCATAGGTGTGACCATGGCCTTGCAATCCATCATCCCGAACCTCTTCAGGATCTCTACTGCATACTTCCCTTGTCCAAGGAAGATTCCATCTGCACTCTGCCACACCTCCATGCCAAAAACAAATAGTGCATCATCCCCAAGTTCTTCATCTCGAACTCGGTAGTAAGCTTCCGCTGCGTGTCGGCAATCAATCTATCTTCACCATACCAAGTTCTGCACATATATGATTTCCTATCATGTGTCTCAGAACCAAGTGGCTGCTTCTTCTTCAACTACACCATTCAAGAAAGCTGTCTTGAATCCATCTGGTGTATCTTCTATTTCATCACTTTTATATTTCTCTATGCTGCCATCTGCAACATGCTTGATCTGAAAGTTCTATTTGGAAGTCACAACAGACTTCCCTTTAGCTCTTGGGATCGCATCCCAAACATCATGATCGACGGATCATGGCATTCCATTTCTTCATCCCAGATCCTGGGAACTTCAATATCTTCAATAGATATCTTTGTTGCTGGAACAAATGTTGTAGTCCTTTTGTAGGAGATGGCATACGATCTTTCCTACACAACAAGTTAAATTGCATGATTAGAAAACATCTCATAGTTTTCAGAACAAATTCTTACACATAAAGAAATATGCCATATAGTCATGCAATTATCTTAGCCAATGCTTCAATACAACATTTATCCATATTCTGTAACTTTCTAGATGCCTTCCAATCTCTACCAGAACATTGTTAAGAGTGTGCACAACTCCCAACATGTCAGCAAAGAGGTTTCATTCTAGATAAGTAGCAATGGAATGTTGTACAGTGCCATAGGCTACTTACCCATGCATATTAGTAGTATACTGTTCATCAATGCAATTATTCTAATATGCATAATACACAACCTAATTCTAGGAACATCAGTATATACATTATTGAACAATTTTATTTAAACAAACAAATATGCAAGAAATGATGATTAAAATACTTATCTTTCTTTGTTCGTTGGGTGGACTCCCTCTGAGTCTTTGCTTCCTTGCAGGAGCTGCTGGAGTCCTAATCTGAGGTAGCTTCTTCTGCACCTTTCTGTTGTGAAATGTAGAGAGATGATCAACTCCCTCTGAATATCTGCATCCTTGCAGAAACTACTGAAGTGTGCTCCTTTGATTTCTTGCAGGAACAACTAGAGTGTGCTCCCTCTTGATCTTTGCTTTCTGAATTACCTGTTCTAGAACTCATATTCATCCTTGGTCCCTATGCATGCTTATTAGTATCATGAATGTGTTATCCTTGTGATCTCATATAAAATCATACATTCATTAGTATACTATTAAAACACAATAATCTCAAGCATGTATAGTCATGATCATTTCAAACATAAATAATAAGCATTAGCATTCAAGAATTCTTATGGTTAGTCAAATCATAAGAAACATAACGTGACTAAACCTGTAATTACTCAAGCCTATGACTCTTCAGGTTAGTTGAATCATCAATCAAGATAAGAGATATAAAATGTATAAAACCTGTGATTATTCAAACCTATACCATCATGATTCTTCTGGTTAGTCATATCATCAATTATGGTAAGAAACATAAAATACATCCAACCATGATTATTCAAACCTATGACTTCATGAATAATCATTATCAACAACAGTATAAGATCCTAACACAAGGTAGGATTCTAGCTTGATATAGGAAAAACATACCTGGATTAGCATGCTAGCTATTTATGTCTAACATACTCACATGATGTCTTCTTGTTCTTCTTCAATGACTTGTGCTAGTAACCTGTATATCTCATAAGTTAACTATTACAAAACCAAGTTATACATACCTCGTAAATGGATCTTCTATGAGATCCATGAGAATGGATGAATCTTTGTCTTCATGTTATCATGATCATATGTTCTTGGACCAGAACATGATTTGTCTTTCTTGGTGTACCTTTCATGTTAGTAGACAACATAAACCTCATACAACATCATAATGCATTAGTACAATCATAAGTGTCAACACCCTAACCAATGAATATCTTCTATTATGCATTCATAATTTTGTTAAGGTGATACGACAAATCAAAGATCAAAATTGTACTAACCGTAATAACATGAAGACAAACATACCATAAACTTAATCATGGACAAATATCGAAACATACCTCGATGAGTCATACCTGTCGAGATCGCTTGTAATCTTCTTATATAAGGCCTTAGCCTCATCTCCCTCTGAAACAGGAACTTCTTCACTTATGCAGGTGACCAATCCATCTTCTTCTAGGATTAACCCAATCCACTTGATTTGCAAGAACTGGACCTGGAGCTGGATATGGGTTTGTCAGAGAAACCCCAAAAATTCAAACTTTGAATTTCAAACTTCCGAAAGGATAGGAATATGCGTCTTGAAGAGCTGATCAAACTGGTATATTCAGAATTTGAAAACTGCAAAGTTTCACTCCTCAATTTTGCCTTTGAAACTTCCGGAATCACTGTACATGACCCTGAACTGGGGTTTGATGAAGCCCACTCTTTTGCCCCATCAAAATGTTTGATCCAAAGCTCTAAGCTTCTATTTTTCTGAGGAGCTTCCAGCCGTGGTCACAGATTTCAAAAATTCCCATTTTTACAGAAGCCCTAATTTTCCACTTTTCTAATCAAAGTCCCGAACTAGGGTCTAATCAAGCCCGGCCTTCTGCCCAACCAAAAATTCTGATCTTGGTCTCTAAATTTCTATTTTGATGAGTAGCATCCAGCCGTGGTCTCCGATTACAAAAATTCCAACTTTCTCCAAAGCCCTAAATTCCGGAAGCCATGAATGAAGGTACCAAAAATAATTCTGTTTTGACAGAAATATGTACCTGATTGTTTCTGGTGTAACTCCAAAATTTTTGATCCACAGGGTCTGAAAAATTTTCCTGAGATAGCCTGATCTGTTAGCTTTCCATCCTGACAGGTCTGACCTCAATTGGATGTTCTGAGAGAGAGTTATGCCAAATGTCGCAACGTGACCTGTTTTGGGAAAATACAGGAGAGCGAACTTGTACGGCGTGCCACGTGTCACTGTTTGACCTTCGGCCTCTGAAAAAGTTTTCTGAGATAGCTCGGGCTGTTATCTTTCCATCCTGACAGGTCTGACCTCAATTGGATTCTCTGAGCGAGAGATATGCCAAGTGTCGCAACATGACCTGTTTATGGGATAATACAGGAGAGCGAACTTGTACGGCGTGCCACGTGTCACTGTTGGACCTTCGGACTCTGAAAAAGTTTTCTGAGATAGCTAGGCCTGTGTACTACCTGTCACTTTTCACGAAATGTCATTTGGAGCTTCCTAGCCCAAGTTATGACCTTTTTCCCAAGGTCACCTTATTTTGACTCAGATCTGGAAGAGGCAGAAACCCTATATTGTACAGATCATAAATCACAAAGTACAACGAATTAGAGGTTGTCCTTTGGACACAAGATACCTGGAGATCTTAGCTTCGGCCTGTAACAATTTCAGATCCGAAAACTTCGCCAAAATGGATTTATAGCGAAAGTGCTACGATGCCTGGTTTTTGCTATATCAAGCCCTAGCATCGTAAGTGCAACAAGTGTCATACATGCCATATCATGCCTTCTTTCAGGCTAGCTCTGATACCATGTTAAATTTTCAGAATTTACTTCAATCTGATCTAGGATCTTAACTGAGAGAACAACATGTACAGCATATCTACAGCATATCAATCATGGAGACAATAATGCAAGCACACAAGAGACACAAAGATTTACTTGGGGAAAACCATAAAGGTGAAAAACCCCAATAACTTCCTCAGAGATAGATAGAGCAATGATACAACCAACCAAGAGAGATAACCATAACCTAGCAGCAGATCCTCCTCCTCCATAAGTGCGCCACTCCTCCTTGAGTGCATGTGTGAGAAGTGAGTGAGCAAATAGAGTGCCTCCCGCACTCTATTTATACTTGACTTGACTTGCCTTTTTACCTAACTCATGTAGGCTCGAACTTAACCACATAACATAATGCTGAGTGGGCCGACCCCCAATAGGGTGGTCTAATAACCCTTCGACCCACATGGCCGACCCCCAATAGGGTGGTCTAATAACCCTTTGACCCACATGACTTATACAGGGCCGACCCCAAATAAGGTGGTCTAATAACCCATCAAGTATAAGTTACGACACTTACAATATAAATGACGACACTTCCTTATAGAGGAATAATACCATCTCTATAGGAATACAATATACATATACATGTGAAATACATTCCGAAGTTACATATACATCAACAGAGCCTTCTTGGTTTTTTGCCAATCTTTGGATTTAGCCTCTTGGTTTTTTCCTTTTGAGCTCTTTCTTTTGGATGAGTCTTGTTGTTTAGGATCTGCTAGGTTGTCTTAGTGATCTTTGTCGGCACTTCAGTGACTAAATAGTAGGATTTTGCTTCATTTTTTCATTCCATCTATATTGAAAAAATACAAAAATATACATTTAGTTTTTTGCATTTTCCTTCTTGTTTATAAGCGAAAATACAAAAATATTTTACTTTCATGTACTACATCTTGCATTGAGTGCTTGTTTCCTTCATTTACGTTCTGCTTGTGCATCAAAAAGATAAAAGATTGCATCTTTATTTCGGAATTGTTGGTTGATTTTGCATATTAGTGACATTGTTTTATTGGATAGATGAGTCTAGGATTGGACGATTTTGCATACTATTGAGTCTACACATCACTAGTTTCGCAATCATATCCCTTGAGTAACCACAGCCACTAAAATTAACGCTTAATCTTAAAATTGATTAGACTGATTTTATTTATAGGGTACACCAACTAGCATAGGTTTAGAGTCTTCGAATAGATCATTGTGAGTAAACGCTCCAAGACTACTAGACGAAACATTAGGTGTCTGACTAGAGAGTGGAGGAATCCATGGTATAGATCGATGTTCTCAGGAAGCTCTACTCAATCCAGAGTTAAGCACGAGGTCACGAGAGGTTGGTTGAGGAGATATCCCTCTGATACCGGCTGAACGTGGGAGATATATCTAGGATTTGTTCGTATCTAGGGGTACCGGAGGTCTGTCCTCTTGTGCTTCGGGTTTAGCTACCCTGCCCATATGACGGGTCCCACCTGTGACTGTCCCCTTTGTTGAATATTGTAACTTCTAAGAATATTATATTTGTACATTATTATTCCGGAGATGTTTCATCCCTCTGAGGTGATTCTATTATGTATTCGAAGATGTTTATTCCTCCGATGGTTTGTGGTAACTAGGGTTATTAGACCCACCATGTGGGGGTCGGCCCTGATTTTATATTTTAGGGGTTACTAGACTTCACAAGGAGAGGTCGGCCCCATTAGGGATTTTGGTTAGTCAGGAATCAGTATAAGTAGAGGAGGAGAGCTCCTCATTTGACACACTTCCAAAACTCAGAAAGTAGCACACTTTTGCCTGGGAGGTCTACATGTGAGGTAGAGAAGAAGGACAAGTCTTGGAGCACATCTTGTATTTTGGTTGATCATCTTATTGAGGAAAGCTTTGCTGGGTTTTCTACCCCATGAGGGTTTCCCAGGGTAAATTCTGTGTCTATCTTATGATTATGTTTCTTTCAGTGATCTTGCTAGTCTATTTGGTTTAAACTTAACATGGTATCAGAGCTAACCTGAATAGAACATCTTTCACAAGGTGAAATTATCTTTCTCTCTCTCTCCCAAGAATTAGGGTTTCTGCAAAAGGTTAGTATTTTTGGTTTTTGGTTGCATGGCTGAATAGCCCTTCTCAAAATCAATCTTTTAAGCCCTAGATCAATATTTTTGGTTGGATAGAACTTCAGGAAAGTCAAACCCTAATTCTACAAAAAGTGCGATAAACTAGAAATTCTGTTGCAGATCTGGAAAGCAAAGTACATCTCCTGGTAAGTACTACTCCATCTCTTAAACTCCAATCTCTTGGACTCCCCCAAGAGAAGATGGATCCAAGTACTAAGCTTGAAGACAAGCTTGAAGGTATAGAGAATTTCTGGGCATGGAAATACAGAATTGGTCTCATTCTTGAAGAGAATGATCTTGCTCATTATATCAAGGATGAAGTTGCAGAACCTGAAGGAGATGAAGCCAAAGAGAAGCATATGAAGGATTTGATTAGGGCAAAGAGAATCATAGCTGATTCTATTAAAGACCACTTGATTCCCCAAGTGGCTTCCAAGAAGACCCCAAAGGAAATGTATGATGCCCTAAGAAGGATGTATGAGGGAAAGAACATCAATAGGAAGATGAACCTAAGAACTCAATTGAAGAGTACCAAGATGCACAAAGGAGAATCCATTCAAGACTACTTCTCAAGGGTCTCCCAATTCAAGGAACAACTAGAGGCCATTGGTGATACTCTTGATGAAGATGAACCTGTGATGACTACTCTAAATGGTCTCACTAAACCTTGGGAGTCATTTATACAAACTATGTGTGCCAGAAAAGAAAGTATGAAGTTTGATGTAGTATGGGAAGATTGTGTTCAAGAAGAAGCTAGGGTAGCCAACATAGAGGCCCTTCTCAAGGAGGATGATCAAGCCTTGGCTACATACACTAAGAGAAGAAAGAATCAATCTTACTTCAAGAAGGACAAACACAAGGAGTCTCAATCTCCACAAAGATTTCAGAAGAAAGGAAAAGGAAAGTTCTCTTCCTTCCAATGTTTCAATTGTCATAATCTAGGACACATTGCTAGATTTTGTCCTTCAATCAAGAAGAAAAATATTCACTATAAAAGATATCAAGCACATCTTGCAGAAGATGATAGTGAAGAAGAAGAAGAAGAGGAAGTAAGGTCTCATAGGAAAAGATCCAAATATGAAGAAGAAGAAGAAAGGCCTCTCCCTAGGAAAAGGTCTAAAACAAACGAAGAAGAAGATGTAGAAGAATATGTTCTATTTTCTGCACTCTTTGGATCTGTGTCTCCTGGAGAAGATACATGGCTCATTGATAGTGGTGCTTCAAAGCACATGACAGGTCAAAAGAAAACTCTCTCAAGACTTGAAGAAAAGTCTTCTCCACAAAAGGTATCTCTAGGAGATGATTATCAATATCCCATAAAGGGAATTGGTGAAGCAAGCTACAAGCTTGACTCTGGGACACCCTTGAAGATGAAAGAAATTTTATATGTTCCAAGATTGAAGAAGAACCTACTTTCTATCTCAGCACTAGATAAGAAAGGATTTGGAATTGCATTTATTGATGGTCAAGTACTTATGTGGCCCAAAGGAAAATCTATTGAGGATACAATTGTCATTGGTGAAGAAGAAGGAGGTCTTTACAAAATCAAGGGTCACCCAGAAGCTGCCCTTGTCCATGAAAGCACTAGCCCCAGTGAACTATGGCATATAAGGCTTGCTCACATTAGCTACAAGGCTCTACCTTATGTGAGCAAGGTGGTCATAGGTTTACCAAATTTAAAGATTGACCATAATGGCTCATGGAAAGGATGTGAAAAAGGGAAGAATGTCAAGAACCCTTTTCCAAAGAGTGAAACAAATACTAAGAACATTTTGGAATTAATACACTCAGATGTATGTGGACCAATGCCCACCACATCCCTAAGTGGGTTTGAATACTACCTTTTTTTCATTGATGACTATTCAAGGAAAACTTGGATATATTTTCTAAAAGGTAAGAATGAAGTCTTTGGAAAATTCAAAGAGTTCAAGGCCTTAATAGAAAATCTCTCAAAAAAGAAAATCAAGATTCTTAGAACAGATAATGGCGGAGAATATACTTCAAAGGAATTTGAATACTTTTGTAAAGAAGCTGGAATCAAGAGGGAACTAACCACTCCCTACAATCCCCAACAAAATGGGGTTGCTGAAAGAAAGAATAGAACTATCATGGAAGCTGTAAAAACTATGATACATGATCAAGATCTTCCCATGTATCTATGGGTTGAAGCAGCCAGGACAGCTATCTATGTACAAAATAGACTTTCTCATAGTGCTCTTGAATTTATGACTCCAGAAGAAGTGTTCACAGGAAAGAAGCCTGAGGTAAGTCATCTCAAAACATTTGGATGTCCTGTGTATATTCACATTCCAAAAGAAAAGAGAACCAAGTTGGATCCCTCTAGTAAGAAAGGAATATTTGTTGGATATTGTGAAACATCCAAAGCTTTCAGAATTTACATACCTGGTTTTCATCATATGGAGATAAGTAGAGATGTAACATTTGATGAAGAAGCAGCTATCAAGAAATCTAGGAAGTGCCAACTTGAAGAAATCTATGAAGAAGATACACCTCCTAGAGTCACAGAAGTTGTACCCATCCCTGAAGTTGATGCACCAGAAGACCATGACATGATAGAACCTCAAGAACCCCCCATTACAAATCTATCTAGAAAAAGAAGGCTAGCATGGGCTAGAGACATTTTCAAGGAGCTAAAAAATATGGAGCTCCTGAAGGTTCCACTAGAGAAAGGAAGAAACCCAAGTTAGTATCCAACTATGTGGCCTTGATGTGTGATCTTGTGGATCAACAACCCACCAGCTATGAGGAGGCAGCTCAGAAGAAAGAGTGGGTAGAAGCTATGACAGAAGAGTACCAATCAATAATGAAAAATGATGTTTGGGATATAGTTCCAAAACAAAAGGATAAAAGTGTGGTTTCTTCCAAATGGATATTCAAGATAAAACATGCTGCAGATGGTAGCATTGAAAAATATAAGGAAATATTTGTAGCCAGAGGATTCTCTCAAAAGGAGGGAATAGACTATGAAGAAACATTTGCACCAGTTGCTAGGTACACATCAATTAGAACTATCATGGCACTTGCATCTATGATGAAGTGGAAATTACACCAGATGGATGTTAAAACAGCCTTCTTGAATGGTGTCATTGAAGAATAAGTGTACATAGAACAACCACATGGATTTGAGGTTAAAGATGGAAGAACACATGTATGCAAGCTGAAAAAGGCTTTGTATGGATTGAAGCAAGCTCCCAGAGCTTGGTACAGAAGGATTAACAATTTCTTAACGAGCATGGGCTTTACCAAGAGTAAAGTTGACCCAAATCTTTATCTCAAGGTTATGGATGATGAACCTGTTATTTTACTATTGTATGTAGATGATATATTTCTAACAAGAAATGAGAACCAAATTATCGAATGTAAGAAGAAGCTTTCTTCAGAATTTGAAATGAAGGATCTGAGATTAATGCACTACTTCTTAGGTCTAGAAGTATGGCAAGAACCAAAAGGAATCTTTTTAAATCAAGGTAAGTATGCTGTGGGGATTTTGAAAAGATTTGATATGTTGGAGTGTAAGGCCATGGCTACTCCCATGGAATCCAACTTGAAGTTATTAGTTGATGACTCATCAGAATTAGTGGATGTAACTCTATATAGACAAATCATTGGGTCATTGATGTATTTAACAAATACCAGACCAGATATATGCTTTGTTGTAAATACCCTGAGTCAATATCTAGTAGAACCAAGGAAGGTTCACCTAATAGCTGCAAAGCATGTAATGAGGTATCTAAAAGGTACATTAGATTTTGGACTTTACTACCTTGGAAATCATGAACTCAGATTACATGGTTACTCAAATTCCGATTGGGCAGGAAGTGTTTCAGACAGGAAGAGTACATCAGGTGGATGTTATGGACTTGGATCTGCCATGATCTCTTGGTTCAACAAGAAACAATCCAGTGTGGCTCTTAGTACTGCTGAAGTAGAATATATAGTTGCCTGCTCTGCTAGCTGTGAAGCAGTATGGCTTCGGAAACTACTATCTGGAGTGTTTGACTTAGAAATGGATCCCATTGTGATTATGTGTGACAATCAAAGTTGTATCAAGATGACAGAAAATCCTGTATTCCACGATAAGTCAAAACACATAGAGATCTGATACTTTTATATACGAGATATGGTGCAGAGAGGAGCTATTAAGCTCGAGTATGTGAGCACTAAGGATCAAATTGCTGATATTTTGACCAAACCTCTGTCTCGAGTGAAATTTGAATACTTCCAAGACAAGCTTGGTGTAGTTCAAAAGGACCCTCCTTGAAAAGGGGAGTAGTGTAGTCATTGATAATGAGATTGCCTCATCGACAGTAAGGTCGAAGATGTGGATGCCTGTTTACTACACTTGGATACTTAGATTATTTAGATTTAGGACTCTTATACTTAGAATACTTATTTTACATGCTTTTGATGATATATGTATTGGTGAGGATACATGCTTTTGATGATATATGTATTGGTGAGGATACATGCTTTTGATAACATATGTATTGGTGAAGATACATGCTTTTGATGATATCTGTGTTGATGAGGATACAGGTGGGATTGTATCATCCTTGAACATATGTTCTAAAAGAATCCATAGACGTATGGTCTCCGAGAATGAAGTCCTTGATGGACAGGAGTGAGGATTAAGTCATCCTTGGACATAGTCCTAAATGAATGGGAAGAGGATTAAGTCATCCTTGGACATAGTCCTAAATGAACAGGAAGAGGATTAAGTCATCCTTGGACATAGTCCTAAATGAACGGGAACAGGATTAAGTCATCCTTTGACATAGTCCTAAATGAACGGGAAGAGGATTAAGTCATCCTTGGATACAGTTCTAAATGAACAGGGTGAGGATTAAGTCATCCTTGGACACAGTCCTAAATGAATGGGGTGAGGATTAAGTCATCCTTGGACACAGTCCTAAATGTACAGGGAGAGGATTAAGTCATCCATGGACACAGTCCTAAATGAACAGGGTGAGGATTAAATCATCCTTGGATATACTCCTAAATGAATGGTTCGGATTGATCATGTGATGACGATACTCATGATCGTGTGATGACGATACTGATGATCGTGTAATGACAATGCTGATGATCGTGTGATGATGATGCTGATGATCGTGTGATGATAATGCTGATGATCGTGTGATGACAATGATGATGATCGTATGATGATGATGCTGATGATCGTGCAAATGATTATGACGATGATGTTGATGTTCCAGTAACTAGTTGAGTTACTAATGATGATGTAATGAAGAAAGCTTCCGATGATATACAGATGTATCATGTGTGATGTAGTCGATGACTCCTTGCTCCTACAGATGTTGTTATAATATCCTTCTCGTTAAGGGGGAGTGTTGAATATTGTAACTTCTAAGAATATTATATTTGTACATTATTATTCCGGAGATGTTTCATCCCTCTGAGGTGATTCTATTATGTATCCGGAGATGTTTATTCCTCCGATGGTTTGTGGTAACTAGGGTTATTAGACCCACCATGTGGGGGTCGGCCCTGAGTTTATATTTTAGGGGTTATTAGACTTCACAAGGAGAGGTCGGCCCCATTAGGGATTTTGGTCAGTCGGGAATCAGTATAAGTAGAGGAGGAGAGATCCTCATTTGACACACTTCCACAACTCAAAAAGTAGCGCACTTGTGTCTGGGAGGTCTGCATGTGAGGTAGAGAAGAAGGTCAAATCTTGGAGCACATCTTGTATTTTGGTTGATCATCTTATTGAGGAAAGCTTTGCTGG
The DNA here is from genome assembly GCA_027924585.1 of Larix kaempferi. Taxonomy (NCBI): domain Eukaryota; kingdom Viridiplantae; phylum Streptophyta; class Pinopsida; order Pinales; family Pinaceae; genus Larix; species Larix kaempferi. The sequence continues at coordinate 1,327,162 of BSBM01001023.1, forward strand.
GTTTTCTACCCCATGAGGGTTTCCCAGGGTAAATTTTGTGTCTATCTTGTGATTATGTTTCTTTCAGTGATCTTGCTAGTCTATTTGGTTTAAACTTAACACCCCTGAGCATTGGTTATATTGCGGTGACCATAGTTTCCTTACCTAGGTATTGCACAGGGTACTTGCAGTGGTTATGTTGTTTTGTGTCCTGAGTCAGATAGGGATTGGACAGCACAGTTGTGTTTGTGTAGTGGACTTGACCTTGTACACGCAGTGAAGCCTGGGTGTCTCTATAACTGATTATGTTACCTCTAGATATAGTTTGGGAGTCTCAAGCCTCTCCTAGGCGAGACATACCAGCTCTAGTGTCAGGAGCTCATTTAGCCACTCTGTTTGTCTGCTCTTGGCTGTAGTTTCTCTAGGTGTGTCCTTTTGATTTACTATTTTTTATTGATAGTTGGCCTTTAGGGGATGTTTTGATTATATATTCTCTACGTAGATGCTATCGGACAATCCACTCGAGCGGATGCGAGCAGGATCTCCCTAGCTCAAGGTGAGTCTAGAACAAATAGTACAGAATACAAAACTCATTTCCTAGATCTAGTTACAAATAGAGTACTTAGATATCATACCTTTTAGATCGCGGATCCTTCTCCTTGTTGTTGCTCCAAGTCTCACGGTCGTCAGATCTCCAGCTACAAGACCTGTCAAGACAATATGGAAACAATACAAGCAGTACAAGATATATAAATAGTAACTGATCTAAACTAACAGTTGAGGAAGAAAGTTCTAAACATCATCAATGAGACAACATTTATGGAAAGAGATTATATTAACTGCATAAAAAGTGGGAATAAATAGAAAAGATGAAGCTACAACCAAAGCCTCAACGTTGCATCCTCCATCCAACATGTCCAAGCAAAGCCTCCAAGATGGTACAAGCCTCCCAATCACTAGTATGGATCCTATCAGCATAAGGGTACCATAGACCTTCCCTCCTTGGATGGGAGTGAACCTCACTTATATAGGACTAAGTGGATAGGGTATGCATAGGATAGGTTGAGAGATGGTAGGAGAGAGATAGGGGATCCTCCCAAAGAGTTAGGGGTCGAGTACCAGCTCCCCTAGAGGTCAGGGATAAGCCCCTAAATGGACAAGTTTCGAGAAGGATCTTGAATAGACTATTTTTTCCCATTAACAGACCTCGTTGCACCCTGCAGTGGAGCAAGATGCGACATCACATGTTGCTAGTGTGCAACCTGCGACGACCTCTCAAAAGATTGCAGAACTGAGTGCAAATCCTCCCAGGATGATTACTTAGTCCAGGTATCTTCAGGGGTAGATACACAATGGTCAAGATGACGACATTATCACAACAATCATGATGACAATACTTGGTCATAATGACGGTACTTGCAATGGTCATGATGACAACACTAGGTCATGACAACGACACTTGCACAAGGGTGACGACATTTTGGTCTAATAGAATGCCCCCCAAAGCATGAAGCTGATGGAATGAGATAGGTGAAATGCTTTGTAGTAAGAAAAAATGGCAAGGACTTGTCGGATGAAGGACACTGCTGCAGTACAACTGACTCTAAACTGACAATCTCATATGTAGTACAACATGGCTACCGACCAATACATTGCAGATCCATGGGAGTAATGACCGACTATACACAATCATGGCTACTAGAGACAAGCGTAGATCCATGATGAGATGATAACACAGCCACGACCAATACAAAAGTGGATCCGCGTAATATGACTCAATACAAACTCCATCGCAACCTGGGTAAAAACATGACTACCTAGGGTCTTCAAGCTAAACCCGCAATGATACGAATCTATCCATGTGATTACAAATGTCTTGACATTGAACATGGTATAAACCACTTGATTACCGTTCATTGATGTAAACCGTTAACAAGTGTGAGGGAGATCACCATTAATGTCAATGATTCCCAGGGTATCACAGTACATATCATCAAGCGTGAATAAATGAGTTGACGTCGAATGCAAGATGAAATATTTCAATCAAGAGTCAATGATGTAAACTCATGATGAAAGCGAGGTGACCTACCATTGAGGCATGCAGGACCAAGGTACTTGACTAGTTTCTAGATTCAATCCTTGGATGATGATTTGAAGTCGACAAGGATGAATTCGTCGAAGAAGGGCCATAATGAATCCCCCATCAATCGACACGAAACACGATAAAAATGTGTAGAGTGGATCGGATGGTACAATAACATGTGAGACTGACTCAAAGTAACAATGGCATGATGACATGTGTACTGACTGCAGATGATAAATAGTAGATGTGTTCTTGAACATGGGCATGGCATGACTTGGCAGTATTGACATGACGAGAATGACACCAACCCCTAATGCAACTGACGGTGGAAACATTATTTGGCTGATCCAAAGGAGCAACATGACTCATGGAATTGACAAGACTCAAGGAAAAATAGATTATCCAAGTACTGAATGCAAATGCAAATGAGTGCCATGTTCAAGAACGACTACATACTGCCACTAAGGTATGTAACACAAACACTTTCCTTTTTCCCCATCATGAATGATGAGTGCCTCATGTGTTTTTTACGAGCTTGATGAGGGTAACCAGATGCTTGGTATAGCTCATCTCATAGATGAGTCCAATCCCAAATATTTTTTGAACCTGGGATAGGAGGGGTTCGTCCCATGACGGCCCTTCAATGTGAAAGTTTTAACGAGTCCATAGAAGGTAAACTCGGTCGTCATTTCATGTTTAGAGAGTCTGAAAAGAACTAAAGGAGACTCCAATGGTCCTTTTTCGTAAAGTTAGCCTCATCGCCCAAAAAAAGGTAAAACAACATGAGAGATGACTCTTCCAGCCATGCTTTGTTGGAGTATTCCTTTTTGATAAATAGTGCTTCCTGGTCTGAAAAAGGGGTAAACTATCACCAGAAAGACGATCATTCAAATGCTTTTACAAGCGTGAAAGCATCAAGTTCGCTTGGCAATATTTTTCTATTTAGGGAGTCTGAAAAGAGCTTAAAAAGGACTCCATGAACAAGTTTGTCATGGTTGATGACCGAGTACGACAAAGGAAAAGTAAACTCGGCACAGTTCCTTTTCCGTAAATAGTCTAGCGAGGCCGGATAAAGTGATAAACCTATACTCGTTAGACACACCTTTTTAACTCAAATTTTTAACGAGCATGAGAATGGTATCAAAAGCACTCGGAATCTTTTTCATATTTGAACCACGGCACGAAAAAGTAAAAACTAAGCTCAAACCACTTTTCATGTTTCAACTAGAGCACGAAAAAAGCAAAAAGTAAGCTCAAATACTATCTTACTGTTTTTAACGAGCTCGAAGATAGGTTGGAAGAATGCTCATGATGTCTGCTTCATTTTTTAACGAGCTTGTAATAGAAAAAATGAACTATGCTCGGGATAATTTTCATGGTTTAATGAGCTTGAAACCTAAAAAGGAAAGTATGCTCATAAATCTTCCCAATGGTGAACTTTTTCCCAACATGGCATCCAAAGGTTGGTGTGTACCCCCAGCATGATTGCTAGAAGTAAGTGACTTAACTCCAACATGATGTGGAGAGGCGATCGAGTTGACTTCAACATAACTTCTAGAGGTTGAATACATGCCCCCCAAGCTTCATTTCATTCGCCTAAGGCATAGGCGGATGAAAAGAAGGTTCAGGTACTAAGTCTATGAGGAGACTCGACTCAAAGGGAAAATATATGTTTCATTTTTTAACGAGCTTGACACAGGAATAGAACTCTGCTCAAACTACTGGTTTCATTTTTTAACGAGCTTGAAGCCAAAGGTAAACTCTGCTCACGGTCGCCAGATTTTTTATTAGACAATCCACTCGAGCAGACACGAGCAGGATCTCTCTAGCTCAATGTGAGTCTAGAACAAATAGTACAGAATACAAAACTAATTTCCTAGATCTAGTTACATATAGAGTACTTAGATATCATACCTTTTAGATCGCGGATCCTTCTCCTTGTTGTTTCTCCAAGTCTCGCGGTCGTCAGATCTCCGACTGCAAGACCTATCAAGACAATATGGAAACAATACAAGTAGTACAAGATATCTAAACAATAACTTATCTAAACTAACGGTTGAGGAAGAAAGTTCTAAACATCATCAATGAGACAACATTTATGGAAAGAGATTATATTAACTATATAAAAAGTGGGAATACATAGAAAAGATGAAGCTACAACCAATACCTCAATGTTGCATCCTCCATCCAACATGTCCATGCCAAGCCTCCAAGATGGTACAAGCCTCCCAATCACCAATATGGATCCTATTAGCATGAGGGTACCATAGACCTTCCCCCCTTGGATGGGAGTGAACCTCACTTATATAGGACTAAGTGGATAGGGTATGGATAGGATAGGTTGAGAGATGGTAGGAGAGAGATAGGGGATCCTCCCAAAGAGTTAGGGGTTGAGTACCAGCTCCCCTAGAGGTCAGGGATAAGCCCCTAAATGGACAAGTTTCGAGAAGGATCTCGAATAGACTATTTTTTCCCATTAACAGACCTCGTCGCACCCTGCAGTGGAGCAAGATGTGACGTCCCATGTTGCTAGTGTGCAACCTGCAACGACCTCTCAAAAGATTGCAGAACTAAGTGCAAATCCTCCCAGGATGATTACTTAGTCTAGGTATCTTCAGGGGTGTATACACAATGGTCAAGATGACGACATTATCACAATGGTCATGATGACAACACTTGGTCATAATGACGATACTTGCAATGGTCATGATGACAACACTAGGTCATGACGATGACACTTGCAACACTTGCGACACTTGTGACACTTGCACAAGGGTGACGACATTTTGGTGTAGCAGTAGATATTGTGGCACGGAGCCCTACTATCCACCGATCCTATCGGTTGGCCGGCCTAGGGCCTGCCGAGATTTCACACCATGTTGATAGAGGACGTCGGAGGGCTCCCTCTGAGTCTTCAAATTCTTACGAGACTTACGTCCAAGACATTATGACTGCTCCACATTCTGATACTGAGGAAAAACCTTCGACTCCATCGGGTAGAGTTGACCACACTTCCGATACCCATACTCCTCGTGAGGAGTGGGGAGGCGATCCACCTAAGACTCAACCTGGTTCTATTTGGCCTAATGCACTTGAACGAGATCCGTTTGATCCTTCGAATCCAGATAATTATCTTTACAAAATGCCCAACTTACCCGAGGATGAATAACAGGATGATCCTTTCGTTCCTTCGTTTCCATGCAGCTATAGACACGGAATGCCAGAGTTACATGACGACACTGGCCCTACGATCAACCCAATCGCACTCTCTTTTGGTATGCCTAGTCATAGTACCGTTGAACCTTCCACTATGTTTGGTAGTCACGCTGGCACTAGACATGGTGTTAGCCATACTATACCCACTGGGGGCACTACGTTGTCCACCCACACACATAGTATGGGGACTGGTCATGTTCCTCCTAATAATGATAATATTGGAAGATGACCACCTCCTAGGATTGCCCAACGTAATAGGAATGTTGTTCAAAACATGACTTTCCATCCACCACCTAATACACGTGCCGCTACTCATCAACCCAAGACTACTTTTACGGATGTTAATGCTCCTCCCAACCACGAGGGTGGACATATACCACACACTTTTGCGTCCATTTCCACCACTAGTAATGCTAATGTAGGGGGTGGGAATATCTCCTATCCACATGGACATCACGCCACCATCGCTGCTACTAGTCGCACCAATGTTGGGGCTGGGAATACTTCTCATGCTTTTGGTCACCACACGACTGCCCAAGCTAATCCTAATTTTGGGGGTGGGAACATACCATACCATTACGGTCATTACAACACGGTTCCCGCTATGAATAGTACATACATGCCCCATACTCATGGGGGCAACCCTTACTACAACACAGTTGATTCTGGCCACCAGTATCACCCACCACCCCAATATGGTGCCCAAAACACGCATATACCTGCTTACTCTCAAATGGGTCAGGAAAAAGGAGGTTATCAATCCTATGGCCATGGGAAAGCTTATGGTCCATCAGGTCCTTATCATCAACAGTTTAATCCTCATGGTCAAGCTTTTGGTCGATCTTATAACACGGTTCCGTTTAACCAACCTTTTATGGGGGCTTGTAATCAAGCTTTCCAGCCTCATCTCCCGTTCCTTGCATGCTTGAATCTCTCAGATCTTTTGAAGCTCACGAATGATCCAGTGTGTCACGACCCTAATTGGCCCCCGATCCCTACCAAGCTCCCTTTGGACATTCCGAAGTTTGAGGGGAAAGGTGGTGAGGACCCGGGAGATCATGTCATGACATTTCACCTTTGGTGCTCCTCCAACTCTTTGAATCATGATTCCATTAGGTTACGACTATTTCAACGCACCCTCACGGGGGTAGCCACGAAGTGGTATGTGGATTTACCTGGAAACACCTATAGGGGATTCAATGAGATTAATTTGGTTTTCTTAGACCATTTCCAGTTGCTGGTTCGTTATGATACTGGTACTGAGTTGTTGTCCAACTTCCGTCAGAATAAGGCCACACATATTTCTGACCACGTTCAAGAGCGGTGTTGGCGGAAGAGATTAGTGAAAGCCAACATTCCTCCAGAGTTCCTGTAGGAATGGTTCCTCAAGTCTCTACTCCCATACATTGCTAAGGATGTTTCGATGTCCGGCATTATGACTGAGGAACAAGCTATCTTGAAAGTCCAGCAGTTAGATCTACTTTATTCTCAGTCTGGCATTTTGTATGACATTATTCCTGATGCACCGAGAACAAGACATGAGCCCACGTCAGTTCTTGGACCACATTCCGATGGCATCATGGTGTACGCATGCACTCTCCCAATAGACTTGGTAGCTAATCAAATGAAAAATTTGTCGCTAAACCAGTCTACTCCTGGATAGGTTCACACCTTGTCCACTTCCACTCCGTCGTCTGATGTACATAATGTGCAATCAACGAAACCGTCGGGTAACCAGCAACCTGGTGGTAAGAAAAAGGGGAAAAATAATCATAGGGGTGGAAACCATGGAAGTAATAACAATAGTAATCGTAATACTCCTCGTAAAGAGAATGCCAACCCTCCTCGAGAAGGCGGTAATGCTGGCGAGGATCGTAAACCTAGGCATAAGGTGAAATTCCCTTGCAAGCTTTGTGGGGAGGATCATCTTACTCACTTATGTCCTCGAATTGAAGAATCATCGAAGCATTTGGCACATAGCCCAGCTATATTGAAGGATCCCCTTCCTCATCATCAAAACATGGCTTCGCATGCTCCCACCACTGGTTATGGTACTAATGAAATGACAACATATTCTTCCAATACTAGTGGGTATGGATGTGTGAATATGGTTCAGTCGGAGGTTTTTGTTGCTACTCGTTAGCGTGATTATGGTGCACCACAACCTAATTTGGGGAGTGAGCCTCCCCCTCCTCCTGACAATTCCTTGCATATCTAGAATCCCTCCATTATGTCGTGGATACCGAAAGGTGTTCTCAAGCACTCTATGCATAATCCTAATGCTAGAGCCGCCTAGAACTACTCCATCATAGAAGATTTGGGCCAAACTCCATGTACCATGTTGGCTCTTGAATTTTTGCAAGCCTGTCCTTCTCAGAAGCATGCCCTTTTGAGTGCGTTAGGAGTTTAGGATGGGGGAAATCCTAGTGTTATCAAGTTCGATACTATTGATGTCCAACCTCGCTTACCTTACCACATGGCTTTTCAGATCTAAGTGGTTTTCCTTAAGAGCTTCGTCAAACATACTATGGTTGATGAAGGTACCTCCACATTAGTAATGTCGTTATCTTGTTGGAAAGCTCTTGGCTCTCCTCCTCTGCTCACGTCTAGAACTACACTCACTGCATTCGATGGTAGATCTTTTATGCCACATGGAATTATCCCTTCCCTTGTTGTCTCCTTGGGAGGTAAGTCTGTGCCTATTGAAGTCGAAGTGGTTGATGCGCCCATCGATTACAACCTTTTACTGGGTTGGAACTGGATGTACACTATGAAGGCTGTTGCGTCTACTGTATTTAGAGTTATCTGCTTTCCCCATGAAGGCAAGATTGTGATGATTGATCAGCTGGATTTTGTTGGCACTCCTTCCGCAGCATCCACGGGGTCTGTAGTCCTGCAAGTTTCTAATTCTCAGTCGGAAACTGGGAACATAGGTGTTGGAATGTATCCCTCATTGATGGGAACTTATAATCTTTCTACATCTATGAATTTTATTGGAACCATTACCAACAATGCGTCTCCTCCTTCGAATAATATTTTATTTCGGACCTCCTATTTAGATGACCTGTGGACTTTACCATCCACGAGTTCCACGTCTGGAGACATTGCGCATGTCACAATGTCTATGCCTTTATCTGTAGTGGAGCTCGCTTATGATCATATCCAACAAACCACTGCAGATCCAGATCTCTCTTCTTCCCAGACAGTTGAAGAAGGTCCCGTTACGCTGCCAGTTTGGGCAGCCAACTCAGCTTGCTCCCACGATTTCCTTGATGACACTTTACCATCTGATGAAGCTATCCTCGAGGCCATGTGTGGTAATGAGAGGCCTTGGGAAGATATGCACCATCACTCTTATTTCCTTCCCAACCTCGAGCTCGTTGAGCAAGAGGAGTTTAGGATGACTCTAGCAGAGATGGTTGGTCACCCTGTGGCTTTTTTGGAGTCGCATGATGTTTTTGTGGAGGGGAATATGACCAATATTTCCCCAACCACTTCAATCAACATCTCTCACACTCCCGAAAAGTTGGAGAACATTTACGTCAGTGCCGATTGCACTCCTGAGGAGTTGCTATTTACACTGATTTGTTTACAGAACTCTGGGAAGCTTTCGCCTGGTCATATGAGGAGATGCTAGGAATAGACCCCCGCATTATTGAACACGAGATTAGAACGTATACTGATGCTAAACCGACAATGCTTACGTGCTATGAACCCTAGAAAGGCAGCTGCTATTAAGGAAGAGGTGGAGAAACTGCTCAAAGCTGGTTTCGTCTACCCCATTCCCCTTACCGAATGGGTGTCAAACCCCGTTCTTGTGGATAAGAAGTAGGGAACGATCCGTGTGTGCACTGATTTTAGAGATTTGAACCGTGCATGTCCGAAAGACAACTTCCCCACACCATTCATCGATTAAATTTTGGATGCTTGTGCAGGGAGTGAGATTTTTTCATTCATGGACAGCTTCTCAAGTTATAATCAGATTCAAATCAAACCCGTGGACCAACATAAGATGGCATTTATTTGTCCATGGGGAACGTTTGCATATTGAAAAATGCCTTTCGGTCTTAAAAATGCCGGAGCTACTTTTCAGCGAGCCATGACCTATGCCTTTCACGATCTTAAGATGATTATGGAAGTTTTCTTGGATGATCTTGCTGGTCATTCTCGCAAGAGAGTGGACCACCCCAAGCACCTCCGTATGATTCTCGAACGATGTATCCACTACAAAATTCGATTGAATCCAAACAAATGCATATTCGTTGTTAGGACTGGTCACCTTCTAGGATTCATAGTTTCGAAAGAGGGTATTAGAGTCGATCCTCTCAAAGTTGAGGCAATACTTCAATCACCTCCTCAACGCAATTTGTTACAACTTCAGAGCCTCCAAGGGAGAGCTACTTTTATGCATCAGTTTATAGCTAACTATGCTAATATTACCAAAGGTTTCGTAGGCTTATTGAAGAAAGACACACCTTTTATCTAGGATGAGCGAGCCCAGCAGTCTTTCGACGCCCTTAAGAAAGCTTTGGTATCAGCCCCTGTGCTTAGTCCACCAGATTTCGCATGGGATTTCATTCTCTATGTGGCCGCGACTCAAGAGACTATTGGCATGGTCTTGGTTTAGGTAGATGATACGCTCGTCGAGCATGCTATCTGTTATCTCAGTCGAAATTTAGTAGATGCTTAACTATGGTACACTCACGTAGAAAAGATGGAACTTGCGACTGTCCATGTAGTCCAGCGATTACGACATTACATTTTGCTTCGAACAACCACAATTGTAGCTCACATCAATCCATTTCAGTTCATGCTATCACGATGCCTTATTGAGGGTAAGTATAATAAATGGATTGTAATCCTTCAGGAATTTGATCTTGATTTTGCTTCAGCAAAATCGGTGAAATCATTGGTGTTCGCTGAGCTTATGTCGGACCTTCCACGACTTGATGAGGATGTCATTCATGAAGATTCCTTTGTGGATGAACACTTATTTCTTATCTCGTCTGAGGACCCTTGGTATGTGGATGTCATTGTATATCTCCAAACTTTGAAGTTTCCTCCGCATTATTCACAAGACGAGTGACAGCGTGTGAGACATCACGCTAAATATTATACTATCGTCGGTGATACTTTGTATCGTCGAGGAAATGATTCCATTCTCCGTCATTATTTGAATCACAAAGAAGTGGAACGGTTACTTAATGATTTCCTTATAGGGGCGTGTGGCGGTCACTTATCTGGGCTTGCTACAGCCCAGCGTATCATGCAAGCTGGTTATTTTTGGCCTACCATCTTTAAAGATTGTATTAACGGTGTGAAGAGATGTCACCCTTTCTAGGTGTTTTCTCGGAACATACACTCGCATCTAGCGCCCCTCCATCCAGTCATCACTATCGGTCCCTTCACTAAGTGGGGGGTATATTTCATGGATTGCAAACCAGCTTCAGCTGGGGGGCATCATCATATTATCGTCGCCGTGGATTATTTTTCCAAGTGGGTTGACGCCATGCCTACTATAAAAGCCGACAGTGCTACTGCAGCCCATTTCGTGTTCAACCAAATTATCACTCGGTTCGGTATCCCGAAAGAGATTGTCACTGACCATGGAAGTCACTTTCAAAACAAGATGATGGAGGATTTGTCTCTCAAGCTTGGGTTTGATCAGGAACACTCCTCTTCCTACTATCCTCAAGCGAATGGTTAGGTTGAAGCAGTAAATAAGTCTTTGAAGACCATTCTCCAATGTACCATCCAACAAAGCAAGACCAATTGGCATATCATGTTATATCCTGCTTTGTGGGCATATCGAACCACAGTTAAGACTGCCACCGGGTTCTCACCATTCTACTTAGTTCATGGTGTGGAGTCACTTTTACAGATTGAATGTGAAATATCTTCACTCAAGCTAGCCATAGAGTTCGTCCCTGATACGACAGATATTGAGCAACATTTAGTACACCTCGAGCAACTTGATGAGCAACGTCGAGATGCCATTGTGGCCATCGATGTTAGCAAGTGTCGTGCCAAGGTTCAATATGATAGGTCTGTCCGTCCTTGGCAATATGCTGAAGGTGACTTGGTATGTTTGTATGACCAAGCTAAAGAACCCCTGGGGGCAGGCAAGTTCAATCCCATGTGGCACGGTCCTTCCATTGTGAGGCATGTCCTCGAAAAAGGAGCTTATGAGTTAGAAGACTATGAGGGGAATGTCTTGAAGGATCCTAGAAATGGGCTCTACCTCAAGCGGTATTACACTTGAACCTTCAGTTTAGGCTGATACTTTTGTACACTATTGTATAGTTTTTCTGTACATAGTTTAGCTTGCCTTTTGGTTATCGGGTCTACTGATTAGCTTCTGTTTGATTGACAGATGTCAACGGAATCCCCTACATTCTTAGGTTTCGCAGATGGTGCTAGCTGACATATGCAGTAGCGTGCTTCTACTGCCTAGGTTATATTCTCACCTGACCACCTAGTTGTGTCCTCAGGAGGTGCTTGTCTCGGTCTTACATCTAATAATGTGGCTGAGTATAGTGTCATTATTGAGCTACTTCGGGATGTTATTTCACATGGCATCCAGTCTTTAGAAATCCGCCTAGATTCACAACTAGTTGTGTCACAGCTGAATGGGAAGTACCATGTATGAGACCCTACATTACTACCGATATTCCTTAAGGTACGACTCTTGGAGAGACATTTTGTTTCAATTACATATATTCATATTCTGAGGAGTCTTAATTACATATCTGATGCGTACGCTAACTATGTATTAGATTGGAATTTGTCACATTCATCAAGAAGCACATAAATACAAAGACATTCATACATTTGTACATACACACATATAGTAGAACCGAGAACCAAAGTTATATATATATATATATGTCCAAAAAATGGTAGTGTCATACAAAACTGGAGCCTGTAGCCCTCAAAAATATACATATCGATAAAAAAAATGAGACCCTGGGATATCTATTCCCTCCAGGGAGGGCTAGCTTCTTCCTCGACGGGATGTGTCTCATAGAAGTACTATAATGCATTGGCCATCTGCTGCAATAGTCGCACCCACTCACCAAGAACACCCACTACTTGGCATTGCATGGCCTCAGGTCGTCGGGCTACCTCTATCTGTGGTACCCGGGAAACCATCTGTGATATGTTGCGCCGCAACGTCTGAAGTGTGCACCTTGCTACAGCATCTGTTGCCTCATCACCTTTACCCCGACGACCATGTCTTGGGAAGCCCTCGAGTCTCACTGGGCCTTTGTCTGCGAGCAAACAGTCAAACTTTAGCACTTGGTACTACCACCAAAAATATTTTTTGCATTTTCAACTATAATAAAAAAATCCATAAAAATTTAATAAACACAAAACCAAAAGAGTACTCACCGATGTCTCCGAACGTTGTGCCTGGTGGCAGAGGCATGTCATGGTCCTGTCTGAAGTCTATCCTTGCATAGGGGTAGTCCTCTATAGCGATCACCTGCCGATTCCACTAGCAGAAGAACTCCTCAGTATATGGTGACGCCAGATGGCCACCACCCTGTCGTGTCAAGATCTCATCCCACTGGGTCAGGGCTAGATCACGGAGGCTGTGAGGAGGGACATCCACCCTCAGACTAAGCCCCGGAACCCTCTCAAAGAAGAAGCTGCATAGGATGATACCATACCTGAATTTTTTGGCCTTCCCCTCTTTGCATTCCATCAGTTGTGTCTTCATAGACACCAGTAGAGTAGTCCACCAGTCGAATATCGTAGGTTGCATGCATTGTGATGCATAAAACATCACCGGCCTGGATGCCTGGTGCAGTGCTTTGGATCCAATGATCCGCACCAGGGTAGCCACAATGATCTTTGTACTCAGCTCTACTATGGCATTGATGGGCACTTGGCTTCCCACTGCTCATGTGTTTGCGGGACAATACCATGCTATGTAGTCCTGAACAGTGATCCCACCACCCACGGTCCAAGATTGAAGACTGTCCACCTCCCCTCTATGGGACAAACCGGTAATGAAATAGATATCCTCTACTTCCAGTGTCAGAGTTTGCCCGTTGAGGATGAATTTTTGTGCATACACATCCCAGTAGTCTATCAGATGACGAAGTAATAGGTTGTTGGCCCTTAAACCCCCTATGCTCCAATACTTATACAAACCACATGCTTGCAATGCATGTTGCGCTTGCAAATCATTGCGCATGGCCTCATCAACCTGGTCATGCTCTCTTTCCCTCCACTCTAGAACCATCCTGGAGTGCAAAATAAGTAAATTTTGGTCAATTTCATGATTAAAAATTTCTTCACGGTCGTACCCGCAGGCTAATTTGTATATAGTGGCGGGTACCCGCAGGCAGTCTATTTTTTGACTGCGCGTTTGGTGCCCTACCCGCAACCCGCATAGTTATAGCCCGCTGGTAGCGCCGAAGCCATCTAGGGCTTGGCCAAACAAAAAATCCCACCAACAAAAATTGAAATAAAAGCATTGAAATGAAAGGTATGGAAGTAACCACCAACTTGCTCTGGACGGTTCGCTGAACGGTCGCCTGTAGCTCCTAGAATCGGCAACTGAACTTTCAGGTGAAAACTAACCACTAAACTCCAAATTGGTGAATAGTGCAAATGAATTGTAATTTGGAAAATTTTATTACTATTTATAATTTTTTGGACCCACTTCTCTATAGTTTTTTGCCATTTTGAGCCGTTATGAACTAATATCGTGTCATGGAGTAGTGTTTTTTTATCAGATTTCCTCGGCGAAAGTTGTTCTGAACCATTTCACACCTACAACAGGTATGTTTCACACCTGGCATATAGGTTAGATACCATTTTCGCATGCATTATGCATTTGACCTATTGACCATTTTCATAAACCCTAGGTGCGACCTCGCTTTGTAACTGACACGAAACCTTCACACTGCTATAGAAGTGTCATTATGTGGCGGTAGGGCTTTTCCGAACATGGGTACCCTAGTTAGAACCCCTTTATGCATTCTGGTGTCCATGCCATTGTTTTTCCTTAGGATTGGGAGTCCTTTGTAGTCACACCATGACATTGCGATAAAGACTCATACTCTACTTTGTCTTATGCTAGCCATCTCCTTTAAGGACTCCCCTCAGTTATATCATGTTGTGATTGCATTGCATCATCTTGCTTGCCGCTTGAGCCTTGTGCCGGCTCCCGCTTACTCAGTTGTTAGCCTGGTGCCTGAGCACTTTTCCCCATTGAGCCCTGCAGAGCTTATATATTTTTCCTTCACAATTTGATGACCTTTTGACCTTGAGGGAACATACCCCCGAGTGTCCACATCCTGCATGCACTTCCTTGCATTGAGCATAGGTATGTCCCACTGCTTGGGCCTAGTCTGCTAGCTATTTGACACTCGTTCCCTCACTTGTTGTACTATAAGCAATTTTATTCTTTTTCAAGCTTTTCCCAAATATGAAAAAGACCAAAAAAATCAAATATTCCAAAAATCCGGACAGGATTATGGTCACTATTTCTTGTTGGAAGTTGTTGTGGCGCCTTTGAATAGAGCATTCATTCCACTCCATACATTATGAGTCGGGAATAAAGTTGGGCCTTAGGATCTGTACTTGTTTCTCAGTTTACTCCACCGATTGGTTAAGCTTCCAGTCATTATGGAGCCCTTTGTGATGCCTCCTGCATTACACAGTTTATGTCAAGTCTATGCTGCCTGAGTCTATCCATCTGCTCATGCCCTTGTTCAAAGGAAGTCCTGAAACCAGTGTTGGCCACTTCTCAGATCTCTTGACTATTGCATGTCATCCATCCTTATTGATTCAGTCTGTTTCACCTAAGATCTTCCAAATCTTTCAGCATTGTTGGTACCTCGTGCTAGTTGATGGGGGATACCTTAATTCCCTCCTTCCAGTGAGTCTCATTCCATCGACTTCAACCCATTTATTCTGGGACTTGAGGCTTAGAGTTCGGTTGAGTACCTTGAGGCTTGCAGTCATTAGTGGCAGGTTCTCTCACCATCGACAGTTTTGGGAATACATCAATGTCCCCTGATCGATGGATTCATCCTAGTGTTCGACTTCAACCCATTTATTCACACTCCAATGATTGTGCTTTGTGCCTTAATGCCCATTTTCATTATTGGTGGGTCATCTCGCATCTGTTAAAGGTATACATCATTGATCGGTAATCAGACGATGTCTCATCAGGTTCGACCCCAACTCCTTTATTCACTTGATGGGACTTGCACCGTCGAAGACTTGTGTAGAAGACCCCAGGTGATTGTGGCATTCAATATGCTACATATGACTTTGACTTTACATCTGAGATATCAACTCTCAGATTTCAGCAGTTTGTACATCCAGTTTGCACCGGTTGTTTCCTTTTTAGCAGGACACCATATCTTACTGTAGAGGGATCATGGCTATGATCACTTATGACATGTATTCACTATGTATTGCCTATTCATGGCCATTGTATCAGATTGTTGTACTATACCGACATGTATTCAGAGATACTATTGTATTATGACAAGTGACCTGCTCTTTCCACTTGTGTCTCCATCACTCCATTTCTGAGTTTTATAATGTATTTCGGCCATCATAGCATCAGTCTCTGACCTCACACATTAGGGGGCATCTGTTACATTGTAATCTTCCACCCTGTGAGCATCAACATTCTTTGGCCTGTAGGATCCATTTCAGTGACTCGGATCCACTTATATCCTTCAGAAACTATTTTTCCCTATTTTTATTCCTACCCACATGTTGCATCATTATAGAATGTGTACCCGTGAGTTGCATCACTATAGCCCGCGGGTATCAAGTAAAATAGTAAAAATCACTAATTTATTACTTTTTACTCCCAAAAAGAGGTCATTGGGTGACCTTTGGCTCTCCATCTGCCCGAGTAACGCCTCGATGTGTCCTTTCACCTACCTTTGAGAGGACTATATATTGAGCACATATGGCTTATGGACGTGAGGAAGAAGAGAATAGTAAGAGAACTCTAGTGGTTTTTTTCCCTATCTTGAGTCTGCACTCATTGATCCTTGTAGTTGTGAACCCCTTATGTTCACCTTCCAAACTCCTTTCTAGTTTGAGTTTTCCATTCATGGAGGATTAAACTGGTGGAGGCACAAGTGGATTGATCTAGATCTTGGTTCAGATTGGTTGTCGGCAAGAGGTCATATCACTTTGTACTTCTTCTTGTTCATTAATAGAAATACTCATATTCTCGTCCATCATGTTGTGAATGTCGTTTATTATACATTGGGTTACATTTGCTTTTGATATTATGGACCATTGTTATTGATAATGTTAATGTCATTTATATATTATATGTGCTTGTTGGATATTGGCTGTCAAGATTAATTTGCAGATTTTAAGTGCGTGGATTGAAAGCTCCAATGGGGATCTACTTCAAACGTTTGGATCAAGGTTGGTTACATTTCTCCATTATATTAACATTATCATTTATAATAGCATTGTTTTGAGAATTGAGTTGATTTCTGGTAGTCATCTATCTATTGTGGTATTCCCAATCCATAGTGAGTTTTCTCCAATACACGGACAAAATCCTCTAGGTCCCTTGGAATAGTGAAAGACCCTCCAACAACTAGTTGCACTAACAGTTGTGATGTAGATGGCACAGTTAACAGCAAATAAGAATTCACAAGGTATTCCAAGAGCCTGCAGTAGCTTCTTAATGTTTCTAACAACCAAGGAGTGTGCTCTAGCTTCTCTGAATATGGCTAAGCAAGGACACCCAAATTCATTTAAGTGGGGTTGGGTGTATGATGCAGATAAGATGTATGTATCTCATTGGTGCCTGATCACTTTCAAATTTTGAATTTGGAGTAGTATCTAAATGAAATGTGGAGTGATATTCTCCCCATTATCGTTTGTCATATCTAATGGGAAGGCCATGGAAGTATGATCAAAAGTATTATACATGACAGAAAAATTAATGCCTATGCATTGCAGAAATATGGCAAGGGGAACAAGCCTCTTTCATACCCTTTAGCACGCACTTTCACAGTGCTTATTAGAGAAACTAAATAATGTTATTTTCCTTTTGAAAAAAAAAAAAACTCGTTGAATTTGTTTTATAGCATTGTTGGCTTGACTGATGTTGACCCAAAGGTTTTCAATAAGACCCAGGTTCTTCGCAGTTTCCCTTTAACCAACAAAACCTCTTCGCACCGGCTCTTTCGGCAACAACCTGCGAGCAGGTTGAGGTCTCACCCGAGGTGTATCTATGGGGTACTATAGAATCAGGTTTCCACAGTATGTGATGAGTTGTTTGGACAGACGTACTGCACAGCGCAGCAGGGGGCATGCGCTGCGAGGCCAGACTACGCGATGATGGAAAACACCGCAGTCCGCACCACTAAGTCCTTCTACCACAGGACTTCCACTGATAAAGTGAATAATCCAGTTCAAATTTATACTTAAAGTACTCAGGAAGGCTTAAGGAACTAAACTGAGTATCACTCATCCACTCATTCATGCACTGAATTGACTATTACTCTAACATTCATTTATACACTTAGAATGTTTACTGTTTAAGCATCTACCATAGATGCAAGTCACTATCATTCATTCGTCTACTGCGCATAGGAAAGTACTTAAGCAATATCTTAACACTTGAACAAATAACTGATTCACTGCTTTCAGACGCAAATCTAAGTATTAACCATTCATCTATTCATGTAGACTTAACATATCATCTCCATACTCTCCTGATGGAAAATGCATACAAAAGTCTTCACATAACAGAATGCAAGGAAATACTCATATATTCATCTACAGAAAACAGATAAATGCAATCATACACAACAACGTTCCACTCAATCACACAACACAATATTTAACGTGGTTCACTCCCCCAGGTGGGAAGGTACGTCCACAAGAACTGTTGTTATATATATATCTTTAATGGGAAGGGGACAACCGCTCTTGGTCTGCGCACTCAGCTGTAGACTCGCTCTTCTCTCTCAGCTAGGTCTCTGCGCACATAGCTGTAGAGCCGTTAAAATTGCTTCTTCTTCAGAAAAGATATTACAATATATCAACAACAAAGAGCAATGAGAGAACCCTCTGAGAACCCCAAAACGGACAACAAAAAGTAACAACAACAACAAAAACCACTACCCTTACAAAAATGTCTTCTTTTATAGACCATGCCCGAAGGTCATGTCTTTACAATGTTGAAGGCTGAAACCCTTAGGGTTTCCAAAACTGCTACGATTTCTTCTAAACTGTCCTGCTGGCCTCTAGTAGCGAGTGTGTTGTCGTGGCAATCCCCCATGCCTTTGTTCTGTTGCTTTCAGCCTTCCTGTTGTGCGCACACCAACAGGTCATCTTCATCAAGCCGCCCTTCCACTAACGGAATCGTACAACTGGATTAGCTCCCAGTCGCTTCCTCTACAGACCATTCATCCTCTTAACGGCCTCATACAACTAGCTCAGCCTCCAGTCACTTTCTCAGCATCATTCTCCACTTAACGGTCTCATACCACTAAGCACAGCCAGCTGTCGCTTTCCCTGATTCGTTCTTCGCCTAACAATCTCGTACAACTGGCCACCTTCCTGATATGCTCATTCCCGCAGCTGGGCATCCTGGAGCATCATTGCCAAAATTAGACCACCGTTGGTCTATCCGGTACCTGTACCTACCCTTCATCCAGCATTTCGCTTTGCTGGCTCCACATGGCCTGATCACTTCGCAGCACTGCTTCCTCACAGCGCTGATCTTCGCAGTACTGCCAAAATTTGGTTGTTGCGCACAACTTCGCAGCATCCCCCATACTTGTACAAAATTATATCTTTTGTTGAGCTATGCTCAAATCCGCAGCTCAACCTCCTTGTGTTATCCAAAATTTCCCCAACTTGGGCCAGGCCCAACATGCCCCCAACACTTACATGTGGCTCGTCCCCGAGCCACCTTCTGCTTTGGCCTTCTGGATCTGCTCCACAACCTGTGGAGCTAGCTTGGCTACAAACTTATTGTAAGTGTCGATCAATTGTTCCACTGCTTCCTTGGTGTCTTGCTCGACTTGCTTTACTGTATCAAGTAGTGCCAGAGTTATCTCTTCTCCAATCTGTCCTTGTACCTACTCCTGGTTGTCATGCAGATCTTTCAGCTTGTCTTCGATCTGCTAAGATACTACTGTGGAATCCTCCAGGAGTTGCTACAACTGATTATCCATCTCAGTCTCTTTTTCTCTTACCGCTTGGACCTCCTTCTTCAATCTTGAGATATCCTTATACCTCAGCAGCCTATCTCTGGGTGGCAGAGACTTGACCTCTGCATCCAATTGTTCCAGCGTGGTCTGCTTTTATTTTACCGTGGTCTTTACCTGCAGTAGCCCTTGATCCTCTTCAAGGGTAGTGAATGCCTTTGAAACCTTCTCCAACAAATCTTGGCACTTAGCCATCTCACTGGTTATGTTCTGTGCTGTGGCGCTAACTGCTTTCTCTCTTAACTGCTGCTCAGTTAATGGTGTCTGCGTATTGAGCTTTTCCTTCAAGGCAGTAAGATCAGCCTCATGAAGAATCTCTTTATCTTGTAATTCCATCTACAAATATTTCACCCTTTCCCCGATCCTCATAATGGTGTCCGCAGGATCGTCCTGGAGTTCTAAATATTCAATATCTTTTGTGACATCAGTAATGGTGTTCTCCAATCGTAGCTGACGGTCCTGTTCATCATAAAATTGTATCTGTGTGCGGGACAGAGAGTCCTCGAGCTTCCTGTTTGTAGCTTGTAGCTCCACCTGCGACTTCATGGAATCTACTGTTCTTTCATGCATCTCATCGACGATCTGCATGTGCAGAAAGTGTAATCCAGGCAAAGGAATATTGGCCAGGTTGAGCTCTACCCGCTCGACAGCCTTTGTGTCCAGAACGGTATGTTCTGACATTGGTAATGAAATGGCCAATGGGTCCAGGTGAACAACTCTGGTCTTTGAAGGAAGTGTTATGGCTAGCTATGGCAGTGTCTGCTACAAGGTTCCTACCGACCTCCCTTCAGCTCCTACATCGTGCAGCAAGGGTAGGCTCTTTTGGACATCGTCCATCTTTTTCATAAGCCCTTGTAGTGCGAGCCTAGTCCTTTGTAGGTCATCCTATATGACCTTGTCCTTCTTGTCTTTTTCTATCATTAGCTCCTCCATCTACTCTGAAACCTTTGCTGCAATCATGTCGAAGTCTTCTTCATTCAGCACTGTCTCACATTGACTCTTTATTGCTTTCATCTTCTTCCGTGCCTTTGGCTTCTGCGGGGTTTCAGGTTCTTTCCTCTTTCCTTTTTCTTCAACAATAGGGCATGACAGCGGGATTGGTTCATCTTATTCTAAATCAGTTTTGACATCTATGAATTTGACACAGAACTCAACTAGCCAGTCCCTCATGAGGATGTCAATGTATTCCTCATACATATGGTAATTACCCGCATACCATTCTGGATTCTTCATCCTTGCTTTGGGTGAAATAAAAATACATCACATGTCTGCCATAAAATCAATAACACAAATGTACTTCGACATTACCTACTTTGTAATGCACGATGTATGGGTGATAGCCTGACGCAGTTGGGTGTAATACTGATAGAATACTTTAGCTGTCGCGTGCTTCCGCTCTGCTTTCTCATTTGCCCAAAGGTTGGCATAGCAGAATCCTCTAGGATCATTGCTTTCTGTAATTACACCAACATATTTTTCCAGTTTCTTCCATCCTACGAATGCAATGAGGATAATCAACCACGTGAAGTGGAATTGACCTCCATTCTCCTGGGTATCATTGAGTTCTTCCAGGACCTCATTTAGAAGGTACTGACACCAATTGAATTGGGTCCCTTCAGCCGCTATGGCACCGAGTAGTATTATTCCCGTAGGAACCTCTGGAGGCCTGGCTGTTCTTAGGATTTTTCCTGTGAGCAACTGTGTGACAAATTTTGTCGCTTGATCTTCGATTTATTCTGTTGGAAACCCTCTTTTTCCTTTCACCAATGCATGGCTTTTCTTCATCTTCGCGATAATGTCTTTTTCTTTACTCTTCCCTTGGAAGAACTGCTTGGGATCCTTGTCGCGCTCGCTTAGTCCTGTGGCGCAGTGGATTAAGTCAATGTTCACATCAACATTTTTGTCTAGCCATAGGTATCCCTGATGGATTCACGCCATCAAAGTGCGAACCACTGCATTAAGTTCTGGTGAACGATCAAAATGAGGTAGTCAGAGCAGGTTCAACAATCCGTACTCCACTACCAGCATCACCCATCTTTCGACGACCAAGTTAAATATGCCCTTAGCATCTTTCTTCCAGCACATGTACTGGTCAAGCTGGAAATGTGGGTACTTGGGATCGTGGGGTTCTTCCTTCTGTAGGCCTAAGAGGTCATAGTCTTCCCATTTACACTCCGGGATCTTTCCTAGTAGGTTCTGGGCAACCTCTAGGTGCTTTGAAATTGGCAACAAGGGGATTTCATAACGGGCACTCTTGACCAGTTTAAAGACTGGGGCATCCAGCTCCCATGGTGATATGTACTCCGGTGTCAACTGCAAGGGTTCCTTGTGAAAGACCGGCGATCTTGGCGCCGTCTGGCCCATATTGGGAGTCTTGCTTCATGGTGCAACTGTGTCTTTCCCTTTGTCCTGCATGGCTGGATTATGTCGAGGTGATCTTCTAGAGGCTTGACTGGGTTCAAGTACAACCTTCCTGGAAGGGGTTTTCATTAACTCTGTAATCCCCTCGTGCTGAAATACTTGGATCGCTTCTTGAAGTGTAAGCTCTTCTTCTTTGTCTAGTGATTTGGACATTCACTGGCAAGAGTAGGCAACTGTTTCTGAGATATGACTAAGGATTGCTAACACAAGAGTGAAAACATGAAAATTCTAAGTGTCTGGTAATGCCCGCGAGTCCTTATGCGGTGTTATTTATAGGCGCAGTTGAGTCCCCCCCCGCACCATCCAACGTCTAGATGAGCATCTAATGTGGTGTCCGTTGGCCAATTTGAGCAAATCCTTCAGTCCCTTCCGTCACCAGCGTGTTCAGAACGATTATCTTTTCGTTAAATTCTCAAGCGAGTGCTTGCAACGGTCACCTAATGGCTATATTTTTCTCAAAAGCAGGGTAACGACTATTTTTCTGAGTACCACGCCGAGTTGTGCGGCAGTCCATCTCTGATCCTATGCAGTTACTTCGCAGCTCCCTTTTTCTTTCCTTTCTTCCTTTTTTTTTCTCTTCTCCGCACAACTTCAATAGTGTTGCACGGTACATACATTGTTCTACTTATCGTACATGTACAGACTCCTTTATATTTCCAGTGTCCAATTGCAACTGTACTTGACACTTAGAAATTTCTCCCTCTATTTGTCATTCAGGATTCTGCGAAGCAGGGCTATCATGGTATAGCTTTAGCCTGCTTCCATTTATCAAAATTGGTAGGGTATTGCTAGCTAAATTGGCTAACTAGACTGCACCAGTGTTAGTAACATGTATCACAGTATATGGACCAAGCCAATGCATCTTAAATTTACCAGGAAACTTCATGAATTTTCTATCATACAGGAGGACTAGGTCACCTACCTGAAAGCACTTGTTCTTTATATGGCAATTATGCCATGCTTTCTCGCGGTCTTTCTGGACTTGTTGGTGGAATCCGACGATGACGCGATCTTCCTCCAACCCAACTAGGTGTAGCAACCTTTCTTCTAGTGCTGCAGGATCTGCCATCCCTGTGAATGCAATGATTCTTAAGCTGGGGACAATGTACTACATTGGCATTATAGCTTCTTGTCCGTAGCCCAACCAAAAGGGTGTGTGGCCCGTCAATTTCTTGCAAGTGGTCCTGTATGCCCATAACATAGATGAGATGCGTAGGTCCCAATCATCTCTATTCATGTTGCAAACTTTAGTCAGTGCATTCTCGAGTATTTTATTGAAAGCATCAACGGTGCCATTTGCCTACGGGTGATATGGTGTACTGCGCTGATGATGGATATGGAATTCCTCTGTGAGAGCTTCAATAGTCTTGTTTAAAAAGTGAGTGCCTTGATCACTCATCAAAATATTTGGGCACCCGAATCTTGACAATATTTCTTCAAAAATGAACTACGCGACAGTGCCTGCGCTACAGTCCTTCACTGGTTTTGCTTCTACCCATCTGGTGAGGTAGTCAGTAGCAGTAATGATATACCTTGCACCAGTTCTTTTCCCTGGTGGGTTTATAGGTCCCACAAAATCAATGGCCCATTTTTCAAATGCCTGCAAGGTCAACTACGGATTCAATGGCATCTCATCCCTGTGCGACGATTTTCCTGTCCTCTGACAGACATCGCAGTTTCGGCAGTGTTCTTTAGAGTCTTTATGGATCGTAGGCCACCATAGCCTTGCGCATAGTATCTTCTGCGCAGTAGCCCTTCCTGCATAATGTCCTCCTACGATCCCTGAGTGCCTATCTGCTAAGATGAAGGGTCTCTCATGGTCTAGTACACATCTGCACAAGACTTCATCCGGTCCGAGTTTGTATAACTGACCTACAATAATAGTGAATTCTGCGGCCCGCACTACCAGCTGCTTCTTCTGCTAGACGGAGAACTCCTGCGGTGCCAACCTTGTTGTTAAGAACTCGATGATTTCCTTATAATAATCATCGACAACCTGTATAGAAAATAACTGTGCATCAGGCAGACTGTCTTCAATGTTCATCGGCTCTTCTCCTGACTCAATCCTAGAGAGATAGTCAGGTCCCAAGTTCAACCTGTCGGGCTTAACAACAATCTCAAAATCATACTCCTGGAATAGCAACAACCATCTGCATATGCTCCCCCCTAACACTGGCTTATTGACCAAGTATTTCAATGCAGAATGGTCAGTAAACATAAGGAAGTGCGCACCAAGTAAATAGTGTCTAAATTTTTGCAGTGCATATACCATCGCAAGGCCTTCCCTCTCAGTAGTAGTGTAATTTTTCTCCGCTGTCGAGATATTTCTACTTGAAAATGCAATGGGATGGTCAATACATCCTTCTCCTGGTCGAGCTAATACAATTCCCAGGGCAATGCATGATGCATCAACATGAACATGAAATGGCTTTGTCCAGTTTGGGAAGACTAGGATCGGTGCAGTAACCATCTTTTCTTTAAGTGTGTCAAAACCTTGTTCACATTCCGCGTTCATTTTCTTATCCTAAACGACCATGGGACTAATCCACTCAGATTCCTCGATAGGTTCAATGATTCCTGCTTCTAGCATCTTATCCAGCTTTGCGCGGACTCTTTCTTTATACCATGGGTTCAATCTGTATGGCCTCTGCTTCACAGGCTTGGCGCCTGGCTTCAAGGGGATCTTCATGACTCCTAGGTCTCCCAAAATTCCTTTCATTTCTGTAAATTTTGTCAGAAATGGCTCCTGATACTCATGTAAAGTGTCTGCGATCTCTGCAATAGTCTGATTGTCCCAATAGTCTCCAATTGATGCTAATTTCGGCTCTTTACTTGTGCCAATATTCACCTTCTGTGTCTTTACCGGTCCGCTCATATCTGGGATTTCCAACGGAGATCCTTCGACATCGTGCGCACCCTCTAACTTTGGTATGTTTATGTTGCGTGGATCATCGTCATCGTCTTCCTTGCTATCCTCATCTTCTTCAGCTACATTATAACACTCTATGGGATGTTCTTCATGTTCCTTCCATTCCGAGTGTAGGTTCGCAGGAACGGTATCTGCCTCGAAGAATTCTTCCCATGTTGTATCTTTGCGAAGACAGTCTCCCCTGAATATGTGTTCCTTAATTATCTGTATTGCCTCACAGATTAGCGGATTCTCATCCTCGAAGCTGAATTCCCTCTGGAAGTTGGCAGTCAACATCTCCCAATCAGTGGTTTCCCTGCGCAACTCCAGGTCTAGGTACCATTTCTTTGGAATGTCATCCTCCAGGGTATGCACAAACAAGTGCACCCATTCTTCATGTGGCCTTTCCAGCCATGCCTGTGAACAAACTTCAATGTGCTGACTAGGATCTGTCTGTCCATTAAACTTCTCAAAGGGTAAAGGTAACCCTGTCGAAAAACCGAATCTGCATCTTAATCCTACATTGATCCCAAGTGGTCAATGTCTGCTTGTGCACAGCCCACCATCTAGCTGGTGTGTCATGCAGTGCCATATCCAATGCGGGTAACCTATGCTCATCTGGAACTGCTGCAGTATATTCTTGGATGAAAGTGTAAACATTAGCAGAACCATCATATGTGGGAATAGGACTTACCTTCTTTCCGATCCAGTGTAATGATTTCGTAACTTGCGCGCACCTTCTTGCTGATACTTCATGCATGTAGCTTTGCCAATTTTCCAGTCCTGCCTCCGAGTCAGAGACGCAGGAGCTATCACATCTCCAGCTAAGTGTACCGTCCGCAGTAGGGTTAATGTAATCTTCCTGGTTCGCTGTGAGTTGGTATAATTGGTCCAAGTCTTGAGCCTTGGATTCCTCTTGAATTGGCACGCTGTATCTGTCACCATCTGCAGGATCCAATGGTGCGATGACCCTAAGATGCTTTCCTTCAAATATCATCTTCTTTGTCTTTAGTTTTATGATAGCCAAGTTATCAATAGCCCAGTCAATTCCTAGCAGTGTAGGAAAGGGATGACTATCATCCACAATCTCGATAACTTCAAAGTCTGCATGACTTTGGACTCCATCGATGTCGACCACCACATCAGCTAACCAGCCAAAAGGTATGACTTTCTCCTGGTTTTCCATTCTCAACTGGATAGGTGACCATGACAACTTTGGTCAACCCATCTGCTGCCATGTCTGCTTAGTTAAGACATTCACTTCGGATCCCAGATCAAGGATGACTTCATCCATTTCAAAATCTACTATCTGCGTGGTAAGCCTCATTTCTCGGCCTGTTCTTTTATGTTTCCTTATGTGATGTACTGCGCTATCAGAAGTTTTTGTTCCTATCTGTGGTTCATATTGGTTTATGAGCTTCTGTAGCTCTACTATGGCATTTTCACTTTTTAGTAACTTCATGCAGCTTCGCAGGAACTGCACAACGGAAGTGCTGACATCCGTTGCAGTGCTTGTTTTATCATAAGCGGCTGGCATGTCTTCAACATGCGGTGTTTCACTGCGCAACGGGATCCTCTGTGACTTTGCTTCTTGTTCTCTGAAGGTATCTCGCGCATCGATGAAGACCTCCTTGTTCTTTTGTAGGTCGAGAGCAGGTATCTTTCCCGAAGCTTTCCTTATCCATAATGTCTCAAGAGGGGTCTACTTTGTGTGAGCCTCCCCTGACATGGAAGCTTTTTCTCCCCTATTGCGGCCTATCTCAGCACCACTGTGGGTGACCACATTGATGCTCGGGTCCACTAGTCTGTTCTTTGCTGCTATCCACTGGATGTTTGGTGTCTCCATTTGTCTTCTTTTTTTCATTTCCACCTCTAGCACAGGGTAGTCTTCAATAACATGCTCGAATGATTTGCAATAGTTGCATGTAGTGCATGGGTTAACACAATCTCTAGATATGTGACTTGGCTGACCACAATTGTAACAAATGACCTGGTCGCGGCCTCTTCCCTGCGCTAGGCCAACATTTCTTCCTCTGTCGCGGTATCCACCACCATGACCTCTGTATCCTGCTTGGTCATATTGCACATTTTCTTGTTTTGGATGGTTTTCTTCTTGTACGCGGTACAAGCCAATGCCTCTCATTGAGTCCATATCTCATTTTCTCTCATTTATTATCTCATATGCGTGGCAACTGGATTCATCTTGTCCAACTAATTTACAGAAAGTACAGTATAAATTTTTAGGTGTTTTCACATATTTCTGTATGAGATAGCAGTCTTCAGGTCTATGTCCTATGGTTCTACAAATTTCACACCATGGGGCCTGATTTTGATTTATCGGGTTGGGCACACCGCTGTTAAGATAATCGCGGAATAACGGACAATGCTCCTAGTCATGGCCTTCTCCTTTACAACTTGTACACCAGACCTCATCTCTAGGTTCATACCTTTGTTCTTTGCCATTTTTCATGCTTTGCAGCTCTAGTGTCAAGGTGGTTAGTTGGTTTTTGATCTGAGACATCCCAGAACTAGTCTCACCAATCGGTGAAGCCTCTAGCTTCATTGCAATCTCCAAGGCCTCTGCCTGCGACGCAACCTTCTACAGCATCAGTGGTAATCTGATGTGGGGCAACAGTGCAGCAATGAACCATTCCTTGTGTTGTTCTAGAGCTATTACAAAGCTCACTTGGTCCAAAAGCGTCTTAAACTTCTGATCAAACTCCCAGACCATTTCAGTCGATTTCTGCTTTATTTCTTTCAACCCGGTTATACACTGAGATTCAGATTTGGGTTTCTTAAACTCTGCCACAAGTGCATCTTTAATTTTCACGAGGGTTCTCGACTGTGTCTGAGAGAACTTCATAAACCAATGTAAAGCTCTGTCTCTGAAGGTGGTGATGAGCTCTGCTCTCTTCATGACATCATCCTGGATTTGTCCTACACTCCATACAGCTTCGCAAAGGAACCAATGTTGGTCAGGGTCTTCTAGACCAGTTCCTTTGAAGATCGATAGCTTCATATCAGTGTTTTCCATTGTCCTATTAGGTGGTGTAGCGCCTGAATTAGTGCGCGGCTGCTGTAAATGGCTTTGTGTAGTGAAAACAAATGGGCTTATCAGGGTAGATGTACTGGGATGAGTATTATGCGGGGTGGGCTGCGTAGCGGGTGGGTTCTGGGATAAGGGTGGCGCGGTCTCTACAGCCGGTGGGTTCTGAGGGGTAAATGGTGGCGCGGCTTCGTTGTCAAGGTCACAAGAAATCTCGGTATCTATGTGTCCAGGGCCTCCAAGATTCTTAGTAAATTTATATCTCTTCCCACTTCTAAGATTATGGGTGTCTTCATTAGAATCACTATATTTACTGTTTACCATGACAAACTTGAGAATATTACTGCATTCTTAAAACACCTTTCTCAACTAACAACATCTTAATGTATAGACTAAGATTGTTCAGGTACTTACCTTGGAATCCTTCGAAAAAATATGCTTCTGCTTGGCTGTAGGATTTGAGTGTGTCTACAGCAAATTTTGTTACGAAGCCTTCTAGCATATGATCGACCCAAAAGTCAACTACACGTGTTAATGGGTTGTCTATCGCTTTGAGCTACACTGTGAGCTCGGGAGTCCACTCTGTAGGAACTCCTCCCTGAAAATAGGTTTTCTTTTCTACGAGCCATGTGATCCACTCATGCAAGTCGTTTGGAAATGATGCCCAGAAAATCTCATGAATATCTTTCCACAAATATCTATTCAACCACTGTTTGTCAGATAGACGTGGATGTCTATTCTCTTTCCTTGCAAAGTCTCTTACGGTGTTGTCACACCAAGCTTGGATCTCTGTCTTTTCAGGATACCATTTTTCAGAGCCTTCCGGGAACTGATATTCTTTGTCACACATCACGATTGCAACTCATCACGGATTCTAGCATGGCAATGGAACCATTTGTTGGGTTGACTGATGCTGACCCAGAGGTTTTCAATAAGACCCAGGTTCTTCGCGGTTTCCCTTTGACCAACAAAACCCCTTTGCACCGTCCCTTTCGGCCACAACCTGCGAGCAGGTTGAGTTCTCACCCGAGGTGTATCTATGGGGTACTATAGAATCAGGTTTCCACAGTATGTGATGAGTTGTTTGGATGGACGTACTGCACAGCACGGCAGGGGGCATGCGCTGCGAGGCCAGACTGCACAGCGATGGACAACGCCGCGGTTTGAACCACTAAGTCCTTCTACCATGGGACTTCCACTGAGAATGCGAATAATCCAGTTCAACTTTATACTTAAAGTACTCGGGAAGGCTTAAGTCACTGAACTGAGCATCACTCATCCACTAATTCATGAACTGAATTGACTATTACTCTAACATTCGTTTATACACTTAGAATGTTTACTATTTAAGCATCTACCACAGATGCAAGTCACTATCATTCATTCGTCTGCTACACATAGGAAAGTACTTAAGAAATCTCTTAACACTTAAACAAATAACTGATTCACTGCTTTCAGATGCAAAGCTAAGTATTAACCATTCATCCATTCATGCAGACTTAACATATCATCTCCATACTCTCCTGATGGCAAATGCATACAAAAGTATTCACATAATAGAATGCAAGGAAATATTTAGATATTCATCTACAAAAAACAAATAAATGCAATCATACACAACAACATTCCACTCAATCACACAACACAATATTTAACGTGGTTCACTCCCCCGGGTGGGAAGCTACGTCCACAAGAACGGTTGTTACATATATATCTTTCATGGGAAGGGGACAACCACTCTTGGTCTGTGCACTCAGCTGCAAACTCTCTCTTCTCTCTCAGCTAGGTTTCTGCGCACACAGCTGCAGAGCCGTTACAATTGCTTCTTCTTCAGAAAAGATCTTACAATAGATCAACAATAAAGAGTAATGAGAGAACCCTCTAAGAACCCCAAAAACGACAACAAAAAGTAACAACAACAACAACAACCCCTTCCCTTACAAAAATGTCTTATTTTATAGACCATGCTTGAAGGTCATGTCTTTACAATACTGAAGACCAAAACCCTTAAGGTTTCCAAAACTGCTACGGTTTCTTCTAAACCATCCTACTGGCCTCTGGTAGGGAGTGTACTGTCGTGGCATCCCTCCACGCCTTTGTTCTGTCACGTTCGGCCTTCCTGTTGTGCGCACACCAACAGGTCATCTTCATCGAGCCGCCCTTCCACTAACGGACTCATACAACTGGCTCAACTCCCAGTCGCTTCCTCTACAGACTGTTCATCCTCTTAATGGCCTCATACAACTGGCTCAGCCTCCAGTCCCTTTCTCAGTGCCGTTCTCCACTTAACGGTCTCGTACCACTAAGCCCGCCCAACTGTCGCTTTCCCTAAGTTGTTCTTTGCCTAACGATCTCGTAAAATTGGTTTCCTTCCTGATATGATCATGCCTGCATCTCGACATCCTGGATCATCTTTGCCAAAATTAGACCACCGTTGGTCTATCTGGTACCTGTACCTTCCCTTTGTCCAGCATTTCGCTTTTCCAGCTCCACGTGGCCTGATCACTTCACAGCACTGCTTCCTCGCAGCGTTGATCTTCACGGTACTACCAAAATTTGGTTGTTGCGCACAACTTCACAACATCCCCCATACTTGTACAAAATTATATCTGTTGTTGAACTGCGCTCAACTCCATAGCTCAAACTCCTTGTGTTATCCAAAATTGCCCCAACTTGGGCCAGGCCCAACAAGAATTGTCAGTGGCATCCCTACTATAAGTAATAGTGATGAAGACAAGTCAAATTTAGAGATGGACGATCTACCAAGGGAATTTCAAGATATATTGTAAGAGTACAAAGACCTTTGCCCAAAAGAATTTATGCTTTAATATCCTCCAGAGAAGGATTTCTCATCAAATTGATTTAATTCCAGACTTCACTACCAAACAAAGTTGCCAACTGCACATCTCCTATGGAAGATGAATAAATAATAAGACAAGTGAAAGACATCTTGGAAAAAATTCCCATTGGAGAGATTGTTACACCATGTGCCACACCAGTGCTCCCAGCTCCAAAGAAAGATAGGAACTGGCATGTGTGTTTCAATTCAAGAGCACTTAATAAAATCATTTTCAAAAAAATCGCTTCCATGTACCTTGCATGGATGGTTTCATAAATGGACTTCAAGGATCACATCTCTTCTCCAAGGTTGATTTATAAGGTAGTTACCACCAAATTTGAATAGACAGAATGAATGGAAGATAGGGTTTTGTACCAAGAAAATCCTATATGAATGGTTAGTGATGCCATTTGATCTTTGTCAATACACACAATACCTTCATATAGCTCAAGAATGAGATATTGCATCCATTTGTTGGAAAATTTATTATTGTTTGTTTGGTTGATATTATTTTTTTACAGTAAGACTCAGAAGGAACATTTGATGCATTTATGAACTTTGCTTCAAAATTGTGAGCAATCATATTTATAAATTTAGAGAAAAGCATGTTTTTCCAACACAATTATGGAATGCCAACTCCTGACGGAGTAAGAGAGGTATGATATTTTCATGGACTTCTAAACTTTTATCAGAAGTCCATCCAAAATTTTAGGAAGATTGAAAGTGAAAAACCTATGACTTCTTTGATAAAGGCAAATGAGAATTTTGTCGACCAAGGTGGCAAAAGCTAGTCTTCAAACTTGCAAGAGATGTCTAGCAGAGGCTCCAAGTTCAACCCAGCTAAATTTTAACACAGCTTTTGAGGTTGGATGGGATGCATTAAGTCTGATTCTTGGAGTTATGCCTAGTAAGAAAGGTCATCCCATAGCATACCACAATGAAAAGTTTAATGAATGTAGGAAATAGTCTTGCACTAATGATGAAGAATCATATGCACTCATACGAACTCTATCATGGGAGGCTTCACTTGATGCCTAAGGAGTTCATACTTTATGCTGATGGACCATCAATATTTCAAGTATTTACAAACGTAGGATAAGTTCAATGCTTGTCACACAAATGGCTAATTTTTTTGAAATCTTCACTTTCATGATCAAGCACAAGGAAAACAAAACTAATGTACTAATAGATGTACTTAGCTAATGGAGGACATTGTTGATAACTACCATGAGGTGGCTGGATGTAAAATCTTGAAGGATGCTTATCAGGATAATCCAAACTTTGGAGTAGCTAATGGGAGTTGCAAAGAACTATGGGGTACCTGCTTAGACTATAATTTATACAACATCTTTTTACTTCATGGACTCAATTATGCTTTCTTAAAGCCACCATGAGGAGACACTTATAAATGAAGCACATGCAGAAGGTCTTAGTGGTGGACAGGTTAAAACTTAAAACCCTTACACAGTTGGAACAACATTATTAAATTTTAATGACCAAGAATGGTTAAAGAGATACTACAGTATGTAGACAGATGTCACATTTCTCAAGTTTTGAAGGGTGAGCAAAAAAGAGTAGCAAATAACAATGTTTGCCAATTCCTGATAAACCGTGGAAACACATAAGCCTAAACTTTGTGTATGGGTTACAATGAAGTGAAAAAAAGGCTATATGTGTGCTTGTTGTTGATCACTTCTCTTAGATAGTGTATTGTATACCTTGTAACAACATGAAGATGCATCCCCATAGTCCTACACTTTTCTTCAAAAAGATGATTCAGTTATATGGATTCCCTCTATGATCTCCGATAGGGACTCCCAATTCTTGACCATTTTTTGGCAAACAGTAAGGAAGATGTTGGATACATGACTTCAACAACCAAGGAGCATGCTCTAGCTTCTCTGAATATGGCTAAGCAAGGACACCCAAATTCATATAAGTTGGGTTGGGTGTATGATGCAGATAAGATGTATGTATCTCATCGGTGCATGATCACTTTCAAATTTTCAATTTGGAGTAGTATCTAAATGAAATGTGGAGTGATATTCTCCCCATTATCGTTTGTCATATCTAATGGGAAGGCCATGGATGATGGAAGTATGATCAAAAGTATTATACATGAGAGAAAAATTAATACCTATTCATCGCAGAAATATGGCAAGGGGAACAAGCCTCTTTCATACCCTTTAGCACACACTTTCACGGCGCTTATTAGAGAATCTAAATAATGTTATTTTCTTTTTGCAAAAAAAAAAAAAAAACTAGTTGAATTTGCTTTATAGAATTGTCAATGGCATCCCTACTATAAGTAATAGTGATGAAGACAAGTCAAATTTAGAGAAGGAATATCTACCAAAGGAATTTCAAGATATATTGTAAGAGTACAAAGACCTTTGCCCAAAATAATTTATGCTTTAATATCCCCTAGAGAAGGATTTCTCATCAAATTGATTTAATTCCAGAATTCACTACCAAACAAAGTTGCCAACTGCACATCTCCTATGGAAGATGAATAAATAACAAGACAAGTGAAAGACTTCTTGGAAAAGTTCCCATTGGAGAGATTGTTACACCATGTGCCACACCAGTGCTCCCAGCTCCAAAGAAAGATTGGAAATGGCATGTGTGTTTCAATTCAAGAGCACTTAATAAAATCATTTTCAAAAAAATCACTTCCATGTACCTTGCATGGATGGTTTCATAAATGGACTTCAAGGATCATAGCTCTTCTCCAAGGTTGATTTATAAGGTAGTTACCACCAAATTTGAATAGACGGAATGAATGGAAGATAGGGTTTTGTACCAAGAAAATCCTATATGAATGGTTAGTGATGCCATTTGATATTTGTCAATACACATAGTACCTTCATATAGCTCAAGAATGAGATATCGCATCCGTTTGTTGGAAAATTTATGATTGTTTATTTGGTTGATATTATTTTTTTACAGTAAGACTCAGAAGGAACATTTGATGCATTTATGAACTTTGCTTCAAAATTGTGAGGAATCATATTTATAAATTTAGAGAAAGCATGCTTTTCCAACACAATTATGGAATGCCAACTCCAGACGGAGTAAGAGAGGTATGATATTTTCATGGATTTCTAAACTTTTATCAGAAGTCCATCCAAAATTTTAGGAAGATTGAAAGTGAAAAACCTATGACTTCTTTGATAAAGGAAAATGAGAATTTTGTTGACCAAGGTAGAAAAAGCTAGTCTTCAAACTTGCAAGAGATGTTTAGCAAAGGCTCCAAGTTCAACTCAGCTAAATTTTAACTGCGTTTTTGAGGTTGGATGGGATGCATTAAGTCTGATTCTTGGTGTTATGCCTAGTAAGAAAGGTCATCCCATAGCATACCACAATGAAAATTTTAATGAAGCTAGGAAACAGTCTTGCACTAATGACCAAGAATCATATGCACTCATACGAACTCTGTCATGGGAGACATCACTTGATGCCTAAGGAGTTCATACATTATGCTGATGGACCATCAAGATTTCAAGTATTTACAAACGTAGGATAAGTTCAATGCTTGTCACACAAATGGCTAATTTTTTTGAAATCTTCACTTTCATGATCAAGCACAAGGAAAACAAAACTAATGTACTAGTAGATGTACTTAGCTGATGGAGGACATTGTTGATAACTACCATGAGGTTGGATTTAAAATCTTTAAGGATTCTTATGAGGATAATCCAGACTTTGGAGTAGCTAATGGGATTTGCAAAGAACTATGGGGTACCTGCTTAGACTATAAGTTATACAGCACAATTTTACTTCATGGACGCAATTATGCTTTTTTAAAGCCACCATGAGGAGACACTTATAAATGAAGCACATGCAGAAGGTCTTGGTGGTGGATAGGTTAAAAATTTAAAACACTTAGACAATTGGAACAACATTATTAAATTTTAATGACCAAGAATAGTTAAAAAGATACTACAGTATGTAGACAGATGTCACATTTGTCAAGTTTTGAACGGTGAGCAAAAAAGAGTAGCAAATAACAATCTTTGCCAGTTCCTGATAACCCGTGGCAACACATAAGCCTGAACTTTGTGTATGGGTTACAGTGAAGCGAAAAAAAGGCTATATGTGTGCTTGTTGTTGATCACTTCTCTTAGATAGTGTATTGTATACCTTGTAAAAACATGAAGATGCCTCCCACAGTCCTGCACTTTTCTTCAAAAATATGATTCAGTTATATGGATTGCCTCTATGATCTCCGACAGGGACTCCAAATTATTGACCAATTTTTGGCAAACAGTAAGGAAGATGTTGGCTACGTGACTTCAACAACCAATGAGCATGCTCTAGCTTCTCTGAATATGGCTAAGCAAGGACACCCAAATTCATATAAGCAGGGTTGGGTGTACGATGCAGATAAGATGTATGTATCTCATTGGTGCCTGATCACTTTCAAAATTTGAATTTAGAGTAGTATCTAAATGAAATGTGGAGTGATATTCTCCCCATGATCATTTGTCATATCTAATGGGAAGGCCATGCATGATGGAAGTATGATCAAAAGTATTATACATGACAGAAAAATTAATACCTATTCACAGCAGAAATATGGCAAGGGGAACAAGCCTCTTTCATACCCTTTAGCACGCACTTTCACAGTGCTTATTAGAGAATCTAAATAAAGCTATTTTCTTTTTGCAAAAAAAAAAAACTAGTTGAATTTGTTTTATAGAATTGTTAGTGGCATCCCTACTATAAGTAATAGTGATGAAGGCAAGTCAAATTTAGAGAAGGAAGATATACCAAGGGAATTTCAAGATATATTGTAAGAGTACAAAGACCTTTTCCCAAAAGAATTTATGCTTTAATATCCTCCAGAGAAGGATTTCTCATCAAGTTGATTTAATTCCAGACTTCACTACCAAACAAAGTTGCCAACTGCACATATCCTATGGAAGATGAATAAATAACAAGACAGGTGAAAGACTTCTTGGAAAAAGTTTCCATTGGAGAGATTGTTACACCATGTGCCACACCAGTGCTCCCAGCTCCAAAGAAAGATAGGAAATGGCATGTGTATTTCAATTCAAGAGCACTTAATAAAATCATTTTCAAAAAAATCACTTCCATGTACCTTGCATGGATGGTTTCATAAATGGATTTCAAGGATCATAGCTCTTCTCCAAGGTTGATTTAAAAGGTAGTTACCACCAAATTTGAATAGACAGAATGAATGGAAGATAGGGTTTTGTACCAAGAAAATCCTATATGAATGGTTAGTGATGCCATTTGATATTTGTCAATACACACAGTACCTTCATATAGCTCAAGAATGAGATATCGCATCCATTTGTTGGAAAATTTATTATTGTTTATTTGGTTGATATTATTTTTTTACAGTAAGACTCAGAAGGAACATTTGATGCATTTATGAACTTTGCTTCAAAATTGCGAGCAATAATATTTATAAATTTAGAGAAAAGCATGTTTTTCAAACACAATTATGGATTTCCAATTCCAGACGGAGTAAGAGAGGTATGATATTTTCATGGACTTCTAAACTTTTATCAGAAGTCCATCCAAAATTTTAGGAAGATTGAAAGTGAAAAACCTATGACTTCTTTGATGAAGGAAAATGAGAATTTTGTTGACCAAGGTAGCAAAAACTAGTTTTCAAACTTGCAAGAGATGTCTAGCAGAGGCTCCAAGTTCAACCCAGCTAAATTTTAACAGAGTTTTTGAAGTTGGATGGGATGCATTAAGTCTGATTCTTGGAGTTATACCTAGTTAGAAAGGTCATCCCATAGCATACCACAATAAAAAGTTTGATGAATCTAGGAAACAGTCTTACACTAATGACCAAGAATCATATGCACTCATATGAACTCTGTCATGGGAGACATCACTTGATGCCTAAGGAGTTCATACTTTATGCTGATGGACCATCAAGATTTCAAGTATTTATGATGTAGGATAAGTTCAATGCTTGTCACACAAATGGCTAATTTTTTTTAAATATTCACTGTCATGATCAAGCACAAGGAAAACAAAACTAATGTACTAGTAGATGTACTTAGCTGATGGAGGACATTGTTGATAACTACCATGAGGTGGTTGGATTTAAAATCCTAAAGGATGCTTTTGAGGATAATCCAGACTTTGGAGTAGCTAATGGGAGTTTCAAAGAACTATGGGGTACCTACTTAGACTATAAGTTATAACTTATACAGCACAATTTTACTTCATGGGTGCAATTATGCTTTCTTAAAGCCACCACGAGGAGACACTTATAAATGAATCACATGCAGAAGGTATTGGTGGTAGACAAGTTAAAAACTTAAAACCCTTACACAATTGGAACAAAATTATTAATGACCAAGAATGGTTAAATAGATACTACAGTATGTAGACAGATGTCACATTTGTCAAGTTTTGAAGGGTGATCCAAAAAGAGTAGCAAATAACAATCTTTGCTAGTTCCTGATAAACCGTGGCAACACATATGCCAGAACTTTGTGTATGGGTTACAGTGAAGTGAAAAAAAGGCTATATGTGTGCTTGTTGTTGATCACTTCTCTTAGATAGTGTATTGTATACCTTGTAACAACATGAAGATGCCTCCCACGGTCCTACACTTTTCTTCAAAAAGATGATTCAGTTATATGGATTGCCTCTATGATCTCCGACAGGGACTCCCAATTCTTGACCAATTTTTGGAAAACAGTAACGAAGATGTTGGGTACATGAATTCAATTAAATTCTTCTTGTCATCCTTTAGCTGATGGATAGAATAGCTACTAAATTGGACACCAGGGAATTTGTGGCAATGACTCATCCAGGACCAACCAAGACAATCGGACCTAATGCTTCCTCAAGTTGAGTATGCTCTTAACAACACTAACAATCAAACTACTGGCTATTCATGATAGTATATGAACACTTCCATAGTGACTGAATTGAGATTTATTATATCAGATACTCGTGTTTCTACTAATGCTGATCACTATTGAACCAGGAAGTTCAAAGCTTTATGACAAGGTGGTGATGCAGGAATGCATCTTTATTATAGCGGATTTTGTAAAAATTTAGTTCCTTTAAGCTAGAGATTCATTTTTGGCAAGCCGATAAAATTAAACTTCTATCTTTTGAGGTCTATGGATGATAATAAACCCCTAGGGATAATAATATCCAGTTATGTTTATAAGATAGGCTTTTAGGGAGCTATTTTCCAGGAAAAGCTAGGCAAAGTTCCCTATTTGAATAACTGATGTCTATTTTTTCTGATAGGTAAAATGAATTTTGCATATGCATTTTATAAAGATGAGACTATGGAAGATGTCTGCCTCCAATTTTGAGTGTATTTAGGTCTATATTTTTTCTGGTATTGCGTGTATGGTTTAATTCATGGCTCCTTATTTAGTGTAACTGTTTTTTCCTGCATTTCCGCAAATTATCCACTCAAAATATATATTGAAGTTCTTAAAACATGGATTTCTATTCCCATAAAAAGATAACAGAAATCAACATTTGAGGCTTTCCTGGGATGGTCTTGTAAAAATTTCTTTGAAGGTCCCACTTGTGTTTGGAGAGAAAAGCAGCCTCACCCATGTATGCAAGAATCAAGCAAGGATAGACCAGCCCTATGAAAGCTATCTTCCATAGCATACTAAACAATCAATGTACTGCAAGATTAAATGTGGATACATGAAGTTATATAAACAAGAATATTCACTGACCTTAATTGACAATTGAGAGAAATGTCCCAAATCAGCAAACATGGCCTCAGCACCTACCAAACACAGATGGAAAACTAAAATAAATTAGCTAAACTTCTGTGTATTTCCACCCCACTTGACCTCAAGATTCACAACCAAAAAAGAGTAAAAAAAAACACCAGTACACTTCTGAAGGTCAATTGAAATACGGGCACCAACCGATGATGCAGAGGACTACGCCTCCAAGGGACACCCAGCCGTCTACATTTGTCTTTCTAAGTAAATTATACATATAGTAAGGAGAAAGTGCTCGGAACACGTTTGGGTTCCAATGTATAATATTGTAAATACCAATGCCACTGATACAGATGAGCTAAGCTATCACAATAGATGCAAACAGAAAAGCAACCCTGTGGGTGCCATAATGTTGTAATGTGAAAAGGGCCACTAAGATGGCACATGCAATGGAAACAACATAATCTGTAGAAACAAATGAGCAAAATGTCAAATATGGAAATCAACATTAACATCTAAAGGGAAGAGTAGAAATTG
Organism: Larix kaempferi; assembly: GCA_027924585.1. Lineage (NCBI taxonomy): Eukaryota > Viridiplantae > Streptophyta > Pinopsida > Pinales > Pinaceae > Larix > Larix kaempferi. The sequence continues at coordinate 1,366,119 of BSBM01001023.1, forward strand.
TTCAAAATCTATGGAGAGATTCCCCTAAATTTCATTTTTAGCTATAAAGAACTTTCTGGATCAGATCCAATCTTTGAACATCACCAACAACAATGAATACACGTAGAAGTATTTATAATTCAGGAACAAGTAAAAAATGATATTTATCAAGTTCTAGTTTAACATGCCAAAAAAAGTACAGAACAATAAGGAATCACTTGAAAGTTTAATGGAAATGAAGTCTTGGAAAAATGGCAAATCAACAGAACTGTGCATATACAGAGCTAATGCCCAACACATAATTAGAAAAATTCTCGAAATGCTTGAAGTATGATTGGATGGAAGCAATTATCTACTTACTCTCATGTAGATTATGAATTTTAACTTTAACCCCTGATACCGCAAAAAGAACTGCAAAACTCACAAAACCAATTGCAGAATTAATTAGAAACTATGGTTCCAAGGTTGGTGATAAAATTGCAGCAACTGGCTTCATTGAATTCAAATTTTTCTAATCCAAGGTATTTTCATAAGGAAAAACAATGTAATTCCATAGTTCCAATTCTCCAAAATAGACTATCCTCAAACCATCATGCCAATCTATAGAGTGTAACCCTATGTGTTGAAATGCTATGCAGGCCTTTGATGGAAGGGATCCATTTTGATCATCCTTAAGGGAATCCTATCAATAGGGACGAAACTCCATTGAGGCATATTCTTAGATCAATACCTTCAAGTTCTTGATTGGCAATCTTGCTTTCATCCTACGAAAAAAATCATGCAACTGAAAATGGACTCAAACACGAAACAACCATGCAACCTTCTAACATTTAACTCAATTAGACTGAATAAAAACATATGAAGAAATTATTTTCCATCTTAGTAGACGTGAGATCAAAATATGCATATGAAAAAGATGCAAACAAAAGGAGATTCGCTTTAACAAAATGTAAAAAAATGGCATCTGATTAACAACTCGCTATTGGTCAAGATTACATGTCTAATAGATTGCATAAGTGATTTGATATAGCAACAGTGACCAAATTATTCGTACCGGATATTGCTGGTGTAAGCACTCCATCACCAATGACCATACAGGTTCCAAGCAGAACTACAACCAAAAGTACAAAGCAAAACCTATGGTGTTTCTCAAATAATGCCTTAATTGCAGAACTCAGAGGTGTCTCATGAGGCCTTTCCACTTTGTAGGTAGAAAGTTGCTCATCTCCTGCCTGTTGGTTGGGCAGAAGGCTCATTTTAGCATGTCTGCAAAGTAACGAGTAGAGGGAAAAAGTACCACCTGCAATGCAACACATGACCAAAGGACAACAATTATCAGGCTTATAAAACATTTGCCATCATATTTCTAAGTTTAGATAAAAAAAATATGATCTTGGGGTTAGTGCATAGCAATTGCAAATTGATCACCACAATGTTAAACTCTAGGATGGGCATTGGTTAAATTCATAGGACTCTTCTAAAATTTTGACAGACAACAAGGTTTGTTTCACCAAATGTATTTCCATGTAAGCAAGCTGCAATCATATCTTTTGTATGCAACCTGATAAATTCTAAGTTTTTTTCCTATAAGGTGATATTTATTTATCACCTTGTTAAACAGGATTTGAGATAGAATTCGATGAAAAATGACAAAGAACTGTGATCTAGTAGAAGATATAGATAAACAAAATATCCGAGGAAATGCATGAAGTCATTGTGTCCGTGGGTTGGGATGGTAGGTCATTTGTTGTTCCATGGATTCTTCCTAAGGAATTATTTTTTTCATTTTGGATACCCTGGTAGACAGCCAATATCCTTGTACATATACCCCAAGGGTAAATGGGCTTCATCAACCTTCATGTAAAATCCAATTTATGATATTAGTGAAAAAACAATTTAAAAACTGAGTGTGTTTGGCTTTCAGTTTGGCACATGTACATAGGAAAAGTTTACATCAAGTTGAAATAGTAAAGTACATAGATAAATGCTCGTGATTTAATGAAAAACAATTTAAAATCAGTGTGTTTGGTTTTCAGTTTGGCAGATGTATATAGTAAAAGTTTACATCAAGTTGAAATAGTAATGTGCATAAATAAATGATCCATATGCAGGAAGTAGGAATAGTTTTGGGATTTTTTCTCCAATCTTTTAGAGGTAATTTTTATTGGCTCAGCATACTTGTATGTCATCATAGTGTATAAGAGAAGGATCCAAGATTTGAACAGCAACTAACCTGGAATCGGCTATTGCCCCCTAGCAAAAAAGGGTCATAACTGAGCCTAAGACTTAGAGTAGTTAGAGTTTAAACAATTATGTTTGACCACAAGCCCATTTCCGTCCATCCTTAGTATTAGTCAACGGGGAAAGTGAATGTTAGGTAACACTCTTAGTAACTTGATATGCACGTGCACACACACATATATATTATAGCAGCAAGGGATAGTTAAAGTTTAAACAGTTTTGTTTGCTCATTCTTAGTATTAGTTGATAATGGGAAAGCAAATATTAGAGGAACACTCTCAGTAGTTTGATATACATACATACATACACATATACATATATACATACATATTAATTTGAGTGTCTTAAGAAAAGATTATGATAAGCTAGGTGTAGGAGCCAGATAGAATGCACTTGCCCTACTTATCTCAACTGTAGAATCCAAAGTCATTTTCATTCCCTTTGTCATTTTTAGTTTCCATTCCTCGCTATGACATAAATGGTACTGTCCACGTAAATGACCCATTGCTTCAAAAGTAGTCAAAATACTTTTAATTGTACCATGAGCATAGAAACAATTCACTACTGCTGTATTGCACATGCGCTTGCGGTTGTCATATATAACTGTTGTCATGTCATCCACAACTTTCCCCGAGTACCGGCACTTTGAATAAAGTGATGAATCAAACTAAGATGAACTACAATTCTCATCCATTTCAAGACTGTCATGAAAATTTTTGGTAAGAGAAACCACCACACTCTTGGATGCCCCACTAAGTGATCTTGCTTCATCACAGTGTCGGTGAGGCAGTGGTAGGAGGACCAGAGCTCAGGCTCATGCACAGAGTGTGACCTCTTTCTTCCATGAGCGGATTCCTATCCCCATCCACAGGGAGATTGATAGGGTGGAGAAGGCTCTCTAGGAAAAAGTGAAAGCTATGCCGGTGGAAGAAATTTGTAAGGAGGTAGGAGAGTGGGTCATGGACCCGGGTTCGACTATGGGGAGGGTCTCAGCCTATGAAAGGCTAATGTTGTCCTATTAGGTAGTGAAAATTTTGCTTTCCCATGTTATTATGGGCATGGAGAATAAGGAGTTGGGTGATGCGGAGCCTACCCAGGCTTGGAAGGAGTGCCACCATGAATGTCTCCTAATGCACAGGAAGATTGACCTGGTAGCTGGGAAGCTAGGGACAAAATTCTATGTTCCTCCTTCACCACTCTCCGGAGGTGGGGAGGTGTCCACGAGCAAGCACAGAGAGGTCAAACCGCATGATACTTCTGGTCAAGAGGCGAATCTGAAGGTCGCCACAGGAAATCGATCGATCTGCCAAGTCTGCTTCGGTGAAGGCCCTTCCAAGGGTAAAGAGTAGTTTTCTGCGTTGTTGTCTGGAGTCTCTATGGTTTTTTGTTGTTGTGTTCCTTGTCGTAGCTATGATGTTTAGGTTGAAAATTAGAGCTGCAAGTCTTGTTTGGTCTTTGCATAGCATTAGTCTATTTATGGGTTTTACTGTCAGGAAGACTTGGGGTTTAATGTGGTATTCTTGCGTCCCTCATTTTGTTCGGAAGCTCGGTAATGTTGGAACTACCTGTAGCATTATTCCTCTGATGGAGAACTTTTATGATCCCACTTTGGGTGAGTTTCCTAAGTTTATTACTTGTCCATGGAGGTGCTTATTAGTCATGTAACCTCTAGAACTTTTGCATGCATGGTTTTAAAGGTTCATAATTTGTTTTATTCCAAATTCTTCAAATTTTGTTTCCTGGAATAAAAGCCATTTTGTTTCTGTAAGGATAGCTTAATTAAAGTCGTTATACAGTGATGTGCTTAACATATAAAATACTAAGTGGTAATGTTGGAAATCACTAACAGCCAAAATAAATTTTTTTAAATATATAAAGTAAATCTAAAAATTGAACTCATAAAATTTGTTCATGAAGGTAAAATGGTTAATGCACTGTCCTACCCCATCAGGGCCCATTCTTCTGGTTGTTGAGGATGTAAAGTATGCCCCGTTTTGTCCTCCATAAGTTATTTTGGAGCTTTGAAATGAGAAGGTTTGAGATGATGACTGCCTTGGATAAGAATTGCTGGTTCCCTGGCTTACACTCTGGTTCCCCCTCTGCCTCTGCGTTCTATGTCCTGCAGTTTAAAAAAACAATCCATTCCATCAACTGATATTGTAATGAAATAAACAATGTTACAAGACTCTAGGAATCGATGCGCTGAACAAACTCTGGATTTTCCCTTTTTATCTGACACAACAACATGCCCTTCTAATTTTTTCATTTTTTTAATCCGATTAGTATACCCGCCTTAAACCTAAAGGAAAAACCCTAGGCCACTTTACTTTTTTTATAGTCAAATGCAACAACCATGACTTTCCCCAAGTTGGAAAGCATTACAATGCACCAAGACTTGAAGGAAGAACTCTAGAGTGCCCGCAAACAGAGAAGGGCATCTCTTCGATGAATTGAACCTTGGTGGGAATATGACTACCATGGTTTAACCATCAAATCCAAACTGAATGACAAGTCTAGCAAGATAAAAATAAAAAAGTTGGCCTTTGATTTGCAATACCTCTGTGCTCCTTAGAAAACAGAGAATTTTTTTATCTGTGTTGCCTTGGTCTTCATCTGGATCTTCAACAATGGGCTCCTGAATCAAACCGTTATGTCCATCCTCATGATCATCAGGTAGCTCTTCAATCACAGGACCCCTTCGAGCAGGCTACATAATATCCATCCATAGTTATTAAATTCACTATCCTTAGTATACATTTATGAAATCTTGCCTCAAATGGAAAAAAAAATTGAGCATCCCTCCCACTTCTAGAGAAACAATAAATTGAGAAATCAAGGCCCATATAGTATAGTCACAAAATCAAATTAACCTAATGATAAATCAATTTTTTTGTAGAATTACTTGTGGCTTTTGATACTCATGGTCATCAAGGAAACCATTCTGTTTGCTGAAGAATTCTTCCGGCCCAAACATGCTACCCATCCCAAAAGCGCTTCCAAATGGTCTCGTGAAAAAGGGATCATCAAAAGGGTCACAGTCAAAAATGTTGGAGAAAACAATTCCCCCAGTTTTTGAACCAAATGGGTTTGCGAAGAAACACATGTCGCCATCCCTGCGGCCTCCTTCCATATTTTCAAATTTTCCTCCTCTTTCAAAGAAAATTATACAGTGTGCTGTTCAAATTCCAATAAAGATTTTAGATTGAAAAACTAAAAATTACGAACAACGAAAACATAATAACCCGCAGGGATCAAATTTGAAGGGTGGGGTCCCATTTCACTTTGAAGGGCTATGGGATATTGGCTATGAGATATTGAACCCTTCAATGCTGACATGTAAAAATAAGTCATTATTTTCATGTGAAAATGTACTAGTATATCAAAATTTCATTGTTTACTTACATAGTAAAGTCGAGAGGCTTTATTTTGCAGTGGATATGGTGGCACTGAACGTTATATATGTCATATAACACAATCATATTTCAACCTGATCTAGAGGCTCAGTATCTAGGCACTATGCCACCTTTTCCATCTCAGTAGTTTCCCAAATTGATCTCACCTCTTAAACTTTTAACCAGTATAATAATACAATTAACTTGCTAACCCCATTCCAATCCAAATTTCATCCTTACAGCCAAAATTAATACTATTTTAGCCTTTCATGATTTGCCTGAACATAAGGAATTTATTAGTGAAACATAACTTAGGAGACACACAGAAAATCCACTTTCCAGATGTTCAGTGTGAATTTCCATAACTAATTTTATAGATATTTCTTTCTGCAGCAGTGCAGCTACAGTTAGCTTGCTATCCCAATTCCAATCCAAAGTTTAACCAGTATGATAATATTTAATACCTCTTAAAATGGGTTCCTAGGTTGCTTCGAACAATACAAGGTCGATGAAGAATTGGGTTCTTCAACTCTTCTAAAAGCAACGCGATGCTTATTCTTGAAAAAGTTCAATCTTTGTAAATCACTAGAGTTTTTCATACTAATATAAATTCCATCCTGCATAAAATATAGCCTACTTAACACTGGATAAAATGATAATGTAAGACCAAAAAGGAAGAAATTGTTTCGGAATCCAAAAACATTGGACGCTGAGTCTGGTCTATATTTGCTGCTAAATTAGTGGACAATAGAGATGTATGCAGAAAGGCAGTAAAAAAGGTGAAGGGAAAGAATCTAAATGGTAATTTTTTTTTACTTCGTTGAATTGAGGACCATAATTCACTTTCATGCACCTTTATCAAACAACTGCGTTGCCTATGCCATTTATAATCCTCCTTATCGCAAGTCTATCAGAGAGAACAGTTCAACAAAGAAGTTGGATTGGATTGAAAACCAATAGCAAGTTTCTTTGTCACTCCAATTGTGTACCCTACAATAGAATTGAATGCAAATGAAAACAATATATGTTTTATTTTTTCATTCAACACTATGAATGCCATGCGTACTTGGGATAGAATAAGTTTAACCGCTACTTAAATGTTACATGCTATGCTATGGTTTGAGCAAAGAGAACTATCCGACTCCATGAAACTTTTGTTCTCAATAGCTGATTAAGGACCTTGGTTGCTCCTTCTCTATAGCCCTCCCCCTAGATCTTGTTATACATACTAACTCTATGGTATGACGGAGTAGAGTATGGGTTGTGAAGCATAAGTAAAACGTAGGGATACCAAGTAGAGAGGAGTTGCATAGATGGTTGAAGTTCCTGTTCTATTCAAGACCGACCGATAAGGGCAACAAAATCAAAAGGTAAAGTAGCACTGTCATTCTAAAAATCAAGATTACAAAAATATTTTTGTCCCAGTTTGTATAGTCGAACGCAAGAGTGGTCACTGGGCATTCTAAGAAAATTGCCAGCTTTTAGCATTTTCCTTCACCAGATGTTGTTGCATATTCTCAATCATATTGAAATTCAATAGCTAGTTGGGATTGTAAGTGTAGCAGTATCAGTGGTCTTCATATTAATAAATCCCAAGAATCTTGAACCGTGTACCAGAGGAAGGTGTCGAGTCGACGATTGAGCAATTGGGGAAAATGGCTCATGCAATATAGTTTTAGATACAAAGTCTGGATTCTTGATCTAACTCATTAACTAGATGCATGGAGGCTAGCAGAGTGGGAACTTCCCCAAATCCCCAGGATTTTTGGTAAAGCTCAGCGGCACAGTGCACACACATAGGGATGCAACTATGGTCAATGGAAACTATGCGGGGAAGTACTCAGTTTCAGAATGAAAACAATGGTCTTCCTTGTCCCATCCATTTCAGGAAAGTTAAAGGGAGGCTAAATTCTTAAGAGCTTCAATCGGGCGACATTCGGAAGTCCACATGTTCCGCAAGTCCACATGTTCAATATACCCCTGTATCTCAACAATTGTCTAGTTGATCAAGCCATTCAATCTAAGTCCTGAGTTTTTCCATTCCAATGCCACTGCGTGAACTCTCCACAACTCGATGACCTATGTCGTCATCGTCGAGAAGCATGCTACTTCACCCACCTTGGCACTTAGACATGTTGACGTCAAAGCACCTATTGGCTTTGTTTCTGGCATGCTTCCTACTTAAGGAACTAGAGGCCCCATCTACCTACGGAAAAGGTAGTGGGATTGTGCCACAATTACCTAATGAGAAAGAAATGGAGGATGGCTCCCTTGGCCATCTCCCAAATCACTACCTTCTCTTGGTTGTTCCGCGGAACTTCTACTCAAGTATAGTAGAAGAGGAAAGTTACCACCAATCTTCCCATCACCTTCTTCCCACAATCATCATGCTTCTAGATTGTTAAGCCATTCATGCCCGCCTGCATATAAAGCTTTCACACCACTGCTTGGTGCCCCTTCCTATGTTTGGGTCACTGTTGCACATCTCCTCTTTCAACTCTTTCCTTCCTACATAGCCAAGTAGAATTTAGTAGGCCTTCCTTTCATAACCAACTTCACAATCCTCCCGACTGCATCCAATCATTCTTCTAAATGTTTCACAGAATCTCTTCTAGTTGGTTCTACCATCTTGTCGTTTGGGAAACTTCTTTTTCCTTGGCATGTATATGCTGCATCATGAGAGTTTGCTGCAATCGGGTCTGTATAATTCGTCACTCTCGTAGACATGACCTTCCCAACTCTTTGTTATCTCCTCACAATAGACATGATGCTAGACTCTGCTTGCAAAATAATTTCCAAACAATCCAACTGTGGCATAGGCATTGCATTCTCCTTCCTCATGAATTCCTGCCCAAGGACTACGTCAATGTCATCCATTAGCACGACCATGAAGCTCCCTTCACCAGTCCATTCACCAAGCTTCAAAGGCACTTGGCTAGCCACTCCAACCACTTTTTCCATGCTTGAATGCATTGCCTTAGGAAATTTTCCCAGGCTCAATCCACAACTTGAGCTTTCTAGCCGCTTCTTCCTTCATGAAATTATGTATGGCGCCAATGTCCACCAAGGAAACCACCTACTTCCCATTTATCTCCGCTAACACGTAACACGGCCTTAAGTAATTTGGTTCTTATGTGGTTGTTAGTTCCTCAAGAACAACATTCAATACCTATTACACCCTTGTCGATGGCGCTCCAAATTGCTTCAAGATGGACTCGAAAATATTTGAAAGGAGTTGATGTTGTATCATGGCTGAGGAAGAAACACTTTGCTTCCCCAATAGCCTCCATTATCTGGAAAAATATATTGACTACACTACCTGTGGTTAAGCTGTGGATTGCTTGGAAGGTTGGTATAGGCATGAGAGTTTTGTTAGGCTTGGATCCTTTCCTGGGTGGAGGATCTGGCTTTATACTATCAGAAGAACTGCTACCACACCTACATAGTCAAGGCCTTTATTATCTTGCATATATACATAAGACAAATATCTTCAACTTGACAGGTTCTAGTATTTAGGTCTCTGCACAAGATCTCGGACTCATGGGAACTCTAGCCAGTGAATGGAACACATACATACAGGGAATTTACCAAAATGGGATCACTCTGTATATAGAACCAGATAGGTTGGCTTGGACTTGGAACATAATAGAAGGGATTGTGACAGTAAAAGAGGCCTATAACGCCTTTATATATCTTTATGAGGATGATGATTTGAAGTGGTGGTATACAGTGATATGGAAACTCAAAGCTCCTCCAAAATCAATTCTATTTATGTGGTTATGCTTACGAAATAAAGTCTTATTCGGGGAGATTTACAAAGAAAGGGGTGGAATTGGACCTTAGGCCTATCCATTATGTTTGAGCAGTGAGGAGACCATACAACATCTTGCAGTAGATTGTAGCATTACTCATGATATTTGGACTTTGATTTGTAACATTCTTCAAGTAAAAAATAATTGGCATTTGCAACCCCTTTAAGAAAATTTAAAGCTCTAGTTTTTAACAAATCCCAAGGTAAAATCAATTCCCTTTATTGTCACATGGGGCTTATGGATTTTCATGAATTCCATTCTTTTTTAAGGCTACAGACATAACCTAAAGGAGGTTGGGAGAAGGATTATTAAAGCATCAACATAATTCGTTATAGATCCAGGTGCGGACAAAGTAAATATTTTGATAAATCCAATTTATTTGGTAATTCCCCCATGGGATTCTTCGATGGTGCAACAAATAAGGATCAAAGTGGAATCGGGATTTTGGTGAAAGACACCTCCACTCACTGTTTTAAGGCACACATGGCAATTGATGAAGTTGAATATAGCATCCCTGACTAGTGTATTTAAATTTTGGTTAACTGTAAAATTATTCCTCCTCGTATTTTATTAGACTGGGTCCAAAGCTTTCTGTTAACAACAACTCCTCATGAACAATACATGTAAAGTTCAGAACCATGCCATTATCGGGCATGTTTAACCTAAATCTCTTCCCTGACCGTCTCTGATCATAGGAACCGATGACGATGGTGGAGAGCTCATTCTTCATGTAGTTTGAGTCGGTGGTATGCACTAACATGTGTCTACAGCAAGGCGGCATGTGTTTTTTTCAAGGAAAAAGGTGGTGGCACATCTTAAATAATGCATATGAGTCTTTGCTCTCATATATTGATGATACCCAAAACTTGAGTCCAACTTTGAAAAAACCTTTTCCCATCTAAGTTAATAAAGAGGATCATCAATTTGGGTAGGAGGTATTTGTTCTTAATTGTCACCTTATTTAACATTGAATAACCAATGCACATCCAAAAGGTTCCATCATTCTTATTGACTACCAATATGTGTTCTATCCAAGGTGATGCACTTGGTCATATGAACCCTTTGTCTAATAATTATTGTAATTGCATCTTGAATACAATCAACTCATTAGTTTGCAATATATTCTAGGCCTTGGATATGGGCATGTGTGTGTTATGTTATGCTCTCTTGTTGCCATTGTTGTCCATTGGAATCCACTTGAGTCACCCTTCACAAAAAGGGGAAAACAATGAGAAGAAAGGGTGATGGAATGAAAATTACTAGCATGTTGAAATTGGTAGGAAAATTTTCATTTTTGGTGTTACAGATCTAAAAATTACCAACATATCCCACTTGTAGTTGAAATTAGATTCACTCTTTAGAGATTATGTGATGTCACAAGGCCTTAATCATCACTCAAGAGTAATAAAGGGAATTGTCACATATAGGCTAGATATTCCATCTGTAGGTCATATGTAGTAGTATAGGTTAACATGTATGGACCATCAACCCTGTTGACACTATATTTGAAATACTCAAACCCTAAAAGGTTTGTCAAAAAAATATCCAAAAGAGGTAAATCTACTACGGATGGGTTGAGATGAAGGGTTGTAATACAAAATAAACAAAACAAAAAACTACATGTGCAATAGTCCGAAAGTAATTATCGAAAAGGTTAAATCTTAGTGAAGTTTCAATGGCGGAGATGACGAGAATAGAGATCAATGGTTGTCATGGTTTTCTGCACCGCCCAAAAGATCGTTTGCAAACGTTGGTAAGTGGTTGTGGACATAATACCGCTGGAGTACGTGTTGCACTCTTATTGATCCGCATCAACATGATATTGGTATCACAAACCACTACAACACCGTGCGGAACCACCAAAGGATAATACGGGGCAGGCCATAGCACATGGCAGATACAGAAGACGCAAGGGAATACACCACATGTTGACATAAATCAGAGGGACGATATACATTAGCACAAAATCTATGGCCAAGATTCATCCGCATCATGGGAAGTGTGCACTCAATAGAGGAAAGAGTGGTTGCGGTAATTAAACCACTCTAACAGGTGTCAGAAACTGGTTGATCCGCACACAGTAAAAACTGGAGAAGAAAACCATTATTGGGATCATGGATACCACCATGGGAAATAAAGGGGCGCAAGATCTAACGGCCCAAATCAAAAGGCTTGTGATCAACGGTTGGATATAAAGTACATTCGGAAAGCTGCGAGAAAGTTAAGAAAAATGGCTTATATAAAACAGAAGGGTTTTCAAATAACGACATTTTGTCTATGTGTCGTTGTTCCTGGAAGATTTGAAGACTGGTGGAGATCAACAATTGCGACAGAAGGATAAAGACGTGTCTATACAGGTAGGGTCTGGTGACCTGGCCCACATTTTTAACAGAAATTTGTTTGTAGAAACGATTTAAATGGAAATTGTACATGATATAGATGTTTTTAAAGCTAAAGAAGCCCTAGAAGATAGAGATGGGGACATTTATGATACCCTAATTAGGTTACCAATCGCTGAAGTTAAACTTAAGTTGTCTAAGTTATTAGAAGAAGGTATAGACATACACAGAGTCCACCAGTCATCCTTGTTAGCCTTCTGCCCGGACCAAATCCCATCTTTTCCAAAATTTGTGTCATGGTGTGCTGAGAATTATTCCAGAGAAGAAAAGACTGTTTTAGACAGTCGAAAAACCAGAGTCGTCTGTAAATAGAGCATGTCGTCATAATTAAAGCCCTAGAAATAAAATTTTCCCAAACCCTCAAGTCTAAATTTTTTTTTTTTTTTCTGAAACTTCTGTTATTGAATATTATCATCAAACCCTTAAAGATGATAGAGAAATTTTTTTGTCTATGTGTCTTAAACCATAAACCAACATTTCAGATATCTCGTACCCTATAGATATCACTTTATTTGATGAAAATACCCAGCTGGTTCTGACATTGTTGGCTTTAATCCTAGGGTTCGATACAGACATGTATGTAACTGAGTTTCAGTTAAGCCTTTTGTATAAAATAATTACAATTCAGTCAGGGATTGATGAAAATCAAATTCCAAGACTTAATTTTGAAGAATTCTTGACAGAGAAGATTCATGACCAGATGGTCAATTTCCCTACTCTGAGGCATTTCAGATTTCAGTCTTTTTTGATGAAAATGATTATGGTAGCCATTCATGAAGAATTACAATTCCCTGAGATCATTTTTGCAAAGTTATTAGAAAATAACATGTTTAATTACATAAATTATATGCTCTCTGAGATTTACAGAATGATTTTTGGTGAAATATTGCCTAGAGTATTACCAAAAATGCAAGCATGTATGCAATTAAGTGCACAATACGCTGTAGGAGATTGGTTCTTGTCGAAGGATAGTACAGTGATCAGGTTATATGGTTTCAAACATAAACCCTATGTTTTACCAGCATTTCTTACCTTAAGGGTTTTCGCTTTGGAGTTCCTGAGACAGAAGTTAATCGTTGAGGATAATAATTTCTTTCTTTTCAAACAAGCAACAGATATCAAGTATCCATTCACACTTGGCCCATTCACAATGAAGAATAAAAACGCTGCTATTTATATAGAAAAATTATTGAAAGATATGGGTTTTGAGATAGACATGGCTATTGAATATGATCCATTAAACATAATATCAAAACGGAGAATGGATCATCGCATCAAAGCGTTGAATCATCAGATGATTGAGGGAATGTCTGACAGAGCCAATTGGCTGGAGTATAAGGAAGAAATCATTCCAGATTCACATGATAAAGAAATGATATTGACAAATGCAACAATAGAGGCAGAAAGCACAATGAATACTGCAATGGTAGGGTTTAAAAGACCCATACAAGATGTAATGAACATTGAAAGTGAAGAAGCAGAAAAAGGAAAAAAATTGAAAATGGATGAGCAACAAGAGTTAATGGCAGTTTCAGAAGAGGAAGGAAGAACCGAAGTCAAAATACCGGAAGTCATGGTAAAAGAGTACAGTATTAAAGGATCCCCGGTGGAAGATGATGTAAATAGACCACACAGTCTGATGGATGTATTTAATTAACACAGTCAAAATAAACAGGAATCCTCTCGGCAAACCAGTCAGTTATTTCCAAGGGTTAGAAATATATCCAACACTGAAGTCAATTTGTTTACTAGCAGAAATGTCAAAGAAAATTCTTTAAAATTTTCAATTGTTACTAAAGATAAGATCTCAGAGATGAAGGTGGATCTGACACAAATCAATGCCCTAAATAAAATTTTATTGCATAGACAAACAGGACAGGTTATATATTCAAATTATTTGGGAGCGATATTAAAGGCAGACAAGTTGAAAATTTTAGTGGATAAATTAAATAACCAGTTGAGACAAGAGAAAGCAGAAAATAAGTCTCGACAACAAAAAATAAAAAGATTACAAATAGATTTGATAAACAAAGAGGGAGATGTAGCAGCAAAATTACTCAAAGAAAAGGATTATACAATTCTAATGTTAAGGCGAAAGCTGAAAATCCCAGACACTTTGCTTATCCAAGGAGTCGAACTAACAGTACTAGAAAAAGAAAAAGAAGAGTTGTCAAATGAAGTAAAAGATATTACTGCAAAAATGTTGAAGCTCACCGAGGAAAAAGTTCATTGAGAAAAAGAGAAAATTGGTTTGGAAGAGCAATTGGAAGAAATAAAGAAAAAGTTAGCAGAATTAGGTCAGCAACAGGTACATGCAGATATAGATGAAGATAAAACTGGATTGGATGGTCTCTTACAAGCCATGTCCCAGGTAAGTTTGAAAGATGTCGAAATTAAAGAATTGAAAATGGGAATACAAAAGCTCAAAGAAGAAAATGAGACAAAAGATAAGGAAATTAAAGCTTTGCAAATGAGGAATTAGGAATTAACTGATAATAATAAAGGTTTGGCAGCTCATGTAACAGGGCAGGCTACAATGCAAGGTTGCTAACATGTGGTATGGGATCAAATTATAAAGGAAGTTGAAAAATTAAGACCTTATCTTGATTAGATGAGATTCAAAGAAAAAGTAGCCAAAGACGCCTTTGAGAGTTGCAGAGCAGTCAGAGAGAATTTAAACAAAAAACCAAAAGAAATAGCACAGAGAGCAATAACTTTCTTAAACAGTTTAACTGAAGCAGACTTGACAGCAATGAATATAATGAATAGAATTTCAGTCATTACATGGGCTAGAAGAATCTTGGAAAAATATTCACATGTTGAAAATATTGAAGCTAAAGCTGGAGATATATGAGAGGAAGTAATAAAGTTTAAGAAGCGATTTGAAAAATTAATAAACAAAGGATTCCCTGCTTTTTGGGATGAAAAGAATGAAATGATTCCTCCCAATGAATATAAGAGGTTATTGTTTGACATAAGAATGGATCACAAAAAGTTTCAGCATTTGGATCATATGCTTACAGGAAAGATTTTAATGGAGAAAATTGCGGAAGACTTTGAAATTTTAAATATGTTGATCTCAACCTGTGAGAATCTTCCTCTTGTTTCTTATGCAGGTCACCTTGAGATGCGAGTCCTAGTGAAGGAAATGACCAATTATGATTTACCCACGGCCGACCAATGGAACTATGTGGAAAAATATGGAAGGACGAGATATTCTGTCCATTCATAGATACATTCAGAATTTTTGCCAAGTGGCAAAAATGATGCTTTTATTTTAAAAATTTGCAATATTGTTTGAAGACAGTTATCTATTGTTTAAATACAGTTATCTTTCGAGTTAAGACATTTTCAGTTACTAGTTAAAAGAAGCAGTTATGTCAAGCTTCTTTCGAATTCTGTATAAAAGACAATGAGAGTCATTTTTGAAAGGGTTGGAAACTCTTTGAGAGATGAGATGTTTTGAAGTCAAATTTTTTATAAATAAAAGGCCATACAGTGGAAATACCTATCTTTTGAGACCAGAGATTCATGTGTTAATGATTTTTACAGTCTATTCTTTCCCTTATCTCTATATATGTGCATGTTTTCTTTCTTTGTTATATCTTCCATTATGTTCTTCCTCTATACTTAAATGAATGTTTGAAATAAATCGGGATTCATACTGGTTATGCCTCGTTTTAACGCATTTAAGTATCCATTATTTTTCCAAAGTTGACAATAGATTCATCCTAGTTAGATGCCTGTTGTTGATGGACTGTCATTATTTCTTTCTATACCACCTGCAAAAATAAAATTGACTATGATATGGTCGCTATCTTGCCTCTGTGGAAATCTGTTTGGTATAAATCTCGTGTTGGCACGTAAATATTTGAAAGTTGACTCCATGCCCAATGTTTCTTGTTTCCTTTTCAACCAAGTAAATCCTTTTGAGAAATTTTGAGCGTATTTCTATATATTTTTAGCCTTTACATATATCTTGTGAGAGAGCCCTCTCTGGTGGAAAAAATGGCTAAGTTTTCTACCTAAAGTTTGGTTTGAAATAAGTTACCTTAGGTGTTATTCTTTTACAACCGGGATAAAATCTAAGTGCTAACAAACCCCATAGCAAATTAATATAGTATTAGGCCCTAAAATTAATTTATAGGCCATGGTATAGTCCATGAGAACCATCGTCAATGTTACAAATATTGAAATGGCCACAATATCTCGCTTGTAAGGTAAAATAATTATGTGTAGGGCCCTACACATGGACCATGAATCATATAGTAAATTTATTAACCATGGACCATTATTTAGGTTACGAGAACCAATATTTTTTTTTGTTTTTTATCTAGGAGAATCGACAATTGGAGTTGGGATGGTACACACGTGACACAAGGTCCAGGGATCCAATCTCGCTACCAATATATCCCTAGGAGAGTACGCCTACCCCACAGCGCACCCTCAATGTTGCAACGAGGTTTGAACCAACGACGTGCTTAACTACCTGTACGCCTTAACAAGCACACAGTTTCCAACTGGTCTACACCCCGAGGGCTTTATGAAAACCACTATTGGTTTACATAACCTATAAATATTAAACCATGGTTGGTTTATTGGTTTAGATAACCATGGACAAACCAACAACAACAATGACATCGACGAGGGTGGCAATGATGATCATGACAATCTCACATATAAGCTAGAGATTCTTATGTGGTAATCTAGGTTAACATGCATGGACCATCAAACCCATGGAAAATTAATATGGCATTATACCCTAAATTTAGTTCACATGCCATAGTCCAGGCCACGAGAACCATCCTTTGTGTTACAAATATTGAAATGGACACAATAAATAATCCCACTAATTAGACATTGACCTAACACAACCAACCCATGTAAATTACTCATGCACTTGGCACACTTGATCCATGCAATGAATTCATGCACCTAGGAAGCTTCAACCTCTAACCCCCTCACCTCATACCTAACTTTAACATCTAGCCCCAAACTGAATAACATCATAACTTATAAACCACTTAACCACCAGTACCAACAAAACCAAAACCCCTTTCCCACTAACCCACTGATCCCTTAGGTGCCTCGCTTCCAATACAAAAACTCCCCAAAGCCTACCACATTATGAAATTGTAGAAAATATCCCCTTACGCTAGTGTCCCTCTAACCCTAACCCACTACCCCCTAACCCAATCACTAACATTCCTACTACACCAAATCAACACACTAACACAATAAACTTTAACCTTGGGTTATTTATAACCAAGGTTTTAGATCAAAGACTTTGACATCAAGGTTTGAATGATCACTATATGGGATTTTATCAAACCAAAATTAGTGCAAAAATAAACACAACTTAGACTATAAACAAAATATTCCCTAGCTAGGATATGTATGATGACCAAGTCCCTATGCATGGCCCATGAGTCTCAAAATAAAGTTTTATTGCCCAAGAACTTACATTTTGGCCCTAGACCATAACATAGGCTCCTAGAACCATCCACGACATGAAAATACTAAAAAAATGACAATGTGTTACTCAAAAGCTAAATATTCCTTTCCTATGGCCTATGTGGTGGTACAGAGAAATGCCCATAGGTCACAAGACCTTGAGGTAACTACTAGTCATTATAAACTAGATTTTGATCTAACACCATGGACACCATGGATTAGACTTCAAGAACCATCCATGATATTGTAAATATTGAAATGGCCACCATACCCACTTGCAAGCTAAATATTTCTTGTGTAGGAATCATGTGGTGATTAGGGCCCTACACATGGCCCATTAGCCATAAAGGATAATGTTATGGCACACGAGTTTGTATTTTGACCATGGATCATGGAAAGTTGGAGTGTGTGAACCATCTTTGATGTGAAAAAACTAGCATGACTGCCACAAGTTATAAGAATTTGGCTTTTAGGGGGGCTTTTCAAACAACCACCTCCAAAAGTTCAATTCTCATGACTTTTAAGCGGGGTTCCAAACAAACCGCTTCCCAAAGTTCAATTCTCATGACTTTTAGGGGGGGTTTTGACAAACCGCCCCCAAAAGTTATGAGAATTGAGATTTAAGGGGGGGGGTTCAAACAACCGCATCCAAAAGTTCAATTGTCTCATGACTTTTAAAGGAGGTTCCAAGCAAACCACCTCCCAAATTTCAATTCTCATGACTTTTAGGGGGGGGTTTGACAAACCACCCCCAAAAGTTATGAGAATTGGGCTTTTAGGGGGGGTTTTCAAACAACCGCCTCCAAAAGTTCAATTCTCGTGACTTTTAAGGGGGGTTCCAAAAAAAAATGCCTCCCAAAGTTCAATTCTCATGACTTTTAGGGGGGGTTTTGACAAACCACCCCAAAAAGTTATGAGAATTGGGCTTTTTGGGGGGGTTTTCAAACAACTGCCTCCAAAAGTTCAATTCTCATGACTTTTAAGGGGGGTTCCAAACAAAACGCCACCCAAAGTTCAATTCTCATGACTTTTAGGGGGGGTTTTGATAAACCACCCCCAAAGTTATGAGAATTGGGATTTTAGGGGGGGGGTTCAAACAACCGCCTCCAAAAGTTCAATTCTCATGACTTTTAAGGGGGGTTCCAAAAAAACCGCCTCCAAAAGTTCAATTCTCATGACGTTTAGGGGGGGTTTTGACAAACCGCCCCCAAAAGTTATGAGAATTGGGCTTTTAGGGGGGGTTTTCCAAAAACCGCCCCCAAAAGTCAAATTTCAGGACTTTTGGGTGCGGATTTAAAAAAAACGATCCAAAAGTCCAATTTCTATTACTTTTAGTGGCGGTTTTAAAAGACCACCTCCAAAGGTCTGAAAAAACTTTTAGGGGGGGTTTTACCAAGACCCCCACAAGACAAAACCGCCCCTAAAGGGCTATTTTGTTGTAGTTGACATAATACTAAACAATATGGTACCTATATTGGTCTGTCAATAAAGAAAAATAAGTCACATCCAGTTTAATACTTTGAACTTATAGTGAAAATTTGAAATACATAGTTTAATTTAATTCACCAAAATTTGTAAGTATTAGTGATTAAATAGAACATTTTAGAGATAAAATGAAACTATACACTTTTGAAAAAAGTGGGTAAAAATCAAAGTCAATTTTTATAAATAGTTTCAAATTTAGAAATCAAATATCACAATTGAATATTTTAGGGCACCTTGGAGCAAAACCTTGATCTTACTACGTTCGCTGCGATCAAACCGAACCACAAATCGATCTTCTACTTCCACCAAGTAAGTTTTTCCTCCCATACTTGCAATTTCATATAATTTTTATAAATTTTTATGGTCAAAATCATTTTTTAGCACTGTTTGAAATGCGTTTATGCATGTGCGCTGCTATGTTTGAGTAAAACTAGCGCATTCAACACAAATGCACTGGTTTACTTCAAAGACAACAACGTTCGAGCATGACTGTGTAGTGAAAACAGTAGTGCACACCGTTGAAAGTAGGGTAAAAAATCAAAATCACCAACACTTGACTATTTGCTTGGCAGGATGGTTCTCATATGGCGTGAAAGGGAGCATGAGGAGATGGATCGAGAAGCATTACAAGATCCATTGACTCTCCATGCAGTTCAAAGATGTGGATTATTGAAATTTTATAGAACGGTCAATATGCGGGCACAAATCTGCTTGCTTGAGAGGCTTGTCCAATACTGGGATGGCAATGCATTCGTGTTCGATATCCAAGGAGAAATACTGGAACTCACCATAGATGACATCTATTTTATCATGGGTCTCTCTCGGAGGGGAGACTTGGTGAACTTGAAAGGGTCCTCTCGCAATGTGGGTGCCTTTTCCGTGCAAGAGTATGTCAATGCCTACTACCTACCGGGAACTGAGAAGTCCGGTAGTCAGATTATTATCTTGATTATTGCAAGATTCCCCCTCAAATTCATCGTGAGTATTCTTAATCGGATGGGAGGGAGTGCTACGCAACATCTTGCTTCGAGACATTACATGCATATAGGTACTGAATGCTTGCAAGGAAAATTATATGACTGGTGTTCAAGTCTTTTGGCGAACATGAAGCTTCAACTCTCGGGGTGAAAGACCGATAGGATGAAGAATTTTGGGTATGGAAGCATACTTTGCAATTTTTTCTTTGAAAGGGTGCCTTCTATCAGTCTCGGCATGACCTTTCCCCCAGTCAACCCTCGTGAGCCAATGTTGGGTCATTGGGGTGAGATCTTCCTCTGCCAGGGTGGTGGCGAGAGCAATTTCTGCTATCATGAGGATGATTTCTGGGGTTGGTGGGAACGGCAAGTGCTAACTCTTGAGCAGTTTCCATATGCGGGCATAGACTTCTACAACAATACTGAGCTGATCCTTACTCCAGGAGCATCCTAGGAGATATGGGTATGTTTATGCTTTTGAAAAATTATTTAATTTTTACATTTTTTATATATATGATTTTTATGATGAGTTTGAAGTACTGAAACAAAATGTCATATGCAGATGTTGGACCAGTATGTCCTAAGGGACACCCCTGTACTTTTGTGAGACCAGTGATAGTGGGTGCAACTGATGCCATGCTGGGAAACATAGAGGGGAAGATGAGTCGGTTGACTCATGACATTTCGACTTACAGGATCGAGCGGATGTCGCTCGACATGCAGGAGAATTTGGTTGGTGTGCCCCCAACATGGATTAGGATACTGCAGAAAGTAGCTAGGCTGGTCATTTTCTATCGAGAGGTAGATGAGGCCCCTCCTTCTCCATAGGAGAAGGATATTCTTTGTATATTGTTTAGGCCATCGAGCCCAATTTTGTATATTATGACATGACTCTGTGATAGACTTATGAACCAAAATCATTATTTTTTGATACAGATTATATATATACAGTATCGGTTATTTACATGTGTGTTACTGTCTTTTATGCATGAATTATTATGTGTGTGTATGATGCAAATGCCAATCTAAAACATAGTTTGCAAATGAATCAGCTAGTGCATTCAAGTTACTTGGAATATGTTGATATGTGACATAATCAAACTGTCTCTCAAGTAGCTTAACGCGCAAAAACTGGCATAGCAAAGTGGGATCTCTAACCTGATAAACACCCATTAACTGAAAAACAACTAACTGTGAGTCGAGCCGTACCACCAAATGTGAAATGCCATGGAACAGAGCATCTCGGAATAGCTCTATTACTGCACTGTATTCAGCCACATTGTTCGTTGTGGGACCTAAACAAACCCCTCCCGAAGAAACCAATTAACTAGTTGGTGAGTAAATCAACCAAGTGGCTGCGGCCAACTGACGAGTTTGGTGACTAGCGCCATCAGCAAACCCTATGAAGTGTTCAGTCAATATTTTAAACACAAAGCAATAGATGCATAAGATGTAAATACAACCATAAAAAAAAACTAACTCTACAAAATGTACAGCTATAATACATGAAAAAGCACAGATACCTAAGCGTAGTACTTCTTCAGGTAGAGCCCATTTCTAGTCTCCAGAAACTTATTACCTTCATAGTCTATTAGCTCGTATGCACCTTTCTTCAGTACCTTAGAAACTATGTAGGGACCAGGCCACATGGACTTCAACTTGCCATCCCCTAAAGGTTCCTTGTCCTGATCCCATAGCAGAACAAGGTCTCCTTCAAGAAAAACCCTAGGTCTGACAGACTTATCGTATTGTCCCTTGACTCGGTTCTTATGCGCTTTGTTTGTTGTGAGCACATCGCGGCGTTGCTCATCCAGATGTTCTAAATGCAGCAAACGTTCTTCCAAGACTGAAGTGTCAAGTAAAAGTTGGACAACCTACTTCAATGAAGGAATCTCGCACTCAACCAGAATGATTGCCTCTATCCCATGTACCAGTTGGAAGGGAGAGAACCTAGTGGCAGTATTTACATTTTCTCGTTAGGCCCAAAGAGTAGGATACAACATAATGTGCCAGTTAGTTCTACTAGCATTAACAATCCTTCGTAAGATGGTCTTCAAAGTTTTATTGACTGCTTCGACTTGACCATTCACCTACGGGTAAAACGAAGGTGAATGCTCCTGTCGAAAACCTAACATGGTGAATAGATCGGTCATCATGTTGTTCTAAAAATGACGACTGTGATCAGTCATGATCTCTTTCGGTATACCAAATCTTGCAATGATCTAGTTGAAAATGAAATAAGCGGTCATTTCTCCATCTTCCTTAACAGTAGGCATTTCCTCAGCCCACTTGGTGAAGTAGTTGACGGCAACAATAATATGGTGATGACCTCCAGCCAAAACTGGATTATTATTAATAAAATCAACCCCCCACTTGGTGAAGGGCCTACTGTTATTATAGGATGGAGAGGAGATGGGTGTGCTTACATCTTCCTGGTGAAAAACTGACATCGCTGGCAGCGTTTCATAGCTTCCACACAATCTTTGAATATTGTGGGCCAAAAATAATCGACACACAGTATTTTGTGGGTTTTTGCCAATCCAGAAAGATGACCCCCACAAGCTCCACTGTGGGAATCATTTAATACTGATTATGCTTCCTCCAGGGTCAAACAATGGCGTAAGATGGAATCTACCCCACGCCTGTTTTTATCGGACAATCCACTCGAGCGGACGTGATCCGGATCTCCCTAGCTCAATGCAAGTCTAGAACAAATGAGACAGGCTACGAATGCATTTCCTAGATCTACTTAAGGATCAGGTACTAGATGTCTTACCTTTCACTTCGCTATCCTTTCTTCTAAACGTTTCTCCATGTCTCATGGTCATCAGATCCAAGCTGTAAGACCTGTCAAGACAAGAAATAAGAGAAACAAGTAAATGGGCATCTATACAATAAGAGATCTAAGTAAACAGTTAAGCAGGTAAACTACTCAATATCATTGCACACACGAACAGTATTGGTGGAAAGCATTTGTATTATTGTAAAAATAGGGAAGTACATAGCAGAGATATAGAACTACAACCAAGGCTTAACGCTACAACCCTTCTCCAACAAAGTCATTTGCCATTTCCTCCTAAGGAAGCTTGAGTCTCTCAAGGATGAGTAGAGATCTCTCAAGAGTGATTTCACTAGCATGTAGAAACTATAGACTTCCTCCCTTTGGAGAGGAGTAGAGCTTCTCTTATATAGGACTAAGTGGATAGGGTATGGATAGGATAGGTTGAGAGATGGTAGGAGAGAGATAGGGGATCCTCCCAAGGTGTTAGGAATCGAGTACCAACTCCCCTAGAGGTCAGGGATAATCCCCCAAGTCAGCAAGTTTCGAGAAGAACCTCGAAGAAGCTATTTTTTCCCATTAACTGACTTCATCACACCCTATAGTGAGGCAAGCTGCGATGTCGCATGTTGCATGAGTGCAACCTGCGACGACCTCTCAAAACCTGGTACAACTGGGTACAAATCCTCCCAGGTTAATTACTCAGTCAAGACATCTTCAGGGGTGTATACACTAAATCTCATTATGGGTAGATTTTGGGTGTAACAGCCTGTACAAAGTGTCAGAAATGATGAGTTAATTCTTCGCATGACTCTTAAGTTTGCGTCATTCATCCTTAGAGAAAGTGGTGGGACACCTCAAAGTCTAGAGATATCCCAGGATATCCCCGTACCATGGGTCAAAGAATGCGATGAGAAAGATATGTTCATCCGGTAATGATGATTCTTCCTCAACGTATACTATGTCACTAGGAAACTCTGAAATTAGTTCAGCAAACACTAGTGATTTCTTTGAATTAGTGGACTGAAAAACCAAGTCAAATTTTTGTAGGATTACAATCCATTTGTTACATTTCCCACTGATTATTCATCGAGTGAGAAAATATTGGAAAGGATTGACCTTTGCAACCACAGTGGTGGTACGCAATAATATGTAGTGACGCAGCCTCTGAACCTCATAGATAGCAGCTAATGCCAACTTCTCTAAATGAGAATACTTGATCTCAAAAGCTCTAAGAGCGCACGACAGATAATAAATGACATTCTCTTGGAGCATGCCATCCTTCTGAACTAGTACTATGCCTATTGTGTATACTAATGCATCCAGATACAAGAGGAAATCCTTCGTGTAGTCCTGCGGGCTTAACAAGGGGGCTGAAAGTAATGCCTTTTTCAAGGCCTCAAATGATGCTTGAGCAGGCTTATAAAAAAAAATGTAGGTGTCTTGTTTAAGCAGTCTCATGAAACCTTTTGTAACTTTGGCATAGTTCATGATAAAGCGTCTTAGGAAATTGGACATGCCCTGTAGACTTTGAATTTGTCTCAAGGTTCAAGGAGGAGGCATATTTACAATCACCTCAACTTTCAATGGATCCACCATTATGCCATGACTGGATACTATGAAACCCAATAGCCATCTAGATTCAATGTAGAATACACATTTTTTGGGATTCAAATGAATCTTCTAGTATCTGCACCTTTCAAACATGAGTCTTAAATGATCAGGATGCTCTCGTCTCTTCCGAGATCACACTAGGAGATCATCAAGGTAAGGTTCGACTACATGCTTGATGTCATGAAAAGCAAAATTCATTGCTCGCTGGAAGGTAGCTCCAGCATTTTTCAAACCAAACGGCATCTTCCGATAGGAAAAGGTACCCCAAGGACATATAAAGGTTGTCTTGTGTTGGTCTTCAGGTTTGATCTGTATCTGATTATATCCTGAAAAACCTATCCATGAATGAGAAAATCTCATGACCCGCACATGCATCAATGATCTGATATATGAATGGTGTGGGGTAATTTTCTTTCGGAAAAGCTTTATTTAGGTCCTGGAAGACAGTGCAGACTCTAATGGTACCTTGCTTCTTGTCTACCAGAACATGATTTGAAACCCATTCCATCATAGCTATCGGATAAATAAATCTAGCTTTGAGCAACTTTTCTACTTCCACCTTGATGGAAACAACTTTTCGAGGTTTAAATGGATGGAGCTTCTGTCTCACAGGTTTAGCATTGGGGTACGTTGTGATGAAATGCTCAACAATGGCGAGGTCAATGCCTGGTATCTCCTCGTAAGACCAGGAAAAAACGTCGAGGAATTCTTTAAAGAGATTGGTATACAAAATGACCTCCTCGGGACAACAGTCTGCTCCAATGAAAATATTTTCCACGACCCTAGGTTTGATGGAAATGTTGATCGGAATGGTTCTCAATATATTTTCCATATTCCCTTCAGCATAAACAGCTTTCGAAGTAGAAGGGATAGTGGACAAATCAAAATTCTCACCGGGTCTCATTGAAAACTCACCTCTCTCAATCCTGTCCAGATCAGGAAGAAAATAAGACCTGTGGTGCATATGTTCCCATGGATGGTCCAGGACAATCATTGCTTCCAAGATTGCCTCATCGGAGGGCAAAACAGTGTCTAGAAAGTCAAAAGCATGGATAGAGTCCACTGACCATGCAGGAGCATAGTCCATATCTGACTCACCAAAGACCAACAGAGTCACAATATGTTCCGTAGCAGCATCTTGTGAATCCAGGTAAGCCACCTCTACAACAGATAAAGGCACAACTGGTTCTAATTCAGTTGGGAGAATCCATGGATCTATCGTTGGACTGACTGTGAAAATCTTAGATGAAGAACATTCTTCAGAACCAATAAAATGAATAGGAGAAGGTAAGTCAAAAGTGCCTATTAATGAACCATAGAGCCCTGCTCCCAAACTCTCAGTAACTGGGCGAGACAAATCAACCAACGGGATTGTTGATTCGGGTGAAGTCTAGTTGTTCTTTCAGGAAAACGAAAGTTGATCGACTGTGATGATCTTGCCTTCGTGAGGGAACATTATTATCAGGAAAACAGCTGACGGTACTGCCTGCATGGCATATGTCCATCTCCTACCCAACAGTAAGTTATAGTCGAGCGGAGCATCTAGAACTTCAACCTCTACAGATACTAGTTTTCCCACAAGTTCAACATCAAATTATGGTAAGACTCTGTGTGGACGGAAAGATCTTCCATCAAAGGCGGTAAGTACCATGTTCAAGGGGGCTAACTCAGGTTCGCCCAAATCCTTACTGCAAGAAATGGACATTACGCATGTAGACGCACCCTCATCTACAACAGCTCATCCAATGGTCTTGGGACCATGGATTACCTCTATTTGGAGAGCAACGTGGTACAGCAACCGAAACTTGATATCTTTCATATCAAAAAGAGAAAGCATGTTGGATGAATCCACACTCTCTATTGATGTATATGTAACTTCGGAATGTATTTCATATATGTATGTTGTATGTACTCCTATAGAGATGGTATTATTCCTCTATACGGAAGTGTCATCATTTATATTGTAAATTTCGTAACTTATACTTGATGGGTTATTAGACCACCTTGTCGGGGTCGGCCCTATATAAGTCATGTGGGTCAAAGGGTTATTAGACCACCCTATTGGGGGTCGGCCATGTGGTTCAAAGGGTTATTAGACCACCCTATTGGGGGTTGGCCCAGTCAGCATTATGTTATGTGGTTAAGTTCGAGCCTACATGATTTATGTAAAAGGCAAGTCAAGTCAAGTATAAATAGAGTGCGGGAGGCACTCTATTTACTCACTCACTTCTCACTCATGCACTCAAGGAGGAGTGTTGCACTTATGGAGGAGGAGGATCTGCTGCTAGGATATGTCTATCTCTTATGTTTGGGTTGTATCATTGCTCTATCTATCTCTGAGGAAGTTATTGGGGTTTTTCACCTTTATGGTTTTCCCCATGTAAATCTTTGTGTCTCTTGTGTGCTTGCATTATTGTCTCCATGATTGATATGCTGTAGATATGTTGTACATGTTGTTCTCTCAGTTAAGATCCTAGATCAGATTGAAGTAAATTCTGAAAATTTAACATGGTATCAGAGCTAGCCTGAAAGAAGGCATGATATGGCATGTATGACACTTGTTGCACTTATGATGCTAGGGCTTGATATAGAAAACACCAGTCATCGTAGAACTTTCGCTATAAATCCGATTCGCTGAAGTTTTCAGATCTTAAATCTTTACAGGTCGAATATTAAATCCCCATGTACCTTGTGTCCAAAGGAAAACCTCTAATTCGTTGTACTTTGTGATTTATGATATGTACAATATAGGGTTTCTGCCTCTTCCAGATCTGAGTCAAAATCAGGTGACCTTGGGAAAAAGGTCATAAATTGGGCTAGGAAGCTCCAAATGAAATTTCATAAAAAGTGACAAGTAGTACACAGACTGTACTATCTCAGGAAAATTTTGCAAAGGCCGAAGTTGAACCAGTGACACGTGGCACGCCGTACAAGTTCGCTCTCCTGTATTATCCCATAAACAGGTCATGTTGTGACACTTGGCATAACTCTCTCTCAGAGAGTCCAATTGAGGTCAGACCTATCAGGATGGAAATATAACAGGGAGAGATATCTCAGGAAACGTTTTCAGACCCTGTGGATCTAAAAGTTTGGAGTTACACCATAAACAATCAGGTACATATTTTTGTCAAAACAAAATTATTTTTGAGTACCTTCATTCATGGCTTCCGGAATTTAGGGCTTCGAAGAAAGTTGAAATTTTTGTAATCGGACACCGCGGCTGGATGCTACTCATAAAAATAGAAATTTAGAGACCAAGATCAGAATTTTTGGTTGGGGAGAAGGCTGGGCTTGATCAGACCCTAGTTCGGGACTTTGATCAGAAAAGTGGAAAATTAGGGCTTCTGTAAAAATGGGAATTTTTGAAATCTGTGACCACGGCTGGAAGCTCCTCAGAAAACTAGAATCTTAGAGTTTTGGATCAAACCTTTTGATTGGGCAGAAGAGTGGGTTTCATCAAACCCCATTTCAGGGTCACGTCCAGTGAATCCGGAAGTTTCAAAGGAAAAATTGAGGAGTGAAACTTTGCAGTTTTCAAATTCTAAATATACCAGTGTGATCAGCTCGTCAAGGTGCATATTTCTATCCTTTCAGAAGTTTGAAATTCAAAGTTTGAATTTTTGGGGTTTCTCTGACAAACCCTAATCCAGCTCAAGATCCAGTTCTTGCAAATCAAGTGGATTGGGTTAATCCTAGAAGAAGATGGATTGGTCACCTGCATAAGTGAAGAAGTTCCTATTTCAGAGGGAGATGAGGCTAAGGCCTTACATAAGAAGATTACAAGCGGTCTCGACAGGTATGACTCATCAAGGTATGTTTTGAGATTTGTTCATGTTTAAGTTTATGGTATGTTTTTCTTCATGTTATTATGGTTAGTACAATCTTGATTTTAGACTTGTCATATCACCTTATTAAAATTATGAATGCACGATAGAAAATATTCATTGATTAGGGTGTTGACACTTATGATTGTACTAATGCATTATGGTGTTGTATGAGGTTTATGTTGTCTACTAACATGAAAGGTACACCAAGAAAGACAAATCATGTTCTGGTTCAAGAACATATGATCATGATGACATGAGGACAAAGATTCATCCATTGTCATGGATCACATAGAATATCTATTTACGAGGTATGTATAACTTGGTTTTATAATGGTTAACCTATGAGATATACAGGTTACTAGCACAAGTCTCTGAAGAGAACCAGAAGACATTATGCGAGTATGTTAGACATAACTAGCTAGCATGCTAATCCAGGTATGTTTTTCCTATATCAAGCTAGAATCCTACCTTGGGTTAGGATCTTATACTATTGTGTTGTTGATAATGATTATTCATGAAGTCATAAGTTTGAATAATCATGGGTATATGCATATTATGTGTCTTACCTCAATTAATGATATGACTAACCCATAGAGTCATAGGTTTGAGTAATTATAGGTTTAGACATGTTATGTTTCTCATGATTTGACTAACCATAAGAATCCTACATAAACCTTGAATGCTAATGCTTATTATTTCTTTTTGAAATGATCATGACTATACATGCTTGAGATTATTGTGTTTTAATAGTATACTAATGAATGTATGATTTTATATGAGACCTAAAGGATAACACAATGATGATACTAACAAGAATGCATAGGGATTGAGAATGTATGTAAGTTCAAGGATAGGTAATCCAGGAAGCAAAGATCAAGAGGGAGTACACTCTAGTTATTCCTGCAAGAAAGCAAAGGAGCACACTTCAGTAGTTTCTGCAAGGATGCAGATATTCAGAGGGAGTTGACCACTTCTCACAATCCACATCAGAATGAAGTTGCAAAGATTCAGAGGGAGTCCACCCAACAAACAAACAAAGATAAGTATTTGAATTGTCATTACTTGCATATTTTATTGTTTAAATAATACTGTTCAATAATGTATATACTGATGTTCCTAGAATTAGGTTGTGTATTATGCATATTAGAATAGTTGCATTGATGAACAGTATACTACTAATATGCATGGGTAAGTAGCCTATGGCACTGTACAACATTCCATTGCTACTTATCTAGAATGAAACCTCTTTGCTGACATGTTGGGAGTTGTGCACACTCTTAACAATGTTCTGGTAGAGATTGGAAGGCATCTAGAAAGTTACGGGATATGGATAAATGTTGTATTGAAGCATTGGCTAAGATAATTGCATGACATATTTCTTTATGTGTAAGAATTTGTTCTGAAAACTATGAGATGTTTTCTAATCATGCAATTTAACTTGTTGTGTAGGAAAGATCGTATGCCATCTCCTACAAAAGAAGAACTACAACATTTGTTCAGCAACAAAATTATCTATTGAAGATATTGAAGTTCCCAAGATATGGGAAGAATGCCATGATCCGTCGATCATGAAGAATGATGTTTGGGATGTAGTCCCAAGACCTGAAGGGAAGTTTGTTATGACTTCCATATGGATCTATCAAGATCAAGCATGCTGCAGACGGCAGCATAGAGAAATATAAAAGTGATGAAATAGAAGATGCACCAGATCGATTTCAAGACAGCTTTCTTGAATGGTGTAGTTGAATAAGAAGTGTATGTGGAGCAGCCACTTGGTTCTGAGACACATGACAGGAAATCATATATGTGCAGAACTTGGTATGGTAGGATATGTAGATTTCTATCCATTTTGGTCTTTACCAAGAGTAAAGCGGGTTCCAACCTTTACTACAAGGTTGAGGAAGGCAATCCAGTGATACTACTATGTGGATGACCTGTTTGTATCAGGAGAGGATAGATTGATTGCCGACACATAGCGGAAGCTTGCTGCTAAGTTCGAGTTGAGGAACTTGGGGATGATGCACTATTTGTTTTTGGCATGGAGGTGTGGCAGAGTGATGGAATCTTCCTTGGAGAAGGGAAGTATGCAGTAGAGATCCTGAAGAGGTTCGGGATGATGGACTGCAAGGCCATGGCCACACCTATGGAATCGAATCTAAAGCTTCTATGTGATGCTTCATCTGAGCCGGTTGATGTCTCTATGTATCGTCAGATGATTGGGTCCTTGATGTACCTGACGAACACGAGACCAGACATTTGCTTTGCAGTGAACACATTGAGTCAGTTCCTGACAGATCCGAGGAGTGTTCACCTGGTTGCTGTAAAGCATGTTCTGAGGTACCTGAAGGGTATAGTGGATTTTGGGCTCAAGTATGAAGCAAATCAAAAGTTTAACCTGCAGGGTTATGTTGATTCAGATTGGACTAGCAGTGCTGCAGATAGGAAGAGCACATTTGGGTGTTTCTTCAGTATGGGATCAGGTGTGATCTCATGGTTTAGCAGGAAGCAGTCTTGCGTGGCACTGAGTACAACTGAGGCAGAGTATGTTGCAGCCTGTTCAGCTAGTTGTGAGGTAGTATGGCTACGGAAGCTATTGTCCGAGTTATTTGATCTCCCGTTGGATGCTACTGGTATCTTCTGTGATAACCAGAGTTGTGTGAAGATTATCCGAGAATCTGGTGTTTCATGGTAGGTCGAAACACATAGAGATCAAATATCACTATATCAAGGATATGGTGCAGAGAGGAGCTATGAAGCTCCTGTATGTTGCGATGGACGAGCAGATTGCAGATGTGTTGACGAAGCCACTAGCCAGGGTGAAGTTCGAGTACTTCAGAGAGAGGCTTGGTGTTCTTCAGAGAGAGGCTTGGTGTTCTTCAGATCGAGGGCACTTTGAGGAAAAAGTGATGGACACATTTGCTGAAGCCATTCCAAGCATGTTGGAAGGAGGATCCTTCACATGGTTGTGGATGTAATCACTGGATGATGAACATCAGGATGATGTTCTAGTTTCTGCTTGGATATGATCAGTTGGATCATTTTTATGTATGTATGTATGCATCATGTTGGATGCTGGATATGATCAGTTGGATCATTTATATGTATGTACGCATCATGTTGGATGCTTGGACCATGTATCTGTATATGTATTAGGTGGATACATTATATGATCAGGTGTATCATGTCTGGTGATATGTTTCATGTATTTGTATCAGGTGGATACATTGTATGATCAGGTGGATCATGTATGATGATATGTATCAGGTAGATACGTGGTATGCATCAGGTAGATGCATTATATGATCAGGATGATCATGGATGACAAGATTCAGGATGTTGCTCCAGATGACATGCTGTAGGATGTTGCAGTGATGATGATCAGGATGATCATGGATGACAAGCTTTAGGATGTTGCTCCAAATGACATGCAGCAGGATGTTGCAGTGATGATGATCAGGATGATCATGGATGATGAGCTTCAGGATGTTGCTCCAGATGACATGCAGCAGGATGTTGCAGTGATGATGATCAGGATGATCATGTGTACATCAAGATGATGTATGGTGAGTATCAGGTTGATACTCTATGGCCGTGGATCAGGTTGTGTAGATGAGCATGTAATTCGGTGCCCTGGGAGATTTGCAGATAGTCTTTCGAGGTTTTGCCTATGGCATGTAATTCGGTGCCCTGGGATATCTGGAAAATGCTCTTTCGAGGTTTTGCTCTGGGAGGACATATAATTCGGTGCCTTGGGAGATCTGTAGATAGTCTTTCGAGGTTTTCCCTATGGCATGTAATTCGGTGCCCTGGGATATCTGGCAGATGCTCTTTCGAGGTTTTGTCCTATGGCATATAATTCGGTTCCCTGGGAGATCCGATAGGTTGGGATGTGTGCCTGTAATCAGTCCTGGGATGCTCTTGCGAGGTTTTGCCATGACCACATGTAATTTGTGCCCTGGGAGATCCTATAGGTAGAGCTGTGTGCTCGTAACAGCCTGGGATGCTCTTGCGAGGTTTTGTGGTGGGGTCACATGTAATAAGTCCTGGAGATCTGGACAGGATGAAAAAGGCCTCAGATGCTCTTTAGAGTTCTTGCTAGTCAAGAGACTCTTTTAAGGTTTTGTGACGCACGTAATAAGTCCTGAAGATTCTACAGTATGGCCAGTGATGATGAAGACCTGCAGGTGGTGGGCCTACATCCAGTATGAAAAAGGACTGGCTCTGTAGAACTTCCTATGACAAGTAGATTCAGAGATTGATTGAGATAGTAGCAGCAGTGACGATGATGATGTCTCGATGACGATTATCTAGTGACGATGATCCAGAGAAGAAGACTTGTGCTACAAGACCTGTGCTGAGAAATACCTTCCTAGTTAAGAGGGAGTGTTGATGTATATGTAACTTCAGAATGTATTTCATATATGTATGTTGTATGTACTCCTATAGACATGGTATTATTCCTCTATACAGAAGTGTCGTCATTTATATTGTAAATGTCATAACTTATACTTGATGGCTTATTAGACCACCTTGTTAGGGTCGGCCCTGTATAAGTCATGTGGGTCAAAGGGTTATTAGGCCACCCTATTGGGGGTCGGCCATGTGGGTCAAAGGGTTATTAGACCACCCTGTTGGGGGTCGGCCCAGTCAGCATTATGTTATGTGGTTAAGTTCGAGCCTACATGATTTATGTAAAAGGCAATTCAAGTCAAGTATAAATAGAGTGTGGGAGGCACTCTATTTACTCACTCACTTCTCACTCATGCACTCAAGGAGGAGTGGCGCACTTATGGAGGAGGAGGATCTGCTGCTAGGATATGTCTATCTCTTATGCTTGGGTTGTATCATTGCTCTATCTATCTCTGAGGAAGTTATTGGGGTTTTTCACCTTTATGGTTTTCCCCAACTAAATCTTTGTGTCTCTTATGTGCTTGCATTATTGTCTCCATGATTGATATGCTATAGATATGCTGTACATGTTGTTCTCTCAGTTAAGATCCTAGATCAGATTGAAGTAAATTCTGAAAATTTAACACTCTCGATCATTGCGAGGACTGCACTGTGTTGTAATGAACAACTTTGCATTACCTATAAAGTTGACATGGCACAAGGGGTTTGGGCTAAATCCTCCACCACATTGTAGTTGGAGGAAGCCCTCACATTGGGGTTCTGCACAGCCCGTTTGAAGACAAATTTCAGAATCTTCGGCAGTGGATCCACCAATCTCTCGATGTGGAGAGGGGTAGATGACTCAGGAACATCCTTCTGCTACGGGTCCGGGGCATAATTTCTAGCTCGAGTTTGCAAAAGAGCATCTGAATTAACCATATTAATGAATGACTGATCAGTTGAGTTGGCACGAGTGGTGCCACCACCATCGAAGCTGCCAGAAGATGAACTCTTTCTGTGAGGGAAAGGGTCTTTTAAGACAGCTGGTTCTTTTCATGGATCAGCTTCTGGGCTTCTTCCATTAGAGGGCATTGATGGGTAAGGTGGTCCTGTTGGCATATCTTGTAAGGGAACTTCACTTTTCTTTTTTCCTTTTTACCCTCCTCGGCATTTTGTGTGTTCTTAGGCTTTTTTTGTTGGGCTGTCGAGGGCCCTTTTGGTTTGTCTACACTTGTTGTACAGATTCATTTTTTTAGGGGGAGGCTACAACCGAAGTCGCTTCTACAATAGACTATTTGACTGACAAGGCGTGAACCTGCTTTGTTAAAGCATCAAACACTACAAATTATACTGAACCCACAATGCCATCAACATGTGGTCCAGGTTTAGGTTTACCTAAGTCATGTTAGACCTCAGCGCATCCAGAAAAATATCGTATAAGAGCCCAAACTGAGCATATACCAAGTCGAGTTGTTGGGTTCTCAAGATGGCTTCCTCTTCGGAGGACACCCATGAAGTTGCAACTTCCTTAGAAATATAAGGAAGGAGTGATTTGAGATACCACTCTAATAAAAATGTTGAAGGGATGTCATCTTTAATGAGCCTCTTTCTCCTTCACCACTCCTGAATGTGATTAGATAGACGATTGGCTTTGTTCTATCGAAAGGTCGACAAAAGGTTTGTGCCAGCATCATACCGGACCGGAATTTGAAAGTGGTTTAGAAAAATAGTAGATAGATCCCAAAAGGTGCCATAGGTAGCTGCAGGCAGTTCAATGTACCATTTGGCTGTGACACTTGTCAAGGTTCTTTGAAAGAGCCTCAACCTGATGGAGTCATCATTCAGTGAATTTGAGGAGCACCAGAGGTGAAGCGTCATGACATGGTCACCGGGGTCCTCGCCAATCTTACCTTCAAACGTTGGGATGTCTGAGGGAAACTTAGTGGGAACAGTTGGCCATGTAGGATCATGGTGCACGGGGTCGTTCGTGAGTTTTGAGATATCTAGCAAGTTCAAAGTTGCCAGAAATGGTAAACGTGTTCATGACGATGGCATTTGATAGACAAGAACCTGGTATTGGGGCCCTCCCATCACCTGGTTCGTGTATTGTTGGTTGGGGTTGCCCCCAGCCATCAGTTGTGAAGTGAATGCATTAAAATTGCTCCACTCAAAAGAAAGCGGATTACTTCCCAGGGCAGTGGTCCATTGCGGCTGGGTGTTAACCCCACCGTATTGTTGATTGATAATATTACCCATTCCTCCAGCAAACAAAGAGAAAGGGATACTCCCTGCAGGTATATTTGATGGATTAACATTGTAACCTGCATAGAGGTTAAAACCAGGCATAGTAGTAACAGACGGTGTCGTCATCATACCCATAATAGGCATAGATGCAGAAGGGATCGATCCTACAACGAAAGTGGAAGCAATAGTTTGAGTTACACCCTGGAACTGTTGTGTAACAAGAGGCTGAGTGAAATTCACTGCAGGTATCCCTATCAAATGGACATTATTTGGTCCAAAAGTAGGGGTAGAAACTGAGGCAGATGTCGAAGCTTGTGACCTCGGCATGCCTAAAGTACCAGCATTAAAACTAAAGGACAGAGTCGAAGCAAAAAGTAGTCTGCAACGAGCTTGGTGTTGCATTGTTTATGAAAGAAGGATTAACAATCCTCATATCCATATAAGTTGTGGGAGTTTGAGGAACTCCCTGCTCATCTCCTGGGTTGGTCATGGTGTAACCAGGTGTAAACATGTACGCATTGTACTCACGTTGTCCTAGAAATCCTACAGTTACCAGTATTGGATCATTGGGTACAGTAAGAGGAGGGTTGAAGGGAGTGCTAAAATCTCTAGAGGTTAGGTCCTCAACCTCAACAGTATCAAAGACCTGTTGATCCTGGGCTCTGGGCTGTGGTTCTCCAGGTACTTCTATTTCGGTCGTAAGTTCAAATGAACAATGGGAATCCATCCTACAGTGTCGTGGTGGCGGTGGAGGCTCCACAGTGAGTGGGGGGAGGTTTTACAACCTCCAATACCTACAAAGATGTTGTTCCTCCACAGCTATAAAAAATCAAACTAAGTAAAAACCTAGTGGCCACTACGACTAAGGAGAAAACAACATACCACTAAAAAATTCCTAAGTGATCAAACCAGGGAAACAAGGAAAATACTCTCATAAGCAAGTTTGGGATGATGAGGGCCCAGAACAAACTAATAGAGTATCGATGGTCAGTTGCGTGGCGTCCAATGGAGGTCCTCTCAGTGCAAGCGTTTGAATCACCAAACTTCCTTCCTAGGATTATTGCCAAAGGGTTACCTTCCACGTCTGGCCGAGGTGGAGTGGGAATATCCTTCCACTCTACCTATGTAGAGCCCTAGGGTTATGATACTAAGGATACCACCAATACAAAAAAACCTGGGAGAGCATTCGTCAACCTAGTCGAAACGCATGGGCAGGGTAGCAAAGCCCGAAATTCAAAATCACTTTAAAAAGCACTAGTGGACCCTCGTACACGAGTCAACTCTGGTTTATGGTTGAGAGGAAAGTGAGCGGGTATCCTCAACAATTCCAATCACCCATGGCCTCGTTCTTAACTCTGGTTTAAGTAGAGCATTCCTAGGGTATTTTGATAGAGGTGGATTTACCTAATAGATAGTTGTACTACAATTGTTAGTAATGAAGCCGATTTCAGGTGGTTTAAGGTGATTTAAACCCAAAACCCTAGCCTAAGCTAGTTGATGATGTGTATACGTAAAAAGAAAAATGTTTCTAGTTAATTTTTAAAGATTTCTTTTTAAGGGCTACTTTTTACTCAATAAGGGTAGTGCAGTGTGTGGAATGGTTTTGACAGAAAGCAAAGTGCATCAAATCAAAATACTTGAGAAAGGCTCCACCTACCGAGTTGTTTCAAAGGAAAAAACTCTAGGCTTGGAACGAAGTGTAAAATAAGCAAGGAAAAGAGATGCCCATAATGGAAAAACAAACCTAAAAGGATGCTCCTAAGCACCAAAAGCTAAGAAAACACTTGCCAAACAAAGGAGTAGGTAAGCAAACCAAAAAGTAACCCTACCAACACACAGACTCAAAAGAAAAGCTAACTAGAAAGATTTAACTCACTCAGACTAAACTGAATAGGTATTCAGAAGGTATCTAGACTAAAGAACCTTTCAAAGACACCCTAAGAACTCAAACTGGTATCAAACCCTAAAAAAGGAAAAGACACAGTGAAAGTGCGCTACTGTTGTCACAGACAACAAGCGTTCCAAACGTAGGTCTGTATAAATGCAACAGGCATCTAGGGAAAGAAGTGTGCAGCTATGTCTAACAGAGAGTAGCGCACAGCCTTAAATAGGGTTAAAAAATAGTAAAGACACCTTACACAAGTACTCAAGCAATTAAAGGAAAACTAAAGGACTTCAGAGAGGCAAATAAGGCTCAGAAAGGACATACAAGTCCCAGGAGTTAGTCAGAGAGGCAAAGAAAAAGGCTAGAAGTGAACCCAAACATTTGGAAATCAAAACCTAACAGAGGACTTCAACCTATAGGACAAATGCGCTACTATGTGGTGCAACAACCAACACTTTCCAGGAAATGTGCACTACTGTGTTTGAGACAAAGTAGCATTCATGACAAAAAATGCGCTACTGTAAGTAGCGTAAACCAGTGCATGGGGCTTGAAGCAAACAAAAGGATTTTCTAAAGTACACTGAGATGAATCAAGATAGAAAGAACAGGAAAACATGACCTATAAGACCTCTGAGAGAACAAAAAGACTAAAATAAATTGGAAGAAAGACCTAACAAGGTCTCCTAAAGCAGAAAAACAACTGGTTACTCCCCAGTGGAGTCGCTAGTCTATTGTGTAAGAAAAATACCTTATAGTGAGGAGAAGACACTACCAACTTGGGTGGGGTGACAGGTAAATACATTCATTTTCTTGCATTAGTTGTTACAAATGGAAAGAGATCGAGATATTGAAAGAAGTACCTTTTTATCGACGGCTGGTCCTAGCTTTCGCTTGATCTTTCGCTATGATGAACCTGCAACACAAAGTAAACCTTCCTCAGTATATCTTGACTATAATAAATATGATGAAATCAGAAACAACTTAACATCAAATACAATTAGACATTAAACCAAATGAACATTCAATCCAATAGACATTCAATTTGGGACGGGAAGGGTATTTCCACCTTTTATTGTCAAAGAAATGTAGAAAAGTACAGATATACCTGATCTGTCCAGACACTTCTGCAACCGATTCCTGGGCTCCTGCTCTTCACAATGACTTGTAATTCCTCCAGTGTAACAGCAGTTAAAGCATTCCTTCTAGGTTCCTCTCTCATGGATCCTCCTTGTATTTATGGGACAAGGTAGGCAGTTGGATTCGAGAGGTGGTTAAATTGGGAGGTTGGGTAAGTTGCAAAACCAACTTCAACTAATCCCAATTCGTAATCTTAACATATTTTTTCAATTCATCTTAATATGTGCGCAGGTTTCATACAACTAGAGTAGCGCACAGTAAGCAACTTTTACTCTTTACAACAAGCGTTTGCAACATTTTAAAGGTTTGCGCTGGTTGTCCTTGAGCAGAGTAATGTTTAGAATGTTGGTTCACTATGCCAATAGTAGCGCACATGTCATGAAAACTGTAGAAAAAATAAGTTTTTAAACTGAAGAGTGTGATCTCAACAATACTTCATCTAGGGTAAATCTAGCTCTTCCATCCATAGTGTCCTTTTCTATGATCAACAGAGAAATGTGATCATGTACGGAGAAGTGCAGATTTGACATATAACAATGTCATAAGAACCCAATGGTAATATATTCAGATATGCTATTGTTTGGAAGCCATTCATGTCTAGTTCGCAACCTTTGACTAAGTTAGAAAGTTTCCTTTTGGTATTAGTATCCAACTAAACCATCCATGGCTTGTTGTGTTTAGTTTTATTTAACTTACATATTTCAACAATTTTAGGAGATATATAGCTACGACATGCTCCTGGATCTATTAAAATAGAAACAGATTTTGTTAATATTTTAACTTCAATCTCGATCATCATTGATTGTTGATCATCTTGTCTTCCTTCCAAGGTAGCACAAATTATAACATCCTTGCAACATCTTCAATAATTGTTGCATCCTCTTGTAAATTATTCAGGATTCTATTGTTTTTCTGTGGACAATATTTGTAGATATGGGGGCCTTGACCTCCCCATCATTTCACTGGTATATGGGCTGATTGATTTCCAGCAAATACTATTGGTATGTTTCCATTTTGGGCTAGCAGGTTGGACTACACTTCACTTTTAGCAAATTTTTGGTTGTTTGGAAAGTTGATATACTATTTTTGATAAGGAGGTGGTCTAAAGCCTCTCTTCGTATTATCTGAGAAAGCTTTACGCTTTTCTATACTTTTATTTATGTTTTCAGTCCTATGTTGACTGTACTTGTAACATAGCCTAGATTTATATATTACATCATCTAAATTCTTAGGTGGATCAAATTCAATCTTGTCCTTGAAATATGGTGGAAGGAATCCTAAATGTTGTTGGATTTTAAATTTTTCGTCTCTGCCATGAGGCACGCAAAGCAGCAGTTCCAAAAACTTGTTAATTAAATTTTCCATGGTCATAGCACCCATTTTTAACTCATGAAACTCCTTTATATTTTTATTAAAGAAGCATTCAGACATGTACTTGTCCTGGAAAAATTTCTTAAAACTTTTCCATTTAATTTTCCTTTCTTTCATATTTTTAGTGTTTCAAGTCTTGCCACTACCAGGAAGCCTTACCGTGCAAGTTATAGATCGACAAACGGGCCTTCAATTTGCTTGGATAATCGTGTAATTTTAAGTACTTAGAAATCCCCAACAACCATTCTTCCTCCTTCTCTCCCGAATCTAAATCTCCATCAAAAGTTGGGGCTTTATTCTTTTTTAATTCACCTTGCAGTCCTACATTGCTAGAATTTTTATGTTTCTTTCTCTGTGGATAGGACATGGAAGTGTCTGAAGAGATACTATTGTAGTTTGGTTTATCTTCTGAACTTGATCTTGAATTAGTCATAGATTTGGCCATATAGTTAAATTCTTAGATTTTAAGTATTTTTTCCTAGCTAGGCCCTTTGACTACATTACTAGATGTATGAGTGTGTTGTTGGTTATTCTTGATTTTTTTTACTGTTTTTAGTAAAACTACATTTACTTCTTCCTGTCCTTTTCTGCTCTTAATATTATCATCCTCAAAACTTAAGTTGAAATTCTACTTCCATAGTTTGTACCATTTTCATTAATTAAAAAGGATTAATTGTTCTTTGATTGTCATTTAATTCAACATAAACTTCCTCTGCATGATGAGGTGAGTTAATATTTATGTGTTGGCTGGAATCCCTTTTAGCACTTATGGTTATTTTCAGAAAATTAATTATGTTGTCTTGGATTTGTGATATGGTATATAATTTCTTCCTGCTGAGCTAAGGGTTCCCAATCTCTCTCTAAATCATCCCTTGTTCTAACCCTAATTAATGTCAAATTAAATAGTTATGAAGATACAGAATTTTGATTTCCAAATACGTTGGGAAGATTTGGATGAATTTGTTGTGGTAGTCTCATGTATCTTT
The DNA here is from genome assembly GCA_027924585.1 of Larix kaempferi. Lineage (NCBI taxonomy): Eukaryota > Viridiplantae > Streptophyta > Pinopsida > Pinales > Pinaceae > Larix > Larix kaempferi. The sequence continues at coordinate 1,406,087 of BSBM01001023.1, forward strand.
GAAGTTTGTAAAATCTAAATGTGCATTATTAAAAATATATATTAGTTTTATTGTTCACAGCGGTTTGCTTGAAAATCCCATAGGCTGCAAAATGTTTGAACTCTACTTTTGTACCATTTGTAACATACCTCCAAATAGTTCACTTAAATTTATTTATTTTTCTATCATCGCTAGATGATAATCCTTAGAATAGTTACAAGATAGTTTTCCCAAGTTACAGCATATTCTTGCATTACGACTACAGTTTTGTCATCAATCCAATCTCATCATTTATTATGACTTGATATGATATTATTACAATCCAAAAGGTATAAGACAGACCCATTGGCTACACTTCAAATATTCTTTAATGTTTCATCAAATAGAGATTACAGCCTGTCCATTTAGTTATATAAATACAATAAATGTATTCAACCTTCCAGTTTTCATGTGTATAAGTCTTTTGGTCTTTAACATCTAAATATTTAAATATATAATAATATTTATTATTATATTCCTTGTTTAAATACATTATAACAACTTAAAAAAACTATATAATGACCTTTCCAACTAGCCCTCACTAGCATGTAACCATGTTGCTCTACACTTGATGAGCAAGGATTAGCATATCATATGATTAGTGTCTATGGTTAAATGTAACTCTTTAGCATGCCCCTAGTTAGCATACATCATGCTATTTGAAGCCACGATATATATGCATGCTATGTATAATTCATATCATATTTATGTTTCACGCTCTCACTCTTTTAGTTATGTTTGGGACCCATTATAAGAATGGTACTATTCATGCAATTAATTACATGACCTTTAGACCTAGAGGACGTGGCCATGTATGTTTGTGAAGCTTACTAGCTAAGGATAGTACACAATAGTTATGCAGGGGTAAGCTCAACATGTAGTCGGGTTGACGAAAGACCATCCTCGCATCAAGACTTGAATAAATTCTAAGGTGAACACTTACAACAGTATCCTAAGTGAGTTTAACCAAATTATGTGGTAACGGGAACGTGGCTCATTGAAGTGGATTAGCCGTCAACCATCCCATAAGATGGTCCTGCATATGAACCCACTTCCACCTAGACCTGCTATTGTCACTCCCATTAAGAGATATGTACGAGTTCCCTTCTCGCATATCTCAGTTGCATCGAGACTCTTCCATGTTCATCTGTGCAAGTTGGGTCAAGGGTATGAGGCTCAGCCTCCTCCCAACTTGTCCCTGAGCTTGGAGACTCCATTTATAGTGCTTCTCATCCCCATAACGAGTTAAGGTCTAGCCACAAGTCTTGGTATTCATGGCTAGGATTTGAGGGAGGTTTTATAAAAATATTCGTTGACAAGTTTAGTGTGCAATGCATAAAAGGATTTGGTGTTTGAGTATCGGTTATCAACACACTCTCTAGTTCACTCACAGGTATATTATTTTGTGGTTCATTTACATGTAATATTAAAATTTTCCAGTGTAACTTATATATTATCCAACCCTAATCTACCCTACGGACTATGCAGATAAAAGGAAGGAAAAGGTCGTGGCCGTGGCTAACTTCGCGGTTGCTTGAGGAGTTCACACCCTTCGAGTAAGCTCATAGACATAACTAGCTCACTCTCCTCAGAGGCAAGGATCCACTAAGTGATAATGAATGAACTATTGTTAACTTCTTTTTGGTGTTTTTTTTACCATAATTTAGCCTCAAGCTAGCTCATCCATGACTGGCATGTTGTATATTCCTCAGTTAATATAATGAAACTTAGTATTTTTTTGAAGAAGGGGTTTATACCCTGTTGTACTAGCATTAACAATTTTTTTTCTCACCATTAAGGGTTACAGAATTTTAATCTTTATGTTTTTATATGAGTTTCCAATATTTATATGGAATATGGTCTGTATAGTTATGATGTATGAGGTCACAAGGCTAGTTCTGTGTATTTGTTTATAAATCCATAATTATGTTTATTCCCATTACTCAGTTCATTGTTATATTATACTTATTTAAATTGTTAAGAACACTGCCAATAGGCTTAGTTTTGGTTCACATGAACCCTACATGATGAACAAACTTGATCTTTATGTTTTACATTTCATTTACAAAGGGTGATCAGGCATAGTCGTAAGGCTCATCCCATCAACATGTATTGTATACATATAGTGTGTACAGGAAACACAACCATGAGGCTTGATGATGTATTATCTATATAATTTTTTTGCAATTAGAATGGGATTATTAAATGGTTTATGATATGGTTCCATACTGTCATTGATACATTACCAACTTAACCCTAAATTCGAATTCTGGTTGTATCTAAGAATACATGTATTAGTTTATTAATTAAACTAGGTGGCCATAGGGCTCAACCCTAAGAATATATATACTACTTTCTATGCATCGTAGGAGCGCTACCAAAGGGTTTTCGACCTTTGGTCTATGCAATTATTTAATTTATTTATATGACTATAGGGTGCAGCCTATAGGCTTGACCCTTAGTTTAGTTAGCTTATTCATATGAAAAGTATCATACCTGTACTGTGCAAAATGTATGCAGTCATTTAAATCATAAATTTGTATTTTTGGGCGTATCCATGAGGCTCGACCCTTGGTTGAATTCTTATAACATAGCTTAAATACATAATTTATATTTGTTATCATTTGTATGAAATATTGAGTCTATGGCTCGATCTTAGGTAAAATACCATGTAATATTATTGTGATTGGAATTTGTGGAAGCTTTACAACCCTTAAGGCCTGATTCACCTGTAAACATGAATGTTATTGTTACGGTTTGGTTACATAATAATTGGTCAATTCTTACATATATGGTGTATGCTTGTATGGGATTCGACCCTTTGTTAAGAAATGCTCTGTTTGTAAATATATAGACATTTTCTTAATCTTGATTATTATCCACATTAATGGTTTGGATTACAGTGTTTAAAATTATATATATATATAATTTACTATATCGATCATATAGTTGGGTTGCCCTGGATTCGAACCCGAATCCTCTCCCGACCTTATGTATTATGAGAGCTATCTCTCTAGGGTTTATTAACCCATGATTATGATATTGTTATCTATTTTTAAATGCAGAGCTTCTATTTTATTCTCTTGAAAGTAATTAATTTATGTTTGATTAAATAAACTAACAATAGAAACTGAGCAACCCTAACATTGCTATTGAATAATTTAATTATGTGTTAATGAGCTAAACAGAAAATAATATATATAGAAAAATTATAAACAAAGAGGGCATAGAATAAACAGTTAAAGACAGTTAAATAGACATAGATGCTATCACATAAATCATTTCTATTTAAGGAAATAAATAGAGAGTAATATTTAAGAATTTCATAAACAGTAAAGACATAGAATAATGTTTTGAGGCAGTTAAGAATACCTAGATTTAAGGCTTGAATAATCATAATTAATTGATATCCTTTAAATAGTCTAAGTACAGGTACAGATATTCAGGAACAAAATAAATAGCAAGGATAGAATAACTTATCAGCCTTTAAGCCTCCAACTATTTGGGGAACTTCCATGTTCCTCCAAGCCTTATACCTTGAACAGTTCCTTATTCATTCCATAGGTCATCCCCTAGCCATACCAAGCACACTATAATAGAAAGACTTGGGGTTCTATTCTCTATATTTCTTACTAATGCAAGGTAGCCACAAGGTGTTTTACCATCTCTAGGTAATTCCTGTAATTTATCCCCTTAACATGGACCTCCTTAGACTAGCCATATAATATCCATGGCATATTGAGCGCTCAAGGAATTACAATTGAACCTTACCAGTGTACTAGGGACCATTACCCCCTATAATGTCCACTCTCTACAAATTTTATTTTTGGAAGAGGCTCTGTTCTCATTCAAGCTGATCTCATTTTTATTAGGGAAAAAGTGTATTATTTTTCTCTTTCTTTCCTTTTATTAGCATTCTCCTATTCAAGAAGTAGTTAGGTTTTCAGCTTTCTCCATTTCTTTAATTGTTAATTTATTTAATGTGTATTTATCCTCACTTTGTTCTAACTCTTCATTAACTTTTTATGTACTAATTAAAAGTCATTCCCCCTCCTAGTATGCTTGGTCCCTCTTTAAGTGGTTGTTCCCAAACAGTTAGGAGTATTAAAAGTAGATAGCTAATATAAAAATATTCATGCCTCTTGTTTCCTTTGATGCTCCATAGTTTCCCAACTCAACATCAAGTCATCATAACTGTATTGTTGCTCCAGGGTCCTCTAAATCAACATCAATCGACATAAACAATATTGATGCTCCACAGTCTCTCGAATCAACATCAAATCAACATAAATAGTATCGATTCTCCGGAGTTTCTCGACTCAACATCAAATGAACATAAACAATTTTAAATAGTCATGATGCTCCAGAGTCCCTGACTCAACATCAAATCAAAGTGTATTTTTAATTCCTTAAGACTTTATTATAAAGGGTTCAAACTTGGGGATGTTACATCATGGTTTTCACCTACAACCATGTAATCAACACAAAAACCAATCCATGAGCACATATATATATCAGAAATTGCAATAAATAAGCATGTAACAAAATACTCATCTCAATGAAAAGAAACTAGCTTCATTAGGGCAGCATTCTCATGCATATTTCAACATGACAGTCACCCCTGAGATGAGGCCATAGATCCACAAGCATATGTACTCTCAACCAAAAGGTAGGTGCACTCATCTCAACATTGAGAACACTGCCACACAAAAATAATTGCATTGCAGTCATACAGAAAGCTTTTTGAGTGAAACAAAAAGTATTCTTTACTGAAAACGACATTTTGAAAGCAATGGAATAGGTCTCACAACCCAAAAATGCTCGAAAATATATGAACCATGAGGTATGGTTGCGCCCTTCTCAACGCCGTGAGAAAACCCCGCCACACCAAAATGATTATATCTTAGTCATACGAAAACCTTTTTTCGTGAAATGAAAAGTATTCCTTACTAGAAAAGTCGCTCTAGATGTAATGGAATAGGTCTCACAACCCAGAAATGCTTAGAAACATATGAACCAGATCATATGGTTGTTCCTTTTTCACACTATCAGAAACCACAACTATGCCTTTCTCCATCTAAACTTTCCCTTCCATCTACACTACCTGGTGCAATGGGATTCCCTTCACTACTCAAGTCCTCCAGTACATCACCATATACCATCAGGATTCATGTTCTAGATTTGGATAGGGACAATCAATGGGATAAGGAATCATGTTGTGTTATGCACAGTCAATCTTCAATCCCCATTATAAGGACTTCAAACCTCATTACAAGGAATTCATTCTTCAACAATACAATGCATTTCCTACTCTAGTGCATGTATTTTCCAAACAAGAGAGCATTCCACTGCACTGGAGAGATCAAGAGAGAAAGAAGAAGAATGAAAAAGAGCCCCTTTCCAATCCTTTAATATACATTCAAATTCCTAAGGAGCTAACTCCAATTCCAAGAGAGGTAACTCAAATTTACTAGGAGTTACTCAATTCATCAGAGGGAGGTTACAATTAGAGATTCCTTTCTCGGAGTAGCAAAAGGTGAAATAGAGAGAGGAGTTACACTTTTTCAAAGAGTGCAAGATAAAAATAGCTAGTGAGGTTGCACTAGAACATGAGGAGCATCACAAGAGACTTGGAATAGACAAGGAGGGTGCACTAGCCAAGAGGGTCCCATAAAACATCAAAGAGGGTGTAATAGTACCTGCATAAACCAAAATAATCAAAAATAGGGTCCAAAAAGTAATGTTAGGGAGAGAAAGAACTCCTATTCCCCAACCCCCTCATAAGTGGAATCCATGCCCCCTCATTCTCATTAGTTTTCCATGTTGATCTAATTATTTAATTAAAAAATAATAATAATAATAATGTCCAATTTCCATAGTTTCGGCATCTAGTGCCTAATAACCAACAAAATAATAAAATATGGTCGAGGCTTAACAATCAGGGTATTACAGATGGCGCTGACAGGTGTGAGACATCATGATGAGGACGATGATGACCCTTGGTTTCCTTATAATCATGTGGGGGTGATGGATGTGACTTTTAAACTTTGGCAGAACTTCTAGCGATATGGATGAAAATGGTGGCAACAACAACACATAGAACTCTTTCTTAACTAGTTAGAGTGATATGAAGTCATGCTGCAACTTGGAAAAAATGAACAGTCGCCAAGTGTTTTTTTTTTTTTACTTTTTCTCTCATGTTGTTACTTGGGCAAGTTTCAACAATTAGACATGTTGTTACTTATACAAGTTTTGTTGATGTATATGTAACTTTGGAATGTATTTCATCTGTATATTATATTTATATTTATTGTACCCTTATAAGAGATGTGTTATTCCTCTATAAGGAAGTGTCGTCATGTGGATTGACAAGTGTCGCAAGTGTGTGTACTTGCCGATGGGTTATTAGACCACCTTATGGGGTCGGCCCTGATTAATATATAATATAATGTGGGTGTATCAAAGTAGACAAGTCGGCCCCAGTAGGTCACTGGGCAAAAAGATGAGTATAAATAGAGATAGGAGATCTCTACTTTACTCACTCGGAAAAGCATCTATCTCTCTCTCTGAAAAGTGGCGCACTAGTGAGGAGGAGGAGGATCATCTGCTAGGAGACTATCTTTGTATTATTTGGTTGTATTTTGGTTGAGCCATTGCTCTCTCTATCTCTGAGGAAGTTGTGGGGTTTTTCACCTTAGGGTTTTCCCCACGGAAACTCTGTGTCTCTTGTCTCTATGCTTTTGATTCTTGTGATGCTTGTGATGTTTGTCATATTATGATTGTCATGCATTGATATACTGTAGATGTTGTTCTCTCAGCAAAGATCCTATAGTATTGTGATTTAATACTGAAAATTTAACAAGTTTCAACATTATTTTCATGATGTTACTTAGTCAATTTTCAGCAGTTGATCGTGTTGTTATTTGGACAAGTAATAACACTCCGATAGAAGTAAAAACACTATTTGTTTTGAAGACTCAAGCATCCTCTAAAGAAAAAAAAGAGTCAAGATATTCAAAATTTAAGAATTATTCATTTATTTCTAAGACAAGGATGGATCGAAGCAAGAGGGATTTTTTTTTAAACAAATGGCAACCCCTAGAAGATGTTAATTGTTGAGCATCAATTCAATATACTCTAGGATCTTTATTGAGAGAATAACATGTACAACATATCAATCACAAGAATCAATCACAAGAGACAATAGACACATAGAGTTTCCTTGGGGAAAACCATAAAGGTTAAAAACCCTAATAACTTCCTCAGAGATAGATAGAGCAATGATACAAAACCCAAGCATAAGAGATAGTCTCCTAGCAGTAGCTTCTCCTCCTCCACTAGTGTGCCACTCTCCAATGAGTGTATAATTGAGAAAGTGAATGATCAAATAGAGTGCCTCCCGCACTCTATTTATACTTGAATTGACTTGCCTAATAACCTTTAATAGGTCAGACTCAACTTAACCACTTAACATAATGTTGATAGGGCTGACTCCCAATAGGGTGGTCTAATAACCCTTTAACCCACATGACTTATACAGGGCCGACCCCATCAAGGTGGTCTAATAACCCATCAAGTATAAGTTATGACACTTACAATATAAATGACGACACTTTTAAATAGAGGAATAATACCATCTCTATAGGAGTACAATATACATATGTGAAATACATTCTGAAGTTACAAATACATCAACACTCCCTCTTAACTAGGAAGGTATTTCTCGACACAGATCTGCTAGCACAAGTCTTCTTCTCTGGATCATCGTCACTGGATCATCATCATCGAATCATCGTCATTTTCACTGCTGCTGCTATCTCAATCAATATTTGAACTACTTGTCATAGGAATTTCTACAGAGCCAGCCCTTTTTCATGCTAGATAGAGGCCACCACCTGTAGGTCTTCATCATCAGTGGCCATACTGTGGAACCTAGGACTGATTACATGCGTCAACAAAAGCTAGTGCAGACTATAGGATCTTTTACATGTTGACCTTCACAAAACCTACTCAGAGCATCCTAGGATGTTACGAGCATACTTCTCTACCTGTTCAGATCTCGATAGAGCATCCCAGGAGGTAACGATCACACAGCTCTACCTGTCTGGATTTTAAAGGATCTTTTCTATGTGAACTTTTGCAAAACCTATTGAGAGAATCCTAGGATGTTATGAGCACACTCCTCTACCTATCCGGATCTCGATAGAGCATCTCAGGCTGTTACGAGCACACCGCTCTACCTGTCCGAATTTTAAAGGATCTTTTCTATGCAAAACTATAGAAAAACCTACTCAAAGCATCCCGGGATGTACTGCTCTACCTGTTCGGATCTCGATAGAGTATCCGAGGCTGTTACGAGCACACCGCTCTACCTGTCTAGATTTTAAAGGATCTTTTCTATGCTACCTGCACAACCTATCCACGGCCGTAGAGTATCAACCTAATACTCACCATACATCATCACATGATCAACCTGATCATTATCATAGCATCATCCTGATCCATATCATCTAGAGCAACATCTTGAAGCTCATCGTCTATGATCATCCTGATCATCACCATAGAATCATCCTATATCATCTGGAGCAACATCCTGAAGCTCCTCATCTATGATCATACTGATCATCATCATAACATCATCCTGATGCATATCATCTAGAGCAACATCCTGAAGCTCATCATCTGTGATCATCCTAATCAAACAATATATCCACCTGATGCATACAAAGTATCTACCTGATACATATCATCATACATGATCCACCTGATACATATAAATACATGATCCACCTGATCATACAATGCATCCACCTGATACATACATAAGTACATGATCCACCTGATCATACATAAGTACATGATCCACCTTATCATACAATGCATCCACCTGATACATATATAAATACATGATCCACCTGATCATACAATGTATCCACCTGATACATACATAAGTACATGATACACCTTATCATACATAAGTACATGATCCACCTGATCATACAATGCATCCACCTGATACATATATAAATACATGATCCACCTGATCATATCAAGCATCTGACATGATGCATATACAAATGCATGATCCAACTGATCATATCAAGCATCCAAGATGATGCATATACAAATACATGATCAAACTAATCAAAGCATCCAAGATGATGCATATACAAAGCGGTAACTGGAGCATCATCCTGATGCTCATCATCCAGCGCTTACATCCACAGCCATGGGAAGGATCCTCCTCTCACCATGTTTGGAATGGATCCTACAAATGTGTCCATCATTTCTTCCTCGAAGTGTCATCAATCTGAAGAACACCAAGCCTCTCTCTAAAGTACTCAAACTTCACTATGGCTAGTGGTTTCATCAACACATATGCAACCTGCTCATCTATCGCAACATACAAGAGCTTCACTGCTCCTCTCTGCACCATATCCCTGATATAGTGATATTGGATCTCAATGTGCTTCGACCTATCGTGGAACATTGGATTCTCAGATAGCTTCACACAACTCTGGTTGTCACAAAAGATACCAGTAGCCTCCAATGGGAGATCAAATAACTCAGATAGTAGCTTTCGAAGCCACACTGCCTCACAACTAGCCGAACAAGCTGCAACATACTCTTCCTCTGTTGTACTCAGTGCTACGAAGGACTGCTTTCTACTGAACCAAGAGATCACACCTGATCCCATCCTAAAGCAACACCCAGAAGTGCTCTTCCTATCTACAGCACTGCCTGCCCAATCTGAATCAACATAACCCTCCAGGTTAACCTTTTGATTCGCATCATAGTTGAGCCGATAATCAACTGTACCCTCCAGGTACCTCAGAATATGCTTTATAGCAACCAGGTGAACACCTCTAGGATCCGTAAAAAACTGGCTCAATGTGTTCACCGCAAAGCAAATATATGGTCTCATGTTTGTCACGTACATCAAGGACCCAATCATCTGACGATACATTGTGACATCAACCAGCTCATATGAAGAATCACACAGAAACTTCAGGTTCGATGCCATAGGTGTGGCCATGGCCTTGCATTCCATCATCCTGGACCTCTTAAGGATCTCTACTACATACTTCCCTTGTCCAAGGAAGATTCTATCTACACTCTACCAAACCTCCATGCCTAGAAAGTAGTGCATCATCCCCAAGTCCTTCATCTAGAACTCAGCAGTGAGCTTCCTCTTCGTGTCAGAAATCAATCTATCCTCACCTGTAACAAACAGGTCATCCACATATAAAAGTAGTATCACTGGATTTCCTTCCTCAACCTTGTAGTAAACGTTGGAATCCACTTTACTCTTGGTAAAGCCCAAACTGGATAGAAATTTTTCTATCCTACCATACCAAGTCCTAGGAGCTTGCTTCAAGCCATATAAGGCTTTCTTCAATTTGCACACATGAGTCCCTCTGTCATGTGTCTCAAAACCGAGTGGCTGCTACACATACACTTCCTCTTCGACTACACCATTCAAGAAAGCTGTCTTGACATCCATCTAGTGTATCTTCCATTTCATCACTGTAGCCAGAGCAAGTACTGATCTGATGGAAGCGTATCTGGCTACAGGAGCAAAAGTCTCTTCATAGTCTATTCTCTCTTTATGGGAGAAGCCACCAGCTACAAATCTCGCTTTGTATTTCTCTATGCTACCAACTGCAGCATGTTTGATCTTATAGATCCACTTGGAAGTCACAATAGACTTCCCTTCAGGTCTTGGGACCACATCCCAAACATCATTCTTCATGATCGACTAGTACTCTTCAATCATGGCATCCTTCCATTACTTCATCCCGAATCCTGGGAATTTCAGATTCTTCAATATCTTCAATAGATAGATTTGTTGCTGGAACAAATGTTGTAGTCCTTCTTTTGTAGGTGATGGTATATGATCTTTCCTACAAGACAAGTTAAATTGCATGATTAGAAACATCTCATAGTTTTCAGAACAAATTCTTACACATAAAGAAATATGTCATACAGTCATGGAATTATTTTAGCCAATGCTTCAATACAACATTTATCCATATCCCGTAACTTTCTAGATGCCTTCCAATCTCTACCAGAACATTGTTAAGAGTGTGCACAACTCCCAACATGTCAACAAAGAGGTTTTATTCTAGATAAGTAGCAATGGAATGTTGTACAGTTCCATAGGCCACTTACCCATTATATGCATATTAGTGGTATACTATTCATTAATGAAATTATTCTAATATGCATGATACAAAGCCTAAGTCTAGGAACATAAGTATATACATCATTGAACAGTATTATTTAAACAATCAAATATACAAGAAATGACAATTCAAATAATTATCTTTGTTTGTTTGTTGGGTGGACTCCTTTTGAATCTTTGCTTCCTTGCAGGAACTACTGGAGTGTGCTCCCTCCTGATCTTTGCTTCCCGGATTACCTGTCCTTGAACTTATATCCATCCTCAATCACTATGCATGCTTACTAGTATCATCATTGTGTTATCCTCGAGATCTCATACATAATCATACATTCATTAGTATAATATTAATATTATCAAAACACAATAATTTTAAACATGTATAGTCATGATCATTTCAAACACAAATAATAAGCATTAGCATTCAAAGTTTCAGGGAAGACTTTTCTTACTCATGCATATTCATATTTGACCATAGAACTCTTCTGGTTAGTCATATAATCAATCAAGGTAAGAGACATAATATGCATAAACCCTAGATTACTCAAACTTGTAACTTCATCATTATCGATCATACAAAAGTATAAGATCCTTACATAGGGTAGGATTCTAACTTGATATAGGAAAAACATACCTAGTCATCATATTTGCTAGTTATGTTCTAGCAATGTTTTTCTTGTTCTCTTCAATGACCTGCATAACTCATAAGTTAACTATTGTAGAACTAAATTATACATACCTCTATGTGATTCATGACTATGGATGAGTCTTTGTCTTCATGTCACTATGGTCTTGATCCAGGACTTGATTTGTACCTTCATGTTAGCGGATAACATTCTCCTCATACAACACAATAGTGCATTAGTACAATCATAATACAATCATAAGTGTCATAACCCTAATCAATGAATGTCTTCTATCATGCATTCATACTTTTACTAGGGTGACAAGACAAGTCTAAAATTAAACAAGATTTTTACCAAACTCAATGACATGAGGACAATCATATTATAAACTTAATCATGAACAAATTTTGAAACATACCTGTAAGTCATACCTGCCAAATTGCTTGTAGTAGTTGTTGTTGTTGTTCCTTTTGTTCTTAGGAAAATCAGAGGAAAAGTGTCCTCTTCTTGGTATGTGTTATGAGAGCTTGATCTTCATTCCCCATCTTTTCTTCTTAGGCTACAATCCAAGCTTCTTCCTGTGAGCATTCTTCCCACATCCTACTGAATGTGATAAGTTTCTTCCTAGCACAAATTCCTTGGATAAAGGAATCTCATGACCTAGGAAGGCCATTCAAAGTGGTCATGACAATTTCTCCATTCTCCACCACTTCATCCACAGCTTCAAGTTGTTCTTTGATTTAAGAGACCTTTAGAAAAGTAGGATTGAATGGTCTCTCCATTATGAAGCTTTACCCCTTTTAATTGGTTATGTAGAGGCATCTTCCAATTTATGTACTTTCCTTCAAACAACTTAGTCAAGGAGTCAAACATCTCCTTAGGTGTCTTTAGGTAAGACACATGGGGTATGAGATGGTCCTTTATAGAATCAGCAATGATTCTCTTAGCCTTGACCAAGTTCTTCTTGTGTAAGGCCTTAGCCTCTTCTCCCTCTGGGACTAAAACCTCTTCACTTATGTAAGTGTCCAACTCATTCTTCTTCTAGGATTAACCCAATCCTATACTTCCAGGCTTGAAGTTATCATCCCCTTCAAGCTTATCCTCAAGCTTGGTGTGGTGAGACATAAAGAGTACTTCAAATGGAAATAGAAAAGATTTAGGTCTTATCACTTGATTTGCTGAAAACTGGATCTGAAGCTGGATTAGGGTTTGTCAAAGAAACCCTAAAAAATCAAACTTTGAATTTCAAACTTCTGAAAGGATACAAAGATGTGCCTTGATGAGCTGATCAAGCTGATATACTCAGAATTTGAAAACTGCAAAGTTTCATCCCTCATAGTTTCCTTTTAGATTTTTGGATTCACTAGGGAGGACCTTGAATTAGGGTTTGAGTTTCCCGGATCTTCACCCAACCAAAAGGTTCGATACAAAGCTCTAAAATTCAAATTTTCAGAGGAGCTTCCAGCCATGGTCTCAGATTTCAGAAATTCCAACTTTTGTAGAAACCTTAATTTTTGACTTCACCTAACAGGACCCCAAACTAGGGTTTGATTTTCCCGGAGCTTCACCCAACCAAAAAGTTTGAACCAAATCTATAAACTTCTATTTTGCTGAGAAGCATCTAGCCATGGTCTCAGATTTCAAAAATTCCACTTTTTGTGGAAACCCTAATTTTAAGGGCCAAAAGTGAAAGTGATGAGAATTGAATTTTGATTGGACAAAAAGATGCGCCTTGCTGAGGAGAGTCAATCTAGCCTCCTACCTTTCAAGATCTGTGGAGAGAAACCCAAAAACAAGAATCCCTAGCTTCCACAACTGCACAGTGTCTTCTTCTCAGGTTAGCTCTGATACCATGTTAATTTTTTAGCATCAATTCAATATACTCTAGGATCTAACTGAGAGAATAACATGTACAGCATATCAATCACAAGAAGCAATCACAAGAGACAATAGACACACAGAGTTTCCTTGGGGAAAACCATAAAGGTGAAAAACCCCAATAACTTCCTCAGAGATAGATAGAGCAATGATACAAAACCCAAGCATAAGAGATAGTCTCCTAGTAGCAGCTTCTCCTCCTCCACTAGTGTGCCACTCTCCAATGAGTGTATAAGTGAGAAAGTGAATGATCAAATAGAGTGCCTCCTACACTCTATTTATACTTGACTTGACTTGCCTAATAACCTTTAATAGGTCGGCCTCAACTTAACCACTTAACATAATGCTGACAGGGCCGACCCCCAATAGGGTGGTCTAATAACCCTTTAACCCACATGACTTATACAAGGCCGACACCATCAAGGTGGTCTAATAACCCATCAAGTATAAGTTACGACACTTACAATATAAATGACGACACTTCCATATAGAGGAATAATACCATCTCTATAGGAGTACAATATACATATGTGAGATACATTCCGAAGTTACAAATACATCAACAGAAGACTAGTTTCTAGTTATCATTTTCCTAACTAAGCTGCAATGGAGTTTTCATAGTTATGAATTTTTTTCTTATTTTTCTTTATTTATTTTATTTTTTTCATCAAATGCCAACTTCTAGAGAACTAGTTTTCAATTGACATTTGTCTAACTGTTCTCCATCGGAGTTTTCACAGATAGAAATTTATTTATTTATTTATTGGGGGGGACAAAGAACTCATGTAGGTGACGGTGTGTAGTCTTGTCCTTCCTCATGTAGAAATTTAATGTGTATACTGGATGAAACATGTTTGATGAAGGAATCCTTTGAATTTAGGTGATCATATAACCGTAGATGATGTCCATTAGAAAAGAGCCGGATTCGTTCTCAGCCTATGGTTATTAATTTAACAGTTCCATTTCAAATAATGTGTCCACTTCATAAGGGGCCAACCATCTGGCGTGGAGTTTTCCTTTGAAATCCTTAACTCTGGATTCGTACAGTAATGCCCAGTCCCTAGGTTGGAACAAATTTTTTATAGGATTGGTGTGCCACTTTGCACGTTGTTGTTGCATGGTATCAGTGTGTTGTAGTGCATCCAAGCGAGTCTCATCGAGATTGTTGATGTGTTCTAGCCAGTGCTTCTGAGCTGCTATTAGATCCATCCTAACTTCCAAAGTTGTTCTTAAAGTACTAAATTCAGATTCAATTGGGAATATCAGAGACTTACCATATACCAATTCAAATGGGGAGAATCTTGTTATATTATTTGAAGTTGTTCTATAATCCCATAGGGATTTCAAGATTCGATATGCCCAGTCACAGAAATGACTAGCCACCATTTTTGTAAGGATGTTTTCCAGTGCCTTGTTTGTGTTTTCGACCTTCCCATTTTCATGTGGGTGATATGGAGAAGTGATTCGGTGTTTAATCTTATATTTTCCAAGAAGTGCATCAATCTTGTTTCTTATGAATTGTGCTCCACTATCGATGACAATTTATCTCGACATGCCAAATCAAACAAAAATTTCCTCATGTAAGAAATCCATAATAGCTTGCTTTGTCTCTTGAGAGAGGATGTTACTCAACCCACTTGGTCACATAATCTATACATACCAGAATGCAATATTTTTTATGGGATTGGGGTTTAATTGGGCCGAAGAATTCTGGAAACCACTTCTCGAAAGGTTCTATTACCAACTGTACTTGTAGTGGCATCTCATCGGATTGAATGGGTTGGCCCATTCACTAAAAAGTATAACACCCTCTTACATATTTCTTCACATCCTGGAATGTAGAGAGCCAATAGTAGCCCATATGCATCACCTTGTGACATGTTCTTATGTCTACAAAATGTCCTCCGCAAGGTTCATCCTAGTAGGATTTAAGGATATCCTGAACCTCGTCCTCTCTCATGCATCTTTGAATTATCTAATATGCTCCTATGTAGAAAAGGTATCCATCTATCCATGAAATATGGCACTCTACTGGATGATATTCCTTCTTTCTCTTGGGGAAACATGGTGTGGTAGCTTCCTTGTAGCAAGATAGTTGGAAATGTCTGCATACCATGGTGTGTAGGAAGATACTGCAAACAAGTGTTCATCTAGAAAATCATCTTCTACAGGGGAATTTTCAATATTCTCAATAATCCTAAACAACAAATTAGCTACCACATTGTCCTTTTTGGGTTTATCAATAATGGTGACATTGAATTCTTGCATTAACAAGAGCCACCTAGTAACTCATGCACTAGTAAGAGGTTTATTAGTGAAATACCTGATAGTTGAATGATCTATGTGAAAAAAGACTTGATAGCCTATGATATAGTGTTGAAATTTATTAATTGAAAATATAGTAGCAAGGAATTCCTTTTCAGTTACCATGTAATTCAATTCAGTTGGCTTCAGGTTCTTTCTGGCATAGTAGATGGAATATGGCTTCTTATCTTCTTATTGTCCCAGCACACTCCAACAACAGTGTTAGAAGCATCTGAATAAATGTGGAAAGGAAGTGTCCAATATAGTCCTCATAAGACTGAAGTTGTAGATAACAATGTCTTTAATTTTTCAAAAGCAGAATGACAACTGTTAGTCAAAGAGAAATCTGTGTCCTTCATTAGTAATGCATATAGAGGAGACGGCGCACTAGTGGAGGAGGAGAAGCTACTGCTAGGAGACTACTTGCACTTTTGTTGGGGGTCAACTTGAATCCCTGTAGTGGAAAGACAATGCCCCAAGACCACTCCTTCTGTCATCATCATGTGGAACTTTTCTATACTCGTCGACATATTTGTTTGCTTGCAACATCTGAGTGTTTTTTCTAGATTGTATAATGCTTCATCAAAATATGAGCCATATGGTGTGAATTCGTCCATATAAATTTCAACGCAATCATCAACTAGATCATAGAAGATTCCCAATATTGCTCGTTGGAAGGTGGCAGGTGCATTGCAAATCCCAAAATGTAGGAATCGATATGAAAATGTACCCCAGGGGGCAGGTAAACGTTGCCTTATCATGATCCTCAGGAGCAATATGGATTTGGTTATATCCAATCAAACGATCCAGGAAGGAAAAATATTTCTTCCCTGAAAGTGTATCCAAGACTTGGTCGATAAATGGCAAGGGGGAGTGATCCTTTTGTGTAGCTTTATTTAGCTCTCGATATTCCACGCAGGTTATCCATTTTCCATTTTTCTTTAGGACAATGACAAGAGGTAAAACCCATTCTCTATCGGATATAGGATAAATGAAATTGACATCTAATAGCTTCTAGATTTCTTGTTTGAGAATGTCCTTCAAAGAAGGGTTGATCCTCCTTTGAGGCAGTCAAGTGGGAGTACAATATTCCTTAATGTAAATATGATGAGTACAAATATCAAGCTATATTCCCTTCATATATTTTTAATCCATGCAAATGCTTCTTTTTTATTTTAGGACTTGTAACAGCTTGTCGGTCTATGAGGGAGTTGAATCTAGATTAATGTTCAGAGTCTTCCCCAGTTCAATTTTGATGGGGACACTATCATGAATAAATGTTGTCGATACGACTTCTTCTTCTTCTAGATCTAATTCAGGATGCTCGGGATTATCATTGTTAACAATAGCTTCTAAAATATGATACAAAGGTTGGGAAACAGAGGAGGGATCACTAATAAAGCTACTAATAACATCATCCTCTATTTTTGTTTTGAAAGATAGAGCTTTGCCAATTGTTAAAATAGGTTGAATATTCTCGTCTTCAAGGTCATAGTCAACCCACACAAAATTCTCATATGTCATGATGGGCCTTGTTGGTGGATAAAGTTATAATTTTTTCATGGAGTCCCCATGGGAAATTGTCATACTTCCATTCCTACAACCTATATAGGCGTCGTTCATGGCTAACCATGGCCTTCCAAAAATAAATGGATGGCCTTCTAAGTGAGTTTTCATTTGCAGGACTAGGAATTTTGTTGGGTATTCCCAAGAATCCCCAACAATGGTTACATCCTCTAGGATTCCCTCGTGTCGAATAGTAGATCGATCTTCCAATTCGAGGATTATGGTTGTTGGTCTCAGGTTAGCCAATCCTAATGTCTCCCAGGTTTCCCTTGTCATTATGTTAATGGTTGCCCCTAGATATACCAATGTATTAGGAAAAAAATTCCCCTAGATCTGGACAGTAATAGTCATATTTATTGGATCATCATATTTAATGGGCATGTCCCTTCCCAATATCAAATTAGACAGTTTTCCCAAGACATGGATAGTGGGTGGATCCTTGGATTTCCTCACTGGATTTCTAAGACATATTCCATGGATAGTCTAGGCATATGTTGTCACATCCCTCATGGCTTGTAACAACGGAATTTTAACAAGCTCACCCAAAAGGTCAAATTCAGGTTGTAGAGGCATTTTAGCTATTGTTAGCCTTTCAACAGATGGAGGAGTAACATCTTGTATATGATTTGGGATAGTAACAACCATTGGTTGTGTTTCTTCTTTACTCTAGGAGTTATAGCATGAGTATTATTTTCACTCTATTCATGGGGTTGCTTGATTTCAGGAGATGGAGGTTCATCCTCCACTTGTTCAGAAATTACTAGTGAGTTGTATGGATGGATTATCCTCCCAAGCCTAAGATGTATATCATTACAAGCAATGGGACTTATGCTATAGGCTAGAAAGGCTAGTGTTTCATATTGTTGAAGCACCTTATTATTAGGATTAGGAGTAGCCTATACAGGTAATTGGGGTCGGATTGTATGGGCAGTTATTGGTGGATTCATGGGAAGTTGTAATTGTGGTGGCATAGGTAGTTGTGGAGGTACTGTTAAATTCAATCGAGGATGAGGTACTGAAAATTGTTGTGCGGGAAAGGGAGAATTTTTCCAGTTCTATGGCCAAGTAGGATTTTGAACAGGTTGGACTTGCCATGGCACCCATGGTGAAAGATATTGAAATTGCTAGGGGTTTTTCCAACGGGGAGTGGAAAATCATGGCTGTTGAAAATTATATTGAATGTTCCAAGTATTATAAAATGTAGAAGAATATTGTTTCATACCTCGAGTTCACGATTTCCATGACTTATTATGTGCTATAAAATAAGCTAGTTCAACTTCCTCGTTGGCACCTTGATAGACTGCAATTAGCCCTGGAAAGGATGGAAAGGATTTTTTTGGATGATATTGAAAATCCCGCAAACTTCGACAGTTTTCACCGGGAATTCTCTAGAGGCGTGTTTATGCTTGCATTTGGGACAAAAAATGGAAAGTTCCCTCTCATCTTTGAGTTGTCTCTGTTTGGATTGGAATACATATAGCTACGAATATAACATTCCAAGGATTCCAGTTTTGAAATCTTCCAATAGTGTTCCAATATCTACATGAGTTACTCCCCTATTACATGAATTTATATCCCTAGTGGGAACGTATTTCCCTCTTGGTCTATTTCTAGAAGATTCTTGTGAGCACCTAGTTTTCAAAACATAAGAAACAAGGTATAAGTAGAAAAATGTTTTGAAAAAATCTTGAAAAAACTTGAAAAGTGATTGTTTTCATAGTTCATGGAGCGAAGGTATAAACAAAAGTTGTAAATAGAAGTGCTAAGGAGAAAAAACAAACAAATTTCAAAAGAAAATATGAAAATTCGACCAAAATGATCAAAAGGAAGATAAAGACTATTATTAGCCCGAAAAAAAATATTGCAAGTGTTAATTGTCATGCAGGATCACACCATTGATTGGGTGCAAGAAAGAAATCTACGCTCGTTGTTGGTTGTCGCATAAATAAAATGCACGAGGAATAAGTGTGAAAGTGGTTGTGCAAAGAAATACTGACGGATAGGTGGCGGCTATATAGCGCTCCGCAAGCGAAGAAAGTGGTATATAAAACTGTCTTGTTAGAATGAAAAACCACTATGGTGGATGACAAATCGTAGAAATCGATGGCTGAGATTAATGGTGAAGGATCCAACGATTTGGGATACATCCTTAAAACGTAGCACAAGTTTCAAGTGATCGATGGCTCAGGTTGTAGGTAAATTAAATCGACGGTGATAAAATTTAGAGATGCATGAAGGTTAGTGAAATGGAGCCCACCACTGAGAATGGTTGAGAGGTTAAACATTTTACAAATCTCCACCGTAGATGCGTATTAGGAGAAGATCGATGGTCCTAGATGATTGACGCATCGGGAAGATGAGCGACGGATAGGAGAGGTAGTGGATGTGAAAAGGGAAATAGCTAGACATGTGGAAGTGCCAGATTAGTCTGCATTTGATAAAGCTGGTTCCAGAAACCACCTTCCCAGTTGTGAAGTTGTATTGCATGTGATTACCGCTGAGATCCGACAGTCGATATTTGAAGGATGAGAATAATCGGGAAACAGGAATAAAGAAGTTATCAAGCAGCAAAAAGGACATGAAATCTGATGGTCTGGATTGTGGCATGTGAGATCAACGATTGGGAAAGATAAGAGCCCGAAAAAGATAACCGGAAGATAAAGAAAGTGGGTTATATATAATAAAAAACCGAGAAAGTTGACATTTGTTTTTTGCATTGTCAGTGTTGGAAGGTTCCAGACAAGTGGGCATGATAGAAAGCGACAGAGCAGGATGAAGCACATGGTTTTTAGCGATAGGTAGGCCCTTATAACTTCAAACTAATAATATTTTAAGTTTGTTTATAAAGGTTAAGAATGGAAATAGTCCATGATGTAGATGAAGCTAAGTTCAAAGATGTTTTTGATGATAGAGATAGAGATATTTTTTTATACCTCCCTTAGGTTATCAATGGCGGAAATTAAAATGAGGTTGAATAATTTGATGGAAGGAGGTCTGAACATGCACCGAGTTAATCAGTCATCCCTGTTGTTGTTTCTCCTTGACCAAATTGTCTCATTCCCATAGTTCGTGTAATGGTGTGCGTCAAATTACTCCGAAGCCGAGCGAACCATTATGAATGCTGCAAAAAATAGAATTGTATGTCGGATAGAACCCCTGCTCATGAGAGACACCTTAGAAGTCCTTGTGTCTGAAATACCTGAACCTCAGAGTTTTTCTGAAAGGTCAATTATTGACCTATTTCACCAATCGTCACCTGATACTAAGCATATTTTCATGGCCTCTTGCTTCAAACCAAATTTAGAAGTCACTGAAACTCCTTATCCTTTAGATGTCAGTTTTTTCAATGAGAATACCCAACTCGTCCTTTCCCTGTTGGCTTTGTTTTTAGGTCTTGATACAGATGCATGGGTGATTGAGCTTCAATTAAGTTTGTTGTTTAGAATGAACATTAGTTCACCTGAAGCTGAAGGTAGTCAAATACCTTGTCTTAAGTTTGAAGAATTTATGGTTGAAAGAATTCATTTGCAGATGGAAAATTTTCATTCCCTAAGGCAGTTTAGGTTTCAATCCCATCTCATGAAGATAGTTATGTTCGCTAGTCGAGAAGAAATACATTTTCCGAAGATAATTTTCACAAATCCATTGGAGGATAATATGTTCAATTATATGAATTACATGTTATCAGAGATATACAGCGTGATTTTTGGAGAAAGGCTACCCAAAGTGTTACCTGAAATGAAGACATTCATGTAGTTGAGTACTGAATTGGCCACGGGAGATTGTTTTTTTTCAAAAAAACAATACTGTTCCTAGATTGTATGGTTTCAAGCATGAACCGTACATATTATCAACATTTTTGACGTTAAGAGTCTTTTCCCTTGAGTTTGTTAGATAGAAACTGATTGTAGAAGATAATCATTTTTTATTCTTTAAGAAAGCCATAGATATCAAGTATCCTTTTACAGTAGGTCCATTTACTGTAAAAAATAAATACGCCATCCTGTACATAGAGAAGCTGTTAGAAGAAATGAACTTTAAAAAGGATGTGGCTATCGATTATGACCCTTTTCATGTCATAGCGAAAAGACGACAATCTAATCATACTAAAGCTTTCATTCATCAATAAGTGGAAGGAATGTAGGAAAAAGAAAATTGGTTACAATATGAAAGCGAGGAAAATATAAGTCTACAAGGAGGAGAATTGGTGTTGACAGATTGTACAAGAGAAGCAGAGACTTCAACGAGCACTGCAGTTATTGGAGGAAAAGGAAGTTTTCAAGATGCAGTTGCTTCAGAAGGTGGAGAGCAACAACAAACAAAAAAATCTAAGTTGGATGAACAACAAGATCTGTTGTTACTTACAGGTGAAAAAGTACCAGAAGTTCGAATACAATAATATACATTTCAAGAGGCTACAGAAAGAGGATATGCAAATAAATTTTAAAATTGAGCAAATATGTTTAGCAAGTACAACCAGGATAAGCAAGCTTCATCTCAGTATACTTTCCAATTATTCCATAAAGTTAGAAGCTTGGCTAAGTCAAATGTTAATTTGCTTACTAGTTGAGATGTAAAGGAGAATACATTGAATTTGGCAATATCATCAAGTGATAAAGTTACAGAAATGAAATTCAATCTAAAGAAGATCATTGTGCCTGATAAAATTATTTTACACAGGCAGAAAGGGGAGGTGATATATGTTGATTTTTTGGAAGCAACTTTGGAGGTTGAAAATTTGAGAATTGTTGTAGATAAGCTGAATAATCAATTAAAACAAGAAAAGATAGAAAACAAATCCCGCCAACAAAAAATTAATAAGTTGCAATTGGATTTGGTTGGAAGTGGCACTGAATGAGATGCGGGGAAAAATTTGTTGAAAGAGAAGGAAAAATTAATCCAAGAGTTGAGAAAGAGGTTGAAAATCTCGGATACCCAACTTATTCAGGGACCTGAATTGACAAAATTAGAGCATGAAAAAGAAGAGTTGTCTAAAGAAGTGAATGATGTCACAGCCAGACTATTAAAATTGGTTGAAAAGGAAGCTAGTTGGGAAAAATAAAACAAAAGTTTGAAAGACCAAGTTGAAGATTTGAAAAACAAATTGTCAAATCTAACATAGCAACAAACAGATACAGATCAGATTGAAGATGGGAATAGTGAAGATAGTATTTTACAGGCCATGTCTCAAGTAAGTTTGAAAGATGTCGAGATTAAGGAATTAAAAGAAGAAACTCAGAGGTTAAAAGAAGAAGGTGAGAAGAAGGATGAAGAAACGAAATATTTACAAGAGAAGTACAAAGAATTGATCGAAACGAATAAAAAATTGGCACACCAAGTGACTGGGAAAGCACCCATGCAAGGGTGTAAGCACATGGTGTGGGATTTGATTATAAAAGAGGCTGAAAATTTCAGACCTTATTTGGATTTCATAAGAGTGAAGGAAAAAGTGATTAGAGATGCTTTAACAAGTTGTACTGCAATCAGAGAAAATTTAAATAGGAATCCCAAGGAGGCAACACAAAATGCAATTACCCTTTTGAACATTTTAACAGAAGAAGATATGAGGATTATGGGTATTAAGAATAGGATTGCAGTGATTACATGGGCAAGGAGAATCTTAGGAAAACATGCACATATTGAGAATGTTGAAGTCAAGCCGGAGCCATGAAGAAACAAGTAACAAGATTCAAAAGATAGTTTGAAAAATTGATCAAAAAAGGTTTACCTTCATTTTGGGATGAAAATCAGGAGTTGATTCCCCAAGATGAATATAAGAAATTATTGTTTGATATAAGAATGAACCATGTGAAATTTCAGCATTTGAATCACTTACTTACAGGGAAGATTTTAATGGAAAAGATTGCAGAAGACTTTGAAATTTTAAACAAGTTGGTTTCGATCGCTGAAAGACTTCCACAGATTTCCCTTGCAGATCATATTGAAATAAGAGTTATGGTGAAAGAGATGACAAGCTATGATCTTCCAACTGCTGATCAATGGACTAGTGTAGAGAAATTTGGAAAAATGAAGTACACACTTCGTGCTTGAAAGTATCCGTTGGATTTTACATCAAGTGAAAACTTGAAAATATTTTTATTCAAAAGAAACTTGTAATATTTGTATAACTTTAACTCAAATGACATTTGGCAAGTTTAGTTAAGTTATTTCAGTTTTTAGTTAAAAGAAGCAGTTAGGTTTTGCTTCAAAGAAATTTTTGTATAAAATACAATGAAAGTTATTTTTGAAAGGGTTGGAAATTTTTTGAGAGACAAGAATTTTGTATCGAGTTGATATATTTCTAATATAAAAGAGCCATACAGTGAATGACATATTTTTACAGAATCAGAGATTCATGTGTTAATCAGAATTGCAATCTGTATTTTTCTCTTCTTACATGTGCATGTTTACTTTCCTTCGTTATATATTCCGTTATGTTTTGTCTTCTATGCTTAGATGAAAGTTTATAATAAGTTGAGATTCATATATGTTTTCCTTGACTAATCAGGTCTGAGTATCCATTTATTTCTCTAAAGTTGATAGTGGATTCATCCAAAATGGTGCCCATTGTTGATGGACTGTCTATGTTTCTTTCTGAACCACCTGCAAAAAGCTTTGACTGTGATGTGACAACTACCTTACCTCTGTGACAATCTTTACTGTTGTTTATCTACTAGTATAAATACTTCTTAATTTTGACTCCATGCCCAGTGATTCTTGTGTGAATTTCAACCACATATTTATTTTGAAAAACCCCATTTATTATCTTTAGCCATTTACATATTTTGAGAAATCCCTCTCTGGTAGGGAAAAGGCTAATTTCCCTCCTAAAGATTGGTTTGAAATAGTTACCTTAGGTTTATCCTTCCACAACCAAAGGGTAAAATCTGAGTGATAACACACCTTTTGGAATATTCACAAATTGTTTCATAGCTTTATTTCGAAATATCTCCTTCCCCCATCAGATTTAACATGTCCAAACATTAATCCCACATCCATTGGATCAGTATTGTCTTCAGGACATCACTAACCATAGCAATGTGTGGAGATCTCTGCAAGTTATATTGGAAACGCACTATGTAATATTCCAAGTTCTCCTCTTCCTTTTGTGTCATCTTGAATATTTCTTCCCTTAGGTCCTGAGATCTGTAGTACTCCTGGTATTTCACGAGGAAGGCCCTCTTCATTTCATCCCAAGTGGTGATTGTGCCACCTCCAAGACCCATAAACTATCTCAAATCCATCCCTTTTAAGGTGGCAGGAAATGGTTTTAGCTTCTGCAAGTTTGTAGTATAATCATAACTCCGACATAGTACATCAAACTTGAACAAAAAGACGCTTGGATATTGGGTAGTCATCCCATGGAAATTGGGAAGAGATGACAATGAGTTGGGTTTCACAAGTGCTACCCCCATAGTGTCGGCAATGGGGAATTCAATTGTGGATGTTGGAGTGTCCATATCAGTTCCCACAACCTCCAATACTCTTCTAGGACCCCAAAATTAGGAGGTATGCGCTGAAACAAAATTAGTTCTCTTGGATTTGGTATAGAAATTTTGGAAGCACTTCCTCATTCTAGAATTGGCACCATAGGGGATACCTCTCATTTGGGAGATGTAATTGGAGAGTTAGGTGTAGGTTCCCCTACTTCCCCCTATCCTTCTTCCAGAATTGAAGTTCAACTCCTAATGCTACAAGGGATGGGTTGGCTATTTTTCAAGGCTTTGATTCCTCTATCTCTCCTCCTAAACCTGAAAGAGCTCATAAATGGGATTCTAGTATTCCAACAGAATGTTCCTTTTAAAGAAGTCGATGACTAGTTCCCACATACGATGCATCCCTAGAAACATTACGAGATTCTTCTTATGATTCTACCTTTGAAATAATTTCTTGGATATAAGTTTTTATGCCTTGATATTTTATTCCTCGACCTCCTCTACCTGCAAAATTATTATTTTTCGTCGGTATTCTTCTACCTCTATTCATGCATCCTATATGATCTTCTACCCATGAAAACTATATGCTTTTGGTGTAGGTGAGATAATATTCTACCATAGGGCCCTCTTTTGGAGGGATTGGTGGCATATGCATAGGTTCTTAACTTCTGTTTTTACATTTCATGCCTCAATAGAAACAGATATGCAACTATATCAACACTAAATTGTACTCTTGTTCTCTTATAACGTCCCTGTCAATGGTATAACAAAAATTTAGATTTTAATTGTATTTCTAGGACAACTAATTAGCACTCACATTAATTATCAATCCAAGAAAGTCTTTTGTTTCAAGGTTATGTGCAAAATCTATGCATGCTACAATTTACTCAATAATGTTGAAACTATGATTATCATGCAATATGCAATCAAGAACTTAATCAATCCATATTTCTTAAGGAAAACACACTCAGAAGATCAATACCAACAATTGCAACCCTTCTTGAAAAGGAAATCAATCAAAACTCACACCACTCTAAAAGGAAGGAAATCACATAAGCAATATCTACTATGAAAGAAATCACACCACTCTTACTCATAAATAAAACTATGCCATTCATTATTCATAAAATAAATCACACACTCACTAATTGTAAAGGAAATCACTCAAATCAATGTTGTAAAGGAAATCACACAACTTGATGTTGTAAGGTAAATCACACAACTCAATGTTGTAAAGGAAATCATACAACTTGATGTTGTAAGGGAAATAAAAAAACTCAATGGTGTAAAGGAAGTCATTCAAATCACTACTTGATCAATCTATGTAAGAGCTAATAACCATGCTTCCAATCGACCACTACTTCACAATGATTTTTAAGAGAATGAACTAGCTATAATATAAAAAATAAAAGAGCTATATGATACTAAGAAATCCAATCATACAATAGAACTGAGATCCTCAATCATAAAAGTAACAACAACTAACAATCAATTTGCAATAACTTATCCATAATTGAGGGGATCATAACCCACTAAACTCACCAACATGGATGTCTTTGAACCTCTAATCAATTCTCTATCCTTTCATCGGTTGTGTATGATGCCAAAACGTTTGTATTCATCTACCAACAGTCAATTATGCACATAAAATGTTTTCTTCATTTCTAATTTGTTTAATATGCACCCCATAACAAGAAGAGTGTGTCCGGCATGAATTAAAATCCCCTAGTAACAACAAAAACAACCATGCATCTATAATTCCTCCCAGACAATGATAAAAATGCCCCTAAAGACTATAAATTCATCCCAACTGTTATATGTCAAATTTGCACTTCTCCGTCCGTGATCACCTTAAGCTGTCAAACACACAAAAGGACAACATGGATTGAAGAGCAAGATTGCCCTAGATGATGTATGGACTGAACTTACCCTCTTCAGCTGGGAATTTCCTTGATTTACCTGATATTTTGACATGTGCGCTACTCCTTGGCTAGTAAACCAGTGCACACCTTCTAGTATGCCCTACTTTCCTTAAGGGAAACTAGCGCACACCTTGAAAAAGTTGTTGGCGCTTGTTGAAAAACACAAAAGTTGCATCCTGTGCGCTACTATGCCTTCAGAAACTCGCACACATATTAAGATGAAATCAAAAATATATTAATTTGATGAATTGGGATTAGTTGAAGTTGGTTCTGCAACTTCCCCAACCTCCCAATCCAACTACCTCTCGATCTAAACTGCCTACCTTGTCCCATAAATACAAGGAGGATCCATGAGAGGGGTTACTCATAATGTTCAGAAGATAGACTCAAACCTAGAAGAAAGGCTGTAAGCATTGTTACACTGGAGGAAAGTCCCAAGTTAGAGTGAAGAGCAGGAGCCTAGGATCCAGTTGCAGAAACATCTGTTACAACGTAATCTTCCACCCTGTGAGCATCAACATTCTTTGGCCTGTAGGACCCATTCCACTGACTCAGATCCACTTTATATCCTTCAGACATACTATTTCCTCATTTTTACTCTGACCCGCTTGTTGCATCATTATAGAAAGCGTACCCGCGAGTTGCATCACTATAGCCCGTAGGTATCAAGTAAAATGATAAAAATCACTAGTTTATTACTTTTTACTCCCAAAAAGCAGTCATTGGGTGACCTTTGGCTCTCCATATACCCAAGAAACATCTCGATGTGTCCTTTCACTTACCTTTGAGAGGACTATATATTGAGCACATATGGCTTATGGACGGGAGGAGAAAGAAGAGCAAGAGAACTCTAGTGGAGTTTTGCCCTATCTTGAGTCTACACTCATTGATCCTTGTAGTTGTGAACCCTTTATGTTCAGCTTCCAAAATCCTATGTAGTTTGAGTTTGCCATTCATGGAGGACTGAAGTGGTGGAGGCACAAGTGGATTGATCCAGATCTTGGTTCAGATTGGTTGCCGGAAAGATGTCGTATCACATTGTACTTCTTCTTGTTTATTAATAGAAATACTCATATTCTCGCCCATTAATGTTATAAATGTTGTTTATCTTACATTGGGTTGCATTTACTTGTTGTATCATGGGCCATTGATGTTGATGATGTTAATGTCATTTATATATTATATGTACTTGTTGTATACTAGCTATCAAGACTGATTTGTAGATTCAAGTGCACGGATCGGAAAGCTCCATCGGGGATCTACATCAAACGTTTGGATCAAGGTTGGTTATATTCTTCATTATATTAGCATTGTCATTTATATAGCATAGTTCTGAGAATTGAGTTGATTTCTAGTAGTCATCTGTCTATTGTGGTCTACCCCAAGCCATAGTGAGTTTTCTCCAACACAGAAATGGCGACTCTGCTGGGGAAAACATCCATTTTGGGGATTTTTTAAGCATTAGTCCATAATTAGAGTTGTTTGCCAAAGCTCTGTGTCACTTGTTTTCCGTTGAGATACACTATAGAAAACTTGCTTTTTCTGAGCCATTGGACTCTCTGTTTGCCAATTTTCCTTTCCTCACCCGCAGACTAGCTTAGCTCTGCCCGCGTATACCCGCCTCTGTTTACACTACTGCTCGCGAGTACCCCCAGGTATTCCTTCGACAGTAGCGTACAACTCCAACTTTGGTTGATTTATGACCTTTAGTTGTTGCTGGGTTGGTTTTGGTTGATCCTAAGTCTTTGTTGGCTTGTTTCTTGACTGTTCCATGCCTTGGTTGTGACGAGAACTCTTCGTTTGTCTTGGTTGAGCCTTGTTGGTTTTTTACCCATCTTTGGATTTAGCCTTGTTGGTTTTTTCCTTTTGAGCTCATTCCTTTGGCTAAGTCTTACTGTTTGGTATCTTCCTGGTTGTCTTAGTGATCTCCTTGGCATATCAGTGACTAGATAGTAGGAATTTGCTTGCATTTTTCATTTCCATATATTGAAAAATACAAAAAAATACACATAGTTTTGCATTTTCCTTTTGTTTATAAAAGAAAATACAAAAAAAAAAAATCTTTTATGTATTACATCTTGCATTGAGTGCTTTCTGCCTTCATTTAGATTCTGATTGTGCATTGAAAAATATAAAAGGATTGCATATTTATTTCGAAATCGTTGGTTTGAATGTGCATGTTAGTGGCATTGTTTTCATTGGATAGATGATTCTAGGATTTGACGATTTTGCATACTATTGAGTCTTACACATCACTAGTTTCACGATCATATCCCTTGAGTTATCACAACCATTAAAATTAATGCTTAATCTTAAAATTGATTAGATCGATTTTATTTAGAGGGTACACCAACTAGCATAGGTTTAGAGTCTTGGAATAGATCATTGTGAGTTAACAATCCAAGACTACCAAACGAAACATTAGGTGTCTGACCAGGGAGTGGAGGAATCCATGTTATATATCAGTGTTCTCATGAAGCTCTACTCAAGCCAAAGTTAAGCACGAGGTCACGGGAGGTTTGTTGAAGGGATATCCCTCTGATACCGGCGGAACGTGTGAGATATTTCCAGGATTTGTTTGTATCTGGGGACTCTTGGGGGATTTGACCCTCATTGATTTTCGGGCTTAGCTACCCTTCCCATACAACGGATCCCACCTGAGACTGTCCCCTTGAGCATTGGTTATATTGTGGTGACCATAGTTGCCTTACCTAGGTATCGCATAGGGTACTTGCAGTGGTTATATTGTTCGTGTCCTGAGTCAAATAGGGATTGGACAACACAGTTGTTTGTTGCCGAGGGTTACGACCCTTTGCATGTAGTGAAGCCTGGGTGTCTCTATAACTGATTCTGTTACCTCTGGCTATAGTTTGGGAGTCTCAAGCCTCTCCTAGGAGAGACATACCAGCTCTAGTGTTGGGAGCTCATTTAGCCACTCTGTTTGTCTGCTCTTGGCTGTAGTTTCTCTAGGTGTGTGCTTTTGATTTACTATTTTTTATCGATAATTGGCCTTTAGGGGACGTTTTGATTATATACTCTCTCCGGAGATATCATGGCACGTAGCCCTACTGTCCGCCAATCCCGTTGGTTGGCTGGTTTAGAGCCTACCAAGCTTTCACGCCGTGTTGCTAGGGGACGTCGGCAGGCTCCCTCTGAGTCTTCGAATTCTTACGATACATACGTCTAAGACGTCATGACTGCTACACATTCCGATATTGAGGAAATACCTTCGACTCCATTAGGTAGAGTTGAACACACTTTCGATCCCCATACTCCTCATGAGGCGTGGGGAGGTGATCCACCTAAGACTCAACCTGTTTCGATTTGGCCGAATCCACTTGAACAAGATCCGTTCAATCCTTTGAATCGAGATAATTATCTTCACAGGATTCCAACCTTACCCGAGGACGAAGAATAGGATGACACATTCGTTCTTTCATTTCCACGCAGTTATAGACACGGGATGCCAGAGTTACATGACGACACTAGTCCTATGATCAACCCAACCACACTCTCTTTTTGTATGCCTAGTTATAGTACAGTTGAACCTTCCACTACGTTTCGTAGTCATGCTAGCACTAGTCATGGGGTTAGCCATACTATACCCACTGGGGACACTACCCTCACTGGGGGCACTACATTGGCCACTCACACACATAGTATGGGGACTGGTCATGTTCCTCCTAGCCATGCTAATGTTGGAAGAAGACCACCTCCTAGGATTTCCAAACCTAATAGGAACATTGCTTGAAACATGATTCGCCATCCACCACCTAATACACATGCCGCTACTCGTCAACCCAATACTACTTTTGCAAATGTTAATGCTCCTCCTAACCACAAGGGTGGACATATACCGCATACTTTTGCGTCCACTTCCACTACTAGTAATGCCAATGTAGGGGGTGGGAATATATCCTATCCACATGGACATAATGCCACCATCCCTGCTACTAGTAACACCAATATTGGGGCTGGGAATACATCTCATGCTTCTGGTCACCACACAACTGCTCAAGCTAATCCTAATGTTGGGGGTGGGAACATACCATACCATTATGGTCATTACAACACGGTTCCCATTATGAATAGTATGTATATGCCCCATAATCATGGTGGCAACCCTTACTACAACACAGTCGGTGCTGGCCACCAGTACAACCCACCACCCCAATATGGTGCCCAAAATGCGCACATACCTGCTTACTCTCAAATGGGTCAGGCAGGAGGAGGTTATCAATCCTATGGCCATGGGAAAGCTTATGGTCTGTCAAGTCCTTATTATCAGCAATTTAATCCTCATGGTCAAGATTTTGGTCCATCTTATAATTCAGTTCCGTTTAACCAACCTTTTATGGGGGATTATAATCAAGCTTTCCAACCTCAGCTCCCATTCCTTGCACGCTTGAATCTTCCAGATATTTCAAAGCTCACGAATGATCCAGTGTGTCACGAACCTACTTGGCCCCTGGTCCCTACCAAGCTCCCTTCGGACATTCCTAAGTTTGAGGGGAAAGGTGGTGAGAACCTGGGAGATCATGTCACGACATTTCACCTTTGGTGCTCCTCCAACTCATTGAATCACGATTTCATTAGATTGCGACTATTTCAATGCACCCTCATGGGGGCAGCCGCGAAGTGGTATGTCAAGTTGCCTGGAAACACTTATAGGGGTTTTAACGAGATCACTTTGGTTTTCTTAGATCATTTCCAGTTTCCAGTTCGCTATGATACTGGTACTTAACTTTTATCTACCTTTCGTCAAAACAAAGCCACACATATTTCTAACCACATTCAAGAGTGGCGTCGGTGGAAGAGGTTAGTGAAAGCCAACATTCCTCCAGAGTTCCTGTTGGAATGGTTCCTCAAGTCTCTACTCCCATACATTGCTAAGGATGTTTTGATGTTCGGCATTGTGACTGAGGAACAAGCTATCTTGAAAGTCCAGCAGTTAGACTTATTATACTCTCAGTCTGGTATTTTGTATGACATCATCCCTGATGCACCGCGCACACATCATGAGCCCACGTTAGTTCCTGAACCGCATGCCGATGGCATCGTAGGATCTGTAAGCACTCGCCCCATAGATTTGGAAGCTAATCAAATGCAAAATTTGTCACTAAACCAGTCTACTCGCGGACAGGTTCACACCTTCTCCACTTCCACCCCATCATCCAACGTACACAATGTGCAAACGACGAACCAATCAGGTAACCAGCAACCTGGTGGCAAGAAAAATGGGATAAATAATTGTAAGGGTGGAAACAATGGGAATAACAATAGCAATTGCAATACCCCCCCTAAGGATAATGCCAACCCTCCTCGAGAAGGCGAAAATGCTGGTGAGGACCATAAACCTCAGTGTAAGGTGAAGTTTCCTTGCAAGCTCTATGGGAAAAACCATCTTACTCACTTATGTCCTCGAATTGAAGAAGCATCGAAGCCCTTGGCACAGAGCCTGGCTGTGTTGAAGGATCCCCTACCTCATCACCAAAACATGGCTTCGCATGCTCCCACCATTGGTTATGGACCTATTGAGATGACAACGTCTTCTTCCAATACTGGTGGTTATGGATGTGTGAACATGGTTTAGTCAGAGGTTAGTGTTGTCACTCGTCAGTGCGATTATGATGCACCACAACCCAATTTGGGGAGTGAGCCTCCCCCTCCTCCTGACAATTCCTTGAATATTGAGAAGCCCTCTTGTTGATGCCCCAAAGATCACAGCATCAAGTAGAAAGGGATTCTCCTCGGTAGACTATCCCAATTAGATTGTCCACCATTTAGTATGGGGAATCCGTCCGGTTAGCGGTTCCGGCAACCATTAGGTTTGAATATTTGCTTCAATTACACCGGTTGCTCGGTCCACTATTCTTTTGATTTTATGGTTTTAAAATGATATGCAAGTGCCTAAGCTAACTTAATCTAAATGCAGAACTTGAAACAAATCTGTATTTAAAACTGAAATAAACCTAAACTATCCCTGCAAGGAGCAAAATTATAAGTATGAGTAATGTGCTGGAAGAGTTATCTAAAGATCAACATACAGCCATTAAATCATAAAGATATATCTACAGCAAGAAAGTAATAGATATTAGAAGATAGCTTCCAATTCACATATAACGCATTCCATTACTCATGTAGGAGAAAAATCATTTGCACAAGAAACAGTAAGATCATTCGATACAGAGAAATAATTCAAGACAGCAAAGAAAGATCTCACTGTAGAATATGAAAGTCACAAGAATAATCCAGCATGCATCCAACATCTATTTCCATGCAAAAGACGTCCTCTCCAGGCTCTTATTAGGTAAATTTCATTTTCTTGAAGCAAGTGCAAGATAGCTCGTACAAGTCAAGAAAATTATTTTCCCTACCAAAAGTCCTTAGCACTATTCCCTAAACTTCTATTTATACCTTTACAAAATGCCTCTTGGGATGCCACCTGGCTCTTTACACATGTCCTCTACAGACTTTACCTCTTAATAAACAAATCGTGGCCCTTTTATTAAAACATAAAATTTCTCAAAAAAGAAAAAGGACAGCTGTCCAGTGATTCTACGCTTTAAACATAGGGAGACCAAATAAAAAAAAATAGGAACAACGCCTTAGGATCAGCGTGTTCACCATTGGGAAGGCGCTCCTGCTGGGAGAGAGGTGCTTGGACTGGCTGCTACTGCTACTGCTGCTTTCTTTTCCTCCTCTGCTACGTAACTGAACCAGATACCAGTGTCTCTAATAACCACATTTGCTGGGGAAGGGAGCAAGATCTTCTGGGAAGTCACATGTTTACCAAGTTCTGCTTCAACACCCTGAATTTCTGCAACTGCTGCTTGGTGGATTTCTTTAAGCAGATGATTGTATATTGATGACAGCCCAATATAGTGATGGAGATCATCAGTGGCTAAGACATCAATATTCTTTACATATTCTATTTGAATGCCTAGCTCTTCCTTCAAGTCTGATAAATGTTGCTCTTTGCTAGGGAACTCATCGAGGGACTAAGGAAAACTCATCTTGCACTTATCATGTACTTCATGGATTTTTTGATAAAGGTTGTTACTTTTATCCATTGTTCCTTGGATCTTAGCCATTAGCTTAAGGCCACAGTTCCTGCAGAATTCCATAAGGGCTATATCTTCTTTAAAATTATCTACAGACTTGAATGGGAGATGCTTGGGGAAATAAAACTTCCCTTCTCTCCATTCCATCTGGCTCAGGATGTTTTCTTTAACCCGAGTATGTTTTCCCTTAAGCCTATTGGCCTCTGCATTGACTTCTTTCAATCTAACCATCATGGCTTTGAGCCTGCAAACTTCCTCAGTAATCAGCTCTTGTGTGGCATGCATTTGTCTCAGAATATCATAGGACAACACATGAAAGGGAGACATATCTATTGCTCTGCTCTCTGCCTGCTCTAACTGCTCAACCATTTCTTGCTTATCTACTTGCAGATGAGAAACTCTAGCTTCAGAATCGTTCTTTTCTGCTTCTAGAACCATCATTTGGACTGCCAGGTGCTCCTTTTCTTCTTCTAAATGGCGATACTTATCTGACAATTCCTTGTGATCAACAGACAAGCGATTATATTTATTCACTACAGGATCCCTATAAGCCTGCTCATTAGCCACAGTATGTTGCAACATGCGAGCTCTCCTCTTTGTTGACTCAAATTCTCTAACCATATCGACCACATTGTCCTGTGTTGCTTTTTCTACTGACACAGAGGCGGATGCCATGGCTATGGGAGCCTTATTTGTATTTTGCATCACCGTGGTCTCCTGTCGGGTAATAATATCTTCTTGGAAGAGTCTCTTTATCCTCTCTTCCGATTTCAAGACTACCGCCTTCCTCTTCTTGTCATACACAAATTCATCCCATCGAGACATAGTATGATCTTCTGATGGAGTGTAAGGGACGATTGGGAGGTCTATTACATGTACCTCTGCTTCTATGGGTGGGGTCTATACTACTTAAGATGTGTCTGCTTCCACATTTTGGGTGACGGGAACACCTGCTTGAGATGTGTCTATTTCCACATTTTGGGTGTCGGGAACACCTGCTTGAGATACGTCTGTTTCCATATCTTGGGTGCCGGAGCCACCTGCCTAGGCATCTTCATTGGTCTTAAGTTCCTCC
This sequence comes from Larix kaempferi, assembly GCA_027924585.1. NCBI lineage: Eukaryota > Viridiplantae > Streptophyta > Pinopsida > Pinales > Pinaceae > Larix > Larix kaempferi. The sequence continues at coordinate 1,441,158 of BSBM01001023.1, forward strand.
TTCACCTTTTGTTCCTCTTCAGCTTGTTGCTGATTTTCACTTTCCTCCCTCTGCTCTCGATCTTCTGCTTCCTTCTGCAACCTTGAATCTTCTACTTTCTTCTACAGCCTTGAATCTTCTACTTCCTTCTGTAGCCTTGCTTCCTTTGCTTCTTGTTTCATCCTTGCTTCCTCATCTTCTCGTTGCATCCTTGCTTCCTCTTTCAATCTTTCTTCTTCGCGGGCTAGGGCATCAGCTGCTTCTCTCTCTTTTTGCAGACTGGCTTTTCGGGCTGGGGCAGAGCTAGAGCTTGCTCCACTGCCTTGACGACAAATCTGCAACTCAGTCATGTTGCTGATTCCTCTGAACACTTCTTCCTCGGCATCAAAGTAATGAGCGTATTCAAAATGAGCATAAACTTATTTGCAATGCTCAGCAACCTTGTTCTGCCTATCATTTCTATGGAAGATCATTTCACCGAAGTGGAAAGCTTTCAGCTCTTGAATGAATTCCTCATCTGATGCAACCCCTAAGAATTTGTAGGCTCCTATGCATAAGGGTAAAGGAGGAAAATATGCCTTATGTTGCTTGTTAAGCACCCCTCCTATTCCATCAAGGAAAATTGGCCTGACTGCTTCCTTGAGGACTACATAATCAGTAGCGTATTTTGGTAAAATGTATGGCACTTTGGTACCTCCAAACATCCTGATGTAGGTTCCTTGCTCTGAGAAATAAAAATTGCCATAGTTTTCCAGGACCTCCATGGCATTTTCTGATAGACAATTGAGCTCTTCCTTGAACATCTGCTCATATAGAGGCATGATGAATTCTTCACAGATGAGCTTATAGCTTGCTCTGTAATTTTGAGCCCACATTATTTTATAAGTAGTGTAGACCGGGGTGTTGGCTTTATCCCATGTGCAACCTAGTCTGGGGAAAGAGAGTTTGGCCAAAATGCAGTCAATGAGATAGGAAGACATGTAAAATTTTGACTTTTTTAAGGCCAGACCTTCTCTTGCAATGGCCACTGTGGATGTCAAACTGTCCGAAAGGATAGTAGCCCAGTCAAACACAGTTCCTTTGAATGCTATGAAGTGGATGATGGGGGCCCACTGTATCCTATATACAGTGCCATCGGGCATGCCAAAAATTCTGCATAGCATCAGGGCGATTAACCTAAAAGGAGGTCTTAGGCTCTGAACATCATTCTCATCATTATCTCTCTTCCTCAGGTGTTTTCCCGTGACCAATAATTTTTTGTCCATCTCAATATTATTCATCTTACCCAACCATTCATCACTTAGCGCTTGTTGGGGACGTGAGAATTTGTAGGCTGCAGCAATATACGCTGGATGGAATGAAGCGAAAGGCTCTCCCTTGCTGTCATGCAACACTCTTGTCTCTGGGTTGGCATGTTCCAGTATCCACCCGATCACTTCAGAGCATGGGAACAATTCAGGGCGGGTAGAAGCCCTGGCTATGCCGGAAGTTCTGATGTTGAGGTAGATTTGTTCTTCTTCCAATAATACATCTGGGATATCCTGGTCCTTGATCATCCGGTAAACATCTCCCCCACGGACCTTGGGAGGAACACCGATGGTACACTTAGTGTCTTGGAAAATAGTTTCAGTCCTTAGTTGCACTGGCTCTGGTTCCATCACTTTAGTTTTCTTTCTACCAACTTTTGGCATCGTGGCTTATCCCTGCTAGCAACCAAATGTGAATCATTATAAAAATTTGCAACATGTTATGAGAGTGTAACATAGAGAAGGACAATTTTAACATGCTAATGAGAAATATAGACAAAATTATAAAGCTCCATGTTGGGGAAGCAAAGTAGATCATTTCAGAAAACGAAATATGGTCCTCAGACTTGATTATTCTAGGGAGACAATGCCTAGTCAGGACCTTTTGGAATGCTTCCGAAAAGGTAAGCATATGACGTGGAAAAAAACCTACTTCCCTCCTAGTCCTTGGAGAGAGGGTGCCCTTCATCGTAGCACTTCTAATGGTCAATGGTGGGTTGGCCTGGAGTGGAAAAATTCTATGAATAACAATGAAACAAGGAAATATTTTCCACACTCATTAACTGAGCCGAATAGGTGAGTGGTTGATTATCTCAACCGACCACTACTGTCATTAATAATACTTGTGAAATGGTCTGCAGCTGGTATGAAGTTTGAATCAGGGTAGGAAAACAATCGGAATGCGGCCGGTGAAAAACTCGGATGGTCATGACTACGGCTTTTAGTTGGTAGGAATGAGAAACCTATGGGGCCACGGCGGCCGTAAAAAACTAAAAACAACCTATGCTACCAATGTCTACCGGCCACATTATGAGCGGGAAAACCAAAAAAAGTAACTCGACGTGGAGATGAGACAAAGATGACGGTTAAAAAGCCTACCTAGAGATAAGACAGTGGTTGAGTGAGGTGGACGCGGTGGTGGATGCGCTGAGCTGGAGCGAGCCGACGCGGTCTTTCTAACGGCGTTCTTTGAACAACAAACCAACAATGGGATCAACGACACCCCACCGCCCTTATATAAAGCTAGACATGTGCGGCATTTAAACGGGTAGGTGGCCTTTTTAAACAGGGGGTTTTAATGCTTGTACGGTGCAGTTTTTTCAAGCCATCTTGGCATTTAAGCGCAACCGCCGGTTGCGGGGTGGACTTACAAGTTTCGTCCGCAGTTGTGGAACAAGATGGCGAATCGTTTCGACGTTTCGGGAGCACTTCATGAATTCTTCCGAAATACACTCTCTCGGAAGCTTATCGCGGTTGGCTTTGTCGAGTCATCCCGCAATTTCGGAAAGACTCAGAAAATCCTTCCGCAACCTACGAAATAACTTGGTTCAAGTTTTTATCGACAATCACTACGGCAACATTTGGCGAAAGCTCCCACAATTTCAGGAGAAAATATCAAGTTCTTTCACGGTGTCGGGAGAGAAACGAAAGTTCCTTCCGCAGTTTCGGGAGAGAAACTTGAACTTCTTCCGTAGTTTCGGGAGAGAAACGAAAGTTCCTTCCGCAATTTCAAGAGAGAAACTTGAACTTCTTCTGCAATCTCGAGAGAGAAACTTGAACTTCTTCCATAGTTTCGGAAGAGAATTTTAAGTTCTTCCAAAAAATGCTAAGTGCTTTCGCTGTTTCATTGAGTAACGTTAAGTCTTTCCGCGGTGTCGGGAGAGAATCGTGAATTCTTCCACAATTTCGAGAGAGACATGTAAATTCCTTCTGCAGTTTCGGGAGAGTTTTTTAAATTTCTTTCGCAATTTCGAGAGAGACAAGTAAATTTCTTCTGCAGTTTCGGGAGAGTTCACCGAGTTCTTCCCCAGTTTTGGGAGAGAAATGAAAATTTTAACTTAGAAGAAAAACTTCAATTTTTTAAAGCAGATTCCTCAGTTGAAAACAAAAACTAAGTTAAAAGGAGAATTAACTTCTTTAGGCAGTCTTTCTAGAAAAAAGTAAAATGAGGGGCCCCAATATGTACAAAAATTTGGGGGGGATGTTGCTGCAACAACAATTAGCGATTCGCTGGCGAACACAGATCTCTGAAAAAATTCCTCTCGATCTGAAACCTTCTTAAAAGATATCCATCTTATATGCAATATTCAGCTGAGCACTTGAATCTCGGTGAAGGAAGAAGTCACTTTATCTGCTAGCCACTGGGGAAAGGGGAGCTTTGATAGAGACATCTTTAAAACTTTCAAAGGGCCAACATATGGGGTTCATTTTAGAAGATTCATCTTTCAGATGGCTACTGCTATCAGACTCCACATGATTTGCAACACCTTCTCATGGACATTATTGCTCTTGTTCCTCATTCCCATGCCACTTGCATCCTTTTGGATGTTTATACTTTTGACAGCTTTGCTATTTGAGCCTTCCAGAAATATCTTCTTTAGACATGATCTTTGATTTTGGATCCTCAATCCATAATGTCCTTTTGTGTGAGTGAGAGATTTTATTGATTTGATCAAGCGTCACAGACGGAGAGGAGCCTAATTTGAGCTGACTCTTTTGGATAGCCTTCTTGACTTACACGCTTTGCTTTTGTCTCAGCCATGCATCAATTGAGGCGAGAATCTCTGGAAAACAGACCCTTGATTATAAGCCATTTTGGCTGTTAAATTTGCAGCATGGAGTCATTTCAATACCGTATACCCTCGGAATGTGCTACTCTCCGTGGGTCTATCTTCAATGACCTTCTTGAGATGACTTTAAGTGTGAGAGTGGATGGAGCCCGAAGATAGTAATAAAGATAGTCATAGATCTATGCTATTTAAATAGGATTAGTGTGACTAGCAGAATAGGCTTCCTTCTTTCTGAAGGATGTTCAGCAAGAGCACAATACATAGATAAACTTTCATTCGAGTGTAGTTTCGGATTCATGAGTTGTGAGATTTCTTCAAGAGATCTATCTTGATGAGAAACCCAACCGCAGGAGCTTTCATAAAACAAACTTTGTACAAAAGGTTCAAATGACGAGAAAAGAAACAACATAGCTTGAAACAATGAAAACAAAGGGCTAAAGCAACATAAAAGAAATTTTTTTATTTATGTACAGAAAGTCTCGGTGAGACTATGCAAAGTATTGTTTCAGGGCGAGGCCATTGAGATGAAGGGTTACTTCTTCTCCCTCGAGGTCTGTCAACTTATAAGTGGATGGGCCTATCTTTGCCGAAATTTGGTAAGGGCCTATCCATAAATGTTGAAATTTCATGTGCATCCCTTTGCCTTCAAGATTATGATCCCATTTCAGGACTAAATCCCCAACTTCAAAACTTCTTTTACCGGACTTCCTCTTATCAAACCATCTCTTGACTATGTCTTGGTGCTAATGGAATCGGTCTTTAGATTTCTGTCGGGCTTCTTCAAGTTGAAGTAGGGTATTGATCCTGGATTGTAAGACTTGGCTACCAGACCCTCGGGAGGCTTGTGACAACTATAAGGATGGAAGCAAGATGTTGGGGGGAAGGATGGCTTCCTTGCCATCGACAAGAGTGAAAGGGAAATCCCTAATTCGTTCTTTGGAGTCACCTTATCTGCCCATAAGGAGTTTGGGAGAGCTATATGCCAACTTCGTTGATTTTCTATCACAGTCTTCTTGAGAATTTGAATGAGTTTTTTGTTTGAAGATTAAGCTAATCTGTTTCCTTGAGGGTAATAATTGGCTGAATAATGCAGCTTAATCCCCCATTCATAAACAAATTCATTTATCTTAAAAGATGAAAAATAGGGAGCATTATCAAAAACAGGGGAAACTGGAACCCCAAACCTGGTTATGATGTTTTCCTTCAAGAAACTGATGACCGTATCTTCATTGATCTTGCGCAACGGGATAGCCTCCATCCATCTAGTGAAGTAGTCAGTAGCCGTCAGGATGTATCGATGTTGCAAAGAAGAATTTGGATTTATCTCTCCAATAACATCTATACCCCACTGTTCAAAAGGTTCAGAGATAATAACCGACTGCAAGGGTCCTGCTGCCTTAGGTAATTTCCCGGCACATCTTTGGCATATATCACAGTTTCGTGCATACGCATGGGCATCTCGGAACAGAGTGGGCCAATAATATCCGCTCTAAGTATCTTGTGAGCTATTGTCTCCCCTGAATAATGTCCACCCGCGGGGCCATCGTGTAATTCTTTAACAACTTTACTTGCATCTTCCTTTTCTAGACATCTAAGAAAAATTCCATCATAATTCTTTCTGAAAAGCATCCCATCAATGAATTGATAAGCTGCTGATTTCAAACGGAGTGCCCTCCTTTGCTTAGAGCTCCAGTGCTCAGGTAGGTATCCTTGCTGCAAATAATGCACCAGATGTCTATACCATGACTGAGGAGTTGTGAAGATAGGACATACTTCAACTGAGTTTAGCTCAGCTTCATTCTTCCAATGTTTCTCTTCATCAGTCAAATTTCCTGTAAGCAATTTGCACAGGCCTTGTCCTTTGATGATAGTGTCCAGTTTAAATTCTAAGTCATATTCTTGAAGAGCTGTGACCCAGTTTCCCCTCCTTTCTCCTAGTTCCTTTTGAAAGAAGAGGGATCTAACAGCTGGGTGGGGAACTATAACTTTAGTTCAGTTCTTAAGAATATATGGTCTAAACTGTTTGACTGCTTTGAAGATAGCATATGCATGCTTGTCAACCACGGGATAGTTTAGCTCAGCCCCTTGCAGACCAGTGCTCATAAACAAGATTGGGTATTCGTCTCCTAGCTCCACCTTTTGTGTGAGTACAGCTGCGAGGGAGTCATCCGAAGCAAAGGTATACAGGATAAAATCCTTATCAAAATATGGCCTTCTTAAGGAAGGAGATTTAGCTATGGCTACCTTAATGTCTCTAAATGCATCCTTTTCTAAATCTGTCCACTTGAACTGTATGCTTTGTTTAACCATTTGTTGTAAAGGTTTAACAATTTGCGCAAAATCTGGAACAAATCTTCGGGTGAAATTGATAGTGCCCATAAAGGACTGCATAGTTTTTTCTTATGAGGCATTGGAATTCTATTGATAGCTTGTACTCTTTCCTGATCTATTGACACTCCTCTTTTGGAAATGATATGGCCCAAGAGTTTACCTTCGGGAACAATGAACACACTCTTCTTGGGATTCAATGAAATACCATATTTCTGACAACGATAAAAAATATGCTTCAAATGGACAACATGATCTTCCCTTTTCTTTGAAAAAATTGTCACATCATCTAGATAGACAACAACACACTGCCCACCTAATCCTCGGAAAGCAATATCCATTGCCCGCTGGAATGTAGCTCCTGCGTTTATCAGGCCGAATGGCATCCTTCTATATGTGAAAGTTCCCCACTTAGTGCGGAAAGTAGTCTTAATACGATCTTCTTCAGCTACTAATACTTGATTGTAGCCAGAGAAACCATCGAGAAGAGAAAATAGTTCAAATCCTGACACCATTTGAAGAATTTGCTCCATTGAAGGGATGGGATAGTTGTCTTTATCTGAAGCTCTGTTTAAATTTCTGAAGTCCACAGATAGTCTTATCTCTCCAGACTTCTTTCTTACGGGAACTAAGTTAGCAACCCACTCAGAATGCCAGACCTTAAAGATTATTTTAGTGTCTAGGAGTTTCTTTAAGTCCTTTTGAATCAGAGGTTCCAAAGTAGGATGCATCCTTCTTAATTGCTGCTGAAAAGGCTTGACACCCGCTTTCATTGGTATAACATGCTGAATAATGCGGATGTCATATGTTTTCAGATCTTCATAGGTCCATGCAAAAACATCCTTATACTGTCTAAACAGTTTAATGAACCTATCTCTTTCTCCCGGTGAACAACATTTGCCAAGGTTGACAAATTTTGGTTCTACCTCGGTACCTAAATTAACTAACTCATGCTGCATTGATGAACTGTTAGTTTTGGTACTCACTAGCCTTTTGAACTTACTTTGAAGATCAAACAACATTTCGGGTGACCTTACCCCTTTGGGGATGAAATTTCCTTTACTTGCATCTGTTGAAATATTGTAACTTCAAAGAATATTATATTTGTATATTATTTATTCCGGAGATGTTCCATACCTCCGATGTGATTATACTATGAATCCGGAGATGTTTATTCCTCCAAGTTGGTTGTGGTAACTAGGGTTATTAGACCCACCATGTGGGGGTCGTCCCAGTCAGTTATAATGGGGTATTTAACCTAATGGTTAAATACGAGCCTACATGTACTTGTGTAAAATACATATCAGAGTAGTGTATAAATAGAGGAGGTGTGTTCCTCATTTGATACACACACACACTTGAGGATAGCGCACTTGTGGAGGAGAGGTCTTCTATTGTGGAGGAGGAGATCATGTCTCAGGGTTTCATCTTTGTATATTGCTGGTCATCTATATTGAGGAAGCTTTGCTGGGTTTTCTACCCCATGAGGGTTTCCCAGGATAAATCTCTGTCTCTTGTGTTTATGCTGTGCTTGTTGTTTCTTCAGTGATCCTGTATATGCTATTATTGTGAAATGGAATATAATGCTGCTATTTTCTGTCTTAGCATATTGAATTTTAACATGGTATCAGAGCTAACCTGAAGGAAGACAAGGTATGGCACTAAAGACACTTGCTTTACTTACGACAATTTGAAGGTTAGGGTTTTACATAGCAAAAACCAGTCATCGTAGAAATTTCGCTATAAATCCGTTTTGGCGATTTTTTCGGATCTTAAATTGTTACAGGACGAAGCTAAAATCTCCAGGTACCTTGTGTCCAAAGGACAACCTCTAATTCGTTGTACTTTGTGATTTATGATCTGTACAATATAGGGTTTCTGCCTCTTCCAGATCTGAGTCAAAATCAGGTGACCTTGGGAAAAAGGTCATAACTTGGGATAGGAATATCCAAATGAAATTTCGTGAAAAGTGACAGGTAGTACACAGACTGTACTATCTCAGAAAACTTTTTCAGAGACCGAAGTTGAACCAGTGACACGTGGCACGCTGTAAAAGTTCGCTCTCCTGTATTATCCCATAAACAGGTCACGTTACGACACTTGGCATAACTCTCTCTCAGAGAATCCAATTGAGGTCATACCTATTAGGATGGAAAGATAACAGGCCGATCTATCTCAAAAAACTTTTTTAGAGGCCGAAGGTCAAACAGTGACACGTGGCACGCCGTACAAGTTCGCTCTCCTGTATTTTCCCAAAACAGGTCACGTTGCGACATTTGGCATAACTCTCTCTCAGAAAATCCAATTGAGGTCAGACCTGTCAGGATGGAAAGCTAACTGATCAGACTATCTCAAAAAACGTTTTCAGACCCTGTGGATCAAAAATTTCAGAGTTACACCAGAAACAATCAGGTACATATTTCTGTCAAAACAGAATTATTTTTTGGTACCTTCATTCATGGCTTCCAGAATTTAGGGCTTTGAAGAAAGTTGGAATTTTTGTAATCGGAGACCACGGCTGGATGCTACTCATCAAAATAGAAATTTAGAGACCAAGATCAGAATTTTTGGTTGGGAAGAAGGCCGGGCTTGATTAGACCCTAGTTCGGGACTTTGATCAGAAAAGTGGAAAATTAAGGCTTCTGTAAAAATGGGAATTTTTGAAATCTGTGACCACGGCTGGAAGCTCCTCAGAAAAATAGAAGCTTAGAGATTTGGATCAAACTTTTTGATGGGGCAAAAGAGTGGGCTTCATCAAACCCCAGTTCAGGGTCATGTCCAGTGAATCCAAAAGTTTCAAAGGCAAAATTGAGGAGTAAAACTTTGCAGTTTTCAAATTCTGAATATACCAGTTTGATTAGCTCATCAAGGTCCAGTTCTTGCAAATCAAGTGGATTGGGTTAATCCTAGAAGAAGATGGATTGGTCACCTGCATAAGTGAAGAAGTTCCTGTCTCAGAGGGAGATGAGGATAAGGCCTTACATAAGAAGAATACAAGCGATCTCGACAGGTATGACTCATCGAGGTATGTGTCGATATTTGTCCATGATTAAGTTTATGGTATGTTTGTCTTCAGGTTATTACAGTTAGTACAATTTTGATTTTTAGATTTGTCGTATAACCTTAACAAAATTATGAATGCATGATAGAAGATATTCATTGGTTAGGGTGTTGACACTTATGATTGTACTAATGCATTATGATGTTGTGTGAGGTTGATGTTGTCTGCTAACAAGATACAGGTACATCACAAAAGACAAATCAGGTTCCATGACCATGAAAACATGAAGACAAAGACTCATCCATAATCTTTGTTCTAATTACGAGGTATGTATGACTTTGTTATATTATGCTTAACCTATGAGACATGCAGGTTCTAGCTCAGGATCTCTAAATCATTGAAGAGATTGTTTAGGTGTGTTGTACATAACCAAGTAGGTATACTAATCCAGGTATGTTTCCCATGAATCTTACCTTGTGTTAGGATCCCTTATATAAGTATACTTGGAATGATTGGTTATGCTTATTCATAAAGTTAGTAATCAAGGGATTATGCATATTATATCTTTTATCTTGATTGATGATATGCATGAGTAAAAGAAGACTTCCCTGAAATCTTGAATACTAATGTTTATTAACTATAATCATGACTATACATTCTCAAGATTATTTAGAACTATAATGTTTTGATAACATTTAGAACATACTAATGGGTGTATGTTTGTGAGGATGACACTTGAACATGCACAGTGTTACATAATGAATAGAAGTTCAAAAGACATACAGAAGATCAAGCGGGAGGAAACCACACAAACATAAAAGATAAGTATTTGAGTTGTTATTTGAAATAGTAAATGATATTGCCTGTAATAGGTTGTATGCATATTTGTATTCCTAGAATATATAATGCTGAGTATAAACATTCATAGAGCATTGAACAGTATACTACTAATGTGCATATGATTGGTAAGTTGGACAAACATTCCATTGTTGCTTGTCTAGAATGAAGCCTCTTTGCTGACATGCCGAGAGCTGTGCACACTCTCGATAGTATGTTCTGGTAGAGATGGAAGGCATCTAGATAGCCACTGTATGCATACAAGATATGGGAAAGTGTTGTGCCAAAGTATTGGTCAAATTAGTTGCATAACTATGTAAATGATATCTGTATGCATAATAGGTTATTATGTCAATATGATTTGATGATTATGAAGTATTACTAATCCTGTACTTAATTTTGATTTGTAGGGAAAATCATGATGAATGATGAACAAGCGATGGATGTTCAACAAAAGGATTTACAAATCAATCACACTATAGAGAGCTTATGGTTAAGAGATTCTCTTAGAAAGAGGAAGAGAATCATGATGAGATGTTTTGACCATTCTCTTAATAATGTAATCAGGTTCTGTATGGGTTCCCAGGATCAGTAGTCAATTGATGAGCTTAATGATCATCATGGGTGATGTGGATCTCAACCCTTGCTACAAGTTTGAATATGGCTTCTATACACATATGACATGGATGCAAGAAGAAACTCACCATAGAGTTCGAATGACTTTGAGGCTCATATTAGTAGACCCATCTGACGAGAGATGGCATAGATAGATATGCAGAAGATCACTCAATACAGAGTGTGAATAATGGACAATTGACAGCTTCATGACAAAGCTTGGGCTTTACCAGAAGTAAAGCTGATCCTAACCTTTACCTAAAGGTTGTGGATGATAAACCTATCATACTATTATTATGTGACGATGATCTCTTTCTGACAAGGAATGAGAAACAGTTCATGAAAATGGCTGCAGAAATAAAAATGAAAGATCTCAGATTAATGCACTACTTCTTAGGTCTAGAAGTATGGCATGATCCAAAAGGAATCTTTTAAATCGAGGTAAGTATGCTGTGAAGTTTCTAAAAAGATTTGATATGTTGGAGTGTAAAGCCATGGTCACTCCCATGGACTCCAACTTGAAGTTATTTAATAACTCATCAGATTTAGTGGACCTAACCCTATATAGACAAATCATTGGACCAATGATGTATTTAACAAATACTAGGCCAGATATATGCTTTGTTGTAAATACCGTAAGTCAGTATCTAGTAGAACCTAGAAAGGTTCACTTAATAGCTACAAAGCATGTAATGAGGTACCTAAAAGGTACATTAGATTTTGGCCTATTTTATGTTGGAAATCATGAACTCAGATTACATGGTTACTCAGATTCTGATTGGGCAGGAAGTGTCTCAGACAGAAAAAGTACCTCTGGTGGATGTTATGGTCTTGGATCTGCCATGATTTCCTGGTTCAGCAAGAAACAATCCAATGTGGCTCTCAGTACTGCTGAAGCAGAATATATAGCTGCCTGCTCTGCTAGCTGTGAAGCCGTATGGCTTCGGAAACTTTTATCTGGAGTGTTTGACTTACAAATGGACCCCACTGTGATTATGTGTGATAATCAAAGCTGCATCAAGATGACTAAAAATCCTGTATTTCATGATAATTCAAAACACATAGAGATCCGATACTTTTATATACGAGATATGGTGCAGAAAGGAGCTATCAAGCTGGAGTACATAAGCACTGAGGATCAAATTGCTGATATCCTTACTAAGCCTCTGTCTCGAGTAAAGTTTGAACACTTCCGAGACAAGCTTGGTGTAGTTCAGAAGAACCCTCCTCGAAAGGGGGAGTAGCTCAGTATCTGACAAACAAGCCTATCTCATCAATGATGAGGTTACCTATTTTTTCTGCTCTTATTCACCTAGAATTATTTAGATTTAGGACTCTTATATTCTTTATTTTGATGGTTAGATGTATACATGCTTTTTGATGATGATGATACATGTTGAGGTTATACATGTTTTGTTGATGATGATACATGTTGTGGTTATACATGTTTTGATGATGATGATACATGTTGAGGTTATACATGTTTTGATGATGATGATACATGTTGAGGTTATACATGTTTTGTTGATGATGATACATATTGTGGTTATACATGTTTTTGATGATGATGATACATGTTGAGGTTATACATGTTTTGTTGATGATGATACATGTTGTGGTTATACATGTTTTGATGATGATGATAGATGTTGTGGTTATACATGTTTTGATGATGAGAATACATGTTTTTGGTATACAACATGTGAAGGGATTGGATCATTCCTGGACTTCAGTCCGAAAGAAGAGCCGTAGACGTATGTCTTCGAAAATGAAGTTCTTGGTGAACATGTGAAGGGATTGGATCATTCCTGGACTTCAGTCCGAAAGAAGAGCCGTAGACGTATGTCTTCGAAAATGAAGTTCTTGGTGAACATGTGAAGGGATTGGATCATTCCTGGACTTCAGTCCGAAAGAAGAGCCGTAGACGTATGTCTTCGAAAATGAAGTTCTTGGTGAACATGTGAAGGGATTGGATCATTCCTGGACGTCAGTCCAAAAGAAGAACCGTAGACGTATGTCTTCGAAAATGAAGTTCTTGGTGAACATGTGAAGGGATTGGATCATTCCTGGACTTCAGTCCGAAAGAAGAGCCGTAGACGTATGTCTTCAAAAATGAAGTTCTTGGTGAACATGTGAAGGGATTGGATCATTCCTGGACGTCAGTCCGAAAGAAGAACCGTAGACGTATGTCTTCGAAAATGAAGTTCTTGGTGAACATGTGAGGGGATTGGATCATTCCCGGACATCAGTCCTAAAGAAGAGCCATAGACATGAGGTCTCCGATAACTGAACGAAAGGACTGGATCGTCCCTGGACTTCAGTTCAAAAGGTACACAATAGGACTGGATCGTCCCTGGACCTCGGTTCAAAATGTACGTGACAAATCCTAGAATTGCTCTAGGTTACATCCAGCATGAAACAGGGCTGGCTCTATAGTCGTGATACATCCAGCATGAAACAGGGTTGGCTCTGTAGTTGTGATACATCCAGCATGAAACAGGGCTGGCTCTGTAGTTGTGATACATCCAGCATGAAACAGGGCTGGCTCTGTAGATGTGATACATCCAACATGAAACAGGGCTGGCTCTGTAGATGTGATACATCCAGCATGAAACAGGGCTGGCTCTGTCGATGTGATACATCCAGCATGAAACAGGGCTGGCTCTATAGATGTGATACATCCAGCATGAAACAGGGCTGGTTCTGTAGACGTGACACATCCAGTATGAAAGAGGACTGGCTCTGTGGTGGTAAATCCTAGATCTGATCTAGGTCACATCCAGTATGAAAAAGGACTGGCACTGTGGTTGGGATTAGATCGTCCCTAGACATGAGACTTGCCTTAAAGAGATAAGGATTGATCATCATGGAACTTGATCTGGATTGTATCATCCATGGACCTATGTCCTAAAGAGAGCAGGATTGATCATCCTGTAATATGATCGTGTGATGACGATGCTGTTGATCGTATGATGACGATGACTGATCGTGTGATGACGATGCTGATGATTGTGTGATGACGATGCTGATGATCGTATGATGACGATGCCGATCATGTGATGACGATGCTGATCTTCGTGTGATGACGATGCTGCTCATCGTGTGATGATGATGCTGCTAATCGTGATATGACGATGTTGATGATCGTGTGATGACGATGCTGCTGATCGTGTGATGACGATGCTGATGATCGTGAGATGACGATGCTGATGATCGTGTGATGACGATGTTGATGATCGTGAGGATCCAGACGTTGATGTTGCTATAGTTGTTCAAGTGCTGCAGAAGATAAAGACTCAGTACTGAAGATGTTGATGTTCCAGTAACTGGTTGAGTTACTGATGATGTTAAGAAAGCTTCCAATGATTTATAGATGTATCATGTATGATGTTGATGACTCCTTGCTCATGCAGATACTGTTATAATATCCTTCTCGTTAAGGGGGGGTGTTGAAATATTGTAACTTCAAAGAATATTATATTTGTATATTATTTATTCCGGAGATGTTCCATACCTCCGATGTGATTATACTATAAATCCGGAGATGTTTATTCCTCCAAGTTGGTTGTGGTAACTAGGGTTATTAGACCCACCATGTGGGGGTCGGCCCAGCCAGCTATAATGGGGTATTTAACCTAATGGTTAAATACGAGCCTACATGTACTTGTGTAAAATACATATCAGAGTAGTGTATAAATAGAGGAGGTGTGTTCCTCATTTGATACACACACACACTTGAGGATAGCGCACTTGTGGAGGAGAGGTCTGCTATTGTGGAGGAGGAGATCATGTCTCAGGGTTTCATCTTTGTATATTGCTGGTCATCTATATTGAGGAAGCTTTGCTGGGTTTTCTACCCCATGAGGGTTTCCCAGGATAAATCTCTGTCTCTTGTGTTTATGCTGTGCTTGTTGTTTCTTCAGTGATCCTGTATATGCTATTATTGTGAAATGGAATATAATGCTGCTATTTTCTGTCTTAGCATATTGAATTTTAACAGCATCCCTCTTTAGCAAATCAGAATCGTGTTCTTCTTCATCTATCACAGCTCCTTGGAAAATGTCTTCATTCGTTAGAAAACTGATAATCTGTTCGTCATCATCGAAAACCCTGAAGTTTGTGATGTTGTCAGGGACGGAGGGCCTAAAAATTAATTCAATTGAGCATTTGTTATTAGATGGCACCAACCTAGAAGCGGATGTTGCTAACAAACCAGCTGCAGAATTTTGCAATCTAGGAATAGACTTTATATTGAAAGCATCAAAATGCATAGTTAAATCCCATACCTCTGCCTGATAACCCTTCAAATGAGGTGAGAGACAGTGAATGGTATCTCTTACCTGTCTCACAACTATTTCTGAGTCACCAAAAACCTTCAGGTATTTAACATTTAAATCGATGGCCTTCTTTAATCTATGTACCAAAGCTTCATATTTTGTAGTGTTGTTAGTACAATCAAATTCTAACCTATAGGGAAAAAAATACTTATTTCTTCCCGAATCCATCAGAACACAACCAGCTCCGGATCCTTCCAGAGTTTTAGAACCATCAAAGTATAATGTCCAAAACAAATATTTTGATTCAGCTAAGTTAGTATCTCTATGGTCTAATTCAGTGACTAAACTAACTATATTACAGTCAACATCATTGTTGGCCTCCTATTTTGACTGTTCAGCACAATATTTTCTAGTTTAAGTCTCATGAAACCAAGTAATCATCAGCTTTATTTAGTGTTGTTTTGTGCATGGTTATGCCTTTTGAAGAGCAACATTGCTAGGAGCTTTGGTAAGTGACTTTTTAATTGTTTATTTATTATTTTGCTTTGTTTTATGTATATAATGGAACCTTTAGTTTTCATTTAATAATCGGTCAATTAATGAGTCTTTATTTCTTTTATGTAGGAGTCTTTTGGTTATTTGGCCCAACACTTGTCCCGGCACTCCAAAGAAGATCTATGTTGGCTGAACCAGATATTTTGGGGATTTTATTGCTCAGGATAACATCTTGTTTGATTTCCAATCGCTTCCAGGACGCAGGTGCAGTTATCCAGTGCTGTTCTGAGGATGTCATTTGCTCAAAATGGCATTTCCGTCCTTGATCAGGACCCTGATTTCGGGCTCAATTTCTGAACAAACGGTTGGGAATTTTTCAAAACGGTTCGAAACCCACTTCACAAATGGCCCCATTTACCCCTAACCGCAGGAATTTTTCAGAAATCTGAACGAATGTGGAGAAATCCCTTCCGGAACAGACGTGGTTTTTCCAGATTTGGTGTTGGCCATTTTCTGGGTAGTTGCTCGAATTTCTGAATTTTGGGATGGATCTTGTCCATCTGTTCATGTATAAATAAGCTTGAGATGGAGATAGACGGGGCATAGATTAGATAGAAGGATGGAATATAGATAGAATTTCCAGTGCTTGTATTGTTCTTCTTTCTCAATAAAGTAATTAGAGCTGTTTATGGATACGATTTCTGTCATTAGAAGTTTGTTGTAAGCTATTCATTCTTCAGTATGTATTGATTAAAGAATTGATAGGTTGACAACGAAGGCAGGGCCCCCTTCGATGGAAACAAAGCAGTATACATTGCATTTACAGTAGACTCCATCCTCATATTTGAACATCATCTTTCAGGAAAGATTTGATTTCAGTTTACATCTTTAGTTTTCTCATTAATTTAATAGTGCAAAAGTAGCAGATTTGAATTCAAGAAGTTTCATTCAATTACAACAGAGGGTTTAGCATTTCAAGATTCAAGTTTAATGTTATCTTTCCAGCCATTGATTTCATCTTTCAGTGTTCAGTTTTCACGTTCAGTTGTCTCCTCAATTTCATAGAATAGAAGTAATATTCAGGAATGTTTTTGGATTAAACAGAAGGTTTCATTGGATTGCAATAAAAAGTTTTCATCTCATTATAGAATAGAAGGTTGCCGAGTTGTGTGGAGTAATAAGTAGTAGAAACTCAATTGTTTTCAGTCATCAGTGTTCAGTAGATCTTTTTACATGCATATGATCATTTTTAATTGGTACAGAACAGATTAATGCAGAATTGGTGTAGAACAAAGTAGTGCAGAATGAGTGCATAACATAGTAGATTACAGTAGCTTCTTTCCAGCAAGTTTCTTTTAGCAGTTCAGAAATTAGTTTAACATTCTTTCAACTCCCTCTTCAACCCTGCATTTCCTGTGTTGGTTCCTCTAAGTCCACCTTCCCGGGTTGACAATTAAATGTTGGTTCATATGTTATATATTTAGCTCAACAATCATCAGCCCGAGAGAAATGAAGGAGATCGGACTATTCATCTGATTCATGGTTGATAGTTTTAGAGTGATAATTACCTAGATCAATTTCTAAGAAATAATTCCCCAGAACCGAGGATGAGAAGGTTACAGCCTCATTCTTTCCCTCTAGTTGAGTTACATTTTGCTTCATGTGCGGTTCTCTCAGGACTTTGATTTGATTCTACCTATTTTGATAAGGCAACCACAGATGGGACCAATCAGTTGCAAAGTAACCATTGAGCTTTGTGGACCAATCCCTGCTTAGGATTAAACCATAGGCCTCAGGAATATCAACTACCATTATGTCAATAAACTGACAGACTCTAGAGTCGGCTGATAATCTAATGAGGACATCTTTCATTTCCCCAATAACTTTGACAGCAGTTCTATCTAACTGAATAATTTGGGCCGAAGATGGAACAGGTTGCCCATTAATTTTTTTACAAATTGACAATGGCATGGCATTTGAAGATGCTCCAGAATCTACCAGACAGTTGTGAACATTATGATTGAAAATTTCAAAGGTCAATAGGAATGGCAACGTTTGAGATTTAGATTTCCCTCCTATACTAGCTTCATTAATGTCGGGATCTTCTTGAGTCTCCGTTAATGGAATGCTTGGCTGGGGTTGCAGAGCATGCAGCAACTTATCTCGTTGTTGAGGCAAACTGCACATATCGAATATTGACACATTTGCTTTGACTTTCTTTATATCCTCAATAATGTCATATCCTATATCAGAATCGTTCCCAATTCTGGCCGGATTGTCTGTTTTATTCATTGTGACCTTCGGTTGTTGAACTATGGTGTCAATGTTTGGTTGTTTGGCCACTGTTTGGCTAGCTTTAGGTTGTGGTGGAATGATTGCTATATGTCTTCTAGGTAGTTCTTTTGAAAATTTAAGCTTGGGAGGAGTCGAGTCTGGCATAGGATCCGTAATAGGAACTTTACTGCGAGTATTAATGCTCATAGCAGAGAGAGAGATTTCTATGGGATCTTCTTCTACTAATTCAGTTAAAGGTACCCAATCCCATAGCACCATAGTGGTGTCCAAAGGTGGTTCTTGTAATTCAGGGCTCAATTCCTCTAGAGGATCGTCTTGATCTGGAATCTATGAATCCAGCATTTGGTTCATGACTAAACTCATAGAGTTAATCCATTGTGGGAAACTCTTTTTTGAATGCGGTTCTTGATGAAAGGTGCAGAAGTTTTCCATCCCTATTTCGTTGAGGTTTAAAATAGGGGAAGTATTCATGGGTGGATGAGGTTGATCGCTGTCTTCCCTCCTTTTGTAAAATGGCTTAAAGGGTTTCCTAGATGTACTAGTAGCTTTATCTTTCTCGAGATCTACAATTTTATTGGACAACTTCTGCATCATCTTAACTACATTCTCCATGTCTGTTGATGACTCTTCTCTACCTCTGGTGAGTAGCAAGGTTTTTTTATTGACTGTTGGTTTTGTTTCCGCATCTAAGGTATGTTTAGCAATGCTATCCGCTTCCTCTTCCACCTTTCTAGCTTCTTCGAAATTCTCTATCAGGGTGGTTTTCTTAGATCTTTTAACGAACATTGCTATGGGTCCTTCAAAAGCCATTGTATAATATTCAACCAGAGATTCTTCTGTTGGTTTATTTGCTTCACTGAAATTATTTAAGAGTGTTGTGAGATCGAGCTAGCTTGTAAGCTAAAATACCAGGACGATACTTTCGGCTCAAATGTGTATGGAAAAAGCCTACAGACTACATCTTCATGTTGCACATTTAAAAGATTCAAAGCTAAATAAAAACTCTGGAGATGATCTTCGGTCGAAATGACTTTCCCTGGGTCGAATTTAGGCAAGACTTTCTCTGGATTTTTTGGAAGATTGTGGAATGGCCCAGCTAGATTCAACACTCCCCTTGCTCTCCAAGCAAGTACGGCCATGTCTCTATGTGGAGAATCTAGTGGAGAATTGTATGGTGAATTCAATGGAGTGTTCTTTGGAGTAATAAGTTCTCCAAGACTTTCTTGATCTGAAATATTTTCTGGGTTTTCAAGATCGACCTTATTCAGGGGTTCTGCAATTTCTTCCAAGGTTAAATTCACAAGCTCTTCAAAATTTTGCACAAGAATCGAATCACGGGTGTACTGTCGCTCTTTTCTAGGAGAAATTTTCCTAGGGAGGAAATTTAATGCGTTTAAACCACCTAGCTGTCTAACATAAGATCATGTATGTCTCCTTAAATCTTCTATTTCTGCAAAAGGCACAGCATACAATACTTCTTGAGGTTCAGAATCAGAGACGAGGTTTTCTTGGTTTGCTACTTCAAGATTTGGGCTGTTTGAAATGTTGAAATATTGTAACTTCAAAGAATATTATATTTGTACTTTATTATTCCGGAGATGATTCATTCCTCCGTGAAGATCTTATTGTATATCCGGAGATGTTTATTCCTCTGTCGGAATGTGGTAACTTGGGTTATTAGACTTCCCTAGTGGTGGTCGGCCCTGTATGTGTTATGTGGGTCAAAGGGTTATTAGACCACCCTAGAGGGGTCGTCCCAGTCATTTGTAGTGGGGTATTTAACCCATTGGTTAAATACGAGCCTACATGATTTGTGTTAAAGACAAGTCGGAGTAGTGTATAAATAGAGGAGCTGTATTCCTCATTTTACACACACTCACTCACTTGAGAGTGGCGCACTTATGAGAGAGAGGTCTGCTATGGAGAAGGAGGAGCTTATGCTCAGGGTTACATATTTTGTATTTGCTGGTCATCTATATTGAGGAAGCTTTGCTGGGTTTTCTACCCCATGAGGGTTTCCCAGGATAAATCTGTGTCTCTTGTGTTTATGCTGTGCTTGTTGTTTCTTCAGTGATCATGTATATGCTATTATTGTGAAATGGAATGTAATGCTGTTATTTTATGTCTTATAATATTAAATCTTAACATGGTTTCAGAGCTAACCTGAAGGAAAGCAATGTATGGCACTTACGACACTTGCTTCACTTGCGACAATTTGAAGGTTTGGGTTTTACATAGAAAAAACCAGTCATCGTGTAACTTTCACTATAAATCCATTTTTGCACAGTTTCAGGATTTGAAAAGTTTACAGGTAGTAGATAACATCCCCAGGTGCCTTGTGTCCAAAGGGTACCCTCAGATTCGTTGTACTTTGTGAGTTATGATCAGTACAAGTTAGGGTTTCTGCCTCTTCCAGATCTCAGTCAAAATCAGGTGACCTAGGAAAAAAGGTCATAACTTGGGCTAGAAAGCTCCAAATGAAATTTCGTAAAAAGTGACAGGTAGTACATAGACTGTAATATCTCAGAAAACGTTTTCAGAGGTCGAAGATGAACCAATGACACGTGGAACTCCGTACAAGTTCGCTCTCATGTTTTATCCCATAAACAGGTCACGTTGCGACACTTGGCATAACTCTCTCTCATAAAATACAATTGAGGTCAGACCTATCGGGATGGAAATATGACAGGTCAAGCTACCATAGAAAAAGTTTTCAGACCCTGTGGAGCGAAAATTTCAGAGTTACAGCAGAAACAATCAGGTACATATTTCTGTCAAAACATAATTATTTTTGGAGCACCTTCATTCATGGCTTCGGGAATTTAGGGTTTCGGAGAAAGTTAGAATTTTTGGAATCAGAATCCACGGCTGAATGCTACTCAGGAAAATCTAAATTTAGAGTCCAAGATTGAATTTTTTGGTTGGGTAGAAGACCGGGCTTGATCAAACCCCGGTTCGGGATTTTGATCGGAAAGATGGAAAATTAGGGCTTCAGCAAAAGTTGGAATTTTTGAAGTCTGTAACCACGGCTGGAAGCTCCTCAGAAAAATAAGAGTTTAGAGCCCTAGATCAAACCTTTTGATTGGTCGGAAGGGTGTGCTTCATCAAACCCTAGTTCAGGATCCCATCTAGAAGATCCAGAAGTTTCGAAGGTAATTTTGAGGGGTCAAATTTTGGAGATTTCAAAATTGAAGTATGCTAGTTTGATCAGCTCAGCAAGACACATCCTTCCATCCATTCAGAAGTGTAAAAGTCAAAGATTGAATTTTTAGGGTTTCTCTAACAAACCCTAATCAAGCTCCAGATCAAGTTTTAGGGGGAGTTGAGGCTAAGGCCTTATATAAGAAGACTACAAGAAGTCTCGACAGGTATGACTTAAGGAGATACAGGTATGTCTTGAAATCTGATTCTTGATTAAGTTCATAATATGTTTGTCCTCATATTATTCAGGTCAGTACAATCTCGATTAATGTTAGAATTGTCTTATCACCCTAGTAACAGTATGAATGCATGTGAATGATAGAAGACATTCATTGTTTAGGGCTATATGATTGTACTAATGCACTGTGGTATTGTATGAGGTTGATGTTGTCTGCTAACAAGATACAGGTACATCACGAAAGACAAATCAAGTTCCATGACCATGATAACATGAAGACAAAGACTCATCCACAATTTTTGATCACATAGAAGTTCTACTTACAAGGTATGTATGACTTTGTTCTATTATGCTTAACCTATGAGATATGCAGGTTCTAGCATAGGATATCTAAATCATTGAAGAGAACAAAGAAGATATTGATTAGGTATGTTAGACATAACTAAGCAGGTATACTAATCCAGGTATGTTTTCCTATGTCATGTTAGAATCTTACCTTGTGTTAGGATCCCTTATATAAGTATACCTGGTATGATTGGTTATGCTTATTCATAAAGTTAGTAATCAAAGGGTTTATGCATATTATGTCTCTTATCTTGGTTGATGATTTAACTAACCAGATCAAACAAGAATATGTATGAGTAAAAGAAGACTTCCCTGAAACATTGAATATTATCTATAATCATGACTATACATATTCAAGATTATTTAGAACTATAATGTTTTGATAACTTTGAAATATACTAATGAATGTATATTTGTGTATGAGATCATGAGGATGACACTTGAGCATGCACAGTGGTACAGAATGAATAGAAGTTCAAAAGACATATAGAAGATCAAGCGGGAGGCAACCACACAAACATAAAAGATAAGTATTTAAGTTGTTATTTGAAATAGTAAATGATATTGTCTGTAATAGGTTGTATGCATATTTGTATTCCTATAATATATCATGCTGAGTGTAAACATTCATAAAGCATTGAAACAATATACTACTAATATGCATATGATTGGTAAGTTGGACAAACATTCCATTGTTGCTTGTCTAGAATGAAACCTCTTTACTGACATGCTGAGAGCTGTGCACACTCTCGATAGTATGTTCTGGTAGAGATGGAAGGCATCTAGATAGCCACTGTATGCATACAGGATATGGAAAAGTGTTATGCCAAAGTATTGGTCAAGATAGTTGCATAACTATGTAAATGATATCTGTATGCATAATAGGTTATCATGATTATGAAATATTACTAATCATGTACTTAATTTTGATTTGAAGGAAAGATCATGAAGAATGATGAACACTGAACAAGTGATGGATGTTCAACAAGAAGATTTACAAATCAAACAAAATATAGAAGGCTCATGGCTAGAAGATTATCTTAGAAAGAGGAAGAGAATCATAACAAGATGTTTGCTCCAAGTGGATAGATAAGACCATTCTCTTAATGGTGTAATTAAAGAAGAAGTGTGAATCAGGTTCTGTATGGGTACCCAGGATTGGTAGTCAAATGATAAGCTTAATGATCATCATGGGTAATGTGGATCTCAACCTTTGCTACAAGGTTGAATATGGCTTCTATACACATATGACATGGATGCAAGAAGGAACTAACCACAGAGTTCGAATCATTTTGAGGCTCATATCAATAGACCCATCTGACGAGAGATGGCACAAATAGATATGCAGAAGATCACTCAATGTAGAGTCTGAATGATGGACAATTGACAGCTTCTTGACAAAGCTTGGCTTTACTAGAAGTAAAACTGATCCTAACCTTTACCTTAAGGTTGTGGATGATGAACCTATCATACCATTATTGTATGATGATGATCTCTTTCTGACAAGGAAATGAGAAACAAATTATTGAAAGCAAGAAGAAGCTTTCTTCAGAATTCGAGATGAAAGATCTCGGATGAATGCACTACTTCTTAGGTCTAGAAGTATGGCAAGATTCAAAAGGAATCCTTTTACATCAAGGTAAGTATGTTGTGAAGATTCTAAAAAGATTTGATATGTTGGAGTGTAAAGCCATGGCCACTCCCATGGACTCCAACTTGAAGTTATTAGTTAATGACTCATCGGAATTAGTGGACCTAACCCTATATAGACAAATCATTGGGTCATTGATGTATTTAACAAATACTAGGCCAGATATATGCTTTGCTGTAAATACCCTAAGTCAGTATCTAGTAGAACCTAGAAAGGTTCACTTAATAGCTGCAAAGCATGTAATGAGGTACCTAAAAGGTACATTAGATTTTGGTCTATATTATCTTGGAGGTCATGAACTCCGATTACATGGTTACTTAGATTCTAATTGGGCAGGAAGTGTCTCAGACAGAAAGAGTACATCAGGTGAATTTTATGGTCTTGGATCTGCCATGATCTCATGGTTCAGCAAGAAACAATCTAGTGTGGCTCTTAGTACTGCTGAAGTAGAATATATAGCTGCTTGCTCTGCCAGCTGTGAAGCAGTGTGGCTTCAGAAGCTATTATCTGGAGTGCTTGACTTAGAAATGGATCCCACTGTGATTATGTGTGACAATCAAAGCTGCATTAAGATGACAGAAAATCCTATATTCCATGATAAGTCAAAACACATAGAGATCCGATACTTTTATATACGAGATATGGTGCAGAGAGGAGCTATCAAGCTCGAGTATGTGAGCATTGAGGATCAATTTGTTGATATCTTGACCAAACCTCTGTCTCGAGTGAAATTTGAATACTTCCGAGACAAGCTTGGTGTAGTTCAAAAGGACCCTCCTCGAAAGGGGGAGTAGTATAGTCACTAATGATGAGATTGTCTCATCGAACAGCAAGGTCGATGATGAGGTTACCTGTTCACTACACCTAGATACTTAGAAATATTTAGATTTAGGACTCTTATACTTAGAATACTTAGTTTTACTTATTATTACTTTTGATGATAGATGTATTAGTGAGAATACATGCTTTTGATGATAGATGTATTGGTGAGAATACATGCTTTTGATGATAGATGTATTGGTGAGAATACATGCTTTTGATGATAGATGTATTGATGAGAATACATGTGAGGATTGCATCATCCTTGAACACACGTTCTAAAGTGAGCCGTAGACAGGTGTCTCCGAGAAAGAAAGAGGATTGCATCATCCTTGAACATACGTTCTAAAGTGAGCCGTAGACAGGTGTCTCCGAGAAAGAAAGAGGATTGGATCATCCCTGGAATTCAATCCTAAAGAGAGTCGTAGACATGATGTCTCAGAAAATGAAGTCCTTAGTGGACATAAGAGGATTGGATCATCCCTGGACTTCAGTCCTAAAGAGAGCCGTAGACATGATGTCTCCGAGAATGAAGTCCTGAATGAACAGGTAGGGGATTGCATCTTCCCCGGACCTCGGTCCCAGAATTGAGCCATAGACTGATGTCTCCGAGAATTGAAGATAGGACTGCATCGTCCCTGAACTAGGTTCAAAATGTACGTGATGGGATTGCATCATCCCTAGACATGAGACTTGTCTAAAAGGTACGTGTGAGGACTGCATCATCCATGAACTGGGTTCAAAATGTACGTGATGGGATTGCATCATCCCTAGACATGAGACTTGTCTTAAAGGTACGTGTGAGGACTGCATCGTCCATGAACTGGGTTCAAAATGTACGTGATGGGATTTCATCATCCCTAGACATGAGACTTGTCTTAAAGGTACGTGTGAGGACTGCATCGTCCATGAACTGGGTTCAAAATGTACGTGATGGGGTTGCATCATCCCTAGACATGAGACTTGTCTTAAAGGTACGTGTGAGGACTGCATCGTCTATGAACTGGGTTCAAAATGTACATGATGGGATTGCATCATCCCTAGACATGAGACTTGTCTTAAAGGTACGTGTGAGGACTGCATCGTCCATGAACTGGGTTCAAAATGTACGTGATGGGATTGCATCGTCCCTAGACATGAGACTTGTCTTAAAGTGATAAGGACTGATCATCCTGGAACTTGATCTGGATTGTATCATCCATGGACCTATGTCCTAAAGAAAGCAGGATTAATCATCCTATAATATGATTGTATGTATTGCAGAGGATGATGATGATCGTGTGACGACGATGATGGTCACATGATGACGATGCTTTAGATCGAGATGATCCAGATGCTGTAGATCGAGATGATCCAGATGCTGTAGATCATGATGATCTAGATGCTATAGATCGTGATGATCCAGATGCTTTAGATCGAGGTGATCCAGATGCTGTAGATCGAGATGATCCAGATGCTTTAGATTGAGATGATCCAGATGCTGTAGATCGAGATGATCTAGATGCTTTAGATCGAGATGATCCAGATGCTGTAGATCGAGATGATCCAGATGTTGTAGATCGTGATGATCTATATGCTTTAGATCAAGATGATCTAGATGTTGTAGATCGAGATGATGTGATTGTAGTTGTTCGAGTGCTGCAGAAGATAAAGACTCAGTACTGAAGATGTTAATGTTCCAGTATTGAAGATATTCCAGTAACTGCTTGAGTTACTGATGATGTTGAGAAAGATTCCAATGATTTATAGATGTATCATGTATGATGTTGATGACTCCTTGCTCGTGCAGATGTTGTTATAATATCCTTCTCGTTAAGGGGGAGTGTTGAGATATTGTAACTTCAAAGACTATTATATTTGTACTTTATTATTCCGAAGATGATTCATTCCTCCGTGAAGATCTTATTGTATATCCGGAGATGTTTATTCCTCCGTCGGAATGTGGTAACTTGGGTTATTAGACTTCCCTAGTGGGGGTCATCCCTGTATGTGTTATGTGGGTCAGAGGGTTATTAGACCACCCTAGAGGGGTCGGCCCAGTCAGTTGTAGTGGGGTATTTAACCCATTGGTTAAATACGAGCCTACATGATTTGTGTAAAAGACAAGTCGGAGTAGTGTATAAATAGAGGAGGTGTATTCCTCATTTTACACACACTCACTCACTTGAGAGTGGCGCACTTATGAGAGAGAGGTCTGCTATAGAGAAGGAGGAGCTTATGCTCAGGGTTACATCTTTTGTATTTGCTGGTCATCTATATTGAGGAAGCTTTGCTGGGTTTTCTACCCCATGAGGGTTTCTCAGGATAAATCTGTGTCTCTTGTGTTTATGCTATGCTTGTTGTTTCTTCAGTGATCCTGTATATGCTATTATTATGAAATGGAATGTAATGCTGCTATTTTCTGTCTTAGCATATTAAATCTTAACATGAAATTCCTCCTTTAAGCGGGTTTTCAGTAACATTTTTGACAGTGGGAGATTTTCCTTTATCAGCCATGCACTTTCAGCCCTCCTTCTAGCACCAAAAATTGTTGATGTCCCAAAGATCGCAGCATCAAGCAGAAAGGGATTCTCTCCGGTAGACTATCCCAATTAGATTGTCCACCGTTTGGTGTGGGGAATCCGTCCGGTTAGCGGTTCCAGCAACCGTTAGGTTTGGAGATTTGCTTCAATTACACCGGTTATGGCCCGGTCCACCGTTCTTTTGATTTTATGGTTTTAAAATGATATGCAAGTGCCTAAGCTAACTTAATCTAAATGCAAAACTCGAAACAAATCTGTATTTAAAACCAAAATAAACCTAAACTATCCCTGCAATGAGCAAAATTATAAGTATGAGTAACGTGCTGGAAGAGTTATCTAAAGATCAACAGATAGCCATTAAATCATAAAGATATATCTACAGCAAGAAAGCAACAGATATTAGAATATAGCTTCCAATTCACATATATCGCATTCCATTACTCATGTAGGAGAAAAATCATTTGCACAAGAAACGGTAAGATCATTCGGTACAGAGAAATAATTCAAGACAGCAAAGAAAGATCTCACTGTAGAATATGAAAGTCACAAGAATAATCCAGCATGCATCCAACATCTATTTCGATGCAAAAGGCATCCTCTCCAAGCTCTTATTAGGTAAATTTCATTTTCTTGAAGCAAGTGCAAGATAGCTCGTACAAGTTAAGAAAATTATTTTCCCTACCAAAAGTCCTTAGCACTATTCCCTAAACTTCTATTTATACCTTTACAAAATGCCTCTTGGTCTGCCACCTGTCTCTTTACACATGTCCTCTACAGACTTTTCCTCTTAATAAACAAATCGTGGCCCTTTTCTTAAAATAGAAAATTTCTCAAAAAAGGAAAAGGATAGCTGTCCAGTGATTCTACGCTTTAAACATAGGGAGACCAAATTAAAAAAAATAGGAACGCCTTAGGATCAGCGTGTTCACCCTTGGGAAGGCACTCCTGCTAGGAGAGAGGTGCTTGGACTATCTACTACTGCTACTGCTGCTTTCTTTTCCTCCTTTGCTATGTAACTGAACCAGATACCAGTGTCTATGATAACCACATTTGCTGGGGAAGGGAGCAAGATCTTCTGGGAAGTCACATGTTTACCAAGTTCTGCTTCAACACCCTGAATTTCTGCAACTGCTGCTTGGTGGATTTCTTTAAGCAGATGACTGTATATTGATGACAGCTCAATATAGTGATGGAGATCATCAGTGGCTAAGACATCAATCTTCTTTACATATTCTATTTGAATTCCTACCTCTTCCTTCAAGTCTGATAAACGTTGCTCTTTGCTTGCGAAGTCATCGAGGGACTGAGGAAAACTCATCTTGCACTTATCATGTACTTCATGGATTTTTTGATAAAGGCTGTTACTTTTATCCATTGTTCCTTGGATCTTAGCCATTAGCTTAAGGCCAAAGTTCCTGCAAAATTCCATAAGGGCTATATCTTATTTAAAATTATCTACAGACTTGAATGGGAGATGCTTGGGGAAATCAACCTTCCCTTCTCTCCATTCCATCTGGCTCAGGATGTTTGCTTTAACCCGAGTATATTTGCCCTTAAACCTATTGGCCTCTGCATTAATTTCTTTCAATCTAACCATCATGGCTTTGAGCCTACAAACTTTCTCAGTAATCAACTTGTTGATGCCCCGGAGATCGCAGCATCAATCAGAAAGGGATCCTCCCCGGTAGACTATCCCAATTAGATTGTCCACCATTTGGTATGGAGAATCCATCCGGTTAGCGGTTCCGGCAACCGTGGGTTTGGAGATTTGCTCCAATTATACCGGTTATGGCCCAATCCACCATTCTTTTGATTTTATTTTTAGAATGATATGCAAGTGCCTAAACTATTTTAATCTAAATGCAAAATTGGAAAACAAATCTGTGTCTAAAACTGAAGTAAATCTAAACTATCCCTGCAAGGAGCAAATTATGAAAATGAGTAATTTGCTGGAAGGGTTGTCTAAGATTCAACAGACAGCCATTAAATCTTAAAGATAGATCCATAGCAGAAACAGGAAATATTTAGAAGATAGCTTCTAATATAGATATAACATATTCTATTACTCATGAAAGAGAGAATTCATTTGCACAGAGAGAGGTAAGATCATTTAATACAATGAAATAATTCAAGACAGTAAAGAAAGATCTCACAGTAAAGTATAGAACTCACAGGAATAATCCAACATGCATCTAATCTCAATTCTCATGCAAAGACGTCCTCTCTAGGCTCTTATTAGGTAGATTTTATTTTCTTGAAACAAGTGCAAGATAGCTCGTACAAGTTCAGAAAATTATTTCCCTCCCTAAAGTCCTCTAGATTGCTTCCTAAACTTCTATTTATAATATTACAAAATGCCCTTTGGGCTGCCACCTGGCTCTTTACACTTGTCACCTACAGACTTTTCCCTTTTAATAGACAAAAATGTGACCCTTTCTTAAACAGAAAATTACTTTAATAAAAGAAAAGGACAGTTGTCCAATGGCTCCACGTTTTTATACATATGAAAGCCAAATTACAAAAGATAGGAATTAACGCCTTAATATCAATGCGTTCACTCTTGGGCAGGCGCTCCAACTGGGAGAGAAGCACTCGAGCTAGCTGTTACTGCTGCTGTTGTTGGGAGAGAAGAACTCAGGCTGGCTGTTACTTCTGCTTTCTTTTCCTCTTCTGCAATGTAACTAAACCATATAACAGTATCTCTTATAACTACATTTGCTGAGGCAGGGAGTAAGATTTTCTAGGAAGTTATATCTTTACCAAGCTCTGCTCCAATACCTTGAATTTCTGTTACTGCTGCTTGGTGTATTTCCTTAAGCAGATGATTGTGTATTGATGACATCCCAATATAATGATGGAGATCATCAATGGCTAAGACATCAATCTTCTTTACATATTCTGTTTGGATGCCCAGCTCTTCCTTCAGGTCAGATAAACGTTGTTCTTTGCTCGGGAAATCATCAAGGGACTGAGGGAAACTCAACTTGCATTTGTCATGCGCTTCATGGATTGTTTGATAAAGACCGTTACTTTTATCCATTGTCCCTCAGATCTTGGCCATTACCTTAATGCTCCAATTTCTGCAAAATTCCAAAAGGGCTATGTCTTCATTAAAACCATCTATAGATTTGAATGGGAGATGCTTGGGGAAATCCACCTTTCCTTCTCTCCATTCTATTTGGCTCAGGATGTTTGCCTTAACCCGAGTATATTTAGCCTTAAGCCTATTGGCCTCTAAATTAACTTCTTTAAATCTAACCACCATGGCCTTGAGCTTGCATACTTCCTCAGTAATTAGTTCCTGCGTGTCATGGATTTGCTTTAGGATGCTACAGGACAGCTCATGGAAAGGAGACATATCTATCGCTCTGCCTTTTGCTTGCTCTAATTGCTCAACCAATACCTGCTTATCTGCCTCTAGATGGGATACTTTAGCTTCTGCATCGTTCTTTTCTGCTTCTAAGATCATCATCTGGACCGCCATGTGCTCCTTTTCTTCTTCCAAAAGGTTATACTTGTCTGACAATTCCTTATGTTCAACAGATAGGCGATTATACCTATTCACTACGAGATCTCTGTAAGCCCACTCATTAGCCACAGTGTGTTGTAACATGCGAGCTCTCCTCTTTGTCGATTCAACTTCTTTAACTATATCGGCGACATTGTCTTGCGTTGCTTTTGCTGCTTCTACAGCGGTGGATGCCATAGCTAAGGGAGGCTTATTTGTATTTTGCATTACGGTGGTCTCCCGGTGGGTGACAATATCTTCTTGGAAGAGTCTCCTATCCTCTGTTCCGATTTTAGGACCACTGCCTTCCTCTTCTTATCATATACAAACTCGTCCCATCGAGACACCGTATGCTCTTCTGATGGAGTGTAAGGGATGATTGGGAGATCTATTATATTTATTTATGCTTCTGCGAGTGGCGTTTGGACTACTTGAGCTGAATTTGTTCCCACATTTTGGGTACCAGAGACACTTGCTTGTGCTGTGTCCGTCTCCACATTTTGGGTGCCGGAGACACCTGCTTGAGATATGTCTATCTCCATGTCCTGAGTGCCGGATCCTTCTTCCTAGGCATCTTCAACTGTCTTGAGTTCTTCTTCCGTCTTTTGCCCCACTTTAGCTTGTTTCCCTCTCTCTTCTTCTTCAACTTGCGGCTGATTCTCATTTCCTTCCACCTACTTCGCGTCTTCTGCTTCTTTCTGTAGTCTTGCATCTTCTGCTTCTTTATGCTGCTGGGCTTCCTCAACTTCTTTCTGCAGCCTTTCATTTTCTGCTTCTTGCTGCAATCTTGCCACTTCAGCTTCTTGCTGTAATCTTGCAATTTCAGCCTCTTGCTCCAACCTTGCTTCCTCTTTTAACCTTTGTTCTTCTTGGGCTCGGGCATCAGCTGCTTCTTTATCTTTCTGCAGGCTGGTTTTTTGGGCCTTGGTAGAGCTAGAGCTTGCTCCACTACCTTGGCGTCAAATCTGCAGCTCAGTCATGTTGCTGATGCCTCTGAATGCCTCTTCCTCGGCATCATAATAATGAGCATATTCGAAATCTGCATAAATTTCTTTGCAATGCTCGGCAACTTTTCCCCGCCTATCATTTCTATGGAAAATAACTTCACCAAAGTGGAAGGATTTTAGCTCTTGAACAAACTCCTCAGCTGATGCAACCCCTGAGAATTTGTAGGCTCCTATGCAGAAGGGTAAAGGAGGGAAAGAAGCCTTATGTTGTTTGTTAAGCACCGCTCCAATTCCATCCAGGAAAATTTGTCTCATTGCTTCCTTGAGGACTACATAGTCAGTAGCATACTTCGGAAAAATATATGGAGCTTTAGTCCCTCCAAACATCCTGATGTAGGTGCCTTGTTTTGAGAAATAAAAATCTCCATAGTTTTCCAGGATCTCCATGGCATTTTCGGACAAACAGTTGGACTCTTCCTTGAATATCTGCTCATATAGAGGCATGGTGAACCCCTCGCAGATGAGCTTATAGATAGCTCTGTAATTTTGAGCCCACATTATCTTGTAAGCAGTGTAGACCGGGGTGTTGGCCTTATCCCAGGTGCAACCTAAGCTGGGGAAAGATAGCTTGGCCAAAACACAGTCAATGAGATAGGAAGACATGTAAAATTCTGACTTTTTTAAGGCCAGACCTTCTCTTGCAGCAGCCACCATTGATGCCAAACTGTCCAACAGAATAGTAGCCCATTCAAACACAGTTCCTTTGAGTGCTACGAAGTGGATGATGGGGACCCACTGTATCCTGTATACAGTGCGATCGGGCATGCCGAAAATTCTGCATAGCATCAGGGCGATTAACCTGAAAGGAGGTCTTAGATTCTGAACATCATATTCATCATTACCTCTCTTCCTTAAGTGCTTTCCTGCGACCAATAATTTTTTGGCCATCTCAATATTGTTCATCTGTCCCAACCATTCATCACTCAGAGCTTGCTGGGGACGTGAGAATTTATAGGCTACAGCAATATATGCTGGCTGGAATGAGGTGATGGCCACTCCCCTGCTGTCATGTAATACTCTTGTCTCCACATTAGTATGCTCCAGTATCCACCCGATCACTTAAGAACATGGGAACAAATCAGGGCGGGTAGAAGCTCTAGCTATGCCTGAAGTTCTAATGTTGCGGTAGATCTGTTCTTCCTCCAATAATGCATCTGGGATATCCTGGTCCCTGATCATCCTGTAAATATCGCCCCAGCGAACTTCAGAAGGAATATCGGTGGTACACTTAGTATCTTGGAACATAGTTTCAGTCCTAAGTAGTACTGGCTCTGGCTCCATCATTTTAGCTTTCTTTCTACCACCTTTTGGCATCCTGGCTTATGCCTACTAGCAACCAAAAACAAGTCATTATAAAAATGTGTAACCTGTTATGAAATTTTAACAAAGAGCAGCACCAATTTAACATGCTAATGGGAGGTATAGATAAACTATGAAGCTGCATGTTGGGGAAGCAAAATAAATCACTCCAAACAAGAAATATAGTTCTGAGACTTGATTATCCTAAGGAAACAAAGTTTGAAATGTTCCCGAAAGGGCAAGCATACGACGTGGAAACAACCTGTTTCCCATCTAGCCCTAGGAGAGAGGGTATGCTTCATCGTTGCACCCTTAATGGTGAATGGGATTGAAACAATCTTATGACGAAAGAAGGAACCGCCTTCTACATTTATCAAAAGGTGATGGGATTCAGCTGACCACTATGGTTATTAGTAACATTTATGAGGCATTGTGTGGCTAGCTCAAATTTTGAATGAGGGTGACGACGCCTGAGTATGGTCGGTGAAAAACTTGGGTGGTCACAGTTATGGATTTTAGTTGGTAGAAACGAGAAACCAAAGGGGCTTTGGTGGCCTAAAAAAAACAAAAAATAACGACATACGGCCATGAATGTCTATCAGCCATGATGAAGACAGGAAAAAACCCACAGGTAACTTGACGTGGAGATAAGACAAAAAATAGTGGTTAAAAAACCTACCTGGCAACGAGAATGTGGCTGAATGAGGTGGACGCGGACGTGGACAAGCTGAGCTGGAGCAGTCTGGCACGGCGGTCTCAACGGTGTTTGTTTGAACGAAAATTAACAATGCGGTCGACCAAACCTTAACTGACCCTTTTTAAACAGGTTAGACACGTGTGGCATTAATTCGGTGGGTGGCGCCATTAAAACAAGTTTTAAATTTTTTGGTACGACGCGGTCACCTCAAGCTGTCTCGGCATTTGTGCACGACTGTCACTTGCGGGACGGACTTGCGAATTTTACCCGCAATTACGGAATGTTATGGCAAACTTCCTCGGCGTTTTGGAAGAGATTGGTGAATCCTTCCGAAATGCGACCTTTGGAAACTTATTGAGTGGTTTTGCTGAGTCGTCTCGCAGTTTCAGGAGAATAATGGATCTCTTTCCGCAATTTCGACGGAGATATGCCAATGGCTTCCGCAATTGTGGAACAATTCCGCGAAGGTTCCCGCCGTATCGGGAGGCTTTCCTGAATGGCTCTCGTGAAAAGAATGGGAATGCTTCCGCAGTTTTGGAAGGGAAACCCAAATGGTTCCGCAGTTTCGGAAAGAATTGGCGAACGGATCCCACAAGTTGAATGAAAGTCTAAGTCTTTCGGCGGGTTTTCGGGAGAATAACGTGAATGCTTCCGCCATTTCGGAAGGCTTTCGGGAATAGCTTTTGCAACTTTGAGAGGAAAGACACTGAGTCCTTCGGCGGCTTCGGAAAGAATTGGCAAATGGCTTCCGCCGTTTCGAGTGGCTTTCTTGAATTCTTCCGCTGTTTCGAGAGGTATTTCTGAAATGGTTCCTGTTAACACCCTAAAAGTGCTCACTAGTTCATTTCCCTATTCACATGACCCATTTGTCCACTTTTTCACCATCTGAGCCTCTGAAACCAACAAAAGGTCACCAAAAGACCTGAGTACACCCCTTTTTCCATTAAAAAAGATTATTTTTCCTAAAAAAGCATAAAAAACCCTCAAAAAGGGTCCAAATTCCCAAAAATATTAAAAAGGGAATTAAAATATTAATTTTATTCAAAAAAGAAAAAAGGAGGGAAAAGTACCTAAACCATGTTGGTCAATACCATTTGGTTTCCACAAAACCACAAATGGTATTCCCCACCACCAAAACCTATAAAAAGGTGGTAGGGGCTCCTCATTTCCCATCCATCCATTATCTCATCCTCATGCTGCCGAAATCTCCCTTGAGCATTTTAGCCATTGTAAGCAACCTTGGAGAAGGAGACCTCTTGGAGCTTGGAGCTACTCATCTTGGGAGTTGCTCAACATCAACCTTCACCATTGAAGGTATTATTGCAAGCACTTGCTTGCCCCCCATTTTTCAATACAAATTCATTCTTTAATATTTTCTTGTTTTTGTTTTTTAAATGTTTACATTATTTGCTTATATTCTTGCATAGATCCATGATTAGTTTTGTTTAGATTAGTTTCTTGTTTAATCCTATTTGAAACTGCTGCTACTAGTTAGCAGGTGCCCATAGCACTAAGCCTGGTTGCAAAACCGGGCCAACAGTTCCGCAAAAGTCTAAGTCTTTCGGAGGGCTTTCGGGAGGGTAACGTGAATGCTTCCGCCGTTTTGGAAGGAATTCGTGAATAGCTTCCGCAATTTTGAGAGGAAAAAGACTTAAGATTTTTAAATACTCCGGGTAAGATTTGCGAATGACTCCCACAGTTTCGGGAGGGAAACCTGAATGGTTCTGCAGCTTCGGGAGGCTTTCTTGAATTTTTCGCCATTTCGGGAGACTTTCCCAAATAGTTCCCGCAGCTTCGAGAAATAATTTCTAAGTCTTTTTTTGGGAGGCTTATGCAAATGGCTCCTGCAGTTTCGGAAGGAAAACCCGAATGGCTCCCACAGTTTCGGGAGGATAACTTGAATGATTCAGCAATTTCGGGAGGCTTTTCTCAAAAGGTTCCGCGACTTTTAGGAGAACTTCATGAATTTTATCCTTAGAATAAAAACTTGAAATTCTCAAAGCAGGATATTCAGTTGAAAACAAAGTGAAAAGGAGAATTGACCTCTTAAGGCAATCTTTCTAGAAAAATAGAAGGAGGGGCCCCAATATGTACAAAAATTTTGGGGGGGATGTTGCTGCAACAACAATTGGTGAGTCACTGGCGAACACAGATCTCTGAAAAATTTCTTCTCCATGATCCGAAACCTTATTAAAAGACATCCATCTTATATGCAATATTCAGATGAGCACTTGAATCTCGGTGAAGGAAAAAGGCACTTGACCTGCTAGCCATTGGGGAAAGGGGAGCTTTGACAGAGACATCTTTAAAACTCTCAAAGGGCCAACATATGGGATTTATTTTAGAAGATTCATCTTTCAGATGGCTACTACTGCCGGACTCCACGGGATTTGCAACACTTTCTCATGGACAA
The DNA here is from genome assembly GCA_027924585.1 of Larix kaempferi. Taxonomy (NCBI): domain Eukaryota; kingdom Viridiplantae; phylum Streptophyta; class Pinopsida; order Pinales; family Pinaceae; genus Larix; species Larix kaempferi. The sequence continues at coordinate 1,476,721 of BSBM01001023.1, forward strand.
TATTGCTCTTGTTCCTCATTCCCATGCCGCTTGCATCCTTTTGGATGTTTGTACTTTGGACAGCTTTGTTGTTTGAGCCTTCCAGAGATATTTTCTTTAGACATGATCTTTGATTTAGGCTCCTCAATCCATAATGTCCTTTTATGTGAGTTAGAGATTTTATTGGTTTGATCAAGCCTCACGGACGGAGAGGAGCCTATTTTGAGCTGAGCCTTTTCGACAACCTTCTTGATTTTACATGTTTTTGCTTTTGTCTCAGCCATGCTTTAATTGAGGCGAGAATCTCTGGAAAATAGACCCTTGAATATAAGCCATTTTGGCTGTTAAATTTGCAGCATGGAGTCATTTCAATACCCTATGCCCTCGGGATGTGCTACTTTCCATGGGTCCAACTTCAATAACCTTCTTGAGATGTCTTCAAGTGTGAGAGTGGGTGGAGCCCAAAGATAGTAATAAAGATTGTCATAGGTCTTTTTTATTTAAACAGGATTAGTGTGACTAGTAGAGTAGGGTTCCTTCCTTCTGAAAAATTCAGCGAGAGCACAATACATGGATAGACTTTATTCGAGCATAGTTCCGGACTCATGGGTTGTGAGATTTCTTTGAGAGACCTATATCGAAGAGAAACTCAACCAAAGGTGCTTTCAGAAAACCAACTTGGTGCAAAGGTTCAAATGACAAGAAAAGAAACAAAATGGTTGAAAAATAATAAAAACAAAAGGCTAAAGCAAAAAAGAAAATTTTATTTATGTACAGAAAGTCTCAGCGAGACTATGCAAAGTAATGTTTCAGGGTAAGGCCATTGAGAGGAAGGGTTACTTCTTCTCCCTCGAGATCTGTCAACTTATAGGTGGATGGGCCTATCTTTGCCGAGATTTGGTATGGGCCTACCCATAAATGTTGGAATTTCGTATGCATTCCTTTGCCTTCATGATTATGGTCCCATTTCAAGACTAAGTCCCCAACTTCAAAACTTCTTTTCCCGGACTTCCTCTTATCGAACCATCTCTTAACTATGTCTTGGTGTTGATGGAATCGGTCTTTAGCTTTCTGTCGGGCTTCTTCAAGTTGAAGCAGGGTATTGATCCTAGATTGTAAGACTTGGCTACCAGAACCCCGAGAGGCTTGGGACAACTGTAAGGATGGGAGCAAGATGTTGGGGGGAAGGATGGTTTCCTTGCCATAGACAAGAGTGAAAAAGGAAACCCCTAATGCTTTCTTTGGAGTTAGCCTGTCTGCCCATAAGGCGTTTGGGAGAGCTATATGCCAACTTCGCTGATTTTCTATCACAGTTTTCTTGAGAATTCGAATGAGGTTTTTGTTTGAAGATTCAGCTAATCCGTTTCCTTGAGGGTAATAATTGGCTGAATAGTGCAACTTGATCCCCCATTCATAAACAAATTCATTTATCTTGAAAGATGAAAAATAGGGATCATTATCAAAAACAAGGGAAATTGGAACCCCAAACCTGGTTATGATGTTTTCTTTCAAGAAACTGATGACTGCATCTTCATTGATCTTGCGCAACGGGATAGCTTCCATCCATCTAGTGAAGTAGTCGGTAGCCATTAGGATGTATCAATGTTGCAAAGAAGAATTTGGATTTATCTCTCCGATAACATCTATACCCCACTGCTCAAAAGGCTCAAAGATAATAACCGGCTACAAGGGTCCTGCTGCCTTAGGTAATTTCCCGGCACTTCTTTGGCATACATCACAGTTTCGTGCATACGTATGGGCATCTCGGAACAGAGTGGGCCAATAATATCCAGCTCTAAGTATCTTGTGTGTTGTTGTCTCTCCAGAATAATGTCCACCTGCAGGACCATCGTGTAATTCTTTAACAACTTTACTTGCATCTTCCTTTTCTAGACATCTCAGGAAAACTCCATCATAATTCTTTCTGAAAAGTATCCCATCAATGATTTGATAAGGTGCTGATTTCAAACGGAGTGCCCTTCTTTGTTTAGAGTTCCAGTGCTCAGGTAGGTATCCTTGTTGTAAATAATGCACCAGATCTCTATACCATGACTGAGGAGTTGAGAAGATAGGACATATTTCAACTGAGTTTAGCTCAGCTTCATTCTTCCAATGTTGCTCTTCTTCAGTCGAGTTTCCTGCAAGTAATTTGCACAGGCCTTGCCCTTTGATGATCGTGGCTGGTTTAAATTCTAAATCATATTCTTGAAGAGCTGTGACCCAGTTCCCCCTCCTTTCTCCTAGTTCCTTTTGAACAAAAAGGGATCTAACAGCTGGGTGGGGAACTATAACTTTAGTTCTGTTCTTAAGAATATATGGCCTAAACTGCTTGACTGCTTTGAAAACAGCGTATGCATGCTTGTCCACCATGGGATAGTTTAGCTCAGCTCCTTGCAGATCAGTGCTCATGAACGAGATTGGGTATTCGTCTCCTAGCTCCACCTTTTGCATAAGTACAACTGGGAGGGAGTCATCCGAAGCAAAGGTATACAGGATAAAATCCTTATCAAAATCTGGGCTTCTTAAGGAAGGAGCCTTAGCTATAGCTGCCTTAATATCTCTAAATTTGTCCTTTTCCAAATCTGTCCATTTGAACTGTATGCTTTGTTTAACCATTTGTTGCAATGGTTTAACAATTTGTGCGAAATCTGGAACAAATCTGCGGACGAAATTGATAGTACCCATAAAGGACTGCATATATTTTTTGTTATAAGGCATTGGAATTTTATTGATAGCTTGTACTCTTTCTTGATATATCGACACTCCTCTTTTGGAAATGATATGGCCCAAGAGTTTACCTTCGGGAACTGTGAACACACTCTTCTTGGGATTCAAAGAAATACCATATTTTCGACAGCGATAAAAAATATGCCTCAGATCGACAACATGATCTTCCCTTTTCTTTGAAAAGACTGTCACATCATCTAAGTATACAACAACACATTGCCCACCCAATCCTCGGAAGGCGATATCCATTGCTTGTTGGAATGTAGCTCCTGCGTTTATTAGACCAAATGGCATCCTTCTATATGCGAAAGTTCCCCACTTAGTTCGGAAAGTCGTCTTAAGACGATCTTCTTAGGCTACTAATACCTGATTGTAGCCAGATAAACCATCGAGCAAAGAAAATAGCTCAGATCCCGACACCATTTGAAGGATTTGTTCCATTGAGGGGACGGGGTAGTTGTCTTTATCCGAAACTGTGTTTAAATTTCTAAAGTCTACACATAGTCTTATCTTTCCTGACTTCTTCCTTATGGAAACTAAGTTAGCAACCCACTCAGAATGCTGGACCTTAAAGATTATTTTAGCATCCAGGAGCTTCTTTAATTCCTTTTAATTAGAGGTTCCAGAGTAGGATGCATCCTTCTTAACTGCTGCTGAAATTGCTTGACACCCGCTTTCATTGGTACAACATGCTGAATAATGCGGACGTCATATGTTTTCAAATCCTCATAGGTCCATGCAAAAACATCCTTATATTGCTTAAACAGTTTGATGAACCTATCTATTTCTCTCGGTGAACAACATTTGCCAAGGTTGACAAATTTTGGTTCTGCCTCGGTACCCAAATTAACTAACTCATGTTGCATTGATGAACTGTTAGTTTTGGTATTAGCTGGCCTTTTGAACTTATTTTGGAGATCGAACAGCATTTCAAGGGACCTTACCCCTTTGGGGATGAAATTTCCTTTCTCGGCTTCCTTCTTCAACAAATCAGCATCATGTTCTTCTTCATCTATCAAAGCTCCTTGGAAGCTATCTTCGTTTGTCAGAAAACAGATAATCTGCTCGTCATCATCAAAAACTCTGAATTTTGTGATGTTATCGGGAACGGAGGGCCTGAAAATTAATTCAATTGAGCATTTGTTATTCAATGGCACCAATCTAGAAGCAGATGTTGCTAACAAATTAGCTGCTGAATTTTGCAATCTAGGAATAGATTTTATATTGAAAGCGTCAAAATGCATAATTAAATCCCATACCTCAGCCTGATAACCCTTCAAATGAGGTGAGAGACAATGAATGGTGTCCCTTACCTGTCTTACAACTATCTGTGAGTCACCAAAAACCTTCAGGTACTTAACATTCAAACCAATGGCCTTCTTTAATCCATGTACCAAAGCTTCATATTCAGCTGTGTTGTTAGTACAATCAAATTCTAATCTACAGGACAAAAAATACTTGTTTCTTCTTGGATCCATCAGAACACAACCGACTCCGGATCCTTCCAGAGTTTTAGAACCGTCAAAGAATAATGTCCAAAAAATATCTTTTGATTCGGCTAAGTTAGTATCTCTATGATCTAATTCAGTGACTAAACTAACTATATTACAATCAACATCATCAGTTCAAGAGAAATGAAGGAGATCGGACTGCTCATCTGATTCATGGCTGATGGCTTCGGACTGATAATTACTCGGATCAATTTCTAAGAAATAATTCCCAAGAATCGAGGATGAGAAGGTTACAGCCTCATTTTTTTCCTCTAATTGAGTTACATTTTGCTTCATGTGTGGTTCTCTCAGGACTTTAATCTAATTCTTCCTGCTCTGATAAGGCAACCACAAATGAGACCAATCAGTGGCAAAGTAACCATTCAGATTGGTAGACCAATCCCTACTCAAGATCAGACCATAGGCTTCAGGAATATCAACCACCATTATGTCAATAAACTGACAGACTCTAGAGTCGGCTGATAATCTAATGAGAACATCTTTCATCTCCCCAATCACTTTGACAACAGTCCTATCTAACTAAATGATTTGGGCCGGAGATGGCACAGGTTGCCTGTTAATTTTTTTACAAATTGACAGTTGCATGACGTTTGAAGATGCCCCAGGATCTACCAAACAATTGTGAACATTATGATTAAAAATTTCAAAGGTCAACAGAAAAGGCAACATTTGAGATTTAGATTTCCCCCCGATGCTAGCTTCATTAATTTCAGGATCTTCTTGAGAGTCCGTTAATGGGGTGCTGGGCTGGGGCTGCAGAACATGCAGCAGCTTGTCTCGTTGATGAGGCAAGCTGCACATGTCGAATATTGACACATTTGCTTTGACCTTCTTTATATCCTCAATAATGTCATATCCTATGTCAGACTCATTCCCAATTCGGGCTGGATGATCTGTTTTACTCATCGTGACCTTAGGTTGCTGAACTATGGCGTCAGCGTTTGATGGTTTGGCCGCTGTTTTGTTAACTTTAGGCTGCGGTGGAATGATTGTTATATGCCTTCTAAGTAGTTATTTTGTAGATTTAGGCTTGGGAGGAGCCGAGTTTGGCACAGGATCCGTAATAGGGCCTTTACTGCGAGTAGCAACGTTCACGGTGGAGAGAGAGCTTTCTATGGGATCTTCTTCTGCTAATTCAGTCGTAGGTACCCAATCCCACAGTACCATAGTAGTGTCCGGGGTTGGTTCCTCTAATTCAGGACTCGACTCTTCTAGAGGATCATCTTGGTCTAGGATCTGTGAATCAAGCATTTGGTTCATGACCAAACTCATGGAGTTAATCCATTGTGGGCAGCTCTTTTCGGAATGCGGTTCTTGATGAAAGGTGCAGAAGATTTCCATCCCGATTTCATTGAGGTTTAAAACAGGGGAAGTATTCATGGGTGGATGAGGTTGATCACCGTCTTCCCTCTTTTTATAAAATGGCTTGAAAGGTTTCCTAGATGTGCTAGCAGCCTTATCTTTCTCGAGATCTACAATTTTATTGGATAACTTCTGCATCATCTTAACTACATTCTCCATGTCTGTTGATGATTCTTCCTTACCTCTAGTGAGCAGCAAGGTTTTTTTACTGACTGTTGGTTTTGTTTCATCCTCTAAGGCATGTTTAGCAATGCTATCCGCCTCTTCTTCCACCTTTCTGGCTTCTTCGAAATTCTCTATCAGGGTGGTTTTCTTGGATCTTTTAACAAACATTGCTATGGGTCCTTCAAGAGCTGTTGTATAATATTCAACCAGAGATTCTTCTTCTGGTTTATTTGCTTCACTGAAATTATTTAAGAGTGTTGTGAACCTTTGATTAAAGTCTTGAACCTTTTCTTTCTTTTCCATTCTCATGGACAATAGTTCTTTCATAAGTGTAGCTACGGTCTTTTGGTTTCCATACTTCTTTAAGAAACAGCTTTCAAATTCATCCCAACTAGAGATCGAGCTAGGTTGTAGGCTAAAATACCAGGATTATACTTTTGGCTCGAATGTGTATGGAAAAATCCTGCAGGCTACATCTTCATGCTGCACGTTCAAAAGATTCAGAGCTAGATAAAAGCTCTTGAGATGATCTTCAGCCGAAATGGCTTTCCCTGGGTCGAATTTAGGCAAGACCTTCTCTGGATTTTTTGGAAGGTTGTGGAATGGCCCAGCTAGATTCAACACTCCCCTTGCTCTCCAAGCAGGTACAGCCATGTTTCTATGTGGAGAATCTGGTGGGGAATTGTAAGGTGAGTTCTATGGAGTGTTCTTTGGAGTAATCAGTTCTCCAAGATTTTCTTGATCTGAAAAATTTTCTGGGTTTTCAAGATCGACCTTGTTCAAAGGTTCTACAATTTCTTCTAAAGTTAAATTCACAAGTTCTTCAAAACTTTGCACAAGAATCGAATCACGGGTGTATTGTCGCTCTTTTCGAGGGGAACGTTTCCTAGGAAGGAAATTTACTGTGTTTAAACCACCTAGCTGTCTAACATAAGATCGTGTGTGCCTCCTCAAATCTTCTATTTCTGTAAAAGGTACAGCATACAATGCTTCTTGAGGCTCAGGATCAGAATCGAGGTTTTCTTGATTTGATACTTCAAGATCTGGGTTGTTTGAAATACTTTCTTTAAGCAGGTTTTCAGTGACATTTATGACAATAGGAGATTTTCCTTTATCAACCATGCACTTTTAAGCCTTCCTTCTAGCGCCAAAAATTGTTGATGCCTCGGAGATCGCAGCATCAATCAGAAAGGGATCCTCCCCAGTAGACTATCCCAATTAGATTGTCCACCGTTTGGTATGGAGAATCCGTCCGGTTAGCGGTTCTGGCAACCGTGGGTTTGGATATTTCCTCCAATTATACCGGTTATGGCCCGATCCACCATTCTTTTGATTTTATTTTTAGAATGATATGCAAGTGCCTAAACTATTTTAATCTAAATGCAAAACTGGAAAACAAATCTGTGTCTAAAACTGAAGTAAATCTAAACTATCCCTACAAGGAGCAAATTATGAAAATGAGTACTGTGCTGGAAGGGTTGTCTAATATTCAACATACAGCCATTAAATCTTAAAGATAGATCCATAGCAGAAACAGGAAATATTTAGAAGATAGCTTCTAATACAGATATAACATATTCTATTACTCATGAAAGAGAGAATTCATTTGCACAGAGAGAGGTAAGATCATTCAATATCATGAAATAATTCAAGACAGTAAAGAAAGATCTCACAGTAAAGTATAGAAGTCACAGGAATAATCCAACATGCATCCAATCTCCATTCTCATGCAAAGACGTCCTCTCCAGGCTCTTATTAGGTAGATTTTATTTTCTTGAAACAAGTGCAAGATAGCTCGTACAAGTTCAGAAAATTATTTCCCTCTCAAAAGTCCTCTACATTGCTTCATAAACTTCTATTTATAATATTGCAAAATGCCCTTTGGGCTACCACCTGGCTCTTTACACTTGTCACCTACAGACTTTTCCCTTTTAATAGACAAAAATGTGACCCTTTATTAAACAGAAAATTACTTTAATAAAAGAAAAGGACAGCTGTCCAATGGCTCCACGTTTTTATACATATGAAAGCCAAATTACAAAAGATAGGAATTAATGCCTTAATATCAGCGCGTTCACTCTTGGGCAGGCGCTCCAGCTGGGAGAGAAGCACTCGAGCTAGCTGTTACTGCTGCTGCTGTTGGGAGAGAAGAACTTGGGCTGGCTGTTACTTCTGCTTTCTTTTCCTCTTCTGCAATGTAACTAAACCATATACCAGTATCTCTTATAACTACATTTGCTGAGGCAGGGAGTAAGATTTTCTGGGAAGTTATATCTTTACCAAGCTCTGCTCCAATACCTTGAATTTTTGTTACTGCTTCTTGGTGTATTTCCTTAAGTAGATGATTGTGTATTGATGACATCCCAATATAATGATGGAGATCATCAATGGCTAAGACATCAATCTTCTTTACATATTCTGTTTGGATTCCCAGCTCTTCCTTCAGGTCAGATAAACGTTGTTCTTTGCTCGGGAAATCATCAAGGGACTGAGGGAAACTCAACTTGCATTTGTCATGCGCTTCATGGATTCTTTGATAAAGACTGTTAGTTTTATCCATTGTCCCTCGGATCTTGGCCATTAGCTTAATGCTACAATTTCTGCAAAATTCCAAAAGGGCTATGTCTTCATTAAAACCATCTACAAATTTGAATGGGAGATGCTTGGGGAAATCCACCTTTCCTTCTCTCCATTCTATCTGGCTCAGGATGTTTGCCTTAACTTGAGTATATTTAGCCTTAAGCCTATTGGCCTCTACATTAACTTCTTTTAATCTAACCACCATGGCCTTGAGCTTGCATACTTCCTCAGTAATTAGTTCCTGCATGTCATGGATTTGCTTTAGGATGCTACAGGACAGCTCATGGAAAGGAGACATATCTATCGCTCTGCCTTCTGCTTGCTCTAATTGCTCAACCAATACCTGCTTATCTGCCTCTAGATGGGATACTTTAGCTTCTGCATCGTTCTTTTCTGCTTCTAAGATCATCATCTGGATGGCCATGTGCTCCTTTTCTTCTTCCAAAAGGTTATACTTGTCTGACAATTCCTTATGTTCAATAGATAGGCGATTATACTTATTCACTACGAGATCTCTGTAAGCCTACTCATAGCCACAGTGTGTTGTAACATGCGAGCTCTCCTCTTTGCCGATTCAACTACTTTAACTATATCGGCCACGTTGTCTTGCGTTGCTTTTGCTGCTTCTACAGTGGAGATTCCATAGCTAAGGGAGCCTTATTTGTATTTTGCATTATGGTGGTCTCCCGGTGGGTGACAATATCTTCTTGGAAGAGTCTCTTTATCCTCTCTTCTGATTTTAGGACCACTTCCTTCCTCTTCTTATCATATACAAACTCGTCCCATCGAGACACCGTATGCTCTTCTGATGGACTGTAAGGGAGGATTGGGAGATCTATTATATTTATTTATGCTTCTGCGGGTGGCATTTGGACTACTTGAGCTGAATCTGTTCCCACATTTTGGGTACCAGAGACACTTGCTTGCGCTGTGTCCATCTCCACATTTTCAGTGCCGGAGACACCTGCTTGAGATATGTCTATCTCCATGTGCTGAGTGCCGGAGCCTCCTTCCTAGGCATCTTCAATTGTCTTGAGTTCTTCTTCCGTCTTTTGCCCCACTTCAGCTTGTTGCCCTCTCTCTTCTTCTTCAACTTGCGGTTGATTCTCATTTCCTTCCACCTACTTCGCGTTTTCTGCTTCTTTCTACAGTCTTGCATCTTCTGCTTCTTTCTACTATTGGGCTTCCTCAACTTCTTTCTGCAGCCTTTCATTTTCTGCTTCTTGCTGCAATCTTGCCACTTCAGCTTCTTGTTGTAATCTTGCAATTTCAGCCTCTTGCTGCAACCTTGCTTCCTCTTTTAACCTTTGTTCTTCTTGGGCTCGGGCATCAGCTGCTTCTTTGTCTTTCTGTAGGTTGGTTTTTTGTAGGGATGATTTTAAGGACCCATACTTATTTAAAAGTGTATAAAACTTGGCGAATCTTACCAATTCTTAAAATGTCAACTATAAAATATTTGGTGATATTTTTCTAAAATTATTTCAATTTCTAAGGATTTTATATAGTTTATATAATAATTTGGCGAATTTTAGAGTGAAAAAAGTTTACCCCGTCAAAATTAGGCGAAATGGGGCTTCAAAAAATGTAAATTGGCGAATCTTTTTTTGGAAAAAAACATGGAAAAATAGCCCATGGGCTAAATTTCGCCCCTAAAATTATCCTTGGTTTTTTGGGCCTTGGTAGAGCTAGAGCTTGCTCCACTGCCTTGGCGACAAATCTGCAGCTCAGTCATGTTGTTGATGCCTCTTAATGCCTCTTCCTCGTCCTCATAATAATGAGCATATTGGAAATGCGCATAAATTTCTTTTCAATGCTCGGCAACTTTCTCCCGCCTATCATTTCTATGGAAAATAACTTCACCAAAGTGGAAGGTTTTTAGCTCTTGAACAAACTCCTCAGCTGATGCAACCCCTGAGAATTTGTAGGCTCCTATGTAGAAGGGTAAAGGAGGGAAAGAAGCCTTATGTTGTTTGTTAAGCACCGCTCCGATTCCATCCAGGAAAATTTGTCTCACTGCTTCCTTGAGGACTACATAGTCAGTAGCATACTTCAACAAAATATATGGAGCTTTAGTCCCTCCAAACATCCTGATGCAGGTGCCTTGTTCTGAGAAATAAAGATCTCCATAGTTTTCTAGGATCTCCATGGCATTTTCGGACAGACAGTTGGGCTCTTCCCTGAATATCTGCTCATATAGAGGCATGATGAACCCCTCGCAGATGAGCTTATAGATAGCTCTGTAATTTTGAGCCCACATTATCTTGTAAGCAGTGTAGACCGGGGTGTTGGCCTTATCCCAGGTGCAACCTAAGTTGGGGAAAGATAGCTTGGCCAAAACACAGGCAATGAGATAGGAAGACATGTAAAATTCTGACTTTTTTAAGGCCAGACCATCTCTTGCAGCAGCCACCTTTGATGCCAAATTGTCCGACAGGATAGTAGCCCAGTCAAACACAGTTCCTTTGAATGCTACAAAGTGGATGATGGGGACCCACTGTATCCTATATACAGTGCCATCGCGCATGCCGAAAATTCTGCATAGCATCAGGGCGATTAACCTGAAAGGAGGTCTTAGATTCTGAACATCATATTCATCATTACCTCTCTTCCTTAAGTGCTTGCCTGTGACCAATAATTTTTTGGCCATCTCAATATTGCTCATCTGGCCCAACCATTCATCACTCAGAGCTTGCTGGGGACGTGAGAATTTATAGGCTGCAACAATATATGCTGAGTGGAATGAGGCGGTGGCCACTCCCCCGCTGTTATGTAATACTCTTGTCTCCGCATTAGTATGCTCCAGTATCCACCCGATCACTTCAGAACATGGGAACAATTCAGGGCGGGTAGAAGCTCTAGCTATGCCTGAAGTTATGATGTTGCGGTAGATCTGTTCTTCCTCCAATAATGCATCTGGGATATCCTGGTCCCTGATCATCCTGTAAATATCGCCCCAGCAGACTTCGGGAGGAATGACGGTGGTACACTTAGTATCTTGGAACATAGTTTCATTCCTAAGTAGTACTGGCTCTGGCTCCATCATTTTAGCTTTCTTTATACCACCTTTTGGCATCCTGGCTTATGCTTGCTAGCAACCAAAAACAAGTCATTATAAAAATGTGCAACCTGTTATGAGATTTTAACAAAGAGCAGCACCAATTTAACATTCTAATGGGAGGTATAGATAAACTATGAAGCTGCATGTTGGGGAAGCAAAATAAATCACTCCAAACAAGAAATATAGTTCTGAGACTTGATTATACTAAGGAAACAAAGTTTGAAATGTTCCTGAAAGGGAAATCATACGACGTGGAAACAACCTATTTCCCATCTAGCCCTAGGAGAGAGGGTATCCTTCATCATTGCACCCTTAATGGTCAATGGCGGGTGAGTTTGGATTGAAACAATCTTATGACGAAACAAGGAACCACCTTCTACATTTATCAAAAGGTGATGGGATTCAGCTGACCACTACGGTTATTAGTAACATTTACGAGGCACTGTGTGGCCGGCTCAAATTTTGAATGAGGGTGACGACGCCTGAGTATGGTCAGTGAAAAACTCGGGTGGTCACAGTTATGGCTTTTAGCTGGTAGAAATGAGAAACCAAAGGGGCTTCGGCGGCCTAAAAAAAACAAAAAATAATGACATATGGCCACAAATGTATATCGGCCACGTTGAAGATGGGAAAAAACCCACAGGTAACTTGACGTGGAGATAAGACAAAAAATAGTGGTTAAAAAACCTACCTGGGAACGAGAATGTGGCTGAATGAGGTGGACGCGGACGTGGGCGAGCTGAGCTGGAGCAGTCTGGCGCGGCGGTCTCAACGGTGTTTGTTTGAACGAAAATTAACAATGCGGTTGACCAAACCTTAACCGTCCCTTTTTAATCAGGTTAGACACGTGTGGCATTAATTCGGTGGGTGGTGCCATTAAAATGGGTTTTAAATTTTTTGGTACGGCGCAGTCACCTCAAGTTGTCTCGGCATTTATGCGCGACCGTCTCTTGTGGGGCGGACTTGCGAATTTTACCCGCAATTGCAGAACGTTATGGTGAACTTCCTCTGCATTTCGGAAGAGATTGGTGAATCCTTCCGAAATGCGACCTTTGGAAACTTATCGAGTGGTTTTGCTGATTCGTCCCGTAGTTTTGGGAAAATAATGGATCTCTTTCTGCAATTTCAACGGAGATATGCCAATGGCTTCCGCAATTGCGGAACAATTCCATGAAGGTTCCCGCCATTTCGGGAGGCTTTCCTGAATGGATCTCAGGAAAAGAATGCGAATGCTTCCGCAGTTTTGGAAGGGAAACCCATATGGTTCCACAGTTTCGGAAAGAATTGGCGAATGGCTCCCGCAAGTTGAATGAAAGTCTAAGTCTTTCGACGGGTTTTCGGGAGAATAACGTGAATGCTTCCGCCGTTTCGAAAGGATTTCACGAATAGCTTCCGCAACTTCGAGAGGAAAGACACTAAGTCCTTCGGTGGCTTCGGAAAGGATTGGCGAATGGCTTCCGTCGTTTCGAGTGGCTTTCTTGAATTCCGTCGTTTCAAGAGGTATTTCTGAAATGGTTCCGCAAAAGTCTAAGTCTTTCGGAGGGTTTTCGGAAGGGTAACGTGAATGCTTCCATTGTTTCGGAAGGAATTCGCGAATAGCTTCCGCAATTTTGAGAGGAAAAAGACTTAAGATTTTTAAAGACTCCGGGTAAGATTTACAAATGACTCCCACAGTTTCGGGAGGGAAACCTGAATGGTTCCGCAGCTTCAAGAAATAATTTCTAAGTCTTTTTTTGGGAGGCTTATGTGAATGGCTCCTGCAGTTTCGGAAGGAAAACCCGAATGGCTCCCGCAGTTTCGGGAGGAGAACTTGAATGATTCTGCAATTTCGGGAGTCTTTTCTCAAAAGGTTCCGCGACTTTTAGGAGAACTTCACAAATTTTATCCTTAGAAGAAAAACTTGAAATTCTCAAAGCAGGATTTTCAGTTGAAAACAAAGTGAAAAGGAGAATTGACCTCTTAAGGCAGTCTTTCTAGAAAAATAGAAGGAGGGGCTCCAATATGTACAAAAATTTTGGGGGGGGATATTGCTGCAACAACACAAATCCTGTGTGGCGTGCATTTGTCTCAGAATGTCACAGGACAACTCATGAAAGCGAGACATATCTATTGCTCTGCTCTCTGCCTGCTCTAACTGCTCAACCATTGCTTGCTTATCTGCTTGCAGATGAGAAACTCTAGCTTCAGAATCATTCTTTTCTATTTCTAGAACCATCATCTGGACTGCCAGGTGCTCCTTTTCTTCTTCTAAATGGCGATACTTATCTGACAATTCCTTGTGATCAACAGACAAGTGATTATATTTATTCACTACAAGATCCCTGTAAGCCTGCTCATTAGCGACAGTATGTTGCAACATGCGAGCTTTCCTCTTTGTTGACTCAAATTCTCTAACCATATCAACCACATTGTCCTGTGTTGCTTTTGCTGCTGACACAGTGGCGGATTCCATGGCTATGGGAGCCTTATTTGTATTTTGCATCACCGTGGTCTCCCGTCAGGTAACAATATCTTCTTGGAAGAGTCTCTTTATCCTCTCTTCTAATTTCAAGACTACCGCCTTCCTCTTCTTGTCATACACAAATTCATCCCATCGGGACACAGTATGATCTTCTGATGGAGTGTAAGGGATGATTGGGAGGTCTATTACATGTACCTATGCTTCTATGGGTGGGGTTTGTACTACTTGAGATGTGTCTGCTTCCACATTTTGGGTGCCGGGAACACCTGCTTGAGATGTGTTTGTTTCCAAATTTTGGGTGCCGGGAACACCTACTTGAGATACGCCTGTTTCCATATCTTGGGTGCCGGAGCCACCTTCCTGGGCATCTTCATTGGTCTTAAGTTCCTCCTCCACCTTTTGTTCGTCTTCAGCTTGTTGCTGATTTTCACTTTCCTCCCTCTACTCTCGATCTTCTGCTTCCTTCTGCAACCTTGAATCTTCTGCTTCCTTCTGCGGCCTTGAATCTTCTGCTTCCTTCTGCAGCCTTGCTTCCTCTGCTTCTTGTTGCATCCTTGCTTCCTCAGCTTCTTGTTGCATCCTTTCTTCCTCTTTCAATCTTTCTTATTCGCGGGCTAGGGCATCAGTTGCTTCTCTCTCTTTCTGCAGACTGGCTTTTCGGGCTGGGGCGGAGCTAGAGCTTGCTCCACTGCCTTGACGACAAATCTGCAACTCAGTCATGTTGATGATGCCTCTGAACACTTCTTCCTCGGCATCATAGTAATGAGCGTATTCAAAATGAGCATAAACTTCTTTTCAATGCTCAGAAACCTTGCTCCGCCTATCATTTCTATGGAAGATCATTTCACCGAAGTGGAAAGCTTTCAGCTCTTGAATGAATTCCTCAGCTGATGCAACCCCTGAGAATTTGTAGGCTCCTATGCAGAAGGGTAAAGGAGGGAAAGAAGCCTTATGTTTCTTGTTAAGCACCCCTCCTATTCCATCAAGGAAAATTTGCCTAACTGCTTCCTTGAGGACTACATAATTAGTAGCGTATTTTGGCAAAATGTATGGCGCTTTGGTACCTCCAAACATCCTGATGTAGGTGCCCTGCTCTGAGAAATAAAAATCGCCATAGTTTTCCAGGACCTCCATGGAATTTTCTGATAGACAATTGGGCTCTTCCTTGAACATCTGCTCATATAGAGGCATGATGAATTCTTCGCAGATGAGCTTATAGCTTGCTTTGTAATTTTGAGCCCACATTATTTTATAAGCAGTGTAGACCAGGGTGTTGGCTTTATCCCATGTGCAACCTAGTCTGGGGAAAGAGAGATTGGCCAAAATGTAGTCAATGAGATAGGAAGACATGTAAAATTATGACTTTTTTAAGGCCAGACCTTCTCTTGCAGTGGCCACTGTGGATGCCAAACTGTCCGAAAGGATAGTAGCCCAGTCAAACACAGTTCCTTTGAATGCTATGAAGTGGATGATGGGGGCCCACTGTATCCTATATATAGTGCCATCGGGCATGCCGAAAATTCTGCATAGCATCAGGGCGATTAACCTAAAAGGAGGTCTTAGGATCTGAACATCATACTCATCATTATCTCTCTTCCTCAGGTGTTTGCCCATGACCAATAATTTTTGGCCATCTCAATATTATTCATCTTACCCAACCATTCATCACTTAGAGCTTGTTGGGGACATGAGAATTTGTAGGCTGCAGCAATATACGCTGGATGGAATGAAGCGAAAGGCTCTCCCTTGCTGTCATGCAACACTCTTGTCTCTGGGTTGGCATGTTCCAGTATCCACCCGATCACTTCAGAGCATGGGAACAATTCAGGGAGGGTAGAAGCCCTAGCTATGCCAGAAGTTCTGATGTTGAGGTAGATTTGTTCTTCTTCCAATAATACATCTGGGATATCCTGGTCCCTGATCATCCGATAAACATCTCCCCAACGGACCTCGGGAGGAACGCCGATGGTACACTTAGTGTCTTGGAAAATGGTTTCAGTCCTTAGTTGCACTGTCTTTGGTTCCATCACTTTAGTTTTCTTTCTAGCACCTTTTGGCATCGTGGCTTATACCTGCTAGCAACCAAATGTGAATCATTGTAAAAATTTGCAACATGTTATGAGAGTGTAACATAGAGAAGGACAATTTTAACATGCTAATGAGAAATATAGACAAAATTATAAAGCTGCATGCTGGGGAAGCAAAATAGATCATTTCAGAAAACGAAATATGGTCCTCAGACTTGATTATTCTAGGGAGACAATGCCTAGTCAAGAACTTTTGGAATGCTTTCGAAAAGGTAAGCATATGACATGGAAAAAAACCTACTTCCCTCCTAGTCCTTGGAGAGAGGGTGCCCTTCATCGTAGCACTTCTAATGGTCAAGGGTGGGTTGTCCTGGAGTTGAAAAATTCTATGAATAACAATGAAACAAGGAACTATTTTCCACATTCACTAACTGAGCCAAATAGGTGAGTGGTTAAGTATCTCAACCGACCACTACTGTCATTAATAATACTTGCGAAATGGTCTGTAACCAGTATGAAGTTTGAATCAGGGTAGGAAAATGATCGGAATGTGGCCGGTGAAAAAATCGGATGGTCATGGCTACAGATTTTAGTTGGTAGGAATGAGAAACCTATGGGGCCACGGTGGCCGTAAAAAACAAAAAACGACCTATGCTACTAATGTCTACCGGCCACGTTATGAGTGGGAAAACCCAAAAAAGTAACTCGACATGGAGATGAGACAAAGATGACGGTTAAAAATCCTACCTGGAGACGAGACAGTGGTTGAGTGAGGTGGACATGGTGGTGGATGCGCTGAGCTGGAGCGATCCGACGCGGTCTTCCTAATGGTGTTCTTTGAACAACAAACCAACAATGGGATCAACGACACCCCACCGCCCTTATATAAATCTAGACACGTGCGGCATTTAAACGGGTAGGTGACCTTTTTAAACGGGGGTTTTAATGCTTGTACGGTGCGATCTTTTCAAGTCGTCTTGGCATTTAAGCACGACCTCCGGTTGCGAGGAAGACTTACAAGTTTCGTCCGCAGTTGTGGAACAAGATGGCGAATCGTTTCGACGTTTTGGGAGCACTTCGTGAATTCTTCCGAAATACACTCTCTCGGAAGCTTATCACGGCTAGCTTTTCCAAGTCGTCCCACAATTTCGGAAAGACTTAGAATGTCCTTCCGCAAATTACGAAATAACTTGGTTCAAGTTTTTATCGACAATCACTATGGAAACATTTGGCGAAAGCTCCCGCAATTTCAGGAGAAAATCTCAAGTTCTTCCACGATGTCGGGAGAGAAACGAAAGTTCCTTCCGCAGTTTTGGGAGAGAAACTTGAACTTCTTCCGCAGTTTCGGGAGAGAAACGAAAGTTCCTTCCGCAATTTCGAGAGAGAAACTTGAACTTCTTCCGCAGTTTCGAGAGAGAAACTTGAACTTCTTCCGCAGTTTCGGAAGAGAATTTTAAGTTCTTCCAAAAAATGCCCAGTGCTTTTGTTGTTTCATTGAGTAACATTAAGTCTTTTCGCGGTGTCGGGAGAGAATCGTGAATTCTTCCGCAATTTCGAGAGAGACATGTAAATTCCTTCCGTAGTTTCGGGAGAGTTTTTTAAATTTCTTCCACAATTTCGAGAGAGACATGTAAATTTCTTCCGCAGTTTTGGGAGAGTTCGTCGAGTTCTTCCCCAGTTTCGGGAGAGAAATGAAAATTTTAACTTAGAAGAAAAACTTCAATTTTTTAAAGCAGATTCCTCAGTTGAAAAGAAAAACTAATTTAAAAGGAGAATTAACTTCTTTAGGTAGTCTTTCTAGAAAAAAGTAAAAGGAGGGGCCCCAATATGTACAAAAATTTGGGGGGGATGTTGCTACAACAACACCTCTATTATGCTGTAGATACCGAAAGGTGTTCTTAAGTGCTTTACGCATAATCCTAATGCTCGAGCCACCCATAACTACTCCATCGTAGAATATTTGGGCCAAACTTCATGTGCCATGTTGGCTCTTGAAGTCTTGCAAACCTGTCCTTCTCAAAAGCATGCTCTTTTGAGTGTGTTAGGAGTTCAGGATGGGGGAAGTCCCACTGTTATCAAGTTCGACACTACTGATTTCCAACCTCTCTTACCCTACAACGTGGCTTTTCAAATCCAGGTGGTGTGCCTTCATAATTTTTTCAAACGTACTATGGTTGACGAAGGTGCCTCTGCGTCAGTAATGTCAATAACTTGTTGGAAAGCTCTTGGCTCTCATCCCCTACTCGCATCTAGAACCACGCTCACTGCATTCGACAGTCATTCTTTTAAGCCACATGGAATTATCCCTTCCCTTGTTGTCTCCTTGGGAGGTAAGTCTGTGCCTATTGAAGTTGAGGTGGTTGATGCACCCATCGAGTACAACCTTTTACTGGGTCGAAATTGGATGTACGCCATGAAAGCTGTCGCGTCCACTGTATTTAGAGTTATCTGCTTCCCTCACGAAGGCAAGATAGTGACCATCGATCATCTTGATTACGTTAACTCCTCTTCCATGGCATCCATGGGATCCATAGTCCCGTAGGTTACTCATTCTCAGCTGGAAACTGGGAACATGGGTGTTGGCATGTACCCTTCATTGATGGGAACTTACGATTTTGCCGCACCTGTGAATTTTATTGGAACCATTACCGAAAATGCGTCTCCTCCTTCGCATAATATGTCATTCCGGACTTCCTATTTTGATGATCCATGGACTTTACCGTCCACGAGTTCCATTTCAAGAAACATGTCGCATTTTGGGATGTATATGCCACTGTCTGTAGCCGAGCTTGCTTACTAGCATATTCAACAAGCCACTGCAGAGCCAGATCTCTCTTCTTCCCAGACAGTCGAGGAAGATCTCGTTACACTGCCGGTTTGGGCAGCCAACTTGTCTTGTTCCCATGATTGCCTCGATGATACTTTGCCTTCTAATGAAGCTATTATGGAGGCCATGTGTGGTAGTGAGAGACCTTGGGAAGATATGCACCATCGCTCTTATTTCCTTCCCAAACTCTAGCTCGCCGAATGAGAAGAGTTTAGGACGACTCTAGCAAAGATGGTTGGTCACCCTGTGGCTCTTTTGGAGTCACATGATGTTTTTGTGGAAGGGAATATGGCTAACATTTCCTCAACTACGTCGATCAATATCTCTCATACTCCTGGAATAGTCGAGAATGTCTACATCGGTGACGATTGCACTCCTGAGGAGATTGCTATTTACACTGAATTGTTTACAGAACTCCAGAAAGATTTCGCCTGGTCATATGAGGAGATGCCAGGAATAGACCCCCGCATTGTTGAACTTGAGATTAGAATGTATCCCAATGCTGAATCGGTTCGACAACGCTTACGTGCTGTGAACCTTAGGAAAGCAGTCGCTATCAAGGAAAAGGTGGAGAAACTGCTCAAGGCTGGTTTCATCTACCCCGTTCCCATTACTGAATGGGTGTCAAACCCCATTCCTGTGGATAAGAAGCAAGGAATGATCCGTGTATGCATTGACTTTAGAGATTTGAACTGTGCATGTCCGAAAAAACAACTTCCCCATACCATTCATAGATCAAATCTTGGATGCTTGCGCCAGAAGTGAGATTTTTTCCTTCATGGACGAATTTTCCATATATAACCAGATTCAAATCAAACCCAAGGATCAACATAAGACAGCTTTCATTTATCCTTGGGGAACATTTGCATGTCGTAAAATGCCCTTCGGCCTTAAAAACACTGGAGCTACATTTCAGCGTGCCATGACCTACGCCTTTCACAATCTTAAAACAATTATGGAGGTTTTCTTGTACAATCTTCACGGCCATTCTCGCAAGAGGATGGACCACCCCAAGCACCTCCACATGATTCTCAAACGATGTATACGATACAAGATTCGATTCAATCCTAACAAATGCATCTTTGCTGTAAGGACGGGTCGCCTTCTGGGCTTCATAGTTTCGAATGAGGGTATTAGAGTCGATCCTCTCAAAGTTGAGGCAATACGTCAGTTGCCTCATCCGTGCAATTTGTTACAACTTCAGAGCCTCCAAGGGAGAGCCACTTTTCTACATTGTTTCGTAGTCAATTATGCTAATCTTACCAAAGGTTTCACGCGCTTATTGAACAAAGACACACCCTTTATCTGGGATGAGAGAGCCCAACAGTCTTTCGACTCCCTTAAGAAAGCTTTGGTATCGGCCCCTGTGCTTAGTCCACCAAACTTCACACGATATTTTATCCTTTATGTGGCCGTGTCTCAAAAGATGATTGGCATGGTCTTGGTTCAGGTTGATGATGCGCTTGTTGAGCATGTCATCTATTACCTTAGTCGAAATCTAGTAGACGCTAAGCTAAGATATACTCATGTGGAAAAGATGGCGCTTGCGACTGTTCATTCAATCCAACGGTTATGACATTACAATCTGCTTAGAACAACCATAGTTGTCGCTCATATCAATCCATTTCAGTTTGTGCTATCACAACGCCTTATGGGGGGGAAGTATAATAAATGGATTGTTATCCTTCAGGAAATCAATCTCGATTTTTCCTTCGGCGAAGTCGGTGAAATCGTTGGTGTTTGCTGAGCTTATGTCAGATCTTCCGAGACTTGATGAGGATGTCATTCATGAATATTACTTTGTGGATGAGCACTTATTTCTTATCTCGTCCGAAGACCCTTGGTATGGGGATGTCATTGTATATCTCCAAACTTTGAAGTTTCCTCCGAACTATTCACGAGATGAGTGACAACGTGTAAAACATCACGCTAAAGATTATACTATCGTCGGTGACACTTTGTATCGCCGAGGAAAGGATTCTATCCTTCATTGTTTCTTAACTCATGAAGAAGCAGAGCGGGTGCTTAATGATTGCCATGCTGGGGCATGTGGCGGTCACTTATCCAGGCTTGCTACAACCCAACTTATTATGCAAGCTGGTTATTTTTGGCCTTCCATCTTTAAGGACTGTGTTAATACTGTGAAGAGATGTCACCCTTACCAGGTGTTTTCTCGGAACATACACTCGCATCCAATGCCCCTCCATCCGGTCGTCACCGTCGGTCCCTTCACCAAGTGGGGGGTGGATTTCATGGATTGCAAACCAGCTTCGGCTAGGGGGCATCACCATATCATAGTGGCTGTGGACTATTTTTCCAAATGGGATGAGGCCATGCCTACCGTTAAATACGATGGTGCTACAGTAGCCCACTTCGTATTCAATCAAATTATAACTCGGTTTGGTATTTCGAAAGAGATTGTCACTGACCATGGCAGTCACTTTCAGAACAAGATGATGGAGGATTTGTCTCTCAAGCTTGGGTTTCGTCAAGAACACTCATCTTCTTATTACCCCCAAGTGAATGGTCAAGTAGAAGTAGTCAATAACTCTTTGAAGACCATTCTCCAATGTACCATCCAACAAAGCAAGACCAACTGGCACATCATGTTATATCCTGCTTTGTGGGCATATCGAACCGCAGTCAAGACTGCCACTGGGTTCTCACCGTTTCAGTTGGTTCACGGTGTGGACTCACTTTTACAAATTGAATGCGAGATCCATTCGCTTAAACTGGCCATAGAGCTCCTCCCTGATACGATGGTTCTTGAGCAACGTTTAATCCACCTTGAGCAACTTGACAAGCGACGTCGAGATGCCATTGTGGCCATATATGCCAACAAACGTCGTGTTAAGGTTCAATATGATAGGTTTGTCCATCCCCGGCAGTATGCTGAAGGTGACTTGGTCCTCTTATATGACCAAGCTAAAGAACCCCTGGGGGCAAGCAAGTTTAACCCCATGTGGCATGGTCCTTACATCGTGAGACGTGTCCAAGAAAAAGGAGCCTATGAATTAGAAGACTATGAGGGGACTATCTTGAAGGAGCCTAGAAATGGGCTCTACCTCAAGCAGTATTACGCTTGAACCTCTGGTTCCGAATGATACTTTTGTATACTATTGTATAGTTGCTTTTGTACATAGTTTAGATTTCTTTTGGTTTTGGGGTCTACTGATTAGCTTCCGTTTGATTGACAGATGTCAACAGAGTTTCTTACATTCTTAGGATTCATCGATGGGTTATTAGACCACCTTGTTGGGGTCAACCCTGTATAAGTCATGTGGGTCAAAGGGTTATTAGACCACCCTATTGGGGGTCAGCCATGTGGGTCAAAGGGTTATTAGACCACCCTAGTGGGGGTCGGCCCAGTCATCATTATGTTAAGTGGTTAAGTTGAGGCCGACCTAGTTGAGTAAAGGTCAAGTCAAGTTAGTGTATAAATAGAGACTGTGTCTCTCTCATTTTACACATTCTATTCTCTCACTCACACTTTCGAGAGTGGCGCATTTGTGGAGGAGGAGGCTCTACTGCTAGGAGAAGACTATCTCTTGTATTCTGGTTGTATCATTGCTCTATCTATCTCTGAGGAAGTTATTGGGGTTTTTCACCTTTATGGTTTTCCCCAAGTAAACTCTGTGTCTCTTGTGTGCTTGCATTATTGTGTCCATGATTGATATGCTATAGATTTGTTGTACATGTTGTTCTCTCAGTTAAGATCCTATATCAGATTGAAGTAAATTCTGAAAATTTAACATTATGGAGCCCTTTGTAATGCCTCCTGCATTGCACAGTTTATGTCAAGTCTATGCTGCCTGAGTCTATCCATCTGCTCATGCTCTTGTTCAAACGAAGTCCTAAACCTAGAGTCAGCCACTCCTCAGATCTCTTGACTATTGCATGTTGTCCATCCTTATCGAGTCAGTCCGTTCCACCTGAGCTCTTCCAAATCTTTCAGCATAGCTGGTACCTCGTGCTGGTTGATGGGGGATGCCTTAATGACCTCCTTCCAGCGAGTCTCGTTCCGTCGACTTCAACCCATTTATTCCGAGATTTGAGGCTTAGAGTTCGGTTGAGTAACTTGAGGCTTGCAGTAATTAGTAGCAAGTTCTCTCGCCATTGACAGTTTTGGGAATATATCAATGTCCCCTAATCAATGGATTCATCCTAGTGTTCGACTTCAACTCATTTATTCACACTCCGATGATTGTACTCTATTCCTTGATACCCATTTTCATTATCGGTGGGTTATCTCGCGTCTATTAACGGTAGACATCATTGACCGGTAATCAGACGATGTCACATCAAGTTCGACCCCAACTTATTTATTCACTTGATGGGACTTGCACCATCGAAGACTTGTGTAGAAGACCCCAGGCGATAGTGGCATTCAGTATGCTACTTATGAATTTGACTTTACATCTGAGATATAACCTCTCAGATATCAGCAGTTTGTACCTCCAATTTGCACCAGTTGTTTCCTTTTCAGCAAGAGACCATATCTTACTGTAGAGGGATCATGGCTATGATCACTTATGACATGTATTCACTATGTACTGCTTATTCATGGCCATTGTATCAGATTGTTGTACTACCGACATGTATTCAGGGATACTATTGTATTATGATGAGTGAGCTACTCTTTCCACTTGTGTCTCCATCACTCTACTTCTGATTTTTATAATGTATTTCGTCCATCGTAGCATTAGTCTCTGACCTCACACATTAGGGGGCATCTGTTACAACGTAATCTTCCACCCTATGAGCATCAGCATTCTTTGGCCTATAGGATCCATTCCACTCACTTAGATCCACTTTATATCCTCCAAACATACTATTTCCTCATTTTTCCTCTGACCCGCTTGTTGCATCATCATAGCAAGCGTACCCGCGAGTTGCATCACTATAGCCCGTGGGTATCAAGTAAATTGGTAAAAATCACTAGTTTATTACTTTTCACTCCCAATAAGCGGTCATTGGGTGACCTTTGGCTCTCCATCTGCCCAAGAAACATCTTGATGTGTCCTTTCACTTACCTTTGAGAGGAGTATATATTGAGCACATATGGCTTATGGACGGGAGGAGAAAGAAGAGCAAGAAAACTCTAGTGGAGTTTTGCCCTATCTTGAGTATACACTCATTGATCCTCGTAGTTGTGAACCCTTTATGTTCACCTTCCAAACTCCTATCTAGTTTGAGTTGCCATTCATGGAGGATTGAAGTGGTGGAGGCACAAGTGGATTGATCCAGATCTTGGTTCAGATTGGTTGCCGGCAAGAGGTCGTATCACATTTTACTTCTTCTTGTTTATTAATAGAAATACTCATATTCTCGTCCATTAATGTTGTAAATGTTGTTTATCTTACATTGGGTTGCAATTACTTGTTGTATCATGGACCATTGCTATTGATGATGTTAATGTCGTTTATATATTATATGTACTTGTTGTATATTGGCTGTCAAGACAAAATTTGCAAATGCAAGTGCACAGATCGGAAAGCTCCAATGGGGATCTACATCAAACGGTTGGATCGAGGTTCGTTATATTCTTCATTATCTTAGCATTGTCATTTATATAGCATAGTTCTGAGAATTGAGTTAATTTTTGGTAATCATCTGTCTGTTGTGGTCTACCCCAAGCCATAGTGATTTTTCTCCAACACACTTAAGGGAAACTAGCGCACACCTTGAAAACGTTGCTGGTGCTTGTTGCAAAACACAAAAGTTGTGTCCTGTGCGCTACTATGCCTTGAGAAACTCGCGCACATCTTAAGATGAAATCAAAAAATATATCAATTTGATGAATTGGGATTAGTTGAATTTGGTTCTACAACTTCCCCAACCTCCCAATCCAACTACCTCTTGATCTAAACTGCCTACCTTGTCCCATAAATACAAGCAGGATCCATGAGAGGGGTTACTCATAATGTTCAAAAGATAGACTCAAACCTAGAAGAAAGGCTGTAAGCATTGTTACCCTGGAGGAAAGTCCCAAGTTAGAGTGAAGAGCAGGAACCCAAGATCCGGTTGCAGAAACACCTCTACACATCAAGTATATTGTACTGATTGCATGTTTCTTTGACAATAAAAAGGTCAAAACACCCTTCCTGTCCCAAATCAGATATCTATTGGATTGTATGTCTATTTGGCTTAATTTTTTATTATAGTTGATGTTAAATTGTTTTACAATTTCATCATATGTTATATGGTCAAGATACGCTGAGGAAGGTATCTTTTGTATTGCAGGTTTGTCAAGCAGAAGAGCAAATAGGAGAACAAGCAAGAGACCAAGTGAAAGCTAGGACCAGCCGTCGAAAAGAGGTATTTCTCTCAATCTCGATCTCTTTCTTTTGCAGTAACCAAATACAGTATAATCAATGTGTTTACCTATCAAACCCACCCAGTTGGTAGTGTCCATCTCCTCACTATAGGGTAGAAATCCCGAACAACAAACTGGCGACTCCACTAGGGAGTAACCGCTTAGTTATTCTGCTCTAGGAGACTTATTTTTTGTTTTCTTCCAGCCCCTTTTTCAGTGTTTGATTCTTTGAGAGGTTTTTAGGCTTGTGTTTACTATTCCTTGCTGCTTGATTCATCTCAGTTGGCTGTTGCAAAGCTTGTTTCTATCTTTTTGACACCTCTGCGCTGGTTTTCCCTAGTAACAGTAGCGCATATCTCCTGATGGGCGTTGCTCTTTACACTGCACAGTAGTGCACATATCCCAGTGTGCATTGGTTTCTGCACTGCACAATAGTGCATTTTCCTGTAGTGTCCAGTTTTTGGTTAGGGTTTGATTTTCAATGGTTTGTTTCCACTTCCAGCCTGTTGCTTTTCCTTCTTAACTGACTTTTGAGACTTCCACGTCTCTTTTGAGTCTTATCGGCCTCTTTTGAGTTTTTTTTAGCTTGTTTGCTTGCTTGAGTACTCGTTAAGCATCTTTCTCACTTACGAGCCTTTTTTGAAGTTCGTGCATTATTCTCTCTCGGACATAGCTACATAGCTTCACCCTAGCTGTTGCTGTAGTCATACAGACTTGCATTTTGAATGTTTGTTGTCTGTTGCAACATATAGCATGCTTTCTCTTTGTCTCATCCTTCCTTTTAGGGTTTGACTGTCAAGATTGAGTCCTTAGGGTTTCTTTAGAAAGGTTTCTTGGTTCAGATGCTTGATGATTATCTTATTAGTTCAGTTCAAGTAAGTTAGAACCTCTTAGATGTCTTTCTGTTGATTCCGTGTGTTGTTAAAGTCATTCTTGGTTCACTTGCTTACCTTTTGCTTGGATTAGTGTTTTCATTAGGGTTTTGATGCTTAGGAGCAACCTGTTTAGGTCTGCCTTTCCATCACAACTGTCTCTTTTCCCTATTTCTTTTTTGCTTTGTTTCCAAACCTCAAGTTTTTCTTTTGCAAAAACTTGGTAAGTCAAGTCTTCATCGAGTCTCTTGATTCATTTGCTTTGAGATATTTTTATGTTTGTCTTACACATGCTTTACATCTAGATCTTGCTTGCTTTTGTACAAAGTTCTCTTTCTTTTACATTTATCAAAAAAAGACAAAAAATTGTTCAATTTGCTTAGTAGTAAGATCTTGCATTATTTCGAGGTAGCATAATTTGCTTTGAAATATTTAAAAAGAAAATACAAAAATATTTTGTTTTAGGATTGCTTAGGTTTCAAGTTTTTGAAAGAATTATAAACGAAAAGAGAAAAAAAATTGTGAATTTGAAAGCATTTGCACTTTACTTTCATAACAAACCATTCCACAGACCGCACTACAATCCTTGAGTAACAAGTATCCCTTAAAAGAAATTACTAATAAAATTTATTAGCAACATTTTCTTTTTAGGAATACACGACATCAACTAGCTTAGGCTAGAGTTTCGAGCTTAAATCACCTGAAACTGCTCGGAACTGGCTTCATTACCCAACAATCATAGTACGACTTTCATTTAGGTAAATCCATCTATATCAAATAGTCCTAGGAAACTCTACTTAAACCAAAGCTAAGCACGGGGCCGTGGGAGACTGGAATTGCTGAGGATATCCCATCACTCTCCTTTTGACCATAAACCAGAGTTGACTCGCGTATGGGGGTCCTTTCGGACTTCGGGATTTGTTACCCTGCCCATGCATTTCGACTAGGCTGACGACTGTCCCCCCAAGTTATTTCGTATTGATGGTAGCCTTAGTGTTAACACCCAAAAAGTGTTCACTACCTCATCTACCACATTATATGGCTCATTTGTCCATTTTCCTACCATATTTCCCTTAAAATCCCAAAAAATCCCATTAAAAAGCCTCCAAAAGGCCACAAAACCATCAAAATAGCCTAAAAAAGGCTAAAAAACCTCCTTTTTCCTCTAAAAATAGCCAAAACCCCTAAAAAAGGAAGAAAAAATATAAAATAATGAGGAAAAGGAGGAAAAAACCCTATACAGCTGCACAAAACCATGTGTTTCCCAAAACCATGGGTCAGCACTCCACCACCAAAAAACTATAAATAGGTGATGGAGATCCCTTATTCCATATCCACAATCACAAGCACCCTTACTCTGCCAAAATCTCTCTCGAAACCCTAGTTCACCATTGAACTATTTTCACCTTGAGAGCCACTTTTGGCCCATTCCCACCATTGGAGAAGGAGAAGGAGCATATTGAAGCTTGGAGCATCCTCTTGGACACTACAAAGGGCTCCATCAAACCTTCACATTGAAGGTAATTTCAATACAAAAAACCATTATTTAAATTTGTTGTTTATGTTTTATGCATGTTTTAGAAGTAATTTAATTTCTGTTTTAGCTTAATTATTTACATTTACTGAACTGCTACTAAGGAGTCCATTCTCCTTAGTAGGTGCTCATTTGCACAAGCTAGGGGTAAAACCCTAGCTACAGTTTTGGCGACTCCCCTAGATTTTGAATTTCTGGTTTCCGTTTTTAATTTTTTCTTTTCGGCTGTCCCTTTTGGCCGCCGCATACTGCGTATTTTCCCTCTGCAGTCGCGTCCCGACCGCGCCTTTCAGGCCTTTACCTGCGATCCGACCGCGGCTCTCAGACTGCTTCCGACGCCCTGCCGGCCGATTCAAGTCTGTTACCTGCGATCCGACCGTGGCTAATCAGCCTGTTTGCCGCGATCTGACTGCGCCTGTCGGCCATTTTTCCGCGTCCCGACTGCGGCTTTCTGCCTCTTTCGTGCGTCCCGACTGCGCCTGTTAGCCCTTCTGCCGCGACCCGACTACGTCTTTTTCCCTATTTCCTGCGTCCCGACTGTGTCTGTTGGCCCGAAAGCCGCGACTCGACCGCGTCTGTTTTCCTCAAACCCGCGGTCTGCCTATTCCGATTCGCCACAAACCCGCGATCTGATTTCTGCTTTTTTCCTGTTTTGAGCCCAGCCCCTTTTGCTGCAATATTTTCTGCATCTGAACAGCCCTCTATCCTACCTGCAGCCTCCCTCCCTTACAGCCTTTCTGCAACACAATTTATGTTCCCTTTACAGAATTCTTTTAAAATTTCAGTATTTTTAATTCAGAAAATTTTGCAAGTTAAAATTTCAATTTCAGCATTATTGATAGTTGGAAGTTGCCCCCCTTGTGGCACTTCTATTTTTGGGTTCATCACCTCACGAGCACACACTCTGTCACATAAATCAAGTGAGCCTTAAAAAGTACCTAATTGAACCAACATTCTAACCCCACTTGGGGAACACAAAAGAATCATTGTAGTTAGGTAGGGTCGGGGGGATAGGCTTCCAATAACACCCCTCGGTCACTTTCACTTGAGACATAGTTGTTGTCCAAATAGGGAACCAAAATCCCCTAGTACTTTTTGGCATAGTCACGACCAGTTTATCAGAGGGCCTCTCCCTTAGGAGGGTTGAAGTCGGGAGACTGGTTCCGGAGGCCTGAGTGGAATACCGCACTCCATTCAGTAACCGAAGGGCTACCTTTCGCGGTTCGCGGGATATCCCTGTATAGGGGTATTGCGGTCAACGAACTAAACGGCAGATTCACCTTTCTGGACGTGTCATGAATGGGGTATCTTAGTTTCCATTCTTCTAGGATTGACTACCCGGTGTCCGTCCCGGTAGGGGGATATCATAGCCACTTGGCTTTCCTACTCATATTGTCTGACTTGGATTTCATCACCTTGCAGAGGATATGTTTAGTTGAGTCAAAATACTTTTAGTTAGGTGTTTGCATGCTCCTTTACCTCCCTTTGGTCTAGTGAGTCCACCATTTTTTCTTTTTAGGAAACCTGCTGCTTGTTGGTATTCTGACCATCCTTATTGTTACTCCACCTATTGTAGCACAGCTGCTGCAGTGGGTGTTTTGAGTTGGTTGTTGGCCTGAGTGCCTTGCTTTTTAGCTCTCCTTCTGCACACTCAGTTGCATTAGGATTTTTTGAGCTGTTTTTATACTCACCTCAACCCACATAGATTTTACACCATCTGTCACCATTGAGTCCCCGAGACATTCTCGGTGCCTCAGGGGCGAGCCCCCACAGCACGGTTCTCTCGACACCACCCGTCATAGATTCCGATCATTGTCCGTTGATACCACTCATCACAGATCTATAGCCTTGTCACTTGACTCCACTCGTCAGCGACGTAGGACTCCGTCACCAGATAGTGACGCCCCTTACTTTACCTCCGATTCTGATGAAGAGTCTGAGAACCCTATTTATACTGCCCCTACTAGCCCCATGGCTGGCACGACTTCCACTCCGTTTGTCATAGGGACCATTGGTGGCACATCCACCACTACACCAGTTACTACACCTGTTTTGGGTATGCCCTCCATGGGACCCCCATCTAACGTTCCCCTCACGGTACCTATTCCCGCAGCGGGAATACCTATCCCCACTACGTCAGTGGCTCACATTACCCATGGTGGTGCTGGACCATCCTCCACTACCTCAGTTCCCCCACTTGGGGGCACCACCCCACATCTTGTCCCTCCACCTGGGGGCACTGGCCCCAACTTGGTCCAACCCACTACTGTGTCACATCCTCCTTCCAGTTTGCCATTCATGGCTAGCCTCAACCTACCTAACCTGGCCAGATTGACCAATGATCCTATTCGTCACGACCCCACATGGCCTCATATGCCTACCAAGCTCCCCTCGGACATCCCTAAGTTCGAGGGCAAGGCCGGTGAGGACCCACAAAACCATATCATGTCTTTCCACCTATGGTGTTCCTCTAACTCCATTGTGGACGACTCTGTTCGCCTCCGTCTCTTACAGCGCACCTTCACTGGCTCTGCAGCCAAGTGGTATATCGAGCAACCACATGGGACCCACGCCACCTTTGCTTCCCTCGCCTCTACCTTCCTGCAGTTCTTCCAGTTGCCTGTCCGATATGACGCGGGCGTTGAGATCCTCTTATCCTGCAGACAAAACACGGCTACCCATATCACGGACCACATCCATGAGTGGCGTCGACGCCGTAGCTTATGCAAGATTAAACTAGACGACCGTATCTTCCTAGATTGGTTCCTCAAATCCCTTCTCCCTGTTATTGCTAAGGATGTGGCCTCAGAAAGACCCCAGTCTGAGGAAGAGGCCATCCTTAAGGCTCAACAGTTCGACCTCATTTACGCCCAGTCGGGTTACCTTTATACCATTATACCTGACGCCCCTCGCGGCGAGTCCTCCCAGCATGATGCGTCGGGGGCATCCCACGCAGCAGATGGTATCATTGGCCGTGTTTCTTCACATCCTCAACCATTTTCCATAGCACGTCCTACCCCTGGCCCTGACCTGTCGCGGGCTACCTCACAGTCTGGAGCAACTAACGCGTATGCTCACATGACACATCACCATTCCCATGGACCATCATGTCCACCTCAGTGCTTCGGGTATGCGACTCCTGCTTATGCTCCCCCAGTCGCCCCTCAGCCTTACTACCATCAGCAGGCTGCCCCAGCTCCTGCGCCTTCACAAGCCCCACCCGCTTATTATCCGCCACAGGCAGCCCCTGCGGCACACCCACAACCTGCTCCGCAGCCATATCAGCAACCCCCTCAAGTTGCTGCACCTGCTCCGGCTCAACCTGCATATCATCCACCGCAGCCTGCTCCTGCACCTGCGCAACCTCAGAATCCACCTGCTGCCCAAGGGCAAGTTTACGCCCAACAAAACCTGCAGCAAAACCAGAATAACCAACGAAACCAGGGCCAACAGAACCGCGGCAAAGGCCGTAATCGTGGGAACAACCAACCTGCCGACCAAGCTGGTCAACCGGCTAATCCCCCCGACAACAACAATGCGGTCCCCGCTAACCAAAACCCTGATCGCCCACCCAAGCAGGCTAAAAACCCCAATTTGTGAACGAACCACCCTTGTTCTATTTACGGGGTCTATGGACACTACACGCACGCTTTCCCACACTTGGAGCGAGCTCGGCAACTCTGGGTTGACGAGGCCCATCGCCAAGGGCATGCGGCTCCCCAAGCGCCGCCCAACCCCCCCCAACCTCAACAACCCCCTTTGGTGCTGCAAAACCCCTTACCAACCCAAGGCATAGTGAACACTCAGCCGTTGGCTCCCCCTCAAGCCAATGCACCCCAACAACAACAGATCACTTACGCTGCTCCTGATCAACCCATGTTTGACTCAGGTACCCACCACTTGCTGATGATGTCATCTACTGACGTCAATCTCCAGACCCGTCGGAACCAATATGGCTCCACCTCTGAAGCCAATCCCACGGATAAAACTACTAACTCCCATCCCACCGATCAGGCGTTACGTATACCTCCCCCTCCCATAGATGGCGCTGCAAAAGCCCCTCGTTTCCCACTTTGTCGTCTCAACAATAACCCCAATGCGCGCGCTGCGTCAAACTACAGCATTGTCGACGACCTAGCCCAATCTCCCGCAGCCATGTCTTCGTTAGAGGTCTTGAAGAACTGCTCTTCCCAGCGCAAGACCTTACTCTCCACCATTGGGGGAATTGACCCAAATGATTCGAATTTGATGGCATTTGATTTAGACCAGTCTGAACCACGCCTACCTTCCAGCTTAGCATTCCAAGTTACTGTCTCCGTTAGGAATCTTGTCATCCACCGGTGCATCATCGATGAGGGTGCCTCCACATGCGTTATGTCTACATTCGTATGGCAGAAGCTGGGATCCCCTCCTCTCCAGCAGTCCACCACTGCATTACGCGCCTACGACGGTCGTTCGGCTCAGCCCCAAGGCCTCCTAGCCAATGTCCCTGTCCAGTTAGGTGGCAAAACTGTACTCATTGACATTGAGGTAATCAATGCCCAATTGGATTATAACCTTTTACTTGGCCGCAGCTACATGTATGCCATGCGGGCAGTTGCCTCTTCTGTCTTTCGCACCATGATGTTCCCCCATGAGGGACGCGTGGTTAAGGTTGACCAGCTCACCTACTATGATCCCAATGCTCCCGCGGCACCTGAAAATGTTCTCTCCATGGTTGAACAACCTGTTTCTCGTGCCACCACCTCATTTGTTTCCGCTACAGGGCCTGGAGTCTACTCAGACGCGCCGATGACTTCCACCTTCCAATCTATTCTGCCTCCCTCGGCTCCCACGGACGTGTCTGACTTATGTACCTTGTCCCACGACAACCAACCACCCTTGTTGCCTAAACCTCCATTGGTACCTAGCCACATTGGTGTTACACCTATCCATACGATCCCCTTCCTAGTCCCTCCATCAGGAGTAGTAAGCGCCCCGGTCATGGCTACCCTTAGCCTCCCTGGGTTAACTTTGGGATTACCTGTATGGTATCTTTCGCCTCCCGTTCGCCCGTCGACACCAGATGTCATCCTCCAACCGGTGCAACCCATGGCTACTACCTCTCATCCACCTCCAGGTGTCTCTACCCCTTCATCCTCGACGACTCCCCCTCCTCCTCCCAAACCCACTGGGGGCAGAGGTCCACAACCTTACACTGCTATCCCACCTCCCAAGACAGTCAAAAACTCTCCAGTATTTCGTGCTCCTCCCAAATGCTCGCTGTGCGACGAGTTAGGCCATGCGACCCACCAATGCCCACAGTTACCCGCATTACAGAAGCACATGCAGATGCTCGACGATGACCCCAACATCCCAATTGTCGAACTAAACCCCACTCCTAAGCCTAAAGACAAGTCCCTATGCACCAACCACTCTTGTGCCATATGCGGTGTTTACGGGCATTACTCCCATCATTGTCCCGATCTCCCGGATTACAGAGCAGCTCTCTGTGAGATGAACAATCTGGATCTTGAGACGGCACCACCTACCATTGAGGAGATCTACCCCCCAGACTCTTCACCTTCTGGAGAGATTAATACCATCTATATGATTTCTTCCACCACTTCCCCCTCGTCAACCGATTTGACGACGCAAACTTTCCATACCGATGAGGAGATTCTTGAGGCCCTTACCGCCCCGGATTATCCCTGTGACGACATGCACCACCGTTCCTATTTCATCCCAGAAGAATCCTCCTCTCGCACAGCTAACCAATTCACAGTTGAGTCTAAAGACTTCCTCCCCACCAAGGTCGACTGGTTCAAGGATCCTATTCCTGCTCCTGACGCCTTCGAAGAGGGTAACATGGCCAACATCTCACCTGTCATCCAATTTGATATCGCTGCCCCAGGACGTGCCCCTGAAATCATCACTTTAGGAGCATTCTGCAGTAAACAAGAGATTGAGGACTACATAAACCTTTTCAAAGAATTCCGTGATGTCTTTGCCTGGTCCTATACCGAAATGCCTGGTCTTGACCCCGCCATTATAGAGCACCACATTGACACATGGCCTGATGTACCCCCCGTTCGTCAGAAGCAGCGACCCATTCATCCCTCAAAGCTCCCAGCTGTTAAAGCCGAGATTGAGAAGCTGCACAAGGCAGGGTTCATTTATCCTATTGCCTATACCACTTGGGTTTCAAATCCCGTTCCCGTTAACAAAAAACAAGGCACCATTCGAGTATGCACTGACTTCCGCGACTTAAACCGCGCTTGTCCCAAAGACAATTTCCCCATGCCATTTATTGACCAGCTCATCGATGCGTGTGCGGGGCATGAAGTCCTCTCCTTCATGGATGGTTTTTCCGGATACAACCAGATTCAGATCCGTAAGGAAGACCAGTACAAAACTGCCTTTACTACCCCATGGGGCACCTTTTCCTATCGCGTCATGCCGTTCAGCCTCAAAAATGCTGGTGCCACTTTCCAGCGGGCCATGACCTATTGCTTTCACGACTTGGTCCATATCCTGTTAGTCTACCTTGATGACCTTACAACTCGTTCCCGGAAACGATCAGCCCACCTTAACGACCTTCGGCAAGTTTTTCTGCGTTGTCGCAAATACCAAACCCGCTTGAACCCACACAAGTGTGCTTTTTGCGTTCCGGCAGGCCGATTGTTGGGTTTCATTGTTTCCCAGAAAGGAATTATTGTTGACCCTCTAAAAGTCCAAGCCATCTTAGACCTTCCCTCTCCTCGCACACTCAGGCAACTCCAAAGTCTGCAGGGGCGATCCAACTTCTTTCGACGCTTCATTCCTGATTACGCCACTACCGTTCACGGTTTCTTGCGCCTGCTCCGTACCCACATACCCTTCGTCTGGGATGAGCAAGCAGAAGCTGCTTTCGAAGCCCTCAAAAAGGCTCTCACACAAGCTCCTCTGATTTCCCCTCCAGATTTCACACAAGACTTCATCCTTTACGTTTCAGCATCCGAGCATGCCGTATCTGGAGTCTTGGTTCAAGAAGACGCTTCTCACCAGGAGCACGTCATTTACTACGTCAGCCAGACTTTGTCTGGTCCACCACTACGTTACCCATATGAGGAGAGACTTGCCCTAGCAGTGGTCTTTTCCGTCCAAAAATTGTGACACTACATCTTAATGAGTCATACCACAGTCGTCGCCGACTCTAACCCTATGGTATATCTTTTAAACCGGCGGCTTCTGCAAGGTCGTGTCGCTAAATGGGTCATTATCCTCCAGGAATATGACCTTACCTTCAAAACACCTAAAAGCACTAAAGCCCTCGCGCTTGCCCAGCTCATTACTGATCTCCCTTCCCTTCTCCCAGCCAAACCCATCTACGATGAGTTACCCGACAATCACCTGTTCACTATCTCGTCCGATGACCCATGGTACGGTGATATCTTGTTATACCTGCGCACGCAGAAGTTCAGACCCAAAGTTACCCGTAATGGACGCCGTCGCATCCGTCACCAGGCCTCTCGATATCTCCTCTTAGGTGATGTCCTTTACCGGCGCGGGGTTGACACAATTCTTCGTCGTTGCCTTACACACGAGGAAGCTGAACTCGTCCTTAATGACTGTCATAGCAGTGCCTGCGGAGGCCATTTCTCAGGGATGGCCACTGCCCAAAAGGTCATCCACGCCGGATACTTCTGGCCCACACTTTTCACCGACTGCATCGCTGCGGTCAAACACTGCCATAATTGCCAACTTTTTGCCCCCAAGGCCCGGACACCTCCTGCTCCATTACACCCAGTCGTCACCGTTGGTCCCTTTTGTAAGTGGGCCATAGACTTCATGGAATGTAGACCCCAGTCTGCCAATGGCCACAAATATATTGTTGTCGCTGTTGATTACTTCACCAAATGGGCGGAAGCCATGCCTACCTTCAATTGTACCGCCGACACTGCTGCCCGCTTCTTTTTCAACCATGTCATCGCTCGATTCGGGGTCCCTAAGCAGTTAGTCTCTGACCATGGTTCACACTTCGAAGATGCCGTCTGGCGTGATTTATCCACCCTCCTTAAATATGAGCACCAATTTTCCTCTGCTTACTACCCCCAAGGGAACGGCCAAGTAGAGGCCATCAATAAAATCCTAAAAACGATCCTCCAACGAACGGTTGACAAGCATAAGTCCAATTGGAACCACATGTTGTTCCCTGCCTTGTGGGCTTACCGCACATCCACTAAGACCGCCACGGGTTTTACACCATTTCATCTAGTTCACAGTGTAGAGTCTGTCCTCCCCATCGAGTGTCAGATTCCTGCCTTACAGATCGCCGTTGAGCTTCTCCCTGACACCTCCCCCCTCGAGCAGCGTTTGCTACAACTCGAACAAGCCGATGAAGACCGTCGGGCCACTCTCCAGAACATCGAAGCTGCCAAAAACCGCTCCAAAGCCGGTTATGACAAACATGTTCACCTTCGAACTTTCCATGAAGGGGACCTCGTCCTCGCCTACGACCAAGCCCATGACAAAACCGGTAAAGGGAAGTTTGAATCTATGTGGCAAGGCCCTTATGTCGTGCAGACCTGCCTCGGCAAGGGGGCATACATCTTAGCTGACTCCGAAGGCCGTCCTTTGCGCAACCCTCGTAATGGGTTGTATCTCAAGCGCTTTTACCCATAAAAGAAACCTGCGGCCTCATTGGTCTGCATTGTATAGTATACTCTCTTTTTGTTTTCCACATTTTTTACCATCATCTTACGAACCGTTTCCACCATTGGAATCAGCACGACGAGACCGTCATGATGGTCACCTTGTTGTATCATTTATGTTCCGTCATTTTTTGCCCATTTTTCCGACGCCACTAGTCGCCTCGATTTGCGTGCCACATCGGCCGTTCTCCGTTTTTCACATGTTGTATATCATCGGATTCATTTTTCCGAGCTGGTGATGATGCTTGAGATCATTTCTCGCTCTCACACCCAGATTTTTAGGGTATTTTTTCCAAAACGCCCTCGTCACCTCGGTGTGCATGCCACATCGGCCGTTACCCGTTTTTGACACCCTTTATATCGTCGGATTCATTTTTTCCGAGCTCGTGATGATGCTTGAGATCATTTCTTGCTCTCACTTGGTACAATTTTAACATTGTGTCCCAAACACCTTGTTGCCTCGATTTGCGCGCCACATCGGCCGCCATCGGATTGTTCCACACTTTTACATGAGCCATTCACTCCTGTCATACTGCAAATGTCTCGTTATTTTGCCACCATTTCATTTACCCCGCAAGGAGGCCCACCAGTGTTCCCCCCAACCCTCGTTCTTGGTCATCATTACTGATCCTTGATTGAACACTTCCTCCTTGCCTGGCCATTCCTTTTGTTCGGTATAATTTTATCCCTTTTTCGGGCCGGACAAGTCCTTTACGAAAAAGGCACTTAGGGAGTTTCCGTTAAGCTCTTTTCTGACTCCTAAAAGAATGAAAAGATCGCCAAGCAATCTTGCTTCCTTTCATGCTCGTTAAAGTACCTGAAAGGGCGTCTATCTGGTATAAGTTTAACCCTTTTCCAGACCTGGTAGACTAATTACGAAAAAGGAATACTCTAGTCACACCGGCTAGAAGAGTTCTTCATTGCATCCTTTTATGCTTCTTTGGGCCTTGGAGACTAAATCTACGAAAAAGCAACCCCCTGGAGTCTTCTTACTTGCTTTCAAACTCTCTAAAATTGAAAGCAACCACGAGCATGCACTGTCCTGGGCTCGGAAAATCCACACGACAGTACCATTCCATCACTTCAAAGTCTTCTTATCGCTTTCAGACTCCTTAAAATTGAAAGCCACCACGAGCATGAACTGTCCTGGGCTCGTAAAATCCACACGACGGTACCATTTTACACACACTTCTTCTAGTTCCTTGACTCATGAAGAAGTCTCCTCCCGCGCCTCCTGGCACTATGATCGATCATCTCGGTAGCACCCCCAATCAGGTCGCCTTTGTTCAGAGTATTCTGCAGTCTCCTGCCATTTTACCCCAGCTTGAGTCTCCCTCAGACCAATCATCTCCCCCGATCCAGTACAGCTATGATCCCTCTCCCCTTAATCAGTTTCATATGCTGCCAGATCATTCCCATTATCATACTCTGAACAAAGGAAGTTTGAGTCCATCCACTCTACTTGCCCAGTTGTCCCCCCACAGTTTATCAGTCCTGCCATCAGCACTATCACATTTCGGTCTTGTACCTCGCGCTCCTGTCAAGGAAACATCATTGCCTTGATAGTTGCAGGTCTCCCTCTGTCGACGACAGCTCCTCTATTCCAGAGGATAGGCCCAGAGGTCCCTACGCCTTGGACTTATCACCATCTGTGGTAAGTGCCTACGGATCATTCAGAGAGGAATCATCATTGCCTCTCTGAGTGGTTGTTCCTCACATGCTCGACTTCAGCACATTGATCGCATCGTTGAGGATCGCGTAGGATTATATCCCATCAGTTTTTAGTCAAAGACCCCGGATTTCCCTTGACTCTAGCACATTGGTGAGTCACTTCGGAACGCCCAGTTGTATGTTCCCGTGGATGTCCGGGTTGCGTTGGCGACTGTATTCGGAAGCCATCCAGTTCTCTGCTTCCTTGAGTACCCATTTCAGTTCCAGTCCAGTGTACCATGGAGAGTATGACCCCAGTCACTATGATCCAGCAACTCATCAGTTCCTTTGGTACCACACTCAGTAGCACTATTGATTGTTCCAGTGCACCAGTTCTGCAGTTCACACATGATCCGCTCCGCAGTATGTCCCAGATTTGTGTCCCCTCTGGACTCTTATGATGTACACAGTGGTCATGTATCTTACAGGTCCCCCTTTTCGGACCTTACAGTTCTGTTTATATATCTTGATACGAGCATGGGTATGCCCGCCTCGTCCACATATTGAGATTATTCCTCAGTCAGTATTTGAGGTCATGTATATTTCAGGTCCCTATTTTTGGACCCCATTGTTGTTATTATGTTATATCCTGATACGAGCATGGGAATGCCCGCCTCGTCCATATGATCAGATGATTCCTCATCCATTATTGAGGTTATGTACTTTTAGTTCTTGCAGTTGTTCGGGATCGTTGTTCCGGGCTTCAGTTTGTTTCTTCTCTTCTCTCCACATCCCAGGAAAACCATTCATGACTTATGATGTCCATCGGCCATACAATGAGCTCCTGCCCTCGCACATCAGAGGGCAATCTGTTAACACCCAAAAAGTGTTCACTACCTCATCTACCACATTATATGGCTCATTTGTCCATTTTCCTACCATATTTCCCTTAAAATCCCAAAAAATCCCATTAAAAAGCCTCCAAAAGGCCTAAAATGCCTCCAAAAGGCCACAAAACCATCAAAATAGCCTAAAAAAGGCTAAAAAACCCCCTTTTTCCTCTAAAAATAGCCAAAACCCCTAAAAAAGGAAGAAAAAATATAAAATAATGAGGAAAAGGAGGAAAAAACCCTATACAACTGCACAAAACCATGTGTTTCCCAAAACCATGGGTCAGCACTCCACCACCAAAAAACTATAAATAGGTGATGGAGATCCCTTATTCCATATCCACAATCACAAGCACCCTTACTCTGCCAAAATCTCTCTCGAAACCCTAGTTCACCATTGAACTATTTTCACCTTGAGAGCCACTTTTGGCCCATTCCCACCATTGGAGAAGGAGAAGGAGCATATTGAAGCTTGGAGCATCCTCTTGGACACTACAAAGGGCTCCATCAAACCTTCACATTGAAGGTAATTTCAATACAAAAAACCATTATTTAAATTTGTTGTTTATGTTTTATGCATGTTTTAGAAGTAATTTAATTTCTGTTTTAGCTTAATTATTTACATTTACTGAACTGCTACTAAGGAGTCCATTCTCCTTAGTAGGTGCTCATTTGCACAAGCTAGGGGTAAAACCCTAGCTACACTTAGTATCAGACCTTTAGGATTCTACATGTTAGGATATTCCTATACTCCATCCTAGTCCCACCAGTATTTTGATCATTTACATTTTCAGTCATGCATGCACCTTTAGGGTTTGCATGCATTCTAGGGTTTGCATGCATTTTGCATGCATCCCAGTCATCAGTCCAGCACCTAGCCCTCAGTTAGCTAGCCCCCAGGAGCTTCTCACTATTCAGTTTTATCCCTCCAGTTGCTTAATGCGCCCTTTTTCCTTGATTTTAGGGAGCAACTCGCCCTTCTTCACCTACTAGTCCAGTTGTCACTCAGTTACACTCAGCTACACTCAGCTACACTCAGTTACACTCAGTTACACTCAGTTACACTCAGTTACACTTAGTTACATTGAGTTACACTCAATTACACCTACCAGAGTTAGTTTGACTGATGGTTGACAGTTACTTGAGCATTGATGACTCCACTGATGAAGATGAAGACTTCCAGTTGTGCTCCGATGATCATGAGGACACCTAGTTGTGCTCTGATGACACTCTATTGATCTTATGATCACTCTGAGAGTCTAATTCGAATTGCCACCTTGGGCATTCGAATCCTCTCTACCATTGTACTATTTATTTGTCCATATTGTGATTAATTAACTAGTGTGTGTGAAGTATTATTGCTTCTATCTGAGTTCTACTATACCATATTATTCTGTTGCTCATTATACTGTATTGTTCACTCTTCTTCTATTTTCCTACTTAATCATAATTACTCTTGTGAGTTATACATCATCTCTTAGATCTGCTGTGAGGATTTTCACACTACACAGCTAGAGCGGGTGGTTATTCCCACTTCACCTCGGACACACGTGGAAGGTAACCCTCTGGCAGTAATCCCGGGAAAGCGGTTTGGTGATTCAAGCACTTACACCCAGTGGACCTCCGGAGGACGCCACGTAACTGACCGTCAATACTCTATTAGTTTGTTCTGGGCCCTAATCATCCCAGACTTTCTTCCGAGAGTATTTTCGATCTGTTTGATTGGTTTGATTACTTAGGAACTTTTTAGTGGTATGTTATTTGATCCTTAGTTGTAGTGGCCACTAGGTTTTTACTTAATTTTTTTTTGTTTTAGTTGTGGAGGACCAAGATCTTCATAGGTCTCGAAGGTTGCAAAACCTTCTTCCACTCATAGTGGAGCCTCCACCGCCACCGCAACATAGGATAACTGATTCCCGTGGTTCTTTTGAACTTACGGGCAACACAGAGGTTCTTGGAGAACCACAGCCAAGAACACCAGATCAACAAGTATTGGACACTGTCGAGGTTGAGGATCTAACTGCTACAGAGTTTAACACTCCTTTTAACCCTCCTCTTACAGAACCCAACGATCCACTTATATTGCTTGTTGGTTTCCAACAACCTGAGTTTAGTGCTTATCTTTTTACACCGAGTTATACCATGGCTAACCTAAAAGACAAGCAGGGAGTCCCACAAACTCCCACAACTTCTATGGAAGCAAGGATTCTTAATCCTTCTTTCTCAAACACTGCCCAATCGAGTTCGTCGCAGAATACTTTGGCCTCGACCCCGTACTTTAGTTTCAACGTTGGCACTTTAGGCATGCTGACCTCATTAGTCTCGACATCTACCTCATCCTCCACACCCACTTTTGGACCCAACAATGTACCTCTATCAATGGCACCCGCAGTGAGTTTCACTCAGTCTTCTGCCGCTCAACCGTTACAAGGTGTAACTCAGAACATTGCTTCTTCATCCATAGTCGAATCCATCCCTTCTATATCCATCCCCACCGTGGGTACAATGATGGCACCATCCACTACTACCACACCGGGTTTCAACCTTTATCCAGGTTATAACGTTAATCTGTCGAACATACCTGTAGGGAGTGTCCCCTTCTCTCTATTTGCTGGAGGAGGGGGTAATATCATTAACCCGCAGTTCGGTGGGGTTAAACCCCAGACACAATGGACTGCTGCCCAAGGATTTAATCCACTTACCTTTGGATGGAACAATTTCAATCCTTTCATTTCACAACCAGTGGCTAGGGGCAACCCCAACCAACAGTACACGAACCAGGCCATGGGTGGTCCCCAATACCAAGTTACTGTTTACCAGATTCCATCGGCTCATCCACATTTATCTTTTATGGCAAATTTAAACTTGCCAGATCTTTCAAATCTTACGAACGACCCTGTGCGTCATGATGCTGTGCGTCGGGATCTTGCCATTGTATTTTTGAAACACTTACAACTTCCTGTCCGGTATGATGCCGGTACAAACCTTTTGTCGACCTTTCCGAAAAATAAGGCCACTCATCCGTCTGATCATATTCAGGAGTGGCGAAAGAGAAAGAGGCTTATCAAGGCCGAGATTCCCCTACCGTTCTTGTTAGAGTGGTACCTTAAGTCTCTTCTTCCTTATATTTCTAAGGAAGTTTCCACTTCAGGGTGTCTTCCGAGGAGGAGGCCATTTTGAGAAATCAGCAGCTCGACTTAGTCTATGCTCAGTCTGGGCTGTTGTACGAAATTATTACTAATGC
Source organism: Larix kaempferi (assembly GCA_027924585.1). Taxonomy (NCBI): domain Eukaryota; kingdom Viridiplantae; phylum Streptophyta; class Pinopsida; order Pinales; family Pinaceae; genus Larix; species Larix kaempferi. The sequence continues at coordinate 1,518,596 of BSBM01001023.1, forward strand.
ACCGAGGTCTAATATAGACCTAGGTAAGTCTAAACCTGGACCACATGCCGATGGCATAGTGGGTTCAGTCGACTCTACAGTGTTTGACGCCTTAACAAAACAGGTTCACACCTTGTTAGTCAAACAATCTATTGCAGAAGCAAATTCTATTGCATCCTTCCCTTCTACTACAGAATCTGTATAGCAGGTGCAGACAAACCAAAAGGGCTCTCGGCAGCCCAAAAGAAAGGGCAAGAAAGGGGAGGGAAACCAACAAAATCCCAACAACAAACAAAATGTCGAGGGAAAAAAAAGAGAAAAGGAAGGATAGGTTCCCTTGGAAACTGTGTCAAGAGGACCACCTTACCCACCAGCTCCCTCTAATGGAAGAAGAGCAGAAGCTGATCCGTGAGAAGAAACCAGTTGTCTTAAAAGATCCTTTCCCTCATGGACAGAGCTTAGCTTCTGGTAGCGCTAGTGCCAAAGGAACCACTTGTGCCACCCCTGCTGATCATTCATATGTCAATATGGTTAACTCAGATGCTGTAATGACCCTTTTTCAAAATTTATTTAAAATGCCAATTTTTTCACTTTTTCCCCAATTTCGACCTTTGACTAGTTTTGATCTCTAGTTCCCAAATTTGCCCCAAATGATCCCAAATATTATGAGAAGGTATATGAATGATATTAGAACATAAATATGTGTTTCAGGGATGCCTTTGGACCTTTAAAACACTTCTGCAAATACTCTTTCAATTCTGGTCAATGTAGGTAACTTTACTAGTGATTTCCCTTTGACTAGTATTGGTCTCTAGGTCTCAAATTGACTCCAAATGCCTTCAAATATTCAAGGAAGGTGTATGAATGATATTAGGACTTGAATATGATGTTCAAGAATTACGTATGGCCACCAAAAGACCTCTGCAAACTCTCTTAAGATTCTGGACCAAGTATGCAATTTTACTATTAATTTGGGGTTCAAATCCCCCTGGGGTAAGTACTGAAAATGGCTTCCCAATTGCCCCAAAACCACTCAAATTTATGAACAGAGGTATGTAATGTGTTAAGGATTTTATTAAGGTCTTATGTGCACCATTAATTGATTATTATATCTGTTCCAACCCTCTCCCATTCAACTACAAAAATCACCAATTCGACCCTTGGGGAAATGGCACTATTTCTTCTCCCAATGCAATTAAACTGAGTAAAAATACTTCAAATGCTCAAGTACAGTACATGAAACTTGTAAAATACATCCATGGAAGTCCATTAATCACAAATTCATCATAGAATCATCCATTCATTCGAAATCATCATCAATACATTAGTTCACAACAAGGTAGTGGGGAAATGGCATTGTTCTTCCATTAAAAATGAGATTTATACATTTCTACTTGGAATTTTGACCTGAAACTTTCTAGAGATGAAGAACAGATTATTTAATTCATATTACAAAAGAAATGGGGCATGAAAATATCCCCCAAAGAGTACAATAGCTCACCAAAAACGCCCTCCCTCAAGGATCAAGAATATGCCATCAAAACTGGAAATGGTTGAAGGAGTGAGCTGCAATAGAAGAAACCATGAGCTGCCCTGTAGCTTAAACCTGCAAATAAAGACTCCATTAAAGCTCCAAATGAAAGGTCTGAATGGCCTTTCCAATTACCAACTTGGATGGAAATCTTTCACCTTTGAAATTGGCTAAGGCAAGAAACTAGTCATCCACTAGCTCTCCCTCTTCACAAATGCAATTGCAAATTCTACAAATGATCAAAAGCTGGTTTCATTCTTTGTTATTGAAATTTATAAAGTTCTAATGTCCTCCATGGGTCGAATTCCTTCCAAGAGACTCATGCCAACTCAAGTTGGGAAGAGATTCCAAAGAACGCCACTTGTACAACAATTCCTAGTTTCCCACTTCCACCAAATCACATGTGGAAGCATCTTAGCTGCCCTAACACCCTTGAGCGCCCTCTTGGAGTCTATATTTAGCCCTGACATGTCATATATGTCATATGTCATCCTTCAGGTCTAATTTGTGTCATAGGTGTCATAGCATCTTCATCATTGTTGTCATAGAGCTAGGGAATCTAGCCCAAGTGTCTCACTAACTCCAAATTGCCTCTTCGTCTTCCATGGGAGTTACTCTTCCTCTATATTTCGACCTTGGATGAGTCATGCCATGAATAATACCTTTTGGACTCCCCCAAGTATGTTACCATTCACCTTGAATTCGAATTGGTGAGAGAATGATGCCAAGTGTAGTGGGGAAATCTAGCCATATGTGGGTCCCACTTCCTCCATGTGTCTTCATGATCAAATGCCACTTTGATTTTCACTTGTATATATTTATTTAGATCCTTTATTAAATATTTATTCCACTCTAATGTTCAAACATCATTTATTATCCCCATTATTCCAAATCCCAAAGCTTCCACTCCAAACCTAGGAAACTAGTAATTTTCCTCCTTGGCAATTATTTGACCTTTAACATCAATTTTACAAAATCTAATGAATATGGCCAATGTGATTAGGCCATTGTGACCCAATTCCAAATTTGGGACATGACAGATGCTCTAATGCAAACAAAAGCAAAGAACTATACCCTGGATCCGCAACAGAAAGATGCTCCTCAATCCTCTACTCCTCTTCACAAACCTGTGGAGACGCTGCCGAAGATACCGAAAGGTGTTTTCAAACGAGCTGTGCACAACCCTAACGCACGGGCTACCCCCAACTACAATGTTGTGGAGGACTTATCCCAAACCCCTTGTGTTATGTCTACCTTGGAGGTACTTCAAAGTTGCCCATTGCAACGTATTGCACTCCTCGCAACAATTGGGAGTGTTGATTCATCTGCTATGCGTGCGCGCTTTGATATGACAGATATCAAGTACCGGTTTTCGTATCATGTTGCTCTCCAGATAGAGTTCATCCATGGTTCTACAACCATCCAACGATCTATTGTAGATGAGGGCATATCGACGTGCGTAATGTCTATCTCTTGCTAGAAAGCTTTGGGCGAACCTGCGTTAGCTTCCTCGAACACGATACTCACCGCATTCGATGGAAGATCTTTCCATCCACATGGAGTATTACCATCGTTTGCTGTCGAACTTGCAGGAAAGATAGTATCAGTAGAGGTTGAAGTTCTAGATGCTCTACTCAATTACAACTTGTTATTGGGTAGGAGCTGGACATATGCCATGCAGGCAGTGCCATCAGCTGTCTTCCGAGTCAAGTTGTTCACAATCGATCAACTTTTGTTCAACCGGAAGAACAACCAGACTTCATTGGATTTGTCCATTTTTTTATTGATCAGTCCAACCCAGTCACTGAGAGCTTGGGGGAAGGCCTCTATGGGTCCTTAATAGGCACTTTTGACCTACCTTCTCCCACCTTGTTTGTTGGTTCTGAAGAACATTCATCTTATGAGACCTCCACAGTCTATTCATTGACAGATACACGGGGTCTCCCTATTGAATCAGAATCAGCTGTGCCTGTATCTGTTGCAGAGATAATCCATGCGGATTCACAACAACCTGCAACAGAACATATCATGACTCCATTGGTCTCTATTGAGTCAGATATGGACTATGCCCTTGCATGGTCAGTAGACTATGTTCACTCTTTTGATTGTCTGGACACTATTTTGCCCTCTGACGAGGCAATTTTGGAAGCAATGATAGGCCTAGATCATCCTTGGGAACATATGCATCACAGGTCCTATTTCCTTCCAGAACTGGATAGGATAGAGAGGGGCGAGTTTTCTATGAGACCTGGTGGAATTGTTGACTTGTCCAATGTTCCTTCTACTTCGAAAGCTTTTTATGCCGAAGGGAACATGGCAAATATATCGCAAACCATTCCGATCAACATTTCCATCAAACCTGGGGTCATGGAAAACATTTTTATTGGTGCAGATTGTTCTCCTGAGGAGATCATTATGTACACCAATCTCTTTAAAGAGTTCCACAATGTTTTTTCTTGGTCATACGAGGAGATGCCAGGCATTGAACCCACCATTGTTGAGCATGTCATCACAATGTACCCCAACGCTAAACCTGTGAGATAGAATCTTCATCCAGTGAACCCGCGAAAAGATGTTGCCATTAAAGCAGAGGTATAAAAGTTGCTCAAAGTTGGATTTATCTATCCGATAGCTATGACGGAATGGGTTTCAAATCCTATTCCCATAGATAAGAAGCAAGGTACCATTCGAGTCTGTACTGACTTATGGGACCTAAATAAGGCCTGTCCGAAAGATAATTATCCCACACCATTCATAGACCAGATCATTGATGCGTGTGCAGGCCATGAAATGTTTCTTTCATGGATGCGTTTTCAAGATATAATCAGATACAGGTTAAACTTGAAGACCAGCATACGACAGCTTTTATTTGTCCCTGGGGCACCTTTGCCTATCAGAAGATGTCATTTGGCTTAAAGAATGCTGGAGCTACTTTCCAGCGAGCAATGAATTTTGCTTTTCACGACATCAAACACATAGTCAAACTGTATCTGGATGATCTTGCAAGAGACGGGATCATCCCGACCATTTAAGACTTGTGTTTGAGAGATGCAGATACTATAAGATTCGATTGAATCCTAACAATTGTGTATTCTGCATAGAATATGGACGACTACTGGGTTTCATAGTATCGAGTCGTGGTATAATGGTGGACCCGTTGAAAGTTGAGGCGATTGTAAATCTACCTCCTCCTCACACCCTAAGACAACTTCAAAGTCTACAGGGCATGTCCAACTTCTTGAGACGCCTTATCATTAACTATGCTAAGATTACAAAAGGTTTCATGAGACTGCTTAAACAAGACACCTACTTTTTGTGGGATGAGGCTGCTCAAGCATCATTTGAGGCCTTGAAAAAGGCATTACTTTCAGCCCCCTTGTTAAGCCTGCTAGATTATACGAAGGAGTTCCTCTCATATCTAGCTTCATCATTTTCCACAATTGGCATTGTACTCGTTCAGGAGGATGGCATGCTCCAGGAGCATGTCATTTATTATCTGTCACGTGCTCTGATAGCTCATGAGATCAAGTATTCTCACATTGAGAAGTTGGCATTGGATGTTGTCTATGCGGTCCAGAGGCTATGTCACTACATATTATTACGTACCACCACTTTGGTTGCAGAAGTCAATCCTTTCCAATATGTTCTCACTCGATGAATAATCAGTGGGAAATTTAACAAATAGATTTTCGTTTTGCAAGAATTTGATTTGGTTTTTCAGTCCACCAAATCAAAGAAATCATTGGTGTTTGTCGAACTGATTTCAGAATTTCCTAGCGACATAGTGCATGTTGAGGAAGAATCATCATTCCCGGATGAACATATCTTTCCCATCGCATCCTCTGACCCATGGTATGGAGATATCCTAGTATATCTTCATACTTTGAGGTGTCCCACCACTTTCTCCAAAGATGAATGATGCAAGATTAAGAGCCATGCGAAGAATTACCTCATCATTTTTGACACTTTGTATAGACGTGGGGCAGAGTCCATATTATGCCATTGTTTAACCTTGGAGGAAGCAGAATTAGTATTGAATGATGCCCATGGTGGAGCTTGTGGGGGTCATCTTTATGGGTTGGCAACAGCCCAGAAAATACTGTGTGTTGGGTATTTTTGGCCCACGATCTTTAAAGATTGTGTGGAAGTTGTGAAACACTGCCAGAGATGTCAGTTTTTCACCAGGAAGATGTGGGCACACCCAACTCCTCTCCATCCTATCTTCACAGCAGGCCCCTTCACCAAGTGGGGGGTTGATTTTATGAATTGTAATCTAGTTTCGGCTAGAGGTCATCACTATATTATTGTTGCCATCTACTACTTCACCAAGTGGGCCGAGGCAATTCCAACTGTTAAGGCGGATGGAGAAATGGCCGATTATTTCATTTTCAACTAGATCATTGCAAGATTTGGTATACCCAAAGAGATCGTGACTGATCACGATCGTCATTTTCAAAACAACATGATGACCGATTTAAACACTATGTTAGGTTTTCGACAGGAACATTCATCTTCATTTTATCCGCAGGAAAATGGTCAGGTCGAAGCAGTCAATAAAACTTTGAAGACTATCTTACAAAGGACTGTTAATGCCAGTAGAACTAACTGGCACATCATGCTGTATCCTGCTCTTTGGGCCTACCGAGCCAATGTAAATACTGTTGCCAGGTTCTCTCCTTTCCAACTGGTACATGGGGTAGAGGCAATCATTCTGGTTGAGAGCGAGATTCCTTCTTTGAAGTTAGTTGTACAATTACTACCAGAAACTTCAATCTTGGAAGAACGTTTGCTGCATTTAGAATACTTGCATGAGCAACGCCGCGATGCGCTCACAGCAAACGAAGTACATAAGAATTGAGTCAAGGGACAGTATGACAAGTCTGTCAAACCTAGGGTGTTTCTTGAAGGAGACCTTGTTATGCTTTGGGATCAGGACAAGGAGACTTTAGGAGCTGGCAAGTTTAAGTCCATGTGGCTCGGCCCCTACATTATTTCCAAAGAATTGAAGAAAGGTGCATACAAACTAACCAACTATGAAGGTAATAAGTTGTCGGAGCCTAGAAATGGGCTCTATCTAAAGAAGTACTATGCTTAGGTATTTGTGCTTTTTCCTATATCATAGCTGTATATTTTTGTATAGTTAGTTTTTCCCATTTTTTACACTTCTAGTATCAATATTGTCATTATGTTGTCATCGAGAAGCTCTATCAATAGTTACTAATGTGATTGTTGAGATCCTATTCTTTGGCAGGTCATGAACATTTGATCCTAGTAGCTGTCTTTTAAGTCATTTTAAGCTCTTGTTTTGACTATTGAAAAACTAAACAAGATTGTCGAGCAAACTTGGCCTCTTCAAGCTCGTTAAAAGAATTGAAGGTCCATCTGGTTAGGTATAAGTCTAACCCTTTTCCGGACCTTTGCAGATTAACTACGAAAAAGGAATACTCTAGTCATTTGTGGCTAGAAGAGTTCTCCTCTCATTGTTTCATACTTTTTCGGGGGAGGGGACTAACTGTACAAAAAAGGAATTTTGGAGCCTCTCTTTAGGGTTTTTAGGCTCTCTAAACATGAAAACACCAAGCGAGCATTCATCTACTCGGGCTCGATGTGAAATCCATGAGAGGTTAAATAGAGGATTGTTTAAGTTTTTCAGACTCTATAAACAAGAAAACACCAGCGAGAATTAACCTACTTGGGCTCGATATTAAAATCCACGAGTAGGTGTATGGAGTTATTGTTTAAGTTTTTCAGACTCCTTAAAATTGAAAACACCAGCGAGCAAGAATAGATCTCGGCTCGATATTAAAATCAAGAGATCAGTATTATAGAGTCTTCTTCTATCTCTTCTTCGAACTTTGTAAACAATGAAGAAGGTCCTGAGTCTTCCTTCCATGGGATCGTTAAACTATGTACATGGTTGGATCTATTGAGTTTTCTTTTCTTCTTTGACTCATTAAAACAACAAGAAGGATATTCTTTTATCAAAAAGAATAGGGAATAAGAAGGGTTTATTGCATCTCTTTCAGTTTCAAAGGAAGTTATGTCAGTCATGTGCCTGAACACAGCACCTACTTGAGTCTTTCATGTCAGTTGGGTTTTAGATTTTGGCCTTAGGGTGAACCTGATCTCTGAGTTTTTTACTCCCATAGTTGGTTATTCTTCCAATCATATGGAGGGTCTTTTATGTCTCCTACATTACAAACTTATATCATTTCCCCTCATGTGGAAAACTGCCTAAGTCACTTTGTGTCGTGCTCACTGTTCAAGGATACAACCTGTGTCGACCATTCTGTAGTTTACCTTGACTTCATGTGTCGGCCATCCTGGTGTCAGTTTGTTTCATCTTGTTACTTGTCCTACTCCACATCAGCTCATACATGTGAGTGTTCCTCGTCTTGGCTGATGGAGGATGCATTAATGCCTCCCTTCCAGCGAACATCTTTCCATCGACCTCAGCTCATTATGCTCTAGGAATGAAGTTTAGAGTTTCGGTTAGTACAGTGTGGATTGTAGTCATCAATGGCAGTTTCCCTCGTTGTTGAATAAATGGGAATACATCAATGTCTCTTATTCGATAGGTTCCTCAAGCGTTCGACTTCAAGTCCTCTTATTCACACGTGTTGGATCGTACTAGGTACCTTGGGCCCCATTATCATCGATGGAAGCCCTCACGTTTGTTAACGGTAAACATCAATGACCGGTAATCAAACGATACCCCCCATGTTCGACTTCAGCTCATTTATTCGCATGGATAGGATTTGTACCTTGAGTTGTTTTGGATGAAGACCTTGGGACTTTGATAGCATCACCATATTTATGTTATCCCCCAAGCTGTGCAAGACTGAGCCTCACTCATTTTTGTCTCTTCATGAGACATAGATCCAGCTTGTTGTTATGGCTATGATCTCTCATTTTGACATGGATCCACGCTTGTATTTCAGTGGCCATGCTCTATATATACATCTCCTAGTTATGTATCGGAGATCATGTTACACATCTATATGATGTCAAGATTGTAATTTCTTGTTGTCCTTGATCGTTGTTTCAGGTGTTTTTTCTGACTTGGTTCTGCGGTTTCTTGCTCCCCCTCTAACTTGGACTTATAATGTATTTTGTTCATCGTTTCCCTCTAACCTCACACATTAGGGGGCATCTATTATAGGTCAAATCTGCACTTCTCCATCCGTGATCACATTAAGCTTTTGATCACACAAAAGGACAACATGGATTGAAGAGCAAGATTGCCCTAGATGTTGTATGGACTGAACTTACCCTCTTCAGCTGGGAATTTCCCTAATTTACCTGATCTTTTGACATGTGTGCTACTCCTTGGCTAGTAAACCAGTGCACACCTTCTAGTATGCCCTACTTTCCTTAAGGGAAACTAGCGCACACCTTGAAAAAGTTGTTGGCGCTTGTTGCAAAACACAAAAGTTGTGTCCTGTGTGCTACTATCCCTTGAGAAACTCGCCCACATCTTAAGATGAAATCAAAAATATATTAATTTGATGAATTAGGATTAGTTGAAGTTGGTTCTTCTACTTCTCCAACCTCCCAATCCAACTACCTCTCGATCTAAACTGCCTACCTTGTCCCATAAATACGAGGATCCATGAGAGGGGTTACTCATAATGTTCAGAAGATAGACTCAAACGTAGAAGAAAGGCTTTAAGCATTGTTATGTTGGAGGACAGTCCCAAGTTAGAGTGAAGAGCAGGAGCCCAAGATCCAGTTGCATAAACATCTCTACACATCAGGTATATTGTACTGATTTCATGTTTCTTTGACAATAAAAAGGTCGAAACACCCTTCTTGTCCCAAATCAGATATCTATTGTATTGTATGTCTATTTGGCTTAATTCTTGATTATAGTTGATGTCAAATTGTTTTATAATTTCATCATATGCTATATGGTCAAGATATGCTGAGGAAGGTATCTTTTGTATTGCAGGTTTGTCGAGCAGAAGAGAAAATAGGAGACCAAGCGAAAGCTAGGACCAGCCGTCGAAAAGAGGTATTTCTCTCAATCTCGATTTCTTCATTTTGCAGTAACCAAATGCAATATAATCAATGTGTTTACCTGTCAACCCCACCCAGTTGGTAGTGTCCATATCCTCACTATACGGTAGAAATCCCGAACAACACCAACAATGATGAAAATGCCCCAATGACTGTAAATTCGTCCATGCAATGGTGAAAATATCCCCAATGACTGTAAATTCATCCTGGCAATGATGAAAATGCCCCAAGGAGTGTAAATCATACAAGAAATGGTGAAAATTTCTCCAATGACTATAAATTCGTCCCAGCAATGGCAAAAGCATAGTGAAGTTCTTATAACAATAAAAAAAAACGTTTTTCTCTCTCCTCTATGAGAAAAACCAGTCCAAAACTGAAGTTAGCAACTCATATAGGATAGAAACAGTTATTTTAGGAGAGCCATTGATCTCTAATTCACCCCAGAAAACCAATGGTGAGATTTATAGATTTGTTGGAGGGATGTAGGAATGAAAAAATTTGTAATGTGATAAATAAAAACCACTATTACCACATTTACTTCTCATGTGCAAATTTTTTTCATTACTATAGTTATTTAGTAATGATGGAAACCATTAAAACTCAAACAAATCATTTGCAGACATTAAACCAAACTCACAAAAAAAACAAGGAAATGAGCCAATCATTCAGAGGAAAACATTATTTACCCTAGAAACCCAAGTGGGAAAACCAACATTCAATTGGCCTTAGCCAAGCTCTTTTATTTTGGAAATGTGTAGGTTATAGCCTCTCTGGTGCTCAGGTAGAACTTTTCATCGGCATTTGGGAAGCATTTATTTCACTCACAACCAAAGAACCCCTCTCTCATTGTGGGGGAATCACTTTATAGAAATGAATGAGCTTGGGATAGTTGGAAAGCCAAACGTCCTCAACCCCTCAACTTCTCCCAATCTCGTTGAGATTATTTGTCTTTACTGTACATTTGAGAAATAAGACCATATTTTCATATTTTATTTTATTTTATTTTATTTTATTTTATTTTTCCATACATGCTTTATTTTTCTATTTTAATACAATTCATTCGTGGTTGAATTCTCTTTTTTTCCAGTTTAATTTCAACTTAGATACATGGTGGAAAACCCTTCATGTTGGCATGGGGCCCTTCACATCAATATGTATTCTCCATAATCCTTGCATTTCCTGGTGCCTGGTGCCAATCCTCATTGAGCATATGCCGAATCTAGTTGTCATGTGCAAATATGTTTTGGATCATGTTGGGCCTGGCCCAACAGGGCCATTTTTTATGTTGAATGGACCTGAGCTATGCGCAGTTCAGAATATCAAATTTTTCCTAAGTATCGGGAGTGCTGCGAAGATGTGTGCAGTACCAAGTTTTGAAGGATGTCACGAAGATCAGCACTGTGCATTTTCAGTGCTGCGAAGGTAGTACACCACGTGGAACCGGTAAAGCTGTGTATTGGACAGAGGATGGCCAAATATAGCGGATAGACCAGCGGTGGTCTACTTTTGGTAAGACTACTGAAAAGATGCCAAGTTGCGGGCATAAGCAGATCAGGAAGGCAGCCAATTGTACGAGTCCATTAAGCAGAGGACGGGTCGGGAAAGTGATAGTTTGGCGTGCAGCAGGGTACGCGACCGTTAAGAGGAAAACGGCAGACAGAAAGCGACTGGGAGTTGAGCCAGTTGTACATGGCCATTAAGGGATGGACGACCTGCAGAGAAAGCGACTGGAATCTGAGCCAATTGCACGAGTCAATTAGTGGAAGGGCGGCTCGAAGTGGATGACCTGTTGGTGTGCGCGCAACAGGAAGGCTGAAAGCGATGGATCTAAGGCATGGAGGACTACCATGACAGTAGAATCGCTATCAGAAGTCGGCATGACGGTTCAGAGGGACTATAGTTGTTTGGAAACCCTAAGGGTTTCGGTCTTCAATTTTGTAAAGACACAACCTTCGGGTGTGATCTATAAAAGAAGACTATTTTTGTATAGGAAGGGTTGGTCAGGGTTGGTTATTGTTGGTCATTGTTTGTGATTGTTATGGTGATCATATTGTATTGTACTATCTTTTGAATCAAGAATAGATTGTAAAGGCTCTGCAGCTGAGTGCGCAGAGACCTATCTGAGCAAGAAGAGAGCCGCGGCTAAGTGCGCGGCTAAGAACTGTGAACCCTTCCTTAAAAGAAATATCAAACACAGTTCTTGTGGACGTAGCTTCCCATCCAGGGGAGTGAACCACGTTAAATAATGTGTTGAGTGACTGAATGTTTATGCGTGTGGTTGCATTTATCTGTTTCTGTAGTTGGATGTCTGAATATTGCTCACAATCTATTATGACGAGGCTTTTATATGCATTTTCCATCAAGAGAGTATGGAATGATATGTTAAGTCTGCATGAATAGATGTATGGTTAATATTAGCTTCACTTCTAAGGACAGTGAATCTATTGTCTGCTTGAGCATGTGGAAAGTTTTTTATGTGTTTGAATGAATGCAGTCGATGAAAGTATAACAGTTATTTTGCACTTGAGGGTTATGCTTAAAATAGTAACATTCTACGTGTGTGTTATGAGTATTAAGTAGTAAGTTAGTTAAGTGTATGACTGAGTGGATAAGTAGTATTCAGTGCATTGCCTTAAGTATCTTGCACTTAGTTCAAGTATAGGAGATCAAGTGGCAGTGTTCGCAGCATAGTCTCAAGTTCTGCAGTAAGGAGGAAGGTAGTGGGGCAGACCGCGGTGTTGACCATCGCCACACAGTCCGACCTTCGCAGCACACACGCGGTGTGCTGCCACGAGCTTTGTCACAGTCATCAACTCATCACTCACTATGGACACCTGAGTCCATAGTGCCCCATTAGAAACACCTCGGGTGAGACCTCAGCTTGCTCGCGGGCTGTTGTCGAAAGGGCCGGTGGGAAGGAGTTTTGTTGGTTTAAGGTAACCGCGCAAAACCTGGGTCTTCATAAAACCTCTGGTTAGCATTTGATAGCCAACAAATGGTTCTTGAAGCTTTCAACAAGATACTAGAAAACGCGCTGACGAAGGTGTGCAACGTAAATAGGGATGATTGGGACCTGTGCATCTCGTCTATGCTTTGGGAATATAGGACAACTTGTAAGAAATTGACGGGACAAACACCTTTTCGGTTGGCTTATGGGCAGGAGACCATAATGTGAATGGAGTACATTGTCCACAGTCTGAGGATTGCTGCGTTCACCAGAATGGCAGATCGTGAAGCATTAGATGAAATACTGCTACAATTAGTCAGCTTGGAAGAGGATCGTTTCATTGCAGGCTTTCAACAACAAGTCCAGAAGGATTGTGAAAAGGCATGGCATGATCGCCATATCAGGAACAAATGCTTTCAGGTAGGTGACTTAGTCCTGCTGTATGATAGCAAGTTCATGAAATTTCCTAGAAAGTTTAAAACACATTGGCTTGGTCCATATATTGTTATGCATGTCACTAACAGTGGTGTAGTTCAGTTAGCCACTTTAGCTGATGATAACCTACCCACTATGATAAATGGAAGCAGACTTAAGTTGTACTGCGATAGTCCTACTTCGTAGCATGCGAAAAAATAAACATGGGGAGAAATTTCTAAGTGTCAAGTACAGTTGAAATTGGGCACTAGAAATGTATAGAGTCTGTACATGTATCATAAAGGAAGAATGTATGAGCTGCGCAGCACTGCTGAAGCTACACAGGAGCAGAAAGAAGAGCAGTGAAAAAATGGCCGCGGCAATTCAAAGATCAGTACCGCGAAGACACTGTCGCGCAGTTCGGTGCAGCATTCAGAGAAAAATAGTCATTGCATGCCTTTTTGAGAAAATAACCATTAAAATGACCGTTGCAGCAACCGCTTCAGCATTTAAAGGGAAGATAACCATTTTGGACAGACTGACGGATGAAAAGAATGAAAGATCCGAGGGATTTGGCCGCCAGAGGTCGCATTTAATGCCTATCTAGCCATTGAAGGGCACGGGAGGGGGTCTGTTGCGCCTATAAATAACACCATTTGGAGACTCGCGGGCGTTACCAAGCACTTAGAATTTGTTTTTATGATTAACCTCCCTAAGCTAGTAGCCATCTATATTCTCTCTGCCATAGCTGCTATCTCATTAAGTGAATGTCCAAACCCCTCTACACAGAGCAAGAGCTTAAAACACATATTTCATTAAATTTGGAATTAAACAGTGGATCTACAATTCCAAAATAATGAAAAAACTCAATTTTGGTGTTGTCCTTGGAATAAAATGTTTCCAATTTTAATGAAATATGTGTTTTAATACTATTGAAGAAACATTGAGAATCTTTCAGTACGGAGGGATTCAGCAGTTAATGAAAACTCCAGTTAAGAAGGTTGTCATAGGACAAGGTCAAGGATCCTGCAAATCACCAAGGATTAATCCAACAATGCAGGATAAGGGAAAGGACATAGTGAGTGCACCTCGAACAAAGCATTCCAAGCTGAGTTCGGTGGGCACAAGGCAACCCATATTCACCAAGGAAATTTCACTCAAGATGACACCAGATTATATCTCGCTTCAGGCATTGGATGCCCCTGTGTGTAAGCTCGTAAAGAATGCCCAGTATGATATCCCTTTGTCGCCAGTGTCTAAGCACATAAAAATTATGACAAACCTATTAGGAAAGATCCCAGACTACAAATGGGAGGATTATGACCTCTTCTATGTGAAGAAGGACGAGCCACATGATCCCAAGTACCCAGATTTTCAACCAAATCAACATATGTGCTGGAAAAAGGATGCAAAAGGAGAGCTGAATCTAGTGGCCGAAAGCTGGTTAACACTGGTGGTACAGTCAGAACTGTTAAACCTGCTGCGACTACCTCATTTTGAAAGGTCGACCGAACTAAACATCATGGTTCGCACCAATGGCGCGAATCCACCAAGGTTATTTATGGATGGAAAGGCCCATAGACATCAGTATCGACCTAATCCATGTCATTATAGGATTGAGTAAGTGCGGTCAGGATCCGAAGTAGTTCTTCCAAGGGAAGAGCAAAGAAAAAGAGGTTGTGGCAAAGATGAAGAAGAGCCATGTGTTGGTGAAGGGAAAACGGGGTTTTCCTACTGACAAGATTGACGATCGAGCAACAAGGTTCATTACACAGATGCTCGCAGCAAAGGTATTGAGAACAGCAAGATCTGTCGAGGTACTTGGGGGCGCAGTGTTGCTTGGCGCCGCAGCAGAAGAAGGCACAGAGTTTAACTGGTGCTAATACCTACTGAATGAGTTCATGGAGGAACTCAACGATATTCAACAGAATGGGGCAACTTCCATTTTACATGGCTAATTGTCCTCATTGCATTCATTGGATGGAAGGAGCTGAAGGACTTTGTTGGCGTCAGTTTTGATAGATATGAACCCAGAGGAATTAGGTTCATGAACCTATGGGAAAATATAAATCTGCAACGCCAGCACGCTACCCAAGAAGTATCCTATCAATATTACATGTAGTTGCGCGAGGTGATCACGCGCACACCAAGAATAACGAAGCAGGTAACAAGAAAGTGCATAGGCATTGTCAATTTTATTGTTGACATGTGTTGTGTGTTTATCTCTCCAAAGGCAAAGATGAAGAAGCCACAGTGGTTCCCTGGGCGCTACCACATGACAGAAGAAGATATAGAGCTCATTATGAAAGAATGGCCCACCGACTACTGCGTTGAAGTTTCGGACGTCCCAATAGACTCAGAAGATGATGAGTTGATTCCTCCACCATGTCCGATTATTGAAGAGAAAGAAACATAGAAGGGCAAGAGAAAAGAGCCCAACATCCCATCGCAGCCGAAAGCAAGAAAGAAGCAGAAGGAAATCAAAGGTCAATCTAACCCAACCCTCAACGATGATGACTTCGATATGATAGCTAATAAAGTTACTGAGACCCTCGAAGAATTTATGTTAGATAAGGAGAAAAAAGATAAGGCCATCCAGGATGACCTTGAGAGGAACTGGGTCGCAATGCAAGGGATCATGAAGAAAATGGAGGATGTCCACAAGAGCCTGACCTTGCCGCGTGACATGGGGGCCGCAGGAGCTTCGCAGCAGGAACCATCCCCGCTCATTGTCACGCTACCACCCAAAATGAGACTTGTGCGTCTTGACCTAATCACAATCACATTGCCTACATCAGAGGACATGGTTCTCGACACAACCAACGTCGACGCGGTTGAGCTCAACTTAGCAAAGATTCCGCTACTTGGTCTGCATTATTTGCACACACAGGTTGGTGAGGAGATGCGTGACAGAGCCACGCAATCCATGAGAGCAGAAGCTTAGCTGCAAGCCGCGAACAGGCAGCTCGAGTAGTCGAGCACACGCACCTTGATGATGATGGGAGATGAACAGCAGTGCCGAAAGAAAGCTGGAGGCTACAATCAATTATGTTGTGAAAGAGATCAAAGGAGTGCAGATCCAAGATAATCCTGAGGATACAGTCCACAGAATAGAGGATAGTGTGCAGACCCTAAAGTCATAAATGGAGGACAAGGTAGTCCTATATGAGGCAGATATCAATCTGCTCAGGGAAAAACTGAAACCGCAGGACCAGTTAACTAAGAAGCAGCAGAGAGAAGCTGAAGTAAGGACTGCAGCAGAGAGCATCATAGCAGAGGTTGCGAAGTGCAAGCAATTACTTGATCAGTCCTTGAAGGCGTTCACGGACCTTGAGGAAAGTCCATGGCTACAACAGACAAAGACCATGGTGAAGGAGAAACAGACCACATTGGAAGACATGAAAGTAGAGTTGAAGACTCTGCCACCACGAGACAGACTGTAGAAATTCAGAGAAATATCTACCCTAAAGAAGGAAGTACAGATCTTACGAGAAAAGGAAACTGCGCTGGACAATCAGTCGCAGCCACTCCTTGAAGATTCCTCTGAGTTGTCACAGTGCATAGAAAATAAATTGAAAGAGCTGTGAGCCAACCAAGAAATGGTGGAAGACCAAATTGGCGAGGAGAAAACACCTCAAGAGCTTGAGACCGTCAAACAATTGGAGCAGGAGACCAAAGAAACAATGAAGGAGTTGACGGACGCTTATAATGAGTTCGCAGCCTGGCTGAACACTCAGATTGGTGAGAAGACTCCGGTACTAGACGTTGAAAGTGGATCAGGGATGAGCCACAGGTAAGTGTTAGGGGCATGTTGGGCCTGGACCAACAGGGCCATTTTTGGTGACATTTTTGATGTTGAATGGACCTGAACTGTGCGCAGTTCAGAATATCAAATTTTGCCTAAGTATCGGGAGTGCTGTGAAGATGTGCACAGTACCAACTTTTGAAGGATACCGTGAAGATCAGCACTGTGCATTTTCAGTGCTGCCAAGGTAGTAGGCCACGGGGAACCAGTAAAGTTGTGTACTGGACAGAGGATGGCCAGATATAGTAGATAGACCAGCGGTGGTCTACTTTTGGTAAGACTACTGAAAAGATGCCGAGTTGTGGGCATAAGAAGATCAGGAAGGCGGCCAACTGTACGAGTCCATTAAGCAGAGGACAGGTCGGGAAAGTGACAGTTTGGCATGCAGCAGGGTATGCGACCGTTAAGAGGAAAACGATGGATGGAAAGCAACTGGGAGTTGAGCCAGTTGTACATGGCTGTTAAGGGACGGATAGCCTGCAGAGAAAGCGACTGGAAGCTGAGCCAATCGCACAAGTTAGTCAATGGAAGGGCAGCTCGAAGTGGATGACCTATTGGTGTGCGCACAATAGGAAGGCTGAAAGCGATGGATCTAAGGCATGGAGGACTGCCATGACAACAGAATCGCTATCAGAAGCTGGCATGATGGTTCAGAGGGACCGTAGTGGTTTGGAAACCCTAAGGGTTTCGGTCTTCAATGTTGTAAAGACACAACCTTCGGGTGTGATCTATAAAAGAAGACTATTTTTGTATAGGAAGGGTCATTGTTGGTGATTGTTATGGTGATCATATTGTATTGTAATATATTTTGAATCAAGAGTAGATTGTAAAGGCTCTGCAGCTGAGTGCGCAGAGACCTATCTGAGTAAGAAGAGAGCTACAGCTGAGTGCGCGGCTAAGAACTGTGAACCCTTCCTTAAAAGAAATATCAAACACAGTTCTTATGGATGTAGCTTCCCATCTGGGGGAGTGAACCATGTTAAATAGTGTGTTGAGTGACTGAATGTCTATGCGTGTGGTTGCATTTATCTATTTCTGTAGTTGGATGTTTGAATATTTGCTCACAATCTGTTATGAGGAGGCTTTTATATGCATTTTCCATCAAGAGAGTATGGAATGATATGCTAAGTCTGCATGAATAGATGTATGGTTAATATTAGCTTCGCTTCTAAGGATAGTGAATCTATTGTCTGCTTGAGCATGGGGAAAGTTGTTTATGTGTTTGAATGAATGCAGTCAATGAAAGTATAACAGTTATTTTGCACCTGAGGGTTATGCTTAAAATAGTAACATTCTAAGTGTGTGTTATGAGTATTAAGTAGTAAGTTAGTTAAGTGTATGACTGAGTGGATAAGTAGTATTCAGTGCACTGCCTTAAGTATCTTGCACTTAGTTCAAGTATAGGAGATCAAGTGGTAGTGTTCGCAACGTAGTCTCAAGTTCCGCAGTAAGGAGGAAGGTAGTGGGGCGGACCGTGGTGTTGACCATCGCCGCGCAGTCCGACCTTCGCAGCACACACACAATGTGCTGCCGCGAGCTTCATCACAGTCATCAACTCATCACTCATTGTGGACACCTGAGTCTGTAGTGCCCCATTAGAAACACCTCGGGTGAGACCTCAGCCTGCTCGCAGGCTGTTGCGAAAAGGGCCTGTGCGAAGGGGTTTTGTTGGTTTAAGGTAACCGCGTAAAACCTGGGTCTTCATAAAAACTATGGTCAGCATTTGATAGCCAACAGATCACACCTACCCATTGGGAGGATTTTAGTCCCCAAAAGCTTCCAAGGATAGGTGAGGGAACTTGCTTACAATCTGGTTCCTCTCATACCAGTTTTCCTTCATTGGAGTCTATCCTTTGAGACCAATATTCCATATCTCTTGGTCTCCTCTACGTGTCACTCATTCTTTGCGCTGCAAAACTGTTTCCTCTTCTAATTCTTCAAGTGTGTGTTGTGCCAAGTCTTCAACAGTGGGAAGTACTTGTTCCTCCTCTTCTCCATCTACAATTGAGGGATCAAACAACTTCAAATATTCTACATTCACCATATAACTCATCTGCATATATGGAGGGAGCCTCAATCTAAATGCATTCTCATTTACATTTTCAATGATGTCAAATGGTCTGTATCTGAGGGGCTTGAGTTTATTTGTTGCTCCTTGAAGTCTCTCTTTATGGAGGTATAACCATACCTTGTCTTCAATATGAAACTTGTGATCTTATCTATGATGGTCATGTCTGACCTTATACTATTTTTGGCTCTTCTCAACTTGCTCATGTACTTTCATATGTATCTACCTAATCTTATCCAAGTGAAGGAGGTAAGTAACCAAAACAATTATAGAATGGAGATTTGTTGGTGGTTGAGTGAAGTGCTATATTGTGGGAATGTTGAACGTCGACAAGTTGTTCATCCCATGTATTAGGATGCTTGCTATTGTACCCCCTCAATAGCTATACTAGTGTTCGGTTGACAACCTATGTCTGATTGTTACACCTAAAATCCTACCATCTTGAGATTCAATGTATACATCCCTGAAGTTCAATTGGATAAGTCATTTACCTGGAAAGGACTCCATTGCATTTATGCTAGGTTTTGAGATGTTGACACAGGTTGCACTCATGCAACCTGTGGCGTCGCATCTTGCTCTATTGCAGGGTGCGACGAAGTCAGTTTATGGACAAAATTAGGTTTTTTGAGCTCCTTCTCAAATCCTACTGACTTGGATCCTCATCCCTAACCTCTTGGGGGAGCTGGCACTCGGTTCCTAACCTCTTGGGAGGTTCCCCTATCTCTCTCCTACCATATCTCAACCTACCCTATCCATATCCTATCCACTTATCCCTATATAAGTGAAGCTCTACCCCTTTCCAAAGAGAGGAAGTCTATAGTGTCTACATGCTAGTGAAATCATCATTGAGAGATCTCTATTCATCCATTGAGAGATTCACACTTCCTTGGGAGGATATGGCATTTGGCTTGGATGGAGAAGGACTGCTACATTAAGCCTTCGGTTGTAGTCTATTCTTTACTATGTACTTTCCTTATTTACAGTAATACAAACATTTTCCACCAATATTGTTCATGTGTGATGATGTTGTGTAGTTTACCTACTTAACTGTTTACTTAGATTGGTTATTGTATAGATATCTTTTACTTGCTTGTATTTGTTTCGTGTATTTATAGGTCTTGCAGCTGAGATCTGATGACCGTGGTGTGTGGAGCAGCATCCAGGAGAAAGGATTGCGAAGTTAAGGTAAGACATCTAGTACTTGGTCCTTAATCAGATCTAGGAAAATAGTTTGTAGTCTGTACAATTTGTTCTAGACTCACATTGAGCTAAGGAGATCTGGCTCGTGTCTGCTCGAGTGGATTGTCCGTCAAACAAATCTGGCCACCATACTGGGGAAAGACATTGCTTTCTAATTGTCATTTTGAATGATTATTTTCAATTGATTTCTTGCCAAGCCATTCTATTTGTCATTTACTTCTTAAGTTGATTTCACTATTAGATCTTCACTTTGAAGAGTCTGACTAGCTTCCTTTGAGTTTGTACTTATCATTTGCAAACCTTTTTCATGCTCATTAGATGGAGGATTGGTTCATTTTTGAACTCAGATCTCGCCTATCGCACCTGGTCAGTGTACCCAGAGCGACACTGTGTTTTTTTTTTCTATTTGTTCTCTGCCTGTTAGTCGATCGTCACAACCCTTTCATTGGTCTTCTGCGACGCCGTCGCACTCCCCGCGTTGGTGAACTGCGACGTCGCACTCTGTATAAGCATAGAGTGCACCAATCTGCCATTTTTTTCCATACAGGCACCCTTTCTCCATTTCTATTTTGAGTGTGGTTTGTGTGCAGACTCCCTCTATACTGTGTGATCCAGTCAGAGATCCCATTTGCTCTGTGTAATTGAGTTGTTTGGTTTTTTTTTGGAGTTGTTTTGGGTTCCATCTTGGACAAGTCTGATATTTGGTAGTGGTGGACACTTTGGTCTCCTCCACCTGCATCCACTCACCCTTGCATTCCCTCCTCTCCTTGCCACATCCGGTCAAGTGTATTGGATCAATTTCCAGACTTCATTTGCATACATTTTGTGAGTTTTGCTTGCTTTAGTGCTACTTCTTGTTGTTTGAGTTTGAGTGTTTGTGTGTACTTTCAGTTCATTGAGTGCTCACTTTCTCTTGAGATTTATGAGTTGTTAGAGTGCTGCAAGTAATCTTTTCGTTTCAAGTATCCATGTTTAAAAGCATAGCTGTTATCAAATTGTTACTTTGATGCATCCATTGAAAGATCAGAAATACTTTGTTTCCGTCATTTCTCGAAATCATTTGAAGAATTGTATATGCATTGGAATGTTTCATTTATGAATCTTTTGGAAAAGTTGAGGAAAAATTGTATTATTTGTGTTTTTCATGAATTATGTGTTGTTCATCTTCTTGGAAAAACTCGAATAGATATCAAGTTTTGCAAAAGTAGTTCCATGCTTGAAAAAGTTACATTGTATCTTTTGATTTTTTATGCTTCTGGGCAATCATAGTGAAAGTGAAAAGCTTGCATACTCTGCTTAGGATTTCTCTCTTTTCATTACTTAGTATCATTTTCGTTTTGAAAAGATAAAAGAAAAAGAAAAACATGCTTTGATTTGGTTTAGTAGTGTTGTGTCTTTATGTTTCGCTGAAAAGGAAAAGAATACTTCATAATCACTTTTTGGTAGATTTGGGATTGTCTTGAATTGCATTGCTTTGGAAAAATTGTTGGAAAGAAAAAGAAAATTTCTCCTTCCCATACGTAGCATTCATCGAAAGAAAAGCATACTTTTTGCATGTAGTTAGGGCCTGCATTATGTTTCCGATTATGTACTCACCTCATGCATTCACCTAACCATCCAGATAAAATTAATGGTAGAACTAGGGTAAAATTTTTAGTAACTTGTGTGAAAGTTAGAGACATGTTTCGGTGTCGTTAAGCGTGGCATCTGTCATTATTTGCCAGCACTGTATCGCGGGGGTATTTTAGTCTTCCATGTACTTATCGGTATATCAAGCTCCTTCACGTACCCACCAAGTCACCTTGAGTACTTGACGTATATCGAAGGGTGTATCAGGTACTCAATAGTATATCGAAAGGTCTCTTACCGAACAGTTGTGCATTAGACAACACCACTACGGATTTGATCTCCCACGTACCTTGCATATATCAGGAGACACCCTTAGGATTCCTTAAACCAACTTAGTTAACCTTTTGGCCATCTTGGTAGAGAAATACACCGAGAACAGCACACAAGGAGCTACTACACACGTACCATCCAGGTAATCAAGTATTCAAGCAGGGGTACGGTCCCAATCCTCCTTGTCACGTTTTACTGTTGGACCCTGCGGTATATCGCAAGTTGTGAAGCCTTGATAATCCTGTGAGGTTCCAGACCTTGAATCCACTCTTATCAAATAAGTTTGCTTGTTTCCTTAGTTTGTGTAGGGTTTTGTCTGGTCTTCTTTTCTTTTAGCTTGCCTTAGGAGAAACTTTTGTTTTAGTCACTCTGGCTTACTTTCCTTGGAGAAGGTCTCGTAGAATTCAGAACTTGCCACCTGAATATCCCCTTAACCAGGAGGTAATTTCAAGGGTAAGGATGGATCCACAAGCCATGGTTGGGTCACATGAAGTGGAAAACCCCACTTTGAATATCAGAGGACATTTTTTTCCTCATACTCCTCCAGATTCACCTACCTCTCACCCCCCGCAGGGTGAAGAAGCACAACTCCCCACTTCACAAGACTTGCCTCCCATTGCATCGAGAGAGCCTGGATCATTGGAATGGATGTATCAACCCCAGGATGACCCCACAGCAGCTGTTGGTCCTTTAGCATCTTATTGGACATCTTCTACCAATCACCTAGTGGCCCATTTTTCCATTGCACCCCAACCCAGTTGGGCTAGTCCCGATGACCGCTTAACACCTTATCGCAAGCAATTGGCTCATTTACGTGCTATGGGTGAAGAGTTTAGAAGTCGAAACTTTCAAATAAGGTTCGACGACTGACCAATCCCAGGTCGCTCTTTATATTTTGAGTCACCGAAATCGTCCACGCAACACGTGACCACTATTGAAACTGGTCATCCATCCATTCATGCACATGCATCTTCTAGACAGGAGACCAGTTCAGTACTTCCTACTGTCCAACCTATTGAACAGCAACAGTCCAACACACCTATGACCACCACGGCTACGTTACCTGTTCCTCCCCCACCCCAAACTTCGAGGGGATGATACTCTTTACCCCCTACCCTTTTTACAGAGAACATTAATCCTATGGTGAATAATCAACAACCCGTGTTGGGTCAACCTTTACCTAGTGGTCAGCAAGTTGTTGCTGGGGAGAAACCCCCATCTCTGAACCATAATACCGCAGCAGGAATTCCCATTGGTCCTTCCCTTGGAAATTCCCTACCACCTGGACCTTCCACTTCAGGACTATCCCATGTTGGTGGTCTGTCCAACGTAATTCAACCACCATTGATTCAAGCTTATCCAAGTCATTTTAACCCTGCGTCGGGTCACCTTAATCCTAGAAACACACTCTACGGGGTACCCTACCCCGGTAATCCTTACACTCTATGGGGACAACAAAATTTTTTACAACATGAACCCCCACTTACAGTCCCTCAAGTCCCTCCACCCCCGTTTGTTCCACCCCCACCTCCCATTGGAGGTGGCGGGCCCCCATATCACTCTGGAGGAGGTGGACCTCTACCTTCTGGTGGAGGACCACCTCATTTCAGTCATCATGGCCCACCCCCTCCTAGTGGAGGTGGTAAGGGACCACCTACCTCGTGGGAGTGGTGGGGGAGGAACATCTCATCCCAACGGTGGTGGAGGAGCACCACCCCCTCCCGGTGGTGGTGGTGGAGGAGCACCACCCCCTCCTGGTGGTGGTGGTGGAGGACCTTCTCATCCTGGTGGCAGTGGTGGTGGACCACCACCCTACAATGGTGTAGGTAACAAAGGAGGCTCTTACCCTTCCGAAGGCGGCAGTGGTCCACCACCCCCTCCTGGCGGAGGTGGCAGTGGCCTGTCCTATTTTGGTGGTGGTAGCGGACCACCACCCCCTCCCGGCGAAGGCGGTGGCAGCCCATCCTACCCTGGTGGTGGTGGCGGTCCACCATTTGGAGGCAGCCCACCCCCAGCGACGGAGGAGGGCCCCCACCTTATGGAAATGGGCCACCCTATTATTGTTATGGACCACCTTACTACAGCGACAGACCTACATTTGGTCCGAGTGGCCCACACCCCTATGGCCAGTTTCCTCTTAGAACACCTTATGGTCAGCCGACACAAGGTCCTATTGGTCCTTACATGTCTTATAAGTACTATCAGGACCCGCAGCCTAATCCGCAGCTTCCCTTTTTGGCTACTTTGGACCTACTTGACTTGTCTCGCTTGGCCAATGACTCCATCTGCCACTGAACTAATTGGCCACCCGTTCTAGTGAAACTTCCATCAGATATCCCAAAATTTGATGGCAAGTCGGGTGAGGATCCTAAAAACCACGTGATGACATACCACTTATGGTGTTCATCCAACTCTTTGATGGATGACTCGATCCATCTTAGTTTATTTCAACGGACTCTCACTGGTTCGGCTGCAAAGTGGTACATTGAACTACCATCCCATTCTTTTCCTGATTTTGGTTCTCTTGCTATGAACTTTTTGACTCATTTCCAGCTGCCTATACAGTATGAAACTGGTACAGAGCTTTTAACCTCGCTCCGTCAAAATACTACTACTCATATATCATATCATATACATGAGTGGCGGAGGAGATGACGTCTCATTAAGGCCCCTATTCTAGATCAACTCCTAGCAGACTGGTTTACGAAGTCTCTCATTCCCACCATAGCTCGAGATGTTTCCATGGGAGGTGTTGTCACTGAAGAGAAAGCTATCACTCGTGCCCATTTACTAGACTTGGTCTATGCCCAATCCGGCACATTTTTTGGCATTCTTCATGGCGCCCCCTGTAGCACCTACGATCTTACGAAACCACCTAAGGGACCCCAAGCCGATGGCGTTATTGGATCCCTTACCACCCAGCCTTCTTCCCAAACTGTTGGATCGTCGAACCCACAAGGTTCTTCCCCATCACCAACACAGGTTGGTCATGGCACCACCAAATCATCCACTCCTGCTGCCACCAAAGTAGTGAATTATGTTTCATCAGCTTCACCTCAAAATTCTGGTGGTAAGAAAAAGAACAAGGGGAAACCTAAGAAATATTCCACGCAGCAGTAACAAAAGGGCACCCCTAATGATACCAAATAGAAAAGAAAGTTAAAGTATCCTTGCCTACTGTGTGGTGATGATCACTTTTCTAAAGAGTGCCCCCATAGAGATGAAGTTCACAAGTTTCTTAAAGGCAAACCCACACCCGCAGTTCTCAATGATCCCTTCCCTTCTCAAAATTAGCAGTTGATC
Source organism: Larix kaempferi (assembly GCA_027924585.1). NCBI lineage: Eukaryota > Viridiplantae > Streptophyta > Pinopsida > Pinales > Pinaceae > Larix > Larix kaempferi. The sequence continues at coordinate 1,543,761 of BSBM01001023.1, forward strand.
GCTCACACTTCTTCTTCCCAAGGAGAAGCATCCACCGCCGCACATGTTCTCATGATGCGTAGAGAAACTATCAACTTGAAAACCCGTTCTCGTTCGTATGATTCTGTTCCAGCAAAGGAACCCATTGGAAGTAATACTAAAAAATCTTCCACTTCGATGCCTGATGTCACCATACCAGATGCACCTCTAACCATTGAGAATCCCTCTCTCGAGTCGGTGTTGCATCCGCCCAAGAAAACGATTAGAAAATCGGTTTTCAATCCCAATGCTTGGGCTGCTCAAAACTACAACATTGTAGAGGACCTATCCCAAGCTCCCTATGCTATATCGATGCTCGAGGTCTTGCAAAACTGCCCGAATCAGTGGAAGACTCTCCTCGCTGCCATTGGTGCAGTTGACCCAGATTCATCGAATACCATCATGTTCCGGCTAGAATACTTCAAACCGAGGCTCTCCCATCAATTGGCATTTCAAGTTGCTACAAATACTGCTGGGAAGACAATCCATCGTATCGTTTTGGATGAAGGTGCCTCTATGTCATTCATGTCGATCTCATGTTGGAGAGCCATCAGCTCTCCCGAGTTGAACCATTCCCCTACCACTTTGACAGCATTCGATGGATGTGGCTTTCAACCTCATGGGCTATTACAAGCTGCAGCAGTCGAGTTGGGAGGCAAGACTGCAACCATTAACATCGAAGTGGTCACTGCCCCATTGGATTACAAAATTCTGCTTGGTCGTAATTGGTTTTATGCCATGACTACGGTTGCATCATCTGTCTTCCGCATAGTACAATTCTCCCATCAAGGCCGAATTGTCATAGTCGACCAACTGGATTTCTGCACACCTGACACCACTACTCACCCAGGCGATAACGCCCCTTCAATTGGACAATATTCACAAAAGTATGAGAGTGTGGGGGTTGGCCTCCTTAAGGATTCATCCCTTATGGGCATCTTTCCTACTTCGGATCCCCCAAACCATGTTGCCACGGTGAACATGATCTCCTTGCAGATTTCATCTATCCCTAACTCTACTGATTCATGGCTTGTACCTGATGAAGCCACCACACACCTGATTGGAGCATGCCTTTGTCACCCACTGAACTCATGTATAAGGATATCCAATCAACACCGGAGGACCATTTAGCTGTGGCCTCCACCTCATGTTCTCTACAATGGACATCATCCTATCCTCTGCTATGGACTTTTCATTCTATCGAGTTAATTATGGAAATCATGAGCGCAGATGATCCACCATGGGAGGACCTCCACCATCGTTCATATTTTCTTCCCTTGTCGGATACTATGGAGAATAGCATTCAGACCATCTTTACACCAAATGCCTACTTTGGCTCTCAGCCCTCGATACTCGCATGTTAAATGGACTCTGAAGGCAACTTTTCCAGCATTGAGCCTACCACTTTGATAGACATTTCGGTTACTCCTGGTGTAGTGGAACACATTCAGTTAGGCCAGAAGTGTTCCCCTGAAGAAGTCACCACTACCACGGCCTTGTTCAAGTGATTCTGAGACATGTTCACTTGGAATTACGAGGAGATGCCTGGGATAGACCCCTCCATTTTTTTACATGATATTAAAACCTATCCCGACATCAAACCTTTCTGCCAAAAGTTGCGACTGGTACACCCTCAGAAAACTATGGCAATCAAGGTAGAGATTGAGAAACTCTTGAAGGTCGGCTTCATTTACCTTGTCCCATTGACAGAATGGGTCTCAAACGTTGTCCCTGTGAACAAAAAGCAGGGGACCATCTGCGCCTGTGTCGATTATCGGTATCTCAACAAAGCTTGTCCCAAAGGAAAACTACCTAACCCCCTTCATCGACCAGATCATCGACAATTGTGCTAGAAGTGTCATTTTTTCATTCATGGATGGCTTTTCCGGATACAACCAGATTAAGATCCACCCCACCGACCAACACAAGACTGCTTTCATTTGACCTTGGGGAATGTTTGCATATCGCAAACTTCCGTTTGGCCTTAAAAACCATGGTGCCACATTCCAACGAGCCATGTCATACGCCTTCCATGATGTAAAAGACATTGTGGAACCCTACTTGGATGACCTCCCTGCCCATTCGAAGCAGCAGGAGTTCCACTTTGATCATCTGATGGTTTTTTTCCTCATATACAGGCAGTATAATATCCATCGGAATCCTCACAAGAGTATTTTTTGTGTCGAGTCCGGACACCTCTTAGGCTTTATCGTCTCAAAAGATGGGATCCCCATTAATCCCTCGAAGGTGGAAGCTATCGTCGCTCTTCCACCTCCAATCAATATCACAAAACTTCAGAGTCTGCAAGGCAGAGCAACTTACTTACAACGCTTCATTTGTAATTTCACGCAAAAGACGCAAGGATACATGAGATTAATGAAAAAGGACGTCCCGTTCATCTGGGATGACCAGGCTCAACAATATTTTGATAGTTTGAAGCATGCCATCATGCATGCCCCTGTGATCCAATCACCGAATTACTATCGATATTACAATCTATATCTTGCTGCTTCTGACACCACTATCTCCATGGTTTTGGTACAGGAAGATTAGAACGCCCAAGAACATGTGATATACTATGCCAGTAAAGGTCTCATTAATGCTGAAACTCGCTATTCACATGTTGAGAAGCTCGCTCTCGCAGAAGTCATAGCCGTGCAGAATTTTCAACATTACATTTTTCTTTGCACCACCACCATCATTGTCGATTCGAACCCCATGTACCACGTTCTAACACATCAAGTGCTTGGGGGCAAGTATTCACGCTGGATCGTGATACTGCAGGAATTTGATCTTCTTTTCGAAAAGGCCAAGTCTAAAAATTCTTTGGTGTTCGTTGAGCTTATCTGCGACCTCCCCGTACTGATGTAGAATCTAAGCCCAATGACTCTTTTCCTGATGAGTCTGTGTTTCTTATCAATACATCTAACCCGTAGTATGGAGATATCACATTGTATCTTTAAACCCAATGTTTCAACCCCGAATTGTCTCGTGACGACCGTCGCCGCATACACCACCACGCAAAGTATTATCTTATCATCAATGATACTTTGTACCGTCATGTTATCGACTCTATCCTTAGATGTTGTCTAACTCATGATGAGGCTGAACACGTTCTAAATGACTACTACGCAGGGGCGTGTGGCGGTCACCCCTCTAGGATGGCTACGGCCTAGAAGATTTTGTGTGCAAGATATTATTGGCCAACTATCTTTAAAGATTATATAGAGGCCATAAAAAAATGTCCTCCATGTCAACATTTTCATACGAAAAAGAGCACCCATCCTGCCCCATTACACCCGGTTATTACTGTTGGCCCTTTTTTTAAATGGGGCATCGATTTCATGCATTGTAAGCCTACCTCAGCCGGAGGGCATAGTTACATCATTGTAGCTGTGGACTACTTTACAAAGTGGGCTGAGGAAATGCCTACATACACAAATGATGACAAGACCGCCGCACTCTTCATGTTTAATCATGTAATAGCGCGGTTTGGAGTTCCTCAAGCGATAGTTACCGACCATGGTTCTCACTTTATGAACCATATGGTTGATGACTTGAGCGATAGATTGGGTTTTCACCATGAAAAATCAACACCATACTACCCACAGTCAAATGGACAGGTCAAGGCCATTAACAAGGTCTTGAAAACTATGATCCAATGAATGGTAGGTACGCACAAGGCCAATTGGCATAACATGCTCTTCTCCGCACTTTGGGCTTATAGGACTTCCGTAAAAACCGCCACTAGATTTAATCCTTTCCAACTAGTGTATGGATTGGAGGCATTCCTTCCTATAGAGTGCAAAATTTAGTCTCTCAAGCTCACCATCGAACTTCTCGTAAACACTACTGCTGAGGAAGAACGCTTCCTCTACCTAGATAAGTGCGACGAGACTTGCTGAGATGCCGCTCTTGCCAATGAGGCTCATAAGAAATGCATCAAAGCACAATATGACAAGTCAGTAGAACCTCACGCTTACAGTGAAGGAGACTTGGTCCTCACATACAACCAAAAGCATGATAAGCTGGGAGCAGGAAAGTTTGAGTCCATGTGGCATGGACCTTACATAGTGAAACGCGTCTTAGAGAAGGAAGCTTATGAGCTTGAAGATTATGACGGGACATCTTTGGGTGAACCCCGCAATGGACTTTACCTGAAGAGGTACTATGTTTGAGTCTTTCACGCATGAGTGCCTTTATAGATACTGTACATGGTGTGTGTGTGTTTTTTTTGTGTGGTGTGACGCTTTGTTTCGTTGCATGTTTAAATCTTGTTTTGTTTCTTATACCATGTTCTATCTGCGTGTGCAAATGGCAACGTGCTACGGATTTGCGGACGGCGTGAGTCGGCATACCCGTAACCTTGCTTCGGCATCCTGGGTGCTCTATTCATCTACTGGCGATCTCATTAGCTCAGGGGGAATGTGTCTAGGTTTCATGACCAACAATGCTGCAAAATATCAAGTAGTCATTGGAACCCTAACTGACGCCATTTATTTGGGTATGGACCATGTTGTCATCCATCTAGATTCTCAACTAGTGGTCTCTCATCTTAACTGAGTCTACACCATCCGTGATCCTACCTTACTCAATCTCTATAGATGAGTCTGTCTTCTGGAAAGGTCCTTCGAGTCCATTCAGTACCTGCACATTCCACAAGACGTGAACACAGTTGCCGACTCTATGGCCAACTTCATTTTAGATTGGTACATTGCACACACATAAGCATATTCATGAACTATTAAAAATAGACACAAAATGTAAATAATTCATTTCATAAGAAAACACATAACAAGACCGCACCATTCATTCATTCGAAACACATAATGTATAAGTCGTCGGAATTTCTCTCTATATATATAACCACAAAAAGTAGTGCTGGTACAAAAATTTGAAGCACGACGACTTTCAGTAAGTCTCTACAAAATCTGAAGCTCGTAGCTTTCAGTGGTACAAAAAATATGAGGCCTCTAAGCTCTCAGTACATACATGATAACAGCATCAGGCCTAGCACCTAGCCCATACAACCCTAGGTGTTCTAACAGCTCTAGCCTGCTGAGTGTGGAAATAGTCAACTGCTCTCACAACCTTGAGGAACAGTGCGTTGAAGCGCGTAGTCGCTCCAACCGTATACACATGCATCGGCCACAGCACCTCATCTACCGTCAACTTGGGAACGTCTAATGTCAACCCACTCAGGTTGGCATAGACTCTTTCCATCTCTGCAATGGTAGCATGTACAGCTGGACCCAAGACTTCTCCCTCTCCTCTATCTCTCCTCGCGAGAAGAGAGACTCCTACCGGTTGTAGGGGCCCCACATCTGCACACACATGTTGTTAATTTGTCAGCACTATATCAAAAAAATCATAAATGCACAAAACTTAAAAAGTACAAGGGTATTTTCTCTTACCGATATCTCCCCATGCTGCTCCCTCTGGCAGCAGCAAGTCCGGGTCATCTCTGAAATCCATACCACTATACGAGAAGTCCTCTACCATCAGTAACTGGCCCTCAAGCCAAGTGAAGAACTCAGTACCATATGTGATGATGGGGCCCCCACCATTTTGGGCCATCACATCTATCCACCTAGCCATATGAGGATCCCTAGGATCCCTGTCCTTCAGTGGTACCTGTGAACGCAAGTGGGGAACCCGTTCCAGTAAGAACGAGATCACGATCGATCTGTAACTGAACTGTTTGAGCTCTCCTCGCCGACACTTGGTCAACTGAGCTCGCATGTTCGCGAGGAGTCCCTAGCACCAGTTGAAGATCTTCAGAGACATACAGTCCTCCATGTATAACATCTGAGACTGAGTAGCCAAGTGAGGAGCCTACGTCCCTGCTACCCTCGTGATGGTGAAGAGAATGGCACGCAATTGATGCTCTCGAACATCTTTTATGGAAATCTTTCCAATAGAAGCACGAGAGTTAAGAACGCAGTGTTGTTGGATCATGTTGTCTATAGTCTGATCACTCCCACATGATCCAGTAAGAAGCACATTGTCCCCCCTTCGGGACAATCCAGTCAGAAAATAGATGTCCTCGACATCTATGGTAAGCACATGCTCACCGATCACAAAGTATTGTTGGGCCGCATCCCAACATCGGATCATATGCGTTAGTAATGGGATTTGGGCCCTCATGCACTAGATCTCGAAGAAATTGAGGATCCCACAATTCCTCAGCGCTGTCACACATAGTGGATCGTTTTGCGATTTGCATATCCTCTAACTCGTGTTCCCTTTCACGCCACTCCAAAACCATTTTGGTTGCTTGCAACCTGCCAAAAGGAGAGTTTAAACATCATCAGTACTCACTTCATCCATTGAAAGTCTTTATTTTGGGCAAGATTTGTGTTTGGGGTTGGACATTTCCATCGTTGCACCCCATTTTTTACAACAGGGCAACATAGTCGCACCCGATCCTTGTAGAACTTGCGACAACGCAGTTCCCAAAAGGGAAAACTGTGATGACTCGAGGACGCAATGTCCCTTCACAAATCCACTCAAAACCCAAAAAAATAGACAAAAATAAAAAATGTAAACCACTACAATTGTGTTGGCTGAATTTTAGAGTTTCCTGCTCCGAACGGTGGGTGAAATGGTCACTCGTAGCTCCCAGAATCAACGAGGGAAGTTTTGGCTCCAAATGGCACTTCTCCTCCCAATTTGGCAAATAGAACAATGGTGACTATGTTTGGTTTTTATTTCTATTTATAAGCAAAAGGAATATTCTTTTTTTCAAATATTTGATGTCATTAGGCCATTTACTATAGTTTGGATCGTTTTTAGTATATTTGAACACTTGGTTGACTATTTTGACCTAGTTTTCAAGTGTGCAAGAGTTGTTAAGTATCTTTCTATGCCATTTTCACATTGGAACGGTCATCTCAGGTATGAACACCCCTTGTATATTTTGTCGTTATATTTTTTCATTCATTAGATTGTAATTATTTAATGATGATGAGATTACTCTTTGTTCTTTCTCGTGCTCTTGAAACTATGAGAATACGTTACCGAGTTTCGATTTATCACTTTTTCGGGCTCGTTAAACTCCTATGGAAAAGGAACCCCCTCGGAATCTATCTCTAAGCTCTTTTCAGGCTCTTGAAATACAAAAAGATCGCCAAGCGAACTTGTCGCGTTCACACTTGTAAAAGAATTTGAATGGTCGTCTTCCTGGTGATAGTTTACCCCTTTCTCAGACCAGGGGGCACTATTTATGAAAAAGGTATACTCCAGCCAATCATGATAGGAAGAGTCCTCTCCCGCGTTGTTTTACCCTCTTTCGGGTGATGAGGCTAACTTTACAAAAAAGGACCATTGGAGACTTCTTTAGTTCTTTTCAGAATCTCTAAACATGAAATGACGACCGAGTTTGCCTTCTATGGACTCTTTAAATTTTCACATTGAAGGGCCCACCATGGGACGAACCCCTCCTATCCCATGTTCGGAAAACATTTGGTATTGGACTCATCTATGAGATGAGCTATATCGAGCATATGGTTACCCTCATCAAGCTCGTAAAAAACACATGAGGCACTCATCGTTCATGATGGGGAAAAAGGAAAGCTTTTGGATTAAACCTTTATCTATGGTAATACCTAGTCGTTCTTGAACATGGCACTCATCTGCATTTGCATACAGTACTTGGATCATACGTTTGTCATCGAGTCTTCACTTATTACCTAAGTCTTGTCACTCCTTTGAGTCATTCAAAGAAAGCTTCCATTATCAATTGCATTAGAATTTCATGTCATACTCGTCACGTCAATACTGCCAAGTCATGCCATGCCCATGTTCAAGAACACTCTCACTATTCATTATCTGCAGTCAGTATACCTTCCATCATGTCGGTTTACTCTGAGTCAGTTTCACATATTATTGTACCATCCGATCAGCTTTACACATCCTTTATCGTGTTTCATGTCGATGATGGGGGACTCATCATGACCCTCCTTCGACGAATTCATCCTTGTCGACTTCAACACATCATCCAAGGATTGAATCTAGAAACCAACCAAGTACCTTGGCCCTACATGCCTCAATGGCAGGTTACCTCGCTTTTGACACAAGTTTACATCATTGACTCTTGATCGAAGGATTTCATCTTGCGTTCGGCTTCAACTCATTTATTCACGCTTGGTGATATGTACTGTGATACCTTGGGGATCATTGACATTAATGGTGATTTCCCTCACACTTGTTAACGGTATACCTCAATGATCAGTAATCAAGTGGTTTCTACCATGTTCGACGTCAAGACATTTGTAATCACATGGATAGATTCGTATCATTGCGGGTTCATCTTGAAGACCCTGGGCAGTCATGTTTTACCCAAGTTGCGATGGAGTTTGTATTGAGTCATATCACACGGATCCACATTTGTATTGGTCATGGCCATGTTATCATCTCATCATGGATCTATGCTTGTGTCTAGTAGCCATGATTGTGTTCAGTCAGTCATTACTATCATGGATCTGTGTTGTATTGGTCGGCAACCATGTTGTACATCATATGAGATTGTCAGTTTACAGTTAGTTGTACTACAGCAGCATCCTTCATCTGACAAGTCCTTTTGCTATTCTTTCTGTCAAAGCATTTCACCTGTCCAATTTTTCAACAGCTTCATGCTTTGGGGGGAATTCTGTTACACCTAAAATCCTACCATCTTGAGATTCAATGTATACATCCCTAAATTTCCATTGGCTAATTCATTTACCTGGAAAGGACTCCATTGCATTTATGCTAGGTTTTGAGATGTCGTCACAGGTTGCACTCATGCAACCTACGACGTCGCATCTTGCTCTATTGCAGGGTGCAACGAATTCAGTTTATGGACAAAAATAGGTTTTTCGAGCTCCTTCTCAAAGCCTGCTGACTTGGATGCTCATCCCTGACCTCTTAGGGGAGCTGGCACTCAGTTCCTGACCTCTTGGAGGATCCCCTATCTCTCTCCTACCATATCTAAACCTACCCTATCCATATCCTATCCACTTAGCCCTATATAAGTGAAGCTCTACCCCTCTCCAAAAAGAGGAAGTCTATAGTATCTACATGCTGGTGAAATCATCATTGAGAGATCTTTATTCATCCAGTGAGAGACTCACACTTCCTTGGGAGGATATTCCATTTGGCTTGGATGGAGAAGGACTGCTACGTTAAGCCTTCGATTGTAGTCTATTCTTTACTATGTACTTTCCTTATTTACAGTAATACAAACATTTTCCACCAATATTGTTCATGTGTGATGATGTTTGTAGTTTACCTACTTAACTATTTACTTAGATCGGTTATTGTATAGATATATTTTACTTGCTTGTATTTGTTCCATGTCTTTACAGGTCTTGCAGCTAAGATCTGATAACCGTGGAGCATGGAGCAACATCTAGGAGAAAGGATTGCAAAGTCAAGGTAAGACATCTAGTACTTGGTTCTTAATTAGATCTAGGAAAATAGTTTGTAGTCTGTACTATTTGTTCTAGACTCGCATTGAGCTAGGGAGATCTGACTCGTGTCTGCTCAAGTGGATTGTTCGTCAAACACTGACGGTCAATCTGAGGATGGAAAGAAGTGGAGTACCTCAATTTGATATCCATTTTCTCCCAAAGTGTGGTCCAAAACTTCCCCAAAAACCTGCTATCTCGATCTGATATGATGGAGCTGGGAAATCCAAAGTGTACCCACACATGGATAAAGAAAGACTTAGTTGCCTCCCATCTAGATATGGTATTCTTACATGAAATGAGCACACACATATTACTAAAGTGGTCTACTACAACAAACAAATAGTCATGGCCTATATGATACATAGGAAGACCTCCCACAAAGTCCATAGAGATGATATCCCAAGGTCTGCTTGGTAATGGTAGTGGCATGTAAAGCCCAAGCTTTATATTACTTGGCTTGTTGGTGCTACACAAAACATATCCTCTTATAAAATTCACCACCTTCTCTTGCATCTTTGGCCAATACACATACCTCTGTATATTTTCCACCATCTTCGCCACTCCAAAATGTCCAGCAATCTTGGAAGTGTGGCATTTTCTCAACAACTGAATCCTTCTATCATGTGGTATGCACAATTTGTCTAATTTGTATAGCAACCCATCCTTGAGGTGGTATTCATTCCCTTCCATGATGGTGGATGTCCTCTCCCTTAGCTTCTTGTACACTCCTCTGAATTCTCCATATGCCTCCTAGTCCTTACTTAAAATGTCATGATTGAAGGGATCAAGTTGTATTATTATACATATTGTTGTAGTCTTCTTCAGTGGTGGTCTACAAAGCATGTATGTTAGCTTGTTTACAACTTTCTTCTTATATCTGATTAGTAAATTGAACTGTTGCAAAAATCCTAACCACTTATAATGTCTCACATGTTGCATCTTGCTCTGACTTTGAAGGTACTAGAGTAGTTGATGATCAGTGTGGATGATTGTCTCTTTCCCAACACTAGTACAAAATGAGAGATAAGTGACCAAAAAAAGACCAAAATCTGCATATAAATTACCACTTTTGATTTGGCGACCATTGGTGGCAAATTAGCAGTCATTGATCACGCGACCAAAAAAGTGGTCATACTTAACTTGGTCATTTATAGCTTATCTCATGGTCATATATTTGGTCGTATATTTGGTCATTAATGTGGTCATTAATTTGGTTGTATATTTGGTCCTTAATTGTCAAAATTAATGACCAAATATACGACCAAATTAACAACCCAATATATGACCACAAGATAAGCTATAAACGACCAAGCTAAATATGACCACATTTTTTGTCATGGGATAAATGACTGCTAATTTGCCACTAGTGGTCTCCATTTGGTAATTTATATGCGGATTTTAGTCATTTTTGGTCACTTATCTCTCATTTTTGTAGTGGTCATTTATCTCGTTTAGTGGACATTTATCTATTTTTGGTCATTTGTAGTCATTTTATTTGTGGTCATTGTTAATCAATATAAAACACCAATTTAGTCGTTCATATGTGTTCATTATTTATTAGTAATTTTAATGGTGTCCATTATATTAATCAACATAAATTTTTAGTAATATTGATATTATGTCTAAATTTAAAAAAATCATATAATAATCATGCTTGTCTAATACACATGTGAATCATGCAAAGTCACAACATTAGTTAATTACAACACTAAATAATATCAAGTACCAACATATAATTTTCAACCACGTAAATTATATTATATGAAATGTCAAGTATTACAATAAATATGAGTTTCCAACTGAATATCCACTAATGGACTAATACTAGTCCATAACAAAAACAATCTCCATACTTTACATTAAAATCATCTACAATATCGATGACTTTTCAAAATATTACAATGGCCACTAAGTGAATCTTCCCCTGCTTTTTGTCGATGCTAATGCACCTGCATCATCTTGGCATATTCCGTGAAAGAATAAATAAACGTAAAAAATTATTGAATGGTGACCTTTGAAGAATCAAATCAATTGGCAAGAACATAAAGAACAAGTTACAAATTGTTGCAGTGAGTTACATTACTTCCTTAAACAAAATGGGAAAACATTATAAATCAGTCACTTAGAAAATGTGTCAATAAGTTCCCATACTTTAGGTAGTTGTATTTTCCTCAATATGTAACCAAATTCACTCCTAAGATCCTAAAATATCTATGTAGGGCCACTTAAAAAATTCAAGTGCCCACATTATTGGTCACTCTATAGGCTAATCAATTCCAATCAACATACAGAATGCTCAATATAAATTGTCAACCCAGGGAGGTCTTTTTATTTCAAAGGCAACTAGAAAAATATATGCATAAACACTCAAGTAGTTGATTGAATGAATGAAGATCAATTTTCCTACCTATTTGTTCAGTCAAACTCAACTCATTGCTAAAGCTAATCTAAATTTTCCATCTAAGAATTCAAGGGACTTTTACTTTCCTACAACATCAACCCAGCAGTAACTGATCTAAGAATAAATGAACTAGAATTGCTTTTGCAATAACTTAAATCCTAAAGATATCAGACTACAAGTAACTCAAACCATAACTTGTCTAATTCAACAAATTCTAAAAATGTAAATAACAGTAATGACCGTAGCTAAGCTTGAACCATAATCTGACTAAATTGGAAAATTCTAAGAAAGATAAATAACAGAAAGAAATCAGAGCTGATCTTGACTGTGACAGCTAATTAACACACTTGCATAAAAAAGAAAAACTATTCTACACAGTCGATTGTCAAACCACACTGTTGCAGCACACCAAAGGAAAATGCAATCACTAACAACTACAGTTGCAGCACACTGTAAATATGCCTACTGTAAATCCACATCAAAATAAAAGGAACAAAACTAAAACATCTACCTAACTCGGCGATCTATGTGAGAAGGAGGTCCCTAGCCTTCTAATAGAGATGTCGTGGAAACTAATACTTAATTAGAACTCAGAAATATGAAGAATTGTTGCTCCTTATATTAAAATGGTAGAAGCACAGTTACAATGCTCCATGTTACAGCTCTTACAATCAAATGCTAACTAGCCAACCCCAGGCTTAGAATGCCTTCTCATATTTATACATAGGTGACACAATTCCATCCCTCGGATATTGGGAAACCATGAAGATCTACGATTTTCAAGCTAGTGAATTAAAACAGAAACAGTTACAGCCATGAATATAATTGAATGAAGTTGTTTGTGTTTAGGCCTAAGCTGTCAATGGACTAAATAGACTCCAACTGATTGGAAGAGAAGATGCTTGGATGTTTATCATGACCCAGTTGCAGCTGGCCTTGTGGAAGTATTTCCAAACTGTCACAGCGATACATGGAACCAGATTCAAGAGACAGTTGGCGCCACGTCTTCCTTGCCTCCATAGGTTCAGGGAGTCACTACACCTGTGGTCTTTCAAGGCTCTGAACTATCTTTATCAAATCAATACATGTTAGCACAAATCGAAAGATAAATTTCATAACCATAAACAATATTAGGCATTAATAAGATAAAGCATTAATAGATTATACCTGTTAAGATCCATGCTTGACTTGGAAAGATATCTACCTGGGTCATGGAAAAGTAAGGCAAAACAGGGGGAAAAGGTGTTGATAGGTATAGGCAAGAAGGGCTATTTTGGGGCCCAACATCTCCCCCCAGCTATCCATTTGCATGTCCTCATGCAATATAACCAACTAGTCTGAGTCTGATTCTAAGCTTTGTCTGTGTAGATTAGTAAAATTGAAAGAAAGCTCAGGCCTCTCACCCAAGTCCAAAAATCCATTACAGGCGATCCACTTCTCCCAGCACCTTTTATCCTCTATCTTGGTCAATGTATAATTTCCCCCGTACTTCCTCTCTGGCATCCATATGAGTGGAAACTTAAATTTTAGTCCCATCCAATGTGGTCCACCTGCCTCCATACGTGTGACATATCCAGTCACCCTAGGAAGAGCCTGCTTGAAGTTCTTAAAATAGTAAAGGTCCCTTCCCTTCAAGGATGGAGAAGAGACCTTCCATCTCTGCTTGCTGCCTTCCAGGGCATGAAGCATCTGCTTGGAGATCAATTGAACACAAGTGGAGGTGACCTTCTTCTGCAAATCTATCAACTATTGAGTCTTCATAGGGGATGAAAGACTCCTCTCATGTTTTGCAATAAGGACCCGAGGGGATTGAGGTTCACTTTTGATCCAAATATTAGAGTTGTCCTCATTCTTAGAAATGGTCTGAAAGGAATTCCACCACTGCATATGATTAGTAACAAAAGAGGTAAAGGTACTCAATTGAACATCACCCAATTAAGGAACAGGGCTAGAGCAAGAATCCATGAAGCAAGCCATCTCATGTAAATACAATTCACACAATAAATTATGATCAATGAAAGTGCTCTGCAAAAAGGTCTCTAGAAACTCAAGGGAGGTTATCAATTGATAAGGCATGCCTTCCTTCAAGCCTTTCAATTTAAATAGTGTCATATTCTAATAAAGGAATACTGGGTAGGAAAGAGATGGGGATCTAAAGCTCAGCAATTCCTGAGAGAAATTGTACATTTGATCTTTTTCCTTCTGCATGGACTTGAATTTTCTCAACTCCTCTAATTCTTTTTGCACATTTTCCCATTGGATTTTCTGAAAGATCAATTATTCTTCCCTTGTTTCCCTCAATTCTCTGATAGTATTTCTATGCTCATAAAGGGGAACCATCCCTTCCTTACACTGGTCAACATGATCCTTCCATTTCTTAACTTTGAGTTTCAACAATGAAAGATCCTTCACCAAGCCTTGAATTCTTCTATCATTTGCATCCTTCTCATCATCAGAATCTAATTCAATAATTTCCTGGGATAATTGCATTTTTACCTTATCCTCAGGTATCCTAGCCTTCTCACCCTGCATTGACAACTTAGCCGCTTCTTTCTCAAGCAGTATTACAGCAGCCTCTGTTTGTATGGCAGCTTCAAAAATCAATTTCAGGAATGTTGGTTCTTGTGTAGCATCATCCCTCTTTTGGATTCCATCCCCAACGGCTTCAGTCTGTGTTATTGCCTCAACAAACAATTTTGGGATTGTTGGTTCTTGTGTAACAGCATCCCTTTTCTGTATTTCAACCCCAGCAATTTCAGTCTGTGTTGTTGGATCAACAAACAATTTTGGGAATGTTGCTTCTTGTGTAGAAGCATCCCTCTTTTGGATTTCAATCTCAGCTTCTTCTGTTTGAGTCACAGCTTCAACCAACCGTTTTGAGGATGTTGGTTCTTATGCAACAACATTCGATTTCTGTGATTTATTCAAAGTACATATTGTTTGAGCTGCTGCTTCGATGACAGATTCCTGGAGTGCTGGTTCTTGTGTAACAGCCTCCTCTTCCAAAATTTCAATGACCTCAGACCTCTGAGATTACTCTTGAATCATTTCAATGTCATATGAATGTTGAGACTGACCTGGAAGTAGTTCAGTATCCCCCAACGGCTAGGATTGTATTTCTTCATCCTCTTGTAGCTCCTACACAGGGATTATATCCACTTCTGGCTCATTCTCCTCCATTAACTCTGTTGTAGGTATTTCTTCTCTTCCCTTCCTTGCTTGTGCTAATTTACATGTTGTTGCTTCCATCATTGTAACTTTATACCCTGCAAGCTTAAATAGTGTTGATGTATATGTAACTTCGGAATGTATTTCACCTATGTATATTGTACTCCTATAGCAATGTTATTATTCCTCTATACGGAAGTGTCGTCATTTTTATTGGCAAGTGTTGCAAGTGTCATAACTTGTTGTGATGGGTTATTAGACCACCGAGTGTGGAGTCGGCCCTGATTAGTTTAACCATGGGTTATTAGACTGAGTTAGACAAGTCGGCCCTACCAGGTTATTGGGTAGGACAGGTCATGTATAAATAGAGAGCGGGAGATCTCTATTTTGTTCATCTCATTATTCACTCCTACATCACTCGGAAAGTGGCGCACTAGTTGAGGAGGAGGAGTAGTTGCTAGTAGAAGACTATCTCTTGTACTTTGGTTGTATCATTGCTCTTTCTATCTCTTAGGAAGTTGTGGGGTTTTTCACCTTTATGGTTTTCCCCAGTGAGACTCTATGTGTCTATTGTCTCATGTGATTGCTTGGTGTGATTGATATGCATTGTTATACTTGATATGATGTACATGTTATTCTCTCAGAAAAGATCCTAGAGTATGTTGAATTGATGCTCAAAAATTAACATGGCATCAGAGCTAACCTGAGAAGAAGACATTGTGCAGTGGCGGAAACTAGGGTTTCTTGTTTATTGGGTTTCTCTCCACAGATTTTGGAAAAGCAGCAAGGTAGATTGACTCTACTCATCAAGGAGAATCTTTCTGTCCAATCAGAATTCAATTCTAGGCACTTTCATTTTTGGCCCTAAAATTTAGGGTTTCCACAAAAGATAGGAATTTCTGAAATTTGAGGACATAGCTAGAAACTCCTTGGAAAAATTGAAGTTTAGAGCTTTGGATCGAGATTTTTGGTTGGGTGAAGCTTCGGTAAACTCAAACCCTAATTCAGGGTCCTCCCTAGTGAATCCGGGAAGACTAAAAGGCATTTCCGAAGGGTCAAACTTTGCAGATTTCAAATTCTGAATATACTAGGTTGATCAGATCATCAAGGCGCATCTTTCTATCCTTTCATAAAGTTGAAATTCACATTTTGAATTTGTAGGTTTCTCTGACAAACCCTAATCCGGCACCAGATCCAGAGTTCTGCAAATCAAGTGGTAAGACCTAAATCTTTTCTATTTCCATTTGAAGTACTCTTTAAGATGTCTCACCACACCAAGCTAGAGGATAAGCTTGAAGGAGCTGATAACTTCTGAGCTTGGAAGTATAGGATTGGGTTAATCCTGGAAGAAAATGAGTTGGATACTTACATAAGTTATGAGGTCCCTTTCCCAAAGGAAGAAGAGGATAAGGCCTTGCATAAAAAGAACTTGGTCAAGGCAAAGAGGATCATTGCTGATTCTATCAAAGACCATCTCATACCACATGTGTCATCTCTAAAGACACCCAAGGAGATGTTTGACTCCCTAACCAAGCTATTTGAAGGGAAGAACATAAACCAGAAGATGACTCTATGGAATCAACTGAAAGGGGTAAAGGTTCAGAATGGAGAGACCATTCAATCCTATTACTCTAAGGTCTCTCAGATCAAGGAACAACTTAAAGTTGTGGATGAAGTGGTGGAGAATGGTGAAATTGTCATGACCACTCTTAATGGCCTACCTAGGTCATGGGATTCCTTTATTCAAGGAATTTGTGCAAGAAGGAAGTTGATCTCCTTCAATGGACTGTGGGAGGAATGTTCACAAGAAGAGGTTAGGCTTGTAGCCCGAGAAGAAAAGATGGGAAGTGAAGGTCAAGCTCTCGCAACTCACACCAAAAGAAGCAAGCCCAAGAAGGAGCACTCTCATTACAAGAGATCCTCTCACAACCATCAAAACAATAAGAAGGATCTGAGATGCTTTACATGTAATGAGAAGGGACACTTTGCTGCAGATTGTCCCAAGAACAAAAGGGACAACAACAACAACAACTTCAACAACAAGAAGAAGAATAACAAAAGGAGATATCATGCTCATGCTGCTGAGGATGATGAACCTCCCAAGAATAAGGCTAGATCAGAAAGTGATGACTCATCAAGCGAAGATGAATATGTTCTAATCTCTGCTCTCACAAGTACTATCTCTCATGGTTGTAATGATTGGATTATTGACAGTGGGGCTTCCAAACACATGACTGGGTTTAAAGAATCTTTTGTAAACCTATCTGAACATGAGTCACCCCATAAGGTGAAACTTGGGGATGACTACCAATATCCTATCAAAGGTAGTGGTGAAGCTTCTTACAACCTAGACTCTGGAAAGTCTTTGAAGATGAAAGAGGTTCTATATGTACCTGGGCTCAAGAAGAATCTACTCTCCATATTTGCATTGGATGCAAAAGACATGAGGGTTGCATTTGTAGATGGCCAAGTACTCATGTGGCCAAAGGGTAAGACCATAGATGATGCAGTAGTGATTGGAGAGCAAGAGGGAGGATTGTACAAATTGAAGGGACAACCTGAACATGCCATGGTACATGAATCCATGGAGCCAAGTGAACTTTGGCATAGAAGGCTTGCACATGTGCACTATAGAGCACTACCAATTGCAAGTAAAGTTGTAGAGGGTCTTCCTGAAACCAAGACAAAGCATGAAGGTGTTTGCAAAGGAGGTGCAAAAGGAAAGAACATTAAGAAGGCATTTCCAAGTAGTGAAAGCAAAGCTAAAGGAATCTTGGAAATTATCCACTCCGATGTATGCGGTCCGATGTCATCCAGTTCTCTGAGTGGGTGTGTATACTATGTCTCTTTCATTGATGATTTATCTAGGAAGACTTGGGTTTACTTCTTGAAGAACAAAGATGAAGTGTTTGATAAGTTCAAGGAATTCAAAGCCTTGATGGAAAATCAAACTGATAAGAAGATCAAGACATTCAGATCCAACAATGACAGAGAATTCACTTCAGGTGATTTCAAGAAGTTATGCAATGATTCAGGGATTAAGAGGGAGTTGACCGCTCCCTACAATCCACAACATAATGGAGTTGCAGAAAGGAAAAATAGATCAATCATGGAAGCAGCATGGGCAATGCTGCATGACCAGGATCTTCCTATGCATCTATGGGCAGAAGCAGCTAGGACAGCTGTATATTTGCAGAAAAGAACACCTCACCAGATATTGGACAACAAGACACTAGAAGAGGTATTCTCTGGTAAGAAACCTGAAGTCATCCATCTCAGAATATTTGGTGGTCCAGTATATACACATGTTCCAAAGGAAAAGAGGACAAAGCTAGATCCTTCAGGAAAGAAGGGTATCTTTGTGGGGTACAGTGAAAGCTCGAAAGCTTATAGAATATACTTTCCAGGGTTCAAGAAGATTGATGTCAGCAAGTATGTAACATTTGATGAAAACTCAACTTTCATCAAGTCAAGAAAGGCACCTGTTGAATATCATGAAGAACCAAAGGAAAACAGATTTCAAGACACCACCATGAATGAAGCAATTCCAGAAGCAGATCGTGAAGTTGAATATACACAAAGACCTGTAGATCCACCTCGTGAGAATAACTCTCACAAGAGGAAACTTGCATGGGCTAGAGAGCTCATTCAAGATGCAGAAAGGTATGGCATTCCAAAAGAATAACACAGAGCAAGAAAGAGAACTAGATCTCATACCAGCTATGTTTCCTTACTCTGTGACATTATGAAGAAAGAACCTTCCAGTTATGAAGAAGCAGCGAAAAAGAAAGAATGGAAGGATGCCATGGTTGAGGAATACCATTCGATCATGAAGAATGATGTTTGGGATGTAGTCCCAATACGTGAAGGGAAGTCTGTGGTGACTTCCAAGTGGATCTACAAGATCAAGCATGTTACAGATGGCAGCATAGAGAAATACAAAGCGAGATTTGTAGCTTGTGGCTTCTCCCAGAAAGAAGGGATTGATTATGAAGAAACTTTTGCTCCTGTAGCTAGATACACTTCCATCAGATTAGTACTTTCCCTGGCTACAGTGATGAAATGCAAGATACACCAGATGGATGTCAAGACAGCTTTCTTGAATGGTGTAGTCGAAGAGGAAGTGTGTGTGGAGCAGCCACTTGGTTTTGAGACACATGACAGGGATTCATATGTGTGCAAGTTGAATAAAGCCTTGTATGGCTTGAAGTAAGCTCCCAGAACTTGGTATGGTAGGATAGACAGCTTTATATCTAGTTTGGGCTTTACTAAGAGTAAACTAGATTACAACCTTTACTACAAGGTTGAGGAAGGCAATCCTGTGATACTACTCTTGTATGTGGATGACTTGTTTGTAACAGGTGAGGATAGTTTGATTGCCAACATGAAGAGGAAGCTTGCTACTGAGTTCACAATGAAGGAATTGGGGATGATGCACTATTTTCTAGGCATGGAGGTGTCGCAGAGTGTAGATAGAATCTTCCTTGGACAAGGGAAGTATGAAGTAGAGATCCTGAAGAGGTTTGGGATGATGGACTGCATGGCCATGGCCACACTTATGGAATCGAACCTGAAGCTTCTGTGTGATGCTTCATCTAAGCCGGTTGATGTCACTGTGTATCGTCAAATGATTGGGTCCTTGATGTACCTGACGAACACTAGACCAGATATTTGCTTTGCGGTGAACATATTGAGCCAATTCCTAACGGATCCCAAAGGTGTTGACCTGGTTGCTGTAAAGCATATTCTGAGGTACCTGAAGGTACAATTGATTATGGGCTCAAGTATGATGCGAATCAAAAGTTTAACCTGCAGGGTTATGTTGATTCAGAATGGGCAGGCAATGCTGCAGATAGGAAGAGCACTTCAAGGTGCTGCTTCAGTATGGGATCAGCTGTGATCTCTTCATTTAGCAGGAAGCAGTCCTGCGTAGCACTAAGTATAGCCGAAGCAGAGTATGTTGCAGCTTGTTCGACTAGTTATGAGGCAGTATGACTTCGGAAGCTACTGTCTAAGTTCTTTGATATCCCGTTGGATGCTACTGGTATCTTTTGTGACAACCAGAGTTGTGTGAAGCTGTCCGAGACCCCGGTGTTCCATGACAAGTCAAAGCACATAGAGATCAAATACCACTATATCAGGGATATGGTGTAGAGAGGAGCAGTGAAGCTCCTATATGTTGCGACGAATGAGTAGGTTGCAGATGTGCTGACGAAGCCGCTAGCCAGAGTGAAGTTCGAGTACTTTAGAGAGAGGCTTGGTGTTCTTCAGATTGATGACACTTCGAGGAAGAAGTGATGGACACATTTGCAGGAGCCATTCCGAGTATGGTGAGAGGAGGATCCTTTCGTGGATGTGAATGTAAGCGCTGGATGATGAACATCAAAATGATGCTCTAGTTACTGCTTTGTATATGCATCATGTTGGATGCTTGTTATGATCAGTTGGATCATGTATATGTATATGCATCATGTTGGATGCTTGTTATGATCAGTTGGATCATGTATATGTATATGCATCATGTTGGATGCTTGTTATGATCAGGTAGATCATGTATTTGTATATGTATCAGGTGGATACATTGTATGATCAGGTAGATCATGTTTGTATATGTATCAGGTGGATACATTGTATGATCAGGTAGATCATGTATGATGATATGTATCAGGTAGATACTGTGTATGCATCAGGTGGATGCATTGTATGATCAAGATGATCATGGATGATGAGCTTCAGGATGTTGCTCGAGATGATATGCATCAGGATGATGCTATGATGATGATCCAGATGATCATGTGATGATGTAAATTAGGATGATGTATGGTGAGTATCAGGTTGCTACTCTATGGTCGTGGACAGGTTGTGCAGATAATCATATAATTTGGCCCTGGGAGGTTTGCAGATAATCTTTTGAGGTTTTTCCTATGGAATATAATGTGGCCTTGGGATATCTGGAAAATGCTCTTTCGAGTTTTTGCTTGGGAGGACATATAATTTGGCCCTGGGAGGTTTGCAGATAGTCTTTCGAGGTTTTGCTTATGGCATGTAATATGGCCCTGGGATATTTGGCAAATGCTCTTTCGAGGTTTTTTCCTATGGCATGTAATATGTCCCTCGGAGATCCGATAGGTTGGGCTATGTGCCCGTAATAAGTCCTGGGATGCTCTTGTGAGGTTTTTCCATGACCACATGTAATTTGGCCCTGGGAGATCCTATAGGTAGAGCTGTGTGCTCGTAACAGCCTGGTATGCTCTTGCGAGGTTTTGTGGTGACCACATGTAATATGTCCCTGAGAGATCCTATAGGTAGAGCCGTGTGCTCGTAACATCTTGGGATGCTCTTGCGAGGTTTTGTGGTGAGGTCACATATAATATGTCCCTGGGAGATCCTACAGGTACAGATGTGTGCTCGTAATAGCCTGGGATGCTCTTGCGAGGTTTTGTGACACACGTAATAAGTCTTGAGGATTCCACAGTATGGCCAGTGATGAAGACCTACAGGTGGTGGGCCTACATCCAGTATGAAAAATTATTGGCTCTGTAGAACTTCCTATGATGAGTAGATCGTAGATTGATTGAGATAGCAGCAGCAGTGACGATGACGATGATTTGATGACAATGAAGATGATCCAGAGAAGAAGACTTGTGCTAGCAGATCTGTGTCGAGAAATACTTTCCTAGTTAAGAGGGAGTGTTGATGTATATGTAACTTTGAAATGTATTTCACCTATGTATATTGTACTCCTATAGAGATGTTATTATTCCTCTATACGGAAGTGTCATCATTTGTATTGACAAGTGTTGCAAGTGTCGTAACTTGTTGTGATGGGTTATTTGACCACTGAGTGTGGGGTCGGCCCTGATTAGTTTAACCATGGGTTATTAGACTGAGTTAGACAAGTCAGCCCTGCTAGGTTATTGGGTAGGACAGGTCATGTATAAATAGAGAGCGGGAGATCTCTATTTTGTTCATCTCATTATTCACTCCTACATCACTCGAAAGTGGCACACTAGTTGAGGAGGAGGAGTAGCTGCTAGTAGAAGACTATCTCTTGTACTTTGGTTGTATCATTTCTCTTTCTATCTCTAAGTAATTTGTGGGGTTTTTCACCTTTATGGTTTTCCCCAGTGTGTGTCTATTGTCTCATGTGATTGCTTGGTGTGATTGATATGCATTGTTATACTTGATATGCTGTAAATGTTATTCTCTCAGTAAAGATCCTAGAGTATGTTGAATTAATGCTCAAAAATTAACAAATAGATCCCCACATTCTAGGCATTTTAGCTCCTCATATTCTTCAACCCTCAAATCAGGGGATGGATTCTCCAAATGATCTGTAGCCTCAGCTAGAGTATTCAAGATCTGCTCTGCTTGCTTTTTGCTTCCTTCTCTCAACTTCTACAGTTCATCTCGGAGCGTTTGTACTTCTTCCTTTAACAGCTCATTCTCAAAAAGTAAATTTTCAATTTGGGGTTCATTTGCAGTAGGTTCTTGTGTAACAATGGATGATCGGGGTTTCAAAATAGTAATTTCAATTTCTGCCCCTTTTGCACGTACTGCTCTTGTCGCAGTAGCTGCTCTAGTTCTCCTCCTCTTCATAGGCCCAGATGGTTGGCCTTTATCGCTTGATATTATCCTCCTTCTGTGTGACACAAAAGTATCCACATCTTCATAAATAGGGATGGAAGGTTCAGGCCTCAATTCACTAACTTTCCCTGTCTCAACAAGAAGTTCCTCTTCCTGAATTATAGTTGCCCTTATTTCAGGGGAAGATTCAATGTTCAGTACTTTTGTATCTCCTTCTTCCATTGACTCTCCATAATTTCCTTCCTCTGCCATTGTAACTTCTGCAGCTATAGATTCCACTATTGTAGCATCTACTATTGCTCCAGTTTCAGCTTCTACTGTTGTAGCTTCTAATATTACAGTTTCATCTTCCACATCCACCATTGTAACTTCCTCTTCAACAGGGTTTGTTGTTGTTGTAGATTCTCCTATATTCTCTTGAACAACCTCCAATTGGTATACTGACACTCTATCCCTCCCCCCAGTTGAATCTGAGGAGCTCCGCTCATCACCTCCTACCTCAATGCCCCCTATTTCCAATGCAGGTTCTCAGTGTACCCTCGGCCCAACAACAAATTGTTCCCATGTTAAATTATGATGTGCAACGGCCCTTAAAACTAACAATTTGATTAATCCATGATTTGTTAGGGAATATAAGGGATGCCGAGATGCTTTTACATAGTGAGCCATGTTTTTTAGGGTTCCTAGGAGATAAAATGGCATACTGAGCAATCTACCGTGACGTAAATGGGACAGTAGGAAAAATTTAGAGATATAAACAATTTTGTACCTTCCTTCACAAGTGATGTACTTCTTTAAAAAGATGGCAACCTGATCCCAGTGTCTTGGCAGCGATTCTAGTGTTGTTCCCCTTTTTCTTGGATGAACATGTTCACCTGCGACAAGAAAATCTCCTACTACGGTCAAATTGTGTACCTTTTGACCAAACCATCTAAACCTAGTCTGGGGAAATCATGTAACTTCCACCACAATTGCCTCTATAACATCTATTTGCAACCCTCTAACTTCTAAATGAGTATCGATCAAGTTTAGAGAAAATTGCAGTGTTGTCTCCACATGGAAACCATTTAATCTCTAGAAATAATCTATCTGCCCAACTTCCTGAAAGATGGAAAAGACTTCACCATTTTCGCACAGAGAAGCTATGTTTTTAGGTTTGTGTCTCACTAGGATACCCATATTGCTTCCCTTCTGCAAATTCTATGAGTGAATGCAAAGATTACCATATTCAGACCTTGGAGTTACAGCATGCAATAACAGGCAATGGATAGCCAAAGTGCAATCGGGTATTTTTGGAAAGTTGGCATGGTTATTTTTGGAATAAAATCAGATGGAAGGATATCGCACGAGTTGGGTAAAACAATGGTCATATTGTGAGTACGGGCAATATTTTTTGACATGTTTCCCTTGCAGTGAATTAATTAAGGTCTACTGACAAGGACTAATGACAAGGTATAATCATTACAGCAGTTATCAATTCATGCCTAATTATGCTTCTAATTAAAACTCGTACCTTTCAAAATAATGTTGAGCCGTCATTTTTCCACGGTGGCGCCATTTCGTGGTCGCATCACTGGTGAAAACATAATTGCGCACATGCTTTTGTGATTTGGCCTTCGTCAACTGGGCAGGTAAAGTACATCCATGCTAGCATAAATCACAAGAGTACATAGTAAACATGCGAGCTTTAATGTTCCTCGTGGATACTGGAGTAAGCTGGTTAAAACTAGCGAAGATAGAACAATATTTTAACTAAGGAATTAACGAAGTCGTAGCCACAAATTGGAAAGATTTGGTGGAATCGTAGTTGCGAACTAGGAAAATTTTAGTGGGATTTAGCATAGTTGTAGCTGCGAAGATAGGGAGATTCAGCAGAATTTAGTAGAGTTGCAGCTGCGAAGATAGGGAAATTCAGCGGAATTTTGTGGATTTGCAGCTGTGAAGATAGGGAAATTCGGCAGAATTTAGCGGAGTCGTTGTTGGGTGTATTTACTGTCTTAAGGAATCACCAAATATTTAATTATTAACCAGGGTTGGTAATCTTAGAGTTGTGGCACAGTATATGCTGAGGTAGAATGGTACATAAGTCATTGGCTCCGCCGACATCAGAAATGTTTAATAATGAAAAGATCGAAATATATTTCAAAATGAAAAACCAAGTCAAACTTTAAAAATACAACTACTAAACTGATTAAACCTATCTCAACCAACAGATCAGAATAGTATCAATCTATACTACTCTATTCTATGAACAATAACTGAGAAACAACAATACTATTCTAGGAAACAAGACTTAATCAAAAACAGAACTACTTTTATGAAAATGGAAACTACTGATTAAGGATTCAAACTCTAACCTAGTAATTAGAAAGTAACCACTATAAATAAGTTTAAGAACCTATCTATGAAATGATTCAATTTACAACTAACTATGGAAACAAGAAACTATGTTATCTTAAAGCAAAATTACAAACTACTTATAAATTCAAATAGTTAACTATTCATGCATTCAACAAATACTCAAAACTAAGCTAAACTACCTAATTCCATTCTCCTTGAGGATTCTGAGGAAATGTATCAAATGTAATAGGAACAGGAGAGAATGTATCAAAATGACTTTCAAATGTGACAAGGAAACAAAATGGAACTAAATCTAGTTTAACTTCTACAAAGAGATGCAAACTAAAGAGTGTCCAATTACAACTAATTGTAATCTATTCTTTATCCATAAGCAAATGACATGGAACAAATGTAATCTAGAAGCAAGTAGAAAACTTAATAAAGATATTTACTTGGGAATGAGTTTGATCTATAAGCAAGTAGAAAACTTGATAAAGATATCTTATTTCTAAATCAAATCCTATTCTATGAACATCTTCATTAACTATGTGAACGAGAAGAGAAAATCCTATGCTTGAACTAATAAATCATCAAAAGTAATTTACTTTGGAGAATGAAATTACTAAGCTTAATCCAAAATCCATCTTAATAAGAATTAAATAGACTAATCTAAGAATGGAATTGATGAGTTCTAGAACAGCAAAGTATTAAGAAATCAAAGATAAAAGAAACATAATTTGAAAAGAAACTAAAGCAAATTTAAGGAAATGGAGTGAAAACAAAGAATGAATATGAAGCTTAATTGAAACTCTATGTGGTTCAGAACAAGGTCCTAATTACATGTATAAATGTTGATCAATCACAAGAAAT
The DNA here is from genome assembly GCA_027924585.1 of Larix kaempferi. NCBI lineage: Eukaryota > Viridiplantae > Streptophyta > Pinopsida > Pinales > Pinaceae > Larix > Larix kaempferi. The sequence goes on from BSBM01001023.1 coordinate 1,569,597, forward strand.
ATTATGATTCGAAAACCTAAGAAATTGAATTCTAAACAAGCATAAAAACAATGCAAAAAATATTAAAGTCCGTATAACAATCTGCATGACAGTCCGAATGACAGTCCGGATGGAAAAAAATGATATAAACTAAGAAAATAAGTGGACGGAATGATCTTAATGCCAGCTGGTTGATGCATATGAACCTACAGTGCAAGAAAAGCAGTAAATAGATTGCTTAAAACTGAAATAACAAGAAGCAACTTATACTAATCATTATCTAAGGAAATAAACTATTTCTATTGCATTATAAAGTAAGGCTGAAACGTAAGTGAAACTAACCTACAGCTACAGGAAAACAAACAGAACTAAATCTAACTATGAACTGAACTCTGAAACATTAGCTAGTTAACTTTATCTAATTGCAAATGAAAAGACTAAAAGCAAACTAAGAAAAACTATGGATGACTGGTCATTCTAGATTCTGAAAATGTAAATTATATTAACAACAAGAAATAAAATAGCATCTACAGGAAACAAAGTTAAATACATGTACTAAAAAATACACTATTTACTTGCAGAAAAGAAATACAGAATATACATAAAAAGCCTCTGGATGTTGAGGGGCCCTTCTCAGCAATCAGGGATTGAAGCTAACTCAGATTATCACCAACAGAACATCAACGGCTAAAAACCAAAAAAATTCATTAACTGAAAAATATTACAAGGCATCTTCTAACTCTAAGTTTTTCTCCAAATACTGCTAAAAAATATGACAAGCTATGATGTTGTGTTTCTCCACAAGAGACGTCTTTATGTAATTTTTTACAATACGAGAGAAGTTCGACCCTTTCAGTGGTCGACCTCTCTAAAAATAGAGGTCTTAATTTCTACAGAAACGACTCAGAACAGCACGCAGGTTGTCTGCCTAATTCCCTGGGCATTAGTTCACTTCACGCAGGTATCTTTGCATTGGTTATCCTTAACATGGGCAGATGATGCGATGTCAATCTAGGCGGAAAGGAGGATGGATCTTCTAGAATGGAGGCTCATGAACTATGAGGGACACATCGCCAACAGAACCCACATCATTGTTTTTGTCTTTAATGCCCTGAAATATTCCAACCAAGGATTCCACGGGTGTGAATGGAGGGCTGAACGACAGTTTGAATGTAGCAGGACATCTTCAACATGAATGCGTGTCTGAATGAAAGTCCGAATGACGGTCACAACCTATAGAACAAAAACTATATGCCAAGCACGTCTAGAAATATGAGATAATTGTCAATAAACCATAAAATGATGAGATTTAATCCAGGTTCATGTGATATGTAAATATATTCATACCTAGGTCTGATTGACAGTATGAATGGAAAAAGGTATGGATTTATACGCCAAAATTGACAAAATTAGTGCCAACGGAGCACGTTTAATGATAAAAATTGATGACAAAAATGGACATCAACACTCCCCCAAACCGGAGATATGCCGGGTCCCACTGAGCAAAACAGACAGGAATTCAGGAAGAAGGATGAGCTGCGGTAGTAGCTGCCTTCGACTTGGGAGAGGAAGTGGATTTAGCCCAAAGCTTCTTGAACTGATCCTTCAAGGCATCATGCTTCAACCGGAGAGAAGTGTGGGAAACTGTTTTGGCGTTATTCAAATCTTCAACGCTCTTCACTTGTAAGCATAATTCTTTGTTCTCTCCATGAAGCTCAAAGATTATCTCAACATACTTCTCATTCTGGATTTTTAACTGTGCTATGTCTGGGGTCAATCTTTCCACAGTCTGATAGAGTGGATTAGATAGTTCTGCAAAAGACTCGGGATCTTTTTAAGGGTTCGATCCCTTTAGAAATGGTTCGGGATCAGTAGAGGTAGCGTGTTCTTCAGGGTTCTCATCTTCAATGTGTGCAGGAGCAGGTTCGAAAACAGGATATTCAAGTAAACGGGAAGAGACATTGGCTAATGCAAGAAGGAGTGATTCAAGGACAAGGTCATATGTCTGGTCATCATAGCTATCTAAATGCATTGGCTGAATGATGGACTGATCGATAGACTGGACGACGGTCTGGTCGACAGACTTATCCCGATTGGCCTTTCTTGACTTTGTGGGTATTGGTGAAAAGAATGGGGGTTTCGTGGTCATGTCCTCGTGGACAGGATCAAGAGAGGATGAATGAACAAGGTGCATTTCTCCTAAGGCACCCTCACTAAATCGTACAAACTTGGTGTCCCTTTTTGCTTGGTAAGAGGTTTGAACGGGCTCATTAGCACGATCTTGAAATCGGTGACGCTTGCGAGAGGAATAGGCTTTGACAAGGGGCTCTTTACCAAATGGGGTTTTAGTGTTTCAAACACAAATCTATCCCATGTTTTCCCCTTTTCCTTCAACTGGTGGGTGATCAAGATTTTTATGAGACAGTGATGATATAAACTGCCAGCAGGGTTAACTACATTTTTTCTAACCTGACTCGACATTTTTTCTAGGCTCTTTAGAAAATAAAACGGGAAATTTAGGGCCTGGTTATTAAATAAATGTGCCAATAATCAGAAGTAGCAGGCTTTGAAAATGGTGAACTTACTTTCACAGGTGATCAACCGGATGATAATAGTCAAGGGCTCGAGATATTCTGGCTTAACCCACTCCCGGTGGAATCCTTTTGTGCTTGCAATGTGTTGGTATTCGGATTTGAGAGCGAATTCATGAGTCGTTCGCGGGAGGAAGAGGTGCTTGTGCCAATGAGCACCCTCCCTGGGAAGCTTCATGGCTAATGCAATAGACTCCTCTGTTACACGAAAGGTGATATGGAAAACCTTAGCCGTTTTTCCATCGAATCCTTTGGTGAATAGTAGTGAAATATCGTCATCGTGGCCGTCAAGAATATGAAGGAACGGACTCCATCTTGCTCGAAGAAACACTTCATGGCATGCTTTGAATTCGGGGATACGGAGCAAATCCTGGTAACTTCCAGGCTCGTAACGAATCAACATTGTTAAGCAGAGGTTGATGGATGCAAATGGATATGGGGGATGCAAGAAATTGCAAGAGACGCGGCTTGATAGACTCGGGAAGGATAAGGTCAAGCAGAATGAAGCAGAATTCACGCAGGCATAGGTTTAAAATGTGATCCATTTGAATGGTTAAATGATTGTGAAGTAGGGATTTAGCACGCTCGAACAATCATGCTATCATGCAAAAATATTGAATTGCATGCCATCATGAAAATGCGTGCATTGGTGAATTCGTATGGTTATGATATATTCAACCATGTCCAAAGTAATACAATGAAAGATCGCATGCATATAACTTAATTAAGAGTTAAAACCATATGATAGCCATATAATGATTCTCAAAATCGCAATAATGCATGATTAATTGCTTCATTTGATGAAGTTGAGATGAGCAAAGGAATGAGATCGAATGCAAAGATGACATTTGATTGATCCCTGGTATGGTTAGTCAATTGGATTTTACCAACAAAATTCCAAATTTAGATCCCTTAACATACTAAATCATGTTGTTATAAGCTATGGTTTCATTCGGATCACCATTCGGCACTTCATTCAGGTCATCGTTCATTTGCCTCATTCGTCACTTCATTCGGATCGTCATTCGACCCTTCCTTTGATCCTACATACGGACCTTCTGTACAAAATGTGTTTTGTTGGATCTGAGTACTATTGATTATGCAGAGAATTTTTCTAGGGTTGTCAGCACACAAAAAAATGATGTAAGCCTTCTTTTCTGAAGTTTCAGTCGCGTTCTTCTTTATTTATCATGGATCAGAACAATCTTCTTCTACTTGCATTATCCTGAAAAAACCTATCATTTTGTCAGAGATAAATGAATATTTTTATAAATAATCAGAAAGTAAAGACAGTTCTGAACCTCCCCCAAACCAAAAATATGGCGTGTCCTCAAGCCATCAAAGAAAAACTGATTAATATTCAAATATTTTCAATTAATAGTTTAGCCAATAGCTCTAAAATGTTGTTATTATTTTTCATAAAAAAGAAATACTAACTAATAAATGGAGATGATTCAGATATGTACATTCATCAAAAAATAACAGTGCTTAGGAATACCATATGAATAATGATAGTACATTTGATGCGAAAAATGCCATAGGAAAACCAGTCATCAATGACTCATTTTAAAGATCTCTTGTCATCCAAAGAATATAGATAAAGTTCACCATGGAGTTTGTGAGATTTCTATAGTTATGGGTCCCATTTCTAGCATAATCATATCCTAGGTATTATTTCAATTAGATGACAGCGTCCAAGTCCAACTTACAGCCATTCTCTAATGACAGTATAAATAATTGGCCTAAACATGTATTCGTATACTCAGGTTGTTCTAGATGATCCATGTGCATAGTGATGCATTAACCATATCTCTTTTACCTGATATTGCCCCGCTGCCAATAGGCCTATTTAGTACCCCGACGGGTTTATCTTGGTACCATGCAAGCATAGCCCCGCTGCCAGCAAGCCTATTCAGTACCCCAATGGGTTTACTTGCATTTACCAAGCTTCCTTGTTTAATATTTTACTTAGCATGGACCCGCTTCCAGCAGGCCTGTTCAGTACCCCAGTGGGTTTGCTTCGTATATGATTTTAGTATATGGAAGTTGGTTGGCACTACAATGTGTTAAGCCTGCTAAACACATAATTCAAATTTTTAGAGCGAACCTTATGAGTAACTTTATTTATAATGCCCTGGATTATAGATCATGTCAAAAGATAATAACCTAAAGTTGTCCCTTAACCTCTCAATCTATCTTCTTCAGAAAAAGATCAGTAATATTCCCCACGAGTAGAAAATATCACTCACTCTTGGGATACCTTTTTAAAGAATGCTTAAGAGAGAAGTTTTGATAATTAATCTGGGATTAACTAGTAGTCCATATGTATAAGATAGAACTTTGAAAATCATGATGATTAGAGTAGGTCTTAAGCAACTGTTCTAATGATAAATCAGAAATGTGCATGTCCGAATCAAATACCATATATAAAAGCATAAAAATGAAATTAATAAAAAAGAATCATAGAAGAAAGTGGTTAGAAATGATATAAAGAACACTTTAACTTTTCACTATAAATTTTCAATTTTCAACAATAATCGAAAGAGGAGTTAAGATGCATTATGATTTAATTTTTAGAGCACTTCCCTTTTTAGATAATATTTCATGAGCTAATTATAGAGATAAGGTTCTTGTAATCAAACTGCAAAACCACTTGTTAGATGATTAAAATTTATTCACACAACAACATAAGTACAAAGAAAAGTCATATGAAATTTATCAAAATTAGGGAAAGGAAAAGAGTCTTCCTGTTTTAATTGACAAAATTCCATAAGCTGATCATAAGAATGAATTTCCTGTATAAATGCAATCAGCTGTTAGAAATGACTCGTATTCATTAAAAAAAACAAAAATATATTTACATATATACAAATGAAAATAACCCAAAATAATTCAAGAACCGGGAGAAGGAGGAATGACTTCCTCTTCAACCAGCTCCATCTCCTTCTGTTGTAAGGCATTCTACACAAAATCTTGTTTAGATATTGGTTGATGATAAAGTCTAAGTCTATGTCCATTTACAACAAAGGAAATTTTTGAATCATCAATTGTCTTAATCTTTACAGATCCATTATCAAAAGCTTTAACAATTTCATATGGACCCATCCAACGAGTAGTTAGTTTTCCTTTAAAGTTTTTGTACCTTGAATAAAAAAGTAATGCCCAGTATCCAGTTTTGAATTGTTTTTGTTTAATGTATTTATCATGCCACTTTTTGCGTTGGTTTTGTATTAGAATTGTTAGTTGAATAGCATCTTTTATAATCTTGTCTAATTCATTTATCTGCAGGATTCATTGTCTATGTGCTTCTTCTAGATCCATCCCTAATTGTGCAGCCATACGAAAGGTTTTGACTTGAAATTCAATGGGTAGAAGAACTTGTTTTCCGTAAACAAGTTCATAAGGTGTGTGGCCAGTGGTATTCATCCAAGTTATTCTATAAGCCCACAAGGCTTCTGGAAGCATGTCTGCCCAGTCTTTGTGGTATAACTGGATAGTCTTAGTCAGGATGGATTCTAATACTTTGTTGGTAGAGTCTACCTAACCATTGGCTTGTGGGTGATATGGTGAATATTTACAATGTCTAATACCATATTTTTCAGTAATCTCTTTCATCAATTTGGAGGTAAACTAAGATCCTTGATTGGTTAAAATTTCCCTAGGTACACCGAATCGGGTAAATATTTCTTCATATATAAACTCTACCACAAATTTCTCTATGGCTCGGAATAAGGCTTTAGTTTCCACCCACTTGGTGACATAGTCTATGCAGACTAGGATGTACTTCTTCTTGCGAGACATAGGGGAAATTGGCCCAACGAAATCTAGAGCCCATTTTTCAAAAGGATCAATCATCACTTGGGGTTGTAAGAGCATCTCATCGGATGGCGTAGGTCTACCCATTCTTTGGAAACTGTCACATCCCTTGACATACTTGGCAGCATCTTTAAAAATGCTTGGCCAATAATATCTAGAGTGCAACACTTTGTAAGTTTTTCTCTTATCAGAAAAATGCCCACCACAAGGTCCACCATGACATGCATGGAGGATCTCTGCCATCTCATCCTCTCGTACACATCGTATAAGAATAAGATCGGGACCAGTACAAAAAAAGATCATTGTCCACCCACGAATAATTAGAACTTTGAACTATTATCCTACACTCCTTGGGTGGGGAGAGATGGTTTGGTATCTTTCTAGTTTCTAAATAATTGGCTATGTCTGCAAACCAAGGGGTTGGAATAGAAACAGCGAACAGATGTTCATCTGGAAATCTATCATCGACAGGAATGACATTATCGTCAATTTGAATTCAAAAGAGAAAATATGCTACCACATTCTCTCGACCGGGACCATCAACAATAGTGATGTTGAATTCTTATAACAAAAGAAGCCACCGAGTCACCCTGTCATTGGTGATAGGTTTTTTCATTAAAAATCTAATGGCGGAGTGGTCTGTGTGTACGAAAACTTCATATTCCGTGATATAATGACAAAACTTGTTGATGGCATAGACTACTGCCAGAAATTCTTTTTCAATAACAATGTATTTCGATTCTGTAGGAGTCAAATTTTTACTAGAAAAATAGATGGCATGTGATGTTTGTCCCTCTTTTTGACCTAAGACTACTCCTATAGCTATGTCAAAAGCATCAGTGGATATATGGAAGGGAAGGGACCAATTTGTCCCCCTAAGTATTGGTGCCACTAATAGCTTTGCCTTCAAAGTTTCAAAGGCATGTTGACAAGGTTCAGTCCATTGAAATTATGTATCTTTCATGAGTAATTTAAACATAGGTGCAGCTATCTTAGTGAAGTTTTCAATAAAACGTCTATAATAGCCTGCATGGCCAAGAAAGCTTCTTACCTCCTTCAAAATTTTTGGAGGAGGAAGATTAACAATTATTTCTATCTTGGCAGAATCCACCTTGATACCCTGAAGAGAGACATGATGTCCCAAGACTATGCCCTCGGTTAATAACATCTTATATTTTTCATGACTAAGGGCTAAGTTCATTTCTTGGAACCGAATAAGAACTGTTTCAAGGTTATCAAGGGATTCTTGGAAGGTATTACCATAAACTGTAAAATCATCCATGTAAACTTATACACAGTCATGTATAAGGTCAGCAAAGATTCCTAAAACTACATGTTGGAAAGTAGCAGGTGCATTACATAGGCCAAATGGAAACACTCTATAGGCATATGTCCCCCAAGAACAAGTAAAGGTTGTCTTGTCTTGATCCTCAGGTGCTATTAATATTTGGTTGTATCCACTATACCCATCAAGGAAAGAAAAGTATTGTTTACCTGACAAGGTATCTAACACCGAATCAATGAAAGATAAAGGGAAGTAGTCCTTAAGAGTGGCCTTGTTCAATTCTCGAAAGTCAACACAGATACGCCATTTCCCTGTGACTTTGTTTGGAACTACTACTAGAGGAGACACCCATTTATTGTTAGAAATTGGGTAGATGAAACCAACATTAAGGAGTTTTTGTAATTCATCTTTTACTATATCCTTTAAGGTTGAATTCATTCTTCTCTGGGGCTACCTGACAGGAGGTATGTTTGAATCTGTGTAAATGTGGTGAATACAGGTATCTGGCTGTATACCCTTCATATTGGTTTATTCCCATGTAAATGCTCCAGTTTGACTTTTGAGAACTTTTAGTAATTGTTTTTGCTGACTCTCATCTAAACTTGCATTTATATGTAGAAATTTTTCGAAACTAACCTCACAAGGTATGGTATAGGATCCTATATGTTCTTCGATCGCGAAGACACAGGGTGTACTTGTAAATGTTGAGAGGCTCGTGTTTTCTTTGAATTCATCTCCAAAGATTTGGTCAAGTTGGGAAAAAGACTGAGGAAAGTCTATACATGTTGTGGAAGAGATAAATTGGTTCAACACATTCTCGGTATTTTGTTCTTGAAGTGCCCAGGAGAAATCACTAAGAAGGGAAAGTTATTCCATGTTCTCATCCCCAAAAGGACAACCTAACCAAAACATATTTTTAGTTGTTGGTTGTTGTTAACACCCAAAATATGCTCACCACCTCATCTCCCTCACTACATGACTCATTTGTCTATTTTTCCCACCATCTTTGCCTCCAAAACCTCAAAAAAACCATTAATTGGTCACCAAAAGACCAAAAAACCCTTTTTCCCCTCCAAATAATTAAATTTCCTCAAAAGATAGCATAAACCCTCTAAAAAGGCCCTAAATTCCCAAAAATCAAGTAAAAGGGAATAAAAAATATAAAAAAGAAGAAAAAAGAGGGGAAAATGAAAGAAAAACCCTAAAACAACTGACCTAAACCATATGGTGCCAAAAACCATGGGTTGGCACTCCACCACTAAAAAACCTATAAATAGGTGATGGAGGCTCCTCATTTCACATCCACAATCTATCATATCCTCACACTGCCAAAATCACTCGTGAAACCTAAGCTCACCATTTGAAATAGTTTTCCCATTTGAGTGCCCCCCTTTTGGCCCACCATCCAAGCACCTTAGAGAAGGAGAAGGAACCCATTGGAGCATAGAAGCAACCCTCCTGGACTACTGCAAGAGCTCCACCAACCTCCACATCTAAGGTAAATGTAACTTTGGTCATATCATAATACAAAAGAAAAATTTCCATTTTATTATCATTGTCTTTTTATTTCTCTTGATGCATATGTTAGCTTAGATTTTGTATTGTTTTACTTTTAAAATTTATTGTTTATTGAACTGCTACTAAGGAGACCATTTGCCTTAGTAGGTGCTCATTTGCAAAAGCTAGGGTGAAAACCTTAGCTACAGTTTTGGCGAATCCACTATTGGCCTTTGAATTTCTGCTTAAAATTTCAAAAGTTTTTATTTTCTGCAAGTATTTTTCTGTTTCTCCTGTTCGGCTGTGGCTTTGGGAAATTGGGTTTTCTGCCGCAAAGCGCAGTTCTTTTCCTCGTAGCAACGGCCTATACCGCGAGTTTCCAGCCATAATCTGAGGCCTCAGCCATTAACTGCCTCCTGGGCGTGCTTCAGACTACAGTTATTCAGCTTTGTCCTGCGGCCCAGAACGCGTTCCCCTAATTTTTTTTTGTGACCCGGCCTGTCAAAACCCCTTTGCTTCCCACGGCATCGAAACCTCTTTGCTTCCCGCGACCCTGTGCAGCTCTAAGTTACCATCTTCCCGCGCTCCTGGAGTGTTTTTGCATGCCCTCGGTCGTAGTTACCCTCTACGCATCCGTGGTTCAGACCACACGTTGTGAAACCCTAGGCGTGATCTTGACTGCACAAACCCAACCTGTAGCTGTGCTCTAGCCGCAAATCCAAGTCCCATACTCGCGGTTCAAACCGCAGGTTCCATCTCGACAGCCGCGTCCCAGGCTGCGCATTTCAGTCACAAACCCGCGATCTGTTTTCTTCATTTTTTCCCCTTTTAGCCCAGAATTTTTCTGCAACATTTTATACACCTGCATAGCCACCTGTCCTGTCTGTAGCCACAGTTACCTACAGCTTTTTTCTGCAGTTTGCTTTCTCTTCCATTTACAGAATTTTTATAAAAAATATTTTCAGCATTTACATTGGAAAAAGAAAATTTTGCATTGCAAGTTAAATTTATGCATCATTATTGGTTAAAAAAATTTCCAAGTGTGGTACTTTTGTTGGGTTCATCACCTTGCATGCATGCACTCTGTCACCTAATTCAAGTGAGCCTTAAAAAAATACTTAACTCAATCAACATTCTAACCCCACTTGGGGAACACATAAGAATATTGTAGTTAGGTAGGACAAGGGGGATAGGCATCCAAATAACACCCCTCAGTCACTTACACTTGAGACATGGTGGTTTTCCTTTAGGGTACCAAAATCTCCTAGTACGTTTTGACACGGTCACAACCACTTTATCAGAGGGCCTCTCCCTTAGGAGGGTTGATGTAGCAAGACTAGTTCCGGAAGTCTAAGTGGAATATCGCAATCCACTCAGTAACTGAAGGCTACCTACTCGTTGTCCGCGTGTGGTGTTCCTTTTAGGCCCACATGGTGATAGGACTGGAGCTGTAGATTCACCTTTCTGGATGTGTCATGAACGGGGTATCTTAGTTGCCTTTCTTCTAGGATTGTCTTACCCGGTGTCAATCCTGGTAGGGGGATACCTTTAGCCACTTCGTTCTACTATCCATATTTTCTGACTTGGATTTCATCACCTTTGCAGATGATATGTCTGGTTGAATCAGAATCCTATTTAGTTAGGTGTTTGCATGCTCACTTACCTCCCTTTGGTCTAGCGAGTCCACCATTTTTATTTTTAGTAAACCTGCTGCTTGTTGGTATTCTGACCATTTTTTCTAACGCTCCGCTTATTCAAGCATAGCTGTTACAGTGAGCATTTTGAGCTGGTTGTTGGCCTGAGTGTCATATTTTTTTATGCTCTCCTTCTGCACACTCGGTTGCATTAGGGTTTTTGAGTTGTTTTTCACTTGACACAACCCCGAGATACTTGACACCATCTATCACCATTAAGTCCCCGAGACACTCTCGGTGCCTCCGGGGTGAGCCCCCACAGCACGGTTCACTCGACATCACTCATCATAGACGTAAAGCTTCATCACTTGACACCATTCGTCATAGACCTAGAGCTTCGTCACTTGACTCTACTCATTGATGACATAAAGCTCCATCCCCTGACTCTGACGCCCCTTATTTCACATATGATTCTGAGGTAGAGTCGAAAAACCCCACCTACACAGCACTGACCAGCCCCATTACTGGCATGACCTCCAACCTTTTCTTTGTAGGGACTATCGTTGGAATGTCCACAACAACCCTAGCTACCACACTAACCACAACCACACATACTTTGGGTATTCCCTCGATGGAGCCCACACCCACTATTCCTGTCACTGTGGCGATTCCAATGGCTAGCAGACCCAACCCAACCTCATCGGTGACTCACTCTACACTTAGCGGCGCAGGACCCTCCCATACCACCTCCACTCCCCCGTTTGGGGGTAACATCCCTATCACAAACCTAGCTCCTACACTTGGGGGCATCGGCCCCACCATGGCCGCTACCATGTTAGGAACCCATGTCTTTACTTTGTTAGTATATTGTTGTTAGATGCATATGCTTTGTAAGTCGTCCCGTAGTATTTGTTGATCCATAGTTTGTGTTATTGTTGTTAGCGCATATGCTTTGTAAGTCACCCATAGTTTTGTTGATCCATAGTTTGTATTGGCCCATGGTTTTGACCTGTAATAATTGTTGATCTATATTTTGTATTGGCCCATGGTTTGTATTGACACATGGTATTGACCCATGGTATTGGCACCTAGACTTAATATATAAGTGTGTGTTGAGGCCTATGAAGGCACCGTGAAGTTAATTGTATTGAGCTTGCTCAAAGGAGGTTGCCCCCTCGAAGTGGCTTGTGATCAATATAAAAGTGATTATGAGTTCTATTATTTATGATATCTCGTGTATTTGCATTAATTAATTATTGCAGGTTCATCACATCTGGTATCAGAGCACTTTCTTGGGCTCGCTGGGTGAAATTTATGCCAAATTTTTTTTCGCATCTGTTGCAGGTTCAGATTTGGGAATAATCCCTATCCGCTTAACTGTGGGAATTACTTGGGCATAAGCCCTAAAACTCATTGTGAGGAGTACCACAGGAACTCCGAAGTAGCTGGCCCATTGAGAGGACCTGCCAGCGAAAAGGGCAACGACCCCTACCTAATTGACTAGTTCCCACCCGTGAGGTAAACCAAGAGCTGTCGTTTGTGGCCAAGCAGTTATCAGTTTTACCTGAGCCATGGAGTGAGGGGTACTACCCCAATATGCAATCCGTCAAACAACATTGGTGGCCAAGTGAAACCTCTAAACTGTTAGGAAGCCGCACATACCTGGGGTCCATATCTATTTTCAGCTGAACTGTTGTCAATCACTACTGCGCCGTTTCAGATCCAGCCGTTTAGATCCATTCTAAAAGTCGTTCCAGATCCAGCTGTTTTCAATCCATTCGGTGTCGTTTTAGATCCCTCTGTTTCCGCTCACTTTCGGGCCATTGCAGATGTATCTGTTTCAGATCCCTTCCAAGATGTATATGTTTCAGATCCATATCTCCCTTGTTTTCACTCTGTTTCCCTTGAAATTTTTGGGGAACCCTTGTCATCCCATTCTGCATATTTCATTCCCAAGGACCCTATCCCCAATTCCACTTCCTAAAGCCCGAAATCCCACATTTGTCTATTTTTAGGGTTTGCCCTAACTTCCTCAGATTTCACCCAATCACCTTCAAATTTTACCACAGAGTTCCTTTCCGAATTCTGCTTCTTTGTCCCCCTCTGCCAAATTTTCCCATTCTTTCACTCCACTTCTGAAATCCTCATTTTTTGCTTCCCTGTCTATTCGACAGTGTCCAAAACCTAGTCAAACCCCAATTACCCTTCAGATTTTTTCCCAAATCCAAATCTTCCTTTACTAAATAAGATTTTGTTTGTGTTTTTCTATCCATTTCCCCCCAAAAAAAAAAAAAAAACTCTTGGTTGTGGTTGTCACCCGCATAGGAGCAAACACCATGGAGGAAGCAGTTGCAGCCATCCAAACCAAACTCCAAGATCTGGATGAAAAATTTCTCAGCCTCCATCTTCAGCATTCAGCCATGAATAATAACCGACAGCCATAATCTTTTGCAGCCACCGAGTTCTCTTCTTCCAGCAATTTTCATGGGCCGAAGCTTGATTTTCCTCGCTTCAATGGTACTGATCCGACTGGATGGATATATCGAGCAGAACAATATTTCAATCTGCATAATACTTTTGATGTCCAGAAAGTTCCACTTGCATCCTTTCATTTGGAACAAGAAGTCCTTCAATGGTATCGTTGGTACATCAAAGCTCATCCCGAACCAAACTGGACAAATTTTTGCCAACTCCTTTTGCCACGATTTGGTCCTAGTGCTTTTGATGACTTCACAGGAGCACTCACTAAACTTCACCAAATTGGCAGAGTGAGAGAGTATCAGACAGAATTTGAGAAATTGGCCAATCACACAGAAGGATTGTCTGATGAATTCTACAGGAATTGTTTTATCAGTGGTCTCAAGGATGAAATCCGCTCATAGGTCAAAATGTTCTGTCCCAACACAATGACGGAAGTCCTAGGGTTGGCTAAGTTGGCAGAGGACAAGATCGCAGCTCAACAACGCTCCAAACCCACCTTTGTTCCCTTCAGAAATATGGGTTCCCAATGTCCTCCCATCACGCCTGCTCCTCAACCAACTCCTATCAAGCATTTTTCTAAAACAGAGATGCAGGCACGCCGAGAAAAAGGGGTTTGTTATAATTGTGACGATAAATTCACTCGAGGACATAGATGTGTTCAACAAAAGCTCTATCTCTTGGATGTGGATTCTCTACCTGCCTCAGAACTTGATGAAGAAGCTCCAGATACAGTAGATGATCAGGTTGACATTCAACACCCGCCTGTTGACACCCCATCTCAGGACGACCCACCCGAGATATCTCTCCATGCTGTAACCGACGTCACCACCCCACAAACAATGCGAGTCAGGGGATACTTTAAGAAGCTCCCTCTTACCATACTCATTGATTCTGGTAGCACTCATAACTTCATTGACCCTCGGATTTCCAAACAGGCTGATTGTTTTGTCCATCCTTGTTCCAACTTTGAAGTCATGGTTGCCAATGGGGGCACCTTACCTTGCAAGGGGAAGTGTCATAATGTGCATATCTCTATGGAAGATTATAACCTGCGCTCTGACATGTTTGCCTTGTCCTTAGGTGGATGTGATGTAGTTTTGGGTGTTCAATGGTTACGCACACTTGGCCCCCTCTTATGGGATTTTGATGAACTTTGGATGCAGTTTTCAGTCAATGGGACACAACACAAATTTATGGGCTTACAACCAGGGTCTCTCTGCATCATCAGTTCACATCACTTGGAAAAGATCCTTAAGAAGAATTCACATGGTGTCATTGCTCAGCTCCATTCCCTTCAAATGCACCCACCAACGGTCTCCACTACTTCCTTGGATAGATATGCAGGTGTCTTTGTTGCATCAGTGGGCTTGCCACCTTCACGAGACCTTTCCGGTAATCATTTTGCCGCATCTACATCTCAGCAGGACATGATGGCTATTTTGCATGCAATATAGAAGTGGCTGCCATCCCTATTGGGGAATTATTTCTGCATCAAGACTGATCTCCAAAGTCTGGAAACTTTCCTGGAACAACGGGTCTCCTCCCCAGCACACCTGAAATGGGTTCTCCAACTCATGGGTTATGACTATGCGACCACTTACCAGAAGGGTAAGGACAATATGGTGGCAGATGCTCCTTCTCGCACATTTGATGACCCAGATTCTCTTACATCTATTTCTCTGCTTGTTCCAAATTGGTTGCCATTTGTTCAATGGGGCTATCTCTTCTATGAACTCCATGCTTCTTCATCAGCAAGGCACTTTGGGTTCCTCAAAACGTATGACCAAGAACAATGTAACTTCTTTTGGCAGGGATTGAAAATGACAATTCAACGGATGGTGGTTGATTGTGATACTTTCCAGGCCAACAAGGGTGAAACGACCCTCCTTTCGGGACTGCTCGAACCCTTGCCCATCCCTACACAGATTTGGACAACTATTTCTATGGATTTCCTGGAAGCACTCTAGTGGTATAGTACCACATCTAAAAGGACACCATATGAAGCAATCTATGGACAGGCACTGCCAGTTCTTCTTCCATACACCTTCAACAACTCCCCAATTCAGGCAATTGACTCAATTCTTTGAAACCGCGATCAGCTTCTTCTCATTCTACGGGAAAATATTCACATGGCAAGAATTCGACTGAAACAACAAGCTGATCAGCACTGTTCTGCGTGCACTTTTCACGTCGTTGATATGGTTCTTCTTCATCTACAGCCTTCCATGCAATCCTCCCTAAAACTCAAAAGGTGCCAATGGCCCAGAATGCAACCCGAGGATGCTATAGGGGACCCACTCCTTCAGATTCTGCATCAATTTCCACATCTAAAGCTTTGAGGACAAAGCTTTTTCTAAGGGAGAGGGGATGTTAGGAACCCATGTCTTTACTTTGTTAGTATATTGTTGTTGGACACATATGCTTTGTAAGTCATCCCGTAGTATTTGTTGATCCATAGTTTGTGTTATTGTTGTTGGCGCATATGCTTTGTAAGTCGCCCATAGTTTTGTTGATCCATAGTTTGTATTGGCCCATGGTTTTGACCTGTAATAATTGTTGATCTATATTTTGTATTGGCCCATGGTTTGTATTGACACATGGTATTGGCCCATGGTTTGTATTGACACATGGTATTGACCCTTGGTATTGGCACCTAGACTTAGTATATAAGTGTGTGTTGAGGCCTATGAAGGCACCGTGAAGTTAATTGTATTGAGCTTGCTCAAAGGAGGTTGCCCCCTCGAAGTGGCCTGTGATCAATATAAAATTGATTCTGAGTTCTATAATTTATGATATCTCGTGTATTTGCATTAATTAATTATTGTAGGTTCATCACATACCACTAGCATGTCACACCCTTCTACTAGTTTGCCATTCTTGGCTAGTCTCAACCTTCCTAACCTGGCCAAATTAACCAACGATCCTACGTGGCCTCACATTCCCACAAAGCTCCCATCAGACATACCTAAGTTTGAGGGTAAGGCGGGTGAAGACCCCCAAAATCACATTATGTCCTTCATTCTATGGTGTTGCTCTAACTCCATAGTGGACGACTCTCTCTGAATCCGTCTGTTACAACGAACTCTCACTGGCTCTACAGCCAAGTGGTACATCGAGCAGCCTCATGGGACCCATTCCACCTTTACTTCCCTTGCCTCAACCTTCCTGTCGCTCTTTCAGTTACCTGTCTGCTATGACACGGGAGTTGAGATCCTATTGTCTTGTAGACAAACTATGGCCACCCACATCACTGATCACATTCATGAGTGGCGTCGACGCCAAAGCCTGTGCAAAATCAAGTTAGATGACTGTATCTTCCTATATTGGTTTCTCAAATCTCTCCTTCCCGTCATTGCTAAGAATGTGGCATCCGAACGACCCCAGTCTGAAAAAGAAGCCATCTTAAAAGCCCAGTAGTTTGACCTCATCTACACCCAGTCTGGTTACCTATATACCATTATACTCGACGCTCCTCGTGGCAATTCCTCTCGAAACGACATGACGGGGGCATCCCATGTCGCCGATGGCATCATTGGCCATGTTGCATCGCATAACCATCCCTTTTCCATTGCACGTCCTAGTACTGGCCCCGACCTTTCGTGGGCTACACCCCACTCTGGAGCAACCAATTCGTATGCTCCCACGGCACATAACCGCCACTCCCATGGACCCTCATGTCCACCTTAGTGTTTCAGCCACCCACCCCCCACTTACATCCCCTTGGTTACACCTCACACATATTACCACCAACAGTTCACGCACACTCCTGCACCTTCCCAAGCCCCACCCGCTTATTATCCACCATAGGCAGCACCTACGACAGTCAACCACCAGTCACACAGACGTATCAAAAACCCCCACATGGTCCCGCACCTGCACCACCTCCAGCCCCACCCGCTTATTATCCACTGCAGCCTGCTCCCACACCTGCACAACCCCAAAAACCACCTACTACCCAAGGGCAAGTGTATGCACAGCAAAATCCACAGCAGAACCAAAGTATGCAATGTAACCAACAAGGGTAGCAAAATCGTGGAAAAGGACATAACCACGGAAACAACCCTCCTCCAAACCAAGGCATCCAGCCACCTAATCCCCCAAACAATAATAACGTTGCACCCACCAACCAAAACCCCGACATGCAGCCAAAGCAAGCTAAAAACCCCAACTTACGAACAAACCATCCTTGTTCCATCTACGGGGTCTACAGCCATTACACACACGCTTTCCCACATTTGGAACGGGCACGACAACTTTGGACCGATGATGCCCACCACCAAGGGAACGTAGCCCCACCGGTGCCACCTAACCCCCCCCACCTCAAACTCAACCCTTGGTACTGTAGAATCCTTTACCAACCCAAGGAGTGGCGAACACTCAACCGTTGGCTCCCCCTCAAGGAACCGCGCCACCCCAACAATAAGTCACTTATGCTGCTCCTGCTCACCCCACTTTAGACTCAGGTCCCCATCACTTGTTAATGATGTCATCCATTGATGGCTCCACCCCTAAAGCCCCTCCCCCTGACAAAACCACCAAGTCTCTTCCCACTGATCAGCCATTGTGCATACCTCCTGCCCCATTAGATGGATCCCCAAAAGCCCCTCATTTCCCACTTTGTCGCATCAACAATAACCCCAATGCTCGCGCTACGTCTAATTACAACATTATGGACGACTTAGCCCAGTCTCCCACGGCCATGTCTGCATTAGAGGTCTTAGAAAACTATCCTACATAGTGCAATACGCTACTATCCACCATTAGTGCTATCAATCTGATTGACTCACAAATGATGGCCTTTGATTTGGAACAATCTGAACCACACCTGCCTCCCACATTAGCATTCCAAGTTTCTGTTTCCATTCAGAATCTTGTAATCCATCGGTGCATCATCGATGAGGGTGCCTCCACATGCGTTATGTCCACATTCGTTTGGTAGAAATTAGGATCCCCTACTCTCCAGCCATCCGCTACTGCGTTGCAAGCCTACAACGGTCGTTCGGCTCAACCCCAAGGTCTCTTAGCTAATGTCCCCATCCAGTTGGTTAGTAAAATAGTGCTTATTGAAATAGAGTTCATCAACGCCCAACTTGATTATAACCTCTTACTTGGCCGTAGTTACATGTATGCCATGGGGGTGGTTGCTTCATCCGTTTTCCATATCATGATGTTCCCCCATGAAGGACGAGTAGTTAAGATCAATCAACTCACCTATTACGATCCCGATGCCCCAGCTGCACCCAAAAATGTTCTCCCCATGGTTGAACAACATGTTCATGGTGCATCTACCTTGTTGATTTCCTCCATTGGACCTGGAATCTACTCAGATACGTCGATGACTTCCACATTCCAATCCATTCCACCTCCGTCACAGGCGACAGAAATATCTGCCTTGTGTACCCTATCCCACAATACACAAACACCCAACTATCAACCGCCCTTGCTACCCCAACCACCGTCGGTACCTAGTCATGTTGGCACTACACCCATCCACACAATCCCCTTCCTATTCCCCCCTTCGGGAGTATTAAGCGCCCCAGTTATTGCCACACTCAACCTCCCGAGGTTATCTTTAAGACTACCTCTGTGGTATCCCACACCTCTCGTTTCCCCTCCAACACCAAATGTCATCTTACAACCAATACAACCCATTACCACTATTAGTCGACCACCTCCTTGTGTCACCACTCCTTCCTCATCCACCAATCCACCCCCTCTTACAAAACACACTGGGGGCAGAGGCCCACAACCTTACACCACTCTGCCCACGCCCAAAACAGTTAAGAATCGTCCACCATTTTGAGCTCCTCCCAAATGCTTTTTGTGTGATGAATTAGGCCATGCTACCCATCAATGTCCACAATTACCCGCACTACAGGAGCACATGCAAATGCTTGATGATGACCCCAACATCCCGGTTGTCCAACTCGACCTTACCCCTAAGCCTCAAGATAAATCACTGCGTACCAATCACCCTTGTGCAATATGCGGTATTTACTGCCATTACTCACATCACTGCCCTAATCTTTTGGATTACAGAGCCGCCCTCTATGAAATGAATAACATGAACCTCGAGACATCTCCTCTCACCATTGAAGAAATCCACCCCCCAGAATCTCCACCAACATGAGAAATCAATACCATTTATATGATCTCTACTACTAGTGTTCCCTCGTCAACCAATTTGACGACAAAAATTTTCCGCAATGATGAGGAAATTCTCGAGGCTCTCACCGCACCTGATTACCCTTGGGATGATATGCACCATCGCTCATGTTTCCTTCCGGAGGAGTCCTCCCCCACCACAGCCACCCAATTCTCTGTTGAGTCCAAATATTTCCTCCCAACCAAGGTCGATTGGTTTAAAGAGCCCATTCCCGCTCCCGATGCCTTCAAGGACGGTAACATGACCAACATCACACTTACAGAACTTAGCTGATTTGTAACCATATTAAACTCATTTAAATGATCAGTAACAGATCCACCTTCAAACATATTCATATTAAATAAATGCTTTATTAGAAATACCTTGTTGGAGGCCGAGGGTTTTTCATACAGGTTACCCAATGCACTCATCAAACCCTCCGTTATCATTTCTTTTGAGATATTGAAAGCCACCGACGAAGCCAGGCTTAGCCATATTGTTCCCAGAGCATTTCTGTCAAGAACCTCCCATTCTTCATCCTTCATAGCCGCCAGTTGCTTTGCTTTTCCTCCCAAAGGCAGGAATAGATCCTTCTAATACAAATAGTCCTCCATTTTCATTTTCCATAACTGGAAGTTTTGGCCATTAAACTTCTCGACCTTAAACTTTTCTTCTTCTGCCATTTCTCCCACTCGAACCAAAAACCCTAGCTTCCTACGGGTTTATCTGCCAAATAGACCTTTGGCTCTGATACCAATTGTTAGAAAAACAGGATCGTAGAGCAATAACAATAAATAGAAATGTAAATATAATCACACATACACATTACAAGAGAGACACAGATATATCGTGGTTCACC
This sequence comes from Larix kaempferi, assembly GCA_027924585.1. Taxonomy (NCBI): domain Eukaryota; kingdom Viridiplantae; phylum Streptophyta; class Pinopsida; order Pinales; family Pinaceae; genus Larix; species Larix kaempferi. Next base: position 1,589,884 of record BSBM01001023.1, read on the forward strand.
TAACTTGGGCTACGTCCACGCTGAATTTGCCAGTCCTTATTATTATTACCATCCAGCAAGGTGAAGGGATACAACCTGCACACACCCGCTGCACTTCCTCTTCACTGTCTCACAGTCTCTCTCCTGATCTTAGAGATCTTTACAATGCATAAAACCTAATACATCAACCCTAGCCATGTTACAATGTCTTTCTTTTATAGGGAAAATACAATGGGAAAAATACCACGGGATACCCAAAACCATGGGCTACAAAATAGCTAGCGAAAACAGCCCCAAACATTTTTCTCGGGGGCGTTGCCCCCGAATGCCCATTCGTGGGGGCTCCGCCCATGCACCCCCGTGACTTGGGGGCATTGCCCGAACCCCTAAAAATGCAGAATGGGTGTACAGTCCTCCGAGGTGCACGGCTAAGACAATATCATCTATGAGACTGGAAGCTCTTGCTCCACAACCAACAGCACACTCCAAGAAACAATCCGACCACCTTAACGACCTCTAGAAAGTTTTTCTGTGTTGTCGCAAGTATCAGATCCGCTTGACCACACTCAAGTGTGTCTTTTTCATTTTGGTAGGCTGGTTGTTAGGTTTCATTGTTTCCCACAAAGGAATCGCAGTCGACCCCCTAAAATTCCAAGCCATATTAGACCTTCCATCACCACATATGCTCCGGCAAATACATAGCTTATAGGGGAAATCTAATTTCCTCCGCTGCTTCATTCCTGATTATGCCACCACCGCTCATGGTTTCTTACAATTGCTTCGTACCCACATACCCTTTGTTTGAGATGACTAGGCGCAAGCTGCTTTCGAATCCCTTAAAAAAGCTCTCACACAGGGCCCATTGATCTCCCCTCCAGATTTCTCTAAGGACTTCATCCTTTACGTTTTGGCATCCGATTATGCCGTGTCAAGGGTCCTTCTTCAAGAAGACTCTGCTCGCCAAGAGCATGTCATTTATTATGTAAGCCAAACCTTGTCTAGACCACCACTACGTTACCCGTATGAGGAAAGGCTAGCCCTTGCCGTCGTCTTTTCCATACATAAATTGCGACATTACATTATCCTAAGTCATACTACAGTTGTCTCCGAATCCAACCCCATGGTATACCTCTTGAATTGTCTCCTTCTACAAGGCCGCGTCGCTAAATGGGTAATTATCCTACAAGAGTATAACCTAAATTTCACAACCCCTAAGAGTATGACCAATTATTTCGTTATTTTTCCACTATTCATCATCCCACAAGGAGGCACCACGAGTGTTCCCCCCCCAACCCTCATTCTTGGTTCTCATCGATGTCCTTTGACTGAACACTCCCTCCTTGCTTAGCCATTCCTTTTGTTCGGTATAATTTTTTCCATTTTTCAGGCCGGACAAGTCCTTTACGAAAAAGGCACTTAGGGAGTTTCTGTTAAGCTCTTTTTTTACTCCTAAAATAATGAAAAGATTGTCGAGCAATCTTGCTTCCTTTCATGCTTGTTAAAGTACCTGAAAGGGTGTCTATCTGGTATAAGTTTAACCATTTTCCGAACCTGGTAGACTAATTACGAAAAAGGAATACTCTAGTCACATCGGCTAGAAGAGTTCTTCATTGCATCCTTTTATGCTTTTTCGGGCCTTGGAGACTAACACATGAAAAAGAACCCCCCCTGGAGTCTTCTTATTGCTTTCAGACTCTCTAAAATTGAAAGCAACCACGAGCATGCACTGTCTTGGGCTCGTACAAATCCACATGATGGTACCATTCCATTATTTCAGAGTCTTCTTATCGCTTTCAGACTCCTTAAAATCGAAAGCAGTCACGAGCATGAACTGTCCTGGGCTCGTATAAATCCATATGACAATACCATTTTGAGCACACTTCTATCCCTTTTTCTAGCTCTGTAAACCATGAAGAAGGCCCCACCGGTGTCTCTCGGTGCTATGGTCAATCATCTCGGCAGCAACCCCAATAAGGTCGCCTTTGTTCAGAGTATTCTGCGATATACCACCCTCAGAGTCTCCTGCCATCCTACACCAACTTGAGTATCCCTCATTACAGTCACAATCCCTGGTCCCTTAAAGCTATGACCCCTTCCCCCAAGTCAGTTTCATATGTTTCCTGATCATCCCCACCATCATACTCTGAACAAAGGAAGTTTGAGTCCCCCCACCCAATGACCCATGTTTCCTACCCTCATAGTATATCAGTTACACATGTAGTCCTATCACCTCTTGCTTATCCACCTAGTGCTCCTATAAAGGAAACATCATTGCCTTGCTAGTTGCAGGTCTCCCTCTGTCGACGACAGCCCATCTATTCCAGAGGATAGCCTCAGAGGTCCCTGCACCTTGGACTCATCACCATCTGTAGTGAGTTCCTACGGACCATTTTGAGTGGAGTCCTTAGTGTCTCTCCGAATGGTTGTTTCTCACGTGCTTGACTTCAACACCTTGATCGCACCGTTGAGATTCGTGTAGGGTATACATCCCTTCAGTTATTGGTCGAATACCCCGAACTTCCCCCGACTCTAGCACATTGGTGAGTCACTTTGGAACACCCAATTATATGTTCTTGTGGATATCCGGGTTGCGTTGGCGATAGTATTCAGAAGCCATCCACTCGTATGCTTCCTTAAGTACCCAGTTCAACTACAGTCCATTGTACCATTAAGGTTATGACTCTCCGTCATTGTCTCCACCCCATTATTGGATATCTTCAGATCCAACAGCTCATCAGTTCCTCTGGTACCACACTCAGCAACACTATATCCGTTCTTCAGCTTCGATATGGTCTGACCACGAGTATGTCCCAAATTTGTGTCCCCTCTGGACCCTTATGATGTACACAACAGTTTTTCATGTATTGTTCAGATCCCCCTTTTGGGATTCATTGTTATTTATATATTTTGATACGAGCATGGGTATGCCCGCCTCGTCCATATATTGAGATTATTTCTCATTCATTATTGAGGTCATGTATTTTCAGTTTTTGCAATTTGTATGGGACCGTTGTTCTGGTCTCTAATCCGTTTCTTCTCTTCTCCACACCCCAGGACAACCATAAAAGACCTAGGATGTCTATTGGCCATACGATGAGCTCCTGCCCTCACACATCAGGGGGCAATCTGTTATCACCCTAAAAATGCTCACCACCTCATCTCCCTCACTACATGACTCATTTGTCTATTTTTCCCACCATCTTTGCCACCAAAACCTCAAAAAACCATTAATTGGTCACCAAAAGACCAAAAAACCCTTTTTCCCCCTCCAAATAATTAAATTTCCTCAAAAGATATCAAAAACCCTCTAAAAAGGCCCTAAATTCCCAAAAATCAAGTAAAAGGGAATAAAAAATATAAAAAAGAAGAAAAAATAGGGGAAAAGGAAGCAAAAACCCTAAAACAACTTACCTAAACCATATGGTGCCAAAAACCATGGGTCAGCACTCCACCACTAAAAAACCTATAAATAGGTGATGGAGGCTCCTCATTTCACATCCACAATCTATCCTATCCTCACGCTGCCAAAATCACTCGTGAAACCTAAGCTCACCATTTGAGCTAGTTTTCTCATTTGAGTGCCCCCCTTTTGGCCCACAATCCAAGCACCTTGGAGAAGGAGAAGGAACCCATTAGAGCACGGAAGCATCCCTCCTGGACTACTGCAAGAGCTCCACCAACCTCCACATCTAAGGTAAATGTAACTTTCGTCATATCATAATACAAAAGAAAATTTTCCATTATATTATCATTGTCTTTTTATTTATGTTGATGCATAGGTTAGCTTAGATTTTGTACTATTTTACTGTTAAAATTTTTTGTTTATTGAACTACTACTAAGTAGACCATTCTCCTTAGTAGGTGCTCATTTGCACAAGCTAGGGTGAAAACCCTAGCTACAGTTGTGCTGGAAGGTATAAAGCTAGTTTTCTTGTAAACAACCCATCAGAGATAATCATCTCTCCATCCCTACATCCTATAAATGCATTACCAGTGGCTAACCAAGGTCTTCCCAGAATAATGGGGTGGCCTTCGGAAGGGTCCTTTGATTCTATGACCATTAATTCCACAAGATATTCCCATGAAGCCATTGATATAATGATGTCATCTAAGATCCCAGCAGGTTGCACCATATTGCGATCTGCTAATTCTAGCATTGTTGGGGTAGGGCGGAGGAACTGTCCTAAAGGGAGAATTTCTAAAACTGTGGCAGTCATCAGGTTAATAGCAACTCCTAGATCAATAAGTGTGTTTCCTATGGCAGTGTTATTGATGATAACAGTCACCACAGGATTTCTTGGATTTGTATACTTTGGAATTCTAGGTTGCTTTGCTATGTAATCTGACATTTCACCTATGACATGAATCGTCGGAGGGTCTTTTTGTTTTTTACCTGGTATTTTAATACAGAGTTCCTTTATCACTTTACTATAGATTGGTATATCTTTAATGGCTTGTAACAAAGAGATCTTGATACAAAAAAAATGCTCCGGATATGGGGGTGCTTTTTCTCTTGGAATTACTTCTTCATGAGGATGGTTGTGTGTTGAAGCTTGGGGAATAACCACATATTCAAGAATGGCATCATTCAAAATTTCATTAGGTATGTCTTCTTCTTCATTCTCTTCTCGGATAACAACTGATGTTTTGGGATGATCTTGCAAAAATCTTCGAGACCGCAGTTGGATCTCATGCACTGGTGCGGTCTAAATGGCATATGATGGAAGAGGTAGCAACCCAATGCTTGTTAAATTTTCAGAATTTACTTCAATCTGATCTAGGATCTTAACTAAGAGAACAACATGTACAGCATATCAATCATGGACACAATAATGCAAGCACACAAGAGACACGGAGTTTACTTGGGGAAAACCATAAAGGTGAAAAACCCCAATAACTTCCTCAGAGATAGATAGAGCAATGATACAACCAGAATACAAGAGATAGTCTTATCCTAGCAGCAGAGCCTCCTCCTCACAAGTGCGCCACTTTCTGAATGAGAGAAGTGTGAGAATGAATGATCAAATAGAGATCTCCCGATCTCTATTTATACTTGTCCTGTCCTGCCCAATAAACTAATGGGGCCTACATGTCTAGCTTAACCCATGGTTAACTTAATCCGAGTCGACCCCACACTTGGTGGTCTAATAACCCTTTGACCCACATGGCCAACCCCCAATAGGGTGGTCTAATAACTCTTCGACCCACATGACTTATACAGGGCCGACCCCAACAAGGTGGTCTAATAACCCATCAAGTATAAGTTACGACACTTACAATATAAATGACGACACTTCCGTATGGAGGAATAATAACATCTCTATAGGAATACAAACACTTCCGTATAGAGGAATAATACCATCTCTATAGGAGTACAAAATACATATATGAAATACATGGGTGAAATACATTCCAAAGTTACATATACATCAACACTCCCTCTTAACTAGGAAGGTATTTCTCAACACAGATCTGCTAGCACAAGTCTTCTTCTCTGGATCATCATCAGCGAATCATCATCCTCGAATCATCATCATCATCACTACTGCTGCTATCTCAATCAATCTCTGAATCTACTCATCATAGGAAGTTCTACAGAGCCAGTCCTTTTTCATACTGGATGTAGGCCCACCACCTGTAGGTCTTCATCATCACTGGCCATACTGTGGAATCCTCAGGACTAATTAAGTGAGTCAACAAAACCTCGAAAGAGCATCCTAGGACTAATTACGAGCACACAGCTCAACCTATCGGATCTCCCAGGATCTTTTACATGTTACTACACAACCTATCCACAGCCACAGAGTATCATGAAGCACAACCCAGATGCACACACACATCACTTACACTCAACGACATGGGAGGACCAACCTACCACCATCCGTGAAGGTCTCATAGCACTTACATCAACGACCATGGGAGAACACATCTGCCACCATGTCGGAAAGGCCCTGCACTTACATCAACACACATGGGAGAACACATCTAGCACCATGTCGGAAAGGCTCTGCACTTACATCAATGCACATGGGAGAACGCATCTACCACCATGTCGGAAAGGCTTTGCACTTACATCAATGCACATGGGAGAACGCATCTACCACCATGTCGGAAAGGCTCTGCACTTACATCAACGCACATGGGAGAACGCATCTACCACCATGTCAAAAAGGCACTGTGCATCTGTGTCTTCGGAACTCATCACACATAATCCAAATGATTATATATTGTATCCACTTGATACATATGATCATCCTGATCATCATCACTGTACCGTCCTGGTACATATCATCTGGAGCAACATCCTGAAGCTCGTCGTCATGATCATCCTGATCATACAATGCATCTACCTAATGCATACCAAGTATCTACCTGATACATATCATCATACATGATCCACCTGATACAAATAAAAATACATGATACATATCACCATACATGATCCACCTGATCATACACAGATATGTATCCACCTGATACATATACAGATACATGGTCCAAGCATCCAACATGATGGATATACAAAAATACATACAAATGATCCAACTGATCATATCCAGCATCCAACATGATGCGTACATACATATACATATAAATGATCCAAATGATCATATCCAGCATCCAACATGATGCGTACATACATATATAAATGATCCAACTAATCATACAAAGCATAAACCAGAACATCATCCTAATGCTCATCATCCAGCGCTTACATCCACAGCCATGTGAAGGATCCTCCTTCCAACATGCTTGGAATGGCTTCAGCAAATGTGTCCATCACTTCTTCCTCGAACTGTCCTCGATTTGAAGAAGACCCAGCCTCTCCCTGAAGTACTCGAACTTCACCCTGGCTAGTGGCTTCATCAGCACATCTGCAATCTGCTCGTCCGTCGCAACATACAGGAGCTTCACATCTCCTCTCTGCACCATATCTCTGATATAGTGATATTTGATCTCTATGTGTTTCAACCTGTCATGAAACACTGGGTTCTCAGACAGCTTCACACAACTCTGGTTATCGCAAAAGATACCAGTAGCACCCAATGGGAGATCAAATAACTCAGACAGTAGCTTCCGTAGCCATACTGCCTCACAACTAGTTGAACATGCTACAACATACTCTGCCTCAGCTGTACTTAGTGCTACGCAGGACTGCTTCCTGCTAAACCAAGAGATCACACCTGATCCCATACTGAAGCAGCACCCAGAGGTGCTCTTCCTATCTGCAGCACTGCCTGCCCAATCTGAATCAACATAACCCTCTAGGTTAAACTTTTGATTCGCATCATACTTGAGCCCATAATCAACTATACCCTTCAGGTACCTCAGAATATGCTTTACAACAACCAGGTGAACACTCCTCGGATCTGTCAGGAACTGGCTCAATGTGTTCACCACAAAGCAAATATCTGGTCTCGTGTTCGTCAGGTACATCAAGGACCCAATCATCTGACGATACATAGTGATATCAACCGGCTCAGATGAACCATCACACAAAAGCTTCAGGTTTGATGCCATAGGTGTGGCCATAGCCTTGCAATCCATCATCCCGAACCTCTTCAAAATCTCTACTGCATACTTCCCTTGTCCAAGGAAGATTCCATCTGCACTCTACCACACCTCCATGCCAAAAACAAATAGTGCATCATCCCCAAGTTGTTCAACTCAAACTCGGCAGCAAGCTTCCGCTGCATGTCGGCAATCAATCTATCCTCACCTGTTACAAACAGGTCATCCACATACAAAAGTAGTATCACTGGATTGCCTTCTTGAACCTTGTAGTAAAGGTTGGAATCCCCTTTACTCTTGGTAAAGTCCAAACTAGATAAAAAGCTGTCTACCATACCAATTTCTGCACATATATGACTCCTTGTCATGTGTCTCTGAACCAAGTGGCTTCTCCACATACACTTCTTCTTTACTACACCATTCAAGAAGGCTATCTTGAAATCCATCTAGTGTATCTTCCACTTCATCACTGCAGCCAGAGCAAGTACGGATCTAATGGAAGTGTATCTTGCTACAGGAGCAAAAGTCTCTATGCTACTACCTACACCATGCTTGATTTTGTAGATCCTCTTGGAAGTCACTATAGACTACCCTTTGGGACTGCATCCCAAATGTCTTCCTGATCGACTGATACTCCTCGATCATGGCATTCTTCCCAGATCCTGGGAACTTCAATATCTTCAATATTTTCAACATATAACTTTGTTGTTGAACAAATGTTGTAGTCCTTCTTTTATAGGTGATGGTATATGATCTTTCCTACACAACAAGTTAAATTTCATGATTAGAAAACAAATCATAGTTTTCAGAACAAATTCTTACACATAAAGAAATATGTCATACAGTCATGCAATTATCTTTAGCTAATGCTTCAATACAACATTTATCCATATCTCATAACTTTCTAGATGCCTTCCAATCTCTACCATAACATTGTTAAGAGTGTGCACAACTCCTAACATGTCAGCAAAGAGGTTTCATTCTAGATAAGTAGCAATGGAATGTTGTATAGTGCCATAGGTCACTTACCCATCAAATGCATATTAGTAGTAAGCTGTTCATTAATGCAATCATTCTAATATGCATAATACACATCCTAAATCTAGGAACACAAGCATATACATCATTGAACAATATTATTTAAACAAAAAAATATGCAAGAAATGACAATTAAAATACTTATCTTTGTTTGTTTGTTGGGTGGACTCCCTCTAAGTCTTTGCTTCCTTGCAGGAGCTAATTTGAAGTAGCTTCTTCTACACCTTTCTGTTGTGGAATGTAGAGAGATGGTCAACTCCCTCTGAATATCTGCATCCTTGCAGAAACCACTGGAGTGTGCTCCTTCTTGATTTTTGCTTCCTGGATTACCTGTCCTTGAACTTATATCCATCCTTAACCACTATGCATGCTTATTAGTATCATCATTGTGTTATCCTTGATGTCTCAAACATAATCACATATTTATTAGTATAATCTTAATACTATCAAAACACAATAATCTTAAACATGTATAGTAATGATCATTCACAGATAATAAACATTAGTATTCAAGGTTTCAGGGAATTCTTCTTTTACTCGTGCATATTCTTATTTGATCATAGGACTGCTCTGATTAGTTAAATCATCAATATGCATAAACCCGTGATCACTCAAACCTATACCTTCATGATTCTTCTGGTTAGTCATATCATCAATTATGGTAAGAAACATAATATGTATACAACTATGACTATTCAAACCTATGACTTCATGAATAATCATTATCAACAACACAACAGTATAAGATCCTAACACAAGGTAGGATTCTAGCTTGATATAGGAAAAACATACATGGATTAGCATGCTAGCTAGTTATGTCTAACATACCCACATAATGTCTTCTGGTTCTCTTCAATGACTTGTGCTAGTAACCTGCATGTCTCATAAGTTAACCATTGTAGAACCAAGTTATACATACCTCGAAAGTAGATCTTCTATGTGATCCATGACAATGGATGAATCTTTGTCTTCATGTCACCATGAGCATATGTTCTTGAAGTAGAACATGATTTGACTTTCTTGGTGTACCTTTTCTGTTAGTAGACAACATAAACCTCATACAACACCATAATGCATTAATACAATCATAAATGTCAACACCCTAATCAATGAATATCTTCTATTAAGGTGATACGACAAGTCTAGTAATTAATCAAGATTGTACTGTAATGATATGAAGACAAACATATCATAAACATAACCATGAACAGAATTCAAAACATACCTGTAATCCATACCTGTCAAGATTGCTTGTAATCTTCTTATGGAAGGCCTTCACCTCATCTCCCTCTGAAACAGGAACTTCTTCACTTATGCAGGTGACCAATCCATCTTCTTCTAGGATTAACCCAATCCACTTGATTTGCAAGAACTGGATCTAGAGCTGGATTAGGGTTTGTCAGAGAAACCCCAAAAATTCAAACTTCCAAAAGGATAGAAATATGTGCCTTGATGATCTTATCAAGCTGGTATGTTTAGAATTTGAAAACTGCAAAGTTTCACTCCTCAATTTTGCCTTTGAAACTTTCGGATTCACTGGACGTGACCCTGAACTGGGGTTTGAAGAAGCCCACTCTTCTGCCCAATCAAAAGGTTTGATCCAAAGCTCTAAGCTTCTATTTTTATGAGGAGCTTCCAGCCGTGGTCACAGATTTCAAAAATTCCCATTTTTGCAGAAGCCCTAATTTTCCACTTTTCTAATCAAAGTTCCGAACTAGGGTCTGATCAAGCCCGGCCTTCTGCCCAACCAAAAATTCTGATCTTGGTCTCTGATTGTTTCTAGTGTAACTTCGAACTTTTCGATCCACGGGGTCTGAAAACTTTTCTTGAGATAGCCCGACCTGTCATCTTTCCATCTCGAAAGATCTGACCTCAATTGGATTCTCTGAGAGAGAGTTATGCCAAGTGTCGCAACGTGACCTGTTTATGGGATAAAACAGGAGAGCGAACTTGTACGGCATGCCACGTGTCATTGGTTCAACTTCGTCCTCTGAAAACTTTTCTTGAGATAGTACAGTCTATGTACTACGTATCACTTTTTACTAAATTTCATTTGGAGCTTCCTAGCCCAAGTTATGACCATTTTTCCAAGGTCACCTATTTTTGACTCAGATCTAGAAGAGGCAGAAACCCTATATTGTACAGATCATAAATCACAAAGTACAACGAATTAGAGGTTTTCCTTTGGACACAATGTACATGGGGATCTGATATTCGAACTGTAAAAGTTTCAGATCCAAAAACTTCTCCAAAATGGATTTATAACGAAAGTGCTACGATGACTGGTTTTTGTTATATCAAGCCCTAGCATCGTAAGTGCAACAAGTGTCATACATGCCATATCATGCCTTCTTTCAGGCTAGCTCTGATACCATGTTAAATTTTCAAAATTTACTTCAATCTGATCTAGGATCTTAACTGAGAGAACAACATGTACAACATATCAATCATGGACACAATAATGCAAGCACACAAGAGACACAAAGTTTACTTGGGGAAAACCATAAAGGTGAAAAACCCCAATAACTTCCTCAGAGATAGATAGAGCAATGATACAACCAAAATACAAGAGATAGTCTTCTCCTAGCAGCAGAGCCTCCTCCTCACAAGTGTGCCACTTTCGGAATGAGAGAAGTGTGAGAATGAATGATCAAATATAGATCTCCCGATCTCTATTTATACTTGTCCTGTCCTGCCCAATAAACTAATGGGGCCTACATGTCTAGCTTAACCCATGGTTAACTTAATCCGGGCCGACCCCACACTTGGTGGTTTAATAACCCTTTGACCCACATAGCCGACCCCCAATAGGGTGGTCTAATAACCCTTCGACCCACATGACTTATACAGGGCCGACCCCAACAAGGTGGTCTAATAACCCATCAAGTATAAGTTACGACACTTGCAATATAAATGACGACACTTCCGTATGGAGGAATAATAACATCTCTGTAGGAATACAAACACTTCTGTATAGAGGAGTAATACCATCTCTATAGGAGTACAAAATACATATATGAAATACATGGGTGAAATACATTCCGAAGTTACATATACATCAACAATGCTATTAAGAGCTTGATTTGGCTTGTTGTTAGGATTTGGTATCGGTTGTGCAGGTAATATTGTGGGCCTTGGAGGATTCATATTTTGGAAATGGTGAGGTTGATTTGTGATAGGGGGTAGTGAAGGAGGTACAAATCCAGGCAAGAGTTGATGGATATTAGGTGGGTAAGGATAGTTAGGCATAGGAGGAGGTGGTTGAGCATAAGCTTGTCCTCTCCATCTGTGTGGCCATTGTTGTTGTTGAGCATTCTGAGGAGGGTACTGCGGTGGCCAATTTTTTCAACTTGAAGTGTTCCATTGTTAAGGAGATTGATAAGGATGGTAATAGGGTGGAAATTGTGATGATGGATCATGATATGATGGTTGATCTCTAGGTTTCCAAGGCCTCCTAGATGTTTTACCAAAGTTTCCACTTTTATATACAGCTTGCAACCCATGGAACGATGGACAACTATCAGTTGGATGTTCTTCTGTACAAAGGTGACATACTGAAACATTATTCAATGGACATTCTCGTTGGGGATGTTTATTTCTACACCGAGGACAGAAAACACTCATTGTTGCACGCTCTTCATCCTGTCTCTTTTTAGCTTGTAATGCATCTAATTGAGAACCCATGGCTCCTAAGATATTTGTTTTGAAATTTTCCAATAGGTTTCCCAACTCTACCCTTGTAACTCCACCAGGACTGCATGTATTTCCCTTCAGGTTCCTAGTATAAGATTCTCGAAAGTGTCTTCCACTTTTCCCTCTGCTCCTAGAGTAATTCCTACATAGCTCACAAATCTGTGAGAAAGACTTAGGAGAGATGTCTCCTGCTGCCATGAGATTGAGTTTTTCTAAGAATTCTTCTGAGATTCCCTTAAGGAAGAGTGTTCTTACTGCATTTTCTCTAAGATCACTATATTTGGATTTATGTAACACATAGTTAAATCTTTCGAGATAGTCTTCTAGGCTCTCATCTTCAAGTTGTTGTATTTTGAAAATATCATTGCGAGAGTCTTAGGTTTACAATAATCTTGATATTTCCGTAGAAATGCATTCTTCATGTCCTCCCAAGTTCTAATACTAGATTCTCCTAACCCCATAAACCATCGAAAAGCAGAATCTTTTAATGTGGCAGGACAAAGTTTTATTTTTTGGCCATCTTGTAGGTAGTTATAGCTCCTAAACAAAATGTCAAATTCGAATAAGAATGTATCTGGATCCTCACTACTCTTCCCATAAAAGGTCGGTAGTGAGGAGGGAGGGATGTTTTTCATGGTTACATCTTGTGCAGTGTCTAAGATAGGGAATCCAAAAGTACCTTCAGTTCTAACTTCTCCCTCTTCTTCCTCCTGTCAAACATGATCTTCATTTCCATCCTCCATGAAGACTTGATTGCCAAAGAGAGAATACCTAGGTTTTTCCTTTCTTGGTGAATATGGGATGTCCCAACGTTCTGTTTCAGGGAGAATATTCCTCTTTTTAGGAGAAGAATTACCAGCTACGTGGGAGTCCAGTTTTGAAGGTCCTACTGTTGTTGTCTCAATCTGTGAAACAACTATGTTCACTGAATTTTCAAAAAGAGTGTCTACTTATGCAAGATCAACAAAGTATACTAAGTTTGGACCACCTACTATTGAAAAGGTAGTGTCTTTGGGTTTTTGACCTAATGGAGGGTTGAGAGGTTCTGAAGTTTAATCCTTTTGAGTTTCCTCTTGTCTAAGTTCAGTCTCAATATGAGCTTGAGGTTCTTCTAGTGGAATTTCTTTATGAATTGACTTTTCTGATGTCTCTATGGTTTCCCCTAAATGATTTCCAGAAAGGATTTCCTTAGCTTTCCAAGTAGGACTATCCCCTTGAGGTGTCTTCCGATACCTTTCTGTTGAGTTAGTAGTTGGGGTGGCATGCCCCCTGTATAGGTTAGTAGGAATTTTAGTAGGGATTTTAGTAGGAAGTCTAGTTTTAATGTATCTACCTTTTGAGTCCCTAGACCTATTCATGAAAACAAAACTAAAACTGAAATAAATTATAATTGCATTACTACTATTGCTAGGTTTTGGGGATGCACGTTATAACAGATGCGCAGGTTCTTACCTCTCGTCTTACCGCTCACTCGCCACTAGCCTATTTCTAAGCTTCAACGAGGAAAATTCAATCAACCACTAAGTTTTAAGAGAGAATTCTACCTATCTTTAACTGAATTCTACCTATCTACAACTGAATTCTACCTATCTACAACTCCTCGGCAGCGGCGCCAAAATGTTGGGTGTATTTACTGTCTTAAGGAATCACCAAATATTTAATTATCGACCAGAGTTGGTAATCTTAGAGTCGTAGCACAGTATATGCTGAGGTAGAATGGTACATAAGACATTGGCTCGGCCGACCTTAGAAAAGTTTAATAATGAAAATATTGAAAGATCTTTCAAAATGAAAAACCGAGTCAAACTTTAAAAATACAACTACTAAACTGATTAAACCTATCTAAACCAATAGATCATAATAGTATCAAACTATACTACTCTATTCTATGAACAATAACTGAGAAACAACAATACTATTCTAGGAAACAAGACTTAATAAAAAACAGAACTACTTTTATGAAAATGGAAACTACTGATTAAGGATTCAAACTCTAACCTAGGAATTAGAAAGTAATCACTATAAATGAGTTTAAGAACCTATCTATGAAATGATTCAATTGAAAACTAACTATGGAAACAAGAAACTATGTTATCTTAAAGCAAAATTACAAACTACTTATAAATTCAAATAGTTAACTATTCATGCATTCAACAAATACTCAAAACTAAGCTAAACTACCTAATTCCATTCTCCTTGAGGATTCTGAGGAAATGTATCAAATGTAATAGGAATGGGAGAGAATGTATCAAAATGACTCTCAAATGTCACAAGGAAACAAAACGGAAGTAAATCTAGTTTAACTTCTACAAAGAGATGCAAACTAAAGAGTGTCCAACTACAACTAACTTTAAACATTGTAATCTATTCTTTATCCATAAGAAAATGACATGGAACAAATGTAATCTAGAAGCAAGTAGAAAACTTGATAAAGATATCTGAATCAAATCCTATTCTATGAACATCTTCATTAATCATGTGAATGAGAAGAGCAAATCCTATGCTTGAACTAATAAATCATCAAAACTAATGTACTTTAGAGAATGAAATTACTAAGCTTAATCCAAAATCCATCTTAAAAAGAATTAAATAGACTAATCTAAGCATGGAATTGATAAGCTCTAGAACAGCAAAGTATTAAGAAAGCAGAGATAAAAGAAACATAATTTGAAAAGCAACTAAAGCAAAGTTAAGGAAATGGAGTGAAAACTAAGAATGAATATGAAGCTTAATTGAAACTCTATGTGGTTCAGAACAAGGTCCTAATTACATGTATAAATGTTGATCAATCACAAGAAATATTACGATTCGAAAACCTAATAAATTGAATTCTAAACAAGCATAAAAACAATGCAAAAAAATATTAAAGTCTGTATGACGATATGGATGACAGTCTGAAAGATAGTCCGAATGATAGTCCGAATGGCAGAAAATGGTATAAACTAAGAAAATAAGCAGACAGAATGATCTTAACACCAGTTGGTTGATGCATATGAACCTATAGTGCAAGAAAAGCAGTAAATAGATTGTTTAAAACTGAAATAACAAGAAGCAACTTATACTAATTATTATCTAAGGCAATAAACTATTTCTATTGAATTATAAAGTAAGGCTAAAACATAAGTGAAACTAACCTACAGCTACAGGAAAACAAACAGAACTAAATCTAACTATGAACTGAACTCTGAAACATTAGCTAGCTAACTTTATCTAATTGCAAATGAAAAGACTAAAAGCAAACTAAGAAAAACTATGCATGATCAGTCGTTCTAGATTCTGAAAATGTAAATTATATTAACAACAGGAAATAAAACAACATCTACAAGAAACAAAGTTAAATACATGTACTAAAAAATAAACTATTTACTTGCAGAAAAGAAATACAGAATATACATAAAAAAACCTCTGGTTGTTGAGGGGCCCTTCTCAGCAATCAGGGATTAAAGCTAACTCAGATTATTACCAACAGAACATCAACAGCTAGAAACCAAAAACTTTCATTAACTGAAAAAGATTACAAGGCGTCTTCTAACTCTACGTTTTTCTCCAACTACTGCTAAAAAATATTACATGATATGATGCTGCGTTTCTCCACGAGAGGCGTCTTTATATAATTTTTTACAATAAGAGAGAAGTTTGACCCTTTCAGTGGTCAACCTCTCTAAAAATAAAGGTCTTAATTGCTACAGAAACGGCTCAGAACAGCACGTAGGCCGTCTGCCTAATTCCACGGGCGTTGGTTCACTTCACACAGGCAGCTGTGCGTTGGTTATCCTTGACGTGGGAAGATGACGCGATGTCAAGCTAGGAAGATAGGAGGACAGATCTTCTAGAATGGAGGCTCACGAACTATGAGGGACACATCACCAATAGAACCCACATCATTGTTTTTGTCTTTAATGCCCCGAAATATTCCAACCAATGATTCTGCAGGTGTGAATGGAGGGCTAAACGATGGTTCGAATGCAGTTGGACGTCTTCAACATGAACGCGCGTCTGAATGAAGGTCCAAATGACGGTCACAACCTATAGAACAAAAACTATATGCCAAGCACGTCTAGAAATATGAGATAATTGTCAATAAACCATAAAATGATGAGATTTAATCAAGATTTATGTGATATGTAAATAGGTTCATACCTAGGTCTGATTGACAATCTGAATGGAAAAAGGTATGGATTAATACGCCAAAATTGAAAAAATTAGTTCCAACAGAGCACGTTTAATGATAAAAACTGATGACAAAAATGGACATCAACAGTCGCAACTGCGAAAATAGGGAAATTTTGCAGGATTTAGCAGAGTTGCAGCTACGAAGATAGGGAAATTCGGCAGAATTTAGTTGATTTGCAGCTGTGAAAATAGGGAAATTTGGCAGGATTTAGCGGAGTGCAGCTGAGAAAATAGGGAAATTTGGAAAGATTTAGCAGGGTTGCAGCTAGGAAAAAAAAATTTGGCAAATCTTTAGCTGAGTAATTGGCACTGCAACGTCATTCACTTTTCTTTCAAGGAGTTGTCCAGAGATTAGAAAGATCAACTAGAATTACCGCAATCGCTTGGCCCAAATCGCAACTGCTTATGTTCAAGTGAACCTTTACGCATATACCTGTACACAATTCTAAAAAAAAAGAACCAATCAAAGCTTAAAAGAAAAAAATGAAAAAGAAAACAACGATTTATTTATGTACAATTTTCTGTGCGGAATTGCAGTAGTTCTTTTTAATAATTATCAGAGACAAGGGAAAATCCCTGCTCCTACATCAATTGATAATCTAGATCAGTTGCAACATGCGAAATGAATGCATTCCTTGAAATTGGTTTATGATACAGTCGCATCCGATGACCATTGGCAAATAATGGTGTATGGTTTTCATCAATAGTGGTCAAGCGGACTATTCCATTGTCAAATACCTTACCTATTATGTAGCGTCCCAGCTATATTGTGTGCAATTTTTCTTTAAAATCCCTCTTGAACCGTGAATCATACAATAAAGCCCAGTCTCCTTCGCAAAAGACTTCCTTCTTGATAAATCTATCATGTCATTTGGAGCGTTGTTGTTGAATTATTGTTGTTTGATGCACAACAGTTGTGCGCTTCTCATCTAATTCATTTAGCTAATTCAATCGGTTCCTCTGAGCCTCTGTTAAGTCCAAGTTTTCTTCTATGGTTTTCTTCAAAGTTTTGATCTCGAATTCAATGGGAAAGACAACGTTCTTACCGTATACCAATTTGTATGGAGAGAAACCTGTAGTATTGCGCCATGTAGTCCGATATGCCCATAATGCTTCTGGAAGTATTTCAGCCCAGCCTCTGCGATGACTCTTGACATGTTTTGTAAGGATAGCCTCGATTACCTTATTAGTGCTTTCGACTTGGCCATTAGCATATAGATTATATGGTGAGGTTATCCGATGTTGAATGTGATATTTCTGCAATAAGGCTTCAAACTTATGGGACACAAACTGCGGTCCTCCGTCTGTTACAATTTATTTTGGTACTCCAAAGCGGGTGAATATATCCTCATATAAGAAATCTATTACATCCTAATCATTAGCTCTTATCAGAGCCACAGCCTCCACCCACTTGGTCATATAATTTGTGCAAACCAAGATATAATCTTTTTGTTTTGAAAGAGGGTTGATAGGCCCAACAAAATCCAAGGCCCATCTATCAAAAGGTTCAACCACCAGCTGTGGCAGAAGCGGCATCTCATCGGGTCTGTTTGTATGGCCCATCCTCTCACAATTGTCACAAGCCTGAACATATTTCTTCGCATCCTGGAACACTGTTGGCCAAAAATACCCCATTCATAATGCCTTATGACCAATCTGTTTATCATCAAAATGCCCCCCACAGGGCTCAACATGGCAAGCCTTCAAGATACTGTAAATTTCATCCTCCCTTACACACCTTCTCATTTCCAAATATGGACCTGTATAAAAGAGGTGTCCATCTATCCAGCATTATCTAGCACTTTGTTGTATGATTTTTCTTTTTTCTCTTTTCGATAAGTGTGTTGGAAGCTTTCCTGCAGCCAAGTAGTTAGCGGCATCTGCATACCATGGGGAATTAACTCATACTACGAACAAATGCTCATCAGGAAAAGAATCTTCGACTGGTAAATTGTCATCATTGTTAGTAAGTGGAGAAAGAAAATCAGCAACGACATTTTCTTTTCCTAGTCTGTATATAATGGTAATATCAAATTCTTGTAACAGCAACAGCCATCTAGTTACTCTAGCATTAGTGATAGGTTTATTCATTAAATACTTAATGGTTGAGTGATCAGTGTGCACAAAAGTAGAATACCCATTGATATAATGTCTAAACTTATTGATAGCATAAACAATAGCAAGGAATTATTTTTCTGTAACTGTGTAGTTTAGTTCAGCAAGGGCCAAATTCTTACTAATATAATAAATTGCATATGGACTATGACCTTCTTGCTGTGCCAGCACTGCTCCAATAGCATTGTTTGAAGCATCAGAGGAAATATGAAAAGGCAAAGCCTAGTTAGGCCCTCATAGAATAGGTGCTGTGGACAAGCTACTCTTGAGCTCTACAAACGTTGTTTGACATGCATATGCCTAATCAAACTGTGCATCCTTCATTAGAAAAGTAAATAAAGGAGAAGCTAGCTTGGAAAAATTTTCTATAAATATTCTATAATAACCAACATGCCCAAGGAATCTACATACCTCTTTCTGTGTTCTAATATTAGGGATGTTTACAATTACCTTGATTTTGGTCGGATCTACCTGGATACCTGCAACAAAGATAAAGTGCCCCAGAACTATACCCTCGTCCATCATCATATGACATTTTTCAGTGCTCAGAGATAAGTGGGTGTGTTCACAGCGTTCTAAAACTCTTTCCAAATTTTTCAATGCTTCATCAAAACTACTACCATATGGAGTGAAATCATCCATAAATATTTCCATGCAATCGTTAACCATCTTAGAAAAGATACCAATCACAGCTCATTGAAATGTGGTCGGCGCATTACATAACCCAAAAGGAAGCACCCTATATGCAAAGGTGCCCCTGGGACAAGTGAAGGTAGATTTATCTTGGTCTTCGGGGGCAATCTGGATCTGATTATAACCACTAAATCCATCCACAAAGGAAAAGTATTTCTTTCCAAACAAGGTGTCTAAAACCTGATCAATAAAAGGTAAGGGGAAATGGTCTTTCTGTGTTGCTTTGTTTAGTTCTCTATAATCTACATAGAATCTCCATTTCCCATTCTTCTTGGGTATGATCACCAGTGGGGAGACCCACTCACTATCTGAAATTGGGTAGATAAATCCCGCCTCCAAGAGTTTTTGAAATTCTTCCTTCACAACATCCCTTAAATTCGGGTTCATTCTGCGTTGAGGTTAGCACACTGGCCTGGAGTCACTTTTGATATAAATGTGGTAAGTACACAAATTTGAGGGGATACCCCTCATATCTGTATACTCCCATGCAAAGGCTCCCTTATGTTTTTTCAGCAGTGTGATTAGACGTTCCATCTCATCAGGCACAATATTGGGGTTAATGTTCATAGTCTTTCCAGGCTTGATCTCTACTGGAGTACTTTTCGAGTTTTTAATTACTGGTATTCTTTCGGCATCACTTACTAGGGTCTCTTTGGTAAGATCTTCTTGTTCCTTTTCACTTAAAGTGTTGTTCCGAATTTGATATGCATGTCTAGTGACATACGTTGGATCACTGATGAAATTGATTTTGGCATCATCTTTAGTTTCAGTCTTGAAATTCAAGGTCTTCTCAATTGTTAACAGTGGCTGAATGCCTTCTTCTTCCTCCTAATCCATCCACAATGGAGTTTCAACATCAAAACTTGGTATGGCTGGAGGATATAGGGTTAGGTTTTTAATATTAGTCCCATCTGAAATTTTCATGGAGCCTGATCTACACCTGATACATGTGTTAAATTTTCAGAATTTACTTCAAGCTGATCTAGGATCTTAACTGAGAGAACAACATGTATAGCATATCTATAGCATATCAATCATGGAGACAATAATGCAAGCACACAAGAGACACAAAGACTTACTTGGGGAAAACTATAAAGGTGAAAAACCCCAATAACTTCCTCAGAGATAGATAGAGCAATGATACAACCAGCCAAGAGAGATAGACATAACCTAGCAGCAGATCCTCCTCCTCCATAAGTGTGCCACTCCTCCTTGAGTGCATGAGTGAGAAGTGAGTGAGCAAATAGAGTGCCTCCCGCACTCTATTTATACTTGACTTGACTTGCCTTTTTACCTAACTCATGTAGGCTCGAACTTAACCACATAACATAATGCTAAGTGGGCCGACCCCCAATAGGGTGATCTAATAACCCTTTGACCCACATGGCCGACCCCCAATAGGGTGGTCTAATAACCCTTCGACCCACATGACTTATATAGGGCCGACCCCAACAAGGTGGTCTAATAACCCATCAAGTATAAGTTACGACACTTACAATATAAATGACGACACTTCCGTATAGAGGAATAATACCATCTCTATAGGAGTACATACAACATACATATATGAAATACATTCCGAAGTTACATATACATCAACACTCCCTCTTAACTAGGAAGGTATTTCTCAGCACAGTTCTTCTAGCACAAGTCATCTTCTCTGGATCATCGTCACTGGATAATCGTCATCAAGTCATCATCATCATCACTGCTGCTGCTATCTCAATCAATATCTGAATCTACTCGTCATAGGAAGTTCTACAGAGCCAGTCCTTTTTCATACTGGATGTAGGCCCACCACCTGCAGGTCTTCATCATCACTGGCCATACTGTGGAATCCTCAGGACTTATTACGTGCGTCACAAAACCTGGCTGCAGCATCCCAGGCTATTACGAGCACACAGCTCTACCTATAGGATCTCCCAGGAGCACATTACATGTGACCCATCACAAAACCTGGCTGAAGCATCCCAGGCTGTTACGAGCACTCAGCTCTACCTGTCGGATCTCCCAGGAGCACATTACATGTGATCTCACCACAAAACCTGGCTGAAGCATCTGAGGCCTTTTTCATCCTGTCTAGATCTCCCAGGAGCAAATTACATGTGGTCATGGCAAAACCTGGCTGAAGCATCTGAGGCCTTTTTCATCCTGTCTAGATCTCCCAGGAGCAAATTACATGCCATAGGACAAAACCTCGCAAGAACATCTGCCAGATATCCCAGGGCACCGAATTATATGCCATAGGAAAAACCTCGAAAGACTATCTGCAGATCTCCCAGGGCACAAATTACATGTCCTCCCAATCAAAACCTCGCAAGAGCATTTGCCAGATGTCCCAGGGCACCGAATTACATGCCATAGGCAAAACCTCGAAAGACCATCTACAAATCTCCCAGGGCACAAATTACATGCTTACCTGCACAACCTGATCCACGGCCACAAAGTATCATCTAATACTCATCAAACATCATCCTGATGTACACATGATCATCCTGATCATCATCACTGCAACATCCTGCTGCATGTCATCTGGAGAAGCTCGTCATCCACGATCATCCTGATCATACAATGCATCCATCTGATGCACACCAAGTATCCACCTGATACATACATAGATACATGATCCACACAATGTATCCATCAACATACATGATCTGCCTGATCATACAAAGATACATGATCCACACAATGTATCCATCAGCATCCAACATGATGCATACATACAAAATACATACACATGATCCAACCGATCATATCCAGCATCCAACATGATGCGTTCATACATATAAATGATCCAACTGATCATATCCAGCATCCAACATGATGCATACATACATACATATAATGATCCAACTGATCATATCCAGCATCCAGCATGATGCATTCATACATACATAAAAATGATCCAACTGATTATATTCAAGCAGAAACCAGAACATCATCCTGATGCTCATCATCCAGCGCTTACATCCACAGCCATGTGAAGGGTCCCCCTTCCAACATGCTTGGAATGGCTTCAGCAAATGTGTCCATCACTTCTTCCTCGAAGTGTCCTCGATCTGAAGCACGCCAAGCCTCTCTCTGAAGTACTCGAACTTCACCCTGGCTAGTGGCTTCGTCAGCACATCTGCAATCTGCTCATCCGTCGCAACATACAGGAGCTTCACGGCTCCTCTCTGCACCATATCCCTGATATAGTGATATTTGATTTCTATGTGTTTCGACCTGTCATGAAACACTGGGTTCTCGGACAGCTTCACACAACTCTAGTTATCACAGAAGATACCAGTAGCCTCCAACGGGAGATCAAATAACTCAGACAGTAGCATCCGTAGCCATACTGCCTCACAACTAGCTGAACAGGCTGCAACATACTCTACCTCACCTGTACTCAGTGCCATGCAAGACTGCTTCCTGCTAAACCATGAGATCACACCTGATCCCATACTGAAGAAACACCCAGATGTGCTCTTCCTGTCTACAGCACTGCCAGCCCAATCTGAATCAACATAACCCTGTAGGTTAAACTTTTGATTCACCTCATACTTGAGCCCATAATCCACTGTACCCTTCAAGCACCTCAGAACATGCTTTATAGCAACCAGGTGAACACTCCTCGGATCCGTCAGGAACTGGCTCAATGTGTTCATAGCAAAGCAAATGTCTGGTCTCGTGTTTGTCAAGTACATCAATGACCCAATCATCTGACGATACATAGAGATATCAATCGGCTCAGATGAAGCATCACACAGATGCTTCAGGTTCGATGCCATAGGTGTGGCCATAGCCTTACAATCCATCATCTCGAACCTCTTCAAGATCTCTACTGCAGACTTCTCTTGTCCAAGGAAGATTCCATCACTCTGCCACACCTCCATGCCAAAAACAAATAGTGCATCATCCCCAAGTTCCTCAACTCGAACTCGGCAGCAAGCTTCCGCTACGTGTCGGCAATCAATCTATCCTCACCTGATACAAACAGGTAATCCAAATAGTAGTATCGTTGGATTGCCTTCCTCAACCTTGTAGAAAAGGTTGGAATCCACTTTATTCTTGGATAGAAAGCTGTCTATCCTACCATATCAAGTTTTGCACACATATATGACTACACCATGCTGTCTTGAAATCCATCTGGTGCATCACTTTTGTATTTCTAAATTCTGCCATCTGCAACATGCTTGATCTGATAATTCCATTTGGAAGTCACAACAGAATTCCCTTCATCTCTTGGGATCACATCCCAAACATCATTCTTCATGATAGACGGATCATGGCATTCCATTTCTTCATCCCAGATCCTGGGAACTTCAATATCTTCAATAGATATCTTTGTTGCTGGAACAAATGTTGTAGTCCTTTTGTAGGTTAAGATATACGGTCTTTCCTACAAAACAGGTTAAATTGCATGATTAGAAACATCTCATAATTTTCAGAACAAATTCTTACACATAAAGAAATATGTCATACAGTCATGCAATTATCTTAGCCAATGCTTCAATACAACATTTATCCATATCCCGTAACTTTCTAGATGCCTTCCAATCTCTACCAGAACATTGTTAAGAGTGTGCACAACTCCCAACATGTCAGCAAAGAGGTTTCATTCTAGATAAGTAGCAATGGAATGTTGTACAGTGCCATAGGCCACTTACCCATGCATATAAGTAGTATACTGTTCACCAATGCAATTATTCTAATGTGCATAATACACAACCTAATTCTAAGAACATCAGTATATACATCATTGAACAGTTTTATTTAAACAAACAAAAATGCAAGAAATTAAAATACTTATCTTTGTTTGTTCGTTGGGTGGACTCCCTCTGAGTCTTTGCTTCCTTACAGGAGCTGCTGGAGTTCTAATCTGAAGTAGCTTCTTCTACACCTTTCTATTGTGGAAAGATGGTCAACTCCCTCTGAATATCTGCATCCTTGTAGAAACTACTGAAGTGTGTTCCTTTGCTTTCTTGCAGGAACAACTGGAGTGTGCTCCCTCTTGATCTTTGCTTCCTGGATTACCTGTCCTTGAACTTACATTCATCCTTGGTCCCTATGCATGCTTATTAGTATCATGATTGTGTTATCCTTGTGATCTCATATAAAATCATACATTCATTAGTATACTATTAAAACACAATAATCTCAAGCATGTATAATCATGATCATTTCAAACAGAAAATAATAAGCATTAGCATTCAAGGTTTATGTAGGATTCTTATGGTTAGTCAAATCATAAGAAACATAACATGTCTAAACCTATAATTACTCAAACCTATGACTCTTCTGGTTAGTTGAATCATCAATCAAGATAAGAGATATAATATGCATAAAACCTATACCTTCATGATTCTTCTGGTTATTCATATCATCAATTATGGTAAGAAACATAATATGCATACAACCATGATTATTCAAACCTATGACTCTTCAGAAATAATCATTATCAACAACAGTATAAGATCCTAACACAAGGTAGGATTCTATCTTGATATAGGAAAAACATACCTGGATTAGCATGCTAGCTATTTATGTCTAACATACCCGTATAATGTCTTTTGTTTCTCTTCAGTGACTTGTGCTAGTAACCTGCATGTCTCATAAGTTAACCATTGTATAAACAAGTTATACATACCTCGTAAATGGATCTTGTATGAGATCCATGACAATGGATGAATCTTTGTCCTCATGTTATCATGATCATATGTTCTTGGACCAGAACATGATTTGTCTTTCTTGGTGTACCTTTCATGTTAGTAGACAACATAAACCTCATACAACACCATAATGCATTAGTACAATCATAAGTGTCAACACCCTAACCAGTGAATATCTTCTATCATGCATTCATAATTTTGTTAAGGTTATACGACAAATCTAAAATCAAAATTGTACTAACCATAATAACATGAAGACAAACATACCATAAACTTAATCATGGACAAATATCGAAACATACCTCGATGATTCATACCTGTCGAGATCGCTTGTAATCTTCTTATGTAAGGCCTTAGCCTCATCTCCCTCTGAAACAGGAACTCCTTCACTTATGCAGGTGACCAATCCATTTTCTTCTAGGATTAACCCAATCCACTTGATTTGCAAAAGCTGGACCTGGACCTGGATATGGGTTTGTCAGAGAAACCCCAAAAATTCAAACTTTGAATTTCAAACTTCCGAAAGGATAGAAATATGTGCCTTGATGAGCTGATCAAGCTAGTATATTTAGAATTTGAAAACTGCAAAGTTTCACTCAATTTTGCCTTTGAAACTTTCAGATTCACTGGACGTGACCCTAAACTGGGGTTTGATGAATCCCACTCTTCTGCCCAATCAAAAGGTTTGATCCAAATCTCTAAGCTTCTATTTTTCTGAGGAGCTTCCAGCCATGGTCACAGATTTCAAAAAATTCCCATTTTTACAGAAGCCCTAATTTTCCACTTTTCTGATCAAAGTCCCGAACTAGGGTTTGATCAAGCCCGGCCTTCTTCCCAACCAAAAATTTTCATATTGGTCTCTAAATTTCTATTTTGATGAGTAGCATTCAGCCGTGGTCTCCGATTACAAAAATTCCAACTTTCTTCAAAGCCCTAAATTCCGGAAGCCATGAATGAAGGTACTTAAAAATAATTCTGTTTTGACAGAAATATGTACCTGATTGTTTCTAGTGTAACTCCGAACCTTTTGATCCACAGGGTCTGAAAACGTTTTTTGAGATATCCTGACCTGTTATCTTTCCATCCTGACAGGTCTGACCTCAATTGGATTCTCTGAGAGAGAGTTATGCCAAATGTCGCAACGTGACCTTTTTTGGGATAAAACAGGAGAGAGAACTTGTACGGCGTGCCACGTGTCACTGTTTGAACTTAGGTCTCTGAAAACGTTTCCTGAGATATCTCGGCCTGTTTACTACCTATCACTTTTTATGAAATTTCATTTGGAGCTTCCTAGCCCAAGTTATGACCTTTTTCCCAAGGTCACCTGATTTTGACTCAGATCTGGAAGAGGCAGAAACCCTATATTGTACAGATCATAAATCACAAAGTACAACGAATTAGAGGTTTTCCTTTGGACACAAGGTACATGGGGATCTTAGCTTCGTCTTGTAACAATTTCAGATCCGAAAACTTCGCCAAAACGAATTTATAGAGAAAGTGCTACGATGACTGTTTTTTGCTATATCAAGCCCTAGCATCGTAAGTGCAACAAGTGTCATACATGCCATATCATGCCTTCTTTCAGGATAGCTCTGATACCATGTTAAATTTTCAGAATTTGCTTCAATCTGATCTAGGATCTTAACTGAGAGAACAACATGTACAGCATATCTATAGCATATCAATCATGGAGACAATAATGCAAGCACACAAGAGACACAAAGATTTACTTGGGGAAAACTATAAAGGTGAAAAACCCCAATAACTTCCTTAGAGATAGATAGAGCAATGATACAACCAGCCAAGAGAGATAGACATAACCTAGCAGCAGATCCTCCTCCTCCATAAGTGTGCCACTCCTCCTTGAGTGCATGAGTGAGAAGTGAGTGAGCAAATAGAGTGCCTCCCGCACTCTATTTATACTTGACTTGACTTGCCTTTTTACCTAACTCATGTAGGCTCGAACTTAACCACATAACATAATGCTGAGTGGGCCGACCCCCAATAGGGTGATCTAATAACCCTTTGACCCACATGGCTGACCCCCAATAGGGTGGTCTAATAACCCTTCGACCCACATGACTTATACAGGGCCGACCCCAACAAGGTGGTCTAATAACCCATCAAGTATAAGTTACGACACTTACAATATAAATGACGACACTTCCGTATAGAGGAATAATACCATCTCTATAGGAGTACATACAACATACATATATGAAATACATTCTGAAGTTACATATACATCAACAACATGCGTCTATTGTATCTAACCATGGTCGTCCTAGGATTAACAGGTGTCCCCCAGCTGAGACTTAGGTTGCAAAACCAAAAAGTCTGCAGGGTATTCCCACAAATCGACAGTGACCACCAGGTCATCTAAAATTCCTTCAGGTTTGATTGTGGACCTATCATCCATTTCTAATATGGTAGGGGTAGGCCTGAGATTAGTGAGTCCCAGCTTCCTTACAGTCTCTATGGTCATGACATTTATAGCTGCACCTAAATCTACCAAGCCGTTGGGTATCTGAGTATGCCCAATGTATACTGTAACAGTAGGGTTACCTGTGTCATCATACTTAGCCAGTGGATCCCTTCCCATTATCAATTCAGACAGTTTTCCCACTACATGGACTGTAGAAGGGTCCCTAGGCTTCCTTCCTGGATTTTTCATGCACAGATCCCTAACAGTCTTGGTGTAGATAGGTACATCATGAAGGGCTTGTAATAATGGAATTTTCACGTAAAGATTCTTCAATTATCCTAAGATATTGAAACGAGGTTGTTCCACTGTATTTTGTAAGGCCAAACGTTCAGGATACGGTGGTTCTCTCAAAATTTGTGTAGGTTGGTTTTCAATGTGTGTTTCTTCCTTTGTTTCAGCTTGTGTTTCGGTAGGAGTTTCAGCATCCTCAATAATGGGGATTTTTGGATCCTCGAATTGTTGATTCATTCTTGCATTAGTCATAGAGGATGGGACATCCTCAATGAGTTCCACTACCCTCTCTGATCGTAAGTGTATATCATTGCAGGAAATTGGGGAAATGGAGTAAGCTGGCATGTTGGCAGTTTCGAATTGTTGCACTTCCTTATTGTTGGGATTGGGGTTAGGTTGAGCAGGAAGATTTGGTCGTAGTGTTATGTTCATTGGTGCAGCATTATTTTGGAGTTGCAGCTGTTGGTGTTGATACTGTTGAGTTTGGTTGTGAGGAAACTAATTTCCTAGGTAAGGATTCCTCCAGCCAGGAGACCAAGGAGCTTGTTGGTTTGATTGTTGTGCCCAAGGAGTCTAGGGAGCAGGATATTGCATTGAAGATTGAGGTGGATGCCATTGGTTATTGGAATAGGAATAATGTGAAGGGGTATTCATATTGTTCCATGAATTAAAAAGTGAGGGATATGGATTCATACCTTGATTCTGAGGCTGCCAAGGCTTCTTTTAGGCGATGAAATAAGCTTGCTCCATGTCTGAAGTAGATGCTTGCAAGACTTATTTGACTTTAGGTAGTGAAGGACATTCTTTAATGTCATGATCCAATTCACATAATCAACATACCTCCACCTTGTCAAGCGGGCATTCCTTCAGTGTGTGCTTCTTCCTACATTTAGCACAGAATACACCAAGTGCCATATCTTCTTCTGCTTGCCTCTTTTTTGCTCTCAAAACATCCAACTATGAGGAGATCAAACTCATCATATTAGTTTTAAAGTTCTCAAGAAGATTACCTATTTCAGCTCAAGTAGCCCCTCCATTGGTTGACTTTTGTGTCCTAGTGAGGACATCTCTGTCTTGATCTTTGTCTCAGGTGTTGGTTCTAGAGGATCCCCTCGAATATCTTCGACATAAGTCGATGATGTGTTCAAAGGGTTCTTTTGAAATATCTCCCTTTCCCAACAAATTTAGCATGTCTAGGCAATATTCTCTGATTCCACGTAGTAAAATAATTTTGAGGACATCTTTACCAATATCTACGTGAGCAGACCTCTGCAAATTATATAGAAATCTATCAACAAAGTCCTACAAACTCTCCTCTTTTTTCTAGACCATCTTAAACAACTCTTCCCTCCTATCTCTAGTTCTACAATACTCTTGATATTTGGAAAGGAAAGTCTATTTAATTTGATCCCAATTAATAATAGTCTCACAACCCAAACTCATGAACCAACACAGGGCATTTCCCTTTAGAGTAGTAGGAAATAGATTCAACTTTTGTGCATTGGAGGTATAGTCATAGCTCCGACAAAGGATATCAAATTCAAAAAGGAATTCATTTGGGTCTTTGGAGGACTTACCATGGAAGTTCGATACAACTGAGGGTGAGATATTCTTCATGGGGGCCACCCCTAGTGCTTGTAGGATAGGGAACTCAAGTGTGACAATAGTGTCTCTATGCTGGTTATCCCCCACTTCCTCTTCGTTATTATTGGGACATTCGTGGTGCTCCCCATGTTCTTCATTATCCATATTTCCCTGGTTTTCCAGTTCTTCTCTTCTTCCTTCCTCCTCTTCTCTTCTTTCTTCTTCTCTCATTCTCTCTTCCTCTCTCCTTCTTTCTTCCTCCAGTTCTTGATGGTGATCTAACCACTCCTCCTTAGTGACTCTTTGTCCATTGATTCTATAAATATCTTCTTGAGCCACTGCACCTGCAGCACTTCCCTTATCTTTAGGAGGTCTCTTCTCCGGAATGGGAGTTGAAGGTCTTATTACGTTCTCCACACTTGGTATAGACGTTTCAAGCTTAGGGAGAATGGAGCCTCCTCTTCTTGAAGATGTTCGTTGTACTCTGGTAGAGGAATCAACTTTGGCGATCAATTCATCAATGAATGTTTGTCTTCCTAAACCTTGGTTACCTCGATGACCTCTTCCACCTATAGGGTTAGTACTTTGGGGGGGTTCCCGAATTTTTCTTCTCGTATTCATGCAAGCTTCAAAATATTCATAGCTAAATGAAATCAAATTAATCAACTACTATCTATGTCTATCAATTACCTTCCCCAACAACGGCGCCAAAATGTTGGTCACTCTATATGCTAATCAATTCCAATCAACAAACAGAATGCTCAATATAAATTGTCAACCCAGGGAGGTCTTTTTATTTCAAAGGAAACTAGCAAAATATATGCATAAACACTCAAGTAGTTGATTGAATGAATGAAGATCAATTATCCTACCTATATTCTCAGTCAAACTCAACTCATTGCTAAAGCTAATCTAAATTATCCATCTAAGAATTCAAGGGACTTCTACTTTCCTACAACATCAACCCAGCAGTAACTGATCTAAGAATAAATGAACTAGAATTGATTTTTCAAGAAGCTAAATCCTAAAGATATCAGACTACAAGTAACTCAAACCATAACTTGTCTAATTCAACAAATTATAAAATGTAAATAACAGTAATGAACCAGAAGTAAGCTTGAACCATAATCTGAATAAATTGGCAAATTCTAAGAAAGATAAATAACAAAAAGAAATCAGAGCTGAGCTTGACTGTGACAGCTAATTAACACACTTGCATCAAAAATGAAAACTATTCTACACAGTCGATTGTCACACCACACTGTTGCAACACGCCAAAGGAAAATGCAATCACTAACCACTACTATTGCAGCACACTATAAATATGCCTATTGTAATTCCACACCAAAATAACAAGAACAAAACTAAAACATCTACCTAACTTAGCGATCTCTGTGAGAAGGCGGGCCCTGGCCTTCTAACAGAGATGTCATGGAAACTAACACTTAATTAGAACTCAGAAATATGAATAATTGTTGCTCCTTATATTAAAATGGTAGAACCACAGTTACAGTGCTCCCTGTTATAGCTCTTACAATCAAATGCTAACTAGCCAACCCTAGGATCATAACGCCTTCTCATATTTATACATAGGTGACACAATTCCGTCCCTCTGATATCGGGAAGCCATGAAGATCTACAATCTTCAGGATGGCGAATTGAAACAAAAACAATTACAGCCATGAATTTGAATGAATTTTCTTGCGTTTAGGCCTGCGCTGTTACTCTAAGCTGCCAATGGACCAAACAAACTCCAACTGATTGGGAGAGAATATGCTTGGATGTTTATCGTGACCTAGTCGCGGCTGGACTCGTGGAAGGATGCCCAAAATGTCACAACGATACATGGAACCAGATTCAAGAGACAGTTGGCGCCATGTCTTCCTTACCTCCATAGGTTCAGCGAGCTGCTACAACTGTGGTCTTTCAAGGCTATGAACTATATTTATCAAATCAATACATGTTAGCACAAATCGAAACATAAAGTTCATAACCATAAACAATATTAGGCATTAATAAGATAAAGCAATAATATATTATACCTGTTAAGATCCATGCTTGACTTGGAAAGATATCTACCTGGGTCATGGAAAGGTAAGCAAAAACAGGGGGGAAAGGTGTTGATAGGTATAGGAAAAAAGGTCTGTTTTGGGGCCCAACACACATCTTAAGCTTCCTAATGATGACCTAGGCGTAATTGTAGTTCCCATTGTTAACAAAAGCTTGAATCTGGTTAGTGTTTCTAAACTCATCTTAATATTTGGTAATGGTATCTAATGACAGTTTAATCCTTCTTCCAGCGGCCTCATAATAATTCAGCTTGACTAGTCTATACTTTTGGGGATTGACTTCCAATAATGTTTAAATCAACATTTAGGTTGTATTTTGACTAGTAAGAATCTAGTTGGGAACTTTTTGAAAGATGAGTGTATATGTCATAGATCTATGATGGAGACTTTCTGGAAACTTGGACTGAGCCAAAAGGCTAGGTAAAAGTGTACTTTGATTTACCTTCCAAAATATCAAATACGAATATTTTTTCTTGGAAAAAGAATAATCCATCTTGACCATTAGAGGGCTTCGTTCCTCTGTTCTTAATACCCAAACCATAATTAATTGCATCAAATGGTGACAGATAGTTGGATTTCTATAGGTGATTACCTACGCCATCGTAGCTACTACTTAGTTGATGGCTTATTCTATTTTTACATCCCTATTACATCTATCAAATCATAAAATCCTTTCCTTCTAAACACTTGAAACATCAAGAGTTTGGTACAATTGTATAATAATAACATTACATTTAAAAAGATGAATTGAGAGAGGAGGCATAAAAACTTAAAATGAATCCAATCATCTCCATAGTTAAACTACACTGTCTATGTTTCATTCATCATTGAAAGACAGACATATTCATAAATTGCAATGTTTTACCTCGCAATGGTACTAGAATTTTCCACATTAGACTTTTGAACTCCATACATTAATATCAAAAACCTGCAAGGAAAAGACCAGAAAAATTATCTCCATTTATTTGGCCCTTCGAAGGTCCACATAAATTTGATCCATAGAATAGCTTACCAGTTTTAGTGAACAATACCAGTTTAGCCAAACAACTAATAAAACGAGGATACATTTTGGATAAAAGAGAGTTCATCAGAAATTCCAACTTAACCTTATAACATCTTACCTCACAGCAAGAGATAGAGTGCCAAAGAGGCAGAAATAGATGCCACTCGAGTACATCAAGACGTAGCCCAATACTTTTTTTCAACGCTGTCAAAAAGCAATTTCGAGTAGAAATTAGCCAAATGTTGTGCTGGGTATTAAAAAAATAAAAGTCTAAGAAAAAAAAATAATATGCCCTAACAATTGTAAAATCCTAAACTATGTCAAGTAGAGTCGGTAGGTGGAAAGAAACTTAAGATCAATATGAATAGTCAGTGAAATATGAAGTGCTACAGCATATGAGGAGTGTATTTTTGTTTCAAGCTAATGAAAATATGATTTTTTTCCACGGAAAAAAAAACTGTAAATGTTTTCAATTTTCTTTGTCGATCTATCAAAGATTTAGTTATAAACACCACAAATATTTTCGGAATACAATGCCAAGAGATTAAAAAGTTGAACCTTCAATACCATCCAATAAAAAGTTAAATAAGATCAACTAACAAAATATGCATAATATGCACTACCATCTATCTCTGGAAAGCAACAGGATACAGATATTGCAAAAAAGTTACTCAAGTCCAAAAACATAAAATAAAATAAAAAATATTCCATTTATACCTAGAATCTGTGGTTTCCCATCCATACATCTCCAGAATTAATTTTAACCCGTGTTCATTCTCTCTTAGATCTGTAACCTATATCACTTATGACCATCCTATATATTAACAACAAGAAAAATTGCCAACAAACCAATGATCCAAAGAATGAAGAAAATTTTAAGCACTACAATTTTGAAGAAGCGTACCAAAGCTTGCAAGGATTTTATTTTAGCTGCATGGTCTGCACATTTATCTGACATTTTTTTGTATTCACTTGACTACACTCCAAACAATAAATATTTCATTTGAATATGGAACTATCATGATATTCCAACCCAAACACACATTTCATTATCCCTTCCCCTCCCTGGGAGGATAAAGGAAACAATTTAACTTTTTGTTAAGTATAGTTGAGAGAGAATGGACCTCTGCCCGCGACAAATGAACTTCACAAGATGTCTCTTTAAATTTAGTTAAATTTTCTTGCATCATGCCCATGTATTTATGAAGAGTTGAAACAATGACTTTAAATTCACTAATAATGTCTCCCCTTCCTGTAGAAGTTCCAAATGCATTTGTCTTGAGAGATTCAATTTCATGATCACTGCATAATGCAAAAGGATCACCTGAGATAATATCCTATTTCAATTTTCTTGCATCACTATAGCATCTACATAACCATTATACCTAACTCTTGTAAAGCGTCTTCAAGCTTGGTCTCAAATTAATTATTTCCGGTCATGCACTCTCACAAATACAACTCTAACTCAACTATTCTAGCATCAACAATTGTAGCTTCCCTCCTTCAAACCTCAAATGATTCAAGTTTCAAGTTCATTTCCATCTCACAATGCAAAAGACTATCCTTGTCATCCTGCAACATAAAGTTTGCAAATTACGCATTGGAAGGACAAATGTTTCAACCTTAACATTCAATATGAATAGAAAATATTTTAAGACAATATTGAAATTCAAACTTCAATTTAAGCAAAAATGATTTGATATGCAATTAATATTGTTCAACAAGGCACCATATAGGCCACCACCTACAAGGATTCAAATTCAGACTGATAATGATCCACTTCAGCTTTCAAGCGTTGAATTTTTTTCGTTTTGTAAAAAGTAGCATCTAGATGATAGAACGTGCTTTTCATTGTTTAAAGAGTCATGCTTTGCATGGTACAAACAATATTAACACTAGCATGAATAAAAATATGTTTAGGAAGTGGCATATCATAGATCCAAAATACACTAGGTGTGATGAACTAGAAAAACATGTTTTTCTAACAATAAATGGCCAAGGGTAAATAAAGCCATGAGGGAGAATGTATGGTGTACCTTGCATAGAAAATCTTCTAGTTCATAATAGGAATGAATGTCTAGTGTTGGATAATTGCAATGTGACTTATGCACCGAATACATTCCCAACAAGGAAAAAACTAGAATGGAGTAAAATCTATAAGAAGTGGGGACATGAGCTACCTCAGTGCCCCATGCTGTAGAAGTACCAGACATCCACCAACACACCATTCTATTAGTTTTTCAAATATATGGGGAATGTTGTAAATAATTCTAGGTCGCTACAATTGATGAAGGAGCAAACTATGGATGCATATAACTTGCAAGGATCCGATTATAGTGTTATTGGAGGAAAAGGATGACGTAGAGGAAAAGGATGAGGAGGATATGGTTTATCAGGATCGGCTTGTCACCTTTTATTATTATCTGAGTCATCATTGTATCGTCGATCTTAATAATAGTGTATACTCTAAGAAGTACAGTATCATGTGCTATAGAAGAGATTAGAATTACGACATGGAGTTGTGCAAGAGGCAGTATATCAGGCTCAGTTGTGAAGATAGGGTTATAGAAAGAAAGGGTATTCTCAATTTTAACAGTAATGCACACTCTCAGAAGTATCATGTACTATAGAAAAATTCTCAAAATTTAATGAAGGGAAATTTATGTACTATTTGCTACATGGTTCTTCTTAGAAGAGCCAAGGAAATTTCTGTACTAATTACTCCATGGTGCTTCTTGAAAATGTCGAGCATATTATGTTTTCGTTCTTGATGACCCAGTTTCCAAATGTATACCGTCACAACAAGGCTATACTTATATTCAATGCAAAGCTGAACTGAATAGAACAATAACTCTAAATATAGAGACATAATTTGACATGTAGTGTACAATTCATCCATCCCAGTAACATTCCCACTGGGAAGGTTACATCTTAATAAAGAAGGGGTGATCCCTCTTACAACCCTATATATCTTGCATGTTGGACATATCAATTCATTACAAAAAATATACAATAAGTTTTCATGGCAATATCATGTATTGGAACTGTATTTATTGTTTACAACAGAGAGACTTAACTTACTTTGTTGCAGAACTCAATAGATTGAAGGATCGGACTGTACATGTTGTTGGTATTAATTGCAGCCAACTACCGCTAACTGTAGCGAACTTGTAGTTATTGGACACTAGACTTGAACTATGAAATTTGACGTGAAGGTGATTCTAGGAAGGACACGTTATGTCTATCGGGAATGGAGATCCGTCGGTCTAGCTGTAAAATCTGATGAATATATTCATTTTTTATGTATGGAGTTAATTGACAATGAATGAGACAGCTCTGTTTTTATTTTTGGTTGTTCGATCTGAGTGCTGAGAGCTGTAGCACTGTGTAATGCTCTATTTTTCTTGTAATACTCTATTTTTCTGCATTTTGCCTTCTCTGTCCCTTTATTGTGGTATCAGAGCACAGCTCTGTCCGCCTATCAGTGCCATGGATTGACAGCGTTGAGAGATCTACTGCAGGAGAGATCTGATACAGGCGTGAAAGGAAGGGGCCGCTATTGGAATCTGCTACTGCTGGTTGAGTTATTTTACTCCCGTGGATTGAGGCCTGTAGAGCCATCGCTTAGTTCTGTCCTCCATTGGAGAGTCCTCCCCCTTGCGGATGATTGAATTCATGTTCCCACAGAAGTGCAAATATTGTTGAAGAGTGGAGCTGGGCTCTTCATTCCTATTTTGTGTGTGTCAATTTTTCGGTTATGCCGTCGATGGAGAGAATATTTTCCATTCACAGAGTGGTCGATTGGGTAGCTCTAAGCCACGGTCTCTATGGCATATGAGAAAAGCATTGGGCGTAGAGTGAAGCTGTATCAGTTAGAAGTTGAGTTATGACTTCTTGTTTTTGAAGACCCATCTCTCAGCTCTGTCTATGAACTTGTTTTTGGCAGAGTAAGGAACCTACAAAGGGCGTGCAACATTGTCATTGGATCTTTTAGTTGGCGGGTTCAAATATCTAAACTCAGAATTGGCTTTGATATTGAAGAAGCTGCTCACAAGTAGTAAAAGCAGAAAGGGTCGTTGTCCATTGTTGTTCAGAGGAAGGATTCATGTGGGCTTGAAATTTGTGATCCATCTGCAACCAGCAAGGAAGCCATGGAGGAACAGTAAAACAGAGTACTCTGCCTGCAGCTGCAAAAGAAGAAATTTCAGAAAGTCTGAGCCATGGCATCGAGCAGTATGGCAGCACAGCCTCAAATTCCACCTTTGACTAGTAAGAACTATGACTTTTGGTCCATAAAAATGAAAACCCTTCTCTGTTCGCAAGATTTGTGGGATTTAGTTCAGAATGGGTACATAGAACCTCCTGATGAGGTAGCCTATTTGGCTTTAACACAAGCACAGAAAGACTTGTTAAAAAACAACAAGAAGAAAGATGCTAAGGCACTTTCTCTCATCCAGCAAGCCATGGATGATTCAATCTTTCCTAGAATAGCATCAGTAAGCAAATCCAAAGATGCATGGGACATCTTAGACACAGTTTATCAAGGTTTAAGTAAGGTGAAGGTTGCTAAACTACAAACCCTCAGAAAAAAATTTGAAAATCTGCAAATGAATGAGACACAGACTGTAGATCAATTTCATAATCATCTAATGACAATTGTAAACCAGATGAGAACCCATGGTGAACAAATTTCGGACCAAAAGGTGGTGGAAAAGGTATTAAGAAGTTTGCCCAGCAAATTTGATGTTGTTGTTGTGGCAATTGAGGAGTCAAAGGATTTGACTCAGCTCTCCATTGATGAGTTAATGGGATCCCTGTTATCCCATGAGTCTAGGGTAAACAGAAAATCAAATTTCTCACTTGATACTGCTTTCAAGACACAGCTAACAGTTGGAAGAGGAAGAGGAAGGCCATTCTATAGAGGTAGGGGTAGATTTCAAGTTCAAAGGGAAAAAGAATTGAATATAAATAGGACTGGTAGGTATATGTCCAAAACTCAAATCCAGGAAACTTCAGAACCACAAGTAATAACTTTTATCAGCAGCAGAATCAAAGAATTGATAAATCCAAAATTCAGTGTTTCTATTGTAAGAAATTTGGGCATTATGCTATGGAGTGTAGAAAGAAGGAGGTAGATGCCAGAAAACAATCTGCAAATGTAGTTGAGAAATCAGAAAATAAAATTGATTCAGTTCTTATTACTTGCAATGTTGCACAAGAGAATCCAAATGATGTATGTTTTTTAGACAGTGGTTGTAGCAATCACATGTCTGGCAACAAGGAGGTGTTCACTGATCTAGATAGTTTGGTACAGTCTGAAGTGAAGTTTGGAGATGACAATAAAGTGTCAATCAATGGCAGAGGTACGGTTAATGTATTGGCAAAAAATGGAGATAAAAGGCATATTAATGATGTGTATTTTGTACCTGGTCTGAAATGCAATTTAATTAGCATTGGACAACTAGTGGAGAAAGGCTATAAGGTAATTTTCAACCATGACACTTGCACAATTCTTGACAAGAATCCTAGAAAAGGGTTGATTGCAAAGGTTAAAATGACTAAAAATAGAATGTTTCCACTTACATTAAAGAGTGAAATTCAGAATTATGTGAATGCTTATAAAGTTCAAAGTTTGGATCAATCTTGGCTTTGGCATTTGAGGTATGGACATTTGTATTTTGGGGGATTAAGCTTATTACAGAAAAACCAAATGGTTAGAGGGTTGCCACCATTTGAACAACCAGCAAGCTCATGTGAGAGTTGTATCTTAGCAAAACATCATAGAGAAGCTTTCCAGGTAGGCACTTTGTATCGAGCAAAAGAACCTCTGGAGATAGTTCATACAGATTTGTGTGGACCAATGCAGGATCCATCATTGGCTGGAAATGTATACTTTCTAACCTTTATTGATGATTACAGCCGGAAAACATGGGTATATTGTGTTAAACAAAAATCAGAAACTTTTGAAGTGTTCAAGAATTTTAAAACCTTGGTTGAAAAGCAAAGTGGAAAGTTTATCAAAGTGTTGAGGTCTGATAGAGGAGGCGAATACAAATTGAATGAATTCATGGAATTTTGTAGAAATCATGGAATTAAGAGGCAGTTTACAGCTCGGTATACACCACAGCAGAATGGTGTGGCAGAAAGGAAAAATAGGACAATTATGAATATGGCAAGAAGCATGTTGAAGGCTAAACATTTGTCAAACGAGTACTGGGGAGAAGTAGTTGCATGTTCAGTCTACATCTTGAACAAATGTCCTACAAAAAGTGTGAGGAATAAAGTACCTGAAGAAGCTTGGAGTGGCAAGTGTTGCAATGTCTCACATCTTAGAATATTTGGGTGTGTGGCTTACTCTCATGTACCTAAAGAAATTAGAAGGAAGTTGGATGATCGAAGTGAAAAATGTATCTTCATTGGGTATAGTGAGCATTCTAAAGCATATAAACTCTATAATCCTATTACCAAGAAGCTGATTGTAAGCAGAGATGTAGAATTTAAGGAGGAGGAATCATGGGATGGAAGTATTGATGAAATAGTTACACATGGAGCAGATTTACCTCATGTTGAAGATGATGAAGAAAATGTACAAGATGGACAACAAATTCCACATTCATATGTACCTGCACATATACTAGGATCCAGCATACCAGGAAGGAGCACAACAGACTTTAATTCACCTCAAGCAAGAACACCAAGAAATTTCATACAAGAAGAGCAATCTAGACTTGGAGGCCAGCATACATCAAGCTCACAAGTAAGTGATGAATCTGATCCTACATTGGCTGAATTGAGATCTAAGATTAGAGGACAAAAATCTAGAAGCCTAAGAGAAATCTATGAACAACATGATGAAGAATTGGATTTGAATTCAAATTTTGCATTATTGGCTTATCAACCAGTTAATTTTGAAGAAGCAATTAAAGATGATGCATGGATAAAAGCTATGGATGATGAAATAGATGCTATAGAGAGAAATGAAACTTGGGAATTAGTAGATTTACCTGATAGAAAAGATTGCATAGGTGTAAAATGGATCTATAAAACAAAATTGAATGCTGATGGAAAGGTTGAAAAACACAAGGCTAGGCTTGTAGCACAAGGTTTTAGTCAACAACCCGGCATAGATTATAATGAGACTTTTGCACCGGTAGCGAGACTAGACACAGTTAGACTTGTTTTAGCTATTGCAGCACAAAATAATTGGAATGTGCATCAGATGGACGTAAAATCTGCATTTTTAAATGGACATTTAGAGGAGGTTTATGTAAAATAACCAATTGGGTATGAAATAAGAGGATGTGAAAATAAAGTTTACAGGCTAAAAAAGGCTTTATAGGGGCTGAAGCAAGCACCTAGAGTGTGGTACAACCGAATAGACTCATATTTGCTGAGTAATGGATTCAATAGATGTGCTAGTGAGCCTACACTGTACATAAAATCAAATCAGCATGGTAAAATCATGATTGTATGCTTGTATGTTGACGACTTAATTTTTACTAGAAATCTGTCTATAGAAGCATTTAAAACAGCAATGAAAATAGAGTTTGAAATGACAGATTTGGGAATGATGAAATACTTCCTTGGAATTCAAGTTGATCAATCTGAAAAAGGGATTTTCATATGTCAATCTAAGTATGCTAAAGATGTATTAAAAAGATTTCGAATGCTGAATTGTAAACCAGTCTCAACACCAATAGCAACAGGAACTAAACTAAGTAAAGAGGACAATGAACCTTTTGTGGATCCAGTGCAATTTAAGAAATTAGTTGGAAGTTCGATGTATCTGACAACAACTAGGCCAAATATCATGTTTGCGGTGAGCTTAATTTCCAGGTTTATGGAATCTCCAAGAAGGTCTCATTGGCAAGTAGCAAAAAGAATCTTAAGATATGTTTCAAGAACAATGAATTATGGAATTTTGTATTCAGCAGGTTCAGATTTCAGATTAACAGGCTACACTGATAGTGACTTTGCAAGCAGTATAGATGACAGGAAAAGTACAACAGGTTATGTATTTAACTTTGGTTCGGGTGCAGTTTCATGGGCATCAAAGAAGCAACCCATAGTGACCATTTCATCAGCTGAAGCAGAGTATGTAGCAGCGACGTCAGCAGCATGTCAAGCAGTGTGGATGCGGAGAGGTTTGTCCAAGTTGTTGCATGAACAAGAGGATCCAACACTGATCTTTTATGACAATAATTCTGCAATTGCATTATCAAAAAACCAAGTATTTCACAAAAGGAGCAAGCACATAGATACTCGATATCACTTCATCAGAGAACTGGTTAACAACAAAGAAATTAACTTGAAATTTTGCAGGTCAAAGGAACAGCTAGCAGATATATTTACTAACCCTCTAGCAAAGGAGTCTTTTGAGTTTCATAGAGAGAATCTTGGCATTGTTAATGATGTTTATGTATGGCTGTAGCTGTAGGTTGGATATCATAATTTTGTCAATGATATATCCTATTTTGTCTTTTGTTTTTGTTGAAGGTTGCAATTAAGGGGGAGTTTGTTGGGATTAATTGCAACCAACTACCACTAACTGTAGCGAACTTGTAGTTATTGCGCACTAGACTTGAACTATGAAATTTGACATGAAGGTGATTCTAGAGAGGACACGTTATGTCTCTCGGGAATGGAGATCCGTCGGTCTAGCTGTAAACTCTGATGAATATATTCATTTTTGATGTATGGAGTTAATTGACAATGAATGAGACAGCTCTGTTTTTATTTTTGGCTGTTCGATCTGAGTGCTGTAGCACTGTGTAATGCTCTATTTTTCTTGTAATACTCTGTTTTTTCTTCGTTTTGCCTTCTCTGTCCCTTTACATGTCCCGCTTCAAGTGTAGGTGAAGCTCCCGTCGTGTTAACTGATAGAATATGGTTGCAATGCCCATAATGAACTGTGACTATCTTGAATAAGATACTGGAAGGAACGCTCACCTGTGAGTCACATTGAATCTACGTAAGACCAAAAAACAAGTAATTTTTACTTCAAGAATAGCGTCATAAACATCGAGTGTGGTTTGTTATTTGGCCTCTATAAATATTTCTTGAACTTTTCTCTATATCCAGCTTCTGCTAATATAAAACCTCAACATCTAAAAAGGATCTATATCCATCTACACTGAAAACTGTTTTAGCTGCTATCTACATGAATGATCTTAGGGTTCGAATCCTGTAGCGAACGCACAGTATAACTATAAGTTTGATATGCCAAGACTCCTTTGTTATGACAAGATAGACAGTGTAGACACTATGCGAGGCTAAGTGCCTTTCTTGTAGCAAGTACGCACACTCACTGATTTCTTGACATTTTTCTCATCATAGATTTCAGAACTAATCCGATTCGACAAAATATATAAAATATACAGACACCATTACCATGTGGCGATGGGAATGATCAATAAATATGACCAAAAAGGTCTACGAAAAGGAAGACATGGTAACTGTGCTCGTCCAAAGCAAGGCCAATATCTATTAATTGATCAAAATCCCGACAGTATGTTTCTAATAATATGGGGTTGATATCAATAATGAAAAGAGATGTTTAGATTGCAAGCAAGCATAGAAAAACAATTCCAGCCTCCAGCCAGATCCGATCTCTGGCCTGAACCAAATAAACATAGCACAAGATTCTTTAGATGAAAAGCGATCCTCAGAATGATTACCCTACAGCATTTGAATTATCTTCATGAATCGGTTCCCCTACAACATCTGAATTATCTTCCTCCATACCTTGACCTTTATTTCTTGTTGTCGGGATTGGATTATTCCCCACAGCTTTTGTTGGTTCCTCGACCCCTGTACTCTTATTCTTTTCTTCGGATCCTGAGCATACTTATTCCCCATGCTCCTATTATGGGTCGTAGCCTTAGATCACTGTAAGATGGTAAGTTAACACCAATTTAAAAGCATCTAAACACCAATTTCTAAACTGAATATTTAAAACTCCAGAGATAGGAAGGATCT
This sequence comes from Larix kaempferi, assembly GCA_027924585.1. Lineage (NCBI taxonomy): Eukaryota > Viridiplantae > Streptophyta > Pinopsida > Pinales > Pinaceae > Larix > Larix kaempferi. The sequence continues at coordinate 1,632,094 of BSBM01001023.1, forward strand.
CGGAGAGCAAATATAAACAAGTCTTCCATAGCTATCAGCTTGCCTAAAAGTTTAGAAAATCATTTCCTAAATATAACAGTGAAACAAATGAAATACTAACAACACCAATGCCTCGTAAAAGGTGATCCATTCTTGTTCAAATGAAGGAAACCATCACTTGTCACAATGTTCTTAATATCTATAAGAAAGGAACCTACAATGTAGGCTTGCTTTCAAATTCAGACACTGCAGAGAAGAGGATACTACTACTGACGCAGGCACGGCCTTTCATTCCTCCTTTGAAATTTGACAAATCTTACACTAAAGGGAAAGTCCTATACCACATGTAACATCCCATATTTTAGTAAAAATTTAAAATTTTTGTTAATAGCAATAATAGCTTAATTCACGATAATTTATAATTGCGCACAATATTAAATGCTGAATTGTAACAACGTTAATTAAACCTCTGTTTGTACTAAACACAATTAAAATTCTGTTATAACTAAATCGACAGTGACAACTTAAATGCATTCATAACAATTATGATTATGATAGTTAAATGCTTAAAAGAATCTGACTTTTGATGCGACACTTTCCAATGTATTGATATATAAGGTTGATGTAATAAATGAAATGCCAGGTTAGAAATAAGACATGATACGTTTTCTTTGAGACGACTTCTTTGTTGTCCAAGGGAGTCCTATGAGGGACCCCGAAGCTTACTTAGCTGCAATGCTAAAGCATTAAACCTGTTCTATGTGCAGATGACAAGTAAGGAGTTTCATGATTGCAATAAATTCAAGTTCGTGTGAACCCAATTTCATCGTTTTGAATAAAAATAAAAATGATTAAAGACTGTTGCATTTATAAAAGCATACAGGTACGATTCATATGCTTACACTTTTGCTTTCCATAATTCATCTTGTATCGTAGTAAGATCAACCCAAGTTAACTGTATGAATAAGTATCTAATTAGCAGCGTCGTCACTGTAGTTGTCTTCGTACTTAGCTAGTTATGTCGTCGTCCTTTCACTAACTAATTCTGTCGTCATCATGGCTGTCTTGTTGTCACCATTTAGGTGGTAGTACCAAGATGGTACAGTACCATTGTATCGCATGAATAAAAGTGGATAGAAGTTGGAGAAAATTATTACTCCCATTACCAAACTATATATCATAGCATGCATGTGATTGTGAGCTTATACAACATTATTGATTTAAATACTATATAATGCTTATAGTTCACCTTTTTTTTTTTTATATCCACCACTATAATTATTTACATCTTAAGCAAACAAAGTAGTTTTTTTCTAGAGACTAGGCATTAATGATATTTAGATATTTAAACGAAGACTATCCATAGGTTGACTATGGTGCAAAATAAGACATGAACAAAATATCTAACATCCTATAATCGTGACATTTTCAAGGTCTCATGACTATAGTGGTGTGATTATAACGATTCTTGGTTTATTATCCACATTGTATGTATAACGAACTATTGCAATGAGTTACAATTATTGAAATTTTAATAAAACGATAATACATGTTGTAATGTATTACCACCCTTGTAATACGTCGAATGGATGGCATTATAGTGCAATACTTTAACGAAACTTTTCATAGATAAAAGTAACACTATGATGATTTTAAATATTGAAATAACATGTAAAAGCAATATTTAAAGTCACAACAACAACACTGACAAGCAATTAATGTGGATCTTGACAGGTTGATGTTCTAGAAAGCTGGCGTCGGTCTTCAAGCTACGGTAAGGATCACGTAAAGATCCTGCATTAAAGGTTCAGTACTGCATCTATGTCGACTTTGCACTTCCAATAATCCACATAGATAGTAATATCTCCATGCTTGTTTAATGCATAAGGTGTTACGCCTTTGTATGGGTTGATGCTGGCTAAAAAATACTTGCCATAGTGGCAACGTCGACCTGCAATGAAAAGATGGTAATAAATGTGGTCGTTGTTAAATCCAAGGTTAGCATAGCTGGCAATGTGGAGACCGTCGATGGTGATGAACCAGGACCGTTGGATTGGTAACCCTACTATCGTCGTTGTTTTGGTTTATGTACTTGGAAACCCTAACTCTTAACACTTGAACCAGGAAGTTTAAATCTCAGCTAAAAATTCCTTTATAAATGCAACAGTCTTTAATCATTTCTATTTTATTCAAAACGACGAAATTGGGTTCACACGAACTGGAATTTATTGCAATCATGAAACTCCTTACTTGTCGTCTGCACATAGAATAGGTTTAATGCTTTAGCATTGCAGCTAAGTAAGCTTCGGGGTCCCTCATAGGACTCCCTTGGACAGCAAAGAAGCAAACTGTCAGTATCGTCTCAAAGAAAACGTATCATGTCTTATTTCTAACCTGGCATTTCATTTATTACATCAACCTTATATATCAATACATTGGAAAGTGTCACATCAAAAGTCAGATTCTTTCAAGCATTTAACTATCATAATCATAATTGTTATGAATGCATTTAAGTTGTCACTATTGATTTAGTTATAATAGAATTTTAATTGTGTTTAGTACAAATAGAGGTTTAATTAACGTTGTTACAATTCAGCATTTAATATTGTCCGCAATTATAAATTATCGTGAATTAAGCTATTATTGCTATTAAGAAAAATTTTAATTTTTTACGAAAATATGGGATGTTACATGTGGTATTAGAGCATTTGGAATGGAAGTTGTTGGAAGGTATGGGACACATGGCAACAGTTGCATCACACCACTAACTATTGGTTATGAGACAACTTCCACTTAAATAGGGCATTATCCCCCACATAAAATATTTCCCAACATTATAAAAAAACCCAATAATACCCACTTGTTATAGAACAATCTTCTTTCTCCACGTTGGCCTTTTTTTCAATTTCTTTAGGGAGTGAGATTTCAAGCTCCCAATAAACAGTAGACTTCATTGGAACTCTCACCCTACGTAGTTCTTTTAATATTGAGGACACCGAAGGAGATCCATGGATTTCTTCTGCAATCGGATTTAGTGAAGGAAATCTTTTTTCCCGCTTGAGAGTCCCAGAACATGAAGTTTCAGGTGTAGTTTGCCTTCGATCTTCCTCCACTATACAAATGAAGCGAACAACTTCTCTTGGTTTAGCAGCTTTGGGAATTAAATAGTATTCTACCTATGGAAGACAGGCATATTTGAAGGAAAAGTGGGGTTTCATCATCTACGATTGTTGATGTGGCTGGGTACCCAATGGTCTAGGAAGCCACATGTTGTTGTAATAGTTCTACATCATTGGGTATGGCCATGGAGGTTGTTGTTGATATTGTGGCAAGGCGGACACTGGAAGGAGACCAACTATTTAAAATAACCATTGTCAATTTGTGATGGTTTTTCTGAGTTACCTGCTTCATAACCTAGAAGGAGACCAAAAGAGGCTCAAACCCTAGAGCTCCATACAACCAATGAGAATCGAACGTGTTGGCATTTTTGTTGTTTAACCCCACCGTTGTGAGCTTTGTGAGCTTTTGTTGTTTAACCCAACCATTGTGAGCTTGAGCTTTGTCTCCATGCAACTCTTGCAGATCCATTCGATTGTGGCTTTTAAAAATGATTTTTTCATTTATTTTTCTTTTTCTCTCTTAATCTCTTTTCTCATTTATTTATTCTCACTCATTATTTTTCCATATTATGTCTTCTTTTATTTATTTATTATATTTATTTTATTTTAATATTTTATAAAAAAATTGTTAATATTAATATCAATATTAATATATTACATATAATAACTATATTATATTAATATTACATATATATTATATTAATATATTAATTATAGAATATATGAAGTATCTTTAGCAATTAAATCGTTGTGTAGAAGAAGGTCCCTTGTCCCACAAATAAGGGGGTCTTATACACAACTTGGTGTTTCGCTTGGGAGTGACATTAAAAATAGATGATGATGATAATGATATTAATATATTGACATTATAGTATATTAATATATTGATCATATAATATATAGTATATTAAAATCTTAACTATATTGGCTATTTTTTACAGGGGAGGGACTCGGGGGGACTTTAGAACTTTCCAAACTGATGCGCGAGGAGTACCATGACGAATGTATGCATATGGAGAATTAATGGAGGTTGTGAAATTGAGAATTTTTAACTAACATGACACAAAATACATGAACTTCTCAAAACTTTAACATACTGTCGAGAGGGTCAAACGAAAACGATTTTGTTAAAACAAAATATGAACACGACCAATATGATGAGTCGAACACAATGACACTAACTTCACGACATGAAGATGCCCAAAGGGAAAGACAACAAATATCAAAGAATCGACTCAACCACACTATGATGACACACATGATGCAACTTGGCGGACTTGTCAAAGGGATAATACAAAAGAAAAAATGGTGAAATATTAAGATATATTGCTAAGTAGTATCGGACAGTCAATGGCGTCTGGATGGTCATCTAACACATCCAACAATCATTAAAAGAATTTTACAAAAATGGAGGATTTTTTTTTCTTTTCAAAATGGAGGATATTGGCGATTTTTTGTAGTGGAGAGACCTAACGGGAACTTTATAACTTTCCAAACTCATGCGTGAGGAGAACCATGATGAATGGATGCATATGGAGAATTAATGGAGGTTGTGAAATTGACAATTTTTAGCTAGCATCATAATAACGCAAAATACATGAACTTGTTGAAAATTTAACAGACTGTCGAGAGGGTCAAAGGATGATGGTTTTGTTCAAACAAAATATGAATGTGACCAGTATGACGAGCCAAACATAATGACACCAACTTCACGACATGAAAATTATGATAAGGAAAGACAACAAATATCCAAGACTCGACTCAACCACACTATGATGATGCACATGATGCAACTTGGAGGATCTGTCGAAGGGATAATACGAAAGAAAAAATGGTGAAATAATATATGGACATGTCAAGCACTGTTGGGCCCAGGTTGAGATAAAGTTTTGGAAGCACCTTTTTTGAGGCAAGCAGGGAAAGCTGAGCTGAGCATAGCTCAGAAACACAATTTTGGCTAAGTATTGAGGATGCTGTGAAGTTGCGCGCAACATCCAACTTTTGACCAAACTGCGGAGTTGCATGCAGCATCGAAGTTTTGGTCGTAATGCGAAGACCAGTACTGCGCCGAAGCAGTGTTGTGGAGTTAGGAGGCCATGTGGAGCCAGCAAAGCGATGTGCTGGATAAGTATCAAGTGTAGCTACCGACTTGACCGGTAGCAGCCATTTTTGGAAAAGATATTCATGGATTGCCGAGCGGTGGACGTAAGCAAAACAGGAAGGCATCCATGCGTGGTTTGTTAAGGAAAGCGACATTTAGCACGCTTAGAAGGTAAAACCATTAAAGAGAAATGGTTCGGCAGAAGTAGCCTGCAGGCACGCATGCGACAGGAAGGTCGATAGCGACAAAATGAGGACGTGGAGATCTGCCATGATCAAGCAGACACTACCAGGAGCCAGCAAGCCGGTTTGGAAAATCGACGTAGTTTTGGAAACCCTTAGGGTTTTGGTTTTTAGGTCTTTGACATTGTACAGACATGACCTTCGGGCATGATCTATTTAAGAAGACATTTTGTATGGGATGGGGGTTCTCTTTTTGGGTTGTTGTTCTTTTGTTGTTGCTGAGAATTTAAGAAGATAACCTTTTTGTATTGTAAAATCTCTCCGAGCTGAGAATATTGTAAAGTCTCTACAGTTGTGTGCACAGAGACCTAGCCGAGAGAAAGAAGAGTCTGCAGCTGAGTGCGCAGACTAAGAACGGTTGCCCCATCCCTTTTGAAAGAAATATATTACCAACCGTTCTTGTGGACGTAGCTTTCCATCTGGGGAAGTGAACCACGTTAAATCCTGTGTTATGTGATGATGTTTATGAATGAATGAATTTCTGTATTTTCTGTAGAATGAATGGTTGAATGTTTCCTTGCATGCTGTAATATGAGAACTTTGATATGCATTTACCAATAGGAGAAGTTTGGGAATGATATGCTAGGTTTCACGGAATCAGATGAATGGCAAACATTTCAATTCTATGTTAAGGTCGTGAATCAGTCATTTAAGTTTAAATACTTTCTTAAGCACTGTGAAGGAATGCAGCACAGTTAATCATGTTTATCATTTCGGTTCACATTGTAATAATCCAAGTTCTAGAATGAATGCTAGAAATATAACCAGTAAGTGCCTGAATGAATGGATGAGTGATATTCATTTCAGTGCCTTAATGTTTCCGATATCTTCCAAGTAGAGGATAAGTGTGGGTGACTCATAGTTCCAGAAGAAGCGTCGCAGCAATAAGAAACCCTTAGTGCGGCCCGCAGTGTTGCCTCCACCGCGCAAACTACTTGTAGCATAGATCTTGCTGCGTACTGCATCACTTTGCCCCGCAGCTCCATCCTTCTGTCCTGCGCTGCACAACTTGTTCATATAAACAACTCATCATTTACTGTGGAAACCTGATTCCGCAGTACCCCATAAAGATACACCTCGGGTGAGACCTCAACCTGCTCGAAGGTTGTTGCCGAAAGGGCCGGTGCAAAGGGGTTTTGTTGGTTAAAGGGAGAACCGCAAAGAACCTGGGTCTAATTGGAAACCTCTGGGTCAGTTTAAGCCAACAAATGGTTCTGTTGCCGCGCTAGAATCCATGATGAGTTGAAATGGTTCCGTTGAGTTGCAATCACGATGTCTGAAGAAGAATATCAATTCCCCGAAGGATCTGACTATTGGCATCCTGAAAAGACAGAAATTCAAGCTTGGTGGGATAAGACCATAAGCGATTTTAACAGACAATAAAATAGACATCCGCGTCTAAGCGACACACAGTGGTCGGATAAATATCTGTTGGACGACATTCACGAGATATTTTAGGCATCGTTTCCAAACGAGCTGCATGTGTGGATACCTTGACTCGCATAGAAGAAAAATTGTTTCCAAGGAGGAGTTCCTACAGAGTGGACTCCTGAGCTCACAACACAGCTTAAATCGTTGGACAGCCCGTTGTCACGCGTAGTTGATTATTGGGTCGATCATATGCTAGAAGGATTTGTAATAGAATTTGTTGTAGACACACTCAAATCCTACAGCCAAGCAGAAGCAAATTTTTTCAGAGGATTCCAAGGTAAGTTTCTGAACAATCTCAGTCTATACATTAAGATGATGTTAGCTACGAAAGGTGTTCTAAGAATGCAGTAATATGCTTGAAGTTTGTCATGATAAATAGTACATATATAGATTCTGACGAAGAGACACATACTCTCAGAAGTGGTAAGAGATATAAAATTAATAAGAATCCGGAAGGCCCTAAACTTCATACAGATACTGAGATCCCCTACGATCTTGATAGCAAAGTTGCACAACCATTTACCCCTGAGAATCCGCTGGCTGCACAAACCGTGCACCCCTTATCGCAGAACCCACCCGCTACGTAGCCCACCTCACAGAAGACTCAGCCTAGTCCATCTCTCCCGATAGTCCCATTTGTATTTACTGCGTAGATCCCTTTACAGCAGCTGCACACTAATCTTAGTGCCCCACCACCGAATAGCACAATGGAAAACACTGATATGAAACTGCCAATATTCAGAGGAACTGGCCTAGAGGACCCTGATCAGCATTGGTTCCTTTGTGAAGCCATATGGAGTGTAAGACAAATCCAGGACGATGTCGTGAAGCAAGCACAACTCATCACCACTTTCAGGGATAGAGCGCTACATTGGTTTATGAAATACTCTACCGTACAGCCGAGAACCCTCGCAGAAATTAAAGTCGCGCTGGTGGCAGAGTTCAAGAAACCTAAGTCTGAGTCTCAGTGTATAACTGAGTTGAAGGAAATAAAGCAGAGACCAACTAAAACGGTCTAGGAATTTGATTAGAAATTTAAGACCTTACTAGACCAAGTAAGTTTTGTTATACCACCAGAATAGCATAAAGAATGGTTCATTGTTGCGTTGTTACCTCATATCAGATTACCATTGATGCAACAAAAGGTTCTATTCCAGGAAGAGGCCTTTGAAATTGCAATGAAGCTGGAAGCTTCTCCAATTGGGGATACTAGTTCTGGGATGTCTCAGATCCAGAACCAGCTGACCACCCTCACACTTGAACTGCAAAGTATGAAAAATGGTAAAGAACAAAGATTTGAACCTAGACAGGAGGTCTGGTGTACAAGTTGTAAAGGAGAAGGTCATGACCGCAAGCATTTCCCTCTATTCCACGACTATATTAACAGTGGTGCGCCTAACCCATTAAATCAGAGTGAGGCCCCATGGTGTGAAATTTGCAGAACCACAGGACATAGAACTGAAGACTGTTTCCTAATCCAGAAATATGTGAAAACTCCTAAGAATTTATATTGCAATTTATATAAATCAGTTGGACATGATGAATCCAACTGTCGCGCATATGAATTAATGAATGAAAGAAAAAGGGATATGGACTCAATGCGAGACGCTGGCTTGTACCGCGTACAAGAAGATACCTAGCCAAAATAAGAAAATGCACAATATGACCAAGGAGGATACAGAGGTCGTGGTGGTGGATACTGCGGCAGAGGAAGAAATGCTGGTCCGGCACAAGGAAGAGGCCGCGGCCAAGTCATTTGTTATAACTATGGCCAACCCAGACACGTGTCTAGAGATTGTATTAACCCATGCACTACGTGCAATTATTGTAAATCGTTTGAGCATGTCATTGAAGATTGCCCAGTATTAGAGGAGGAAATGCAGAAGAGAAGACGAATAGAGGCTCTAAATCCAAACGTCCAGTGGATTGCAGTAGAGAATAGACCAGTGGATCTGAGCATTAACGTGGTCACACGCAGTGACGCTGAGACAGGCTGCGACAAAGGAGCGGAAGCTTCAACATCAGGGGAGGCACATACGAAGAAGGATCCCCTTGAAACAGTATGGATAAGGAAAGCTCCAGGAAAAGCACCCCCTCTTAACCTACAGAAGAACAAGGAGATATTCATTGACGCGCGGGATACCTTTAGAGAACCAGCAGATAAGTCATCCAGGATCCCGCTGCGCAGTGAAACACCACATGTTGAAGACATGCCAGCCCTGTATGATAAAACAAGTACTGCGACAGATGTCCGTACTTCTGTTGCGCAGTTCTTGCGAAGCTGCATGGAGTTACTAAAAAGCGAAAAAGCCATAGTAGAACTCCAGAAGCTTATCATCTAGTATGAACCTCAGATTGCAACAGAGACTCCAGATAGCGCTGTACATCATATAAGGAAGCACAAAAGAATAGGCCGAGAGATGAGGCTTACTACGCAGATAGGAGATTTTGAAATGGATGAAGTCATCCTTGATTTGGGATCAGAAGTGAATGTCTTGACTAAGCATACATGGCAGCAGATGGGTCGACCAAAGTTGCTCTGGTCACCTATCCAGTTATGAATGGCTAATCAAGAGAAGGTCATACCTTTTGGCCACTTAGATAATGTAGTAGTTGACATTGACGGAGTACAGAGTCATGCAGACTTTGAGGTTATTGAAATTGTGGATGATAGTCAACCTTTTCCAGCAATATTGGGAATTGATTGGGCTATGGATAACTTGGCTATCATAAACTTGAAGACAAAGAAGATGATCTTTGAAGGGAAGCATCTTAGGGTCATCGCACCATTGGATCCTAAAGATGGTGATAGATACAGTGAGCCGATTCAGGAGGAATCCCATGCTCAAGATTTAGACCGACTATACCAGCTGACTGCGAACAAGGAAGACTACATTAATCCTACTGCGGATGGTACGCTCAGCTGGCGATGTGACACTTCTTGTATCTCTGACTCGGATACAGGACTGGAGAATTGGCAAAGTCGCATGCATGAAGTATCAGCAAGAAGATGTGTGCAGGTTACGAAATCACTGCGCTGGATCAGAAAAGAAGTGAGTCCTATTCCCACATATGATGGTTCTGCTAATGTTTACAGTTTCATAAGGGAATATACTGCAGTTATACCAGATGAGCATAGACTGCCAGCTTTAGATATAGCATTGTGCAATACACCTTCCAGATGGTGGAATGCACATAAGAAAACATTGACCACTTGGGATCAATGCAGAACTAAGATGCAAATCCGATTCGCCGAAAAGGTTACTTTACCCTTTCAAAAGTATAATGGACAGACAGACCCTAGTCAGCACATTAAAAGCTGTTCAAAGGCATGGGTGGAAAGACCACTTACAGAATGGGTACATTTATTTGTACATACATTGGATGCGTGTATCCCAGAGAAATGGTACCTCAACCTGGAGTTGCGCAGTGAACTCACTGATTGGGAGCTGCTCGTTGCGAACTTCCAGAAGGACTTCAATTTTGAAGACGAGAATCCATTAATCCATGAAGAATTACAGAGATGAAAGGAATTTTGGGAGACCTAGGTGTCATGAAAATACCTTTAACACTAGTTGTTAATCCTGTCAAGCAGAGGCCATACAGATTGAATCTGCGCTATAAGGAAAAAGTTCGCGCAGAGCTAGATAAGATGCTAGAAGCAGGAATCATTGAACCAGTCGAAGAATCCGAATGGATTAGCCCCATGGTTGTTCAAGAAAAGAAAGAAAAAGGCGAGATTAGGATTTGTGTGGATCTCAGAAAGATGAATGATGCTTCCATGCACAACCCATTTCCCACTCCATTCACAGACAAAGTGCTTGATAACATTGGAGGAAATGAGGCATATTCTTTCACTGATGGTTTCTCTGGTTATCATCAGATCAGGATTGATCCTACGGATAGGCATAAGACAACATTTGCTACAGAATGGGGGTCATTCGAGAACACCGTCATGCCTTTTGGGCTGAAGAACGCCCCTGCCATATTCTCTAGAGTCGTCGTTGCAGCATTTAAAGATTTTATGCACAAGTTTTTAGAAGCATATTTTGATGATTGGATTGTATTTGGTCTATTGAAAAATCATTGCACAAATCTGCACATGATGCTCGAGAAGTGTCGACAGCATCAAATATCCTTGAATTTGAAAAAGTGTATTTTCTATGTGCCTTATGGAATTTTACTTGGCCACATTGTCTGTAAGCAAGGACTGATGGTAGTCCCTGCGAAGATTGCAGTTATTGCAAACTTACCAACACCAAATTCAGTCAAGATGTTGCGATCTACATTAGGCCATACTGTATATTACAGGAAATTTATAAAGGGTTATGCACATATAACTGCAGCAATGGACAAGCTACTGAAGAAAGACTCACCATTCATTTGGAACGCAGAATGCGAACAAGCTTTTGACACATTAAAAGAAAAGATGGTCACTGCGCCGATTCTAGTCTTTCCAGACTGGACGAAGCCATTCCATGTCCATGTTGACGCATCATGTATTTCCCTGGGGATCGTGTTAGCTCAACCAGGAGAGGGAGGTATTGACCACCCTATTGCATTTTCTAGCAGAAAGCTTTCAACAATAGAAAAGAACTACACTACTACTGAGAGGGAAGGCCTTGCGATGGTATATGCCCTACAGAAATTTAGACACTACTTGATGGGATCGCACTTCCTTATGTTTACTGACCATTCTGCATTGAAATATTTGGTCAACAAGCCAATGTTAGGGGGACGCATATGCCGATGGCTATTTCTATTCCAGGAATATGACTTTGAAATTATTTTCAAGCCAGGTAGACTGAACTTGGGACCTGATCATCTGTCAAGGATCAAGTCAGGAGAGGAGCCGAAAAATATTGAAGATAGTCTGCTTGATGCTCAGTTATTTAGTATACAGGTTGCCGACGATTATTACAAGGATATCATTGACTTCCTAACCACGGGGCTGGCACCCCAGGAATTCTCAGTCCAGCAGAAAAAACAGTTAGTGGTGCGCACCATGGACTTCACTATAATTGCAGGTCAGTTATACAAACTTGGGTCGGATGAAGTCATGTGCAGGTGTGTACTCGATCATGAGAAGCCATTTATTCTATCTGACGCACACTCAGGAATCGCGGGAGGTCACTATGCAGGAAGAGCTACTGTGCAGAAGATATTGCGTGCAGGGCTATGGTGGCCTGCGCTCCATAAAGATGCCAAAGAATATTGCAGGAACTGTAATGTCTGTCAGAGGACAGGAAAACCATCACACCGAGATGAGATGCCATTGAATCCACAGTTGACACTACAGCCATTTGAAAAATGGGCAATAGACTTTATGGGTCCTATAAACCCACCAGGAAAAAAGAACGGGTGCAAGGTATATTATTACTACTACAGATTACCTCACCAGATGGGCAAAAGCAAAACCAGTTAAGGACTGCAGCGCCAGTACTACTACACAGTTTATATTTGAAAAAATACTCACCATATTTGGTTGTCCGAAGATTTTGATGAGTGACCAAGGTACTCACTTTCTGAACAAGACGATTGAGGCGCTTATAGAGGAATTCCACATTCGTCATCAGCGCAGTACTCCATAACATCCACAGCTGAATGGTACTGTAGAGGCTTTCAATAAAATATTGGAGAATGCACTCACTAAGGTGTGCAATGTAAATAGAGACGATTGGGACCTATGCGTCTCATCTGTGCTATGGGCATATAGGAACACATGCAAAAAATTGACAGGACAGACACCCTTTCGGTTGGTTTATGGGCAGGAGGCTATAATGCCTATGGAATATATTGTCCCTAGTTTGAGAATCGCTGCATTTACAGGGATGGCAGAGTGCAAAGCTCTAAAAGAAAGATTACTACACTTACTGGGCTTGGAGGAAGATCGCTTCATCGTAGGCTTCCACCAGCAAGCTCAGAAGGACCGCGAGAAAGCATGGCATGATCGCCATATAAAGAACAAGTGTTTTCAGGTAGGTGATCTAGTCCTCCTATATGATAGCAAATTCATAAAATTCCCTGGTAAATTTAAGATGCATTGGCTTGGCCCATATACTGTGATACATGTTACTAACACTGGTGCAGTCTAGTTAGCCAATTTAGCTGGTGACACCTTGCCAACTTTGATAAATGGAAGCAGGCTAAAGCTATACCATGATAGCACTACTTTGCAGAACCCTGAATAACGAACCAAGGAAGGAAGTTCTAAGTGTCAAGTACATTTGAAAGTGGACACTAGAAATGTAAAGGAGTTTGTACATGTATGATAAAAGGAAGAAGGTATGATAAAAAGAATGATCTATGTACTGCACAGCACTGTTGAAGCTGCACGGAAGGAAAAAAAAAAAAAAAATATATATATATATATAGTGGAAGCTGCGTAGTTGGAAATTTTTGGCACTACGAAGTAGCCGCGCAGGGTTGTAGATGGCTTGCTGCACAGTTCAGTGCAGCACCTAGAGAAAAATAGCCGTTGCATGGCTTTTCAGAAAAATAGCCGTTAGATGACCATTGCAGCAACCGCTTCAGCATTTAAAGCAAAGATAGCCGTTCTGAGCACGCTGACGACAGAAAAGACCGAAGGATCCGCTCAAATTCGCCAACGGACACCATATTAAATGCTTATCTAGCCATTGAAGGGCGCGGGAGAGGGTTTGCTACGCATATAAATAACATCATTGGGAGACTTGCGGGCATTACCAAGCACTTAGAATTTTCTTGCGATTAACCTCACTGAGCTAATAGCCATCTGTATTCTGTCTACCTTAGCCGCTACCTCATTTATGAATGTCCGAACCTTCCTTTAGAGAAGAAGAACTCACCATTGAAGAAGCACTGAGGATCTTTCAACACGAAGGGATTCAGCAGTTAATGAAAACTCCAGTTAAGAAGGTCGCCATAGAACAAGGTGAAGGATCCCGCAGATCACCAAGAATTAATCCAACGATGCAGGAAAAAGAAAAAGATAAAGGAAAAGTCGTAACTGCACCTCGATCTAACATCATAAAGATGGGATCCTCGGCACAGAAATCGCCAGTATTTCAGACAAAACCTTTGAAGATGACACCTGAATATATCTCCCCACGAGCACTGAATGCCCCTGTGTTTAAATTGTCCATGAATGCGAGATATGACATCCTGTTGTCGCCTATCTCAAAGTATGTAAACATTGCTAAGAATCTGCTGGGAAAGATAGCAGATTGTAAATGGGAGGATTATGACCTCTTGGGAATGAAGAAAGACAAGCCAGATGTTCCCAAATACCCAGATTTTCAACCAGACCAGTATATGTGCTGGAAAAAGGATGCCAAGGGAACTCTGAACTTGGTAGCTGACAGTTGGTTAGCACCTGTCGTTCAGTCGGGGCTACTGAACTTGCTGAGATTGCCACATTTTGACCGTTCTCCAGAACTAAATATCGTGGTTTGCACACTCATGGCGCGAATACACCAAGGTTATCTATGGCTGGATAGGAACATTGACATTAATATTGATTTGATCCACTGCATCACCGGTCTAAGCAAGCATGGTAAGGATCCTAAGCAATTCTTCTAGGGGAAGAGCAAAGAAAAAGAGGTTGTTGAGAAGATGAAGAAAACCCACTCGGTGGTGAAGGAAAAAAGAGGATTCCCGACAGAAGATATAGAGGACAGAGCAACAAGATTTGTAACACAGTTGCTCACAGGCAAGATGCTCAAAACAGCTAGGCCTTCGGAGGTGCCTTCGGGCACAATACTCCTTGGTGCCACAGCGGCCGAAGGCAACAGCTTCAATTGGTGTCAGTTTCTGTTGAATGAGTTCCTTGAAGAAATCAACGACACACAGGTGAATGGCGGCCAGTTCCATTTCACCTGGATCATCGTCCTAATTGCTTTGTGTGGATGGAAGGAGCCGTGAGATTATGCGGGCGTCATTATGGACACCAAAGATCCTAGAGGGTTTAAGTTCGTCAACCTCTGGGCAAACACAAATGCAGAGCACCAGCATGAAACAGTAGAAGTATTTTACCATTACTATATTCAGCTGTGCAACGCAATCATGAAGACACCCCGCATTACAAGCAGGTCATGGCGAAGTATATCCGCATCATCGACTTTGAGGCAGATATGAAATGTATATTCATATCGCCGAAAGCACAAATGAGGAAACCAGAGTGGTTCCCAGGAAAGTACATCATGTATGAGCAAGATATTGAGGACCTCATGAAAGATTGGCCAGCAGAGTTCCACGTAGAGGTCATGGATGTGGAGACAGATTCAGCAAAAGATGAGCCGATCCTGCTCTCATGCCCAATCATTGAAGAAACAGGGAAGAGAAAAGAAGCTGAGACTTTGGAGAAGCCAAAGTCGAGGAAAAAGGCGAAGGCTACAAAGATTCAATCGGAGGCAGTCCTCAATGATGATGACTACGAGATGATAGCCGAAACAGTCTCAGAGCAAATGAAGGAGCTTATGGCGGCTAAAGAAAAGAAGGACATGGTCATCCACGATGACCTGCACCAGACGTGGCTCGCAATGCAAGGCCTAATGAAGAAAATGGACGATGTCCAGAAAAGCCTTGTTTTGCCGCAGGAAGCAGGGGCTGAAAGGAGGTTGGTAGGAACATCGCAGCAAGGAAGCCAACATCTAGCAATAACGCTGTCGTCGAAGACTAGAATTGTCCATGTGGACCCATTGGTTGTTGCATTGCCAATGGCAGAACAACTTGTCTTGGACACAAAGGGAGTCGAGAGGGTAGAACTCAACTTAACCAAAATCCCTTTACCAGGATTGCACTTCATCCACACGCAGATCATGGAGGAGATGCATGAACGGACGGTTGAATCGATGAAGCTACAAGCAGAGCTCATCGCAGCAAACAGACAAATTCAGCAGAAGGCAGAAATACAGCTACGCAACGAACAGGACCACCGACAAAAATTGGAGACCACCATATCCAATGTGGCGAAGGATATCAAAGACATATAAATCCAGGATGATCCTGTAGACACAGTTCTGAGGATCGTAGATAAGGTGAGATCCTTGCAGACGGAGATGCAGGATAAAGAGATTTATTATGAGGCCGATATTGCCACATTGAAGGATAAGTTGAATAAGTAGGCGCCATTAACTGAACAGCAAGTCAGAGAGCAAGCAGTGAGCGCTGCCTCGAAAAGCATTACAAGTGAGATGGCTAAGTGCCAATCTCTCCTAGATAAGGTTTCATAGGAAATCGCGACCCTTGAAGAGGATCAAGGGTTACTGCAGGTCAAGATCGCGATACAAGAAAAACAGACCGCGCTGGACAAGTTGAATGCAGAGGTTAAAGCTCTTCCACCGAGAGAAAGGCTGCCGAGATACAAGGAGATATCCAGCTTAAAGAAAGAAGTACAGGAATTACGACAAAAAGAGACTGAGATGGATAATCAGTCGCAGCAGCTCCTGGAGAATGCCATGGCGGTATCGCAGCAAATTGAAGATAGGTTAGTAGAACTGCACGATAACCAAGAGCAGGTACAAGACCAAATTGGACAAGAAATAAATCCAACACTGCTTGAGACAATTAAATAGGTTGAGGAGGATACAAGAGAAGAAGTGGTGCAGTTGTGCGGTACATATGACGAGTTCACGGCCAAGTTCGTTCCACCGGTCATGGCGCAGAGTGAGACAGCTGAAATAATCAATGGCTCGAGGACGAGCCACATGTAAGTGTTAGGGGCATGTTGGGCCCAGGTTGAGATAAAGTTTTGGAAGCACCTTTTTTGAGGCAAGCAGGGAAAGATGAGCTGAGCACAGCTCAGAAACACAATTTTGGATAAGTATTGAGGATGCTATGAAGTTGCGCGCAACATCCGACTTTTGACCAGACTGCGGAGTTGCACGTAGCATCGAAGTTTTGGCCATAATGCGAAGACCAGTACTGCGTCGAAGCAGTGCTGTGGAGTTAGGAGGCCACGTGGAGCTAGCAAAGCGGTGTGCTGGACAAGTATCAAGTGTAGCTACCAGCTCAATCGGTAGCAGCCATTTTTGGAAAAGATATTCCAGGATTGCCGAGCAACGGACGTAGGAAAAACAGGAAGGCGGCCACGCATGGGTTGTTAAGGAAAGCAACATTTGGCACGCTTAGAAGGTAAAACCGTTAGAGAGAAACGGTTCGGCAAAAGTAGCCCACAGGAACGCGTGCGACAGGAAGGCCGATAACGACAGAATGAGGACATGGAGATCCACCATGATCAAGCAGATGCTACCAGGAGCCAGCAAGCCGGTTTGGAAAACCGACACAGTTTTGGAAACCCTTAGGGTTTTGGGTTTTGGGTTTTAGGTCTTCGACATTGTACAGACATGACCTTCGAGCATGATCTATTTAAGAAGACATTTTGTATGGGATGGGGGTTCTCTTTTTGGGTTGTTGTTCTTTTGTTGTTGCTGAGAATTTAAGAAGATAACCTTTTTGTATTGTAAAATCTCTCCGAGCTGAGAATATTGTAAAGGCTCTGTAGCTGTGTGCGCAGAGACCTAGCCGAGAGAAAGAAGAGTCTGCAGCTGAGTGCACAGACTAAGAATGGTTGCCCCATCCCTTTTGAAAGAAATATATTACCAACCGTTCTTGTGGACGTAGCTTTCCATCCGGGGAAGTGAACCACGTTAAATCCTGTGTTATGTGATGATGTTTATGAATGAATGACTTTATGTATTTTCTGTAGAATGAATGCTTGAATGTTTCCTTGCATGTTGTAATATGAGAAATTTGATATGCATTTACCAATAAGAGAAGTTTGGGAATGATATGCTAGGTTCCACAGAAGCAGATGAATGGCAAACATTTCAATTCTATGTTAAGGTCGTGAATCAGTCATTTAAGTTTAAATACTTTCTTAAGCACAGTGAAGGAACGCAGCACAGTTAATCTTGTTTATCATTTCAGTTCACATTGTAATAATCCAAGTTCTAGAATGAACGCTAGAAATATAACCAGTAAGTGTCTGAATGAATGGATGAGTGATATTCATTTCAGTGCCTTAATGTTTTCGAGATCTTCCAAGTAGAGGATAAGTGTGGGTGACTCGCAGTTCCAGAAGAAGGGTCGCAGCAATAAGAAACCCTTAGTGCGGCCCATAGTGTTGCCTCCACCGCACAGTACTGCTCGCAACATAGATCCTGCTGCGTACCACATCACTTTGCCCCGCAGCGCCATCCTTCTGTCCTGCGCTGCGCAGCTTGTTCATATAAACAACTCATCATTTACTGTGGAAACTTGATTCCACAGTATCCCATAAAGATACACCTCGGGTGAGACCTCAACCTTCTCGCAGGTTGTTGCCGAAAGGGCCAGTGCAAAGGGGTTTTGTTGGTCAATGGGATAACCGTAAAGAACCAGGTTCTAATTGGAAACCTCTGGGTCAGTTTAAGCCAACAAGCACATCGAATTGGATGTGAAAATACAGATGAAATGATTTTGCAAAAAAATTCAGTAGGTTCCCCTATAACATCATGTTTCGACACTAGCTCGTGTCTCTGAATCCATCTACAATGTTACAATTTACTAAATTTTAACATGTTAAAATTTAGTAAATTGTACAAATTCATTGTCAAAATTGTAATTTTTCATTGTCGGAGTGACGCAACTAAAAATGACCAATTGTTATGTGGTCCTTTTTAGTTTAGGTCTATGGTACTTGAGATATCTTAGCTTGGGATGGTTTTTACTAATGTCTGTACCACATATGTATTGAAAATTAATTATGATACCTTGGGAAGGATGTAAAGCTTATAAGCAAATTGCTTATGCTCCAAGAACATAAGACTACATATAAGGTCGTTAATGTAAGCGGTGCAAATTTGCTTCATGCATCAATGTTGAGCTATGACACATGAGGGGGTCTACAATTTACTAAATTCTAACATTGCAGATGGATTCAAACACTCTATAAAGGAGTCTCTGAATCCATCTTCAGTGTTAGAATCTAGGGGGACTCCCAATCCATCTCAAGTGTTAGAATTTAGTAAATTGTACAAATTCATTGTCAAAATTGAAATTTTTCCATTGTCGGAGTGACACAACTAACAATGACCAATTCATATTCTTAATGTTATTGATATATGGTCATTTTTAGTTTAGTTACTTGTTATCTGGTCATATATCATGTAATGTGACCCAATTGATCATTCCTCTGGTCATTTTTAGTTGGCTCTCTCAAGTTTGATCATTTATACCTTGAAACATTGTGGTGACCAAATTTTTTGGTCGCCTAGTCATTTATCTCTCATTTTCTACTAGTGCAAGGAGATAATGCTTTCATTTATTCACTACTTAGACAATGGAAAAAATGTCATTATCATATGTGGGTTAATCAAGTACTACTCCATGAAACAACTTGGGATGGTAGCAAACTGGCCTTCCTCCTTGCAACAACACCGCTCCCAATGCATATACACTAGCATATGTTTCTTATTCAAATGTTTGTTACAAGTTAGGCATAGCTAAAACTAGAGCATTGCTAATCCTTCACTTCAATTATTGAAATTCTCTCTGTTATGGCATTCCCCAATGAAAATTTTTCCCTTTTGCAGTCATGGCATGCAAAGGTGCTGCAACCATTGAGAAATTGGTAATGAATTTCCTCAAGTATTGTCTTTCCCCCATGAAACTTCTCAACTCTGTCAAATTGGTAGGTGTAGGCCACTAATTTATTGTTGCAATCTTATCTAGATCCATCCTCAGCTCTCCTCCTCTGATCTTGTTTCCAAGATAAATCAAGGACGCCTTTCCAAACTCACATTTTTTTAATTTGCAATCAACTAGTTCTTCCTTAAGGTATCCAATACCTGCGTCACATGGGAGAGGTGCTCTTGCCAAGTTTTACTGAATATTAATATGTCATATAAATATACTATTGCAAAGGAATCAATAAATGGTCGTAGCACATCATTCATCAGCGGTGGGGCATTACACAAACCGAAAGGCATCACTAACCATTCGTACAAACCTTGCTTGGTCTTGAACATTGCCTTCCACGCATCTTTTTCTTTAATTTGCACTTGATGGTAACCTGACTTGAGGTCCATCTTGGTGAAGAACTTGGCTTGCTACAATTGGTCCAACAGGTCATCAATCCTTGGAAAAGTATACCTATTCTTGATGGTGGTTTTTTTTAGAGCACGGTAGTTAACACACATTCTCCAACTCACATCCTCTTTGGAACCATGATGATAGGTGTGCTACATGGTGATGTACTGGGCCAGATGAACCCCTTCTCCAACAACTGTTGCAATTGTTTCTTGCTCACCTCGCTTGCTTCAATGATGGACTGCCTATATAGTCCAATGTTTGGCAATGGTGATTCTAGCAACAACTGAATCTGGTGCTCGACCTCACACTTGGGTGGTATCCCCTGAGGTTCTCGAAACACTTCCTTGTAGGATTTAATCAGTTTTTGTAGTTGATGGCATTGTTTTCCACTACATCCTTCCAAGGATGCCATCATCTTCAACTCATTTCCTACTCCTTGTTTCTTACCTTCTCGCAAGAACAACAAGACAAATTTCTATGTGCTACCAATGATTCTCTTGGCCTGATGAGCACTAATTAGAGAAAATTTTTCTTGGTTCTTGTGTGATTTGATGGAATATGCTTTCCCATATTTGACAAGCTTGTGTTGGTTTTCTCTCCTCTTGAATATGGAATCTCTCACATACAAGTACAAACTTCCCAAGATGAATCCACACACATATAAGGGGACCACATATACTACTACCTCGTCCACAAAATTCTGGTTGACGGAAAACTTAAGCTTGCATTGCTTAGTCACTCTTAACTCCGTGTCTTTCCTTACCCAACCCAAGGGATATGATTGTGGATGGTATTTGGTCTCTAGGCTAAGATTCTCAACTAGTTGAGCAGAAATCATATTAGATTGTGATCCAAGGTCAAAGAGGAAATCTATGTTGTTATGTTTCACGTGAATCTTAATGCAAAACAATTATGTCATCTCCTTCTCCTCTTTGTGGCTACAACCCAATAATGTTTCTTCCTTCTGGAGTGTAGTGCAACTAACCTTCCCTTCCAGGTCTGAGGTGTTTTCCACCCTCTCTTTATCATCTTTTGCAATCAATGCCTTCTTCTTTTTCTTCCCTTTGAAATGCCTAGGACGTTTCTCCGGATGTAATTTCTAACAGTCCTCCTCAGTGTGCCCTTCTTTATCACAACCTTTGCAATGCTTACTAGAAGGTGTTTCCTCTTGAGTTACTGCCACAAATTCCTTTCCATTAGGCTTCTTCTTCTTATCTTTCCCTTTCCTTGGCTCATTTGGGTCTAATTTCCAATCTGCATTAGAATGATGCATGTACTCGTCTCCTTCAAGATACTGCGCTTAGACACTTTCCTCATCACTATTATTAGGATTAAAAAACATCAACTAATGTCAAATGTGGGGTAAAAAAGCACCCAAGTACTTGATCAACATGTCTAGATTCTTTAGGGATACTCCAAGTTGTATGGATCGCTTCCTAAACTCTGTAGTAAACTCTTGCACTAATTGTCCTTTCCTTTGCCTGAAGTAATTCCATCCAATTTGTTGTATCTCCTCATATCCAATTGTGTAGAATTGTGCCTTGAGCATGTCTTTGAACACTTCCCAATCGATCATTGGTGGCTCATTCTCTAGTGCCCTACTTGCCATACCGCTCTCCCACTGGCCAAAGCATGGCATTCTAGTTTCAACTAGGCAAATGCAATATTATGTTTACCAGTGAATTCATGTACACTAAATTACACTTCCATATGTTGCAACCATTGGTTCAGTTTGATGGCATCTACCTCATTTGCATAAGGTTTGATGTCCACTTTAGCCTCCACACAGAAAGGTACTTGTATTCTATTGTAGCTACATTCTCATGTCTCTACCTTTGTCTTCTACTCATACTCAAACTCTCTTTCTTCCCTCTTTGGTTCCCCTGTAGCCACCTTGTGTTCTGAGGTTGAATCCGAGATTATGGTTGCTAGTGATATTGTCATCATGGTTGTGAGAGTGGCCATACCTTCTTCCAGTCACTGCAACCTTCCCTTGGGTCTTCTTCTTCATTGCCTTCATGGTGATCTCCTACCATTATTGGTGCTCTACTTCTCTACAATCCTGGCAATGGTTCTTCTCCACTTCTCTTATAATTGTTGCAGTTATTTACCATACAGGTATCAATAGTTCTATTCGAACACAAGTTCTGATACCATATGATTCAAAATTGAGGGGCTCATAGCACACTAAACTCACCAACATGGATGTCTTTGAACTTCTAATTCAATCTATGTCCATGCATGGGTTGCGTATGATGCCAAAATGTTTGTATTCATCTGCTAGTAGTTGTGAAATTTCCCACATAAGATCCAAAGAGATGATGTAAACCTCACAATGAAAGAATTTAGGAATAATAGAAGAAGAGACAAGCAATAGAACTTAGATCCAAAGAAACTCTGATTGAGGCAGAATAATTACACATGTTACATTAAATTGAATAGTGAACAAGTAAATATACAATGTTGAGTATGAGGATTCGAATTCACTAGGAGGAATTCGAATTGGCCTTCATGCACAGATCCATAATCAGTGGAGAGTCATCAATGCCTAACCAGGAGTCCACCTTCTCATCAGTGAAGTCATCAATGCACAAGTAATGGTCAATCGGGAGTCAAACTGAGTCTAGCTGAATGTGGTTGGTGTAACTGGAACATGGAAGCACTAATATAGTGAAGGAGGCTCAATGGAGGGCACCATAGGAGTTAACTGGTGTCAGAATGGTCAATCTAGTCTCACTGGAGGTCCAACAGAGTGATAAACTCAGTAAAGAGTCAGTTAATCCTTAAATCAAGGAAATAACTGAAGATAACTCAATATAACTGAATAACACTGGACTGGTAGGTGAAGAAGGCGCCCTTGTCATGCAATGGAGCAAAGGAGGGTGCATTAATCACTGGGAGGGCTAGAAATGATCTAAAAGAAGCTCCGGGGGCTAGTTTGTTGAGGACTAGGTGCTGGGACTGATGACCTAGAATGCATGCAAACCCTAATTTTGCATGCATGACTGAAAATGAAAATGACTAGAAAGCTAGTAGGACTAGGATGGAGTATAGGAATATCCTAACACCCCCCCTTAATCCATATTGGGCCCTAGTAACTAGGACCAAAGGTCACCCATGCAATAAATGAAATGATAATAAAATACATAATTGTCCATAAACTAAGGAAATGGGGAAAACCTCATGGGAAAAATACCCCCCCTCAAAAGAACAATAAATAACTCCAAGAACCATCATGCAGAAAAGAAAGAAGCTTTCATCAGTGAAAACTTTTGCAAAAGACTTGGCAAGCTGATCCCATGTAGGAAGGTCTCCCACTGTGTGGAGGATGAAGCAAGTCTTTAAGGAACTTTTTCTGTATCTGGAGCGAATGGAACATGAGTAGTCTTCCCAAAAGATGGAAGAGAGAAACCCATCATCATGCTGCATCTCTCATGGAGAGATAGATGGCATAATGCAAGGTTGGCATGATGCTGAAGTCTAGTAGTTCTGTAAGCAAATAAATCATCAATTGTGTTCTCAGTAGTAGCAAGGACTGTGTGAGAACATATTTCTCTTGAATCTGGACTGAGAATAGGTGTTGGTTCTGAATCTTCTTGAACCATGATCTCAACATCAAAATATTGATCTTCTTCTTCACTAGAAGAGGAGTCACTGGAAGAGGAGTTACTGTGATCTTCATCAGAATCTGAAGGAATAGTTGGAGAGAAAGGCATGAAGTGTGAGAACTCATATGCCTTTGAGGCATGATTAGCAATCCCATTTGCTATAACCTTTCCAGTGGAGATTTATGTAATCTCTACTGTGTTTGGACCAAAAATTACTTGTTTTGGAGATCCTGTATGAGTCATTTGATATACTAACAACAAATTAGTTATAAGAGAAGGAACAGATAAGACATTTTTGAACTTACCATGCTCCATATGAACTGTACCCAAAATTTTGGCAAAAATCTGAGAGTTGTCTCCCATGTGAATGGTAGGCCCATCTTGCAGATCCAAAGAGGAGAAGGATTCTTCTTGTGCAATCATGTGGTTGGAGGCTCCAGAATCTATGAGGAGGGATTTTGTCTTTGAAAAACCAGCCATCAATGCATGGCAATCATCAGATCCACTTCCAGAATCAGTCATCTTTGCTTCTTTTGGAACAACAATTTGGTTTTGTTCAAGAAGCTTGGTTAGAAGATCAATCTTCTTGAGCATGAAGGCATGCTCAGGATGGTTTCCTCTCTTGCAGTAGGTACAATTAGGTCTCTTTTGTTTGTCATTCTTGGATCTTGAAGGTTTCTTGCCTTTGCCTTTTTGTCCCCCTTTTGCATTCGCTCCACTTGATTCACCAGCTAAAAGAGCTAGATCTCTGGAGGTTTTGATGGCACCCATTTGAATCAATTTTTCCTCTTCTTGAATGAGAGCGGTAGTAAATTTTTCCAAGGTAGGAAACTTCCATCCAGGGATTGACATTCGCCCAAAATGGAAAGTAGATACAAAAACAGAAAATTGAGATCCAAGTTTGCTCAAAATGGAGAGCACTAATTGTTCATCACTTTTGGTGATGCCACAGTGCTTGCATTGAGTAACCAATTTCTGAAATTTTGAGATGAATTTTTGAATGCTCTCGAAATTGCTAGGTTGCAGAGAAGCAATTCATTTTCGAGAGTGTAGCCTCTCATCCCATCTTGTTTTCCAAAGAGATTTCCCAATTTTGTCCATAACTCAGTGGGAGACTTAATTCCTTCAACATGGAACATTAGATCTTCTGACATATGGAGGCATATGAATCCAAGAGCTTCATCCATTTTATTTAGATGCTTGGTTCTCTCAACAGCATGATGAGGTATAGCATCTTTTTCAAATACTATTCGATTTAGACTTTTGTGATACAAGTGAAATATAATCCTATCCTTCCATTCAAAGTAGTTGAATGGAGTGAGTATCATAGGAGCAGGAGAAGAAGGAGAAGCATTTGAAATGCTCATCTTGACTGCTAGAATAAGTGAAAAATAGAAATTGTTGAATCTGCTGCTACAACTGCTAGAACTTCGAAATACCTGCAAAAAACTCTCAAGAATGGAGGTAGAATATACTCTCAAATGGCTCTGATACCATGTGAAATTTCCCACATAAGATCCAAAGAGATGATGTAAACCTCACAATGAAATAATTTAGGAATAATAGAAGAAGAGACAAGCAATAGAACTTAGATCCAAAGAAACTCTGATTGAGGCAGAATAATTATACATGTTACATTAAATTGAATAGTGAACAGGTAAATATACAATGCTGAGTATGAGGATTCGAATTCACTAGGAGGAATTCGAATTGTCCTTCATGCACAGATCCATAATCAGTGGAGAGTCATCAATGCCTAACTAGGAGTCCACCTTCTCATCAGTGAAGTCATCAATGCACAAGTAATGGTCAACCAGGATTCAAACTGAGTCTAACTGAATGTGGTTGGTGTAACTAGCACATGGAAGCACTAATATAGTGAAGGAGGCTCAGTGGAGGGTGCTAAAGGAGTTAACTGGAGTCAGAATGGTCAATCTAGTCTCACTGGAGGTCCAACAGAGTGATAAACTCAGTAAAGAGTCAGTTAATCCTTAAATCAAGGAAATAACTGAAGATAACTCAATATAACTGAATATAACTGGACTGGTAGGTGAAGAAGGCGCCCTTGTCATGCAATGGAGCAAAGGAGGGCGCATTAGTCACTGGGAGGGATAGAAATGATCTGGTGGAAGCTCCAAGGGCTAGTTTGCTGAGGACTAGGTGTTGGGACTGATGACCTAGAATGCATGCAAACCCTAATTTTGCATGCATGACTGAAAATGAAAATGACTGGAAAGCTAGTAGGACTAGGATGGAGTATAGGAATATCCTAACAGTAGTTAATTATGCACAAAAAATGTTTTCTTCATTTTTGATTTGTTTAATATGCACCTCATAACAAGAAGAGTGTGTCTGGCATGAATTAAAATCCCCTAGTAACCACAAAAACACCCAGGCATCTATAATTCCTCCTAGACAATGATAAAAACACCCCCAAGGACTGTAAATTCATCCCAACAATGATGAAAACACCCCAATGACTGTAAATTCATCCAGGAAATGGTGAAATGCTCCCAATGAATGTAAATTCATCCCATCAATGATGAAAAATCCCCAAGGAATGTAAATATATCCAAGCAATGGTGAAAACACCGCCAATGACTGTAAATTCATCCCAACAATGATGAAAACGTAGTGAAGTTCTTATAACAGTAAAAAAAATGTTTTTCTCTCCCCTCTATGAGAAAAACCTGTCCAAAAATCAAGTTAGAAACTCCTACAGGATAGCAACGGCTAGTTTAGGAGAGACATTGATCTCTAATTTGCCCCATACAATCAATGGTGAGATTTACAACGCTTTTGGAGGGTTGTGGGAATGAGAAAATTCATAATGTGAGAAAGAAAAACCATTACTACAGCATTTACTTCTCATGGGAAATAAAATTTCATTACGAGATCTATTTAGTCATGACGAAAGCCATTAAAAATCAAACAAATAATTTGCAGACATTCACAAACCAAATTCACAAAAACAACAACAAGGAAATGAGCCAATCACTCTCAAGAAGGCATTATTTACCCTAGAAACCCAAATGGGAAAACGAGCATTCAATTGGCGTCATCCAAGCTCTTTTATTTTGGCAATGTACAGGTTACAGTATCTTTGGTGCTCAGGTAGAACTTTTCATCAGCATTTGGGTAGCATTTCTTTCACTCTCAACCAAAGAACCCCTCTCTCATTGTGGGGGAATCACTTTATAGAAATGGTTGAGCTTGGGATAGTTCGAAATCCAAGCGTCCTCGACCCCTCAACTTCTCCCAAGATCGTTGAGCTTATTTGTATTTATTGTACATTTGAGAAATGAGACCATAGTCTCATCTTTTATTTTATTTTATTTTTCCATACATGCTTTATTTTTCTATTTTTAATACAATTCATGACTAGCTGAATTCTCTTGTGTTTGCCTCTTTAATTTTAACTTAGATACATGGTGGAAACCCATTCATGTTGGCATGGGGCCCTTCACGTCAACATGTAGTCTCCATAATCATTTCATTTCCTGGTTCCTCGTGCCAATCCTCATTGAGCCTATGCTAAAGCCAATTGTCATGTGTAGATCCGTTTCGGATCAATAATAACCAACGGGTAATAGCGTATATGAAAACCACTAAGTAATAAATACCATAAATGATAAGCAACTATTAAAACAACTAACAGGAATTGGAAGGAAACTATGATAAATCTACCTACGGAATAATGGCATCTCCTGATTAGCGAAGGGGACTCTTCCTTATCTAACCAAGGCTGCAGAAAAACTCAAGCTAAAACACTCAGAAGATCTGTAGGAACATAATTTTATTATGGAAAGAAAGTTACACAATAAGTCGTAGCAACACTCTATTTAGGCCCTATCTTCTCCTGCTCAACCTCCAAACCTAAGAAGGCTCATTTCCTTTATACAACCCTTCGAGTAACAGCCTTCTCAAGATATAATAATTGAACGCCATGAGGATTAGAGATTCTCAAGGTCATTCATTCTTACAATTTATAGCATAATATCTATTACACAATCATGTTGTTACAACTGGTCTATAAAAATAAAAAATTACATTATACAGTCCTAACCATAAATGGTTATAACGATGTTGCTCCTAAATATCTAGATGATGAGGTGTTGTCATGATGGCATTGTCTATCCTAGACTTGAGCATCAATCGAAGACCAAATGCTCAAGTGTCACGCAATGAAGACAACATCATAACTCGGGAAGTAACAGCGTTGTAAGTAACAACATATCAAAAGGTAGTATGCCTTGAGTTTGTAGGAGAGTAACAACACCTGGTTCCTTGATAAAATGACCACCTTGCATATCCTTCATGTACATACCTTAAGAAAATTAATCAATAACCCAAACATAAGAACAAAACCACTTTAACAGCTTATCTTATAACTCAAAACAATGCAATACTTAAAGAGGCTATACCTTGGGTTAAGGTGTGAAGTTATGGGCAAGACAACTTCAAAAAGGAAAAAAGATAACTTAAGATGGCTTGTGATCAATGTAAATTAGTGGAAAAAAGAGGTCAATTAATGAACCCAACATCAACATAAATTGTTTAAACGCGAGTTCAATTCTTCCAACCAATGCTTTTGAAAATGGTGGATTAAAACCACCAATATCCCTTATATTATCTCCTCCAACCTATGAAACCAAACAATACTCAAATGATTTCATTTCATGATTCAAAATCAACTAAAGAAACCAAGGCATCAAATATTTTATGTGTTTTAACTAGACCGGAGAGTCGATATCCATGGAAACAATGTTTTGGGTTTTCAATACTCCTTTCATTATCTCTTTCACTTTATGGAACTCAAAGTATCTTTAAACAAGCTTCATTTTATGCTTCAACCAACAAAAGAAAACCCATGGGTTTAAATATTTGAATGTGCTTTAGCAAGAACATAGAACTACACGAGACATGTTGTCCATACATAGAACAAAGAAAATGACCCCTGGCAATGAAGGTTGGAGGATCCTTTCTTGCACGGGGAAATAACCCAAAGCCCTAGACTTGATGGTGATGTTGCTTGATAATGACGACCTCTTAAGATATTTCAAGGAGCGGGTTGTGAACTTAGTTGAATGAAAAATCACTTTTAAATTATGAGAATACGAGACCCTAGGATGATTTGGCATGTTTCCATGGTGGTGAGTTGATTGTGAACTATATGGTGGCATATATCTAATTTGGGGCTATTATAAACATTGGGATTGGAACTATTTGTTACTTGAGGTTAATTCCCTTATTAGTCCCTGTCGTAGCAAGGTAACTCTTGTATTTGATCAGCGTTGAACGTGTATTGGTTAGTGTTGACTGAACCCGCAACATACAATTTAACCAAAGTTTCAAACATTTTTTTATTTTTTTAATATAAAAATCAAAGTTTTGTGAAAGTTGATTGGCTTATACTTTGAAGCGTTATTGCCTTAGTGACGGCATAGGTATTGGGAATGGCTCCCTCTCAATGTGTTCTTTTTCAATGTGTTCTTCGATGGGATTTTAGTGCTTTCAATACAGGTATTTGCCAGCATTTGCTAGCATTTACACGAGCATTGATATCAATGTCTTCGTGGAGTAAGCACTAACATCAACCATATTTAATGTCGTATGCATAACCTGGGTTTTAATATATAAAATGAAACAATCATTAATGATATCACTTATCAAGGTCTGAACGAGAAGTTCTGTCAAGTGGTGGCTTTCTGCACTAGACGTTCTGTCAAGGGGTGGCGATCTGCACCAAAAGGTTTGTCATCCTGTGGCGGTGGCATGCAATTCACCGCCTCTTCTGGATTCCCTACCTTCTCGAGCCTTCTTTGATTTATGCAAAGATATTTTAGAATTTTCATATTTATGGAGCAGCTCCTGCTTTATTTGGCAAAGTATCCTCAGGAAAAGTATGTTAAGGCAATGTTTTATAATAGGCAAAGATATATACAATGAAAGAGTCATTAATGATATCACTTCTGGAGGATTGAGCACATTTACTGCACCTTAAATTCTGTCAAGGTGTGGCATGTCGCTTTGTTCAAGCGGTGGCGGTGTTGTTCTTTGTCGATTCTATTATAAGCTTCCTCCTATGCTTCTTTCTATAATTCAAGTTCATCTTCATCAATTTGAAAATGCTTTATTATAAGCTTCCTCAAGCTTCCTCCTATGCTTCTTTCTGTCTTTCAAGTTCATCTTCGTCAATTTAAAAGTGCTTTGAGACAATTTGATGGAGCTTCTATTTCTGGTACTTTGGGGTGGAGCTGCACATTTTCCATTGTTGTAAGTGATTCTCATTTTTTAAAGAAATTCTACTTATCTTCATGACCAAAGAAATTCTACTTATGTTCATGACTAGTATAGAATAACCTTACCTCTGCTAGAAATAAGGATATGTTCTCAATGGTCTTCTTATGTTGTTTCCAGTGGTTACCGCATGAAAAGCTTCTATAAATGTTTTTGTTTCTTGCAATAAGTGGGCGATCAACCCTGCTTGCACTCATCCAGCCATACCTAAGGCAAATAGACAGAGAACTTGGAGATTAAAGGAAACCTGCAAATTTTCATTTTAGTCAGTATCGGCAAGAGAGGCAAGGCCTAGCCTGCCCTTCTATAAACCTTTGCAGGTAATTAATCTATAATTTGAAATCCAATATTGCTTTTAATGCATTTTTAGCTAAACATGTCTTCCATGCTCAGACGGAGATCTTTCTGGTAGATACATTTAATTTATTGCGGAAATGTTTCTTGTCCTTTCCATGCACAAGTTAAAAATTTTGCAACAAAACAAAATTGGAACAAATAGTATATGTGAAACACTAATTACCATTACAGTATTTTGTATAAATTTTGTGTCAGTTCAGGATGACAAAACCTGATATGCATTGAAATACATGCAATTTGCACATGAAACTTATCCTTATCCTTCCTCTCATCTCCATACAAAAACAAAAACTTTGAAACAAAACAAATTTGAAAAAACAGTATATATGAAAAACTAATTACCAATGCATTGAGTGAAGTCTAAACAGGAGAGAAAGCCATCTTTGGCAAGCCGGTGGAACTGGGCTTCCACGTCCATCCGCAGCTTTTCTCCATCAACCTTCCTTGTATTTTTACTGATAAACCGAAGGCCCTTGAGAGCCTGTTGAGCTCCGGATCGAGAACTAAGGAAGTC
Source organism: Larix kaempferi (assembly GCA_027924585.1). Classification (NCBI taxonomy): domain Eukaryota; kingdom Viridiplantae; phylum Streptophyta; class Pinopsida; order Pinales; family Pinaceae; genus Larix; species Larix kaempferi. The sequence goes on from BSBM01001023.1 coordinate 1,662,798, forward strand.
CCTAGGGATCAGGCAATCCCATAAGGACCACTAACTCATTTCACCGGCCCAGCCCACGCATTAGTTATCCAATTAAGGGAGCTTTCTTTCTCCACCGCCCTTACTTTTTCCTGCAATCAATAAAGAAGCAACTTCAATGTCACTTGCTACCCATGATTCAAAGCTAGAGCCATGGAATTTGCATATGTTTTGTTTTGCACCAATTATCTGTACCTGAAGCCGAACTCGCTTTATGTAAGCAACAATTCCAGCAATTAGGCCCCCTCCACCCACTCGCACAAATACAGCTTGTAATGGGCGCTGAAGTTGGCATATAAATTCCATTCCAATGATTCCCTTCCCTGAACTGATACCTCAATGATCAAAAGGAGGTATGAAAGTGAGACTGACCTCCTCTTCACCTTGTTTCTTAGCATAAATCCGAGCTTCATCATATGAAACACCAACAAGCACAATAGTTGCACCAAGTTGCTCAACTGATTTCCGCTTGATTTCAGGGGTAGTAACAGGAATTGATATCACTGTGTTAGAGTTTTCGTGTTGCCAATGCAATGCCTTGAGCATGATTACCAATGGATGAGCAAACAACTCCCCTAACTAGCTACTCCATTTGTAGCTTGGCTATTATGTTGTATGCTCCATGCAACTTAAATGAAAATACAAGCTACAGATCCTCGCATTTGATCCAAATCTCCACGCCCGTCTTCCCATAAATCTTGGGCGCATTTTGTAATGGTGACTCAATGGCTGCCTCACAGAATTCTGGTCGAGACTGCTGGCGGAACTATTGACAGAATTCTTGTCAAGACTATCGTCTGAACCTAAACTGCATTAGACAGACACAAAGGACTAGGCGATGTCTTCTTCGAAATTCTCCCGAAACCCCTCCTTGTACTGCAATGAATCTGAAGAAACTCTCATCAACCAGGCCACCATTATTTCGTGAGCAACTTTGAAACCAATCTAGCCTAACTGGAAAATGCTATTGCTTATTGGCCTCATCAATAAAGTTGTTTTATTTTGCTACCATGAGTGTACAATGTTTGACGCATGACACTTAGTGGCCATCGCATTTGCATGCAAAGAATTTGACAGTTTGCTTAATCAAGTGCGACGTGTTTGTTTGCATATAATCTTAATTAAAAGTGTGGTGATTTATGTTTCTCGATTGTCATTGCAGTTGGAGTGAGGGCCCCCGTGAGAGCTACCATCTAACTTCTGATGTGTCTGATAACCAACATTAATAAACACGAGTCTTTTTAATGGACTATTGTGGAACCCCACCTTCCATGGTTGCCATGGCCACGCGGATACCATGCATCAATTTAAATTCAATGAGGGATGCAATGTGGAATATTTCCAACCTTAAAGCATGTGGATTGTTTCTAACCTTAAGGTGTATGGAATATTTCTGACCTGGACTGTCATGACTCATGAAGTAAGGAGTTACAATGCCAGCTGTAAATGTTGTTAGCTCATAATGCTTGCATAGTGCCAACTCATCCATAAATTTTCATTATCAATGTGGAATTTTAATCTAGTTACATATGTTACGGTTATCTTTTATTTCATTATCACTGTGCAATTTTAATCTAGCTATATACTTACGGTTATCTTTTGAAACAACAGAATAAATAACACCTCCATTGAGCCAAAACAATTGGCAATTTGTTGTTACCAATAAAATTATTCTCGATAATTAGGTTTTGTTTTTCTAAGACGATACTTATTAATTTAAAATTGAAAATCACATTGAAAAGTTTTTAATTTAAAAATATAAGAATAACATTAAAAAATGAAAAAAAAAATAGTTCACAGGACTATTATATTGTGCAAAATTTATTTAAATAACTTCATCTTTTATATTAAATTAATGTGTTGATATAATATTTTTACTAAGCTCGACTTTTGACTTCCCTACTATGGTATGGATTCATATCAATTCATCTAACCCTTGGTTGATCAACATATACATTATTTTTTGTTCTTTATATAATTTTCCAATATATAAAATTATATATTCTCGGAGTTTCAAGAGACTCATTGCAGACAGATTTGGCCAATACGTTTCCAGGTTCCCAATGGGCCTCGGCAAATGCAGACACATCAACTCGGTCATTTGGTTCGCAATATTTGTTATAATAGTCCCTTTGGGATATAAACGGAGCACTCTAAATTATGATTTTAAATCATTTTATCATAAACTATGCATAAACTATGCATATTATAAACTATGCATAAACTATGCATATTAGACTGTTATCATTTTACATGACTAGATAGATGTTTTATCATAAACCATGCAGATTAGAATGTTATCATTTTACATAACTAGATAGATGAGTATAAAGATATGAATGAGTGATAAATGAATGTATACAACAATCCATTTTAAATATGAATTGCCTTCAAACTGGATATGAATGAGTGATAAGTGAATGTATACAACAATCCATTTTAAATATTTGTTTCCTTCAAACTAGACATATGATGGGTGGCAAGTCAGATTGATTATTTAATAATTAAACAAATGCATGACGTTCGTATAAATTCTTTAAGAGCACAACGTAATATTATTCAAACGTAATATTATTCAAACAATTTGACTGAGCATAATCATTTAACCAAATTCTATTTTGCAATACCAAATTTTTTAACTAAATGGAAAATTTTACAAAACCAAATTCTGATTTAACCAAATTTTATTTTGCAATACCAAATTCATTAACTAAATGGAAAAATTTACAAAACCAAATTCTTACTAAATGGAAAAATTTACAAAACCAAATTCTAATTTGCAATACCCCATTTACAAAACCAAATTCTAATTTGCAATTATACCAAATTCAAATGACAAAATTTACACAACCGAATTTTAATTCTAATTTGCAATTATACCAAATTCAAATGACAAAATTTACACAACCGAATTTTAATATACATTAAGTGTTGCTAACGGCAGGGACATCGCCACTCCAGTGGCACTTGTTAAATTCATGGTGTGGCAAAGGCTTCCATGTTTTTTTATTACAAGAATATTCTATAATAATCCAATAAAATTGTTAGGGTTGGCATTAGAATACCTAACAATATTGTTGGCCAACCGTTAATTCTCTTTCCAAGTGGCTTAACCAAATTTTGATATGCATTAAGTGTTGCTGACGGCAGGGACATCGCCACTCCAGTGGCACTTGTTAAATTCATGGTGTGGCAAAGGCTTCCATGTTTTTTTATTACAAGAATATTCTATAATAATCCAATAAAATTGTTAGGGTTGGCATTAACATACCTAACAATATTGTTGGCCAACCGTTAATTCTCTTTCCAAGTGGCTTGTCCTCAATAGTGGGTTCGAGCTCTCCTCTCCACACACTAAAGAAAAAGTTTGAATAATGGTGAGCCGGGTGTTTTTTATAATATATCTTCGGTGTCTTATAACTCGATGGTGGCATATTTCCCTTTATCGCACAAGTATTTTAGTTGGAGAAGTCATGGGGTGTGCATTGTGTCGCATTAAAATATCATATGGTGCACTGTGTCACACCTTCAAAAGATTTATACCTTGTGATACGCTCCCAACTCTTGTCCTCCTTTCCTTTATCACATTTCTTCAACCTTTATCACAATTCTTGAAAGATTGCATGATATGAACTTTGTTGGTGTGAGGGTCTCCAAATGTTTTCTCCTGAACTTGAAGACTCCAACTTTGAAATTAATGGATGTGATGTATCAGAATGCTCTTTATTTATTTTATTTTTTCTTAATGTCACATGCTTCAAGATTTTATTTCCATGATGATTCTGAAGGCCTAAGTCACTATCCAATAGTTCCCACTAGCAATGTCTTTATAATGAGGATTAAAAATTGTTTGGCATGAGGCATTACGAGTTAATTTTTGTTGTTTTCTAGTATGTTTCTTCGTCTAAAAGATATGTAATGTGAAATTTCATAAAAAATCCAATTGAAACTTAAAAATCCTTAAACATCTTCATCGCATAAAATGAGACTTTCAAATTCCAAATATGATATGTGTGTAGACTATGTAAGTAGTGTTTAAGCATGGCTATGGAAGACTAGAGTGCTCTAATACCAATTATCTATGTCACCCAAGGAATCAATAAGAGGAAAACAAAGTCGAAGGAATGAGTCAAAATTTGTTATGGAAGAAGCGAATAGTACTAGACTAAATAAGAAAGCCAATGTAGGTAATAAGCAAATATAAAACTACTGAAAGCAATAGACAATACCATTCACATGAAAATGCAAGTAGGGAATTGATAATGGAGAAACACCAAGGGTGAAAAATCCAGTTGTATTGAGCATTCATCTATAGGACATTAGTCTCCTAAGTTATAAGAAAAACCCTATATCGAGGTGTATTGAGTCGATATTTTTTTTTTGAAAGAAGGTCGAATGAAGGAACCATTAGAAACCAATCAAACCTTTTCTTTAGGAACCCGTCTTAGTGCAATCAAGCACAAGGAACCCTTTCATATTCAGGCTTACATGCATAAATGAAATAAAAGGGATACTTGGGTTCCTACCCACCATGTTTAAATTACAAAGAAGTAGTTACAACTTTATTGAGATTACCAACCATTTTAGTTCAATCTATCGACTAGAAGAAGATGAAGAGACACTACTGCCACATCAATGACGTCTTCCCAGTGCCTTCTTACTATTCAAAATTTTAGTTGACATGTGCTTGAGTCATCAAACGTTCCAGGGCGTGTATGATGAATGAATATTGCAAAATATTGTGTGGGATTATTGAGTCGATGGATCGATTGATCTATAGGTTCGACTAAGTCATTGGATTGATTGAGATCCAACCAAGGATTCTACTGGTACTGGGAACTAGTTGATGGTTCCAGTCGGGTATTGGAATGGATCAAAACATCCCCCTTAAGTGGAAATAGTCCCCATTTTCTTCTTAATCATATGAGTAAACTTGTGCTCCAATTCAATGAGAGGATATCACTTTCATTGAGTTGGGAGTTGTCCTAGTTTGGCTACCTTAAACAAGGGCATTATTTGCATCCTTGTTAGTCATGCTTTTTGTCTAACAATGGTGTCAAAGGAAAGGGGCTCTTGAACATATAGAAGGATTTATTCTAGATTTGTTGGATGTAATTCGATCCATTCCAATAGTAGTGGAAAATACGATCGAAGCAAGTCCACATTGAATATTGGACGCAAACCCGGGTATGGTGGAATGCTGAGCTTAAAAAAAAATTCCCCAATTTTCTCAAGATTGTTGTAAGGACCATATCATAAAGGATTTATCTTCTTATGCATACCACTAAATATTTCTTTCTTGATATTCAACCATTCATGATCCCTAGTTTTGAATGAATGAGGAATATGATTCTTCAATGTTGGTCTTTGGCTTTTTTACTAGCTTGTTGCAACATCTCCTATGCTTGTTTTTGAATCTCACAAACCCTATCCTTTAACTTGAGTTCTTTGTTTATCTCTTGTTGTTCATGGTATGTTTCAAACAAAATAGTTCGTTGACTAAATAAGTCGGCTAAGGGTTGAAATCCATAACAGAATTCAAACAAACTCTTGCTTGTTGAAGTATGTTGTGCTTGATTATAGCTATGTTGGATGTATGGGAGATTTTCATCCCATTTTTTGTGATTCTTATGGTTGTACATGCAAATCAACTATACCAAAATGAAATTCACAATTTCCATCTGTCCATTGATATGAGGATGGAATGTGGTCGACATAGATAGTTGTGTGTCGATCTGTTGCCATAGTTTTTTCCAACAAGTGCTGAAAAATATGAATCTATGTTGAAGATGATTGTAGTTGGTAAGCCATAGTGTTTTGTAAACATGCTTGAAGAAGAGTTGAGCATATTGTTGTTTTGTCCTTCAAGTGGTAGTCTAGAGTAATCGACTGACCTATCTTAAGTTATGTATACACTAAGGAGAATTCAGTGTCTTCTTCATACAATTGAGGCCAAGTAATGGTGGCATAACCATGCATACTTAACATTGTAAGAAGTGAAGTAATTGGTGGTCGGCTAAGGCAATCAATTGTTGCATTGGATTTGGCTTTCCAATGATTAATTATGAATTGAAATTGTTGTAGGTAAATAATCCACTTGAGTTGTCTCATCATCTGTAACTTAGACTATGAAAGAGTGAACTATAGAGTCTTATGGTCTATATGAATGACCGTTTCTTTGCCTATAATGCAGTGTCTCAATTGCTTAAGTGCATGTATAGTGGCATACAGTTTCCTTTCATCGGTCGAATACTTGCGAACAGTTTCACTAAAAGTTTCCAAATGGAATTCCATTGGATGACCTATTTGAGTGATCATAGCACCGATGGGATAGTCTGATGTGTCCGTTTCGATTTCAAATGGTTGATGCAAATTAGGTAGAAAAAGCACTGGATTTGTGCAAAACTTGTTCTTGAGTTATTCAAAACATTGTTCACTACAAGGAAAACGCCCTGTAGCGAAGGTTATAGCAGATGCTCCTCTCAAAAGAGCTCAAATATTTGTTTATAGTGGAGGTCAATAGCGGAGGCACACAGCCAGAGGTTGTAGCGGATGTTTTTTGGTTCGGTGTGTTTCTAACTTAAACACATTAGTGCATCTATAACCAATACGCACCAAGACAAAAAAAACAATGTCGCACGAAGAAGAAAAAAAATGCAAAATGGCCAGAAATTTTGTAAAACTGTAACAGTGCATTTTGGTACACCAACTGCATCGATGTGTCTCTATTAAACACGCACCAGGACAACCAAAAAAACAATGTTGCACAGCGAGAAAAAAAGGATTAAAAAAATGTAAAAATGATAGAAATTTTGTAAAGCCGACAAGGTGCGTTTTGGTACCACAAACGCACTAGTGCATATTTAATAAACACGCACCGAGAAGGCCAAAAAAACAATGTCGCACGTTAAAAAAAATGAATTCAAAAAAAAAAAATCTAAACGACCAGTAATTTTGTCAAACCATCACGGTGTGTTTTGGTACACGAAACACACCGGTGCGTCTATAATCAAAAAGCACTGGGACGACCAAAAAACAATGTCGCATGGAAAAAAATAGATTAAAAAAAATTGTAAAACCATCACGGTGCGTTTTGGTAACCCAAACGTATCGAGACATCGGAAAGAAAAACGCACTGGTGCACCTAAGATACATAAATTCCCTAGGTTATTCTATAAAAAACAAAATAAAAAAACCCTAAACGTGGTGCATTCATTATTAATAAATGCCCCGGTGCATGCCTAATACTAAAATGCATGGGTTTAGGATTTGTTAAAAAATAAAAACAATAAATATGGTTTAAAAACCCGCATCCGGTGCGACGTCGATACAACGCACCGGTGCATTACCCTGTCGGGCACACCAGAGAAGGGTTTTATAGAAAAATGAGAGGTTTCGGTAGGACGTCACAGACAGGTTGTCTACGATGTTGGTAGATCGACAGGTTCGACCTGTATGGGTGAGGTACATTATGAGGGACCCTCCGCGTGCAGAGTTGTGGATGATGCTTCCTCGTGATATGAGGAGCTTGGCGCATCACATTTTTTTGTGCTTGCAATATTTTAGATGGTGTCCATGATAGTAGTTCATCATCAAACGAGGGCGGAGATCCTTTGTTGGCTAGTCCACCTCCTTCTCCACCAACTACTTCAATTGGTGGCGCAGCCTCCACATCCACTTCACCTCCTCCCCCTCCACCTTCAACATCCCATCCACCTCCTCTTCCTCCACCTTCGACGTCTCATCCACCTCCTCCTCCTCCAAATTCAATGTCTCATCCACCTCCTCCTCCACCTCCTTCAGCATCTATGCCTCTACTCCTAGTATAACTTCCTCCTGATCCTACATCATCATCTCCTCTACTCCTGCTCGACTGACCCTTTGATCCTACCCATCATCCCGACCATCCGCCAGTTCCTACTTCACTCATTTATATTTTAGAGATGCTTAGAGATGGTCATACACGTCATCTTAATGGACTCTATCCCTCTTGCTCTCATATCTCTTTTTCTTTCTGGAAGAGGTGTTGACACTGCCTCTGGCTCTATTGTTGGAGGTGATGATGCATCTAGCTCTGTTCAAAGAGATATTGATGATGCATTTAGCTCTGGTCGGAGAGATACTGATGATGCATCTGCTGGCAGAGGTGGATCAAATATGTCATAGCAGTTATTGGACTGGAGATATTTATATTTGACATATTGTATCATGACATTGATGTTATATATGTTCATATCTATATATATACTGCATTTTTCATGTTTATGTTGATGTCGATGTTTATTTTGATGTTTATTTATCACGTTGATGTTTATTTATATGTTGATGGTAATGTGGTTTATCTTTATTAGATGGTGAAAATGATTATGATCGATGATGGCGTGTTTATGTTTATGTGGTGAAAATGATGATCATGGAACGTTTATGTTACGTGTATTATTAGTTATGTGTGTTAGATGATGTTTAAATTTGTTAGATGTATATGTTACCTAAATATGTGACATAATTTTTATGATGGTGCGTTCATGCTTTTTTTTTATGTTAATGATGGTATGTTTATGTTTGTCATGAAAATGATTATGATGCAAGTACGTTTTTTGTTATAACTTATGGTTATGTTTATGTTAGTAGGATGATGTTTATGTTTATGTTTATGTTTATGATGGTATGGTCATGACGTTTGTGTTTGTTAGATGTTGAAAATGATGATCATAAGCAAACCAAGTAATATAGTAACAAAATTTTAAAGCAAACCAAGTAATACCCTTCTTAAGGTACGATAGACCAAATTTAATTTTCGTGGACGTTAAACATCAGCATCGTCATTAATTAAAGGCAAATGGTTTCAAAAAAATATCATAACAATATTACTATTGGAATAATAAATTATAAACTATATATATATAGATGAACTTACATTTCTATTTAAACATACTTTCACATACTTTTAAAAAAATAGACAAGGGTGTTTCATAGATTCTTTCTAGATATTTTTATCAATTTTATAATGCTTAAAAACTAATTAATATTTAAAATCAAGATTAAAAAATATAAATTTAATATGTTATTTTTTATTTTAAAAATATAGCCTATATTAAAATCTACAATTAAATTATAATTATAAAATTAAATATTTTTTTTAAATTTATTTATTTGTAAATTTACAAATTGAATATTCTTTTATTTCAATATTTATATAATTAACTTTATAAAAATGATAATATAATTTCATAAATCAATATTTAATAAAAAAATTATCATTTAAAATCAGAATTAATTATCAAAAAATCGTTTAAAATCAAAACTAATTATGAAAAAAATCATTTATAAATATACAAATTTAATATTCTTTAATTCTAATATAATTATTATAGTTAACTTTATAAAAAAGATAATGAAATTTCATAAATTCAATATTCAATAATTTTTTACCATGTTTAAAATAAAAAATAATTATAGAAAAATATTTAATCAAATTTAGATTTAAAATATTATTTTTCTAGTTTTAAAATATAAAGTATATTAAAATGCACAATAAATTCATTTACTTATAATAATAATAATAAATAATTAATCAAAATTTATTTATATTTTAATTTCAATGTTTACATTTTTAACAAAACAATAAAATCTTTTATTCATATCTAAGTATATAAATTTAATATTCTTAAACTTCCATACTTTATATTTTTAATAAAATAAGAAAATCTTTTATTCATTTATTAATATACAAATTCAATATTCTTCCAATACTTACATTACTTAACGTTTGGGCTAGGCATAAACAATATATTGTTACAAATTTCAAATGTTTCGTATCTATTTTAGCTTTTAACTTTAAAAATTGTACAACAATTTCATTAAAGCATGTAAAAAAATAACAAGTGAAATTAGCAGCAATGCTACTTATACCTACCACTTTACAAGGATAAATATCAAAGCTGTAATAGGAAGAAATACAACTATTTAATTAAAAGAACAACATTTAATTCTCTCAACTGTAAACCAAAAGTTGCATTCTCCAAACTTGTTATTATTAATCATGATGATCTTCATTATATAATATAACATTAGTCCACATTCAAAGAACACACCGTATACCCTTTACAAATTAGGTTTAAAGCTAGCTAGTGTTCAAAGAGTTGTAATTATTTCCAATATTGACCATTTATATGTACTTTTCCATTAAATGTGATTGTAAAAGATGATAAAAGAGAGTTGGATCATGTTCCTAAGACCCTTTTTAACTAGGGTCAAATGATGGAATAACCCATCAACAATGAAACTTGAAATACATATAGATATGAATGTGCATATTCCAAATATAGGATTTAAAAAAATATATTGTTTGTTATTTTTAATTTATTACATCATATAAATTTTAAAGGATATACATATTTTATTAATCTTGCCATTAGTTTTTTTTTTCTGCCTTAACGATATATACGTGTCTAATTATCTAAAATATAAAATATAAGTGTATAAGTATAATATAATCATTAAATTGACCTGGTTATTGAAATGACAGTAGATGAAATTACAACAAACAATAAATGTGATTAACATCAATGATAATTCGTACTCTAATTCACTAATTCTAATCCAATTGTAACAATACAATAAATTATATGATAAAACTCACACTACAATTATGAACTAAATGGAAAGCTACAAATATCATCTCTAACTATGGATGATGACATACAATCACAAATTAGTTCATAGACATAAACCATATTTCACATCATATTGGTTGCTAACCAACTGGAATTGTTTAAGCAATGCATCCAGCAATCAACTTTCCATTTCCATCGCCATAACATGAAAAATAAACAATATAATTAGACAATCAAATATAATAGTAAAAAATTATATCTCAATATGTAAATGGCTAATTATGATCCAATTGTAACAATACAATAAATTAAATGATAAAACCCACACTGCAATTATGAACTAAATGGAAAGCTACAAATATCATCTCTAACTATGGAGAATGACATACAATCATTCCATACAATCACAAATTAGTTCATAGATATAAACCATATTTTGCATTCATATTGGTTGTTAACCAACTGGAATTGTTTAAATACTGCATCCAACAATCAACTTTCCATTTCCACTGCCATATCATGAAAATAAAAGACAATCAAAGATAACAATAAGCCGAAAATGATATCTCAATATGTAAATGATGAAATAAAACATGTACATATCAGTCTCTGTTGGCATCACCCTCATTATCTTCCTCGTTTGGCATGATAACAATCTTGTTCTCAAAAACATGTTTAGATCTAGGGTCGTGTCTTAATATGAACCACCAATATCTATCCAACACATCTGGGTAAAACAACACTTGGTTGCAGTGTTTTGGGAAAACATAAGGCTCTTTAGTTTCATCCCACATCTTTATAGAGTTGATACATATCAACTCACTATCACGATATTCCTTTACATTATTCTTGTTGAATGTGTCCCACCAACTACACCTAAAAATAACACATTGGAAATATGAGAAGTCCACTTGAATGATATATTGTATCTTTCTGACATAACCCAACATCCATCCTATCAGGTTTCGATCTCGGTGGCTAGCATGACTAAACTGGTTGAACTCAACTTCCACTCCGCAATATTGTGTTACAGGCCCATCATCAGCATCCTCGGTGCGAAAATAATGTCCATAATCCCACATAGATGGGAAGGAATGCACCTGTGACAAAATTTAACAAATGATGGTTCCATATGTCTAATAACCCAAGAATTAATATATTAAATATAGATGTTATAATTCAAAGTTGCATTATAAAGGTAGAAATGTTCATAAATATGTTATTACCGAGTTGTTGCACCCAATCCCTATGTTTAGTGCATCATCCTCTTTAGGAGGGTAATGATCGGATGAACCATATTTCTCTTTGACTTGGTCTGCAACCCAGCTGTTGGGACAGATCATTGGCATATTTTCTTTTAAATGATCTGGAAAATGAATTCTCCTACCATGCAACCGCCTGAATTCTCTTCATACAATGCAACCCACGATTCTGTTTCCTTAGCGTTGTAAAGAATGAAAGTATTGATTACATCAATTTCTGAATTTGTTGTTGTATTCATGGAAACGAAACCACATTCACTATATATGGCATCAAATATATATTTTTAAGTTTGTTGTGAATAGTTACTATGTGGAAATTTGAAGATCGAAAGATAAGTGACTTACTCTTTAACATGTGCATTTTTCCATTCATTTCCAACACCTTCCCTTCTCTTTTGTCCTCATCACATTCATCATCCCAAATAACAATGCCCGGTGTGTGGTCGATTTGCAAGATGTACTCACTGGCATAATAGAACGACTCATATACTATGTACCCCTCTGCCATAGACCCCTCGGGTTTTTCCCTTTGTTGAACAAATCCCTTCACTTTTTTCATGAACCTCTCTAAGAAGAACATCCAGTGATAGGATACCACCCCGACTAATTCAACCTCATCGACTAGGTGAATTAGAAGATGGATCTGCAAGTCCATGAAACTCGACGACAATTCCTTCTCAAACATACAAACAATCTCAGTTATCTCTTCACACCACTGTGGAATGCTAGTGATGTAAATATCCTTTGATGTGATCCACCGTACAAATGCAGATAGTCTAGATATGACACACCGCAGGTCATCAGGAAAGTCATGGTTCACACACCCACGCACAACAACGGATAATTACACTACAAAGTAAACACAAAAGTTCAATTGCATTTTAACTTTTGCGGTAAAAGATATAAATAAATAGTAATAACATTTTTTTGGCATTACACATACCCTTAGAAGGTTGAGATGGTCATGTGATTTCAAACCCGACAACTTTTTGTCTGCAGTGAAGCAACGTCTTAGAGTAGACCCATAAAAAGAAGGTTCCTTCACGCCAAATATAACTTCTTTTTCCAAATTTAGATCATATTCTTTCAAAATCCATGGGACATCGCCTTTTTTAAATTAAAAAGAGGGGTCGGCCTCTCCTCTATTTTCGTGTCTTGGACAATGCTTCTTTTTAGTATTTGAAGAAATAATATCTTTCTTGACTTTCATCTTGTCACTTTTTTGGGATGATATGCGATGCCACAAAGAACATGAAACATTTTTAAATATATGCATGGGATCTAGTAAGTGGGAAATCCTAAGATGCTCCCAATATGGGAGCTCATAAAATATCGATTTCCTTTTCATCCCTTTGGGAATTTTCTCAACATAGGTATTGAATAATTTAGGATCATCGATCACAGGTTTCGCATTTGAATCGAACATCTCTATGTATTCCTTCTCCTTCTCATTTTCATATGCCCTAAGCCAAAAAACCGGTGTCAATATTTCAGGCCTTTAGGTTCTCTCTCATTTACCATTGAAAGCATATTTTTCTCTTCTATAAGAGTGGTTTTCTAGGAGGAATACCCTAGAGAAGTCGTACACTTAATTTCGTAGATCTTTGGACCACCTAGCCTCCATAGAAGGTCCACAACATTTACCGCCATAATAACCTTTTGTTACAAGACTTGCAATGTTATAGTAAAGAGAGCACATTAGTGTTGAAGATGAAGGCAGTCACACCGAATTAAATATGTCAAAAATGATTGCTTTGAATATAAAAGAAAATAATACAACATATTTACCTGAGAAAAATCCTAACCCCGGATAATCATGTGTGGTGTACGCACATATTCCATACAGTGTAAAACTCCTATGTGATGAGATGGGTCTCGACACATCATATACCTATATCCCTTCCCATAATTCCTTAAATTCATCGATCAATGGTTGTAGGTAAACATCCATATTCCTCACTTGTCTTTTACCAGGGACTATAAGAGTTAACATAAGATGTTCATTCTTCATGAAAAACCATGGGGGGGTATTGTTATTGATCACTACTACAAACCAAACAATATAGATGTTGTTTGAATGGGAATATGGGTTGACACCAGCAATGGCTATGCTCAATCAGAGGCTACATACTTCATCCTTGAATTTATCGGTCTATGTATCCTCTATATGCTTCGTGGCTATTTTAATCTGTTGGGATTCGCATAAATCCTTCCTCACTTCGATGCGATGCATGCCATCCCTGCAGCATAGCTAATTCTTTGCAACGAAAGAGCCTTTGAATCCTTGGGATTATAGGCATGTGCCTCAATATATTATAAAGAGGACCATGTGCTTTAGCCTTGTTATTCAATTCTTTGTATCTGTCATGCCCACATTTTGGACATATCTCTTTGTCTACATATTCACCTCTATATAGAATACAATCATTGGGGCATGCAGGATATGATATGTACTCTACACCCAACATTTTCAATGATTGCTTTGCCTCTGCACATCTTTCGGGCAAGACATTATCATTTGGAAGTACCTTAATATATTTGAATAACCTACAATTAGTGGGAAATACAAATGTACAATGTCATTTAATGTTCATAAAATCGACCCTTTTCAATGATGATTGTGTCATAAGATTCCTCAAAATATAATGTAGTTGATGATCAATTACCTCAACATTGCCAAGAAACATGCATCTGACATGCCATACTTTGCTTTCAAGTTGTATAGTAACATTGTTGTCCTCAAATGTGTAGAATTTGACCGGCTAGATCCAAATAGAGGTGTGGTGGAAGTTGATTTAAGGCTTTTGAAGAAGGCTTCAATAATATGAGCATCATCCCCTAGCTCATTGTGTTGGAATGCATGGAACAACATTGCATCCATGGCACTCCTTTTTCATAATAACTCGTCCATACCAACCTCTACTTCATTTCCTCCATTGCCAACATGTGAAGAACTACTATTACTATAAGCATTCCCGATTGGTGAGGATGGACACAATGGAAATTGAATAGGTGGTTGATTCAACCATGCCTGGTATGCTTCCTCTCCAAGTTGCGCTCTTTTTTCAGCCTTCTCTCGATTTGACATTGTACTGGGGTGCAACGGAATATGGTAGGCAAGTCGCTCATCATCAGAATCCCGATTTCAAAAATATTGAACATTACATCAATGATGTTAGTAAGCACAATACAATTGGTTTGATCTAGCATTATAGAAAATAATTATTACAGAAGCATGAGAATCACTTCCAATATAAAATGTTAAGCTGCAAAAAAGTTATAAAGAAGACGTTCAAATTAAGCGATAAATTCACATCAATTCCGCATATTAACACATTTTAAAATTGAATTTATAAATTAAATTAACAATTTATAAAACATAATTTCAAATTGAGCAATACATAAACATTAATCCATTGAAAATTAACAAATACAATTAATCAATGTTTTTTTGTCTTACACCCCAAGGGAACGTTTAAAGGTAATCCCAATGCAAGTCTTCTCTAACGAGGGGTTGGTGGTCTGCAAAATTTGTAGTTTATTAACAACTCGTCACCAGGAGACAAACTATGTATTGCATGTACAACAACAAATCTGGATGCTTTCCTTTTCATAAAGAACTCTTGGTCATTGAAGTGTTCCTCAAATAAACAATTTGGAGAAAATAAAGAGCATCTAGAACTATTTATGAATCCTACAATGTTCCCATGAGTGCATGGATGACCATCTATATACAATAGGTTCTGCTTGTTAAAGTTTCCAGAAACATAACCATTCATGCACATACTATACATGGAAATGTTGTGCTTGTACTTAACAATATTCAAGTAATCAGGCTGACAATAGATAGAACCACAAAATGGCATAAGTGCTACTGACTCTTTGGGAGGAACGAGTACATCTGAAAGGATAAACAACCCAAGATTCGCAAAACATCTATATTAGACTTGGTAATCATAAAACGATTACCACAAAAGGAGAATTTGGTTCCAACATCGGGCACAGGTAAAGAAGACGGCCAAGCGTCATATAAAGCACCATTGTAAGAAGTTTGATATTTACTTTGCAAATTCACAAGAAAGGAGAAATCATCGCTACGCTCCAACAATTAGACGAACCTCGGTGTGTACTTAGACAATTTTTCTCTCAACTCATGCAACTTTTTGGATCTTCTAGTAGAGATGGGTTGGGTGGAATTCATATCATACTTTGGATCACTAGAAATTTCAGTTGACTGAACATAAGCAGAGGAGTTAGTCAATTTAGGATGAGACATAGTTGTTTTGGCTTCCAACATTTTAAAAAATGAGCATAGGGAAGTGTTACTGCATGTATTTTCTATATCACCTATTGGATTTTTTACTGCAGTAGGGGGTATTAGACCATCGACATTGGGTTATCTATTATTGGTGTAATTGGTGAGTGTGACACGCCGAGGGTTGTCCTTCAACCCTTGACATTTTGAACAACCACAAATTATTGGGGTGTCATAAAAGAGTTACAGCTCACAATGAATTACCGTCGATGAAACAAGACGGCGGCTTGAAGATGGTATGTTATAATTGGCGGGGTAAAGCGACTACCCATTTTCATCCATGAACTACTTGTGGTGTCTTACTCCTGATAAGACCTTCCAAAGTTTTGAAACTAGTGGAATGTTTTATGCATCCGAACTCGAACCTGAATTCTGATCCTGCAATATAAAATAAATTGATATTCATATTCACATGGATAAGTAACATAAATTCAAATAAGTAGTCAAAATATAAATAAAACTTGAACTTACCGGTGATGGAAATGGAGAACTCATCGAAATTTGAACAAAATGGAATGAGCTAGAATCTGAAGAATTGGCCATTTGATACTACAAACTTTTCTTCCTGCATTTGAGCCAAATCAACAATCAATATACGTCTCTACATTCCTAAGATATTTTAAAGAACTATATCACAATCTAACTTCCAATATAGTTTGGAAACCATTTTGTAAGAATAAGGTGTGTTTAATCAACATATATATACTATGAAATATTGTAATTGGTGTGGTTAAATACTAAAAGAACATTTGGGATGAATATATAATTTTAAGTGGACACATAAATACAAATAATTTACAAATTAAACCAGTGTGTTTATTCATATATAAATGCACCGGTGCGCTAACATAAACAAAACACATTGGTGCATAACAAATATAAATGCACCATTAAAGAACATACGCAAAAGCCCCTGTAGTGGAAAATATCTGCTACCTTTGGTAGTGGATATTTCTACATGCATTTTTTACAACATAATTCATTACAGTGCATTTCCTACACATAAGCGCACCGAGGCATCCGAACTTTACATGCACCACCGCACCGGGGCATCCGAACTTTACACGCACCACCGCACGCGTTTTTAAATTTTGGTTAGGATGGTGCGTTTTACTTATGTATGCACCGATGCGACTTGATAACATGCGCACTAAAAATGCCGAAAATCAAAATTTTAAAAAATCACACAAATTCTTTTTGCCATAAATTAAAAAAGGGTGGCAATTTTAAGTTCGAAAAGTAAATCTAAATAGTGTTTAAAAGCAAAAACATAAACATTAATTTATTGTTTTGCCAAAATTTTTAGGGGAGAGTTTTGGAAGAGAGACTCGTGTGGAAGGAGTTTGGAGCAACTGGAAGGAGTTATGAGAATCGAAATTTGTTAAGTATGATGATTCAAACAAAACCCTGCATAATAGAAATTTCAAGTATGTAAATATTATTGTAGATCTTATTATCTTATTTAGATTTTAACTAGATTTAGAAAAAAAAACTTCATATTTACCTTCAATGTTGCAACCCTTATTTTCTCGCTGCTTCTTTTTGTTTTATGTGGCTGCAAAATTTTACATTAGGGTTTAAATCCCTCTATTGTTATACAGAATTACGATTCCACCTTTTAGGGATTTTGGATTTACTGAGCTTATGATTATATATAGAAAGCGTAGGGTGATATGGGGCCACTTTTATGGTCGAATCTGTAACCATGTCAACCTTGTTAAGGTTTTTTAACTAATTTTTTTATTTGTATTAAAAAATGCATGTGTCAAAATCGGTGTGTTTGTATTACATGAACGCACCAATGCATCCAACAACATAATGCACTGGAAATGACCCACGTCGCGTCATTTTTTACTATTTTATAAAAACGCAAAAGTCAATTTGCGTATCTTGGTTCTTTGTTCTCGATGCGTCGAATTTACTGTAACGCACAGGATATGATCTACATCACGTCAATTTTTTTATTTTACAAAAGCACAAAAGTCAATTTTCGTATCTCCATTCTCTGTTATCGGTATGTCCTATTTATTGTAATGCATCGGTGCATTGTTTTTACGGATGCACTGGGGCATTTCACGTATTCAAGCACACCAATATCAGATTTATTGCTTTTTAATATTATTTTTTTGTCATATTTTGAAGGTTTGTAATTTTTTTGTATAATATATTGATAGCTTCTATATTTAATGGTACAGGTTGTTTATTGATATAAAATGCATGCTATGATTTCAATGAACAACAAGTTTAATCAACATGATGGGATCACATCCAGAATTACGAAGAAGGCAGGTGCTTTTAATTTTTTTTGTATTTAAATTAATTTGTTTGATTTTTTTGTAAATTTAACTAATATACATTAGTTAATGTGTGGCACGTAGAGCCAAAAAATGACTAAGCTAGATAATATTCTTACCAAACTAAGTCCAGAAGAGTGTAAAACGTTGATGGAAAAGTTGTAGAGGGATGAATCAGGTGAATAAAAACTAAGTCAATATGAATTATTTATTGAAATTTGAATAATAATCTACTTAAGAATATTCACTAATATGTTTCAAATAACGTAATTCACATATGTTGAATTTATGCAGGGACTAACAGCAACAGAAATCAAAGTCATCATAAGAAGAAAAAAATTATGGAAGATGCAAATGATGATCAATTGGTCCTTAGCTCATCTGAAGTGGTGTTGGAAGTTAATAGAAGGGGCAAAGAATTTTATAATGCTATGAGGGATTTAGTGGAAAGAACGTACAGACGTACTTTTCACTTACAATACAAAAACCAATCAAATGATTCGAAGAATCAGGTCATATGTAAACTAAAAGAAGCATTCCTAGAGAAATGGTCAATGAGACCTGTTAGGATTGCAATAGCAAAAACATACAACAACAAAAAAGAATAATTCAAAAAGTAATATTCCTAAACATGTCTATGTATCTATAACTATTACAAAGTGTCATTCATTCAATAATTTTAATTATGTCATATTTATTTTTCATATCAACAGAAAAATAGTATAATGTCATTTTACATTTTCAGGAAGAATATGAGAATCTCAAAGGATGAACGAGGTGATACGCGAAATGTGCCAGTAGGGATGTCCAAAAAAGTGTACAATGAGATGGTCAAGGAAATTGACATAATTGCATCGCAGAAGGAGTCATATCAACAGCAACATGCTTCAAATGCATGAAATCATTGGTTTTTAAGTTTATGTTATACATCTCATTACTTAATTCAACATTAAATATTAATTTTCAATTGCTTTGTTGCAGAAAAGAAAATAAAATGGAACCCAGTCAGCACAAGGAAAAAGGGGGTTGATAGCAAAGTTTGTGAGTATTTGTGATTTCGTTGCAAGAAATAAAGATTTCGTAGTGGTTGTGATTGATATATATATATATATATATATATATATATATATATATATATATATATCATTCACTAGCAATCCTTGCATGTCTTCAAACATGTGTTAACATACAAAGAGGAGCCATCAGAAGATTTGATTGACATTGGGTTAAGCAAGAGTTGTGAGTATATGTTAGAGTGTAATGCCTCTCAAGGGCATTAAAAATTTTAAACTAATTAAATATCTATTTTATTTATTTATTTTTGAAATGTATAAGAGTGTCAATACAAGCTCAATATACATCATGTAACTCTAGCAGCATATAAACAACATATAAGCAAAATATAAGCATTTTGCAATAGCATCAAATAACTTAGAATTTTTAAAACTTCATTGGTGATTCACACCACATAAATTAACATCATAAATCATGTAGCAATAGCATCATATGATAATTTTACAACAACATATAAACGATTTAAAATCACAAGAAAAATACCTCGTTATAAGAATGGTGATGGAGTCCAAACTGAGCAAGCTTTCCTCTTCTTCTCCTCGAGTTGCTTCCATCTTTATTCCCCAAAAGCGGGACCACGGTTTTACCTCCCAGCCAACTAGGGGCCTAGCCGGTTCCCTAGCCCTAGGAAACCATTGAACGGTCCCATCCAAATGGCCTCCTGTCCCTCCGTGCCCGAGACCCCCAGAGAACAGAACAGTGATGCACCAGTAGGCTATGTATCAAATCTTCCAAGAGTTCTCAAACTCTTCCAACTCTTCAAAACTTCTCATACCCCAAAATACCAAAATTCTCCATCCTAGAATACTCTCACCAAAATAATCTTCAAGAGAAAAAGAACCTCCCTCCTTCCACTCTCAAGTCTCATATTTATATCCAAAAATCCTCATCCATCATTAAATTCCCATAAATAATAGTCATCAATCAATAAATTCATTTTCTCCAAATAAATAGAAATTTGATTTAAATAATTAAAATATTAATAAACATGGATGCAAAGTCTCATTTGTCATGCTTCCATATTAATGCAACTATGACAACCAATTTCTAAAAATTTGTGCAAATCCTATCTATCCATTTACTTATATTATCCTTTCATTCGTAAGTCAAATAAGATATTTTCATATACTATATTATATTATGACATATTTTATATTATATGTATATAATTATATATGTTATTTAATAATCCAATCAATTTATATAAATCTAAATCATTTTAAACAAGTCAACAAACTCATATTTTCAACACACAAGTAATGCTTTCATCAATTCGTCAACCAAGTTACTAATAGATAATATAATCATATTAATTTATTCATCGATCAACCAATCATAGTAATGTAATCACGAATTGACGTATGCGTGGCCAGTGCACACGTCTTAAGCGTGCGTACTAATAATCACATTTAATGCTCATAATAAATCGTTATTACATCTTCTCAAACAACATATAGAAGAACAATTAAACACTGCATCATTCATCATTCATAATCATTCATACAGAAACAATAAGACAAAATTAGATAAACATAATGGTGAAATCAAACATATAATCATGATGGTTAATAACAATCAAGAACACCATCCAATCCATCATTGGTACCATCCATCACATCAGTAATCCAGCCCCTAAATCACCACTACTTCCATCTCCTAACCTCACCATCCCGTCCTCTGCTGCAATATATTGTGGCATCGACTGCACGACCTAACCACATATAGAACCCGTAAGCGGAAGTGTCGATTGACCACATCGACCAAGCTTCCCCAGCAAGCATCCGCTAGTCGTCATCACATGTCTAGGGGAGTGCACTACACAAACCTCCCACGACTCCAGGTTTCGGGGGATAAACGGTGGGAAATTCCTCCAACCCCCCTAATAGTACTAGGGTCAACACCCTACATCAACCATACTGTGCCATCACTGTTCTAAGGGGTCCCGTCATTGAAAAACCACTTTGGGAAAGTCACAATTCCTATCAAAACTCACACTCACCCACAAGTCATAGAAATATTGGAATTCACAATTAAATAGCATGAAATTTGATATAACATCATTATACTCATGATGTTTAATACATCTCGTGCCCCTTGGTAATATAGGAATCCACCTATCTCGTAGCCAATTAATATGTGGTATAGTTCATCATTAACATGAAACATATATATAGCCATACCCAACTCTTTCAAGTGCCAATCCATATCACTAATACGACATTTACAAATAATCATGTAATTTATTTTTGCAAACAACTAAACTAGCATTCTACATATGGATATTCTATATTCAATTTTGCATGTTCAAATGAAATAGCATATTCATTGTCATTAATAAATTAAAACAATATTTTGAATTACCACACATGCCTCAAGGGAGTCCACATGTCCACATAACAATCATCTTGATCAATCTATCTTAGTAAAACAGATAATAAGCAAATGCATTGCTAAGCTAATTCTCATTAGAGTTTTTAGTTAAAGACTATCAAAATATGGGGCGTTACATACACCCACCCTTCAAGAAACTTCGTCCCAAAGTTATGGTCATTTTCAATGTTAAGGGAATTTTGTTTTGATGCGATACCCCTATTCCTTCATCATAGAAGATTTTAACCACTCTGGTCCCACTTGACCATCACATGATCCACATCGATACTATCTAATTTAACTTCTTTAATCACATGGGATGTGTTATAATATTACATATTACATGTTGTATACACAATTGGGCTAACTTTATCATGTTTATCAATTCATTTAGTCGTCATTAGTTAACATATAATCATAATCTGTTGTTGTTTCAATACCATAGTTCATAAGAAGTCCTTGTCTCACATATCACATTTCCTTAGGTTCAAGTGGTATTGTTATGACTTATTTATTGATTCTTAGTTGTTACTTTAATCTTCTTTCTAATAAACGCCAATTACTTTTCCTTAGCATAGTTAATTAGATCCAAACCTCAATAGTATTTTGAATGGTGTATTACATAATAACTTAAATAGTTCCATGTTATCGATTGAGTTCACGTTATCAGTTAACACTTGTCAAAGGAGAATTTCGACACACACGTCTCATGTTATGCACAAAACACGTACGATTTCGAATTTTAACGCATAGATTACCTCCATCCTTATTGTAATCACCAAATTTTCCCATATTGCCTTTATTGATGCACATCATGAATCTTGGCCTATTGCCTCTCTTACATACCCACTACTTACTTCTCTAAACTCAAATGCCTATTACTATCTATCGCTGATTATCATTCCAATATTTCATCATGACACTTGTTACTTGTACTCATATTGTGATATTGTTCTTACTATAATTACACTTAAATTCAACCATTATTATTTACGTCATAATGGTATTGCTACTATTCACATTCCTTTCCTTATTTGACTAAAGTTTATATGAATTATGTTCCACAATAATCCTATTTTTATGGGCATTAAAATCTCACATGCTTCATATTGACATTTACACGTTAATAAGGATATACATCTAACCTTTATAATCTTTGTGGTACATAATTTATTTATTTATTTTACATTATTTATTTTATATATGAAATTATTAGATTTATTAACATCTTCATACAATCCTTCCACATGTACAATCTGGGAATTTGAACCTTAGAATTAATATGTATTTACTTATTATTCAAGTTTCACATATCCACTTATATTAGTGGAGGTCAATTTTTAAATAATA
Organism: Larix kaempferi; assembly: GCA_027924585.1. Classification (NCBI taxonomy): domain Eukaryota; kingdom Viridiplantae; phylum Streptophyta; class Pinopsida; order Pinales; family Pinaceae; genus Larix; species Larix kaempferi. The sequence continues at coordinate 1,686,097 of BSBM01001023.1, forward strand.
ATAAGGATGCGTTTGTTACCTTGTTTTCATCCTTATAACCGATTTATAATTCCTTTACTACATTACTACATATAATCACACCTACCTCTTTACAACCTTGTTATTTGATTATGAGTTTGTTATATAATTATAAACTGTAATTTAATTACACCAGCATACATCCATACCAAATGTGGATCTATCAAGCCTAAAGGCATCCATCAAGGGTATAAGTTTACACTAATACCTCCTCACATAGAACTACAACCACAACCTCCTCAAGGCTCCCCCATTTATAACACATATGTCAAGGTTTATTGTGCCTAACTAGAGTGTCATCCACAATAATTTAGATACTTTGCAACATTTTATAGTCCTTTTGGTGTTACGGTTCATAAGATGACGTTATTTGCCACATAACATTTATTTTGGTTCCTCGGGTATTATTATGACTTTTTATTAATTGCCCACTTTATTGATTTTCTCTCAAATTTACACCACTTACTTTCTCATTAGAAATTTTAATTAAGATCCATCTTGACAGTTTCTTGATTGGTCTACTATATATAATAACATGAACAACACCATGTTTATTTTTCAAGTACCCTTTATCACTCAATACTCATTAAACATAGCTCTTACCCATTGAATTGCACATTATACACATAGAATGCTTACAACTGCATTTCTTTCTTTCTTTCTTTTGTTTTTACACATAGGTAGAGCCTAGCCTACCACTTCTAGATAGGTGCTTGATACAACTATACATTATGACTAGGCGTGAAATACACATACTCATGCTTTTATTTCTAAAATTTCATCAATGTCCTCATTCAAACCTTTGAGTACCATAGATATGTTAGGTCAACTCCAAAGCTATCTTACACTTCTTATAATTACTTAATAGTTGTTAATATTGAGGTAATAGTACATATTTGTGGTCGTTATCTTGTCTTCAACATGATGATCTCTTTATATATATAGATAAGAGGGAGACAAATTATTTCGGGAAAATATAAAATACATTCCTAGTATTTATTAAAAGTAGAAAATATTTACATATTGTGATATTTGATCCAATGTAAATTTTAAGACCATGATATTTCATCATTTAATTTCGACATCTCATCGTTTATATATGAGCTTTTATTAGAACATCCCCTCTACGAATTCTATGATTTAGACATAAGAACAATAACCCTATATTCTTAGTTGAATTCAAAGTCAACTCATTGAAATGGCTTACAAACTTAATCTAACATAATTTAAGCATTAAAAATGTAATCTCCTTTATATATATAAGATATTATTTTCCTTCTTTTAGGAATTTAAAAGCTTTGATGTTTCAACTACTTGGATGATGACTTTACTTTTACTCCATATATATGTATGGACTTTTTAAGGAAGATTAATATACTTGAAAACTTGAATGCAAACCTCATCATATCTTTTAAGATAGAAAAACATTAATCGCAGCTTGGAGAATTATATTACTTTAATAGTATAATTAATATTAAATTGGGACCCACTATATATTACTTGAAATGGTTGTACTTATCGTATTGAATTACCTTTGGAATCAATTATTATTATTATTATTATTATTATTATTCTCCTTGGGTTATAGTAAGATCTCTAACCTACATTTCTCATTAATACCTTATATTTATATATTTGTTTTCAGTAATTATAATATTATAATATAATGTAATTGCTTGGAAATTCCCGTTATCCATGTAATTAATAAAGCAAGCCGTTACATATATTTATTTTCGTGTTAACACAATCTTTTCATAATTTCAATAATTCTTTTTTTTAAAATAAAATAAGAAAATTTTTAAGCCACACGCCAATTTTCAATAGTTCTTATATTATCCTCCAATCAATTTTAGGTTTTCCATATATTTGCTTTTATATATATAGCTACATTTTAAAACAATAAAGTTCCCTTACCTATTGTTCGATTACTTTATATTTTACGAGGACTAGCTAAAGGCATCGTGGCCATGAGTGAGCTTTTAAATAATGAATAAATATATTTTGTAATAATAATTTCCAATGTAGAAAGGAATATATCTCACCCCAGTGATGAACTCAACTTAGTTGGATTTTAGACACGACTCAAATTCCAGATCGCTCTTGTCTTGTCAATATTTAAAGCTTGCAAGCGGTGGCCAAATTTTCTTCAAATGGCATTAGAAGCTAGGTCACGTCAAATACTAGGCTCGAGGTTCTATTGTCTGTATCCATTATTGGGCTTTGGTTCAATGTCACCTCTTCCCCAAAAGTCTAGTGAAGGGAAAAAAATACCATAAAATACCTTAGGTTTCCCTGAACTTATCTTATAATAATAGTCGACCTACTCAAGGAAGAAATGTGACGATGTCAGTAGCTCGTCCAGAAGCCCGTTTATTTATTTAAATATAAACTTATTTCCACCTATTTTCAAATTTATTTCACTAGTACGTATACAAGCATTGACTTTGGCCAATGTACATTGGGATTTATTGTATATTGATTCACTCAAGATATATACGAATTAATGAGATGGCAATTTATCACGACTTTTGTCAGGTTGTGAACATGGCTCAAGACTCAAGAGGATGATGAACAATAAACAGAATCCAAAGTAATAAATGATGCATGCTCTAAGATCTAGATAATGCATCCAAGTGAGTAGATGGGTTGTGAATAGACACGCTTGGGGCTCTAGACTCATATCAAATCTTTGAGAAGATATGTATGTATTAAATGGAGGGATAACCCCTAGGGTAACCCTAGATGCACAGCACCCAAAGCATGCTTGATCGCAGCATGGGAGTGACAGTTAAATGACTGGCTATTCTGCCCACTATGCACCTTCACTTATTGCATTCAGGGAGTGGGGACTCAATTAAATGCACTTTTCACTTGTAGCTTAGATAATTAAGAAGAACGTTGAATGGAAACTGAGGGAACTTCTATTATAATAATAATTAAATAGCAGATATTTCACGTAAGATGCCAAATCACCGGCCCATGTGTGAGCCATCACTACCACTTACAGATGTATACTTTCATGGCCATCTTGCAACAGGTCTAATTGGCAAGATAAACCCTACGCACTGCCTCCAGAACATTCTAGGCATTTTGCTATTTTAATATTTTCTTTTACTTTTTATACCCCATTATTTAACCGTTTTTTTTTTTTTCATGGCTCAGTTCGCTCTCTCCTACTTTATTTTTTGCATGGCTCTCTTAACCATACCCCTTCGGCTTGCATTATTCTCCCTTGCTAAGCAGTGAGAGGTTCGATGCCCCCAGCTCAGTGTGGAAAGACTGGTATCTACTAAAGAATAAGAGCTGCCGAGTATGGAAACATTGGCAACTTGTTTAACTCAGACATAAGCGGTACTAACAAGCCAACCCCATCTCCTGTTCTCTCAAGCCTTTGGATGGGAGGTGAGAAATTTATCAGAGGGTGCCTCACTCTCATCATTATTGTTTTGGAGGACCGTAGATCCTCACCGCCTCCCAGGGCTTGGTTTATTCACATGTGTTCTGATATCCTGGATTACACAGGGTGCATCAAGTAGGATCCGATATTGTTAAAACTAGAAGAACCCTCCCACCTCATCCATGGGAAAATCCTCAATCCAATCCTCAACACTACTTTGAGCTTTGTACTTCCTCAGTTGTTCTTTGTTATCAACTGTTGAGACTGAATATGGTCCCCAATGATTCCATTGTGCTGAGGGATTAATTTCTGGAGTGAGCGGTACTGAAGGCAAACACTCTCACCAGTATCAAGTACTCGAAGTAAGTACCATCCATTCAGGCAATGAGACGTTACATATGCCTCCCTGCCAACAAATTTTTCAGGTGTACGCTTGTTCCCCTTAATCATAACTTTCTCATTAACAGCAAATGGATACTGAACTCCCTTTGATTGCCGAGAAACATCCCTGTCCATGAAGAACCCCACATCATCTCTTTTCATTCTATCTCCATGATCTCCTGCTTCTTTCCTACGTTTTCGCATCGTTGCATTATGTAATTGAAGGATTTAAAGTGTCCAAAATGTGATATTTATGCCAGGAGTTTTGAAGTAGTGGTCCTCAAATTATTTAGATTATATGTACTACTATGGTTTAGCATGTCCTGCAGATATGTCCCGTGGGTGTCTAGCTTTGAGAAGAAGTTAGAGTTGTCGTATCGCAGGAAGCAGTGAACAAGCCATACTCGACCACCTATGGCAGATTCAGCAGCGTTCCTGAGAAATATTCTCCCAGCATTTGACGAGGCCATAGACTCTGTTGGGACTTTGGCCATGGGAAGAAGTATTGAACCGTGTTCGAGGTGCATTCTTGAGTAGATCACCCATTACGCCGTTCAAATTGTTTGAAAATGTACTTCCATAGGCGTAAGTAGAAGCATTATTGCAAGTATATCCACTAACATATGATATAACCGAAGGAAAACTACTAATCAGCAGTAAACCAATCAAATGAAATATAATGATTCCTTTTTTGCAAGAATTATCAGAGTATATATTATACTTATCACAGTTTCTCATGATCTTCGAACTGGCAGGATCTTCTCCCAAGTATTTTGATCAAAATGGGTTATCTCAGTTTCTCATGATCTTCGAACAGGCAGGCTCTTCTGTCAAACTTTGCTCAATATGGGATGCAGGCCACCGGATTCACTCGTCAAGTAAAAGATGAACTAATAGGACCGACCAGAGCTGATAATTGAGTCTCCAGAGAGCCTGAGAGCTGAATGGGGAGGTTAAGTAGCCGCAACAAGGTCTTCGTCGATGGCGGACTGAGAAGCCAGTTAGTAGGCAAACCTTTTGTTGGAGGAAGCCAGCACAGTCAACTGGCCGGGCAAGGGTTATCTTCTGTCTGCAGAAAGATGCAAGTGGCATCACCCCGTTCCCCTGGCACCCGTGGCATTATTACCATGGTTATTCCCTTTCAAAGAGGAACTGCATGGGAGCAACCACCTCCAGATCTGGCATCCTATTTTAAAAGTCGAATTGTCTATCTGGGAAGGTCATTTGTTCCAGCTATGACAGAATTAATTATGGCATAATTACTCTATCTGTAGTACGATGACCCTGATAAGCCAATCTACATGTATATCAATTCCACAGGCACTACAAAGGGTGGGGAGAAGCTAGGGTACAAGACTGAAGCTTTCGTAGATTATGATACAATGCGGTAGTGTCCTGCTTCTATAAACTTGTTCTTATGTAATTTGGATTTTTTTTTATTAATCCTATTTCATTGTTTTACGCTAAGCGGATGATCATATATCAAGTAGGTTTACACAAATACAATATTTAACTATCAAATTCTGTAATGTCCTAGGTCTACACAGAAACCCTTAGGTGAGTGTGGGTTCAACATTTCATGTAATCTAAGTAGGTCCATGGAGATAAACAGCTTTCAGTTTCCTCTCACAATTTTTGCAGGTCCTAAAGGTGGTAAATGTTAAGGTTTTAAACATAATTCTCTGAATTTAATTTAAAATAATGATTGTAGTGGCCTCCTTAAATATGAAATTTTATGTTTGTTTTCTTATGCCAAATACGCAATGTCTTCTTGTTTTCTTATAAAATTTACAGAATTCTTACTCTACGGCTATATATATATTTATGTAACTGACTATTTCTGATTTTTATGTTTGTGTAGATAAACTACTGTTACATAAATTAGGGAAGAAGGTTTGGAAAATATTGAACATTGATTTCGGATTTCTGCATAGAGTTCTACATAGATTTACAGATATTTTTGCTTGGTGATGCTTAGTTTCCATTTCCTGTAGGCCATTAGGTTCGAGAGTTCGAACCTTGCTCTGATACCATATGTAATGCCTCTCAAGGGCATTAAAAATTTTAAACTAATTAAATATCTATTTTATTTATTTATTTTTGAAATGTATAAGAGTGTCAATACAAGCTCAATATACATCATGTAACTCTAGCAGCATATAAACAACATATAAGCAAAATATAAGCATTTTGCAATAGCATCAAATAACTTATAATTTTTAAAACTTCATTGGTGATTCACACCACATAAATTAACATAATAAATCATGTAGCAATAGCATCATATGATAATTTTACAACAACATATAAACGATTTAAAATCACAAGAAAAATACCTCGTTATAAGAATGGTGGCGGAGTCCAAACTGAGCAAGCTTTCCTCTTCTTCTCCTCGAGTTGCTTCCATCTTTATTCCCCAAAAGCGGGACCACGGTTTTACCTCCCAGCCAACTAGGGGCCTAGCCAGCTCCCTAGCCCCAGGAAACCATTGAACGGTCCTATCCAAATGGCCTCAAAGCCCTCCGTGCCCGAGACCCCCAGAGAACAGAATAGTGATGCACCAGAAGGCTATGTATCAAATCTTCCAAGAGTTCTCAAACTCTTCCAACTCTTCAAAACTTCTCATACCCCAAAATACCAAAATTCTCCATCCTAGAATACTCTCACCAAAATAATCTTCAAGAGAAAAAGAACCTCCCTCCTTCCACTCTCAAGTCTCATATTTATATCCAAAAATCCTCATCCATCAATAAATTCCCATAAATAATAGTCATCAATCAATAAATTCATTTTCTTCAAATAAATAGAAATTTAATTTAAATAATTAAAATATTAATAAACATGGATGCAAAGTCTCACTTGTCATGCTTCCATATTAATGCAACTATGACAACCAATTTCTAAAAAATTGTGCAAATCCTATCTATGCATTTGCTTATACTATCCTTTCATTCATAAGTCAAATAAGATATTTTCATATACTATATTATATTATGACATATTTTATATTATATGTATATAATTATATATGTTATTTAATAATCCAATCAATTTATATAAATCTAAATCATTTTAAACAAGTCAACAAACTCATACTTTCAACACACAAGTAATGCTTTCATCAATTCGTCAACCAAGTTACTAATAGATAATATAATCATATTAATTTATTCATCGATCAACCAATCATAGTAATGTAATCATGAATTGACGTATGCATGGCCAGTGAACACGTCTTAAGCGTGCGTACTAATAATCACATTTAATGCTCATAATAAATCGTTATTACATCCTCTCAAACAACATATAGAAGAACAATTAAACACTGCATCATTCATACAGAAACAATAAGACAAAATTAGATAAACATAATGGTGAAATCAAACATATAATCATGATGGTTAATAACAATCAAGAACACCATCCAATCCATCATTGGTACCATCCATCACATCAGTAATCCAGCCTCTAAATCACCACTACTTCCATCTCCTGACCTGACCATCCCGTCCTCTGCTGCAATATACTGTAGCGTCGACTGCACGACCTAACCACATATAGAACCCGTAAGCGGAAGTGTCGATTGACCACATCAACCAAGCTTCCCCAGTAGGCATCCGCTAGTCATCATCACACGTCTAGGGGAGTGCGCTACACAAACCTCTCACGACTCCAGGTTTCGGGGGATAAACGGTGGGAAATTCCTCCACCCCCCCTAATAGTACTAAGGTCAACACCCTACATCAACCATACTGTGCCATCACTGTTCTAATGGGTCCCGACATTGAAAAACCACTTTGGGAAAGTCACAATTCCTATCAAAACTCACACTCACCCACAAGTCATAGAAATATTGAAATTCACAATTAAATAGCATGAAATTTGATATAACATCATTATACTCATGATGTTTAATACATCTCGTGCCCCTTGGTAATATAGGAATCCGCCTATCTCGTAGCCAATTAATATGTGGTATAGTTCATCATTAACATGAAACATATATATAGCCATACCCAACTCTTTCAAGTGCCAATCCATATCACTAATACGACATTTACAAATAATCATGTAAGTTATTTTTGCAAACAACTAAATTAGCATTCTACATATGGATATTCTATATTCAATTTTGCATGTTCAAATGAAATAACATATTCATTGTCATTAATAAATTAAAACAATATTTTGAATTACCATACATGCCTCAAGGGAGTCCACATGTCCACATAACAATCATCTTGATCAATCTATCTTAGTAAAACAGATAATAAGCAAATGCATTGCTAAGCTAATTCTCATTAGATTTTTTAGTTAAAGACTATCAAAATATGGGGCGTTACATGGAGTATCAAAAATTAATTGTGTATTTTGTAAGTCTCTATGTTGTTTTACTTCCCTCATTTTATAATTAATAAAACAACAAAAATATTTTATATTAAATCTATGATTTGTGACGGGGCATAACACTTGTAGGAAACAAAGTATGGAGTGGAGCCAACAGAAGACTTGTTGATAGAAGGCATGAGATTTGGTTTTGAGAGAATGTGTATCATTAATGAGTCGATTGTTTCTATGGTATGTCATTTTTCAATTTACATTTATGTATACTATCTATTTATTTTTCATTATTCTCATTGGTAATGTAGATACACTCAGTGCATTTTATTTTTATGTTTGTAGATGGAAGTTGAAGAAGAGGAAAACAATTGAGCCAATCAACAAAACATTCATCCAAATAACCCAATTGATGCAAGTGGCTCGAGCACCGATAACAGTTCCAGCGAAAAATTATGCTTTGTATTTAATTTTGATGTTAATGCAAGTTGGTGTAGCTTGTTGTATATTTTGAAATAATTGTCTTTGAAAATCAGACATTTTGTACAAGAATGTACTGGACAGAGTGTTTGAATTCAAAGACGAGTTACCATTAAGTGTAATAATAATTGCATGCATGTTGACATTTTGATTATTGTTGTCTCTATGTTGTCGTATTTTGTATGACAAATGCACTCTTATTTTTATAATAAAATAAACTTTTTTATTCTAGTGCATTCTTCAATATTATTGTCAAATATTACATGTGAAATGGTACATTGGTAATTTTTCCCAAGAAAAAAATGTGTGTTTCCATTCAAAGATGGAGCAAAAATACATTCTTCAGTGCCATACAGCAGTCATAAATGGTACATTGGCAATTAAATGTCTGGATGATTAAATATTACAGTAGATTCTTGCATCTATAATATAAGAAATTAATCCAAACAAACAATTTTAATAATTAAAATTGAAATTGATTTTACTATAAACAAATATTTCAGTTTTAGATGAATAATGGAATAAAAAAAATAAAAATATAACATATATATTTGAATGTAATATCTGTAGTCATTCTTCAAAGAATCATATGTGGTGCTTTTACTAATATATGTCACACCGGGGCTACTATACTAACATTGTGCACCAGTGTGTATAAACGAAAATTATGCACCGGTGCGTGTATAACATTAAGCATCGGTGCGTTTTATTTTATGAATCACACTGGTTCATGTAGATGGCTTATGCACACCAAGAATGATCAAATATGCCAACCGGTTTTTAGTTTTTAAGCCTTATGTTGTGTTTGATGTGTTAAACTGCACCAGGTCATGTTGATAGTTTGTAATCACCAGTGCATTTGAATATTAAATGCACCATTGCATTTGAATATTAAATGCACCATTGCGTTTGAATATTAAATGCACAAGTCCACCCTGATAAATGTACAACACCTGTAAAATTAAAAATAATTAAAAAATGTACAGTGTGTATGATGTCAAATATCGCACTGGTGCATTTATGTTGTAAAGACGCACATATGCATATATTCTATACCTAAGCAATGGTGCAACGTTGAAATTTGATTATTTCCGGTGCTTGTTATGGTTGAGTGCACCAGTGCGTCTTTTTTAATCATACAACACATGTGCATCCAAATTAGAAATGCACTAGGGCATGTAAATTCAGTTGTGCGCACCAATAAATAAACATCTGCTAAAACCTCAGGCTGCCAAGTATTTTTTAGTTATAAAATGTTATTTGTTATGATTTGATAATTATTATCTAATTTGAAGCATAATTATCAGAAAATAAAATTAATTTCAAAAATATAAATTTAAAAAAAAACTACACAATGCCAAGTGTCTACCTCATTATGTCCTTAATAATGACTTATGATGGGGCTGTGCACTCATAATTTCAGTACGTCAACTCGTATTAAACTCATACCCTCTTATTGTTTCCAGTTTTACTTTTCGTTGGTTACAATTCTTCCTGCCCGTATCTTGGTTTTAGCTCGTTACCATTTTTGCTACTATGTTATCCACTAATTTCTTTAGAAAGTATCTACCTAACCTTTTGCCTGCTTTCCTCTTTGGATATTATATAAGTGCTTGAATTATCGAAAAATTTATTTTGAAAATAATCAATTAACCTTTTGTTTGCTTTTTTTTATATTACGTGCTTGAGTTAATTACAAGTTTGTTTTGTAATTTCTGCAATACTTATTATTGGCATGCAAAATCCAAAATTAGAATAGGAAGAATAAATCTTATTTGTTTAATTACACATTATGTGGACATCTTTTTTTAACAATAATATAGCCCTTATATCTATAAATTGAATAAATTGGTGTTTAGGAATTGAGTAAATTGGTGTTTAGGCAATTTGGTGGACATCCCTTTTAACAATAATATAGCCCTTATATCTATAAATTGAGTAAATTGGTGTTTAGGAATTGAGTAAATTGATGTTTAGGCAATTTGGTAGCATATATTTCATTTTATTAGTTTATACTTTATATGTTATTCATAAATGTTTGAATGATTTTTAAAAAATTGTTATCTTTTATGTTTGGATATAATTATTTATATTAGGTACAAAAATAGTTATCTATTACATTGATTAACTAAAATCATACAAATTAAAAACTTAAAAATGATGTAAACTAAAAACATAAAAACACGTGAATTAAAAACTAAAAATGTAGACTTGTAAATGTTTATACATGATGTATATTTGTTAGTTTGACTAGCCCCCCTAACCAATACTAATGTGCATTAACTACCAAGTCATTAAATCCCTAACTACTATGGTTGATGTTAGTCGAACATGGAAAACTATGATGGAAAATAGTTATCTATCATTGAGGTTACTAACCCACTAATACCTCATCTGCTAACCCATATATCCTTTAAGCATTGCCCAACTAACTCCTTATAATACAAAATAATCATAGCTATTTCCATCTTAACTTTTATTTTTGAACTATACACAATTATTAATTTAAATTATTTATAACCTATTTTCAAAAAGCAGGTATAAACAGCTTAGCTACTATTTTTACTTGTTTAAAAAGATTTGAATCTTACCCTAAAATTTTGTGTATATATTATACTAACCAAAAAAACATTTAAATATATCAACTTCTATCATTTTTCACTAAAATTATTATATTTTCCTTGAATCTCATCTCATTAAACAAATATGATAATGAATATAAAAAACTTGCTTTGATTTTCATAACGATCTTTCTCGTGATAAATCTTAAAATGCACCCACATATTTGACTCAACAAAATTATTTTATTCTAATTATCACCTTGTCAATTCTAATTTATCTTTAAAAGTATTTCATATACATCTTTTCCACGAGGCAGACAAAATTGGAGTAAAAAATAACAGAATTCTCCGCGAGTCCGCGAGTGCGACCCCTTTTGCGTGAAACTAGGATTTTATAGCATATTTTACATAAGTTCGTTTTCATTTAGAATATTAATCATTAATTGAATGTGGGTCCACCTGAAGATGGCTAAAAGTGGGTTCCTTCTCTCGGCCCTCGACCTTTTTCACCCCGTGGGTAAATATAATGACATCTAAAATTATTACTATAATTTTTTTAATCTTTTAATAAAACATAATAAAAGTTAAGGCAAACCCATAAAATAGAGCATCGATATTATAACTATAATTAAATAAAAATATTATTTTTAATTAAATAGTGAGCTGGCGTATTCCGTAATCTCACAATTCTGTTCAATCTTTATAAATTTGTAAACGACAAAAGCAATTCTGTATTAATGACAAGCACAGTCAGCACCTGAGCGATAGACCATATACCACGTGCGATGACTGTGACAGCCCGACGGGTCTTATCGCGAAGTCGGAATATTTACGATTTCACAGCTACAATGACTGGATTCAGGCGGACCAAACGGGGAACTAGTGGCATAAATATGGCTTTCCATCACTAAAGTCGGAATCAAGAATCAAGAAGCTGTAGGCATTTCTGCTGCATCCGAGTAGCCTTACGATCTTTTCAGAAGACCGTGTCCAGGCTTCTCGGAGGCATACTATTCAGCTTGTTTGGGCGAAATCCAAGCCAGATTTGAGGTTTTTAATAGCTCCTTTCAGCATTTCGAGCTCTTTTTTATTTTTCTTGGCAAAGTTAGGGTCAATCCAAGTATTTTGAATAAATTTGAGCTATTTTGAGCTAAATGTGATCAAATAAGAGGCGAAAGACTTTGCGCATTTTTATAACTAAGATCTGGCTGAATTGGAGTAATTTGCAACATTTGTGGAAGATAATACTGGAAATTTGACGGAATTAGATCACATTTAAGCAGAGGTCCTGCAAATCTGGCCTGATAGTGATATATCATTCCGTGAAAGCTTTCCGAAGCACGGTTAGTCTTGAACTTGCTTGCATTGTGTTATCCGTGCAAGTTTTGTTAATTTCTGATAAATAACTCGGTTTGCAGCAGGGCATTTACAGTATTTGATCTTATTGGCGGAAAAGACGCAAAGTCTAAACCTTGTGTAAATGTGATGAAACAAAATTTGCTTGTTAACCGGCTCACCGTGTAAGGAATCTGCATTTTAGCCCTGAAGGATCTGCTTGCGGAATTTGTTTCTTGCAAGTTTGAAAATTTAGATTTCATCTTATCAAATATGGTCGGAGGTGGGCGGAAATGGCTGCTTGTAGCGGTAACGGTTGCTTCATTTGGACTCCTCTTGGCCGTTACATTAGGTTCGGCAGAAAGAATCTTTCTGGATGGGGATAGTGCTTCGTCTGATACGGAGAGAAGTTTGGAGAAAATAGTAGATCCTGTCGAGGGCAACACGCTTAAACATCATGTGCTCAAAGTTCGGAACTTCCTTTGGCGATCCAACGCGTCAGAATATCATCATGTTTGGCCTGTAAGTTCCTGATTGCAGAGCTACTAGATTTATGTAGTGACATTTGTTTTTTAATTTCTTTCTGTGCTCTGTTAAGAAATTTAAAGATCCTGTCCTTCTCGTTTTATAGCATCTCTATCATCGATCAGAGCGGATTTATTTTACTATAGCTTTTATATCACTGGATTTGGTCGCTAACATTGATCTAAAATGAACGGCTATACACAGAAAAACAGATCAAGCTACTTAATAATAACATATTTGAAATCAAGAGTTAATATGTATTTGAATATTTTGATTTGTTTAACTGTTTCAGGATCACTGAGTAGGGAAAAAATTATGTACTACATTTGGCTCGCTGATTTGATTTAAAATTAACTGCTATTATAATTTTTTTCTTTGTCGAGAACAGAAAAACAGAACAAGCTACTTATTTAGCCTCTTTTGAATCAAAAAACATGTATCTGACTACCTTGATCTGCTTAACTGTCTCAGAGGCTGTTTGAAGTATTATCTGATGTTTGATCTGTCGTATTTGGTTGGTTGCACAGGCAATGAAATTTGGGTGGAGAATAGTCATCGGAACAATAGTGGGCTTTTTTGGAGCAGCTGTAGGTAGCGTTGGGGGCGTTGGTGGGGGCGGGATATTCGTTCCCATGCTTACTCTGATTATTGGATTTGATGCCAAGTCCTCAACAGCCATATCCAAGTGTAAGAAGACATGTTTAGAAAAGAATGGCCGAGATATTCGCTTATTTCTTTGATTTTTTCCTAATGAGGCAGCTTTTAGAGTGATTCCTTCAGATTCTCATCTGCGGGGTAGCACTTGAGAACATATTTTCCAAGTTTAAGAACCTCCTTCTTAGAATCAAAATTGAAAAACGAATTTGGGAAATTTGATCAGGGGTGTTGGGTATTTAAGATCCTGTTTCTGTGGTTGAACAGCTCTGGTATACTCCTACTGTGCCTTGTTCTTCCCTTTGCTTTGATTTGTTCTTATTTTGTTTCAGTTATGATCAACTTCTTCTAGTCAATCTTAATTTCTCTTTGTTGTTCTGCAAAATTTTGGACGTGCTTGAGAATTGTAGCTATGACTTTTTGTTAACTCTATTTTTCTTCACTTTTCTGGAACACTTTAGGTGTAGGTTTATTATGGTCTTCTCTATGCTTTTCCGTTTCAAGTATCTTCAAAATTTTACAGAGGAGAAGTGGAATTAGATGTTGGGTTTTGGGGTTTTAAAATTTATTCTGAGATCTCCGAACTTGCACATATCTGCATTTTATATTATTTTGTTTACTATTTAGCATCAAACAATAAGATAAAAAGGAACGTTGCAGGTCTTACATTTTTAGTTAATTCTCTTATGCGTTACATTTTGATTTTGAAGTTCTGAAGTTTTCTAACGAAATATCCGTGTCTGTTGCTTTATTCTTTTCTATCACAGGTATGATTATGGGGGCAGCGGGATCTACAGTGTATTACAATCTTAAGCTAAAGCATCCGACTCTAGACTTGCCTATCATTGATTATGATCTGGCCATGCTCTTTCAACCCATGCTTATGTTGGGTATTAGCGTTGGAGTTGCTTTCAATGTTATTTTTGCTGACTGGATGGTCACGGTTTTGCTGATCATCCTATTCCTAGGTAGCAAATCCTTACAGGGCATATGATTCGTTTATTTCAAACATAACTGCTTTTAGCTTCATTTTGCTAAAGCAAATATTCAGTCTATGTGCTTTTGTTAATTCCTTTGAATTTATGACATAAATTTGCACAACTCTAGTGATAAGATTTATTAGACTATGGCATATAACAGGTACAGCTACCAAAGCATTTTTTAAAGGAGTAGAAACATGGAAACAAGAGACTATTCTAAAAAAGGTATTCTGTTGATAATATCTTGTTTAAAGTTAGAACAAAGAGGGGCTTGAATCTAGTGACTGGAGTTATGTTTGGTTCTCTTATTTTTGGAGCTTTCAACCCATATTGCTAAGGTCTGATTGATTATATTGTATCAACTCAGGAAGCAGAAAGGGTACGTGAAGCGAATGTTACAGCTGATATGGAACCAGAAGGTACTTTCTTATTGTCTTATTATGCTTCTTGAAAATTGTTTGTGTTTATCTGTTATGCCTCTATTGCATGGAGTTATTATGTGGTTTTCGGTTTATTTCTATTGCAAATGTTCATATTCTTTGCATTTAATACAGAACATCAGGAAGTAGATTTCAAGCCTCTGCCTAGTGAACCTGGGCCAAATGAGCAGATGAATGGTGAAAATGGGGAAAGTAATAATGAACGTCTGCCAATGGATGTTACTGTGAGTCTGCTAAAATGTCTGATGTTGATTAGAACATCTGACTTTTTGTTTTGAATTTCTGATAGTATTGAGTGCTTTCTGAACATAAATTTAAAATTTTATTCAGTTTTCAAATTTTTTTGGTTATATGAAGTTGTGGAGTAGTTGCAAATGTACGATGGTACTTGTCAATATCTGTTCCAACTTTAACTATTTTATTTTTTCTTACATGGGATAAGATACTTGGGGAATGAAAGGGAAAATATCACTCAAGTACTAATGAGGATCCTTATATTATATTCCTCGCAGAACACAATTTGGTTAAATGTTCGTTGGAAGGAATTGACAATACTTGTGTTTGTATGGCTTGCATTCTTGGTATTGCAGGTTCTGAAGGTAAAGTTACTTCTAAAAGTCATTCTAAGGAAAGAGAGAGGTGCAATACAGTTTAATATTCGATCTAATCAATATAATTAATATTTAGGTGCATTGTCATATAATGGAGGAAAAGCCAAATCTGTCTTCTGCAAATGATTGACCAACATTATAGATTTTCCGATCCTAATGAATGGAACTCTGTTTCAATTTGTTTTCAGACTAAATCAACGACATGCTCTGTAGAATACTGGGTACTAAACCTACTACAGGTAACCTACATTTTTATCTTATTCATGCAATCTTGGACATATTTGGTATTCAGATCAGCTTAATTTTGCTATATCAGAAGTGATGATCTTATTTTTTGTGATACAGATCCCTGTTGCTATGTCTGTAAGCTTTTATGAAGCTATAGGCTTATACAAAGGAACAAAAACAGTTGCCTCTAAAGGAGAAGCTGGAGTTAACTGGAAAATATCTCAGCTGCTTCTATATTTCTTTTGTGGAATCTTGGCTGGTGTTGTAGGTGGCCTACTTGGACTTGGAGGAGGATTCATCCTGGGACCTCTATTTCTGGAGCTGGGCATTCCACCACAGGTTCTTTCGTCATTTAATTCTGCCTCTCATTATCCGGATTGAAATTGTCAATCTAATACAAATTAGAGTGTGCTTAAAGTGATGCCCCTCTTTTGTTGCAGGTTTCAAGTGCCACAGCAACCTTTTGTATGACGTTTTCTTCATCAATGTCTGTTGTGGAATACTATTTTCTGAAGCGATTTCCAATTCCCTATGGTATGTATATATTTTGTGGCCGCTGTCTCTCCCTTTGAACTCTTGGGTAATGTATCTTCTCTGCTTCATTTCTGTAGTTTCAGACTAGCATAGATTAGGAGAGTGTTATAACAGTGAATGACTTATACATGTATGATAATCATAAATACTCAGGCCAACTTCGTGCAATAATTTGATATGATAGTAACTTGCTTGTACACACAAAACAATTTCCTCTTCCTAACTGCAAAACATGTCTGCTATACTAGATTCTCTCTAGAATACTAGATACATAACACCACCGAAATTTGGATACATAGGCAAACTTCTTATTTTCATGCCATATATAATCTTGCTGTTGGCATTTAACTTTCTATATAATTTATTGTTAGAGTGTTAGTAGAAGTTCTTGTTCTCCAACCGATTGAAACTGTTCAGTGAGTTTTAAACATTTTTGATGGGTTGTTTTTTGTTATCTGATTGGAAACTAATCTTGGTTTCATTTTCCCTTTTAACAGCTGCATACCTTTTTGGGATCTGCATCATTGCAGCCTTTTTGGGTCAGCATGTAGTTCGAAGGCTTGTCATTTTGTTGGGGAGAGCATCCTTGATCATTTTTATTCTGGCTTTTGTGATTTTATTAAGTGCTATTACATTAGGTAAGCCTATATAATCTTGATCATTTTAATTCTGGCTTTTGTGATTTTATTAAGTCCTATTACATTGGGTAAGCCTATATAATCTTTATATTTGTTCTAAGAAATTTCTCAGGAGGCTTACTAACAGCATTTGCTCTGTGAAATCCTAACAAAAAGTCTGTTCTGAAATATAAAAACATTTTTAATGGCTGTGCCATGCCTAACATTTTATGATACGATATTTTGTGACAGGTGGGGTAGGTATTGTTAAAATGATTAACGAAATTGAGAATGGAGACTACATGGGCTTTGAGAGCCTTTGCAGCTATGTTGCATGATCCTTTCTTTCTCAGGATTGCTTCTGATAATTCACTTTGATCACTGAGGAATTGGCAGTCGGAAGATTAGCATTTGTGATGTGTGGCTCCTTCTTTCATGGGAGTTACAATAGTTGATCATGAAATTTGATGTCTTGGTGTGAGTTTTCAAGCATGTCTTTGACATGAAATGTCATTTGTCTTTGACAAGAAATGTCATTTATGCAAAGCCATGTATCTGTCAGTTGATTCGCTGAAGCCATGTGTCTGTCAGTTGATTCGTTGTAACCGTAGATCTGCCACAAACTGGCACTGAATTACGGAAGGTATTTTTTAATACATGTTTTTTTTGCACACAAAATTTAAGATGTTAAGATTTCCTCTGGCTTAAATTCAGATATAATCATCCTTGCCAAAACAGCGCTATTAATAAATCAGAGTTCATTAATTTTCAAACTGATTGACTTTAGTTATGCTGGAATGGTATTCAACATAAAGATGAAATTATTCAATTGTAATTCATATATTATGAGACAGTCCAAGTTTTTGCTTGTGAGATGTTGGACATGATGGAATGTTTCTCGTTTTGTTGATGTCTCGCCATTTTTTAAATCTTCTAAAATAATTAAAACAAAATATATGAAAATCCTCGAAAACAATTAATACAAAATATATGAAAATTGTACTTGGGAGGCAACCGATTGAAATCCTACAAAATAATTAACGCAAAATATATGAACCTGCAAATTATACTTGGGAAGCCACCAGTTGAATGCATGTTGAGGTTGCATGTGACCTCTGGTTTATAAGCTGATCAAAACATATTTTACATTGTTATACTCTTTTTATTACTCGGACATTATGATGTAAAACAATATTTGAGAAACAAGTCACTACCATAACACTAACAACTGTAATATTGTTCTTAAATGGTTGCATGTGTCTATGTGTCTTGTTTGCTTTGTATTAATCCGGGGGCATTGTGTTTATGGAGGATGTATTGGACACTGCAAAATAATAACTCGAGGAAATCTTTTTATTTCAAAGCTATTGCACAAAGTATATGCAGACTTAATTTCCATCCAACACGGTCATCTATTATGCAATCCAAAATAAACGAACTCAAGCCTTTCTCTAAGCAATATTAAATGACACCTTTCAAACCAAATTAGACCACTGAATTAATTACTCTCTGCTAAAGTACTCTGTTGAAATTCATGCATAAAATGGAATTTACACTCTGTATAAACTTAGAATCATTCTGCATACACCCACACTTTCTCCTCCGGAGACAAGATTAGACTGATAAAAGCTAAATTCAAATCCTATAACGTTACTGAGATCATTGCGTTGGCCAACAATCTATTAGAAATAACAACAAAATGAATAATAGCTATGAAAAACAATATCAACACACACACTTACAATTAATGCCACCAGCATCTACTCAGGGAAGAGGACCCTTCTTCCACTGAGCAAAGCTGGATCTCCGCAGTGAACTCTACAACTTCATAATTAAAGAACTACCAACATGCATTATTGAAATAAAATCATTACAACAGAGTTTGGATCAGGTTCTACAACGTAAGATTGTTTTCTCTCCTCCTCTCTTCCCCTCATACATGAGATTGGTTACATATTTATACATAAAAATCGTTGCTGAATATCTGGAACTGAATTCCCAACTTGGAATTTTTTTAACAAACTTGTTAATTTGAAACACAGTCGTAACTGCAAATCTCGGAATTACACATTTAGAGAACTAGCCGTATCTCTCAAATCGTGGTTGTCTTGGGCGATTTTCTTTCCAGATAAGTAATTGAGGCCGTTCTGCACAAAACCCATGTCCCCGATTTTCGAGGTTCTTCTTCATCTTTCTAGAAATTGCAACGCAAATCAATGTGTTCTTATCCGACACACGTTTTTTGTTGGGGCCGTTTGATCATGTGTTGGAGGTTGCCATGTTGGACCTGGTATGAATTCAAGATCACAAATCCATGTCAACAACCCTAAGAACACAAACATGCTGTATATTTCCATGTGGACATGTACTAGCATGCCAACTTTGGAGGCTTGAACCATGAGTGCTGCTTTTGCAAATATAAAAAATCACTTCACAAATCATCATCAGTGAAATTATGCATAATAGTCTTTAATTCATCAAAAATAAAGGAAAAAAATCATTATTAACTACTAAAGCATCAATGGGTGTAATATGGTATTTTACGAGCAAGTACAGCAAATTGATGGAAAATGGAATGATAAATGAGCAATAATAAGAAGAAGATGGATGAAATAGGTGTAGATAAGTGATGAAAATAGGGACAAATCCAAGACACCCAACAATCATGAAAACAAATTCCCAGCGTGTTACTCTTCGAAAGTGTGTTATCCCATGAAAATAATGATTGTGCAAACATTGAAATCATATTTTTTCTTTGGTTAGGTGCTGCATTGGAACCTGCCAAATATATTTTGCTCAAAATAAATTCCCATCTTCTTGTTCTTGGAAATTAGTGTGATGTCTGTAAAAAAAAATTAGTGAGCAAACATAAGCATATTTCTTCTTTGTTAAGGTGTTGCACTACTACCTCCATGGTTGATATTCTGTCATATTCCCAGATTGTGAAAAGTTAAAGTTAATTCCCTTTTAAATTAAGGCTAGTTAAATTATTTATAAATTCCTTCTTTGTAGTTCAACATTGAATGATTTCACTGCTCCTAGGCGTACTTTCACTCAAAGTTGGTGAGAAATTAATATGTGTTCCCCGGCAATATGTTTGAGAGTGACCGGAAAATATCCACAAAATTTCTAACTTAAATATTTTTCATATTAAACATTTGCTATTTACCATTGTTCACTTTCACTTAAGCTCAACGGACTGTTTCACTTCAGTTTAATGTATTTTTCTGATTTAGATCTTTCTATATTTTTAATTGCAATTTACATGTCTTCTTTGGGTTTGGGGACACTCATAATGTCATAATGTATTGATTAGATTTTCTAGTTTGATGGATTTTTTTTTTATTAAATATAATTAAAAATATTTCATCTTATCATTTATTTTATTAAAAATTAAAAATACTGATAATTTATTTTTATTTTGATATAGTTGTCTTTTTCTTTTCAATTAAAAAATATGTAAGTTTAATATTTAGAAAAATCGTAATAATAATAATCATTTAATATTAAGGTTACAAATTAGTCAAACATCAAATTCAAGTATAAAACCTTCTTGTTTATAGGACAAATCACACCAAATTAACTTATAAAATCCCTTTGTTTGTGGAGCAAAGAATACCAAATTAATAAATGAGACCCTCTTGATTGTTTTCATATATACATATATGAAAACCTGGAGAGTTTATGGACATTTTTTTAATAATATTTGAATAGGGATGGTGTCACTACATATAGACTTGTCAAGTGGCATTTATTAACATTAGGTAGTATACTATAATTCGATGATAATGTTGACATGACATATCAAAATTTTAAGGAAGCATATTTTGGATGTAAGTATAGAAAGTTTGGTGGATTTCAATTCTTTTTTTAAAATGAAATGGATAATTGATATTAAAAAATAAAAAAATGGTTGAACCATGGCTAAAGTCAAATCCGTCTAATTACAGTGTTCGGAAGATTCAGCAGCATTTGCTCTATGAACTGAAATTTTTCTCTATTTGAAATTGATTTCTATAAGCCAGGTTGTTGATCTACCAATGATTGATGCCATAACCAATGCTTTCTGCAATTTGCTCTATAACCAATGTATTCATTTGAATTTGATCTATAACCGATGCAATCGATTGGTATTGTTCTATAACCAGTGCATTTTCTCATTGACCAATTGCAATTGTTTGATAATTGTTTCATTTTCACAGTCCATGAAACAGTTGCATGATGGCCCAGTTTTTCTCTGCGTTGTCAAATGATCTTGAATCTGCGTGAGAGCTCGATATCTATGTGTGTGATGTCGAATGATCTTGAGTCCTTCACTTCATGATTTGGATAATTGGATCCTTCATTCACTATTCAGCAGCATATGAACTGAATTTTTTCTAATTGAAGTTGATTTCTGCAAGCCAGGTTGTTAACCTTCCGTTGATTTGATGCCATAACCAATGTATTTTGCAGTTTGATCCTATAACCACTGTGTTCTCTCAACAACCATTTGCAATCATATGATGCTTGCTTCTTTTTCACAATCCATGGAATCAGTGTCTCTCTCTGTGATGCCAAATGAACTTGAGTATGTGTGATAGCTCAAAATCTCTCTATGTGATGCCAAATGTTCATGAATCTTTCGCTTTATAACTTGGAGAATTCAGATCCTTCGTTCATTGTCTGTGAGTTTGAATTGCTTAAGGGATATGTTGATGGCTGGTTTCTTTGTTGGAGAATTCGATCTTCCTGGATTCAAGGCTAGTTCCATCTTTCGCTTCCAAATCTGCTTCGTAATTAAGATTTCTCACAATATGGTATGCTCTAAATTGGTTGAATGAGTTTGCAATTCGCTGAACTCGATGGACAATCCGTTTTAGTGCCAAATTGTTGAGGTCTGAATTCGAGTTGAGAGCTTTGATTATTACAAGGGAGTCTCCAAACACCTGTAGATTTTCTATTATTTGTTCCTTGGCGATCTGGCATCCTTTTAGCAAAGCTAGGGCTTCTGCTAGGTTATTTGAGTAAATTCATATTCCCCATCTATATCTTAATCTCAGTGTACCTCCGATAGAAAACAAACCCCCCTGCTCCTGCCACTCCGGTGTTTCTTTTGGATGCGCCATCAAAATTTAGGTTGTCTATAGTTTGCTTATTCCTCCAATCTTGAAAGTCAGAATTGGAAAGTCTGATTTTCCATGACGGTAGATGTCGAGATCGAAGATTTATTTTTTTCCTAGGGCTTGGGGAAATGGTTCCAATCCAATTCGATTCATTCGTGCTGAGATTTGTGTCCGTCCCGAGGTTGGAAGAGTTCAGGCATTCAATAAGCAATCATTTGGCTTGTCCAGCGACTTGCATTGGAGTATAGTAGGTTTCATAGAAAATGGCTTTGTTCCTGGCAATCCAAATTTTCCAACAAGTGAATTTGGGTAGGGTTATCCAAACTTGGAGCCAGAGCGTTTTTTTTGGAGAGGGGGAGAGGATAGATGGATTTCCACTCCTTGAATAGGCAAGTGAGGGTATTGAACGTCAACATGCTTATATTAAGTTCATGGAGCATGTGATTCCAAACATTTTTTGAGAAGTGGCATTCCAGGAATAAATGATCTAACGTTTCAGAGTTCCTACAACATAGAGGGCACCATTGTGGCCCGATGATTCCTCTTTTGATTAGGTTGTCTCCGGTAAGAACCTTCCAGTGAATAAGTGTCCAGATGAAGAAATTTATCTTGGGGAGTCCAAATGGATTCCAAACTAATTTCCATAAAAAATTTATTGAATCTTCATGAATTTGGAGAGTGTTGAAGCCTTAGGATGTAGTGTAATTTCCTTTTGGACCCCATCCACATTCATCCTTTATCCCAGAGATGAGTGGGAGCGCAGCCATTTAGTTTTTCTATGAGGAGACTTTTGGAAGATTCAAGATTGGCTGGAATGGATAACCTTTTCCAAAGTTACTTTTCTAACACTTGATCTTAGCAAAGAGGTCAAGAAAGGTATGGTGAATTTCAATTCTTAAGATTGTAACAATCCAACAATTATGAGGTGTTTATGAAGTGGGGAAGTATGAAATTTCCTAAATTTTTAGTAGTTTTTAATTCTTTTAGAGAATTCGACAAGATTTTCAATTAAATTTATTGTTAACATAATTGCATAATCATCTTCATTATATGTAATAATATGCAAATTTTCCTACACAACATTCTCTATATAAAAAAAATGCATGACCTCATTACTTCACATATCTCACTAGAAAGTAAAGAGTTTTTGTTTGAAAATTAAGCATGTGGCATTCATTTTACATGTTTGGGTGTTTGTTGGTTGCATAATGTACATAGTTTATTAGATAATAAAGGATGTGTCTGTTACCCATTTTACTTGAAAGTAAGTTTTGGGTCAATCACATAATGTGCATTGTTTAATAGAAAAAGAAATGAAAGATTTAAAAAGAAGCATATGGCACTCATTTAATTTTATGTAAAACGGTGTTTGTTGATTGCACAATGGACATATTTTACTAAGTGAAGAGTTAATATTTTTTTTTAAGTATGTTGTAGCCATTTTTTAAAATTTGCAGGGTTTGTTAGTGGAAAAATGCACCTAGTTTATTAAAACCCAAGTAGTTGTTTCTTAAAATATAAGTACATGCCACTCATTTTACTTAATGTGTTAGGATGTTTCTTAGTCTCACAATGTACATGAATTGCTAGAAAGAAA
This sequence comes from Larix kaempferi, assembly GCA_027924585.1. NCBI lineage: Eukaryota > Viridiplantae > Streptophyta > Pinopsida > Pinales > Pinaceae > Larix > Larix kaempferi. The sequence goes on from BSBM01001023.1 coordinate 1,709,898, forward strand.
GGAGTTATTTTTTGTCCTTGCTTGGGGCAAGATGTTATAGTTTTTTTCTTTTTTCAACTGATTATTTTGTAAAAAAAGTGTAGCTTCAACAATCAAAAGTAACGTTTCAAAAGTTTTGAATATTCAAGAATTATGTTGATTTAAAAAAATGTTTCCAATTTTAAAAAATTGAAAAGAATACTTTTTTATTCGTTGTAGTGCAATGAGTTGACTAATATCGTGACCTAATTTGGGTTTTATTTATCAAAAGTATAAACAAAAAATAGAAGTCCCCAGCATGGCATCCATGTACAACTAGATAGATTGAGACAACATGAAAGAATCATCATAAGTTGTCAATGTGGTGTCCAACTATTGTTAGGTAGAATGAGATTGCATGAAAGCATTCCAAGGGAAGAGGTTGACTAAGTAATGCAAGTGCGATCATATTAAGGGAATAATAGATTTGTCGTTGCATTGATTGATAGTAGAGGAGAAGAAAATAAAGGGGTGTTTGATGCTACTTCTTATGCAATTTTTGAATAATATTTTAGCTCATTGTTTGTGCATCTTAGCAAATTGGAAACAATTTGAGACTTGTGTCATCAATGCCATGAAGTGGGAACAAGATCAATTGATAAAGAGCTTGAAGCCACTATAACATTCATAGTGATGATTGTAGGTAGTTGTGATCTTCATTGCATTAATCCTCCTCTTTTGATGGCTTTTGCATCTTCTAGTTGTCGTTTTCGTTACCATCATTTTTACTATCAAAATCCTCCCCATCTTTCATTGTTTTCTTTGAAAAATTTAAGGTTTACTACAAATTTCATGTCGTGGGTATGATGAATTTGTTTTTTCTTTTGCTTGTTGGAAAACAAGGGTCTTGTAGAAGTAGACCACTAAGAATCTATGAATACTTGGTGGTGTTAGTTGGAAATGTCGTTGTAGCATTGAAGCACAAGTAACATTGTAAGACATCACAAAATAATAGTTCGATGATACATCGATATAAGAGATATATATATGTACTTGAATGTTAAACCAATTTCCCTAAAACTAGGGTGAGATGGTTGACCTAGATGATCCAAGTTATCCACAAATCAATTAGTTAAATCAAAATTTCATCTTTCTTCTATGTCAAGTTGATTACTCAACTTATCTAGAACCACTTCAGTCAATCTAATCCAACCAATTGAAATCCTCCTTGGTCGACCAGTTGACCATATAGTGGAATATCTAGTGATTTACTAAAGCATGTCGAATGATTCCAAAGTTGGGTTTAATATAAGGTCCTAACACCCCTTGTCAACATGAATCTTTGGAGATTCAATAGGTGGCATTATTGTTATTCGCCCCCTCGTAATGACAACTTCATGAAGTCCAAGTAATGGATGAAGTTTCACAATCTTTAGCTACAACGTACTACTTCATCAAAATGTGAACAATTTGACCATTTATTTTGTAGTATACAAGACACACCATAGTGAGGATGAATCTCCTCATGCATCATTTTACTACCGGAAATAGGGTTAGTCACCTCTTGTACTTCAATTTTATTATCACAATACACTCTAGTGTATTCCATGGAAGAAAATATGAGCTCATCATCAAGTTGTGAATCCAGGCATATTAAGTTCCAACATTCACCATGCCTTTGTATTCATTGTCAGTGGTCAATAGGGAAACAACCTTCTATTTCTTTCATGACCAAATAATTGGACTAGATCCAAGATGAATCACATAACCAAAATTTGACTTCTTTGATCTCCGTCATCTTCCCAATCAGACTCTTCATGTTTGATTAATTTTCAAAAGATTTAGCGGTAATATTTAATACCAAGGTGATATGCTGATATGAAATTGGAGCTTAAAACAACAATGGCTTCAAGTGCAGACTCGTCAAATTTTTCCTTCGGAAAGGTACAGAGCTATGAATGAGGCGGGAGATACAAATGGTGGTGTGAAGGGCCCCATGCCATTGCTAATAGTGTATACCCCTACATTAAGACATAACTCTAAGGATTAATGTGAAATATAAGAATGAGAAAAAAAATGTCACACAAAGAAAAATATATCATGTATTTTAAGAATAAGAAAATATAAAATTTCTCCTCAAATGTATGAAAAGGGAAAAGACAAATAGGAGAAGATCAAGGGATTGGGGAAGTTGAAGGGTTGGGGACACTTGTCCTTCTATCTGTCCCCTAACTGATCCATCCTCCTATTTACCATTTCCCAATTAAGAGAGGGGATTCCTTTCATTGAGAATGAAAGTGATGTTGTTGAAATTCTGATGAGCAAAAGAGAAGTTGATCTGTAGAGTCAGGGGGTGTTGTGACCTTCCTATTGCTAAGAAAAGATGTAGTCCAAAGACATTGGATGTTGTTTTTCCCATTTTTGTTTCTAGGATAAATAATGTCTCCATGAGTAATTTTTACTCCATGTTTGATTGTTTTATTGCATTAATATGTTTATTATTAGGCTTGAGAGATCCTATGTGTCATTAATGGCTACCAGTAAACAAAAAGGATGAATGTGAGAGGAATTTATAGCTAGAATGATAGTATTGTTACATAATTTTGATTTTACTTGTCTAATAGGGGCTCCAACATCTATTTAGCCCCCACCATTGGATGCCCATTTAGTATTAGCGATCAATGGCCTCTATTATGGAGGTGTCGCAATTGTATATGGGTTTCTATTTTTTTTTTATGATAGTTAATTGATTGTTGGACATGGCAGTGAATAACTAGGCATTTTCCTCCTTGTTAGAAGTCGTACACACCCTTGTTTAGTTTCTTGTTTCCTAGGTGTTTTATCCACTACCTAGGCATTTTTCCTCCTTGCCAAAGGCCATACACACCCTTGTTGTGTCTTGTTTTTGGATGGCCATTTTATCCACTAGCTGGGCTTGTTTCCTCTTTTCTAGAGGTTGTACACCCTTGTTGAGTCTCTTGTTGTTCGATGGGTGTTTAATCCACTAGTTGGGTGTTTTTTCTCTCATGAAAAGGTCATACATTATTTTCTTGATAAATAATTGTTGTTTCATTGAGAGATTTATCTAAGCTTTGATGTCCAAGGCCACATGTTCACTTTTGGATCAACATTATGGTTTTGATGAAAGGTTGAATTAAGTTTTAGTTGTGTATGCTACCCTTGCCATCATCCATTGGTTAAATTATATATATATATATATATATATATATATATATATATATATATATATATATATATATGTTTAGGCTACCCTTTCCATCATCCATTGGTTAATTATATATATATATAAAGAGAGTGGAATTTTTTAGTTTGGTGTCTCTTGAAAATGAGTGATCTCTATAAATGTGTGCTTATATCCGGATGAGAGAGAGAGAGAGAGAGAGAGAGAGAGAGAGCAGTATAATAATTCATCTAGTGTTCAAGCCATTAAGAAATATTAGTGTTTCTTGCCTCATGTTGCTAATACTTTCTGTAGAGAAGAGAGTATTCATTTTGGTGAAATGGACAAGCTAGGATCCTACCATTTACAGATCATATGTACCCTAGAAATATCAAACAATCCTCTTAGATGTGTTCAAATAGATCTCCCTGAGATCCTAAATGAACCCATAAACCAAACTAATAGCAAAGGTAATATCAATATGACCATGAGTCAAATAAATAACACTATCAACAACTTTTGTATACATAATAGCATTGACTTTTGAAGGATCGTAGTCCTTAGTTAGCTTGAATCTCGATTGAAACATAAGAAAACATGACTTGCATTATTCTATCTTGAATCTCTTCAAAAGATTCAATATCTAGGTTGAGAAATAAAGACACCTCCATTTATTTGCATAAATTGGATGCCAAGAAAGAAAATGACAGTAGAGTCAAGTCTATTATCTCAAATTTCTTCTTCAACTTCTCCTTCAGGATCACAATCAGATGGCCACCACTCCCAATGATAGTTAGATCCACTACATATAAAGCAACAATTAGAACTTGATCATTTTATGTAAGACATAAATATTCTGATTTGATTCACAACAATTGAAACCAAAACTGGAAAAAAAAATAAAAAACAAACAAACAAACAAACAAACTTATCAATCTTCATATTCCATGCCCCAAGGACTTGTTTCAAACCATACAAGGTTTTTTGTGGTTGACAAATCCGACTGCCATTTTATATTAAACATGGAGGTCTATCCATATAAATATCTTTAATTATATATCCATGTATTAAATCACTATTCACATTCATTTAATGTACCTCCCAACCAAAATAGTAGTGAGAGAAAGAATGACTAAAAAAAATCATTTTAGCCATAGAAGGAAATCCCTTCATGTAGTCGATACCTTCTTGTCGAGAAAAAATAATTTGCTAATAGTCAAGAATTATGTCTCTTAATAGCATCGTTTAATGGTTGAGAGGTTGGAAAGTGACTTCTCTACCTCTACCTATGCATTAACCAACCAAGGTTGCAAGAAGCAACAATCACAAAAGGTGTAAAGTTAGGTTCTTATATTGCAGATGGCATTAAATTAACTACTAATACCTTACTTAATTGAAGGAATTCACTTTCATAGTAACCTATAGGAGTCATCTCCAAGCACTTTAGTAACTTCAAAGAACTTACCCTTATAAATCCACTTGAATTTAACAACATTATTTCCTCATGGTTGAGGAATTAGGTCCAAAGTTTGATTCTTCATCTAGGAACCATATTCATGAAACATAGAATTTTCCCATTCTAGTTGATCATGCACATTTTCATATGTCTCAATCTCACATGCCTCCAACAAATGTGCCATTAATGCAACATATCCCTATTGTCCACTACCTTAATTTTTGCTTGAATCAAACACATTTTGGCATCAACACCAACAAATTCAATCATCTTAGTTACCGGCTTAAATTATTTAATCTCCTTGTGTAAGAGAAGTCTTTGTATTGCTTTGACCATTATCAGTCAATTCATTTCCAAGGTTCTGACTCGCAGTTGATTTTGCACTAGAAATCCTACTAGAAGTCAATTTAGTTGTATGATTCGATATAAAAAAACACAGTAGTCAACTCAAAGTGTAGGTCGTTGACTCTTAATTTCCCAAGATTTTGACAGAATTTCTACTTAAGGTACTTCATGAAGAAGATATCAACATCTTCATACATGATTTTTTCTCATTAACCATAACATATTTTTGAAAAATCATTTCATGTTTGACTAGATCAAACAAACTATAGGATTTAACTCTTTAGAGTAATCCACAATAATACAAGAATGGCTCTATCTAGTTTCTTGCATTTATCATCTAGAATATGAACATAAGTCACCCATCCAAAGGTTTTAAGGTTTCCAGCTAAATGATTCCTTTCATGCCATTTTTTACAAGGATTCACATCCCAAACTACTTTGGTTAAGATTCTATTTAGAAGGTAATTTTGAGAAGAAAACAACCTCTACCTAGAAATTGGTCGACATTCCTTTTTCTTGAAGAAAATACCTATCATCTCAATGAAAGCCCTATTATTCCTCTCAAGAACTTCATTTTTGGGGGGAGTATAAGATATAGATCTTTGCCATGGCATACCATTCTGCAACAAGTACCCTTCAAATGCCTTGCTCACATACTTACCTCCATTATTAGAGCTCACTCATTTTACACATTGACTACATTGTTTTTCGGCCAATGCCCCAAATTCGTTGAAATTTCAAAAAACCATGTCTTTGTTCTTAAAGAAATATACCCAAGTTGAGCTTGAAAAATCATCAATGAAGATTAAAAGATACCTCCCACCAACTAGGGAAGGTCGATTTATTGTGCAAAGGTCACTGTCCACAAGTTCCATCCGACTTCTCTAAGAACTTCCTTTTTCAAATGCCTCTTGGTGTTGCTTAACACGTACACATCCCACACACACACACACCATTTGGAGTTACTAATTTGGGAAATCCATGGACCATATTTAACATGACCATCAATTTCATGCTCCCAAAATTAAAATATCCTAGTCTTTCATGCAAAATATTGCTTCTACCATTAATTTTGTCTATAATTGTTTGAGTGTAGACCAAGTGGTTGGGAGGAATGTTGTTATCCACCCCACCTAGGTTCAAATCTCTCTATTTGACACTTGCTCCTTGGGAGCCAACTTTGACTATGTAATGATTATAATTATGGCAATACCTTGATTCTTTGGAATAGCAGGCATTAGCATATGTCCCCTTGAAAAATAAATGTGGTTGATTTTCAATCCTTCTTCGGAACCTATGAAAAAATTTATACAATTTTTCTTTGGGATCAAGAATGCCCTCAACAATGACAAACAAAATCATTGTTAATATTTTTCACAACAAACTTATCAGGCCAAATCTCAACCTTCTTTCTAGTCGAAGTGAGTTGTGGTACAAACATTAGATTTGCACTAAGTTGGGATAACTGGTAAACATCAATAATCAAACCATGTTCACAATCAACTGTACCACTACCAATAATAGTGTATGCATAAATATCTGCAACAAATATAGTTTCTTAGTTCACTTTAGTTAATGAAGAAAACAGAGAGTCATCTTTAGACATATGGCATGAAAAACTAGAGTCCATTATCCATTCTCTTAGAGATTGTGAGCATGAAAACCCTAAGAATAACTAACAAAATAAGTATAACGATCACCCTTACCTTCTTGAAAGTGAAATCATTAATCACCCAATCAATTAATCAATTGTTCACCTTCAAGCCTCTTGACCTTCTTTTCAAGATCACTAGTCTCCTTCCAACAAGGATTCTCAATGTGTCTTTTCTTGTCACAATACTCAAATTTCTTTTTTCTCTTACCCTTATTAGCTGATATTTGAGAATCAACTACTTCCTTCCGTCGGCTAGAGAATCATGATTTATATCATGATCTCCTCCATGACTTCTCTCTCCATTGCCATCTCAACCTACTTTCCTATAGTTCTATTGACCATTTCCCTTAATAAAATGGGTCTATTGTTTATTATCAATCTTACCCTTCATCAAGAAAATATGCATGTCCCGTAATCAACAAAGTACAAACAAAAATAATCAAAGTTATAGTCCTTACCATCTTTCCTTGAAGTCCAATTTTCATTAAAATGTAGCATAGAAAACATCATAGGGTGTTTTCAAATTCACCTATATCATTCTATCTAGTGAGCTTCCTTATTTGGGAAGTATTTTCCCCATTCACCTAGCTTTAATTGTAGCTCCTTAACGCAAACCAAATAAACCTCAATCTTGTCAAAAGAGAGAGGTTTCAGAGAGATCAATTCTTTCTCAAGTTGCATAATCTAGTTTTCATTAGTTTAATCAAATAAATACTTCAATTTTTTATAGACTTTATTCGAACAATCAAGCCCATTGGTATAGAGCTTGATCTCCCTTGAGATGTGTTTTTCATGGCACCTACAACTTTGTCCTTCTTTATCATTGAGCAATAATTTCTCATGATCATCATTCATATTAGTAACATCAATCTTTGCAAACAACCACATTGCTTTCTTCTATAACAAAGTCTCCATCTTGTTCCCATGTGTTGTAGTTTCTCCCACTGAGTACCATGGGCTCTTGCTTATATCTCATCTTAATTGTGCAAGCCTTGACATAAAAACCACAAGTCCAAACAATTTAGTTTCTGTAGAAATCCGACTTCTTGAGAGTGCAAGCTTCCACATTTTTCCTTGTGACAAAACATCTTCCAAAATTCCTTGTAACAACTAGAACCAAGTTGGGATATTCAGACCCTAGAACTTTGATACTATGTTGGAAAACAAGGGTATTACAAAATCAAATAACTAAGAATCCAAGAAGAGTTAGTGGTGCTAACAAACACCATTATAGCATTGAAGCACAAGCAATATCATAAGACATCATAAAATAATAGTTCAATGATAGACTCATAAGATCTCGCTCTCTCTCTCTCTCTCTCTCTCTCTCTCTCTCTCTCACACACACACACACACACACACACACTTGAGTGCTTAACCAAATTCCCTAAACCTATTTTGATACGGTTATCTTAAATCATCTAAGATAGTCCCAAAATGATTAGGTAAATCTACTTTTTCAACTTCTTTTGTGTCTAATGGGTTACTCAACTTGGTTGAGACCACTTGGTTGGTCCAATCCAACAACTTGAAACTTCCTTTCTTGAATCATTGACCATACAATAAACTATCAAATGATTGTCTAAAGCATACTTACTAACTCTAAAGTTGGGTTTAATATGAGCTTATAACATTGCCTTACCTTTTGATTTTTTCCTTGGTTTGAACCCCTTTCGATATTGCTTCTTGCATCATAAAGCCTATTTTGATTGGTGGATAAAAAACGTTGAGTGTGTTTTTATTAGGGAATAGGGATCCATTGGTTGTTGGTTTTGATGGAAGGCCCATGGGGGTTTACTTAATAAAAGATGCAAAAAAACATATGTTGATAAATTTATAATAATTATCTTTGTTTATAAAAATTTATCACATCATCATCTTAGTTCTTTAGTACCCTAGTGGTAAATCCATTTCTAACAATTAATAATCCTTTGTGGAAAATTTACCTTTTTGTTGTAAAACAATGAATCAATAATTAAAGAACTATATTCCCTTCCAAATTTTCTCTCTCTCTCTCTCTCTCTCTCTCTCTCTATATATATATATATATATATATAGAGAGAGAGAGAGAGAGAGAGAGAGAGAGAGAGAGATCCCCTATATGAACTCATATATAATTTACCAAACTCTTTGGTAGGGATCTATGAAACTTCATTATATTTTGGGTTTATTTTTTGTGTGGTGTGGTTTTTAGGTTTATTTTGGGTTCAAGTATTGGGTACTGAGACCCACATGGTCCCAGCCCCATTGATTTAAAGTTATGCCCCCTCTCTCTTCACACACATCCCCTATATATCTCATGTATCATTTACCAAAATTTTAGGATGACTCATATGAGAGGGGTTTATGAAACTTCATTATATATTGGGTTTATTTTTGTATGGTGTGGTTTTTAGGTGGATTCGAGCATTTAGGACTCAGACCCACATGGTTTTTTTCATTAAAAAATTTAAGGAGGTATGTAGCACCCTTATGATGTTGCTTCCAACATCTTCCTTGATCCCTTCAGACATGATGATCCTGTAATTGTAGACTCATGGTTCATGATAGATTTATTCCATTATTTGTTATGGATTTTGAGTTTGATGTGTATAATAAATATTAAGAGACATGTATTTGTGTTGGTGAGTTTCATTACTGCATATATGGACTTTGGTTAACATAATCAACTGATTAAAAACCAACTTAAAATAATATAGTGGGTTGTTCCAAGATCGTTTTCTTTTTTCACATGGAAATATGCCAACACCTGCTATTCCAGAGAATCTAGGTATGTCCAAATTACATAATCCAGTCAATCATAACATAAGGGCTCAATAAGAGCATCATGTCACTTACAAGAATTGAACTTGGGTGGGGAGGGTAACAATCATTCCTCCCAACCACCCAAGATAACATCCAATGGATATGAGTACCATCTGTAGTAAATACTTGAATGATAAAAAGCTTCATGAATTTATATTGTTGATATGTAGTATAGTTCCAATAACCTTATGTTGTCTAATATATGCTAAAATCTTTCACTTTTCTTAATTAACTTCTACATAAGCGAAAAATGTCCTATATGTTAGCAACTCCTTAGCTGGAAGGATGTTAGCAACAAATCCTTAGTTGAGAACTAGTAAAGGATAATTCTTGCATAAGCATTGTAAATGATAATATTGAAACTTTTGTAAGGCTCATTTAAACTTTTTAACAAATAATAGCACATGAAACTTTCTAATACTATTCCTAGGAGCACCAAGATGCAATTTAAGGCGAGGAATAAATTGCATTAGAGTCCTTGTTTTAAACATAAGTATCATTACACTCATTTTTCTTAATATGTTAGGTTGTTTCGTATGAGGGTGAGGATGAGAGTGCGGGGAAGTTATTAGAGAAAAAATTTAATATTTTTTCTCTAATAACTTCCCCACCCTCATGTACCCTCATTATACATGGGGTGGAGGAATTATTAGAGGAAATATATTAATGTTTCTGTAATTACCCTCCCTCGCCCCTCATAACATGGGGGTGGGGGCAAAGGGAATTATTAATTTTTTCTCTAATAATTCCCCCCACCCCCACCTTCATGTTATGAGAATCAAGGCGAGGGGAGTTATTAGAGAAAACATATTAATATTTTTCTAATAACCCCCCTCCCCCACCCCAACCTTAATTTTTTCTCTAATAACTTCGTCTAGGTTTGTGTGAGAACGAAATGAAAGAATGTGTATAGAACATAGTACATAGATATATATTGCAAATATAATAGTGATACAGTAAAATCAAACTCTATAACTTAATGAAATAGAATAGACTGTAAAATGCATAATACAAAATAGCTAGAATGGCGGTCGATGATATATGAGAAGAGATGTGGCGGCTACTCTCATACGTAAGAAGTTGAGCTACAATGAGGCCCAAAAGAGCCATTTAACATAAAGCATCAATGAGAAAAACCTAAACATAAAAAAACCTAACCCCAGAAGATGAAATTACAAAAGGTTTGTGGGCCCCATTGTAGTTAGTCTATACACAACTTCTCGAGGGTGTAACTTTTGCATACAATATCCATTTGGGGCGCTTGGTATCCCATCAGAAAGGTCTGGCCAAAAAGTACACACTTTGAATGGCCCAAACCATGCCTTTGTCTATTGATTGGGCGTTGTCGTGCCATAAAAACGTTGTTTAGCGCCTCAGAATGGCCCTAAAAGATCAGGACCTGAAAAAACCATTAAAAAAAATGCCAAGATGGAAAACTATGTTTTGAGCCAGTAGACTAGGTGGCCGGCCACCGATTCCCACCTGGATCATAACTCCCCCTGTCCCCACATTCATTGTGCCCTTATGTAATTGGGGGTTGGCACAATTATTAGATAAAACATATTAATGTTTTCTCGAATAAATACCCCCTCCCCTAGCCTCATAATCTAATAACCCACTCCTTGCACTGTCATTTTTCCCTCATGTAACTGGGGGCAAGTGGAGTCATTAGATAAAATATATTAATGTCTTCTCTAATAACTATGTTTTCTCTAATAACACCCCCCCCCTCCTCCCCAACTTCCATCCTCATGTTATGAGGGTCGGGGGTGGGGGTAGATGTTATGTTTTAATGTTTTCTCTAATATATCCACCCTCCCCCACCCTCATGTAAAGGACTAATAAGAGCTCCATTTGAGTTGTATCCCCTATTTGATACATGTCTCTTTTCCCACTCTTGCAATTGTGCCTCTTTGAGGACGACCACTATCATATCACAACACTAGTGTCCATAAGTTATGTATTCCACTAAACCTTTGTTTTTCCACTCTAATAATGACTCTTGTCCTAGGACAACCATGGCCTTCATGTATTCCATCTTGGGATCAAACTCAAATCCCCCCTTTGGAAGCAAACCTTCAAGACCAAAAACATAGCAATGTCAAGTATAAAGCTTTACATAGGTAACACATTTATGGTAAAATAAATTTATCACCGTTGTCTAGGATAGACCTCCATAGTACAAAAATAAACTCCAATAGAAATAGAAAATGATGGATCTATCCCTAAAAGCCCCAAATTCTCGAATCTAAGTGAAAAAGCTTGGAAACATAAGGGGCCAAGCTCCTATGCATCCTCTTTATGGCCTCTTCAATGTGTAAAGGGCTATCTATGATGGGTGGCAACTCAGTGTTTGATAGACATATTTAAAATTAAGATCTACTAAACACTAAGAGGGATAAAATTATATGAAGATATTGATACATGGAATTAGCCGATAAAAATATTTACACCTTATGTAATAAATCTAGGTTTAAGATAAATCTACCCTAATTAGTCCACAACAAAGACCAGAATGTTTCCTTGGATATTATTAAAAGGGATATCCAAGAAGAGTTAGTGGTGTTAACAAACATAATTATAGCATTGAAGCACAAGCATTATCATAAGACTCATGAAATAATAGTTCAATGATAAACTCATAAGAGACCACACACACACACACAAAAATGAGTGTTTAACCAAATTCCCTAAACCTAGGTTGATATGGTCAACCTAAATCATCCAAAATAACCCCAAAATAGTTAAGTAAATCAAAATTTTCAGCTTCTTTTGTGTCTATTGGGTTACTCAACTTGGTTGGCCCAATCCAACCAGTTGAAACTTACCTTTCTTGATTACTTGACCATACAATAGATTAACAATTAACTATCTAAAACATACTAACTCTAAAGTTGGGTTTAATATGAGATTATAACATTGCCTTACATTTTTTTTCCTTCATTTGAATCCCTTTCAATATTGATTATTCATCACAAAGCCTATTTTAATTAGTGGGTTAAAAAAAGTTAAATGTGTATTCCCCAAGAAATAGGGATCTATTGGGTTAAGAAAAGTTAAATATGTATTTATTAAGAAATAAGGATCTATTCGTTATTGGTTTTGATAGAAGGTTTATAAAAGTTTACTTAATAAAATATGTTCAAAATACATTGATAAATTTATAATAATTTTTTTTTTTATAAAAAACCATCATATATATTTTTAATTCTTTAATAACTTAATAATAAATTTGTTAAGGATATGGTGGTCCATTAGTGGGGATAGATAGATTTCATTCCATCTATCTGGGTTCAATTCCGTTGAGATATCTTCTGACTTGGATGACTCATTGACGGTTTGCTCGACCTACCATCCACGATATATGAGGAAGTTTGTTGAGATTTGTTGTCTGTGTTAGCTTTCCTTGATTCCTTCGAAATAGCACAAAAGTAATTTTTCCGTTGAAAAATAAATTAATAATAAATTCATTTATAATAATTAATAATCGTTTATGGAAAATTGACCATTTTATTGTAAAAAATGAAATCATAATTAAAGAACTTTCCCGTCCCATTGATTTACCATTATCCCTCCCTCTCATATATCAATAATTAAATATCCCCTATATGAACTCCATTTACCAAACTTTTAGGATGACCCCTATGTGAGAGAGGCTCGTGGAACTTCGTTATATTTTGGGTTTATTTTTGTGCAGTATGGTTTTTAGATGTGTTCGAGTATTGCGGACCGAGACCCGCATAGTTTTTTTTATCATTGACAACTTTTATTTAAGGAGTCATGTAAGAACTTTATGATGTTGTTTGCGACTATGTCTTTAGTTTTTTATACACAATGATATTAGTATAGATTTATTTAATTATGGCTCTACAAAGTGTTGAGAGGGATCAAACCTGTGAACTTTTCACCATTAAACTATAACACATATTACTCTCACCACTATGTTACAACATATTGATGCATGCATTCTTATTTTTTATTTTTTATTTTTTATTATTTGTTTTATGGGATAGATGGACAATTCCCCCCACCCAGACTTCACTATGCCACATCACATCGATGCATGCATTCTTATTTTAGAATTTTAGAATTTTTTTTTATGGGACAAATGGATACTTCCCTCCCCACCCGGGTTGTAGAAATGTGCCTTCTCAACGCAATTATCATTGTAATTTGTTTTTCAATTCTCATGGTTCATGATAGATTGATTTCATTATTTGTTAGGGATTTTGGGTTATGTATGTTTAATTAAGAGACATGTATTTGTGTTGGTGAATTTTATTTATATAGAGAGAGAGAGTGTGTAGTTTGAATATTTTAAAATATTGATTTTTTCTTAATTAAATTTATATAAATGAAAAATGTTTTAAATTGGAAGTATATTAGTCTTTTTTCTGGAAGGATGTTAGCAACAACTTCTTAGTTGAGAAATAGTAAAGGATACCGTTCATACAAGCAGATCACCTATCTAAGTTGGGTCTTCATGCGAGGGATGGCACTTGGCATTTATGGGAATATTTAAATGACACCATCATGAATATGATCCAAGACCACACCTTGGATAAGGATACATAAACATAAAGCTAAATTTGCATAAATGAGCTGCTACAGGAAGTTATTTTATGTCATATCTACTTCTTTTTTGTGACATTTTATGTTTGTCTATAGGAAAGTTTTCTATCACATCTATGTTTTTACATGTGACTATTTTTGGTTGACATATAGACAACGGTCTACACCTCCAGGATCATTTTGCAATTTGAATATGATATATTCATATTATGAGTTTTGTATATGAACAAAGTATCTCTCAATTCTCAAAATCTCCAGTTGAAGATATATATGTAATGGCCTTCGCGGCATATAAACAATGTGGTTCATTTCAATATTAATGAATTGAGAATTGTGTTCTTGTGGAAAAACTGTCACACAAGCATTGTATATGGTGATATTGAAAATTTTGTAAGATTTATTTAAACTTTTGAACAAATTATAGTACATGAAACTTTTCCATATTAATCGTAGGAGCACCAAGATGCAGTTTAAGGTAAGAATAAATTGCATAAGAGTTCTTGTTTTGAAAATAAGTAGGTTACACTCATTTTTCTTAATATGTTATGTTGTTTTGTATGAAGGTGAGGGTGAGAGTGGGGAAGTTATAAGATAAAACATTTAATATGTTTTCTCTAATAACTCCCCTCGCCCCACCTTCATTGTACATAGGGGTGGGGAAAGTTATTAGAGAAAATTTATATTATGTTTTCTCTAATAACTATTCCCTCATAATCTAATAACTTCCCTTATCACCCACCCACACCCTCACCCTCATTGTGCCCTCGGGTAACTGAGGCAAGTGGAGTTATTAGAGAAAACATATTAACGTCTTCTCTAAACTCCACCACCTCCGCCCTCATTAACATTGAAGGTGAAGGTGAGGGTGGTGGAGTTATTAGAGAAGACATTAATATGTTTTCTCTAATAACACCCCCACTTCCATCCTCATGTTCTGAGAGTCAAGGTGAGGGGAGTTATTATATTTTTATAATTTTTTCTCTAATAACTCTACTTGTCCCAACTCCCATGTAAGGGAATAATATTTTGTTCATCTAAGTTTGATCTCCTAGTCGATGGATGCCTCTTTTCCATGCCTCTTTTCCCACTCTTACAATGTGCCCCCCTTTGAGGATGGCCACTATCACATCACAACATTAGTATCTAGAAGTTATGTATTCCACTAAACCTTTGTTTCACCGCTATGATAACAACTCTTGTCCTAGGACAACCATGAGTCTTGGGTGCGAACTTAGATTCCTCAGTTGAAAGAATTGAAAGTAGAGCAATGTCAGGTAAAAAGCCTTACATAATAGCCAAATTTATGGCAAAATAAGTTTATCACCATTTCTTAGAATAGACCTCCATTGTAAAAAAATAAATCGCAATAAACATAGAAAATGACGTATGTAGCCCTAAACGCCCCCACATTCTCACATAGAAAATTACATATGTAGCCCTAAGAGCCCACATTCTCGAGTCTAAGTGAGAAAGCTCAACAATAGAGGAAGACGAGCTCCTACGTATCCTCTTTATGGCCTATTCTACATGTATAGGCTCATCTGTAATGGGTGGCAACTCTTTGATAGATCTATTTAAAATTAAGATCTGCTAAAACTAAGAAAAATAAAATTTTATAAAGAAATTAACACATGAAATTCAACAATAAAAAGATTTACACCTTATGTGATAAATTTAGATTTAAATTTAAGATAAATTAGTACACAACGAAGACCAAACTATTTCGTTATATATTATGAAAAGGGTTATCCACTAAACAAATCCCAAAAATTTTGATGCTCTACCACTCCACGTCTAAGTTGCAAATAGAGATGGGAAGATTTATTGGTTGAAAGAAAGAGATGGGGGAGATTTCGGGAGTTCTAAATGTGAAGGTGGTGAAGAAGATTTATACAAGGGATTATTTAAGAATCATCTTTGAAAAATGCTAAATGTTTTTAAAATTAAAATATATTTGTTGTGCTATTGTTTGGATTATGGGATAAGGATAGAATCACAAGGGGATGACTTATGGGAACAACATTCCTATGGGATAAGTATTAATAGAATATGTTTTTGTTTTATTAGAATTTAACTTGGGTATGTTTTTTTTATTATATGATTTTGGTTTATAAAATATAACAATGTATCATGTTTTATAATAAAAAAATTGTTTGTTAGAATTTTTTTGACTTGTGGTTGGTCTAAGAAATTATGACTCATGAGTATTTAAGTTATCAAAATTACCTGGGGATCACATCTAACTTCAGCCATACCAACCCTCAACTGGTTGGATTTTGGGTGTCTTCTCTCAACTAGCTCACTCCTGAGGGGAATTGAACCCGAGTCACCTACTGACGAGACCCACACCTTAACCGAAAAAGCTAGCGAGAATTGTCTATGCTTTATAAAATATAAAATGTATTAGGTTACGATGTTCACACACACACACACACACACACACACACACACACATATATCTATATGTATGTTAGTTGTTAATGAGCACTTTGTATATAGCTACCGCTAACAATTAGAGAGGCAACAATAAAGATGCAATTCCCCAACAAATAGATTCATTGTCTTCTTTGGCCTTAACTCATTTGTCATGCACAAATAAGAAGCTGCTCTTGGGAGCATCCATTGTAATAATATACTATTATGGGTATGTTATAGGTTGAGAGTATTAAGAATGCATGTCTACTACTTGTTTCCACATTTACATCGATTACATTGGAAGGAGCCCCAAATGCCCCAGCATAGGCATCTTAGTTGTTGATGTTGTAAATGATTTGTACGGGTATATATTTCGAGAAAGGAGGAACAAAGACATTCAACATCTCAAATTGTGTGTAGGTCTACACAACACTAAATTTAAGGGAGTAACATGAGCTCCATCTGAGCTTGATCCCCTAGTTGGCGGATGCCTCTTTTCCCACTTGTGTAGTGTGTGTGCCCCTTCAAGGATGACCCTTATCATATCACATTGTTGGTGCCCAAAAGTTATGTATTCCACTAAACCTTTACTTCACCACTTTGATAACGACTCTTGTCCAAGGACAACCATGACTTTCCTGTCTTCCATTTTGGGAGCAATCTCAAAGCCCCAATTTGGAAGTAGACATTCAACACACAAACATAGCAAAGTTAGCTAAAGAGCTTTACTTAACCAAATTTATGGTAAAATAAGTTTATCATCATTGGATAGGATAAACCTCCATAGTAAAAAAATAAACTACAATAGACATAGAAAATTACAAATCTACTCCTCGGAGCTCAAGTCTAAGCGAGAAAGCTTGGCAACGAAGAGGGGGCATTTCAAATTCATATATGGGGGCAGGGGATGTTATTAGAGAAAACATATTAATGTGTTATGAGAGTCAGGGTGGGGGGATTTGTTAGAGAAAACATTAATGTTATGAGGGGGGGTGAGGGGAGTTACTAGAAAAAATATTATCATGTTTTCTGTAATATTTTTTTAAATAAATATATTCAAATACAACTTCTCCTTAAATTGTAGTGTCAAAAATTGTTGAGAACTACGTAACTTTGTGCACATAAGAAAATTATATTAATAATCATTCCAATTTTATTAGTTATATTATAAGTAGTTATGTTTCTTTGTTTAATAATTATTACTAAATAGACATTGTATTTGTATAATTTATTTCCTTGGTAAATAATTCTCAAAGAAACTCTCAAGCACTTCTCTTCATTTTGGAATGGTACCGAGTGTATAGCCAACGATGCCTAAGTTCCAAGCACCTTTCCCTGAGCAAATTGAAAAGAGATGAACCTATAACCTCCCCTACACCAGGGGAAAGATCTCATGCCTTTCTCATGACTACTTGAACTAACCTCGAAAGCTAGTATTATATTTATATAATTACTTGCATAGTTAAAATTTTAGAATTTTATGTTTGGTATTTTTTACCTTACTTGATGATCCAGGAGGATCTCCACATTTGACAAATTCAAGTTGGTCATAATTTCTGCCGAAACTATCCACAAAACAAAGAGCTCATAGTGATCTTTTTGACACAATTTGAATAGGGTCAAATGAACTTCATATGCGAAAGGTATGGTTTGTTAAGGTTTTGGGGAAAAGGAGAAAAACTAAAGTGAAATGATTAACAAATATTTGGAGTTATATACTTTTGTATTTTTCATTTCAAATGTAACAGAACAAATGGAAAACTAAAACTAGGTAGCATTGTAGCTTCCTAATCTAAGGGGAATGTTGAGATCTTCATAGGAATAATTAATATTTTCTTGCAACTTATCCCTTGAATTGTGCCCAAAGAGAGTTATTTTCACCTTAGAATGTTGAGGTAGTTCTCAACAATGTAAAACTATAAAAATGCCATTTTGCTCTTTGAAAAGGAGAAGGATATATAAAAATGTCAAAAATGTCATTTTGCTTTTTGAAAAGGTTAAGGATTTGTAATCTCTTTGAAGGAGAATAAGCAAGTAAGACTTGCTTGTGAATTCTAAGCTCCTTATTGGGAGAACTTTGTGAGTCCCTGATTGGTAGAATGAGCTACTTATTGTGAGAAGTTTTGCCCTTGTAAAGGAGAGAACCAACCCCTGATTGGAAGAAGATTTCAACTCCTTTTGTAAAATGAAAAACCTTTTGAAATGAGAAATAATGACGTGGATTGAGCAAACCTGAACACATAGCCACATTTTTTATGAACTTCATTATCAATCTGATTTGCTTATTGCTTTTATGTACTTGTTATTTTAATTTCAGTTTTTAATATTGAATGTAAATTATATTACCAAAGTTTCATGTTAGTGATGGAAATTTAAGAAATAATGGAAAGAGTTTTGAGACCCTACTTCTAACTTAGGTTTAAAGTTTGGAAAGAGGGTTCTTTGAGAGGATATACTTATTACGCCGTAGGCGTTTCACCATGGAGGTCCATAACCTCCACGTCAGTTAGATTCCTCGCTCATGGAGCGAATGGAATCCTGACACATGGATGGTTATGCTTCACTGCGGCTGCCTGCACTAACGTTATTCGCATGGGAGTTGGAAAAATATCATATTGATATCATTCTCTTTATTCCGCGGCGGGTTTCTCCATTGGGGTAGTTGCAATATCAACCTTGATCTTAACTTGTTATGTAAAGAGGAGAAAAACACAGAGTTGCAAGTAACGTTAGTTCAGGAATTCCGTTAATAAATTCTCTTGTCGACACTAAAAAACGAAAATCAGGAACTCGCAAAGCTTAAATCATTGATCATTAGGATTTATAGTAATAGTAAACATTGCAAAGCTTCATTGTTGTGACAGAAGCTGCCCCAGCTGTTGTATATTCTTATGATAGAAAGAATATAGTAGCTGCTTTATAGTAGCATATGCTCAAAGAAGATAGCGAGAGCAAATCTCTTTTGTGACAGAAGCTGCCCCAACTGTTGTATATTCTTATGATAGAAACTACAATCTATGCGTTTTCTGCCAAAAACGGTGGCAACGAATCTCGACGAGTTGGCCTGAAACAATAGCAGAACTTGCTGAGTGGAGCCGACATGGTCGGCGAATCTGGCCGAGTTGCACCGAAAAAAGTTTGCGGAATTTCAAAAAAAATTCTAAGTGTTTTTGTTTGGTTGTTTCAACGCGTTTCGGTGAGTCTCGTGGAGTTGGGCCGCAATGGCGGTAGAACTCGGTGAGTTGGGCTGAAACAGTGGAAGAACTCACTAAGTGGAGCCGACACATTCGGCGAATTTGGTTGAGTTGCACCGACAGAGTTGTGGAACTGCCCGGGGAAAAGGAAGAAAAAGAGTCTCATGGAGCTGGGCCGCAATGGTAGCAAAACTCGGCAAGTTGGGCCAAAACAGTGGCAGAACTCGCTGAGTGGAGCCGACACGTTCGGCGAATTTGGCCGAGTTGCACCAACAGAGTTGCTGAAATGCCCGAGGAAAAGGAAGAAAAATTTCAAAATTTTTCTAAGTGTCTTTCGGCAGAAGAACTCGATGAGTTGGTCCGCAACGGCGGAAGAACTCGGTGAGTTCGTCCGAAATTGCGGCAGAACATGGCAAGTTGATCCGCAACGGTGGAAGGACTCGGCGAGTTGGCTCGAAAAAATTTTCTAAGTGTCTTTCGGCGGAAGAACTCGGTGAGTTGGTCCGCAACGACGGAAAAGACAGATGAGTTCGTCGACTGGCAAAACTCAGCAAGTTGGTCCACAATGGGTCGGAAGAGAATGGATAAGTCCGCTGAAACAGGGAATTTCAGTCATTTTCCAAGGAGATTTTTTAGGTGCCAAAATTTGAAAAATGCTATGGAACTTATGTGCCAGATTGCGCAAAATCGAAGGATTTACAAAAAAAAAAAAATGAGGGTGTTGTCCTCGACCCGTCCTGCAGTGGCACAGGGAAGCCACAAGGGTGAAAGATCCCTTGACCCCCGTCGTCCCCTGGAGACAGTCGTTTAAAGTGTGAAATGCATTCTCTATGCTTGGAAGGAGAAGCAGGAATTGCATAGAAGGTTGTGGAAACCTTATTAAGAGTAATTGGCTGTAATGTGCATTACGGAAGACCAATGGGAGCAACAAGGCAATGTTGATAAGAGGGAAATTCCTCACCTTAAACTATTTATGTTTATAGCATAAGAATTGCATGTTTGGAAAATAGCAAGAATGAATGTCATACACTTATGAATATACCGAATTGCTAATTCATGGGAAGATCATAGCTAATGATTGCTTGTATGCTTGGTAGGGAAGCCAAGAAAAGGATTAGCTATGATGTGGAGGAGGAACTCCATGTCATGATGAGGAATTTGAAAGGGAGAATTCCTTAACTCCTATATTTCTATTGTGTTTTTATTTCATGAGTTTTATATACTGGAAATTATGGCATAGGGATGCTGGAAATGCAAGAGAATAATGCATATGAATTAGTGGGCATGATTAGAAGAGTTATTGCATAATGCATGTGAATTGCTTATGCATGAACATGATGTTGCATACTAATAAAGGTAGTGAGGTTACACATGCAATATCCCATTAATGGTATCCCCTATGATTGATGACTATTAATGTTGTTGATAATGGTTGTGGGAATCAGACCATAGAAGCATAATTGAAAACGCAAGAGATTAGATAGATGAGATGAATATGCACTAGATGGCATATAAATAAACATTGCACGGTGCATATGAAAATGTTTGTGCATGTATATGATATTGCATATTGGTAAAATAGTGAGGTTTTACATATGCAATGAACCACTTAAGATAATTATTGTGGTTGCTAATAATTAGTTGTGTTCACATTGGTTGTAGGACCAAAGATAACCGAAGCATGGCTAAGGATGTGGATGATGTTGTTGCATATGACCAACAACCTTATGAGGAAAGGATGGTGCAACAAATCTATGATCATGAGGTTGGCAAAAGGACTGTGAAGCCTTAGCAAGAGACCAACTGATCAAGTAACATCAAGCGATGTTAATGACAGCCATGCAGGTGATGGTTATTTGTGCTTAAATCACATGAATGTTGAAAGAGGATTTGGTAAAGTCTCTTCAACTATGTTTAAACTATGTTGATTGGTTTGCATGTAGTATTGAGTGCCTGAATGTGAATGTCAACCCACCAAGTATGGTGAGGTGCGGGTAAGTGAAGGAAGGGAGCCTTACACCCTATAATTTCTTAGAAACCTCAATGCATTCATATGAAATTATATCATACCATTTGTGTATGTTGGTTGTGGGTTTAACAACCAAAGCAAGTGAGAACTTATGGTCCTATTGTAGTGCATGCCATATGAGATATGCATGGTTAGGCCATAATATGTTGGAATGCATAGTATTCATGGATTAATGCAAGGTTGTATTGAGGGGTTATGCATCGAGTGAATGCACATTAAAAGATTATGTAAATGTTGTGAATGTGCATGCATATGTGTGGGTGCACATGTTGAGATGCATTGTGTGAATGCATGGGTGTGACATATATATGTTTCAATGAAGTTAGATAATAGATGAAATGGTGGACTATTACTAATCTTGAGACCATTTCATGAGCTGCTATGAATGCAGGAGAAGGACTGCATGAAGAAGGTAGACATGTGATGGGCTACCAAAACACTCTGTTGGAAGGACAAAGCTGCATGGAATTTGAAGTAATGAGTATTTACAGTTTATTGCATGAATAGTGTGACCGTGTCTTGCAATTTTATTGTGATAATTATGAATATATAGAAATGTATATATTTCATTGAATTTAAAATGTTAACAGCTGAAAGTGTTTGAATTATTGAGTGTTATAATTCTGAAATCACTTCAGTGACTGTTGTAGCAATGAAAAGATTATATGCATAGATACTCATAACCTGTTTGGCTTATTAAAGTTCAGATTTCAGGTAGAAAGGTCTTGCGTATGGCAATGAGGATAAGTCCATAGTAAAGACCGGGATCTACCATGTGCAGAAGCCAAAGGTTATGAGAAGGTTCTCATGGTTGTAACTTATGCATGAAACAAATATGAAAATTGTCTGATTTAAGTTTATGAGAATAATCTCATGGTTGCAAATCTAATTTTTGTAGGAAAACAGATTTGTAGATTTCAGATTTGAGAATTTGCTTATAATTGCTAATCACCATTTGAGGACATGTTGTAGGTGGATGTTCATGTATGGTAGCAAGGGTAAAACCATAATGGACAGAGTGATACCACTTATAAGAGCCAAACGATATGAGGGTGGCCTCATGGTTAAACAAATCAATTTCTGTAGGAGGCAAAATTGTAAATTCATGTTGAATTAATTATTAATGCTATTGATTGATTATGGAACAATCATATTATTGCTAAATATTGTTGACTGTTTGGCTATTTGATAAGTGTGCCAGGATGACACATTGCAGGAAGACCATGTGTGATGGCCTGCAGAAGCCAAACTAGATGGGAAGGATCCCATGCTTTGGAAATGGGTTTCGGGTGAAACGCCATTGTAAATGTCGATAATGTCTCAACCGAACCGCATGTTGGTAAAGCATGTGAGTGAGACAGTAAAATTATTCCAAGAAGGCATGTGTGGGTTATGGATTGTGAAAAGATTGGGGTGGCAAACCGAAGGATTGTTCACTCAGAGAAGGGAGCCCCCATTTTTCGCAAATGAAGAAAAGATACATCTCTGAGTATTCTATAACCCTAACTAAGAATATACCTGTCTGGTTATTAGATTTGATATGCAGAGCATGTTTCATTGTTTCATTCTTATTCCAGACTGCTTGAGTGTGATTAAGGCCTACATGGCTCACATCGGAAAGGGATGTATACCTTTCGGGTGATGGGTTATGTTAGGGTTGTCAATATTGACTACACCCTAAGGGAATGGATGCATTCTTGGTGTTTCAATACTTGATAGTGAATGTTATGAAATATGATTACAATTTTAGAGTAGCAATACTGATGATCCTGCTTATCCTTCTTGTGCTACCAGCTTACACAGATGCAATTTGGTGTTGCATGTTAAGAGGCAAAGTGAAGAAAGGGTGCTCAAGAGAACTGTATGGGAAATGGTAACCTTTCTACGCTCACACTAAAGGACACTAGAAGAGATGGATAGACCCGAGGAGCTGTGTATAGATTGCCAGCTCGGTGTACATATTATTTAAAAAACTTTTACTTTTATTTAAAATATTATTTATTTGATGATATTGGTTAAGGTCCAATAAAACTATTAATATAATGAATTTAAATTTATTTTTGGATACATCTCTTCTCATATTAAAAATGATGACCTAATATAAAAAAAATTATATTAACTATTCTGATATTTGGATTTTTTTATGTTTTCAAAAGGAATGCCGAAAGCAAAATTTGATTTTTTTTCATAGAACTTATGATTTTGCAGGTGGTCGTTTCGCAGATCTTATGTTTTTTTTGGCGACCAATTTTTTCTGCCGCCAGCAATCACAGCACGTCATTTTTTTTTTGTCCAGAGCATTTATTTCCTTTCGCGGTCGCTTCTTTTTTCGCCACCTGTTTCGCGTGTTTTATGATATTTTCTCCGACCAGCGAGATCGACCATTTTTTTTTTTCGGTCACTTCTCTTTCAACTATATCGCCGACTATTTCACGTGTTTTATGATATTCTCTCTGACCAGCAGGAGCCACCAAGCATTTTCCAAGATTCTCTCTAACCAACGGGAGCGACCAAGCATTTTCCAATTCACAATTTAATTCACACTTTTTTAAAATTCAAATTCCTAGAGAAACATATCCATTCCTTTCAAAACCATACCATGCTTAGTGATTTGCTTCAATTTCCTATTGTTACAACTGACATGGTGTTCATTATACAAATTTTTTCCTATACTTTTTGTTTATTTATTCCTAAAAAAACATTTCCATTCCTTTCAAAAGCATAGCGTGCTTAGTGATTTGTTTCAATTTCATATTGTTATGAGTGCCATGGTGTTCATTATGGTGTGCTATGGTGTTCATAGTCGTTTCTGACACTACAATGTAGATGAAGTCTAGGCTTGATCGCGGATTAGATTCCATGGCGTAGTTTGACGAGAAATTTAGTGTTGTCTTATAAGGCATTTGAGTCTCTTGGTATTCTTCTTGGAGAAATTTGTGTTCCTTCTAATTTTACTATTTTCCTACCGATGTTCATTTTTGCTATTGTTACTTTGGGATTGGAACCGCGACTCGCACAAATTCTCCATCCAAGCATTTCTGAGATTGATAATTAAGGATCATAAACTTATAATTTAAATAAATCATGGAATGGAAATGTATGAAAGAAAATGAAGAAGGCTTACAGAGAGATTTCCAAGGACGGGAAAGTCTCAGTGTGGCGGGTTTCATGTTCGGCCGGTGCAAAATTATCGGCAAGGAAGTGCATAGATTTATAGGAGCCGTAGAGCAATCGAACTACCAATTTCTCAGCCAAATCATTAATGCAGAAAGGACACCTTTTTTGGGGTGAGGATGGACCTCTGTGATGCATGTGGCTTCATCGTAATTATTTCCATTTTCTGTGACATTGCTCTCTCGGTATGCTTTCTCCATGGATGTACTTCCTTCTGTTGCATCTCCACTTCAACACTCTAATTCAATATATTATTAGCATTCACATGGGTCGTTTGGGATTTCACACATTGATCTTTGCTAGAATTGTCTTTTATCTTTAAATTTTCAAGTATTTATAAGATGATATTTTCAGGTATTTATAAGATTTTAATGTTATATTTGTTTTACTTAAAAAGTTTCCTTTTAATGTCCATATGGATATTTTCCTGCACTCTCATATTCAGAAGATCACATATCTAAGAGTGATTGTTAGCAAATGGACTGTTAGAGAAAGAACTCATCAAGGAAATTTCAAGATGAAATGAATTGAAGCGAGGGTGTATCATGATCAATGACCTTGCTGCTGATATTGTCTAACATGGCTATTGTGGTTGTTGGTGAGACACCTTATGTAGAAACAAATCGGGACAATCTGAATTTGAAAATTCCCTTAGGTGGAGGTAACACGATTAAGAACTTCTGTGGTTCCTTCAAATGTCTTGTAATCTTGATTTTGGCCTAATATTTTCGAAAAAAGGGTGAGTTTTCGGCTAAGTACAACTCATGCTTTTACGACAAAACATGTCGCAGTTGTTTTGTGAATTTTCACATCATTTTAACGAATCTGTGCCGAGAGTTTCTCATCGGTTGTGCGAGTTGCGCCGACATTTTTGCTTCATTTGAACGAGACACGCCGACCGGCTAATGACGAAATTTTTTGGCAAAGTAAATTGACGCCAATGTCGGTATAAAAACAACAAAGGTCTCCAACCATTTCAATGCAAATGAGCAAATCACACCGATCACGGACAATTACAAGAGATCAAGGACGGGCCTTTCACACAAGGAGCCAGATGCGAGGGTTGATAGTCGTAACCATGAACAAAGGAGGGATGATGAAACTCCTAGAAATGGAACAGTAGGGGCAAGAGAAGGAAACACTACTATAGAATTGTCAAAAGCGAATCCCCCCGTTGTTTAACTCAAAAAAAGAGAGTTGCAAGTCATGTATGATATCCCAAATGGCATCACGTAGATTTATTGTTGTTTTTCACTGCCTTGGTTGCTGTGGTGAATACAAAGTTTCTAGAAGTTGGTAATCTACTTTTGAGAATAATTATTTTCCAGCTTAAAAGGTCATTCAAACGCAATGAGAAGGTTGGTTTGCCTTTATCTTATTAACTAATTTTTGGCCTTGTCAATTCCTATTTTATTCTGAAACTATCTTTTGCATGATATGCTTATTTTATGTTTAGCTATTATGCATCCTTTGTTATTGGTAGCAACAAAATTCATAGCTCATCTAGCGAACCAACAAGTTGCACATGAGATCATTACTTTGGATGAGCTAAAAACTCAAGTCTATTTTTTTGTGATTGAAGCAACAAACCGCCAAATAGTATTGACCCGTGCCTTAGAAGGTTTGGAAGGTTTAAGTTGTGTATATAAACACTATGGTCCAATGTTCTCTTTGTATCTTTATTTGTTTATTTATAGTAAATAGTGTATAAATAACAACATGTTAAGAATTGTTCGCTAGTTTGTTGAGGTGCCCAATGTTTGGAAAATGTCAAGATGAACCTTCAAATGGTAAATCACCAATGATTCAATGTTGTTTTGTAGGTTGTTGTTTTATGGATCACCTCGTTGTAAGAAGTCTCCGCTTGCAAAAGCCATTGCTAATGAGTGTCAAGCTGATTTCATCATTGTAAAAGGCCTAAAATTCTTAACAATGTGGTTTGGAGAAACTTAGGTTAATGTACAAGATATTTTTGACAAATCTCGACAATCCGCACCATGTATCTTGTTCTTTGATGAGCTTGATTCTATTGCCGCACATGTCAGATGTCGTATCTTTGATTGGCATGATACTTGAGCATAGATTTACCCCTATCTTTGTTTCTTCTACCTTCCCTCTTTTCCTACCGGCATTCACTTTGCCCCTCCAGGGGCAAATGCTAGTTATAAAATAGTCAACGGATTGATGAAGCACAATTGGAATTGATTAAGCATCATTAATAGGCATTCATGGAGACACATTATCTCAATTATGAGAAGGGATTTGGAAGCACGAAGAGTATTTATGGAACCCCATTATAAGTAATGATATCTATTTGAGATACATCAAATTAAACAAGTATTACAATACTAGTTATGTCCCTGTCGATTGAAAAACAAGTAATTGTTCAAATATAATATGTTAAAAAGTTCAAAGTTCATGTTATTATCATATTATTAGAATATCTGTAGCATTTCTTTTATACACATGGTCATTTACAATGTTTTCTATTATGTATTGTCAAAGTGCTTTACGATAATAAATATCGAAAACAAATATCCAAAGAAAAAAATATTATTTCCTTGTTATTCTATTGAATCAAAGAAAATGTGGATTTTTACATAGGATAACTAGCATCTATCCCATTACACCTGGCTTAAAAAAACTCTTATCAACATTCTAATTTTTCCAAAAATAACAAACACATGACAGAAAGCAAACATTCCCTAAAAGGTGTTATGACTCATTTCTAAGATAATTCTTAAAATATGTTTTGAGGAAGTTCATTGTGTTCTGCGTTTTTTTTTTCTTCCATTGGGAGCATGCTATCAATGGAGATTTAACCTACATATTAACCAGCACCACTAGGGAAATGGATAACAACAGATTGGTAGAGATCTTCAAAGGCTATGTACCGATTAATTAATTAGTTCAAACTCTCCTTGTCAACGATCAATGAAGGTAGATACAGTTTGCGGTCTCTGACTTTGTATATGCAAGAAATATGGAAAAGTGAGTAGTCTAAATGGGCGATGATTTTTCCTATTCTCAGCAGCATTCCCAACACGATTTCAACAGAATACAGGAAGAATTTTTAAAATTCTCAGAAACCAGAGTTTAAACTGCTTAATTTGAGTGCACTGGGGTATATCAAGGCCGTTGAATCCATTTATACATTCAGAACGACAATTTCAACACCACAAAAACCAAATTAAAGAAAAAAATCATCAAATTCCGATTAAAATCAAACCGAAAAAGAGAAATCGTCGCGCGTTTAGAGTTCTTCATGGTAAAGTGGGAATTCCCTCTCAAATATCCCATGGTTGCTCCAACCTAACAATGTATTTTACATTGTAAAAAATAATTATAATTCATCCTTTATTGTAAAAGAACATTAACATAAACAAAATTTGTATAAATGTAAAAATATCACATTATAAATATAATGTTCAAGTTGAGAGATGAAAAAACTTATGATCAGATCGAGTTAAGTGTAACTATTTGACAACCCAAATCAACTAAAATGTTTGTCACCAACTCCATCAACATATGTATTAATTTTATTTTATTTTAAACCAAACCTCGGAGTGGTTTCCAATTATTCTTATGAGCACTGCTATGTGCATGGAGATGTCTAATCTGATTTGTATTTTTTTTGGAAGTTTTCGTCGGAATCTAGCGACGTCGAAATTGCTGAAATTGCAATTTTGGTTGCTAGAATTGCAATTTTGATTGCAGGGATTGATTCAGCACCCTCGATTACCCTTGGGGCACCCCAATTATGCAATTCCAACAACCCTAAACTGCAATTTCAATCATTTGAATCAGATTTTGACCAAAAGTATTGTCGAATTTTGGGTGCAAATCGTCTAGAGTTTAGCTCACTCTTTTTCCCTCATATCCTAATCTAACCCAATCTGATTTACTCTTCTCTTCAGTGTGCTTCCACTAGTCAAATGCGCCCGGGTGGATGGGAACTTGGAAGTTTTGTTTAAAGGAGATATCTCATGTCTAGCTTATGATCATATAAGTTAACCTTCTGGCCTAAATCATTATACTAACTATTATTTACCTAATTTTTTATGGTTTTTAGTTTTTGTAATGTTGAATTAAAACTATAGTAAATAAAATATTATAAAATAGAAAACCATTTTTTAATTTTTCAAATTGAATGATTCTATTTTTCTATTGGTTGAGACATATGATGTGACTAAATAACCTCAGTATATGGGATAATTACTAGTTTTAAATAAAATAAAAAATTCAAAGTTTGAAAAATAAAGTGCAAAGGCCAAGTGGTTTTGGCTCGTTGTTGATGAATAAATGAGTGATTGTAGCTGGATTGGCTTGTCCCACAACCTTACCAATATTATAATATCCTTTGTACTAAATTGTAAAATGCCTCTCATGAAACAATTAAATTCCCATCAATGATAACATCCTCAAAGTTTCAAAAAGGTCAAAATTATGATCTGGTTGCTTTCTTCATAGCATTCTATTGACTCCACTTGATAAATAGGAGGAAAATATGAGCTATATTCAACTTCCAAAACATTGTATGCTTCTGCCATCGAAAATATTTCTATCATTTTATCCAAACTTGTTCTAAATATGCGTGGAATACATCGATACTAATTTTCATCGCATTCATGTAGCATTAAAACCAATGAATAACATTGAACAAGCTACCAATGAATAACATTGAACAAGCTACAACAGAACAAAAATATCACATACATAATTGTCTAAGCTTGCTTGAGAACTTAAAATATATGCCTAAATCATTTATAAATCACTACAAAAGCCATTCACGTTTCAAAATATTTGTAAAATATTTTTGAAATGTTTATAGTAAGCAAAGCAAAACTCATCAATGCCTCACTCACATCTATTCTATAACATTCAACCCCCTAATAAAAAAATTTGGAATCAGTACAAACGTTTATGATCTTTAAGTCACGCTTCCTCTAACTATAGATTCATTAGAACTCTTTTCGGCCTCTATGCAACCCATGGCTTTGATACCACCTACAATACTGATGACTTCTCCTATAAATTTGGATCCCTAATGTATTCCTAATAGGTTATTGAGCTCTAAGCTCCCATGAGGAAGGTGTCTTTATGGTGATCATGTTTCCTACGATATTGATCTTCAGTTGCTAGGAGAAGAACAAACTCAACTTGGAGTTTGGCCAATTACAATATATACCCTAGATCCCCTTCTAATTGGTGGTCAAAAAATTGATGTGAATAGGAACTATATTTTCTATGGCTTGAGTGCAAGTTGTTCGACTAAAATAGGGTATTTCTGCACAAGATGAACACCTTAATAAATTGCTCGCACAAATAGATCACATATCAACACATCAATGTTTTACGTGGTTCAAACCCTTAGAGAGGGAAACAGTCCATGACCCCATCCAAATAACTACTTGAGAAAAATATATTAATGCAAAGGAAAATATTTACATATGAGTTTCTCACAATAGATCATTACCAAATGACCCTCCATGATCTTTAAATAGAGATCATGGGCCAATCGGGTGTTAAGCCATAGATTGTTATAGTTATTAAGATCGAGGAGAAGATGAACCGTCATATCACTTTATGTCTATACCATACCATGAATGTCAGATTAAAAAATTACAAATGCATACTAAAGAAACACACTTTACCTAAAGATACATTATACCAAGTTGATCTTAACTAAATCCTAAGTGTCTAATATCCTAACATCCTCCCTTAAGAACAAATAGGGATATGATTGAAGGATTTACAAAGGTGACACAACAGGAGAAGGAAGGAGGAATTCGAGACTACCCCCCCTTAATAACAAATTCTTGAAATCCTAATAAAGATCGACGTTTAGAGAACATCGCTTATGTAGGAAACTTTGTGAAGGTGTCTACAACTTGATCATATGTAAGGCAAAATAGTACTTCAAGAATGCGGTTCTAAAATATATTTCCGATGAATTGCATGTGTAGCTCAATGTGTTTGTTGTGATAACGTTGAAATGGATGTTTGGTGAGCTTGATGGGCCATGGCACTTTAATTGTCGCACTAGAGGGTAGTCAAATGCTACTGTTGAAATATAAACTCTAAAAGGATATGTTGAAGCCACACAGATTCTTGACTTTCATTTACTATGGCTCGATACTCCGCTTCTATCAAAGAAAGAGAACGAGCTTGTTGTTTTTTACAAGCCCAAGTGACAAATCTGAAACTAAGATTAAAATCAAAAGTTGCAGTAAACTTTTGATCAACAAGTTCATTGTCCAAATTGGAATAAGTTAAACCAACCAACAAAGGAACCCCCCCTAAACTATAATGAATTCCAAATGGAAATATACCTGGGATATACTGAAGTATCCCTTTTTCTTCTTTTTAATGAATTACATGAGGCATTTTCATACATCGAACAACAAGAGCAACAAACAAAGTAAATATTAAGACGAGTATGAATCAAGTACAAAAGGATACCAACTAATTGGCAATGCAAGGTGGCATCTATTTTGGATGTAGTGCAGGTGGTAGCAAGTTTGAGTCCAGATTGGAAAGGAGATGGGGTTAGTTTACAATATTCCATGTGAAAGTGGAAAATAAGGTAACGCGAATACTCCGATAAAGAAACAAAAATTCCTTATTTGGTTTGCAAGACTTGGAGGCCAATAAAATAATGAAAATGTCCAAATTTGGTCATTTCAAATTTCTTCTTTAGGATGGATTTCACATCGGTTAAAATTTTATGGTCACTACCAGTGAGAATAAGGTCATCAACATAAATAAAAAGGATTATGGGATGGTTTCCTAGTTTCTTGGTATATACACTAGTGTCAAAATGACATCTAGAAAAACTAATGTCAAGAAGAAAGCTATCCATTTTTGGCATGCCAAGCCCAAGGAGCTTGCTTAAGGCCATATAGAGATTTCTTAAGGTGACAAACAATGTAGGATTCATTCTGAACATATCCTAGAGGTTATTCCATGTGAATATATTCTTGTAAATCCTCGTGCAAGAAGGAAGATTTGACGTCCATTTGATGGACTCCCCATTATGTGAAAGTAAAGGGCTAGAACACGGCGGTTGGATTCATTTTGGGACATGGGAAAAGGTTTCATTCTAGTCAATCCCTTCAACTTGGGAAAATATTTTGGTTAATAACCGATCCTTATGTCTTTCAACACTTCCAATTGATGCATACATAATTATATACACCCATTTACATCTACCAAGTTTTCTTCCTTTAAGAAGAGTTACAAGATCACACATATCGTTCACCATTAAGGAACAATATTGTTCATTCATTGTTGTGTCCCAATTTGGATGGCCATAAGCTTCTACAAATGATTTTAGGTCTCGAGTCTATAAAACTTGATCCAAAATAGAAGAGGCTCATTGGAACTGTGAAAGCATTCGACACTGATTTGTAGGATCACCAGCAAGCTCACTAGCTACTCCTGGTGTTGTGCAAACCCAACCTAGAAGTTACTAGCACTAGTGCAATTTCATATTCAATGGAACCAACTGGAGGAAGGTGAGCAGGTTATAAAGGTGTATTTTCATCATCATTGTCATCATCTAAAGAAGAAACTAGAATATGAACACTAGCATAAAATTTGGGAATTGAAGATGGCATAATCACTAAAGATGGCACAAATGTCGAATTAGGCTTGCAAGATGAGATATTTTCATCAAATTTAGTTTTCCTTTAAAAAATAATTTCATTGGAATGAGGTTGAATGTCTATAACCTTTACATATTAAGAATATCCAACAAAAATACACTTCTCATTCCTAGGCTATAATGCTTTCCATTTTTCATAAGGAATGTGAGCCCATGATTCACTACCAAACACACGAAAGTGGCTTACATATGATTTAATTTTACACCTTGCTTCTACAAGTGTTATATCTTTTAAAGCCTTTATGGAAGTGCGATTAACTAGGTAATTGGCATACTAATGGATTCCACCCAAAAATAAGGACTCAACCCCTTCAATTGGATCATGCAATTTGCCATTTCCTTTCAAGGTGTGATTCTTTCTCTTGACAACACCATTATGTTGTGGTGTGTATGTAACATTTTTTTGCATCTAATTTCATTGTGTAGTGTAGTAATTTGTAAATTTTGTTGCATTTGAATGCATTGTGCAATGTAGTAACTTATGTATTTGATTTCTATATTGTTTTTCTATAAGGGCCTTGTAGGCCAAAAACATGTCAAAAACTTCACTCTTAAGTTCCCAAGTGTGTCTAGAGAAATAATCAATGAATGTTAAGAAGTACTTGAACCCAGAGAAAAAAGTAGAAGGAAGTGGACCACGCAAATCACTATGAACAAGCTATAAAGGGTTTGAGGCATGCCAAGAGGTACATTTGTCAATACTATCTAGATGATGTTTGTTGAGAACACACCCATGAAAACACCATTTTTGCAAGAAATGAGAGGAAGACTAATCACCATTTTATGATTACATATTTATTGCAATGAGTGATAGTTGAGATGACCAAATCACTCATGGCGAAGTTTACTTAATTCATTTCTATGAGCAACAAAAAATGATGGAAAAGATAATGACCCAAAGTTGTCAAATCTGCACAACTTAGTAATATTATCTACAATTTTAGTTGCTAAGACATGTTTAGGATCTTCTAAATCCTTGATTACAACTTGATGAGGTGAAAACTCTACAATTTTATTGGATGAGTGATATAATATATTGATAACATATTGCAGGAAATACTTGGAAAAAAATACATCTTTGAAATGGCCATCATCTAGATGAACTGTTCCAAACCCTAGAACAATAGAGATTTATCATCACCAACGAATATTTGTTTGGTGTTACATTAATGAACAACAAAAAATGGCTTTATCCTTAACCATATGATAAGATGCTCCATAATTGATGAGCCACTTATTAGAAGAAGAAGAAGTAGATGATGCATTGAAGGAAAAACCAGAAGTAGAAAGTGCATGTCCATGAGAAGAAGATTTATAAGCATAATCCATATTTTTGTTATGCTTCTTCATTGCTACTTCTAAGCCTTCCTTCTTCTTGAAACATTTAGGCTCTAAATTACAATGTCTCTTAGTTTGCTTGTATTTCTATTTGGTTCCCTCACTATTGGAAGGAGGAGATAGCTGAGAGGGTTTGGGATCCTTGTTTTGTTTATTGTTACAAGGGTGTTTCTTCTTTGAATTCTTGGCTTTGTCTTTCTATTGCACTACTAAGGTTTTGTTAGATGTACATGTAGTGTTGATCACTCCAATATGCAACAGATTATCTTGCTCTCTAATTAAAGAATCACAAAAAGATTCAAAAGAGGACATTTGGTAAGTATCCCCTTAACTAATAAGAGATTCTATAGTGGAGTGAAAAGTAGATTAAGAATAGAATAGGAAGTGACAAAGAAAAAATAACATATATGAGTTGGTCATTTGTCCTTGGTATTTTGCATTCTACAAGTAAAATTCTAAGTGTTTTGAAATTAGATAGAAAATATTCAATGCACGAGAAATCACTGGGATTTAAGGAAATCAATTGGTTGGCAAGTTGGTGGGCTTGAATCACATTGTGTTTACCAAACATGGTTTCCAACTTTTTCCATGTTATATCCGGGGTCTTAGTTCCTTGAAGGTCAATGAAGATCATTGAAGATGGACATTCTTATTAATCCACATGCTACATAATTTATATTATACCATTTGGCTCCCTTTAGTGCATTAAGAGGGGAAATTTATATTCCCAAGATAACCCAATAAAGGCCCTTACTTTGTAGATATCCTCCATACAAGATTTCCATTAGAAGTAGTTGGAACTGGTAAGCAAAACACCACTTGGACTAGCTATATTATAATATGCAAATAATAAGGCTTCAACATCAAAAATTGATTGTCTAGATGCAATGCTGTAAAAAAAAGAAGCAATTAAAAAACGACATTGAAATGGACTCTGAATGTGAAAGCTATGTCCTTTTGAAGAAAGACATTAATGGAACTAAGGAGCCGCATGGAAAGTAGAGGTTAATACATATGGTGATGGATTTACAATGCTGCAAATAATCCCCCCTTTACAATTTTTGCTTGTAAGCTCACTTTTACAAATAAGTTATTTTTTTAAATAAGTGACCCATTTTTATAAAACAAGTGAGGAACACTTTTACAATGATGTTCCTTTATAAATTAAAGTTGCATGAACTTTTAAAAAAAAAAAAACCTAGTAAAAAGAGAACTTAAATTCAAGACCTCTTACTTAATAAAGTAACTTTCAACCAAGTGAGCAAAACAAAAGATATAGTAAAGTCACGAAGGAGAATGAGAGTGTTGTTGTTGTTGTGGAAGAGCGTGCCTATAAAAAACAATGTTTTTAGTCCACATAACACTTTTACACATCCACACACAAACAACAAAAGAAAATTCCAAACAAAAACTTACCAAGAAAATGCATGTTTTCTCTCTGTTTTTGGTTTACCAAATTCACACAAGGCACACGACAAAGAGCATAGGTAGACAAGAAAACCCTTTTTGTTGTATTTTTTGTTTGTCAAGTTCACATAGAGGGCGCATCAAAGAGCATACACAACCTAAAAAGGAAACAAACCAAGAATAAAACAGAAAACCAAACTAAAATATGAAACAATATGATAAAGATTGCCAAAAAATATGTAAATGTAAACAATATACCTTTGGATTTGGTATGGTTGTATCTTGGGAAAACATAAACCTTTTCAAGTGAGACAAAAAACATTTCCAACTGAATAGATCACATATCAACACACAGATGTTTTACATGGTAAAAACCATCAGAAAGGGAAATAGTCCATGCCCCCATCCAAACAATTATGCGGGGCATATATTAATGCAAAGGAAAATTATTTACATATGAGTTTCTCAAAATCGATCGTTAGCAATGACCCTCCATGCTCTTTAAATATAGATCATGGACCAATTGAGCATTAAGCCACATATCAATATAGCCATTAAGATCGATGAGAAGATGAACTATAAGATCACTTTATGTCTAGAACATGGCGTGACCATTGGATTACAAAAGTACAAATGCATACTAAAGAAACATATTTACCTAAAGAAACTTTACACCAAGTTGATCTTAACTAACTCCCAAGTGCCTAATATCCTAACACAAGAAATGTGTGTATTCTTAACTTAAACACTACACTTAGAGCACCACTTCGAGGGTTACTCACTATGGACATGGTTTTCATTGATGTGCTAGTTGATCTTCTTATTGTGTGCTCTTATGTTCTCTCTTTCTACGTGTTCTTCCACCAACACATATAATGAGATCACTTGTCCAAATTCTTTACAAATTCATGACCATTTGTGTAATGTATTTGTCAGACCTTGTTATATGACATGTTACCTTTTCAGAAGAAGCATGTACTTATAGCCTTTCCCTACTTATCTCTATCACTTCTAATCTAGATCATATTCTTTAATAAAACACTACATACTCTACTACCTTCCTAGAATCCCAAAATAATCTTCCTCAGTTCCGTTCTGGTCATAGAAGTTGGAGGAGTGCCATCACTATAGTGAACACCACCAACATTAGTGATATTCCTACTTATCTCTATCACTTCTAATCTAGATCATATTCTTAAAAAAAACACTACATACTTGACTACCTTCCTAGAATCCCAAAATAATCTTCCTCGGTTATGTTCCGATCATATAAATTAGAGGAGTGCCATCACTATAGTAAACACCACCAACATTAGTGATATTTAATCTACTATTAGCACCTCTGTTATTGGAATCAATGGATGACAATGATATTGAACAACCTTTGCCCCACTTAGTGTTATTATCATGCTCAATTGCATTCAATTAATGATGTTGAAGTTAAATTGCAATCCATGATTGAAATTGAAAACCAAAATTATATCTAAAATGACCATCACCTAAACATGATGGCAATATATAGAAATATTATACATTAATGTTTTAAAAATCAATTCCCATGGTTATAAATTTAAAATTATTTATATGTGATATTTCAAAAAAAACAATTCTTTACTTTAGCGATCTCAAAAATTTCCTTGCTATAAATTTTTTGACATATATTACTATTTGTACAAATCCAAAAGTGTGAATAATTCCCATGATTTTGTGGACATATCAACTTTTTGACTTTCAACATAATTATGTAGACATATCAACTCTTGACTTTCAACATCCAAAAGTTATGTTTATATAAAAGTTTCATGGTAAGATTTCCATAAATCTCTAAATGCCAATTAATTCCTATATTAGGCCGTGCCTTTCGGAGTGAACAGGGACTGTGATGTTTTCCTCTCCTATCGAAATCAATCCTCTTCTAAAAAATGTGACTATTTTTTATTAATCCAAGGCTTTGAAAATTAATTAATTTTATAAAATCTAAAATTTAATTTTACATATTTTTCATTATATTATAAGTACATCAGTTCAAATTCGGATATTATAAGAAAATCAATTTATGGAATATTTTGGCTCTATCAAGTCTTGATTAAATCTTTTCAGATGTAAACTTATTTTAGGATTTTAAATTTAAGGAAAGATTTGCTTCCATCATAATTGTCTAGGCACCAACTATTTCAATTTGGAATTATGTTGTAAATATTGTAAATGCTAACACATAAATTCTACAAATATGTAAAAATTGCATTACTTAATTAATTGTGAAGTAAAATAGTTATTTACCCAAATATAATAATTAATTGTCTAAGTGACAACTATTTCATGTTGTAAACTATAACACATAAATGTTACAAATAAGCAAAAAGTGCATTCATTAACTAATTATGAAGTAAAATAGTTAATTACCCAAATATAATAATTAATTGTCTAAGTGCCAACTATTTCATGTTATAAACTATAACACATAAATCCTACAAATAAGTAAAAGTTCCATTCATTAATTAATTATGAAGTAAAATACTTGCAATTTTACCCAATTATTATTAATTTGCAATTATCATAACATTAATATCTAACTTATTGTTCTATCATTAACTTAATAATACATAATCAATATATTCTCCATCAGAATCATCCATGTGTCAACTATAAATCCTACAAATAGATAAAAATTGCAGTCATTCATTCAATATGAAGTAAAATAGTTATTCTTAATCCATATGCATGATTCTGTTTTGAATATTACTGTGAATATATGTCTCTCTTGTAGATCAAATCAAGGCAATACTAGCTAATACACAAAGATTTAGTTGTCTTGTAACTATTTATGAAAATATTATTTAAAATGTGAGGTTGAAATTGGACGTATATTTTTTACCTAAAAAAACATGTATCTTGATATTCAACAATTTGATGTATATTTATATAAATGTATTTTATAGTCTAGGTAATGGCGCAGGTCCTTGCACTTCATTTAAGCTTTTATTGAGAAGGACTCAATTAAAAACCCATAATCATCAAACCTGATTCTTTAGTCTGCATTGGCAGATTAGTTTTTTTTTTTATGGTGCATTTGAAAATACCATATGCAGACCCCCAACTGACAACATCGATTTCAAAGCAAATGGAGGTCGTAGAACAAACAATAAAGCTGAAGGTCTAGCACTTGGGTCTATTCTTAGTTTAGCTTTGGAAAAAGGCATTGTAGAGCTGGAAGTAAGGGGGGATTCAGCAGTTTGGGTTGACTTTATGAATGGAAAACAACATATTAGGAACATCAACTTTCAGGGTCTTGGTTATTCTCTTAAAAGATTGGCTGGAGCATACAATACCTTTAGCATCTGGCATATTTTTAGGGAACTTAATGAGAAAGCAGATTTGCTGTCAAAAGAGGGCCTCACTCTAAGTGATGGGACAACAATTATCATCCGGACGAACTCAGGTGTATCACAGACCAAGATGGTCAATTTGCCTATCTTTTGATCGTAGTTAAAATTCTGGATTATTATGAAAGAGTAAAGTGTCAAAGTATTTTGTGTTTTGATTACAATATGTAAAACATGTATAAACATCTTTTGATCGTAGTTAAAAAGCTCCATTATTATGAAAGAGTAGACTGTCAAAGTATTTTGTGTTTTGATTACAATATGTATAAACATTTGATGATGTAATTTTTTTGCTAA
Source organism: Larix kaempferi (assembly GCA_027924585.1). Classification (NCBI taxonomy): domain Eukaryota; kingdom Viridiplantae; phylum Streptophyta; class Pinopsida; order Pinales; family Pinaceae; genus Larix; species Larix kaempferi. Next base: position 1,748,772 of record BSBM01001023.1, read on the forward strand.
AATTTCTAGTTTTACAACTTTGATAAATAGTGCACTCTGCACATGAAGAATATATGTGTTTTTCCCTATTGAGAAATATATGTGTTTTTTTCCATGGAAAAAAATCTAGACAATTTAAATTTGAGTTGACATGTGCTTGGTTTTATATTTTTTTTTATATTTCGTTTTTAAAGCCAACATATCAGTGAGTGACACATCTCATCCATTTTGGACTGTAAAAAACCTTCTCAAGACAATAAAATAAGTTCAAAAAAATTTATTATTATTTTCATTAATTAAAAAATATAAATAAATTTTATTAATTATTATGTATATAAAATTCTAAAAATTTGTTAACATAATAACTTTGGATTTTCAACCTATTTCTTAAATTATCTTTATATGAAAAATTTCTTTGGACATAAATCTAAAAATGCCAATTTCTTTATTAGTCCATGCCTTTCACATTGGCGTATAACCTCTTCTTTTCCTATGGTCAAATTATTGTAAAGAGAAAGAAATTATTTATGAGTATTAAGTTAATATTTATTCCTAAATGCTGCAAATCAACCTTTTAGTTAAAGTGTTAAATAGGGATTGCGTTCACATTAAAAATGTAATGATTTCACAATATATTGAATATTTAATAAAACATATGGGATTATATTATTTTATATAAAATATTATTCCTTTTGAAAAAGATAGTTTTAGTTTTTATATGGAATGTTATGAATGTTGTAATATATTATCAAATTTGTTTGTGGATTGAAATTTAGTTAAAAAATTAAGTACAAAATCAATTTTCTTTTTTGTGGATATATAATTTATTAAGGTTTAAATATTTAGTTTCGAGATATGGAATGAGGATTTTAACTCTGAAGTTATGGGTTGTAGAATGAGGGTAATGATATTTTGTGGATCTACAATTCGTTAAGATTTTGTGAATCTACGTTATTATGGGTGATGGTTGCAATATATGTAAATATACACACTAGTAGTTCATATTTAAGTTCCAAGGAAGCCTTTAAGATGTTAAATGAAATAATGTTAAGTTGTTATTATGGTATGCATAACAAAACTCCATCCTAAAACTTTAAAATTCAAATAATTAATAACAAAAACTTAACCTTATCTTAATGTTCATTTGTCTTATGTGGTCATGGTTAGCTTGCTACTAGTTACATTTTTGTAAAAAAACCAACTCAACGACTTGTGTGGTAATGGACGTATGTGTTTGAAATCGTACAACATATACTACTTTTTATTAAATATGCATAGCACTATTTGGATAGGCATATGTTGCACATTGTTCTAATCTAGGAATTTCAATCCAATCTTATTAATCACTGTATTTTATTCCCAACGTTTTAATCTAGTTATTGAAATACATTATCTCATTATTGGTGCTAGTTGTGGATATCATACCATAACAAATAGTTGTTCCTATAGTCTAACTTGATAGGTGCTTTAGTATATAGCTCTATCACTTTCTGTTGCACAATCTGTTTGAGATTGCAAATGATGTTATAGTTTGAACATTTACACACTATGATTTGTTTTGCATTAAATTTTGAGAGCTTTGATTGTTCCACCGAATGGATACAATATTATGGTTGCTTTTGCATTAAATTCATAGAGTCAAAGTCATCCCACCAAATCGTAAAAAAGTCTTTGTTTCATTTATTAATTAAACAGAACACAAACATAATATTAAATCGAGGACTAGCTACTTTGCAACTATTGACTTAAGGACTAGTTACGGTTTAAGATAAACTTATACATATAGAACTCATTGCAGGCCTAACGTATTATATAATGTAAAGCATAATGTATTGAAAAGGTGAACTAATTTGAACACAATGTATTGGAAGGGCATAACATATAGAAAGTAAGATAATAGATAAATGCATTTTTTCTATTTTCTCGAATTCACTATTCTCAAGAGGGTTTGCTACCTTCTCACTCAAGCTTTGGGAGAAGATATAGAGTGCCCATATATTCCCACTAAGAGCTTTCATATCTTCTTGAACTTGCCATGCTTAGGTAACTCAAGGGCCTTATCAAAGCTAGTAAGGGATATTGAACTTGCCATGCTTAGGTAACCTGAGGGCCTTATCGAAGCTAGTAAAGGATATTGAACTTGCCATGCTTAGGTAACCTGAGGGCCTTATCGAAGCTAGTAAGAGATATTCTAACTTAAGTAACTCCATGACCTTACCCACCCACCATGGCTCAAGTAATACCACCTTCTAGCTACCAAAAAGGAAGTTCCCTTCATGGTATTGAGCTCTCCTAGCTTGTAAGATTGGTATCTAGCTAGTTGAGCAATTATAGTTGGGAATAAACCACAAAGTGGTGTTTGAGTTAGCTAGCCAGGAAAGGAAGCCGTGATTAAGAAAACCCACCAAAACCATAAAAAACAATTCAAATAAAAATTAATGTTTATGATATTTCAAAACAGACAATGTGATCCTCATCTTTGACACGTAGATATGGGATATCTACAAAGGAATGTAAGCTAACGTTCAACATGTCTATCCATATTATGTGTGTAATGATTAAGATGTCATGCTCAGAACTTGGGTGCTTTTCTCGTGCTTGATAAAGTTAACAAGTCGTTGATACTTTTGCTTGTTCGATGCTCATACCAATGAACAATTCCCATTGGAAGCCATTAAACAATTTGTCGTTTAGGGCAACAAGTGTGGAATTTTATAAGGCCACGTGAAAAGTACAGTATAACTTGTCACCTTTTTTTATGTCGTTTAGGGCACTAAGTGTGGAGTTTTTAGGTCCATGTGAAAAGTTCAATATAACTTATCATCTTTTTTTGGGAGTCTTAGAATGTCTATATTTAGATGTTTGTAGTGGTTGACCTAAGGCCTAAAAATAATGGATTTGGATTTATTTTAATTAAATAATTTATTTTTTTAATAATTAATAAATAATAAATACAATCTAGATAAGAGTAATCCTTTATTAAGAATACTAAAAAATATATTTAAATTCAGTTTATGGAATATAAATATGAATTTTTTTACGTGTCTTTTATGCATATAATAAATGTAGAAAAGTAATAAATTGAATGTTATTTATATTTTATAGTTATTAAATAATTAAAATTTGGTTTTTTAAAATTGGTTTTTAAAATTTATTTTTAATTAGTAAGAATTTATATTTGTATTAGATATTTAACTAATTAGAATTGCTCCCAATTTCTGTATGGGAAATGTTAATACGATTGAATTATGCTAGTATGACTTAAATTAAGCTCCATAAATTAAATGTAAAAAATAAGCCTTAAATATTAAATAGTTACAAGTGTTTTAATTAGTTACATTTAATTAGATTATAAAAATAAATTTATACTTTATTGGCTAAATACCTTTTCATTTATTTTTGCAAATATAATTTTGTAATATAAGATGTTTTAAAAATTTGAAATAATTATTTTGTAATATAAGATGTTTTAAAAGTTTGAAATAATTAATTGAAAGTAATAAATTAATAAAATTAATGAATGTTTTCAAAATTGAAAATTGTAGTATCTTTTTGCTATCAATACTTTTCTATACAAATTTCTAAAAAAATAGGTTTTAACTTTTATTAATTGGTAATTGAAGTTACTTAAAATTTTGGTTAGCTATGTAAAATGATTTCGTAATATTTAATATTACCATATTTTATAATATTTTAATAAAAGTTATCAATACTTTTCTATACAAATTTTGGAAAAAAAATAGTTTTTAACTTTTATTAATTAGTAATTAAAGTTACTTAAAATTTTGGTTAATGATGTAAAATAATTTCCTAATATTTAATACTATCATATTTTATAATATTTTAATAAAAAACTTGTAAGTTTATCATACAAACTTTGTCACTTTATAATATTTTAATAAAAAACTTGTAAGTTTATAAATTATAATTTGAAGTTTCAAAAGTTTATCATACAAACTTTGTCACTTTGAAATTCAAATGAAGATTTATGAAGAGGTGGATACTTTTCTCTTTTTAGGGATTATTAGTTAGATTGGATGAATGAATCATTGGATAGTTTACTTTTCTCTTTTTAACGGATTATTAGACTGGATGAATGAATCATTGGAGTGTTAAAGCAAAACATAAACATTATCAATTAAAAAAATTATATAGTAAATTGATTTAAAATTTATTTATTTTTAATGCATGTTCTTTGAACTTGTAATAAAGTTTTTAAACAATAAATAGATAATTGAATGGTTAAAATAAAACATCAAAATTTAAAATGATATGGTAATTGATTTGAAATTTATTATAAAAACTAATTTATTTGTAAAGTTTATTATAAAAATTAATATATTTTTAATGCATTTTCCAAATTATCTTAATGCGTTTTCCAAATTAAACATTATAATAAAGTTTTTGAACAATTAAATAATTTTTTTTAAAAATAAAATATTAAAATCTTTTACTTATTAAATTAGTATTAAAAAATTTAATATAAAATTAAAATATATTAACTTTAACAAAAATAAAAATAAAAATAATTTAATGAAAAAAGAAAAAATAGAAGAAAATTATAATTATAAATATATATATGTATATGTAAAGTCATATTCTATTCATTTATATTGAAATATAAAATTAAAATAAAGATAATGGATAAAAAAATTTAATAATATTAATTATTATTAATAAAGTAAAGATAATAATTATAAAAATTTCAATAGAAAATCATTATTTTAAAGATGATTTTATAATTGTAATATTAAATTTTTTTATATAAAATTAAAATAAAGATAATGGATATAAAAATGTCAACAATATTAATTATTATTAATAAAGTAAAGATTATAATTATAAAAATTTCAATAGATAATCATCATTATACTTGCCGAAGGCAAGTATATAGCAATCTTAGGATTTAAAAATTTTATTTTCAATTAATTTTGTTTTTTATTTACAGATTTTTATATAGTTTTTAATAGTTTTCAAAATTATATATATTAAATTTAATATTTAAAAATTAAAAATTAAAAAATAATTTTTATAATTTTAAAATGATAATCTACTCAATTATAATTGGCTAAAAGTACTGATTTGACTAATTTCCCCTGATTTTAAGGTTAATTGTCAGAAATTTAAAAAAAAAATTAAAAATAACTATTATTTTGATGGCTTCCACTCTATGGAAGATTTCCAATGAGGAAACATGCTGGGCAGAATCCGTATAGCATGCATTGTATATTGGCGCGATGAATGGCTTGGATTAGAGCGCAAAGGTGCTGGACACACACCAGCTTTGCATGAATTAAAGGCTTTCTGTGCCTTCGAGCGCCATGCCAACTCGAGCTACGAGTAGTGGCATTTCATTGGGAGCCACACCCTCTGCTTTTTGCAGTTGGGCAATTTTTATTATTTTTTAAAACATAAATTTTTATTATTTGTTAAAATATAAATTATTATTTCAATACAAAATAATGAATAATTTTAAAAGATAACTGTTTAGGTTTTTTTAAATCTATCAAAGTTTGGAATTATAGATTTGTGTTAAAAAGATTTAAATTAAAACTTTTTTTTATTAAAATTTACAAAACTTTTGTTAATATGATAATTATTTTAATTATTAATTTTTAATTATGTATTATTATTTCATTAAAATATTTCCAAAAGGCTGGTATAAACAGCTTTACTGCTAATTCCATTTGTTTAAAGATATTTTTTATAATTTTAATATTAAAATTATTTATACATTACTGTGAATAACAAGTTCACTTACTTTGAAATTTGACATCATTTACAAAATGAAAGTGATAGTGCAAAAGAAAGTCTCGAGGCAACTTCCACGTATAAATAATATATAAAAATCTTAATATTATTATTAATAATAAAGTAAAGATAATGATTATAAATTTTTTAATAATATATGAATATGGGATAATCATTATTTGAAAGATATTTTTTATAATTTTAATATTAATTTTTTTTACACACTAATGTAATCAAATAAAATTTTAGAAAATAACAAGTTCACATACGTGAAATTTGCAATTTCACATCATTTAAAAAATGAGAGCGATAGTGCAAAAGAAAGGCTCAAGGCACCGAATCGGTTTACTGTTTTAACACATAATGTAATTAATAAATAATGTAAGAATTGTAATAGTTCTTAAAAGACTCAAGGTTCGAACTAGTAACCTGGGGTATTAAACTAGTTAATTTAAAAATTATTTTTAACTTAATTTTTTTTTTAATATTTATTTTATAAAAACAAAACAATTTATATAAATTTTATATTTAATATTAAATTAAAGTAATTTGATGCAAAAGTGTTATAAAAATAGAAATAAAAATTTCCAAAAATCTTGTAAAACATCAACATTCCATAGAGATGGAATTTGATGGGCATATTGCTAGTCGAGCAATTTGCCAATTTGTCCGTTAAATAAGTCAAAATTCAAGGTAAACTGTCACTTTTTTTAGTTGAAATGCTTAAAACATTTTCTAATTTTTTTTTTTAATGGAAACGGTTAAGAGTTTTTGTATTGATAAAAAGGTGGTAGAAGTTGGGTTACACAGTGTAAGAACATGTTGCTTCCCATCTATGGAGAGCCAGCATATCTTAGCCATCATCTTTTACATATCGTCATAAAAACAAAACAACCAAGAGGAAACCTAGGAGAGTGCTTGTTCTTCCAGAGAAAGCTACAGGCTTACAACTTTCATACTGCTGTCGACATGACGAGTAATTCAGACATAATTACACAAGATTCCAGAATGCAGAGTGTCCAAAACCACAGACCATACAGGAATTTCCACACACCATACAAGAAAATTACACAGAATGACCCAATTACACAGTCCATACAAAAAGAAGAGTGAGAGGAAATCCATATAGGAAAACCCAAAAAACCCAAATATCGAGCTATTTCTGGGGCGCAGCTTCCATGCTACCAGCTGCAGCGAGGTTCAACAAATCCAACTTCAGGTCCTTGAGCTCCTTGCACAAACTGTCCACCTTTCCCTCAATTCTCGTTGCTATAACACGGACCGCCCTGATTTGGCAGGTGCACCCACCGTCCACCACCGCCGAGAGATTTTCCACCTTCTTGTTGAGATTGCCAATGTTATTTCGTGCCTCCAGACGGCTTGCCTGCTCCATGGCGCTCAGGCGCTGTAGTCCCTGTTTGATATCAAAATTCTCGTTCTTTAAAACATGAATTTGTGCATCAAGGATGGTCAAGTGGTCGTCCACCACTGTGAGGGAAGATGCAATGCCCTGGTGCTCATCCAAGCCACCACAAACCTGAACCTTCGCACGGTGCTGCTCGTAAGCCAAGCAATCATAACCCCCTGGCCATGAAGGGAACCGTTTCCTGAAATCAGGAAGAGAGTCTCTGCCAAAACGGGGCATAGTCTGTTTGCCACGGGAATTCGCTCCAGGGTCTGTCATGATCTTACTCTCAAAACAAATACACTGCCAACCTGCTCTGCGTCCAGGTTTATATAGGAATGCTCTGCCAACCTGCTATGTTAACCAGCTCTGCCATCTTGTTCTTCTATGCATGACGTCTGAGTTGAGGGCTCGCATGCTTCCCATGTGGAGGCCATGTTCCAAGCACGTGCGAACGACTCTCCAAACGAGGCCCCAAAGTGGGTTTGGGACTATGGCTAAGGCGATTAGCTTAGACATGTTTTTATTTCCTGAAATCCACCCCTTGTGGGATCAAACAAGTGAGATTTTGAGCATGTAGATTCTTAAGATAAAAGATAGTGGATCCATACCTTGTGTTTCATTTCAAGGTTGCTAACTAGGACGCCACAGTCGAGTTTAGCACCGATATTAGCGATTACGTCAGCATCTTAGTTATTGTTTCTCAAGCTGTGGAGAAAACTAATACTTTTGATTTCGCTAACCAAATATTTAAGAAGATTGTGAACTTTTGAAACTAGGCTCTTTCTATTTTTGCTCAGGCTCCTAGCCTCCCTGATAACCAGCATAGAGTCACCACATACTACTAATTCATTGATGCCTTCCTCCCTTGCGATCTCCAGACCTTTGGTTAGAGCTAGTCATTTAGCGTTGTTGTTTGTTCTTCTGCCAATTCCCCAAGCGTAGTCATTCCTCTTATTTCCATCAAAGTCGTAGAGGACTCTAAAACATTTTCTAAAATTGTTCTTAGTTGAAATGCTTAAAACATTTTCTAAATTTGTTTAAAGCATCAATTTTTGAATTTGAAAATCCAACCCTGATTAAAGTATCAATTTTGGAATTTGAAATCTAACTTATTCATCAGTTAAAACAATTTTACCTAGCGTTGCAAATCAACCAAAACATATCTCAACGGAATTAAACCTGGGTGAATGGAATGAAATCCATCTATCCCCACCAACAAACCATATATCCTTGACAAAAGTGTACATAATTAGCACAAAGAATATGTATAAGAATTATAATGTAAGCCCAAGCGTGCAAACGAAGAGTATACGGAAGAAGATGTACGATGCCCGAAAGAATTGTAATGGAAACCAAAGCGTGAGCGAGAGAGAGTGGAATCTTCAATTACGCTGCTTCACCTTGTGGTCTTTCCCCGATTAAAGTAACCCAATTAATTAAAGTTCCAGTAACAAATAGGAAAAGTAATATTTTAACAAATAGGAAAAATAATATGCTTTGAAAACATTGGGAACACACTTTGGCTATATTGGGCACACATTCATTTAAATAGGAAAAGAAATATGCTTGAAAACATTAGGAACATTGGTTATATTTAGCACACATTCATTTAATTTTGCATGGAAAGAAATTTACAATAATAAAAGTATATATAATTTTGTTTTAAAAGGTTTTTAGATTAAATTAGATATATGTTTATATATATATATATATATATATATATATATATATTAATTTAAGAAAAAATATGTCAATTTTTATTAGTTCACTTGGTTAAGGTGCAACGTCGATTAAAGTGTGAATCTCGTTAGCAAGACAACCTGCGTTCAATTCTCCTTAGGGGTGATTTAGTTGGGATATGATACCCAAAATCCCAGTGAAGTTGAGGCTAGTGCGATCTAGGCTGGGTGCAATCCCCAGGTGATTTTGACGGATTAGATGCCCCTGGGTTGTGGTTTCTCAAACCATAGGCCACTCCCGCAAGTCAGGGAGATTCGAGCAACCAAAAAACAACTGATAAAAAAAATTGATATTCTTTATAGAATCAAAGAGAGCAATGGTCATTACAAAAAATACCATCCTCAAAATATAGTAGCCTAAATATGTGCCATAAAAACAATTGATTTTCATATGCAACTGTACCCAAGTGACAACATAAAAAACATATTGGTGTCCAGTGTTTCAAACAAAAACTTAATTCTAGATGACTGATGTATAAAGACCAAAATACACTAGCTCCATAAAGCTAAAAACATACATACCCTTCAGTACATTGAAATGGTACCATTGGATACCACTTTGTTATTCAAAATGTAATAGGCCCTTGTCCAATTCCAGAGCCTCCTTAGATAATGCATTTGCCTCTAAGTTTAATTCTCGATATATGTGTTGGAAAGATAAAAAGTTGAACTCGAAGAATAAATTCTTTGTATTAATACACCAGTGATCAAGAGATAACACCTGCATATTTGAATTTCATGTAGCCTAGTTTATGATCACCTATGAGTCCCCTAGTACCTACAGAGACACAATACCAACATTAGAGGAAAACTTCAATAAGGCACATAGGGCTAGAAGGTCATCCCTAGTGTTGGTTCCATAGCCACATCCCATCTTAAGTATGAAAAATTGTTTCTAATTTAGTTTAATGAATATACCACCACCACATTTTCCAGACTGTGCTGCCCCATTAAAGTTTCTAGTAGTGATTGAACTAGATATCACTGGTTTAGAAATAATTCTTTGCTTCTTAATTCTTCACCTATACAGTATTCCAGAAAGAAACCAATGATTTTTGAGCTAACCAAAATTGGATTTTGTTTCTTGTTGTTGAAGATAATATCATTTATGAATCTCCATATTCCCCAAAATATGAAGCATGGAATTTCTTTGTACTTTTTCACCTTTGAAGACCAATGGTACAAATAATGTTCTAAGGGAAGAAAATCCCAACCAATATTTAAGTGAAGTTCGTTAATAATCAATCTCCAAATTTGTTTTGAAACACTACAATAGAGAAAAAAGATGGTCTACATTTTCAACATCTTGATGACATAAAAAACATAGATTTGGACCATGCCAACCTCTTTTAAAAGAGTTATCCTAGGTTAGTATTTTGTTCTCGAAGCAAATCCATAAGAGATTGCATCATAAAGAGAATTTGCACTAACCTTTCCATCATTTTTCTAGTTCCATACTATGGAGTCTTCCACCTCTATCAGTATTATTCCAGCTTGTCTAAGTCCCATTATGGTTTTGTTCATTTCATTAATCTATTCACCTTGAAGCCATAGATACTCTTAAGACAACCACTGAGTATGGCCCAAATCCGCATCAGTTGTTTTACGAATGCGTGCCAGATAATGTGTGCCAGATTTGTGTATCCCCTTTCTACTAAAAAAATAATACGAGAACCAAATAACTGATAACTTTATTCCCCTCCTACATAAGGATCAATACCAATTCTGATTGCATTGCCCCTTCCTATTTTCCAAGATAACCACCTCCCAAGCCAGTGATAGTGCTTGATGAAACCTTTTTAACTTATTTCACCTTTGCTATCAAATTTCTTGTTATCTCCGAACCATTCTTTAATACTAGCTTTTTTCAAATATTTAGTTTTCAACATTTCACTCCAAAGCCCCTTTCCAAAAATACCCCTATAGAAGCTATTAAGACTTAGTGATGCATAAAATTACCAACTCATAATTTTAAGAAGCTAGTTGTTTTTTCCTCAAATGCACCAAGCATTCATCCTTTAACAATTAGTAATATATTATTAACATTAGTAAACTTCTTTAGTAATATATTATTAACATTAGTAAACTTCTTTACACTGTATAATTATTTGAAAAATGTAAATTTATTAAATTCAAGTGAGTAAAACAAATGCTACCATCTACATGTTTTTATTGTGTAATGACTTGCACATGTGTAGTTGTGCTTAGTTTACTAGAGACATTTATTCTATAAAAGTAAAATACTCATTTACAGGCTCAATGTACTCCACTATGCTCCTTCTTAAACCTAGAAAGGTTGATCTATGTACAACGGAAAATTGAAGAAGGGTGTAATGATTGCATGGTGACTAATCTTGGGTGAGTTAACTAATGAGCCTGTATTGACAGATGGAAACTTTGTAAGTATGTCCTTGTCTTGATCTATAGAAGAGGCATTTCTATTCAGCAACATTTGATGGAAGTCTAAATCAACATGCAAAAGAATGAAACTCAAATTGTCTATGATAATAATTACCATATTTGCTAATTGCATGCACTTATTATGTTTGTAATATTAATCTTCCTTTCTCTCTGTTAAAAAGTTATCAAATCATATTTAAAGAGTTTAATTGTGAGTAGAATCATAGAATATATACATAACGATTTAGATCAAAATAGTTATTTTAGCTATTGTCATTGAAACACAAAAACATACCTTCCTCATATTGCATATATGTAAATATACACACTAGTAGTTCATATTTAAGTTCCAAGGAAGCCTTTAAGATGCAAAATGAAACAATGTTAAGTTGTCATTATGGTATGCATAACAAAACTTCACCATAAGACTTTAAAAGTCAAATAATTAATAACAAAAACTTAACCTTATCTTAATGCTCCTTTGTCCATGTGGTCATGGTTAGCTTGCTAATAGTTACGTTTTTGTCAAAAAACCAACTCAACGACTTCCGTGGTAATTGACGTATGTGTTCGAAATCGTACAACATATACTACTTTTTTATTAAATATGCATAGCACTATTTGGATAGGCATATGTTGCAAGAGTTGTCTAAAAATTTGATGATTTGGCTCGGACGAGGACTTTTCACCAGAATTCGGGGTTTTTTTATTTTGCAAAATATGAATTCAACTATGTTTTAATGACGATTTTGATGGTAGAAACGGATTCAACACCATCAAAAACCCCTAGAACACCCAAAATTTGAGATTTTAAGAGTTGTAATGAGGATTCTTAAAAACTTATGTCCAATTTTTTCCAAATTGTGTCGGAAAAATCATTTTTTTCCATTTGAAATCGTAGAACTTTTAGACTATGCATATGTTGCACATTGTTCTGATCTAAGAATTTCAATCCAATCTTATTAATCACTACATTTTATTTCCATGTTTTAATCTAGTTATTAAAATATATTACCTCATTATTAGTTTTAGTTGTGGATATCATTGCATAACATATAATTGTTCCTATAATTTAGCTTGATAAGTGCTTCAATATATAACTCTGTCACTTTTTATTACACAATCTATTTTAGATTGCAAATGATTTTATAGTTTGAACATTTACCCATCATGGTTTCTTTTGCATTAAACTTCAAGAGTTTATATCGTTTTATTATGGTTTCTTTTGCATTAAATGTATAAAGTAAAAGTCATCCCACCAAATCGTAAAAAAGTCTTTGTTTCATTTATTAATTAGACAAAACACAAACATAATATTAAATAAAGGACCAACTACTTTGCAACTATTGACTTAAGGACTAGCTAGGATTTAAGATAAACTTATACATAAATATTTTAACAAATATTTATGATATTTAAAAACAAACAATGTCATCCTCATCTTTGACACGTAGATATGGGATATCTACCAAGGAATGTAAGCTAACGTTCAACAAGTCTATCCATATTATGTGTGTAATTATTAAGGTGTCATGCTCATAACTTGGGTGCGCATATCAATGAACAATTCCCATTGGAAGCCATTAAACAATTTGTCGTTTAGGGCAATAAGTGTGAATTGTATAGCTTGAACATTTACACACTATGGTTTCTTTTGCACTAAATTTCAGGAGTTTACATAGTTTTATTATGGTTTCTTTCGCATTAAATGCATGTAGTGAAATTCATCCCACTAAATTGTAAAAAAGTCTTTGTTTCATTTATTAATTACATGAAACACAAATATAATATTAAATCTAGGACCAGCTACTTTGCAACTATTGATTTAAGGACTAGCTACGGTTTAAAACAAACTTATACATAAATATTTTAATAAATAACAATTAATGTTTGTGATATTTAAAAACAAACAATGTGATCCTCATCTTTGACACGTAGATATGAGATATCTACCCAGCGATGTAATCTAACATTCAACAAGTCTATCCATATTATGTGTATAATGATTAAGATTTCATGCTCATAAATTGGGTGCTTTTCTCGTGGTTGATAAAGTTAACAAGTCATTAATACTTTGCTTGTTGGGTGCTCATATCAATGAACAATTCCCATTGGAATCCATTAAATAATTTGTCGTTTAGGGCAACAAGTGTGAATTTTATAGTTTGAACATTTACACACTATGGTTTTTTTCATTAAATTTCAAGAGTTTATATCGTTTTATTATGTTTCTTGTGCATTAAATGTATGGTGTGAAAGTCGTCCTACCAAATCGTAAAAAATGTTTGTTTCATTTATTAATTAGACAAAACACAAACATAATATTAAATCAAGGGTTGGTGCAAGGTAATGATACCCAATTATGACACATTAGTTGCAATGGTATGTCGGAAAAACAAAAATTTTATCATTAAAATGAATTATTAGAGGTACCTACAAAAAATTTTAGAATTAGGTATAAAAAAATGAAATGTAGAAATCGGATCACCTTCCGAAATATATAACTTTTATTTATGGAAAAGTGGTGAAAATGTTATTATTTTAATATTGGTATGTTATTTTTTCTCTAAAACATAATGCATATGTTCGCGTTGGTCCACCGGTTTGTTATGTAATTTTCCAAAATTTTAAAAGTTAATTTTATATATTTTTTAAATTACGAAAGTCAGTGAAGCCTTAAAACGACATAGTCGAGTGTTGGTCCACCATATCATGGTCTAAACATAATCAATCAACTTTTTTTTGCATTAAATTTCAAGAGTTTATATCGTTTTATTATGGTTTCTTTTGCATTAAATGCATGGTGTGAAAGTCATCCTACCAAATCGTAAAAAATGTTTGTTTCATCTATTAATTAGACAAAACACAAACATAATATTAAATCAAGGGTTGGTGCAAGGTAATGATACCCAGTTATGACACATTAGTTGCAATGGTATGCTGGAAAAACAAAAATCTTATCATTAAAATGAACTATTAGAGGTACCTACAAAATTTTTTAGAATTAGGTATAAAAAGATGAAATGTAGAAATCGGATCACCTTCCGGAATATATAACTTTTATTTATGGAAAAGTGGTGAAAATGTTATTATTTTAATATTGGTATGTTATTTTTTCTCTAAAACATAATGCATATGTTCGCGTTGGTCCACCGGTTTGTTATGTAATTTTTCCAAAATTTTAAAAGTTAATTTTATATATTTTTTAAATTACAAAAGTCAGTGAAGCCTTAAAACGACATAGTCGAGTGTTGGTCCACCATATCATGGTCTAAACATAATCAATCAACTTTTTTTTTTTTTATCTTGGAGGTATTCTTGTACACTTGTGCGGGTTCTTTTTCATTTTCGAAATATGTAAGCCAATAAAAAGTTATAGCCCAAATAAACGACATATGGTTTTTACAAATTTGACATGAGTGCAGTTAAAAATGAATTAAAAATAGAAAACAATAACAAACCTATTTAAAAAATATATAGTTAGAATCTGCACATAGAACTCGACAAGTGTGTGCAATTTCATCAGTATTGCACAAGTGGAGCATATGCAGAACTAAGCATGAAAAACATGAAGTTACAGAAATTGGTTTGTTCTGCCATAACTCAGACTGAGCCTGAAGGTTTGGAAATCCAAAACTAGTACCAAACCTGCAAGGGCGCAAAAAAAAATCGAATCCAAACACGCGTGCACGGACACGTAGATGTGCGCATGCATTGCTGCATGCATGCATTCGTTTTAACACCTTCATTTTTTTCTATCTCTCCCTAAACCCCCCCTTCCTCTCTATAACCCCACCCCCCATCTCTTCCACTCGCCCCAATCCCTCCTCCCTCCCTCACCCCTCTCTTCTCTCCTTCACCACAAGGGTTAGGATATATAGTATTGCAAAAAACCACTAACTCGCATTATCCTCATGTACATATAAATTTTCATCGTTATAACCATAAATCCACGACCATCTATCTATCTCGGCTGAAACGATTGTTCAGGTCTGTGCACAATAAGAAGCAGTAGCCACTTCCAAAACTAAATAAACACTACCAGCTATATCTATCAATTTTGCATAGTCATGCATGTTTTGTTCAGTTATTTCACATCTCCTTCTTTCTTGGGAAAAGAACCTATCGACTAGGCCCATCAGCCGAAAATTTGCAATCTAAATCCACAAGCTCTATGAAGTAGTGAAGATATGTCGGTCGGTTAAGTTGACAATTTCTCTTGACCAGTCGGGCTATGTTGTATGCTTTGTTTTTTAAGATTTTATGGTAAATTATTAAATCAATTTGGATTACATACATATGTGAAAGTTATATGTTGATGCTGCATGATATTTGATGAATGATTTTTGCATATCTATTTGCTATATCTATTTGCAATTTGGTGCTACACTTAGTTGATACTTGTACTATTTGCAAGAGTCAATTTCATATCTATACAATTTTGTTTTTAATTGAATATATAATTTCTAAAGGTAAAAACGTAGGCTTTTAATTGTTAAACCCACTTAAATAACAATTTCCTTATCATTATATATAAAACGTTTTTGTGTTTATTGATTCGTTGTATACTAAAGGGAAAGAAAAATAGTCTCTAACATTGTTACAAAATTCATTTTTTTCCTAACAGCGTTCACTTTTGCACCTCTAGGGGCAAATGCTAATATGTATGTATATATATATATATTAAAAATAATGAAACATTTCATGAAGATTTTGGTATACCATGATCATGTGTAGTTGGAATGCATAAATGGATACGTAGTGCATTAAATTTACTTTTCAAAGATTGGTGTACTTATATGTTGTTGGATCTGAATTGCTTCAAATTCAATGACGTATACAACACCTCATAAAACATTTAATACTCTACCACAGGATGAATAGTGTTTACCGCAATGACGACATTTAATGTCACCGCTGGTCCGCTAATACCGATACAACCCACGTGAAAATGGTTGGTACACGGTGTAACACGAATACCGTATGGGAGAGTGTCTCTGCACGACACTGAAGGAACCGCAAAGATGCGGTATTCACGGGCCTTTACATTTTTTGTTTTTTAAGATGAAGTGGAATCTTGAACCACATTAACATTAAAGGTGACCCAATTAACTAAAGTTTTAGAGCGCCTAACTTTGTTATTTAGTTATTCAACGAAATAAATTAAATTTAAGCTTCATGATACACATGGTAGAACGTGACAATCTTTTTTTATGTTTCATGCGATCACCTTATCACGTGCTTCACGATCCATTTTAATAATAAAGGAGATCTGCATATAAGCCAATTTCTATATATGACTTGAAGTTGAAGATTTATTAAAGATTTATTAATATGCAGTGAAAACTACGTGTTCATGAAAAGTCTAGGATTGAACGTCAACCATGTACACACCTTGGTTTCATTGCACTACTTTACATAGATTTTGTGTCCAAATTTTGGGCATGTCAAGGCATCATTTAGTGTAAATATCTAATTCACAAACATGGTTTAATCCTACCAATATATTGTTACTTAAAATAACAAGTAATCAAACACAACACCGATTTACATATAGATAGTACAGATATGCCATACAATGGTGGAACTTAGAACAGTATTATCATAGACTATCACTACCAAATGCATATCATATATACTTAGTGAAATTAGTAGCATTATATAACATTTAGCCATTAAATTTGGATGTTTCTAATAATAAGTTCATCATGTAGTATGAGGTTGTTATCATCTTTATGAAAGATATAAGTATAAGTGATACTACATTTTTCTTCAATTTTATATTATATTAATATTTTTTTTAATATAGAATTTTTTTATATTATATTAATATTTTTTTTAATATATAGATGTTCTAAACTTTATGTATAATTTGATGTTCATAGTTTTATTAGTGAAACAAAATTGTCAAAATGATGAGTAACAAATAGTGAGAAAATAGGCACACAACTTGAGATTCTTCATATCTAAGACTCAGATCGACCAGATTCCTTCAATCGTTAGAATTGGCCAAAGCTTAGCAAATTTGTAGGCCCGCAATAAAAGAGAAGACAACAATTGTAAAGTGGAGGTAGTGATTAAGTCCATTCCAAATTATGTATGGAATGCACCCAAGAGGAGTTTATGAACTAAGAGACTTGGGCAAAGCAGAAAGGAGGAGTGTTGAAGGTGAATATTTTGCTACAACAATACAGGGATTGCATGAACAAGTAAAAAGAAGCTATATGAAAGTAGTAAATATAAGCAGAAAACATATCTGAAAAAAAGAGAGTTGACCTTTGAAATTGGTGATTTGGTGTTAGCTCATCTGAGGAAAGAAAGATTTCTGAAAGGGGAATACAATAAACTAAAGTTGTAAAAGATTAGTCCTTGTAAAATTTTGAGGAAGTTCTTAGCAAATGCATATGAGATTGAGCTTCCACCAAACAGTGGGATTACACCTATTTTCAATGTTGCAAATGTTTACTTTACAAGAGTGGTGAAGCATAAAAATTAGCATAGGCACTTGATGGTGGAGAAGATCAGATAATCCAATGGGAGAGATAGTTGCTTATAATAGAACAATTACAAATTTAAAAGATTTTTGATAAGGAAGTGGTTAAAAGGACAAGGAACAAAGAATATATCAAGTTATACCTAGTCAAGTGGAAGGATCAACCAATGCCACATGGATGTCTACTACATAAATCTAGAAATATGGTAGTTAAGCTGACAATCTCATGAACAAGAGTCCATGGATGAATTGTTTCTTGGGATTTTGATGCAAGAGCATCTTCTTCAATCCTCATTTGTTTCTAGAAGGTAAAATAAGTCTTTACAAAGGGATTTGGTTCCCTAAATTTCTTAAAGTTTGTTTTTTAATTTGAATAAGATAGAATTAAATTGCCATCTAACCAAACTAAAGTTCTGTTTTGGTGGTCATATTGTTGAGTATATTTAGGATCCAGAGATAAAAATAGCTGGAATAAAGGATTTCATTCCCTAATTAAAATGTAATAATTATTTAGTTTAGATTAGGATTAATTTTATTATGGAAATAGTGGATTTGATCCATCCTGAGCAGATCTGATCAAATCTCTTTGTTGTGTATAAAAACATAGATTGAGTTTTTTAATGGGTGAGGATTTTTGGATAATAGTATGCAATGAAATGAGAGTTGTCTTATTGCCATGTTCATACCCTCTTCTATTTTCCTGAAATGTGTTGGTTTAGCTCTGTGATTTTAAGTTTTGTTGTATGCCTATAGATTTAAATCTTGTGCCCAATTGTTGTTGATAGAATGTTCTTTTACTGGTTACATTGTAATTTCACTGGGATCAAAATCAGATTCTATTTATTGTTCTTCGTTTTCCTATAATACGACCAACTCTGTGACGAATGTTAGTCTCAACTTTATTGAAATTTGTAGGAGGAGCACCTTCAAGAATTCGATTCCTTACCAGGTTGTGGACACAACATTAAGTTCTATTTAGGAATAGAGTATTACATTCTCGGTTCCCTTTTGCAAGAAAATGGATTAAGAAGAACAAAATACTGCTATGTTTGGGTAGTAGCGAAGGAAGAATATTATCTAAGGAGGTTTGCTACTGTATCGTTGCTGGATAAAGTCTAAATCTGAGGAGAGATCGATTAGTTCCATTGAAAATTATTTCCAGTAATAATGTGGTGTAGTTATTACAAGATTAATTTTGGTAATACCTATCTCAGTCCCAAGTATGAAAAGCGTTACTTATGAATGAAATATTACAGATTTAAATCTTAGTTTTTTAGTTCTTCTAATTGGGCACTAAATTTGAGTTAAGAGTGGTTTTTAAAGGCTAATCAATAGAACGAGAGCATCTAGATAGAAGAAGAGGGGCTTTAAAAGTAGTACAGAGTTGTATGAAGGGCATAGTATTCCTCTCACCTACATAGGCGTTCCTAACTCAGTAGTTTTGATAGGTTAGAAGGTTATGAAGGTTTGTATGGTAACAAAGATTTTGAAATTGAGATCTAATGTGGGTGTACATAGGGCACTCTAAGAGAAAATGATTTTCATCCTCAACTCTCATAGTCTCATAGAGAAGGCAAATCCTTCCATCCTATTGTATTTTAAAAATTCTCCAATTCCCTGTTTCACTATGAAGCTCATTAGAGTTCATTCTTATCTTGGCTATATTAATTTTCTTCTTTATACTAGTTAAAACAGAGAGATACTTTTGATCCTCTAGATTAGGGTTAATGACCTCCTTATAATATGTTAATTTTCTTTTAACCTCTGCATTTTTATTGCAACACAATTTCTCTTTAAACCTAGATGTAATAATATTTTTAATATTATCGATATTTTGCAAAGTGACATTTTTCATCAATTCCCCAATGGTTTAACCAAGCGAGGGCATCTTTATGCCAACCCCGCTTGAGCTGTAGGTGGTTTTGACTGGAATTTAAATAAATTTTAGGAATTCTTGGTCTCCCATGTTATTTACCTTATGCTTGTACATCAAGTACCTAGTCATAACCATGCTCTCGATGGGGGAAATCCCCACTTATGTGAGGAGAATAGGATAGGGCATATTGATTTTAATTTCAAGGTTACAAATTATAAAATGCTTACGAATTTGTTCAATGTTTCTCCAAGATTCTCGTGAGATGTTGAAACCCCAAACTTCACACACGTACAAGATAACAAGGGTGACAAGAGTTTCAAAGAGGAACTTCTTTTTATCCCACATCACAAGGTTTGTTGATTTACAATTATTTTCAAGACCAAAATAAGCTTTCCATCAGTCATTAATACTTTTCTCAATGCCATCGGTCCAATTGAGCTTGTGATGGATATCAATTTCGAGATATTGTATGAAGTCACTTCCTCCAAGTTGTTATTGTCATACATGAAATTCGCATAAATGACCTTCTTGGATTTGACAATCATAATTGTTGTTTTGTTGGTGTTAACAGTCATACCCATATTAGAGCAAAAATCCTTGATCATTTTTAGTTGTTTATCAAGATCAAAGGGACACATTGCCATAAGAACAATGTCATCAACATAGAGAAGAAGGATGATGACTATTCATGCTATTGTCGTGCTAGTGCAACCTACTCCTTCTAAACAACCTTCTAGCTTGTCGATGTATATATTGAAAAGGGTAGGGGAGAAGCAAAAACCTTGCTTAACTCCATTAATATTAAAAAATATATCTTTCGACTAACCCTCAATGTTCTTAAAATTTGCAATTAAACTCTCCTATAACCTTATCGCAACAACTCTCAACTCGAAAGGAACCTTTAGCTCTTCCAATCTATTCCACATGTTATTTCTAGGTGTTGTATCTAAAACCTTTTCTAAAGTCCACAAAGCAACAAAATATATTGGATTTATTATTACAACATTCCTCCTCGATGATCCTGAGCATAACAAGGTGGTCCATGGTTGAATGATGCTTTCTAAAACCCACTTGGAATTTAGCCCATTTACCTTCACTTTCTATCCATATGCTGATCTTCTTTTCCAAAATAATACCGTATATGTAACATCCCAAAAATTCACAAAATTTAAAAATAGCATTAAATGTTGTACTTACTAATGCGGAAATAAATTAAATGTTAATCCTTTTAACTAATAACACAATGTGATGATGTCACTTCATACTTCTTAACACAAAAATACGACATTAGTTTTGCTTGTGTTAATTATAAATTTATATGCTGTATTTAAATTTTCTTGCGATACAATCATCTAGACATAATACTGACAGTTTGCCTTTGGGTGATGATGAAGGGGTCCTACGGGGTACCCTGAGGCTTACTTAGCATTTATGCTAAAGCATTTGGACTTTCCCTTCCACAGATACAGGTAAGGTGGCACACCATTTCAAGTAATACAAACATAATTTAAAGAGTACTTTCAGTTAGCCTTCAAGGGTTCTGCATATAAGTTTCTAAGGTACTAATACAACGATCCGTCTATAGTTTGTTTTTATAACTAAACAACTTGGATGTTTCCTTTGTTTAACATTTAAATGATGAAAAATAGAGTGTCAAATCTTTGATGCAGGTTATCATGCACTACTAATGTTTGGCATAGGAATT
The DNA here is from genome assembly GCA_027924585.1 of Larix kaempferi. NCBI lineage: Eukaryota > Viridiplantae > Streptophyta > Pinopsida > Pinales > Pinaceae > Larix > Larix kaempferi. Next base: position 1,770,123 of record BSBM01001023.1, read on the forward strand.
ATGTGACTTACAAAACATAGGCTAAATGCACGATATTTTTGTATTACTATAATATGTGCACTATATGTATATTACATGATTATTCAAGTAGTGTGAACCATATAGTGTAATCTATATGCAAATCTCGTAGCATAAGAATTATATGCAAATCCTATCGCATTTAACTATATGCAATCTATGTAATATTTCACAACATGAAAACTACGTGTTATTCCATGCTTTTCCTATATTATTTAACTATATGCCAAGTGTTTATGCATGGGTCCTATGTACTAACAATAGGAAACTATAAGTATCATCGTGAGCCTTTAAACATACACTTGATACCTAATTGGTTCCACACTAAGGTATAACTTATATTAACATATATATAATGTGACAGGGTTCCAATCAATCTTCATATCAACGTAATATAAGGACATGGTTATTAATGTCGAAGTGGATATGTGCTGGCAGGCGTTAGTGAACCAACTTGGCATTTAATACTCTTATCTACCAGCTCGGTGGAAATCCTCAGTGGCTTCCATCGTGGTACTTAGCTCATGAAGGCATCGTGATGAAACAACCAACGTGGTTGAGCAGTATGCGTTTTAGTTTGAAAAATATCCGAGCTGGTCTCCACGATGGTGATGGTTATCAATGAAGTCATAAATAAGGTGGTTTCTTGGAAATACGTGGTGTTGTGATAAGTAATCTCCACCGTTGATCTTACCTTTGATCTCGGGCTTTGGGTCTTAACCCTAAACTTCCACCAAAACCTCACAGTTATTGTTTTCCTTTGGCATTCATTGTGTTGAGAGTGGTTCTGGGGAGAGGCCGACCGGCCTGCAAATACTTAGGGTTTGATAGTAGGTTTTTGAGAGTGTCTCCAGTGATTTGAACCCGTGATCTGAGAAGGATTCTGTTACAAGATGATAGTGTAAGGGCCGAGCTCGGTGTGGAGGTTATCTCTTTTGTTTTTGATATCCAGAAAGCTTAGGAAATATCACGCTGGTTGCTGAAGGGTTTGGCTTTTTGGAAAAGAGTTCTTCGAATGCTCCTTCCCTAGATTCAATATCACGATCAGTGTTTTTAACAAAATTGAACCAGTCTCTGTGGGTATGATATCTGCACTCAATGAGTTGTATGCGACTCTGTGTTTTCAAGCTTGTTGCAGACGTTGTTGGATTTGGCCTTGTTTTCTTTTTAATGTGAAGGTAATGTCTCTTCTGTATTTTGTTTATATGCAAGCATCTACAATGTTGTAAGATTTGTACTTAAGTTTAACCACCTTTGTAATATTTGCAGGTGCTATCACACACAGGGCTCTACGCTCCAGTTTAGGTGGGAACTACTGCGTGTAAGTGGTAAGTCTCGGTGGTTTCCCTTGTGGATTATCTTGGCAACCTATTGGTTGTGTTTGATATGGTTGGAGCTTTCGATTTTCTGAGGATGTCGTTGATGTTACAATTCTTCCATTCTGTAAGCAACATAGGGAGGATGAAATCCTCGACCTACCCTCAAAATGTATTCTACGGTTTTACTGTATAATGAAAAGTATTACATGTTTATTAGGGTCTTAACCCTCGACTTTTGGATAAAGGTGAAGGGTTCAACCTATGGTTTTTATACTGTGTCTGAAATAATACTCTGTGTAGAAAGTGTTAATGTTCGTCAGTTTTGATATTGGCTGAGATCCAATTCTAAATATTTTTGTGACTGTAATTTTCGATAATGAACATATATCTATAATCTATTTGGAAACTGATAAATATTTGAATTGCTATTTCGAATATAAAGGTTTGACCGTTGAACCAGTTATGAACTTGTCACCATATTGTAAATCATTTGTTTCCCTATTAAGGGTTTCGATCCTATGTCTAATGTATTGCAAAAGAATGCTAAATAATAAGTGAAAAAGAGCTGGGGTTTTTCCTATGATGAAAGTGTTTGAATTTAATAACTGTAGTTGATAACTAAATCAAAATATGAGATAATGATACTGAAATGAAATAGTAATATACGGTGATGCTATTATTTGAGAATGATAAATATGTATTTAGTGTTATATGTGCTAAGTAGCATCTCTGTGTAAAAATAATATTTAAATTGCAGTTGTTAAATTTCTAGAAATGATGATGCCTGAAATGAGTGGAATTATAACACCTTACTGTTGGAAAGAATAATAATAGAATGCATAGCATTAGCTTTCAAAAAGGAAAATAGATAATGATAATTGAAAACCCTAGTTCTGTGCAAAAATGAAATGTTTACTTTTATTACCAAGTAAAGAAAATGCTACAATATCTGTTTTATGATATGTTGATTTATATTCTGAGTTTAGACATATATAATTGATATTGCAGATTTAAAAGAAACACTACAGTGTTAGTCTAATCATTCACTTGGCATTCTGCCCATCATCCATCTATCTTAATTCTACTTCTCTGTACTAGAGTACTATATAGAAAGCAGTATGGGAAAAATGCAGAGAAGATATTTAATCAATCATCTCATTTACTTAACCATCATTATACAAAATCATACCTAGGTCAGAAATTGAAACAGTTACTTCTGTAAGCCATTAACTGTAAATACTAAATCTTCAAATGCAGAAAATCATTTAACTGAAAATAAATAAGACAGAACCGTAGAACCTGATGAATGTAGGAGAAACAAACAACCCAAGGAGCCTGTTTGACCCAACCTATTCCTGAGGGAAGCCAAATTACTTGCCTTAGGACCCCCGAGCCTATTCACTGAACCACTAGGAAGAAGAATCTGTAGAAGCTTTAGGTCATCAACTTGCAGTAACAATGTAGATCATTCAGTCATATAGACTTAGCAGTCAAAGAGACCTGCACCAGCACCTCTGGTTTCCTTCTCCAAAATCAATTCAGCAGACTAACAATTCACTTCCACTTAGCCTCCCTATTAGAATCTCTCAGTGATCACCTGATACACTTGAGGAATTATTTCTACAGAAAATAATTATGGAGCTCCCTGGTCAATTTGAATTGCCTTTACTAGGATGCCTAGGCCTTTTTAGTGGTTAACCTGGTCATTAATGAGCTAACAACTCTGTTCCACCCACCTGGGGGATAATGCCACAATTTTAGGGGTAGTTGTCCCATAACCAACAACTAGTGGTGGAGTGCAAATGATGACACATATCCCATGCCTTCTAACAACTTACATTCCTCCTAGTGGGTTAGTGAACACTCATTTAACAGTTCCCTTTGGTGTTTATCTCCTGTTTTAATCTATTAAATAATAATAATATGTCATTACAATCATCCTTGACCAGATTTGGTCATAATTACAAAACTTTGTAATTATAATTTAACATAATGTTTTTGCAATAAAATAAATAGTCTCAAAATTTGGGTAGGTGACAGTATAACTTGGCTAAGAGAGGGCTAATCATAATGGTTCGATAATTAGAGGGTTTATTTTTGTCACTGCTTTTAAACATAGGAACAATGAGGCTCTGGGTCCATGGTTTAGGGAAACCTTACTTGACCTCTAAATTGAAGAGCTTGTGGATGTGAGGAATGAGGACATGCCCTCCAATTTTTAGGATTTCTTCTTGGTAGCCTTCAATGTCCTTGTATTTTTCATTTGCTAGGTGCTTAACCCCAAAATATATGTCTTCTAAAGAAAAAAAATTCTTCCACTGTAAGGTTGGTTTAAATGTTATCGAGGACATCATGGGACTCATAAATCTTGTTAAGATGGGAATTCAAGTCCTTCAAAACAATCCTATTATTTTCTTTAGTTTTATGAGTTAGAATTTGCCTCTAGAATTTCTTAGGAGCCATATTAGAGAAGTGTAAAAAATTCTCTTGCTTTTTATATATATGATACATTTTTTTCCTTTTAATTAGGACTATGTAACTCTTTATCTTGTCACCTTTTAGGGACTCATCAATATCTTCCTTAATTTATCTTCTTGTATTTTTACTTTCTTTATCATACCAAGGGTTGGTTGTGCTATTTCCCTTTTTACTTGATACTTCAATAGAGAACTTATTAATGGAAGGCAATAAGGATGTAGTAAAATTATGATATATATATTTGATATATTAATTTCAATTTATAAAATTAGAAAAATGACTTAACATTATATAAATGAATTTTAAACGTCTAGTTCATCCAATTGTAAGAGCACACCACTTATTTAGATGCTATTCAAGACAAGTAAAATATAATATCATTAAAAACCATTTTCATAATTACCCTTCAAAGGAATGTTTGGCCTTACAATTGTTATAGTTTATTTGGCCTTATAATTGTTACAATAGATAGTTGAATTAGTAATGCCATTAAGAAAACATAGATAAAGGGATATAGGTGGCGAGGTTGGACCAATAAGTTGATGACAATAACACCCACGGGGTGTAGAATAGACGGTGAATTGGTGTACTGTTAAGGCACTCCTTGTGTAAGGTCACCGGTTCGAAACTCCGTGGGTGCAAGCCTTACAAAAAAAGAAAAAAAGTTGATGACAATAATAATTTTTATATTTTTTTCATGGAAATCTTAGAAAGAATAAAAAAAAAGGTGAAACAAAAAATGGTACGGAAATAAATTCTATCTAATCATTTATTTTGTAACTTCATAAATTTAAATTAACTAACATAATAATATAGAGGTGTGGTACAAGGTCAATTTGCCTAGTTGGGGGTAAAATTGGCCCTGAGATGGCTAGTAGCAAGCTTGCGAGAGAATGAAGTAATACAAATTAACTAACCATTTTCCTGGGCCTGCCCAATGGAATACAAGACCCTACTTTTCCCAAAAGATTAAAAATTTTCTACTGAAGAGGATGGCAATAAGAGTTCAAATCCTGTTGCTTTTCTCAAGTCGATTGTCGATATGAGCATAAGAGGAATTTGCAATATTTGGGTCTGGATTGTGGTTCTCATGATGCTCTCTATTCTGGGAATTCCTACTGTCGTTATTGTTTTGAAAACGCAGCAAAAGACCAACCATATTCCTTTGTACTTGCGCAAAAAGTGGCGTCCTAGATAGGCTGTCAATCTCCATCGCTAAGCATTTCAACTGGAAGGGAGTAATCCTATGAAGCCAATTTTTTATAGTCATTGAGGAGAGGGTTGTTGGCATGATCTGGTCACAATTGATTGAAGCAATTGGTGGGGCCTTATACTCCATAATTGGTTGTCTTTTGGCTACTTTGTTGGAATCCCTTTTCACATCGGAGATCAAAGTGGTTGGGATTCAGGCTAAATGAGAAGGGAGGGAGTCCAATCTTGCAGTGAGGTGCCAATTTAAATTCACCTTTGAGGGAGAGGTACCATGGATGGTATTTTGACACATGGAGAGAATGATTGTAGAGTCCCCTTCAATGATAAGTTTGTGAAATCCTTGATTAGTTGTGGTGCTTAGTCATTGGGTTAAGCCCAAGAGTTCGGCTCCATTGTTTGTGTTGAATACTGAGTACCCTGTGAAGATGTGAAGGATATTGCCTTTATGATCTTGGAAATGCCTCCAAACCCATCTTTTCCTGGGCTTCCTTTATTGGCTCCATCAAAGTTTAATTTGATAAAACCAGACTAAGAAGGAGACCAAGTGGTGGGACTGTCACTGAAGAGAGGTCTGGGATTTAAAGCTCAAGGGTAGTGAGATCGAGATGCCAATATTGGATAGTTCATGTTTCTAATGAGGTTTCCTTGAAATTATCATTAGACTAGATTTGTAGCTTTGGAGTTTCTTTGATGTTGATTTTGATTTTGAGCCAAGTAGAGAAACTCTAGATGGACTTGCTGTGAAAAATCCGACGATTTCTCTCTTTCCATATTTCCCATATGATGAATCCTAGTATGAGATACCATATGCAGTTGAGAATAGCATTATTGAAGGGTTGAGTTTGCCAGGTTTTGAGAGTGTCGATGATGGAGGAGATTTTGAAGTCTCATTGCCTGAATAAAGTAGCATTATGGTCCCATAAAGAAGTGTTATATGGATAGGTTCCTAGAATATGACACATGGTTCTTCATGAAGCCCGCAGAGATGGAATATTGATGGCCAATGTATCCACGTTTTATTAATGTATCCCATGTCATAATTTTCCCATGGAGTACTCACCACTGAAAAATCATTACTTTTGGCTAGTGGTTTGAGCTCCATAGACTTTGCCCGAATTCATCTTTATGGAGTGTATGATGATTTTCATGAAGTCGATATACCTCTTTCACCGAGAATGATCAAGAAGAAGACTAACCCCATCACAATATGGCTTGGACCTACTTGAATCAGAATTTGTATTTGCATGAGCTCATCAAAGAGAGGCTTGAGTAATAGAGGAGTTCATGGCCATTTCTAATGGTGAGGAGATCCATTGCCTCCAGTGGTTTTGTGGTGCACTGTTCTTCCAAAAATAGGCAATTGTACAAGATGAGGTACATAGAAGATCAATTTTAATATTTTCTAGGTTTGGAAAAGATTGCATTTTAGGAAACTTATGTCAAGAATTAGTCCAAAAGTAGGCTTCTGATCCATCCCGCAATTCCCAAAAGCAATGATCCTAGATCAATTTTTTTTGCTACCAAGACAAATTCCAAATTGTTAATCCTTTGGTAGAGTCTGTCATGAAAATGAGCTTTTGAGAATCGACAGTTGCCACATACTTTACCTTCCATAAACGAGCCCATAGATCGTGGTTATTTTTCATCCATCTCCACCATATTTTGGCCTTGAGGACATCAGATAAGGCTTCCAGGTCATGAAGACCAAGGCCCCCATATTCCTTGGGAAGACATAAGGTTTCCTAAGAGATAAGAGCCCATTTCTTGTTAGTTCCTTTTCCTTTCCATAAAAAATTTCTCTGAATATTTCTGATTTTTTTAGAATAATCTTAAGGTTATCTAGAGCAGAGAAGAGGTAGATGGGAATGGATTGCATCATTGATTTAAGGAGGACTAATATTGTTGCAAGGTTTAAGGAACGAAAAGTATAAGAGGTCAAGCGAGCTTCAAGGCTTGAAAGGAGGTCCTGCCAGTTAGTCTGTCAAGGAAAGTTTTCAATTAGGGGGATGCTGAGATATTTAGTATGAAGGTGACTGTTTTAGAATCCAATGATGCAGGATATGTTTGATTTAATGCAAAGAGGCATGTTGAAGAAGAAAATTTGGTATTTACTTTCATTTATGGAGGTTCCAAAGGCTTCCATGATGTATTTACACACTCTCTTAATGGTGTGAGCCTCTCGGACTATTAGGGTTCCCATTATCATAGTGTCATATACAAACTAGTTGTGAGACATGGGGGAACATATTTGATGCAATGAGAGGCCTTTGAGTTGATTAGATTGTATGGAAGCATCTAACTGTATTCCTAAACCCTCAACCATGATGATAAAGAGGAAAGGCGGTAGGGGGTCTCCCTGACAGATTCCCTGGAAGGATTGAAGGTGGAGGAGGAATATCCATTTACCAGGATAGAAAAGAAGGATGATGAAGTGAGGGAGGAAATATAGTGGAACCAAGTGGGATGAAAGCCAAAAGAAAAAATAATTTTCTTCATATATTGCCAGGTCAACTTTTCAAAGGCTTTTGACATGTCTAGTTTGATGAACATTCTTGGGGTTTTAATGTTATCTAAGAATTAAATAAAACTAATTATTATCATTGGGATAGGGTTTTCTTAAAATCTATAGAATTCTACAATCAATTTTTTCATGGAAGGATTGTAAGATCGATAGAACTAGGCTACAACCTTGACAACCGGGGGTGAGGGGGTGGGATCCCCCTCCTATCGAGATATTGTTGTAAACCGAGGAGGATAAAACATGAATGGTTTGGGAGGGTTGAGACCTGAAATTGAGTAGAATCCACCATCAGTACAGTCGAACCCTACTTGCAGCAAGACCAGTAAAGGAAAATCCATTAAGACTGATATGGAACCACCCCATCTAAAAGTGGCTCGCACTTGGGAACCAGGAAAATTTCTTCTGCAATCCCAAACAATGTTGCGATATGAGGTTCAATCAAAATGAATAGGGGTTCACCCTCAATACATGAGAGACCATGTGTTCATAGGCAAGTTATTGGGTCTCTAGCAGGGTATTTTTTAAGGATTCTAATATTATACTTCGGTATAGTATTCTAGGTGATTATTTTGGATTGAAAAAAACATAGATATAAATAGGTAAGCGAATATTAAATATGAAACCTACAATTTACTACTGAAACATGTAAATTTTGGCAAATATTATGATAAAAAAACATATTTTACGTAAATATAGGCGATATTAGAGACTAAAAATGACCAAATAGCGAATTTATTTTTTGAAAAAAAGCCCGAAAAATAACCAATTGGCGAAATTTTGCCCCTAAAAATTACCCTGGTCTCTAGCAATCAGAAAGGGATTTTGGGAGATGGAATAAGGCATGGTGGAAACCCAAAGGTCAAGTGGACCTTCAAATTGTCTCCAAAGGGTTTTTTACCATCATCTTTCACAATATTTAAGATCATGACCAAGTATTTGACAATGGGCCATACTTTTACAAATCATCTAGGCGTTATCTTAGACATTGGATTGAGAGATTCAACCTTGAAAAAGAGGACTCCACCCACACTCTCGTATGGCTCGGGATTTATTCACTCCCTCGAGAATTTTGGATGGAATAAATCCTTGTGGGAATTGGTAAAACCCTCATCTCTTTTTTCAAAGTAGTAGAGGCGACTAGACATGGATGCTACACTTATTCTACTCAGATCTGTGTCTATGTGGACATATCTAATCCCCTCCCTAGTTCCATTTTCCTCGGCTATCAAGACTTGGAATGGATCCAAACTATCAATTATGAACACATACTATTCAGATGTTGTAAATGCCATGAACATGGTCATGTTTTTAGGGATTTCCTACTCAATGCCCCACGCAAGATAGAACCCTCAAACTCTAAGGACACCAAATATGGATTCACTCAAGTTCATGGATGGAAGAAGCAAATCCCAAAAAATATATTCAAATCCATGGTAAGGATTTGCACCAAAAAAACTCTTTTGACATTTTAAATCAATGCCTAGAAAATTAGGACATGGAAGAGGTTCCTTTACAACCCTCACCTCATCCAACCCTAGTGGAAGCAACTACCACTCCCATCAAAACGGGGGAATCCAATTTACCTAAAGCAAATGCACACCCTATAGCTACGAATTGCAACCATAGAATAGGGGGCACATGGAGATTGAATTATATAAGAAAGAGTTGGTTGGAATTGATATGGTGAGTCTAGAAGAGGTGTATCATAACAATACGTTTCTCCCACTTCCTCACGATCAACTATGTAAAGTGCACAAAATATACATGAACTCCACAACAGGTGTGACTTCCAGATCAACTGTGAAATTAGGGATTCGAAAAGATCTATTGAAGGACTCTAAAAAACATTCCAATGGGGATAAAAAGCGAGGAAGAAAAACAATTCAACAACTCATTCGAGAAGAACAGAGTACATTTATTAACTCGGGTCAGATCCAACTGATTACAGATAGTTTCCATCCTTCCCCATCACAACCTTCCTTATGAGATTGTATCATGGAACATAAGGTGACTCAATGGAAGGAGCAAGCAAATACTCCTTCAAAATCATTTTATGAGTGAAAATCTATATGTTCCCATTCTTCAAGAAACAACATGCTCTGTGTAGCTAATGTTTTCACACTATCTAGTGCAAAAGGACACTTACTAAGAGTTAAGGAACTCTTAGTAACAGCTTGTGAATGGGAATGTGTGCATGAAAATATAAATAAAAAGTCACCTAATGACTATTGCAGTAAAACTAAAAAGTAAATCAAGATACCCATGTATGAAATAATGTTTTCTTTATATTATAAACAAGAGTTTACAATATGGGTTACCTCAATGTGATGAGTAGATTGGGGCCATTGCAATTGTACCAATGGTGGTGCTCTGGGTCTCCAATGTCCCTTGCTCTCCTATGAATGCTCAAAGTGGTGGCCAAAACTCAACTAAGTGTGAACAAAAGCTCAAAAAGGTAGCTAGGGTTCAATAGGAATTTGGGCAGAGTTTCAGTAAGATAGGGTGAATGTATATATGTAATGGGGGGCCTCCACCACTTTTTTATAGTAGTTTTAGGTGGTGGTGTATTGTCCTATGGTATTGGGAAGCCACTAGTATTGGCCAGTGGTATTTGATGGTTTCCCTCCTTTTTCTTTTATTTTGAATATTTCCACTTTTTCTTTTTCTTTTATTTTTATTTTTTGGGGATTTTGACCTTTTTTGGAGGATTTTAATTAATGTTTTGAGGGAAATATTTATTTTTTCCTCATTTTCTTACCAACTTAGGGATTTTGGGTTTTTTGGAGGCCCAATATGTAGGAAAAAGGGATAAACAAGTTATGTGACTAAGGGGATGATCTAGGTGGTCACATTTTGGTGTTAACAGATTCCCCCCTAATGTGTGAGGGCAAGATCTCATCGTAGGGCCGATAGACATCATAGGTTTTGAATTTTTCCAAGCGTGTGAGCATTGTGGTGGCGAAGAGCAGGGACTGGTTGGATACAACAACAAGTGTTCATACAAACTACAAGGGCTATAACTGGAAACACATCACCTCAATAATGGATGAGGAACATATAATCTCAAATATATGAACGAGGTGGACATACCCATGCTCGTATCAAGATATACAAATAATGGTGAGACCCAAATCCATGCTAAAGTTTGACGATGTTGTTGCATCTTTGTTATCAAATGAAATGAGGAGAAAATCCATGGATGGTGTGACCAAGGATGTTTTATTTGTGAGTGGTCCTTCCCAAGAGAGATAAAATTGGTCTTCTGGAGGGAAATCTAATTCTAGAGGTAAATCTCAATCTCTAGGGCAATGTGAAAACAAATGTTGGAAATGCGGTAAAGCTGGTCATTATAAGAAAAATTGCAGATCTAAGAGTGTTGATAAAGGTAAGGGATCTAATGATGGTCCTTCCACATAAATAAAATCCTTTGCAGATGAAGGAGGTGATGTCTACTTGGCATCTATATGTACACATGCAAATCATGATTCAAGGTTAATCGACTCAGGTGCTTCATTTCATATGACTCCACATAAGTAATGGTTTTGTGAAAATGAAAATTACAATGGAGGTGATGTTTTCCTAAGAGAGGACTTGACAACCAAAATCATAGGACATGGAAGGGACAAACTATTTCTCAAAGATGGAAGGTTTTAAACTCTTCCCGGGGTTTTGCACATTCCATATCTAACCATGAACTTGATATTTGTAGGTAATATGGGCAAGGCAGCTATGCATATTATATTTGAAAAGGACACATGCAATATGGTTTGCGGAGCAATGGTGTTGAAGTGGGGATTTTGGATTGGAACTCTGTACACATTGCATGGAAGCACTTTCAATGATGTGTGTAACAGTTCTATTGATTTTGAGGATAACAATATAGAAGATAGGACCCCTACTGTCTTTGTAGACAATACAATAATGTTATGACATCAAACAATGGGACATATTGGAGAGAAGGGCCTTCAATAATTACATGGTAAAGGTATGGTTGAAGGCATGTTTGATTCCTGATTAGATTTGGATTTCTATGAACACTGCATATATAGTAAAAAAATCAAGTGAGATTCCCATCTGATGCTACAAGAGAAAAAGGAATCTTGGATTTAATACGTACTGATGTGTTTGGACCTACTAGATAAATATAAGTATTATATTTCACTCATTGTTGATTTCTCGAGGAACACATGGATATATTTCCTCCAAAAGAAACTTCAGTTTTTTGGTAAATTTAAAGAGTTTAAAGAACTTGTAGAAAACTAGGCAGAGAAGAACATAAAGGTGTTGGGGACAGATAGTAGTGGATATTTTTTCGGAAATGAGTTCAAGGAATTTTGTAATAAGTGTGGAATAGTAAGGGAAAATACTACTCCATACACACCTCAACATAATGGAGTTGCAGAAAGGATGAACATGGCACTAATGGATAAGGCGAGTATGCTAAGTAGTGTAGGGTTATCACAAGAATTCTAGGTAGAGGCAATGGATATTGCATGTTACTTTGTAAATCGATTGATTACATAGCACTAGTTGAAAAAAATCCACATGAGGGATGGATTGGTAAAAATCCCTCTCTTAAACATCTTAGAGTTTTTTGTTGTGATGCTTATGTACATGTTCCAAAAGAAAATAAGATTAAGTTGGATAATGAAGCTGAAAATGTATCTTTATTGGTTATAAACATCACAAATTTAGAATTCATTGCCTCTTTGAACTCCTTCACAAGTAATAATGAGGTGCCCATGACTATTGAGTCATCCACATATAAGCAAAGAATGGTGAAATTTGACCCAACAACATTTGTATACATGGCACTCTTGGAAGAATATTTATAGAACCATGATAATGAAGATTGTTATCTATGATAGGCTTGTTTAAGACCATTCTTAAGTGTATAGACTTTATCTTCTTTACCTTTAGCAATGAAACCCCGTGGTTGTTCAACATAAATTTCTTCCTTCAAATATCCATTTAAGAAAACAAAATTTTCATCAATCTAATAAGTTGTCAACTTTAATTGAGATATAATGGAAATAAAGTTTTTACTATTTCAATTCTTAATACAAGAAAAAATGTACATCATATGAAATACCTTCTCGATGCATATATCCTTTTGCAACCAATCATGTATTATATTTTAAAATACTTCCATCCATATTGAAATTTAGCTTATAAATCCACTTTACTTCAATAGTGGATTTTCCATGAGGGAGGTCAACTAAGTCCCTTGTATCATTCTTCTAACTCTATGATATATCATCCTCCATGATTTGGAACCATGGATCATTAATGCAAGCTTTTTTAAAATTAAAGGGTTCAACACGTCAAGAAGAAAAAAGAGCATAATTATCATCAAGAAAGATACATTGATATCTCATAAATCTCTTTTAAACTTTTTTTTTAGAGGACTAGATGAATGCGTTATTTGGGTATCATATTGGGATCTTGTTAATGGAGTAGATGAGGATGCCTTTGATGGAGAACTCGATGAACATTATTTTTATTTCTTACTATAGAGATGGTATTGATTGATCATTATTATCAAAGATTGAATTTTCAATATATGTAGAGTAATCACTTTATATTCACCTTCATTTTTATGATAAACTCTTACTCCATCAAAGATCACATCTTTACTTACATAAATATTATTTGTATGTGGAGATTTTGTCTATTTTAATATCTAATGAAAATACCTCTCACAAATTTTCCTTCTTATAATTATTGTCTTTATTATGTAAGAATGTGAATAAAGCCTACATGTCCAAAAAAAAAAAATTCAGATGATAAATACTTGGTTTCTTACAAAATCAAAATTCATAAGGAGTATAATTTTTTACCATCTATGCAGGGCCGCCAAGACTTTTGTTGAATATATATGTATCCACATGCATTGCATCTTCCAATACATGTTTGACAACACATTTTCTTCAACATATATTTGGCCATCTATACCATTTTTTTATTATTTTTTCCTCTCTCCTACTCCATTTTGTTTAGTAGTAAAAGCATTTTGTTAACTACTCCATTTTGTTGAGGAGTAAAAGCATTTTGTTTAGTAAAAGCATTTTGTTAAGTAGTATAAGATGTAGTTAACTCTTTAATGCCATGTGGGATGCCAAATTATTTGAATTCATTAGAGGTGAATTTTATGATTCCTCAAAACTTTATAGTAGTATCATGATTCCTTCACAAAAAGTGTTATGATTCCTTCTCAAAAAGTGTTTTAAATGTTTGAAAGAAACTAAAAGCTTGAGACTTCTTACTTTAAAAATATACAAATATATCGAAGACATATGTGAAAAGAAAATTATAAAATGAAGAAAATGTTTGCTCTCATCAAAAGGCAAATCTTACGTGGACCCCAAATATCTGCATGTACTAAGTCCAAAGGCTCATATGCTCTAAAATGATTATGGACAAATCTATATCTATGTTTCTTCTCTATTGCAAAACCTTCACATACCTTATTTTCTAGCTCTCTAGATGAAGGAAACCCTCTTACCAATTTCTTTTTCTGCATAAAGGAGAGAGATCCAAAATTAAGGTGCCCAAACCTCTTAGGCCATATCCAATACTCATCAACTGATTCCTTCCAGAAAAATGCATTTGATTCCATTCTTAATAAAAGCATCATGTTATCTACCATAGAAACTTCAGTGATAAACTTCAGCCAAGAAATTATTATTAAAAATCTTACAAAACCTTCCTTTAAAAGCAGTCTTGTGATTTTAAAATTTAGTTGTCTTATTCTAAGCAAGTTACATTTTATAACTGAAACAAATAAATTATTATATATATACATGATATTTCCCTTCTTGGTTTTTATGGTAAGAGTACCTTTTCACATTAATTATGTTTGATTATCACTGGCAAAATTGATTTTCTCCTTCACACTCTCACGGAATTTTACTTCTAGACATATGGTTGGAACAACCACTATATAAATACCATACATAATCTTATTTAGCTTCAAATATAATACATGTGAGAAACAAAATTTGAGAGTTCTCACCATGATCATTTCTATGTAGAATTTGTTTGATAGGTGTTTTTTTCTTCTTTTTGAAACAATATCGTTCGAGGTGGCCATCTTTGTTACAATAACTACAATGAAGGTATCCTCTCATATGGTTATTGCTTCTTACTATTCCATAATATCCCCTTCCTCTATCTCTTCTATATTGACCTCTACCTCCTCTATAAGATGATGAAGAATAAGTGGAAACATCATTAACGACAATGTAAGACAACTTCATGTCATCAATCTTCAATTTACTTTGAAAGGATTAATCCAATGGCTCCTCGTTTCTTTTTAACTTTGTATTCATGTACTTGAATGCTTCCAAACATATCAACATGGGTTAGTTGTGATAAATCCCTTGATTTTTCTATTGCAATAGTGATAAGATAAAAAAAATTAGAAAGACTTCTTAACACCTTTTCAAAATTTGGCTTATGTTCAAGAGATTCACCATGGATATGAATAATATTCACAATATTTTGTACTCTAATAAGAAATTTTCAACACTTTCACTTTATTTCATAGTAAGAGACTCAAAATATCTTCTAAGCATTTGGAGTTTCACAACTTTTACCTTTACTAATCCCTTATAAGCCCTCTCTAATATTTTCCAAACATCACGTTACTTTATAAATTCTAATAAATTCTACAATCTTTGGAAATATTGATATGTCAAATCTTTGGAAGGATGAACATAAATTTGGCATAATTTTTTTTGTTCTCCCTCAACTCTATATTTTAATCATTATAGATAACTACAATCTAGGAAGCCTAATCAAACTAGCTTTGTGTAGCCTATGGAAGCAAGCATCCATGGATCTTGAGAGATAAACAATGTTCTCATCTTCACACTTCAGTACACATAGTTTCCCAACTAAAAAAAGAATTTGGTTTTGCATTATATTGTTATTTTGGGGCATTATCTCCTTAAAGGAAAAAATAGTACAATCTATCACAAACCAAGATTTTATTACAAGTGAAAGATTTAAGCTAAAAGTAAAATTGCATCCAAAACGTTTTTTGTAAGCTAGTTAAATTTTATATTAAAACACAAGTTGTAACATGAGATCAAATTGTTGGTATTCCCACATGGAAACCAAACTAGCTATAGTATAATAATTTAGTAGTATTAAAAGATTTAAATCTATTATGGAAGTCTATTCTCTTTCCAGTTCTGCTCGTAATTCTAGAAAAACTAAATAACTTGAGATAATTGGTCATGTAGCTATCAAAAAGAGATTTACAAAAACTACCATAATACATGCTGCTATGTCTACTCATCAACAAAAATGAAATTGGTCTTGAATTTGGAACTCGAGGTCTTGCTTTGAGGTCTTCAACAAAGCACACTCCACAAGCAATCCTAGAAAATATGTCCAAATTGGTGCCCTATTTCTTCGGTTGGGCTTGAATCTCATCCATATGAAGCATAGATTCATTGTTGATGGCTTTCTTTTCAATAATATATTTTCCCATCAGATTTTAATGTGCCAATAGAGAGTCACTTTTTTTAGTATTTAGTTTCATGGACAGTGGAGGCCCCTATGTCAGGATTTCAATTACCCATGACAATATCCACCTCATCTTCATGTAAGCAGTCTCTTTCCACCTTCACTTCATCTTTTTCTATAGATATTTTAGATGATTATTGACTAGAATTTGTTTCCAGAACATTGTGTTCACTTCCTTCGTTTCCTTTTTCATCATTGAACAAAAGATTTTGCTACTTTTGTGATTTTTTTTCTTTGTCTGTCTATGACCATGGTAACAACAACAAAAAAGGGGGGAAATGGAGAGCCACGATAGGGAAAAGAACGAGGGACTATATGAAGGAGGAAAAGTTAAGGGTATAAAAACACAAGGGGTGGACCAAATCCATAGAGGAGAGCTCAACTAAAAGGGAGGAATTGAAAGAATTTTGAGTTGAAAAAAAGATAAGTAAAGGAATCAATATAAGTAAGCTAAATGAGGTACTAAAAATGCATACCGGGATTGGGAAGCATCATACCTCTCCCACCATCTCCCTTAATCTCACCTACTTGCAACATTATCACCCATTAAATCCACATGCACAACATGTTGTATGCGACCACCATTTGGTGCCCTTTGTGCCAGTGGCTAGAGCTAGCAAGTGCTCTTAGATGTGATTTCTAGGACATACACCCCATTCGGGGAAAATCACACCCAAAACTTAAATCCAACCAAAGGTTGAAAAAAAAATATATAGTTAGAATACTCATGCTTCTAAAAAAAGTGCACTTCTAAATTCACATCATAGTTGTTTGAATTCATAGTAATGTCACCCAATGAAACTTAACATGCAAGTAAATAAAAAATTATCTATAAACAAAAAAATACAAATAAAATTACAGCATCACTCTACTAAGCGAAGAAAACAAATTGAAGTTAAAAATATTCTTTGTATGTTGTAAAATATAAAGAAGCTGAGAATGAAGAAAAACATGTGAAAAATGGAGTGGAAGTTAGACTTATGAAAGACAAGCACAAGGAGACTTCATGAATCATGAAGAAACCCTCAACAAGTGAGCCATCAAAGCTAGGAGAGTTGGCTAGAAATGTAGGCACCATAGAAGCAAGTATCAAGTCAAAGAGCATGTGAGCCTGAATCATTGTCTTTCGTGAACCTTGAATTGTTAATATAATTTTTGCATTACTTTATTTTTTCAAGCATTTAATTGTTATACCTTGTTTGTATTCTTGCAAATTACAAAATATTCTCTAACTAAACATCTCTTTGCATTAATGTGACAACTCCTCCAATTTTGGTTTGTAAAAAGGTTTAGTTTTAGCTTCCTATGTATGTATTTTGTAAAAATAAATAAACATATATTAAGATTCTTAATAGTTAATTTACTCTTGTATCTTGAATTTTTTAAGTTTAAAAAGGATAATTTGAACATTTTTAAATAAATAAACATATACTAAAATTCTTAATAGTTAATTTACTTATGTATCTTGAATTTTTGAAGTTAAAAAAAGATAATTTGAACATTTTTAAACAAAATATTTACTCTATATTGTAAATTGGGCCTATTCACATTATATTTATTATTCCCACTTTGCATTCATTATTTTGTTGGGTACCTCCCTAGGTACTCCATATTATCCTTCCTATTTACATTGCATTGCATCCCCATTTGTATGTTTCATCCTCGAAACATGGGAGGAAGTCGTACAACATTATCTAGTAAGCAATGCAGTCAATTGGTACCAAGCACAAGCATCTATCCAACCTAGTGAAATGTGGTTATGGGGTCCAAATACTTACTTACCACAACAATCTTGCTTTTGGTTGCTCCTTTGGTTCCATGTTGTCGTTTCTCTACTCTAATATTTATCTGCATTACTTTTAGTACTACATGTGCCTCCATATTGGTTTCCATTTTTGTTGATGCTCCCAACCTAGTCTTGAGAACTATTGTTTCTCATGGTGGTGTGGGTGGTGATATATGACAACAATAGCTATTGGTTTTTCTTTCTTTGACTCTTCAACTTGTAGTTCCTTTTATGCTTGTAGCTTCTTATCCCCTTCTTCTAATTCAAACTCAAAATAGTGATCTACTTTATCTATCGGTATTTCAACTATTTTGCTTGCAAGGATTTCTTCATGTGCCCCCTTGGGCCCTTCTTAATTAGTAAGAGAAATATCATGCAATGTAATTTTTTTTCTTGTACCAAATCCTCAAGGATTTCTTTTACAAATTAATATTAACTATACCAATAGAGTTCACCAAAGGGTAACCCAAAACAATATCCACATCATTCATATCTATAGCATAAAAATCAGAATGCATTACATATTTACCCATGGTAATCTTCAAATCTTTGCAAGGATGAACATTCTCACCTTCAACCTCTCTGCTTTGCTTATGCTTTTTCAAGACTTGCAACCTTTTAGCCAAATTAACATTGATAAAATTATGCTTGCTACTAGGGTTTATAGAAACAATGACCTTCTCTTGTTGAATACATCCATGAACATGTAATAGGAAGTTTCCATACGGAAATAAACCCTTTATGTTTTTTTAATCATTCTTCACACCATAAGACCGCTTATCTAAAAATACTTGTTCATATGCATTACTTAAAGTTTTAAAAGCTCCTCAAAGAAAAGAGTTTGATTTCATATAGTAGCTTCGTTTGTTATATGAGAGTATGATGCAGTTTTTGCAAAGGAACGCATTTACTTATAATATGCAGTACTAGGACTATCATATTTTTAGTTAAAATACAATTATCTTGTAATAAAACCCACAACCAATACCATAACTTATTGTTCAATGGTGTTTAAGGAAATAAATTCAAAATGGTTGTAACTACATTGACGTTGGTCAAAATCGCTTTTATGACCACAATTATGAAATACCATGGTCATTATGCACCTATAATAGGTTGCTTGATGGAAACTTGGGTGCTCCTTCAAAAGATATCCTATCTGTAATATGTGTGGTCATCATCGAGAAAAAACCTAAACGGTTGATTTTAAATTAATGATAACTCCACTTCCCAGAATCTGATTTAGACAATTTTGATTTTGAAATTGGATTTTTTTAGAGAGAAACTTAGATAGGTAATTGGTTTCTTTAGATTATGCACAAAAATTTTCAAAAATCAATTTGAATACCACCATCCCCTTTTTTCCTCCAAAAATTTTACAAAAAGAAAGAAAAAATCCCACTTGTTTTCCCCATGAAAGGTCTTTGATACCAAATGCTTTTTTCCTAAATAGATATAAAGATAGAATATAGAAATTAACACAATATATAACAAGCGTTGAACACAATACTATTAAGAAAACCCTTAAGGTAGGGTAACACCATTGACTATTTCTTATGGAAGGAATCACTCCACAAGCCATGCTTGTTAGAAATAATACATCCAACACAATACAAATTATGATACTCATGTGTATTTATACTATATCATGAGTATTTCTATGCCAACTACCCCTTAATGTTATATTATTTATTTTAACTATCTAGTCGGCATATTTAGCATCCACCAACAACCAATTGGGCTTACTCACATTACATTCATTATCCTAACATTACATTTATTATATCGTTAGGTACCTCCCTAGGTATCCCATATTTCCTCCCTAGGTACATTACATTCCATCCCCGTTCTCATGCTTTGTCCTTGAAACATTGGTGGAAGCCATATAATATGATCTAGTAAACACTGCATAAATTGGTACCAAGCAAAAACATCTATCCAACCTAGTGAAATGTGGATGTAGGGTCCAATTGCTTACTTTCTACCTTGAGCTTGATTCTAGTTGCTCCTTTGGTTCCATGTTGTCGCTACGCTATAATAATATTTTCATGCATTATTTTTAATTCTCCATGTGCTTCTATATTGGTCCCCATTTTGGTGTCATTTTTGCTAATGCTCCTAACCTAGCCTTGATGGCTATTGTTTCTCATGGTCAATATATGGGAACCTTAGTTATTGGTTCTACTTGTTTGACTCTTGAACTTGTGGTGCCTTTGATTCTTGTAACACCTTAGCCCCTTCTTATTCAAACTTGAACTCTTGATCTTCTTTACCTGTATGTACATCAACTATTTTACTACGAGGGCTTATTCATGTTCCCTCTTCGTCCCTTCTTGTTTAGTAAGAAAAACATCATGCAATGCAATTTTCATTTTCTTGTACCAAAGCTTCAATAAACTTCTTTTGCACATTAATATTAACCGTACCAACAAATCCCATCCAAAGCTATCCCAAAATAATGTTCATATCATTCATATCTATAACATAAAAATATGAATGCAACACATATTTATCCATGGTAATCTTCAAATCTTTAAAAGCTTGAACATTATCACCCTCAAACTTTATTCTTTGCTTATGTTTTGTGGGGACTTGTAACATTTTAGTCAAATTAACATCGATAAATGAATATACTTGCTACTATGTTTTATAGAAACAATGGTATTTTCTTGTTGAATACATCCATGAACATATAATAACAAATTGTCATATGGAAGTAAACCCTCTATTTTTTGTAATCATTATTCACATCATGAGAACATTTGTTTGTTCATTTTTTTTATCTGAAAGTTTTAAAAACTCCTTAAAGCAAAGTGTTTGACTCCATATAGTTGCTTCATATGTTAGATGATAGTATACTTAGCTTTTCTATAGGAGTGCATTTTGCTTATAATATACAATGCATTTTTTAATAATAGGACCATAAGATTTTTGGCTAAAATACATTTTTCTTAAAATAAAAACCACAACCAAAACTATAAATTATTGTTCAATGTGGTTTGAGGCGACAAATTACTATTATGACCACAATTATAAAATGTCATGGTCATTTTGCATCTTATGGAGATGGTTTGAAGGGGATCTTGGTGCTCTATCAAAAGATATCTGATATGTAATCCATGTGGTCATCATAAAAAACCCTAAAAAACTAATTTTCAATCATCGATAACTCTACTTCTTGGACTCTGATTTACACAAAAAAAATTAATTGAATGTTTTTGAAAGTGGAACTCATATATACAACCAGTTTCTTCAAATTCTACACAAAAAGTTCCAGAAATCGATTTGAACACTATCATCCTCTTTTTCCTAAAAAAATATACAAAAAAATCCCTACTTTTTCCCCAAGAAAAGGCTATGATAGAAAATGTTGTGTTTCTTAATAGATTTAAAGATAGAAGATAGAAATTAACACATTAAATCCACACAATATAGAACAAGTATTGAACACAATTTTGTAGAGAAAACCCTTAAGATAGGGTAACACTATTAACTATTCCTTATTAAAGGAATCACTCCCCAAGATATGCTTGTTAGAAATAATACATCTAACGCCCAACTTGCCCAATACAATGATACTCACGTGTATTTGTATTACCTCATGAATATTTCTATGCAAACTATGCCTTATTATTATATTTTTCCATTTAACTACATAGTGGGAATATTTGCTACATACCATCTACCTAGAGGGCATATTTGCTACCCACTAACAATCAAGTAGGTTTATTCACATTACATTCAATATACCCTTGGGTACCTCCCTAGGTATCCCATATTATTCTCTCGATGTACATTGCAAATAATGAGTAGAAGTTGATATAAAGGTTGTCTATTTTTATTTGAAATATTGAAACATTATTATGGAATATTACTAATATCTCTTTTAGAGAGTACATGATATTTATATTTTTTTATTAAATAAATTTAGTAATATTTATTTAAATTTATTTATTTTATTTTTTTATATAAATAAAATATTTTGTTAAAGTACAAAAAGACATACACTAAATTATATGTTTTTATTATTAATCGGTGTCAAAACAAGAGTATACTTTTCATTTACCAGTCATAATGCTTTGGATTTACATTAATTCAATTTCATGTTATAAAGTTTTTTAATGTTAAAAAAAAAATGCATAGGCTTTAAATTAATTCAATTTCAGGTTACAAAGTTTTTTAATGTTTAATTTTTTTTTATTAAAGTGAAGTTTTTGAAAATTAAAAATAAATTTCAAAAATTTTTAATTCACACATTATTATTTTTAATTGTTTAAAGAGGTTATTGATGGAACATAAATCTTTAAGAGTTGTGGTTTTATTTAAAATAAAAAATAAAAGAAAACATTTAATATGGAATTTTATAAGCCCTCGTGGTGTACATCAATTGTCGATAGGGTGCAATGTTAAGGCACTCCTTGTGGTGTCCCTAATTCAAACCTTAGCTAACCTTGTGTGCCACATGAAGAGGGGTAGCATGGGATGCCTAGAGGTTACATTGGTAATGGTTGGAATCGACCGCATGTCACACAAGTACAAACCCACACCAATTGTTGATTCCATTAGGGGAGAGGCTCCTATTGTTGTGCGGGAACCAGTAGTGGTCATGGTTCCCGTCACATCAACCACCCAAATCTTGCACATGACAAAGCAGATTAAAAAACATTAAACAACTTATTTTTGCACATATATATATTATATTAAGTCCAAAATAGGAGTAAAAATTGATTGGGACCCAGCTCACAGTATTCAGTCCATTTAATGCCAACATTAAAAACCATCCAGTCCAATTGAGAATCCACTCTGTCTTGTCATTAATTACAAATTAAACATCAAAAAACCCTCTCAGCCTCAATCTACTAAGTACATCCTGGGCATCACATCAGCCCTCATGAACCACAACTGGAGAAGCAACAATCAAGCAGCAGGATCCAGTGTTCCATCACCCAATACCACCTGCACACTGCAAGGGGAAAGGAGGGTCAGCATCTGGTACAGAGTTATTCAATAACTCACACATGCAACCTCAATAAATGCCCCAACCCACTGAAAAAATCAAATCACCCATTAAAATTCATGAAATCCAAAGGAGTTGCCAACCTCTACGAATGCCCAAAAGCAAAAATGCATTAAACTCTACAAATAAAAAAATCTTAAAAATCCATTAAACCATTAGATCAGCAAACAGAATTCCAACTGCTGTCCTCTACGAATGCCCTCATAGAATTCGAACTGCCATCCTCTACGAATGCCATAAACTCTGCAAATAAAAAAATTCATTTCATCCATTAATCTGAACATCAAATCAAGCATTGCATTGAACCCAAGTAGCTGTCCAGCAGCAAAGAGCACATGGATCATGCAAACCCAAATCTCTAGCCATTGGATCGGTGCCAAATCAATCCCAGCCTCCCATTCCCAGAATTAACCCTTCAATCCATGTCATTTCCCCTATGCAATCTTTTTCAACATAAAAAACTATAAACCAACCTCTTTGCACACAATTGAACCCATTTGCATCCATTCAATTCATCAACAGCCCAGCAGTGCGTGCATGTATCAGCCAGGACTCAGCCAAGCAGTGCGTTTATCAGCCAAGCAGTGCATTTAACAGGCAGGACTCAACCATCCATCAATAGCGCAAAGGTTGTGTGCACAGTGTCAGCCATACATCAACAACCCAGCAGTGTGTGCACTGTGTGACAGGTATGTACAGTAACCTACTTGCTGAAAGGAACATGAAAACTATTTCAATTACTTTTAATATCCATAACAATATGAAAATTATTTACATAATCTCTATGCTTTTGTACAGTTCCATTGATATCCTGACTTTCGAAGCAGTATAGTTTACATAATCTCAAAGCTTTTGTCAACAATAGTATCATGGCAATAAGTGCAATAAAACCAAAATAGACTATGGAAAGAGTGAAAGAATCAGAGCAATTGATGATCAAACTCTTATAATTAATAGTTCAGTGACATCTATGAATAGTTCAATAGCTAAAAAATGAGATCACGGGCAGTATATTAAGAGACTCAGGCGAGCAGAGCAGGGGTGAGTTAACACTGGATGAAGCTATATTCATATGAACATTTCAATACCAGCCAAGCAAACATTAAAATGGCCACAATCAACATACAGACATGATAGCAGTGTGATAGTAGTGTTACTCGCTTCTCTTGAACAAGTCCACATTTTCTCAATTTTCAAACCTGATATTTCACTTAAGAAGCAGAAATATAATACTAATCAGATCTATACAGGGGTTTAACAACAACTCAACTACAGGGAAATATTCAGTAGCAGCAATGGCAACCCTACTAACAGTAGTAATAGTAACAATAAAATCACCAATTGAAAACCAGTTTGTAACCCCAGCCAACAACATACAGACATGATAGCAGTGTGATAGTAGTGTTACTCGCTTCTCTTTAACAAGTCCACATTTCATAATTTTCAAACATGATATTTCACTTAAGAAGCAGAAATATAATACTAATAAGATCTATACAGGGGTTTAACAACAACTCAACTACAGGGAAATATTCAGTAGCAGCAATGGCAACCCTACTAACAGTAGTAATAGTAACAATAAAATCACCAATTGAAAACCAGTTTGTAACCCCAGCCAACAACATACAGACATGATAGCAGTGTGATAGTAGTGTTACTCGCTTCTCTTTAACAAGTCCACATTTCATAATTTTCAAACCTGATATTTCACTTAAGAAGCAAAAATATAATACTAATCAGATCTATACAGGGGTTTAACAACAACTCAACTACAGGGAAATATTCAGTAGCAGCAATGGCAACCCTACTAACAGTAGTAATAATAACAATAAAATCACCAATTGAAAACCAGTTTGTAACCCCAGCCAACAACATATAGACATGATAGCAGTGTGATAGTAGTGTTACTCGCTTCTCTTTAACAAGTCCACATTTTCTCAATTTTCAAACCTGATATTTCACTTAAGAAGCAGAAATATAATACTAATCAGATCTATACAGGGTTTAACAACAACTCAACTACAGGGAAATATTCAGTAGCAGCAATGGCAACCCTTCTAACAGTAGTAATAGTAACAATAAAATCAACAATTGAAAACCAGTTTGTAACCCCAGCCAACAACACATAACTAACATCCTCCTTTGAATTATTATAGAGATATTGGAAAGAAGAGAGTCCTAAACAACTTACCTTAGTTCTAGTATTTTGGGAGGACACATGTAGCTAAATCTTAGGAGATGCTGGCTCAAATCTAGAGAATAGTTTCCTCCTCCATTGTTAAGCAATTGACAAAGTGAAAATTATTAAAACCACGAAAACTCCATACCAGACTCAACCATTGCGTTACTCAATATTCCATCTTTGTTCTCATTTGATCAATCACATTTCTCCAATCTTTCAAAGCATGCTTCCCTAAAAAAATGGAATCCCCAGATAAGTGCAGGAATTTCATTCAGCATTGAAATCTTAAACATGAGCAATTTTGTGGATTTGTTTGTAATTCCATTGCATAAGGATCTATAATACTCACATGTTATTTATCTGGATGTTGCAGATTCTCATAGCCATGCCAAGAGTCAATATTGCACGTCGCACAAGGAACACAAGGAAGCGGGGTACCCAGATACAATGCACATCACCGGATGACGAAAGGGCCCGTGTTCCAAATGACAACATTGTTACATCAAATTCTGAGAATGGTCCTGTGGAAGATGTAGATGCTGTGGTTCCACCATCAATGACAGAGCCATCACCACCAACAGTTCCAGCATCGCCCATTATCCCACCATCTTCCACAGTGCAAGGTGCCATTTCAACGAAGAAAATCAGTGCAATTAGAGGATGGACCAAAGAAGACATGCTGGCTGCAATTGACGATGTCGAATTCAAGGGGTTTTCTGTTAGAGCAGCGGCCAAAAAACATGGGATTGCACCCACGTCAATCCATTACTGCATAAATGGCCTGACCCATACCAAGAGGAGAGGCCCTCTTACAGTCATGACTGAACAAGAGGAGGAGGAGGTAGTGGTGTGGTGCAAGGAGATGGCCGAATTGGGACATGGGCTAGAGTTGATACAACTAAAATCAACTGTTGCTCAAATTTGTCAGGGGAGGCCAAACCCATTCAAAGATGGGTTCCCAGGTAAGTCTTGGTGGGATGGTTTCAAAAAAAGGCATCCAGAGCTAGTGCTACGAACTGCAGAGGGTTTGGACAAAGATAGGGCATTGAATCTACGCCCCACGGTTGTTTCCAAGTTCTGTGACACTCTTTCTTCTGCATATGAGAAACACTCTTACAGTCCAGACCATATTTGGAACTGCGACGAGACAGGGTTACAGGCAGGAAGGAATTGTGGCATGCGGGTCATTGCAAAGAGAGGGAGCAGGAATGTGCCGAAGATTCTGCCCAAGAGCAGGGAGTGGATAACCATTCTATCATGTGTGAATGCAATTGGCTCAGCAATCTCGGGGTTTTATTTGTTGAAGGGCAAAACTCGGCTACAAAACTATATCCAAAACTGTGAACCTGGGGCGTGCATGGCTGCACATCCCCATGCATGGATGACTAAAGAACTTTTCCTGAATTGGCTTTTCCACTTTGCAACATCCATACCAGGCGGTGTATCGCCTGAAAATAGACACCTGTTGGTTTTAGATGGCCATGGCAGCCACATTGTTGTGCAAACCATCGAGGAGGCAAACAGGTTGGGAATTGACTTGTTAACACTTCCTGCTCACACCACTCACAGGTTGCAGCCCCTGGATGTGAGTGTGTTTGGGCCTTTCAAGGCTTATTTCAGGTCGGAACGTGCTGCATGGATGGCTCAGAACCCAGGGGTAGAGGTAAAGAGGTTTGAGTTAGCTAAGCTTGCAAGCAAGGCTTTCAAAAGGGCTCTCACACCCTCCAATATCAAGGCTGGCTTTAGGCGAACAGGTATCTGGCCATTGAATTATGATGCTCTTATGCATGACACTCAGTGTAGCCAAGCATTTGATGTGGATGGCCAAGAAGCTGGCGAAGATCTTGAGGATGTCGAAGACCAATTGGATGGCCAGCAAGAGGCAGATGCTGTGGACAACATCATGTCCCTTTCTCAAGGAAATTGCGAAGGAGTTGGTGCTTCTAACCATGATGAACAGGTCTATGAAACACAATTCGATGATGATGCAGCAGAAGATAACATGGGTTTAGGTGGTCCAGCCAGCACACAAGTGGATGCTGGGGAAAATATAAATGTGGTCGATGGTTGTCGTAGTCCAGGCAGCCCCAATCACACATTGTCAATGCCAACCCAAGTATCTCAACCATCATGGATGGCAGAGGCCATGATGAACTTGAACAGACACATTGGTGATTCCACCAGCGATGAAAGCATGAATATGCCTTCGCAGCCAAATGAGATTGTCCATTTTTATGTTGATGGTGGGTTGGTAGCAGATCCTAGCATAGACAACGAGGATGCAGCTGAAGAATATACCACAGCAGAAGAACCTCTCATAGCTGAAGAACCACTGCCAGGGAACACACCAAGGCTTGGCAGATTCCTAAAGTTGCCAATGGAGAGAGTGTCAACGCAAGGAAGTGAAGGACAGACAGACATTCTCCGATTGGGCCGGAGTTCACAACTGCTCACTTCAGAAGAGTACATGAGCCTCTTGGTTGAATCTGAACGAAAGAAGAAAGATTTGCAGGAATTAAAACAAAGGAAGAAAGATCTTGCAAAGGAAAAGAAGGAAGCAAGGATGATTGCAGCTGGAAAGCGGGCACAGGAAAGGATTGCAAGAGAGGTTAATCGACAAGAAAAAGCGCACCAGAAGCAGTTGGCAAGGCAAGCAAAGGAAGCGAGGAAGGTGCAACAGATGAACCAAAATAGTGCATCACAAATGGAGGAAAGGAATGTGATGGATGATACTATTAGAACAACCAGTGAAAGGGACATGATGCAAGGATCATTAGAAGCGTTTGCAAGCAGTGCACGATTCTAACAGGATCTTATTAACATTCAGATACCCCGCTATAATCCTGCAGGTTTACACCCCAGCTCTATTCCTACTACTGCAGGGTCCCATCCTATGTTAGCTTATCGAACACCAGCAAATATTCCAGGGGTCCCATGCACAAGTCAGGCCTATGGCTATTCAATTCCTCCTTGGTTGCAAGGAGTAAATTGGCCTCAATCTGTTTCCACCAACCCCACCCTTCCTAATCAAACATGCTCGGTAAGATCACCCCACTTGTCTCAAGCTGGAAACCCTACAGAAAATGATGTGGGAGGTGACGAACCTCTTCAAGAATAGGGTAGAAGGTGTATGGACCAACCAAATGGTATTCTGTGATCAATTTATTTTCTTTTTGTGCAGCCCCAATCAAGCATGGTGAGGGCTTGATATAACCTAAATCCCAGTCATTGACATCTACTGCAAGCAAAGGCATTGTTTTGACTTCTACTTCAGACAGAGGCGGTGTATAGACCAACCAAATGGTAGTTTGTGATCAAGGCATTTTCTTTTTGTGCAACCCCAATCAAGCATGGTGAGGGCTTGATATAACCTAAATCCCAGTCATTGACATCTACTGCAAGCAGAGGCATTGTTTTGACTTGTACTTCAGACAGAGGCGGTGTATAGACCAACCAAATGGTAGTTTGTGATCAAGGCATTTTCTTTTTGACTTCTACTTTCAGACAGAGGCATTGTTTCGACATCTACTTCAGATAGAGTTATTGTATTTGTATTTCAGTACTATTGCTATAAAGTGCAGTTGTTTAATTATAAATGAGCAGTTCTTATTTATTTATGTTTTTTTCCATAAACAAGGAAGTTAACCATAAGCATTGAGGTTGGTGTTACACACAACTTGACATTGTGGAGAGCACAAAGTAAGGTCTAATGGATAAGTTGGGTCAAATTCTCTATACTCATATACCATTTAAGTAGATATACAACATGAGCATACATCATTCTACTTTGTCTAAAAAAATTTCATTGTAGATTCAAGTCTAATAATGCCAAAATAGTAGGTCATATATGCTCTAATAATGCCATTCTACTTACTATGGGAAACAGCACCGAGGTGGATAACATTGCACAGGGTGGTAGAGCAGCCCGGGCAAAACGTGAAAATGCCAACCCTAAACCTCACGTAAACCCTAAAAAGTTCCCAACTCATGTGCTGGACACGAGTCGGAAGGGAATGGGCACCTGTCATACAGCGAACGTGGACTGCCGGGTGTCCGTTGGCGTGCTCGCGTGGACCCCGCACCACAATTGGTGTCCCTCCCATAACAGTCACTCAAAAATCATAAATATTCACTAAAATATCTACTTATTTTGCAGCCTCAAACAGTAATATAAAGATGAATGTCAAGTTCAAAAACATACTACTGCCCAATTCCCAGAAACATAACCAAAATCATAATTGATAGGCATAATTGAACCAACATTCAACCAACAAACATTCACACTATATATTACAGCGAGCATAACCATAATTGAACCAGCTTTAAACCAACATTCACACTATATTTCAAATCCACAACATTTTCATATCCACGAGGGGCCATGCCAGACCGAATATCCACATACTCTGCTTATCTTGCAGCCTCAAACAGTAATATAAAGATGGATGTCAAGTTCAAAAACATACTGCTTCCTAATTCCCAGAAACATAACCAAAATCATAATTGAGCCATAATTGAACCAGCATTCAACCAACAAACATTCACACTATATATTACATAGAGCATAACCATAATTGAACCAGCTTTAAACCAACATTCACACTATATTTCAAATCCACAACATTTTCATATCCACGAGGGGCCATGCCAAACCGAATATCCACATACTCTGTTTATCTTGCAGCCTCAAACAGTAATATAAAGATGGATGTCAAGTTCAAAAACATACTGCTGCCTAATTCCCAGAAACATAACCAAAATCATAAATGAGCCATAATTCCCAGAAACATAACCAAAATCATAATTGAGCCATAATTGAACCAGCATTCAACCAACAAACATTCACACTATATATTACAGCGAGCATAACCATAATTGAACCAGCGTTCAACCAACCAACCATTGCAATTTCCTCTCAAGCATAAGCCTACATAAAGGACATCGACTAAGACGAATGTGGTTGCATACAGTTCCCATAATTCCCAATGGTTGGGCCAAACCCTATTCTTGAATATATGGTGGTCATACACTGCAAATAAAGATGAATATCAAAACCTAAAACCTACACTGCAAATTTTTCATATCGGCAAGCAAACTTACACAATAATTCAACCAGCAAACTTACACAATAAGCATATCCATAATTCAACCTACAGTAAGCATATCCATAATAACGCATACGAAAGCCTGCAAGGCCAGATATACCCAGAAACGAAACCCTACAGTAAGCATATCCATAATAACGCATACGAAACCCTGCAAGGCCAGATATACCCAGAAACGAAACCTTACAGTAAGCATACCCAAAAACGCCAGATATAAGCTGCAACTGAAAAACGCCAAATATGTGCCCAAAAACGCCCAGAACCCAAAAACGCCAAATATGTGCCCAAAAACGCCCAGAACCGTAGCAGCTTCCTTAGAACCAGAGACACCCAAGGGGGGTTTGAAAAAAGCACCGTATAAAAACAATAACCAATAATTGGGTCCGAAAAACGAATCTAACAGTAAACTACCAGACAAACCCAAGAAACCACCGAATACGCAGAGCCGAGGGACAAACACAAAACAGACAAGCAAACACATCCAACCACCGAGAAAACGAGCCGCAGGGTTAATGACATCCTTGAAGCGAGGTGGAGTGTTTATAAACACTGTTCAGACGCCGGTAGGGAAACCCTACCTGTATGCCTGCCGAAGGTAGAAACCGCCGTCGCCAACCTTCACGACCCCGCAGCTGGCACAGGAGGATGCGAACATTGCCGTGATCAGGATCGCCAACACAGAGACTGGTGCACCAAGGAGAACGCCCACCGAATGAAACCACCAGCCAAACAACTCTACAAACCATCCCATCTGAACTGGAGTAGGAGGAATGCCGACCAAAACGGGGACAAGGGCGCGCGTCGAAGGGTTCACACTAGCTTCACTGACAGCAACGAGGTCGATAACCATGGACGCAGGCCTGCGCGGGCAATGGAGCCCCGGCGGACCACTACCGGGGTGCCGAAATGGCCACACACCGGTCCCGAACAACATTGCACAAGGTGGTAGAGCAGCCCGGGCGAAACGTGAAAATGCCAACCCTAAACCTCACGTAAAACCTAAAAAGTTCCCTACACATGTGCTGGACACGCGGCGGATCCGAATGGGCACCTGTCGTACAACGGACGTGGACTGCCGGGTGTCCGTTGGCGTGCTCGCGTGGACCCCGCACCACAATTGGCACCTCTCCCCTAAATACAAAAAAATGGATTTTTTTTTAAGTATCATGTGGCAACTTCCACATATCATTATTGAATTTTTTTTAAAATAAAATTGTTGTCATTTTTCATATAATGTTTTTTTGTTTTGTTTTGATGTGACTAATTCTATATATTTTAATTTTAATGTTTTTATGAATACAATTAATTATTAATTTGATAAGTTCTATTCATTTTTATATTCTAATGATTTATCTTTTACTTTATCAATTTCATTCTTAACATAAAATTTAATTTTTTTTTAACAATTATCTTACAACATAAGTGTCAATTAGTTGTATCATTTTTTTGTTTACAAACCACATCATCATGTTTTTCCATAATCTCTTCCCTACATTCACATCATATATAAATATTTAAATATCAATATTCTCTCTCAATTCCACTATCTACTTCACAAACATAAACCGCATGAACCATATTGAAAAAAAAACTCTTTTTAATGAATACATTCATTAAAAAGAATACATTCATTTCTCTATTCATTTTCTTCAAACATAAACAAAAAAACTTAACTATTATGTAATTATATTTCTTATTAATATTATACTTAACTATTATGTAACTATATTTCTTATTAATATTGTATTTTATTGATTTCATCATGTCTTATGTCTTGCTTTTCTTGGGTCATTGATCACCATTCATATGTCTGTGGATGACTTTTTCCAAACCAATAAACTTTGAAATCATTTGTGAAAACTATCTAAGATCATGATAATCAAATCTTCCATTCAATTTATTGAAATCTTTTACCTTTATACATCATGATTTGATTTGATTTTAAATAGTAAATAAACGTTAAAGTTAATATGTATTTGTATGACCTCTTTCAAATCAATAATACTCAACATTTATGTCCATTACTTGTAGTTTGGGTGGTAGGGAAGAATGAGTGTTGTCCTCCCTACCCAGGTTCAATTCTTGTAAGTGATATGATGTTTTTGTTGAGCCCATATTGTAATGATTGTATTTATGGGCATACCTTGATTCTCTGCCTAGAATAGCAGGTGTTGGCATTTCTTGTTGGTTGTGGAACCTGATCTTCCAGTCTCATAGATGATGTTGATTCAACCATGTTTGGTTATGATCCCAGCACGCGCAACAAGGGGTCCGGGGGAGTGGTGCACTCCCCCAGATGGGGGGCGCGGGGGCCAGCACCCTCGAAAGAAATTTTTGTTATGGGTTGGTTTTTCGCCAACAGATTACGGGCCCATGGTTTTGGGTAACCCGTGGTATTTTCCCATGGTATTTACCCTATAAAAGAAAGACATTGTAATACGACTGTGTATTGTATTGTAGCATTGTAAAGATCTATGCGATCGTGAGAGAGACTGAGAGAGAGTGAAGAGGAAGTTGTAGCGGATGTGCTGCGGGTTGTATCCCATCATTTGCTGGATGGTATAATAATAAGGACTGATAATTTCTGTGCGGAGGTAGCCCATCTTGGGTGAACCACGTTATATTGGTGTCTCTCTTGTAATGTGTTTGTGTAATCATATTTGCATCTTGTTTATTGTTATTGCTCTACGATCCTGTTTTTCTAACATTTCTCCCGATGGACTAGCCCTCTAACAAACTGTGAACCACCCTTCTTTAAAAAATAAAACTCAACATTTTCCCATCCAATGTTGTGTTCGTGACATGATGTTCTATGTGTGCAACTAAGCAGACATATAATGTCACACCCTCCTTTTTCTTTACGAGTTACACACCCAATGTGGAAAATTAGATTACTAACACTTCATCGAGACAATACTAATGCTTTCATGCTTTCATTAGGAGAAATAGGGAAAGTCCCTTTACATAAAAAAGGCATCTAAATTTTCGATGATTTTGTTCATCTAGCGAATGTTTTATTGGAATTTGACGAGAAAATAAGGCGTCTAAATATTAGACGATTTGTTGGACGCAAGTTTTTTTTAAATATGGATTATGTGTTGTTCAAATGATGTTTCTAAATGCATAAATGGATTCAATGTCCTCAAATACCTCCAGAGCACCTAGATTATGCAAGTTTTACAGTTGTTATCTGAAATTCCAAGAATTCATGACCAAATTCTGTTAAAAACGGTGTAAGCTAAACTCTATATGATTTGCACCAAGAATCCGACAATTTTTCTAGCCAAAATCCGACCAAAATTGCTAAAATGATAGTTTTGGGTTGCTAGAATTGCATAATCAAGGTACCCTAGGGGTAATCGAGGTCGCTGAATCCATTTCTGCAACCAAAATTGCAATTCGAGCAACCCAAATCATAGTTTCAGCAATTTCCCCACTGCCAGATTCCGACAAAAATCACCGAAAAAGATGCAAATCGTCCAAAATTTAACCCATTCCATTAAAAACAAGCCAAAAAAACAAAACTACAAACGAAAACGTCGAATCTTTAGACTACGATTTACAGAAAGGCAAGGCCGAGATGTGATCACTGGCACTCAAATCACACCATGCCGACGACAGAAAATTTTCCGGCAAGGCACAGTTCCACCCCTTCTCGTTATTTTTTTGGAATTTCGATGATCTGGGTCATCTTAAAATGGGCCAAAACTCCTAGGGGCACAGTTCCATGGCATAGTTCCGCAATAAATGGGGTGGAACTATGATTCCGCTGGTTTTTAGAACCGAATCTAGGTAACAAATTGTCAGAAAAACAGGGCGATTTGAGTGCCAATTATCCCACGCCGGCGATGCTCGCACAATGTGACACGAAGAGTGTATGAAAGAATCTATCTATGTACGATACCCGAAGGAATCGTAACAATACGGTACTCACGGACCCTTGTACGTTTTATTTCTTTAACACAAAGTGCGACATAGAGATAGCGTGAAAGTAGACTTTTTTATTTCATTGGTTGAGCAAAATCAATTAAATTTAAGCTCCACATGAGTACTCTCTAATAACGAAATATTGGGCCATGGTCACGCTACAAAATAAAGTTTGAACGTGTCAATATTTACTTCTTTTATCAGATAAGGTTATCATGTGCGTCCCATGTGACTTCCAAGGAGAAGATGATTTGTGTATGTGTCCCTTTCACCTTTCACCCTTTAGCTTTTGTTTTCTTGTCACTGACATAAAGTGACAGATACAGATATAGGGGCATGACAAAAGCAATTGCAAATTATGTTGTCAGTAACTTTTCAATCTAGAAATACATGTGATAAGTTCCACATTGCACATCATGACAAAGTTCCTTACCACTTGTCTAATCATTTCTATTATTTGTAGTGGTTCCTACCTATCTTGTGATCCCCAATCACAAATATATTTTCAATACACATGTAACTTTATCAACAAAGTCACCAAGTTCAATCTACATAAACATGTGATAAGTTGTATATTGTTTCACACAGAGCACCATGACAAATGAGCAGACCACTTGTCTAATGATTTCTAGTAGTTGCAATGGTACCCTCCTTATCTTGTGAACCTAAACACAAAAATATATATTCAATACACATTTAACTTTATCAACCACAACAAAATCTCTATGTTCTTCACATTTTCTTACCTCACATCGTAATCTCAACGTCCACATGACATGGATGGACTGCTTGAACGTTAGTGACATTACAATCTCTTGTTAGATTCTTGAGTGTCCCCTATCCAATATTAGATAGGAAAAGTAATATGCCCTCGTAACATTAGGAACACACCTTGTTTTATCTTCTTGGTTATATTGACAATTAGGTAACAAATATCGACCAAGGATTCTTTGTACTATGCTTGGCTCGTATTTTAAGAAAATCCATGTTACAATCTTCTGTAAGATGCATAACGACATACGAGAAAATCCACCGTTGGTATGGTCAAAAACCTTTACATAGTTAAATACTATTGTGATGCAAGCCAAAGAGCTTTTAGTGTGGTATTATTTTAAGCAAATGGGCCAATCCATGGAGGTGATCTTGGGAAAGGATGAAAATATCCAAAGATAGGGGAGCTTCATTTGAGGGAAGAATGACATCTCAATGAGAAAAATGTCTAAACATTTATTTGGAACAATATAAGGGGAGAACATGCTCTAATTCCCCTATTGGATAAATCACTTGGTCAATTATGGAAATCAAGTTCTAAAAACGTAGGAGGCTCTTTCTTAGTAGTGATTGGACACATGGGATATGAGGCCACATAATTCATTTGTGACGGGGCAATGTCTACCGAAACACTAGAAATAGACAAAGGGTACACTTGGTCTAAAGTCGGGTAAAGAGAAGATTTCGTAAATGCATGTTTATCAATAGTGATAACGCTTTTGTTATGAAGAAAATGCATCACACGAAAGAATGAAAACATTGTCTCCAACATTCATAACATATACATAATCACACCAAGGAGCATATTGAAGTATAATGGGCATTCCATAACAATAAAATTGACTACGTAGTCTTCCCACCTAATGAAATAAGAAATTGAGGAAGTGACCCTAAGGGTTCACTAGGTCTTTTATAGATGCATTGTAGGTAGCTTGATCAGTTGGATTTATGTAGCATACGGAAGCAAGCACCTTATATATTAAAAGATTAAAAAAAATTCTCATCTTCACACTTCAATACTCATAGTTTCCCCACTGAAAATAAGAATTTGGTACTACATTATCTTGTTATTTTGGGCCACCATCTCCTTCTCCTTGAAGGAATAAAACATTATAATCAATCACAAACCAAGTTCTGATACTAAGTGAAGGATTGGAACAAAAAGGATTTTAAGTAATTGCTGTAAAATCACACCCAAAACTCAAATCCAACCAAAGGAAAATAAAAATTACAATGTTTTGCTCCTGAAGATGAACCAAACAAGTGGCTCAAAACGTTAAGTATATGTTTCTTCTCTCACGGAGAATTCATAATCCATCGGGAATACTCACGTTTCTCATAAAAAAGAGTTACAATTCTAAATTTACATCACAATTATTTGAATTCACAATAATGCCAGCAAATGATGCTCAACATGCAACTAAATATAAAAATTAATAATAAACAAACATTGCAAATAAAATTACAATGTCGCTATGGTGAGAGGAAACAAAAATTTAGAAGTTAAGAGTCTTCTCTATTTGTTGTAGAATGAGAATCTAGCTTAAATAAGCAAGTTACATCTAAGCTGAAGACCTAGTGTAGCCAATTGAAGGGAAAACATGGCATCTTCAGTTGAGTTGATGATCTGATGCAATAGTTGAGGGAAAAACGTGTCAAATTCGTTGCAACACGTGGGAGTTTCTTTTTTATTTTGAGATTTAGCCTACACACCAATGTCCAAGTACCTAGCAAATGCCTAAAAACTAGGCATCAATATTTAGATCTTTCTCTTTCATTTTCTTCATTGAACTAATCTCCAGTACAAATGTTTCCATTGAGGTTCAATGTCCTCTATTTCTTAAATCCACATGGTAGATTGACAAATAGAATAGTCCAATCCCCAAAGATGATGGAGGGATGTTGGAGGTTAGTATATTGAAGTTCCATCTTCGTAGATATTAGGCTTTAGTCAAAGTAGATGAGATGATAATGCCAGAAGAACTATATTTATTAGTTGAGCCGCGGTCAAACAATGAAGTTGAGACAAGCCATGAATTAGTATATACTAGCATAGATCCATCTTAAACCTAGATCTATCAAGCACCGAGACATACCCAATTTCTTGAGGTGTAATTTTTTTTTAATATTAAATTTTGTATAACTCCAGATAAAATAAATAAATAAATTACACTTGGAGAAATTTGATCCCTTGAGTGCTTGATAGATCCAGGTTTAAGATGGATCTATACTGGTTTTAATATTTTATTTTGAGTAAACACATGGATTTTTTTTAATTACTTTTCATTTGGTTTGAATTTTTTTATTTTATGAGCCGACATGAATTTTTTAAATTATTTTTTTATTTTTGGTAATGTCACATTACATTATGTTTCCTAAAAACATCTTCATCATAGTGTGCTGTAGAGAACCTCACTCCTCTATGTGCAACAAAAAGCTTTGGGTAGAAGTTAAAAATAAAAGCAAACATGTTGAAGATAAGAGGAATTTGGAGTTATGAAAGATAGGTAAAGGGAATCTCGTTGATCTTGAACAAACCCTAAACAAGTTGACCGAACAAAAGGATAATCTTGGTTTAGGGTCAAGTTGATTTCAAAGAGATGCATTAGATAATTTGTCTTGGCCCAGTAATGTGGAGAGAGGTATACAAAGCTTTCAAGTCACTTAAATTAGAGTAGTATACAACAAAGTTTGATTGATGCTTGGTGGACGTGCATATGTTGCAACCAACACTATGAGTGATTATGATTATTACTGATATGGTGATGCTCTATTGTCTTTGCTTCTTCTTCTTGTTTGTTCATTAACAATTTCCAAAACTCGGTATTATAGATACTAGAGATTAACGTGACGTCAGACGTTGTCTTCTGTAGTTGTAGTGGTCCGTTGGTGGAGATATATGGATTTCATTCCATCCACCCGGGTTCAATTCCGTTGAGACATCTTCTGGCTTGGATGACCGGTTGATGGTTTGCTCGACCTACCATCCACAATATGTGGGGAAGTTTGTTGGGATTTCCCATGAGTGTTTAGCCTTCCTTGATTCCTTTAGAATAGCAGGAAGGTGGATTTTTCACTTGAAAAAAAAAAAAAAATCATATGGAGAAGAAGGTGACAACCAAGACTTCGGGGAGCAGTCCGAATCCAAAAAATGGATCAGTGAATAGATATGGCGGCCACATGAGCAGATCTATAGCAGCAGGTGGTGTTCATGAAGCACCTTTGGATTTCAATATGAAACAACAAGAAGATCATCATCATGAGGAAGGCTTCCATAGATCTAGGAGTTTCTGTGGACGTCCTTCTCAAGCTGGAAAGACTTGGGAGGTTGCTTCAACTTCAACTTCATCATCGAAATTGAAAAAGAATACAATGGTGGCGATGAGAAGGCTAAAGAAACATCCAAAGCTTCTAAATCGGGATTATCACAACATGAAGGTGAAGATGAATCGTCCAGTAGATCAGGCATTAAGTGTCAATAAGTTGCTGGTGAACGTGACAATTGCTTAGAGCATTGGTCCCCTGCATCTATTACTCTCCAAAGATGCCAGAGTTGAGGATGTGATTAAGGGCGTAAGCCACTTCTCAACAATGATCATGCTTCATTTGGTCTCCATTACTCGCAATTCAACATAAGCATTTTTTCATTGCAAAACTGCATTGAATTTTGATACAATGCATAAAACCCTTCCCCGAAGCTTGAAACTAATATCCCAAGTTCAGATAAATAACGGATGCTCATAAAATATGGTTGTCGTGTTTAATATCCACAACTAAGTTTATCAACTTTTTGGAATTTTATTTTATGCTTCATACTATCTATCTCTTTGCTGTGTCACAGACATTGCCACCTAATGATTCTGGTTGATAAATTATTTTTTTAAATAAAATAATGAAAATATATTAGTGTAAAGGATCTCAATATTTTTATTTATATATATTTGTGATTTTAAATGTTAAAATATCATTATAAAATAGGACTGATATGATTTTTAAAAAATACTTATATTTTATATTTTTCTTAAATAAATTTATTAATATTTATTTAAGAAAAATACTAAAGTACACGCAGATCTTTTTAGGCCGGCACTATTAATAATGAGCTTGTTTTTAATACTGTATTCTTATATAATAATAATCATTGTCCTCATGTTCTTATATAATAATAATCATTGTCCTCATGTGTTACTTTCGGGGAAGCCCAGGTCAGGTCATCAGGAATATGTATGTGTTTGACTTTTTCCTCACCAATAAAACTTTGGAATAATTTGTACAAACTATCTAAAATCATGATAAACAAGTATTCGAAACAAATTACTTTAAGATTTTATATTTTAAATAGTAAATAAAACTCAAAGTTATCATGTATTTTCACCGACATAAAGTGACATATACAAATACAGGGGGCATGGCAAAAAGCAATTGCAAATTATGTTGTGTCAGTGACTTTTTCATCTACAAACCCATGTGATAAGTTCCATACCGCACATCATGACAAATGAGCAGACCACTTGTCTATTCATTTATAGTATTTGTAGTGATCCCTACCTATCTTCTGAACTCCAAGGACAAATTATATTCAATAAACATTTAACTTTATCAACAAAGTCACCAAGTTCAATCTACAAACACATGTGATAAGTTGTATATTGTTTCACACCCCACATTTTGACAAATGATCATGTGATAAGTCGTGGCTTGGTAAATGTGATTTTATAAAATAATGAAATTATGATATTTTTTCCAAAGGAAAAAAATAACAAATGAACATATAACATTTGTTTAATAATTTCCAGTGGTACTTACCTATCTTGTGAAACCCAACCACAAAGATATATTCAATACACATTTAATTTTAGGTGTAGTTTAAATATTTTACATTTTTAATCTTTTTTGAATATATTTTCATCTTATTTTGTTCGGAGTTCGGTTGGGAATCTTTAAAAATTCTTAGAATCACATATATTAGCTATGGAAATTGCATAATTTGGGTGCCATGGAGGTATTCGTGGGTGCTGAATCTATTTATGGATTCAAAACACAATTTAAACACTTCCAAATTTGGATTTTACTAAAAAGAAATTTACCAGATTCCGATCAAAACTCACCATAAAGTCCAAAACGTAGAATAAATAGACTACTTTGATTTTATCGTTAAGTTCTCCACATTTTCTGACTTCACATTGTAATCTCAACTTACACATGATATGGATGGACTTGTTGAACATTAGTGACATTACATTCTCTTGTTAGATTCTTGAGTATCCTCGGTTAGGAAAAGTAATATGCCCTCAACATTAGGAACATACCTTGTTTATCTTTTCAATTTGATTACACCGAGAGTAGCGAGGTGATCTACAACCCAGTATGGGGGAGATGTTGTAACGTTATGTAACATGTCATTCCTATAAAAAAATGTAAATGATGTCAGCTTAAACAAAAAGATTAAATTATATTGATTTCATCTTAAACTTAGATATATCAAGCATCAGATCAAATATCTCAAGGTGTAAATTTTTTCTTGATGTGTAAAAACTTTAAGATAAAAAAATTTACACCTCAAGAAATTGGATCCCTCTTGGTGCTTGATAGATCTAGTTTTAAGATGGATCTATGCTCGTTATATTGACAATTATGTGACAAATATTGACCAGTATAATTTGTACTATGCTTGGCTCATATTCCTTGTGAACATTGTAGATGTCAGGATTATTCCTTATAACACGAGTCTAAAGAGCATTTTGTATTTAGATATTATGAGGTTAGGGGAGGCTATATTGTCTCTTCATGTATTGACATAGTCCCCTCTAAAAATTCATTGCTTATGAGGACCAAGGTGCTTATCCCTTTTCGTTCGCAAGTTGTTCAATCTATATCACCAATTTTCTAGAGATAAATTGTTGAGAGTGGTACACACTAGATTGGCTATTTCCTTCTTCCAACCTTCTCTTGCATTGAGGGGGAAGAAACTTCCTGATCAACATCTTCGCTCAAGGGGTAGGTAAGTGAGGTATCACAAATCAAGGGATACCATTGATCTTATGCATGTTTGATCTGTAAACATGGGACTTATATCCCTCATGTCTCACAAACATGTATCTTCTATGAAAATGAAAATTTGTTTCTTTGTCAAGCTAAATACAAGCTCCACCACTTGCTCTTCCTTCTAAGGCACGAAATCATGGCTCTATTTTAGATTGGTTCACTACTTGGTTTCCTTGCACATTGGAAAACAATCTACCCTTCATCCTTTTTCAAATGTGCCTCCACACCACTCCATAAAAGCATTCCTCTACTCATTGAATCTCTCTCTCTCTCTCTCTCTCTCTCTCTCTCTCTCTCTCTCTCTCTCTATATATATATATATATATATGCATGTTTTGACAAATCATAATTTTTCCATGATGCATGTGTTTCTTGTCCATGTGTGCTTTACCAACACACATCCAATAGTGATTTTTGTGTTCGATACAAGAATTCAACAATCTATATGGCTGGAGGTAATGCCAAAACCACTTATCCAATAGAATATTCAAATGTACTATGTTTTACAACTTTATGCTTAGTGGAACCAACTCAAGCATAACAATAACATTCTAATTTAAATGCAAATTTGAATATGAACTCTATAACATTCTAATTCAAATGCAAATTGCAATATGAACTCTACTTATCAGATGTCTAAACTAACATTTATGTTTTTGTTTAGAAATGACACACTCTATTATAGATTTGGATTCATAGATCCAATTGCCTCCTTGTAAGGCCAAGGTAAGTCACACCAATTGATAAAATTGATTACCAATGAGCTATCATGAATGCAATTCAAAGAAATAGAACAATATGTTCCCAAATTGTTTTGTATAAGGTCTCAGCTAGCATAAGCAAAGCTTCACCTTGTGGTTTCATCCAAAACTTTGTTTTATGATACTACAACAATTAGCAAATGTATAAGTTATAAATGGGGGACATCCCAACACTTTCAATAGGAGGAACATGACCACTAATTATCAAACCAATTGTAATTAAAGTTTATTGCTCCAATAGTAAAGACAATAAATGCTTTCAACATTGTCACCAACATTAATACGAATATTCAAACATTCAATTGAGGACCAACAATCAATCTCAAAGCAATTACCGATAATATCATTTCATTTGTGTACAAGTTGAGAATGAGTCAACATTTATTGTTGGATACACAATCAATTGTGAGATGCAACAAATGACAAATCTGCCTTTATGGGATGTGAATCACTTGAGGTATAATCACAGCCTTACATGCATGAATATGATCTCTTCCAAGCATATAATGGAAGTCGA
This sequence comes from Larix kaempferi, assembly GCA_027924585.1. Classification (NCBI taxonomy): domain Eukaryota; kingdom Viridiplantae; phylum Streptophyta; class Pinopsida; order Pinales; family Pinaceae; genus Larix; species Larix kaempferi. Next base: position 1,812,317 of record BSBM01001023.1, read on the forward strand.
AGGAAGCAATGGATTAATTGACAACAATACTAAGCTAGAATTTCATTCTAGAAATATAAACTATGTCCAATAACTCTCCATTCCCCACCATCAATTTCATCTAGCTCATATATGACCGGATTGAGATAATTGATTGTTGTGGCCTTCACAATGATTTGAGAAAATGGTTATGGGAAACATTTGGTTGGTTAATTAAACAAATAAAACATTACATTAAAGGAAGTTATAATTTTTGGTTCACAAAATAGAGCTCACACCATTCCAACAATCGTTCTTACTACGAACTAGCAAGTAGGTGATAGTAGATTTGATGGAAGAATGACATCTCAATGAGAAAAATGTCTAAACATTTATTTGGAACAATATAAGGGGAGAACATGCTCTAATTCCCCTATTGGATAAACCACTTGGTCAATTATGGAAATCAAGTTCCAAAAACATAAGAGGCTCTTTCTTAGTAGTGATTGGACACTTGGGATATGAGGCCACATAATTCATTTGTGATGGGGCAATGTCTACCGAAACACTAGAAATAGACAAAGGGTACACTTGGTCTAAAGTCAGGTAAAGAGAAGAATTCGTAAATGCAAGTTTATCAATAGTGATAACGCTTTTGTTATGAAGAAAATGCATCACACGAAAGAATGAAAACATTGTCTCCAACATTCATAACATATACATAATCACACCAAGGAGCATATTGAAGTATAATGGGCATTCCATAACAATAGAATTGACTACGTAGTCTTCCCACCTAATGAAATAAGAAATTGAGGAAGTGACCCTAAGGGTTCACTAGGTCTTTTATAGATGCATTGTAGGTAGCTTGATCAGTTGGATTTATGTAGCATATGGAAGCAAGAACCTTATATATTAAAAGATAAAAAAAAAAATTCTCATCTTCACACTTCAATACTCATAGTTTCCCCACTGAAAATAAGAATTTGGTACTACATTATCTTGTTATTTTGGGCCACCATCTCCTTCTCCTTGAAGGAATAAAACATTATAATCAATCACAAACCAAGTTCTGATACTAAGTGAAGGATTGGAACAAAAAGGATTTTAAGTAATTGCTGTAAAATCACACCCAAAACTCAAATCCAACCAAAGGAAAATAAAAATTACAATGTTTTGCTCCTGAAGATGAACCAAACAAGTGGCTCAAAATGTTAAGTATATGTTTCTTCTCTCACGGAGAATTCATAATCCGTTGGTAATACTCACGTTTCTCATAAAAAAGAGTACAATTCTAAATTTACATCACAATTATTTGAATTCACAATAATGCCAGCAAATGATGCTCAACATGCAACTAAATATAAAAATTAATAATAAACAAAAATTGCAAATAAAATTACAATGTCACTATGGTGAGAGGAAACAAAAATTTAGAAGTTAAGAGTCTTCTCTATTTGTTGAATGAGAATCTAGCTTAAATAAGCAAGTTACATCTAAGCTGAAGACCTAGTGTAGCCAATTGAAGGGAAAACATGGCATCTTCAGCTGAGTTGATGATCTGATGCAATAGTTGAGGGAAAAACGTGTCAAATTCGTTGCAACACGTGGGAGTTTCTTTTTTATTTTGAGATTTAGCCTACACACCAATGTCCAAGTACCTAGCAAATTCCTAAAAACTAGGCATCAATATTTAGATCTTTCTCTTTCATTTTCTTCATTGAACTAATCTCCAGTACAAATGTTTCCATCGAGGTTCAATGTCCTCTATTTCTTAAAGCCACATGGTAGATTGACAAATAGAACAATCCAATCCCCAAAGATGATGGAGGGATGTTGGAGGTTAGTATATTGAAGTTCTGTCTTCGTAGATATTAGGCTTTAGTCAAAGTAGATGAGATGATGATGCTAGAAGAACTATATTTATTAGTTGAGCCGCGGTCAAACAATGAAGTTGAGACAAGTCATGAATTAGTATATACTAGCATAGATCCATCTTAAACCTAGATCTATCAAGCACCGAGACGTACCCAATTTCTTGAGGTGTAATTTTTTTTTAATCTTAAATTTTGTATAACTCCAAATAATAATAATAATAATAATAATAATAATAATAAATAAATAAGTAATAAATAAATAAATAAATAAAAAATAAAAAATAAAAAATAAAAAATAAAATTACACTTGGAGAAATTTGATCCCTTGAGTGCTTGATAGATTCAGGTTTAAGATGGATCTATATTGGTTTTAATATTTTATTTTGAGTAAACACATGGATTTTTTTAATTACTTTTCATTTGGTTTGAATTTTTTTATTTTATGAGCCAACATGAATTTTTTAAATGATTTTTTATTTTTGGTAATGTCACATTACATTATGTTTCCTAAAAACATCTTCATCATAGTGGGCTGTAGAGAACCTCACTCCTCTATGTGCAACAAAAAGCTTTGGGTAGAAGTTAAAAATAAAAGCATACATGTTGAAGATAAGAGGAATTTGGAGTTATGAAAGATAGGTAAAGGGAATCTCATTGATCTTGAACAAACCCTAAACAAGTTGACCGAACAAAAGGATAATCTTGGTTTAGGGTCAAGTTGATTTCAAAGAGATGCATTAGATAATTTGTCTTGGCCCAGTAATGTGGAGAGAGGTATACAAAGCTTTCAAGTCACTTAAATTAGAGTAGTATACAACAAAGTTTGATTGATGCTTGGTGGACGTGCATATGTTGCAACCAACACTATGAGTGATTATGATTATTACTGATATGGTGATGCTTTATTGTCTTTGCTTCTTCTTCTTGTTTGTTCATTGACAATTTCCAAAACTCGGTATTTTAGATACTGGAGATTAAGGTGACGTCAAATGTTGTCTTATGTAGTTGTAGTGGTCCGTTGGTGGAGATATATGGATTTCATTCCATCCACCCTGGTTCAATTCCGTTGAGACATCTTCTGGCTTGGATGACCGGTTGATGGTTTGCTCGACCTACCATCCACGATATGTGGGGAAGTTTGTTGGGATTTCCCATGAGTGTTTAGCCTTCCTTGATTCCTTCAGAATAGCAGGAAGGTGGATTTTTCACTTGAAAAAAAAATTAAATATCATGTGGAGAAGAAGGTGACGACCAAGACTTCAGGGAGCAGTCCGAATCCAAAAAATGGATCAATGAATAGATATGGCGGCCACATGAGCAGATCTATAGCAGCAGGTGGTGTTCATGAAGCACCTTGGGATTTCAATATGAAACAACAAGAAGATCATCATCATGAGGAAGGCTTCCATAGATCTAGGAGTTTCTGTGGACGTCCTTCCCAAGCTGGAAAGACTTGAGAGGCTGCTTCAACTTCAACTTCATCATCGAAATTGAAAAAGAATACAATGGTGGTGATGAGAAGGCTAAAGAAACATCCAAAGCTTCTAAATCGGGATGATCACAACATGAAGGTGAAGATGAATCGTCCAGTAGATCAGGCATTGAGTGTCAATAAGTTGCTGGTGAACGTGACAATTGCTTAGAGCATTGGTCCCCTGCATCTATTACTCTCCAAAGATGCCAGAGTTGAGGATGTGATTAAGGGCGTAAGCCACTTCTCAACAATGATCATGCTTCATTTGGTGTCCATTACTCGCAATTCAACATAAGCATTTTTTCATTGCAAAACTGCATTGAATTTTGATACAATGCATAAAACCCTTCCCCGAAGCTTGAAACTAATATCCCAAGTTCAGATAAATAACGGATGCTCATAAAATATGGTTGTCGTGTTTAATATCCACAACTAAGTTTATCAACTTTTTAAAATTTTATTTTATGCTTCGTACTATCTATCTCTTTGTTGTGTCACAGACATTGCCACCTAATGGCTTTGGTTGATAAATTATTTTTTTAAATAAAATAATGAAAATATATTAGTGTAAAGGATCTCAATATTTTTATTTATATATATTTGTGATTTTAAATGTTAAAATATCATTATAAAATATGACTGATATGATTTTTAAAAAATACTTATATTTTATATTTTTCTTAAATAAATTTATTAATATTTATTTAAGAAAAATACTAAAGTACACGCATATCTTTTTAGGCCGGCACTATTAATAATGAGCTTGTTTTTAATACTGAATTCTTATATAATAATAATCATTGTCCTCATGTTCTTATATAATAATAATCATTGTCCTCATGTGTTACTTTCGGGGAAGCCCAGGTCAGGTCATCAGGAATATGTATGTGTTTGACTTTTTCCTAACCAATAAAACTTTGGAATAATTTGTACAAACTATCTAAAATCATGATAAACAAGTATTCGAAACAAAATTATTTTAAGATTTTATATTTTAAATAGTAAATAAAAGTCAAAGTTATTATGTATTTTCACCGACATAAAGTGACATAAATACAGGGGGCATGGCAAAAAGCAATTGCAAATTATGTTGTGTCAGTGACTTTTCCATCTACAAACCCATGTGATAAGTTCCATACCGCACATCATGACAAATGAGCAGACCACTTGTCTATTCATTTATAGTATTTGTAGTGATCCCTACCTATCTTCTGAACTCCAAGGACAAATTATATTCAATAAACATTTAACTTTATCAACAAAGTCACCAAGTTCAATCTACAAACACATGTGATAAGTTGTATATTGTTTCACAGCCCACAGTCTATATTGTTTCACAGCCCACACTCTGACAAATGATCATGTGATAAGTCGTGGCTTGGTAAATGTGATTTTATAAAATAATGAAATTATGATATTTTTTCCAAAGGAAAAAAATGACCAATGAACATATACCATTTGTTTAATAATTTCGAGTGGTACTTATCTATCTTGTGAAACCCAACCACATATATATTCAATATACATTTAATTTTAGGTGTAGTTTAAATATTTTACATTTTCAATCTTTTCTGAATATATTTTCATCTTATTTTGTTCGGAGTCTGGTTGGGAATTTTTAAAAATTCTTAGAATCACATATATTAGCTATGGAAATTGCATAATTTGGGTGCCATGGAGGTATTCGTGGGTGCTGAATCTATTTATGGATTCAAAACACAATTTAAACACTTCCAAATTTGGATTTTACTAAAAAGAAATTTACCAGATTCCGATCAAAACTCACAATAAAGTCCAAAACGTAGAATAAATAGACTACTTTAATTTTATCATTAAGTTCTCCACATTTTCTGACTTCACATTGTAATCTCAACTTACACATGATATGGATGGACTTGTTGAACGTTAGTGACATTACATTCTCTTGTTAGATTCTTGAGTATCCTCGGTTAGGAAAAGTAATATGCCCTCAACATTAGGAACATACCTTGTTTATCTTTTCAATTTGATTGCACCGAGAGTAGCGAGGTGATCTACAACCCAGTATGGGGGAGATGTTGTAACGTGTAACACTGTGTAACGTTATGTAACATGTCATTCCTATAAAAAATGTAAATGATGCCAGCTTAAACAAAAAGATTAAATTATATTGATTTCATCTTAAACTTAGATATATCAAGCATCAGATCAAATATCTCAAGGTGTAAATTTTTTCTTGATGTGTAAAAACTTTAAGATAAAAAAATTTACACCTCAAGAAATTGGATCCCTCTTGGTGCTTGATAGATCTAGTTTTAAGATGGATCTATGCTCGTTATATTGACAATTATGTGACAAATATTGACCAATATAATTTGTACTATGCTTGGCTCATATTCCTTGTGAACATTGTAGATGTCAGGATTATTCCTTATAACACGAGTCTAAAGAGCATTTTGTATTTAGATATTATGAGGTTAAGGGGAGGCTATATTGTCTCTTCATGTATTGACATAGTCCCCTCTAAAAATTCATTGCTTATGAGGACCAAGGTGCTTATCCCTTTTCGTTCACAAGTTGTTCAACCTATATCACCAATTTTATAGAGATAAATTGTTGAGAGTGGTACACACTAGATTGGCTATTTCCTTCTTCCAACCTTCTCATGCATTGAGGGGGAAGAAACCTCCTGATCAACATCTTCGCTCAAGGGGTAGGTAAGTGAGGTATCACAAATCGAGGGATACCATTGACCTTATGCATGTTTGATATGTAAACGTGGGACTTATATCCCTCATGTCTCACAAACATGTATCTTCTATAAAAATGAAAATTTGTTTCTTTGTCAAGCTGAATACAAGCTCCACCACTTGCTCTTCCTTCTAAGGCACGAAATCATCACTCTATTTTAGATTGGTTCACTACTTGGTTTCCTTGCACATTGGAAAACAATCTACCCTTCATCCTTTTTCAAATGTGCCTCCACATCACTCCATACAAACATTCCTCTCTCTCTCTCTCTCTCTCTCTATATATATATATATATATGCATGTTTTGACAAATCATAATTAGTGATTTTTGTGTTCGATACAAGAATTCAACAATCTATATTGCTGGAGATAATGCCAAAACCACTTTCCAATAGAATATTCAAATGCACTATGTTTTACAACTTTATGCTTAGTGGAACCAACTCAAGCATAACAATAACATTCTAATTTAAATGCAAATTTCAATATGAACTCTATAACATTCTAATTCAAATGCAAATTACAATATGAACTCTACTTATCAGATGTGTAAAACTAACATTTATGTTTTTGTTTAGAAATGACACTCTATTATAGATTTGGATTCATAGATCCAATTGCCTCCTTGTAAGGCCAAGGTAAATCACACCAATTTATAAAATTGATTACCAATGAGCTATCATGAATGCAATTCAAAGAAATAGAACAATATGTTCCCAAATTGTTTTGTATAAGGTCTCAGCTAGCATAAGCAAAGCTTCACCTTGTGGTTTCATCCAAAACTCTGTTTTATGATACTACAACAATTAGCAAATGTATAAGTTATAAATGGGGGACATCCCAACACTTTCAATAGGAGGAACATGACCACTAATTATCAAACCAATTGAAATTAAAGTTTATTGCTCCAATAGTAAAGACAATAAATGCTTTCAACATTGTCACCAACATTAATACGAATATTCAAACATTCAATTGAGGACCAACAATCAATCTCAAAGCAATTACAAATAATATCATTTCATTTGTGTACAAGTTGAGAATGAGTCAACATTTATTGGCGGATACACAATCAATTGTGAGATGCAACAAATGACAAATCTGCCTTTATGGGAATGTGAATCACTTGACGTATAATCACAGCCTTACATGCATGAATATGATCTCTTCCAAGCATATAATGGAAGTCGAAGGAAGCAATGGATTAATTGACAACAATACTAAGCTAGAATTTCGTTCTAGAAATATAAACAATGTCCAATAACTCTCCATTCCCCACCATCAATTTCATCTAGCTCATATATGACCGGATTGAGATAATTGATTGTTGTGGCCTTCACAATGATTTGAGAAAATGGTTATGGGAAACATTTGGTTGGTTAATTAAACAAATAAAACATTACATTAAAGGAAGTTATAATTTTTGGTTCACAAAATAGAGCTCACGCCATTCCAACCATCGTTCTTACTACGAACTAGCAAGTAAGTGATAGTAGATTTGATGCCATCCAACAATCAATTGGTGGTTGAATCAATCTATGACAAACACTGATTAAGGATAGACTATAATGTTATGGCATTTGGTTACATTGGAAGCTCATTCTATGATGGTTTAATCTAATGACTTGTGACATTCAACAACAATTAATTAAAGCTAGCCATTCAATTTAATGAATGACAATATGGCACAAGTAATTAATTTAGTGAAATTCTTCACAATATCTCAAAATTGAATCAAGCAAGAAAAAATAGAGCACATAATAGTGGATTCATACAACAATTTAAATATAATGGACAACACATATTTTACTTTAGAAACCTGAACAAGAAAACTAACATTAAATGATGATGATTCTTTATCTTTATTTTTGCCAATTGTAAGGTTACTATGTAGACTTTGGCTCTCTAAGTTATTCAACAATTTAGATAACTAGGATTATCTTTAGCCTCCTATTTTACTCTACCCAAAAGAACATTTGTGAGTTGATTGGAAAGAAGATATGTTGGAGTAAAAGGAAGACCATGCGTACTTATCTCTTCATTTCATGTTCCCCAAATTTCTTGTTTCCTTTGTGTCTCATTAATTCTTTGTTTTCTTTCATTTAATTTTGTTATGCTCTCATTGTCCCTCTTTTTCAACCCTCAATATAATTGATTGATATTGCTTATGTGTATTGAGTTTTATCACATTAATCTTTATTGCAGATCCATTTTAAATCACCATCACACGCTTTTTTACTCTTGAATACTAAAAGAGTTCATCAAATCTAATAAGATTGTCACTTTTTTTAGTCTTGAATACTAAAAGAGTTCATCCAATATAATAAGGTCGTTCGCCATATAACAAGATTGTTTGCTTTTTATGAGACTTTCTTATATATATATTGAAATTTGATATTTTTTTTTTTAAGTCACATCTTTCTCTTTATTGTGATGTTTTTTCAGAATTTAGACTTACATTTATGTTATATGACCTTACATCATACCTTCTTCTGCGATCCTCCTTGAGATCGACATTCTCATTTGTGATTATGTGTGTTTTTTGTTGTTATTCGTATCGATCCTTTTGCTATATTAATTGAATGTGAAGAAGTCCTTTTTTTATTCGAAGTAATCATCTGTGATCTACTTTTGATCTTTTAATTATGAATCTCTTTATTGGGTTTATAATGAACAGTTCTAGTAATAGTGGTCTGGTCTTGTGATCAACATCTTTTTGGTTTTATGATGAATGTAAAGTTTTATGAGATTTATGGGAGGTTTTATATGCGAACAAAGACCTTACATTTATTGTAAATATTTATGAGATTTTAAGTTATATTGATTAGTACAATCTGTAAATAGAGGAGTATTGTGATCAACTATTTTGAAAATTTGAAAAATATATTTTTATTCTATAAATAAAGTTATGAATGACTTTTTTCAAGGGAAAAAAGAAAGTCTAATATATAATGTAAACAAAATAATGGAAAACATTCAAATACAAATCTTTTACCCACTGAAATATGTGGACGCTTATTCAACAAGAAATATTTTGTTCCATGCATTTAATGCAAATGACTAGGTTTTGACTTGGAGGAGTTCTGACTTGGAGAAATATTTGCAAGCGTGGTTTTCATGGGCCGGGCCTATGCGTATTATGCTGGAAAGCGACGGAGGATGTGGATCATTTATTCGGGCATTGTATTTTCTTTGCTGAGCTTTGGGCTGGTCTGCAAGAGTTATTGGGGTTCCAATTTCCCTGGATGGGCCTCCCTCCTGTGCAGCACTTTAGGCAGTGGATGGGGGCGCATGTATATGATCCAAGGCTCATATGTGTTACCTGGTGGGAGCTTTGGAAAGCTCGTAATGGGATTATCTTCAGGGATGAACTCACTCCATGTTCCATACTTACAGCTCGTATTGCTGGTTATTATAAATTCTATCAGCCTCCATTAAAAAGAACAACAAGAAGGATTAACCAACACGTGGAAGGAGGGTTCAACCTTCCCATAGGCTATTTCGATGGGGCGGACCATCAAGGTTATTGTGGAGCTGGATGTGTTTTAAAACTCAGTCCAGGTATTATCTATCATCTTCGGTTGAGAGCAGGCAGGGGTACCAACACCCGGTCAGAACGTCTAGTTCTATGGGGACTGCTTTACTTTGCCCATTCCTTGGGACTATCCAGGCTGACTATTTTTGGATACTCTCAGGTTATTATCTACTGGGCCAAGGGAGAGCACGGCTTGACTTCATTACCACTCAATGGGTGGATGAATCGTGTGCTTTCTCTCATGGATGGTTTTATTGATATCACGTTTCATCATATTTATTGTGATCATAATGTGGAGGCTGATAAGCTTTCTAAGATGGCCTTGGGAGGGATGGATGGCTCTATCCATGTTCTGAAATTTTGTGACGGTACTCCTACTGAGTCGTATCGTCTTGCATTTGATTAGTGATTTGTAACAGGAAGACATTGGTCTTTGGACAGGCGACGGAACGCAGGAAGTTAGTTTATTGTCTATTTTATGATGCTTGACTGTTAGATATAACAATGTTGGGTATTTCAGGTTTGATTGCAATGGCTATTTTCCTGTATAGTATCTCCGGATACAACTTTTTACTAATAAAAGTTGTTCTTTTTCGTATGAAAAAAAAAAGTTTTCAATGGACTCGAGCATCTTAGTGTTATATAAATATTTCAATCTAGTAGGTTATTTTTGGTTCATTATTACATAATATATAAGAGAACATGAAATCATAAGTGAAAATAATCATACTAACAATTTATATATTTAAAAAAAGTTAATAAAAATATTATTTATATATTTTTAAAAATTATTTTGTTGATGATGATGATGATGATTATCTATTGAGACTAATTTTGGGCTATGAGACCTTAAGAAGAAAGAATGGAATCATTTGGCTTGCTTTAAAATTTTATTCATATGCTCAAAAAGATTGAAGAGAAGCTTTCCTAGCTCACTTTAGTTTTGACAAGTTATGAGGTTAGAAAGGTTTGTATTGTACCAAATAGTAGGAAACTGAGATCCAATGTGGGTGTATGTAGGCCACTGTAAGAGAAAGTGATTTTTATGAGATCCAATGTGGGTGTATGTAGGCCACTGTAAGAGAAAGTGATTTTTATCCTCAACGCTCATAGATTCACAAAGATGACAAATATTCAATTTTTTAAAAACAATTAAATAAATATTTTTAATTAAAAATAATAATATATAATACATAAATTTTTATTTACATAAAAAGGGTGGGATGATTTTTTATACATTTGATTTAGGTCACGAATTTTTTTAAAAATTGCAAAGTTGTTTATAGACCTTAATGCTCCTCAACTCTAAATGAAAAATAGAAAATCTTATCCTCATGATGGTTTTATTGGATAAGCAATACAAAATTTATTTATATATATAAGGTGTTATGAGGAATTGAAATAGTTATAACCTTCGGCTTCTACTATCATATAAAGTTTAACAATATTTTGATTTGGGCTTTGTTTTGGCCTTGGATGTCTTTTTAGCTAACCAAATGTTTCCACCATCTACAAAGAAATATATAGATCGGAAAGACAGGTCCAATTTTTGGGAATGAAAGCATATATAAATAAATTATATTCATACATGTAAGAGGGACCACTCACTATAAAATTTCTTTCCCTAATAGTTTTATTTTCATAGTTTGATCAAAATCAGATTTTATTAAGGGATTATATCTTTGGTTATTCAATAAATGTTATCATTGTGAAAGGAGGTCCAAGAAACCTCAAAGAAAGAGTATGTTTACCTATGGGAAGGATTAAGTTGGATTGGTTGCTAGAGTAGGAGTATGTTGCGGTTTGGTCGCGTTATGTCTTGTATTGGTCTCTATTGTGTTGGTTTGGATTTAGAGGCCCTGTCAGTAATTTGAGATGGAATCTTTGGTGGAGATCGATTCATGAGGTGATAAATTAATTGAGTTCTTAAATAGCAGGAGGAGAGGTCTATAGTTAGCATGGAGAAAGGATGTCCAACATCTAATGGTTTTTATCCCAAGAACTCGGTAATGGAAATCCAAAACCTTACACTACTATCACATTCAGATAGAGTTACAAAGGTTTGCAGAGGAGAATTTTGGAAATTTTGGGGGAATTATTAAATAAACGAGCATTTTCAAGGAGCTTCGGACGAGAGGGTTTTTCCTGAAGGAGAGGATGATCAATGGTCCTTTATAGTTCGGTAGAATTTGGGGTTTACACACAAAAATTCAAAGAATAAAAGGAAAAAAATGAAAAATTTGTAAACAAGAAATAAGGGGTTTAGATGACAATGGGGGTGGATCTTCGGGTAGAAAACATACTTGATTACGTAGGTAAAACTCTTATTGGTAGGTTCTTGGGTGTTCACATTTTTTAAAAATCCATGAGATTATGGTTAGAAAGGAAGTGGGGACCTATTTTACATTACTATCCTACTTTCTTTATTATGACCAGAGGTTGGTTGAGTTTTAAACTACATTCAGAAGAGGACGCGGTCAAGGTTTTGAAGGAAAATTGGACGTGGGGGAATGTACCATTTTAAATTTAAAACTATGGAACCCTTGCTTTGAACCTAGGAAGGAATCCACAAGTAAGGTTTTAGTCTGGATCAAAATTCCTCGTCTTCCTATTGATTTTGGAATGATAAGTTTCTGATTGGTCTAGGGAATGAATTGGGAAGCACATTATATGTTGATCCCTCCTACAAAATCCAAGATATGAGGACAGTGGCAAAGGTCTTAATCTCTATGTATTTTTCTGAAGGACTTCGAGAGTCCATTGATATTGAAGTCGGAGACCTGATTTTGAAGCAAATTATGGATTATGTTAATATAATCCCGTTTAGGTGTGCGAGGTTCCATTCTTATGGACATGTTATTAATGATTGTTCGTTACCTTTCAAGAAGAGGATATGGGTTTGAAGGGATAAAACATCTGACAGGGTTTCACCCACTTTTAAAGATGAGGAATGGGTTGAAAAAGAGGAGGAAGTCCGGGTCAAAGTCCAGGTTACACTGGTTCTTGAAGGCATGGTTAAGGAAAAATTGGGCAAGGTGAGCCAAGGATGTTGAATGAGGAATGTTTATCCAAATCCCAAGATCGATTGGATGAGGCTAAAAGGGTTACTGTGGATCCGATGCAGATTTCGTCTTCTAAGGAGACAACTGTTGATCCAGGTAAGTATTTTTCCTATCCCTTTGCAAATGAGGAACAATTTTTAAGAATTTGGGTTTTTCCTCTATTGCTTTTTCTCATCCATTACAATATAGTAGTGACAAGATTCTGGAGGAGGAGAGTTTCGACAATTCAATTTCCATAAAATCACTTCAAGAACATAAAAGAATGATAAGAGGACTTTCAACTGGAAATAGCATTAATCCTTCCATTCCTGAAATTCCAGTGGTCAAATGGGACGACCGCAATCCATACGCCTTAAGATCCAAAGGATATTTTGGGGCAGATGATGGTTTTGATTAATTTGGACTAGGGTTTATTACACTAGCTAAAGGAAAGAAACATAGCTCTTGCTCTAATTAGAGGGAGGATTTGAGTCTTAACAAACCCAACTAGTTTTCTAAACAGGTGCTTAGATATCAACCATTGTGTAGGGTTATCAAATGAAAATCGTATCCATTAATGTTTATGGGTTGACCAACAACCTCAAAAAACTGGCTCTGGTTAGGTTAGTCAGTATTCATTTTCCAGATGTCTTATTAATTCAAGAAATAATGTGTAGTGGTCAGATTTTAGTAGATAGTTTGAAGCTATTGCTAAAGGGTTGGGTCTTTTCCTGGTTGTATGGAAGAGGCCTTTCGGGATGGTTACTGACTAGTTGGAAATAAGATTTAGAGCTTATAAATTCCTTTTCTGTGGCCTCGAGTCTTGAAACAACTTCAACAATTCAGAACTTGACCTTTACTTCACAATTTTAAATCTCTATGGGCCTTATTTTTTAGAAATTGGATTTATGGGATAGATTCTTTCAGGTAAACTTTTAAATGACTAGCCTATTATGATACTACGGGATCTTAATTTCACTTTGAGTAGAGGTGAGGTCTAGGGGGAAAGAGAAAGATCAAATCCTCGTTAAGTTTATTTCCAGTTCCAAATGGAATATTTGGACCTAATCAACAATGAGCCTACAAACCTAAAACCTACATGGTTTAATAAAAGGTTCAGGGAGGATGAAATCACAAAGATATTAGATAGGTTCATTATGTATGGTCCACCAATGCAGAAGTAGAGAGAAGCAGATCTTGGAGGGTTCGGGAGGAGAATATGACCATCTTCCAATAATACTCCAAATGGACAAAGGTGAGAAAAAAACTTCTTCTCCCTACAAATTCAACCCCTATTGGTTATAGAATCCCAAATATGTAAGCCTTATTAGAACAAATTGGAAAGATTTTGATGCCAATTTGGATCAGTATCATAGTCGTCAATTCGCTAATTCTTTGAGTTTGGTGAAGAAAATTTCCATTGATTAGTCTATTAAGCAGATGAAGAGTGGGGATAAGAGATTAAAAGATACAAAAAAAAGATTGACAACATTTATTCTAGAGATTCGGGAATAATCAATGTAGAGAACTTACAAATTCTTGCAGATTTGGAATGGACTAAAAATGGATTTCACAAGGAAAAGGAAACGAAAAGAAGAATGAAACGCCATGCGGTTTGGTTGGCATTAGGTGACGAGAATACTTCTTTTTTTACAAAAGTTTGTAAATCAGAGAAAAATGAGAAATACTATTTGGTAACTTTCTAGGACTGGAGAGGAAGCGGTAAGAGGTTTCTACAAGTTAGCTGAAGAAGGGGTGAACTACTTTAGATATATTTACTCAGAACCCAAAAGAAATAACTTAGCAAAGTTAATCCATACTTTCTCCTTATTCTCCTTATTTCCTAAATGGAGTAATTAGCATGAAAATGAGAAATTATTTGCTCCAGTGACATTGGAGGAATTAGAATCTACTTTGGGAAAATTTAAAAAAGGATAAGAGTCTTGGCACTGATGGGTGGACTTCTGAATTTTTCTATATTTCTTTGATTTATTGGGGACAAAGTTTCTAAGATTTATTGAAGATTTGAGAACTTTGGTTAGGATGCATCCCAATTTCAATTCTACTTTTATTGTGCTTAACCCTAAAGTGGATAGTCCTGCAAACTTTGGGAATTTCAAACCTATATAATTATGTAATACTCTATACAAAATTATCTCTAAGATAATTGCTGAAAGGATAAAGCCTTTTCTCTCAGCCAACTCACAAGCCAATTATTACATCCACATGTGTTGTTCAATGACCATTGAGATTGATGATAAATTGGATTATACTTAATGCCATTGGGAACAAGTTATGGACTTCCTTGTCTTCCTCCTCCATAACTAGGGTTTCATCCCTAACTATTCTGGGATTGTTATCCAGAGCCAATAACACCTATCCAACCATGGATCTCAGCTCCCTCCGACCTGGATTGGATTAGCCAATCGAGACCTGAAGAATTCATTCCCAAACCAAGCCACCTCAACTCTCATTGTGCCCATCATAGAGATCATTGTGGATGGAAAGATGACATTTCAGTATGTTGTTTCCTCTTGAAGAGTTCATAATTTTCCCGAACTTCCAATAGGTTGTGTATATATGGAAAATGAAACCTCTATTCAGACCATTTATGTGGCTAAGGTAGTCAAGTGCTAGTCTAACTTATACTAGAACTACGTCAAGCTCATTTGTTGATTCGTTGGCTTGTGGCCTCATTTGGTGGATTTGAATAGTTGGATTTATCGAAGGTGGAATCCCCTACTATCGGAGGAGGCTTATATTTACCCATGTGCATAGTTCTTCTTGATTGTAGATTTGATGCAGTTCTTGATAGAGACACTACTCTCCTAAAGAAGCTCTAGTTTTGGGGTTTTGTTGGCCTTCCCATGAAGCCCTAATATCCAACCTTTGATCCCTTTGTTGACTATTTAGCCTTGAACTTGCTGTTAGTAAGTCTCCCAAACCTTCCCATGTGATTATGGGCTCTATAGACTCTAACAAACATTGGAAATGCTATTGACAAATTTCACTATTGTATCCTTGAAACAACATACAAACAATGCATGACCTTTGGTAGGATTTGGGTCAAAAAGGATATCTTCAATGACCTCCCTAAAGAGATCTAGTTGGATGTAAGGAACTATATATATTGGAAATAGAAACTAGATTACAAGCATATTAACTTTCAACGCAGACCTACCACAAAGGTAAGTAAACTTATTACAACAAACCTTGTTGTAAAAAATGATTCAGAGTTCCAGTTGAGGGCAATTTTTACAAACAATCAACACCTAAGATCATCCATCCTTGAAAAAGTGATTTGACCATAAATACCTAGTCGATGGTGGATGAGGGAAATATTTTCACAAGTAGATAATTCTTCCATATAGAACCTAGTCAAGCAATCAAAATTACACAAAAAAATCATAACCAATCATTACTGATTTTTTCTTTCAGATCTGAAGAGTTTTCACGATTACCAGTGAAATGGGAGGAATGCACACTAGCTGAGGTATTTCTCTCAAAATTTTGTCTAGTAGCGAACTGTTTCCAAGAAGGAAAGAAGGCCTGAGCCCATCCCTGACCATATCTCTAGATCCGCATGGTGGCATTTGGTGGGAAGGGTGCACCAGTGGTTTCAAAGTGACTGATGTAGGAGTCATTATGGTGGCTGTAGAATTTAATGGAGCTGAGAAGAGAGGTAAGGCCTTTAGCTAGGAGGGAAAATTAACCATTTGAAGGGAAATTTCATTGACACCAGTTGAGGAAGGAGTCCTTTATCCATCATTTCCAGATCTCTTCTAACCAAAGGGCACATTCTTGTCACTAGTACATATTGGAAAAATTCCGACGAAAGGATTTCGTCAATACAAACTAAATTGTCCGTACTGTAAAAAAATTCATGATAAATGTTAAAATTTTCAAGTTTTTTTAATCCCGCCCGACATCGTCGCAATTGTGGCGATGTCTCTATTGTCGTCACAATTGTGACAATGGGTACCATACCGTCGCAATTGTGATGATACGTGAAACGGTGTCGCACTTGTAACGTTATTTGACATTGGGTCACAATTGCGACGATCCAAATAGTAGTTGTTTCCCTTTCCAAATGGTCACCCAATGTTTGACAAAGTCAACTTTGACTTGGTCAATGTTCGTCAGAATTACAACATCACAAAAATTATAAATATGTTCCGTTTTAAATATGTTGCGACAATTTTGCTATAACAATGACGGTTCGGAAAGGGTGTAAGGTCTTCTTGTCGAGCAAAAACCATATTTATTTTTATAACCATTATTGTATTTTTGTGGGAAGAATGTCAGAACATATTAGAGGTGTTGAAGGAAATGAAGAGGGTGAAAAGGGTGGCAGTAGATGTTTTTTCCCTTGCAATAATTGTTTTATGAGACGTCCTGAGATAATTTTAATAGAAATAGCTAGAAAACATTGTAGGAAATATAGGAACATGGATGAGGGATTGAATGAATATCGTCCAATGGTAATAGATCTCTATATATTCATTATCTGCCTTAATATTGATTTTATTTTTAAAAATTTATATTGTTTTAGTATTTGTTATACATGCACTAATTTTGCATGATTGTTTGTAATTATAAAGTTAGAGTTGCCCCCTAACTTTATGAAGAATGCCCCTAGTAGTAGTAAAAATGAAGTTGTACAAGCTGAGGAACATGAAGCGATTAATGAAGATCAAGTTAATGATCCCATGGATGTAGATGACAACCATAACATAGTTCAAGATGATGGGACAAATAAAATGATCCAAGACCTTTTTGTTCAACTAGATGAGGATGGGGATATTGATGGTATTTACGATGAACCTTTGAAAAGGCAAATAAACGACTTTATAAAGGGTCAAGAGAAAATCTTCTCTCTTTTGCATTGCTTCTGATGAACTTAAAGGTTATGAATCAATTATCGAACACTTGTATGACACTGATCCTAAGGTATGTAATATGTTTCATTAGATATACATAAAGGTTGACTTAGTGTTAGTTAATGTGTTAAATAAGAATGCAATATTTACTATTAATATTCTTTACATTAACTAGTTATTTTTTATGTTGTAGATTGTTAGGTGAATTTATATTACCATTGTAAAATATTTTACCTCGCACATATCGAGATTTTCTTGCCATTATGAAAGACATTGGGATGGAGTATCAAAGTATAGATGCATGTCCTAATGATCATATTATATATTATGTACAACTTGCGTCAAAAACTGAATGCTCAGAATGTCATACTAGTAGATATCAAATAGATCAAGTAACAAAAATGGTGCCTTGAAAGGTTCTTTGCCATATTCCCATAATTCCACGTTTGCAGCAATTGTTCAGGTGCAAAAGCATAGCATAGTTTATGGATTACCATGCGCGGAACAAAAGTGGAGATGGTGTTCTTCGAATGCTTGCATATGGTTATGCATTCAAGTAAATTGAGGAAAAATGGCCATATTTTAAAGATGAACCTCATCATATTAGGATTTCATTAGCAACTGGCAGTGTTAATCCATTCACAAAGCTTAGGTCTATTTACTCATTGTGGCCTATTTTTGGTATCAACAATAACATTCCTCCTTGGATTTCAATAAATGGGGAGCACATAATGTTGACAATGATTGTTCCAGGTATTTGTCTACATTAATTTTTCGAATGTAACATTTTCATTTGTCTCGTTTTTGGAATAATATCGTTTATTTATTTATTTACTTACATATACATATCATGATAGTAATCATGTGTAATTTCAAACAATTAGGTAAGTACCAAGTTAAACATATGAATGTATATATCGAGCCTCTTATCGATGAGCTAATACAGTTATGGAATGACATCACTATGTATGACATATGTAAACCAATCAGGAAAAATATATTTCAATTCCGTGGAATGCTTGTATGGACAATTCATGATGCCCCAGGACTAACACATTTTTGTGGTATGTAACGTTCCATTGCTCTTTAATACTATATAACTATTTTGAAGATATCATGAATGTTTTTTTAATAACCCATCGAATAATTGACATTAATCCATCTGTTGCAGGTCTTCAAACAAAGGGTAAATTTTCATGTCCAGTTTGTTGTCCTAAGATGGAGTATCGTTATTCAAAAAATCCAGGAAAGATGGTGTTTGATGAGTATAGGAAATTCCTCTCGAAGACCCATAGGTTTCATACTATTGAAAAACATCTTTTCAATGGGAAAGAAGAGATTAGATTAAAACCACGAAGAATGACACATCACCTATGGAGGTTGGAATATAAAAGAAATCATCAAGGTATGGAATTTGTTTATGTATCGTATATGTAATGTTTTGAATTTGAAATTCTATTTTAATTATTAAATACATTTTACCGTGTTTGATAATTATTGTTGTGATTTATTTTATGCTTCATTAAGGTCATCATCATGAAGGTAGTAATAATGGGCTTCCACGTGAAATTAATGTTATCCCACTCAATTCATGAGGTTTCCCTACTATAAGCAGCCAAAAATAGCTCATTTGTTTGATAAAATGCATATTGGGAAGAATGTGACATAAACATTATGGTGAATCATAGGTGGCACGAGGGATACACAAAAAATTGTCAAAATTTGTATTGACATTCAGGAAGCCAATCATGCAATGCAAAGTGTGATCTGATCAAATAGCGATGGAGACCGAAATAATCTTCCGTGGTTATTAACAGAGCATCAAAGAAATGATTTGAAAGAGGTCATTCAAAGAATTAAATTTCCCACAGGTTTTTCTTCAAACATAAATAATATCTTAATGAGGAAAGGTGAATTTGGTGGGGTTAAAACCCATGACTAACATACCTTCATTAAGGTAATAATTTTGGTATTCATATTTATATATCGGTTGTATATATCTTTTATGATTTTTAATTTTCTTGTCTACTTTTGAAACAAATAATGATTCTTTTTTATTGTTACAGTATGTTCTACCTCTATCTCTCCCAAATGACTTTGACAACAAATTCAAACAAGTTATATATGATCTTGGCAAATACATGAGGTAAGTAGCTATGAATAATTTACATGCAAAATGTTTTTTCAATTTTTTGTTGTACTTAATGACATGTGTTTTACTTGTATTGTAATCTGATTGTAATATATATTATATTTTGTTGAAACATGTTATTTTCTTGCATTGTGATTTGTAGATGGTTGTCATTGAAAGAAATCCATCAAGATGATATAAAGTATTGGAAGAGAGAAATTTCTCGGCTAATATGTGAAATGAAAAAGTATCTACCTCCAACATTTTTCAATGCACAAGAACACTACCTCATACATCAAGTTGAGGAGATTGAAATGTGTGGACCTATACACACAAGGTCAATGTGGATGGTGGAGAGGCACTTGAAATCATTGAAGGATTCGGTTAGACAAAGAGCACATTCTGAGGGTTCTATGGTTAAGGGATATATGGTATATCAATCCATGGTCTATATTAGTCAATATCTTCCTAAGTTAACAACGCGAGCTATGCATGCAATGGATTGTATTTGGGATGTGAACTCCATCAAAATTTTTGAAGGGGAGCACCTGTTGGGGAAAGGTAGAATGAAGAAAGTGAGAGGCAATTAAATTGTGAAGATTTATGATACATATAAATTTTTTGTTTATTTGTGTATATTTTTTTTTTTGACAAGAACAGTCAGGTTGCATTAATCGGCGTTCTGGCAAGCCATAACCAAAAAGTTACAAATCTGAAGAAGGTTGGTGACCTCTAACAGTGCTGCCAACCTTCTTGTGAAAGTCTTGGGAGACAAATCCCATCTGTTTCTTGAGCTAATTCGAGAAAATGACAAAAGGAGCTTACAGGGGTAAATTCTCACAAACTGTGAGCAAAGTAGAAGACAAAAGCAAAGCATTTAGACTTAGGGGGATGAAATTTGTCCTTTAAAGTAGGGATCCAGCTTTTTCTGAGATCCAAAAGAGATGTTGGAAGCCGTCTCCTTTTCTCTACGTGCCTTGTTGGTCCTTCGCCCTCTGGTAAGGGGTGGAGACGGGACTGAAATGTCTTCAGGTTCAATAGTTCCCACAGAGCCGCTGGAGGGGACTGAAACAGTCGGACCTGCAGGGGCAGGGGGTTCAGGATCTGAAGCCCTGGCTTCCTTCGCATCTACTAAGCCAGGTAGGGCAGGATCCGGAATTCTTTCGTCTACTGGAGGGTCTTCCTTAACTGTTGTTGCTTCAGGGTCTAGGGCTTCTTCTTCTTGCAGTGCTTCAAAGCTGTTTTTAATTTCAAGAGTTGCCTCCGCTGAAGAAGTGGCCTTCGGAACCTGGGCTAGTGTTTCCATTCGCCTTGGCTGCCTTCGCCGGTTAGTTACTGGCTGAAAGACATCTCCTTTAACTGGTTCCGCCACCTCTGAGGCTTTGGGGCAGCATTTTGCGAAATGACCATAAGCATGGCACCGAAGGCACTTAAAAGGAATCTGCTCATAGTTCAGCTCTTGGATATGGCGCCATTCCCCCAGGGAGAGCTGAATGGCTTTCAGGAGTCCTTTCTCGAGGTTAACCTCAACACAAACATGAGCACAGGTAAATTGATCCCCTTTCGGCTCCACACTGTCCAGGAAACGCCCAAGCTTGTTTCCAATGTCCTCCAGAGAACTTTTCCCCCATAGATGCAGGGGGAGATGAGGCAGCCTAACCCAAACAGGGGCTGCGGTGATCTCAGCTCCGGGATTAAAATCAAGAGTCCAGGGGGCTAAGAACATCCCCCTCGGCCCCATGAAATAGGGCCCAGATCTGAAAACTAGATCACGATCCTCTTTGCTAGAGAAGCTGAAAACAAAAAAGCCCCTGCCTACTGCACACAGAGAAATGTTTCCATGTATCAGCGATTTCCAGCGTTCTTCCATCCAAGCCTCCACCGTTTTGGGGCTAGGCCATAACCCCGTGAACTTTCCGATGAGGGCCTTTTCTGCTAGAAGGAGGGCAAGATTGCATGGCTCTTCTGGAGATAGCTCCAGAGAGGGGATCTCCTCCATCTTCTTAACAAACTTAGACGAGAGAGAAGGCTTGGCTTTAGGCCCTGCCGAACGGACTAATGCTTTGAAAGCTTCCAAAGGGTCTTTTTCCATCTCAGCAATCGGATCTGGGGCCATCGTGGAAGGCGGCGACCACCAGCAATCAAGGACGCAGCAGAGCGAGCAACACAAGCAAGAAAAAATGCAGGCGAACTTCGATCCGTGGCCCTGCAAGCAAAGGAGACGAGAACGATCCCTGAACTGCTACTGCCGACGAAGACCGCGTCCCTGCAAACGAAAAACTAGAGTGAGGCAGCTAGGGTTTGTGCCCTAGCTACAGAGAAAATCCGCCTCGCGTCTTCATCCTTTTTGTGTATATGTTGATACTCATTTAATACTTATTATTTCATCATTTATTAATATTTACCATGGTTATAACTAATATCTAATATTCTTGAATTATGATTTTTTGAGTCAAATGATCAAGATTGGGAGGCACTACATTTATACATTGCAAACAATCTCTATTGGATGAAGGTATGGATTGAATGATGTAAAGAACGCCGTGGTGGTAGGTTATCATGGAAACAACTGTCTGAATTGGTTAGAGAAGCTCGTCGTAATGGAGATGCCGATGTTACACAGAGGGAAATAGATTTAGCATATGGTTTGAAAGATGGAAAGGCAAGAAAATTAACCCATTTTATTCAGTTATTTTATATTATATTAATGTGATTGCATGTGTGTTTTTTTCAGATACTTTCCAAGTTATATAAATATGTTTATTAATTTCCAATCCATCTTTTACATGTCTCACATATTGCAATTGAAACACCACAAGGCTATGTGGTGCAATGGCCATAAATTTCACATCAAACAGTTGGATGAAATCAGGAAAACTTCTGATAGTGGGATAGCTGCAGTATTCTAGGTCACTAATGTTTCATCTAGTAGAAACAAACATCCCCGAGAAACTGAAATAATTACTATGGGTATTTGGATTATATAATTGAGTGTGACTTTAATTCCTTCAAAATAGTTTTTTTCGATGTCAAATGGTATAGGTTACTACTGCATGGAGGTGATGAGGATAGAACTGTTATTGATCATGCCAACATATTTCCTATTATTAAAACAACGGTGTTTGAAAATAAAAATGATCGCTACATTTTTCCAAGCCAACATGAACAAGTATTTTACTCAAAAGTTCCAGGTAAGAGGGATTGGTTATTTGTTGTTAGATATGATCCAAGAGGAGGAAGAAGATGATATTGAAGAAGAAGATGATGCAGAGTCGGACCAGGAAGATGGGTCGACTGAAAAAGAAGATGGAGAAGATGAACCAGGCGTAGAATAAAATGTACTAGTTCTTGATGATGATATCGATGAAGATATGCTCTAAAATGATAGTGATGACAATAATGATATTGTCATTCCTTTCAACACTGTTTATGAATCAGATGATGATACAAATGTCGAGTTGGATGAATAAGAAGATACATAAGAAGGATGATATAGATTTTGAGTTGGATGAGGTACGTAGCTATCAATTTTAATTTGTATGAATTATTCTCTTTAAATAATTTACTTATGTGGGTTTATTACATGTTTTTAAGTTTTATGTCATTTTTTTATATCCTGCGTTACATGTTGTTTAACATGTCAAACTTGGAAAAAGTGGCCATAACGTACGCCTTCATGCTAAACCAAAATTATAATTTACAAACACATGATAATTTACTTTACCTTAATTAATTTTTGTTTTGGTAGTTTCTATGCATGAATCTAATTAGTATGTTGCTTTCAATTATTTTATATTTTGTAGATTGGGTATTGGGGAATTGAGAGTGATGTGAGGAGGAGGGGATGGGCCATATGATACTCCGCCTTCATGTGGTTGGCCCTATTCAATAGAGAATAAATTATTCTTGAAACCAAGAGAATCTCATTCATCTTTATGCCAATCATCTTTGGCGGTATACAACATTTCATCTTGAAATAATGGGTTCGTACTACTCTATATGGAGCAAAAAACTTAGATGAGAGAAAAAAATAAAGACAAGAAATAATTGATGAAGCTTGTGCAATTTATCATGAAGTACTTTTTTATTGACATTATTTCCCAGCTTGCGCTAGGTGCATGAATGCACGTCTCGAACCAACTTTAAAAGAAACAACTAAATTAAATACATTGTTATACTGTGGGTAGACATGGGCAACAATGAACTATGAATGGGGCCAACGTTGAAATTTCCTCAAAATGTTTCTGTATGCATTGAAATTTGACATGGGCGTACTGTTGGTATGCCTTCACGATATGGGAGTATTTTTCGGACTCATAGATGACTCGCACACCCAATACTTCTCTATATCTATGATCTCATTCTAGTTTCATTTAAAATTTCATTAAGAAGGTGGTATATGACATTTCATATTGAGATAATGGATTTGTACTACTCAATATAGAGCGTAAAACTTAGACGAGAGCAAAAAACAAAGGCAAGAAATAACTGATGAATCTTGTGCAATTTATCATGAAGTACTTTTTTATCAACATTATTTTCTAGCTTGCACTAAGTGTAGGAATTTGTGTCTCTAACCAACTTTAAAATAAACAGATAAATTAAAGACATTGTTATACTGTGAGCAGACATGGGCAACAATGACCTCTAAATGGGGCCAACATTGAAATTTCATCAAACTATTTTTGTATGCACCGAAATTTGACATGGGCGTATTGTTCACATGCCTTCACGATATGGGAGGCTTTCCGAACTCATAGTTAACTCACACACCCATTACTTATCTATATCTCTGACCTTGTCCTAGTTTCATTTGAACTTTCATGAAGAAGGCGGTAGACGATATTTCATCTTGAGATCATGGGTTCGTACTACTCTATATGGAGCAGAAAACTTAGATGAGATCAAAACACAAAGACAAGAAATAACTGATGAAGTTTGTGCAATTTATCATGAAGTGCTTTTTTATCAACATTATTTCCCAGCTTGCACTAGGTGCAGGAATGTGCGTCTTGAACCAACTTTAAAAGAAACAACTAAATTAAATTCATTGCTATATTGTGAGTAGACATGAGAAACAATGAACTCTGAATGGGGCCAACGTTGAAATTTCCTCAAATTATTTTTGTATGCACTGAAATTTGACATGGGTGGACTGTTGGTATGCCTTCACGATATGGGAGGCTTTCTGGACTTAGAGATGACTCACACACCCAATACTTTTCTATATATTTGATCTCGTCCTAGTTTCATTTGAAATTTCATGAAGAAGGCGATAGACGACATTTCATCTTGATATAATGGGTTCGTACTACTCTATATGGAGTATAAAACTTATACGAGAGAAAAAAAAGACAATAAATAACTGATGAAGCTTGTAGGGTCCATTTCAGATCGATCGATCCTTCTTCGGAAAAGAAGGACACTTACCTCCTTCAGGGGTGAGAGATGATATGTTGCATTAGCATCCTTCAGTCTATTTTGAGCGAGGGCTTTCTTCCCACTGGGTTTTCCCTCTTTCCTCACTTAGTTTATTTAGATTGATTATACGGGGTGACCTTTGGTCTTAGTCACCAGGGCCCTATTTTTTGTTTTCGGTTATTATCTCATAGTATAGCTTGCGGGGGGTGTTGGAATATTCACACCATCATTTTCATATTTTGCATGCCTGGATGCAAATCTGCATGCCACTGCATGCATCCATTCATCATCATGGTGGTATCCCTAGCACTTAGAGCTTGATTCTAGCTCTCCAGAGCCTGTCTACAACCCCCATTTGGCCTCCTACCTACCTAATGCACCCTCCTTGAATTCTCTGCATGGCAAGTGCACCTTTCCCACCTACCACAGTCAGTTTGGGTGCCTTTGCTCACCTACCACTAGTTATCACTCAGTTAGGGTTCCTTATCTCACCTACCAGGAGTTATCATTCAGTTAGTGCATTGATTGAGTAGTTCTTCCACTGATTGCTCATGTTGATTGCTTGTAGCTTCTAGTTAGCTAGTTCTGGAGTTCCACTTGACTATTTGAAAGCCTCATGCGCCCCCCTTATAGTCTACATTCCCTGATTTATGCCTATATGGTTTAGTTAGACTAAATTAGACACACTTGACTGACTATTACCATTTATGACTGATACTATTGACTGGATGATGTCTCCATTGTTATCCAAGCTAGACTTTGAGTTAGACATCCTCATGCGCCCCCTTGGAGTCTCCATTCCCTGATTTAAGGCTAGATGGTCCTGTTAGACTCAGTTGGACACACTTGACTGACTCTTACCATTTATGATTGATACTACCAACTAGATGATGTCTCCATAGTTATTCATGCTAGACTTTGAGCTCAGATTCAAATGCCTTACTTGGCTAATTCGAATCCTATATGATACTTCATCATAGATTATTGTATCACATTCTTTACATTCATTATTCATTGTATGATACTGTTATTGTTCATTATTATGTGTTTATGAGTGATTATTGAGTGCATGCTTCTCTTCTTCTTTGCAAATAATCTTGAGAGTTTGATTGTCAGATTGTTACAGTTGCTAGATCCCTGCAGATTATCACATGGTATCAGAGCAGTCATCAACTATTCAAATTGCATCCATTGCAGTAGTTGCATCATTTCTTTGAGCAGCTATATTTCACTTGAGCACCAGAAGCCTCTGAGTTTCCACAACAAATCCTGGTGCTATTACTTGAATTCATTGGAGAAATCCAATGAGGTCTAGCCAAGTGTGAAGGACTTGGTCTATGTGCTCAGTGTTCAAAGGTAGTGTTCAGTCGAAGTGTAGCATTATCCATTAGCAAAAACTTCTCTTGTTTTGCAGGTTTATTCACCCGTTCGGAATCTTCTTCAACCATTCGACGTTCTCTGTTCAGATGGATCTAAATCTCACATCTTCCAACTATGTTGAGTGGAAATCCAAGATGGCTCTCTTCATGCGATCCATGAGCTTCACCCGAATACTCAACGGAACGATGGTAGAACCTCTCAGTGTAGTTGAAAAGTCCAAGTACTTGGATAGGCTTGATGAATTAGTTGGTTTCCTCCTTCTCTCAATTTCTGAAGATCTTCACTTCCATGTCATCGATCTTACATCTCCTAAAGAGGTTTGGGACAAGCTCAAATCCCTTTTTGGATAGAATGATGATATGAAAGGACACAAATTGGAGAATGAGCTCATATGTTTGAGTTCTGACAGCTTCAAATCTATCAATGCCTTTCTCACCAAGTTCAACATCTTGATATCACAGTTGAAAATATATGAGATAGTGAAAGAAGACAAGCACCTTATACTTTACATTCTCTCAAAGTTGGGGGAAAACTTCTCAGTTTTAGTCTCTACTTTCCAGTCAGCTAGGTTGTCCATTCCAAGATGGAAGTTTCACTCACTTGATGACTTCATCCAATCTCTTACTCAAGAGGAAGAGAAGTTGATCTCTATGGGAATGATCAAACCCAAATTGGATTCAGCTCTTACAGCTGCAGAGAGAGCGAATGGTAAAGGCAAGAAAAATATTTCTGACAAGATATCGAATGATACAAAGCATACAGATACTCCATATGAGGCTTCGAACTCAAGGAAGACCAAGCATTCTCAGAAGGGAGAGACCAAGCGCACCTATTTTCTTAGGGGTTTTGATCCTGAGAATACTTGCATGAGGAAGACTATAGATTTAATGGCTCAATTACTTGAGAATAACAATCTTCCTGTACCTGCATGTGCAAGGAAGAAAGATCCTGATACTAAATCTTCTACATCCAAAGACAAAGAAAGATGTCATGCCTTCATGGCAAGTGCATCAACAAATTCTTCTTTCATCATAGATTCAGGAGCCTCAAGACACATGTCTTCCTCCAAAGATCTCTTCTCCAACTTCGAAAGCTCAGTTGGCCCTTCCATCATGTTGGGCAATGATTCAGAAGTCTCCTCTCAGGGGATTGGAAGAATCAATCTTGACAATGGGTACTTTTCTGATGTGCTTTATGTTCCTTCTCTTACAGCAAACTTACTTTCAGTGTATCAAATGACTCATATTGGAGAGCCCAAAAGAGTCATATTTTCTCCAAATGAAGTCGAGATACAAAACATGGTTTCAAGTGAAATCATTGCTAAGGGAGTTGCAAATCACAACTCCAAACTGTATGAGTTCTCACACTTCTTACCTCTCTCGAAGAAATCAGCTCTCCATACTCATGCCAATGAAGAAATCAGATTGTGGCATGAAATATTTGGGCATCTTAACTATAAGCACTTGCATGACATGCATGCAAAGGAGATGGTTGATGGGCTGCCCGAGATCAAGTTTTCCAAAGGACTCTGTCATGGTTGTTTGATGGGGAAGCATCCTGAGAAGAAGTTTGAGAAAGGAAAGGCTAGGAGAGCCTCTCACCCTCTTGATCTCATCCATAGTGATGTGGCTGGTCCATTTCCGGATCTGTCTCTAAACAAATCAAAGTATGCGATCACTTTTATTGATGATTATTCTAGATTCACTTGGGTATATTTCCTTATATTAAAATCAGAAGTATTTGGGTTCTTCAACTTTTTCAAGTCTTCTATAGAGAAATTTTCAGATAGGAAAATAAAATCCATTCGCACTGACAATGGTGGTGAGTACATCAAGGGTGAATTTCAAGATTTTTGTACTGAAGAGGGCATTGAGATGCAACATACTGTTCCCTATACACCACAGCAGAATGGTGTAGCTGAAAGGAAGAACAAAACATTGAAAGAAATGGCTACCTGCATGCTAAAGTCGAAAGGGTTGCACCTTAATCTTTGGGAAAAAGCCATTAATTGTGCCACCTATCTTTATAACAGAGTTCCTCACAAGGGACTCAAATATACTACTCCTTTTGAAGCATGGATGGGATACAAACCTGATGTATCTCATCTTAAAGTGTTTGGATCCAGAGCTTGGGCAAGGACTTCAGTTGACAAAATGAGAGCTCTTGATTCACAAAGAAGAGAATGCATTATGGTGGGCTATTGCATTGGATGCAAAGGCCTACAAGTTACTTGATCCTACTTCCATGACCACATTTCTGGAAAGGAGTGTACAGTTTGAGGAGTGGCCTCTCCATGATACTCCTTCTATTGAGCAAGATATCTCACCTACTACTCCTCCTTTGATTGATGAGAGTGATACATCTTCACATGATACTTCAGATTCAGAATCTGAAGATGGAGATGATGATGATGGAATTCTAGATCCAGATCCACAAGAACTTGAAGGTCTAGCAACTGATGATGAAGATGAGAGAATGACAGATCCAGATCCACAAGAGCCTGATGCTCCTCCTCTTCCTCGATGGGCTACCATTACACTCTGATCTACCGATGATTTGGTTGGTGATACACATGATCATAGAAGAACCAAGTTAGATTTTCAACATGGAAGGGTCCATCCTCCTCACAATGCTGATCCATTTCAGATCGATCGATCCTTCTTTGGAAAAGAAGGACACTTGCCTCCTTTAGGGGTGAGAGATGATATGCTTCATTAGAATCCTTCAATCTATTTTGAGGGAGGGATTTCTTCCCACTGGGTTTTCCCTCTTTCCTCACTTAGTTTATTTAGATTGATTGTACGGGGTGACCTTTGGTCTTAGTCACCAGGGCCCTATTTTTCCGTTTTCAGTTATTATCTCATAGTATAGCTTGCGGGGGGTGTTGGAATATTCACACCATAATTTTTATATTTTGCATGCCTGCATGCAAATATGCATGCTTTGCATGCCATTGCATGCATCCAGTCATCATCATGGTGGTCTCCCCAACACCTAGAGCTTGCTTCTAGCTCTCCAGAGCCTGTCTACAGCCCCCATTTGGCCTCCTACCTACCTAATGTTCCCTCCTTGACTTCTCTGCATGGGACGTGCACCTTTCCCACCTACCACAACCAGTTTGGGCGCCTTTTCTCACCTACCACCAGTTATCACTCAGTTAGGGTGCCTTATCTCACCTACCGGGAGTTATCATTCAGTTAGTGCATTGATTGAGTAGTTCTTCCAATGATTGCTCATGCTGACTGCTTGTAGCTTCTAGTTATCTAGTTCTGGAGTTCCACTTAACTATTTGATAGCCTCATGTGCCCCCCTTGGAGTCTCCATTCCCTGATTTATGCCTAGATGGTTCTGTTAGACTCAATTAGACACACTTAACTGACTATTAGCATTTATGACTGATACTATTGACTGGATGATGTCTCCATTGTTATCCAAGCTAGACTTTGAGTTAGACAGCCTCATGTGCCCCCTTGGAGTCTCCATTCCCTGATTTCTGGCTAGATGGTCCTGTTAGACTCAGTTGGACACACTTGACTGACTCTTACCATTTATGTCTGATACTACCGACTGGATGATGTCTCCATAGTTATTCATGCTAGAATTTGAGCTCATTTTTGAATGCCCTACTTGGCTAATTCGAATCATATATGATGCATCATCATATATTATTGTATCACATTCCTTACATTCATTATTCATTGTATGATACTGTTATTGTTCATTATTTTGTGTTTATGAGTGATTATTGAGTGCACGCTTCTCTTCTTATTTGCAAATAATCTTGAGATTTTGATTGTGAGATTGTTACAGTTGCTAGATCCCTGCAGATTATCACAATAAAGAGTCAAAAGGTGTGACTAGCAGTGACAAAAAGTGTCAAAACAAGAACCCAATAATATGTTATATTTTGTACCTAGCACGGTCATCACATATGTTTACATATCTACAAGTGATTGCATACTCGATTCAATAATAATTATTGCTAGTCCCCCTATAGATATTCTTTATTGTATTTCAACAATGTGCATACATTTTTTAAATTATGGTTATTCTAGTGAATGTATTAGACTAATATTTAACTTTATTTGAGAATAATTCTATATACATGCAACATTTGTATGTCTTTATCTAGATGGAAAAGTAGCTTTCTAAGTGATTGTTCCACTAGTGACCATTCATTAAATTTGGACTAATAAGTAATAATCTAGAATACAAAATTGTGAATTTCATGTTAGAAGTGTGCATTGGTGTTTTATGAATGTGAAAAATGGATTCGACAATAGTGTGAATTTCACACTTTGGAAACACTAATTTCAATCCTAATCCTTTGAGAGGCTTAGAATTAAATTGGTAAATATCTAATGAAATGGTTGTTCACTCATATAAACTAATTTACACTAGGGGAAGGATTCTCTAGTGAAAGTTCTCAAAATTATTCTAAAGAAACTACAAAGTATTCTCATAGAACCTATTTGGAATCCAAGAAAACCACCAAAATGTTCAACTAGTAGTTCAATTAATTTGAAAGAAACACCTTCGCAACAAAAAAAATATAATCAAATTTGTGAAGTTCAACACAAGAACAATAATTGGAGTGTAGAAACTTCAACCATGCCAAATATAGAAATGTTCGATGACATTAGTGAAAGATTCCCAAATAACGATTGGAAATTAGAGTTACAAACAAGTCTCTATTGCATTAAACCAACTCTTATATCACTTCCATTTCTTGCTTTTCTTGTTGGGTGTAGCTCTATTTGTTGGCAAATGTTGAAATTTCCTTCGGAGATTTCATTGTATTGATAGCATATGCTTTCTTGTTTTAATACTAACATCCATTTGTAGATACTAGAATAGCTAGTTGAAGACACCATCTAGAAATATTCAACTTTGGAAGAAAATTCCACTCAAGCCATATGCCCCTACAAGACCTATAAGCCATTTTATACACTTTATTTTCTATATCTTGCTTCATTCCTTTAATTGTATGCTCATGTTTTTTGTGATCCTCATTTCTATTTTGTTTCATTTATAGGCCTAATCTTATGGTCATGCATTTGAATTCTATGGATTATCTTTGTACATAGCTACAAATATAGCATATTTTGTAGGGTTGTAAGAATCCATAATGTCACACTCGTGAAACATATTAATCTAGGAAGCTTTCCTAAAGAAAAGTTTTTAGGAACTTCTTGCATGCACATTGTTTGATGGCCTTTACAATTGCATAGACCAATAAAAGTGGAAAAAAAATACCTTAGTCATAATGTTATAACATCGATGAATTAGTCTATAAAAATATTTTAATGTTTTAAAGAAACTATAATTGCTAATTGAAACCTTGTCTCTTGAAGCATGTGATAAAACCATACGAGAAGCAAAGTAATATAGATTCACTCATGTAGGATAGATACAACATATGTGTGAGATACTATATGTTGTAATGTATTAGTAATCCTTAAATTGCATATTTCCCTAACTAGAGAGATACATTAAGGGTGTTTATAATTATGTTTATAGGTAATGGGATGAAAAAAAAATATTTTAGTTCCAAATGAAACCTTACAATTTGAGGATAAACAATAGATTTTGTGAGCTTGAAATGGGTGAGTCTCTACCTCTTTCATTGTTGTATGAGTAAGATGAAAGAAACTATTGTATACAAATGATTTTAGTGTATACATATCCCCTTCCACTCATGTGATTGTTCATGATTTAGTCCTTTTTTTGTCAAGGATAAGGGTATATTCACTCTTCATGTAGGCTACTTTATTTTTTAAGAAAATGTCATCCTAGTTTTTATTATATATACAACTTTTCTATTGACACCTCATTGTTTCAGGGAAAAATGCCCTAATAACTACTAGGTTCAAACTACCAACAAATCAATTCGAAGATAACACACTCTTGTTTCCTACTCAATCAACAAAGTTATGAATTCAATGGAGAAGAAGATAATTGCATACCTAGAATATGATGGTTGTCCTCCTTGTTGATGCTTGTCAATCCCTAGCTATGTATTTCAACCAAACTCCTCTATCGCAAACCTTCGCACAATAGAATAAGAACACCTTCCTCAAAACCATTTGAATCCTTTAATTGAAATATTCAAAACCAACATGAAATTCATAGGAAATCAAGAAAATCAATTTTTTAGGCTAAAATCAATTACTCCATCCAATACTACACATAAAAATCAATAACACATTGAACATAGGATTTGGGGAGAAGGAAAGAAGAGAAATCTCCTGTGTATTAGTAAAAGGTAGCAACAAAATACAATATAATACCTGAGTCTTTTGCTGCAACACCTCCTTCAAAAAGACCTGGATTCCTCCTACCGAGAACACTAACATATCTCCAATCCAATGCTCTCTCTCAATCTTGAATGAAAGGGACAATCAAGTGTGATTAAGGTCCCCACTCAATATTGATAGAATGGATGCTCAGAAATAGGAACTTCTAATAAGAAAGGGAAACTTCTAATAAGAAAGGGACCTGTAGAAATATCGAGCACTCTAGATTCAAAATGAGTCAGCATAAGGCTATAATTATGGCATATTGGTACCCCTAATGCTTTGACATTTGCATTTATACTGGAAGCAATTTGATAAGGAAGATGGGTCAAGTGTAACCGATCCTATATGGAATGGTAATGACCATCAACTTTCCAAACAAAAATGTGAGAGTGTAATTGTTTTAGTGTTTTAAGATGTATATGCATGTTGCTAAATGGAAACATGTGGATAATGTGTGTGTTTCTAAAGAGAAACATGTGTATGCAAGCCCAAAAATTGATTTTTTTTAATAATTAAGCACACTTTAGAATGTGCAAAGAGGTGTAAATGGGTGCAAGAATTATTAAGGTTAAAAATGCTATAACACTCATAACTACATCTAATTGTACCTACATCTCTTCATTTGGAGAGGAAGGCGGACTTTTAAAGAAAGTGCAATCCGTAATCCACTTCTAATACTTTTGGAATGTAACTTTCATGCCCCACTTCAAAACCCATTTTCAAATAATTAGTCCTTACTGATACTAGTTATTATATGAATTTTTACCACTTTATGTTTTAGACCACCCTTATCAATGCCCACTTATACCATACTCCAGGGTTCATCGAGGTTAGGAGAGATATTGAATAATATGCATAGATCCATTTCAAGCCATTTACAAAGCGCACCTGAACCATTTTGAGAGAACTATGAGCCATTAAGCATAGAGCCATTTCAATCCATTTCAAGGATCCATTTCATGAGTCATTTCAAGCCATTTATAGAGCACCTGAGCCATTTTGAGAGCATCGTGAGCTATTTAAGCATAGATCCATTTTGATACATTTATATGATCCATTTCTAGATCACTTGAGCCATTTCAAGAGCACTGTGATCCATTTTGAGAAGACCATCGTGAGCCATTTCGAGGAGGCCAATTCATGAGTCCTCTCTGAGTCATTTCCAAACCACCATGAGGTTTTTCAGACCACTGTAATGGATTTCCAAACCATCGTGAGGAATTTCATCACCACCCTGAGGCATTTTGAGACCACCCTGATTCAATTCAAGGAGCAGAGGAGGCCAATGGAGACAAAAAATCAACACAATGTCTTCGGTAAGATATCATAGATTAGCTCCCATGTATTATTGTGTGTTCCAAAAAATATAATTGTCTATGATATTACAAGTTTGGGTTGTGTAATTCCTGTGCACCCCTGTGAAATGGGTAATGTCCTACTCCAAGTCTACATTTCTACTCCACCTCAAGTTCCTTCACTTTCCACATTAACCCTTGTGACCAGAGTATGAACTATTATCATGGCTCTATGGTTGTGCAGTCTAGTTAAGTATTTCATTGAAGAAACCCCTATGATGCAACCCTCGTGTCCCTACTTGAATTGCAACTGCAACCCTCCTTGTTTGCACATGGTATGGCATATCAAGCTCATTGTGGTTTTGCTTATCCATCGGGTGGCTTCCTCTTCAAGTTTGGGTTGAATATAAATGCGGCATTGTGGTTGCATAGTTTCCTAGACTAGACCATAGATCAAGGTGAATCCAATAGCCGGGTACCTTCTAGTCAATCAAATTTGAGCACAATTTTAGGACTTTCTAGGAATTATTATGTCGGATATTATGCCCATTGTATAGGCTTCAAGTTGCTTATTGTTTTTAAGTATCAATCACAAATTTGGCTTAGATTCTACAAATTTTTTATGCTTTCGGTACTCAACATGTTTGTTGGCATATGCTAAAAGATTCACAGTGTTGTCTAATATTGTATTTTACTTCTATTTGCAATTATTGCACAAGTATTCCAAAATCGTGGAACCTGGAAATTCTCGGCCTATACAATTTTGCGTTAAATTCAATTTTCACAAGGAGATAAAACTTATATCACAAGATATAAAGACTCTATCAATCATACTACTAAAAGGGCCGACCAAAACTCTAGAGTCCACCCCCAATCTCTCCAAAATAGAGTTAAAGCATCCCACCCTCAAGCACTAAAGTGAGCGTGAAAATTTTGTTACCTTTCCAACTCTAATTGATCCTCAAGAAGCAAACATGTCACATGTGCGATTTGAACCTAAGTAGGGAGGATGAAATATTCTCTTAACTACCCAAGCTAAAGCTAACAAACAAAATGTTATTTGTTGTGTAGTGTAGTGGTACAATAGTTGTGAAATATTGATGGATTATCTATTACCTTATTAATGTGTTTGCACTTTTATTTTTTATTGAACTTGACTTATGAACCACATTGACATTCATAATATGATGAGAGCACCTTGAACTTTAGAATCTTGTGAAAATATGAAATAGATATAAAGAGTCCTAGTATGGTTAGGGAGCATTGGATAGGGAAGTGATTCCCTATTGTTATTATCACCCTTTATTGTATTAGTTTCATGCATAAGCACATATTTTCATGTGTATGTGCATGTAAATACACATGTGAATATTGGTTACATAAGTTATAACCATATTATTCCATGAAATATATTATGTTGGACCAAGGAACCTAAAGCCTTAAGCCCAAAATGGGAAAAATATGAAATATTTTAGTGTGTAATTCTATTTACTAGCAAACTATGATCAGATTTGTGCATAGTTGAAATGGACTTAATTAACACAGGGTACAAATTTTGAGAGACAAAGCTCATGCTTATAAAAGCATAGCTCATCTAATCTATGGAGGCCAACGAAAAGATGATGTTAGATCATATAGTTCAAGGTATAATTTATCGTAATTCTATGTTGTCATGTGATTTTCCCTTGAGTGAGGGAGCTTGGGTTGATGATCATGAAAATATTTATTTTCTTCCATATTGGATGGGAGGAGTTAGGGAAATAATAAGCATTAAATTGGATTTCTATATGTAGGTCCATGAAGAATTCAAAGAGAAAAACACTTTTCAAAACCCGTTTCTTTCTTCCCTTTGTATTTGAATTTAGATTCAATTCAATCTCCTTGTCATAAGTAGTTTTGTGAAGGAAGGAAGAGTAGTAGTTTTTTGAAGGAAAGACAAATGACAAAATTTGTCATGGATTTAGTGTCCCTCCAATACAAAAAATTTATAGCATCCCAAGTAGTGAGCATTGACCTCGATTACACCTCAGAGGGAACAAGCCAATATAATCATCTAGTCATTGTCAATGCCTTCGATTGTGGTGGAAATATAGGTTGATTTGATATGGGAAATGGAGATGAAGAGGGGATTATATTTTTGTTGAGATGCATTCAATTAGGGTATCTGAAATGTCAATACTTGAGATCAGTGACATAGACATGCATGGGTTTGGAAATCATAATGGAGGTATATAGATTGAGATCAATAACACAAACCATGAATGGGTTACATGGTGGATGTAGGAGGTTACCAGGGGCCAATGGTTTACCATATTACTTGAGAATGGTGACACAAAATGTGAATGGGTTAGATAATTTTGTAATTGAGTGTTAATCACTATCCAAGGGTATGTCCATCCATAGGTACATTTCCAACAATATTTTCAAAGTAGGAGGTTATTAGGGGCCATTTTCAATGTAGGAGGTTATTATAGGTTATCAAGGGCCATTTTTTAAATCATGAAATGCTTGAGTAGATTTATCCATTACTTGTCTGTAGTCAAATTTATCCTATCTGTTTTTAAATTAATATGGATGTGGGGAAAATTAATCTCTCATTTTAATGATGCCCTCATCTTGCACAAATTCTCTATGGATTTTTTTTTCAAATTACCCAGCAAATTTATGCACAAAATAGAACACAACCACTAGAAATACAAAATAGAGGGAAGCTCAATATAAATGAATGATATTTTTACTCTATAAATTCCCCTAGAGAAAACCAATACAAGAAATTATCGAATTGGACTTAATTCAGTATAATAGTGATGCAAATCAATTTAGAAATGATGATAATGTTGCACAACTAAATAACTACGAAATCCAAAGGAATCCACAAGAATAAAAATATAGTAGAGAGAAGATGAAGAGCAACCCATATTGGATTAGCATGGAAATCTCTTCCCTATTTCAATTGCTTTCTATGTTTAAGTTAGATATATTTGTAAGGATCGCAAGGTTGATACAAATATGCCTAGCGCACATACACATCTAGGCTTCTTTTTGCTACGTGAAACCTTTTTCCTCTAGCTCGTGTCTAAAAGAACTAGAGACTAACTCTAAGATTTATTACAACAAAAAACCATAATAGTTGATAAAATATGTAATTCTAGCAAATATTTCTTGGACCACTCTTTGCAAAGATGGTGAAGATGCACTACCCAAATATTTTTAGTATAGTGAAAATTAGTTAGTTAGTCTGATCTTGAGAAAGAGGCAATTGTTGGTAAGGTTCTTCTTCAATTTGTTTTTTCTTCTATAAGTATACTATTAACATTATATGTTGAACTTATGGATCTATCATGATGCAATAGAACTAGTATACCTTGGACCATGAGATATGAAGGCATGGGGATACCACATTTGGCTCCCTATTACACTAAGATTAACAATATCCCAATAATGATCTACGTATTATCAAAATTAAGGAACGATACAATGATATTAGACAAATGAGCCAAGGTCACTGGACTCACACCAACATGGTCAATCACCACTTTTTTATGGTGTTTGTGGTTGTTTCAATCACACTAGAATATGTTAGACACCATTTAAGTCAAGTAAGCTAATTCTTATTCCAAATTGTATTCCCAGAAATTGGTTATCTCAACAAAAAAATGACGTATTCCCAAAACCATTTATAGATATCATGTGTTTGTGTGCAATAGATTGCAGATGACTAAATTTCACTAGCATTGCTGAAATTTAGTTCGACATAGTGTGGAAAAGAACCCATGTGGAGATTTGATCTTTGTTCACAATCTGACATATTTCATAATGTGAACACTATTATTGTTTTAGTGATTTCTGGAGCATTTCCATTCATATATTACATGAGACTTCCACTATTGGTTTGTGGTAATTTACATTGTTATTTTTTGAGCAATAGCTTTCCAATGCATAATACTTTTTTTTGTGATATGTACATAGTTCATGCTAACCAACAATAGAAGATATCTCACTCTAAGTTGATCTCTTTGCTCAACACCCACACTAATATATCTCACTCTACGTTATTCTAAGATGATCTTGAATAGTCTATGTGATAAACATTTGAGTGAGGGGTGGTCATTGCATTATCCTGTAGGTTCTTCTAGTTCACTTTGGAAGGTGAATAACAATCAGATCAACACAATTCAATGGAATACACAAAACCAATATACATAAACTAATTTATTCACATATGATCCATAGAGGCATGATGTGGAGGAAGATAATTTAAGGAAGGTTTGACACTCTTGAGGCCTATACCTATGGTATGCTATGCAAAGGATGTCAAGGATAATGATGTAGAGGGAAGGGGGGTAGATATGAAACCCCTAACTTTGCGTTACCTTGGCGGTACTCAAACCTAAAGTAGAGGATGGAGTTAGATAAAGGACTTGTGGCATTTTCTAGTGAATTTAAGAACATAGTTTTAAGGAAAATATCATCTTGTGTATTTCAAGACATAAATTGAGATGGAAGGAAGCACACCTTTGAGCCATAAAATTTGGGAAGGCCATCAATTCATGGAGCATGCGTTATCATCTCATGCATTTTAGATGGTTATCAATATTTGGGTCTCGAAATACCTCAACTCATCCATTTCCAATGAATGAAATATCTACTTCTCTATTTTTATCACATCCTATTGCCGACCTACTTCATGTAGCCCCTATCACTAATCCATGCAAACCTTGTAATTCCCAAGAAAACAGGCAATTGATTCCATGTTAGCAATGTGGCCCAATCGACATTCTCCACCATGTCAAAGGGACCATTAAGCAGATCAACGAGCATCATAGTGATTTAGATATACTCAACCACCTAGAGAGTTTCACATTTTTGTGCAACATGAGTCACGCAATTAGAACCATGTAAACATCTAAAGGAGAATACATCATTAGGAATCCAGTCTCACTACTCTAATTTCAACTAGTTATTCCTTATCCCTATATAGTCCTTTTTTTATGCATTTTTTAAAAATCTCCGTAAAGGTTTTTAGCTCCAATCTATTTTTGGAAATTTTATGATTTGGTACTAGAAATTTTTTGTTTCTCAAAACTATTTGCTTCATCCCTATTTAATTTTAAAACTTGTAAGGGAATATATTCCATATACGTGCACTATTTTCAGTGTCAATTTTAGAGAGTTAAACTTTCACATACTTTTTAGTGTTGTATTCATTTTCTATGTTATCAAC
The DNA here is from genome assembly GCA_027924585.1 of Larix kaempferi. Lineage (NCBI taxonomy): Eukaryota > Viridiplantae > Streptophyta > Pinopsida > Pinales > Pinaceae > Larix > Larix kaempferi. The sequence continues at coordinate 1,851,562 of BSBM01001023.1, forward strand.
TGTTTCATTTCTATTTTTTCATAATAGCTATGCTAACCCTCCTAAGGTATAACCAAAAATGATTTTATTTTGGATTGTATTGTGTACATTTTTTGTAAGTAAGTGTAGGGTTTCCTAGAAAAACAACAATTACATAATTGAAAAAGGGTTCTAGTTAGGTGCTTAAACCTAAAATCCATACATTGGTTCTAGTGAGATTGGTTCTAGTGAGGGTTCTAGTGAGATTGCATATGTGTATTCCCATAATGGTTTGACAAGGTTGCATGCACAAGATTATTAATTTGTTCGAATAAGTTATACATATGAATTTGTAATTTGGTTAACATGCTTTCTATTTGTAAGTGAATGCTATACGTACATGCGAGAAATATTAGCTAGTTATATATATGATTCGATCGACTGAAGATAAAACCAAATAGGTACCTTTTAGATCTTTCTTAGTCGCGTGAGGGAATATCAGGACAAACATAGGGAAATGTGACTGCATCCAATAGATCTGATAGGCGAAGAACGACTAGAGGTGAAAAGGTTAGAAGAAAATTCCGTAGACCTATGGAATTTTTTCTTGCCAAAGGAGGATCATTCTCCTACTATGATGAGAGCATAGGAGACATCAAGGTGCCACCCAAGTATCAACATCTGGTGAAACAATGGGTACCTAAGGAATTGCCTCCATTGGACACTGACTTCAGTTTCAACAATAGGATGTATCACATTGCACCATCCTCCCTGCATGGCCTTGGCTTATTTTCCATGGATGGAATAACTGTAAAATACAATACAGTAATTGAATTGATGGAATATGTCAGACCCTATTATGATTACAGTGTTTGGATGATGTTGGTACAATACATGCGAAGTATGCAGAGATATGCACTCGCCGCAAATTATATACAACTAATAAACAACAATAAGAATAAGGGAGTGACTATCTATATTGTAATGTGGCAGGATGATTGTGGAAAAGGAATATCATCAAAATAGGTAAACAATTAACAAGTTTGATTTACATTTAACATGAATTTTATTATTTGTTTATATAATTTTATTTGTGTGGCGATCTTTTTTTATCTGTAACAGTTTTTTAAATATTTCACGGTTCTAATTATGAAATAATGTGGTAGGATGATCATGGAAAAGGAATAGCCTCACAGCAGGTAAACAACTAACATTTTATATTTACATTTAATGTGAATTTTATTATTTGTTTATATAATTTGATTTGTGTGGCGATCATTTTTTTATATCATTAACAATTTTTTGAATATTTCGCGGTTCTAATTATATTATAATGTGGCAAGATGATCGTGGAAAAGGGCCATCCGTAGAACATGTAAATGAGTAACAATTTTGACTTACATTTAACGTGAATTTTATTATTTGTTTATATAATTTTATTTGTGTGGCAATTGTTAAATTTTTAGAATTTACTTCAATCTGATCTAGGATCTTAACTGAGAGAACAACATGTACAGCATATATACAGCATATCAATCATGGAGACAATAATGCAAGCACACAAGAGACACAAAGATTTACTTGGAGAAAACCATAAAGGTGAAAAACCCCAATAACTTCCTCAGAGATAGATAGAGCAATGGTACAACCAACCAAGAGAGATAGCCATAACCTAGCAGCAGATCCTCCTCCTCCATAAGTGCGCCACTCCTCCTTGAGTGCATGTGTGAGAAGTGAGTGAGTAAATAGAGTGCCTCCCGCACTCTATTTATACTTGACTTGACTTGCCTTTTTACCTAACTCATGTAGGCTCGAACTTAACCACATAACATAATGCTGACTGGGCCGACCCCCAATAGGGTGGTCTAATAACCCTTTGACCCACATGACTTATATAGGGCCGACCCCAAACAAGGTGGTCTAATAACCCATCAAGTATAAGTTACGACACTTATAATATAAATGACGACACTTCCGTATAGAGGAATAATAACATCTCTATAGGAATACAATATACATATATGTGAAATACATTCCGAAGTTACATATACATCAACACTCCCTCTTAACTAGGAAGGTATTTCTCAGCACAATTCTTCTAGCACAAGTCATCTTCTCTGGATCATCGTCACTGGATAATCGTCATCGAGTCATCATCATCGTCACTGCTGCTGCTATCTCAATCATTCTCTGAATCTACTCGTCATAGGAAGTTCTCCAGAGCCAGTCCTTTTTCATACTGGATGTAGGCCCACCACTTGCAGGTCTTCGTCATCACTAGCCATACTGTGGAATCCTCAGGACTTATTACGTGCGTCACAAAACCTCGAAAGAGCATCCCAGGATGTTACGGGTACACAACTCCGACCTGTAGGATCTCCCAGGGCGCTATTACATGTGACCCCACCACAAAACCTCGAAAGAGCATCTCAGGATGTTACGGGTACACAACTCCGACCTGAAATCTCCCAGGGCACAAATTACATGTGGTCCACCACAAAACCTAGCAAGAGCATCTCAGGATGTTACGGGTACACAACTCCGACCTGAAATCTCCCAGGGCACAAATTACATGTGGTCATGGCAAAACCTCGCAAGAGCATCTCAGGATGTTACGGGTACACAACTCCGACCTGAAATCTCCCAGGGCCCAAATTACATGCCATAGGACAAATCCTCGCAAGAGCATCTCAGGATGTTACGGGTACACAACTCCGACCTGAGATCTCCCAAGGCACAAATTACATGTCCTCCCAGAGCAATGTCTCGAAAGAGCATCCCAGGATGTTACGGGTACACAACTCTGACCTATAGGATCTCCCAGACGTGCTCATCTGCACAACCTGATCCACGGCCACAGAGTATCAACCTGATACTCACCATACATCATCCTGATGTACTCATGATCATCCTGATCATCATCACTGCAACATCCTGCTGCATGTCATCTGGAGCAACATCCTGAAGCTCACCATCCATGATCATCCTGATCATCATCACTGCAACGTCCTGTTGCATGTCATCTGGAGCAACATCCTGAAGCTCACCATCCATGATCATCCTGATCATCATCACTGCAACGTCCTGCTGCATGTCATCTCGAGCAACATCCTAAAGCTCACCATCCATGATCATCCTGATCATCATCACTGCAACGTCCTGCTGCATGATCCACCTGATCATCAATGCATCCACCTGATGCATACCAAGTATCTACCTGATACATATCATCATACATGATCCACCTGATCATACAATTTATTCACCTGATACATGATACATATCACCATACATGATCCACCTGATCATACAATGTATCCACCTGATACATATACAGATACATGGTCCAAGCATCCAACATGATGCATATACAAAATACATACACATGATCCAACTGATCATATCCAGCATCCAACATGATGCATACATACATAAATGATCCAACTGATCATATCCAGCATCCAACATGATGCATACATACATAAATGATCCAACTGATCATATCCAACATCCAACATGATGCATACATACATAAATGATCCAACTGATCATATCCAAGCAGAAACCAGAACATCATCCTGATGCACATTATCCAGCGCTTACATCCATAGCCATGTGAAGGATCCTCCTTCCAACATGCTTGGAATGGCTTCAGCAAATGTGTCCATCACTTCTTTCTCGAAGTGTCCTCGATCTGAAGAACGCCAAGCCTCTCTCTGAAGTACTCGAACTTCACTCTGGCTAGTGGCTTCGGCAGCACATCTGCAATCTGCTCGTCCGTCGCAACATACAGAAGCTTCACAGCTCCTCTCTGCACCATATCCCTGATATAGTGATATTTGATCTCTATGTGTTTCAACCTGTCATGAAACACTGGGTTCTCAGACAGCTTCACACAACTCTGGTTATCACAGAAGATACCAGTAGCCTCCAACGGGAGATCAAATAACTCAGACAGTAGCTTCCGTATCCATACTGCCTCACAACTAGCTGAGCAGGCTGCAACATACTCTGCCTCAGCTGTACTCAGTGCTACGCAAGACTGCTTCCTGCTAAACCAAGAGATCACACCTGATCCCATACTGAAGCAACACCCAGATGTGCTCTTCCTATCTGCAGCACTGCCATCCCAATCTGAATCAACATAACCCTGCAGGTTAAACTTTTGATTCACCTCATACCTGAGCCCATAATCCACTGTACCCTTCAGGTACCTCAGAACATGCTTTACAGCAACCAGGTGAACACTCCTCGGATCCGTCAGGAACTGGCTTAATGTGTTCACAGCAAAGCAAATGTCTGGTCTCATGTTCGTCAGGTACATCAAGGACCCAATCATCTGATGATACATAGTGATATCAATCGGCTCAGATGAAGCATCACACTGACACTTCAGGTTCAATGCCATAGGTGTGGCCATAGCTTTGCAGTCCATCATCTCGAACCTCTTCAGGATCTCTACTGCATACTTCCCTTGTCCAAGGAAGATTCCATCACTCTGCCACACCTCCATGCCAAAAAATAAATAGTGCATCATCCCCAAGTTCTTCATCTCGAACTTGGCAGTAAGTTTACGCTGCATGTCGGCAATCAATCTATCTTCATCTGTAACAAACAGGTTATCCGCATACAAAAGTAGTATCACTGGATTTCCTTCCTCAACCTTGTAGTAAAGGTTGGAATCCGCTTTACTCTTGGTAAATCCCAAACTGGATAGAAAGTTGTCTATCCTACCATACCAAGTTCTGCACACATATATGACTACACCATGTTGTCTTGAAATCCATCTGGTGCATCTTCTATTTCATCACTTTTATATTTCTTAATGCTGCCATCTACAACGTGCTTGATCTGATAGTTCCATTCGGAAGTCATAACAAACTTCCCTTCACGTCTTGGGACTACATCCCAAACATCATTCTTCATGATCGACGGATCATGGCATTCTATTTCTTCATCCCAGATCCTGGAAACTTCAATATCTTCAATATATATCTTTGTTGCTGGAACAAATGTTGTAGTTCTTCTTTTGTAGGAGATGGCATACTATCTTTCCTACACAACAAGTTAAATTGCATGATTAGAAAACATCTCATAGTTTTCAGAACAAATTCTTACACATAAAGAAATATGTCATATAGTCATGCAATTATCTTAGCCAATGCTTCAATACAACATTTATCCATATCCCGTAACTTTCTAGATGCCTTCCAATCTCTACCAGAACATTGTTAAGAGTGTGCACAACTCCCAACATGTCAGCAAAGAGGTTTCATTCTAGATAAGTAGCAATGGAATGTTGTACAGTGCCATAGGCCACTTACCCATGTATATTAGTAGTATACTTGTTCATCAATGCAACTATTCTAATATGCATAATACACGACCTAATTCTAGGAACATCAGTATATACATCATTGAACAATTTTATTTAAACAAACACATATGCAAGAAATGATAATTAAAATACTTATCTTTGTTTGTTCGTTGGGTGGACTTCCTCTGAGTCTTCGCTTTCTTGCAGGAGCTGCTGGAGTCCTAATCTGCAGTAGCTTCTTCTACACCTTTCTGTTGTGGAATGTAGAGAGATGGACAACTCCCTCTGAATATCTGCATCCTTGCAGAAACTACTGAAGTGTGCTCCTTTTCTTTCTTGCAGGAACAACTGGAGTGTGCTCCCTCTTGATCTTTGCTTCCTGAATTACCTGTTCTTGAACTCATATTCATCCTTGGTCCCTATGCATGCTTATTAGTATCATGATTGAGTTATCCTTGTGATCTCATATAAAATCATACATTCATTAGTATACTATGAAAACACAATAATCTCAAGCATGTATAGTCATGATCATTTCAAACAAAAATAATAAGCATTAGCACTCAAGGTTTATGTAGGATTCTTATGGTTAGTCAAATCATAAGAAACACAACATATCTAAACCTGTAATTACTCAAACCTATGACTCTTCGGGTTAGTTGAATCATCAATCAAGATAAGAGATATAATATGCATAAAACCTGTGATTATTCGAACCTATACCTTCATGATTCTTCTGGTTAGTCATATCATCAATTATGGTAAGAAACATAATATGCATACAACCATGATTATTCAAACCTATGACTTCATGAATAATCATTATCAACAATAGTATAAGATCCTAACCCAAGGTAGGATTCTATCTTGATATAGGAAAAACATACCTGGATTAGCATGCTAGTTAGTTATGTCTAACATACTCACATGATGTCTTCTTGTTCTTCTTCAATGACTTGTGCTAGTAACCTATATATCTCATAGGTTAGCCATTATAAAACCAAGTTATACATACCTCGTAAATGGATCTTCTATGAGATCCATGACAATGGATGAGTCTTTATCCTCATGTCATCATGATCATATGTTCTTGAACTGGAACATGATTTGTCTTTCTTGGTGTACCTTTCATGTTAGTAGACAACATAAACCTCATACAACACCATAATGCATTAGTACAATCATAAGTGTCAACACCCTAACCAATGAATATCTTCTATCATGCATTCATAATTTTGTTAAGGTGATACAACAAATCTAAAATCAAGATTGTACTAACCGTAATAACATGAAGACAAACATACCATAAACTTAATCATGAACAAATCTCAAAACATACCTCGATGAGTCATACCTGTCGAGATCACTTGTAATCTTCTTATGTAAGGCCTTAGCCTCATCTCCCTCTGAAACAGGAACTCCTTCACTTATGCAGGTGACCAATCCATCTTCTTCTAGGATTAACCCAATCCACTTGATTTGCAAGAACTGGACCTGGAGCTGGATATGGGTTTGTCAGAGAAACCCCAAAAATTCAAACTTTGAATTTCAAGCTTCTGACAGGATAGAAATATGCACCTTGATGAGCTGATCAAGCTGGTATATTCAGAATTTGAAAACTGCAAAGTTTCACTCCTCAATTTTGCCTTTGAAACTTCTGGATTCACTGGACGTGACCCTGAACTGGGGTTTGATGAAGCCCACACTTCTTCCCAATCAAAAGGTTTGATCCAAATCTCTAAGCTTCTATTTTTCTGAGGAGCTTCCAGCCATGGTCACAGATTTCAAAAATTCCCATTTTTACAGAAGCCCTAATTTTCCACTTTTCTGATCAAAGTCTCGAACTAGGGTTTGATCAAGCCCGGCCTTCTTCCCAACTGAAAATTCTGATATTGGTCTCTAAATTTTTATTTTGATGAGTAGCATTCAGCCGTGGTCTCCGATTACAAAAATTCCAACTTTCTCCAAAGCCCTAAATTCCGGAAGCCATGAATGAAGGTACTCAAAAATAATTCTGTTTTGATAGAAATATGTACCTGATTGTTTCTGGTGTAAGTCCAAACTTTTCGATCCACAGGGTCTGAAAACATTTTCTGAGATAGCTTGACCTGTTACCTTTCCATCCTGACAGGTCTGACCTCAATTGGATTCTCTGAGAGAGAGTTATGCCAAATGTCGCAACGTGACCTGTTTTGGGATAATACAGGAGTGCAAACTTGTACGGCGTGCCACGTGTCACTGTTTGAACTTAGGCCTTTGAAGACGTTTCCTGAGATAGCTCGGCCTGTTATCTTTCCATCCTGACAGGTCTGACCTCAATTGGACTCTCTGAGAGAGAGTTAGGCCAAGTGTCGCAATGTGACCTGTTTATGGGATAATACAGGAGAGTGAACTTGTACGGCATGCCACGTGTCACTGTTTGAACTTCTGCCTCTGAAAAAGTTTTCTAAGATATTACAGTCTGTGTACTACCTGTCATTTTTTACGAAATTTCATTTGGAGCTTCCTAGCCCAAGTTATGACCTTTTTCCCAAGGTCACCTGATTTTGACTCAGATCTGGAAGAGGCATAAACCCTATACTGCACAGATCATAAATCACAAAGTACAACGAATTAGAGGTTGTACTTTGGACACAAGGTACCTGGAGATTTAAGCTTCGTCCTGTAACAATTTCAGATCCGAAAACTTCTCCAAAATAGATTTATAGCGAAAGTGCTACGATGACTGGTTTTTGCTATATCAAGCCCTAGCATCATAAGTCCAACAAGTGTCATACATGCCATATCATGCCTTCTTTCAGGCTAGCTCTGATACCATGTTAAATTTTAAGAATTTACTTCAATCTGATCTAGGATCTTAACTGAGAGAACAACATGTACAGCATATATACAGCATATCAATCATGGAGACAATAATGCAAGCACACAAGAGACACAAAGATTTACTTGGGGAAAACCATAAAGGTGAAAAACCCCAATAACTTCCTCAGAGATAGATAGAGCAATGGTACAACCAACCAAGAGAGATAGCCATAACCTAGCAGCAGATCCTCCTCCTCCATAAGTGCGCCACTCCTCCTTGAGTGCATGTGTGAGAAGTGAGTGAGTAAATAGAGTGCCTCCCGCACTCTATTTATACTTGACTTGACTTGCCTTTTTACTTAACTCATGTAGGCTCGAACTTAACCACATAACATAATGCTGACTGGGCCGACCCCCAATAGGGTGGTCTAATAACCCTTTGACCCACATGACTTATATAGGGCCAACCCCAAACAAGGTGGTCTAATAACCCATCAAGTATAAGTTACGACACTTATAATATAAATGACGACACTTCTGTATAGAGGAATAATAACATCTCTATAGGAATACAATATACATATATGTGAAATACATTCCGAAGTTACATATACATCAACAGCAATCGGTATTTTATTTTTTTGCATAACTGAAATAACATTTATTTTGTTGAAATATGTAGTTAGTGGGCCATGATTCTTATGATTCGCTCGACCAAGCAGATTTGTACTCATCCCCTGACCCAATGGTATTGATACATAAAAAGATCAATACAACGAACAAGGAACTTGAACGCTTGTTAGACATTGTAGAACAAAATCCTGAAATCGAAGAAAGGATCTTTCAAGTTATGCCACGACTTAACACGTATAAGGTAATAACCATAATTTAAAGTGATTTTTTTATTTTTATGTCATAAGATCAACTATGAACTTTTTTTTTTAACTTTTACATTATCTAAATGAAGAAACATTGTCTTTTTTATACATATATTTTTGCAACCTGTTGACATCGACATGCATGGTCTTAGTAGTAGTGGGACTAAAAAAACACCATAGATTCCCAACACAGGCCCTTGCTTACCTACCGGGATATTCAATACTCCACCTTCCACACCTGTAGTTAGGAGCCATGACACACACCCCCAGGAATCCACACAGCCAAGCACTGGAGGTGCTGAAACTAGAGATGAGGCTAATGATTTGGCGAATTATATGGTTTCATTTCCTAGAGCGAGACATGTTACCTCCATGGGGACCCTTTTGGGAACATTTATGGTCAACGATGATGGAATTCCATTAAAGCAAGTAAAACTGCCATGTAATTTTTAGTATTTTAACTATTTCATGTTATCCATATCAAACATAAATCATATAGATTATTATTTTTAAAATAATGATCATATATTTTTGTATGTAGGAAACAACGATTTTTATAGGCACTTGGAGACCAAGGCATTGGCGATTTTTGGGCCCACCAAATGCATGAGGTGGAATTCACAGAATTCCAAACTCAAAAAGAACTTTTGGATTATCTTGAAGGCCTCTTTGGGGTAGACACATTTAATAAAACTGCAGTCTCCTCCACAGTTGGCCAATATTTAAAATATACGCGCGACAGTTATGGGGTTCACTTGGAAAATAACCCTAGGTACGACCGTCCTCTCATGATTCCAGAGAGGGTGTGGAAGGCACTCATTGAGGAAACAAAAGAGAAGAAATTAGAAAAGAAGGAAAAACACCAGCTGGTCCCGCAAGGTAAATTACATCTTGAATTCAATACCTTTAATTTTATTTAGATCTAAATAAAAGTGTGGTGCATAACATACTTGAAACTTTTGATGATAGGTCGCATGACACTTCGAAGGAAACACAAGCAAGTATTTCCAAACATGGGCAACACAAGCTAGGCCAGGGCGGTTACTTGAAGTTACAGTCACGAATTGTAATTACCCAAATACCTTAACAATATTATTTGTATCACCTTCCAACTTTTAGTTAATTGCAGCTAATAAAATAAAAAATAGATACTCTTATGCAATGCAGGGCGACGACTTTGGAACTGCAGCCGCTGAGGAAGATATCAAGCTTGGTTACAATTCTGACTATCAAGCTGTCGTTGAACGACGAAAAATCTTGGGGCATATCCCAAGATCCAATGTGCAGGACAAGGTAAATAGAAATCAATCCACATTAATCTTTCATCACTTATAAAAATTCATTCGTGTTTGATAATGTCCATAAATTTAATGTGTCACATCATTGTTTTAATAAGGGGAGCAACACTATCGACAAGCCCATAAGTACTGGAGAGCAGTGCGGTGCCGCCACAAGATGGTGCTCCCAGGCAGCCCCATGATGGTGCTATGACTGAGGTCTACAACGGTAATATGATTGGATATTAATATATCATATACTTAATAATTTCTTTGTTATAGATTTTGTACTTCTATTTGTTTTACTTATACATCCATGATTGTGTCATTATAAAGTTAGTGGTTTCAATGGTAGAGAATGTTGTACTTGAGGGTCCTACACCTAAAGAGGGCATAAGGAAACTATTCCAATGATGCCGACCAATGCACCAGGTAAATAATTACATTGCATAGCTTTCTTTTTAACATTATTAAACTACTCCAATGATATTTAAAAGATGGTGATATAAATTTAATATTGTTTGTTTTTCTAGGCGATGCCCCTCCACAACGGCCTCCACGCTGCGAGTATCAGACCAGGCGTGATTTGTGTGAGAGGTAGAAAGCACAAATAGTTTATGAAGATCACCCAGAAAATGAATACGACATGGATGAAGATGAATTACTTAAGAACTTTAGGAAGATGGCTAAAAGTAATTGATGATGTATAAACTATTTTTTTTACATATGCCTAACTTTGAATGAATTCTTGCATACTTTTTGTTGCATTTCCTTTGAATGAATTATTGCATAATTTTTTATACTCGTGATAGTAAAATATGAAATATAGATGGTTAGTACTTAATTTATCTCAACTTTGTACTTATTTTATCTCAACTTTCTTGCTTAGCTTTACAATCACATTTTATCAATTGAGTGTCTTTTTAATGCATATTTTCTAGTATAATATAGATTGGGTATTGGAGAATTCAGAGTGATGTGAAGGGGGGGAGGGGCCATATGAGCTTCCAACTTCACTTGGTTGGCCCTATTCAATACATAATAATTTATTGTATCCATTTAATCTTGGAGAAAACCTCCCATGATCTAAGAGAGCATCAACAAATTAAATGTTGACTTCGCTACTACTCCAGATCGAGGGAGGTTTGCTCCAATAAATTATTCTCAAAACCAAGAGGAGCTTATTCAAGATTGTTATTTATTTATTTAGAAGGTCCTTTGAAGCATTGTAAAGGTATGTTCTGGCATTCTCATAAAAATGCATCCTAGACTAGTAAATAATGGTACAAATATGACTTGTATTGATTTTGTATATATTTATGGAGGTTGGATGATTTGGCACTGTAGGTACTAGAAAAAGATAATGACGGATGAGTTGTGATCAGGGGAGGTATGTTATCCAAATAATTTTAATTACTATTTAATTTGAAGATATCTTTTTTATATCATTTTAGAGTGACGTCTATTTAATTGCTTGTGGTTATCTCATGTATTTGACTGCATTTTGGTGTTTAAAACCCTGCTATGAGATGATTTAAGTTGTAGATGTTTTTAAATTATCTTGTCTACAATAAATAATGCAAAAATGTGGTTGTGAATTTCTACCATTTTAATTTTAATTGTAGTTGTGTGAGTATGTGTTTCTACTACATGACTTTGAACTACAATCCATAGGCTATATTCCCTCTACCTGTTTCAACAAATAAATTTCTAATTGCTCTCTTTCATCTAGTAAGCCTATGTGGTTGATGAGGGTATATAGGGGTTATGCATAGCCCTTGTAGGAGTAATTACTAGCCTTTAATTGATACCCTAAAAACTATGTGCTCTCCTAAAATCATTTGACATGGAAATGCATTAGATTCTTAAATCTAACAATAGTGAGGTCATCAATATGGTGTAGGATCAAAGTATATCTATATAGTTTAATATGCATGTCAATAGTTGTATCATACTACTAATGGCACTTACGTCCCTAATTGTACCATTTCCAAATAGAATAACGTCATCAACAAAAATTGAGTGGTATTGACTTCTTTGGGCACTTTGACTCCCAACACCATTGTGGGTTTCCAGTTTTAGGAGCAGTTGTAGGGTGACAAGGTATACACAGTTTTTTTTATCCTTGCCCTAATTTGGATTTAAATCTAGTGTAGTGAATCATTTAGAAAGATATCACCTCCCACTTCATTTTTTGGGTACCTTGACTAGCTCCATCAAAGTACATGTCCATCCTAGGGTTTATGTCCTCAAACCCCAGGTCTTCAAATCATGATCTTCATGGAACATCACAAGTATAATAAACAATTATTCTTCCAATATAGGTATCACACTAAGCTCAAGACTCATCAAGCTAGGTTCTCCATGATATTTCCCTAACCTCCAGGCATCACACCAAAAACAAGGCTACGATATCATCCAAGGCATTAGCTCTACAAGACAAATTGTCAGTTCCTCTAGCATCATGGTATTCTCCAGGATTTACTTGCATAGAAAAAACCTTAGAGTCTTACAAGAGAAGACCCTAGCAATTCACAAGATAAAACTCTCTAAGAAAATCCAAGACAACTCTCTCTTCTAATTTTATTCTCATAAGGTTTACATCACAAAACTTGGTGTCTTTATTCCGACAAGAATTCTCCAAGACAATTACAAATATAGAATAAAGTATAATGATGATGTGTGATAACAAAATCTATCTTTCTCTTTTATATACAACATGTGAGGGAGGCTAACATAAAACATGGACTTACTTGAATTCAACAACAATTTTTTCTCAATTTCAATTTCCAAGTGTCCTCATGCAAGGCATTCTTCCTCTAATTTTGTGGCATGCTACCCCTCATATGGCATGAGGCCTTGAACTAGTGTTGAAGTCCTTGTTTCAACAGGTTGCACATGGATATTTTCCTTTGAAGGTCTTTGTAGTAGATGTTGATGTCTTTTCTTTCATGGAGGTTCATCTTTTTAGGGAATCACTACACATATGGTGACTTTGAGATCGCATATACATGCCACAGTTTTTTATGCATTCACATATTTGGGGACATGCCACATTATTAAGTGGCCATGGTTTTTCTCTTAGAGAGGAGTGCTATACAACTAAGGGGTTCCTAATTTTTTTATTATCTATATTTGGTTTTTCATTTGTATCTTGGAGGAGGAGCACTCCCATTGTACATATCTTAAGGGTGTTTCATCATTATGGTTTTATGAGTAGTTTGACTTGGTCATAATGCCCAATTTGAGGTTTTGTGCACATTCTTTGAGGGCATCCTTGTTTTAAGGGTTTTTTTAACAACCATTTACCACTTTTCACACATATATATGCAGATCAAATTCATATGGGATTGCTTATCATGATTACAAGACCGCTCACATTTTGTCAGCACACATGTTGAGGTCCTCCTATTTTGAGGAGTTGTTATAACAACTAGTGGATTGCTTTTGGCATATATATCCATGATATCCTGATTATGGGGGCGCATAATGGATCTTCTCTACAAGGCTAGTACAATCTACTAGCTCTCCAAAACCCTAGATAGGGAAAACCAAGAAAACCCTAGCTCACACCAAGAATCTCCAACAAGCATGCATCACACAAGCATGTCCTCCAAGGAAAGATGCCTCCTTTTCTTCTTCTCTTATTCAAGTACAACCTAGAGATTCATCTCTTATAAAAATGTCTCCAACTTTTCAAGTCCTATCTACCTCTTGATTAAGTCAACATTTTCTTGCAACTTGCATCTCACCAAAATGTATCTTCACATCCGGGGCTTCGGCCCCAACAACAAGTGTTTCAGCCTTTTTGAACCTCAAGAAAGACATGCACAATTTAAGAATTATCTTAAAGTCCACAAGTTGTCCAATATAAATTTACTTCAAAGCAACTGATATGTCTTGTTCATGAGAAAAATATCAACTACCCTTATCATAATTTGCTTGGAGAATCCTCAAGCATTCTTCTTTTCAACCTTCATACTTTTTCGCAACAAAGATTAATCCTATAGTTGGCTTTGAATCTTCAATTGTTATTGCAGTGTTTGTTGGACCTTTCTTAGCCTTATTTGTAGTAGATGTGTGCTTTTGAATAAGCTTCCTCATAGAAACAATTATATCTTGTAAATATTTATTGGCTTTTTGAAGGGTAAGACAGGAAAATATGCACTTGGCCACCATGTTCTGACTGCAAATCCGTCCTTCTTCAAAACTTCGCTCCAAACATGTTCTGCATAATGAGTACATATGGCAGTGATTAATCTTGTTTGGACATCCATCAATCTCCATAGTAAGTCTCTATTCATCCCCCCTAAATAAAATGACAATTAGTACTCATCCCAAGCTACCTGAAGATCATAGAAACATGTCTTCAAGGCCTTCTTGAACATCATTGGACATTAATTGTGTTCATTCAACTTGATTGCAATGCTTATTTCATTAGAAAATACTTGATCTACAAAGTTGAAGGAGGACCTTTCCTTAAAAAAGATTATGTGTCCAAAACCTCTTGCATCCATGCAATCTCTTTTGCGAATCGGAGAATTGGAGCATTGGAAATCTCATAAACAAAATTGGCATAATCCATGCCATCACTTGCATATTACAAAATTGGTGGATCGATCTTACTCAAATATATTCTAGATGCCATTAAAATCTAATGTAGGCCATGTGCTTTTCTTGTAGGCCCTGTCTTGTCCAATGTGGTGTCTTAAGATTCCTTATCTAACATTAGAATGCATAAATAAATCTGATCTTATGTAAAAAGGAGTTATTGCTCATGTAAAACCATGAGTTGGTTAGATCTTTGACTCCCTATACCTAAGCTATTGAGAGTTAGTTGTACCTTGGAGACCACAGTTGGATTTTTTCATGGCTCTTGTGAGGAGGACACACACTAGGAGATGCCACACGTGTGAGTCTATTTCACTAACGCGTGTGAGACATGATGTTCATTTTCCTGTAGTTGATGGCATAGAATTGGAATCATCAACTTACACAATTTATGCCCTAAAAAATTGCTATTATTACTTCTTTCAAGTTGGGGACAATAACCTAGGTCATCCACTTTGATATAATAAGCCTTAAATACTCCCCCTAGAGTGGTTATCAAATGATATGCTGGTACTTCCTCTGTATTATAGGATTTCATCCCCTTTGTATTTTTTTTTGGCGGGGGAGGGATAAGGAGAGATGTTGTTATTGAGGTATTCCTTTGATGCATATTTTTGTAGGTTTATTGAGGTATTTTGGTATTGAATTATTCCTTTTGTGTATCCTCTTTTTGTGAGTTGGTGAAGCCACATATTGGTGATCCCAACTCCTAGTAGTGAAACAACTTTCAAGTGACCTACTATTGTTGTTGCAAAAAGTAGAAATGTTGAATCTTAAGGTTATCTAGTATTGTACAACGCAAGGCACTACTGGTTGTACTATATAAAAAAGATCAGTAATTCGATATGTTGGAGCCCCTATGGAAACATTGGAACTTCCCTCAAATTTCCTAGTCAACAGGGAACCTAAAGATAATGTGCTCTTTAGCCCCCACCTTATGTAATGAATAAAGTTTGGAGATTTGTTTTTCTTGAGGAAGATGATGTGTTGCCTCAACTCTCAGCTGCTAATGGAAGTGAGGACATCTTGACTGAATAGTAATCCCTTGAATTTCTGGAGGAAATGCTCAACATAAAATGCCATCATGAGCCTCATAGGCTTAAACAATGTAGTGTAATATGACAAATTGTGATTAAAATAAGGAAGTTAATACTAATTAAGCTACATTAACTTCATAGAAATTTTGTTGCATTTCTTGTATGGTAACCTACAATTCCGTGCTCCAATGAAATATAGTTATGTGAAGATCTGCTAACTATTATTCTTAAATTCAAATAGATAGATATTCGATAAATTGCATTAGTGAAACTGTGTCCATATGTCCCATAATTATGTGTGCTTCAAAAAGGTAGCTATTTAAATTTATGCCAAATATTTCATTAAATTTGAACAAGATTTCTTCTTCCTTTGTAGTGTATTTTTAATTTTAATAAGTGTTTTTTATGTAATATTATTATTTTTACTGTTTTGTAATCTCGATTCTTTAGATTGATAGCAGCCTCGTTCTCTGGAGCATTTGGTTAATCTAGTACAATGTCGATCAATAACATGAGAATCCATGTGGGATGAATTTAACTTCCTCCATGTGAGCAACCATGCAAAGTCTCAATGTGAGTAATCAACGAAAAAACCTACTTTGGAGGATCTTGAAGGATTTGAGCTAAAATGAATTAAGTAATTGTTGTAAAATGACACCCAGAACTTAAATCGAACCAAAGGAAAATAAAAATTACATTTGGAATAATCTAGTTTTACATATATATATATATATATATATATATATATATATATATATATATATAACAATTATGAATTCAC
Organism: Larix kaempferi; assembly: GCA_027924585.1. Classification (NCBI taxonomy): domain Eukaryota; kingdom Viridiplantae; phylum Streptophyta; class Pinopsida; order Pinales; family Pinaceae; genus Larix; species Larix kaempferi. The sequence goes on from BSBM01001023.1 coordinate 1,868,223, forward strand.
ATCACATATATTTGAATTCATATAAATGTTGCTCAATGATGCTTAACATGCAACTAAATATAAAAATTAAATGTAAATACAAACTGCAAATAAAATTACAGAATCAATCTACTTAGAGGAATCAAGCATTTAGAACTAGTGACCATTCTATGTTTATCATATAATAAAAATCTAGCTTAAATAAGCAAGTTGCAGTTGAATTGAAGACCCAATGTGGTTTATTGAAGGGAAAATATGGCATATTCAATGGAGTTGAAGACCCAACACAATAGTTGAGGGGAAAATGTGGCAACTTCATTTCAATGTCAAGTGGAAGTTTCTGTTTTATAAGCCAATGTTTAAAAACTAGGCATCAACATTCAATCTCCGTTGTTATGTTAAGTTTTGAATTCCCAACATTAATCTAAGATTCTCTAATATATTCATTGGAAGAGCCTTAGTAAATATGTATATGAGTTGATGTTTAGATAGACAAAATTCAAAAGAGATGAATTTTCTGTGCATGATCTCAGATGAAATGATGTTGAATGTCAATGTGTTTTCTTCCATTGTGGAATATTGGATTCTTTGTCATGGATATTATGCTTTGATTGTCACAATAAAATTTGATGGGATTATAGACATCCATTCCCAAGTATTTGACCAATATTTTCATCAAAATTGCTTGTTTACTTGTTGATGATGTTGCAATATATTATGCTTCAGTTGCTAATATGGAAATTGTGGGTTGCTTTTTTCTGCTCCAAGAAATAAGATTTTCTCCAAAAAGAACACATATCCATGAATATTACTCTTTCGATCATCCAAGCTACCTAGGCAATATGCATTTGTGTGTGCTACAATATTGGCATCATTAGTATCATTGTAAAACAATTCAAAAAAATCAATACCACTTACACATCTAAGAATTATTTTTACAGCACGGTAATGAGACTCATGAGGTTGAAGCATGAACCTAGCAACTAGAGTTACAACAAGCATAATGTCTAGTCTAGTGGATATCAAATACATAAGGATACCAATTAGATATCTATAAAGAGTGGCATTACAAAGTAGAGTTTCATCTTCCTTCATTAATTTACTCCCAACAACTATGGGAGTGCTCACGGGTTTACAAGTTCCATACATGCATTAGAGGAATTTTGAGGTAAAAAATGGGCCTCAAAAGAAAAAATGTACTATCAAAGCCAACTTTATAAGAACCAATAGGATTCAAGATGATGATGCCAATCATAACAGTAAATAATTTTGGAGGGAAACAAAAAAAGACTACTTTACATGTCCATAAATCAAAGAAAATCACACTTTCCATATCCCTTAGGTTGCATACCCTTATACATAGGAAACATAGAATACATTTAATAAATGCACCTCTATATTTTCCATTTCTACCAAAGATAGCTTTGAGTGCATATTCAAGAAAGGGAGAGAGGACATATCGGAGTTGAGCGTCTTCTACAAGGAAGAAGCGAGCACATGGTGCTTGGTGCAACACTTGTCAATTCTTTAAGTTTGATACCCAATTCTCCAATAGTGGATCTTTCCTTCTCCACCAACTTCAGTGTCTTACCCATGCATATGATAGATATGTTGATTTATCTATGTGCCTCTCTCGATTAATTAAACAATGACTTCTCTTTTGCAAAACAATTGTAAGTACACAGAACCAAAGAAACCATGAGATAGGCAGAGAAATTACACAATGAATTTCATCCTATGTTGGGAGTCATTTCATTCAAAATGAAAAATTGAAAAAAACTTGAAAATTTTAACATCAATTTGAGAAAAAAATTTGGATTCAGATTACCCAAGTCAACAAATATTCAGCCAAAAATATTATATAGCATCCTTCAATTTTTAAACAAATATTCACCCAAAAATTCCATAGAATCAATAATTTTGTAGAAAGAGTCAACTTTTTTCTATAAAATAGATAAAAATCGTTTAGCTTTAAAAAAAAACCTTGCAAAAATCTTGCCAAATTTGGGAATCATAGGCCAAGTTTTCTATACTATCAAGAAATTTATGGTTGGCATTGTTTTCAATAGCGTCTCTCTATTCCCCTCGGCCCCCAATTAAACATGGCAATTTGAGTAGAGATACACAATTTACTAAGCACATGTATGAGGAAATACATTATACTTGCTAACAACATTTGCTTCCTTACTGGTGTAGCGACATACAAGTCATAATCCAACATTTCCACTTGCCTCTAACGACTTTCCAAAAAAATCATATGAAGTAGATATTACGTTGTGGTCAAAAAATTCATATGAAGTAGATATTACGTTGTGGTCAAAGTTTGAGTAACCAATATGATGCACTTTCCACAATGACTTCTACACCAAAGCGAGATAGATTATATATGATAGGTTGTCTTAATAAAATCTTTGGATGTCTTATTAAATTATGTTAGAGGTTCTCATCATCAAAGAAATGTTACCATTGTGATTAAAAAAATACATTTGAACATGTCATCACTTTCCAATAAAAAAAATACATTTGGACATGTCATCACTCTCCAATAACTTGTATTGAGATATTAAATTTCAATTCAAGGAAATATGATGAATGTGGCTACTGGGATTAGAGCCAGGTCTGCATGGCCACACCATGGAATTCTTACAATTAAATAAACTGCATCCATTAAGTAGTTAAGCATGTTATGGTTTTGAAATATACATATAAAAATATTTAATTATAAATTTATGTTATATCATATGGTATAGCCTATGTAACTTAGTTTTTCTAAGTTGGCGATATATTATCATGCTTTTTTCATATTTTTTTAAATAATAATTATTAGGGAGAATTAACTACCCTGCAAAAAAAATTAACATATCAATGATGGCAATCATTAATAATTAGTTATTTATATTTATGGTTTCACTACATTCATTTTAAAATAGGCTTTTGTATAATTTTTTAAATATAAATATAAAAAAAAAAAGTTTTACATGCTTTGACTCTAGCATGATTACAATATAGTTTTCATGTAAACGTTTTATTGGAGACCAAGAACTAATATGCATTATTTTTTTTATAACAAAAACGGTTAAGAGCTTTTATATATAAAAAAGAGAAACAAATATTACATAGTTTTGAAGATAGGTTGATCCTAAGAGAGGACTACATCCATGACTCCTTGATCATCTACAACCAGTCTTAACTTGTCCTGATACTTTCCTATTCTATGGAGACTGAATCTTCTAACATACTGCCCAAGAAGGAGCTAGGCTACATTTACTAATAGCAAGACCAAAAATGTTGTTGTCCTACTTCTTACATATAGCTCAATACAATCTAGAGATTAACGATATGAGGTTTGTTGGCTTCTTGTTTTTCTTAGAGAAGTTAAACTTTCTTTTGGCTTCAAAGAGGGTGAATCTCCTCTTTTCTTTTTTCCGACTTTGATCCAATCTGATGGTTGGAAAACGCTTCGAGAATGGGTACTGCATTTTCGGGTGCATCCTGTGGGGCTGGACTTTTCGGGTCCATCAGCTGGATAGCATTATCTCGTGGAGCTACAGGTGGATCTTTGTCGTTGGCGGGGATCCTTTGTTCTTCTAGAGTGTCCTTTGTTTTAGCATGAGAAGATTCCTTAGCTTGTGATGGAACCTCTTCGGATAGATCTTCATTTCTGCTTACTGTATAATGCTTGGAATTTGCTCCATCCCACCAAGTGGATTTGCGATGAAGATTTTTGGATTTGGGTATCTGAGAGGCTTTTGGGAAATCTTTTACAAGATGTCCGGTTGCAAAGCAAGATCTACATCTGAACATCACATTTTCATAGTCTAGCTTTTGCACCCACACATAATCCTTGCTGATCAAATGGATCTCAGTAGGAAAGCCAATGTTAAAGTCCATTTCCACACAAATGCGAGCATAGGTAGTTTTGATGTAATCCTTTATTTCTGGACTTCGATCGTAGAAGGATCCCAACGCATTGCCAATAGCTTCAAGCGAGGCCAAGTTCCAGAGATGCAAGGGAAAATTAGGAAGCCAGACCCAAACCGAAGCAGATGAGATCTGGTCAATAGATGGATCAAAATGAGGGCTCCAAGGTTTCATAAAGAGCCCCGAACTTCCCAAAAACCATGGACTAGAGTAAAGAATGATCTGTTTATCCACAGGAGAATCGAAATCCATAACAAAAAAACCCTAGAAAAGGGGTAAATAGAAATTTCCTCAAAAACAAGGGGTTTCCATACCTCAGAGATCCACTTATGGAGAGAAATCAGCCGAGGCCAAAACCCATTGAAGCAACAAACCAAAGCTGACTCTGCGAAATTTCTTGCTTCAATCAAAGATTCTTCAACCATCGTTATGGATGGCGCAGGTATTTCCTAAACAAACAAGGGAGGCTGGCCGCAGGTTGCCTTTCCCCCATTGGAGATCAAGACCGGGATCAAATCCCCAGCTGGAGATGAACAGGAGGCGCGGACTGCAGAGGCGTAGCTGGTCGTCATTCTGCTTGAACTCAACGTAGAGGAAGCCGAGTAGGGACCGTCCGAACCCTGGCTGTTTCAGCGTAACAGAGAAAACCCGGAGCAGAGGGAGAAGCCGGGCAGGCTCGCGGCGGCGGCCGAACCCTAGTCGTTTCAGCGACTAACTCTGGTCTCCTTCAGTCTCGAGGGCATATGCATAATTACATAATTAATATGCACTATAGATATATGCAATGTTCTCCATTATTGGTGTAACTACTTTCCCCATTATTGGTGTAACTACTGAAATAGTAAAAGCTATATAGAAAAATAGACTAGCAATGTGAACAAATGGATAAGGTCTTGACTTGTAAATCCTAAATATAGATAGACATTTTAATGAGAAAATATTGGGGGCATGGGCACTCTACAAAATAAATTTTGAGCGTGGCATTATTTGCTTCTTTTATGTGATAAGTTTATCATGTGCATTGCATGTGACTTTTGACTAGAAGATGATTTGTGTCTCCGTGTCTTCACCTTTTAGTCACTTAACTGAAGTGAGATATACATATATAAGGGCATGATAGAGGCAATTGCAAAGTGATATTGTCAGTAAATTTTCAATCTACAAATATATGTTCACTTTGCACCATAGTAGTATAATTTGGCCATATTGGATTTTCCTGTACAAAAATTTGGAGAGGTCAAAATCGCTGAATATTCAGGCATAGTACGAAAATGGTAAATTTGACTACCATAATTATACATTTTTGGCATATAGAGTTCTTTAAATTGTATTGTATTATTTGCAATTTCGTCGACTGCAGTTGGGTTAGTGTTAATGTTAGTTGGGTTAGTGTTAATGTTAGTTTTACATTTAAAAAAAAGTTTTAAACTTTATCATATATATTTTGTTTTAGGATTTAGTTAATATATTTTGTTCTGGAAATTTGTTATAAATATAAGATTAGTTTTATAATATAGATATAAAGTTTACTAACTAGTTATAATATTAGATATTAAGTTTTTTAGAAATTCTTTTTATTGTTTTATAATTTATTTTTTGTATTTTAATTATTTAATATTTTTATAATTAAGTTTATAAATGTATTATTAGTTTTTGTTTTAAGATTTATATTTCAAGTTGTTTTTAAGTTATATTAAAAAATAATGTTACATGTATTATCTATATTTTTAAAATTTCTAAATTTTAAAAAATATGTTTTTTAATCTATAAGAAACCTATTTCCATATTTTTTTCATACTAGATTTTTTCGTTACGTATTTTTTTTCCGTATCGAATCATATTCGAATCTATATTCGTATTCGAATTATGCTACTATGCTTTGCACATCATGACAAAGTTCCAGATCACTTGTATACTCATTTCTAGAAATTTACAATAGTCCCTACTATCTTATCAACCCCAATGACTATATATATATATGTATATAACTTTATCAACAAAGTCACCAAGTTCAATCTAGAAATATATGTGATAAGTTGTATATTGTTTCACACATAACACCATGACAAATGAGCAAACCCCTTGTCTAATGATTTCTAGTAGTTGCAGTGATACCTACTTATCTTGTAAACCCAACCCAACGACAATATATATATATATATATATCCCATACACATTTAACTTTATCAAAAACAACAAAATCTCTATGTTCACTTCACATTTTCTTACCTCACATCGTAATCTCAACGTACACATGACATGGATGGACTGGTTGAACGTTAGTGACCTGAGATTCTTTAGTATTCCCTATCAACTAACAAATTGGATAAGTAATATGTCTTCACAACATTAGGAACACACCTTGTTTTAGCTTCTCAATTGATTATATTGACAACTATGTAAAAATATCGACCAAGATTCTTTATACTATTCCTTACAAAATCACGTTACCATGGTTCGTATTTAAGAAAAATCACATTACAATCTTCCGTAGGATGCATAACGACATAAGAGAAAATCCACTGTGGGTATGGTCACTATCCTTCACATACAAAAAGACTATTGTGATGCAAGCCAATGAGCTTTTAGTGTGGTCGTATTAGTCCATGTACTTAGTACGCAAGGACTCTTGGCAATCGAATTGCGTGTTTTTTTAATTAATTTATGTGGAATTATTTAAATTTATAAAACTATGTAAAGTTCGATTTTAAAGAAGTTCTGATTTTTAACACTAGGTAACTTTTGAAAACTTGACAACATGCGGTGACTTGAGATGATATTGGTCGTTTTTTTGCAATAGTTTGAGTCATATTTCTACATCTTTTTTTTTTGGCATAGTTTTAGTTTTAATTTTTTTGTACTATCGTCGGTTGTCATAACTTCACTTGTGTGTTTTGCTAGAACTTCATCATAATTTCACTTATGTGTTCTGCCAGAACTTCATTGTCGTTGGCCATTTAATGAATATTGAATAGTTGTTCCATACTAGCACTGTCTTTTCACCTACCATTATCACTATCTTTCACCACCACCTTTGTTTCTTCCACGAAATCAGAATGCCCCATCTTCTCTTCCCTACCATGCTTAATATGAGCAATTGACAAATTTGAAACTGGATGACCACAATCTCTAGCGAAAGTGGGGTTTTCCCATTTCTTATGCCAAAAAAATGGCAATTCACTCTATAACGCCTCTCACAGGAATCAACAATACTAGCCTTGAGTTTCTTGAATGAGGTTACAAGGGTAAGGTCTTCTTTGGCTCATCTCGTGAATAGTACTCTTCCTGTAGTAAGTAGTAAGCCAATTGTTAGACCTCTAGATCCATAAGATGAATTTCCACTCACTTGAGCAAAGTGAAGGAGGGGAAATCTAAGCACTTTCCCATTAATCTTAGTGTTCACAACCCTTGTCGACTCTCCAGCAATATGGCGAACCTTCTCATCAAAGGCGAAACCATCGACCATTTTCTGTATCTTTGGTAGTTTCCCTGAATTTCTTGACAATGCTTGCCCTTGAAATCTAAGCACTTTCCCGTTAATCTTAGTGTTCACAACCCTTGTTGACTCTCCATCAATATGGTGAACCTTCTCATCAAAGACAAAACCCTGGACCATTTATGTATCTTTGGTAGTTTCCCTGAATTTCTTGACAACACTAATGTTTCTCATATCAACGACATTGACCTTCACAAGGTATACCACACTCAAAATAACATCAACAACTAAAGGGGTGTGAAGAGAAGAGTACTAACTTACCAGTTTATCGTTTAGAGATGTGTTCTCTCTCTTCACAAGGGATTCATGGTCTGTCTGCTACACGAGCATGAACATTGCCATCAATACCTCCACAACCTTCTTCGGCACTTTGTGACCGTTCATCCTTCACTTACGAACAATTATGCTCCACATCCTCCAACAGTTTGGTTTCCAAATCAGAGTCATTTTAGTCAAGAAATCATATGGCTTGTTTAGCCTTGGTATTAATTGTCAATTCGAGAATAAAACAGTAAAGGAGAAACTTAACTTGTGCTTCATTGATGAAGACATTCCCAAGTTACACTTAGATATTAAGCCTCACCTCAAGTTTAATTCTCTCTGTTCCAAACTTGAAGCAGAACAAATAAAAAATGTTTGGGGCATTAGCCTAGATAAATTAACCGTACGTAGCCTAGTGCATCAAAAGAAGATTCACTCATCCATGGAAGCCAATATGCTCCCCTTAGTTAAGCCCCACAACTCATAGCAAAATCTACCTCATTTTGATACCTCCAAGGAGCTTGAAGGGGGATTACGGTGACTTCTTTTAATTGTGTATGCCAATGGGTTCCCAAGACCTTATCAACAAAGGATCGTAATGGATCCATGATATCCCGATTGTAGGGGCGCGTAATGGATCTCCTCCACAAGGCTAGTACAATCAACTAGCTCTCCAAAACCCTAGCTAGGGAAAACCAAGAAAACCATAGCTCACACCAAGGATCTCCAACAAGCATGCATCACACAAGCATGTCCTCCAAGGAAATATGCCTCATTTTCTTCTTCTCTTATTCAAGTACAACCTAGAGATTCATATCTTATAAAAAAGTCTCCAACTTTTCAAGTCCTATTTGCCTCTTGATTAAGTCAACATTTTCTTGCAACACTTGCATCTCACCAAAATGTAGCTTCACATCCGGGGCTTCGGCGCCAACAACAAGTGTTTCATCCTTTTTGAACCTCAAGAAAGACATGCACAATTTAAGAATTATCTTAAATTGCACAAGTTGTCCAATATAAATTTCCTTCAAAGCATCTAATATGTCTTGTTGATGAGAAAAATATCAGCTTCCCTTATCATAATTTGCTTGGAGAATCCTCAAGCATTCTTGTTTCCAACCTTCATACTTTTCTGCAACATAGAGTAATCCTATAGTTGGCTTTGAATATTCAATTGTTGTTGCAGTGTTTGTTGGACCTTTATTGGCCTTCTTTGGAGCAGATGTCTGATTTTAAAAAAGCTTCCTCATAGAAAAAATTATATCTTGTAAATATTTATTGGCTTGCTGAAGGGTAAGATCAGGAAAATATGCACTTGGCCACCATGTTCTGACTGCAAATCCATCCTTCTTCAAAACTTCGCTCCAAACATGTTCTGCATAAGGAGTACATATGGCAGTGATTAATCTTGTTTGGACATTCATGAATCTCCATAGTAAGTATCTATTCATCCCCCCTCAAGCAAAGTACAATTAGTACTCATCCCAAGCTACCTGAATATCATAGAAACATGTCTTCAAGGCCTTCTTGAACATGTCTTGATTCTTTAGATTGATATAACAGCCCCGTTCTCTGGAGCATTTGGTTAATCTAGTACAACGTCGATCAATAACATGAGAATCTATGTGAGATGAATTTAACTTCCTCCATGTGAGCAACCATGCAAAGTCTCAATGTGATTAATCAACGAAAAAACCTACTTTGGAGGATCTTGAAGGATTTGAGATAAAATGAATTAAGTAATTGTTGCAAAATGACACCCATAATTCAAATCGAACCAAAGGAAAATAAAAATTATGTTTGGAATAATCTAGTTTCTCATATATATATATATACAATTCTGAATTCACATCACAAATATTTGAATTCATAGCACTGTTGCTCGATGATGCTTAACATGCAACTAAATATAAATATTAAATGTAAATGAAATCTGCAAATAAAATTACAGAATCAATCTACTTAGAGGAATCAAGCATTTAGAACTTGAGGCCATTCTTTGTTTATCATATAATAAAAATATAGCTTTTAAATAAGCAAGTTGCAGTTGAGTTGAAAACCCAATGTGGTTGATTGAAGGGAAAATATGGCATATTCAATTGAGTTGAAGACCCAACACAATAGTTGAGCGGAAAATGTGGCAACTTCATTGCAATGTCAAGTGGAAGTTTCTGTTTTATAAGACAATGCTTAAAAACTAGGCATCAACATTCAATCTCTGTTGTTATGTTAAGTTTTGAATTCCCAACATTAATATAAGATTCTCCAATATATTCATTGGAAGAGCCTTAGTAAATATGTCTATGAGTTGATTTTTAGATAGACAAGATTCAAAAGAGAGGAATTTTTTGTGCAAGATCTCAGATGAAATGATGTTGAATGTCAATGTGTTTTCTTCCATTGTGGAATATTGGGTTCTTTGTCATGGATATTATGCTTTGATTGTCACAATAAAATTTGATGGGATTATAGACATCCATTCCCAAGTATCTGACCAATATTTTCATCAAAATTGCTTGTTTACTTGTTGATGATGTTGCAATATATTCTGCTTCAGTTGCTGATATGGAAATTGTGTGTTTCTTTTTGCTGCTCCAAGAAATAAGATTTTCTCCAAAAAGAAAGCATATCCATGAATATTACTCTTTCGATCATCCAAGCTACCTAGGAAATATGCATTTGTGTGTGCTACAATATTGGCATCATTAGTATCATTGTAAAACAATTCAAAAAAATCAATACCACTTACACATCTAAGAATTATTTTTGCAACATGGTAATGAGACTCGCGAGGTTGAAGCATGAGGGCCTAGCAACTAGAGTTACAACAAGCATAATGTCTAGTCTAGTGGATGTCAAATACAGAAGGATACCAATTAGATATCTATAAAGAGTGGCATTACAAAGTAGAGTTTCATCTTCCTTCATTAATTTACTCCCAACAACAATGGGAGTGCTCATGGGTTTACAAACCATACATGCATTAGAGGAATTTTGAGGTAAAAAATGGGCCTCAAAAGAAAAAAAAAATGTACTATCAAAGCCAACTTTATAAGAACCAATAGGATTCAAGATGATGATGCCAATCATAACAGTAAATAATTTTGGAGGGAAACAAAAAAAACTACTTCACATGTCCATAAATCAAAGAAAATCACACTTTCCATATCCCTTAGGTCACAGACCCTTATACATAGGAAACATAGAATACATTTAATAAATGCACCTCTATATTGTCCATTTCTACCAAATATAGCTTTGAGTGCGTATTCAAGAAAGGGAGAGAGGAGATATCGAAGTTGAGCGTCTTCTACATGGAAGAAGCGAGCACATGGTGCTTGGTGCAACATTCGTCAATTCTTTAAGTTTGATACCCAATTCTACAATAGTGGATCTTGCCTTCTCCACCAGCTTCAATGTCTTACCCCTGCATATGGTAGATATGTTGATTTCTATATCTGTCTCTCTCCATTAATTAAACAATGACTTCTCTTTTGCAAAACAATTGTAAGTACACATAACCAAAGAAACCATGAAACAGATAAGGAAATTACACAAGGAATTTCATCCTATTTTGAGAGTCATTTCATTCAAAATGCAAAATTAAAAAAAAACTTGAAAGTTTTAAATTTGAAAAAAAAAAAGGATTAAAATTAGCCGAATCAAAACAAATATTCACCTAAAAATATTATATGGCATCCTTCAATTTTTAAACAAATATTCACCCAAAATTCCATAGAATCAATAATTTTGTGGAGAAAAAGTCAACTTTTTTCTATAAAATAGGTAAAATCCTTTATCCTTTAAAAAAATCCTTGCAAAAATCTCGCAAAATTTGGAAATCATAGGCCAAGTTTTCTATACTATCATGAAACTTATGGTATGCATTATTCTCAATAGCGTCTCTCTATTCCCCTCGGCCCCCAATTAAACATGGCAATTTTAGTAGAGCCACATAATTTACTAAGCATGCTACTACATGTATGAGGAAATGCATTATCCCTACTAACAACATTTGCTTCCTTACTGGTGTAGCGACACACAAATCATAATCCAACATTTCCAGTTGCCTCTAACGACTTTCCAAGAAAATCATATGATGTAGATATTACGTTTGAGCAACCAATATGATGCACTTTCCACAATGACTTCTACACCAAAGCGAGATAGATTATATATGATAGGTTGTCTAAATAAAATCTTAGGATGTCTTATTAAATTATGTTAGAGGTTCTCATGATCAAAGAAATGTTACCATTGTGATTAAAAAAATACATTTGGACATGTCATCACTCTCCAATAACTTGTATTGAGATATTAAATTTCAATTCAAAGAAATATGATGAATGTGGCTACTGCGATTAGAGTGAGGTTTGCATGGCCACAACATGGAATTCTCACAATTAAATAAACTGCATCCATTTCATTAAGTAGTTGAGCATGTTATGGTTTTGAAATATACATATACAAATATTTTATTATAAATTTATGTTCTATCATATGCCATAGCCATGTAACTAAGTTTGTCTAAGTTGGGGATATGTTATCATGCTTTTTTTCATATTTTTTTAAATAACAATAATAACTGTGGAGAATTAACTGCTCTGCAAAAAAATTAACATATCAATGATGGTAGTCATCGATAATTAGTTATTTACATTTATTGTATCATTACATTTATTTTAATATAGATTTTTGTTTAGTTTTTTGAATATATAACAGTCTGTTTAGCAAGGACTGTGGTCCTAACAGAACAAGAAATTAAGGCAAAGGGCTCATAGTTAAACAGAGTTGTTGCCGAAATATCTCTCAACAAAAAATATGTATATATTGTTCAGAGGTTCTCACTTGAGAACCCCCAATTACTGGACTTTCTAAATAAAAGTTTTACATGCTTTGACTCTAGTGTGATTACAATATAGTTTTCATGCAAACATTTTATTAGAGACCAAGAACTAATATGCACTATAGATGTATGCAATGTTCCCCATTATTGGTGTAACTACTGAAACAATAAAATCTATATAGAATAAATAGACTAACAATGTGAACAAATGGATAAGGTCTTGACTTGTAAATCCTAAATATAAATAGACATTTTAATGAGAAAATATTGGGGGCATGGTTACGCTACAAAATAAAGTTTGAGCATGGCATTATTTGTTTCTTTTATGTGATAAGCTTATCATGTGCGTTGTATGTGACTTTTGACAAGAAGATGATTTGTGTCTTTGTGCCTTCACCTTTTTTTTCAACTGAAAAAAGAAATTCCTTGCTATTCATGAGTGTGAATCAAAGAAATTACAATGTAACTTATCCCAAGGATAATGTAACGAAACATTCAGTTTGGTCTTTCAGAAACATATAAAACTAACACTAATCACTATAAAACAAAATACTTGTGGATACCATGTTACCGGAGTACCACTTTAACAAAATCTTCAGTATAAAGGATCCATTCCACAACTAGTCAGAACATCTAATGTTCCAAATAAAAAATAAAATGGAAAAGATATAATAAGCATTAGTAGATGTGCACGGTCCAAGATTCCAGAGGTCTTAGCTGATGATAGTGACTAATTTGGAGAGTGCCTTCTTCCAAGTTAAGGCCTTTCCTCGGTAGTCCATCAACCCTAAAGTTGTAAAATCTGGAGACATGCTTGATATGGAGGTTGTCAAATTGAACCATAAGTAATCTAACTTTCCTCTTCCACTGATCAAGAGAGGCCACCTTAAGAGCATTTGTAGCCAATGATAATAGAAGAGTCTCCAAACAACTGAACATTGTTTAATTGTAATGGGCAGATAAAATAACTCTTGACACTCTAGAGTTTACTTTATTTCACCTTTTAGTCACCTAACTGAACTGGAAGATACATATATAGGGACATGATAGAAGGCAATTGCAAAGTGATATTGTCAATAACTTTTCAATCTACAAATACATGTGATAAGTTTCACTTTGCACATCATGACAAAGTTCCAGATCATTTGTCTACTCATTTCTAAAAAAAAACCTATATTGTCAACACCAATGATAGGATATATATATTCAATACACATTTAGCTTTATCAACAAAGTCACTAAATTCAATCTACAAATACATGTGATAAGTTGTATATTGTTTCACACATAACACCATGAGACAAATGAGCAAACCACTTGTGTAATGATTTCTAGTAGTTGTAGATCACTTGTCTAATGATTTCTAGTAGTTGCAGTGGTACCTACTTATCTTGTGAACCCAACGACAAAATATATTATATACATCTAATACACATTTAACTTTATCAACCACAACAAAATCTCTCTATTCACTTCACATTTTCTTACCTGACATCGTAATCTCAACGTACACATGACATGGATGGACTCGTTGAACGTTAGTGACCTGAGATTCTTTAGTATTCCCTATCTACTAACAAATTGGATAAGTAATATGTCCTCACAACATTAGGAACACACCTTGTTTTAGCTTCTCAATTGATTATATTGACAATTATGTAAAAATAGCGACCAAGATTCTTTATACTATTCCTTACAAAATCACGTCACCGTGGCTCGTATTTTAAGAAAAATCACATTACAATCCTCCGTAGGATGCATAACGACATAAGAGAAAATCCACCGTGGGTATGGTCACTATCCTTCACATACAAAAGGACTATTGTGATGCAAGCCAATGAGCTTTTAGTGTGGTTGTATTAGTCCAGGTACTTTGTATGCAAGGACTCTTAGCAATCGAATTGTGTGATTTTTTAATTAATTTATGTGGAATATTTAAATTTATAAAATTAAGTAAAGTTCGATTTTAAAAAGTATTGATCTTTAACGCTTGTAACTTTTGAAGACTTGACAACTTGTGGTGACTTGAGATGATATTGGTCTTTTTTTGCAATACTTTGAGCCATATTTCTACATGTTATTTTTTTTTGGCATAGTTTTAGTTTTAATGTTTTGTACTATTGTCGATTGCCATAACTTCACTTATGTGTTTTGCCAGAACTTCATCATAACTTCACTTGTGTGTTTTGCCAGACTTTCATCGTCTTTCATCGTCATTGGCCATTTAATGAATAGTGAATAGTTGTTCTGCACTATCATTGTCTTTTCACCTACCACTATCACTGCCTTTCACCACCACCTTTGTTTCTTCTACGAAATCATAATGCCCCATCTTCTCTTCCCTGCCATGCTTAATATGAGCTATTGACAAAATTTGAAACTGGATGACCACAATCTCTAGTGAAAATGGGGTTTTCCCATTTCTCATGCCAAAAAAATGGCAATTCGCTCTATAACGCCTCTGAGAGGAGTCAACAATACCAGCCTTGAGTTTCTTGAATGAGGCTACAAGGGTAAGGTCTTCTTTGGTCGATCTCATGAATAACACTCTTCCTGTAGTAAGTAGTAAGCCAATTGTTAGACCTCTAGATCCATAAGACGGATTTCCACTCACTTGAGCAAAGTGAAGGAGGGGAAATCTAGGCACTTTCCCATTAATCGTAGTGTTCACAACCCTTCTTGACTCTCCAGCAATATGGCGAACATTATCATCAAAGACGAAATCTTGGATCATTTATGTATCTTTGGTAGTTTCCCTTAATTTCTTGACAACACTTGCCCTTGAAATCTAAGCACTTGCCCGTTAATCTTAGTGTTGACAACCCCTGTCGACTCTCCAGCAATATGGAGAACCTTCTCATCAAAGACGAAATCCTGGACCATTTATGTATCTTTGGTAGTTTCCCTGAATTTGTTGACAACACTAATGTTTCTCAAATCAACGACATTGACCTTTGCAAGGTCTACCACACTCAAAATGACATCAACAACTAAAGGAGTGTGGAGCGAAGAGTACTCACTTACCACTTTGACGTTTAGAGGAGTGTTCTCTCTCTTCGCCAGGGATTCATGGTTTGTCTGCTACACGAGCATGAACATTTCAATCAGTACCTCCACAACCTTCTTCGGTGCCTTGTGACCGTCCATCCTTCACTTACGAACAATTATGCTCCACATACTCCAACAGTTTAGTTCCCAAATCAGAGTCATTTTAGTCAAGAAATCGAATGGTTTGTTTAGCCTTGGTATCAATTGTCAATTCAAGAAGAAACTTAACTTGTGCTTCATTGATGAAGACATTGCCAAATTACACTTAGATATTAAGCCTCGCCTCAAGTTTAATTCTCTTTGTGCTGAACTTGAAGCAGAACCAGTAAAATTGTTTGGGGCATTAACCTAGATAAATTAACTGTACGTAGCCTAGTGCATCAAAAGAAGATTCACTCATCCATGGAAGCCAATATGCTCCCCTTAGTTAATACCCACAACTCATAGCAAAATATGCCTCATTTTGATACCTCCGAGGAGCTTGAAGGGGGATTACGGTGACTTCTTTTAATTGTGTATGCCAATGGGTTCCCAAGACCTTATCAAAAAAGGATATGGAAATATCAATTTTTAGCTTGGTTAGCTCATAACTTCATACTTCTGAGATGCCTGGGCACATTCTAGCTTTGTATTACAAGGCTGCTTGAAAGCCAAAAAACACTTTTCGTGCAAATGCTCTTTTCGGGGCTTCCTGAAGGCCTGCGAGATGATAGTCGAGTGAACTCAATGGGGCTAAGTTGGTAATCTACCTTTCAACTCCATAGAACTATCAAATTGTGCGTCAACTTATGATTGATAACCTCCTAAGTTCTTTGAGATGGATGCTCTAGTTATTGTTAAAGTTACAACATCATGAGTCATTCTCTAGGTCAATCTTGTGTGTCAAGATTGAGCCTCATGTGTCGAGGTAGTGCCTTATAGGATCCTGAGTTGGACTCAACAAACTTGGAGAAGAATCTTGAGTTGGACTCAAGAATGGTTAAGCTTCATGTGTTGAGGTAAGTGTTTTGTTTGTCAAAGTGATGATGTTGTACAGTCTTGCAAGTCAAGGCTAAGGTCTTGTGTGTCAAGACATATCCTCGTGTGTTGAGGTGATGCTTTGCATGTCGAAGATGTACGGTGTGTGATGTACTACTAACCATGGTTGAGATATTAAGTCTCCTCTAAAGAATAGCCACCTCTAGAGTGAATTACTTTAGCATATAACCCCCTGGAATGATAGTAGGACAATATGATCACATCATTGGGAAAATCTCCTTAGTATATTTGATATGACAATTAAGTTGGCACATGTTGACCATGCATATAAGAAAAGAGATAAAGATAAGATGCGATAAGATATGAGAGAATTCGAATTGCACATAAAATAATTAATTAAGAGAGAATTTGAATTGTTAAACTTCAGTAAATCAAAGGAGAACTCGAATTGATCACTACAATGATGTTAACAAGAAAGAATCGGTTAAAGAGAGTTAACTAAGTGATAACAAAGAAGATCTAGTTAACTAAGTGTTATTGCATGACGACACTTATGCTAAATTAAAAGACGACATTTATGTTAAACTAAAAGATGACACTTGAGTTGCGACACTTGCATGATGACACTTAAGTTAGCCACCTAACTAAGTGGGAAAGCTTTCAGTTAAGGGGTGAGGTCATCCTAAGAATCAGTTTAGTGAGTTAACACACTACATGAGAAGTGGGGCACTCTTCTTCATGCAATATTGTTGCATCCAGATGGAGAGTGAGTTCATCCTTAAGTCAGAAGTTAAAAATAGAAGCCAATGCATGTGAAGAATGTGTAAATATGTTATACAAGATCGATGAATTCAATGTGAAGTGAATTATCTTCTTCCTTGAAGGCAAGGTGCTTCTATTTGTGCATGATATTATCCTAAGTCTATCTTCTCTGTCTTTCTCTTGATTTGTAATTGCACCGAGGGTGCTTGATGTAAAAGACACTCGCTGCTATCTGCTGAAATATTACAACTTCTAAGAATATTATATTTGTACTTTATTATTCCGGAGATGTTACATTCCTCCGAGGTTACCCTATTGTATATCCAGAGATGTTTATTCCTCCGATGGATTGTGGTAACTAGGGTTATTAGATCTCCCATGTGGGGGTCGGCCCTGATTTTATTTATTAGGGGTTATTAGACCCTCTTAGGAGAGGTCGGCCCCATAGGGTAAAAAGTCAGTCGGAAAACAAGTATAAATAAAGGAGGATGCTCCTCACTTATCTAACTCATCCATCACTCGGAAAGTAGCGCACAAGTGAGAGAGAGGTCTGCATAGGAGGTAGATAAGGAGCTCTAGTCTTGGACTACATCTTGTATTTGGTTGATCATCTTATTGAGGAAAGCTTTGTTGGGTTTTCTACCCCATGAGGGTTTCCCAGGGTAAATCTTTGTCTATCTTGTGATTGTGTTTCTTTCAGTGATCTTGCTAGTCAAATTAGTATAAACTTAACATGGTATCAGAGCTAGCCTGAATAGGACATATTTCACAAGGTGAAAAATATCTCTCTCTCTTTCGGTGAAAAATTAGGGTTTCTGCAAAAGTTGGTATTTTTGGATTCTGATTACATGGCTGGATAGCCCTCCTCAAATTCGAACTTTTGAGCCCTAGATCGAATTTTTTGGTTGGGTAGAACTCCGGGAAAGTCAAACCCTAGTTTGACAAAAAGTGTGGAAAACTAGAACCATATTTCTACGGCAGGTCCGAAGTTCGCTGGTCAAGTTTGGGGGCTGAAAAATTGAAGTTTCCAGAAAGTAAGTACATCAGTCATCTCGCCTCAGTCAAGCCAATCTCCTTGTAAAGTCAGTTTTTCTTTTTTGGTATTTTCAATTTTTGGTAATCCCCTCAATAAGATGGCCCCAAGCACTAAGCTTGAGGACAAGCTAGAAGGTATAGAGAATTTCCAAGGATGGAAATATAGAATTGGTCTCATTCTTGAAGATAATGATCTTGCCCAATATATCAAGGATGAAGTTGAAGAACCTGAGGAAGATGAAGCCAAAGAGGAGTATAGGAAAGATTTGATTAGGGCAAAGAGAATCATTGATGATTCTATCAAGGACCACTTGATTCCCCAAGTGGCATCCAAGAAGACCCCAAAGGAAATGTATGATGCCCTAGGACGAATGTATGAAGGTAGGAACATCAACAGGAAGATGAACCTAAGATCTCAGTTGAAGAGTACCAAGATGAACAAAGGAGAATCTATTCAAGACTACTTCTCAAGGGTTTCTCAAATCAAGGAACAACTAGATGCCATTGGAGAAACCCTTGATGAAGATGAACTTGTGATGACTTCTCTAAATGGTATCATTAGACCTTGGGAGTCATTTATACAAACTATGTGTGCCAGAAAAGAAAGTATGAAGTTTGATATAGAATGGGAGGATTGTATTCAAGAAGAAGCTAGAGTAGCCAATAGAGAAGCCCTTCTCAAGGAAGATGGCCAAGCTTTGGCCCCTCACACCAAAAGAAGAAGAAGGAGTCACTTCAACTCCAAGAAGAATGGCAACAAGGAGTCTCAACCTCCTCTTAGATTTAAAAGGAAAGGAGGAGTAAGCTTAGAAAGAGACCTCTCCTCAGTTCAATGTTATAGTTGTCACAAACTAGGACACATTGCTAGAAATTGTCCTTCAAAGAAGAAGAAGAATTTTCATAAAAGACACCAAGCACATTTGGGAGAAGATGATAGTGAAGAAGAGGAAGAGGAAAGGACTCAAAAGAAGAGAACTAAAATAGAAAAAGAAGAAGCGGAAGAATATGTTCTATTCTCTGCACTCTCTGGGTTTGTAACACTTGGAGAAGATACATGGCTCATTGATAGTGGTGCTTCAAAGCACATGACAGGACAAAAGAAGACTCTCTCAAGACTTGAAGAGAAGACCTCTCCACAGAAGGTATCTATAGGAGATTACTATCAATATCCCATCAAGGGAATTGGTGAAGCAAGCTACAAGCTTGATTCTGGAACCCCATTGAAGATGAAGGAAATCTTATATGTACCAGGTTTGAAGAAGAACTTACTCTCTATCTCTGCTTTGGATAAGAAAGGCTATAGGGTTGCATTCATAGATGGGCAAGTACTAATGTGGCTCAAAGGAAAATCAATTGAGGATGCAATTGTTATTGGTGAAGAGGAAGGAGGCCTATACAAACTCAAGGGCCACCCAGAAGCTGCCCTTGTTCATGAAGCCACTAGCCCAAGTGAGCTATGGCATAGAAGGCTTGCTCACATTAACTACAAAGCACTACCTCATGTGAGCAAGGTAGTCATAGGATTACCATACTTAAAGATTGATCATGATGGCACTTGCAAAGGGTGTGCAAAAGGAAAGAATGTCAAGAACCCATTTCCAAAGAGTGATACAAAGACTAAGAGTACATTGGAATTGATTCATTCAAATGTATGTGGACCAATGCCATCCACATCCTTAAGTGGATATGAATACTACCTTACTTTCATTGATGACAACTCAAGAAAGACTCGGATATATTTTATGAAGGGAAAAGATGAAGTTTTTGTAAAGTTCAAGGAATTCAAAGCCTTGATAGAAAACCATTCAGAAAAGAAGATTAAGGTACTCAGGACAGATAATTTCGGAGAATATACTTCAAAAGATTTTGAAGTCTTTTGTAAGGAAGCTGGAATCAAGAGGGAACTAACCACTCCCTACAATCCCCAACAGAATGGTGTTGCAGAGAGAAAGAATAGAACTATTATGGAAGCAGTAAAGACTATGATACATGATCAAGACTTACCTATGTATCTATGGGATGAAGCAGCCAGGACAATAGTCTATGTGCATTATAGACTATCTCATAGTGCTCTTGATTTCAAGACTCCAGAAGAAGTGTTCACAGGAAAGAAACCTGAGGTAAGTCACCTCAAGATATTTGGATGCCCAGTATACATTCACATTCCAAAAGAAAATAGGACCAAGCTAGATCCTTCTGGAAAGAAAAGAATATTTGTTGGATATTGTGAAGCATCCAAAGCATTTAGAATATACATCCCAGGATTCCATCATATGGAAATAAGTAGGGATGTGACATTTGATGAAGAAGCAGCTCTCAAGAGATCCAGGAAGTGCCAACATGAAGAAGTATATGAGGAAGAGGCATCTTCCAGAATCACAAAAGCTGCACCCACCCTTGAAGAGACAACTCCTGAGGACCATGACATGATGGAACCACAAGAACCCCCTGTCATAGAAATTTCAAGAAAGAGAAAGCCAGCATGGGCAAGAGACATTATACTAAGAGCTAAAAAATATGGAGCACTTGAAGGCTCCACCAGGGTGAGCAAGAAACCAAAGACATTTTCCAACTATGTGGCCCTGATGTGTGATCTTGTAGATCAAGAACCCACTAGTTATGAAGAAGCATCCCATAAGAAAGAGTGGGTAGAAGCAATGACTGAGGAGTACCAGTCAATAATGAAGAATGATGTTTGGGATATAGTTCCCAAGCCAAAGGACAAGAGTGTGGTATCCTCCAAATGGATATACAAGATAAAGCATGCTACGGATGGCAGCATTGAAAAGTATAAGGCAAGGTTTGTAGCCAGAGGGTTCTCTCAGAAGGAGGGAATTAACTATGAAGAAACATTTGCACCAGTTGCAAGGTACACTTCCATTAGAACCATCATGGCACTTGCATCCATGATGAAGTGGGAATTACATTAGATGGATGTGAAGACAACCTTCCTGAATGGTGTGATTGAGGAGGAAGTGTACATAAAACAACCACAAGGATTTGAGGTGGAAGATGGAAGAACCCATGTGTGCAAACTAAAGAAGGCCTTGTATGGACTGAAGCAAGCTCCCAGAGCTTGGTATGGAAGAATTGACAGTTTCTTGACTAGCTTGGGCTTTACCAAGAGTAAAGCTGATCCTAACCTTTATCTCAAAGTTATGGATGATGAACCTGTCATATTGTTTCTATATGTGGATGATCTATTTCTGACTGGAAATGAGAAACAGATTATAGAGTGCAAGAAGAAGCTCTCGTCAGAGTTTGAGATGAAAGATCTCGGTTTAATGCACTACTTCCTAGGTTTGGAAGTGTGGCATGGACCAGATGGAATCTTTCTCAACCAAGGTAAGTATGCTGTGGGAATATTGAAGAGATTCGATATGTTGGAATGCAAAGCCATGGCCACTCCCATGGATTCCAACCTAAAACTATTAGCTGATGACTCATCAGAGTTGGTGGATATGACTCTGTACAGACAGATTATTGGGTCATTGATGTATTTGACAAATACCAGACCAGATATATGCTTTGCCGTGAATACCTTGAGTCAATATCTAGTGGAACCTAGACGAGTTCACTTGATAGCTGCAAAGCATGTGATGAGGTATCTAAAAGGTACGATAGATTTTGGTCTATGGTATATTGGAGATCATGACTTCACACTACATGGTTATACAGATGTTGATTGGGCAGGAAGTATATCAGACAGGAAGAGTACATCGGGAGGATGTTATGGTTTGGGATCTGCTATGATCTCGTGGTTTAGCAAGAAGCAGTCTAGTGTGGCTCTCAGCACAGCTGAAGCAGAATATATTGCTGCTTGCTCTGCTAGCTGTGAAGCGGTATGGATTTGAAAGCTATTGTCAGGATTGTTTGACTTAGAGATGGACCCCACTGTGATCCTGTGTGACAACCAGAGTTGTATCAAGATGACAGAGAATCCAGTATTCCATGATAAGTCAAAACACATAGAGATCTGATATTTCTACATACGGGATATGGTGTAGAAAGGAGCTATCAAGCTCGAGTATGTAAGCACTGACGAACAAGTTGCTGACATATTGACCAAACCTTTGTCTCGAGTAAAGTTTGAGTATTTCCAAGACAAGCTTAGTGTAGTTCAGAAGGACCCTCCTCAGAAGGGGGAGTGATGTGGTCACCGATGATGAGATTGCATGCATCGACGGTGAGGTCGATGATGTGGATACCTGGATTGGTGATATCGACAGTGAGGTCGATGAATGGTCCTTAGACTGGGTCTAAGTTGAGGAGGGGATTACATCATCCTTGAACACATGTTCTAAAAGGATCCGTAGACATATGTCTCCGAGAAAGAAGAGGGATTGCATCATCCTTGAACACATGTTCTAAAAGGATCCGTAGACATATGTCTTCGAGAAAGAAGAGGGATTGCATCATCCCTGGACTTCGGTCCCCTAAATTGATCCATATACATCTGTCTTCGAGAAAGAAGTCCCTAGTGGACGAGAGGGATTGCATCATCCTTGGACTTCGGTCCCCTGAATTGATTCGTAGACATCTGTCTTTGAGAAAGAAGTCCCTAATGGACGAGAGGGATTGCATCATCCCTGGACTTCGGTCCCCTGAAGTGATCCATAGACATCTATCTCCGAAAAATTGATGATAGGACTGCATCATCCCTGAGCATTTAGTTCAAAATGTATGTGATAAATCCTAGATCTGATCTAGGTCACATCTAGTATGAAAAAGGACTGGCACTGTGGTCGGGATTGCATCGTCCCTAGACATGGATTTGTCTTAAATGGATCAAGGACTGCATCGTCCCTAGACATGGATTTGTCTTAAATGGATCAAGGACTGCATCCTCCCTAGACATGGATTTGTCTTAAATGGATCAAGGACTGCATCGTCCCTAGACATGGATTTGTCTTAAAAGGATCAGGATTTATCATCCTGTAAGTAGATCTGGATTGCATCGTCCATAGACATGAGACTTGTCTTAAATTGATAAGGATTGATCATCCTGGGAATTGGATCTGGATTTCATCGTCCATAGACATGAGAGGTGTCTTAAAGTGAGAGGGATTGATCATCCCGTAATTGGATCATGCTGCTGATCATGATGGTCTAGATGACGATGTTGCTGATCGTGATGGTCTAGATGACGATGCTGTTGATCGTGATGGTCTAGATGACGATGATGCTGATCGTGATGATCTAGATGACGGGGCTGATGATCATGTGATGATGATGATCGTGTGACGACAATGCTGTTGATCGTGAGGATCCAGATGATGATATTGTTGTAGTTGTTCAAGTGTTGCAGAAGATGAAGACTCCGTACTGAAGATGTTGATGTTCCAGTATTGAAGATCTTGAAGATGTTCCAGTAACTGGTTGAGTTACTGATGATGTTGAGAAAGCTTCCAATGATATATAGATGTATCATGTATGATGTAGTCGATGACTCCTTGCTCCTGCAGATGTTGTTATAATATCCTTCTCGTTAAGGGGGAGTGTTGAAATATTGTAACTTCTAAGAATATTTTATTTGTACTTTATTATTCCGGAGATGTTACATTCCTCCGAGGTGACCCTATTGTATATCCGGAGATGTTTATTCCTCCGATGGATTGTGGTAACTAGGGTTATTAGATCTCCCATGTGGGGATCGGCCTTGAGTTTATTTATTAGGGGTTATTAGACCCTCTTAGGAGAGGTCAGCCCCATAGGGTAAAGAGTCAGTCGAAAAACAAGTATAAATAGAGGAGGATTCTTCTCACTTATCTCACTCATCCATCACTCGGAAAGTAGTGCACAAGTGAGAGAGAGGTCTGCATAGGAGGTAGAGAAGTAGCTCTAGTCTTGGACTACATCTTGTATTTGGTTGATCATCTTATTGAGGAAAGCTTTGCTGGGTTTTCTACCCCATGAGGGTTTCCCAGGGAAAATCTTTGTCTATCTTGTGATTGTGTTTCTTTCAGTGATCTTGCTAGTCAAATTAGTATAAACTTAACACTATCTATCAATATACTAAGGAAGGTTTTGCTGGGATTTTCTCCCTTAAGTCATAGAGGGTCTCCCTAGGGTAAATTCTTGTGTCGAATGTGATTTCTTATGTTTATGATTGTCATTTGATTTCAAGTACTATTGCATTTTCGAATTAAAGATAAAAAAATTAACATAGTATTAGAGCTTAGGACATGAAAGAGCTAAGTTCAACAATCAATCTTGAGCCTACGTAGATCCTAAGTGTGCACAGTACTTGAAGAATTATGGCTTCAATCTCAGTAAGACAAGAAGACCATCTTGAAGGAATTTCAAACTTCAATACTTGGAAGGCTAGGATTCTGAATATCCCAGAAGAGCATGATTTGGATGGATATGTATCTAGTGTTATTGAAGAGCCTACTTCTAATGCAAGACGCATTACCTTCAAGAAGAATCAAGCCAAAGCAAAGACAATCATTTATGATTCCGTGAAAGACAACTTGATGCTCATGATCACTCCATTGAAGGCCACAAAGGAATGCTTCGACACTTAGACAAATCTTTATGAGAAGAAGGAACTCAGACAAAAGAGAGCATTGAAGAGAACGATTTGAAAAATAAAGATGGAAAAAAACGAAATTGTGGCTTCCTTCTTCACAAATATCTCTCAAGTAAGAGATCAACTCATGAGCATTGGTGTGGCGGTCGATTATGATTATATCATACAGACCGTTGTCAATGGTCTTCCATCATTCTTGGCTGCAGTAAATGGTCGAGAAGTGCAACCTAAATTTGAGATCAAATGCCTTCAAATAATCATCATATGAATCTCGTTCTAGAATGGAAATTATGCTTTTCATTAACAATCAATGCTCCACCCCCACAAATTATACACTCGCAGGTTTTCCACCTTATCCTTATTGTAAGAAGCCCATATCAAGCTACATGATATGGAGCTGTACATTGACATGAATCATTCCCACTTGATTAAAATAATTTTTATCCCTCAATGGGCACTTTATTAAACCAACATATATCCATCTTAAACCCATATCTATCAAGCACCGAGAGGGATCCAATTTCTTGAGGTTTATTTCTTTTTTTAAATTTAAACTCAAGAAATTTGATCTTTCTTGATTGATAGATCCTGGTTTAAGTTTTAAGTTTTTATTTTATAAACGAACATCTATTTTTTAATTACTTTTCATAATATTTTATTTTATGAACCAACATGGATTTTTTTTTTAAATACTTTCCATAATTTTTTATTTTATGAGCCAACATGAATTTTTTAAATTATTTTGTTACAAATGTTACATCATGTTACAACATTTCTCCCATAGAGCACCTCGTTTCACTCAGTGCAAAGACAACTCATCCCTCAGTACGCACTTGATTAAAAGACAACTCATCCCTCACCTTTTATGAAATCACTTTTATGAAACTACCATGCTCTTTACTCCTCTGAAAATTTAGTACTCTCTCACAAAAGAGTGAAATTATGAGAGAACAATCAAAGGTGATGTAAAAGCCTATTTTCATTAACAATCCATTCTCCACTCACACAGAAGATTTTCCAGGAAAATGCAAACCCGGATAAATTAGAGAGGAAACCTTTTGATTTGCAATCCTTTGACATCTACGTCATAAGGGTGAAATCTAATAATTTACGAAATTTTTTTTTAATAAAAATAAATTTATGTGAACAAGGTAATGCTTCTACCCGGTACCCAAATGTCCAAGAACACAATAATGAATGTAAGCACTTATTTGAACAAGAAGGAAAGCTGCGATTTTAATATAAATTTCAAGACCTATTAGAGACAGTACAAATCTAGGCGATTTTAATAGAATTTTTGCTGAAAAAGTATAAAGTATAATCTTTTGACATATATGCAACAAGGAATAGCCAATGATTGTATTTTGACTGTTTCTTTCTATATGTGAAACAAATCAAAATTAATAATTTTAATTTTTAAATAAAAAATAGTTATAAGAAAATCTTTGGCATGCACCCAGTACTTAAGTACATGGTGGTGGCGGAGGTTAAATAGATAAGGACCGCTACAATAAAAGTTAAGCCGAGACACAATTAGATTTTGTAGCGTTATCTGTTTAAGCCTCAACGTTGGTCTATTTAAGCCCCGCTCAGACTCGTCTCCACCGCTTTATTTCACATCATATTCAAACAAGTTTTACACAATAAGAGAATGGTTATAGCTTTTAATTCCAATTTGCTTAGCAACAAGTGCAGTGATAAGTCATTTTGTTTTGACAACATATATAGGACATTTGTATGTACGGATGGAGTCCGGTTTTTTTTTGTTAGTTTTGATATTATTTATTGAAGAAACCTAAACATGATTATAAGTAATTTTTTGATATTTTCAAGCCTTGTGCATTGGACTAGTTACCTCCAGTATATTGGAGTACTCAAGCCATGACATATGTATATTTCTATTCTTATGAAATATAAATATTTTTTTCAAAGGAAAAAAAACTAAACTTATCTGTTCTCTTAGTCTTTCACAGTGTGATGGTTTGTTTAGCATGGTTTCTAGATTCACTGTGTTGAGAAAGGGTTTATCGACGTTTCGGACCTACGATACGTGGTCCATCTTCAGGATTAGAGAAGGTAAAAACATTTTACCTTCTGAGCACTTCAATGAATTACCCACTCTGCTTACACCTAATTGGAAATCTCAATAGGTGAAAGGTGTAGATTTATGTGATTGTGATGGTCAACATCCCTCCCTACTAGTATTACTTAGGTTTCTTTTTCGATTGACAAATGAATGGAAAACCAAAAGATTGATTAAAAGCTTGTGTCTACCATTTACCTTTCTCCGTGTAGGTTAGATTTCACCTAGAAGAGGTTGTTGAAAGTAAAAAATCTAGGCATGCTATTTGACCTGCTTCAATAATCTTGGAAATTGAACTCATTTTTTGTATACATGTTTTGAGTGAAACTTTTCTAATAAATAGATAAAATATGGCAATTTCCCTCTATTTTAGAAAGCATGACTCAAACTAAATTGAGGCTATGTCCAATGAACCCCAAACATCTGTATCCATTCAACCTTCCTTTAACCCCTACCTACATAGTGGGAAGCCAAGCTATCAAAACTCTTGATAATTGCTTGTTTTGCTTCATTTGGATGATGGGTTTTTGTCATATTTCTCGTCTTGGATAGGTTTGAGCAAAACATAAAGAAGTTCATCTTCATGAAAACGATATTTTTGGGAAATTATTATGGTTGTAGAATATGTTTGTAATGGACTTATTTTTGCAAAAATAGAGAGTATTTGTTCTTTTATGCAAAGAACATTGTTCAAATGTTAGTGTTCTGAAATATATGAACTAGGATCTAAGCCAGTGGTGCCCGATGATCAATTGTAGATGCATTATGCATTATGCAGTGGTTTGTTAAATAGAGATGTGGGTTCCAGGTATGTAAATCATCCTATAAATCCAATATGCCCAAAACAATAGAAGAATGTAAATATATAGTTAGTGGGAAATTTATTTTGATATGTAGAAGGATTATATTTTATACAAATAGATTACTAAGTTTGTCTCAAAGAGAGAATGAGGTGGCTTTGGATATTTACTTGTATCTTTTTTATCTAGCAATAACATCCATTGCACTTCCATATTGTTGTATCTAGCAGTAGCATCCATTGCGCTTCCATCTTGTTGATTAATATCCCTACCAATAGGTATGCCAAGAAAATAAGGTTCCTAGGGATTGCTTTTTCACTAGTATGCTTGCATATTAGTATTCCAAGGACACCATACTTCCATGGAATGTTGACTCTCAATAAGAAGAGTCAAGTTTGGGTGTTGTTGGAGCACATGTATAGGGAAACAACATGGGAGTTTCCCATGTAGGAGCAGATATAGGAAGAACCGCCATTTTTTGAGAGGAGGTTTAATTTTGTAATTATGAAGATGTGATATCACAATGCTAAAATTAAGTCAAAACTTTAAAAGTTGCAAAAAGTCCGTGGACGAATTGGTGGATGTTAGATCATTTAAGATAAAACACTTTGTAGCTAACCATTGAATATTAGGACTTGGGATATTATAGCAATAAATATTAATCACTCATGGCTACTTATTATTTTTCAGAATTCTCTCTTTTTAAATGTCATTTTAAACTCCGTTAAATAGAAGAAAAATATAAAACACGTTAAAAGTATTCCAATCACATCACAAGGTTTTAAAAAAATTAAAAATTTGGAATTGTAAAATTAAAAAAATAAATTCTATTTTTATAAAAATAAAATTATTACTTGGTTTTCTGAAACAAAACAGTAGGAAATACTTTTGAAAAAAGGTGAAATAATAAGAAGTCAAATCGTATTGAAAACACTAATCCTTGTTTGGGAGGTACTCATAATAAATGTGAATGCATTCTTACATAGTATTTTTTTATAAGTTTGATTCTATTAATAAAAGAGAAAAATTGTACAAAGAAAATGACAAAGAGTTTGTAGCAGGTCTTACGAATTAAATTGTACAAAGAAAATGACCAAGAGTTTATAGCAGGTCCTACGGATTAGGAGAGTCAAAAGAGAGATCTCAAGGCTAAAAAAAAATTGATGGTCATAATGTCTAGAAGTCTAAAAATATACTAGGAATCCCCCACAAGTCGGGGGTTATGACCCAGGGTACCAAAATGAGATGGGAAAAGCTATCCTGAACCAAGAAATTGAAACTGAAACAACAGAAAAAATTAATAATCTAAATTAAGGAAAACGGGACCATCATTGGGACTAGAAACACCTGGAGCCAGGGACTTGGTCTTGACAGCAGAGCTTGATCATGGTAGAAAGGGTTTCCTTCGAAATATCATTTTCACCGCAGAGTCACTTGACGTGGCCTTAGTGTAATTCTTGACATGTGGCACTTTAATAAAATAATAAAAAAATTACAATGTTGGCCTTAATCAGTATAAATAAATTTTAACTTGGAATCTACCAAACACCAAGAGGAATCATCCTTGAGCATTTATTAAAGTGCAAAATTTGAGGAAAAAATTGTACCTAAAAAGATGATCCTAGATCCAGAGTTAAAATTTGACGCAAGGGCACCCAACAAGGGTTCTTGCTTAACAAATAACACACGACACACACACATTCACATGAACTGGATGTAAACAGGATGCCAAAAGCTAGCTTCTATTACTTCAATCGAATCAAAGGTTACAATGCTAAATGCAAGGAAATAAAACAACTAATTGGTCGGCCTCAGCCTTTACAATATACAGAAGTAAATGTGTGCTCTCTCAGTGTGTCGATCTTCACCCTCTCCTGGTTCATTGCGGAACTCTGAGCTATGGATTCGATCTCTCCTACGTTCGGTTGATGTGTGACTGTTCTCTCCAATCTACAAACCAACTCCCGAACTTTGCTCCCAAAATGGAACTAACTCTCTGTTGAGATAACTGCCTCACTATGTGCTTGCGCACTAGTCTTCTACCCTGCTGGTGCTCTACTGTTGTTCCCGAGGTCACTCTGATCCCCGAGAAACGCTTCCCCTGTCCACTGAATCCTCCCCGATCTTGTAGATTTGCAGTTGTCAGCGCCCCTGGACGGGCTGCACAACCTATGCCCGTGGTGACATCTGGCATGTCTTCAACCACCTTCAATAATTGCTCTTAACTTCCTTAGCAACCCCGAATGGCTACCAAGTAGTCTGCTTGACTTCTGCGCGTCCTTCTGACTCTGCCACAGTAATCGGTCCTGTCACCGTGTCGACCATATTGTCTTCCGTCAACCTTCGAATTACCCGTCAACTTCCTTTCGCATTGTCGGCTTCATTAGTCTGCCCCTTCCTCCTCGCTTGGCTTCCGCCTTAACCTGTCGATGTCGCGGTTCGACAACCTGTCGATCCTCGACCTCTTTCGCTGTGACCTTGTCGTCTGTTGACGTTTGACATGTCGACTCTCGACCTTTTCGCTCTTTTCCGTCGATCGCATATCGATTGCTCCTGCTCGACTTATTGACTTCGACAACCCATCCTGCTTCGCATTGGTGGTCGTCGACACTCCCCCTGGTCGACCTCTGCCTAGGCTCTGATGCTTCTGCATCAAAATCGATCTATATTGATAAATATTAAAATTAAAAATATATTTAAATAACTATTTTAAATTAAATTTGTTAATATGATAAATACATTTTTATTTGCATGAAATGGATTAGGTTTTCACATATATAAGAGATCATAAAAGAGTCATATATTGCAAAGTTGTATATAAACCTTAATGCTTCTTTGCTTTAAACGGAAATTAGAAAATATCATTTAGATAGTTTTATTAGATAAGGGGGTATTTTAAAAATGTTTTTTATTTAAGGTCTTCAATAGGAGTTGAAATAGTTATACCCTTTTTATTATAAGAGTTAAATATTAATCGTTTATTATCATGTTAGAAAGAAATGAATAATTTGGAATAACATAACTCTATTTGAAGTTAATAAATCATATATAGAATTTGTAAATTTGTAATTTTAATGTAAAATAAAGTAATTTGAAAAATAAAGATGAAATGAAATTCCTTAAGTAACTTTTCAAATTACAAAAACATGTGAAAAACATGTGATTGCACATCATGACAAATGACTTGACCACTTGTCTTATCATTTCCATTGGTCCCTTGTACCGCTGCTTAAAAAAATACATGGTCCCTTTTTAAAAAAGATCACATTACAATCTTCATACGATGCATGCAAAAAAATTCACTCACTAAAGTCACTAAATATTATATATACATGGAATGTGGTCACCTATGTCCTATGTACTATAAAGTTGGAAAAAACATGGTCC
This sequence comes from Larix kaempferi, assembly GCA_027924585.1. NCBI lineage: Eukaryota > Viridiplantae > Streptophyta > Pinopsida > Pinales > Pinaceae > Larix > Larix kaempferi. The sequence continues at coordinate 1,899,351 of BSBM01001023.1, forward strand.
ATTAAAAAAAGAAAGGACCATTTCCACTGGTCCCGTGTACTGCGGCTTAAAAAAACATGGTCTCTTTTTAAAAAAACATTACATTACAATGTTTATAACAAAAAATTCACTATCACTAAAGTCATTATCTTCCACATACATAACTGAAACGCGATTTATGAATAAGGAAAATCAGGCTTTACAACCAACACATTAAGATTGTTATACCTTCACAGGGGATAATATATGAATCAGTAATTCATATTATACTTTCGGAATTTTTTTTACTTTCCAAAATTTATGTTAAAGTTACAAATTTTTATATTAAATGCATTTAAAAAAAACATTTATGTGAATATTGATTGGTTAAAAATGGCTGATGTTTGTTTCGATTTTCGCTTCCCAAGCCCTAGTGACGAGAAGACATCATTATGAAGCATACCAGTATTTGATGTGTCACTTCGTGGAACTGCCCGGAATCAAGAAAGGACACAGACAAGAAGAAGTCTAAAAGTTTAGGCTACGAGGTCCCTGCACTGACAGCCGAGTTGCTTCACAGCGGTTGAGTGCCAATGGCTATCACACTCAGCCAGCTGCTATGCACGAATGATTGACAAGTCAAGTTGTTTCCCAGCTGTTTCGTGCGAAACCAGGTGAAATCAAGCCCCCTGGAAACCAGGTGACCCGGGACTACAAATAAATTAATAATTATGTTTTACTACATCGAATGCATTCACGTCCAGAGTCCATTTGAGCGGAAGAGAATTCCTAATCTTGCTAGTGATTTAGTTTCTTTTGGTTTGCCAAAATCACGTTGTGTAATTCCCGTGAAGCAAATGGCGGACATTAACTCAATATATAGAGTTACAATTTATAAAATATTTTAAATTTTTTGAAATAAATATATTTATTATTATTTGAAATAGATATAAATATTTATAATTTATAAAATTATGATGAAGATATAGTAACAAGCTGAGAGGGGATAATATTTTTTTCATACTTTATTATAAAAAATACAATAAAACTATGTTAATCATGGCATAAAGCCTCTCGCTCCTACGTTACTGGCTATCACATAAAAATAAGGCTCACTAGAATTAGAAAACGAAAATTATATATATATATTATAATAAATAATTTTACAAAGAAAAACGTAGTATTAATTTTAAATTTTTTTAAACTGGGGTATTAAACAACTTTACTTTTGTGCTCATTAGGACGGTTAACTTTTATTTTGATAAAAAGCTCCTTTCCATAATATAATTAAAAGATATTAATAAAATATACTAGTGATTGCATTCAATTTCATATAATGCTAATTTTTGTTTTAATATCTCTTACACAAAAGTGAATACGTAATCTGTTAACAACAGATTATATATACAAACCTCACTCGCAAATTATATATATATATATATAAGTACGGCAATTGACGCATAAATAACAATCCATGTAAATTAACATTTATAACTTGAAAATGGCAGTTTAATTTATAAAATTTAGCAAGGGTCAATGATTTTCTCCGTCGTACATTGAAGCGAGTGTCATTTTTTGGATTTTATGTGACTGGCATTTCAACCCAGTATCGGAGAAATTTGAAGTATTGTTTTTAATATTTTTCTTTGCTTTAAATAAATTTTTTAAATGTTGAAGCCCGTGCTTTACATAAATGCTTTGAAGGTTGAAGAGTGTTCGAAATACTTTATTTGCTGAGGTTAGAGATTCTTTGATTTTGTTAACCATTATGTTGATATTTATGCGGGCCTTCTATTTAAGATGTCATTTTTTTTTGTGTTATTTAAGCTTTCTTTGCATATATGTTTAAATAAATGCTTTTAAATCTTTTAGTAAAATTTATCTTCACAATATTTATCAGGAATATAATTCACAGGGGGTCAGTTATCTAAGCAGGTCTTAGAAGGCGAGGAAGGGTTATTACTATGAGATGAGTACTGTGAAGATATTTTGATTAACTCAGGTTCAGGATCTGGAATCTCTGCTTTGAAGATGATATGTAATTATGAACTTTGCATTTCATATGTTGGAGGAAGCTACTCTATATGTTTATCATGTACTATTTGATTCAGTTTTTTGAATAACAATAGTATGCTTTTTTTTCTACGGGAAAAAAATGCTTTGAATGTTGAATAAAAATCTTTCTTTTTATTGAGTTTAGGAGATTCTTTGTTTATTGTTACATACAATTTACAGTTACTACTTCTTGTCCAAAAGGAATTATCATAAACAAAAACAATCTTAAAATTGTTACGAAATATTACAGTCTTGTCCAAAAGGAATTATCATTAACAAAAACAATCTTAAAATTGTTACGAAATAATTTTAAAATTTATGAAAAATAATTCTTTATTCAAAAGAATTCCAAGACTTAGTTATGTTGAGATAAAACCTTTTTTAATTATGATCATAAGCGTTGAGGTTACATTATTACTTTATCCCAAAAATAACAAAAATAATTAAATGTAGAGCACATTGTTATATTAATTTTATTATAAAACAAACATACTATATACATAACACTTTATTTATTAACAAAAAAATAATAAAACAAATTTAAAATAAAAACTAAATATTATATATATAAATAATTTTTTTTTTTAATTATTTTATTGGTTTTATAATTTTATTTTATAATTGTATAAGTGGTTGACAAAACTAAATAAAATTTAAAAATTATTATTATTATTATTGTTACAAATTTTAACATTTTTTAGCATTAAAAAATGACTAGTTTTTATGTTTTTTTTTCCTTTTTCTTTTTTTGGCATACGGAGTCCATTTAGCTTCACTATATAGATAAAATCTTCAGTATTTCAATAACTACAAGATTTAAATTTACAAAAGTAAAATGTAAATAATATATCAAATTATGATAAAATTTTAAGTTTCATCATCTTATTCATTGTATCAAATTTAAGGTTTGATAGTTAAGTAGATATTTCTATAGCTTCTATCTTATAGCAATAGCTATTATTGCTATTAGCAACTGCGGGGACATTATCACCTCATGGCTCTTGTTTATTTTTATATTTAACATTCTTTTTTATAAATCAAATTTTTATATTCCCCATTTTTATAAATTAAATTTTTTTGTTTTTTCTTTATATTTAAATTTTTACTTTTCAAATATAATAATGAAATTACTCACGGACCTTATATCATCTAAATTAAATCAAGGACACTCAATACAAATCTCTTAAAAAAGTGAATAAATGTGAACGCATATTTACCAAATAAATATTTGGAGGAAGCATTATTTGTTACTTGCATTTTGCATTTCATATAGATTAATAAGTTTTGGAGGGAGTATAGCATCTTTGAGTTATTAGGACGGTTTATACAAAGTTTTGGCTTACAAATAAACATAAGTTACAAAGTGGCAATACCCTTTGACAATTGTTAATGGTACATGAATATTTGTTTTTTCAAAGTAATGTAAAAGCTTATTTTTACTAACAATCAATTTTCCACCTATATAGATTTTCCACCCTCATATCCTTGTTGTAAAAAACCTATATGAAAACTAGGTGATATGGGGTGTACTTTGACATGAATCATGCGCACTTGATTACAATACAACACATCCCTCATCAGTAATGAAATTGCTTAACACAAAAGTTAAGTGACAGACTCACAATCAAGGGCGATGTAAGCAAACAATCAAGAGTGATGTAAAATCATATTTTCATTAACAATCAATTTTCCACCCATGCAGATTATACACCTACAGATTTTCCACGGAAAAATAAACCCACATAAATTAGGAGTTGTTGAAAAATTAGAAGATTTGGTTTGGATGGAGCTTTTCACCGGAATCCATTTTTTTATTTTATTTTGCAAAATCTGAATTAAACAATGTTTTAATGGCGATTTTGATGATAAAAACTGATTTAACACAATAAAAATTCCTTGGGCCCTCAAAATTTCAAAGTTTGATAATTGTAATCAAAATTTTTAACAATTTATACCGGATTTTTTCAAAATCAAGCCTAAAATCATTTTTTTCCATTAAAAATCATAAAACTTTAAAACTTTTAGACAAAAAAACCTTTTCATAAATATTATATAAATAATTTCAATTTATAAAACCTATCTTATTTTTTTTATATCTTTATTTGTCTTCTTCTTTATATTATCTTCAATAAAGAGGCTTATGACACTTACGATTAAATATACATAAAAACAATTAAAAAAACAACCAAATACATTTTGTTCATATCTTGACTTGTCTTTTTCTTGATATTGATCTTTCAATGAAGGGGGTTTATTACGCTTAGGATTAAATACACATGAAAACAAATTAAAAATCAACCAAATACGTTGATCTCTTTATTACCGCATTACGTTAAACTCCAAAATAATTGATTTCTCATATTATATGTAAGGCATTTTATCAATCAAATTTCCCATGCATTTGTTTCAATAACCACGTTACGGTAAACTCCAAAATAATTAATTTTTCATATTTATATGTAATGCATTTTATCCTATCAAATTTCCCATGCATTTGTTTCAATAATGCAGCATCTTCGACTTTTCGTTGGTTACAAAGTTCCATCATGATCGAATCCAAGGCAAAATCATTAAGGTTCAAGCCATTTTCAAGCATCTCGAAAAAAACAAGTGAAAGGCTTCTTAAACGTTCTTAAACCTTTTTGGGAGGTGAAAAGGATTATGGTTTGAATTGTCATTATTCGTGCCGTCGTTGTACTTACGCTATTATATCCAATTACATTTGTAGTCTGTTAAATAATGGTTAGGGAAATGAATAACATAAGATGGGGCATCACAGGGATAGCTTGTTAGGGGAGGTGCAGGTTGCATAGTATTTCTATTAGATCAACATTGGGTAAAGTTTGCAGTTGATTTGGGTCAGTGTATTAAAAATTTTGTTGAATTAATGGCCTTAAAATTAACTATGTTTATAGCTCTTTCTAAAGGTATATTGAATTTACAAGTTTTTAGTGACTTCAGGTTGGTTGTGGATTGGATGAGGTTGAAAAGATCACCTGAGAATATGTATCTCCCTGCTATCTTTGAAGAATTGATACTATTGCAGATAGGTTTCATTCATTCAATTGCCAACACATATATAGGGAAAGGAATGAACAGGTTGACCAAATATCCAAGCAAGGCCTCCAGGTAGTTGAAGGTTCTTGGCATCAATGGGAACATGTCAATGATAACATCATGGAGTATTACCCAAGAGCATTTCCAATTTGATTGTTGGGCCCATTCTCTTTGGTGGGTTTCCAAGTATGACAGAAATTTTATTTATGCCTTTTTGAACTCTTTTGTAGTTTAATGATTACAGATTTTGAATAGCAGACAATTATTCTCTTATTTTGGGAGTAGTGAACATTACCTACTATTTGTGGAAAATTGTAGATCACTACAGGCACAGTCTAGCCTCACTGTGGTGTTGTAATGTTTGACAAGGCTTTCATAGTCTCTGAACAATGTGCTTTATTACAATTAATGAAATGCAAATTATTTTTCTGTGAAAAAAAAGAGGAATGCCAATTCAATAGTTCACACTTGACTGTATTGACTGAGACAAGACCGATACATAAATACCGCTAGGGCGTTACTCAAGCGATTCAAGAGTGGAAGTGCTATGAGTTTCAATAACCACACCGTTGAATGGGCTATTGAATCCTCCCTATATTTCCTCTCGACACCTGGTATTGATTGTCCTAATCTCGTATCTAGTGTACAAATGGAAATAAATAAGTAAATCTGCATGTAGAGGTTTACAATCAATTTGTAGAAACAGTAAAAGGAAGGAATGCTGCAAAAACCATCAGCAAAATTTTAATGGTAATTAAGTTTCAAAACACGAATATAAAACATAGTGGTTGAAATAATCCCCTAAATTTAGTGAATTTTCTAATTCCGTCAATCTCAATATAGTATATATAGAGCCATGATTTTAATATAGTGAATAAGATCTTTCGTGGGCACTCATTAGAGTAAATTTTATATTTCCACAACAATGAAATCACATATAATTGTATCATTACTCACGACCTTGAAATTCAATACAATAGTAATGCATCGTGTTACCCACTATGTTGCACTTAGTTGGACCTTCAGTGAGCCGAGCCGCTAAAGTGTGAACAAGTCACTTGTTCATCATCAATGTTCATAAGTCCATTCAGGCCATTTTTGGCCCTTTTTCCTTTTTTTCCGCATGTTCATAAACCCCGGGGGAATTGTAATGAGTATCGTAGCATGATGAACTTATGTAAAAGACTTGGCTTTCCTAGGACTTAGACATCAATCCAACTACTCTAGAGTGTTTTTTCCTTTTTAATTATATGTTGCTTTTTAGTGACATAATTTTCGAGTTTTTCACTCAATCCTCCAAAGATGGAGTAGTTGTCTTAGTGGTTAGGCCATATGGGGTTATTAAAGTCTAAGTGTCAATGTATATTACCACGCTAGGCATTATTTCTGAGTCATATGAACATGTGCTAAGGCCCCCCCTAGGTTTTTTTAATTTTTCGCTAATAAAATATTTTCCCATAAAATAAACAATTTTTTAATGTAAAAATAAAAAAAATCCATAGAAGTGGTGTTAGGAGGTGGATTTTTCCATGGCGGTGCTCGTTTTCTAATCCAGAGCACCCACTTAATCCCTAAACCCACTTTTGAGAGTCAAATTAGTGATTATTTATCACTTAATTTGATTTTCTCTCGAAAATGACCAAAAAGACCAAATTAATGGGCAAAAATCAACACCCATGATTTACGGAAACATGCCTTGGACATGTTTTAGTTAGCAAGCAAAGGTGGAAATATGTGGGTGAGGCAAGGGAGAGTTAGGAAAGGATTCAAGTCCTTCATTCGACATCTGATTTATTGAGTTTAAAGATCTCTCCAAGATAGGGGTGCATTAACCCAAGAGAGGGGTGCATCTCATGAGGAGAGGTGGCACTTTGTAGTTGGGATGGCTCCCAACCTCTTGAGAGGTGGCGCCAATCCCCATTTGAGCACTCTATACCACTCCCCCTTCTTCCTAAATCATTTGACCATAATCTCTAGTTAGCTAATGCCCCCCCCCTCTCCCTTTTGCTATTTAAGCAAGTGCCAACCTGTCATTTTTTCATTGTCAAAGGACCGAAAGGCTGTTGAAGCTCTGCTACTGTAATTTGTAATATTTCTTGGAATAAAAAAAGGCTTTGGAGGCAAACCTATGGTTTCGGGCATCATTATGTGTGGATGACAATTGCTTTTCTTATAAGTTAATTTTCTTTGCTAGTTTCTTGTACTTGTTTGGTTAGCTGTGTGCCTGCAAGGGGAGCTACCTCCTAGTAGGTAAGGGAATTTCTTGTTTGATTATTCTCTTATGCTATGTTTGTTGTAGATCTCTTAGAGGTGCATGTACAGTCTGTTTAATTACATGCCCTCTAATTTTTTGTTTCCGAAAACAATTTTGTTTTAACCATTTCTTTGTGGAAGAATTTCTAAGTAGATGTGGACCGTACCTAGTTGGAAGGAGTCATTGATATTTTTTGAATCCTTCATCTTTACAAGCACTTCCAAAGAGTATAATTCCTCCATTCTCCACCAACAGACTCCATGGCCCAAAAGTTCCCAAGCTCTTAGCTCCTTTCTTCTCTCTTTCCTTCATCATTTCGATCAATTTTTCTTTGGTTGAGATCTTGTATGCTTAGGTAATTAGTCTCTTTCTTAGAATATCTAATCATACTTTTTAAAGTAAGCATTCTTTGACTAGATCTAAGTATTAAGTCTTAATCTTTGTAAGTAGATCTAGCCTGGTTTATGTTTAGCTTTTAGTTCTTTCAAAATATTATCTTTCGGTACTTAAAGCTAGTAAATTTGTTATGCTTTTAAACGTCTTATCTAGGAATTCGAGTGCTTTCAGGTGATTGGATTTTTACTTTTGACGAACAAGTAGAGAGGCACTCTAGTGAAATTTTCCAATTTCAGGACATCAAGGACCTCTTGGAACAACATACCTTGATCATGTTTCATCTTGAAAGCTTGTAAGCCTTTGGATCTGAATCTGTAAGGACCAAAGGCATCCACCCTTAAAATTGTAAAATTATTAATAAAAGTAGGTGGGATACCCAACGCTCACATCCCTTCCCCCCTAGGGTCTTGCATCATTTTCATTGTGTGGATTGTTTTGATTTCTGCTTTCAGTTACTGAATTTTGTTCACCCCAAGACAGAACCATAATGCCAAAAGAAAGAGAACACTCAACCACAAATCCTCTCAAGAAATTAGTCCAACCACATCCCAATTGCAAGTGTGGCCTCTACTTCCACTCCAGGGCAATTCTAGTGGCTCCGGGACAACAGTCCAACCACAACCCAATGGAAAGTAGCACTTCCAATCCAAGAAAATTCCAGTGGCTCAAGGACAACCTCAAATCCAAGGTAGTGGACCTCACCCCTGCTACCAAACCAGGATCTCCATAGGAAATACACAGCTCTGTCCAACCTCAAATCCAATGGTAGTGGACCTCACCCCTGGTACCAATCCAGGATCTCTAGAGGAAAATCCAGGACATACACCAGTGGATCTATAATAACTCATATTGGGAATAGGATCCACAAGGGTGAAATGAAAATCAAGTATTTCATACTAAGAACAACAAAATCGAACCACAAGTGCCAAACACAAGTACAAGGGGAAAAGCATGAACCAACACACAAGTGTGTCTAGCCAACATAAGAAAATTGAATTCCTTCATGAGCACTTCTAATTGGGGGGGAGAGAGAGAGATAAGCATGAGAGTTACATTCCCATAATAGTAAATTGGAGTTACACATCAGGTGGCTACACCAAGAGACGCACTAATCCAATTCATGAGGGCGCACTAGGTGAGAGAGGGACTCAAATCCTCAAATAAAAAATTAATTCCAGGGTAAATAAAACCAAGGAGTGGCATAACACATCAAGGTGCATAACCAAGAGGGTCCATCAAGTACATAAGAAGGGTGTACAACATCAACATAGGCTCAACACATATAGGTAAACACTTTTCCACAATCCCTTGCTCGTAACATCATGGTTCCTCATACTCTCTTTTGTGGCATCAGTCATTTGCTTGTTTGTATTTTATTAATTAATTTATAAGTTCATCATAATAAAAATAATAATAATGTGCAAACCATATTTTAGGCACCTTGTGCCACTATGTCCAACATAACAACAATAATAATATGTCTAGGGGCTAAAGCAAAGGGTATTACAGTGCCACATCTACATAAATCAATGACTAATTAAATGACCAATTAACAATAATTAATGAATAAATAAATTACTAGTTAACAACAATCAATTACTAAATAAATAACCAATTAACAATAATCAATGACTAGTTAACAACAATCAATGACTAAATCTACTACCAAACAACGATAATTAATGATCAATTAGATGACCAAATAGTGACAATTAATGACCAAATAAATGACCAAATTGCGACAATTAATGACCAAATAAATGATAAATATATGACCAACTCATGAAGCAATTCAAGCAATTTATGACCAAGTGATAAACGACCAATTTGGTTTGGATATAAGTGACTGCTAATTTGTCACCAGCAGTCACTTGACCAAGTTTATTCATTTGTCTCCAATTTTAAGTGATTTTTTAGTAACTTAGTACCCATTTTGTACTAGTGTCACGGTTAGTTTTATACTGAACCGACATGACTCAGTACACAATATTCAGATGCATACTCAATGTTGGTTGAATTACACACATTTTGAAGGTAAAGTTACAACATAGGTCCAATTTTCAGATAAAAAAACGTAGATATAATATTCATAGATATGTAGATAAAAGATATAATGTTGTGCAAGTATGATTGATAAAATGATACATACATGAGATCCTTAGGGTTTGTAGTATCTTTAGAATGAGAGGAAATGCAGCAATTTGTAGGTCTGAGATGAAACGTATGCTTAGAGAATCACATAGAGGAAATACTGTAAAGCAAGAGTTATGGACAAGAAAACAAAATGCATGGAGTAGAACTAGAAGGCATCTCTGCATAGGAAACATAATGATAATGGACTATGATACCATTTTTAGCCTACCAACACTAGACATACAATCAAATTCTAGACAAGACAAGAAGATATGCGTGAATGCACGAATTTATCATTAACATATTTGCATATAAATACAATGAGATGACCCTTGGTTTCATTTTCCAAGGCATCTCTTGGACTTCTCATGACCTTTCCTAGTCACCTATGACATTAGATGTGAATAGTTTCCTAACCCTACGATTAGGTTTTCAACAAGTGCAAACCTTCCAAAATCCAAATGATGCAGTATATGTTCGCAATTGCACCTCAACCTCTTCAAATTTCAATTGGGAACACATAAAATAGGTGTTGTATTACATTACAATGAAAATGGAATATATGAAATCAAATCCTAAGAACAAATATAGAGGGTATAAATGAAATAGCATCAACTCTTAGGCGTACTAAATGCACTAAATCCTAAAAATAAATGCAACAAATTTTTGGCATATGCCTATAGATCAATTCTCCATCTACGAGAAAACTAATTACATGACATGACTAATATGCACTTAATTAAAAGACAAGTCATACCTCAGCCTTTATGAAATTACTTCCACAAACTACCTTTCTCTTTACTCCTCTGGAAAAAAAGTAGAATGTTATTTACTGCTCTCTGACACAAGTGAAATTGTGGACGAACCATCAAGGGTGATGTAAAATTCTATTTTTGTAGGGACCTTGTAGAACCCACTAAATAATCACACACATCTTAAAATAGCAGATCTAGAATTTAATAAGCATTTTTTTTTTAACCATCCACAGATCTATGATCTAAAGTTTATCATTTTAAATCTAACTGTATATTTCACATAGAAACAACCATACAATCACTATTTAACCAATCGAAATAAAAGAAACCATAAATAACAATGTGCTGACTTGTAACCTTTTGTTGTGAAGTGTCGAAGACTGTCGAAAATCAACCACAAGTCCATACATATATTTCCAAACATCGGATGTCCATCGGAAACCGCCTTACCTCTCCCAATAGGTACTCTTCTTTGCCTAGGACCCTCGATCCAAAATAGGGTTGAATGTAACAAATATGCTAGCGTATTTAAGGTGCGTAGATCTCACTAAAGGGATCCCAACCTTGTTCGTACAATGATGAACCAAACTCTCAACAGTCATCATGTGAATATGGCATCGTCTATGCCATCCAACGATAAAGGAAAAAAGGTGAGAGCCTCATGCTCTCTCCTTTTCTTTATAGCTTTTTGAAACTTACCATCCATCTCACACATGCATAATTTAGAATTATCAATTTACTTTTTCTTTTAATATTCACCCCCCAAGTGTCACTTTCCTCATAATTCATATTTTTCTAATTATTTATTGAGATTTACCCTCACTTAATCTCCTAGATTTATTCTCAAATGATTGATTCAATTTCTCCTATTTTTGTATGTGTGCATGGTGTTTACTAACACTTGAAATAATTTAATTTATGTCTTTTATTTATTTACAAGTTAATTTCTACTTGCAATTAATAAATTATGACATTCTTATTTTCTCATAATTTATTTAAAACCTTTTTCCATATGTTTTAAATTACACATTCTTAACCCCCTTAGTATTTTTATTTGTATTTCTGCGTTGCGTTACGATGGGCATATCAAGGGTTCCAAGATGTCCGCGTGCCCTTCAATTATCCCTCTTCCATGGTGGGGATTGGTGCGATGACTGAGACCTCATTAAGTCGGTCTGGTCGACCCTACTGAGAGACTCATGGTGCCTAGAGAATAAGGTGGAGTCCATATTGCACGCCCTCCAGTTCAATGATTGTGAGTGACTGAATCCTTGACATACCCTTGTCATAATTCTATAACCTTAATGTCACCAAGAATTCCACAAGCTAAGGATCTAAACAACAATATAATATTCACTAGACATTACAATAGAGATTTGCATAGAATTAGACAAGAAGATTAAGCAAAAACATAAGAAAAGAACTTGGCTTGATAAAACTACATCATCTCAGTAATGAAAAATGTGAGTACATTTAATAATACATCTCAGAAGAGAAATTCGAATGCCTTGGAGTCAATTCGAAATGCTCACTATTGGCAGGCTTAGATTTAGTAAAATCTCCCATCTAGGAAAAAGAAGATTCCAAATCAAGGAAATAGGTCACGAATTGGATAATAAAGATTAGGTAGGCCATGAGTGACCAAAAGATATCATGTTGGAGGATTTTCAGGAGAAAAACATGGAAGAGGTGGTGGCCAAAAGCATGCAGACTTTCCAAATATATCCTAGCACCCCTAGCTCATCTTTATCCATGAGAAAAGTGGTAAAAGTTTCCTTTAACTCAGTAAATCAAGATAAAAACATAATAAAACAGGGGTGCCACCTTAGCTCAGAAAAGTTGCTTTAAAAGCATAAAGAGGGTGCACTTGAGGATAAACACACTTAGAAGTGGGCCAAGTGTGCACTAGGGACCACATGACTTAGTTTAACACCCAGGAAAACAACTTAAGTTAAAATAAATTATATCCTAAGGTCTAGATGGGGTCATAATTTATTCTAACAAACCTCATGGAAACATGCATCTAATGAGAAAAATCCTCTCTCACTTTTTCCCAACTCTTCGCACGGAATATTTGCTAGTCTTACTACCTTTCTTCCCATTTAGCCCCATTACCTGATGTCAACTGATTGGAAATCATGATCCTGTACTTGCACATGAAACACCATGCACATCAAATATTTCAAATCATAATCATAATATATCAATTTACATCAAGTTAACATCATCCATCGTGGATACTCAACTCAATCCGGAGTCTATGTTGTATCGTTGCAACCTTGTGTCGCATGTACCTATCTTTCCTTGTCACACTTGAAAACCCTTCAAAAGTACATGATATACATAACATAATTGTTTTCATTTAACCATCTTTTCCTAATTTCATGGAAACATAAACATTTGATCATCATAAAATCATTGTTTCATAATTTCATGGAAGCGTAAACATTTGATCATCCTCAATCCATCATTTCATAATTTCATGGAAACATAAACATGTTATCATCATTATTCATCTCATTCATAACAAATAGCTTTAAAACATTCAACTTATTCATCAAGGTACTAGTTTCCACACATAGTCAGGTCATTCAAAACCAATTACCCTAAAAAATAACATAGCATAATAATGCAAGTCTGAATCCACACACAAATGGGTTATTTGAAACTAAATTCCCTCAAATAATAGTGTTGTAATAATAATCAAAGTCTAAAGTAAAAACGGGGCACTACATACACCCCCCCCTCTTCAAGAAACTTCAACCCAGAGTTCTAGAATAAATAAGGAAACCGTTGACGCATTTGTAAGGGAGTTATTTAGCGGGTTTTTGTAGACGAGGTAACCCATGCACAAGTCAGGAAATGAAATAATTCCATGTTTACACTTGCAAACTCAGTTCTTCGACACATTTGATTTCCCTACCTAAAAGGAATGAAGCAAATGGTTACCTTCGCTTAATAAGTAAAGAATTCCAAATAAATTCTTCCCTATTTTCAATGTAGTCTAATTTGTTTTTCTACATATGTTTCTTGGAATAATGACCCTATATGCAGGGACATGAATGAATGGATATCACGAATAAAAATTTGATAGACAAACAAAGCAATCTCTAAGACATAAATTGCATAATATCAGTTAAGAATTGTACTTAATTTAATACTATGTGATATATATGGCATTCATGGGATAATTCTAATATATATATTTAATTTCTTTTGCAGGTCTGCATTAATATGCTTTGCAAATATACAACTATGATGGAAATCACCAAAATATTTAATTTCAAGAATTATAACTAACTATATGCTTGCAAATCTTCTATTTTGATGGAGCCTCAGGTCCTAGCAATGAACCTTGATATGATACCAAATGTAAGGACCCAAATTGTACAAAATAACTCAATCAATGCATAATAAGAAAATATTTCATTTCGTTCATAAATATCCATATTCTTGTTATAACGTCCCCATCCCTTAATCCATCCAGCAAGAGGGGACATTAACTGTAATTATGGCTATGGGGCCTCTAAATTTCGCCCCATAGCCATAATTACAAATTCATACAACTAAATGCATGTGCAGACATGGAAATAAAAACATGCAGTGGAAATAAAATTGATCCACAACACTTAACATGCAATTTCAAGCATAATTGTCACGGGCATATAAATAAAAATCATTGCACATCCAATGCATAAGAATACTTATATTTAAGCAAAGAAGATCCAAACAATTGGCTGTGTAAGAGCGATTTCCCACCCATCCATAGGCACTCTGTCTAGCATATACTCTTTCTACTAAGAGGCCTGTAACATCCCGAATTTTCATAAAATTTTAAAACTTTTGAAAACAACATTAAATACAATAATTATAATTGCGGAAATAATAATTGTTGATTACGAAAGCATTAAATGAAAATTTGTTAGAACTAAACATAATTTAATTTATGTTTAGCAGCAATGTGACAGTGACAGATTTAACACATGATTATGATAACAAATGAGCTAACAGGTCGGAAATATGATGTGACACTTTTTGTTTTACAATGATACTATCACTTTGACTTTTGATAAAAAAGGGTGTCCTACGAGGTACCCTGGAGTTTACTTAGCGGCAACGCTAAAGCAATTTGAATGTTCTATGTGCATACGACAGGTAAGAAGTTTCATGACTGCGTAAATTCAAAGTTCGTGTATAGTTCAATTTCAACATCGTAGATAAATAGATTGTTAGAAATCTGTTGCGACTCACCATAAGTATGCAGGTATGAATTACATAGCTATAAATACTGTTTTCAAATGCTGTCTTACAACTCAACAATGTTTAAAACATAGTCATCTATGAACGTCATCATGCTGATAGGTTTGTCGCTGTAATCCTTGTCATTGTTGTAGCTGGCTTTGTCGTCGTCTTAAGATAATTACTTATCTTCATATTACTGATGTAATAGATGTACTGCAAAAATCGTTAAATGTGTGAAATGAGAAAATATGGTAAGAAACTCATAACATTTAGTTAGTTTCCATGCTAATTATTTATGAATGGTTTCATTGAAATATCTACCATATAAACCATTTATCTTTATAATTGCAAAATTAGAATGAACTCAACCAATGTTACAAGGGTAATGTTCAATTCTCTTATGTATGGTTTATACTAACCGTAATTCTACCATGTTTAACTAAATGTGATACTTATAGTATCATTGATTGTATAAATTGCATATAATGAAACTATGTCAATCTTATGACTATAGTTGTACTAACCACTATTACATAAACCATATTTCTAATAATTAAAAACTACAAGCTTACCTTGGGAACTATATAACTTTTAGAGTATTAATCTACATAACAAAATGAATCTACATATGACATAAGGTTGGAACTATATATATATATATAGTCGTTGGTCAATATAACACAATAATATGTATTGTAAAACGTAACTTGGTAACAAAATGAACTTTGGATTAATATGATACGTAATGTTCTAAAGTTATGTAACATACGTTTTGAAATTAAATCGTTGTAATAAAGGAGTGCTGACATGCATTAAATTGGATTGACAGATTGATGGTTGGCATGGGATACGAGCCAACGTTGGTGATTGTGATACAGGTCTGCATTTAATGGCTGTCCATAATATCGTGGTGACAAGGACTTAACCAGCTTCCACGTAATGTAAACTAATGCATACGATGACTGTGAAGGTTGCCATGCAATATTTCTTGTTGATGGTCCTCCGAGCTGGTTGTCGATGCATCCAACGTAAGCTCGATGTGGCAAGGCCGTGCTATGGCAATGAATGCTTCCATAATTACAAGGGCCATGCGATACCCAATGTAAAAGTGTTGGCAATGGTGATCGTTGATTGACTTGATCCTGGCCGTTGGATGTAACCCTAGAATTGTGTCGATGTTTTGGTTAGATGAGGAGTGAATGTAGTTCATTGTTTCGATGGTCTTGACAGTAAGTCCGACAGGTTGCTACTTTGTAGGGTTAGAAAATAATGCAGGAGGGTTTCGACCCTGCGACCTGTAAATTAGGTTTGAAATAGTGCAGGATTCGTCTGTCAGTAATGGCGTGAACATTTGTTAAGTCTTGAGTTGGTAACAATGTCGAGTTGATAGGTTGACTGTTTCTTTCTCTGAGATTTTTAGTAGGAAGATATCTTTCTGCAACCAATACCTAAATGGTAGTCTGTTCTCGTGCGATGCAAGGAGTTCGTCGTGTGCAGGCGTATGAACAAAACTCGACCTTCAACTGTAAAGGTAAATGATTTCCAAACTTAGAGTTCCTAGTATCGTTTGGTTTATAGTTTTAACAAATATGATGTTTAACGTTTGGAAGTTTGTTTGGCAGGCACTGGTTTCGAAAGGGGAACATGCACCAGGTTTTGGAAAGGATGGCCACGATCCATTCCTGGTAAGCTCCGGGTCTTCCAAAAAACCTCGTAGGTGCTCCTTCGGTCTTGAATGATGTGGTTGTTTCCAACAGTGAGTAACCAGTCTTGCCATGTTCGGCGTCGTCTGTCGGTTGATCTTTTAAGAAGATTTTTTTTATGTTGGAGTCAAAACTCTAAGGCGAAAGACCTTCGTCTAGTTGTTCTGTGTTTATTTTTGATGCTTAGTTTCGTCCAGTTGGAAATGTAAAACTCGTGTTTAAGAGTTCAGAAATGATGGGGATAAAACCCTGTGGGGTTTTTGTTTTCAGAAATGTAATGTCGGCGGTGAAAGTTGCTTCCTTTGTGAAGCTTGAACCAGAGTTGGTTCGAACCTTAAACTTATGAAATGTTTAAACTTGGGAATAAACCTGTGCGATTTTTGTTTGGAAACATGTTATAAATTTTTGTTGCTGAGAATTGTTGATTCCTCTTTCTTGAAAATGGAACTTGTAATGGTTGAAAACGTTTGATCAATCCACCTATTGATTTATGTTATGTGGAAAAGAAATGGAACCGAAGCTCGTCTAACTTGTGGATAATGCTGTTTCTCGGCAATGATAAAATGTTGTTTCTTTTTGGTGCTACTCGGTTTGGTTTCTATTGTATAAAATGGTGTCTATCGCACTTGTTAATGAATGCGAAAACTGTAGTTGATATCGTGGCTTTCGAGCTAGGCCAAAGTCTAAATGTTTAACGTAGATGATAACTCTGTAAATCTGTAAACGATGTAATGATTTTTGTTTTGAAAAGAGAAAGAATAGGGCCATGCTCGAATTCTAGTTTCGTTCTTGAAACATAAAAGATATTATTTATGTAACTCTAAAATAACCCTTGCGTTGAACTAGGGTTTGTACTACAAATTTAAATGTGGATATAAAAATCGTGTTCATGTTACTGTTGATAATGATAATGGAAACCTGGAAAATGTGATCTAGGGTTTTTACAGTTGATATGATTCTATGTTTTAGTACTATCTACAATTTGTAAAACAATAGATAAAGTGACACTCAGCAAGAATAATACATATGATTGTAATTGTAGAATGATAAGAGTAAGATAAAATAGGGTTTGCAAGTCTTTTGTTTACAGTTTCTAATAGTACTGAAACGATTATGAATAAAGTATTCTATAGTGAATTTATGAAGGAAAATACAGTGTGCGAGTGAGAAGTATGTTGATTGTAATTTCTAACTTATGATCATAGCTAGCACTTCTTATTTATTTGCAGCAATAATAGTTATTTCTAAATATGATATACAAAACTACATATTGCAATGGTTTCTTATGTAAATAATAGGGATAGGAAAACACAGTGTAATTATACAGGGAATATACAACATTTGTCTTTCATGAAAACACAGGAATATTATTTACTGTAATAGACATTGTATAGTAATTACTATTGTTATTAGCTATAGGGCAGAAAATGAAAACATAATTCAATCACTGTACTTTACCTATCGAATCAAATGGCAGTTTGCCTATCTATTCATCTATACTTAATTTACTTATCTACACTAGAGTACGATGCATAAAACAACATGTGGAAAAATGTAGATATTGGTTTATCAATTCGGTTCATCATCAAACTTTAACATTCAGACTTTTAAACAGAAATAACTGGAACAAGTAGGAAACAATAAAACCTGGATAAATATGTAGGGGAACAAACAGCCCAAGAAGACTGTTCCACCCAACCAATTCCTGAAGACAGTCAAGTACTTGCCTTAGGACCCCCGAGCCTGTTCATTGAACCACCAAGAGAAAGAAACTTAGGAATTTAGGATCTCCACTTGCAGTAGCACTAACTGTTGAATATTCAAGAACTACCAGTCCAAAGGACCTACACCAGCATCTTTGGTTCTTCTTAGCAATATGCAGACTTATGATTACACTCACAACTAACCTCCCTATTCGAATCTCTCAGTGATCACCTGATGCACATGAGGAAATATTCCTGCAAAAATATTGTGTAAGAGCTTCCTGCTCAATTCGAATTTGCCTTATGTCGGCTGCCTAGGCCTTTTCAGTTGTTAATGGGTCATTAAATGAGATGCCTGTCCACTCCCACCACATGGGGGATAATGCCACATTTTTAGGGGTAGTTGTCCCATAAACAATAGCTAGTGGTGTGGTGCAATTGTTTCCATCTATCCCATACCTTCCAACAGCTTCCATTCCTCCTAGTGGATCAGTGAACACTCATTTAACAGTCCCCTTGGGTGTTTGTCTCCTAATTAATTTATTTAAATAATAATCAGTAATTACATTCATCCTTGATCAAAATTGATCATAATTACAAAAATTTGGAATTAAATTTAACATAAAGTATTTTGTAAATAAAATAATTATTTTCAGAAATTTGGGTAGGTGACAAGGCCACCCCCAAGCTGGGCTATGAGGCCACCAGGGCGAAGGAAACACCTACATGCTTCTATCTCTCATCCCACAACCCATTCTGCTCACTATGATTATCCAAAAGCTCAACTAGATCTCTACAGGGGTCTCACTAACAAATCACATCCATGGAACTCCTTCCAACTACCCCACACAACATAAGGAAGGAATTTCCCTTCATTGATCCACAGTTCCCTCAAGAAATACAACCCTTACAGTGCTTACCAGTGTGTGCAGTAAGAGTGCAACGTGTTGTATGCTAATGGAGAACCTCCTGCAACATTAATCCATTTCTTTTCAAGCATCCAAAAGTAGCAGAACTCAATGGGTAAAGGTTCCTAGTTTTCCCAACCTTCCTGCTCATCTACAACCATCTATTTTTCCTTCCAAAAATGAATCTATGTCTTCAAATTCGAATTTCTGGGTTAAACAGAGTCTAGTATGGTCATGATGAACAACAATGGAAAAATCTACATAGTGTAGTAGCATGCATGAGAGAATGAGAGAATCCTCCAAAGTGTGTTAACTCCAAGGGATATGAGGTAAGGGTGAAAAGAAAACTAACATAGCTTTTGACCATATAAGAAATAGGACTGCTGACAGCTGACATAACTGTCACAACCCCCATGCTTTAATAACTACATGAAATGACTTTCCCACCAACCTCACATATGCATTCAATGATTGGATTTAATAGTCAAAAGAAGATAATTGGCTCAATTAAAGCACATGGCATCTTTTGGATGAGTGCTAAGTTTGACACATGTAAACATAGGATTATGTTTCCCCATAGGCCCCCTTCCTCTTCCCCTCTGGTGGAATCATATCCACTCTAGTGCTCTATACACAACCATCTTGCACGATTTTATTAATTTTCAACATAATATTTACATACATTTCGAATAGGCATTATAATCCAATCATATGATCCAAATAAAAATATATACATCATATATATCTATCCATTCACTAGTTGGGCCTTGGCCTTGAGCTCCACACTAGGAATCCATACTAGCATATTTACATCATTTACATATTTTTTTATTAAATACATTCCAAGTCAAAATTGGGGGTATTACATTTGCATACAATTCATAACATTCATTAAATATTTCCATTCCTTTTCACTAAACAACAATTGAAATCCTTTTCAAATAAAAATTTGTAACAATTAAGACAAACCTAGATCTTGCACTTTCGATCGGTGTGGGATGTCATAGTCCTCATCCTATGTCGCACGTCTCGCCATAGCTTCAACCGGATTACCAATCGTTGTGCCCACTGGTTGACCACCATGCTTTCTCCCACTAGGTACTCTTCTTCTCCAGGTACCCCCAAGCTGTAACGGGGTTGTATGAAAGAAGCACTATATCAACACGATTGGAAGTGGAACATTCCACTTTTATGCCTCCCAACCTTAATTACTTCCAAGGAAAAAACTTTCCAACAATCGCTATAATTTTAA
The DNA here is from genome assembly GCA_027924585.1 of Larix kaempferi. Lineage (NCBI taxonomy): Eukaryota > Viridiplantae > Streptophyta > Pinopsida > Pinales > Pinaceae > Larix > Larix kaempferi. Next base: position 1,919,767 of record BSBM01001023.1, read on the forward strand.
CCATCCTCAACCATTGCGTAAGAGGAAAAATATAAAGAATTCCAAGATCCACAAGATAATCCTCACTCTTCTCCTTTCCTTTCTTTTATAGAGTATCTTAGGTTTTTGTTGCATGTTCATGCGTGTGTGTACTTGAGTCTTGTTTTCCTACATGTGTGTGTGCATTTGAGTCTTAATATTCCTTTAATTGATTTTCTTATTTAATTCTCCTTAATTAAAGAGAATTTTTTAGTTTATATTCTCTTTAGCTAATTTCTTTCCTTTGTTATGCACATGTTCTTATTTTAAATTAAATTATTATTTATTCTTGGCATGCACATAATTAATTTATTATTATTCTTAGCATGTATATGTTTTATTAATTGATTATTTATCATTTTCTAAATTATTTTTCTCATTTATATTTTAGAACTCCTATGTTTTAATTTAATTTTACCAAGGTTCTATCAAGGGTACCATGGTCGTACACATGCCCTTCAAATAGAATTCACCAAAGTTCTATCAAGGGTGCCATAGATTCCCTTCAAATAGAGTTCACCAAGGTTCTATCAAGGGTGCCATGGTCGTACACATGTCATTCAAATAGAACTCACCAAGGTTCTATCAAGGGTGCCATGATCATACACATGCCCTTCAAATAAACCTTTTTTCTATAGCGGGGACATGATACGACGATTAAGACCACGTTAACTCAATCCACATGTATCATGTTTAGATACTAATGGTCGTTGAGGAATAAGGTCGACACCTTATTGCGTGCCCCTTCGTCAAAACCTTGTGAGTGACCAAATCCATGACCTACCCTCATGGAAACATGCATTTCGCGGGCAAAAGTCTCACTCACTTTTCAACTCATTGCATGGAAACTTGCGCTATTTATGGCATGCTTTCCCCCATACAACCACGTTACCCATGTGTGGACTGATTGGAAATCATGATCCTATGCATGCACACACAAAATCCACGTGCATCAAATAGATTATGCAAAATAATCAAATATTAATTTATCACTTGTATCACTTGATACCATATCCAGGATCAATCTGAAGCCCATGTGAGAGTTACACCACCTTGCATTAATTTGCACTTGCACTTTTCTATCACACTTGGAAGAACTTTTCAAAACATCTAATAATCATATATATATATCATTTTCACTCATTATATCACCAGTGATTAGTCATCATACATAAGTCCATTACCACCCTTTATTTCTAACATAAGATGCAACATATAATGTTTGAGTTTTAGCATCAAGGCACGTAACATCAAACCAGGTCATTTGTGAAATACCCTAAAATAATCATCATATGAATTTGGCTAGAATGAGCATTATAGTTTTCATTAACCATCAATGCTCCACCCCCACAAATTATACACTTGTAGATTTTCCACCTTATCCTTATCATTCCCATTCCCACTTGATTAAAATACAACTCATCCCTCAATGGGCACTTTATCAAAAGACAACTCATCTCTCAATGCGCACATGATTAAAAGACAACTCATCCCTCAACCTTTATGAAATCGCTTTATGAAACTGCCATGCTCTTTACTCTGAAAATTTACTACTATCTGACAAAAAAAAGTGAAATTATGAGAGAACAATAAAGGGTGATGTAAAAGCCTATTTCATTAACAATCAATTCTCCACTCACACACAAGATTTTCCAGGGAAAAACAAACCCGGATAATTTAGAGGGGAAACCTTTTGATTTGCAATCCTTTGACATCTACATCATAAGGATGACATCTAATAATTTACGAATAATGTTTTTAATAAAAATAAATTTATGTGAACAAGGTAATGCTTCTACCCGGTACCTAAATGTTCAAGAACATAATAATGAATGTAAGCACTTATTTTAACAAGAAGGAAAGCTGAGATTCTAATATAAATTTCAAGACCTATTACGAGACAGTACAAATCTAAGCGATTTTAATAGAATTTTTGCTGAGAAATAGAGAAAGTATAAAGTATAATCTTTTGACTGTCTCTTTCTACATGTGAAACAAATAAAAAATAATAATTTTAACTTTTTAAATAAAAAATAGTTATAAGAAAATCTTTGGCATACACCCAATGCTTAAGTACATGGTGGTGGCGGAGGTTAAATAGATAAGGACCGCTACATAAAAAATTAAGCCGAGACACAATTAGATTTTGTAGCATTATCTGTTTAAGCCGAGACACAATTAGATTTTGTAGCATTATCTGTTTAAGCCGAGACACTGATCTATTTAAGCCCCGCTCAGACTAGTCTCCACCGCTCTATTTCACATCATATTCAAACAAGTTTTACACAATAAGAGAATGGTTATAGCTTTTAATTCCAATTTGCTTAACAATAATATCATATTTAATAGAAGGTTGAGCCCTGATTAAGATTAATGTTGACCTATTTAACACTCCGGAGAATTATCACTGTAAATAAGTTAGTAATATTACCCATTTATGATATTCCAAATGAATATATATATATATATGTGGGAACATGACATTGACAACATCAACATCGAAAATTATCATATCCGTTTTCTTTCACATTGAAATACAACAAATTTTTATCATTAAAAATATGTTAAGTGTTTAGTGGACAACAATATTCTACTTTTGTATCACCTAAATTTGGGCTTATGGAAATAGATATAGCTAATTTCAATAGGTAACTATGTATTTAGACAACATCTCACACGACATCAAAATCTATAGTCTTAAGCTATTTGAGAAGCTATGAATGTTAGGAACAAAAATGATCATGGTTAAGGAAAAGTGTCGATGTTAGACATTAATGGGTTTTCAACTTTTAAAATATATAATTTTTCAAAGATGTAAAAATTACATTTATTTTTTATTATGTTAAATGTATATTTTTTATATGTCATTGTAAGAAGAAGAATTATAGGATGGTATTCTTCTATCATGTATTGGAAATAAGATATCTTGTTTTGGTTTCCGTCGTCCTTTATCATGTATATGTTTTAGTGTTTCTATTATCATTTAAGGTGTTGATTATTATTATGATTTCCTTATCTCTTGGGAAAGAGATTTGCACCGTTCTTTATAGAATTACATGATGGAAAAGCTTTTGGCGGGGATTACAGTGACAAGTGCAGTGATAAGTCATTTTGTTTTGACAACATATATAGGACATTTGTATGTACGGATGGAGTCCGGTTTTTTTGTTAGTTTTGATATTATTTATTGAAGAAACCTAAACATGATTATAAGTAATCTTTTTGATATTCTCAAGCCTTGTGCATTGGACTAGTTACCTCTAGTATATTGGAGTATTCAAGCTGTGATATATGCATATTTCTATTCTTATGAAATATAAATATTTTTTTCAAAGGAAAAAAAATAAACTTATCTGTTCTCTTAGTCTTTCACAGTGTGATGGTTTGTTTTGCATGGTTTCTAGATTCACTGTGTTGAGAAAGGGTTTATCGATGTTTCGGACCTACAATACGTGGTCCATCTTCAAGATTAGAGAAGGTAAAAACATTTTACCTTCTGAGCACTTCAATGAATTACCCACTCTGCTTACACCTAATTGGAAATCTCAATAGGTGAAAGGTGTAGATTTATGTGATTGTGATGGTCAACATCCCTCCCTACTAGTATTACTTAGGTTTATTTTTCGATTGACAAATGAATGGAAAACCAAAAGATTGATTAAAAGCTTGTGTCTACCATTTACCTTCTCTTCGTGTAGGTTAGATTTCACCTAGAAGAGGTTGTTGAAAGTAAAAAATCTAGGCATGCTATTTGACCTGCTTCAATAATCTTGGAAATTGAACTCATTTTTTGTATACCAGTTTTGAGTGAAACTTTTCTAATAAATAGATAAAATATGGCAATTTCCCTCTATTTTAGAAAGCATGACTCAAACTAAATTGAGGCTATGTCCAATGAACCCCAAACATCTGTATCCAATCAACCTTCCTTTAACCCCTACCTACATAGTAGGAAGCCAAGCTATCAAAACTCATGATAATTGCTTGTTTTGCTTCATTTGGATGATGGGTTTTTGTCATATTTCTCGTCTTGGATAGGTTTGAGCAAAACATAAAGAAGTTCATCTTCATGAAAACGATATTTTTGGGAAATTATTATGGTTGTAGAATATGTTTTTAATGGACTTATTTTTGCAAAAATAGAGAGTATTTTGTTCTTTTATGTAAAGAACATTGTTCAAATGTTAGTGTTCTGAAATATATGAACTAGGATCTAAGCCAGTGGTGCCCGATGATCAATTGTAGATGCATTATGCATTATGTAGTGGTTTGTTAAATAGAGATGTGGGTTCCAGGTATGTAAATCATCCTATAAATCCAATATGCCCAAAACAATAGAAGAATGTAAATATATAGTTAGTGGGAAATTTATATTGATATGTAGAAGGATTATATTTTATACAAATAGATTACTAAGTTTGTCTCAAAGAGAGAGAATGAGGTGGCTTTGTATATTTACTTGTATCTTTTTTATCTAGCAATAACATCCATTGCACTTCCATATTGTTGTATCTAGCAGTAGCATCCATTGCGCTTCCATCTTGTTGATTAATATCCCTACCAATAGGTATGCCAAGAAAATAAGGTTCCCAGGGATTGCTTTTTCACTAATATGCTTGCATATTAGTATTCCAAGGACACAATACTTCCATGGGATGTTGACTCTCAATAAGAAGAGTCAAGTTTGGGTGTTGTTGGAGCACATGTATAGGGAGACAACATGGGAGTTTCCCATGTAGGAGCATATATAGGAAGAACCGCCATTTTTTGAGAGGAGGTGTAATTTTGTAATTATGAAGATGTGATATCACAATGCTAAAATTGAGTCACAACTTTAAAAGTTGCAAAAAGTCCGTGGACGAATTGGTGGATGTTAGATCACTTAAGATAAAACACTTTGTAGCTAACCATTGAATATTAGGACTTGGGATATCATAGCAATAAATATTAATCACTCATGGCTACTTATTATTTTTCAGAATTCTCTCTTTTTAAATGTCATTTTAAACTCCGCTAAATAGAAGAAAAATATAAAACACGTTAAAAGTATTCCAATCACATCACAAGGTTTTAAAAAAATTAAAAATTTGTAATTGTAAAATTAAAAAAATAAATTCTATTTTTATAAAAATAAAATTATTACTTGGTTTTCTGAAACAGTAGGAAATACTTTTGAAAAAAGGTGAAGTAATAAGAAGTCAAATCGTATTGAAAACACTAATCCTTGCTTGGGAGGTACTCATAATAAATGTGAATGCATTCTTACATAGTATTTTTTTATAAGTTTGATTCTATTAATAAAAGAGAAAAATTGTACAAAGAAAATGACAAAGAGTTTGTAGTAGGTCTTACGGATTAAATTGTACAAAGAAAATGACCAAGAGTTTATAGTAGGTCCTACAGATTAGGAGAGTCAAAAGAGAGATCTCAAGGCTAAAAAAAATTGATGGTCATAATGTCTAGAAGTCTAAAAATATACTAGGAATCCCCCACAAGTCGGGGGTTATGACCCAGGGTACCAAAATGAGATGGGAAAAGCTATCCTGAACCAAGAAATTGAAACTGAAACAACAGACAAAATTAATAATCTAAATTAAGGAAAACGGGACCATCATTGGGACTAGAAACACCTGGAGCCAGGGACTTGGTCTTTACAGCAGAGCTTGATCATGGCAGAAAGGGTTGCCTTCGAAATATCATTTTCACCGCAGAGTCACCTTGACGTGGCCTTGGTATGAAGTGTAATTCTTGACATGTGGCACTTTAATAAAATAATAAAAAAATTACAATGTTGGCCTTAATCAGTATAAATAAATTTTAACTTGGAATCTACCAAACACCAAGAGGAATCATCCTTGAGCATTTATTAAAGTGCAAAATTTGAGGAAAAAATTGTACCTAAAAAGATGATCCTAGATCCAGAGTTAAAATTTGACGCAAGGGCACCCAACAAGGGTTCTTGCTTAACAAATAACACACGACACACACACATTCACATGAACTGGATGTAAACAGGATGCCAAAAGCTAGCTTCTATTACTTCAATCGAATCAAAGGTTACAATGCTAAATGCAAGGAAATAAAACAACTAATTGGTCGGCCTCAGCCTTTACAATATACAGAAGTAAATGTGTGCTCTCTCAGTGTGTCGATCTTCACCCTCTCCTGGTTCATTGCGGAACTCTGAGCTATGGATTCGATCTCTCCTACGTTCGGTTGATGTGTGACTGTTCTCTCCAATCTACAAACCAACTCCCGAACTTTGCTCCCAAAATGGAACTAACTCTCTGTTGAGATAACTGCCTCACTATGTGCCTGCGCACTAGTCTTCTACCCTGCTGGTGCTCTACTGTTTTTCCCGAGGTCACTCTGATCCCCGAGAAACGCTTCCCCTGTCCACTGAATCCTCCCCGATCTTGTAGACTTGCAGTTGTCAGCGCCCCTGGACGGGTTGCACAACCTATGCCCGTGGTGACATCTGGCATGTCTTCAACCACCTTCAATAATTGCTCTTAACTTCCTTAGCAACCCCGAATGGCTACCATGTACTCTGCTTGACTTCTGCGCGTCCTTCTGACTCTGCCACAGTAATCGGTCCTATCACCGTGTCGACCATATTGTCTTCCGTCAACCTTCGAATTACCCGTCGACTTCCTTTCGCATTGTCAGCTTCATCAGTCCGCCCCTTCCTCCTCGCTTGGCTTCCGCCTTAACCTGTCGATGTCGCGGTTCGACAACCTGTCGATCCTCGACCCCTTTCGTTGTGACCCTGTCGTCTGTCGACGTTTGACATGTCGACTCTCGACCTTTTCGCTATTTTCCGTCGATCGCATATCGATTGCTCCTGCTCGACTTATTGACTTCGACAGCCCATCCTCCTTCGCATTGGTGGTCGTCGACACTCCCCCTGGTCGACCTCTACCTAGGCTCTGATGCTCCTGCATCAAAATTGATCTATATTGATAAATATTAAAATTAAAAATATATTTAAAAAAATATTTTAAATTAAATTTGTTAATATGATAAATACATTTTTATTTGCATGAAATGGATTAGGTTTTCACATATATAAGAGATCATAAAAGAGTCATATATTGCAAAGTTGTATATAAACCTTAATGCTTCTTTGCTTTAAACGGAAATTAGAAAATATCATTTAGATAGTTTTATTAGATAAGGGGGTATTTTAAAAATGTTTTTTATTTAAGGTCTTCAATAGGAGTTGAAATAGTTATACCCTTTTTATTATAAGAGTTAAATATTAATCGTTTATATCATGTTAGAAAGAAATGAATAATTTGGAATAACATAACTCTATTTGAAGTTAATAAATCACATATAAAATTTGTAAATTTGTAATTTTAATGTAAAATAAAGTAATTTGAAAAATAAAGATGAAATGAAATTCCTTAAGTAACTTTTCAAATTACAAAAACATGTGAAAAACATGTGATTGCACATCATGACAAATGACTTGACCACTTGTCTTATCATTTCCATTGGTCCCTTGTACCGCTGCTTAAAAAAATACATGGTCCCTTTTTAAAAAAGATCACATTACAATCTTCATACGATGCATGCAAAAAAATTCACTGTCACTAAAGTCACTAAATATTATATATACATGGAATGTGGTCACCTATGTCCTATGTACTATAAAGTTGGAAAAAACATGGTCCCTTAAAAAAAGAAAGGACCATTTCCACTGGTCCCGTGTACTGCGGCTTAAAAAAACATGGTCTCTTTTTAAAAAAACATTACATTACAATCTTTATAACAAAAAATTCACTATCACTAAAGTCATTATCTTCCACATACATAACTGAAACGCGATTTATGAATAAGGAAAATCAGGCTTTACAACCAACACATTAAGATTGTTATATTTTCACAGGGGATAATATATGAATCGGTAATTCATATTATACATTCGGAATTTTTTTTACTTTCCAAAGTTTATGTTAAAGTTACAAATTTTTATATTAAATGCATTTAAAAAAAACATTTATGTGAATATTGATTGGTTAAAAATGGCTGCTGTTTGTTTCGATTTTCGCTTCCCAGGCCCTAGTGACGAGAAGACATCATTCTGAAGCATACCAGTATTTGATGTGTCACTTCGTGGAACTGCCCGGAATCAAGAAAGGACACAGACAAGAAGAAGTCTAAAAGTTTAGGCTACGAGGTCCCTACACTGACAGCCGAGTTGCTTCACAACGGTCGAGTGCCAATGGCTGTCACACTCAGCCAGCTGCTATGCACGAATGACTGACAAGTCAAGTTGCTTCCCAGCAGTTTCGTGCGAAACCAGGTGAATTCAAGCCCCCTGGAAACCAGGTGACCCGGGACTACAAATAAATTAATAATTATGTTTCACTACATCGAATGCATTCACGTCCAGAGTCCATTTGAGCGGAAGAGAATTCCTAATCTTGCTGGTGATTTAGCTTGCCTTGCACGTTTGATTGGGTATTAGTTTCTTTTGGTTTGCCAGAATCACGTTGTGTAATTCCCGTGAAGCAAATGGCGGACATTAGCTCAATATATAGAGTTACAATTTATAAAATATTTGAAATTTTTTGAAATAAATATATTTATTATTATTTGAAATAGATATAAATATTTATAATTTATAAAATTATGATGAAGATATAGTAACATGAAGATATAGTAACATGAAGGTATGATTGTTGGCATTAAAGTAACCCGGGAAATATCTGTTACTCACTCCTTGTTCGTGGACGACGTTATGCTATTTGGAATGGGAATTCTGGCCGAATGGGTGACATATAAACAGATTCTTGACTTGTTCTGTAGGGTAACAGGCATGGTTATCAGCTATTTGAAATCATTTTTCTTGAAACACTCTTTGGCTGAGGATGTTCAGCAGTCGATCTGCAACTTTCTGCCTTTAAACTTCAATGATATCGATGCTGGTACTAAATATCTGGGTTTTTTCATCAAACCTACAAATTACTTGATTAATGATTGGTCCTGGCTTATTAGAAGATTTGAATTGAGGCTTGGACACTGGAGCTATCGGCATCTTACTTTGGGTGGCAGGCTTACCCTGGTAAAAGCTGTCTTGCAGAATCTAGGTGTATATTGGTTCTCTCTTTGTAAGATTCCTCGAACCATTTTGAATCTGATTAGAAGGAAGATTTTTAGTTTCCTTTGGTCAAGTGGAGGAAACCTGGAGAAAATACATCTAATGAAATGGAAGGTATTGGCCCGACCCTGGCATCTGGGTGGTTGGAACATAAAGGATATTGAAATGTTTGTTATGGCCCTTCATGCAAAAAGCATCTGGCGTGTACTCTTTGATCAATCGACCTGGGGAAGGGTCATTCGAGCCAAATATCTGCGTAATATTCCGGTTTCTAGATGGTTTCGTTTTAATCGCCCAGCAACAGTGGGTGTCTCAAACATTTGGAACGGTTTGCTGGGCGCTTACAGGGTTATTGTGCACTGGATTGCATGGATGCCTGGCAATGGGCGGGATATTAAACTGGGACTTGATCCGTTCATTGGGGGGCCATTGAGGCACTCTCTATCGGTGGAACTGCGAACATACCTCTATGCAAATGGTTACTACACATTAGCTCATGCTGCTGGTTGGTGTGGGGACGGATGCCCTCGATGGATCTCGGCTACCCAGATGGGCCTTGCGGGTTCTTTGAGGCTCGAATGGGAGGAATATATTAAGTCATTGTATCAATCTAATTTGCGGCTCTCTGATGGCGCTGACAGGCTTGTGTGGTCGTGGGACGTGGCTGGTGGAAGGGTCTCTGCGGCAATGGCATATGATGCATTATTTGCGGAGTCTCAGATACAGGTTCGCTGGTGGGATAAAACTATTTGGAAACTTGTCTTGCCTCTCAAGATTAAATGCTTCATTTGGTTAGCGCTGCATAACCGGATACTTACATGGGACAATCTTTGCCGGCGCGGTTTTTGTGGCCCGGGCTGGTGTACCTTATGCTGCTCTGAGGGGGAGACGGTTGATCATCTTTTCTCCTCCTGTCCATTCATAAAAGAACTCTGGTCTTTTGTTGCGAACAAATCTGGTATATTCTTTCCTTGGAACTATTGCTCCCTTAGTGACTGTCTTGTTGATTGGGCCCAGCATGATTTCGGGGTTAGAGAGCTTCCATATTTTATGATTTGGGAGGTGTGGAAGGATTGGAACCTGCTCATTTTTGAGAATCGAGCCCCTTTCTTGGCTGGGATTGGCTTTAAAACTCTTGCTGCACATCATGAATATCTCTCTATCCACGGTCGGGTTGGGGGCAGTGATAAACTGGATAGGAATCTTCGATTTGCCCCTCCGGTGCTGACCTACCCATGTGGCTTCTTTGACGGTGCTGCTGTTAGCAGTTCTGGGGGGGGCGGTGCTGGGGCTGTAATACACATTTCTAATGCTGTCTCCATCCATCTCTGGCTAAATCTGGGCTGTGGGTCCAATACTAGGAGCGAGCTATGTGCTCTTTGGTTATTACTTTTCTGGGCCCACCTGCGGAAAATCACCTCACTTGTGGTTTTTGGCGACTCACTTTCCATCATCTCCTGGGCGAAAGGCAAATCCACTCTTAATAATTTGTTGCTTAAGCACTGGATGGATGCGGTTCTGATGTTAATAAAGGATTTTCATCACATACACTTTGACCATGTTTACAGGGAAGTAAACATGGTGGCGGACATGCTATCTAAAAAGGCTCTTTTCTCTGAGCTTGGGATCATCAAGTGGCAGGAATGGCGGGAGGACTCGTTGTTTTCACAGGGCTCACATCTTCTTCATTGGTCTTGATATTTTTGGCTCTTTTCTTCTTAATTAGTTATAATATGTTGCATTTTTGATATCCTTTGTGAGCAGATATACTTATGTTCGCTGTTAGTTCTATGTGCAGATATCACATAGGGGCTGATTCCAACTCCTTGTTGGCCATTATGTATACTTCTTCTATATGCGGCTATATTGTCTGGGATTGTCTGGTCATGTTTTGATATACTTAGCTTACTGGACATATATTTTATTTTGGATATTGGCAGCCATGGCTGTTGGTTACTATTGTGAACTTTGTTTTTTGACGAGACTCTTTGATGGTTTCTGGTGATCGATGAACCTGTTTCTCCTCCGGGAGGGGTTCATGTTATTTATGTGTGAACATATGGTACATATTATGGTTTTCATGGTTGTGGCTGTTGGCACTGTGGCCAAATGTTTTGACATGACACATATGCACTGCAGGGCAGTGATGAGATGTATGTTTGTTCTGACAGTTGGCAACATTTACTATTTCGTATATTAATAGTAAGTTATATTTTTCTGTGAAAAAAAAAACATGCTGAGAGGGGATAATATTTTTTTCATATTTTATTATAAAAAATACAATAAAACAATGTAGTCATGGCATAAAGCCTTTCGCTACTACGTTACTGGCTATCACATAAAAATAAGGCTCACTAGAATTTGAAAACGAAAATTATATATATATATTATAATAAATAATTTTACAAAGAAAAACGTAGTATTAATTTTAATTTTTTTTAAGACGGGTATTAAACAACTTTACTTTAGTGCTCATTAGGACGGTTAACTTTTATTTTGATAAAAAGCTCCTTTCCATCATGTAATTAAAAGATATTAATAAAATATAATAGTGATTGCATTCAATTGCATATAATGCTAATTTTTGTTTTAATATCTCTTAAACAAAAGTGGAGACGTAATCTGTTAACAACAGATTATATATACAAACCTCACTCGCAAATTATATATATAAGTACGGCAATTGACGCATATATAAGTGGCCATGTAAATTAACATTTACAACTTGAAAATGGCAGTTTAATTTATAAAATTTAGCAAGGGCCAATGATTTTCTCCGTCGTACATTGAAGCGAGTGTATTTTTTGGATTTTATGTGACTGGCATTTCAACCCAGTATCGGAGAAATCTGAAGTATTGTTTTTAATATTTTTCTTTGCTTTAAATATATTTTTTAAATGATGAAGCCCGTGCTTTACATAAATGCTTTGAAGGTTGAAGAGTGTTCTAAATACTTTATTTGCTAAGGTTAGAGATCCTTTGATTTTGTTTACCATTATGTTGATATTTATGCGGGCCTTATATTTAAGATGTCAATTTTTTTTGTGTTATTTAAGTCTTCTTTGCATATATGTTTAAATAAATGTTTTGAAATCTTTTAGTAAAATTTATCTTCACAATATTTATCGGGAATATAATTCACAAGGGGATCAGCTATCTAAGCAGGTCTTAGAGGGCGAGGAAGGGTTATTACTATGAGATGAGTACTCTCAAGATATTTTGATTAACTCAGGTTCAGGATCTGGAATTTCTGCTTTGAGGATGATATGTAATTATGAATTCTGCATTTCATATGTTGGAGGAAGCTACTCTATATGTTTATCATGTACTATTTGATTCAGTTTTTTGAATAACAATAGTATGCTTTTTTTTCTGCGGGAAAAAAATGCTTTGAATGTCGAATATAAATCTTTCTTTTTATTGAGTTTAGAAGATTCTTTGTTTATTGTTACATACAATTTACAGTTACTGCTTCTTATCCAAAAAGAATTATCATAAACAAAAACAATCTTAAAATTGTTACGAAATATTAGAGTTACTGCTTCTTGTCCAAAAGGAATTATCATAAACAAAAACAATCTTAAAATTGTTACGAAATAATTTTAAAATTTATGAAAAATAATTCTTTATTCAAAAGAATTCCAAGACTTAGTTATGTTGAGATAAAACCTTTTTTAATTATGATCATAAGCGTTGAGGTTACATTATTACTTTATCCCAAAAATAATTAAATGTAGAGCACATTGTTATATTAATTTTATTATAAAACAAACATACTATATACATATCACTTTATTTATTAAAAAAAAATAATAAAACAAATTTAAAATAAAAACTAAATATTATATATATAAATAATTTTTTTTATATATTATTTTATTGGTTTTATAATTTTATTTTATAATTGTATAAGTGGTTGACAATACTAAATAAAATTTAAAAATTATTATTATTATTATTGTTCCAATTTTTAACATTTTTTAGCATTAAAAAATGACTAGTTTTTATGTTTTTTTTTTCTTTTTCTTTTTTTGGCACACAGAGTCCATTTAGTTTCACTATATAGATAAAATCTTCAGTATTTCAATAATTACAAGGTTTAAATTTACAAAAGTAAAATGTAAATAATATATCAAATTATGATAAAATTTTAAGTTTCATCATCTTATTCATTGCACCAAATTTAAGGTTTGATGGTTAAGTAGATATTTCTATAGCTTCTATCTTATAGCAATAGCTATTATTGCTATTAGCAACTGCGGGGACATTACCACCTCATGACTCTTGTTTATTTTTATATTTAACATTCTTTTTTATAAATCAAATTTTTATATTCCCCATTTTTATAAATTAAATTTTTTTGTTTTTTCTTTATATTTAAATTTTTACTTTCTAAATATAATAATGAAATTACTCACCAACCTTATATCATCTAAATTAAATCAAGGACACTCAATACAAATCTCTTAAAAAAGTGAATAAATGTGAACGCATATTTACCAAATAAATATTTGGAGGAAGCATTATTTGTTACTTGCATCTTGCATTTCATATAAATTAATAAGTTTTGGAGGGAGTATAACATCTTTGAGTTATTAGGACACTTTATACAAAGTTTTGGCTTACAAATAAACATAAGTTACAAAGTGGCAATACCCTTTGACAATTGTTAATGGTACATGAATATTTGTTTTTTCAAAGTAATGTAAAAGCTTATTTTTACTCACAATCAATTCTCCACCTATATAGATTTTCCACCCTAATATCCTTGTTGTAAAAAACCTATATGAAACTAGGTGATATGGGGTGTATTTTGACATGAATCATGAGCACTTGATTAAAATACAACACATCCCTCATCTGTAATGAAATTGCTTAACACAAAAGTTAAGTGACAGACTCACAATCAAGGGCGATGTAAGCAAACAATCAAGAGTCATGTAAAATCATATTTTCATTAACAATCAATTTTCCACCCATGCAGATTATACACCTATTATACACCTACAGATTTTCCATGGAAAAATAAACCCACATAAATTAGGAGTTGTCGAAAAATTAGAAGATTTGGTTTGGACAGAGCTTTTCACCGGAATCCATTTTTTATTTTATTTTACAAAATCTGAATTAAACAATGTTTTAATGGCGATTTTGATGATAAAAACTGATTTAAGACAATAAAAAATCCTTAGACCCTCAAAATTTCAAAGTTTGATAATTGTAAACAATTTTTTTAACAATTTATACCGTATCTTTTCAAAATCAAACCTAACATCATTTTTTTCCATTAAAAATCATAAAACTTTTAGACAAAAACCTTTTGATAAAAATTATATAAATAATTTCAATTTATAAAACCTATCTTATTTTTTTTATATCTTGATTTGTCTTCTTCTTTATATTATCTTCAATAAAGAGGCTTATGACACTTACGATTAAATATACATAAAAACAATTTAAAAAACAACCAAATACATTTTGTTCATATCTTGATTTGTCTTTTTCTTGATATTGATCTTTCAATGAAGGGGGTTTATTACGCTTAGGATTAAATACACATGAAAACAAATTAAAAATCAACCAAATACGTTGATCTCTTTATTACCGCATTACGTTAAACTCCAAAATAATTGATTTCTCATATTTATATGTAAGGCATTTTATCAATCAAATTTCCCATGCATTTGTTTCAATAACCACGTTTTTTTTTTTTTTTTCATAAGAAAAAAAGCATAATTTCATTCATCCAAAGAGATCAGAATTACATTCAGTATTCACTGTAAGAGTGAATTGACCATATCCAAAATATGGTTCATGTGATGAGACTATAACGTCTTCTTTCAAAAAACAATAAAAATGTCGCTTCCCTGTTTTCCAAAAATAGATTTATGGAACTGTCCCAACGGACTGTCTTACTAATACATTTACAGTTTTTAAATAAATAGCCATTCTTTCTGCTGATTTAAGAGAATACTTAAAACAGAATTAACATTGTTTTTCAACCTTTGTGTCATAAACAACCGCTGTTTTATGCAATGTAAGGTCTGAGAAAGCTCTCAGTTCTCTGTCCATCCTGTTCTTCTACTACTTTCCAAGTGCCGAAGTCCATGTTCTGCCCTTCTTTGGAAGCCTGGTCCGCTTTTTGGTTATTTTCCCTGTATACATGCCGGCATATGAAAATGTCAAAAGATTGTTTGAGCCTCTGAATAGTGTGAAGAATATTTGCAAGTCTAATAACTCTGCATGCTTGAGTTTGATTGGTCCAGTTTATAGTATTCATGGAATCTCCAAAGACCGCCAATCTATTAATGCCCCTCTCAGCTGCAAAGATGAGTAACAGTTTCAAACTCATAACTTCAGCAAAATTGTTTGTACCCATACCAAGTCCCATAGTGATAATAAAAAAGTGTGATTCGGTTAAATATAGAACAGCTCCCCCACCGCATATCTCATTGCTAGCAGCTCCATCAAAAAACCCCCACGGGTATGTTCTGTCAATCTCCACTTCCATAGTACGTCTCTGCTGTGTAACCCTTACATGTTCGGGGTAAGCCATGTAGAGACCCACCGTCATAGTACCAATAATCTCTGGTATGCATGGCTTATCCAGAAAAATTAACCCGTTCCTAGCCAACCATATTCCCCAAATGATTAGTAATGGTAGGACCTTCTGTTTCTTAGTGCGCGCCCATCTCCACCAGCGCTCCCATGCTTCGCTAACAGAGGTTCCATCCCAACGACAAACAAAGCCCAGCAATTTTGAACATTCATTCCAGACAGCAACCGTGAATGGACACTTGATGAAGAGATGTGTAATGGTTTCCAAATCCATCTTACACAAAGCACACCAACCCGGGCCCTGGAAGCTTCTCTTCTGCAAAATATCCCAGGTCGGAACCCGATTTTCCAAAGCACACCACATAAAGAGTCTGTTTTTCGATGGGCATTTTAGTTTCCATAAAGATCTCCACCACCAGACCTCATCCCGAATAGATTCTCCAGCACTAAGTACATTATAGCCCGTCTTAGGTGTATAAATCCCCGCCGGATCAAGTTCCCAAGTCATTACATCCTCCACCTCCGTGAGTTGAATGCCTGCCCGATTCAAGCCATGAATGTAATTACCCAGGAAAACAGCCTCCGGTTCCCCCAAGCCCAACAGATCCGCATTTTTCCAGTATTGAATCCACGGTGCATCTGGTCGCTGTTCAGCCAGATGATTAAGAGTGTAAATACCCCAATTTTCCAGCGTATGGATAACATGAGCAGGAAAAATATGTGATTGTTCACTTCCAATCCATGGATCTCTGCCAACTCTCACCTTTTCTCCATTACCAACATCCCAAGCCAAGAAATTTTCCACCAATGTGAAAGATTTAACCACAGCCTTCCATATCACGGATCCCCCAGCATGTGTTTTCCGAGGGCTCCTTATCCATTCCTCCAGACTAGTATCTGATAGATACTTACTTATAATAACCCTGGTCCAAAGACTATTAGTCTTGATAAGTCGCCAGCCTCCCTTAGCTGCCAACGCTTGAGCAAACAGAAAAATATTCTTTAATCCCCAGCCCCCAAGACCTTTAGGAACAACAATCCTCTTCCAATTGACCCAGGGTGTGACCTGACCTTCCTTCTTACCACTCCACAAGAATCTAAAGCATAACCGCCTGATCAGTTCAAGGATTCCTTTGGGTATCCAGGACAAGGACATCCAATATACAGGGATGGCTTCTAAAACGGCCTTAACCAGAACCAGCCTGCCAGCACGCGACATCCACTTATGACTCCAAACATTCAATCTTTTTTCCACCTTGCCAATTAACCATCTCCAATCCGCCTTTAGATAAGTATTTGCTTTAAGTGAGAATCCCAGATATTTTAAACCCTCATCAAGAGTAGATAATTTAAAAGGAAAGTTTTCAACAAGTGCCCGTTCCTCCTCCTGTCGAAGCAAATGAGTAGTAAGGGTGGACTTATCAGCATTAATGTCCATCCCCGTCGCAATAGAGTACAATTCCAGGATCTCCTTCAAAGTCCGAGTATCCCTACGATCTCCTGAACAGAAGATGATGATATCGTCCACAAATAAAAGATGAGTAACAAATAACCGATCCCCAATGTTAATGCCCTTAAACTGCCCCTGTAATTTAGCATCAATAATAGCCCTGCTCAAACCTTCAGCCACCAGCAGAAAGAGTAGTGGGGAGAGCGGATAGCCTTGCCTTAGGCCTCTTTCCGCATGAAAAAAAGAGGTGGCAGCACCATTCAGTAGCACAGAGAAAGAAACAGTAGTTATGCATGACATGATCCATCTAATAAAATCAATACCATAACCCAAGTGAGTTAGGAGGAGCCGGATATATATCCAACTCACCTTATCGTATGCTTTGGACAGATCGATTTTAAGAATAGCTCCTTTGATGTGCCGAGTCTTCATGCTGTGAAGTCCTTCCTGTGCCACCCCTATAGCCTCATGAATCTGACGTCCCTCAAGAAAGCCAAACTGTTCAGCAGTGATATGTTCTGAAAGTGAAACCTTGAGTCTCCGAGCAATGACCTTCGACACAATCTTGTAAATACAATTGCACAAAGAAATAGGTCTGAACTCTGAGAGAGTAACCGGATTATCAGTCTTAGGTATGAGGGCTATAAAGGTAGAATTGAAACTGGAAGGAAGCCTCCCATTCAACCGTGTATCCTCAACCACCTGCAGGAGATCCAGTCCCACAATCTCATACAGCTCTAGAAAAAATTCCACAGTCCAGCCATCCGGCCCGGGGCTCTTGTCTTTCTGAAAGCTGCCAAGAACCTCCTTCAGCTCCTCCTCAGTAACAGGCCTCATCAATCTCCTATTGTCCTCCTCCTCAGCAAAACGTGGGAACAATTGAGCAATCCTAATAACTTCTGCAATGGAGGCCTGTGCTGGAGCCTTAAATAGTTGCTGGAAATGACCCACCCCACATCTAGCTTTGCCTTCAAAGTCGAAATGTTCATTACCATCTTCATCTTTCAGGCTCCAAATAGTATTGACCGCCTTCCTCCCCCTGGCATATGCATGAAAGAACTTAGTATTCTCATCCCCACATTCCAGCCAGACCGCCCTGCTCTTGAGTCTCCAGGTTTCCTCCTTTTCCATCAAAAGTTTATTTCTGAGACCTTCCATCCTGGCCATTTCAGCCTTGGATTCCAAGGTCAGTAGTCCCCCTCCATCCCCCTCATAAATCTGTAGAAGTTCATCCTCAATATTTTTCAGAGCAGCATCATCCCTAATTTTCTTATCAAAAGCCCACTTTTTAACAGCTCCTTTTAACCTTTGAATATTCTCAGCGAACTGGAAAGCCCCAGTACGAGCATGTTCCACATCATACGTCCTCCAAAGGTCCTGAAAGAGCTCTTTAAATGTATCATCTCTAAGCCAATTCTTGTTAAATTTAAGTGAGCTAGGTGGATTATCTGGTCCTTGCCTGATCTCAATAAAGATAGGGAAGTGATCAGAATCCCTACCGTTCCCTACCCACTGTCTGATTTGTAGAAATCTGTCCACCATCTATTCAGCCACCAGGAACCGATCCAGTCTTTTTGCCACCCGAGCCTCACCACTCCTGTTGTTCCTCCAAGTGGGTTTCAGCTTGATAGGTTCAATATCCAGCAAATTTTTAAGAACCAATTTCTGTTGAAAGTACCCTGCCAAAGGATCCACAAGTGCCCTAGGTCCCCAAACTTCTGAATTTCCTAATGTGAAGTTTAGATCGCCTCCCACCACAACCGATTCACCTCCAATTAAGGGATCCTGCAGCAAAGATTCCCAAAAAGGCTCCCTATTAACATAAGGCCCGTAGATATTAACCACAGTGAAGCAGGTGCCCAGGTCAACAGAGAGGAATTCAGCTCCTAGCACAGAAGCCATTCCCCAAGCATTAATCAGTTTAATCGCACAATTTCTCCAACCCACCGCTAACCCCCCAGAGCGACCCCTCGCATCCAGGGTCAAGAAAGTCCATCCTGCCAACCAATGTTCCAATTTCTCCTTGATGATAATACCTAAACCTAAAGTCTCTTGTAGCAGAATCACATCAGGATGTTCAAGAGTAAGCACCCTCATGAAGGCTGATTTCTTTTTTGGCCCAGCCAGACCCCGGCAATTGAAGGACATGATCTTCATATCCGCACATTCGTCCGGGCATTCACCGCTCTAAGTGCCCTTTCAATTGAAACTTGTTTCCCATCCCTAAGATCCAAACGGGCCCTGCTCTGAGCCTTAGATAAGTGGGACCTCCGGCCTCTGCCCCTCCGGGCCATCACCACCGTCTTACCCAAACCCCCCCCAGAAATTTTAGTACAGGAACGGAGATTATACCCAGATGCAGAAGATTCTGGTGAAGAAGGCTCAGAGGATAAATCCACCTTCCCAGGGTCCGGCCCCATAGAAGTCAAAATGTCCTCCAGAGGAGTAGATGTCAAATTAGGGAGGGGTACATCAGGTTCAACCACCGGGCAGGTACAGCTCCCATAAGAGGGCGCAACAATAGAGAGAGGAGCAGTCTCATAAAGACCCGACAAAGATAAATTCTTCAGTCCATCAACCCAATCAAAACCGACCACAGAACACCGATTGATAAAAAGATGTACAGAGGGTGTAAAAGAAAAAGAAGGAATACCCGGCAGGATAGGTCCCGGCACTGCAACCACAGCTGACGAGACGGGGCCAGTATAGTCCTCATGTGTATCTCTAAGATCTCCAGCAAGTATGTCCCGTGCCGCAACAGAGTCCGGTCCAGCAATATCCGTCACACCCAAATTCAGGTCCCCATCCACGTCCATCCGCTCAGACACCATCTCATTGTTCAGCAGATCCGAGGGTTCATCCCTAGTCGCCAAACCCGAAGGGTTATTCATCCCCCCATTCTTGGAGCGGGCCGATAGCTGACAATCAGACTCCGGGTGTCCATATACATGACACCGCCGACATCTGAAGGGTATATTCTCATAATCCAGCATTTGGGTAATAACAACAGGCCCCCATTCCAGATTGATATGCTCCGGCAGACCTTCACGCACATTTAAATTGACCAATATACGAGCAACCTGCTTGTAATGCGTCTTCATGTAGGAGAGATCAGCTTCCAGAAAATTTCCCAAAATATCCCCAATCTGACGAAAATGACGAATATCCCAGAAATGCAGAGGAAGTCCCGGTAATCTTACCCATACCGGTGACAAATCAATTCTCTCCCGACTCACATCAAATAGGGGATGCCAAGGCTTCAACAGTACCCGGCTTCTACTTTAAATGCCAATTCTTGTTCAGAATTTTGTGCATATCTTCCTCATCACGAAGTACCACCGCAAACCACCCACGGAGCAGCATGTCCACCTCAGGAGTGTATCCCAAAACCTCGCGCCACTGTGAATCCACCCAAGCCATCACCATGGGCCGAGCAAAAATTCTGCCCATAACCCTACCAACCAGCATCAAACAAGACATTTCAAGGACACGATCCCAGGCAATGTCCTCGCCTACAGCATAGCTTCCCACTGTGCGGGTTTTAACCCAGCTCCGCTTCCTACGCCGGCTTGAACCTTTACGAGCAGCCCCAGTCCCCAATACGTTCCCAGCACAATCCTGCTGATACCCAGCAACCGTCACAGGGATACCACACCCCCGGAGTTCGTGAAGAGCCAGAGGCACACGCAAATCCCCTGCAGTTTCACCTTCAAGCATCCCATCCAGCTGCTGAACCTGACAAGCTACACCTGCATCAGCAATCTTTTCAAAACCTTCCACAGCTTCAAATCCCTCCTGAAACCCCGACACCTGATAGCCCAGGTTCCCTGCAAAGAATTCATCCGCCGCTCTCCAGTCCGGGCTCCCCAAGAAAACCTCAGATAAACCATCATGTTCCAAACAATCCGGCAGTAAATAACTTGGGACGCATGGCGAATATTCCGATGACAATACGCCATTTTACGGGCTCACCTGCCCCATCTCGGTCGATACAGTGACGCCAGGCCCCATCAGAGGATAACCATCCAGACCCCCCATCAGCCCTCCACCTGGCGCCCCCCTGTCTTCAGATGCCTCCATCTGTCCACCGTCGAAAGTTTCCATGGCCATACCTGCACCGAAATCAAGACCCAAGATCCAACAAGAAAACCTTTCAAAACCCCACAGCGCCGGCACAAACCTCAGAACCCTGACGCCTCACAAGAAAACTTCAGCAAATATAAAAATAAACCGTCCCCAGGTAATATCCATCGTCCATCGTTTACTGTGTAACACCGGCAGGGTGACAGGGACAGGTTTGGCTTCGTCATCTCCCCAAAACAGCGACCAGTAGCTCCCAGCTACCTGCCACCACACGAAACCCTACCTCCATCGCTCTTATTACCCGTTCAGAATCATTTCAATAACCACGTTACGGTAAACTCCAAAATAATTTATTTTTCATATTTATATGTAATGCATTTTATCCTATCAAATTTCCCATGCATTTGTTTCAATAATGCAGCATCTTCGACTTTTCGTTGGTTCCAAAGTTCCATCATGATCGAATCCAAGGCAAAATCATTAAGGTTCAAGCCATTTTCAAGCATCTCGAAAAAAACAAGTGAAAGGCTTCTTAAACGTTCTTAAACCTTTTTGGGAGGTGAAAAGGATTATGGTTTGAATTGTCATTATTCGTGCCGTCGTTGTACTTACTCTATTATATCCAATTACATTTGTAGCTGGTTAAATAATAATGGTTAGGGAAATGAATAACATAAGATGGGGCATCACATGGATAGCTTGTTAGGGGAGGTGCAGGTGGCATAGTATTTCTATTAGATCAACATTGGGTAAAGTTTGTAAAGTTTGTAGTTGATTTGGGTCGGTGTATTAAAATTTTTGTTGAATTAATGGCTTTAAAATTAACTATGTTTATAGCTATAGCTCTTTCTAAAGGTATATTGAATTTACAAGTTTTTGGTGACTTTCAGTTGGTTGTGGATTGGATGAGGTTGAAAAGATCACCCGAGAATATGTATCTCCCTGCTATCTTTGAAGAATTGATACTATCGCAGATAGGTTTCATTCATTCAATTGCCAACACATATATAGGGAAAGGAATGAACAGGTTGACCAAATATCCAAGCAAGGCCTCCAAGTAGTTGAAGGTTCTTGGCATCAATGGGAACATGTCAACGATAACATCATGGAGTATTACCCAAGAGCATTTCCAATTTGATTGTTGGGCCCATTCTCTTTGGTGGGTTTCCAAGTATGACAGAAATTTTATTTATGCCTTTTTGAACTCTTTTGTAGTTTAATGACTACAGATTTTGAATAGCATACAATTATTCTCTTATTTTGGGAGTAGTGAACATTACCTACTATTTGTGGAAAATTGTAGATCACTACAGGCATAGTCTAGCCTCACTGTGGTGTTGTAATGTTTGACAAGGCTTTCATAGTCTCTGAACAATGTGCTTTATTACAATTAATGAAATGCAAATTATTTTCCGTGAAAAAAAAGAGGAATGCCAATTCAATAGTTCACACTTGACTGTATTGACTGAGACAAGACCGATACATAAATATCGCTAGGGCGTTACTCAAGCGATTCAAGAGTGGAAGTGCTATGAGTTTCAATAACCACACCGTTGAATGGGCTATTGAATCCTCCCTATATTTCCTCTCGACACCTGGTATTGATTGCCCTAATCTCGTATCTAGTGTACAAATGGAAATAAATAAGTAAATCTGCATGTAGAGGTTTACAATCGATTTGTAGAAACAGTAAAAGGAAAGAATGCTACAAAAACCATCAACAAAATTTTAATGGTAATTAAGTTTCAAAACACGAATATAAAACATAGTGGTTGAAATAATCCCCTAAATTTAGTGAATTTTCTAATTCCGTCAATCTCAGTATAGTATATATAGAGTCATGATTTTAATATAGTGAATAAGATCTTTTGTGGGCGCTCATTAGAGTAAATTTTATATTTCCACAACAATGAAATCACATATAATTGTATCATTACTCACGACCTTGAAATTCAATACAATAGTAATGCATCGTGTTACCCACTATGTTGCACTTAGTTGGACCTTCAGTGAGCCGCTAAAGTGTGAACAAGTCACTTGTTCATCATCAATGTTCATAAGTCCATTCAGGGCATTTTTGGCCCTTTTTCCTTTTTTTCCGCATGTTCATATACCTCGGGGGAATTGTAATGAGTATCACAGCATGATGAACTTATGTAAAAGACTTGGATTTCCTAGGACTTAGACATCAATCCAACTACTCTAAAGTGTTTTTTCCTTGTTAATTATATGTTGCTTTTTAGTGACATAATTTTCGAGTTTTTCACTCAATCCTCCAAAGATGGAGTAGTTGTCTTGGTGGTTAGGCCATATGGGGTTATTAAAGTCTAAGTGTCAATGTATATTACCATGCTAGGCATTAATTTTTTATTCATATGAACATGTGCTAAGGCCCCCCCTAGGTTTTTTTAATTTTTCGCTAATAAAATAAACAATTTTTTAATGTAAAAATAAAAAAAAAATCCATAGAAGTGGTGTTAGGAGGTGGAATTTTCCATGGAAGTGCTCGTTTTCTAACCCAGAGCACCCACTTAACCCCTAAACCCACTTTTGAGAGTCAAATTAGTGATTATTTATCACTTAATTTGATTTTCTCTCGAAAATGACCAAAAAGACCAAATTAATGGGCAAAAATCAACACCCATGATTTATGGAAACATGCCTTGGACATGTTTTAGTTAGCAAGCAAAGGTGGAAATACGTGGGTGAGGCAAGGGAGAGTTAGGAAATGATTCAAGTCCTTCATTCGACATCTGATTTATTGAGTTTAAAGATCTCTCCAAGATAGGGGCGCATTAACCCAAGAGAGGGGTGCATCTCATGAGGAGAAGTGGCACTTTGTAGTTGGGATGGCTCCCAACCTCTTGAGAGGTGGCGCCAATCCCCATTTGAGCACTCTATACCACTCCCCCTTCTTCCTAAATCATTTGACCATCATCTCCAGTTAGCTAATGCCCCCCCCCCCCTTCTCCCTTTTTCTATTTAAGCAAGTGCCAACCTGTCATTTTTTCATTGTCAAAGGACCGAAAGGCTGTTGAAGCTCTGCTACTGTAATTTGTAATATTTCTTGGAATAAAAAAAGGCTTTGGAGGCAAACCTATGGTTTCGAGCATCATTATGTGTGGATGACAATTGCTTTTCTTATAAGTTAATTTTCTTTGCTAGTTTCTTGTACTTGTTTGGTTAGTTGTGTGCTTGCAAGGGGAGCTACCTCCTAGTAGGTAAGGGAATTTCTTGTTTGATTATTCTCTTATGCTATGTTTGTTGTAGATCTCTTAGAGGTGCATGTACAGTCTGTTTAATTACATGCCCTCTAATTTTTTGTTTCCGAAAACACTTTTGTTTTAACCATTTCTTTGTGGAAGAATTTCTAAGTAGATGTGGACCGTACCTAGCTGGAAGGAGTCGTTTATATTTTTTGAATCCTTCATCTTTACAAGCACTTCCAAAGAGTATAGTTCCTCCATTCTCCACCAACAGACTCCATGGCCCAAAAGTTCCCAAGCTCTTAGCTCCTTTCCTCTCTCTTTCCTTCATCATTTCAATCAATTTTTCTTTGGTTGAGATCTTGTATGCTTAGGTAATTAGTCTCTTTCTTAGAATATCTAATGATACTTTTTAAAGTATGCATTCTTTGACTAGATCTAAGTATTAAGTCTTAATCTTTGTAAGTAGATCTAGCCTGGTTTATGTTTAGCTTTTAGTTCTTTCAAAATATTATCTTTCGGTACTTAAAGCTAGTAAATTTGTTATGCTTTTAAACGTCTTATCTAGAAATTTGAGTGCTTTCAGGTGATTGGATTTTTACTTTTGACGAACAAGTAGAGAGGCATTCTAGTGAAATTTTCCAATTTCAGGACATCAAGGACCTCCTGGAACAACATACCTTGATCATGTTTCATCTTGAAAGATTGTAAGCCTTTGGATCTGAATCTATAAGGACCAAAGGCATCCACCCTTAAAATTGTAAAATTATTAATAAAATTAGGTGGGATACCTAACGCTCACATCCCTTCCCCCCTAGGGTCTTGCATCATTTTCGTTGTGTGGATTGTTTTGATTTCTGCTTTCAGTTACTGAATTTTGTTCACCCCAAGACAGAACCATAATGCAAAAAGAAAGAGAACACTCAACCACAAATCATCTCAAGAAATTAGTCCAACCACATCCCAATTGCAAGTGTGGCCTCTATTTCCACTCCAGGGCAATTCTAGTGGCTCCGGGACAACAGTCCAACCACAACCCAATGGAAAGTAGCACTTCCAATCCAGGAAAATTCCAGTGGCTCAAGGACAACCTAAAATCCAAGGTAGTGGACCTCACCCCTGCTACCAAACCAGGATCTCCATAGGAAATACACAGCTCTGTCCAACCTCAAATCCAATGGTAGTGGACCTCACCCTTCCTACCAATCCAGGATCTCTAGAGGAAAATCCAGGACATACACCAGTGGATCTATAGTAACTCATATTGGGAATAGGATCCACAAGGGTGAAATGAAAATCAAGGATTTCATACTAAGAACAACAAAATCGAACCACAAGTGCCAAACATAAGTACAAGGGGAAAAGCATGAACCAACACACAAGTGTGTCTAGCCAACATAAGAAAATTGAATTCCTTCATGAGCACTTCTAATTGGGGGAGAGAGAGAGAGAGATAAGCATGAGAGTTACATTCCCATAATAGTAAATTGGAGTTACACATTAGGTGGCTACATCAAGAGACACACTAATCCAATTCATGAGGGCGCACTAGGTGAGAGAGGGACTCAAATCCTCAAATAAAAAATTAATCTCAGGGTAAATAAAACCAAGGAGTGGCATAACACATCAAGGTGCATAACCAAGAGGGTCCATCAAGTACATAAGAAGGGTGTACAACATCAACATAGGCTCAACACACATAGGTAAACACTTTTCCACAACCCCTTGCTCATAACATCATGGTTCCTCATACTCTCTTTTGTGGCATCGGTCGTCTAGTTGTTTGTATTTTATTAATTAATTTATAAGTTCATCATAATAAAAAAAAAAATAATGTGCAAACCATATTTTAGGCACCTTGTGCCACTATGTCCAACATAACAACAATAATAATATGTCCAGGGGCTAAAACAAAGGGTATTACAGTGTCATATCTACATAAATCAATGACTAATTAAATGACTAGTTAACAATAATTAATGAATAAATAAATTACTAGTTAACAACAATCAATTACTAAATAAATAACCAGTTAACAACAATCAATGACTAAATAAATGACCAGTTAACAACAATCAATGACTAAATCTACTATCAAACAATGATAATTAATGATCAATTAGATGACCAAATAGTGACAATTAATGACCAAATAAACAACCAAATTGCGACAATTAATGACCAAATAAATGATAAATATATGACCAACTCATGAATCAATTCAAGCAATTTATGACCAAGTGATAAACGAACAATTTGGTTTGGATATAAGTGACTGCTAATTTGTCACCAGCAGTCACTTGACCAAGTTTAGTCATTTGTCTCCAATTTTAAGTCATTTTTTAGTAACTTATTACCCATTTTGTACTAGTGTCACAGTTGGTTTTATACTGAACCGACATGACTCAGTACACAATATTCAGATGCATACTCAATGTTGGTTGAATTACATATATTTTGAAGGTAAAGTTACAACATAGGTCCGATTTTCAGATAAAAAACGTAGATATAATATTCATAGATATGTAGATAAAAGATATAATGTTGTGCAAGTATGATCGATAAAATGATACCTACATGAGATCCTTAGGGTTTGTAGTATCTTTAGAATGAGAGGAAATGCAGCAATTTGTAGGTCTGAGATGAAACGTATGCTTAGAGAATCACGTAGAGGAAATACTGTAAAGCAAGAGTTATGGCCAAGAAAACGAAATGCATGGAGTAGAACTGGAAGGCATCTCTACATAGGACACATAATGACAATGGACTCTCATACCATTTTTAGCCTACCAACACTAGACATACAATCAAATTCTAGATAAGACAAGAAGATATGCGTGAATGCACGAATTTATCATTAACATATTTGCATATAAATACAATGAGATGACCCTCGGTTTCATTTTCCAAGGCATCTCTTGGACTTCTCATGACCTTTCCTAGTCACCTATGACATTAGATGTGAATAGTTTCCTAACCCTAGAATTAGGTTTTCAACAAGTGCAAACCTTCCAAAATCCAAATGATGCAGTATATGTTCGCAACTGCACCTCAACCTCTTCAAATTTCAATTGGGAACACATAAAATAGGTGTTGTATTACATTACAATGAAAATGGAATATATGAAATCAAATCCTAAGAACAAATCTAGAGGGTATAAATGAAATAGCATAAACTCTTAGGCATACTAAATGCACTAAATCCTAAAAATAAATGCAACAATTTTTTTGCATATGCCTATAGATCAATTCTCCATCTACGAGAAAACTAATTACATGACATGACTAATATGCACTTAATTAAAAGACAAGTCATACCTCAGCCTTTATGAAATTACTTCCACAAACTACCTTTCTCTTTACTCCTCTGGAAAAAAAGTAGAATGTTATTTACTGCTCTCTGACACAAGTGAAATGGTGGACGAACCATCAAGGGTGATGTAAAATTCTATTTTTGTAGGGACCTTGTAGAACCCACTAAATAATCACACACATCTTAAAATAGCGGATCTAGAATTTAATAAGCAATTTTTTTTTAACCATCCACAGATCTATGATCTAAAGATTATCATTTTAAATCTAACTATATATTTCACATAGAAACAACCATACAATCACTATTTAACCAATCGAAATAAAAGAAACCATAAATAACAATGTGCTGACTTGTAACCTTTTTTTGTGAAGTGTCGAAGACTGTCGAAAATCAGCCACAAGTCCATACATATATTTCCAAACATCGGATGTCCATCGGAAACCGCCTTACCTCTCCCAATAGGTACTCTTCTTCGCCTAGGACCCTCGATCCAAAATAGGGTTGAATGTAACAAATATGCTAGCGTATTTAAGGTGCGTAGATCTCACTAAAGGGATCCCAACCTTGTTCGTACAATGATGAACCAAACTCTCAACAGTCATCATGTGAATATGGCATCGTCTATGCCATCCAACGATAAAGGAAAAGAGGTGAGAGCCTCATGCTCTCTCCTTTTCTTTATAGCTTTTTGAAACTTACCATCCATCTCACACATGCATAATTTAGAATTATCAATTTACTTTTTCTTTTAATATTCACCCCCCAACTGTCACTTTCCTCATAATTCATATTTTTATAATTATTTATTGAGATTTACCCTCACTTAATCTCCTAGATTTACTCTCAAATGATTGATTCAATTTCTCCTATTTTTGTATGTGTGCATGGTGTTTACTGACACTTGAAATAATTTAATTTATGTCTTTTATTTATTTACAAGTTAATTTCTACTTGCAATTAATAAATTATGACATTCTTATTTTCTCATAATTTATTTAAAACCTTTTTCCATATGTTTTAAATTACACATTCTTAGCCCCCTTAGTATTTTTATTTGTATTTCCGCGTTGCGTTACGATGGGCATATCAAGGGTTCCAAGATGTCCGCGTGCCCTTCAATTATCCCTCTTCCATGGTGGGGATTGGTGCGATGACTGAGACCTCATTAAGTTAGTCTGGTCGACCCTACTGAGAGACTCATGGTGCCTGGAGAATAAGGTGGAGTCCATATTGCACGCCCTCCAGTTCAATGATTGTGAGTGACTGAATCCTCGACAAACCCTTGTCATAATTCTATAACTTTAATGGCACCAAGAATTCCACAAGCTAAGGATCTAAACAACAATATAATATTCACTAGACATTACAACAGAGATTTGCATAGAATTAGACAAGAAGATTAAGCAAAAAACATAAGAAAAGAACTTGGCTTGATAAAACTATATCATCTCAGTAATGAAAAATGTGAGTACATTTAATAATACATCTCAGAAGAGAAATTTGAACGCCTTGGAGTCAATTCGAAATGCTCACTATTGGCAGGCTTAGATTTAGTAAAATCTCCCATCTAGGAAAAAGAAGATTCCAAATCAAGGAAATAGGTCACGAATTGGATAATAAAGATTAGGTAGGCCATGAGTGACCAAAATATATCATGTTGGAGGATTTTCAGGAGAAAAACATGGAAGAGGTGGTGGCCAAAAGCATGTAGACTTTCCAAATATATCCTAGCACCCCTAGCTCATCTTTATCCATGAGAAAAGTAGTAAAAGTTTCCTTTAACTCAGTAAATCAAGATAAAAACATAATAAAACAGGGGTGGCACCTTAGCTCAGAAAAGTTGCTTTAAAAGCATAAAGAGGGTGCACTTGAGGATAAACACACTTAGAAGTGGGCCAAGTGTGCACTAGGGACCACATGACTTAGTTTAACACCTAGGAAAACAACTTAAGTTAAAATAAATTATATCCTAAGGTCTAGATGGGGTCATAATTTATTCTAACAACCCTCATGGAAACATGCATCTAATGAGAAAAATCCTCTCTCGCTTTTTCCCAACTCTTCGCACGGAATATTTGCTAGTCTTACTACCTTTCTTCCCATTTAGCCCCATTACCTGATGTCAATTGATTGGAAATCATGATCCTGTACTTGCACATGAAACACCATGCACATCAAATATTTCAAATCATAATCATAATATATCAATTTACATCAAGTTAACATCATCCATCGTGGATACTCAGCTCAATCCGGAGTCTATGTTGTATCATTGCAACCTTGTGTCGCATGTACCTATCTTTCCTTGTCACACTTGAAAACCCTTCAAAAGTACATGATATACATAACATAATTGTTTCCATTTAACCATCTTTTCCTAATTTCATGGAAACATAAACATTTGATCATCATAAAATCATTGTTTCATAATTTCATGGAAGTGTAAACATTTGATCATCCTCAATCCATCATTTCATAATTTCATGGAAACATAAACATGTTATCATCATTATTCATCTCATTCATAACAGATAGCTTTAAAACATTCAACTTATTCATCAAGGTACTAGTTTCCACACATAGTCAGGTCATTCAAAACCAATTACCCTAAAAAATAACATAGCATAATAATCCAAGTCTAAATCCACACACAAATGGGTTATTTGAAACTAAATTCCCTCAAATAATAGTGTTGTAATAATAATCAAAGTCTAAAGTAAAAATGGGGCACTACATACACCCCCCCCCCCCTTCAAGAAACTTCAACCCGGAGTTCTAGAATAAATAAGGAAACCGTTGACGCATTTCTAAGGGAGGTATTTAGCGGGTTTTTGTAGACGAGGTAACCCATGCACAAGTCAGGAAATGAAATACTTCCATGTTTACACTTGCAAACTCATTTCTTCGACACATTTGATTTCCCTACCTAAAAGGAATGAAGCAAAATGGTTACCTTCGCTTAATAATTAAAGAATTCCAAATAAATTCTTCCCTATTTTCAATGTAGTCTAATTTGTTTTTCTACATATGTTTCTTGGAATAATGACCCTATATGCAGGGACATGAATGAATGGATATCACGAATAAAAATTTGATAGACAGACAAAGCAATCTCTAAGACATAAATTGCATAATATCAGTCAAGAATTGTACTTAATTTAATACTATGTGATATATATGGCATTCATGGGATAATTCTAATATATATATTTAATTTCTTTTGCAGGTCTGCATTGATATGCTTTGCAAATATACAACTATGATGGAAATCACCAAAATATTTAATTTCAAGAATTATAACTAACTATATGCTTGCAAATCTTATATTTTGATGGAGCCTCAGGTCCTAGCAATGAACCTTGATATGATACCAAATGTAAGGACCCGAATTGTACAAAATAACTCAATCAATGCATAATAAGAAAATATTTCATTTCGTTCATAATATCCATGTTTTTGCTATAACGTCCCCATCCCTTAATCCATCCAGCAAGAGGGGACATTAACTGAACCGGGGCCTCTAAATTTCGCCCCATAGCCATAATTACAAATTCATACAACTAAATGCATGTGTTGACATGGAAATAAAAACATGCAGTGGAAATAAAATTGATCCACAACACATAACATGCAATTTCAAGCATAATTGTCATGGGCATATAAATAAAAATCATTGCACATCCAATGCATAAGAATACTTATATTTAAGCAAAGAAGATCCAAACAATTGGCTGTGTAAGAGCGATTTCCCACCCATCCATAGGCACTCTATCTAGCATATACTCTTTCTACTAAGAGGCCTGTAACATCCCGAATTTTCATAAAATTTTAAAACTTTTGAAAACAACATTAAATACGATAATTATAATTGCGGAAATAATAATTGTTGATTACGAAAGCATTAAATGAAAAGTTGTTAGAACTAAACATAATTTAATTTATGTTTAGCAGCAATGTGATAGTGACAGATTTAACACATAATTAGCACACATGATTATGATAACAAATGAACTAACAGGTCGGAAATATGATGTGACACTTTTTGTTTTACAATGATACTATCAATTTGACTTTTGATAAAAAGGGTGTCCTACGAGGTACCTTGGAGTTTACTTAGCGGCAACGCTAAAGCAATTTGAATGTTCTATGTGCATACGACAAGTAAGAAGTTTCATGACTGCGTAAATTCAAAGTTCATGTATAGTTCAATTTCAACGTCGTAGATAAATAGATTGTTAGAAATCTGTTGCGACTCACCATAAGTATGGAGGTATGAATTACATAGCTATAAATACTGTTTTCAAATGTTATCTTACAACTCAACAATGTTTAAAACATAGTCATCTATGAACGTCATCATGCTGATAGGTTTGTCGCTGTAATCCTTGTCGTTGTTGTAGCTGGCTTTGTCGTCATCTTAAGATAATTACTTATCTTCATATTACTGATGTAATAGATGTACCGCAAAAATCGTTAAATGTGTGAAATGAGAAAATATGGTAAGAAACTCATAACATTTAGTTAGTTTCCATGCTAATTATTTATCAATGGATTCATTGAAATATCTACCATATAAACCATTTATCTTTATAATTGCAAAATTAGAATGAACTCAACCAATATTACAAGGGTAATGCTCAATTCTCTTATGTATGGTTTATACTAACCGTAATTCTACCATGTTTAACTAAATGTGATACTTATAAGCTTTTAAGGGCTTATATATATAGTATCATTGATTGTATAAATTGCATATAATGAAACTATGTCAATCTTATGACTATAGTTGTACTAACCACTATTACATAAACCATATTTCTAATAATTAAAAACTACAAGCTTACCTTGGGAACTATATAACTTTTAGAGTATTAATCTACATAACAAAATGAATCTACATATGACATAAGGTTGGAACTATATATATATATATATATATATAGTCGTTGGTCAATATAACACAATAATACGTATTGTAAAACGTAACTTGGTAACCAAATGAACTTTGGATTAATATGATACGTAATGTTCTAAAGTTATGTAACATACGTTTTAAAATTAAATCGTTGTAATAAGGGAGTGCTGACATGCATTAAATTGGATAGACAGATTGATGGTTGGCATGCGATATGAGCCGGCGTTGGTGATTGTGATATAGGTCTGCATTTAATGGCCGTCCATAATATCGTGGTGATGACGACTTAACCAGCTTCCACGTAATGTAAACTAGTGCATACGATGACTGTGAAGGTTGCCATGTAATATTTCTTGTTGATGGTCCTCCGAGCTGGCTGTCGATGCATCCAATGTAAGCTCGATGTGGAAAGGCCGTGCTATGGCAATGAATGCTTCCATAATTACAAGGGCCATGCGATACCCAATGTAAAAGCGTTGGCAATGGTGATCGTTGATGGACTTGATCCTGGCCGTTGGATGTAACCCTAGAATTGTGTCGATGTTTTGGTTAGACGAGGAGTGAATGTAGTTCATTGTTTCGATGGTCTTGGCAGTAAGGCCGACAGGCTGCTGCTTTGTACGGTTAGAAAATAATGCAGGAGGGTTTCGACCCTACGAACTGTAAATTAGGTTTGAAATAGTGCAGGATTTGTCTATCAGTAATGGCGTGAACATTTGTTAAATCTTGAGTTGGTAACAATGTCGAGTTGATAGGTTGTCTGTTTCTTTCTCTGAGATTTTTAGTAGGAAGATATCTTTCTGCAACCAATACCTAAATGGTAGTCTATTCTCGTGTGATGCAAGGAGTTCGTCGTGTGTAGGCGTATGAACAAAGCTTGACCTTCAACTGTAAAGGTAAATGATTTCCAAACTCAAAGTTCCTAGTATCGTTTGGTTTATAGTTTTAACAAATATGATGTTTAATGTTTGGAAGTTTGTTTCGCAGGCACCGGTTTCGAAAGGGGAACACGCACCAGGGTTTGGAAAGGATGGCCATGTTCCATTCCTGGTAAGCTCCGGGTCTTCCAAAAAACCTCGTAGGTGCTCCTTCGGTCTTGAATGATGTGGTTGTTTCCAACAGTGAGTAACCAGTCTTGCCATGTTCGGTGTCGTCGGTCGGTTGATCTTTTAAGAAGATTTTTTTTTATGTTGGAGTGAAAACTCTAAGGCGAAAGACCTTCGTCTAGTTGTTCTGTATTTATTTTTGATGCTTAGTTTCATCCAGTTGGAAACGTAAAACTCGTGTTTAAGAGTTCATAAATGATGGGGATAAAACCCTGTGGGGTTTTCGTTTTCAGAAATGTAATGTCGACTATGAAAGTAGCTTCCTTTGTGAAGCTTGAACTAGAGTTGGTTCGAACCTTAAACTTATGAAATGTTTAAACTTAGGAATAAACCTGTGTGATTTTTGTTTGGAAACATGTTATAAATTTTCGTTGCTGAGAATTGTTGATTCCTCTTTCTTGAAAATGGAACTTGTAATGGTTGAAAACGTTTGATCAATCCACCTATTGATTTATGTTATGTGAAAAAGAAATGGAGCCGAAGCTCATCTAACTTGTGGATAATGCTGTTTCTCGGCAATGATAAAATGATGTTTCTTTTTGGTGCTATTCGGTTTGGTTTCTATTGACGTATAAAATGGTGTCTATCGCACTTGTTAATGAATGCGAAAACTGTAGTTGATATTGTGGCTTTCGAGCTAGGCCAGAGTCTAAATGTTTAACGTAGATGATAACTCTATAAATTTGTAAACGATGTAATGATTTTTGTTTTGAAAAGAGAAAGAATAGGGCCATGCTCGAATTCTAGTTTCGTTCTTGAAACATAAAAGATATTATTTATGTAACTCTAAAATAACCCTTGCGTTGAACTAGGGTTTGTACTGCAAATTTAAATGTGGATATAAAAATCGTGTTCATGTTACTGTTGAAAATGATAATGGAAACCTGGAAAATGTGATCTAGGGTTTTTACAGTTGATATGATTCTATGTTTTAGTACTATCTACAGTTTGTAAAACAATAGATAAAGTGACACTCAGCAAGAATAATACATGTGATTGTAATTGTAGAATGATAAGAGTAAGATAAAATAGGGTTTGAAAGTCTTTTGTTTACAGTTTCTAATAGTACTGAAACGATTATGAATAAAGTATTCTATAGTGAATTTATGAAGGAAAATACAGTGTGCGAGTGAGAAGTATGTTGATTTTAATTTCTAACTTATGATCATAGCTAGCACTTCTTATTTATTTGCAGCAATAATAGTTATTTCTAAATATGATATACAAAACTACATATTGCAATGGTTTCTTATGTAAATAATAGGGATAGGAAAACACAGTGTAATTATACAGGGAATATACAACATTTGTTTTCATGAAAACAAAGGAATATTATTTACTGTAATAGACATTGTATAGTAATTACTACTGTTATTAGCTATAGGGAAGAAAATGAAAACATAATTCAAGCACTGTACTTTACCTATCGAATCAAATGGCAGTTTGCCTATCTATTCATCTATACTTAATTTGCTTATCTACACTAGAGTACGATGCATAAAACAACATGTGGAAAAATATAGATATTGGTTTATCAATTCGGTTCATCATCAAACTTTAACATTCAGACTTTTAAACATAAATAACTGGAACAAGTAGGAAATAGTAAAACCTGGATAAATATGTAGGGGAACAAACAACCCAAGAAGACTGTTCCACCCAACCAATTCCTGAAGACAGTCAAGTACTTGTGTGAGGACCCCCGAGCCTGTTCACTGAACCACCAGGAGAAAGAAACTTAGGAATTTAGGATCTCCACTTGCAGTAGCACTAACTGTTGAATCTTCAAGAACTAGCAGTCCAAAGGACCT
The DNA here is from genome assembly GCA_027924585.1 of Larix kaempferi. Classification (NCBI taxonomy): domain Eukaryota; kingdom Viridiplantae; phylum Streptophyta; class Pinopsida; order Pinales; family Pinaceae; genus Larix; species Larix kaempferi. Next base: position 1,955,339 of record BSBM01001023.1, read on the forward strand.
ACACCAGCATCTCTGGTTCTTCTCAGCAATATGCAGACTTATGATTGCACTCACAACTAACCTCCCTATTTGAATCTCTCAGTGATCACCTGATGCACATGAGGAAATATTCCTGCAGAAATATTGTGTAAGAGCTGCCTCCTCAATTCGAATTTGCCTTATGTAGGCTACCTAGGCCTTTTCAGTTGTTACTGGGTCATTAAATGAGCTGCCTGTCCACTCCCACCACATGGGGGATAATGCCACATTTTTAGGGGTAGTTGTCCCATAACCAACAACTAGTGGTGTGGTGCAATTGTTGCCATCTGTCCCATACCTTCCAACAGCTTCCATTCCTCCTAGTGGGTCAGTGAACACTCATTTAACAGTCCCCTTGGGTGTTTGTCTCCTAATTAATTTATTTAAATAATAATAATCAGTAATTACATTCATCCTTGATCAAAATTGATCATAATTACAAAACTTTGTAATTAAATTTAACATAAAGTATTTTGTAAATAAAATAATTATTTTCATAAATTTGGGTAGGTGACAAGGCCACCCCCAAGCTGGGCTATGAGGCCACCAGGCCGAAGGAAACACCTACATGCTTCTATCTCTCATCCCACAACCCATTCTGCTCACTATGATTATCCAAAAGCTCAACCAGAGCTCTACAGGGGTCTCACTAAGAAATCACATCCATGGAACTCCTTCCAACTACCCCACACAACACAAGGAAGGAATTTCCCTTCACTGATCCACAGTTCCCTCAAGAAATACAACCCTTACAGTGCTTACCAGTGTGTGCAGTAAGAGTGCAACATGTTGTATGCTAATGGAGAACCTCCTGCAACATTAATCCATTTCTTTTCAAGCATCCAAAAGTAGCAGAACTCAATGGGTAAAGGTTCCTAGCTTGCCCAACCTTCCTGCTCATCTACAACCATCTATTTTTCCTTCCAAAAATGAATCTATGTCTTCAAATTCGAATTTCTGGGTTAAACAGAGTCTAGTATGGTCATGATGAACAACAATGGAAAAATCTACATAGTGTAGTAGCATGCATGAGAGAATGAGAGAATCCTCCAAAGAGTGTTAACTCCAAGGGATATGAGGTAAGGGTGAAAAGAAACTAACATAGCTTTTGACCATATAAGAAATAGGACTGCTGACAGCTGACATAACTGCCACAACCCCCATGCTTTAATAACTACATGAAATGACTTTCCCACTAACCTCACATATGCATTCAATGATTGGATTTAATAGTCAAAAGAAGATAATTGGCTCAATTAAAGCACATGGCATCTTTTGGATGAGTGCTAAGTTTGACACATGGAATACCATAGGATTATGTTTCCCCATAGGTCCCCTTCCTCTTCCCCTCTGGTGGAATCATAGCCCCTCTAGTGCTCTATACACAGCCATCATGCACCATTTTATTAATTTTCAACATAATATTTACATATATTTCGAATAGGCATTATAATCCAATCATATGATCCAAATAAAAATATATACATCATATATATCTATCCATTCATTAGTTGGGCCTTGGCCTTGAGCTCCACACTAGGAATCCATACTAGCATATTTACAGCATTTACATATTTTTTTATTAAATACATTCCAAGACAAAATTGGGGGTATTACACTTGCATACAATTCATATCATTCATTAAATATTTCCATTCCTTTTCACTAAACAACAATTGAAATCCTTTTCAAATAGAAATTTGTAACAATTAAGACAAACCTAGATCTTGCACTTTCGAACGGTGTGGGATGTCGTAGTCCTCATCCTATGTCGCACGTCTCGCCATAGCTTCAACCGGATTACCAATCGTTGTGCCCACTGGTTGACCACCATGCTTTCTCCCACTAGGTACTCTTCTTCTCTAGGTACCCCCGAGCTGTAACGGGGTTGTATGGAAGAAGCACTATATCAGCATGTTTGGAAGTGGAGCATTCCACTTTTATGCCTCCCAACCTTAATTACTTCCAAGGAACAAACTCTCCAACAATCACTATAATTTTAACCATTCTCAACCATTGCGTAAGAGGAAAAATATAAAGAATATTAAGATCCACAAGATAATCGTCACTCTTCTCCTTTCCTTTCTTTTATAGAGTATCTTAGGTTTTTGTTGCATGTTCATGCGTGTGTGCACTTGAGTCTCGTTTTCCTACGTGTGTGTGTGCATTTGAGTCTTAATATTTCTTTAATTGATTTTCTTATTTAATTCTCCTTAATTAAAGAGAATTTTTTAGTTTATATTCTCTTTAGCTAATTTCTTTCCTTTGTTATGCACATGTTCTTATTTTAAATTAAATTATTATTTATTCTTGGCATGCACATAATTAATTCATTATTATTCTTAGCATGTATATGCTTGATTAATTGATTATTTATCATTTTCTAAATTATTTTTCTCATTTATATTTTAGAACTCCTATGTTTTAATTTAATTTTACCAAGGTTCTATCAAGGGTACCATGGTCGTACACATGCCCTTCAAATATAATTCACCAAAGTTCTATCAAGGGTGCCATAGATTCCATTCAAATAGAGTTCACCAAGGTTCTATCAAGGGTGCCATGGTCGTACACATGTCATTCAAATAGAACTCACCAAGGTTCTATCAAGGGTGCCATGATCATACACATGCCCTTCAAATAAACCTTTTTCTATAGCGGGGGCATGATACGACGATTGAGACCACGTTAACTCAATCCACATGTATCATGTTTAGATACTAATGGTCATTGAGGAATAAGGTCGACACCTTATTGCGTGCCCCTTAGTCAAAACCTTGTGAGTGACCAAATCCATGACCTACCCTCATGGAAACATCCATTTCGCGGGCAAAAGTCTCATTCACTTTTCAACTCATTGCATGGAAACTTGTGCTATTTATGGCATGCTTTCCCCCATACAACCACGTTACCCATGTGTGGACTAATTGGAAATCATGATCCTATGCATGCACACATGAAATCCACGTGCAAGAAGATCATGCAAAATAATCAAATATTAATTTACCACTTGTATCACTTGATACCATATCCAGGATCAGTCTGGAGCCTATGCGAGAGTTACACCACCTTGCATTAATTTGCACTTGCACTTTTCTATCACACTTGGAAGAACTTTTCAAAGCATCTATAATATATATATGAGTAATATATTTTAGTGAACAATTAAATCACAAAAATTGTCCAAGACGGGTTCGGCGGATGCTAGGGTTCGGCAGCAGAGAACGAGTTGCAGCAGCGATGGCAGGCCCTGGGGGTGGGGATTCGGCCCCTCCCCCTCCTCTCTCGGATGCAGACACCTTCAGGAATCTAGTAAGCAATGGAGGTAAGCGATCTGCTCCTTCTTCAGTTCCAAAGTTCATCAAAAAATTAGATGAAGTCCCCGAAATTTCCCTACCAGAGACCCAACCAGTTAAGATAGCGTTGGCTCTGGCAGAGAGAGGCCTAGTTGGACAGTTCATGGGCCTTTGGCCATCTCCAAAGACAACAGATGACTGGATTCAATGGAATTGGAAGCCGCACCTCAAACATGGCGTAACCTGTTATCCCGTGGGAAGAGGTTACTTCATATTTGAATTTATAAACAAAGAAGATAGGGACTTGATATTCAGAAACGGCCCCTACTTCATGGGCACATAGGGGCTCTACCTTAACAGATGGACCCCTGATTTCGATCCTAATGTGGACACTCCTAAGGAAGTCCCAGTCTGGGTGAGACTCCCCAACCTCCCTGTCCACTGCTGGAGCTTTGAGACTTTACAGAAAATTGGGAACGGAATAGGGCGATTTATTGACAAGGCTGCAACCAAGACGAATTACACTTGTGCCAGAATCTGCGTGGAAGTTGATTTGGAAGCAGGTCTCCCAGAAGCAGTGAAGCTCACAATAGGAAGCTGGTCTCATTATCAAAAAGTAGACTATGAACACCTTCCTTTCAAATGCAGGAATTATCAGGAACATGGACACTTTCAGAGGAATTGCCCCAAACTTCAAACGCAAGATAAAGAACCCTCGGAAGGTTGGCAACAGGTTAAGAGATCCAAAAATGCCCAAAAGAGTAGAGAAAGGCACCCTGAAGGTGGTGTAGGGCCATCCTCTGCGGCCGGTGAAGCTCCCCCAGCTGGCCCCACTTCAGTCCCCCCACCTTCTTCTTCTCCCCCTCCCTCTGCTTCCCAACCTTTGGCCCCCCCCGCCCCTTCTGATCCCGAATGTACCGCGGCAGAGGAGCAGCAGAAATCCAACGAAGAACATGTCTCTCTGGAAACTGGAAATGAGGCTAAGTCAGATGAAGACGCCACTGAGACCAGCAACTCAATGGAAACCCCTGAAAAAGCTGTAAGAGGAAGAAAATCCAACAGGAAAAAGAGGGATGAAAAATCCTACAGGGACGTAGCAGCCGGGTCTCAAAAAACCATCCCTGACATGATAAAAACCAGATTTGGAGTCAAGGCAAGTAAGGTTCCTAAGGGAGCCCCCACCTCCCCATCTAGACCGTAATGCAGTACGTCTCCTGGAACTGTAGAGGACTTGGCAGTAAAGGGAAAGAAAAATCAGTTAAAGATCTTGTCCGAATGTCAAATCCTGACGTCTTGCTAATCTAGGAGACGAAACTGGAGGATTCTGAAGTCCTCCAAGCAAGCACTCTTTTCTGGAAATGTGGTTCGTGCAGAGCAATCAGCTCTAGAGGAGCTTCAGGAGGCCTGGCCACCTTTTGGAACACCACCTCGTTGGAACTCATTGAAGAAGAAGGAACCACCCACTGGCTTTTTACCAAGTTCCGCCATACAGAATCTGATCACTCGGTAAGTTTGTTCAATATTTATGCCCCAGTTTTGCTTTCTGAAAAAAAAGAGTGCTGGGAGTCACTTAACAGATTCCTCAGCCTCAACCATCTGGAAAACATTGTCTTAGCAGGAGATCTTAATGTCACTTTAGCCTTGTCAGAAAAAAAAAGGAGGCTCCCTGGTTAGAGACCCATCTAGAGAGTGGGTTGAAGATATTATTTTGGATTGGGATCTTCAAGATATCAAACCTACCAAGGGAAATTCCACTTGGTCAAATAAAAGAGCAGGCCCTGGGCATATTGCAGCCAGACTGGATAGATTTCTCATTCAATCTTCCTTCATGACCCTGGGGCTCTATGCTTCCTCGAACATTCTACCTTCGTATACCTCAAACCATAAGCCTATTACTCTTTCTCTCTCCTTAAGGGAAAATATGGGTCCAATTCCATTCCGCTCAGCCCTCTTTGGACTGCCTCGGAAGGTTTTTTTGAAATTGTCACCCATTCCTGGAGTTACCCTGTCTCAGGATCCCCCTTCTTTGTATGGGAAGAGAAACTCAGAAGGCTTAAGAGGGACCTTAAGACCCAGGCTAAGAACTTGAACTCTCCCTTACAAGAAAGGATTAAAGCCCAAAGGGATCTCAGCTGTTACCAGCTTTCAATGGAAAGTGGTCCGATCACTGCAAAAGAGTTGGAGCAAGAGATTGATCTGCAAAAGAAGCTGCATAGAGCCTTGAGGCAAGAGGAGGAATTCTGGAGGGTAAAATCTAGGAGCCTGTGGCTCCATGCAGTAGACAAGAACACTTCCTTCTTTCATAAGCAAGCAAAGGCCCGCCAAAATCACAATACAATAACAGAAATTAATTTCCAGGACCAAACCATTAATAGTTTTGAAGAGATAAAGCAGGCAGCTCACTCTTACTTCCAAGAGCTTTTTACGGAAGAGAACCCGTACGCTCAACTCTCTGATGGATACCCCCTGAATTTGGTCCCGTCCTTGGTTGATGTAGAAAGTAATCTCAAGCTCATAGCCCCTGTCATGGCTAAAGAAGTAAGGAAAGCTCTTTTGGGAATGAACCTTGACAAGGCCCCTGGGCCTGACGAATTCACGGCAAGGTTTTATCTTGCATGCTAGGATATTATTCAAAAAGACTTGATAAGAATGGTTAAAAAATCTCAATGTAGCCACAAGATTGGCGGGAGTACAAACTCCTCCTTCCTTGCTCTCATCCCAAAAGAGAAGGGAGCTCAGAATTTCTTGAGATTCAGACCTATCTCTTTGTGTAATACAGGGTACAAATTAATAACCAAAATTATCGCTAACAAACTCAAACATGTCCTCCCTAAGATCATTCCTGAGAATCAAGGAGGGTTTGTCAAAGGGTGCCACATCCAGGACAACATTATTTTGGTACAGGAAGCGATTCATTCGAGCTGCCAGAGAAGAGAGAAAGGAATGGTTGTCAAACTAGATCTAGCAAACACTTTCGACAGAGTCCGCCATAATTTTCTGTTCGCTGTTATGACTAAATTAGGATTCCACCCTCATCTAATCAACTGGATCAAAGCCTGCATCTCGAACCCTTGGATTTCCCCCCTTGTAAACGAGCGTTCTTCCTCCTTCTTCCAAGCCTCTCGAGGCCTTAGGAAAGGTTTCCCCTTGTCTCCCCTGCTCTATGCCATCCAAGCTTCAGTTTTGAGCTTCCAATTAGACAATTGCCTCTAGCAAAAATCCCTGCTCAGAATCAACATTGCCCCTAGAGTCAAGAATGTCAATCATGCCCAATTCGCGGACGATACCTTGTTATTAAGCCTTGCAACTCTCAGATCCGCAGTTAAATTTAGAGAAGAGCTGGACGCCTACAAGAAGGTATATGGAAGCGAGATAAGCCTCAAAAAGAGCAAAATTTATGGCTGGAACTGTTTGCCTAAGGATATGCTTGATATATCCAGAGCTCTAGGAATGGAAGGCACCTCCAACCGGGAGTTGTTTAACTATCTTGGAATTCCTTTAGTCAAAGAAAAGCCCAGGAACAGTCTTTGGCTCCCTCTCCTCGATAAATTTAAAAGCAAAATCCATGTCTGGGGAGCCTCTTGGTTGAATAAAGCAGGGAAAATTATTCTTATAAATTCTGTTCTAACAGCCCTACCTGTTTATCAAGCTTCAATCCTTCTAGCCCCAAAGGCTATTCTCATCCAGATGGACAAACTGATGAGGAGGTTTCTGTGGGAAGGAGGAAAGAAGGGAGAAGGTAAAATGATCTTAGTTAACTGGGACAAAGTTAAATCTCCCAAAGCAGAGGGAGGGCTGCAACTCAGGGATATTGGTGCTCAAAATCTGGTGCTGGGAGGGAAAATTCTTTGGAGATTGACCCACGAGAAATCCTCTTGGAGCACCAAGGCACTCCGTCTCAAATACTTTTGGGGGACATAAAGAGCGATGCCTGGATAGACCATTGGTGACCCGAAGGGGCTCCCCAATCTTCAATCTCTGTTCCAAAGCAAGGGAATTGATCACCTCAAAGCTCTTCTGGATCCCGGGAAATGGCAAGAAAATCAAGTTCTGGGATGACTGCATTTTGGGAAATCCGCCACTAAATCAGAATCCAGAGCTGGATAATATAAGGGAATGGCTAACCTACAGAAACCAGGTCACCCTGTGGGACATCTCTGCTTGGAATCAGGATGACACTCGCTCGTGGAATTCTTGGGACTTAGGGGATTTCCCTCCAAACTTGAATAGGGAAGCAGAGCTGCTTCAGCAAGAATTGCAAGGATCCTCTCCCATCTCCGCCGGGAAAAAGGACGAAAGAGGCTGGGGCTCTGCCTCTGGAAGGTATACAGCCGCAGCTGGTTACTCTGCTTTTCTCTCTATCCCTTGGGTTCCTCCTGATCCTTTCCTTTGGACAACCCTTTGGAACTTTCCTTCCCTGCCAAAGATTGACTTCTTTTGTTGGTCCCTTCTGCACAACAGTATCCTTACTTTTGATAACCTTAAAAAAAGGGGATGGGCAGGCCCCTCAAGGTGCCCTCTGTGCTTCTGTAGTGAGGAGTCTGCTGACCACCTCTTCGTCCTCTGTCCCTATGCTCTTGAGCTTTGGAGTTTAATCTTGGGGCCTCTTAAATTCGATCTTCCCCCTAATGTTAAAGATCTGTTCTACTCTTGGATGAAACTTGCTCCTTTTCCTTTGGAAAAACTGTCTCTCCTCAAGAACTGTTGGATTTGGGCCCCGAAACTAATTTGCTGGATTCTTTGGTTGGAAAGAAATGGAAGAATATTCAAGGAAATCGTTGCACCATCGGCCCGGCTAGCTACAAAAGTTAAGGTGCTTGTCAATGATCTAGTGTCCTCCAAACCGCTGCTCCATAATGAGACCCTTCCTGATAGAGACACCTACTCCTGGTTTAACGATTTGGATCTGCTTCTTCTCTCAAGAACTAAGTCTCTGCAATCTCATCACTCCTCGTGGGAAATCAGGATCAGAGAGCAAGACTTCCTTATGTGGAGATCGTCTCTTGAAAAGCACGTCCTGATGGTGGATGGTGCGTCGAAGGGGAACCCAGGGAAAGCAGGAGGAGGTGGGATCATTCTCAGCCCTGAAGGCAATTTAATTTTGTCCTTCTCCTGGGGTCTCGGCAACCTCTCTAACAATAGAGCTGAATATCTTTCTCTCTGGCAAGGTCTTATCCAGGCTAGGCATTTGAAAATCTCTAATTTGGTGGTGATAGTGGACTCCAGAATAGTTATATAGTCCCTGGCTTGAAAGCGTCGCCCGAGTCAACTTTCTTTGTCTCAGCTTTACTCCAGGATACAAACTCGAGTTGCAGATTTTGGCTGGATCAGTTTCTTCCACGTGCTCAGGGGGCTAAATCATCTGGCGGACCTCGAGGCAAATGCGGGTACCGCTCTGTGCAGAGGAGAACTTAAGATCAACGGGACGATCTCTTACTACCCAATCCCTTAAAATGAGAATCCCCGCCCCATACTGGTCTGAATCATTTGTCTCAGGGAATCGCAAGGCTCAGAAGCCCAAGGACCCTGATGTACAAGGAATCTCAGGGATCCCTGCTCTTCGAAGAAGTCACGAGGACTTGGTAGGATGAACTGTCCTCACGATCCGTCAGAAAAGATTTTTCTCTGCAAAAATTAATGGCCTATGGATGTCATGAGGATAAGAGTCCAGGAAATGTGCTTAGGTGTTCAGACCATCGATAGGACAACGTCCCCTCTGTACCGAGTCTCCCTGCAAGTGACGGCTATAAAGGGAAGCTCCAGCCCCCTGATCGTCACTTTTTTGCTAAGAGTCTGGTAGAAGAGGCGGGATCGGAGGCTCAAGACCAGAAAAGTAATGGCGTCGGGCTCAACCTCAGGAGATGGCTCAGGAGACGGTTCCAACGTGACCATCGAAGTCCGTCTCACCGCGATGCAATCAGACCTGGAAGAGCTCAAGCAAATTTCGAGCCAGTAAGAGGCAAAACAAGCCAGGTCACAGAAGATCGACAACGACCGCTGGGACATCCTGAACCAGGAACTCAAAGAGATCCGGGAAGAACTATGGGAAAACCACACGACAAGCTTGAAGGACATAGCAGTAAGTTCTGGCGAGCTCGGGAAGAGACTGGTGGCTCTGGAAAAGAAAGTCGACGATCTGTGCAAAATGTTGGGAAAAACTCCAAAGGTAGAAGTCTGAACCAAGGCTGCTCTACCCCTGTTTTCTTTGGCTGTTCCATGCATTACATGCAATTTTGTCTGAAGAAAAATCGTCTTGTCTTGGTGCTAATATCGTTAGGATGCTATTTTTGTTGTTATAGATTAGGCTTTCAGTTTATCTGGGCCAGGAATTTTGTAATGAAGGAAATCCATCAAAAGTTTAGAGTCTGGGGAGGACACGGTGAAATCCTGATATCCTGGATACCTAAGATAAGTATATGGAGATCGGAATGTAAAGCCACTGGCAAGCTATTTGCCAGTTAGTATTAATAAAGCCTCATACCCATTATAGTATATATATATATATATATATATATCATTTTCACTCATTATATCACCAGTGATTAGTCATCATACATAAGTCCATTACCACCCTTTATTTCTAACATAAGATGCAACATATAATGTTTAAGTTTTAGCATCAAGACACATAACATCAAACCAGGTCATTTGTGAAATACCCTAAAACAATCATCATATGAATTTGGCTAGAATGAGCATTATAGTTTTCATTAACCATCAATGCTTCACCCCCACAAAATTATACACTTGTAGATTTTCCACCTTATCCTTATCATTCCCATTCCCACTTGATTAAAATACAACTCATCCCTCGATGGGCACTTTATCAAAAGACAACTCATCTCTCAATGCGCACATGATTAAAAGACAACTCATCCCTCACCCTTTATGAAACTGCCATGCTCTTTACTCCTCTGAAAATTTACTACTCTTTGACCAAAAAAAAGTGAAATTATGAGAGAACAATAAAGGGTGATGTAAAAGCCTATTTTCATTAACAATCAATTCTCCACTCACACACAAGATTTTCCAGGGAAAAACAAACCCGGATAATTTAGTGGGGAAATCTTTTGATTTGCAATCCTTTGACATCTACATCATAAGGATGACATCTAATAATTTAAGAATAATGTTTTTAATAAAAATAAATTTATGTGAACAAGGTAATGCTTCTACCCGGTACCTAAATGTCCAAGAACATAATAATGAATGTAAGCACTTATTTTAACAAGAAGGAAAGCTGAGATTCTAATATAAATTTCAAGACCTATTACGAGACAGTACAAATCTAAGCGATTTTAATAGAATTTTTGCTGAGAAATAGACAAAGTATAAAGTATAATCTTTTTACATATATGCAACAATAATAGCCAATGATTGTATTTTGACTGTCTCTTTCTACATGTGAAACCAATAAAAAATAATAATTTTAACTTTTTAAATAAAAAATAGTTATAAGAAAATCTTTGGCATACACCCAGTGCTTAAGTACATAGTGGTGGCGGAGGTTAAATAGATAAGGACCGCTACATAAAAAGTTAAGCCAAGACACGATTAGATTTTGTAGCATTATCTGTTTAAGCCGAGACACTGATCTATTTAAGCCCCGCTCAGACTAGTCTCCACCGCTCTATTTCACATCATATTCAAACAAGTTTTACACACTAAGAGAATGGTTATAGCTTTCAATTCCAATTTGATTTACAGTAATATCATATTTAATAGAAGGTTGATCCCTGATTAAGATTAATGACCTATTTAACACTCCAGAATTATCACGGTAAATAAGTTAGTAATATTAACCATTTATGATATTCTAAATGAATATATATATACAAATGGATATATATATATATGTGGATGGAAACATGAAATTGACAATATCAACATCGAAAGTTATCATATCCGTTTTCTTTCACATTGAAATACAACAAATTTGTATCATTAAAAGTAAGTTAAGTGTTTAGTGCACAACAATATTCTACTTTTGTCTCACCTAAATTTGGGCTTATGGAAATAGATATAGCTAATTTCAATAAGTAACTATGTATTTAGACAACATCTCACACGACATCAAAAGCTATAGTCTTAAGGTATTTGTGAAGCTATGAATGTTAGGAACAAAAATGATCATTGTTAAGGGAAAATGTCGATGTTAGAAATTAATGGGTTTTCGACTTTTAAAATATATAATTTTTTTTAAAGATGTAACAATTACATTTATTTTTTATTGTGTTAAATTTATATTTTTTATATGTCATTGTAAGTAGAAGAATTCTAGGATGGTAATCTTCTATCATGTATTGGAAAAAAGATATCTTAGTTGTTTTGGTTTCACTCATCCTTTAACATGTATATGTTTCAGTGTTTCTATTATAATCTAAGGTGTTGATTATTATTACGATTTTCTTATCTCTTGGGAAAGAGACTCGTAGTGTTGTTTATAGAATTATATGATGGAAAAACTTTTGGCGGAGATTGCAATGACAAGTGCAGTGATAAGTCATTTTGTTTTGACAACATATAGGACAATGGTATGTACGGATGGAGTCCGTTTTTTTTTATACTTTTGATATTATTTGTTGAAGAAACCTAAACATTATTATAAGTAATTTTTTGATATTCCAGTGTCTTGCGCATTGGACTAGTTACCTCTAGTATATTGGAGTACTCAAGCCGTGACATATGTATATTTCTATTATTATGAAATATAAATATTTTTTTCAAAGGAAAATAACTAAACTTATATGTTCTCTCAGTCTTTCATAGTGTGATGGTTTATTTTGCATGGTTTCCAGATTCATTGTGTTGCGAAGGGGTTTATCGATGTTTTGGACCTGCGATACGCGGTCCATCTTTAGGATTAAAGAAGGTAAAAAACATTTTACCTTCTCTAATCCTGAAGATGGGCCGGGTATTTTGTTTCAACAATAAAACCCTTTCACAGTGTCAATAAACCCTTTCACAATATTGGCAATGTCTGCATCATAGTGCATTGTTTCAATTCCATATTGAGACCAAACTTCTAAATCTTTCCATGACGATGTCTTCACTAAATCAACAATATTGTCAAGGCCCTGCATCATAGCACATTGTTTTGATTTCATATCGAAACCAAACCAATGAAACTTTCAACAATGGTGTCTCTTCAATAGGACGATGGTGGAGGAGAAGAATTTGGGGCCATCATAGGGATGTAAGGGTCAAATCCCGGCACAAGAGCACTTCAATGAATTACCCAATATACATACACCTAATCAAAATTCTCAATCGGTGAAAGGTGTAGATTTATGTGATTGTGATGGTCAACATCCCTCCCTACTAGTATTACCTAGGTTTATTTTTCGATTGACAAATGAATGCAAAACCAAAAGATTGATTAAAATCTTGCGTCTACCATTTACCTTCTCTTCATATAGGTTAGAGTTCACCTAGAAGAGGTTGTTGAAAGTAAAAAATCTAGGCATGCTATTTGACTTGCTTCAATAATCTTGGAAATTGAACTAATTTTTTATATACCAGTTTTGAGTACTTTTCTAATAAATAGATAAATATGGCAATTTCCCTCTATTTTAGAAAGCGTGACTCAAACTAAATTGAGGCTATGTCCAATGAACCCCGAAACATCTGTAGCCATTCAACCTTCCTTTAACCCCTACTTACGTAGTTGAAATTAAGCCAAGCTATCAAAACTCATGATAATTGCTTGTTTTGCTTCATTTGGATGATGGGTTTTTGTCATATTTCTCGTCTTGGATAGGTTTGAGAAAAACATAAAGAAGTTCATCTTCATGAAAAAGAACTTTTGGGGAAATTATTGTGGTTGTAGATTATGTTTTTAATGGAGTTATTTTTGCAAAAATAGAGAGTATTTTATTCTTTTACGCAAAGAACATTGTTCAAATGTCAATGTTCTCAAATATATGAACTATGATCTAAGCCAGTGGTGCCCAATGATCAATTGTAGATGCATTATGTAGTGGTTTTTCAAATAGAGATGTGGGTTCCAAGTATGTAAATAATCCTATAAATCAAATATGCCCAAAACAATAGAAGAATGTAAACATATAGTTAGTGGGAAATTTATTTTGATATGTAGAAGGATTATATTTTATAAAAATAGATTACTAAGTTTGTCTCAAAGAGAGAGAATGAGGTGGTTTTGGATATTTACTTGTATCTTTTTTATCTAGCAATAACATCCATTGCACTTTCATATGGATGTATCTAGCAGTAGCATCCATTGTGCTTCCATCTTGTTGATTGATACCCCTGCCAATAGGTATGCCAAGAAAATAAGGTTCCCAGGGATTGTTTTTCCACTAATATGCTTGCATATAAGTATTCCAAGGACACAAAGCTTCCATCAACTGTTAACTCTCAATAAGAACAGTCAATTTTGGGTGTTGTTAGAGCAAATGTATAAGGGGACAACATGGGAGTTTCCCATGTAGTAGAAGACACATGAAGAACTGCCATTTTGTGAGAGGAGGTGTAATTTTGTAATTATGAAGAGGTGATATCATAATGCTAAAATTGAGTCGAAAATTTAAAAGTTGAAAAAAGTCTGTGGACGAGTGGGTGGATGTTAGATCACTTAAGATAAAACATTGTGTAGCTAACCATTAAATATTAGGACTTGGGATATCATAGCAATAAAGATTAATCACTCATGGCTACTTATTATTTTTCAGAATTCTCTCTTTTTAAATGGTCATTTTAAACTTCGCTAAATAGAAGAAAAATATAAAACACATTAAAAATATTCAAGTCACATCACAAGGTTTTTTTTTTAAATTGTAAAATTAAAAAAATAAATCTATTTTTATAAAAATAAAATTAATACTTGGTTTTTCGAAACATTAAGAAATACATTTGAAAAAAGGTGAAGTAATAAGAAGTCAAATCGTATTGAAAACACTAATCATTGCTTGGAGGTACTCATAATAAACGTGAATGCGTTTTTACATAGTATTTTTTATATAAGTTCGATTCTATTAAAAAAAGAGAAAATTGTACAAAGAAAATGACCAAGAGTTTGTAGAAGATCTTATTGATTAAATTGTACAAAGAAAATGACCAAGAGTTTGTTGCGGGTCTTACGGATTAGGAGAGTCAAAAGAGAGATCTCAAGACTTAAAAAAAATGACGGTCATAATGTCTAGAATTCTAAAAATATTCTAGAAATCCCACAAGCTGGGTCATGACCCAAGGTACCAAAATGAGATAGGAAAAGCTAGCCTGAACCAAGAAATTGAAACTGAAACAACAGACAAACTTAATAATATAAATTAATGAAAACTTGACCATCATTGCGACTAGAAACACCTAGAGCTAGGGACTTGGTCTTGACAGCAGAGCTTGATCATGGCAGAAAGGGTTACCTTCGAAATATCATTTGCACTACAGAGTCACCTTGGTGTGACCTTAGTATGAAGTGCAATTCTTGACATGTGGAACTTTAATAAAATAATAAAAAATTTACAATGTTGGCCTTAATCAGTATAAATCAATCTTAACTTGGAATCTACCAAACACCAAGAGGAATCATCCTTGAGCTTTTATTAAAACTCAAAATTTGAGGAAAAGTTTGTACCCAAAAGATGATCCTAAATCCAGAGTTAAAATTGATCTATATTAATCAATATTAAAATTAAAAATATATTTAAATAAGTATTTTAATTAAAAAAAATTAATGTATGATAAATACATTTTTATTTGTAAGAAATGGATTAGGTTTTCACATATATAAGAGATCATAAAAGAGTCAGATATTGCAAAGTTAAATCTAAACCTTAATGCTTCTCAACTTTAAACGAAAATTAGAAAATATCATTTAGATAGTTTTATCTTAGTTTTATTAGATAAGGAGGTACTTAGATAGTTTTATCTTAGTTAGAACTTAAGATGAACTCTGAACGTGGATGGAAGGAGCCAAACGCAGCTGGTAAGCTTCCACAGGGCTATGATGGTGCGACACAGGCTGCGTGAAGACGGTGCCGGCAGTGATATGGGGCGGGTCTCCGAGGGATGCCGTGGTCTACATTCCCTTGAGTAGGTCGCTCTTTTCCCTTACAGGTGCAGTTTTGCTCATACTTTTGGTTAAATAGTTTTACTTTGGGGTCTACCTACATGCTGGGGACAGCAACTGGTGCTGCCTGATGGGGGCTTTTATAGTCACTAAACGATAGTTGGATTTTGCTCCGGTTTGTGCACACGACTTGGGGGTTCGGTTATCCGGGTGTTTTTGCTCCCGGCCGTTGTGTAGTGTTTGGTTCCGGCTTCTTTAACTGGGGTTTGTTTTTCTGGGACACATTCTCCTGTCAGGTGACTTCTGTTTTTTCTGGGTCCGTTTTCTTAGCTGTCCGGTCTGTTTTCCGCCTGGCTCTGGTTTTATGTTGCTTGGGGTGTGACCTCCTGAAACGTCCGGGCGTCATATATACTGTTGGAATATTCTGGGGTTTTCAGTGATCGGTTGATGGGCGGCTTGTGGCGATTTTGGGTAGTATCCTGGGGTTCTCGTTTTACCAGGTCATCTGAGGTTCTAGCAGTTTGCTTTCTTGTGGGTCTTAGATTCCGGCCATGATTATGCTCAAGGGATCGAATACTCCAATATTCGTGGCATCATTTCTTCCTTGGATACTGTCCAGATTCACTTCCGGTTTGCTGTGAAACTGGGGTTTGTCTCTTTTTTGTGGGGAGCAACACGGTTACCCAACATATCTGGTTTCTGGAAGCTTCCTTTGTTGTTAGCGTGAACAGCTCACACCTGGCAATGGGTGAACATGTGGCGGATCCACAGGCTCTGGCAGAAAACTCCATGACCGCCTCGGAATACAAAATGGAAGAGGTGGGATGTTTTAAACCGGAATCCTATTTTCGAGATATGCTGCATGGTAAGCGTCAACTTGCCTCGGGCAGCCGACAAAGAGCTCCATGTGCCAGACATGGGGCAAAGAAAGGCCCTTTTCCTTTAACAGGTGCTCCTGGGCTGACATCGGGCTCAGACCCTTCCGTCGATAGCATGCAGGCTTGTCCATCTCATGTGCAGGAGAAGAAAACGCGACATATCTCTCATGCTGCTCACCGTTTGAGTGAGAAGTTTTGCTGTCGTCCCGGGGAGGTCTGGCTAACAATGGGTCAGGACCTGGGCTTAGAAGAGCTCATTGAGTTCAATTTGACAGTTCTGGTGGGGAAATTCTCCTATTTCGCCATGGATCGAAAGGACATTGTGGGTTGGGTTACTGAGAAATGGAAACCCATTGTGGGATACTCTCCTCAGGTATTCGCCATGGCTCGAGGCTGGTATGGCTTCAAGTTTGAGCAGGAAGCTCACTGTTCTACTATTTTAGCTCAGTTGTGGCTACATGGTGCGGGCAGCCTCATGTTACAAAAGTGGTATACTGATTTTGACCCGGATTCGGCCACTGTGCATATGCGTCATTTGTGGGTACTCATACTTGGCTTGTCGCTTGCCCTTTGGAATCAGGGGGCGTTTGAAGCTATTGGCAATAGCTTGGGCCGGTTTCTTCATGTGGAGGAGGAGCATCTTACAGGTTTCAACAGGCATATGGGTCGGCTCTTGGTGGAAGTAGACATCTCTTTGGGTCTCATTGATGTTCTCCACATCAATTGGCGCAGTCGTTGGCTAGATTTGATCATCGATTATTGGGGCATCCCTTTCCAGTGCTCCAACTGTAAACAAGTGGGTCATCTTTGGCGGCAGTGCAACCAGCGATTTTCTTCTGGTCGTCCGGTAGGGGCGGATCCCTTTTGGTCCTCGGATGATGGCAGCGACAAAGACGTGGATACGAATGGTGGTCTTGACGGATATTCCAACAGGATCTCGCCTCCGGCTGCGGGTTTACTGGGTAAGCTGGAATCCAATGACCCTTCTTTTTATCATTCTTTGAATGATTTGGACATTAAATTTATAAATGCATTGGAGCTCAACAATGGTAACAATGGTAACTATTTGAGTCGTTTATATCCAAAGCTGTCACTTGCCTCTGAATCTGAAAAGGATCCTATTGTCTCGTCTGATAATGCATCTCCCGCCTCTGATGTTCCTCTTCCTGTTTGTAATTCTTCCCTGGGGACCTCGTCCGACACTCCCATTTCGCCTGTGGCATCGGCTTTTACCCATAGTCCTACTGTTATCCTTTCCTCAGATTGTGAGGAGACTTTTCCTTTTCTTGCGCCTATAAAGGATGGGCTATTGTCATCGGTCCCCCCGACCGTCACCCAACCTTGTGATTCGAAGACTCTGGATCGTATATTGTACATCCCATCCTACTTTGAAATGGTCCAAAAATACCCCTCCCTGTTTATTTAAATAACCGGGTTGTCGTTGATGTTGGACCATGTAATACTACCGTGGCTGATCCCCTGGACTCTGCGATATTGGCCCTTGATAAGGAGGTGATGAATAACAACCCATCTGCTGTCATTTTGAATACGTTGGGCTACCAATGTATTGCGAAGGGGGCTCGGCTGGGCGGGTTGGCAGCTGATTTCTCTCCATTAAAAATGAGAAGCACCAGGAAAAATAAAAAAGTCAACACTCTGGGGGGTTCTGACAAAAATGTTCTGAATACTCCCATCTCTCTGGATACCAAGGCTCTTAGAGGAATCAAAGCCCTAGCCAGGGGTCGATAATGATTTTTCTCTCCTTAAACATCAGGGGTGTGGGGGGGATGCCCAAACAACTGGCCCTCAAAAGAGTCCTTCAAATTGTTAATCCTGATTTGTTTTTTTTACAAGAAACTATGGTATGTGGGGAGAAAGCTCGTATTTTCTTCAATAAAATTAAGCTTGGGTGGTGTATGTCTACTATGGATGCGGTTGGTCTTTCTGGTGGGCTCCTGGCTACATGGAACCCGAGGGTCCTTAAGCTGGATCCTTTTATTACTTCACTGGGCATACTTCTGATTGGCAATTTTAGGGGATCTGAGCAAGTTATAAATATTGTAAATTGCTATGGGCCCTACAGCAACAGGGAAGCATTCTGGGATCTGGCATGTTCGGGACAATTATTGGCATTGGATAATTTGATACTCACTGGTGATTTGAATTTTACATGGGGAGCTGAAGAAATCTAGGGTAGTGCGGTCAGAAGGGACCCTCTGGGGACTTACTTCAGGAACCTTTTTTCCACAAACTCTCTGGTTGATGTGGAACCGAGGCCATTAGCCCCAACGTGGTCAAATGGACGGCTAGATGAGAATTTGATCTCCAAACGTCTTGACCGTTACCTGATATCTGAGACACTTTTGAGCACGTTTCATACATATAGAACTTGGTGTATGCAGACCCATATCAGCGATCATACTCCCATTATATTGCAATTTGAAATTGATGCGAATCACCGTATATACCCTTTCAAATTCAATTATGTATGGTTAAAAGATTCAGATTTTGATGTGGGTGTCCGCTCTCTTTGGGCAGATACGGATGTTTCGGGGGAGCGGTCGGCAATGGACAAGCTGGCGATCAAATTAGGGTCCTTAAAAGACTTTACTATTAAATGGGAACGATCCAAAAAAGCTGAACAGACCTCTGAACTCAATTCGCTGGATTTTGAAATTGATGACCTTAGGGGTCTATCCCTGAGAGCTGGGATCTCTCCATCTGTTCGTGTTCGACTTGCTATGCTGGAGGAAAGGAAACTCAAGATTCTCCTTAATCAGGAAGAGTCCTGGCGTTTAAAGAGCCAGGCAATTTGGCTCAAAGATGGGGACTTAAATACGAAGTTCTTCCATCGATATGCTGATGGTCGTAGAATACAAAATAACATTTGGGATCTAAATGATCATGATGGACGACGGATCCGTGGTGATGAGGAATTGAAGTTTGAGGCTTCTCGTCATTTTCTTGATTATTATACTGATCTTGAAACTACTTCCCTGCCTGATCAGTTTAAACTTATTAAGGAATATCCTTGGATGTTCACTGATGTGGAGGGTGACAAAATTTTTGAGACTATTTCCTGCACAGATGTTCAGAACACTCTTCAGGATTTTGCTAAGGACAAATCTCCGGGGCTGGATGGGTGGACAGTGGAGCTGTTCATACATTTTTTTGAAATCATGGGGAGTGACCTCAGGGATGCTGTAGATGAATCTCGGTCTTTGGGCCTGGTCTCCGGGGCGTTAAATTCCACTTATCTGGCATTGATACCTAAATCAACACACCCTGAGAGTTTTAATGATTTCCGTCCGATTGCTTTGTGCAATTTAGTATACAAGATCATTTCTAAGATAATTGCACAACGTATCAAACCGATCTTGTCCTCATACATTTCTATGGAACAATATGGTTTCTTGGAGGGGCGTCAGATTCACGACGCGGTTGGTGTGGCACAGGAGGTTTTCCACAGTATTAATCAGAAGAAGATGGAGGCACTCATCCTACAACTGGACTTGGTTAAAGCCTACAACCGAGTCAATTGGACTTTTCTCAAATTGATCCTTATGCAAATTGGTCTTCCGTGGAAGGTTATGAAGTGGATTATGGCTTGTGTTATGTCTGTCAACTATGCAGTTCTTATTAATGGTCAGCCGACTGATTACTTCAAGGTGTCTAGGGGACTCCGTCAGGGGTGTTCTCTCTCCCCCCTTTTGTTTCTGCTGATCATTGATGGGGTGAGCCTCTCTATTCACAAAGCTAAAAGTGAGGGAGCTATTGTGGGTATCAAAGTCTCAGTTGGTGTATCAGTTACCCATACGCTGTTTGTGGACGATGTGATGCTTTTTGGGATGGCAACTCTGGCTGAATGGATACAGTATAAGAGAATTATTGATTTCTTCTGCTTGGTAACTGGTATACTCATCAGTATGGTGAAATCTTTCTTCCTGAAACACTCACTGGAGGTGACTGTGGAACATAGTGTCAGGTGTATTCTTCCTTTGGAATTTAAGGAGTTATCAGAAGGCTCCAAATATCTCGGCTATTTCCTCAAACCTGCAAAATACAGGACCAATGACTGGTTATGGCTTGTTAAACGATTCGATACGCGCATTAGTCATTGGAGCTTGAGATATCTTTCACTGGGTGGCCGGATTACTTTTCCAAAGGCTGTTCTCCAAAACATGGGTGTATACTGGTTCTCCCTCTGTAAAATACCGACTTCAATTATTCGCATACTTCGGGGGAAATTCTTCTGCTTTATATGGTCTGGTGGGGGTGAGAAGAACAGGTTTCATTTAATTAATTGGAAATGTATGGCACAACCATATATTCTTGGAGGCTGTAATATAAAGAATCTGGAGCTGTTTGTGATGGCTCTCCATGCAAAGAGCCTGTGGCGTGTATTATTTAATAACTTTATGTGGGGTTGTATCATTCGGGCCAAATACCTTAAACATGCTACGATGGCGTCCTGGTTTCGGTTAGGCAGGCATTCTGTAAATGGTACTTCAAATATATGGCGCGGGCTCATGGGATCATTTTCTGTTGTGGCAAAGTGGCTCTCTTGGATACCTAGCAATGGTCGAGATATCAGACTTGGAATGGATCCTGTTTTGGGGGCGCCCCCCTCGTATTCTTTCACACCGGAACTTCTTGCACATCTCCGAGCTAGGGGGCTCTTTAACTTGTCACATGCTGTTTCTTTCAACAATGGGGGTTAGATCACTGCTCGTCAACTTGGCATTCATGGGGCTATGGGATTGGAATGGTCAGAATACACGAAGCACCTCTGTCAAGCAAACATCCACCTCTGCGATACTCCGGACATGTTGGTTTGGTCATGGGATGTTGCCCGTGGTGTGGTCACTTCAAAACTTGTTTATGATTCATTGTTTGCTGACTGTAAACCGAAGGTGGTATGGTGGCACTCTGTGATCTGGAAGATTGCCCTTCCTCTAAGAATCAGATGTTTTGTTTGGTTGGCAATGGGCAACTATATTCTTACCTGGGATAATCTCTGTCGTTGTGGATTCTATGGTCCTGGATGGTCTCCTTTATACTGTTCACACCTGGAAACGGCTGATCATCTCTTCTCTTCGTGTCCAATCATAAATGAGCTCTGGATGCTTATTGTCAATTCTATTGGTATAACTACGGTTTGGCACTCGTCCAGTTTAATGGACAGCTTAGGCCAGTGGCTCCGCGACTCTCGCTCAATTCGATGGTTGGAACTCCCGTGTTATATGTTGTGGGAGCTATGGAAGGCCCGCAACCGCTACATTTTTGATGGTATAGCTATAAATCTGCATTGGTTAAGCAGTCGTATCATTGCTTTATATATGGAGAAGCATTCCGTTTCAGTCCTTGCGGGAGGCAGGATTGTTTCTACTGATAAACGTACTGGTTATCGAAATTCTCCTCCGGTATTGATGTATCCTTGCGGGTTCTTCGATGGGGCTGCGGCTGGGGGGGGGTGGTATTTGTGGGGTGGGTGTGGTGCTTCATCTAAACTGTTATGTTCCTATAGGATCCATTTAAATTTGGGTTCTGGATCAAATACTCGCAGTGAATTATGTGCTCTTTGGTTACTTTTACACTTTGCTTGGCGCTTACAGGTTTCCTCACTTGTTTTTATGGGTGATTCTTCTTCCATAATATCATGGGCTTTGGGTTCTTCCCCACTAAATGTGTTGATCCTCACTAAATGGTTGGCTGCTGTCCGGAAATTCATCAGTGACTTTCAGCATATTCACTTTGCCCATGTTTACCGCGAGATAAATATGGAGGCAAACATCCTTTCCAAGAGGGCTTTGGGCTCACCGACTGGCATTATCTTGTGGGAGGAATGGCATGAGGACCTTCTTTTCTCTCGAGGCTCGGTTGATCTGCTTTGGATCTGACTCTTTTGATCTGGACTTGAGGCCTGATTTGATATTTTTCTCTCATGTTTATATTCGGCTATATATTGTGTAGGTGCATAGTTTCTTTCTCCAACTACTTGTTGGATTTTTGACCAGGTTGGCTTTTGCGGCTCTATGCTTTATGTTATTTGACATTTGTGTCCAGGCCATTGGCTGTTTTGGACTTATTTTTGGACTTATTATACATGTATTTATGTCATGGCTATTTGATACTATGCCATTTGGGGACTGTTTAGTTTTGGTCATGCAGCTGTTGGGATACTGATGCATTTTTATGGCATCCTTTCTGGTTATGTTTGGGATTTGGGTGGGATCCTGGATTCTGTGATGTTATCTTGGGGCTCAACTTGTGCCCGTATGTGTTTTTCTCTCATGCCTTTATGGTATGATGACCTGATGTATTGATCCTATTTACTATTTCGCGGTATTAATAGGAAGATATATTTTTATGTGAAAAAATAGTTTTATCTTAGTTTTATTAGATAAAGAGGTACTAAAAAATGTTTTTGATTTAAGGCCTTCCAAAGGAGTTGAAATAGTTATACCCTTTCCCTTTTTATTATAAGAGTTAAAGATTAATCGTTCATTATCTTGTTAAAAGGAAATAAATAATTTAGAAGAACATAGATCCATTTGAAATTAATAAATTATACATAAAATTTGTAAATTTATATTCTTAATATAAAAAATAATAATTTGAAAAACAAAGATAAAATGAAATGCCAACGGTGATGTTAAATAACTTTTCAAATTACAAAAACATGTGATTGCACATCATGACAAATAACTGGACCAAAGTAACTTTTCCAATTACAAAAACATGTGATTGTACATCATTACAAATGACTAGACCACTTGTCTAATCATTTCCACTGGTCCCTTGTACCGCGGCTTAAAAAAACGTGGTCCCTTTTAAAAAAAAATCATATTACCATCTTCATAAGATGCATGACAAAAAAAATTCATCGTCACTAAAGTCACTATCATTCACATACACGGAATCCACAACGATGCAAGCTTTTCATAAAGAGAAAGGTTTGATATATGTTTGGATATTTGAGACCATTCTTTGCAACTTTTCTTCCTATCACATAGAGAATGTGGTCACCTATGTCCTATGTACTATACAGTTTGAAAAAACACGGTCTCTTTAAAAAAAGACCATTTCCACTGCTCCTTTGTAGTGCGGCTTAAAAAAACATGCTCCTCTTTAAGAAAAAAATCATATTGCAATTTTCATAAGATGTATGATAAAAAAATCACGGTCACTAAAGTCACTATTCTTCATATACACATACACACATACATATACACATACACAGTTGAAACATGATTGAAACACAATTTTTGAATAAGGAAGATCAAATTCCACAACCAACACAAAATTGGTTATTTTTATAAGACATTCTTTTTTATAAATCAATTTTTTATATTCCCCATTTTTATAAATTAGATTTTTTTGTTTTTTTCTTTATATTTTTATTTTTATTTTTTAAATGTAATATATAAAATTACTCACCAACCTTATATCATCTAAATTAAATCAAGTACACTAAATACAAATATCTTAAACAAGTGAATAAATTTAAACACCTATTACTAAATTAAATCAAGTACACTCAATACAAATCTCTTAAACAAGTGAATAAATGTAAACGCCTATTTACCAAATAAATATTTGAAGGAAGCATTACTTATTACTTGCATTTTGCATTTCATATAAATTAATAAGTTTGGGAGGAAGTATAACATCTTTGAATTATTAGGACGGTTTATGCAAATTTTTGGCTTACAAATAAACATAAGTTACAAAGTGGCAATGCCCTTTGACAATTGTTAATGGTACACGAATATTTGTTTTTTCAAAGTAATGTAAAAGCCTATTTTTACTAACAATTAATTCTCCACCTATATAGATTTTCCACCTCATCCTTGTTGTAAGAAACCTATATGAAAACTACGTGATGTGGGGGTGTACTTTGACATGAATCATGAGCACTTGATTAAAATACAACACATCCCTCATCCTTAATGAAATCGCTTAATACAAAAGTTAAGTTACAGAATAACAATCAAGGATGATGTAAGCAAACAATCAAGAGTGATGTAAAAGCCTATTTTCATTAACAATCAAATTCCCACCCATGTAGATTATACACTTGCAAATTTTCCATGAAAAAATAAATCCACATAAATTACGAGTTGTTGAAAAATTGGACGATTTGGCTTGGACGGAGCTTTTCACTAGAATCCAGATTTTTTTATTTTGCAAAATCTGAATTTAACAGTGTTTTAATGGCGATTTTGATGATAAAAACGGATTTAACACTATCAAAAACCCTTAGAGCACTCAAAATTTCAAAGTTTAAGAGTTGTAATCAATATATTTAACAATTTATGCAGGATTTTTTCAAAATCATACCTAAAAAATCAAGATTTTCCATTAAAAATCATAAAACGTTTAGACATAAACCCTTTCATAAAAATTATTTAAATAATTTCAACATATAAAACATATCATACTTTTTTATATCTTGATTTGTCTTTTTCTTAATATTATTTTCCAATAAAGAGACTTACTTTTTATATCTTGATTTGTCTTTTTCTTAATATTATTTTCCAATAAAGAGACTTATAACAGGATTAAATATACATAAAAACAATTAAAAAAACAACCAAATACATTTTTTTTCATATATTGATTTGTCTTTTTCTTAATATTGATCTTCCAATGAAGGGGCTTATGACGCTTAGGATTAAATACACATTAAAACAAATTAAAATTCAACCAAATACGTTGATCTCTTTATTACCGCATTACGTTAAACTCCAAAATAATCCATTTCTCATATTTATATGTAATGCATTTTATCCAATCAAATTTCCCATGCATTTATTTCAATAATGCAGCATCTTCGACTTTTCGTTGGTTCCAAAGTTCCATTATGATCGAATCCAAGGCAAAATCACTAAGGTTCAAGCCATTTTCAAGCATCTCGAACAAAACAAGTGAAGGAAATTATAGGCCTTTTGTAGGGTTTCTTAAACGTTCTTAAACCTTGAACCTTTTGGGGAGGTGAAAAGGATTATGATTTGAATTGTCATTATTAGTGCCGTCGTTGTACTTACTCTATTATATCCAATTACATCCGTAGTCTAGTTAAATAATAATGGTTAGGGAAATGAATAACATAAGACGGGGCATCACAGGGATAGCCTCTCAGGGGAGGTGCAGGTGGTATAGTATTTTTATTAGATTAACATTGCTGCAATTTGGATCAGAGTATTAACAATTCTGCTGAATTAATGGCCTTAAAATTAACTATGTTGATAGCTCTTTCCAAAGGTATATTGAATCTACATGTCTTTGGTAACTCTCAGTTGGTTGTGGATTGGATGAGGTTGAAAAGACCACCCAAGAATATGTATATCCTTGTTATCTTTGAAGAATTGATACTTATTGCAGATATATTTCATTCATTCAATTGTCGACACATATATAGGGAAAGGAATGAACAGGTTGACCGGTTATCCAAGCAAGGCCTCCAGGTAGTTGAAGGTTCTTGGCATCGTGGGAACATGTCAATGATAACATCATGGAGTATGACCTAAGAGCATTTCCAGTTTGATTGTTGGGCCCATTCTCTTTGGTGGGTTTCCAAGTATGACATAAAATTTATTTATGTTTTTTTGAACTCTTTTGTAGTCTAATGGCTACAGATTTTGAATAGCAGGCAATTATTCTCTTTTTTTGGGAGTAGTGAACATTACCTGCTATTTGTGGAAAATTGTAGATCACTACAGGCATAGTCTAGCCTCACTGTGGTGTTGTAATGTTTGACAAGGCTTTCATAGTCTCTGAACAATGTGTTTTATTACAATTAATGAAATGCAAATTATTTTTTGTGAAAAAAAAGAGGAATGCCAATTCAATAGTTCACACTTCACTGTATTGACTGAGACGAGACCGATACATAAATATCGGTAGGGGGTTACTCAAGTGATTCAAGAGTGGAAGTGCTACGAGTTTCAATAACCACACCGTTGTATGGTTTATTGAAGCCTCCCTATATTTCCTCTCGACACTTGGTATTGATTTCCCTAATCTTGTACCTAGTGTACGAATGGAAATAAATAAGTAAATCTGCATGTAGAGGTTTACACTCGATTTGTAGAAACAGTAAAAGGAAGGAATGCTGCAAAAACCATCGGCAAAATTTTAATGGTAATTAAGTTTCAAAACACGAATATAAAACATAGTGGTTGAAATAATCCCCTAAATTTAGTGAATTTTCTAATTCTGTCAATCTCAATATAGTATATATTGAGCCATGATTTTAATATACTGAATAAGATCTTTTGTGGGCACTCATTAGAGTAAATTTTATATTTCCATAACAATGAAATCACATATAATTGTATCATTACTCACGACCTTGAAATTCAATACAACAGTAATGCATCGTGTTACCCACTAAGTTGAACTTGGACCTTCAGTGAGCCTCTAAAGTGTGAACAAGTCACTTGTTCATCATCTGTGTTCAGAAGTCCATTCAGGCCATTTTTGGCCCTTTTCCATTTTTTTTCCACATGTTCATACCCCCCAAGGGAATTGTAATGAGTATCGTAGCATGATAAACTTATGTAAAAGACTTGGCTTTCCTACGACTTAGACGTCAATCCAACTACTCTAGAGTGTTTTTTTATTGTTACTAATATGTTGTTTTTTAGTGACATAATTTTCGAGTTTTCACTCAATCCTCCAAAGTTAGAGTAGTTGTGTTGGTGGATAGGCCATAGGAGGTTATTAAAGTCTAAGTGTCAATGTATATTACCATGCTAGGAATTATTTTTTAGTCATATGAACATATGCTAAGTCCCCCCTAGGTTCTTTTAATTTTTCACTTTTTCACTAATAAAACATTTTCCCTTAAAACGAACAATTTTTTGATGTTTTTAATGTAAAAATTAAATAAAAATCATAGAAGTGGTGTTAGGAGGTGGAATTTTCCATGGAGGTGCTCGTTTTCTAACCCAGAGAAACCACTTAATCCCTAAACCCACTTTTGAGAGTCAAATTAGTGATTATTTATCACTTAATTTGATTTTATCTCGAAAATGACCAAAAAGACCAAATAAATGGGCAAAAATCAGCACCCATGATTTATGGAAACATGTCTTGGACATGATTCAGTTAGAAAGCAGTGGTTGCAATAAGTGGGTGAGGAAAGGGCGAGTTAGGAAAGGAGTCAAGTCCTTCATTCGACATTCGATTGATTGAGTTTAAATATCTCTCCAAGAGAGAGGCGCATTAACCCAAGAGAGGGGTGCATCTCATGAGGAGAGGTGGCACTTTGTGGTTGGTATGGCTCCCAACCTCTTGAGAGGTGACTCCAATCCCCATTTGAGCACTCTAGACCACTCCCCCTTCTTCCTAAATCATCTGAACATCATCTTCAGTTAGCTAATGCCCCCCTCTCTCTTTTGCTATTTAAGGAAGTGCCAACCTCTCATTTTTCATTGCCAAAGGACCGAAGGGCTGTTGAAGCTATGCTATTGTAATTTGCAATATTTCTTGGAATAAAAAAAAGGCTTTGGAGGAAAACCTATGGTTTTGGGAATCATTATGTGTGGATGAAAATTGCTTTTCTTATGAGGTAATTTTCTTTGCTAGTTTCTTGTACTTGTTTGGTTAGTTGTGGGCTTGCAAGGGGAGCCACATCCCATTAGGTAAGGGAATTTGTTGTTTGATTATTCTCTTATGCTATGTTTGTTGTAGATCTCTTAGAGGTGCATGTACATTTTGTTTAATTGCATGCTTTCTAAGTTTATATTGTTGAAAACACTTTTGTTTTAACCATTTCTTTGTGCAAGAATTTATAAGTAGATTCAGGTACCTAGATGGAAGGAGTGGTTGATATTATTTGAATCCTCCATCTTTCCAAGAACTTCCAAGGAGCATAATCCCTTCACTCTCCACCAACAGACTCCATGGCCCAAAGTTCCCAAGCTCTCTGCTCCTTTCTTCTCTCTTTCCTTCATCATTTCAATCATATTTTTCTTTGGTTAATATCTTGTATGCTTAACTAATTAGTCTCTTTCTTAGAATATCTAATGCTAGTTTGTTAAGTATGCATTCTTTCACTAGATCTAAGTATTAAGTCTTAATCTTTGTAAGTAGATCTAGCCTTGTTTATGTTTATATTTTAGTTATTTCAAAAGATTATCTTTCGGTACTTAAAGCTAGTCATTTTTTATGTTTTTAAATGTCTTATCTAGCAATTTGAGTGCTTTCAGGTGGCTGGATTTTCACTTTTGACGAACAAGTAGAGAGGCACTCTAACAAAATTTTCCAATTTCCAGGCCATCAAGGACCTCCCATAACAATATACCTTGATCTTGTTTCATCTTGAAAGATTGCAATACTTTGGATCCAAATATGTAAGGACCAAAGGCATCCACCCTTAAAATTTTAAAATGATTAATAAAAGTAGGTGGCCTACCCAACGCCCATATCCTTCCCCCCTGGGGTCTTGCATCATTTTCGTGGCGTGGATTTTTTTGCTTTCTTGTTTCAGTTACGGACTTTAGTTAGTTTATTTTCTTATATTATAGTATTTTAGTTGTTTCATTCATTTTATTTTTTCAATAAAGAGTAACGAACCTTGGCTTTATCCCCCATATGCTCTTATCCATCGCAGGATTTCTTGATCTATGGAACAATCAGAAAGGGGATGCTAGCGGCTAGTTAATTTAATAGGAAAATCCACCCAAGTTTTATTATCAATAGTAAGTGGTTCGCATTGAACTTACCAAGGAGTCAGGGGACTACTCTAAGCAGACTTTATGTCTCACTCTATTGGACACCTAGTATAGTTGCTCTGCACTTACTAGCGAGGATAAAATTGGAAGTGGGACAAACTAGAACCAACCCATTCTAATCCACTCATCCATAATGATTAAAACTGACCAAGAGGCACAGCAAAACATTTATGTTTCAACATCAACTATTCAACTTTATTGGCACCGGTCTACCTTTACAAATCATTTTTCTTAAATCAATTATGTGTCATTATTAATCATATTGCATGCTGCTATTTAATTCATTTGTTGCTGCTTTCTTGCTTCAGTAATTTAAACTCCTAAATCCTTCTTTTCTGCTATAGCGTAATCATCCTTAGCTTCTTTTATTAGGGATGACCCCCCTTGGCTTCGTTAGGAGTTGGCTTGGACAGAGGAGTTGAGTGTTGAGTGATAGTATCTCAACTAGTGACTTGATTTAACATCCCCTCACCCAATCCGACTATCGAGAGGGGACATTAACCAAATTCAGGCTTTCAAATATCACCCCAAATCCATAATACAAATTTCAACATATAAAATGTGTGCATAAATGTAAATACACATACACAGTGGAATTAAAATCTATCCACACACATCTAACATGCAAATACAAGCATAAACATTCCAAGCATTAAGTAAAATCATTTCATATTCAAATGCATAAAAATATTTATCTTCATCCAATGCAGATCCAAGCAACTGGTTGTGTAAGAGTGATTTTCCACCCAACCATATGCACTATGTCCAACATATACTCTTTCTGCTGAGAGGCCACTCCCAAGCTGGTCTATGAGGCCACCAAGGAAAAGGAAACACCTACATGATTCTCTCTCTCATCCCACAACCCATTTTGCTCTCTATGCTTAGCCAAATGCTTATACAGAGCTCTATAGGGGTCTCACTCATCCCTCATAGCCTTGGATTACACAATACCTGCCCCACACAACACGCTTCTTGGATCAGGCATCCCCTTTACCGATCCACGGTTCTCTTGGGTGATCCATCTTGCTTGGTGCTTCCAGTGTGTGCATAGAATAAGTCCAATCTGATATGTGTTTCTATATAATCATGTGTAGATTCAATTCGTGGCTTCTCAAGCACCTATGAGCAGCATAACTCAATGGATAAGGGTTCCTAGATTTCCCAACCTCTCTTCTCACCTACAACCATCAATTTTTACTTCCAAATATGCAACACACCCTCCAAATTCGAATTTTTGGGTTAAAAACAATCTGGTAAATTCATGGATAGAAATGGAGAGCTTTTCCTAGCATATATTTGCATGTCATAATGAGAGAATGGGGGTTGAATCCAAGGGATGTGAGAAAATGGTGAAAATACAACTAACATAACTTCAGAAAGTAGAAGAAATGACTCATGGCAGCTACAGACTGACTTCTGTCATGACAGAACTGTCACAAAAGTGCAGTCAGCCCCATGCTTCAATAACTACATGAAGTGACTTTTCCCACTCACTTCACACATGCATTCAATGATTGGATAATAGTAAGAAAAGGAGATAATTGGCTTATTCACATCACATGACAGAATTTTGGGTGGGTTCTAAGGTTGACACTTGGCAGCAAGGAGTTAGTCTCCCATAGACCCCCTTTTCTCTTCCCCCTTGGTGTAATCATAGCCCCTTTGATGCTCATTACACAACCATTCTTGGACCATTTTATTATTTATGCACATAATATTTACATATATTTTAAATCAACATGACAAGCCAACCACACAGTCCAAATAAAAATATATACATCATACATTCCTATCCATTCACTAGTCGGGCCTTGGCCTTGAGCTCCACATTAGGAATCCGCACTAGCATATTTACATCATTTACATAATTTTTGTTAAATACATTCCAAGTCAAAAGTAGGGGATTTACAATCCCCTACCCCTTGGAATAACACCGCCCTCATCGTTTTCTCAAAATTAAAACAAAAATGGATATGCCTCTTTCATGGCATCTTCTAACTCCCACATATCCTCATCGAGACCGAAGTGCTTCCATTGCACCTTTACTTGTTCGATGGCTCGGATCCTGAGCAATGCCACCTTCTTCTCTAGGATGCATAGTGGCTCAGTTTGGAAATCTCCCTCAGGTTACACATGGATTGCATCCCAATCAATCAGGTGGTTAGGATCATGTACATATTTCTTAAGCAAAGAAACATGAAAAACATTATGAGCTTTAGTGTTAGCAGAAAATGAAATTCTATATGCAATTGGCGCTATTCTCTCAAGCACTTCAAATGGCCCACAATATCTTGGTGATATCTTGGCACAACTTCCAAGCTTCAAGAAACTCTTCCTTGGTCTCAGTTTGAGGTAAACATGATCCCCAACATGAAACTCCCTATGCACTCTATTCTATCTGCATAGCTTTTTTGTCTCTCTCGAGCTAGCTTTAAATTATGTCTAATATTTGTAACCCCTTGTTCCATTTCCTTAAGCAATTCTGGCCCATGTACAATTCTGTTCGATAGATTATCCCAAGTAACTGGTGTTCTGCACCTCCTTCCATACAAAGTTTCAAATGGACTCATACCCAATGATGCGTGTTTCCCATTGTTATATGCAAAATCTACCAAGTATAGGTAATCCTCCCACTTGGATGGTTTGTCTATCACATACATGCATAGCATGTCTTTAAGCACCTGATTTACTCTTTATGTTTTCCAATCTGTTTGTGGTTGGTAGAAAGTACTAAAGTTCAGCTATGTACCCAAGTATGCAAAAATACCTTTCCAAAAGTTGGAGGTGAACTCGGTATCCCTATATGAAATTATGTCCTTAGGCAATCCATATAACCTGAAAATTTCCTTCATGAAAATATTTGCAATGGAGTCCATTTTATATGTAAATTTAATTGGAATAAAATGTGATGCCTTTGATAATTTATGCACCACAACCATGGTGGAATCATGTTGCCTCACTGTCATTGGCATCCTTGTAATAAAATCCATGTAAATCACTTCCCATTTCCATTCCAGAATTGACAAAGGCTACAATAAACTTGTTGGGTGTTGATGCTCAACCTTCACTTGTTGACATTTCATGCACTTGGAAATATATTCAGCAATGTCCTTCTTCATTCTCGGCCATAAATATTGCTTTCTCGCTGTAGCAATTGTTTTTTGGTATCCTAGGTGACCAGAATATGGCATTTTATGAATTTCATCCATAGCAATTCTTCTTAAGACTTCCACATTAGGAATATAATTTTATTTTATTTTATATAAATAAGAATTATGTCACCTTCCAAATGGGAACCTTCATACCTCTTTTCTAAATCTTGCTGCTATAATTTTCCTTTTATGTGCACATACAATTCATCTTCAACAATATAGTTAATAATCAACTGCCTCAAATCTGATTGGCAGGTAGTAATGACTGCTACATGAATCTCATGTACTTTTCTTCTAAGTGCATCATCCACCTTATTTTCTTTACCTTTTATGCGCTTGATCTCAAAATAAAACTCACATAA
Organism: Larix kaempferi; assembly: GCA_027924585.1. Lineage (NCBI taxonomy): Eukaryota > Viridiplantae > Streptophyta > Pinopsida > Pinales > Pinaceae > Larix > Larix kaempferi. The sequence continues at coordinate 1,987,822 of BSBM01001023.1, forward strand.
GAGTTCTAGCCATCTAGCTTGCCTAGCATTTGATGTTGGTTTCTCAAACAAATATTTCAGAGCACAATGGTCTGTCCTTAGCTGAAATGTTCTGCCCATTAAATAGTACCTCCACATTTTCAAAGCATGCACTATGGATGCACTCTCTAAATCATGGGTAGCATAGTTCTTCTCATGCTCTTTCAACTTCCCTGACTCATAGCATACCACATGGTTATCTTGCATAAGAACTCCTCCAAGTCCATGTTTACATGCATCTGTGCACACCACAAAATGCTTTTCCGTGTCTGCAATTTTTAGAATTGGAGCACTTGTGAGAAGCCTCTTCAAAAGCTAGAATCTTTCTTCACGTTTTAGTGTCCACTCAAATGTATCCCCTTATTTTACAAAGAAGTGATTGGGTGTGCAACCTTGGAGAATCCTTCAATGAATCTCCTATAGTAAACCAACAATACCCATAAAATATCTTACATATGTCGCATTTCTTGGAATTGGTCAATTCATGATGGATTCAATCGTTTCAGGGTCCACCAATATTTCTTCCTCTGAAATAATGTGACCCAAATAATGAATTTTATTTTTATAAAAGTCACATTTGCTTAGCTTTGCATATAACATATGCTCCCTCGACGATTGCAAATCCATTCTCAAATGTTCTTGATGCTCTTCTTCATTCTTAGATTAAATAAGAATGTCATCTATAAGTACAAGAACAAACTTGTCCAAATACTCATTGAAAACACTATTCATGAGACACATGAATGTAGTTGGTGCATTGGTGAAACCAAATGGTACCACCACAAACTCATAATGCCCATACCTTATTCAAAAGTTGTCTTGTGAATGTCTTCCTCCTTGATTCTCACTTGATGGTAACTAGACATCAAATCAATCTTTGAAAACACCTTTTCCCCTCATTTGATAAAAAAGATCATCACTTCGAGGCAAGGGATATTTGTTCTCCACTATAACTTTTTTAAGCTGCATGTAATCAATACATAACCTTATCATTCCATATTTCTTTTTCACAAAAAGTACGGGTGCTCCCCATGGAGACACACTTGGATGAATGCACTTCTTTTCCAACAATTCTTGTAATTGCATTTTAAGCTCTAATATTTTTGGTGTACTCATCTTGTAAGTTGTCTTAGAAACTGGTGTAGCTCCTGAAACAAGATCAATTATAAAATTAATGTCCCTCTTTGGAGGAAGTCCTATCACTTTATCGGGAAACACATCCTTAAATTCTTTCAAAACATAATGGTCTTCAAACTTAGGAATTTCATTTTTTGTTTTCTCCAAAACATGGGATGCATACAATTGGCAACATTTTCTACAAAATTTATTCAACTATGTGGCTAAAATATTCCTAATAGAAACTGCCTTTGGAATTCTCTTTACAACACTTGGGTTTCCTTCTTCATCAATGCATTCAAATGTCTTATTGTAGCAATCAAGTTTAACTCTATGGACTTCCAACCAGTCCATTCCAATGAGAATATCATAGGAACCAAGTGGAAAAATATTCAAATTTTCCAAAGTGGATAGTCCACCCATTTCCAATGGACATTTCTCCACCATTTCACTAACTTTCCTCTCGGTTCCAGTGGCTATTTGGACTAACCATGATTTACTATGCTTTGATTTCTTAAAAGCACAAATCTCCACAATTTTAGGATTGATATAACTGTGAGTAGATCCAGGGTCAATCAAAATAGAAATAGATTGCTTAGCAATATTACATTCAACTTCAAGCACAGTTGAATGATGGTATGCTTGGAGGTCCTCTAGTGTTGCATAGATTCTATGGACAACACTTGCTACTTGACCCATAGTTTCAACTCCTTGGATGTTGTAAACTTGCTTTTCACTCTCATTCCAATGTGGACAGTTCCTAAGCATATGGTCCCCTCCACATCCCCAACATTCAAGTGGCTCTCTTGGATCTCTTGGCTTGTCTCCCATCATCCTAGTTGGCTTAGTCACACCTGTGGTGGTTGACTTGCTTGATTTATGAATTGAGGAGGCTTGAACCCCTAGTTCTTCCTTTGGTCAAACTTTTCATTTTTCTTGTCCTTCCATGCATTATGGAATTTTATTTTGCTTTTGTTTTGATCATAACAATACTTGGCCTTTCTTATGGCCTCATCTACAGTTCGAGATTCATCAAACTCAATTATGTCTTTATATGATTAGGGTAGTCCACTTACAAAACGCTGAATTTTCACCTTATCATCTCTAATATGGTTGACATATCTTAGCAAATCCAATAATTTATTTGCATATTCTTCCATAGTCATTTGTCCCAATTTCAGCTCATGGAACTCTTTGATTTTTCCATCATAGTACCTATCAGAAAGGTACTTTTCCTTGAAGTACTTCTTGAATTGATTCCACACAATATCCCTTTCATTGATCCTCTTCGCTTGCCTAAGGTGATCCCACCATATAGATTACCTTCCATTTAGATAGAATGTGGCCACTCTTGCTTTCATATTTCCTGAATAGTATTGGACTTGGAAATACTTCATCATCCCAAAAAGCCAAGCCTCAACTTCTTGACCATATTTTACCTTACCATCAAATGTAAGAGGTTTGGCCTTCTTAAATTATCCATGTGAGTTGTTCTTCAAAGACCTCTTCCTCTTATTCCTATGAGATGAAGATCTTGAACCTTCAATGGATTCTTTAGAGTCAGATGAATCACTAGAATAGACTTCTGGAGTATATAACCTATATCTAGAAATCCTTCTTGAACTATGGGGACCTCTTGTGGGAATGCCTCCTTGAGCTACTCCCATTATTTTCCTGTTCTTCTGAATTGTTCCCATGGTTAATCTTTCTCTAAATGTCTGTCAAAATTTGAAGCATAGATGCATTCAGTTGATTATGTTCTTCCTGGACTCTAATCATCCTCTCATTATCTTCTCTGCAACTCTGCAGTTCCACCCTTAGGCTCCTCATGGTTTCTGCAATGTCTGGGAAAGTTACTTGGTTTCTTCTCCCATTGCATCTTCCTCAACTTTATAGGGATCCTATGCATCCTCCATGATGATACTCTTCTTCTTGGTCTAACCAAGATCACATATTTCCCAATTTCTCGATACTCAATTCTGACCCTTAATAGTCACTGATAGAATTCTGAATATACAAAAGTCTTTATAAACATATATGTTAGCTGCATTATATTCATAGAAAATTATAAAATTTATTTCATGCATTATGGGAACAATCCATATTGACAATTTTTTTCAGATAACAAAAACATTTGAATCACCCCTTCAAACTCTAACTGTTCATAGTTGCTCTCTTATTAAATTGAAAAATGCAAGGTTTCCGTTAGAAATATCATCACCACAATAATTTCTCAAAATTGATTGTCTCATGGAGACGACGGGGGTTAAGGGAAGGTCGAGGGCATTGCCCTCTTTTTTTGTAAATATTTCCATTTCACGCAATCTAGCGCATAAGATTGACTACATTTTTCGATTTTTGGCACCCAAAATCCAACTAGGGAAAACAATACATTTTCCCTAATTTGTGCCCTTCAGATGCTACCCACATCACTTTACTAGTTGTCAGTCATAAGTGGTTTCAGGATCTAGGGAGAGTGGTTTCCTGAAAATGGTTTTACGAGCCTGAAAGCATGAGAGGGTGACACGTTGCAAGGTGGATTATGTCTCAGAAAAAAACACTACCTTTCCCTGATCTGCGCCCTTTAGATGATACCCACATCACTTTACCAGGTATCAGTCATAAGTGATTTTAGGATCCAGGGAGTGTGGTTTCCTGAAACTTCTTTTATGAGCCTGAAAGCATGAGAGGGTGATATGTTGCAAGGTGGTTTTCTATCTCAAGCTCATGCTAATCGGTTATCTATCATGTAGGTTTGCGTTCCTGAAAAAATCCTGGCCATTGATCATATCTACACGATCCTCCCAGACTAACATGACTGTCGTAGGTCCCATCACCACTTACACCTCCACACATCACGTCTAGACCCCATGTCACATCACTTCCTGTCAAGTCGAAAATGGTTTCAGGCTCCAGGGAAAGTGGTTTCTCGAACCCACTTTTGCAAGCCTAAGTGCGCGAGAGAACAACACATCATAGGGAGGATTTCCACTTTAGGATCATGTTGATTAGTTATCCTTCGTGCATCTTTAAAGGTATGAAGCACTATGAGTCATTGATCTTGATCTCCACCATCTAACGATAAGATCTATTCCACCTTCACACTCCATCACTTACGGTCACCTGTGGATGCGGATTTGATGTGGTTGGTCCACGTCAAATCCTCTTCCCACGCAAATCCTCCTCATCGGATCTCTTTCCCACGTGGCATGGGTGGGGCCCAACTGGAATTTCCATTTTTTTTCAAAATTTCGTAATTATGCAAAATTTCAACTGGACAATAAGGAGGAAATTTCAAAATTGATTTCAAATTATTCCTAGCTCCTTCTCTGTCACTTAACAGAAACTAATTCCTACAAAACCATCTTTGATTTTTTTCCCTGTAAATATGGAATTACTACCCATAGAGCTCTAGTATTGTAACCAAGAGATTTGATACCACTCTATAACGTCCCCCTCACCCAATCTGACCATCTGGAAGGGACATTAACCAAATTCAAGCTCTCAAATTTCACCCCAAATCCATAAAATGAGTTTCAACGTATAAAATGTGTGCATAAATGTAAATAAACATACACAACATAATTAAACTCTATACACACACATATAACATGCAAATACAAGCATAAACATTATAGGCATTAAGTAAAACACTTTCATATTCAAATGCATGATAATACTTACCTTTATTCAACACAAATTCAAGCAATTGGATGTGTAAGAGTGATTTTCCACCCAACCATAGGCACTCTATCCAACATATACTCTTTCTGTTGAGAGGCCACCCCCAAGCTGGTCTATGAGGCCACTAGGGTGAAGGAAACACCTAAATGATTCTCTCTCTCAGCCCACAACCCATTATTCTCTCTATGCTTAGCCAAATCCTCGTATAGAGCTCTACATGGGACTCACTTAGCCCTCACGACCTTGGATTCCACATAACCTGCCCCAAACAACACCCTTCTTGGATTAGGCATCCCCTTCACCAATCCACTGTTCTCTTAGGCGATCCATCTTGCCTAGTGCTTCTAGTGTGTGCATAGAAGAAGTCCAATCTGATATGTTCTACTATAGAACCACCTGTAGCTTCAATTCATGGCTTCTCAAGCACTTATGAGCAACATAACTCAATGGATAAGGGTTCCTAGCTTGCCCAACCTCTGCTCACCTACAACCATCAATTTTTACTTCCAAATCTGAAACACACCCTCCAAATTTGAATTTCTAGGTTAAAAACAGTCTGGTAAGTTCATGGACAACAATGGAGAGCTCATCCTAGTGTGTATTTGCATGCCAGAATGAGAGAATGAGGGTTGACTCTAAGGGATATGAGAAAATGGTGAAAATACAATTGACATAGCTTCTGACAGTAGAATAAAGGACTCCTAGAAGTTGCAGACTAACTTCTGTCATGACAGAACTGTCACAAAAGTGCAGTCAACCTCATGCTTCAATAACTGCATGAAGTGAATTTTCCCACCCACTTCACACATGCATTCAATGAATGGAAAATAGTCAAAAAAGGAGATAATTGACTTATTCACATCACATGAAATAATTTTGGGTGAGTTCTAAGGTGACATTTGGAAATAAGGATTTAGTCTCCCACACACCCCCTTTCCTCTCCCCCTCTGGTGGAATCATAGCCCCTTTGGCGCTCATTACACAACCATTATTGGACCATTTTATTATTTATGCACATGATATTTACATATATTTTAAATCAGCATGACAAGTGAACCACGCAGTCCAAATAAAGATATATACATCATACATGCCTAACCATTCACTAGTCAGGCCCTGGCCTTGAGCTCCACACTAGCATATTTATATCATTTACATAATTTTTGTTAAATACATTCCAAGTCAAAACTGGGGGTATTACACTTGCCCCCAAGGATGTGCCCAATGGCTTTAAAATTTATGCCACATTACCAGAGGTGCACATTAGGATGCAACACATCGAAATGAGGACAATTCATACTACTTTCTAACGTTACGAACAATAATATATTTGCAAATAGTTATTAGTGTCAATATTATATTGGCACAACATTGAAACCCCATATGAATTTTATCATTGCATGCATCAATACCATTTTTTGTAATCTATATGCATAGCTTTTGCTAGAGACATGAGAGACTCAACACCATAGCTTGCTCGGTATATTCGAAAATATCTATCTTTATGGGAAACTCATGATAAAGTCCTTATACAAAATCTTATACCCCATACTTACATGTTCCCTTCTTTAGTTCCCATGACAACTAACAAATCTGGAGGGATATCGATATTCTCACCATTCTCGGACCACACACAATAATAGTCAATCCCACAATACACATATGAAGAGTAATAGGTTAAGAGGTTTTTGGTTTACATGAAAAAGGAAGATTATTTAAATTAAAATATGCATAAATCAAGGACCGAGTGACTCACGTAGCTCAATAGAGATACCACCTAGACACTTCTAGGTTCTCCTCTTGAGGCCGGGCTAAAGGGATACAACACTTATCTTTGAACTGATTAAAGTCACTTTAAAACAAGAAATCTAATATAGGAATTTCAAGAAATATCCTAAGGCCAGGTTAAAGGGATACGAGACTTGTCTTTGAACCGATTAAAGTAATTTTAAAACAAGAAATCTAATTTGATAATTTCAAGAAATAGAAAGATAGATGCATTAATGCTCAATTTTCTTGAGGAAGTGTGCTTGCACCTCGAAAATTCATTCTCAATTTTTTTGAGGAAGTGTGCTTGCACCTTAAAAATGCCTCTCGTCGCCACACTGCGCCATATTCAACAATGTAAATCTTCCAAAATCCAATTGATGCAATATATGTTCGTGACTACACCTCAACCTCTTCAAACTTCAAACGGGAACACATAAAATAGGTATTGGCTCACATCACAGGGAAAAAATAATATATGCAAGAAAAACCAAAGAATTACAACTCTAGAGGGTTTAAATTAAAGCCATAAAAATTGCATTACACACTTGATCTGACGAAGAAGGGTGTGCAACTTGAGATATGATGTAAATTTTTTAAATCTAATTTGAACAGACATGTTATTTTTTATAATATTTTATTATTTTTAAAAAGGATATGTGTCATCTGTAATGTCCCGATTCAAATAAGTTCATGACAAGAAAATTCCACCAATCCTACTAGTTCCCTAGGTTGGATGAAGACATTGGAATTTGGAATAAGGGGGCTGATAAATGATGTTTGGACAATAGAATAACATAAATATTTAATAAAGGAGATAAATAAATAAATACAAGGGAAAATCAAAGTGGCAATTGATCATTAAGACACGTGGAGGTTGTGGGACCCACACAAGCTAGAATTTCTATGCCACATGGAATACTCCTCTTGCAATTTCGAATCCATGGGAATTCTAATGTTCTTGGAATGAGTTGGAAGGCTCATACACTCATAAATGTGCATCATAGGTCGAATTTGGATGGAATTGTAACTCCCATGGGAGAGGAAGAGTCAAGTGAGAGGTTCTTGGACACTTGGGCTAGATTCCCTAACATCTATGACAACAATGATGAAGATGCTATGACACCTATGACAAATTGCAAACCTGAGGGCTGACATCTGACCAATATGACATGTCAAACCTAAAAATGGCATCTAAGTGAGCGCTCAATGGAGTTAGAGAAGGCCAAGAGATGCCTACTCGAATTGGTGGAAGGTGGAAGGCTAGGAAGTGGAAGACTTGTGGAAAAACTTGAAACACTCCCTAATTCGAATTGGCTTGGAATCTATGGATGGAATTGGAACCTTAGAAGACTAAGTATGTTTATAAAATACAGGAACGAAGTAAGAGAGGGGATTTTGATCATTTTCAGAATTTGCATTTGTGAAGAGAGCTAGTGGATGCTTCTCTACTTGCCTTAGCCAATTTCGAGGGTGAAAGATTCCCATCCTAGTTGGTAGTGGGAAATTCCATTCAGACCTTTCATGGGATATTTAATGGATTCTTATGTTACAAGTGTAAGGTACAGGGCATCTCGTGGTCTCTTCTAGTGCAACTCATTCCTCCAACCATTTCCAATTTTCTTGGCATATTCATGATCCTTGAGGAGAGGCGCATTTGGCGAGTTGTTGTACTCTTTGGGGGAGCTTCTAATGCCCCATTATTTTTTCATATGATGTAAATGATATGTTCTTAATATTCACAATAGATTCAGGTCGAGATTCCAATTGGAAATATGTAAAACTGAACATTAATGAGCAAATGGTGACAATTTCCCCACTATGTTGATGTATGCCAATGATATGATGTTATTTTCAAATGGACCAGTGAACCATTGATGATTTTATGATGTATGAACTGTTAATAACCTGTTATAAAATTTTCATGTTCAGTGCATAGTATTTTGGAGTCATATTGTTCATTTTCTTAGCGTTTGGAGAAGATTGCCTATCATTTCCCCCAAGGTCGAAACTAGTATTTTTGTACTTGATTGGATAGGGTTGTATCAGACTTAAAAACTTGAATGGAGATGTATCTTAACCTATATTTATATCCCATAGATTTCATTTGGATCTGGTCAGAAATTTGAGAGGGGCCCATAGCATTTGGAGAGCCATTTCTAGCATCTACCCAAGGGGGATTCAAACCCCAAATTGCTAGTCAAAATCCCTACTTTGGATAGAACTTAAAGGAGAGTTTCATAAGCCTTTTGAAGACACTAAAGCATCCATAAAACTCATATTCACATTCTAATGTCATCCATACACCTTATGTAACAATTTGGGAGCATTTGGAGTCATTTGGAGGTCAAGAAACCAATACTAGTCAAAGGTCGAACTAGTGGAAAAAGTTGAAAATTTCACCATTTTAATAAAATTCAAAAAAGGGACATTACAAGTGGTATCAGAGCATGGTATTGGCACCTAATTTGGTTAACCATTCATGAATACAAGGAGTCAAAGAAATAAGCCACCACCCTTAGAACCTGAAATTGAAGGTGTTGTTGTTGAAGAGGAAGAAGTAGGAGAAGAAGTGCATTTGTTGAAACCATGGCTAAGGATGAGAAGGAAATTTCAGAGGATAGGGAAGAATTTACTAAACTCATGAAACCATTAATGGAAGACATTGTTGGTTGTGGATCCCGATCTTCCAGTCTCATAGATGATGATTCAACTGTGTTTGTACCCCAGGTTTGGTTATGATCCCGACACATGCAACAAGGGGGCCTGGGGGGTGCGGGGGCAGCCCCCCCGAAAGAAATTTTTTTATGGGTTGGTTTTTCTCCAATAGATTATGAGCCCATGGTTTTTGGTAACTCGTGGTATTTTCCCATTGTATTTCCCCTTTATAAGAAAGACATTGTAATACAACTAGGGTTGATGTATTAGGTATTATGCATTGTAAAGATCTCTGAGATCGAAACGAGAGACTGTGAGACAATGAAGAGGAAGTGCAGTGGATGTGCCGCAGGTTATATCCCTTCATTTGTTGGATGGTATAATAATAAGGGTTGGCAATTTTAGTGTGGACGTAGCCCATCTTGGGTGAACCACGATATATTGGTGTCTCTCTTGTAATGTGTCTGTGTAATTTATATTTGCATCTTGTTTATTATTATTGCTCTGCGATCCTGTTTTTCTAACATACATGACAAAACAAATGATGAAAGGATTCGAATTGTTGGCTAGCCAACTTGGAAGCAAAGGAGTAATAGGAGGCAACAATAGTTCACAGTCAGAAGAAAAGAAGACAATGGGTGAGCATATTTTCTCACTCACATGACCCCATAATAGACCTAATGAATTTTAGAGCACACCAAGGCCTACTACACCTAAATTTCTTGTGCCCAAATAAGAACCTAACACCCAATTTGATATGAATGAAGTGGTAAAAGAATGGGAAAAGTTGAGTGAAGATTTAGAAGGACTCTACCATTTGACCAATACTTTACTGTCTCAAACAAAATAAAAAAGAGGGAGGATAATAAGTCTCTATTCCAGAACAAAGAATTAAATTGTGCTATTGGTAAAATGCCATTTCCCACTTTTGATGGTTCCTCTCAAAGTTCTGCTAACACTTGGGTGCAAAAACTAGATGTGTATTTTTCAGCTAAATCTAATGGTGGAGGAGGATGCCTTAAAAATGGCCATTTTGCATCTAGAAGGAGATGCCAATGAATGGTGGTTCCATGGTATGAAAACTTCGGGACATGATCAGGTTACTACCTATGGAGAATTTTTTGACAGGGTGTTAGAGAGATTTGAGCAAAAGGACCCAGAATTACCTTTCAAAGAACTAGCCCAATTGAAGCAAGTGGGAACCCCTGCTGAATATATGATGGAATTTCAAAAATTATCAGTCAAGGTGGATGATGTATCTATGGGAAGGTTAGTATTTCTGTTCACTGAAGGTTTGGATGAACCCTTAAAAGTTTTAGTTAAATCCCACAAACCAATTGCATTAAAGGATGCTATGAGCTTGACTAGAGATCTCCAAAATGTGCTTCCTAGAACAAGATTTCCTCCCAAGCCTAACTTCAGATTTGAAAAGAATCCTTGGAAAAGAGATGCATTTGAAAAGAAGCCTTGGAAAATGGATGCATTTGAAAAGAATAAGAAAGAGGGACTAAACAGGGAAGAACTTAGAAGAAAAGAATGGTGCTACACATGCTTTCAACCATGGACACCGGGGCATAAATGTAGTAAGGGACAAGCTCAATACATTGAAGTATTTTCTGATAATGATGAGTATGAAGGGGGTATGGAGGAAGAAGGACACATTTCATATCAAGAAGAGGTATATGATACAACAGAAGAAGGGAAACAAGAAGAAAATCATCCCTCACCTGACAAAGTAAGAATGGCAGTACTTTCAGCAGTGCCTCGTTATCACACTATTCAATGCAAGGGTGTGGTATTAGGACAAAGGGCCTCATTTTTGGTATATGGAGGAGCCACACATAAATTCATTGATGCATACATGGTGGAGAGAAGGAATATACCTACTGAACCATTCGACGGCTTCACAGTTGTCATTCCAGGTCACAACACTATGCAGTGCAAAACATGGGTTGCAAATATGCAAATCACCATAGGTAACTATACTTTTTCTGATAGCTTTTATGTGGTTGATGTTGCTAATAATAATGTGGTTTTGGGAGTGCAATGGATGTACTCTATAGGGGAGAATACAGTGAACTATCAAATTCCTGAAATGAAATTCCAAGATTTGAGAGGAATACTAAGGGTTGTGAGAGGGCAGCACACCTATCCGAATCAAGTAGTGACCTCCCATAGTATGAGATCCATAATGAGGCATGGAGACATAGAATGGGATGTTGAATGTTTCATCACCTCTCCCAAGCCAAACATAAATATTGCTGAACACCCAAAGGAGATAGAGAAACTCCTACAAAAATATGAAAAAGTCTTTGGAGATCTTCCACATGGTAGACCACCTGATAGGGGGGTTGAGCACAACATTGTTTTGGAGGAGGGTACTTCACCCATACAAATACCACCCTATAGACATCCAAAAAAATTCAGAGATGAAATTGAAAAGGCCATCCAAGAATTCCTAGAGTTGGGACTCATTAGACCAAGCTCTAGCCCTTATGCTTCTTCAGTAGTGTTGGTGAAGAAAAAAGATGGAACCTTGAGGATGTGCATATACTTTAGAGCTTTGAACAAGAAGACAATCAATAATAGGTATCCTATCCCTAGAATTGATGAGATCATGGATGAGCTATTTGGGGCAAAATATTTCTCCAAAATTGATCTTAGATCAGGTTACCATCAAATTCGAATGAAGGAAGAAGATGTGCAAAAGACTGCTTTTAGATGTCACTATGGCCACTTTGAGTTTCTTCTTATGCCTTTTGGGTTAACTAATGCTCCAGCCACATTCCAAGCATGCATGAATAGTATCTTTTGAAAGAAGCTCAAAAAATTTGTTTTGGTTTTCTTTGATGACATTCTTATTTACAACAAAACTTGGGAAGAGTATTTGCATCATTTAGAGGTTGTGCTGAAAATTTTGCATGAACAGTCCTTATTTGCTAAGTTGTCTAAATGTGAATTTGGGATGAAGAAACTCTTGTATCTTGGGTACATTATTGGACATGAAGGAGTGAAAGTGCACATGGAAAAGATAAATGCTATCCTTGAATGGCCATCACCAAAAAAACATCACAGAATTAAGAGGCTTCATTGGGATATGCACCTATTATAGGAAGTTTGTGAAAGGGTTCTCCAAATTGACTTATCCACTTACTGATTTGACAAAAAAAGATGCTTTCAAGTGGGATGAAGAGGCTGAAAAGGCCTTCCAAAAAATGAAAGAGGTAATGAGTAGTTGTCCAATACTTGCATTACCTGATTTTACTAAACCTTTTGTTTTGGAATGTGATGCTTCATGTGAAGGGTTAGGGGCTGTCCTAAAGTAAGTCCAACACCCTATAGCCTTTGAGAGCAGAAATCTGCAGCCACATGAAAATATTTATTCCATATATGAAAAAGAAATGTTGGCCATCATGCATGCATTGGCCAAGTTTAGACAATAGTTGGTGGGAAACAAGTTTGTGGTGAAAACCGATCACAATAGTCTAAGGCACTTCCTCACCCAAAAGGATCTTAATGAAAGGAAACAAAAGTGGGTAAGCAAGATACAAGCTTTTGATTTTGATATTGAATATGTGAAAGGAAAGAATAACATTGTAGCAGATGCATTATCTAGAAGACCTTCTCTTTCTCTCATGGACATTGCAAAGGATTGGAAAAACATGCTAATGGTTGAATATGCCAAGAATAATTTTGCTTGTGATGTGTTAGATGGGGTCAAAGGGGATGATAACTATAATATTCTGAATGGGGTGATATATTATAAGGGAAGAATTTTTTTGGTTCAAAATTCAAAACTCAAGTACAAGATTTTGCAAGAAGCACATGATTCCCCACTAGCTAGCCATCCAGGGATATTCAAAACTTATAGGCAATTAAGGAAAAAGGTTTTTTTGGAAAGGGATGAAAGATGATGTTCTGAAATATGTGAATGAATGTAAGGTATGTCAGCAAAACAAAACTGAACTCACATGCCCAGCTGGGTTATTGCAACCATTTCCCATTCCGGAAGAAAAATGGGAGAGTGTCTCAATGGACTTCATCACTGCTTTGCCCAAATCTTTGGGAAATGATTGCATATATGTGGTAGTGGATATGATGACCAAATTTGCTCATTTATTTGTTGTTATATCATCTTTTAGTGCTGCACAAGTAGCTGATATTTTTTTTAAATAAATATTTAGATTGCATGGGCTCCCCAAGAGCATTATAAGTGATAGAGATAGTAGATTCATGGGTGCTTTTTGGTAAGAACTTTTCAGATTGGTGGGCACTCAATTGACTCCAATAACAAGCTATCATCCAAAAAATGGTGTCCAAACAGAGACAGTGAATCAATGGTTGGAAGGGTACCTAAGGAACTATGTGGGAGAGCAGCAAAAAACATAGGTAAAATGGCTACACTTGGGTGAATTTTGCTACAACACCACTTTTCATATGTCAATAGGAATGTCTCCTTTCAAAGCATTATATGGTTATGAAGCACTCACTTTTTTTTAGAATATATTTGGTGATAGTAGAGCCCCAAAGGCTAAATATTGGGTGGAAGAGAGCCAATAAATTTTAAAGCTTTTGAAAGACAACTTGCAGGTTGCCCAAAATCAGCAAAAACAATATGCAGATCAACATAGGAAATAAAGGACCTTTCAGGTCAATGATTTGGTATATTTGAGGTTGCATCCATATAAACAAACATCCTTGAAAAAGAAGGGATAAGAAAAGCTAAAACTAAGATAGTATGGCCCATACAAGGTAGTTCAGAAGGTTGGGGAGGTAGCATATGAGTTAGAACTTCCAGAAGGAAGTAAAATCCACAATGTATTTCATGCTTCATGTCTCAAGAAGGCTATTGGTCAGCAAATTGTCATTTCAGAAACACTCCCTCCTTTGGATGATGAAGGTCAACTCACACTTGTTCCAAAAAAAAAATTGAAGACAAGAGAAAGAAGATTAAGGAGTAGAACTATCAAAAAGTACTTGGTACAATGAAAGGATCTACCAAGTGAAGATGCCACATGGGAAGAAGAACAAATTTTACAGCATCCAAATATGAAATTGCTTGAGGACAAGCAATCTTGGGTGGTGAGCACTGTAATGTCCCCATTCAAATAAGTTCATGACAGGAAAATTCCACCAATCCTACTAGTTCCCTAGGTTGGATGGATACATTGGAATTTGGAATAAGGGGGCTAATAAATGATGTTTGGACATTATAATATGATAAATATTTAATAAAAGATATAAATAAATAAATACAAGGGAAAATCAAAGTGGCAGTTGACCATGAAGACACATGGAGGTTGTGGGAACCACACAAGCTAGAATTTCTATGCCACATGGCATCCTCCTCTTGCAATTTCGAATCCATTGAAGTCTAATGTTATTGGGATGAGTTGGAAGGCTCATACACTTGGAAATGTGCATCATAGGTCGAATTTGGATGGAAGTGTAACTCCCATGGGAGAGGAAGAGTCAAATGAGAGGTTCTTGGACACTTGGGCTAGATTCCCTAACATCTATGATAGCAATGATGAAGATACTATGACACCTATGACAAATTGCAGACCTGAGGGGTGAAATATGACCAATATGACATGTCAGACCTAAAAATAGCATCTAAGTGAGCACTCAAGGGAGTTAGATAAGGACAAGAGATTCCTACTCGAATTGGTGGAAGGTGGAAGGCTAGGAAGTGGAAGACATGTGGAAAAAATTGAAACACTCCCTAATTCGAATTGGCTTGGAATCTATGGATGGAATTGGAACCTTAGAAGAATAAGGATTTTTATAAAATACAGGGATGAAGTAAGAGAGGGGATTTTGATCATTTTCAGAATTTGCATTTGTGAAGAGAGCTAGTGGATGCTTCTCTACTTGCCTTAGCCAATTTCGAGGGTGAAAGATTCCCATCCTAGTTGGTAGTGGGAAATTCCACTCAGACCTTTCATGGGATATTTAATGGAGTCTTATGTTACAAGTGTAAGGTATAGGGCATCTCGTGTTCTCTTCTAGTGCAGCTCATTCCTCCAACCATTTCCATTTTTCTTGGCATATTCATGATCCTTGAGGAGAGGTGCATTTGGTGAGTTGTTGTACTCTTTGGGGGAGCTTCTAATGCCCCATTATTTTTTCACATGATGTAAATTCTCTATTATTAATATTCATAACAGCTTCAGGTCGATATTCCAAGTGGAAATATGTAAAACTTATCATTAATGAGCAAATGGTGACAATTTCCCCACTATGTTGATGTATGCCAATGATGTGATGTTATTTTCGAATGGACCAGTGAACCATTGATAATTTTATGATGTATGGAATGTTAATAACCTATTATAAAATTTTCATGTTCATTGCATAAGCTTTTGGAGTCATATTGTTCATTTTCTTAGCATTTGGAGAAGATTGCTTATCATTTCCCCCAAGGTCGAAACTAGTATTTTTGTACCTGATTGGAGAGGGTTGTAGAAGACTGCAAAAATTGAATGGAGATGTATCTAAACCTATATTGATGTCCCCTATATGTCCCCTTCCTCTATTTACAAATTCGAGAGGGTCCCATAGCATTTCGAGAGTCATTGCTAGCATCTACCCAAGGGGGATTCGAACCCCAAATTGCTAGTCAAAATCCCTACTTTGGACAGAAATTAAAGGAGAGTTAAAGAATCCTTTTGAAGACACTAAAGAATCCATAAACATCATATTCATGTTGTAATGTCATTCATACACCTTATGTAACAATTTGGGAGTATTTGGAGTCATTTGGAGGTCAAGAAACCAATACTAGTCAAAGGTCGAACTAGTGGAAAAAGTTGAAAATTTCACCATTTTAATAAAATTCAAAAAGGGGACATTACATTATATCCAGTTCGATCACGGAAGGAGCTACACAACCCCCCTACTGGGTTGTAGAATGATCCTCTTGGCCCAATGACATGAATAATGTGCACTTAATTAAAATATAGGTCATACCTCAGCCTTAATGAAATCACTTCCACAAAATACCATGCTCTTGAATCCAATGGCACATAAGTAGAATGTTATTTACTACTCTCTAACTTTCCAATAAGGTTCCTTCATTCTTTGTTTCTCTTGTTCATTCCTTCATTTTATGTTGCTCTCTTAGATGTGCAATTTCTAATGCATAACATAATATTCTCCTTCACATGTATAATCATAGATTCTCTTACTTATATCCTTATGTTCTAAATATAATTTTTTCAGTACTCATGAGAAGCAATTACTCACATTTCCCGAATTAATTCCTTGGTCACTATTTTACAATCTTTGATTTACACCCTAATGTAATGGTGCCAACAATAAATGAAACCCAAAAAGCATGGATGTTTGTAAACTAGTTCATGAGACATGGCCACCACATGTTGAATGTAAGCACCAAGTGTTAGAATTGAGCATTCCAAGTGGAACCCCATTACATGCACGGTTTCCATTCTTTAAGATGACATCTCTATAGAAAATGATCAAATATCATTAGGTGAGGAGGCTCATGAGAAATGTAGATATGCTTAGAGGAACATCTATAAAATGAAACACTTAGAGGAGTTGTGCATGGTAAATTCATTGAGTATCAATCTTGTGCCTTGCATTCCATTAGTAGTGTTTGTTTAGTAGTGTTATGTCACCTTGATAATGTAATAGTGTAGTTCTTTTGTTTACAGTAGATAACTAATGTTTTTCATGTGTTATTTTTACACATTGGTAGGAGTTGGTATTTAACCTGTTGTGTAGGAATTATCTGATACCTATGTAATACTTGTTGTCATTGACAGAGTTATGTGTTCTAGATAGTGATAGTGCTATAGATTGGGCTTTGCTTGCATCACCGTGTGTAGGAGTTGTTTATGGATTTATGAGTTAAAAAATATTTTGGCTTGTCCCTCTTTTCTTTGTATCACAATGGTATGAGAGAAAATTAATCCGTAGAGAAATAAAAGAGGAACCAATTAGTGCTAATTTGTTGTTTGCTTATGCAAGAAAATATGGCAAAGAGATATGGGATACTAAGCCAAGAAGAGAAAGAAAATATAAGGAAAGATATGCAATCTATCATAAAAAAATAATTAAAGAGTGTGAAGAGGAATGATAGAGAGAGAAATAGCCAATCCATAAGAAGAAGAATAAGAGCATTAGAGAAAGAAGAAATCTAGAGAAGTGAAAGAGGAATATAACAAAGGAGGCCTCACTAGAAGATGTGCTTTGTTACTTAGAACAGGGTCATGCATTCAATGATGAATGCAAAATGGTGGAGGATGATCATGCAACAAAGTGTGTGCATGAATAAATTGCAAAGGAGGAGGATGTAATGGTTCCATAACATATGACTTGAGGCAAAGTGGCAAGTTGCAATAGAGATTGTTCTTATTAAGCATGAAGATGAATATGTGCATAAGTCGAGAGAAGCTTCAATTGATTGCAAACTTCTTGTGTCATCCCTTCCCAATACCGCTAGTCTTGGGATGGGTAGACACATAATAGGGTATACAAATTATAACCCTTAGATTCCATATCTCCATAATACCAATAGAGAGTCTTCAAGAGAGGATCATAATCAAGTAAAATGCATGCACTATGTGAATTAGAATGCAATGGAACTTAAACATGCATGGATTAATAGATTTCATGGCATCTAATTTCCCATGTTCATTATTAAACATAACATACACACAACTTGAAATTATATTAATTTTCATAGCAAACAAATAACATTATATTGCATATTCACAAGCAAAAACATAACACTTATCTTTTGACCAAATATAGTCCAAGAAATTGGTTGTGTACAAATACATTTTAGTCCATCTAGTGCAAATACCACCCCTAAGTTGAACTATGAGGCCATCGAGATGAAGGAACCAAGTTACAAACTTCTATTTCATTCAATCCAACCCATTTACTATCATAATTAGTAAATCTACTCATTACTGATCATTCTAGGCATCTCATTCAAGCCATCAAATATTCATGGCACTCTCTTTCATTTCCCCACACAACAGAGGGAAGACATTCCCTTTCTTTGTTCAACAATGCCCTGTGGATATTCTTCCCTCTGGTGTTCTTTAGTGTGGAAAGAAAGAGTCCAATCCATGTAATGCTTTATGGGAATTGCTTGCTAGAATACTAATTGGTTCTTAAGCATCAAAATAGAAACAATTGCATAATGGGTAAAGGATTCTTATCTTTCCCATCCTCTATGCTCTCCTATTGCCATCTATTTCTCATAAAGAGTCTACAATTTTCTATTCGCGGTGCTAACTTGGTTAGTTTTCAAATTAGTTGTTTTTTAGCAATATAGAATAGAACCTAAGTCACATAGTGCATGAACATAAGAATGATAGTATCCATGGAGTGGGTGGCCAATTAGAGAGAAATTTTAGGGAATGGTGGCTAACAATATGATCTCTGACATGAGGACTGAAGTAAACTTACACTTTCCATTATGACTATACTCGACCCACTCTCCCATATTGTAGGTTTGCATTACATTGCCTTATGTGTTTCTCATTAGCTTTAAATTGTGCAACATATATGTTATGAACTTGCAATCCATTTTGAATAGTTGGAATCCACCAACAAAATTAGATGTTAACATCATACTTTATAAAAAATTTGATTGAACCACCCTTAGAACACTTAAACAATACCATATAGCAAACTCCTCATAGCATTTGTTTCAATACTCCCCTTTTCTTTTCATCACATCTACTTTACTTCCCATTTTTTTTTCTTTCGACGTTCTTTTACACCTTCTGGAACCGCTGCTAATTATAAAATTAAAATTAATACATAGTTTTTCAAAACATTAAGAAGTAAATTTGAAAAAAGGTGAAGTAATAAGTCAAATCGTATTGAAAACAATAATCCTTGGTTTGATGGTGCTCATAATAAACGTGAATGCAATTTTACATGGAATAACTAAAATATAACATATTTTTTAGTATTTTTAAAAGTTATTTTAATTTTTTAAAATGGTTATAGAATGCTTTTTAAAATGAATTATAAACATTAAAATTAAAAATATGTTTAAATAAATAATTTAAATTAAAAAATTTAATGTATGATAAATTATTAAATTCATTTTATTTGTATGAAAGGGATGGGTTAAAGAGTATATTCCAAATCTGTAAATATCTTTTAGATAGTTTTATTAGATAAGGAGGTTTTAAAAAATGTTTTTTATGAGCTCTTAAATAGGAGTTGAAATAGTTATAACCTTTCCCTTTTATTATAAGAGTTAAGACTAGCATTTGCCCCTTGAGGGGCAAAAGTGAACGCCGCTAGGAAAAGAACAAAGTTTGTACAGTTAACCACTTATAATATCAAATGTGCACAGTTTAAGAACCCGACAACACTTAATGCAAAGACACAATGAAGTGTAATTGGTTCAAAATTATTTTCTGCTTCTGAGAGCTGCTCAAATCCTGACTTTCAATTCAAATTCATTAATATTGTAAACAAAAATAACATCTTTTCTACACTTCTAGAAGTCTTGCATGAACAAGAAAATTTGTTTTTCCCTGAAGCAAATCCACAAAATGCATCAAGCATTGTCACAATTCCAAGATTTCCATTGGCCTCACATCCATTAACGGGCTTTGTTCCATTTGTAAGATTCAATAGTTTGTCTCTTATAAGAGCATTCTCAGCAGTATTCATTCTAGGAGTAAAAGCGAAAGCTCAGATATGTAATTGTCGGTGGCATGAATTGAAAGAAGAATGCCAATAAGCTTTGATGCATCGACTCTACAAAGACTTCAAAGGAACTTGCGCTGGTGTTAGAAATTTTTCAGGTGATCTCAAGCTCAAATCAAGACTGACAACTCCAAGAAGCCATTGGAACGATCAAAGGTTACAAACATAATATGCTTTACATTTTTTAAACTAAATAGAGTACTTCTAGGTGGTATGTTACAAATTCTCCTAGCACAGTCATCTCTTGAAGTGTTGATCACTATGACTGATTACTTCATAGGGGTTGACTTTGTCCTCAACATTCATCGTGATTGGGATGCTTTAAAATGCCATAAGCGAAGCAACCTATAATTCACCAATCATGTAGAGGGAAATGAAACAAGCATGCATATTTTTCATTCATTTACTTCACACATAATTTTAATGCTCTAAATTCCTTCTAAATGTTCCTCGAATGTTCTTCTTTGAATTCATGTTTTCTCTGCTTAAAGTGAAACTTTAGAAAGTAGCCAAACCTGTCAAAGTGCAGCGCATGTGTTTCTGGATGGCTGGTGGCAGAGTATCCAAAAAGCTCAACAGGGTCCTCTTTGACCAGTCATGGTTCACTTCGACAACTCAACCCCGACAAGTTTTGGGTTCGACATGACCTCGACGGCTTCTGAATTTGGCACTGAGGTCAACATCCACTAGGTGGGAGGTAGGGTATTCCAAGTATCTAATTTTAATATTAAACATTAAGCTAACACGTAGTGTTTACAAATTATTCAACAATTTATTCAAAGTTACCGCTCACAGAAGCTCCAAGACAAATCAATATATACTTATTCAAACATTTAAATATTACATAATCTCGCAAGTTTAGAACCGGGATTGAGTCTTATACAGATCTTTACAATTCTCCTATCTTAACTTGCAGGACAGTCTTTTCATTATCAAAACCAATTTATAAGTTTTTCGATGGCTACAGGTGGACAAAATGCTAGTCAATGTAACTTCCAGGTCGACGGTGATAGGTGGTCACCGAGTAGTATAAATGTCTCCCAAAAAATTCATAAGAGTTCATGTTGAACCCAGAACATGTCGGGGTTGAGTTGTCGAAGTCGAGCTGCGACGAGTCGAAGAGGAACTTGTCGAGTTTGTTGGATTGTCGAAGTTGAATCGAGACTTGTCGAATGTGAACCTGTCGAGTTTGGAAGTTGTCGGAGGCAGAAATGACTAGGTCATTGAGGTTTTAACAATTCCTTCATCAAAAGAGAATGCTAAATAGGTCAGCGCATTTTACATTGTAGTCATTTGTTCGTTTGGAGGTAACTTTCTCACGGTCGATTGAAATATTCATCGATTTCATTGCTAACGGTGACCTTTTGATTGACAAATCATCTTGCATCAGTCAATATCGACCAACCATTAACTGAATACCTTTATCGACACACAATTAGCTTCTTTATTATTAGGTTCAATGGATAATGATTCTACACATGAGCCAAACTTATGAGAAGTTTTGGCATTCTTACATCGACCACTCATTTCTTGTGCTCCTACTACAATGAGTCTCCTTCTTTCGATATGCAAACTTTTTTCCTTTAAATATAAACACAACATATTCATACTCTCTCTGCGCCGATGATGACATTGACCAAGCAGTCTATTCGCAAACTATGGTTCACATCCTGCCATCGACGACTCAAAATAATTTCTTTTTGCAACCGATACCACCCAAAAAAATAAGATAAAATAAAAATAAAATATATCATAGTCGCTTTGTCAATAGCGCTTCGATTTCAAGAACATAGCTTGATTGTGCAACGATCAATCTATGTGTAGCAATGCTGTCAACCAATAGTGGTTGACATTCTTAAGTCCATCAGGAAATAAAAAATGGTGATATTAATGGTGGCCCTGATGAGACATTTTCTGGCATCGCGTTATTACATATAAAAAGAGGGGATAGGATCGAACAACTCCAAAATTAGATCATGAATCTGATGAAAATAACCTGTAGGGACAATCCTGATGAGGTTGTTGAAGGATCATCATCAAAAGTGTATTATAGGGAATTTTAATTGTTTGTGTGCATGAATGCATTTCGAAATCTGATATAAGTATAAGAGATCGAAATTGTATGTTCAAGAGCCTTGCAGGAGAGAATTGATCGTTTAACTGATCAATTCAGTGAAGATTATTCAAGACTAAACAGTTGCATATCGACGCTACAAGCGATGTCGTGAAACTGTTGAAAGTAGGAAAACCTGTCGAAGTGCAGCGCATGTGTCGAATTCAGAAGCCGTCGAGGTCATGTCGAACCCAGAAGCTGTCGGGGTTGACTTGTCGAAGTCGAGCCACGACTGGTCGAAGAGGAACTTGTCGAGTTTGTTGTTGGATTGTCGAAGTTGATTCGAGACTTGTCGAAGGTGAACCTGTCGAGTTTGCAAGTTGTCGGAGCCAGAAAGAGGATTCCGGATAACAAATTGCTCTTAGTCCATACGACCTTTCTTAAAAAAAATTATCTTCGTATGACCTTTGTTCGTACCTTTCTTTTTTAATTATAGTGACAAGACCTAGGCTTGGACGACAACATTTCATTTCATGCCTAGACAAAAAATTATCCTCCCGAGATTGAAAATATCACCATACATGATTGAACTAACTCATTCTTTTAAGTGTTTGTTAAGTTTAATAATCCATTTGAGGTGTCCAATAATTGAGACACAACTATTATCTCTTTCCTTAGGCCTTGTGATTCAATTACACGTGGGTAAGTAACCAATTTCTAATTTATTATAATTGGGTATAGATAACTCTAACTAATTGATTTCTTTTTATTTTAGATTAGTACCTAATCTTATTATAATTATTCTACAGAGATGAAACTTTAAATATATATATTAAAACCAACTTTATTACCTCATTGTTTACCACCGATGACTGGTATTCGACGGACTATTTTGATGTTGTTATTCAGCTCTTTCAATCATCGACCATATTACCATCTTTCCGACCACTTTACATTTGGTCATCGACCATATTACCATCCACCGAAGAGACTGACCATATTGAAGTTTTGACCACTCTTTACAAAACAAATACCATTGAATCGAAAGTATTATCAATAAAATATTGACCATAAAGAAACATATACTTTCGCTTTGACTTGAAGGTGAAGGGACTCCTCGATCAACTTTTGAAGCCGACCTAGGCACCAATGAGAGGCTATTTTTTTTCTGGTGTTTGCGGCCATTTCTCTTCAAGATTATAATGTGGTCAGACCATATTCTTTCAACCTCGAGGAAGACACCACTAACTTTGGATGCTATTAGATGACTGGCATAGTCACTCAGGTAAAGAAACCTAAGCTCTTAAAGTTTAAGCCACTGAAGGAAGCACTTGAAAATCCCGGCGAGTTTCTTCTCAGTGATTTCTCCAAGTTTGACCGCCCTACACTTTTACATTTGGATTTCCGACGTCTAGATGAATTTGTTCATCAATTTGGGCGTTTCCCTTGTGCTGCTTCCGAGGATGATGCTAGTGGATTCATTGATGTAGCAAGGGCTTTAAATAACAGTAATGACTGCCTGATTAAGTTGGATGCCAATGTCATTGATGAAAACGTGAATGTATTCAAGCATTTTGCAAGTGGTTCCCGTGCAGTGTTGAATCACATGGCTCCGACAAATATCACCACTAGTCTCCTTGGTGGACTGTTCGGATACATTGGTCTTATTAACATTGCCGTAGCAAAGAGGCTTCTTCAAATAAAACTTGGGATACATTGGTCTTATTGACATGGCACTGTATCAACAGATATTCCATGTAACTTAGGGAGAAAGAGCCCTCTGACCTTGAAGCTTGGGATATACTGGACAAGATATTTTCAAAGACCATTCAAACATAGATTGAGAATGTAGGAGTGAAGAAGAGTGACAAACATTCAACATATGGTATCTTGCGAAACCTTCCACCCATTTACAAGGTATTTGTGTACTCTTTTTATCGCAAAATCCATGCGGGGTTCTAATGAGCCCTGGGATCAATCAAGTACTTAAATTTGATTGGAGAGGTAATTGTGAGATTGATTCCAAGATTCAAGTTCATGTTGAGGAGCGTAAAGCAAAATTATGAATACAAGTAACAACGTTTTTTCCTGTGAAAAAAAAGGGTACTAGGGGTAACGTAGAATTTCAAGAAGCCACCTCCTCAAAATTAGGGTAAGTTATAAGAATCAAGTTCATGTGAGTAAGGGTAAAGCATATTTTTCACGAACCTCTGACTCAAAATGAGGGTAATATAAACTTGATATTTATAGAGAAAAGATAATCTCAAGAAGTTATTGATCTTTCCAAAGTAGCTGAAGAAGAAAGTAATTTTTGACAAGCCACACTCACTCATTCTTGTACGAGTTCCTGATTCTTGTTTTTTAGTGTCGACAAGAGAAATTATTAAGGGAAACATAAATTTCTTGAACTAATGTTACCTGCAAATAGTCCGTAAGCGTTTTTTAGTGTCGACAAGAGAATTTATTAACGAAAAACATAAATTTCCTGAACTAACGTTACCTGCAAATAGTCTGAAAGTGTTCTTTCATAGTCGGAGTAAAGAAGTGTTCTTCGATAAGACGTCGACAAAATAAGAAAGCATGTCATTAGAATAAAAGTGGCCGACCAAAGGAAAGATAGCCGACTAATCTACGATAAAAGTGGCCGACCAAAGGAAAGATAACCGACTAATCTGCTCGCAGAAGTTTGTCGACAGGGAGAATATGGTAAAAGTATGCAAATACCTAGTCGACCATTGCAACACGAACCGATCAACCGCCCATGATCCAATATTGTTATACTAAAAAGGGAGTGTATTTTAAAATTTGTTTCATTTCATAAATCTAAAAAAATTAAGTTGATATATATTATAAAAATAGATTATGAATTCAATTTTCATTATTAAAAATCTAAAAAATTTAAGTTAATAAATTTTATTATATAAATTATGAATTCAATTTACCAAAAAAAAAATACACTTAAAAAAATATTTATATATAAAAATGAATTTCAATTCGAATTTAAATTTCCAATTTTGTTCATCGCCCTCCCCGACCTCCTTGACCTCCTCCAACCTCCTCGACCTCCTCGACCTCCGACCTCTCGACCTCGACCTCCTCCTCCTCGACCTCTTCGACCTCCTCCAATCTCGACCTCCAACACTTTGATGAAGTTGCAATTAATACTGCTGCGTTCGACTGTATGTACTTCCGAAGTATTACTGGAGGTATTGTGTAGCAGTATGAGAAAAATGGAGAATAGTACTGCTACAACCAGCATCTCTGCTGTAGCTCCATTCTGCAAGAGCCTTGGAATTGTAGATTTCATGAAGGGGAAGAACTTTCTCATCACAGGTGCCACTGGTTTTGTCGCCAAAGTTAAAGGAAAGCTTCGGTTATCAATTCTTCTTCTTCTATTACATATTCAGTACACCTTACGTTTACTCTTCATATGATCAATGCATGTTTTACATATCTGCAATGATGGTAGAGAAAATATTGAGGATGCAACCAGAGGTGGGAAAGCTGTTTTTGATAATCAGGGCCGACAGTTCTACATCTGCATTAAAGAGATTGAAGAATGAGGTAAGATATGTCCTCACCTTATGCATTCTCCCTTTCTAATCCTGTGAGCACTTGATCCAGGATATATATATATATGTATATCACATCTTCAATAGTGAAGATTCCAAGCTTGAGCTGTCTATATATGAGCAGATCTTCCATCAATGCCATTGAAATTATCTAACTGCTGACATGTCTGATTTCTAGATATAGTCTTTTTATTCGATCTCACTGTTTTAGTGGTTTAAAATTAAATATGTTAAGATTTGAAAAAAAAATTATAAGTTTTTTTAATTATTTTTTAAATAAATTGTCGGTGGCTTGACAGGAGTGGTCGGCTGCATGTCGACTGAAGTGGGAAGAAAGATTGCAGAGGAAGGGTCCATGCCCCGCCATCTTTGGCATTTGACCACCAAAATCAATGATGATTTGTTTCAACAATCTTCACCTGTAAGTACTTCAATAATCCAAACGTTTCTTCGGTTTAATTAAATTTTAATATTTTAAGTTTCTTTATTTACGATAAAGATATATCGGTTTACTGTGATTCTTCTTATCAATGGACAGGTAATAACCAAATTTCAAGGCATTAAGATATTTAGTTTCCAAAGAAATGAGATGAGCAACAACGTCAATTTTCCTGGTATGAGGAATTTACGACTTGTTTCCATTGAAAAAGGTTATTTAGACGGTATATTGAGCAGAGTGCAGTTACCACATCTCATATGGCTTCAGTGGAATATATATCTCGAGTCTTCCCTGCCTGACTGCATTCCGATGAGGATTACAAGAGTTCTAGAAGTGGAATGGAGCAAATTGAATACACTGTGGCCACAAGTAGGCAAACATATATGTATGCATTTATTCTCTTTATTTAATTTCATTTTGTAAAGTATGTATCTCTTATGTTGAAATGTCAACATTGTAGGCTGCGCCTCTCTTATTGCGAGAGTTAAAAATCCGGGCTCCCCTTTCATACATTCCAAAGTCTATAGGGCAGCTGAGGGAACTCGAAAGTATTGAAATAAGCCAGTCATGGCATGCACCCACACTCACAAGGTTGCCTGACTGATTTTGTTATCTGCAATCCTTGAAATACAGCTTAAATAATTGATTATTAGGATTTATTTTCATTTACTGCAGAGAGAATTTATGTTTTTTCATTTACTACAGAGAGAATTTCGAGGTCTTAATATTTCATAAGTCATTTATCAGCCATTTGTACCAGTCGGTTGGATGCATTGGTCGAGGGCTTTTTGGTCGACGTCAGACTATCGAACCAGAACCTGTTGAGATTGTTCACTACGTCTACATCTGCAGATTGCTATTGCATGTGCCGGAATTTACATTGTATTTCACTATTCTCCCGACTAAGGCTCAACTTTACAGAATCACGTCGTGCTAATGAAGCATTTTCAGAGTATTTGCAGGTAATGTTAGTTCAGGAAATTTATGTTTCAATCCGACAGGTTCCTATTCGACCAGAAGGCCCCAAAATAATTTTGACATCATCCAAAAGGCCTTCAGAAACATCAAATTCAACCAAAGAATGTGATCATTAAAGCACGTAGATCATCATTGTTGCTCCGCCATTACTATCCTTTCACACCAATTGGGATGTGTTGTAGAATTGTTGCATTATGAAGAAGATTGTTGACTATGTTGGAAAGAAGATTAGACTATCTAATTTATCGACTCGCCTATCAATTGCCGGCTGTTGACAGTATTCGTTGAATGTTTGAAGGTTGGATTTATAATTAAAATTAATTTGACTGGAAAACACGTGATTTATTTAACGGTCCGCGTGATTTGGTCGATAGTAGAGTTGGTACGGTTGATATGAATTTGTAATTTATTGGTCGACTCTTAACTGTGTGGTCGAATTGACCCGACCATTTTGACCCGTGAAGTTTGCAAATCGCTGGGACACAGACAGGGGTTTGCGTGAAAGGGGCAAAGTAATGCAAATAAGATCTGTGTGATCTGGTCGGCTTGCGCGAAAGTGGCAAAACACGCGGCAGGATTCCATTGGATTTATAGACGAGGAATCTATCCGAGATGGAAGGTCACGCTTCTCATTGGTGAACGCCAAGACGTAATTAATGGCTCATTTTCATGTCACGAAGAAATAAATAATTTGGAAGGACATAGGTCCACTTGTGGTAACGAAGCATACTTAAAATTTGTATATTTTAATATATAAGAAGTATCTATTCATTTTATTTTAGATAAGTGTTTCATTACAATTTTGTGGTGTAAAATGATAAAAAAAGAGATATAGGTGGTCAAAAGAGATAGAAGTCGTTTAAATTTTTGATGATTTTGTTAGTCGACGACTTTTTGCTCGAAATTGGATGGATTTTTATTTCCAATTCGAAATCTATGTTGTTTGAATCATTTTTTTGAAGGTATGGATGGATTCAATGCCCTCAAAAACCCCAGGGCACCCAGATTATGTAAGCAAAACAATGTTTTGTGGAGGGCTACAAGATTTCTTCCAAATTTTGGCCGGATTCCGTTGAAATCGCCCTAGAAAAATCATATTCTTTTGGACCTAAATTGTCGAATATTTAGGCTATGCGAAAGAGATATAAGTAAATAAAAATAATATTTTTTTTAATATAAATTTTAAAATAATAATAATTTGAAAGAAAAAATAAGTATGGTTTAAATATTAATTTAAATAAATTATTTTTATCATAAAGCAATAATTTAAACAAAATTAATTTACCTACGAAATTACATACCACCAATGTGTTATTTGAATTGGCCAAATTTTCATGTGAGGATCTTGAGATTGTACAAATAAAAATTAGGCTAATAACCCTACGTAATATATAATTTTACTTAATTTAAAAAAAATTATATCAATGAAACAGACTTTTTTTTTTTTTTTTTTTTTTTTTTTTTTTTTCGGTTCAGAAAAATAACTATATTTTATTAATAAGTATATGATATAAAGTATATATAACACCTCCACCGCCAGAAATAAACAACAAAAGAGCTATCCCATCGGACAAAAACCAGGCCCAAACCCAAGAGCAAAAACCCCTTACAACACGAGATAAAAGCTTCCCAGCCCCCAAAAGACTTTATTATACCGTGATCATCCATAGTTAGGCAGTGCATTAAATGTATTTTTCCTATCCAATAGACGAGAATTCATGTGACCCTCGAGAGAAACTCGGTTTTTAGAGTTATAACTTCCGCGAAAGTTCGAAATTAAATGGCCCGATCAAGAAATTTAATGCAACCCAGGTTGCACAAATTTAGGCTTGTCTCATTAGCGCCCAGCTTCCACTAAATTTTGGCATTAAATGACGCAGTTCGGCAACCGTAAACACATTTAATGCCACCGCTTTTCAATGCTTTTTTTTTTAAAGCGCAATTGACGTGGAAAATGGTTAGTGAAGAATTTATAGATTTTCGTCTCTTTGGGCTCAACTTCCACGAAATTTCCACATTAAATGGGAGGTTCAGAAATTCCATGCACCCCTGCACAAATTTAATGTAATTTTCGTCATTAAATGAGCGGTCAAGACATAAAGAAAACATAGTGTAACATTTAATGTTCTGCCATGGGATAGATAGTGTTTACCAAGACATTCCCTTCTGTCATGCAAGAGCACATTTAATGCCATTGCCTTTTATGTGTTTTTAGCTACTGCGACGGTGGGATCAATAACAACTCTTCAGCGTAGCACTAGCAATGGTGTATACATTCCTGGATCTGAATTAGACATTTAATACTCTGCCTCAAACTAGATATACGACACAACTCAACTTGAAGCTTTGGAAGCTTTTGTCTAACTATGTGACCCAGAGTGTTACGTACGTTGGAATAAAGTTAGTGCCATGTTGGCTTTGAAACCAATTAAATACAAATGACCACGTTGGCTTTGAAATCATGTTAGCATAATGATTTCTAATGTGGTCAGTGATCAAATTTAAAGGGTGGAACTTAATTTCAATTTGAAGCATATATTTTTTCATTCCTTCACACATGAAGAGATATATACATAAATATACTTCAATCCAATTTACAAGTATAAATTAACTAAAATTTTCAAAAAAAAATTGTTTTTTTTTTAAATTTTTATAATTTTAAACAATTTAACATTTATTATATGAAAAAATGATAAATTTTCAATAAAACCTAAAAATATTTGAAATTAGTAAAGGTCCACAAAATTATTATTATGTCTTTGCCAAGGAATATATATTCATCACTTTGCACTATTAATTTTTTTGTACTAGATCTAATATTGATCACATGTAATTCAACATACAAAATTTTGCAAGGTTAACATGTTCATTAATGGTGTACTTGAAATTGTGACAATTTAATTTTCAATTAAAAGATATGTTTTTTATTAAGGAGTTTAATTTCCAATTAAAAAATAGCAATAGACTCATTTACCCATGTTTTTTGTTCTACTAAGAGTGACACAGACAACTCAAAAGTAACATGTGTAGGCATTATGCATATAAAGTGCATAAGTGATAAGCTTAGGAAACAAACCAAAGGTTGAACCTAGAATCCTTTCCCAAGGTTAAAGTCAGGTCACATGTAATGCAACATACCAAATTTTTCAAGGTTAACATGTTGCATTGATGGTGTATTTGAAATTGTGACATTATTCCAAAGGAGTTGAGTTAAAAGGCCAAATAAATATAATATGCCCTTTGTAGAGGCCATTCATTAAAAAAACACATTGCAATCGATATTGTACTATGATGTTATCTCATTCCTTTGTCAAAAGAAGTTTAATAAGGTTGTTTTTTCAAGGTATGGATTGTCTTGGATTCCTAACTATTATTGCAAAGTTGTCTATATTATTCCTCAACTATATTAAGAAAATATTTCATGAAAGTGGAGTTGTCTATGTATTATCCATAATACACTTTGATGAGAATTTGATAAAATAAATTTATTTTGTTTTGCTTCATTCATAACTAAAAGCATTTAGAAAGCATTTAGTTTTCTAATATAGATAATTCATTTTATTTTAATTTTATAAAAATATAATAATGTAAACATATATAATTTGACATAGTAATTTGAATCTATAAAAATTCTTCTGGTAAAAATTATTCTCAATGTGTTTTTGCGGAGGAGGTTCGAAATTTGTATCAACTAGTTCATGGTTCTTGCTTTATTCTTTGGGTTGTTGGTATCCATGGACTATATATGGATAAGAAGAAACCACTTTCAACTTCAAACTTGTTTATAGGCTTTTTTGCCCATGAGTAAAAGTAATCATTTCAACCAATTACTATGACTACAAGAACAATAAAATGTTACTAAGTTTTAACATATATCAAATAAATCATTTAAAAAAATGTGAATAGATATGTGAAATTTTTTTAGCAACAAGACCTATAAATTGCAACTTGGAAGTATTGGAAGTGTACAAAGTGGGATTGGGAGCATCCCGTTTGTCCAATCACAAATGTTAACCCAGTTCATTATCAAAATAAGAAAAAAAATTCATATTTACAAATGTTAATACAACTCAATATCAAAATAACAAAAACAAAAGTTCATGTTTAAGAAAAAACACGTAAGAGTTTCATTAATTGTTTTTTTAGATTATTATCAAATTTATAAAAAAATGAAAATAACATCTCACCAAAATTAGTATCTCCAAGTCCATGGTAGCCAGAGGAGAGCACTTTCAAACTGTATAGAGAAATGGGTATCTAAATGCAGCTCTGAGGCCCATAACCAAAAAGCAAGCATGTCTTAAATACATAGGTGATGCTTGCTAAATTTGGTAGCTAATAAATTGTTGATGCTTGGTGGGTGGCTGGGTTAATTCCTTCATTAACATAGTTTAAAACCAACGACTTCTTCTAAAATGGTACCCATGTCTCTCCGGGAGTTTCCTTTTTAGACTTAAAATTGACTTATCCTTTAAAGGAAGGATTAGGAACATGGAAAATTTTAAGGATCCATAATTTTCTTAAAGTGTAAAACCTTGGAAAATCATACTAATTATCGAAATTTCAACCATAAAATGCTTGGCAATATTTTTTGAAAAATATTTAAATTTCTAAGGATTTTATATAGTTTTAGGACAATTTTGGCGATTTTAAGAGTAAAACATTTTAATCCTATGGAATTTGGGTGAATCGTATTAGAAAAAAATGGAAAATGACGAATTGTTTTTTGGAAAAAAATCTTGAAAATTAGCCCATGGGCTAAATTTCACCCCTAAAATTTTCCTTGCTAGGGAAATGCACTGAAAGGAAGGGCACAACTCTGTATTGGGACAATGCTAGGCCAATATAAGAAAGAAAAAAGAAATGGAATGAAAGCAAAGCCATCCCTGAAGGAAGACTCACCCACGTACTCTTCAATCAAATGAGAAAGTTTCAATCAAGTGGGAAAGTTTCAATCTCTGTTATTACATATATAATAACAACCACATACTACACACCACTTATCTAAGCACATACATATCTTAACAAACATATTAATAAAAATTAATGACGGTTTGAAAAATTAATTAACCATCAAAAATATGTCTTAGCAAATTGTTTGTGCATTGTTTGAGACAATTTGTTAAAACTTTTAACAGTATTTTGATGGGTAAAATGCCTCATAACGTGCATATGACTGTAAAATTCCAACCCTGGTGTCGAGTCGTATGTCTTAATACATTTTGGAATAATGAGTTGTTTTGAAAGCCATGATACATTTTGGACTTTCGTGGGTGGTTGTTCTTTGCTTCAATTCCTCTATTGCGACGGATTAGGAGAGGTAGTGTGTGTTCACTGGCTTTGAGTTTCATGTGGAGGTTTTCTGGCCTGCATACTTTGTATTTTTTTGGTGGATTTCTTATCGTTGTATTCCTTATATTTCTTGCAGATTTTGTCACTTTCATGACCTCTTGCTCAAGTTGTTGGTTGTGGTTTGGTTGCAGTTGATAGCAAAAGAGAGTGCGTTGTCGCTATACTTTTGCGCCTCCTCCAAGCCGTATTGCTTGAAACAATTTGGATTGCTAAATTTTTTGTCCAAGTAGGATGCAACTTCTATTTTCCTACTAGTTTCAAGTTTTTCTCTCTTCTTTTCCTATTTTGAGTGAGCAATTACTGCTTCTATATGTTGTTTCTTCGATCTTTAAAGCTTGGCTTCTTTAGAGCAACTGAGTCTTGAAAATTCTTTTCTACAATCTAAAGTCAGGGCGTATGCATATAGCATTTTGGTGTTTTTCCTTTGTCTAGTTCAAGGGTTGGAACTTGGAAGTTTTGTTCTTATCTAGGTTGTCTTCTAGTTGGGCTCCTAGTTTGGATTTTTTATAAATGGAATTTGAAATTGATGGTTATAACAAAATTAGTAAGCATGATGTACATTTCAATAACTTTTGATAAGGAATACATTGGATTTAAAAGTATTTTATGACTAGTTTATATATCGAATTGCATCTCTCAAATCCTTTTAGTCCAAGGCCAAGCATAGTCATTGGGAAAAAAATTTGGCTTTTTGAATCACTCGTGGTCTTGATTTGCAGAGACTTTAATAATGTTTTCAAAGACCCGTAAAATTTAGTTTTCTGCATATATTTTATAGTTGAATCCATACTTTCAATATTGTATTTAAGCCTCTTATAAAATTTAGTCAAACCATAAAAGTAGATATAATAGTTTCAGGTCATAACCTTGTAAAGCATGCCCTATTTTTTTTTTTCAATTTGTACACCATTAAACCAACCGAAGACATACTTCCCAATTCCATCCAACCACCTCCATTTACAGTTCCCTACTTATCATTCAAAAAGTTTTGAGTTGAAAGAAAAATTTGCATGTCAGTTTTTTGTATTTTAGATATTTTGTTTAAAGTTTCTATGCCAAAATCCTATTTAACATGATGCCATAGTTCTTCTTTTCATACTTTAATACCAAAAATCCTGCTTAACATGATGTCATAGTTCTTTTTTTCATACTTTAATACCAAAATCACCCTTGTTGCTTGTTTTTTGCCACCTCTTATGAATGACAATCCACTTTAACATCTCTCTGATCTTGTTGAAATATTGAAGTAAAATATTGCCTATGTCAGTCCTTGCACATATGAAATACTGAAGTATTCTTTTAACCTATACTGATCCTCACTAGTACATTTGGACCAAATTTTGACAAAAGGATTCCGATAGTACAGACTAAATTGACCGTACTGTTGGAAACTTCAAGAGAAAATGTAATGTCCCCATTTTGACCCCCTTGAAATTAAATCGTAAATGATGTAAATATTGTTATTTAATCATGGTGAGGAGCTCAAGGCCAAGGCCCCACCATTGATTTAGCGTTTTATGTATCGGCAATTATAAAAAAATAGATGCCTATGGTTCTTGTGCTAGATAGGCACAATGTAAATTAAGACATCATGTACATACGAATTTTAATGAAAAACCCACAACTGGCTATGCAATGCAACAAAGAGATGGGGCATGATTCTACAAGGAATAGGGAGGGAAATTATTCAAACCCTTGAGCCAATGGTGTTAATCCATGTGTCAATGAGAAAACCCATAAACCATCAACTACCCATTTTGGGTTATGCACCCAATCATTTAATTCTTCCAGAAATTGGTTGAGGCAGTTAATGCCTTGGGAATGAAGAGGTATAGCAGCCAATTTCGTGCATGGGCAAGCCATCAACCTGAAAAAATGTACTTTTGCTTCTGGGGCAAGAAAACACCCACGAAATGGTGTCCAAAGCCATTCTGAACCCATAGCCTTTCCTCTCTCATGCAGTCTGAGCTAGTTGGGCTTTCCCCATCACGTTTTTTACTAATTTCCTGCATTTTTCCATAGCTGGGAGCTCGTTTTTGTGTTACACAGTGGCTGAGAGAAAGGGAGTCACGTTTTGGGGGTTTATAGAGGTCATTTTTTCCCCTGAAATGCAGAAAAGTGTTTTCTGAAAACGAATTTGCTCTCCCAGGGTTTATTCCCCATCTACCAGTTCATTTTGGTTGCCCACGTTTTTCAGCACTTGTGTTTTGTTGTAGGGTGCATCCCTGTGTTGGTTGGAAATTATGAGCAAGAATTAGGAGTGGAAGTGGACCAGAATTGGCTTGATAAACCTAGTGAGGAGGTAACCTCTCAAGAGTATCAAAAGGGCTGGTTGCTCTTCAATGCACACCTTGAAGGACACTAGAATGGGAGGTATGGCCTGAGGGACTATGTACTAGTGAAGGGAATACTTCCTTGTGCCAGGTGTGTAGGTATTGTGGAGACCAAGCTAGATAGATCTTGCAGAGGGTGCCCATATCTCTATGGATGATCCCATTAGCTTAGCAATTCTTCCTTCCATTGCCTAACAGCCTGGTAAACCCAACTGTAGCTTGGCTTGGCTGATTTGGTGTATCTTTGAGCTATGTGTGAGTCCGCTGTTCCCTGATTCCTTGTAGAGATCATGCCCAGCTCGGGGGTGGCAGTGTGTTGGGATATTGATGATCACAACTAGCCTATGGTTGGGTGGAATGTTGCAGTTGCATAGCCAGTTGCTTGGGACTACTTTGTTATAAGATAAGTACTCTCTTATGTTAACTTTGCAATTATTTATTTGATGAATATCGTGAATGTATGATGGATGTGTTATTGTAATTACTTCCGCTATGTTTTCTTATAATTATACATTTCCATATGTCTTTTTATATTATTTGAATGCTTATTTAAAAGTTCATGGGGCTAGATGCCCAGCTTTAGCATCACGTTCTCTCTGTCATGCTGGTATGATGGGAGGGGACATTACATTTTGGTATCAGAGCTACTGGTTGCAACATTGGACCTCTATGGGCCAAATCCGATTACAGTCACATGGGAAGGTCCCTTCCTGATCACCATAGGTCTCAGCATCGGGCCTAAACTGGCTAAGTTGGATAGTTTGCAGAGGTAAGGTTTCCTCCTGCTGGGCAGCAGTCATCACAGGAAGAAGAAAAGAAGAATCCGAAATTGTTTTAAGTGTTTTTGAAAATTTTTGTTTAAGTCTGTTTCGGGAAGAACTCGGAAGTCTTCGCCGCAATGGCGGGAGAACTTGCCAAGTTGACCCGAAACAGCGGAAAAAACTTTCTAAGTGTTTTCGGTGTCAAAGAGGAAATTTCGGGAGAATTCGGCGAGTTGCTCCGAAACAGCAGGAGAATTCGGCGATTTGCTCTGAAACAGCGGGAGAACTTAGCAAGATGGTTCGAAACGGCGGAAGGACTCGGCAAGTTGGTCCGCAACGGGTCGGAAGGAAAAACTAAGTCTTTGACCGAAAAAACTCAACGAGTTGGCCTGAAACAGGTCGGAAGAACTCGCTGAGTTGCTCCGAAACAAGCAATTTCAGCCATTTTTCAGGTGTCGAAAGTTGAAAATTGCCATGGAACTTACGCACCAGATTGCACAAAATGGAAAGATTTACAAAAAAAACAAAAAAAAATAGAAAACAAAAAAACAAGGGCACTACCCTCGACTCGCCCTGCAGTGGTGCAGGGAAGCCACAAGGGGGCAAGCCCCCTTGACCCCCATCGTCCCCCTCATATGTCGTTGATTTTGAGAAAATTCTATGATTTGACAAGTTGTCAATATAATATTTTCCCACGTGCATGAAAGTAGTTTATGAATTTATGAGGATATAATGCAGCTAACAATTGTGTTGATGAACACATTTTGCAGAATCACAGTTACATTAGGGCAGCACTCTAGATAGTACAGTTGGAGGAGTTCTTATGCAAGACAACCACATGATATGCTATGAGTCAAGAAATTTGAAAGAGCATGAGAAGAACTATGCTACTCATGATATAGAACTTGCAGCCATAGTACATGCTTTAAAGATGTGGAGGCATTACTTAATGGGAAGAAAATTTGAGTTAAGGACAGACCATTGTGGTTTGAAATACTTGTTTGATCAGCCAACTTTAAATGATAGGCAAGCTAGATGGTTGGAATTTTTGTGTGAATTTGATTTTGAAATCAAACACATAAAGGGGAAAGAAAACAAGGTGGCTGATGCACTCAGCAGGAAGGTACATGAAAAGCATGTGGCAGCACTTAGTACTTGCCAACCAGATTTGAAGCAGCAGATCGTTAACCATATTGTTGAGGATGAAGTGTACGTGCAGATAAAGGACAAATTGCAGCAGCAAGACCTTGGCAAGGAGTATGAAGGCTATCATTTGGAAGAAGACGGACTTCTTACTTATAAGAATAGAGTCTATATTCCAAATGTGGCAGATTTGAGGAGGATTGTTATGGATGAAATCCATAAAGCTCCATACTCTGGTCACCCAGGATATTAAAAAACAATTGCTATAGCAAGAAAATATTATTTCTGGTCAGGCATGAAGAAGGACATCGTTGAATACATTTCTAAGTGCATGGAATGTCAGTAGGTGAAGAGTGAACACCAACATCCAGCAGGTTTATTGCTCCCAGTGCCAATTCCAGAATGGAAATGGGAAGTAATATCCATGGACTTTATTACAGGATTGCCAATGACTGTGAGACAACATGATTCCATCATGGTTGTGGTGGACAAGTTAACAAAGGAAACACATTTTATACCGGTTAAGTCCACACATAAAGCCGATGCCATTGCAAATATTTTCATGAAGGAAATTTTCAGATTACATGGGTTGCCTAAGGCAATAATTTCTGACAGGGATACCAAGTTCATTTCCAATTTTTGGAAAGGTCTCTTTGCAGATTTGGGTACACAGCTAAGCTTTAGTACCGGATACCATTCTCAAACAGATGGGCAAACAGAAAGAGTAAATCGGATGCTTGAAGACATGCTCTACATGTATGTAATGGACAAACCATCCAAGTGGGAGGATTATCTACAATTGGTAGAATTTGCATATAAAAATGGGAAACAAGCATCGTTGGGAATGAGTCCTTATGAGGCTTTGTACGACAGAAGGTGTAGGACACCAGTGACTTGGGACAATCCAGCTAACAGAATTGTACTTGGGCCAGAATTGCTTAAGGAAATGGAGCATGAAGTTGCCAAGATCAGACAGAATTTAAAAGTAGCCCAGGATAGACACAAAATCTATGTAGATAAGCATAGGATCCATAGGGAATTCAATGTTGGGGATCATGTGTATCTGAGACTGAGATCAAGGAAGAGTTCCTTGAAGCTTGGGAGTTGTGCCAAGCTATCACCTAGATATTGTGGGCCATTTGAAGTGCTTGAAAGAATAGGGCCAGTTGCATATAGACTTGAATTTCCTGCTAGCACTAAAGCTCATAATGATTTTCATGTATCTTTGCTTAATAAATATGTACATGATCCTAACCATGTGATTAATTTGGATGTGATCCAGGTGGAACCCGAGGGAGAATTCCAAACCGATCCGTTGTGCATCCTAGACAAGAAGGTAACATTGCTCTGGAACCGAGCCATTGGACATGTAAAGGTGCAATGGAAGCACTACGGTCCCGATACGGCTACATGGGAGCTGGAGGATGCCATGAAGGTGGCATATCCATTTTTGTTCAATTTTGATGAGCATTGAGGACAGTGCTAATGTAAGGGGAGGGGAATGTAATGTCCCCATTTTGACCCCCTTTGCATTAAATCGTAAATGATGTAAATATTGTTATTTAATCATGGTGAGGAGCTCAAGGCCAAGGCCCCACCATTGATTTATTGACAATTAAAAAAAAATAGATGCCTATGGTTCTTGTGCTAGATAGGCACAATGTAAATTAAAACATCATGTAAATACGAATTTTAATGAAAAACCCACAACTGGCTATGCAATGCAACAAAGAGATGGGGCATGATTCTACAAGGAATAGGGAGGGAAATTATTCAAACCCTTGAGCCAATGGTGTTAATCCATGTGTCAATGAGAAAACCCATAAACCACCAACTACCCATTTTGGGTTATGCACCCAATCATTTAATTCTTCTAGAAATCGGTTGAGGCAGTTAATGCCTTGGGAATGAAGAGGTATGGCAGCCAATTTCGTGTATGGGAAAGCCATCAACCTGGAAAAACATACTTTTTCTTCTGGGGCAAGAAAACACCCACGGAATGGTGCCCAAAGCCATTCTAAACCCATAGTCTTTCCTCTCTCACGCGGTCTGAGCTAGTTGGGCTTTCCCCATCACATTTTTTACCAATTTCCTGCATTTTTCCATAGTTGGGAGCTCGTTTTTGTGTTACACAGTGGCTGGGAGAAAGGGAGTCACGTTTTGGGGGTTTATAGAGGTCGTTTTTGCCCCTGAAATGCAGAAAAACATTTTCTGAAAACGCATTTGTTCTCCCAGGGTTTATTCCCCATCTACGAGTTCATTTTGGTTGCCCACATTTTTCAGCACTTGTGTTTTGTTGTAGGGTGCATCCCTGTGTTGGTTGGAAATTATGAGCAAGAATTAGGAGTGGAAGTGGACCAGAATTGGCTTGATAAACCTAGTGAGGAGGTAACCTCTCAAGAGTATCAAAAGGGCTGGTTGCTCTTCTATGCACACCTTGAAGGACACTAGAATGGGAGGTATGGCCTTAGGGACTGTGTACTAGTGAAGGGAATACTTCCTTGTGCTAGGTGTGTAGGTATTGTGGAGACCAAGCTAGATAGATCTTGCAGAGGGTGCCCATATCTCTATGGATGATCCCACTAGCTTAGCAATTCTTCCTTCCATTGCCTAACAGCCTGGTAAACCCAACTGTAGCTTGGCTTGGCTGATTTGGTGTATCTTTGAGTTATGTGTGAGTCTGCTGTTCCCTGATTCCTTGTAGAGATCATTCCTAGCTTGGGGGTGGCAGTGTGTTGAGATATTGATGATCACAACTGGCCTATGGTTGGGTGGAACGTTGCAGTTGCTTGGGACTACTTTGTTATAAGATGAGTACTCTCTTGTGTTAACTTTGCAATTATTTATTTGATGAATATCATGAATGTATGATGGATGTGTTATTGTGATTACTTCCGCTGTGTTTTCTTATAATTGTACATTTCCATATGTCTTTTTATATTATGTGAATGCTTATTTAAAAGTTCATGGGGCTAGATGCCCAGCTTTAGCATCACGTTCTCTCTATCATGCTGGTATGATGGGAGGGGACATTACAGAAAATGTCATTTTTTTTTAAAATTTATGTCGGTTTTGCGACGAACAAATCCCTGGTCGTTGGTATTGCGATAATAGATAACTATTCATCGCTATAGCGACGTCACAGAACAATGTGTCTCAATTGCGACGTTACATAACATTTGTCTCAATTGCGACGAAACCAAAAATAGTCGTTCCCTTTTCAAACGGTTAGCCATGGTTTGAGG
The DNA here is from genome assembly GCA_027924585.1 of Larix kaempferi. NCBI lineage: Eukaryota > Viridiplantae > Streptophyta > Pinopsida > Pinales > Pinaceae > Larix > Larix kaempferi. The sequence goes on from BSBM01001023.1 coordinate 2,027,651, forward strand.
AAGTCAATGTTGACTTGGTCAACTTTCGCCGAAATTTTGACGGTTTAAAATTTATAAATATCCTCCATTTTAAAGATGTTGCAATAGTTTAGCTATAACAACGACGGTTCATAAAGGGTGTGAGGTCCTCTTGTCAAGCGAAAAGAAGATTTTTATTTATTAAAATCACTGTATTTTTGTGGGAAGAATGTGAGAAAATATTAGAGGTTGGGAAATAAATGAAGAGGGTGAAAAGGGTGACAGTAGATTTTTTTGCCCTTTCAATAGTTTTTTTATGAGATGTCCCGTGAGAATTTTAATAGCAACAGCTAGAAAACATTGTAGGAAATATGGTCACATGGACCAAGGATTGAATAAATATCGTTCCGTGGTAATTATCTCTCTATATATTCATTATATTTCTTAATATTGTTTGTATTTGTAAAATGTTATATTGTTTTAGTATTTGTTATATACATGCACTAATTTTGCATGATTGCTCGTAATTATAAAGTTAGATTTTCCCTCTAGCTTTCTGCAGAATGCCGCAAGTAGTAGTAGAAATGATGTTGTACAAGTTGAGGAACATCAAGAGAATAATGAAGTTCAAGTTAATGATCCCATGGAAGTAGATGACGACCATAACATAGTTGAAGATGATGGGACAAATCAAATGATCCAGGACTTGCTCGGTTGGCTAGATGAGGATGGGGACAGTGATGGTATTTATGATGAACCTTTGATGGAAAAGGAAAATAAATGACTTTATAAAAGGCCAAGAGAAAATATTATCTTCGCTACATTGCTTTTGATGAAATTAAAGGTTATGAATCATTTTTCTAACACTTGTATGGCACAGATCCTAAGGTATGTAATATGTTTCATCATATAAACATAAAGGTTGAATTTTAATCCTTTTTTTAGTGTTAATTAAAGTGTTAAATAAGAATGCAATATTTATGATTAATATTCTTTACATTAACTAGTTATTTTTTATGTTGTAGATTGTTAGGTGAATTTCTGTTACCATCATAAAATATTTTACCTCACACATATCGAGATTTACTTGTCGTTATGAAAGACATTGGAATGGAGTATCAAAGTATAGATGCATGTCCTAATGATCTATTATATATTATGGACAACATGCGTTGAAAAATGAATTCCTGAAATTTCATATTAGTAGATATCGAACCGACCAAGTACCTCAAAAGGTTCGTTGTCATATTCCCATAATTCCACATTTGTAGTGACTGTTCAGGTGCAAAAGCATAGCACAATTTATGGATTACCATGCTAGGAATAGAAGTGAAGATGGTGTTCTTTGAATGCTTGCATATGGATATGCATTTAGGGAAATTGAAGAAAAATGGCCAGATTTTAAAGATGAATCTCGCAATATTAGGCTTTCATTAGCAGTTGACGGTGTTAATCCATTGGGAGAGCTTAGATCCATTTACTCAGTGTGGCCTATTTTTTTTATCAACAATAACATTCCTCCTTGTATATCAATAAAGGAGGAGCACATAATGTTGACAATGATTGTTCTAGGTATTTGTCTATATTATTTTTTGGAATGTGACATTTTCATTTGTCTTGTTTTTTGCATACTATCGTTTATTTATTTATTTACTTAAATATACATATCATGGTAGTAATTATGTGTAATTTCAAACAATTAGGTAAGTACCAAGTTAAAGATATGAATGTATATATCGATCTTCTTATCGATGAGATAATACAGTTATGGAATGGTATCACTATGCATGACATTTATAAACCAATCAGGCAAAAGAGATTTCAATTCCATGGAATTCTTGTATGGACAATTCATCATGCCCCAAGACTAACGCATTTTTGTGGTATGTATTAATGTTTCATTTCACTTTAATACTATATAAATTATTTTGAAGATATCATCCATGTTTTTTTAATAATCCATCGTATACTTGATATTAATCCATATGTTGCAGGTCTTCCAACAAACGACAAATTTGCATGTCCAATTTGTGGTCCTAAGATGAAGTATCGTTATTCAAAATATTTAGGAAAGATGGTTTTTAATGAGTATAGGCACTTCCTCTCGAATACCCATAGGTTTTGTACTACTGGAAAAAATATTTTCAATGGGAAAGAAGAGACTGGATTAAAACCACGAAGAATGGCACCTCACCTATGGAGGTTGGAGTATAACAAAAATCGTCAAGGTACGCAATTTTTTTTATGTATCGTATACGTAATATTGTTTTGAATTTGAAATTCTATTTTAAGTATTCAATTTATTTTACCGTGTTTGATAATTATTGTTGTCATTTGTTTGATGCTTCATCATGGTTGTCGTCGTGAAGGTAGTAATGATGGGATTCCATGAGGAATGAAAAGTTATCCCACTTAATTCCCAAGGTTTCCCTACTATGAACAGCTAAAAAAAGATCATTTTTTGATACAATGCATATTGGGAAGAATGTGACAGAAACATTATCGTGAATCATAGATGGCAGAAGGGATTATAAAGAAATAATTGTCAAAATTTGTACAGACATTGAGGAATCCAATCATGCAATGTGAAGTGTGATCCGATCAAATAGCGATGGAGACAAAAATAACCTTCCATGGTTATTAACAGAGAAACAAAGCAATGATGTAAAAGAAATCGTCCAAAGAATTAATTTCCCATAGGTTTTTCTTCAAACATAAATAATATCTTAACCAAGAAAGGTGAATTTGGTGGGGTGAAAATCCATGACTGGCATACCTTCATTTAGCTAATAATTTTGGTATTCATATTTATATATTGGTCATATTTATCTTTTAGGATTTTTTTTTGGTCTACTTTTGAAAAAAATAACATTTCTTTTTTATTGTTACAGTATGTTCTACCTCCATCTCTCCCAAACGACTTTGAAAACAATGTCAAACAAGTTCTATATGATCTTGGAAAAGACATGAGGTAAGTAGAGATGATTAATTTATATCCAAAATATTTTTTCAATTTTTTGTTGTACTTAATGACATGTGTTTTACTTGTATTGTAATATATATTATGTTTTTTTGTGTCATGTCCCCTCCCTAGTGACCATGGTCACATCTTGGCTCCTCCCATCCCTAGGGAGTCTAGGTGATTAATTAATTATGAATTTAATTCATGGGGATATTTTTGAGGCAAATACACCTTAGGAGAATAATTAATTATTAAGTTATTTAATTAATTATGGAAGTTGGAATTAATGTTGAGAGGTATTTTGGTATTTTTTATATTTAAATGCTAATAAATGTTGCCTAGTTGGACAATGAAGGCTAGGAGGGCGAATTGGTGGCAAGTGGATAACCTTGCCCAAGTGGAGATAGTTTCAGAAAGGAAAGAAAGTCAGAATGGAAACAAAAACTTACAAAAGCTGGAAAAAGTTGGCACAAGCAGAAAAATAGAAAGTAAAAGAAATCGAAAGCATCAGGAAAAGCATTCATAAAAGAATTAGCAACATCCAGAAAAAGTAGCTAAGGTGCACTTGCCAATTCTAGCTGAAGGAGGTTGAGGAAAGAAAGTGGAGAAAGCTCAGAAGTTGCCAATTTCAGAGAGAGTGCACCCTACCTCACCCACACGTGTGGTCTGGCTTGCCAAGCAAGCTATCTCATCTATTTAAGCATGATTCTAACTTCATTCAAGAACTTTGTCATTTGTCATTTTGGTTTGAGAGCTCTAAGCCTCTCTAGTTGAGTGATGTGCCTAACCTGTTCCTCTTGGGTGATGTGCCCCAAGGTCCTTTAGTTTTCCAGAGAGTGTTATGCAGGTCCAGAACATGTACTAGAAACCATTATCAGCTATTTGCATCCATCATTGAAGATCTAAAGTCAGAAGAAGAGCAGATCCTGCAGATAGTGAAACTACAACTAGTTTTAGTGAAGATTCTCTTGTTGAAGAATTTTGAGCCAGTGAATGCGCCCAATACTTGGTGGAGAGATGGTTCATCCATTTTTGCATACATTATAAGATCTACATATCATAAATCAGCTTAAGAACTGAACTATCCTTCTCTTCTATCTCATTCTCTCAACCACGGCTAGATTTGGAGGTGTTTCCTCTGCTAGAAGAAGAAGACAAGTGAAGGGCTCCATATTCTTTCTTAGAGATCCAGTTTTAGGCTCATACTCTGTTCCATACCTGTAGATGATCACCATGTAATTTCATATCATATATCTAATCATCTCATATCTCACACAGTCCATCCTGGGCTCTTTGTGAGGATTTCCTAGCCATTGTGATACTGTTCTACTGAAGGATCATTAAATGGACACAAGCTTGTTCCAGTGAGGTATATTTAGACTTGATGATGTCATATATATTATATAAGAACCATATAAAACCTCATAACAGAGTATTACATTTAATGAATATCATTTAATAATCCGGAATGGAAGACTAGCTCATTGAGCATTGTTTTATGACTAGTTTTACTGAAATGACTGCCAAATCTATTCTAAGAGTTAGTTTTTCTTTCTGCAGGTTGTAGGTGGTCAATGATACATTATAATATCCATATCAATCATTCATTTTAGAATTTGGAAGCATTTAACCTTTGTTTGTCAAGTTTGGAAAATTCCTAGCTCAGCAATCCTGGAGTGGATTAAGACTCCCAAATGTTAAATTTTGAGCATTAATTCACAATACTCTAGGATATTCACTAAGAGAATAACATATACAATATATCAATGCATAAAAATCACAATAATCATGACAAGCATCACAAGAATCAAAAGCATGAGAGACAAGAGACACAGAGTTTCAGTGGGGAAAACCCTAAGGTGAAAAACCCCACAACTTCCTCAGAGATAGAGAGAGAAATGGCTCAACCAAAGTACAACCAAAATACATTGAGATAGTCTCCTAGTAGTAGATGATCCTCCTCCTCACTAGTGCGCCATTTTCTGAGTGAGAGAGATATGACTTTTCGAATGATCTAAATAGAGTTCACCTGATCTCTATTTATACTAACCTGTTTGCCCAGTGACCTTATGGGGCCGACTTGTCTAGATAGGTACATCCACATTATAATATATATATTTCAGGGCCGACCCCACACATGGTGGTCTAATAACCCATCGGCAAGTACACACACTTGCGACACTTGTCAATCCACATGACGACACTTCCTTATAGAGGAATAACACATCTCTAATAAGGGTACAATAAATATATATGAAATACATAGATGAAATACATTCCGAAGTTACATATACATCAACACCAAATTACTCCTGAATATTCCAAATCTTTTTGAATGCTGCCCAGTGAATCCATTGAACTTATTTGACTATCATAACTCAGCCTTGGACCCTCAGTGACCCACCCAGTCTAGTAAGCATATGTTGGTGCGCCCAGGAAGCTTTGCGGTAGGCTTCAGCGGTAGCTGTTGTCCAAAACATAAATGGCCCCATTTCTTTGTGCTTAGGAATCTCCCTCTGATCTGATTTGCTGCTGCTGCACACATCTCATATAAATTGCAGAATTGAATGTTCATCTTACCAAACTCAGTTTCAAGTCTCCTTACCTGTCACTGACTTCCTGCTCTGCTCGGTGAATTGATTAAAAATGGACAAGTAAATTTTATTTAAAATTCTGAACTTGAGTTAATATTTGGGTTAAATATTTCCTAGGATACTACAGTGGTATCAGAGCATGGTCCTCTGAACTTGCTCTCAGTTTGTGCTATGGGTCCTAAAAGAATACTAATCCCCAAAGGAAAGAGCCCCGAAGATCCATTTGTAGAAGAGGAGGTGGAATCCACTGGAGGAAAATTACAAGGGGGGAATAACATGGTTGGCAATGATGACAAGGATAAGGAAGAATTCATATTTTTTTTGCAGAGTATGTTAAAAGGGATGCATGACATATCCCATAACATCATCCAGTCTAGGCAAGCGACTAGAGAATTTTTGGCCAAACAGATAGGATAGAAAGAAATAGAAGGGAGTCGCAATGGGTCTCAGAATGGAGAGAGGAAGATCACTGGTGGAATGATCTTTTCTAGGACTGGTCCCCATAATAGACCCAATGAATTTAAAGATGAGTCTAAAGAGTAGCTCTGACAGACCATGCCAAAATTCCTTGATGAACATAGGGAGGAACAACCTCAGACACATACCGAATCTGTCAATGCATGGGAAGATCGGTATGTAGAATACCAAATTCTGAGTGAAGAGTGCAGAAGGGCTCTGCCTTTCAAATATTTCTGTGAATCACAATATAGAAATCAGCCACGGAGTGGGCATAGGAATCCAACATATAATTATGAATTGAGAAATGCTATTGGTAAGGTTCAGCTACCTTTTTTTGATGGGTCAACAAAATGCATTGCTAATTCATGGGTGCAAAAGTAAGACACATATTTTCAGTTGAATCCAATGGCTGAAAGGGATGCCATCAGAATGGCAACTCTACATCTGCAAGATGAAGCTAATGACTGGTGGTTCCATGGCATGAAGACTTTAGGCCATGACCAAGTGTCCTCATATGCAGAATTTAATAGAAGATTGATGGAGAGATTTGACAGAAGGGATCCTGAAATGGCATTCTGGGAACTAGCACATGTTAAGCAGATCGGGACCCGAAAGCTTATATTTCTGAGTTTTAGAAGTTGGCAGTAATGATTAGTGATATATCTGAGGCCCACTTGATTTTGTTGTTCACAGAAGGATTAGAAGAACCTTTAAAAGGGCTGGTTAAAGACTATCGACCAACAACTCTTCAAGAAGCACTAAGCAGAACCAGAGATTTGCAAGATGCAATTCCAAGGACTAAATATCCACCAAGATTTAGTGCACCTGTTAAGAATCATAACCAAAGGCCACCATTCAGAAGTGTGGCTGCACAAAATAGAAAGGATTATTCATTCCGAGATCGGGATGAGTTAAGGAAGAAAAAGCTTTGTTTTTCCTGCCAAGAACCTTGGGATCCTGGACACAAATGTGCCAAGGGTAAGGCTCATTACATAGAATTTTTTTCTGAAAGTGATGAGGAAGAAATGGGTACTGAAGTTAGAGAAGAAGATCCAGTATAAGAAGTTTATGACACAGTAGAAGAAGAAGAACCCTCACAGCCAGAAGGGAAAATTGTTGTTTTAAGTGGGGTCCCTCGCTACCACACTATGAGATTTAAAGGAATGGTAGAAGGGCAGAAGGTTTCAGTATTGGTGGATGGGGGTGCCACACATAACTTTGTAGATGCAGCCATGGTGGAGAGAAGGAATCTCAAATCAGAAAAATTTGGGGGTTTCACAGTCATTATACCAGGAAAGAACAACACCATGCAGTGTAACCGGTGGATTCCCAAGTTGCAACTGACTATTGGAGACCATACTGTGACTGTCCGTTTTTATATTGTTGATGTAGCTGATACTAATGTTGTTTTGGGAGTACAATGGTTGTTTTCCATTGGTGAGCATGTAGTAAATTACCAGATTCCTCAAATGTGCTTCAAAAACACGGAAGGGAAACAAGTGGTTTTGAGGGGTGTTAACACCTACCCAAAACAAATCATTTCTGCACACAGTATGAGGTATGTTCCGAGGCATGGTGACATAGAGTTGGATGCAAAATGATTTATCAGTACCAATGGGACCACCATTGATGTGTCACAACATCCAGAGGATATCCAAAGATTACTCCAAAAACACAAAAGGGTGTTTGAAGATCTTCCACATGGAAGGCCTCTTGATAGGGGTACTGAACATTGGATAGAGCTGGAACCGGGTACATTCCCCATAAAAATCCACCCCTATAAACATCTTAAGAGATTCAAAGATTAAATAGAGAAAAATATAAAGGAGTTGCTTGAGATGGGCTTCATTAGGTCAAGTTCCAGCCCCTTTGCTTCATCAGTAGTCTTGGTAAAAAATAAAGATGGTACAATGCACATGTGCATTGACTACAAATCTTTAAATAAGAAAACCATTAAGAATAGATATCCTATCCCAAGGATAGATGAACTGATGGATGAACTACATGGAGCCAAGTATTTCTCAAAAATAGACCTCCGTTCTGGTTACCATCAAATCAGAATGAGAAGTGAGGATATTCAAAAAACTACCTTCCGGTGCCATTTTGGGCACTTTGAATTTCTAGTCATGCCTTTTGGTTTGACAAATGCACCTGCAACATTTCAGTCATGTATGAACATAATATTCAGCAAACAACTCCGTAAGTGTGTACTTGTTTTTTTTGATGACATTCTTATTGACAGTAAAACTTGGGAGGAACATTTGCAGCATTTGGATAGTGTTCTAACCCTTCTTGCAAAACAATCCTTCTTTGCTAAACTGTCAAAGTGTGAGTTTGGTATGAAGGAGCTGCTCTATCTTGGCCACATCATTGGGCAGGAGGGAGTTAAGGTACACATGGAAAAGATTCAGGCCATTCTTGATTAGCCCAATCCGAAAAATATAACAGCTCTACGAGGATTCATTGGCCTATGTACATACTACAGGAAATTTGTGAAGGGATTCTCCAAACTCACTTCTCCCCTAACTGACCTTACCAAGAAGGGAGCCTTTTGCTGGAATGAGGAGGCTGAAAAAGATTTCAGCAGAATGAAAGAAGTGATGAGCAACTGTTCGGTACTAGCACTTCCAGATTTCAGCTAGCCATTTATTCTAGAATGTGATGCCTCGGATGAAGGCATAGGAGTAGTTTTAATGCAGGACAGACACCCCATTGCTTATGAGAGCAGGAAATTGCAGCCACATGAAAAGCTGTATTCCATCTATGATAAAGAGATGTTAGCTATCATGCATGCACTGGTGAAATTCAGGCAATATTTGGTGGGAGAAAAATTCATAGTCAAGACTGGCCACAATAGCTTGAAACACTTCTTGACTCAAAAGGAGCTGAATGTTAGGCAGCAGAAACGGGTAAGCAAAATCTAGTCATATGATTTTGATATTGAATACAAGAAGGGTAAGCTAAATGTAGTGGCTGATGCTTTATCCAGAAAACCTGCTTTGTCAACAATGCAAACTCCTGTTGATTGGAAGGATCAATTAATTAGTGAATATTCAAAAAACCAATTTGCATGTGAAATTTTGGATAGGTTGATTCAGGATGACTCATACCAAGATGTCAATGGTGTAATCTATTATAAGAACATAATTTTTCTGATTCCTGAATCCAAACTGAAAGAACAGATTTTGATGGCTTCCCACAATGCACCTGTAGCAGGCCATCCAAGATTTTTAAAAACTTACCGAAAGGTAAGAGAGAGGTTCACTTGGAAGGGCCTCAAGGAAGATGTTTTAAAGCATGTGAAAGAGTGTACTCCATGTCAACATAACAAGGTAGAACATACTCATCCTGCTGGACTCCTTCAACCATTGCCCATTCCTGAATAGAAATGGGAAAGCATATCCGTGGACTTCATCACCGGTTTACCGAAATCCCAGGGTAAGGATTGTATTTTTGTAGTAGTTGATAGGTTAACTAAATATGCTCACTTCTTTGCTGTCACTTCTACCATTTCTGCCAGTCAAGTTGCTGTAGTTTTCTTTAAGGATATATTTAGATGGCATGGGATGCCCAAAGTTATAATCAGTGACAAGGATAACAAGTTTACCAGTGCCTTTTGGCAGTCTTTGTTCGAATTGGTGAAAACCAGTCTAAATCTCAGCACAAGCTATCACCCCCAGAAAGATGGGAAAACAGAGAGAGTTAATCAATGGCTGGAAGGTTATCTCAGAAATTATGTCACGGGGCAGCAGAAAGCATGGGTCAACTGGCTGCACTTGGGTGAGTTTTGTTACAACACCACATTCCACATGTCCATTGGGATGACTCCATTCAAAGCTTTGTATGGGTATGAGTCTTCTACTTTTGTAGATTTGGTATTTGGAAATTGTAGGGCTCAGAAGGCTAAGGATTGGCTGCAAGAAAGCCAAGATATCCTTAAAGCACTAAAAGAAAATTTGCATGTTGCACACAATTAGCAGAAAATCAATGCAGATAAGAATAGAACTGACCGGACCTTCCAAGAAGGGGATTTGGTTTATCTAAGGTTGTATCCATATAGACAAACTACTCTTAAGACCAAGGGAGCTGAAAAGTTATTGCCAAGGTTCTATGGACCCTATCAAATAATCAGAAAAGTGGGTGAAGTAGCATATGAATTGGACTTGCCAGCTGGGAGCAAAATCCACAATGTCTTCCATGTGTCCTGTTTAAAGAAAGTAGTTGGCCAACAAGTTAAGGTTTCAGAAATTTTGCCTCCACTTGATGATGAAGGGCACCTGGTCTTAGAACCGGAAGAAATTTTGCAGGAAAGAGAGAGGAGGCTGAGAAGCAGAGTCATCAAGGAATATCTGGTACAGTGGAAAGGTTTTCCCAGTGAGGATGCCACTTGGGAGGATGAGAAGGTTCTGCAGCATCCTAGTTTGAAACTGCTTGAGGACAAGTAGTCTTGGGAAGGGAGGACTGTCATGTCCCCTCCCTAGTGACCATGGTCACATCTTGGCTCTTCCCATCCCTAGGGGGTCTAGGTGATTAATTAATTATGAATTTAATTCATGGGGATATTTTTGAGGCAAATACACCTTAGGAGAATAATTAATTATTAAGTTATTTAATTAATTATGGAAGATGGAATTAATGTTGAGAGGTATTTTGGTATTTTTTATATTTAAATGCTAATAAATGTTTCCTAGTTGGATAATGAAGGCTAGGAGGGAAAATTAGTGGCAAGTGGATAACCTTTCCCAAGTGGAGAATGTTTCGGAAAGGAAAGAAAGTCAGAATGGAAATAGAAACTGACAAAAGCCGGAAAAAGTTGGCAAAAGCAGAAAAGTAGAAAGTAAAAGAAATAGAAAGCATCAGGAAAAGCATTCAGAAAGGAATTAGCAACATCCAGAAAAGTAGCTAAGGTGCACTTGCCAATTCTGATTGAAGGAGGTTGAGGAAAGAAAGTGGAGAAAGATCAGAAGTTGCCAATTTCAGAGAGAGTGCACCTTAACTCACCCACACATGTGGTCTGGCTTGCCAAGCAAGCTATCTCATCTATTTAAGCATGATTCTAACTTCATTCAAGAACTTTTGTCATTTGTAATTTTGGTTTGAGAGCTCCGAGCCTCTCTAGTTGAGTGATGTGCCTCAACTGTTCCTCTTGGGTGATGTGCCCCAAGGTCCTTTAGTTTTCCAGAGAGTGTTATGCAGGTCTAGAACATGTACTGGAAACCATTATAATCTATTTTCATCCATCATTGAAGATCTAAAGTCAGAAGAAGAGCAGATCCCGCAGATAGTGAAACTACAGCTAGTTTTAGTGAAGATTCTCCCGTTGAAGAAGTTTGAACCAGTGAATGTGCCCAAGACTTGGTGGAGAGATGGTTCATCCATTTTTGCAGACATTAGAAGAGCCACATATCAGAAATCATCTTTAGAACTGAACTATCCTTCTCTTCTATCTCATTCTCTCAACCACGACTAGATTTGGAGGTGTTTCCTTTGCTAGAAGAAGAAGACAAGTGAAGGGCTCCATATTCTTTCTCAGAGATCTAGTTTTCAGCTCATACTCTATTCCAGACCTATATATTATCACCATGTAATTTCAGATCAGATATCTAATCATCTCATATCTCACACAGTCCATCCTGGGCTCTTTGTGAGGATTTCCTAGCCATTTTGATACTGTTCTACTGAAGGATCATTAAATGGACACAAGCTTGGTCCAGTGAGGTATATTTCGACTTGCTTCTGTCATATATATTATATAAGAACCATATAACACCCCAGAACAGAGTATTACATTTAATGAAGATCATTTAATAATCCGGAATGGAAGACTAGCTCATTGAGCATTGTTTTATGACTAGTTTTACTGAAATGACTACCAAATCTATTCTAAGAGTCAGTTTTGCTTTCTGCAAGTTGTAGGTGGTCAATGATACAGTATAATATCCATAACAATCATTAATTTCAGAATTTGGAAGCATTTAACCTTTGTTTGTAAATTTTGGAAAATTCTTATCTCAGCAATCCCATAGTGGCTTAAGACTCCCAAATTACTCCTGCATATTCCAAATATTTTTGAATGATTGCCAGTGAATCCATTGAAATTATTTGACTTTCATAACTCAGCCTTGGACCCTCAGTGACCCACCCAGTCTAGTAAGCATATGCTGGTGCGCCCAGGAAGCTTTGCGGTAGGATTCAACGGTAGCTGTTGTCCGAAACATAAATGGCCCCAGTGCTTTGTGCTTAGGACTCTCCCTATGATCTGATTTTCTGCTTCTGCACACATCTCATATAAATTATAGAATTGAATGTTCATCTTACCAAACTCAGTTTCAAGTCTCCTTATCTGTCACTGACTTCCTGCTCTACTCGGTGAATTGATTAAAAATGGACAAGTAAATTTTATTTAAAATTATGAACTTGAGTTAATATCTAGGTTAAATATTTCCTAGGATATTACATTTTGAAACATGTTATTGTCTTGTGTCATAATCTGTAGATGGTTGTCATTGAAAGAAATCCATCAAGATGATATAAAGTATTGGAAGAGAGAAATTACTCGGCTAATGTGTGAAATGCAAAAGTATCTACCTCCAACATTTTTCAATGCACAAGAACACTACCTCATCCACCAAGTTGAGGAGATTGAAATGTGTGGACTTGTACACACAAGGTCACTTTGGATGGTGGAGAGGCACTTGAAATCATTGAAGGCTTTGGTTAGACATAGAGGGTCACTTTGGATGGTGGAGAGGCACTTGAAATCATTGAAGGCTTTGGTTAGACATAGAGAACGTCCCGAGGGTTCTATGGTGAGGGGATATATGGTATATCAATCCATGGTGTATATTAGTCACTACTTCCTAAGTTAGCATCACGATCTATGCATGAAGTGGATTGTATTTGGGATGTGAAATCCATCAAACAATTTGAGGGGGAGCACCTGTTGGGGAAAGGAAGAATGAATAAAGTGTGAGGTAATTAAATTGTGGAGATTTATGATACATAAAATGTTTTTTTTGTATATATGTTCATATCATTTAATATGTATTCTTTCATCATTTATTAATATTTACCATGTTTATAACTAATATCTAATATTGTTGAATTATGATTTTTTGAGTCAGATCATCGATATTGGGAGGCACTACATTTATACATTGCAAACAATCTCGGCTGGATGAAGGTATGGATTGAAAGATGTAAAGAATGTCATGGTGGTAGGTTATCATATAAACATCTATCTGAATTGGTTAGAGAAGCTCGTGGTAATGGATATGCTGATGTTACACAGAGGGAAATAGATTTAGGATATGGTCTAAAAGATGGCAAAGCAAGCAAATTCACCCATTTTATTAAGTTATTTTATATTATATTAATGTGTTTGTAGGTGTGTTATTTTCATATACTTTCCAAGTTATATAAATATGTTAATTAATTGTCAATCCATCTTTTACATGTCTCACATAATGCAGTTGAAACACCACAAGGTTATGTGGTGCAATGGCCATAAATTTCGCATAAAAAATTTGGATGAAACTAGGAAAACATCTAATAGTGGGATAATTGCACTATTCCAGGTCAAAAATGTTTCCTCTAGTAGAGATAGACATCCCCGAGAAACTGAAAATGAATACTATGGGTATTTGGATGATATAATTGAGTGACTTTAATTCCTTCAAACTAGTTCTGTTTGATGTCAAATGGTATAGATTAATATTGCATGGAGGTGATGAGGAGAGAACTGTTATTCAACATGCAAACAAATTTCTGATGATTAAAACAACAATGTTTGAAAATAAAAATGATCAATACGTTTTTCCAAGCCAGTGTGAACAGATCTTTTACTCAAAGGTTCTAGGTAGGAGGGATTGGTCATTTGTTGTTAGATATGATCCAAGAGGAAGGACAACAAAGTATACTGTAGAGGAAGAAGATGATACTGAAGAAGATCAATATGATGTAGATCGATTGAAGTAGGAAGATGGGTAGACAAATGAAGAAGATGGAGAAGATGAACTAGGCATAGGAGACGATGTAGTACCAGATATTGATGATGATATCGATGAATATATGCTTGAAAATTAAAGTGATGATGATGATGATATCGTCAGTCCTTTCAACACTATTTCTGAATCGGACGATGATACAAAAGTTGAGTTGGATGAAGAAGAAGATAAATAAGAAGAATGATACAGATGTTGATTTGGATGAGGTACGTAGCTATATATTTTAATTTGTATGAATTATTCTCTTTAAATAATTTAAATATGTGGGTTTATTACATGTTTGTAAGTTTTATGCCATTTTTTTTTATCTCATACGTTACATCTTGTTTTTCATGTGAATCCTGGAAATAGTGGCCATAGCGTACATCATCGTGCTAAACCAAAATTATAATTTACAAACACATTAATATTTTACTTTATCTTAATTAATTTTTTTTTGGTAGTTTCTATGCCTGAATCTAATTAGTATGTTGCTTTCAATGATTTTCTATTTTGTAGATTGAGTATTGGGGAATTGAGAGTGATGTGAGGGGGAGGGAAGGGGCCATATGAGCTTCCACCTTCACATGGTTGGCCTTGTTCAGTAGATAATAAATTATTCTTGAAACCAAGAGAAGCTCATTCATCTTTATACCATTCCACTTTGGTGGTAGATGACATTTCATCTTGAAATAATGGGTTCTCACTCCTTTGTATGGAGAAAGAAACTTAGATGAAAGAAAAAAAAGACAAGAAATGTCCTCGTTTATCGAAATTATTTCCCTTGCACTAGATGTGGGAATGTGCATCTCGAACCATCTTTAAAAGGCACATATAAAATACATTGTACTGCGAGTAGACGTGGCCAACAGTGACCTCTGAATGGGGCCAACGTTAAAATTTCCACAATTGTTTCTATATGCACTGAAATTTGACATGGGAAGAATTTTCACATGCCTTCACGATATGGGAGGATTTCTAGACTCAAAGATGACTCATCCACCCAATTTTACTCTATATCATTGATGACATGTGAATGGGGCCAACGTTGAGATTTTTTCAATTTGTGCTTGTATGGACTAAAATTTGACATGGTTAGAGTAGACACATGCGTTGACGATATGGGAGGGTTTCGAGACTCAAACATGAATAACACAAACAATTCAAAAATTAAACAACAAACTCATATAATAAATGTGTGAAGGAGATGAAATACATAAATCTGACAACAAATTTCCATATGAATCCTAATTCCTCTACGAATATGAATAACACTTAAAAGTATTCCATGTTAAACTTTTGAAGTAGATGGTTAAGATAATACTTATTCTAGGAAACACAAATCCCCTTTTTTAGATTGTTTGATTTAAAGACCAACAATGTAATGAACAATGCCTAAACTAGGCATCTTAAAATGGGCGATAATTAGATTATATTTCACATACTATGATCTAGTGGTGATTACCCATAGTGATAAGCATGTCATTGGCATATTGGAAAAGGATGAGGAGGTCACAATATACATTTTTAGTGTAGACATTGGGATCAAATTAACACCTAAAAAAACCATAACCAAGAAGAAAATCGTCCATATTTCCATGCCATGCTAGAGGAGATTTCTTGTGACCATAAAGTGACTTATTGAGGTTACAAACAAGATAGGATTCACCCTAATCAAATATAAGAGGTTGTTCCATGTACATTTCTTCATCCAATCCCCTTAATGTTGAAAACAATTTTTGACATACATCTGATGTACATACATTCATATCTATGTTTGATGCAAGTGCAAGTGTATGAGCATTTGTTTAGACTCTATCATGAGTAGTAAATTTGCATAGATGAGATGTCCTTAGATTTGAAAATTTTAATTAAGTTTAGTATAATTTGTGGCGAGCCTTCGTTATGTGCTTCGATTGTTAAGCTCCATACATGCAGTTGATTTTAATAAATATGAAAGATCTAGTGAAATTTCTGATATGATGCTATGCAATGATATATTAGATGGAATGATGTGTAAGGGTATGGTAATACTTATAATCCATCTTGTTGGAATAATGATAGGATCTATAATAGATAACATTATTAAATACTTGAATATGTATTGGAACAAACATGAGGAACAAGTTAGGTTTTAGACTAACATATGCCAAAAATGAGACTTTAGTACACTTAGTTTGATAGTGAAATCTAGTTTATGTATGGATATTATGAACATATTTCTAAAATTGACTCCATAGTGTGTGGACATGGAATAAATGATGCTGCCTTGTGTTTACCTACTTAATGGGAACCTAATACAAATAATATACTAAGTTGTAATTGTTATTATACATGAGGTAATGGCTATGCTTACTTTCTATGAATTACAATACCTTGAGAAAATGGATAAGTCTTAGGATGTGAAATAAAAGGTTGTAAGGGATTATTATTAGGGTAACATAACTATATTAATTTCCTTATCCCATTAAGCTTATGCCTTAGAATGAATAAAAAGGGAAAATAGTTTAGTGGCTTATTAATAGTGAATAAACAATTGTAGGTTGAAAACTCATTAAGGAAAGAAAGGGATATTACTCTAGCATATGTTATTTAAATCCTTGTCCCTAATTTGTACTTAGAAATTGCACATACATAGGGAGTGGGTGGAATGCATATTTAATTGATGTTCATAGTAATTACAATAAAAGAGTATAAGGTAAAGTAATTGGTTAATTTATATTTAAAGGATAAACTTTTGGTTAGTGGTTATTCTTGTATTTGAATACTTAAGTGTACAAATGGAATAAGCTATCCAAGTCTAGGAATAAACTTAATCTCTCCCATCTACAACACCCAATGCATAATTAAGTTGTATTGTATATTATTTAAGTGTATTGTATATTGGATATAGAATTTTGAGAAAAAAATGAAGATAGAAATAGATTCTAAATGGCATTCAAACTTTATAGGTTTTCCAACCTTATTCATGTTAGCTTCTTAAGTCAAATTAGTAAGGTGGTAAAAAAAGAGTTTAAGAATAGTAAATTGGTAAATTTAAATTAATAACATCCATTCTTTATTATAGAATATCCAACCAAAACAACTAAGGGTTCATCAACTTTTTCAAATTAACTCATTTTGGAAGGCTTCCAAGTTTTAGAATGGGTACATCATGACCTCGCATGCATTCCTGGTTGCATAAGATACCAAGTGATTAATTCATGTGGTTTTTATTGATCCAACATGAAATAATATTTGAACTTCATTGGTTTTCATATGATGTACAGTACTTGTGACACATCATTCTCATGCCAAGATTATTGACCTTCCAAGATTAATGGATAATCAATCCTTTAATTGCTCATGAAGGACGGGGACCTACAATTTGTTGATCAATTTTGCATAAGTCAACTTGTTATTACTTATTGGCTCCTAAGAAAACCAATGGAAATATATTAGGTTTCATTTATATCTCCTACTATCTCAAGGTCTTCCTTTCTACCTCTCAACCAAATATAGGGTAATATGTTTTCTGATCTCGTTAGTCCCAACTAGCTCAATGTACATCTTATTTCTTGGCTCCCAACCAAACTAATGAAACTATATCAATATCCCTATATATCTCCAACTAGATCAATACCTTGTTTAGTAGCTCCAACTAAACCAAGGGAGGACACATCAACATGCCATTCTAACCCCAACTAGATCAATATGGTTTTTTTTTGTCTCTAATCACACCTAGGAAAAATACATCAATCAACTTTACTATCCCTAACTATACCATATATCCTTGTAATAGTTGGTGCCATTGCAGTACAAGAACACAATCCCTTATTTCTAGATGAACATGCAATAACATGAGATGGTGGAGACATAAGGGTGGATGCTTTACTTCTATGTTTCCTTTTGGAACTAGAAGTTATATCCACATAATCATCTTCATGGGCCATGCCATTTTGGATAGAGAAGGCGCCCTTTGTATCTGCATCGATTTCCATCCTTAAAAGCTCAAATCTTTGAAGCATGGTTAATTTGCACATATATTAACCCATTTTCCACCTACGCCAAAAAGGTGTTGCCTAAACCAACTATAAATTCCAACCCAAGGATGGCCACAAATATTCCATGTCTAATGACATAACCCAACACTTGACTTTCCTAGTTTTTTTGCTAGGTCGAGGCCCAAATACTTTGGTTACATATAACAAAAGTGGTTGAGGGTTGACACTAGCTTAACTGTCCAAATGAGTAGACATGGATGAGGTGGTATCTACACCCCCACTTCTAGCTTGTTCCCACTCCCAACTTGACCCTCTACTTGGGCATTATAATCAAAATCACTGTCACTAAACCACTGTTATCACTGAAATGACTCATCTTTTGTTGGTTTTATGAGCATGATTTTACTTATTGGTAACTTGTGGCAAGGATTTATAGTTAATAATAATTTTTCATGGTGGTGAGATTCCCAAAGGTGGGGATTGAAGGATGGAAGTGTTCAACACCAATAAAAACCAAAAAAAACACTTCCTAGAAATGAAAAAATAGGAAAAAAGCCTAAAAAACAATGCTTATAAATATAAAAACACCATGAAAAACTAAAGAAACCTTCCCAAAAAATTTTAGAACAATAAGTATGAACACTCTTGACCTTACGTTTACACCACTGGATGAATAAATTTTGAAGACAAACAAAAATACAACCCAAATTTGTACCTAGTTGTTCAAGGGAAATCTATCCAAGCAAAGTGTTGTCTCTAGCTAGTAAGATGAAATACTGAAGCTTAAACCCTTTCTCCAACTTTCAAACATTGAAATCACCCCTTCAATTATGAAATTGTTTAACCTTGCTTCACTTCCAACCTCCTAGCATGCAACTAGTTATCTCCAAGAGAAAACCAAATTGCATAATCTACAGAGAAGCAAACCCGTCAAATACGTTCCAGTGAAGCAAATGCGTTCTACACGCCGTCAATTTCCAGGCCTTGTCGCGAACTTCTATATAATTTTACAGTTACTCCAACAAAATATATAGAGAGGATATCTTACTCGAGCAAAATATACAGAGATGATATCTATGACCATCGTCCCCCGCCATACTGTGATAATTACCGTTCCCCATCTGTCGCATCCATCCCATCCGTCTTCATTACTAATTTTGGGAAAAATAGATATTTATAAGTTTTAAATCCGTAATAAAAAAATAGTAACCTCGCCATACTCAATGTGCCACTAGTTTTCTTGTTTATTGAAAGGATTGTTTTAAATAATGTCTTCATTCAAAAATATATCCATCTTCCACTTTCCATATTCTAGTTCGGGATGCAATAATAATCAAAATTATGAAAAAATGATAAATTCCAAAGTGCGGGATTATTTTAAAAAGCATTAGTAAGGAAGACATCATGCATGGGTAAGGAAGACATGCAATTAGCATGAAATAAGGGCAGTAAATAAGTAATCTTTATGCTTCAATGATAGTGAGATAGGAATAGGCCTTGCAGTTAGTACACATTTATACCATTTTATATAAAATAGTAATATAGTAGCATTATACGAATACTATTCTATCTTTTTTAATATAATCATCTTTCTTTTTGTTTTTTTTTAAATAGAAACATTTTTTCTTTTATAAGTTAAATACATATTTTTATATTGAAATGGTACCATTAATATCCTTAATATTTGTTTATACAATCTTTAAACTAATTTTAAAAATCAAATATGCCACGTGTCACAATCTGAGCGTTCCACGTGTCACCTTGGGATACTAGATATCAACATTTTAACAACAAAATTTATAGAAGTTTTGCTTCAAAGACTTTGCTGGCAAGTGGAAATATTCTTAGAGAAAGAGAGACCGCTCTTTTTGCAAGGTGTTCTATTTTTACAATTCCCTCGCAATTGAAGGGTCAGACGACCTTTCTTATTCTCAATATTCTTTTCATAATAGTTCGACACTGCAAGAAGGGTCGGTCGATCCTTCTTGTGTTCTCCATTATGGATGTAGATGAATTGCTGGATAAAGGTTTTCACAATTAACTACGAAAAGAAGGGGTGGCCAATCCTTCTTGTCGAAAAAAGGAAGTTGGGACAAACCATTTTTATATGTTATAACTTAGTCGAAACAAAAAAGAAACAAGAACTGATTGACTTGTTATTCAAACAATGACTGAATATTTTAGAGATTGGACTTTTCACCTTAAAATGTTGAACATTTACAAATGAAAATTGCACTTTTCAAATAAAAAATTGCATTTTTTGATTTGAAATTCACACTTTTCAAATCAGAAATTGCATTGTTTGATTTGAAATTCACACTTTTCAAATGAAAATTTGCATTTTTTGATTTGAAATTCACACTTTTCGAATGAAAATTTGCATTTTTTGATTTGAAATCCACACTTTTCAAATCAAAATTTGCATTTTCTGATTTGAAATCCACACTTTTCAAATCAAAATTCGCATTTTCTGATTTGAAATCCACACTTTTCAAATCAAAATTTGCATTTTTTGATTTGAAATTCACACTTTTTGAATTGAAATTCATAGTTTTTATAACAAAAAATGCAATTTTAAGGTTCATAAGTAGTCAAAAAACACACTATTAAAATAGAAAAACACACTTTTCAAAGCCAATATTGCCACTTTCAGAACTTGTTTTTGCACTTTAGAAAGGTTTATATTGACACTTTCAAAGTCTAAATTCACACTTTCTTAGTCGGAAAGTTGCCTAATATGTCCAAATTTAATGAAATTGGCGTTAATGACAAATAACTTGATTAAGAGTACATTGGGCCTTAGCTTGTGGAAAAGGTAAAATAGTAAGTTAGGTTTTATGTTTAGAATGTTTTATGAGTTTTTTTTAAATAAATTTCATGAAAAAACTAAAAAATTGGGTTGGGGGGGGCACTAACATGATATAATACAAATAGGATTTTTAAGACAAGAGACATTAACAATGACTTGCATTCTTATACATATTTATTTTTTATGCACATTAAAACATGATGAATAAGATGGGCTAGTGGTCAGATAATGTGCCCATTGTAACAAACATGAACTACCCTTCCATCAACGACATCAAAAGAAAAGGATTTTTGATCAAAGAGCATAAATCTATCTAGTCTCTTCATCACTCACCCATGCCTTTTGTAGAAATTATTACATGTAAACCACAACTCCACAAAATTGTGGAGCCAAAATATGTTAGGGTTGTAGATCCCTAGTTTAGGTTCCATATGAAACCACATTTCCTTCTCTCTCGGTGAAATTTGCACTAGTAATGTCCTTTTATCTTGTATGTTCTCAACCATATTATTGGCACCACAAGATAGCTAAAGGGTTATATCAAATCATCAACCATCCATCTCAAGCATATTGCTCTTTCTCTTAATAATGAGGCATCAATGTTGTTTAGTCCTGATGATTGACTACTTAAATTAAGAAAATTCCAAATAAACCTTTGAGTGGTGTTTATCCCTCACCCTATGAATATAGAAGCAAACTAAGGATATATCGAAGTACTTTATCCCTCAACCTATTAGCCTTATGGTTGAAGCCTCACAAGGAAATAATGGGTATTGAGTAATGGGGGTGCAGAATGAGCCTTTTTAATAGAGAGCTCGAGGTTTGATAGAGATAATTGGAGCCATGGCTTCGTTGAGAGGAGCCTTTAAAGAACTATTTTATTATTTATTTTGGTTATTCCTACAAGCCACTCATTTTCACTCACCATAATTATTAACATTGGCTTGAGAAGTATATTGTACTTGATTAATCTAAGTAGTTGAGGTTGTCCAAGGTTCATATTTGACCAATGATGAACATTCATGCATTTGATCATCAATACTTTGGAAGTGAAAATGAATAGTTCAACTAATGGAGATGTAACATCTTTACACACTTTTGAATTGAGCCCAGTCCTTTTCCAAACTCAAGAAAGAAAAATAAATTAAGGTTAGCTATGTAGGTGCCCTCCAACAATAAATAACATTGAAAGACAACAAAGAGTTGGGAGCACTTCTGAACCTAAGCATTGGAATGCACTTGCAACTCATAAAATATGGAGGAAGGCATTTCAATGTAATTGGTACTCGAACAAGATTTGATTTTACTGATAACAGATGAATTAATATTACAAGTGGGGAGGAAGGCTCATTCTAATATAAATGTCAACTAACGTCCCTCCTCTAACTTAGTGGCAGGTCATTAACGAGCTTAACTAATATATTTGATCTAACTTAATGATGAGCCATTGATATATCTAATTATTCTCAAAGAATTTAATAACTTAGGTTAGATTCATGATCTTAGAAACAAAATAACTCATGTACATGATATGTTGTGTATAGGTACACAATAAATAATCAATGTTTGGAAATATTTATGCATCTAATAATCCATGTTAGCATTTTTCCCCAACCCTAATCACAACAAATTATTTTAGGTCTTTAGATAGTTTGACTCTAAGACACACCCTTCTTTAAGGCCTAGGGATAAAAGATGCGAGGGATCATGGAAAATAAGTCCATTGACATACACATACATATGCTTCATGAAAGGCCGAAGTTGCATATATAGGCCTAATAATTCTACCCAAAGTAGACCATATAACTAGGTCCTTTAGTCCGTTGAGGCCCATCATCCCATAAGGAAAACACAGTAAATGTATTCTAGCAAAACCAAGCATCGTGAGTGATAAATTAATGTACATGGGATACACCAACAAATTGAAATAGAAAATAACTATTGCTAAGGATATAGGTAAGGATATAATGCCACCCATGTGATTCCTAAATCTCCTTGACCCAACTCCCAAATACTAATGACCAATTCATGTATAAACTAACTCACAAAATATTATATCATTAAGGTTTATTCCATAAAAAAAAACACAAATTTTATCATATTTAGAGATTGAAATAGCAACCAAAGTTTCCTTTTAGTTAGAGTTACCCTACAATGTAATTTTGGAGCAAGATTTTCGCTTCCTTTTAGGGTACCATTAATTGTTGCTTATGCTAGGTTTCCCACTACAAACAACTCCAAAAATTGAATAAATAGATTCGGGCAAGGAACACATGCATCCCATTTGCACAGTTAACCCGGGAGACCGTGGGTTCCATTTTCACAGTTAACCAAACTCTGAGACCGCGTGTTCCATATGCATAGACCCCAGATGTGCGCTAGACCTGTCACAACTCACCGGTTCCATTTGTACGATTATGAGACCCCGTGTTCCATATGCATAGAACACATGCGCTAGACTTGTCATAACGGATCAAAGGAGACCGTGCGAACCTTGTCACAACATAGTAGAGGAGTCTCATTTCATTAAGGATCGAGTAGAGGAGACCATGATAGACCTCATTTCGTCGATCATCGAGCATAGGAGACTATGGATAAATTGCTAGCCTTCATTCTGTTGAGCATCAAGTAGATGAGACCGAGGAGATCGTGATAACCCTCATTCCGTCCAACATCAAGTAGAGGAGACTCTGCTACCAGAGGAGACTGCACTAGCCTCACAATGTCAGGAAATTTGGTAAGTTAATCAACTGACCATCTACACGGGTTAATTTTTGTAGACTCCATAACCCTAATTTTCCACACACGTTTGGCACATTAGTTTAATTCGGTTGGGGATAGGGTTTCACTACCTTGGGCATCCCGAGACTAGCGATTAGTATATAAAACCAACTCTGGGGATATAATCCCCAATTAAATTCCAAGGAACAAGGCCATTACCATCCAAAATATTTATAGTCTGGTGCATAAGGTCAAGACCAAAAAGGAAACCACCAGCAATGAACACTTTAATAAGGAATAATAGAGTATTGCACTAGACACTAGATTCTCAAGGAGCCAAATCCACCCACTACTTTCTCACAATGGATTTATATTGGGATACCAATGAGATGATTACATATCACATGGAGAGCATGCCAACAAAATACAATACTATTATGAACAATGTTATGGGTTAATTACACCAACTCAATGATAAGTATTATCACCTCCTCGAGTCGATTTATGGTTCTTTAAAGGGACCATAAGACAATGAGGAACTAGGTTCCCATGAATATTTTGATGCTACTAACACAAACATAGATATTGGAGCATAAACTAACAACAAATATCCATCTTCCTAGTAGAATCGTATTCCTAGGTGAGAGTATTAGATATTTCAACCTTAGGTTAATTAATTTGTACACTTGTATTGTTATGTTTATCTACCCAAATAAATTGGATTCCCTTTTTCATTATTATGACCTTATACCCCCTCCTTACCATTGGTAGTTGGAGGAGAAGAATGTTCAAATCCTTGATATCACCTTAACCACCTGCCTAGACTTTAAAGGACAATCCTTTAGAACATGCTTCCCTTTGGAAGGGTCCAACACACATGAATATTTGTCATATATAATTCACACCATTAAAAATTTACAAGGCCACATACTATCCCTCGAAAAAATGTTTTCAAGTCAAGCTCATTTTTAAAAGTCCTTGGAGCTCTCTTACCTAAAAACTGATTGTGATGTCTTCGTCGCCCGTGACCAAGATTTTGGGTGTGAACTAGCCATGATTATATCATGATCATGTTGAGCATTGATTGTCAATGATGTCAAATAAATAAGATTTCAAGTGTTTGAATGTCATCTAATGTCGAAGAGGATGTCAACTGATTCAGTATGAGTAATTGATATTAGCACAAGTCAAAGTGGATACAACATTCCAGCATAAATATGAAGAAGCCACTTTGAGGAAGTCTATGCGCATGATGAAGAAAGCATGAACATCAGAAGTATATGCGCAACGGGTGAAGGTGACATATATGAAACTTTGAAGCATATCTAAAAGAATAGACATCTGAAGAAGACAAGAATCATATATATGTGCAAGATGACATACATGGATTCCAGTATGAAAGAGTAAATCTAGGTACTGCATCCATTTTGAAGAAGTCTGAAGTTGTGAATCAAGGATGCATTAAGTATGCAACCTTGGAGTATATCTAAGAGTGCATTCAAGAAGAAGATGTGTATCAAGGATACATCATACATGAACCAGTATGCACTAGTACAAAATGAGAGATAAGTGACTAGGCGACTAAAAACGTTAGTCACCACTGTTTTTTGAAGGGATAAATGACTAAAATTGAGCAATTTTAAATAAGAAAACTAAAAACGACTAATTTAGTCACGGGATAAAATATATGACTAGATAACAAGTGACTAAAATAAAAATGACTAACATAAATGACTAATTTAGTCACAGGAATATAAATATAACTATCTAACAACGATTAACGTGAATTAATAGTTTATGTTAGTCATTTTTAGTTGTGTCACACTGACAATGAAAAATTACAATTTTGATAATGAATTTGCACAATATTTTACTAAATTTTAACAATGTATATGGATTTAGAGATCTTACTATGGAGGTCATGGTCCATGTGTGTGGTCCCAAACCACCATATTGGCCCTCCATAGGGGATATTTGGCCTGGAAGTGGGATGTGGTGCTCATATTTTGGAAGTTTAGAACACTAGATATGGTTTCTAATATAAGGTTTTTTTATAAGCTATAACTTCATATATTACTTGGCAAAAAGAAAATTACATTGGATAGCCATTATAGCTCGGGATCAACATTTGACACATAACTACATACAATATCTTCCCAAAAATCTATTCCCCACATCCCAACAACTCCACCTCATATGAAGCATTAAGCCAGACAAATTTTTTATCCCATATTAGAGCACTGAGACTACAGACTTAACTATAGCTGTGATGACTGTATAAGACTTCTACCCAAGCACTAGGACCGACATGTTGCATATGACAGACTATCAATGTTAATTACAGCCAAAAGGATCAAATAGAGGCATGCACACTTCCAATTATCGCACCTGAAATATCGACGACATGCAAGCCTGAAATTCCTCCTGAGGGTCAGTTGGGGCTCCCACGCCATCTGCAGCTTGGTAGACAACTCCCCACTCACCCCCACGCATCCCAGCCGAGACACCAATAGCAAGAGCTCCCCCCTCCTTCAAGAGAGGAAGAAATGGTATTCCCAAGTGGTGGGTGATGACATCAATTTTCATGTGAATGAGCCATGAATCCATTAGATGCTCCTTCCATAAGTGAGCAAGGATATTATCCCCCAAAATCTTCAGCTCGTGCTCCTGAAGCAGGTGGCCAATTACCCAGAACATGGAGACAACCCATTCATACAACAACAAGTGAGCTTGAGTGGACCCAGGGTCCAAAATCCAATGCTCAAGCATAGAAAATTCCTCAGCTGGCTTCGAAACCTACAACTCTTCCCATAAATCCTTCTCCATGGAGTTGGTATTTTCCCTAATTTCCTTCAGAATTGTGGCCATGTAGTCCCAAGTGTCCCGGGCCACCTTCGACTGCTCTCAGATCACTCTTTTCTTCCCTCCCTTGAGCCAGCCCTGGATGGCTGCCTCAACAGTCTCTAGATCATACATGTCTTCCTCACCACACTTCCAATCACTATAAATAGTTGTTAATGAGCTTAGACTTGCCACCTTAAACAGATAGGCGATAATTCCAAGCATTGATATAGCACGAGCCGTCAACTTGATGACCTCAGAGATGAGGATGGGGGCATCATACCTGAGGACAATGCATCCATTGTCATAACTATGCCAATACTAGGGTTCGTCCTTAAATGGGACATAAAAACACATTCTGCATTTGCATCCAACTACGACATTAATTTCCATAACTACTATCGTACATCCCTTCTCCCTGCCCTTCCGATTCATAGTACCTTCCCATGGGCCTGATATAATTCATTTACATGCAGACTAGAGCTCTTCCCATCCTACATGCAGCGGTCTCGAATGTCAATGTGCCATCACAATCTCCTCTTGTTAGTTGTCTCTACTCGCATTCACAGACTAATTATTATAATGTTGATTAACTTAATGATAATGAAATTGCAAGTTTATACCATGGTTGAAGATCTAATTTAACAAAGTTGAGTTGATGGCTTATCAACATAGTTGGAGGTCACAGTTATTGATTAACAATATGGTTGGAGGTCATTATAGGTCATGGTTTATGATTAACATGGTTGGAGCTTGGAGGCCACGGTTTAATTATGGGATTAAAATTTTAATTATTAATATTTTTAATCTCACTTTAATGTTTTAATTTTCTAAATTTGTAATCTTTTAAAATTATATTTTGGCTTATTATATCTTTTAATTTCTAATTTTTAAATTATTAACCCTTTTAATATTATTTTAATGTTCTAAACTCTTAATTTTTTAATTTCTAATCTTGTTAATAATATTATATATTAACTTATTAAATTGGTATTTTTTATTTTTTAATATTTAAGGTAATATTTAATAGTATTAGTCTTTTAGATAATGTGATGAGAGCGGGAAAGATTGTTGAAAGGAGAGAAAATGAATTTCCACAAAATCCCCTATTGATTCAAAGCTAAGGGGAAAGGGGAAAAAATGCACTACTTGACTAGCTTGGAGCAACTCCACTCAGGACAAGGTATGAATGTTCAACCCCGGTTTTGTACTTATGTGCAGAATCTCATTTTTTCAGGAGTCTTTTCAGTATTTGAAATATATATATATATATGACTCTTTGGGGTTTTCATGACTAGTGTTACATTGTGAGGGGCTTAGGGTTTGAAGGAGGAAGCTCAATATTACAGGTTTCTAAGGTTCTGATGTGAGAGGATACAACCAAGAGAAGAATCGTGAATCTATATGCTTCCAGAAGCAGGAGTTATCGGAGGCATGGTGAACAATTTCTTTCCTACTGTGAAGCTGACTGTAACCCACCACGATAAGCAAATCAGCTTTGGTGAAGAATTATCGTTCTCCTATTTTCAATCGAAACCTGACCATATCCATTGAGAATTAATGACGACTGGGATTGCTGCGAAGAAGATCTTAAAGGAAAGAAAATTCATTGTAGTAAGTAGGTTCAATTCCTTTCTCTTCAGTATATTGGGCAACATGTAATCTTTTATTTATATTTTTAGAAATTGAAATCATGTGTTATTTACATAACCAGATTATGACAGATCCCCACCGCAATCCTGGTTGCGTTCTTGTTGACCTTCTGATAGTATATTTAAAGCCTATACTGCCATTTCTAAGAGTTTAATTTGGGATATGGCTATTATGTTTTATTTCTTAAATGAATGATTGAATGCTTTTGACCTTCTTTGGGTTCTCTTGGCTATGGCATGCCATTGTGATGGTCATAGAAAATTCTATGTCTAGAAGTATTGTTATTTTTGTATTCACTTTTAGACATTGTGTCATTTTAGTGACCATGCCTAGATAATCTGAGCCCAGTCCCATCTTTGCTAGTAGAAATTCAACAAATGACAAAGTTTGACGACCAGCCTGTTGCCACTGAGAGTATCAGGAATTCTTCCTTCAATGAAGTGCCAGAAGCTGGATCTAATGCAATACCAACATCGAATGATCCACTCAAGAATAAATAGGACTCGAGGGCTGCGAATCTTCCCCATAATCATGTAGGGACAACATATGAAAACAATAAAACACTACAGATCAGTGGATTTTCTCATAAGACTGAGGAGAACATGGCAGATGATAATATTGGATAGAAGGAAATCCAAGCTCCCAATAGGAATGTATTGAGAGAGACTAATAACTATTTAAAGGATTGGGGTCAGCCTTTCTCATGGAATATTGATGTTACAAAAGAACCTGGTCAAGAAATCTTTGATGGAGAAGTTCCTGGAAAGCAAAAAGAGGAAATTGTTGAAAACTATGTAAAAGAGGGGGCAAGCGGCAACGAATCAGATGAGGTGTTGTATAGTGCAAATGAATTAAGAAAAGGTCGCAGAAGCAAAAAAAGTCAGTCACCAGAAGGCTCTAGGTTGAGATATCGCAGGTTTGATGCAAAACCTGTTCTCCCTAGTTTAGTGTTGAGGTATCTTGGCAAGCATTGTGTGTCATTCATAAATTTGTTTTATTATTTTTAGAACATGGACAGTTATTTTACTAAGATCTATTTTTTATTATATTTATGTTCAATATGGGGGTATGAGATTATTATATATGGAATGGTGTGATTTAATTATCTGGGAAGATCCTTGATCCTCATGGTTTCTTTATATTTCGAAATTGTCACATGTGTTACTGTGCATGTTTCAGCCGCTGTACAAGGCAAGGCGAGAGCAGAAACAAGTCACCTGGGATAGGAGATGACAAGAATAATGATGAAAAAATCAATGCAATTTGTTTTTATTTTGCGAGAGGTGTGCACGAAAAAGGGTCGTCCTGTAAGTTTCTTCATCAAAAGGCCACTGTTAAAAGTATTGTAGATTATTATGATGAAAAAAGTGATAAGAGAAAACACACAAAAGAGGAGGAACAAGATTTATTGGGGTTTCTTGGCGGTTTTTGAATGCTCTGCTATAGTAGATGGAAAGCTCTGATATATTTGCACTGGTATGCTATAATTTTTCACTCTTGTAAAATTTTTGTTTATAGCACTGGAAGTGCATTTAATTTAATAAAAGCATTCAGGTCTACATTTCACAGGTTGATTACTGATTGCGATATAAATCCTGGAAAAGGTATCATGGCATTTTCTATCTTTCTTTCTTTGAAGAATCAATTCTAATCTGAGTATGGATGCTTTCACAGTGCTAAGACATAACTTCATTCGTGTGCATGCTTGTTTGGAATGTTGGCATTGTCTGTCTAGAAGTTTTACTTTGAATAACATCGATCCATTTATATAATTGTTTTTTCTATTGTAATTGCCAAGGTAATTTGGGCCCAAAAACTTTGATGGCGCCTCTTTGTTTAAGGATACTCTCGTCCAAGCGAGTGAGGATATAACAACGTATGTGGTGACTGTTCCATTCCTATCTTCCACTGCTCTTGCCTTTTCATTGTCAAACCTCGCCTTTAATATGAATAGTCCAGTCGGAGCTTCATTATTTTCTTCCTTTCCGTTACCAAATTTATCAAAAAACCTTTCCTTACTCAATGTTGTCTTTGCACAAAGGTAGAATCAGATTTATCAAACTCTTCACAATTCTGAGGGAAATGCTTCAAAGTGGCAGCACAACCACAACCTTTGGACGAGTCAAGCCTTCATCTCATGATAGGTTAGTTACATCGGTTGTCTTATTTTTACACTCAACAGAAGCTTCATTATTTTCTCTATCTTCATCATTATCCTCCACATCATATTCATTGTTTGTAGTTAACTGCCTAGCTGTCCCTTCTATATCCTCATCCTCTTCTGATTCTTCAATCTTTTCCTCACTAGATTCCATTGGTGTTGTACCTACTTCTGACATGTCAGCGTCACTTGAATCATTGATTTCAACCTTGAGTTCAGTGTCTTGTTTATCTTCTTATGCACTGTCCACACCTTGTTCACATTCCCAATTTGATTTGGAATTGGAATCCGATTCTTCATCTTCGGTTTTGTCTGCAGCGTGGGGTTTGCAGAGCGTCTCAAGTTCTCTGTTAGTTTCTTCCATTATTTTATTCATTGTATTTTTAAAATATCTAGCAATGGATTCCATCATGTATGGCTCTGTTATGTGTAATTTAACTCAAATTTGTCTCTGGTACTAATGTAACAGCGGAAATAGCGGAAACATGTAGCTTGAACACTTAATAATTAAAATATACCAAGTAATGTATATATAAAAATATTGTATTGAATAGAAATGATATGACATGGTTGAAGTACATTGTGATTTCCCTATATATATAGATCCTAGAGGCAATTGTGATGACTATTTATGAAAGGTTGCATTCCTTTAGTCATCTTTATTTACTAGTGTTTTAGTAATTATTTATTACTATTTATTTATTATGTTATTTGTATACATAACAGGAATGGTTCCATATATTTACGCAGTCTCATCTCATCTTTAATGTTAGTCTTTTGTTTTTGTGAATAATCAAACAACTTCTCACTTTGTTATTCAAGATCTCAGAGCTAGCTTGCGAAGGGATGCAGGTCATTAAAAACAATTCATGGAATATTACACAATATTTTGGAAGAAGGATTCTCTCCCACAATGAAATAGCTCTAAATATTTACCTCGTTTCTCCTTAAATTCCACGATAATAAATTGTGAATAATGGAATAGTTTCTTACTATGTTATTAAGACTTAATAGTCAACTTGGGAAGGGATGCAGGTTATTAGAAACAATTCAGGGTATGTTCCACTATATTTTTGAAGGTGGATTTTATTAGAAACAATTCAGGGCATGTTTGACTATATTTTTGAAGGTGCATTTTATTAGAAACAATTCAGGGCATGTTCCACTATATTTTTGAAGGTGGTTTTTTGCTACAGTTGATATGGTGATACTCCTAGCCCTTAGAACCTGCTTGGCAAGAAGAGTTTGTCTAAATAGGGATAGATCTCATTCCTAACCCCATGGTCTTTTCAGAAGGAGACACAAAACCCCCCCTTAAATTATTTCTTCTTGATGACAGTATGAAACTGCAGCCGAAAATTATGAGAAATTGAAAGTGGGGAATACTCGTGAGTCCTAGTGCAGCATTGAGAAAAACCAATCTGCCAGATGGGTCTAAGCATCTAATTGCCTAATTCAAAATTTGACTCAATACATTCTGGATCATAGGTTGACAATTCCCTAATTTAGTTCTAGAAGTGTTTAGTGCAAGGCGAAGATAAGCGAGGTCATTATCCCAACTTTATATTTTGAAACCAAGGAGTCTGTCGATTTTTAGTTGGAATGTTTTCAAAAGTTCACATTTGGAATCATTCATCTCTTTTTTGCAGAGGCATGTAGGGAGCTATCTAGATCTCTGTGTAATTTATTTGCATTTAGTCCAA
Organism: Larix kaempferi; assembly: GCA_027924585.1. Classification (NCBI taxonomy): domain Eukaryota; kingdom Viridiplantae; phylum Streptophyta; class Pinopsida; order Pinales; family Pinaceae; genus Larix; species Larix kaempferi. The sequence goes on from BSBM01001023.1 coordinate 2,059,480, forward strand.
GAAAGAGATTTTCATTACAAAGAATTCAGAATTCCTTGGATGCCTTTGCCATTATTTGCTTAAGGGGTTTTGATCCAACCATGTTCATTGATTATGGTCCTCTTGATTGGGTTTTGGACAAAATGGTTTTGTTAAGAGGTGTGGTCAATTTGGAAGCAAGGATTATATGTTAACTCTCTGTCATATTGGATCATGAATATTTCATTTCTATTTACATGAACCTTCATATTTTCCCTATCATTTGTAATACTTTGAAATAGGAATAGGGATTCATTTACTGAACTTTACCCTTTTATTGTAAAAATTTTGACTTATGTTTCTTTTTTTATACACAAATCTAGAGTACAAATCTAATGGAAAGCTGTGTGAATAAACAATTAAACATATGGTTGATGGGGGGACTGAAGGATTCAAGGGCCATGCCAGAGTGATCTTACCAGGAATCACACCATGCTTTGAGTGTACTGTTTGGATTTTTCCACCACAAGTTAAATTTCCATTATGTACTCTTGTTGAGACTCCATGGACAACTGCACATTGTATCGAGTATGCCCATCTAATTCAGTGGGATGAGGTATGAGGTCTTATATTTTGATTTGAAAGTTATCTAGGCCTATGGGTCTTCTAAATCTCTTGTTTTCATAATACAAGCCTGCATAGAGATGTTATTTTTTTTCTCTTGTGGGAACATCATGGAGAAACGTTTGATGCAGACAACCAAGAGAATATGCAATGGGTTTATTCACAGGTACACTATTATTAAAATGATAAATACTGCTTGCTCAATTTCAGTCCCTAGAACTGTATGGAAATTGAGACTTAATTTCTATTTGATACTTCAGGCACTCAAGAGAGCAGAGTTATATGGTATAAGTGGAGTCACATATTCATTAACTCAGGTGTGGTTGAATTCTCAAACCTCCAGCTTATTTTATCTCCTTTTACTATAGGTATTCTTAATATGCAAGGAAATGTGAAATTTCCTTGTCCTGCTTCCTTTATTAATGTTGTTATTGATGTAAATGAAATTCCCTATATATTTTGAGAGAGTAACCTTTGGACAGACTATGCAAGTGAGGATTTGTTATGTCCAGTTAATGAATGATGCTATTTTGCGGGTTATCAAAGTAAATGTTATTATAATATTAAGAAATGGTTGAGAAGGAACTAAAATCTATCAATAAATGATCTGGGTAGTTTATCTTGGGGTGGTGGTTCATGAGGTCTTAACATCAATTTTTATTTTTCAATATATTTGTTGGTGCATTATTTTTTTTCCTTAGAAAAAAAATCGTAATTTTATATCATCAAAAGAGTGAAACAAAATTACATTCCATCAATGCTATTTAAAGCATTGACCTAGAAACTGCCCACTAGTCCTGTCACCACATCCAACAAAAACATACTTGATTCTTATCAGATCTCCTAAGATACCAAGTCCTCTCTGATGAAGTTCCAAAAAATGGAAAACAAAACATAGTAGTCACTGGTAAATCAGTTAGAAACTAGTCCATATCAAGTGTATCTTAAGAAGTCTGTAAACAATCCAAAAATATATACAAAACTTAAACAAAACTATACCATCTGAAAACCAAGCAAAGCCATAGGTGTAGTAACCATAATTATGAAAGGATCCTTGCTTGGTGATCTGTTAGGAACCCGTGTCAACCCTTCTCTTTACTATGTTAGTATATTGTTGTTGGACGCATATGCTTTGTAAGTCGTCCCGTAGTATTTGTTGATCCATAGTTTATATTAGCCCATAGTATTGGACGCATATGCTTTGTAAGTTGTCCCGTAGTATTATATGTCCCATGGTTTTGAATCATAGTATTGGGCATAGACTTAGTATATAAGTGTGTGTTGAGGTCATTGAAGGCACTGTGAAGTTAATTGTATTGAGCTTGCTAAAAGGAGGTTGACCCCTCGAAGTGGCTCGTGATCAATATAAAAGTGATTCTGAGTTCTATTATTTCTGATATCTCGTGTATTTGCATTAATTAATTATTGCAGGTTTATCACATCTGGTATCAGAGCACTTTCTTGGGCTCGTTGGGTGGAATTTCTGCCAATTTTTTTTTCGCATCTGTTGTAAGTTCGGATCTGGGGATAAACCCTATCCGCTTAACTGTGGGAAGTACTTGGGCATAAGCCCTAAAACTCATTGTGAGGAGTACCACAAGAACCCAAAGTAGTAGGCCCATTGAGAGGACCTGCCAGCAAAAATGGCAACGACCCCTACCTGATTGACTAGTTCCCACTTGTGAGGTAAACCAAGAGCTGTCGTTTGTGGCAAAGCGGTTATCAGTTTTACCTGAGCCATGGAGTGATGGGTACTGCACCAATACGCAAGCCATCAGACAGCATTGGTGGCCGAGTGAATCCCCGGAACCGATAGGAAGCCGCACATACTTGGGGTCCATATCTATTTTTAGCCGAACTGTTGCCGATCACTTCCGCTCCAGATCCAGCCGTTTCAGATCTATTCTGAAAGTCGTTCCAGATCCAGTCGCCATTTCAGATCCATCCGTTTTCGATCATTTCCGTGCTGTTGTAGATCCATTTGTTGCGGATCCCTTCCGCACTGCTGTTGCCGATCTATTTCTTAAAAAAAAAAAAAATACTGTTTTTCGGCCATATCTCCCTTGTTTCAACTCTGTTTTCCCTGAAACTTCACTGACATCTTTGCAATCCCATTCTGCATATTTCATTCTTGAAGACCCTATCCCAAATTCCACTTCCCAAGACCAGAAATCTCACATTTGTCCATTTTTAGGGTTTGCCATAACTCCTTTAATTTTCACCAAAACGCCGTCAAATTTTGCCACTGTGTTCCTTTCCTAATTCTGCTTCTTTGTCCCTCTCTACCAAATTTTCTCATTCTTTCACCCCGCTTCTGAAATCCCCATTTTTTTCTTCCCTGTCCATCAGAAAGTGTCCAAAACGTAGTCAAACCCCAATTACTCATCCGAGTTTTTCTCAAATCCAAATCTTCCTTTACTAAATAAGCTTTTGTTTGTGTTTTTCCATCCATTTCCAAAAAAAAAAAAAAAAAAACCATGGAGGAAGCACTTTCAGCCATCCAAACCAAACTCCAAGATCTGGATGAAAAATTTCTCAGCCTCCATCTTTGGCATTCGGCCATGAACAATAACCGATAGCTAGAATCTTTTGCAGCCACCAAGTTCTCTTCTTCCAACAATTTTTGCGGGCCGAAGCTTGATTTTCCTCGCTTCAATGGTATTGATCCGACTAGATGGATATACCGAGTAGAACAATATTTCAGTCTGCATAATACTTTTGATGTCTAGAAAGTTCCACTTGCATCCTTTCATTTGGAACAAGAAGCCCTTCAATGGTACCGTTGGTACATCAAAGCTCATCCCGAGCCAAATTGGACAGATTTTTGTCAACTCCTTTTGCCACGATTTGGTACTAGTGCTTTTGATGACTTCACAGGAGCACTCACTAAACTTCACCACACAGTGAGAGAGTATCAGATAGAATTTGAGAAACTGTCCAATCACACAGAAGGATTGTCTAATGAATTCTACAGGAGTTGTTTTATCAGTGGTCTCAAGGATGAAATCTGCTCAGAGGTCAAAATGTTTTGTCCCAACACAATGATGGAAGTCCTAGGGTTGGCTAAGTTGGCAGAGGACAAGATTACAGCTCAACAATGCTCCAAACCCACCTTTGTTCCCTTTAGAAATATGGGTTCCCAACGACCTCCCATCACACCTGCCCCGCAACCAACTCCTATCAAGCATTTGTTTGAAACAGAGATGCAGGCATGCCGAGAAAAAGGGCTTTGTTATAATTGTGATGAGAAATTCACTTAGGGACATAGATGTGTTCAACAAAAGCTCTATCTCTTGGATGTGGATTCTCCTCCTGCCTCATAACTTGTTGAAGAAGCTCCAGATATAGTAGATGATCAGGTCGACATTCAACACCCGCCTATTGACACCCCATCTCAGGACGACCCACCCGAGCTCTCTCTCCATGCTATAACTGGCGTCACCACCCCACAAACAATGAGAGTCAGTGGATACTTCAAGAAGCTCCCTCTTACCATACTCATTGATTCTGGTAGCACTCATAACTTCATTGACCCTCGGATTGCAAATAGGCTGATTGTTTTGTCCATCCTTGCTCCAACTTTGAAGTCATGGTTGCCAATGGGGGCACCTCACCTTGCAAGGGGAAGTGTCACAATGTGCGTATGTGATGTGATGTGGTTTTGGGCGTTCAATGGTTACGCACACTTGGCCCCATCTTATCGGATTTTTCAGAACTTTGGATGCAGTTTTCAGCAAATGGGGCACAACACAAATTAATTGTCGATGTATATGTAACTTCGGAATGTATTTCATATATGTATGTTGTATGTACTCCTATAGAGATGGTATTATTCCTCTATACGGAAGTGTCGTCATTTATATTGTAAATGTCATAACTTATACTTGATGGGTTATTAGACCACCTTGTTGGGGTCGGCCCTGTATAAGTCATGTGGGTCGAAGGGTTATTAGACCACCCTATTGGGGGTCGGCCTAGTCAACATTATGTTATGTGGTTAAGTTCGAGCTTACATGATTTATGTAAAAGGCAAGTCAAGTCAAGTATAAATAGAGTGCGGGAGGCACTCTATTTGATCACTCACTTCTCACTCATGCACTCAAGGAGGAGTGGCGCACTTATGGAGGAGGAGGATCTACTGCTAGGATATGTCTATCTCTTATGGTTGGGTTGTATCATTGCTCTATCTATCTCTGAGGAAGTTATTGGGGTTTTTCACCTTTATGGTTTTCCCCAAGTAAATCTTTGTGTCTCTTGTGTGCTTGCATTATTGTCTCCATGATTGATATGCTGTAGATATGCTGTACATGTTGTTCTCTCAGTTAAGATCCTAGATCAGATTGAAGTAAATTCTGAAAATTCAACATTAATGGGCTTACAACCAGGGTCTCTATGCATCGTCAGTTCACATCGCCTGGAAAAAATCCTTAAGAAGAATTCACATGGTATCACCGCTGTTAACACCTAAAAAGTGCTCACTAGCTCATTCCCTTACTCACATGACCCATTTGTCCACTTTTCCACCATCTGAGCCTCTGAAACCAACAAAAGGTCACCAAAAGACCTTGGTACACCCCTTTTTCCATTAAAAAAGATTATTTTTCCAAGAAAATCATAAAAAACCCTCAAAAAGGGTCCAAATTCCCAAAAATATTAAAAAGGGAATTAAAATATTATTTTTATTCAAAAAAGGAAAAAGGAGGGAAAAGAACCTAAACCATGTTGGTCAATACCATTGATTTCCACAAAACCACAAATGGTATTCCTCACCACCAAAACCTATAAAAAGGTGGTAGGGGCTCCTCATTTCATATCCTTCCATTATCTCATCCTTATGCTGCTGAAATCTCCCCTGAGCACTTTTAGCCATTGAAGCAACCTTGGAGAAAGAGACCTATTGGAGTTTGGAGCTACTCATCTTGGGAGTTGCTCAACATCAACCTTCACCATTGAAGGTAATATCGCAAGCACTTGCTTGCCCCCCACTTTTCAATACAAAAATTATTTCTTATGTTTCTTGTTCTTGATTTTTGAAATATTCAAATTATTTGCTTAGATCCTTGCTTAGATCCATGAAAAGTATTGTTTATTTAGTTCATTGTTTTTATTTCTATTGAAACTGCTACTACTAGTTAGTAGGTGCCCATAGCACTAAGCTTGGTTGCAAAACCGAGCCAACAACCGCTCAACTCCATTCCCTTCAGATGCACCCATCAATGGTCTCCACTACTTCCTTGGATAGATATGCAGGTGTCTTTGCTGAACCAATGAGCTTTCAGCCTTCAAGAGACCTTTCTGGTAAGAATTTAGTCGCATCTACCTCTCAGCAGGAACTGATGGCTATTTTGCATGTAGTATAGAAGTGGCAGCCATACATATTAGGGAATTATTTCTGCAACAAGACTGATCTCCAGAGTCTGGAAAATTTTCTGGAACAATGGGTCTCCTCCCCAACACACCTGAAATGGGTTATCCAACTCATGGGTTATCCCTATGCGATCACTTACAAAAAGGGTAAGGACAATATGGTGGCAGATGCTCCTTCTCGCACAATTGATGACCCAGTGTCTCTTACAGCTCTTTCTCTGCTTGTTCCAAATCGGTTGCAATATGTTCAACAGGGCTATCTCTTCTATGAACTCCATGCTTCTTCATCAGCAGGGCACTCCGGGTTCTTCAAAATATATGACTGGGAACAATGTAACTTCTTTTGGCGGGGACTGAAAATGACAATTCAATAGATGGTGGCTGACTGTGATACTTTCTAGGTCAACAAGGGTGAAACGACACTCCTTTTGGGATTGCTCAAACCCTTGCCCATCCCTACACAGCTTTGGCCAACTATTTCTATGGATCTCCTAGCAGCGCTCTGGTGGTACAATACCACATCTCAAAGGACACCATATGAAGTAGTGTATGGACAGACATCGCCATTTCTGCTTCCATACACCCTTAGCATCTCCCCAGTTCAGGAAATTGACTCGGTTCTTTGAAACTGCGATCAGATTCTTCTCATTCTGCAGGACAATCTTCACATGGCCAGAATTCACCTAAAACAACAAGCTGATCAACACCGTTCTGAGCGCATTTTCCATGCAGCTGATGGGGTTCTTCTTCATCTACAGCCTTCCAAGAAATCCTCCCTGACACTCCAAAGGCGTCAGTGGCCCGAAATGCAACCCGAGGATGCTACTGGGGAACCACTTCTTCAGATTCTGCATAAATTTATCCAACCAAAGCTTTGAGGACAAAGCTTTTTCTAAGGGAGAGGGGATGTTAGGAACCTATGTCAACCCTTCTCTTTACTATGTTAGTATATTGCTGTTGGACGCATATGCTTTGTAAGTCGTCCCGTAGTATTTGTTGATCCATAGTTTATATTAGCCCATAGTATTGACCCATAGTATTGGACGCATATGTTTTGTAAGTCGTTCCGTAGTATTATATGTCCGATGGTTTTGACTCATAGTATTGGGAATAGACTTAGTATATAAGTGTGTGTTGAGGTCATTGAAGGCACTGTGAAGTTAATTGTATTGAGTTTGCTCAAAGGAGGTTGCCCCCTCGAAGTGGCCCGTGATCAATATAAAAGTGATTATGAATTCTATTATTTTTGATATCTCGTGTATTTGCATTAATTAATTAGTGCAGGTTCATCACATGATCTTCGTGAAAAGGAGGATGATCATAATCTGAAGTTTCTCTCGCACGATTCTCCATAATAAACCACATCCCTCTCTGCATCTGTAAACCTTTTTTTGATAAAAGATCAGCAGCCTCATTTCTTTCTTGGTACACATGTTTTTTTTGTAAAATTCAAAAAATATATTAACCTAGAGAAATCTGTAGAGAGCAGCAGAACAGTAAGGCATATTGTTGTTTGAGTCCTCATGATAATGTTTGAGTTGGTTGGCACTAGTACTACAACTACTATACAAATATGTAAAAGTCCGAGACTGAAAGTAGTTATATGTTGATTTTTAAAAAAAATATTTTTAGTGGTTGGTTGGATTCTCCATTTTATTCTATCCTGGTGCACCCGATACCTCTGATAGATAGCACTATAGTAAGTCTTTTACTGCCCTAGATATTGCTCCTGATGCACTTGAGAATGCAACATTTATTGGTCATCAAACTTCTCGGACCAGATGCAAGGTTGAGCTACCTGCAGTTGATTGCAATCACTTGCAATCTTGTAGTAAGTAGTACTTTGATTGGTTATAAATCTTTTGAAATCCTAAATTTTAGCTAAAAAATTGTTTTTATCTAATCCAGGTCAGATAAAGCTTTACTCCCATATTCCTGTATTCCAAACATTTGTTGACCAACGCCGGCATTGGGATTATAATGTTTGTGTTGTATATTTGCTTGATTCCTAGGTTTTCCATAGTAGATTTCAATTAAATTGTATTGAATTTTGTTTTGTTGAATTATCACTTCATTTAATTCTGTAGAAGCTGATCAACATCATTTTGCAGTTTGTGTGAGATATAACTAAGTATCTAAGTGGTTTTATGGCGTCTCTTTCTGCAATGGTGCAACTTGAACTGCCCCACGTAAATGTTTTGACTAAGATGGATCTTGTTACAAACAAGAAAGAAATTGAGAAGTATGGATGATTGGCCTTCTAATGGTTACTTGATCTTGTTTAAAGAAATCCTCGAAGAACAACTTTTCGTAGGATATATGGATATGCATTATCTATTACTTCAGTAATCTTTTTGTGAATTTTATTTCCTATTACTCTTACACTCCTTGTTGTTTGGCAGGTTTCTTGACCCAGATACAAGATTATTGATAGAAGAGTTGAATGAGCAAATGGCTCCACGGCTCGCAAAACTAAACAAAGCATTGGCAGATCTAGTGAGTGTTTAATCACTGCAATAATGGTCATGAAAGATATCATATCAGTTTTCTCAGACTGCTTTTCGGTTTCCCCTTCTTATGTAGACCGAATGAATAACGATATTGTTGGATATTTTATTTGATGCTCAATTATAAGCTTGATTATCATTATTATCAATACTTTCATGCATAGTATTTTTAATTAACACTATTAATAGTCACTGGCCATTGTCAAATGATTCTTCCAAAACATTCTGCTATAGGGTCAAGTATCCATGCCACTCATTGAGGCCTTCTAAGTATGTGCATTCATACTCCTGTTAAGACTATCATCACTGTCATCTTTATACATTTTTCATACTACGACGGTATCTATTCTCCCTACCATAAATCAATATTAGATACCATGGAATTTCCTGTTTTCGCCATGGCTGATATACAATTCCAGCCTGTGGAGGATGTCGTATATATAAAAGATGAGGCAATTGTGGAGATGTTTTTCACAAAGATCGCATTGTGGAGATGTTCTCTCATAAAGATTATGAGATCCCTTTCTACCTACCCAAAGGAAATAAAGACTCAAAATAATTACTAATTACAATGTTTCGATATCATATTTACTATAGGTTATTGTTGATGAAAACTTAGGGTGGCTCCATAGGATGATTTAAGAAATTCATTTACCTTGGTTGTAACCAATATTACTAGTATCATGTTGGAGGATATCTTCTTGAGGGGCAAGAATATAACTTTTGGCAATATCAGGGAAAATATTGGCAAACATAAAAAAATTGAAGATATTCATTTTTTATTTATTTTTATAAATATCTAAAGCAATTACATCAAAGAAAGACACTACCACATAAATATGAAAATACAATGATACATAAGATGTATAAATTGTCAAGTGATTATATAAACTGAAATTCTCTTTTCTGTGGGATCATCCACCATTATCTTCAAGTTACTTATGAATTTTCAGTCAAATTCAGATATCTTGGCATGACTCTAGATGACTCGGTAGATAGTTTAACAATGGATGCATGCTTGTCATTCCTATAAATTTCTAGGATTTTTTCATTTTGCATCATTCAAGCATACAAAATAATGATTACCAAGTTACTATAGATCCATAATGGATTACCTTGTACTAGTCCTTCAAGTTCTTCAATTGCTTTTATTAAGTGCAAAAATTTATTTGCACTTAATAAATGCAGTTGAAAGACTTGAAGGACTAGTACAAGGTAAGCCATTATGGGTATATAGTAATTTGGTAATCATTATTTTGTATGCTTGAATGATGCAAAATTTGTTTGAATATCATCATTTTCAAGAAATAACAACTTCTTAAAGGGTGCTAGCTCAATGGTAGAGCACCTGCCTAATTATAGGTAGGAGATTGGTGGTTCGATTCCTCCGTAACCTATCATAAATTAGTGACTAAGAAAATGACTAAATTCGCATATATACGACTATTAGTAGCTAATTTCCAGTATCTTATAGTGCGACTAAGGTTTAGTCGTATTTAGCTTAGTCATTAATATGTTATCATCTAGTAGTTTATTTAGTCGTATATTTGGTCATTAATTGTGACAATCAATGACTAAATCAATGACTAAATCAGTGAGTATCAATGACTAAATCAGTGACTAAATTAGTGATTAAATCAGTGAGTATCAATGACTAAATCAATGACTTAATAGGTGACTATCAATGACTAATAAGTCAACCAATTAATGACTAGTGAAATACGACTAGAGATAAGAGAGTGGAAATCGGATACTATTAGTCACCGACTCAAAAATAGTCGTTTATAGTTGAATTTTAGTCATTAATTTCTCATTTTGTACTAGTGATGAAGAAGTACATAAGATGATACTTCATACAGATCCAAAAGGATACTTCACAAAGATTCAGTTCAAGAAGGAACACAAGCAATGTATCCTACATCATATAGTCCTTGTGCAGAAATTAGGTCCAGCAAGGTACACCTTCTCATGACAAACAACCAAGGAGTTAACACATATTTCATTAAATTTGGAATTATTCAGTGGATCTAGAATTTAGAATTTTAACTAGATTGAGTTGTTTCAAAATAAGTAAAGTATTAAACTTGGAGTTTTGCATTATTTCTATTATTATTAATTATAGTTTGTATTAAAAGCAAAGTTAGTTAAGTTTATTTAATGACATTAATATTGTTTATGTTACTATGATTAACCAATTTAATTATAATTTCATACAGTAACTACTATGCTTGTGTCGAATTACTATGCTAGTAGAAGGTTAGCACAATTTTAGAATGACCCATATAAAACCTATTTAATAACATAATACTAATGTGTTTCTTACTATAACAATTTTAATTCTAGACATAGTAATAATATTGCCTATGTTGAGTACCATGTTTTATTGATGATGTTGATGATGGTGGTTGTTAACATCCACTAAGAGCAAATTTGGTCTATCGGACCTTAAGAGAAATTATTTGGTTTTCTTTTAAATTTTATTCCTGTGCTAAAAAATCTTGAGGAAGATTTGTATTCTGGCTTGTAAGAAGGCAAGGAAAGTCGGTATTGTAGCAAATATTATGAAAGTAAGATCTAAAATTCGTTTACGCAAAATACTTTAAGAGAAAGTGAATTTCACCGCAATGCTCATAGTCTCGTGGAGATGGAAAATTCTTTCCATCCACAACATTTTAGGGATTGTCCGATGCCTTGTTTCACTATGGAGCTCATGAGAGTTCGTTCTTATCTTAGCAGTATATTAATTTTCTTCTTTGAACTAGTCAATACAGAGAGGTACTTTTGATATTCTAGATTAGGGTAAATGACCTCCTTATAATATCATAATTTTCCTTTAACCTCTAAATCCTTATCGTACCACATTTTCTCTTTACACTTAGAAGTATCAATATTTTTTAGGTTATTAATATTTTTCAAAATGACATTTTCATCAATTTCCCAATGCTTTAACAAAGCCATGGTGTCTTTATACCAACCTCAATTGAGCTGAAGGTGGTTTTGACTAGATTTTAAAGTCATTTTAGGGAGTCTTTTATCTATGATGCTATTTATATTGTACTTGTACATCAAGAACCTTCTCATAGCCATGCTCTCCATGGGGGAAAGAACCTCTTCGATTAGGACAATAGGGTAGGGAGTATTGATTTTAATTTTGAGGTTATAAGTTATTAAACACATCTCGATTTGTTCAATATTTCTCCAAGATTCTCTAGAGATGATGCAAACCCAAACTTCAAAGCCATAGAAGATAACAAGTGTAGTGAGAGTTTCAAAGACGAACATTATTCCTTTTATCCCATTATATTAGTAGGTTGGCAACATTTTATAGTCAACAAGATAAAATATTATAATATATTAAGTGTAATTTTAAGTTTATTGTTTTAACGATCAAAATCAATTATAAATCAGAATAGCAACATAATTTATATTTATATTATTAATATTAATATTTTTCTATTAAAAGTTAAGTTGATCGAGAATTTCATCATGAAAGCTAAATTGTGAAAGAATTTTTTTGACATATTATTAAATTAGAGTGACCTATAATACTGTGGAATTATGACATAATATCAACATTCTATTTGTTACTACAACAATTTTAATTATTGTCATAATATTTAATTTTGTCGTAGTTTAGTATGGTGTTTTTTAGGAAGTTGGCACCCCTTTATAGTCGACAAGAGAAAATATGTTTTAACTTTAAAGTCTAAGTTTTACCTTTGTGATGATCAAAATAAATTATGAATTAGAATAGAAACATTATTTATTTTCATTATTATTATTATTATTATTATTATTATTATTATTGTATTAAAAACTAGGTTGATGAATGTTTACTTCATGAATAATAGATTAATGTGCAAGAAATTTCTTACCTATAAAGTTATTTAATTACTTTGATGTTAGTATTGCCTCCATTATTTATTAATATTAACTATTTTAACATTCAAAATCAATTATAATTTATAATACCAACAATGCAATACAATGTGATTTTTTCAAATATAAGAGGAAACTTAGAGGGAAAATTGATTGAACTAGTTATTGCAAGTGTTCACTATTTTACTCGTGAAGTGTTTGAACATGTTAAATTGAAAAGAGCGTATTAATATTCCTTTAAAACTTGGATTCCTTGCAATATTTATATTATCATTAATATTTACATTTATATATTAAAACAAAGTTCATTAAAATTTGACTCATGAATAATAAATTGTGTAAGACATTTATTACATATAGAGTTATTTAAAGACATTCATATGGTGTTTGTGACTATTATTAACCATACCAATAATGACACTAAGTGTTACTACTTTACCTCTAGTGAGTATAAGTTATTATACTAGTACAATGTTGGCATCACTTTGAAGTCTACAAGAGAAAACACTTTAGAAGTCTAGTTGTATCATTTAATGATCAAAATCAAATTATTATGAATTAGAATGCAATATAATACAATTAAATTTATATCAAATATAATAAGGAATATTAGGGAAAATTAAAACTCACTTCAAACCTTATTACAAGTGCTTTGCAGTTATTAATAGACCAAAGTCTAAAAGATGTTTTAAGTGCATTATTCAATTTGATTAACATTTGATATAGTGAAAAGTTATGTTGATCTAAAGAAAACATTGAAAAGTTAAATACTGAATGGTGTTATATATTTTTCATAAAGAATCCTCACATAAATTAACATTGAAGTTTAACCAAAATTTGCATAAATGTACTAAATAACATAAAATTCCTCACAAAATAACATGAAGAGAATTTTTGATATACTACAAACAATGAAAAGTGTTTCTTCATGTATATTAATAGGTCCTTCAAATAACAAAATTACATTCATGAATCATCTCCACCTAATCTCACTATATTCGCTCAAGTAGATCAAGTACAACTTCTACACCACATTTATCTATCTTGATCTTCATGTAATGTTCTTTCTTTGGTATCCATGCCCAAACTATTGTATCAATTGGAATAGATCCAAGTTCTTTGTCATCAGGATTTGGTAGCCAATATTGTTCTAAATTTTTTCCCTTGCATTTCCCTTAACTAGGCTTCCACCAATCAACTTTTACATGAAGAGCGTCGCTTTCATCATCCTTGAAGATATCTGAGGTGGATTTTTCCTCTAGATCATCTCTCCTTCTTCCTTATTTCTTGATCTAACTAGCAACATATTTCCTTTCTCAACATCAATCATAGGATTAAATGTTGGTTTTGGCACGGTCAGCATTGACAATTTGCCTTGTATTGGGCTAGAAATCCTTAGAAGATGAATCACTTCCATCCACTATTGTATGATCATTGTAGATTTCATCCAATGCATCAAGAACTCTTTCCTAATACTCTACTTTATTTTTTCATTCCTCTGTAACAATTGGTGAATTCTCATTGGAAATAGTGTCTTTCCACATTTTTATGTATGATGTTATTCCTTCCTTTAGTTCTTTTAAATAGATACCATTCTCTTTGGGACCTAAGAAAGATGGCTTCCCTTTAGGCAATTTAGGTTGACCTTCATTGTCTATATTTCACAACTCAATTGGTTTTGACCACTCAATATCTCTAATCGATTCTTTATACCTCATCACTGGAACACCATTAAGTACAAGAAATTGGAAGTATTAGACATTAAGATGTTCGACTAGTGCATCGTTTATGTCCTCGATGTATCCATTGTGGAAAATTTTGAAGTCATACACTTTGTCAATAAGTGTAGGTGGAAACACTCATTTTTCTTCTATTGTGCGATATGTATCCATCATTTCAAGTAAAGAATATATATCTTTACTTTTCAAGTTGGAATACATTATTCCATAGGTTCCATGTATGTCTTCATGGGTGTGACCCACAAGCAAGAACCCTACCTCAATAGTGATGAAGACACCAAGTGCAGTTAATAGTGATAGAAACATGAAAACATAACGATTCTTATTATCACTTGGTGCATTGTCTAACTGTAACAATAAATGTGGAGGAAGAGGTTTAAAATTGACATTTTGATTGTTTGATATTCCATTCAATAGAAAATTGTCCTTGTACAGTCTACATTTTGAGTAAATAGATGTTTCAAGTAATGCATTTGATAGTGGGCTTCTTGAACTTCCACTCTCATAAAGTAGATCACCATACATATCAATGTGTGGGTCTTCAAGGTCCCTCAAGCACTTTGCAAGAGATGTAATGGTAAATTGTGATCCAATGTGTACAAATCGTAGGGAGAAATGTCCAAAACCTCTTGTGTTATTCCCATGTGTTAGCATACTTGTCAATGACAAACTCAAGTTTATTCCTGCAACAAATTTTGATTTGACACGTAATCTTGGGATTGAATTCTTTGTTTTGTCCATTTTATCATGGATAATGCTCAAATACTCCTTTGGAAACCGCTTTGACATAATTCTATGTGCATAGTAGCAATATATTCCACACATAACAGACGTGTAATGTTAGTTTAGTCTACATTGTGCCTTTTCTTCCCACTATTTTGTAGTTTCTGACTTCATCCGTGCTTTCAACACAATACATTCACTACATTTACTAAATTTGGTGCTCTTTGAGAATGCCACATCTTGAAAATGACTATTCCAAATCTTGCTCATTGTTGGTTGTGATATTGATGAATAATTGAGCTTTTGAAGAGTCTCATTGATCTCCTTTAACAAATAACTTTGTGTGTAAGTTGAAGGTAGCAATATTAAAGGAGAAGACATTCCATCTTCTTCAACTTGACGTGTTTGGTTTGGTGAAAAATCTGAATTATCCATGATAATTATGTGCAATATTTCTATGGTTTCCATGGTATGTGCACATGCTTTGCATTTTTTGGTATTACCATGAATGGCTTTGATGTGTCCATGTTGGAAAAAATGTCGGTAGTTATAGAAGGTGCTTTGAGGAATCTTATGTATCTTGCACCATGCTTTCTTATGAATAATATTTCCATTAAATCTCATGTCCTTTACTTTCTTGAAAAGAGGAGGTAGGCCATGGCCATGGATCTTTCACATAATTGTATTTGAAAGTAATGAATTCAAAACAAATTACCTAATAACATTTTCATTCATGTGTTCCATACTCCTTCTAGTAGTTACAATGGCTGTCCTATCCACATGTTGAAGACAATTTTGTTTGCAACATTCATCTGCTGCCAAAAGTCAGATTTCTTTGTCTTCATCTATCTTTTTCTGACATTTTCCAACTTTATTTGTAGCAATAACTCATTTAATCCTTTTATATGGCCTCCTTACATGCATATCAATTGAGTTTGGAATTTTATCAACATAAATATCCCCATCCCATTTATTTAAGGGATTTGTGTCCTCTATAACATCCCATACCACCATTTCCTTGGGTGGCTCCTTGAAATTTTCCTTGACGCTTAAAATCTCACCTTCATCATCCACCAATTTATTTATTGGCCATCTTTTAAAACAATGTTTAGACTTATCTCCAATTCTACATCTTTCACAATTTCCATATATGTCTTCCACAAAAACACCGAATTCCATTTCACTTAGAGTTTCTCCTTCAACAATGTCATCCTCACGGACATTAACTATGATCCCTTTGGCAATGCGCATGCTTGTTCCTGTGCATTCATGTGTAAGAGAAACTTTTTTACATGTGAATGTAACCCTATCATGGAGAATATTATTGGGATGATCATGAAAATTTGGTTCCAAATTTGATTCTGGCCAAATCTCATAAGATTCCAATGCACCCCCTAGTGTATGCTCAAATCCTGTTGGATGTGGTAAAAGAGCATCATGTTTTAACACCTTCTCAATTTTAGCCACTATGCATCCTTCCCTTACCATCCTTCCATGAACTTTATGACCAAGCTCTGTATTGAATATAGAGCCCTCACCAACCTTCACTCAATGTTGTAGAAGATCTACCTTGTCTCCAATAGAAAATACAGAAGATACATTTGCACCTGTACACCAAATTAAACAAGCTTAGTATTTGCGCAAAAAAAACATTTAATGTAATATCCATAACACTTAACACATGCTTCAATATTTTGATTTAGCTCTGTTATGCCTCAAATCCATAATAGTCCATGGATGTATGTCCCCTTCATCAACATCTTCCACAATCAAATGTCGTTGAGTGATCTCAATTATCAAAACCATAACATAGCCTGCATTAACCCTTTCTCTGCCATAATAAGTTCCAGAATTTGTAGATTCAACTCTTCCTAGCCCAATAAATTGACCATTAATTAGGAGGTCAACATAGTCCCTTCTTGTCAAAATTTTATTTTCCATTGTAACTCCTTCCAATTCTGTAACACACAATTGAATTGTAACCTGTAAATAAGGTTACACAATGTAAAGTGTGCTCTTATATTTTAGGAAAAACAACTTCAAAACAATATTATAGTTGCAATAATTCAAAACATTATGGTAGTTGTTTTGTTTACAATGAAACATTGTTCCCCACCATCTAGTGCATTCTATTGAAATGGACATTACATATAAATTACACACAAAAAATATGAAGACATGACAATTATAGATTTTAGTTTGCCATGACATTCACCAGATTTAGATGCACTAGATTCAATAGTTTCTGGAAACAATAGTAGAAAAAGATGTCATAATTTGTAGTGGTTGGAAAAAACATGAAATACCAAACATTTTCATTCATGCGCACAAGAACAAGGAAGTTCATGTGATATGGAAGTTATCATTATTGAACTACCATATAATACATCAGTTTCATTCACATGCACAAGAAAAAATAAGTTTGTGTTATGGAAGCTTACTACCCACATAATGATATATCAAACTTCATCTAGTGTGTAATTGCATCTAGTCTGTATTCATTTTATTCCTTGATTATTTCTTTGAAATTTCACTTGCATCATGGTTCTTAGCATCTGAAAACATTTGTAGAAAATATTACAATATTTTCCAAAGAATTAAAAAACATCAACTAAATAATATTATCAAACCATGTTTTATAACATTCATACATATGAACAAGATGAACGAAGCTCTAACCATATGAACTCGCTTCTTTTGAAATTTTCTCACTTCAAACTCCATCGTTTCTGAAAATAAATGAACAAAAACTATTACCATAATTTCAAATTAATGAAGAAAACATGAATTTAAAAATATTATCATTGCATGCATCATTCTATTTTTAACTAAATCTACAAGAACATTTCTATAGTTCACGTTAATTGATTAATCATGGCGATCATTAAAAGAAGGCACCTCTAAATCATTTATTATATTCTTCTAATTTTGACTATAGAAAAGCTAAAAGTTAACGGTGCTAGTTTTCATAGTTTTCCATCTAGCACAAATACAACCACATTGCCAACAACAACATTGCATCCCATGTTACATTAATCAAGATTGTACTAACCTAAATAATATGAAGACAACCATATTATGAACTTAATCAAGAATCAGATTTCAAGACATACCTGTATCTCCTTAAGTCATACCTGTCGAGACTTCTTGTAGTGTTCTTATGTAAGGCCTTAGCCTCATCTCCCCCTGAAACTGGATATGGAGCTCGATTAGGGTTTGTCAGAGAAAACCTAAAAATTGAAACTTTGACGTTCACACTTCTAAATGTATGGAAGGATGTGTCTTGCTGAGTTGATCAAACTAGCATACTTCAATTTTGAAATCTCCAAAATTTGACCCCTCAAAATTGCCTTTGAAACTTCTGGATCTTTTGGACAGGATCCCGAACTAGGGTTTGATGAATCCCACCCTTCTTCCCAATTAAAAGGTTCGATCCAAGGCTCTAAACTCTTATTTTTCTGAGGAGCTTCCAGCCATGGTCACAAACTTCAAAAATTCCAACTTTTGCTGAAGCCCTAATTTTCTACCTTTCCAATCAAAATCCTGAACTGGGGTTTGATCAAGCCCGGTCTTCTACCCAACCAAAAAATTCGATCTTGGTCTCTAAATTTCGATTTTTCTAAGTAGCATTCAGCCGTGGACTCCGATTCCAAAAAATTCCAACTTTCTCCGAAACCCTAAATTCCGGAAGCCATGAATGAAGGTGCTAAAAAATAATTATGTTTTGAGAAGCATATGTACCTGATTGTTTCTGGTGTAACTCCAAAATTTTCGATCCACAGGGTTTGGAAAGTTTCATGTGGTAGCCTGACCTGTCATATTTCCATCCCAATAGGTTTGACCTCAATTGGATTCTCTGAGAAAGAGTTATGCCAAGTGTCGCAACGTGACCTATTTATGGGATAAAACAGGAGAGATAACTTGTACGACATGCCATGTTTCACTGGTTCAACTTCGGCCTCTAAAAACGTTTCCTGAGATATTGCAGTCTGTGCACTACCTGTCTCTTTTTATGAAATTTCATTTGGAGCTTCCTAGCCCAAGTTATTACTTTTTTTCCTAGGTCACCTGATTATGAATGAGATCTGGAAGAGGGAGAAACCCTAACTTGTACTGATCATAACTCACAAAGTACAACAAATATGAGGGTGTCCTTTGGACACAAGGTACCTGGGGATGTTATCTATGACTTGTAAAGGTTTCCAATCCTGAACCTTTTCAAAAATGGATTTATAGCGAAAGTTCCACGATGATTGGTTTTTTTTCTTTACAAAACCCTAACCTTCAAATTGTCACAAGTAAAGCAAGTGTTGTAAGTGCCATACATTGCCTTCCTTTAGGCTAGCTATGATACCATGTTAAGATTCAATATGCTAAGATAGAAAATATCAGCATTACATTCCATTTCACAATAATAGCATATACAGGATTACTGAAAGAACAATAAGCACAACACAAATACAAGAGACACAGATTTATCCTGGGAAACCCTCATGGGGTAGAAAAACCAGCAAAGCTTCCTCAATATAGATGATCAGCAAATACACAGATTTAAACCAAAGACATGAGCTCCTCCTCCTCCATAGTAGACCTCTCACTCACCTATGCGCTCTTCACAAGTGAGTGTTGTGTGTGTTAAATGAGGAACACACCTCCTCTATTTATACACATGTCCGACTTGTATTTTATATTAACTAGGTCAGTCCCAACTTTACCACTGGGTTAAGCACCCCATTACAACTGACTGGGCCGACCCCTTTAGGGTGGTCTAATAACCCTTTGACCCATATAACACATACAGGGCCGACCCCCACTAGGGAAGTCTAATAACCCAAGTTACCACATTCCGAGGGAGGAATAAACATCTCCGGATATACAATAAGATCTTCACGGAGGAATGAAACATCTCCGGAATAATAAAGTACAAATATAATATTCCTTGAAGTTACAATATTTCAACAAACACAACCACATTTTCATCAAATACATTGCACCAAGAAGGAAATCTAACTCGTGTTAGCTTTCTTTCTAAAAACATTGCACGGTGAATGAAAGCTACTGCCTATTAACTTTCATATGTTTGTTTTCTATCTAACACAAACACATTGTCATCAAATACTTTCCACCAGGAAGGAAATCTGATTTGGGCTAGCTTTCCTTCCAACAACATTGCATAATGAATGAAAGCTAACGTGTGTTAACCTTCATATGTTAGCTTTCCATTTAACACAACCACATTTTCATCAAATGCATTGCACCATGAAGGAAATCTAACCCAAGTTAACATTCCTTCCAATAGCATTGCACAGTGAATGAAGGAAAACGTGTGTTAGTGTTAATAAGTTAGCTTTCCATCTAACAAAACCACATTGCCATGACATGCATTGCACCATGAAGGAATCTAACTCAGGTTATCTTTCATTCTAAAAACATTGCACAGTGAATGAAAGATAACACATGTTAACGTTCATATGTTAGCTTTCCATCTAACACAACCACATTTTCATCAAATGCATTGCACCATGAAGGAAATATGAATCAAGTTGTTAAATTTTGAGCATTAATTCACAATACTCTAGGATCTTTACTGAGAGAATAACATGTATAGTATATCAATGCATATCAATCATATCAAGCATGTCAATCATCACAAGAAGCAAAAGCATGAGAGACAAGAGACACAGAGTTTCCATGGGGAAAACCCTAAGGTGAAAAACCCCACAACTTCCTCAGAGATAGAGAGAGTAATGGCTCAACCAAAGTACAACCAAAATACACAGAGATAGTCTCCTAGTAGCAGATCATCCTCCTCCTCACTAGTGCGCCACTTTCTA
Source organism: Larix kaempferi (assembly GCA_027924585.1). Classification (NCBI taxonomy): domain Eukaryota; kingdom Viridiplantae; phylum Streptophyta; class Pinopsida; order Pinales; family Pinaceae; genus Larix; species Larix kaempferi. Next base: position 2,080,111 of record BSBM01001023.1, read on the forward strand.
AGTGAAGGAAGAATGAGTTTCCGAATGATGAAAATAGAGATCTCCTGATCTCTATTTATACTTGTCTGTTTGCCCAGTGACCTTATGGGGCTGACTTGTCTAGCTAGGTACATCATCCACATATTACATAAAGTAAGGGCTGACCCCACACATAGTGGTCTAATAACCCATCGACAAGTTCACACACTTGCGACACTTGTCAATACACATGACGACACTTCCGTATAGAGGAATGACACATCTCTATAGGAGTATGATAATATATAAATTAAATACATGGATGAAATACATTCCGAAGTTACATATACATCAACACTCCCTCTTAACTAGGAAGGTATTTCTTGACACAGATCTGCTGGCAAAAGTCTTCTTCTCTGGATCATCATCATCGATGCATCGTCCTCGAATCATTGTCATCATGACTGCTATTGCTATATCAAACAATATCTGAATCTACTCGTCATAGGAAGTTCTACAGAGCTAGTCCTTTTTCATACTAGATGTAGGCCCACCACCTGCAGGTCTTCATCATCACTGGCCATACTATGGAATCCTCAGGACTTATTATGTGAGTCAACAAAACCTCGAAAGAGCATCCCAGGACTGATTACGAGCACACAGTTCAACCTATCGGATCTCCCGGGACCTTTGACATGCTACTGCACAACTTGTCCACGGCCACAGAGTATCACTAAGCACAACCGAGATGCACACACACAGCACTTACACTCACTGACATGGGAGGACCAACCTACCACCATCCGTGAAAGGCTCACAGCTCTTACATCAAAAACCATGGGAGAACACATCTACCACCATGTCGAAAAGGCTCTACACTTACATCAATGCACATGGGAGAACACATCTACCACCATGTCGAAAAGGCATTACACTTACATCAACGCACATGGGAGAACACATCTACCACCATGTCGGAAAGGCTCTGCAGTTACATCAACGCACATGGGAGAACACATCTACCACTATGTCGGAAAGGCACTGCACTTACATCAACGCACATGGGAGAAGACATCTACCACCATGTAGGAAAGGCACTGCACTTACATCAATGAACATGGGAGAACACATCTACCACCATGTCGGAAAGGCTCTGTGCATCTGTTTCTTCAGAACTCATCACACATAATCCAACTAATTATGTAATGTATCCACCTGATACATATGATCATCATGATCGTCATCATAGCATCATCCCGATGCATATCATCTAGAGTACAATCCTGATACTTATCACTGCATTGTCCTGATGCATATCTGGAGCAACATCCTGAAGCTAGTCATCCATGATCATCTTGATCATACAATGCATCTACCTGATGCATACCAAGTATCTACCTGATACATATACAGATACATGGTCCAAGCATCCAACATGATGCATATACAAATACATATAAATGATCCAACTGATCATATCTAGCATCCAACATGATGCGCACATACATATACATATAAATGATCCCATTGATCATATCCAGCATCATCCTGATGCATATACAGAGCGGTAACTGGAGCATCGTCCTGATGCTCATCATCCAGCGCTTACATCCACAGCCATGTGAAGGATCCTCCTTCCAACATGCTTGGAATGGATTCTGCAAATGTGTCCATCACTTCTTCCTCAAAGTGTCATCAATCTGAAGAACACCAAGCCTCTCTCTGAAGTACTCGAACTTCACTTTGGCTAGTGGTTTCGTCAGCACATTTGCAATCTGCTCATTCGTCGCAACATACAGGAGCTTCACTGCTCCTCTCTACACCATATCCATGATATAGTGATATTTGATCTCTATGTGTTTTGACCTGTCATGAAATACTTGGTTCTCAGATAGCTTCATGCAACTCTGGTTATCACAAAAGATACCAGTAGCATCTAACGGGAGATCAAATAACTCATACAGTAGCTTCCGAAGCCATACTTCCTCACAACTAGCCGAACAGACTGCAACATACTTTGCCTCGACTGTACTTAGTGCTACGCAGGACTGCTTCCTGCTAAACCAAGAGATCACACCTGATCCCATACTGAAGTAGCACCCAGATGTTCTCTTCCTATCTGCAACACTACCTGCCCAATTTGAATCAACATAACCCTGCAGGTTAAAATTTTGATTCGCTTCATACTTGAGCCCATAATCAACTGTACCCTTCAGGTACCTCAAAATATGCTTTACATCAACCAGGTGAACACTCCTAGGATCCGTCAGGAATTGGCTCAATGTGTTCATCGCAAAGCAAATATCTGGTCTCGTGTTCGTTAGGTACATCAAGGACCCAATCATCTAATGATACATAGAGACATTAACCGGCTCAGATGAAGCATTACACAGAAGCTTCAAGTTCGATGCCTTAGGTGTGGCCATGGCCTTGCAATCCATCATCCTGAACCTCTTTAGGATATCTACTGCATACTTACCTTGTCCAAGGAAGATCCCATTTGCACTCTGCCACACCTCCATACCTAGGAAATAATTCATCATCCCCAAGTCCTTCATATCGAACTCGGCAACAAGCTTCCTCTTTGTATCGGCAATCAATCTATCATCTCCTGTTACAAATAGGTCATCCACATATAGGATTAGAATCACAGGATTCCCTTCCTCAACTTTGTAGTAAAGGTTGGAATCCGCTTTCCTCTTGGTAAAGCCCAAGCTAGATAGGAAACTATCCATCTTACCATACCAAGTTCTGGGAGCTTGCTTCAAGCCATACAAGGCTTTCTTCAATCTGAACACATATGACTCCCTGTCATGTGTTTCAAAATCGAGTGGCTGCTCCACATATACTTCCTCTTCAACTACACCATTCAAGAAGGCAGTCTTGACATCCATCTGGTGTATCTTCCATTTCATTGCTGTAGCCAGGGAAAGTACTATTCTAATGGAAGTGTACCTGGCTACAGGAGCAAAAGTTTCTTCATAATCTATTTCCTCTTTCTGAGAGAAGCCACGGGCTACAAATCTTGCCTTGTACTTTTCTATGCTGCCATCTGCAACATGCTTGATTTTGTAGATCCATTTGGAAGTCACAACAGACTTCCCTTCAGGTCTTGGGACAACATCCCAAACATCATTTTTCATTATTGATTGGTATTCCTCGACCATGGCATCCTTCCATTCTTTCTTTTTTGCTACTTCTTCATAGCTGGAAGGTTCTTTGTTCATGATATCATATTGTAAAGCAACATAGCTGGTATGCGATCTGGTTCTCTTCTTTGCTCTGTGTTCTTCTTCTGGAATGCCAATTATCTCTGCATCTTGAATGAGCTCTCTAGCCCATGCAGGTTTCCTTTTGTGAGAGTTGTCCTCACTTGGTGGATCTACATGTTGTTGTGAATCTTCAACTTCACGATCAACATCTGGAATTGCTTCAGATATGGTAGTGTCTTGAAATCTAGTTTCCTTAGGTTCTTCATAATCTTCAGCAGGTGTCTTTCTTGATTTGATGAATGTTGAGTTTTCATCAAATGTCACATCCTTGCTGACATCAATCTTCTTGAACCTTGGAAAGTATATTCTGTAAGCCTTCGAGCTTTCACTGTAACCCACAAAGATACCCTTCTTTCCTGAAATATCTAGCTTGGTCCTCTTTTCCTTTGGGACATGGGTGTATACTAGACAACCAAATATTTTGAGATGGCTGACTTCAGGTTTCTTACCATAAAAGACCTCTTCTGGTGTCTTGTTGTCCAATATCTTGTGTGGTGTTCTGTTTTGCACATATACAGTTGTCCTAACTGCTTTTTCCCATAGATGCATAGGTAGATCCTGGTCATGCAGCATTGCCCTTGCTGCTTCCATGATTGTTCTATTCTTTCTTTCTGCAACTCCATTCTGTTGTGTATTGTAAGGATCAGTCAACTCCCTCTTAATCCCTGAATCACTGCAAAGTTTCTTGAAGTCACCTGAAGTGAATTCTCCACCATTGTCGGATCTGAAAGTCTTGATTTTCTTATCAGTTTGATTCTCCATCAAGGTTTTGAATTCCTTGAACTTATCAAACACTTCATCTTTGTTTTTCAAGAAGTAAACCCAAGTCTTCCTGGAGAATTCATCAATGAAAGATACATAGTAAACATACCCACTCAAAGAACTGGATGACATCGGACCGCATACGTCGGAGTGGATAATTTCCAAGATACCTTTTTCCTTGCTTTCACTGCTTGGGAAAGCCTTCTTTATGTTCTTTCCTTTTTCACATCCTTTGCAAACACCTTCATGCTTGGTCTTGATTTCAGGAAGACCCTCTACAGCCTTGCTTGAAATTGGAAGTGCCCTATAGTGCATATGAGCAAGTCTTCTATGCCAAAGTTCACTTGGATCCATGGATTCATGCACCATGGCATGTTCAGGTTGTCCTTTCAATTTATACAAACCTCCCTCTTGCTCTCCAATCACTACTGCATCATCAATAGTTTTACCCTTTGGCCACATTAGGACTTGGCCATCTACAAATGCAACCCTCATGCCTTTTGCATCCAATGCAGAGATGGAGAGTAGATTCTTCTTGAGCCCAGGTACATAGAGGACTTCTTTCATCTTCAAGGATTTTCCAGAATCTAGGTTGTAGGAGGCTTCACCACTTCCTTTGATGGGGTATTGATAGTCATCCCCGAGTTTCACTTTATGGGGTGATTCATGTTCAGATAGATTTACAAAAGATTCTTTAAACCCAGTCATGTGTTTAGAACACGGGGGCTTCACTAGAAGGCAATATAATACCACGTTCATTCATATTGCGGTATTAAATATTCATGAAAACCTAAAAAATATATTGCTTATATATTAAGGGGCAAAGGGTTTTCTTATTTAATGTAACAATACAAAAATACTTTGGGGTCTATTTTATATCGGCGGGCTGACAAATATCCACCAAATTGAGATGGCGGGATCATGGTCGGATGAGAAATCAGGTTGAGGAAAGGTTGGGGCTTACGTAGGGAAATCACATCTTGAGGCATGCTTGAGGCTAGGGGTTTCGTGGTGAAGTGGGTTTCTAGTCGATCATAGTCGAGAGACAATGGTCATTGACAGCCAATTGTTACCAATAGAACTCAACCAGTTGTTACCAATAGCCTTGAGAGGTTCTAAGCCTCCAGGGCCTGTTATAGGCCATCGATAGGCCTTGGGGGCTTGAATACCAAACCAATCATTCTTATTGCAGGCCTTGGGAGGTTTAGTTAGCCTCCTAGAGCTTGTTACAGGCCTTGGAGGCTTGGATACCTAGCCCACAACAGGCTTACTCAGCGACTGGGGAACTGCAACATGCAATCTAAATGTTGTACTATGTGCATTGGCTCCAGTGACATACAAGAAGTGATCTCCTATCTCTTCATTAGACCATTAGATGTTGCAAATCATAACGATATGTGGTTGAGTAATTGCATTGTGGGTGAAGTAATGTGCATCCACAATATACATTGAAATAAGCAAGGTGCATTGTAGAATTCATGTGGGGTCATAAGAGGGGCATCATATCAATATACTAGGTAGAAATATAAAGGGGTATAAAAAATGTTAATGAAAAAATTGATACGTACAATATCTAGTGAAAATAGGTTTTTTTTTAAAATTCAGAAGGCATTTTGGGAGGGGGTTAAAGAAAACGATTTTGGAATATATTTTCCAATATTTAGTGAAATTAGGGGTATTGTTTCATATGCCACGATCGAACATGCTATGATAGCGGTTTATTGAGTGAATCCCCCGTGGTTTAGAGGCCCCAGTGTCAATAAGACAATCATTACAACCATGAGAGATAGTACCTGTGAGAGCAGAGATCAGAACATACTCTTCTTTGCTTGATGAGTCATCATCGTCACTTTCTGCTCTAGCCTTCTTCTTGGGTGGTTCATCATCTTCAGCAGCATGAGCATGATATCTTTTCCTGCTACTCTTCTTCTTCTTGATGTTGTTGTTCCTTTTTCTCTTGGGACATTCTGAAGCAAAATCACCCTTCTCATTACATGTGAAGCATCTGAGATCTTTCTTATCTTTATGTTGATGAAAGTGAGAAGATTTCTTGGCATGAGAGTGCTCTCTCTTTGACCTTCCTTTCTTGGTGTGTACTGTGAGAGCTTGATCTTCACTTCCCATCTTTTCTTCTTGGGCCACAAGCCTTGCTTCTTCTTGTGAACATTCTTCCCGCAGTTTGTTGAAGGAGACCAACTTCTTTCTTGCACAAATTTCTTGAATAAAGGAATCCCATGACCTGGGTAGGCCATTTAGAGTGGTCATGACAACTTCACCATTCTCCACAATTTCATCCACCACTTCCATTTGTTCCTTAATTTGAGAGACCCTAGAAAAATAAGATTGAATGGTTTCTCCATTCTGAAACTTTACTCCTTTCAATTGGTTCCGCAGGGTCATCTTCCGATTTATGTTCTTCCCTTCAAATAGCTTGGTGAGAGAATCAAACATCTCTTTGGGTGTCTTTAGAGATGACACATGGGGGATGAGATGGTCCTGATAGAATCAGCAATGATTCTCTTTGCCTTGACCAAGTTCTTCTTATGCAATATCTTAGCCTCTTCATCCTCTGGGATAGGGATGTCTTCTTTTACATATGAGTCCAACTCATTCTCTTCCAGGATTAACCCAATCCTATACTTCCAGGCTCGGAAGTTATCAGCCCCTTCAAGATTATCCTCAAGCTTGGTGTGGTGAGACATCTTAAAGAGTACTTCAAATGGAAATAGAAAAGATTTAGGTCTTACCACTTGACTTGCTGAAAAACTGGATCTGGTTCTGGATTAGAGTTTGTCAAAAAAACCTTAAAAATTCAAAATATGAATTTCAACTTTCTGAAAGGGTAGAAAGATGTGCCTTGATGAGTTGATCAACCTGGTGTATTCAGAATTTGAGATCTGCAAAGCTACGCCCTTCAGAAATTCCTTTTTGTCTTTCCGGGTTCACTAAGGAGGACCCTGAATTAGGGTTTGCATTTCCTGGAGATCTACCCAGCCAAAAATCTTGATCCAAAGCTCTAAACTTCAAATGTTGCAAGGAGCTTCCAGCTATGTCTTCAAATTCCAAAAATTCCTATTTTTGTGGAAACCCTAATTTTGAGGGCCAAATATGAAAATGCTCAGAATTGAATTCTGATTGGACAGATAGATTCTCCTTGATGAGCAGAGTCAATATACTATACTTCTTTTCCAAAATCTGTGGAGAGAAACCCAATAAACAAGAAACCCTTGGTTTCCGTCACTGCACAATGTCTTCTTCTCAGGTTAGCTTTGATACCATGTTAAATTTTGAGCATTAATTCACAATACTCTAGGATCTTTACTGAGAGAATAACATGTACAGTATATCAATGCATATCAATCATATCAATCATGTCAATCATCACAAGAAGCAAAAGCATGAGAGACAAGAGACACAAAGTTTCCGTGGGGAAAACACTAAAGTGAAAAACCCCACAACTTCCTCAGAGATAGAGAGAGAAATGGCTCAACCAAAGTACAACCAAAATACACAGAGATAGTCTCCTAGTAGTAGATGATCCTCTTCCTCACTAGTGCACCATTTTCTGAGTGAAGGAAGAATGAGTTTCCGAATGATGAAAATAGAGATCTCCCGATCTCTATTTCTACTTGTCTGTTTTCCTAGTGACCTTATGGGGCCGACTTGTCTAGCTAAGTACATCATCCATATATTACATAAAATAAGGGCCGACCCCACACATGGTGGTCTAATAACCCATCGGCAAGTTCACACACTTGCGACACTTGTCAATACACATGACGACACTTCCGTATAGAGGAATGACACATCTCTATAGGAGTACAATAATATATAAATTAAATACATGGATGAAATACATTCCGAAGTTACACATACATCAACACAAGTTAACCTTTCTTCCAATAGCATTACATGGTGAATAATAACTAATGCGTATTGGTGTTAATAAGTTAACTTTCCATCTACAACGACCACAATGTCATGACATGCATTGCACCATGAAACAAATCTAACTAAGGTTAGCTTTCCTTCTAACAACATTGCACAGTGATTGAAAGATTACATGTGTTAACCTTCATATGTTAGCTTTCAATCTAACAGAACCACATTGTCATCAAATGCATTGCACCATAAAGGAAATCTAACTCGAGTTAGCTTTTGTTCTAACAACATTGCTCGATGAATCAAAGATAAAATGTGTTAGCCTTCATATGTTAGCTTTCAATCTAACACAACCACATTATCATCAAATACATTGTACAATGAAAGAAATATAACTCGGGTTATCTTTCCTTCTAAAAACATTGCACAGTGAATGAAAGCTAACACCTATTAACTTTAATATGTTAGTTTACTATCTAGCACAACTACATTGTCATCAAATGCATTGCACCAGGATGGAAATATGACTCGGTCTAACTTTTCTTCCAACACAATTGCATAGTGAATGAAAGCTAATGCGTGTTTGCCTTCTTATGTTATCTTTCCATCTAACACAACCATATTTTCATCAAAATGCATCACACCTTGAATAAAATTTGTCTCGAGTTAGCTTTCCTACCAACAACATTTCACAGTGAATGAAAGCTAACACGTGTTACTGTTAATATGTTAGCTTCCCATCTAACACAACCACATTGTCATCAAATGCATTAAACCATGAAGGAAATCTAACTCAGGTTATCTTTCGTTCTAAATACATTGCTCGATGAATGAAAGATAACATGTGTTAGCCTTCATATGTTATCTTTCAATCTAACAAAACCAAATTGTCATCAAATACATTGTACAATAAAGGAAATCTAACTCGTGTTAGCTTTCCTTCTAAAAACATTGCACAGTGGATGAAAGCTAACACCTATTAACTTTCATATGTTATTTTTCTATCTAGCACAATAACATTGTCATCAAATACATTGCACTAGGATGGAAATCTGACTCAGTCTAGCTTTACTTCCAACAACATTGCACGGTGAATGAAAGCTAACATGTGTTAGGCTTCATAAGTTCACTTTCCATCTAACACAACCACATTATCATCAAATGCATTGCACCATGAAGGAAATATGCCTCAGGTTAGCTTTCATTCTAAATACATTTCTCGATGAATTAAAGATAACATGTGTTAGCCTTCATATGTTAGCTTTCCATCTAACACAACCACATTGTATTCAAATGCATTGCACCATGAATGAAATCTAACTCGGGTTAGATTTCGCTCTAACAACATTGTGCGATGAATGAAAGATTACACATGTTCATCTTCATGTCTTAGATTTCAATCTAAGTGAACCACATTGTCATCAAATGCATTGTACCATGAAGGAAATCTAACTTGGGTTAGATTTTTTTCTAACAACATTGCTTGTGAATGAAAGCTAAATCCTATTAACTTTCATATGTTAGTTTTCTATCTAGCACAACCACATTGTCATTAAATACATTGCATTGGCATGGAAATATGACTCGGGCTAGCTTTACTTCTTGACTCTTGGTTTATGAATGAAAGATAAAATGTGTTAGCCTTCATATGTTAGATTTCAATCTAACACAACCTCATTGTCATCAAATACATTGTACCATGAAAGAAATCTAACTCAGGATAGCTTTCTTTCTAAGAACATTGTGCAGTGAATGAAATCTAATGCCTATTAACTTTCATCTATTAGTTTTCTATATAACACAACCACATTGTCCTCAAATACATTGCACCTTGAAGAAAATATGACTCGAGTTAGATTTCCTTCCAACAATATTGCACAGTGAATGAAAGCGAATGTGTTGGACTTCATATGTTTGCTTTCCATCTAATACAACCAATTGTCATAAAATGCATTTCACCTGGAATAAAATTTGTCTTGAGTTAGCATTCCAACCAACAACATTGCAAGGTGAATGAAAGCTAAGATGTGTTAGTGTTAATATGTTAGCTTTCCATCTAACACAACCACATTGTCATCAAATGCATTGCACCATGAAGGAAATCTAACTCCGGTTAACTTTCGTACTAAATACATTGCTCGATGAATGAAAGATAACATGTGTTAGCCTTCATATGTTAGCTTTCAATTTAACAAAACCACATTTTCATCAAATACATTTTACAATGAAGGAAATATAACTCGGATTAGATTTCCTTTTAAAAGCGTTGCACAGTGAATGAAAGATAACGCCTATTAAATTTCATATGTTAGTTTTCTATCTAGCACAACCACATTGTCATCAAATACATTGCATGAAGATAGAAATCTGACTCGGTCTAGCTTTACTTCCAACAACATTGCACGGTGAATGAAATCTAACACGTGTTAGGCTTCATATCTTATCTTTCCATATAACACAACCACATTGTCATCAATTGCATTGCACCATGAAGGAAATCTGACTCAGGTTAGCTTTCGTTCTAAATACATTGCTCAATGAATGAAAGATAACATGTGTTAGCCTTTATATGTTACTGCTTTCCATCTAACACAACCACATTGTTTTCAAATGCATTGCACCATGAATGAAATCTAACTTGGGTGATATTTAATTCTAACAACATTGCTCGATGAATGAAAGATTACATGTGTTGGTCTTCATATCTTAGCTTTCAATCTAATAGAACCACATTGTCATCAAATTCATTGCACCATGAAGGAAATTTAACTTGGGTTAGCTTTCTTTCTAACAACATTGCTTGATAAATGACAGATAAAATGTGTTAGCCTTCATATGTTAGCTTTCAATTTAACACAACCTCATTGTCATCAAATACATTGCACTGTGAAGGAAATCTAACTCGGGTTAGATTTCCTTCAAAGAAATTCGCTTAGTGAATGAAAGCTAACACCTATTAACTTTCATCTATTAGTTTTCTAGATAACACAACCACATTGTCCTAAAATACATTGCACCTTGAAGAAAATTTGACTCGAGTTAGATTTACTTCCAACAACATTGCACGGTGAATGAAAGCGAACGTATTGGCCTTCATATGTTACCTTTCCATCTAATACAACCAAATTGTCATCAAATGTATTTCACCTTGAATAAAATTTGTCTTGAGTTAGCTTTCCAACCAACAACATTGCACAATGAATGAAAGCTAACACGTTTTGGTGTCAATATGTTAGCTTCCCATCTAACAAAACCACATTGTCATCAAATGCATTGCACCATGGAAATATCACTCCATTTAGCTTTCGTTCTAAATACATTGCTCGATGAATGAAATATAACATGTGTTAGCCTTCATATGTTAGCTTTCAATCTAACACAACCACATTGTCATCAAATACATTGTACAATGAAGGAAATCTAACTCGGGTTAGCTTTCCTTCTAAAAGCATTGCACAATTAATGAAAGGTAACACATATTAACTTTCATATGTTAGTTTTCTATCTAGGACAACCATATTGTCATCAAATACATTGCATCGAGATGGAAATCTGACTCGGGATAGCTTTACTTCCAACAACATTGCACGATGAATGAAAGCTAATGAGTGTTAGGATTCATATGCTTGCTTTTCATCTAACACAACCACATTGTCATCAAATGCATTGCACCATGAAATAAATCTAACTCAGGTTAGCTTTATTTCTAACAACATTTCTCGATGAATGAAAGATAGCACGTGTTAGCATTCATACGTTATCTTTTCATCTAACAGAACCACATTTCCATCAAATACATTGTACCATGAATAAAATTTGTCTCGGGTTAGATTTCATTCCAATAACATTGCAAGGTGAATGAAATCTAACACCTATTAATTTGCATATGTTAGTTTTCTATCTAACACAACCACATTGTCATCAAATACATTGCACCAGGAAGAAAATCTAACTCAGGTTATATTTACTTCCAACAACATTGCACGGTGAATGAAAGCTAACATGTCTTGGCATTCATATGTTAGCTTTCCATCTAACACAACCACATTGTCATCAAATGAATTGCACCATGAAGGAAATATGACTCATGTTAGCTTTTGTTCTAAATACATTGCTCAATCAATGAAAGACAACATGTGTTAGCCGTCATATGTTATCTCTCCATATAACACAACCACATTGTCTTCAAATCCATTGCACCATGATTGAAATCTAACTCGGGTTAGAATTCATTCTAACAACATTGCTCGATGAATGAAATATTACATGTGTTAGTCTTCATATCTTAGATTTCAATATAACATAACCACATTGTCATCAAGTGCATTGCGCCATGAAGGAAATCTAACTCAGGTTAGCTTTCCTTCTAAAAATATTGCATAATGAATGAAAGCTAACACCTATTAACTTTCATCTGTTAGTTTTCTATATAACACAACCACACTGTCATCAAATACATTGCACCTTGAATAAAATTTGACTCGAGTTAGCTTTCCTTCCAACAATATTTCACAGTGGATGAAAGCTAATGTGTTGGCCTTCATATGTTAGTTTTCCATATAATACAACCAAATTGACATCAAATGCATTTCACCTTGAAGAAAATGTGTCTTGAGTTATCTTTCCAACAAAAAACATTGCACGGTGAATGAATCTAACATGTGTTAGTGTTAATATGTTAGCTTCCCATCTAACACAACCACATTGTCATCAAATGCAATGCACCATGAAGGAAGTCTAACTCTGGTTAGATTTCATTCTAAATTCATTGCTCGATGAATGAAGGATAACATGTGTTAGCCTTCATATGTTAGATTTCAATCTAACACATCCACATTGTCATCAAATACATTGTACAATGAAGGAAATCTAACTCGGGTTAGCTTTCCTTCTAAAAACAATGCACAGTGAATGAAAGCTTATGCCTATTAAATTTCATATGTTAGTTTTATATCTAGCACAACCACATTGTCATCAAATACATTTCACCAGGATGGAAATATTACTCGGGTTAGCTTTACTTCCAACAACATTGCACGGTAAATGAAAGCTAACGCGTGTTAAGATTCATATGTCAGCTTTCCATCTAACACAACCACATTGTCATCAAATGCATTTTACCATGAATAAAATATAACTTGGGTTAGCTTTCATTCTAACAACATTGCTTGATTAATGAAAGATAACACATGTTAGCATTCATATGTTAGCTTTCTATCTAACAGAACCACATTGCCATCAAATACATTGCACCATGAATAAAATTTGTCTCAGGTTAGCTTTCCTTCCAACAACATTGCAAGGTGAATGAAAGCTAATGCCTATTAACTTGCATATGTTAGTTTTCTATCGAACACAACCACATTGTCATCAAATACATTGCACCGGGAAGGAAATATGACTCGAGTTAGCTTTCATTCCAACAACATCTCACGGTGAATGAAAGCTAATGCGTGTTGGCCTTCATTTATTAGCTTTCCATCTAACACAACCACATTTTCATCAAATACATTTCACCTTGAAGAAAATCTGACTTGGTTTAGGTTTCCTTCCAACAACAATGCACGGTGAATGAAAGCTAACATGTGTTATCCTTCATATGTTAGCTTTCCATTTAACATAGCCAAATTGTCATCAAATACATTGTACCTTGAAGAAAATCTGACTTGGATTAGCTTTCCTCCCAACATCATTGCACGGTGAATGAAAGATAACATGTCTTAGTGTTAATATCTTAGCTTCCCATCTAACACAACCACAATGTCAAAAAATACATTACACCATGAATGAAATCTAACTCGAGATATCTTTAGTTCTAACAACATTGCTCGATGAATGAAAGATAACACATGTTATCCTTTATATCTTAGCTTCAATCTAACACGACCACATTGTCATCAAATACATTACCTGTGAAGGAAATCTAAATCGGGTTAGATTTCCTTCTAAAAACATTTGCTAGACGAATGAAAGGTAATTCCTATTAACTTTTATATGTTAGTTTTCTATCTAGCACAAACACATTGTCACCAAATACATTGCACCAGGATGGAAATCTGACTCGGTCTAGCTTTACTTCCAACAACATTGCATGGTGAATGAAAGCTAATGCGTGTTAGGCTTCATATTTTAGCTTTCCATCCAACACAACCACATTGTCATCAAATGCATTGCACCATGGAGGAAATATGACTCAGGTTAGTTTTTGTTCTAAATACATTGCTCGATGAATGAAAGATAACATGCGTTAGCCTTCATATGTTAGATTTCCATCTAACACAACCACATTGTTTTTAAATGCATTGCACCATGAATGAAATCTAACTTGAGTTAGATTTTGTTCTAACAACATTGCTCGATGAATGAAATATTACACGTATTGATCTTCATATCTTATCTTTTAGTCTAACAGAACCACATTGTCATCAAATGCATTGCACCATAAAGGAAATTTAACTCGGGTTAGCTTTCATTCTAACAACATTGCTTGATGAATGAAAGATAAAATATGTTCCCCTCCATATGTTAGCTTTCAATCTAACACAACCTCATTGTCATCAAGTACATCACACTGTGAAGGAAATCTAACTCAGGTTAGGTTTCCTTCTAAGAACATTGCGCAGTGAATGAAAGCTAACACATATTAACTTTCATCTCTTAGTTTTTCATATAACACAACCACATTGTCCTCAAATACATTGCACCTTGAAGAAAATTCGACTCAAGTTAGATTTCCTTCCAACAAAATTGCACGGTGAAAGAAAGCGAATGTGTTGGCCTTCATATGTTATCTTTCCATCTAATACAACCAATTTTTCATGAAATGCATTTCACCTTGAAGAAAATTTGTCTCGAGTTAGCTTTCCAACCAACAACATTGCATGTGTTGGTTGTGGAGCCAGATCTTCTAGTCTCATAGATGATATTGTATCAACCGTGTTTGTACCCCAGTTCTATATGATATGTAGGTGGACTGTACACTCACCCCAGCGGGGTTCTAGGGGGCACCATCCCCCCTGGCTTGGGGGTCCAGGGGCCAGCGGGGGTTCGGGGGCAGCGCCCCCGAAGAAAATTTTGGGGCTATTTTCGCCAGCTGTTTTGTGGGCCCATGGTTTTGGGTATTCCGTGGTATTTTCCCATTGTATTTCCCTTATAAAAGAAAGACATTGTAATATGGCTAGGGTTGTTGATGTATTAGGTTTTATGCATTGTAAAGATCTTTGAGATCAGGAGAGAGATTGTGAAACAGAGAAGAGGAAGTGCAGCGGTTGTGCTGCAGGTTGTATCCCTTCGACTTGCTGGATGGTAATAATAATAAGGACTGGCAAATTCAGTGTGGACGTAGCCCAAGTTGGGTGAACCACGATATATCTGTGTCTCTCTTGTAATGTGTATGTGTGATTATATTTGCATTTCTGTTTATTGTTATTGCTCTGCGATCCTGTTTTTCTAACAATTGGTATCAGAGCCAAAGGTCTATTTGGCAGTTAAACCCGCAGGAAGCTAGGGTTTCTGGTTCGAGTGGGAGCAATGGCAGAAGAAGGAAAGTTTAAGGTCGAGAAGTTTAACGGCCAAAACTTCAGGTTATGGAAGATGCAAATGGAGGACTATCTGTACCAGAAGGATCTATTCCTACCGTTGGGAGGAAAAGCAAAGCAGCCGACAACTATGAAGGACGAAGAATGGGTGGTTCTTGACAGAAAGGCTCTGGGAACAATACGGTTGAGCCTGGCTTCGTCGGTGGCTTTCAATATCTCAAAAGAAACGACAACAGAGGGTTTGATGAAAGCATTGGGTAAGCTGTATGAAAAACCCTCGGCTTCCAACAAGGTATTTCTAATGAAGCGTTTATTTAATATGAAGATGTCTGAAGGTGGATCTGTTACTGATCATTTAAATGAGTTTAATACGGTTACAAATCAGCTAAGTTCTGTAAGTGTGAACTTTGATGATGAGGTTAGGGCTCTTCTAATCTTGTGTTCATTGCCAGAAAGCTGGAATAGCTTGGTCATGGCTGTAAGTAACTCTGTCTATGGTTCAAACACCTTGAAATTTGATGATGTTATTGGTGTTATTCTTAGCGAGGAAATGCGAAGAAAAAGCACAGGTGAGACATCAGGTAATGCGTTGACCATGGAGAGCAGAGGAAGACAAAAGGAGAGAGGAAAGAGCCAAGGTAATCGTGGAAAGTCTAAAACGGGCAAATCTAAGTCCAGACTGGGAAAGATAGAGTGCTGGAACTGTGGAAAGAAAGGACATCTGAAGAAAGACTGCAAATCTCTAAAGAAGAAAGGAGATGCACAGAAGGAGACTACCCAGGAAGCAAATGTAGCAGGTGATGTGTTACAAGATGCTTTGATTCTTGCATTAGATAATACTAGTGATTATTGGGTAGTAGATTCAGGAGCTTCATGTCATGCTACACGCCAGAGGAAATACTTTCATGAGTATGTTCCTGACGATTTTGGACATGTTTTATTGGGTGATGATGAGCCATGTAAAATTGTTGGAATGGGCAAGGTATGGATAAAAGTTAAGAATGGAACTGATTGGTTGTTGAAAGATGTTAGGCATATTCCCGCTATGAAAAGAAATCTGATCTCAACAGGGCAGTTGGGAGATGGCGGCTGTCTATCTACGTTCGGAGAAATGTGGTGGAAGATCACTAAAGGATCAATGGTGATAGAAAAATGAGACAGAGTAGGTACATTGTATTTATGTCCTCATAATACTGACCATTCTATCTCTTTAGCTTCCACAGGAACAGATACAACATTGTGGCATCATAGGCTTGGCCACATGAGTGAGAAGGGGATGCAGATTCTCCACTCAAGGAAGTTGCTGCCGGATTTGAAGCAGGTAAGTTTGGAATTCTGTGAAAACTGTGTTTATGGAAAACAGAAGAGAGTCAGATTTCTCAGGGTTGGGAAACAGAAGAAGAATGAAAAATTAGAGCTTGTGCATACAGATGTATGGGGACCAGCTCAGGTACAATCTCTTGGTGGCTCTCATTATTATGTTACATTTATTGATGATGCAACTAGAAAAACTTGGGTTTATTGCATTAGACAGAAATCTGATGTGTTTGCTACTTTTAAGAAGTGGAAAGCTTTGGTTGAGAATGAGACAGGAAAAAAGATTGAAGTGTCTCAGATCTGATAATGGAGGTGAGTACTGCGGCAAGGACTTTGATAGTTACTGTTCATACCATGGGATTCGTAGAGAGAAGACAGTCCCAGGAACACCACAGGAAAATGGTGTATCAGAAAGGATGAACAGAACGATCATGGAGCGTGCAAGGTGTATGAGACTTCATGCAGGGTTGCCCTTACAGTTTTGGGCGGATGCTGTAAATACTGCTGTTTATTTAATAAACAGAGGACCTTCAAGTGCTTTGGATGGTGGTATTCCAGAGGAAGCATGGACAGATAAAAAGGTAAACTACTCATTTCTGAGAACGTTTGGTTGTGAAGCATTTGTCCATATTGATAAAGAAAATAGAACAAAGCTTGAAGCTAAATCCAAGAAATGTACCTTTATTGGATATGGGGTTGATGAATTTGGTTATCGTTTATGGGATTATGAAAATAACAAAATCATCAGGAGCAGAGATGTGATATTCAATGAAAAGGTCATGTATAAAGATCAGTTGCAGGGAAAGAAACAGGAAAAGGAAAGAACAGAGTACATAGTGCTTGATGAAGTTAAAGAAAATGAAGTTCCGAAGGTGCCAGAAAATCAAGAGCAGCAGCAAGTACCTGAAACTCCTGCAACTGTAAGAAGATCTACCAGGTTAAGTAGACTCCCTGAACGATACTCTCCTTCAATGTATTATTTATTGATGACTGATTCTGGTGAACCAGAATGTTATGAAGAAGCAATGCAGGTGGAAACTAGAAAGAAGTGGGAGCAAGGCATGAATGAGGAGATGGACTCATTGGTAGGAAACCAGACTTGGGATTTGGTTAAGTTGCCTGCTGGTAAAAGAGCATTGCAAAACAAATGGATTTACAGGTTGAAGGAAGAAGAAGGAGGTAAGAAGCGGTACAAGGCTAGACTTGTTGTAAAGGGGTTTGCACAGAAGAAAGGTATAGATTTTGATGAAATATTTTCTCCTGTTGTAAAGATGACTTCAATTAGGACTATCTTAAGCCTAGTGGCGGTAGAAGATTTGCATCTTGAACAATTAGATGTAAAAACAGCTTTCCTCCATGGGGATTTGGAGGAAGAAATATATATGCAGCAGCCACAAGGGTATGAGGTCAAAGGTAAGGAGGATCTGGTATACAGGTTGAAAAAGAGCTTGTATGGCTTGAAGCAAGCTCCAAGGCAGTGGTATCTAAAGTTTGACAGGTTTATGGCAGAACAAGGTTATAGTAGATGTCATTCTGATCACTGTGTTTATTTTAAGAAGCTAGACAATGGAAGATATATTATCTTGTTATTGTATGTGGATGACATACTTGTTGCAGGGTCTGACATGCAGGATATAAATGTACTCTAAAGGAAGCTAGCTAATTCATTTGCGATGAAGGATTTGGGTGCTGCAAAGCAAATCATTGGTATGAGAATAATGAGAGACAGGAAAAATCGCAAATTGACATTGTCTCAAAGTGAGTACATACAAAAGGTGTTGGAGAGGTTCAGAATGCAGAATGCAAAACCTGTAAGTACACCTTTGGCTAGCCATTTCAGTCTAAGTAAGGAAATGTGTCCCAAGACACAAGAAGAGACAGATTACATG
This sequence comes from Larix kaempferi, assembly GCA_027924585.1. Lineage (NCBI taxonomy): Eukaryota > Viridiplantae > Streptophyta > Pinopsida > Pinales > Pinaceae > Larix > Larix kaempferi. The sequence goes on from BSBM01001023.1 coordinate 2,098,729, forward strand.
TCCAAGGTTCCCTATCAATCAGCAGTTGGCAGTTTGATGTATGCCATGGTGTGCACAAGACCAAATATTGCACATGCAGTGGGAGTTGTGAGCAGATATATGAACAATCCAGGTAAAGAACATTGGAAGGCAGTACAGTGGATTCTCAGGTATTTGAGAGGTACTACCACTGAGGCATTATGTTTTGGAGGTTCAGACACTGTTCTACAGGGATATGTTGATGCAGATATGGCAGGTGACAAGGATAGCAGGAGGAGTACCACAGGGTATGTGTTTACTGTAGGTGGAACAGCAGTAAGCTGGATTTCGAAACTACAGAAGGTTGTTGCACTTTCAACAACAGAAGCAGAGTATGTTGCCATTACAGAGGCTAGTAAAGAGATGATTTGGTTGCAGAGGTTTATGGAGGAAGTGGGTAAGAAGCAGAAGGATAGCAGACTGTATAGTGACAGCCAGAGTGCCATTCACCTTGCAAAGAACTCAGCATTCCATTCCAGGACTAAACATATACATCTCAAGTACCATTTCATACGCTCTGTTCTGGAAGATGAGCTGTTAAAGTTGGAAAAGATACATACTAGCCAGAATCCTGCATACATGTTCACAAAGGTAGTGACCAGAGAGAAATTGAGTTCGTGCTCGGTTTCAGTTGGCCTTCTAGCATGAGGGTGAAGAGGAGAAATTTGCCAAGTCCAAGTCCAGCAAATGCAGCAGCGGTGGAGTTGTTGTGATCAGTCTCCAAGTGGGAGATTGTTGGTTGTGGAGCCAGATCTTCTAGTCTCATAGATGATATTGTATCAGCCGTGTTTGTACCCCAGTTCTATATGATATGTAGGTGGACTGTACACTCACCCCAGCGGGGGGGCATCGCCCCCCCACGGGGTTCCAGGGGGGTCCGGGGGCCAGCGGGGGTTCGGGGGTAGTGCCCCCGAGAAATGAGGGTTCGGGGGCAACGCCCCCGAAGAAAATTTTTGGGGCTGTTTTCGCCAGCTGTTTTGCGGGCCCATGGTTTTGGGTATTCCGTGGTATTTTCCCATTGTATTTCCCTTATAAAAGAAATACATTGTAATACGGTTAGGGTTGTTGATGTATTAGGTTTTATGCATTGTAAAGATCTTTGAGATCAGGAGAGAGACTGTGAAACAGAGAAGAGGAAGTGCAGTGGTTGTGCTGCAGGTTGTATCCCTTCGACTTGCTGGACGGTAATAATAATAAGGACTGACAAATTCAGTGTGGACGTAGCCCAAGTTGGGTGAACCACGATATATCTGTGTCTCTCTTGTAATGTGTATGTGTGATTATATTTGCATTTCTGTTTATTGTTATTGCTCTGCGATCCTGTTTTTCTAACAGCATGATGAATGAAATCTAACACATGTTAGTGTTAATATGTTAGCTTCCCATCTAACACAACCACATTGTCATGACATGCATTGCACCAAGAAGGAAATCTACATGGGGTTAGATTTCCTTCTAACAACATTGCACAGTGAATGAAAGATAACACGTGTTGGCCTTTATATGTTTGCTTTCCATCAAACATAAGCACATTGTCATCAAATACATTTCACCATGAAGGAAATCAAACTCAGGTAATTTGCTTTCCTTCTAAAAGCATTGCACAGTGAATGAAAGCTAACTCCTATTAACTTTCATATGTTAGTTTTCTATCTAGCACAACCATATTGTCATCAAATATATTACACCGAGATGGAAATATAACTCGGGATAGCTTTACGTCCAACAACATTGCACAATGAATGAAAGATAATGAGTGTTAGGATTCATATGTTAGCTTTCCATCTAACACAACCACATTGTCATCAAATGCATTGCACCATGAAAGAAATCTAACTCAGGTTAAGTTTCGTTATAACAACATTACTCGATGAATGAAATATAACACGTGTTAGAGTTCAAACATTATCATTCCATCTAACAGAACCACATTTCCATCAAATACATTGCACCATGAATAAAATTTGTCTCGGGTTAGCTTTCCTTCCAACAAAATTGCAAGGTGAATGAAAGCTAACGCCTATTAACTTGCATATGTTAGTTTTCTATCTAACACAACCACATTGTCATCAAATACATTGCACCAGGAAGAAAATTTGATTCGGGTTAGCTTTACCTCTAACAACATTGCACGGTGAATGAAAGATAACGTGTCTTGGCCTTCATATGTTAGCATTCCATCTAACACAACCACATTGTCATCAAATGCACTGCATGCTAAATTTTGAGCATTAATTCACAATACTCTAGGATCTTCACTAAGGGAATAACATATACAGTATATCAATGCATAACAATCACAATAAGCATGACAAGCATCACAAGAATCAAAAGCATGAGAGACAAGAGAAACAGAGTTTCCATGGGGAAAACCCTAAGGTGAAAAACCCCACATCTTCCTCAGAGATAGAGAGAGCAATGGCTCAACCAAAGTACAACCAAAATACACTTGAGATAGTCTCCTAGAAGCAGATGATCCTCCTCCTCACTAGTGCGCCACTTTCTGAGTGAGAGAGATGTGTCTTTCTGAATGATCTAAATTGAGATCTCCTGATCTCTATTTATACTAACCTGTTTTCCCAGTGACCTTATGGGGCTGACTTGTATAGCTAGGTACATCCACAATATAATATATATTTCAGGGCCGACCCCACACATGGTGGTCTAATAACCCATCGAAAAGTACACACACTTGCGACACTTGTCAATCCACATAACGACACTTCCTTATAGAGGAATAACACATCTCTAATAAGGGTACAATAAATATATATGAAATACATAGATGAAATACAGTCCGAAGTTACATATACATCAACACTCCCTCTTAACTAGGAAGGTATTTCTCGACACAGATCTGCTAGACAAGTCTTCTTCTTGGGATCATCGTCATTGATGCATCGTAATCATCATCATCACTACTGCTGCTATCTCAACCAATCTATGACTCTAATCATCATAGGAAGTTCTACAGAGCCAATCCTTTTTCATACTGGATGTAGGCCCACCACCTGCAGGTCTTCATCATCACTGGCCATACTGTGGAAATCTCAGGACTTATTACGTGCGTCACAAAACCTTAAAAGAGTCTCTTGACTAGCAAGAACCCTAAAGAGCATCTGAGGCCTTTTCATCATGTCCAGATCTCCAGGACTTATTACATGTGACCCCACCACAAAACCTCGAAAGAGAATCCCAGGATTGATTACGAGCACAAGGCTCAACCTATCAGATCTCCCAGGGCACAAATTACATGTGGTCACCACAAAACCTCGAAAGAGCATCCCAGGACTGATTACGAGCACAAGGCTCAACTTATCGGATCTCCCAGGGCACAAATTACATGTGGTCATGGAAAAACCTCGAAAGAGAATCCCAGGACTGATTACGAGCACACGGCTCAACCTATTGGATCTCCCAGGGCACAAATTACATGCCATAGGACAAAACCTTGAAAGAGCATCTGCCAGATATCCCAGGGCACAAATTACATGCCATAGGAAAAACCTCGAAAGAATATCTGCAGATCTCCCAGGGCACAAATTATATGTCCTCCCAAGAAAAACCTCGAAATAGCATTTTCCAGATATCCCAGGGTACAAATTACATGCTGTAGGCAAAACCTCGAAAGACTATCTGCAAATCTCCCAGGGCACAAATTACATGCTTATCTGCACAACTTGTTCCACGGCCATAGAGTATCAACCTGATACTCACCATACATCATCTTGATATACACATGATCATCCTGATCATCATCACTGCAACATCCTGCTGCATGTCATCTGGAGCAACATCCTGAAGCTCATCATCCATGATCATTTTGATCATACAATGCATCTACATGATGCATACCAAGTATCTACCTGATACATATCATCATACATGATCCACCTGATCATACAGTGTATCCACCTGATACAAATACAAATACATGATACATATCAACATACATGATCTACCTGATCATACAATGTATCCACCTGATACATATACAGATACATGGTCCAAGCATCCAACATGATGCATATACAAAATACATACACATGATCCAATCGACCATATCCAGCATCCAACACGATGTGTACATACATTAAAATGATCCAACTGATCATATCCAGCATCCAACATGATGCGTACATACATATACATATAAATGATCCAACTGATCATATCTAGCATCCAACATGATGCATACATACATACATATAAAAATGATCCAACTGACAATACAAAGCAGAAACCAGAACATCATCCTGATGCTCATCATCTAGCGCTTACATCCACAGCCATGTGAAGGATCCTCCTTCCAACATGCTTGGAATGGATTAAGCAAATGTGTCCATCACTTCTTCCTCGAAGTGTCATCAATCCGAAGAACACCAAGCCTCTCTCTGAAGTACTCGAACTTCACCCTGGCTAGTGGCTTCGTCAGCACATATGCAATCTGCTCGTCCGCCACAACATGCAGGAGCTTAACAGCTAGTCTCTGCACCATATCCATGATATAGTGATATTTGATCTCTATGTGTTTCGACCTGTCATGAAACAATGGGTTCTCGGACAGCTTCACACAACTCTCGTTATCACAGAAGATACCAGTAGCATCCAACGGGAGATCAAATAATTCAAATAGTAGCTTCCGTAGCCATACTGCCTCACAACTAGCTGAACAAGCTGCAACATACTCTGCCTCAGCTGTACTCAGTGCTACGCAGGACTGCTTCCTGCTAAACCAATAGATCACACCTGATCCCATACTGAAGCAGCACCCAGATGTGCTCTTCCTATCTGCAGCACTGCCAGCCCAATCTGAATCAATATAACCCTGCAGGTTAAACTTTTGATTCGCTTCATACTTGATCCCATAATCCACTGTACCCTTCAGGTACCTCAAAACATGCTTTACAACAACTCGGTGAACACTCCTCGGATCCGTCAGGAATTGGCTCAATGTGTTCACATCAAAGCAAATATCTGGTCTCATGTTCGTCAGGTACATCAAGGACCCAATCATCTGACGATACATAGAGACATCAACCGGCTCACATGAAGCATCACATAGAAGCTTTAGATTCGATGCCATAGGTGTGGCCATGGCCTTGCAATCCATCATCCCGAATCTATTTAGGATATCTACTGTGTACTTCCCTTGACCAAGGAAGATCCCATTTGCACTCTGCCACACCTCCATACCTAGGAAATAATGCATCATTCCCAAATCTTTCATATCGAACTCGGCAGCAAGCTTTCTCTTAGTATCTGCAATCAATCTGTCATCTCCTGTTACAAATAAATCATCCACATATAAGAGTAGAATCACAGGATTCCCTTCCTCAACCTTGTAATAAATGTTGGAATCTGCTTTACTCTTGGTAAAGCCCAAACTAGATAGGAAATTGTCCATCCTACCATACCAAGTTCTAGGAGCTTGTTTCAAGCCATACAAGGCTTTCTTCAATCTGCACACATATGACTCCCTGTCATATATTTCGAAACCGAGTGGCTGCTCCACATATACTTCCTCTTCAACTACACCATTCAAGAAGGCAGTCTTGACATCCATCTGGTGTATTTTCCATTTCATCGCTACAGCCAGAGAAAGTACTGTTATGATGGAAGTATACCTGGCTATAGGTGCAAAAGTTTCTTCATAATCTATTCCCTCTTTCTGAGAGAAGCCACGAGCTACGAATCTTGCTTTGTATTTCTCTACATTGCCATCTGCAGCATGCTTGATTTTGTAGATCCATTTAGAAGTCACAACAGACTTCACTTTAGGTCTTTGTACAACATCCCAAACATCATTCTTCATTATTGATTGGTATTCCTCAACCATGGCATCCTTCCATTCTTTCTTTTCCGCTGCTTCTTCATAACTGGAAGGCTCTTTGTTCATAATGTCACAGAGTAAAGCAACATAGCTGGTATGTGATTTGGTTGTCTTCTTTGCTCTGTGTTCTTCTTCTGGAATGCCAAATATTTCTGCATCTTGAATGAGCTCTCTAGCCCATGCAGGTTTCCTCTTGTGAGAGTTATTCTCACGGGGTGGATCTACAGGTTCTTGCGGATCTTCAAACTCACGAACAACTTCTGGAACTGCTTCAGTCATGATAGTGTCTTGAAATCTAGTTTCCTTAGGTTCTTCATAAACTTCGATAGGTGCCTTCCTTGATTTGATGAATGCTGAGTTTTCATCAAATGTTACATCCCTGCTGACATCAATCTTCTTGAACCCTGGAAAGTATATTCTGGAAGCCTTCGAGCTTTCACTGTAACCCACAAAGATACCCTTCTTTCCTGAAGGATCTAGTTTATTCCTCTTTTCCTTTGGGACATGATTGTATACTGGACAACCAAATATTATGAGATGGCTGACTTCAAGTTTCTTACCAGAAAAGACCTCTTCTAGTGTCTTGTTATCCAATATCTTGTGGGGTGTTCTGTTCTGCACATATACAGCTGTTCTAGCTATTTCTGCCCATAGATGCATAGCTAGATCCTGGTCATGCAGCATTGCCCTTGCTGCTTCCATGATTGTTTTGTTCTTCCTTTCTGCAACTTCATTCTGTTAAGGATTATAAGGAGCAGTCAACTCCCTCTTAATCCCTGAATCACTACAAAGCTTCTTGAAGTCACCTGAGGTGAATTCTCCACCATTGTCGAATTTGAATGATTTGATCTTCTTGTCAGTTTGATTCTTCATCAAGGTTTTGAATTCCTTGAATTTATGAAACACCTCATCTTTGCTCTTCAAGAAGTATACCCAAGTCTTCTTGGAGAAGTCATCAATAAATGAGACATAGTAAACATACCCACTCATAGAACTAGATGACATAGGACCACATACATCTGAGTGGATGATTTCCAGGATGTCTTTTGCCTTGTTTTCACTGCTTGGGAAAGCCTTCTTAATGTTCTTACCTTTTGCACATCCTTTGCAAACACCTTCATTTTTGGTCTTGATCTCAGGAAGACCCTCTATAGCCTTGCTTGCAATTGGAAGTGCCCTATAGTGCATATGAGCAAGTCTTCTATGCCAAATTTCACTTGGCTCCATGGATTCATGTACCATGGCATGTTCAGGTTGTCCCTTCAGTTTATACAAACCTCCCTCTTGCTCTCCAATCACTACTGCATCATCTATGTTCTTTCCCTTTGCCCACATTAGGACTTGGCCATCCATAAATGCAACCCTTATACCTTTTGCATCCAATGTAGAGATGGAGAGTAAGTTCTTCTTGAGCCCAGGTACATAGAGGACTTCTTTTATCTTCAAAGATTTTCCAGAATCTAGGTTGTAGGAGGCTTCACCACTTCCTTTGATTGGGTATTGATAATCATCCCCAAGTTTCACCTTATGGGGTGATTCATGTTCAGATAGATTCACAAAAGATTCCTTAAACCCAGTCATGTGTTTGGAAGTGCCACTGTCAATCAACCAATCATTACAACCATGGGAGATAGTACCTGCGAGAGTAGAAATTAGAACATATTCTTCTTCACTTGATGAGTCATCATCACTATCACTTTTTTCCCTAGCCTTCTTCTTTGGGGATTCATCATCTTCGGCAGCATGAGCATGATATCTTCTTTTGTTATTCTTCTTCTTATTATTGAAGTTGTTGTTGTTGTCTTTCTTCTTCTTGGGACAATTTGAAGCAAAGTGTCCCTTCTCATTGCAATTGAAGCATCGAAGATCTTTCTTATCTTTATGATAATGGTGGTGTGAGAATCTTCTGTTATGAGATGATTCCTTCTTGGACTTGCCTTTCCTGGCATGTGCCGTGAGAGCTTGATCTTCATTTCCCATCTTTTCTTCTCGGGCCACAAGCCTAGCTTCTTTTTGAGAGCATTCTTCCCGCAATCTATTGAAAGAGATCAACTTCTTCCTTGCACAAATTCCTTGAATAAAGGAATCCCATGACCTGGGTAGGCCATTTAGAGTGGTCATCACCACTTCACCATTATCCACCATTTCATCCACTACTTCTAGTTGTTCCTTGATCTGGGAGACCCTTGAAAAATAAGATTGAATGGTTTCTCCATTCTGAAACTTTACTCCTTTCAATTGGTTTCACAGGGCATCTTCCGATTTATGTTCTTCCCTTCAAATAGCTTGGTCAAAGAGTCAAACATCTCCTTGGGTGTCCTCAGAGAAGACACATGGGGTATGAGATAGTCTTTGATAGAATCAGCAATGATTCTCTTTTCCTTGACCAAGTTTTTCTTATGCAATACCTTAGCCTCTTCATCCTCTCGGATAGGGATGTCTTCTTTTACATATGAGTCCAACTCATTCTCTTCCAGGATTAATCCAATCCTATACTTCCAAGTTTGGAAGTTATCAGCTCCTTCAAGCTTATCCTTAAGCTTGGTGTGGTGAGACATCTTAAAGAGTACTTCAAATGTAAATAGAAAAGATTTAGGTCTTACCACTTGAAATGCTGAAAACTAGATCTAGTCCCGAATTAGGGTTTGTCGAAAAAACCCTAAAAATTCAAAATGTGAATTTCAACTTTCTGAAAGGATAGAAAGATGCGCCTTGATGAGCTGATCATCCTGGTGTATTCAGAATTTGAGATCAACAAAGCTTTACCCTTCAGATTTGCCTATTTGTCCTCCCGGGTTCACTAGGGAGAGCCCTGAATTAGGGTTTGAGTTTCCCGGAGATCTACCTAGCAAAAAATCTCGATCCAAAGCTCTAAAATTTGATTTTTGCAAGGAGCTTCCAGCTATGTCTTCAGATTTTAGAAATTCCTATTTTTGTGGAAACCCTAATTTTTAGGGCCAAATTTGAAAATGCTCAAAATTGAATTCTGATTGCACAGGTAGATTCTCCTTAATGAGTAGAGTCAATCTACTATACTGCTTTTCCAAAATCTGTGGATAGAAACCCAATAAACAAGAAACTCAAGTTTTCGTTACTGCAAAATGTCTTCTTCTCAGGTTAGCTCTGATACCATGTTAAATTTTGATCATTAATTCACAATACTCTAGGATATTCACTGAGAGAATAACATATACAGTACATCAATGCATAACAATCACAATAAGCATGACAAGCATCACAATAATCAAAATCATGAGAGACAAGAGACACAGAGTTTCCGTGGGGAAAACCCTAAGGTGAAAAACCCCACAACTTCCTCAGAGATAGAGAGAGCAATGGCTCAACCAAAGTACAACCAAAATACACTTGAGATAGTCTCCTAGAAGTATATTATCCTCCTCCTCACTAGTGCGCCACTTTCTGAGTGAGAGAGATGTGTCTTTCCGAATGATCTAAATAGATATCTCTTGATCTCTATTTATACTAACCTGTTTGCCCAATGACCTTATGGGGCCGACTTGTCTAGCTAGGTACATCCATAATATAATATATATTCCAGGGCTGACCCCACACATGGTGGTCTAATAACCCATCGGCAAGTACACACACTTGCGACACTTGTCAATCCACATGACGACACTTCCTTATAGAGGAATAACACATCTCTAATAAGGGTACAATAAATATATATGAAATACATAGATGAAATACATTCTGAAGTTACATATACATCAACATTGCACCATGAAGGAAATATGAGTCATGTTAGATTTAATTCTAAATACATTGCTCGATGAATGAAAGATAACATGTGTTAGCCTTCATATGTTAGCTCTCCATCTAACACAGCCACATTATCTTCAAATGCATTGCACCATGAATGAAATCTAACTCAGGTTATCTTTCGTTCTAACAACATTGCTCAATGAAATAAATATTACATGTGTTAGTCTTCATATCTTAGCTTTCAATATAACAGAACCACATTGTCATCAAGTGCATTGCACCATGAAGGAAATCTAACTCGGTTTTTCTTTCGTTCTAACAATATTGCTCAATGAATGAAAGATAAAATGTGTTAGCCTTCATATCTTAGCTTTCAATCTAACACAACCTCATTGTCATCAAATAAATTGCACTATGAAGGAAATCTAACTCGGGTTATATTTTCTTCTAAAAACATTGCGCAGTGAATGAAAGCTAATGCCTATTAACTTTCATCTGTTAGTTTTCTATATAACACAACTACACTGTCATCAAATACATTTCACTTTGAAGAAAATATGACTCGAGTTAGCTTTCCTTCCAACAACATTGCACGGTGAATGAAAGCGAACCTGTTGGCCTTCATATGTTAGCTTTCCATCTAATACAACCAAATTGTCATCAAATGCATTTCACCTTGAATAAAATTTGTCTCAAGTTAGCTTTCCAACCCAAAATATTGCACGGTGAATGAAAGATAATGTGTGTTAGTGTTAATATGTTAGCTTCACATCTAATACAACCATAGTGACATCAAATGCATTGCACCATGAAGGAAATCTAACTCTTGTTAGATTTCGTTCTAAATACATTGCTCGATGAATGAAAGATAACATGTGTTAGCCTTCATATGTTAGCTTTCAATCTAACACAATCACAATGTCATCAAATACATTGCACAATGAAGGAAATCTAACTCGGGTTAGCTTTCCTTCTAGAAAAATTGCACAGTGAATGAAAGATAATGCCTATTAACTTTATGTTAGTTCTATATCTAGCACAACCACATTCTCATCAAATACATTGCACCGAAATGGAAATCTGACTCGGGCTAGATTTACTTCCAACAACATTGCATGGTGAATGAAAGCTAACGCGTGTTAGGATTCATATGTTAGCTTTCCATCTAACACAACCACATTGTCAAAAAATTCATTGCACCATGAATCAAATCTAACTCGGGTTAGATTTCGTTCTAACAACATTGCTCGATGAATGAAAGATAACACATGTTAGCATTCATACGTTAGCTTTCCATCTAATAGAACCACATTGCCATCAAATACATTGCATCAAGAATAAAATTTGTCTCGTGTTAGATTTCCTTCCAACAACATTGCAAGGTGAATGAAATGTAATGCCTATTAACTTGCATGTGTTAGTTTTATATCTAACACAACCACATTTTCATCAAATACATTGCACCAGGAATGAAATATGACTCCAGTTATCTTTACTTCAAACAAAATTGCACGTTGAATGAAAGCTAACGTGTTTTGGCCTTCATTTATTAGCTTTCCATCTAACACAACCACATTTTCATCAAATACATTGCACCTTGAGGACAATCTGACTTGGCTTATGTTTCCTTCCAACAACATTGCACAGTGAATGAAAGGTAACATGTGTTAGCCTTCATATGTTATCTTTCCATTTAACATAACCAAATTGTCATCAAATACATTGTACCTTGGAGAAAATCTGACTTGGATTAGCTTTCCTTCCAACATCATTGCACGGTGAATTAAATCTAACTAGTCTTAGTGTTAACATGTTAGCTTCCCATCTAACACAACCACATTGTCAACAAATACATTGCACCATGAATGAAATCTAACTCGATTAAACTTTCGTTCTAACAACATTGCTCGATGAATGAAAGATAACACATGTTAGCCTTTATATCTTAGATTTCAATCTAACACAACCACATTGTCATCAAATACATTGCACCATGAAAGAAATCTAAATCGGGTTATCTTTCCTTATAAAAACATTTGCTAGGTGAATGGAAGCTAACGCCTATTAACTTTCACATGTTAGTTTTCTATCTAGCATAACCACATTATTATCAAATATATTGCACCGGGATGGAAATATGACTCACGATAGCTTTCCTTCCAACAACATTGCACAATGAATGAAAGCTAACACATGTTAGGCTTTATATGTTAATTTTCCATCTAACACAACCACATTGTCATCAAATGCATTGCACCATGAATGAAATCTAACTCAGGTTGGCTTTTGTTCTAACAACATTGCTCGATGAATGAAATAATACACGTGTTAGCCTTCATATGTTAACTTTCAATCTAACACAACCACATTGTCATCAAATACATTGCACCATGAAGGAAATATAACTCAGGTTAGCTTTCCTTCTAAAAATATTGCAGGGTGAATCAAAGCTACTACCTATTAACTTTCATATGTTTGTTTTCTATCTAACACAACCACATTTTCAACAAATACATTGCACTAGGAAGGAAATCTAACGCGTTTTATCCTTCATAATTTAGCTTTCCATCTAACACAACCACATTGTCATCAAATGCATTGCACCATGAAGGAAATATGATTGAATTTAACCTTCCTTCCAATAGCGTTGCATGGTGAATGAAAGCTAACGCGTGTTAGCGTTAATACGTTAGCTTTCCATCTAACGCAACCACATTTTCATGACATGCATTGCACCATGAAGGAAATCTAACCCAGGTTATCTTTCCTTCTAACAACATTGCACAGTGAATGAAAGATAACATGTGTTATCATTCATATGTTAGCTTTCAATCTAACACAACCACATTGTCATCAAATACATTGCACCATGAAGGAAATATAACTCCGGTTAGCTTTCCTTCTAAAAACATTGCACAGTGAATGAAAGCTAATGCCTATTAACTTTCATATGTTAGTTTTCTATCTAACACAACCACATTGTCATCAAATACATTGCATCGAGAAGAAAATATGACTCGGGTTAGCTTTCATTCCAACAAGATTGCATAGTGAAAGAAAGCTAACATGTGTTGGCCTTCAAATGTTAATTTTCCATCTAACAAAACCATGTTGTCATCAAATGCATTGGACCATGAATGAAATTTGACTCAAGTTAGCTTTCCTTCCAATAGCATTGCATGGTGAATGAAAGCTAACGCGTGTTTGTTTTAATATTTTAGCTTTCCATTTAACACAACCACATTGTCATGACATGCATTGCACCAAGAAGGAAATCTAACTAGGGTTAGCTTTCCTTCTAACAACATTACACAGTGAATGAGAGATAACACGTGTCAGCCTTTATATGTTATCTTTTCATCTAACACAAGCACATTGCCATCAAATACATTGCACCATGAAGGAAATCAAACTTAGGTAATTAGATTTCCTTCTAGCAACATTGCATGGTGAAAGAAATCTAATGCATGTGAGCCTTCTTAGGATATCCTTCCATCTAACACAACCACATTGTCATCAAATACATTGCACCAAGAAGGAAATCTAACTCCAGTTAGCTTTCATTCTAACAACATTGCATGGTGAAAGAAAGCTAACGCATATTAGCCTTCATAGGATAGCCTTCCCTCTAACAAAACCACATTGTCACCAAATACATTGCACCATGAAGGAAATCTAACTCGGTTTATTTTTCCTTCTAAAAAAATCGCACAGTGAATGAAAGCTAACACCTATTAACTTTCATATGTTAGTTTTTTATCTAACACAACCATATTGTCATTGCACCAGGAATGGAATATGACTTGGGTTAGTTTTCCTTCCAACAACATTGCACGGTGAATGAAAGTTAAAGCGTGTTGGCCTTCATATTTTAACTTTCCATCTATCACAACCACATTGCCATCAAAATAGATGTCACCTGGAATAAAATTTATCTTGGGTTATCTTTCCTTCCAACAACATCGCACAGTGAATGCAAGCTAATAGGTGTTAGCATTAATGTGTTAGCTTCCCATCTAACACAACCACAATGTCATCAAATGCGTTGCACCATGAATGAAATATAACTTTCTAAATCAGGTTAGCTTTCGTTCTAGCAACATTTCTCGATGAATAAAAGATAACACATGTTAGCATTCATATGTCAGCTTTCATTCTAACACAATCACATTGTCATCAAATACATTGCACCGTGAAGGAAATCTAACTCAAGTTATCTTTCCTTCTAAAAACATTGCACGGTGAATGAAAGCTAATGCCTATTAACGTTCACATGTTATTTTTCTATCTAACACAACCACATTGTCATCAAATACATTGCACCGAGAAGAAAATATGACTTGGGCTAGCTTTACTTCCAACAACATTGCACGGTGAATGAAAGCTAACGTGTGTTGGGATTCATATGTTAGTTTTTTGTTTAACACAAACACATTGTCAACAAATGCATTGCATGATGAAGAAAATATGACTCAAGTTAGTTTTCCTTCGAATAGGATTTCACGGTGAATGAACGCTAAGACGTGTTAGTGTTAATATGTTATCTTTCCATCTAACACAACCACATTTTCATGACATGCATTGCACCATCAAGGAAATATAACTGGGGTTATATTTCCTTCTAACAACATTGCGCAGTGAATGAAAGATAACATACGTTACCCTTTATATGTTATCTTTACATCTAACACAAAGACATTGTCATCAAATACCTTGTACCATAAAGGAAATTGAACATGGGTAATTAGCTTTCCTTCTAAGAAGATTGCATGATGAATGAAAGCTAATGTGTGTTAGCCTTCCATCTAACACAACTACATTGTCATCAAATACATTGCACCAGGAAGGAAATCTGACTTAGGTTAGATTTCGTTCTAACAACATTGCTCGATGAATGATAGATAACGCGTGTTAGCCTTCATATGTTAACTTTGAATCTAACACAATCACATTGTCATAAAATAAATTGCACCAGGAAGGAAATCTAACTCGGGTTAGCTTTCCTTCTAAAAACATTGCACAGTGAATGAAAATTAATGCCTATTAACTTGCATAATATGTTAGTTTTCTATCTAGCAAAACCACATTATCATCAAATACATTTCACTATCATTCCTTTATAGAGTTGAAGAATTATAATAAGCTTTTTGTCACGACCCCAACAACATCAAACCCAAATTTTCATTTTTGAACCCTCATTAGGTGCGTGACACTGCCATGTCTTAACGCAAGGGTATGCCCAACTTCAGTTTATTGCACACCAACCTAAGTCATTGATGGCCCAACTATAAGTCACTTAAGGTCCTTTCCAATGCACTTCATCATGTCGAATGATGCGATCACCCACTTTTTCACTTAGAAACTTCATAACCGCATCCTTCTCCAATGGTCGACACCCATGAATTTCTCCGACGTTAACTTAGAGTCTAGCATTCCCATCGCTTCTCTACAAAATAACACAATGTCTTCTACCTCCCATACAGAACAGTCATCACTTTCCACCTCCATTTGCTTCTCCATCTCCAAGTCCTACGCAACCTCAAAAAAAAAAACTTTGTTGCTCCTAGCTTGCAAGTTATTATGCTATTGAAGTGCTCCTTGCTTTAGCTCCCCTTGGCAAGTATGTTCTTCAACACTTTTATTTCCCCGCAACCGAGAGTCTTGTTGTTTACATGCCTCTGCGCACTTCCCAGCTTCAATAATTCACATAATTTCTAGCAAGGATGAAACATATCCCACTGTCTCTACCTGCTCACTACTCCAAGTTCCGTCGGTTGTGTCCAAATGAGTGTTGTTGTTGATGGATTTCACAAAACTTGTTGGAGACTAGGCTTCCATCATTCTCAAGGTGCTTTAGACTCTACATTTCTTGATACATTTCCATGTTTATTCCAAGATGAAACCATCCCAAATATTCTGAAATGTGGCAATGTATTGACATGCACAGATACCTTCCACAAAGGTTTCCCACGTTGGTGAAAACCCATTCATTGCAAGAGGCACTAGTTCCTCATCTTCAACCTTCGTATCGATAGCATAGAGTTGGTCTCTAAGCCCAGTGATGTTCATAAAAATGCTAGATGCATGCTCATATGTGTGTGAGTGACTTTGTTCTTCAATAACAACTAATGGGACATGTTCACACTTTGATACAAGGAGGTCACCAACTCATACATCTCCTTTGCCAACTTCCCTGCAATATGAGGGATCAAATTGTCCTTCACAAAATCCAAAATGATTATTTTCACTTTGGCTACTTTCTTCTCATACTAGATCAACTCCCAAGGATCATTGGGTAATTTGGCCTTTCCTTTGACTATGATCCATAGTTCCACCTCCTCCATCAGGATCGACAATCACATTTCCACAGACTAAAGTTGGAAGCTCACTCTAGCCAGTCATTTGGATATTTTTGGGCATCAAAACCACTGAAATCCTCCAACAACAACACCCTCTCACATGAAACATCTTTCTACGTAAGTTGATTGGAAGACTTCAGCAATACAGTTGTGATATCATTGTCCATTCTTAACTCATACAATCAGATATGCACTTAAAGAATAAACCTACATTTACTAAACTGAAAACATGATATTTGCTTATTCAAATATGCATATATTAAATTCTAAAACCATTGTACAGTTAATTTAGGAGTACAAACACAACATTTTAAGAGTTAGTCAAAACAACAACTAACTAGATGCTAGACTAAGAATTAAGGATTATGGAAATGATGAAAAGCATGCTATAGAACCTAGTACCAAACACACGTCTTACTATTATTCAAAAAAGAAAGAGTCTTACAACAACTTGGTATTGCACACAAGCTTCACATACTTTGTTCCCCAACAAACACTCAAAAAAACTGGCTAGCTAATGTGCCACCCTATCCTTTATAGAATAAGAGGGAGTTACAAAAGTAGTTATAATTACTTGAAAGAATCTCAACTTGAAGTTATGTCTTTTTGCAATAAATGAAATAAAAGATAGTAAAAAATTATTAGGATGACAAAGACTTGACTATGCCATTTCCAATCATGGAATTCTCCACTAGAACTTGTCAACCAATTGAAGCAACATGATGTTTACAATGAAAAAAAATGATTCACAAATATTGTGAGTACTTGTCATGGAATTCCCTTGGTGAAAAATTCTTAAGGAATTTCCTATATGAATTGAGGATTAAGTACACAATCCAAACTTGTCGAATGCTTGAATAGGAGAGTGCTATCAACTGGTTGTGGTGATGATAAGGCCAATCCAGAGACTAGTAAGCTGTAACTATTTTTTTATAATTTTATTTTCTTCGATACCTTTGTAAATATAATTGAACAACAAGCTAGAATCTATCACCGGCTCTGAAATCATCATGCCTTGACATGATCCCATATATGATTCATTCTTCAATGGCAAAGGATTTTTATCCTTATTGTTGTTAGAATTATATTGTAAAACTGTTTTCTCTGTTTTTGTCTTCATTTGGAAGTGTTTTGTCACTGTTTTCATCATCTAATCCATGTTCAACTAAGTAATATATTATCTGTTCTTAAATCTGAAAAGATTATGAAACATCCTTAGTTTGTTAAGTTAAAATTTATTTTACCAATGATATAAATTATTGTGACATACAATATTAATCTCCCTAAGACCATGGTCTAAATTATACAACCAGCCTAGATCCATATTAACTCTGGATCTATCCAATACTTGGAGGGATGAAATACCTTGAGCTGCTTGTTTGATTGGAAGTGGTGCTTAACTAGGTAGAACTTTGAAATCAGAACTTATGAAGCTATATTTATGTAAAAATAAAATTTTGATGAATGTTAAGATATTTCTATTTGCATTGTAACAATATTTCTATTTAAATATCATATGTATAGTATCTCTCTTTCTTAATAACATTTCTATTTATGTGTAAATTCAATATCTCTCATTTTATCTCTCTATATAGTAGTGTTTAAACTTTATATCATGGTCACCGGACTTCGAATCAACAAAAACTTGGCGAGGCATGAAAGTGGAGTTTAAATTGGATTGGAAATAAATGAGGAAAAATTCAGCAAGTACAAAAAAAAGACAATATACTTATACTCCTGTAGCTCTGTTTGTCACTTGCAGCCAACCAACAGAGAGAAATTTCACTGTTAAAAGCTTAAAAATGACTAAAATCAGACTGAAAAATGGTTTTAAAGGCATACACATATACTCATGTAGTTCTGTTTGTCACTTGCAACCAACCAACAGAGAGAAATTTCACTGAAATAGGTTGAAAAAAGACTAATATCACATTGAAAACAGGTTTTAAAAGCATCCTGGGGACTTGGGGGAGTCAAACTCTATCAATGCCAAGTTTGACTCATCCGAGTAAAAAAAAAACATCTGCAATAGTTAGTTAAACTTGCCAGGTTAGTGTTCTTCATTGATATTGAAGCTCACACTTGGGTATAGAATCCATTGCATACGAAGTTGGATTATTTCAGAAGGCATTTAGGTAATTCCTCAAAGATTTACGTCACATTAATGAGGAAAAATATAAAGTCTTCATTTTCAACTCTACATTAAATGTTTAGGTGTGTATCAATAAATTAATAATTTTGTTAGAGTGTCTTTGCCAAGAAAATACTTGGGAGTTCCCCTTCTAGTGAACAAAAGAGGTAAACTATGAAGAGTCATTTTTAAAGATTCTCAAGAAATCATATGATTGGAAATTATAACATCTATCTCTAGTGAGATGAATGTTTTTACTAAAAATAGTTTTGTAAGTTCTCCACATAAAAAAATACAAAAAAAAATTATAGCTTGCCCCAGAATTGGATAATAAATGGCCCTTAATATCCCATAATACTAATGTTCTCCAAAAAGAGATGGGACGATTGTGTTTTCTAGAAATATAATACTTTAACACAACCATATCCGAAAAATTAATATGGACATGGAACAAAGAGAGCTTGACATCTTGGTCCTAAATATGCAATGTGAATAATGCACCTAACATCCCCTAGCAAAGCATCTTAGGGGTAAAGGCACCTACCTTTTTTGGTTTTGTGGTACCCAGTTGACAGGGAGTTATCGGTCTGAATAAGCTTTGTATGAATTTGTATGTCGCATCTTTTCTTATCTAATAAAGATGTCTTTTTTTCTCCTTAAAAAAAGCATCTTGAGAATCAATCCATACCCCCAATGGCTTCCATATTTGTAGTGTGAGAAATGGATATGTTTTGATTACAAAAAATAGTATGTGAGAAATTTGGGATGGAAAATTAACCCTTTGTTTTTTAGAATATTCATAAAACAAGTGGATGAAATTACCAATACTGATAAGTTCTGGTGTGACACAACATGATTTTTTTGATCCCCTTTCTCTTCATCACTCAATGCTTGAAAGCTTAAAATTTGTAATTCTTTGTGAAGAATCTACTAAGCTTGGAATAAATGTAAATGGATATTCTAGTTGTGCTAGAAGGTCTAAAATGGTTTTAGTAGGAATGTTTTTAGACTAATCCAAAATTTAAACCACATATTGTTTTCTTGTGCCTTGAAAGAGATTGATGTACCAGATTATGTAGTCTTTATGTAGCTAGATTATGTAGTCTTTATGTAACTGGATTGCTTACTCATATGTGATGTTTCATGGGCCAAAAAATTAATTTTAGGTTACGTCACTTAAAGTGGGGAATTGTGAGAGTTTTTTTGAAGGACACATGTGAGTTTTGTGAAGGATACATGTTTCGAAACAACACTTAGATTTCAAGAAACAAGGAAACAACATATCTATATATAGCCTATAGATGTATGAGAAAAAAGGAATTTAAAAAAAAAAATTTCATACTATGCATTTGGATATTTAGATGTGTATGGGAAGGAACTTAAATCTTACTTTTTAAAATGCTCTTTTTTGTTTTATTAATTACTTTCTTTCATTTAGTTTCTCTGTTATGGAGCATAACTATGGCTAACATGAATAAAGATAAATAACTGTTTTTCCATTTGGATCTGCCATTTTTATACTTGAATCTGATAAGAAATGTCTGGGAAACAGTTCATTGATTTTTCCATTTAGGAAAATTATAGGAAATGTTTTGCAGAAGTTTCCCAAGAATTTCCATAGTGCTTTCATTCTGGAAAGGTCTTGTGTATGGAATCAAGCCCCTAGTCAAGATTCTCAATTGTATGGTTTTTTGGAAATGAATGAAATCATTGAAATCAATCTCCTCTAGTTGTGTATTTGCTTTGAATTTGAGTGTCTTCTTCCTTGCATCCAAGATACCTTCTGGGTGGTGAAAGGCTTTTCCTCTTCATCATCTTTAAATGGTAGTTCAGTTAGTGTTCTGATTGGAACTTTTGTCTTCAAACAAGAAACATGGTATACATTTTGGAGCTGTGAATTGGCAGGTAGATAGAGTGCATAGGTGATTGCCTTAAATTTTGGTGTGGCCCATAAATAAATAATAAAACTAAGTGAAGTGAATCAAATGTCCTTGGGGGGGGGTGTTGTGATACCTCCTTTTCCATAGCTCTAATGGAACCTCCCTCAAGGTTGTAAGGTTGAAGTGTCCACGGTATGAGTGGAATTATGCAAATTGAGGTGCCCTAGGATGAATCAACAAGCCTTCAAGGTTGGCACCAAGCTATTACCAAGAGGTCCCTTTAAAGGTGCCAGAGATGACATGCATAAGCAATACAAAAGCATGGAAGAGGTGGGATAGGGCTTAGATCAGTATATGCCACTAATATGAGTGTGTCCCTAGAATATAGGGTTTCAAAGTTACAATGATAGAAGAGAAACTACAAATAGGAATTAAATGGTATAATAGGCAAGGGAATGGCCTCAATGCATGAGCGTACATTAAGTTAGCAGTTGGAGGGCTTGATTCATACAACAAAATTGTAACACATATGTTGACTTTGTATTATGGGTTCTTCAAGGCTGTCATATTTTTTTAAGCCCATAATGACCCTCTATTATGCATGTCGTAGAACACAAGCATGATACCCACGACACACTCTCAACTAGGAGACAAGGAACGTTTAAGGAGGTTTGACTCATTTGACTTCATTAATACCAGTCCCAAATGGATTAAGGTTCAACATGGAGACACAATGAAGTATCATAAGTGATTATGGACCCAATTAGGGGCTTGCACCACTATCTAAAACCATGAACTTAGGAAATATCTCAAATTTGTAACATAAGGGTTAGAGCAAATCAAATCCACGACTAACCCATACTTTCTATTTAGGGATTCTTTCATCCACAGTACTTCCAAACATTTATTTTAAGGCGATTTTCATTACTTTTTACTGTCGCGAAGGGTCACAACATGCACATGTTTTTCTCCATATCTGTTGTATGAGGGTTTGAATAGCCTCAACTAATGCCAAAATGCATCGGAACTTGGGGTTTTCTTATGTTTGTATGTAAACTTTGCCAAAACAAACCCATATTCAACCCATATTTTCATTTCAAGGTGTGAAATTAAACTAGTTTTGGTTTTTGCTACTAATTCATGCCCATATTTGTTGATTTAGGGTTGTTTTAGCCTTTAAACTTCCTCAAAATTACCCAGTTCTACTTCTATTATGCTATATTTGACAACAATCAACCGATAATTAGGAGTAAGTGTTATGTTAGGGATATTTTGACCTTAATACTTTCCCATATTAGATAATTCACACTGCCTATTACTTATTGAGGTCTGAAAAGTGCCCAGACTTGAGAAACACGGTCATGGATTGTAGTTTTGAGGTGCCAATCATTGGTCATCTTTAAAGTTGTAATGAGATGGAGAAAAAATGTCAATTTGAGCATCTGTGAAATTGTAATGTTGTCATTGTATCACTGTGAGGAATGGAGGAAGGAACTTTGTTGAGGGTATCCACATTCCTAGCGATGCAATTATAAATAGTTGGATCTAAATCGAATTCCATTAGGAGAGGAACGTATTTCTATAATTTAGCTCAAACTCATGTATTTGTGAAATAATCTTCTAGATGTACCTCTGTTAATTGTTAAAGTTAATGCAGCTGCGAGACCCATTCTTAGAGAGGATGGTACTCTGGTCAGTTAACTAGGGTTCCTTGTTAGTTAATCAAGCAGAGTAAAGAGTAAGTCCCTAGAAGGTACCCTAGGGCCCCCAAAAGTCTCTTGGGGTTCTTGGTCGAAGACCAAGCAGGTTGATGCCATGGAAAAGTCCCAAGCATGTGGCTAGGGCCCTTACTTTACTATAGGGTATTTTTGTTTGGGACTAGACAGGTTCTTGGTGACGAGGACCAAGCAGATCATGCAGGTTGAGACAGATACCTCCTAGTCTGTGACAAGGAAGATTCTTGGTCACGAGGACCAAGTAGATCCTACAGGGGTTTGATTAACATTCATTGCGGGGTTGAAAGCTCAGCATGGGGCCAAGGACCATTCTCCGAGAGAATGGAGGACCTGGTCAAGGACCAAGGGGTTAATCAACATGAGTTAGTCAGGGATTGAAGCTCAGCCTAGGGCTGAGATCCATTCTTTAAGAATGCAAGATCTTCCTCAGTTAACCAAGATGATTATGTGTGATGTCCTCTTCTCCTAGGTATTAAAGACGATTGGGCTAGATGGTATTCTGAAGGGACTGGAGGTCTAGTGTGGACCTTCCTTATATAATGATGATGAACTTTCAAGTTGTATGGAACATTTGTACATTTGAGAGAGAGATGATTGGTTGTACCCCACCTTGGTTGCTCATCCTTGGTCTTTACACCATGTTCTTTTTGGTCTTGTGGTACCTTGTCTTGTCCACTACTTTAACTTATGGTTAGGAAGGTCATCCACCCACCTTGAGTTGTTTTGATTTGTACCACCTTGATGTTTTATGGGTATTAGGGATGATTTCCCACCTTTGTGGTACACCCTTTGGTCCTAGGGTTATGGGCCATGTACCCACCCTTGTTTTATGTTTTGACTTGTACCATGTGTTGGTCCTTATACCCTCACCCAATTAATTGTATGTGGTGACTTGAACCTAATACCCACCCAAAAGACACTTTAAATATATTTTATATTTTTAAATTGTTGTTGGTACTCCCTTATTTAATGGAAACCTAACTCATTTAAATAATTAAAAAAAATTACTCTTCTAGAAGCCATCAAGAGAATATAAATTCATGCCTACATTCTTCATTTGGATCATCAAGGAGTAATACCTCATATCTTATTTGTCTTGAATGCTCTTGGGTTGATGCCATGGGTTCAAGAAGGTCTTGTTTCTGCCAGGACTGTTTCTTCTATATACTATCCACATGTTGAAACCCACTGAACTGATATGTGATCTCCCCTCTTTGATCTAACTATTTTCTGACTGCTTGAGGGTGGGCCACATACCCTAATGTTTTCCCTGCTTCTCCATAACCTGTTTTGTTAGTTTGTCAAACTTGAAGAGTTGATATGCAGTTTATTGATGGGCCAAAATATCAGGCCGTGACTTCATGTGAGTACTGTGAGTCCTCTTAAGGACATTTTGTGGAGGGCCACATTCTCTGAGATCCAAATTGCGACCATCCTGCTATGTTTTATGGAGGTCGTACTCCTATAGGTTAATTGTGAAGAGGTCGATGTCTATTATCTTCTGGTTTGTGATAATATTTTTTCTGTTCCAATTTGCTAGGGTTAGATCTATCATACCCTAGGTCATACCTTCTATGTCCTAAACCATATCTATGTGTTAATACCTTGCTGAGACTCTGATCTATATATTGAGACATTGTTTAAGTTTTGAACCAGTTTGTAGGTGGAATATTAGTGGAGGTCGTGACGCCTTATGATCTGATCTACCCTGTTGTGTACATGCCTGAGGAGGACGCGAACCCCGGTGCCTAGATCATTGGTGTTCAGATCTTATTCAGATCAGATGTACTGTGATCAGACCTTCTTTATGTTGAGACTTTCCTATGATCATAACTTACTGTTGAGATGTGTCTTGACCAGACCCATATTGCTGAGACTTGTTCTTTTAGGTTTGATCTATGTGTTGAGACCTAATTAAGGTGTGATGTTTAGTTTAACCATGGTATGATACCTTGTGTTACTTGCTTGAGGCCTTATTTTTTATTGGGGTTCAAACATATTGTGCTAAGTCTTGTACTGTGTTTTTTGACTGTCATTGATGGTCCATCCCTGATTGAACTTACTGTAGTCCTCTCATCTCTCTCTCTCTCTGGTTTGTAATTACCCTCTAGCGATGGTCAGCTCATTCCTAGTATTTGACTAGCCTCTGAGAGGCACAGTCTATTCTGAAAGTAAATTATTCTGAGTATAAAATATGAAGGGTCTCACACTTCAGGTAAGTATCCTAAATTTTTGTTATTCATTAGAAATGCTATTGTTAGTTAATATTCCATTGTTGATTACATGTTACTAAATATTACTTTAACAAGGGGACCTACTTGGTAGTGTTAAAATTGAAAGAGATGAAAAATTATGTTTTAAATTATATTCTTTAGTTACTATTGTACTATTCTATTTGTTTCATTAAAGTATGTGAAAGTTTGATTTCTCTGCATAAAAACCTAACCCTAACAAAAAATCAATAGTAATGGCCATTTTTAGTTATATTTATTTGTCATTAACATTTCCAAGTGTGAGTTTGTAGTGTGTTACCTCACTATTTGCATAGGGTGTTCACTTGGTTTCTTTAGAGGATTCCTGGGTTGGCCTAGGAAAAGAGTGTTACCTCTCTCAGCCGAAGATGAAATCTTCAAGGGAAAGCAGGCCGACCCTATCTAGGGAATGTTCCAAATAGGCCAAGCCCTGTTTAGGGCATATCCCATGCAGCCACAGCCTTGCAGGGGCTTATACTCATCCACCAAAATTGCTGGGCATCTAAACAGTGTTACAGTATAGTCTTGAAGGCTTTAGACAGTCAACAATTTGGTCAATGGAAGCTATAAACAGGCAAAGGTAGCAACAAAATTCTTTTCTTTGGTCAACTGTTGACTCAAATTAGTGATGGGTCTGCTTAGAGTTTGATGACAATGATCATCTTGCTCAGAATTTCATCTACAGACAACCTTCTTCTTATCTTGGTATGCGTGCCCTAGAGGCAAAATCTACATGGATGTAAAAGTATGCTCTTTGTATCTACTCATGTACAAATTCAGTCATCTCATATTAAAGAAGATTATTATTGCCGGGGGTTTTTTATACCTTGAAAGGTTTCCTCATGGTAACACTTGTGTTCTTTGTGGATGGTTGAATTTATCTTTACAATTAATTAGCTATTGTTCTTTACTGCGGCTGCATAATATCAGAATTGCAATTTTAAAGTTTGTTAAAAGTTAAAGGAAGACTGTTACTACTATCAAACTTAGATCTATGTTGAAAATTTAACACGGGGGTTGTGATAACTTCTTTTCCATAGCTCTAATGGAACCTCCATCAAGGTTGTAAGGTTGAAGTGTCCATGTTATGAGTGGAATTATTCCAATTGAGGTTCCCTAGGATGAATCAACAAGACTTCAAGGTTAGAACCAAGCTATTACCAAGAGGTCCCTTTAAAGGTGCCATAGATGACAAGCATAAGCAAAACAAAAGCATGGAAGAGGTGGGATAGAGATTCGATCAAGATGTGCCACTAATTTGAGTGTGTCCATAGAAGATAGGGTTTCAAAGTTACAATGATCGAAGATAATCTACAGATAGGAATTAAATGGTAAAATAGGCAAGGTAGTGGCCTCAATCCATGAGCATACAATAAGTTAGTAGCTGGAGGGCTTGATTCATACAACAAAATTATAACACACATGGACTTTGTATAATGGGTTCTTCAAGACTATACTAGTTTTTTAAGCCCATAATGCCCCTCTATTATGCATGTCGTAGAACACAAGCATGATACCCACTTTGGGAACCGATGACACACTCTCAACTAGGAGACAAGGAAATCTTAAGGAGGTTTGACCTATTTGAATTCATTAATAGCAAGTCCAAATGGATTAAGGTTCAACATGGACACACAATGAAGTATCACAAGTGATTATGGACCCAATTAGGGGCTTGCACCCCTGTCTAAACCCATGAACTTAGGAAATACCTCAAATTTGTAACATAAGGGTCAGAGCAAACAAAACCCACGACTAACCCAGACTTGCTATTTAGGGATTCTTTCATCCACAGTACTTCCAAACATTTATTTTAAGTCGATTTTCATGACTTTTTACTGTTTCAAAGGGTCACAACATGCACATGTTTTTCTCCATATATGTTGTATGAGGGTTTGAACAACCTCAACTCATGCCTAAAATGCACCAGAACTTGGATTTTCTTATGTTTGCCAAAACAAGCCCATATTAAACCCATATTTTCTTTTCAAGGTGTGAAATTAAGCTAGTTTTTGTTTTTGTTGCTAATTCATGCCTATATTTGTTGATTTAGCGTTGTTTTAGCCTTTAAAATTCCTCAAAATTGCCTAGTTCTACTTCTGTTATGCTATATTTGTCAACAATCAACCAATAATTAGGATTAAGTGTTTGTTTTAGGGATAATGAAGTGTACTCAGAAAAAAGACATATTTGACATTCAAGATTTCAAACATAACAACCCAGATTTACAACATTTGGCACACTTGAGAAACAAGTCAAGATGGCAGCTTCCTTTAATGAACTAAAAATGACATTTTTGAGTGATGTAGTAGCTTGTTCGCTGCCCATAATTGGTGTACAAAAATATTATGAGAGATGGTTTTCTCACAATAGTTATTCATTCTATTCACCCTTCCTAAAGATGATATTCACTGATAAAATGCACCCAGCTGGTAATCTGTTAATGAAAAGAGTTCCGACCGTATTTTTACTCAGTCCCCAACACTAGCTGCTACCCACAAGAATAATACAAATCCCACACAATGAACTCGACTTATTCAAGAACAATTTAACATCAGATCTAAAGCCACATCCCCACAAAGGAAGTGCTTAGTCCAGAGCTAGAGACTTGGCCCTCCACGAGGGAAACTTAGCCCTCTATACACCAGACAACAACAAATATAGAATGGAAAGATGAATAACTTGAATGAAAATGGCTGAATGAATATATATATCGGCAACATGGATTCAAAGATTGCTTGGATTTAGAGATTGCTTTGATGAATTTCTAAAGGAAACTGCAGGGTTTGTGCAGAATCAAGGAAGTCGGGCCTGGCTTCGTTTAGGAAAATATTTTGTTTTTGTTTTATTTTTTTATATTTTCCCATTTAATGTTTATTCTATTCTTTATTTTTTAATATTTAATATTTATGTCTTTTTCAAAGGCTAAACATTTCACATTATGCACCTCTTTCGAATTTTCATAATTTGAATCTAGTTAGGAATTCATTTTTTTAAATAGAAACATAAAAAGCTTTAAATTATAAAAACATTTGTGCAAAGCTATTCAGTACAGGGAAAAAACATAAGATTGACTTCTGAAATTGTTTGAGAGGAAGTAACCAAAATCTACAGTAGCCTGGATCTAGATTAGTTTCTAGTTTTCTTCCTAGATTTAACCATTACATAGGAGAGATAAACCCTTACAAACTGGAAGTTAAGCAAAATGCAAAAAAACATTCAAACAATCTGAGAAAAAACCAGCCCTGTTATTCCTGCTTGCCTTGGAGACCATTAACATAGGTTGTAGAACATAATTTTACTCCATTAGGCCCGCAGAATCTGCTGGAGAATCTCGGCAGTGGCTACATTGGGTCATCTTGGACATTTTCAGGACTTCTTCTTTGATGGTGTCCACCGCGCCCATCAATTCTATCAAATTTCTTTCCAAATTGTCGATACGCGAATCCTAGCATGTGAGATGTTGTGAGATGCATCGCATATCATTAGCGGTTTCATGATGTGCCTTTATCCCAACGCATACAACCTCATAAACCTTGCGCAAATGTTGTTTAAAATCCTCAATACTAGCTTTTAGAAAAGCTATTCCTTCTTCCAGTCCCGCTATTGCTTCAGGGGATGGATGGCATGTCTGGAATCTCCGAAGACCATAAGGTTGAAAATCTATGGAATTTCCATGCCATGTAGGAGAGTCATCCATTAAGCCTCATTATTTGTTCCTTATCCCAAACCCCAAGCAAATGAGCCAACTATTTTTCCTCTGGGACAATTATGTTTTATATATGTAAATTTATTTTTTAGATGATTACAATGACAATGATGTATGACAAGCATGGTGGTGATGACAAGAATGATGAGGACGAGGATGATGACAATGATGATGATCATGACTATGATGACAATTTTGTCGTGATTTTACAAGTAGTGTTGAATGTTGTTGCTCAACTTCTCTATTTCTTGGAAGCAGTGTATGTCATTATAGAAACTCTACACTATTTAGTACCCTATCTAGTACATTATCTAGAACCTTGTCTAGTACATTATTTAGTACACTATCTAGTATTTGCGTCTATTATCATGTGAGAGGCTCGTGAAACTTTGAGAAAGGGTGCAATACTCATTGTTGGGGTGAGGTTTGCAAGTGGAGTATAGATATGTTGGAGAAGGGCTGAGTTCTAAGTTAGAGGACCGATTTTGACTAGCAGAGACAATGATCTTCATTGTGGGAAAACATATATCCTAGTTGGGAATTACTACTAGTATGTCTGTGGGCATCGTATCAACTGGTATGTGTCATGGGGACTGAACTAGGACATGGTTCTAGTTTTTGGGTAGATCATTCACGATAGGGACTGTATTTTATATCTTTGTTCATTGTTGTCATCTCCCCAATGCATTTTTTAAACTTTTGTGAGGAATCCAAATGCATCATTAGTAAATGTACCACTGCATCTAGATGTTCTTTGAAATAAAACATCATGTCCAAGTGTTTCTTGAGGAAACACACCTCCCTTGGAATCTTACATAAGAAACACACTGTGGTTGGAGGATTCGAGGTGTAACTTGTTTCCTAATAATTATTCATTGTCAACTTGATTCATCTCACGATCTTTGGGGCTTTCTTTCTTCACTGGAGGATTATCTGATAAAAAATGCTATGTTTAAGCTTATATCAACCAATGTAACTAATTCACAAACCATTGGGATATCAATCTATGTATTGGATCCTCCTTATTAGTACTAGATGTCTTTATTCCCTTCTGGAACATTCAATTGCGATTTTGGATTAAAGATATGGTTTCTTTTACTACATAAGTGGATTGAAAACCCTTGAATACCGATACTGCACCTAGAACATTCTATTTACAAATTTATTTAATCAAAAAATTGAAATTTGAAAGGAGAACTTCTAAATCCAACCATTTAGAGGTTAAGATTTCACCAAAGCCAACCTTTTTTGGATTCATCTTGGATTCATCTAACCATTTCACAATTAATTCATGCTCAAGATAAAATAAAAAGGTGAACCCATTGAATCACATATAAAATGGAAAAATTTATGTGATTACGATGCTCTCTTAACATCTAGATTGGCATTCCAAGTACAATTCTTAGGAGACTGCTTCATTAGGTGATGATTAACGAATCCTTTCTAACATCGTTTACAAAATTAGTCATAGAGGAGGTAGGAGGAAAATAAATTTATTCCTTTTTATAGGTATTTTAGGTACTATCATGGATCAATAAGGGAAAATGAATATGAACTCACCACTTTTAATGGCCATTGTTAGTGGTTTTATGCTTATCGGAGAATTCCATCTGATTTAGTAAATGCACTTGCATTTCTCTTTCTTGAACAATTATGTAAATTAATCTTTTGTCATGTACAAGCTTTCTCGAGTTTTGCTTATGAGCAGGCCCCCACAAATGTAAAGGATATTTACCAGTCATACCACACTTACAAGTACACTTACTCAAAAAAACATTAGAGGTTATAGGTTTGGACCCCAAGCACAATGTATGCCTTGCTCCCCCCCTATCCGAAAAAAAAAAAAAGACTTCTTCACCCCTCAATATCCATGGGCATTGAAGCTTAGATCAATAATATCTACAAGGCCAATTTTATTTTACCCAATCACATATACCTCACGGGTATCTAACCAAAATTTACCTATGAAAAAAAAATAGGGAACCATTCATGCTTTGTACTAATTTCCATGATATGAACCAATATTGCCCCAAAGACAACTTTCCTATGGTCCCCTTAATTGACCAAATTATCTATGCATGTGTTAGGCATGAATCCCTCTCCCTCACAGATGGATTCGTAGGGTATAATCAAATATAGAATATTAACCATGAATAATATTAGTATTTCAATAGGTTTCCTCATTTGTCTCTAGAAACTCGGTGTCTACCTAGAAGCATTTCTCATAAATTATCTCAACTTCAAAGGTTTAATTCATACTCAACTATTGTGTGTTTGAAAGTTCCAATACTTTCTCATCGAAGGACTTGTCATCTTATGACACTGGTGTCATCAAAGAATGATACACATATACCCATGTGACAAAATTTCCCCAACTAATCTATATGGATACCAACAATGCATATACGTGGCATCCATATGAGCCTTCCATCACAAGGATGATCCATTATAGTATTTACTGAGAAGGATGGACAATTCATTAATGGATGCACAATAAAGTGATTTTGATCGTCAATGCAAGGGGAAATCCACATCATATAATTTAATGGACATCGAGGAAAAGGAAACATATTGGAAACAAACAATAGTATGGATATGACTTGGAAAGTTTTTGATTCCATTGGTTCTACATAATATTTCAAGTTCATGTTAGGTGTAATGTCCCCTCACATGTCATGCCTTCTGCATTCCTATGTAGATGAATGACACTTTTTTTTTTATTAAATTGTATATTGATTCAGGTAAGGTAATTAATTGATGATGGGCATGGGTAAGGGAATTAATGGAATTCTCCAATGAGGTGGCACGGAAAAACTGGTATGGTTCCCTTGTGCTAGTGGATAAAAATCCAACAATTCTTACCTTTAGTTTTCAACTCAGTCCTAACTGACATTTGTCAACCTAGAGAAATGCCTATAGAGGCTCTCCTACTGCTAAATCCAAATCCAACTAGGGCATCATGACCAAAAGAATTTATATGGAATAAAAACTTCAACTTCAACAAATGGTGGTGTTCATATTAGTCATGCTCCACCAGTGACTAAAGCGTCAAACTCGAACATCAATCTACACAAGTCATAAAGATACCATTGAAAATCAAACTAAACATCAACATGTAGAAAATTTCTCATAAGACTCACAATAGAAGAGGTAAACGTTGCCAAAGTTCTACATTTATTGTGAGTTTTTGTCTTAGAGACAAAACCATGGATAATAAACTACTTCAAACTAGGGCATCCTTTCAAGAAACCCTCCTATCCATAAAACATGTATGTCATACACACAACAACTGATAAGGATTAATTTTAGGTCTCTTCACTCCATTTATGCGGACACAATATGTTGGTCCCTATATAGGTGTCATAAAAACAAAAGCATGCCAAGGTATAATTTGTCTACATACTTCATTAAGTTTCAGTGAATTTATTTGACAGGGCTTCTAAAATGAGAGGTAGTGTCATGGTTCAAGGTTACGAAAAAAAGGAGAGTTGAGAAGGAAGATAGATTTAGTTAAAAATAAAACCCTAAACCACTAGACTAGGTATCAATGGGTTTCCTACTCAAATTCAAGAATAATCATAGAAGGCTATAATACAAATCCTTGTTACTTGAGGAGGTTCTAACAATAATCCTTGTTATATTGAGTTTGTAAATGCTTGACTTCAAGACAATGAAATGATCTCGATATATTCTAGGAGTCCTTCCCTATGGTTGAATTTGACTATATTCCATGCTGTTGACACAAACCTAGTCGACACGGGTTCCTCACTCTGTCGACACCCAAACCACCGCGATCTCCCATGAGAACCATCCCACACAGGTTTTACCTTGTCCAGCAACACCTGTAGAGCAGATGAAGTCTCACCCGAGATGTTCGAGGGAGAGTTGACGGAACCATGTTTTTTGCCGAATGAAGGAGGGACCATGTGCAATCAACTTATTGACTTAGCACATCATTATGCAACAGATCTAACTATTCAGCTTATGCATCAAACCGAATCGCATCATCATTAATAGAACTATCAATGCACAATATATCTAACAGTTAAACATCAAATGAAGCAAGGAAACATTGCATCATTCACAGATTCATATCGCATAGTGAATTCATAATAGGAAAATAGGGAAAGACACAATGATTCCTGCTCAAGATCCGTCATGTGATATTAACCTTCGCAACAAAACCCAGATACATCAACACAATTCTTCTGTCGCATACCACAGATACAAAAAGACCAAAACATGCGCAATTCTTCTCTTATCATTGGTGTTATCTCTTGATTTCCTAACACTTGCAATGATATATCTATTGTATTGGAGAAAAACTCACTATGGCTTGGGGAATACCACAAGAGACAGATGACTACCAGAAATCTACTCAATTCTCAAAGCAATGCTATTATAAATGACAATGTTAAAATAATGGAGAAATGTAACCAACCTCGATCCAACGTTTGATGTAGATCCCCATTGGAGCTTTCAATCCACGCACATCCAGGCACTTGTAATCTGCACATTAGTCTTGACAGCCAATATTTAACAAGTACATGTGATATATAAATGACATTAACATTATCAATAACAATGGTCCATAATATCATAAGCAAATGTAACCCAATGTATAATAAATGACATTCACACCATGAATGGATGAGGATATGAGTATTTCTATTAATGAACAAGAAGAAGTACAAAGTGATACAACCTCTTGCTGACAACCAATCTGAACCAAGATCTAGATCAATCCACTTGTGCCTCCACCACTTCAATCCTCCATGAATGGAAAACTCAAACTAGAGAGGAGTTTGGAAGGTGAACATAAATGGTTCACAACTACAAGGATCAATGAGTGCAGACTCAAGATAGGGCAAAAATCCACTAGAGTGCCTTTACTGTTCTCTTCTTCCTCTCGTCCATAAGCCATATGTGCCTCAATATATAGTCCTCTCAAAGGTAGGTGAAAGGACACATCGAGACGTTACTTGGGCAGATGGAGAGCCAAAGGTCACCCCAATGACCGCTTTTTGGGAGTAAAAAGTGATAAAATAGTGGTTTTTACCATTTTACTTGATACCCGCAGGCTATAGTGATGCAACTCATGGGTACGCATGCTATAGTGATGCAACATGTGGGTAGGAATAAAAATAGGGCAAATTGGTATCACTGAAGGATAAAAATGGATCTGAGTCACTGAAATGGATCCTACAAGCCAAAGAATGTTGATGCTCATAGGGTGGAAGATTTCTGTGTAACAGATGCCCCCCTAATGTGTGAGGTCAGAGACTGAAAGTGCTACCAATGGACGAAATGCATTATAAAACTCAGAAGTGGAGTGATGGAGACATAAGTGGAAAGAATGGCTCACTCGTCATAATACAATAGTATCTCTGAATACATATCGGTATAGTACAACAATCTGATACAATGGCCATAAATAGGAAAGTACATAGTGACTACATGTCATAAGTGATCATAGCCATGATCCCTCTATAGTAAGATATGGTCTTCTGCTGAAAAGAAGACAACTGGTGCAAACTGGAGGTACAAACTATTGAAATCTGAGAGGTGATATCTCAGATGTAAAGTCAAAGTCATATGTAGCATATTGAATGTCACAATCGCCTGGGGTCTTCTACACAAGTCTTCGATGGTGCAAGTCCCATCTAGTGAATAAAGGAGTTGGGGTCAAACTCGATGAGACATCGTCTGAGTACCAGTCAATGATGTATACCGTTAACAGATGCAAGATGACCCACCAATAATGAAAATGGGCATCAAGACACAGAGCACAATCATCAGAGTGTGAATAAATGGGTTGAAGTCAAACACTTGGATGAATCCATCGATCAGGGGGCATTGATGTATCCCAAAACTGTCGATGGCAAGAGAACCTGCCACTAATGACTGCAAGCCTCAAGGTACTGAAATGAACTCTAAGCCTCAAGTCCCAGAATAAATGAGTTGAAGTCGACGGAACGAGACTCGCTGGAAGGAAGGCATTAAGGCATCCCCCATCAACCAGCACGAGTGGTACCAGCAATCTTGACAGATTTGGAAGATATCAGGTGAAACGGACTGACTCAATAAGGATGGCCGACATGCAATAGTCAAGAGAATTGAGGAGTGGCCGACACTAGTTTCAGGACTTCCTTTGAACAAGAGCATGAGAAGATGGATAGACTTAGGCAGCATAGACTTGACATAAACTGTGCAATGCAGGAGGCATTACAGAGGGCTCCATAATGACTGGAAGCTTAACCAATCGGTGGAGAAAACTTGAGAAACAAGTACAGCTCCTAAGGCCCAACTATACTACCGACTCATAATGTACGGAGTGGAATGAATGCTCTATTCAAAGGAGACACAACAACTGCCAACAAGAAATAGTGACCATAATCCCGTCCGGATTTTTTGAATATTTGATTTTTTTGGTCTTTTTCATATTTGGGAAAATCTTGAAAAATAATAAAATTGCTTATAGTACAACAAGTGAGGGAATGAGTGTCAAATAGCTAGCAGACTAGTCCCAAGCAGTGGAACATACCTATGCTCAATGCAAGGAAGTGCATGCAGGATGTGGACACTCGGGGGTATGTTCCCTCAAGGTCAAAGGGTCATCCAATTGTGAAGGGAAAATATATAACCTCTGCAGGGATCGACAGGGAAAAGTGCTCAGGCACCAGGCTAACAACTGAGTAAGCGGGAGCCAGCACAAGACCTAAGCGGCAAGCAGGATGATTCAATGCAATCACAATATGATATAACTGAGGGGAGTCCTTAAGGGAGATGGTCAGCATAAGACAAAGTAGAGTATGAGTCTTTATCGCAATGTCATGGTGTAACTACGAAGGACTCCCAATCCTAAGGACAAACAAGGGCATGGGCACCAGAATGTATAAAGAGGTTCTAACTAGGGTAACCATGTTCGGGAAAGCCCTACTGCCACATGATGACACTTCTATAGCAATGTGAAGGTTCCGTGTCAGTCACGAAGCGGGGGTCGCACCTAGGGTTTATGAAAATGGACAACAGGTCAAATGCATAATGCATGTGAAAATGGCATCTAACATATATGCTAGGTGTGAAATGTACCTGTCGTAGGTGTGAAATGGTTCAGAACAACTCTCGCCGAGGAAATCTGTTGAAAAAACACTACTCCATGACACAATATTAGTGCATAACGACTCAAAATGGAAAAATCTATAGAAAAGTGGGTCCAGAAAATTATAAATAGTAATAAAATTTAATAATTTTCAATTCATTTGCACTATTCACCATTTTGGAGTTTAGTGGTAAGTTTTCACCTGAAAATTCGAGTGTCGATCGTGGGAGCTACAAGTGACCATTCAACGAACCGTCCGAAGCAGGTGAGTGGTCACTGCCATACCTTTCATTTAAGTGCTTTTATGTCAATTTTGGTCGGTGGGATTTTTTTTTTGGCCAGACCTAAATGGCCTCGGCGCTACCCATGGGCTATAAATATGTGGGTCGTGGGTAGGGCACCAAACGCGCAGTCAAAAAACTGACTGCCCGCGTCTACCCGCAACTGTCTACAATATAGCTTGCGGGTATGACCGTGAAGAAGTTTTTAAACATGAAATTGACTAAAAATTTCTTGCTTTGCACTCCAGGATGGGTCTAGAGTGGAGAGAATGAGAGCATGACCAGGTTGATGAAGCTGTGTGGAATGATTTGCAAGCACATTGCAAGCGTGTGGCTTATATAAATACTGGAGTCTGGCGGGTTTAAGGGCCCAAAACCTACTACTCCGTCATTTGATCAACTACTGGGATGTGGATGCTCAACACTTCATCCTCAACGGGGAAAACACTGACACTAGATGTAGAGGATATATATTTTATTACCAGTTTGTCTCGTATAGGGGAAGTGGCTAGTCTTCGGTCACAGACCATGGGTGGCGGAATCACTATGCAAGATTACATAGTGTGGTACTGTCCTGCCAACACACGAGCAGTGGGAAGCCAAGTTCCAATCAATGCCATAACGGATCTGAGTACAAATATCATTGTGGCTACTCTGGTACGGATCACGGGATCCAAAGCACTACATCAGGCATCCAGACCGGTGATGTTCTATGCATCACAATGCTTACCACCTACTATATTTGACTGGTGTACTACTCTGCTGGTGTCCATGAAGACACAACTGACGGAATGCAAAGAGGGTAAGGCCAAAAAATTTGGGTATGGTAGCTCCTCTACAGTTTTTTCTTTGAGAGGGTTCCGGGACTTAGACCAAGGGTGGATGTCTCTCCTCACAGTCTCCGAGATCCAACCCTGACCCGGTGGGTTGAGATACTGACACGACAGGGTGGTGGCCGTCTAGCGTCACCATATACTGATGAGTTCTTCCGCTAGTGGAACCGACAGGTGATCGCTATAGAGGACTATCCCTATTCGGGGATCGACTTCAGACAGGACCGTGACATGCCGCTCCCACCAGGCCCAGCTTTCGGAGACATCAGTGAGTACTCTTTTTAGTTTTGCGTTTATTATTTTTTTATGGATTTTTTTACTATAGTTGAAATGCAAAAAATATTTTTGGTGGTAGTATCATGTGCTAATGGGTGACTGTTTGCTCGCGGACAAAGGCCCAGTGAGACCCGAGGGCTTCCCAAGACATGGTCGTCGGGGTAGGGATGAGGTGGCAGCAGATGTTGTAGCAGGGCGCACACTTCAGACATTACGGTGCAACATATCACGGATGGTTTCCCAAGTACCACTGATAGAGGTAGCCTGACTACCTGAGGCCATGCAATGCCAGGTAGTAGGTGTTCCTGGTGAGTGGGTGCGGCTACTGCAGCAGATGGCCAACGTAGTACAGTACTACTATGAGACACATCCTGTCGAGGCGACGGCTAGACCTCCTCGGAGGGAGTAGATATCCCAGGGTCTCATCATTTTTTGTATCGATATGTATAGTTTTGTTAGGGCTACGGGCTCCAGTTTTGTATGACACTACCATTTTTGGACATATTTATATATATATACAACTTCGGTTCTCGGTTCTACTACATGGTGTATGTACAAATGTATGAATGTCTTTGTATTTATGTGCTCATGATGAATGTGACAAATGCCAATCTAATACATAGTTAGCGTATGCATCAGATATATAATTATGACTTCTCGGAATATGAATATATGTAATTGAAACAAAATGTCTCTCCAAGAGTCGTACCTTAAGGAAAATCTGTAGTAATGTAGGGTCTCATACATGGTACTACCCATTCAGCTGAGACACAACTAGTTGTAAATCCAGGCAGACTTGTAAAGACTGGATGTCATGTGAAATGGCATCCTGAAGTAGCTCAACAATGGCACTATACTCAGCCACATTGTTAGATGTAGGACCGAGACAAGCACCTCCTGAGGACACAACTAGGTGGTCAGGTGAGAAAATAACCCAGGCAGCAGAAGCAAGCTGCTGCATATGTTGGCTAGCACCATTCGCGAAACCTAAGAACATAGGACATCCCGTTGACATCTGTCAATAAAACAGAGGCTAATCAGTAGACCCGACAATCAAAAGGAAATCTAAACTATGTACAGAAAAACTATACAATAGTGTACAAAAGTATCAGCCTGAGCCAGGGGTTCAAGCGTAATACCGCTTGAGGTAGAGCCCATTTCTAGGCTCCTTCAAGACAACTCCCTCATAATCTTCTAACTCATAAGCTCCTTTTTCAAGGACACGCCTCACAATGTAAGGACCATACCACATGGGATTGTACTTGCCTTCCCCCAGGGGTTCTTTAGCTTGGTCATACAAGAGAACCAAGT
Source organism: Larix kaempferi (assembly GCA_027924585.1). Taxonomy (NCBI): domain Eukaryota; kingdom Viridiplantae; phylum Streptophyta; class Pinopsida; order Pinales; family Pinaceae; genus Larix; species Larix kaempferi. The sequence goes on from BSBM01001023.1 coordinate 2,136,176, forward strand.
CACCTTCAGCATATTGCCGGGGATGGACAGACCTATCATATTTAACCTTGACATGATGCTTGTTAACATCAATGGCCACAATGGCATCTCGACGGTGCTCGTCAGGTTGCTCGAGGTGTACTAAACATTGCTCAATCTTTGTCGTATCAGGGAGGAGCTCTATGGCTAGCTTGAGTGAAGGGATCTCGCATTCAATCGGTAAAAGTGACTCCACACCATGAAGTAACTAGAATGGTGAGAACTCGGTGGCAGTCTTAACTGTGGTTCGATATGCCCACAAAGCAGGATATAACATGATATGCCAATTGGTCTTGGTTTGTTGGATGGTACGTTGGAGAATGGTCTTTAAAGACTTATTTACTACTTCAACCTGACCATTTGCTTAAGGATAGTAGGAAGATGAGTGTTCCTGACGAAACCCAAGATTGAGAGACAAATCCTCCATCATCTTGTTTTGAAAGTGACTACCATGGTCAGTGACAATTTCTTTCGGGATACCGAACCGAGTGATAATCTGGTTGAACACGAAATGGGTTGCAGTAGCACCATCGGCTTTAACGGTAGGCATGGCCTCGGCCCACTTAGAAAAATAATCCACGGCCACGATAATATGGTGATGTCCCCCAGCCGAAGTTGGTTTGCAATCCATGAAATCTACCCCCCACTTAGTGAAGGGACCGATAGTGATGACCGGATGGAAGGGCACTAGATGCGTGTTTATGTTCTAAGAAAACACCTGGTAAGGGTGACATCTCTTCACAGTGTTAATACAATCTTTAAAGATAGTAGGCCAAAAATAACCAGGTCGCATGATACGCTGGGCTGTAGCAAGTCCGGATAAATGACCGCCACATGCCCCCGCATGGCAACCATTAAGTACCCGTTCCGCTTCTTCGTGAGTCAAACAATGATGGAAAATGGAATCCTTTCCTCGGCGATACAAAGTTTCATCGATGATAGTATAATCTTTAGCATGATGTCTCACACGCCATCACTCGTCTCATGAATAATGCGGAAGAAACTTCAAAGTTTGGAGATATCTAATGACATCCCCATACCAAGGGTCCTCGGTCGAGATAAGAAATAAGTGTTCATCCACGAAGTAATCTTCATGGATGACATCCTCATCAAGCCGTGGAAGGTCCGACATAAGTTCAGCGAACACCAATGATTTCATCGATTTTGCAGAAGCAAAATCGAGATCAAATTCCTGAACGATCACGATCCATTTATTATACTTACCCCCGATAAGGTGTCGTGATAGCATGAACTCAAACGGATTGATATGAGCTACAACAGTGGTTGTTCGAAGCAAAATGTAATGCCGTAACCGCTGGACTGTGTGAATAGTCGTAAGTGCCAGCTTTTCTACATGGGTGTATCTTAGTTCAACATCTACTAAATTTTGACTAAGATAATAGATAACATGCTCGACGAGCGCATCATCTACTTGAACCAAGACCATGCCAATAGTCTCTTGAGACGCGGCCACATAAAGAATGAAATCTCATGTAAAGTCTGGTGGACTAAGCATAGGGGCCGATACCAAAGCTTTCTTAAGGGCGTCGAAAGACTATTGGGCTCGCTCATCCCAGATAAAAGGTGTGTCTTTCTTCAATAGGCGTTTGAAATGATCTCGAGGTTCTAACAATAATCCTTGTTATATTGAGTTTGTAAATGCTCGACTTCAAGACAATGAAATGATCTCGATATATTCTAGGAGTCCTTCCCTATGGTTGAATTTGACTATATTCCATGCTGTTGACACAAACCTAGTCGACACGGGTTCCTCACTCTGTCGACACCCAAACCACCGCGATCTCCCTGAGCACCATCCCAGACAGGTTTAACCTTGTCCAGCAACACCTGTAGAGCAGATGAAGTCTCACCTGAGATGTTCGAGGGAGAGTTGACGGAACCATGTTTTCGCCGAATGAAGGAGGACCATGTGCATCAACTTATTGACTTAGCACATCATTATGCAACAGATCTAACTATTCAGCTTATGCATCAAACCGAATCGCATCATCATTAATAGAACTATCAATGCACAATATATCTAACAGTAAACATCAAATGAAGCAAGGAAACATTGCATCATTCACAGATTCATATCGCATAGTGAATTCATAACAGGAAAACAGGGAAAGACACAATGATTCTGCTCAAGATCCGTCATGTGATATTAACCTTCGCAACAAAACCCAGATACATCAACACAATTCTTCTGTCGCATACCCAGATACAAAAAGACCAAAACATGCGCAATTCTTCTCTTATCATTGGTGTTATCTCTTGATTTCCTAACACTTGCAATGATATATCTATTGTATTGGAGAAAACTCACTATGGCTTGGGAATACCACAAGAGACAGATGACTACCAGAAATCTACTCAATTCTCAAAGCAATGCTATTATAAATGACAATGTTAAAATAATGGAGAAATGTAACCAACCTCGATCCAACGTTTGATGTAGATCCCCATTGGAGCTTTCAATCCACGCACATCCAGGCACTTGTAATCTGCACATTAGTCTTGACAGCCAATATCTAACAAGTACATGTGATATATAAATGACATTAACATTATCAATAACAATGGTCCATAATATCATAAGCAAATGTAACCCAATGTATAATAAATGACATTCACACCATGAATGGACGAGAATATGAGTATTTCTATTAATGAACAAGAAGAAGTACAAAGTGATACGACCTCTTGCTGACAACCAATCTGAACCAAGATCTAGATCAATCCACTTGTGCCTCCACCACTTCAATCCTCCATGAATGGAAAACTCAAACTAGAGAGGAGTTTGGAAGGTGAACATAAATGGTTCACAACTACAAGGATCAATGAGTGCAGACTCAAGATAGGGCAAAAATCCACTAGAGTTCCTTTACTGTTCTCTTCTTCCTCTCGTCCATAAGCCATATGTGCTCAATATATAGTCCTCTCAAAGGTAGGTGAAAGGACACATCGAGACGTTACTTGGGCAGATGGAGAGCCAAAGGTCATCCAATGACCGCTTTTTGGGAGTTAAAAGTGATAAAATAGTGGTTTTTACCATTTTACTTGATACCCGCAGGCTATAGTGATGCAACTCATGGGTACGCATGCTATAGTGATGCAACATGCGGGTAGGAATAAAAATAGGGCAAATTGGTATCACTGAAGGATAAAAATGGATCTGAGTCACTGAAATGGATCCTACAAGCCAAAGAATGTTGATGCTCATAGGGTGGAAGATTTCTATGTAACAGATGCCCCCTAATGTGTGAGGTCAGAGACTGAAAGTGCTACGATGGACGAAATACATTATAAAACTCAGAAGTGGAGTGATGGAGACATAAGTGGAAAGAATGGCTCACTCGTCATAATACAATAGTATCTCTGAATACATATCGGTATAGTACAACAATCTGATACAATGGCCATAAATAGGAAGTACATAGTGACTACATGTCATAAGTGATCATAGCCATGATCCCTCTATAGTAAGATATGGTCTTCTGCTGAAAAGAAGACAACTGGTGCAAACTGGAGGTACAAACTATTGAAATCTGAGAGGTGATATCTCAGATGTAAAGTCAAAGTCATATGTAGCATACTGAATGCCACAATCGCCTGGGGTCTTCTACACAAGTCTTCGATGGTGCAAGTCCCATCTAGTGAATAAAGGAATTGGGGTCAAACTCGATGAGACATCGTCTGAGTACCAGTCAATGATGTATACCGTTAACAGATGCAAGATGACCCACCAATAATGAAAATGGGCATCAAGACACAGAGCACAGTCATCAGAGTGTGAATAAATGGGTTGAAGTCAAACACTAGGATGAATCCATCGATCAGGGGGCATTGATGTATCCCAAAACTGTCGATGGCAAGAGAACCTGCCACTAATGACTGCAAGCCTCAAGGTACTGAAATGAACTCTAAGCCTCAAGTCCCAGAATAAATGAGTTGAAGTCGACGGAACGAGACTCGCTGGAAGGAAGGCATTAAGGCATCCCCCATCAACCAGCATGAGGTACCAGCAATCTTGACAGATTTGGAAGATATCAGGTGAAACGGACTGACTCAATAAGGATGGCCGACATGCAATAGTCAAGAGAATTGAGGAGTGGCCGACACTGGTTTCAGGACTTCCTTTGAAAAAGAGCATGAGAAGATGGATAGACTTAGGCAGCATAGACTTGACATAAACTGTGCAATGCAGGAGGCATTACAGAGGGCTCCATAATGACTGGAAGCTTAACCAATCGGTGGAGAAAACTTGAGAAACAAGTACAGCTCCTAAGGCCCAACTATACTACCGACTCATAATGTACGGAGTGGAATGAATGCTCTATTCAAAGGAGACACAACAACTGCCAATAAGAAATAGTGACCATAATCCCGTCCGGATTTTTTGAATATTTGATTTTTTTGGTCTTTTTCATATTTGGGAAAAGCTTGAAAAATAATAAAATTGCTTATAGTACAACAAGTGAGGGAATGAGTGTCAAATAGCTAGCAGACTAGTCCCAAGCAGTGGAACATACCTATGCTCAATGCAAGGAAGTGCGTGCAGGATGTGGACACTCGGGGGTATGTTCCCTCAGGGTCAAAGGGTCATCAAATTGTGAAGGGAAAATATATAAGCTCTGCAGGGCTCGACAGGGAAAAGTGCTCAGGCGCCAGGCTAACAACTGAGTAAGCGGGAGCCGGCACAAGGCATAAGCGGCAAGCAGGATGATTCAATGCAAGCACAATATGATATAACTGAGGGGAGTCCTTAAGGGAGATGGTCAGCATAAGACAAAGTAGAGTATGAGTCTTTATCGCAATGTCATGGTGTAACTACAAAGGACTTCCAATCCTAAGGACAAACAACAGCATGGGCACCAGAATGTATAAAGAGGTTCTAACTAGGGTACCCATGTTCGGGAAAGCCCTACTGCCACATGATGACACTTCTATAGCAATGTGAAGGTTCCGTGTCAGTCACGAAGCGGGGTCGCACCTAGGGTTTATGAAAATGGACAACAGGTCAAATGCATAATGCATGTGAAAATGGCATCTAACATATATGCTAGGTGTGAAATGTACCTGTCGTAGGTGTGAAATGGTTCAGAAAAACTCTCGCCGAGGAAATCTGTTGAAAAAACACTACTCCATGACACAATATTAGTTCATAACGGCTCAAAATGGAAAAAACTATAGAAAAGTGGGTCCAGAAAATTATAAATAGTAATAAAATTTAATAATTTTCAATTCATTTGCACTATTCACCATTTTGGAGTTTAGTGGTAAGTTTTCACCTGAAAATTCGAGTGTCGATCGTGGGAGCTACAAGTGACCATTCAACGAACTGTCCGAAGCAGGTGAGTGGTCACTATTATACCTTTCATTTAAGTGCTTTTATGTCAATTTTGGTCGGTGGGATTTTTTGTTTGGCCAAGCCCTAAATGGCCTCGGCGCTACCCATGGGCTATAAATATGTGGGTCGTGGGTAGGGCACCAAACGCGCAGTCAAAAAACTGACTGCCCGCGTCTACCCGCAACTGTCTACAATATAGCTTGCGGGTACGACCGTTAAGAAGTTTTTAAACATGAAATTGACTAAAAATTTCTTGCTTTGCACTCCAGGATGGTTCTAGAGTGGAGAGAATGAGAGCATGACCAGGTTGATGAAGCTGTGTGGAATGATTTGCAAGCACATTGCAAGCATGTGGCTTATATAAATACTGGAGTCTCGCGGGCTTTAAGGGCCCAAAACCTACTACTCCGTCATTTGATCAACTACTGGGATGTGGATGCTCAACACTTCATCCTCAATGGTAAAACACTGACACTAGATGTAGAGGATATATATTTTATTACCAGTTTGTCTCGTATAGGGGAATTGGCTAGTCTTCGGTCACAGACCATGGGTGGGGGAATCACTATGCAAGATTACATAGTGCGGTACTATCCTGCCAACACACGAGCAGTGGGAAGCCAAGTTCCAATCAATGCCATAACGGATCTGAGTACAAATATCATTGTGGCTACTCTGGTACGGATCACGGGATCCAAAGCACTACATCAGGCATCCAGACCGGTGATGTTCTATGCATCACAATGCTTACCACCTACTATATTTGACTGGTGTACTACTCTGCTGGTGTCCATGAAGACACAACTGACGGAATGCAAAGAGGGTAAGGCCAAAAAATTTGGGTATGGTAGCATCCTCTACAGTTTCTTCTTTGAGAGGGTTCCGGGACTTAGCCCGAGGGTGGATGTCTCTCCTCATAGTCTCCGAGATCCAACCCTGACCCGGTGGGTTGAGATACTGACACGACAGGGTGGTGGCCGTCTAGTGTCACCATATACTGATGATTTCTTCCGCTAGTGGAACCGACAGGTGATCGCTATAGAGGACTATCCCTATGAGGGGATCGACTTCAGACAGGACCATGACATGCCGCTCCCACCAGGCCTAGCTTTCGGAGACATCAGTGAGTACTCTTTTTAGTTTTGCGTTTATTAATTTTTTATGGATTTTTTTATTATAGTTGAAATGCAAAAAATATTTTTGGTGGTAGTATCATGTGCTAATGGGTGACTGTTTGCTCGCGGACAAAGGCCCAGTGAGACCCGAGGGCTTCCCAAGACATGGTCGTCGGGGTAGGGATGAGGTGGCAGCAAATGTTGTAGCAGGGCGCACACTTCAGACATTACGGTGCAACATATCACGGATGGTTTCCCGAGTACCACTGATAGAGGTAGCCTGACTACCTGAGGCCATGCAATGCCAGGTAGTAGGTGTTCCTGGTGAGTGGGTGCGGCTACTGCAGCAGATGGCCAACACAGTACAGTACTACTATGAGACACATCCTGTCGAGGTGACGGCTAGACCTCCTCGGAGGGAGTAGATATCCCAGGGTCTCATCATTTTTTGTATCGATATGTATAGTTTTTTAGGGCTACGGGCTCCAGTTTTGTATGACACTACCATTTTTGGACATATTTATATATATATACAACTTCGGTTCTCGGTTCTACTACATGGTGTATGTACAAATGTATGAATGTCTTTGTATTTATGTGCTCATGATGAATGTGACAAATGCCAATCTAATACATAGTTAGCGTATGCATCAGATATATAATTATGACTTCTCGGAATATGAATATATGTAATTGAAACAAAATGTCTCTCCAAGAGTCGTACCTTAAGGAAAATCCGTAGTAATGTAGGGTCTCATACATGGTACTACCCATTCAGCTGAGACACAACTAGTTGTAAATCCAGGCAGACTTGTAAAGACTGGATGTCATGTGAAATGGCATCCTGAAGTAGCTCAACAATGGCACTATACTCAGCCACATTGTTAGATGTAAGACCGAGACAAGCACCTCCTGAGGACACAACTAGGTGGTCAGGTGAGAAAATAACCCAGGCAGCAGAAGCAAGCTGCTGCATATGTTGGCTAGCACCATTCGCGAAACCTAAGAACGTAGGAAATCCCGTTGACATCTGTCAATAAAACAGAGGCTAATCAGCAGACCCGACAATCAAAAGGAAATCTAAACTATGTACAGAAAAACTATAAAATAGTGTACAAAAGTATCAGCCTGAGCCAGGGGTTCAAGCGTAATACCGCTTGAGGTAGAGCCCATTTCTAGGCTCCTTCAAGACAACTCCCTCATAATCTTCTAACTCATAAGCTCCTTTTTCAAGGACACGTCTCACAATGTAAGGACCATGCCACATGGGATTGTACTTGCCTTCCCCCAGGGGTTCTTTAGCTTGGTCATACAAGAGAACCAAGTCACCTTCATCATATTGCCGGGGACGGACAGACCTATCATATTTAACCTTGACATGATGCTTGTTAACATCAATGGCCACAATGGCATCTCGACGATGCTCGTCAGGTTGCTCGAGGTGTACTAAACATTGCTCAATCTTTGTCGTATCAGGGAGGAGCTCTATGGCTAGCTTGAGTGAAGGGATCTCGCATTCAATTGGTAAAAGTGACTCCACACCATGAACTAACTGGAATGGTGAGAACTCGGTGGCAGTCTTAACTGTGGTTCGATATGCCCACAAAGCAGGATATAACATGATATGCCAATTGGTCTTGGTTTGTTGGATGGTACGTTGGAGAATGGTCTTTAAAGACTTATTTACTGCTTCAACCTGACCATTCGCTTGAGGATAGTAGGAAGATGAGTGTTCCTGACGAAACCCAAGATTGAGAGACAAATCCTCCATCATCTTGTTTTGAAAGTGACTACCATGGTCAGTGACAATCTCTTTCGGGATACCGAACCGAGTGATAATCTGGTTGAACACGAAATGGGTTGCAGTAGCACCATCGGCTTTAACGGTAGGCATGGCCTCGGCCCACTTAGAAGAATAATCCACGGCCACGATAATATGGTGATGTCCCCCAGCCGAAGTTGGTTTGCAATCCATGAAATCTACCCCCCACTTAGTGAAGGGACCAACAGTGATGACCGGATGGAGGGGCACTAGATGCGAGTTTATGTTCTAAGAAAACACCTGGTAAGGGTGACATCTCTTCACAGCGTTAATACAATCTTTAAAGATAGTAGGCCAAAAATAACCAGGTCGCATGATACGCTGGGCTGTAGCAAGTCCGGATAAATGACCGCCACATGCCCCCGCATGGAAACCATTAAGTACCCGTTCCGCTTCTTCGTGAGTCAAACAATGATGGAAAATGGAATCCTTTCCTCGGCGATACAAAGTGTCATCGATGATAGTATAATCTTTAGCATGATGTCTCACACGCCGTCACTCGTCTCATGAATAATGCGGAAGAAACTTCAAAGTTTGGAGATATCTAATGACATCCCCATACCAAGGGTCCTCGGTCGAGATAAGAAATAAGTGTTCATCCACAAAGTAATCTTCATGGATGACATCCTCATCAAGCCGTGCAAGGTCCGACATAAGTTCAGCGAACACCAATGATTTCATCGATTTTGCAGAAGCAAAATCGAGATCAAATTCCTGAACGATCACGATCCATTTATTATACTTACCCCCGATAAGGCGTCGTGATAGCACGAACTCAAACGGATTGATATGAGCTACAACAGTGGTTGTTCGAAGCAAAATGTAATGCTGTAACCGCTGGACTGTGTGAATAGTCGTAAGTGCCAGCTTTTCTACATGGGTGTATCTTAGTTGAATGTCTACTAAATTTTGACTAAGATAATAGATAACATGCTCGACGAGCGCATCATCTACTTGAACCAAGACCATGCCAATAGTCTCTTGAGACGCGGCCACATAAAGAATGAAATATCATGTAAAGTCTGGTGGACTAAGCATAGGGGCCGATACCAAAGCTTTCTTAAGGGCGTCGAAAGACTATTGGGCTCGCTCATCCCAGATAAAAGGTGTGTCTTTCTTCAATAGGCGTGTGAAACCTTTAGTAATACTATCATAGTTAACTATAAACCGACGCAGAAAAGTAGCTCTGCCTTGGAGGCTCTAAAGTTGTAACAAATTACGCGGAGGAGAAAACTAAAGTATTGCCTCAAGTTTGAGAGGATCAACTCTAATACCCTCTTTGAAACTATGAATCCTAGAAGGCGACCAGTCCTAACAGCGAAGATGCATTTGTTTGGATTCAATCGAATTTTGTAGTGGATACATCATTCGAGAATCATACGGAGGTGCTTGGGGTGGTCCACTCTCTTGCGAGAATGGCCAGCAAGATCATTTAAGAAAAATTCCATAATCATCTTAAGATCGTAAAAGGCATAGGTCATGGCTCGCTAAAAAGTAGCTCTGACGTTCTTGAGGCCGAAGGGCATTTTCCGGTATGCAAAGGTTCCCCATAGACAAATACATGCCTTTTTATGTTGGTCCACGGTTTTGATTTGAATCTGATTATAACCTAAGAAGCTGTCCATGAATGAAAAAATCTCACTCCCCGCACAAGCATCCAATATTTGATCAATGAATGGAATGGGGAAGTTGTCTTTCGGACATGCACGGTTCAAATCTCTGAAATCAGTGCATACACGGATCGTTCCCTACTTCTTATCCACAGGAACGGAGTTTGACACCCATTCGGTAAGGGGAACGGGGTAGATGAAACCATGTTTGAGCAGTTTCTCCACCCCTGCCTTAATAGCAGCTTCCTTCCTAGGGTTCACAGCACGTAAGCATTGTCGAACCGGTTTAGCATCAGGATACATTCTAATCTCGTGTTCAACAATGCGGGGGTCTATTCTTGGCATCTCCTCATATGACCAGGCGAAAGCTTCCCGGAGTTCCGTAAACAAATCAATGTAAATAGCAATCTCCTCAGGAGTGCAATCGGCACCGACGTAAACATTCTCAATCTTTCACGGAGTATGAGAGATGTTGATCGAAGTGGTTGGGGAAATATTGGCCATATTCCCTTCCAAAAAAATATCATGCGACTACAAAAGAGCCACAGGGTGACCAACCATCTCATCTAGAGTCATCCTAAACTCCTCCTACTCAACGAGCTCGAGGTTGGGAAGGAAATAATAGCAATGGTGCATATCTTCCCAAGGCCTCTCACTACCACACATGGCTTCAAGGATAGCTTCATCAGATGGCAAAGTATCATCGAGGAAATCGTGGGAGCAAGATGAGTTGGCTGCCCAAACTAGCAGCGTAACAGGATCTTCTTCAACTATCTGGGAAGAAGAGAGATCCAGATCTGCAGTAGTTTGTTGGATATGATCTATAGATGCACCAATGTCTACGTAGACAACCCATTGATGTTGAGGGACAAAACTTGTAATTGCTGCAAGGAGTCATGGAGATCCTCGTTGTCAGTCGCAATTGCAGTCAGTGGAATTTGTACATTCTGAACCCGCGTCCCAGTGCTGATTGCGCCAAAGTCCTGTACAGTCGCTGCCTCCGGTGCTTTCTTCGAAATAACATCACATAAAGAATCAAGCCGAGCTTTTACCTCGCTAAAACCTTCTGCCGCTTGCTTCGTCATTGCTTCAGCTGTCGCTGCTGTGGCGTGTTGTATGGCCTCGATAAGCTGGTTCAGTTGTGCTTCCATCCCTAGGGCTCTGCTAGTTTCCATACCCCACTCGTATTGTGTCTTCATTCGGGCCTCCTCAAACTGGCGCTCTGCTTCCTCATCAGTGGGTGTCCACGACGACTCTTGATCTGAAAGCGGGTCCATCACTTGTACTCGATCAACTGGTGCATCCGTCGGGGACCCTTCTCGACTTCTTCCATACTGACCGGTTCTCTCCAGTCGACGGGCCAATCGTCAAAAATGGAATCCAGGTCTTCATCAGATAACTTGTATGGTGTCGGCAACCACTGCTGCTCCGAGTCCCACCGTGCTTGGACATGAATGGCGTGTGGGCCAATCACGAACCGGGAAATCCGTTCATATTTTTCTACTACTGCTTGCGACAATCGCGGAACCTTCATAGCCGCCTCCTGCAACACCTTCCAGTGGAGCTAGAACTGCGTTGTGCAGTCCTTAAGCCACTCAACCTCCCACACCCACCAGAGGTTTTGGTAGCACACGCCCTTACACACCTTGACTGCATCTACGTCCATACCTTGATAATATTCTGGCTCCATCCTAGCCACAAGCACGATCAAAATCAACAACCAACTATATGCAAATGACCGCTTCCCCGCCTGGACTGTGTTGAAATATTGTAACTTCAAAGAATATTATATTTGTATATTATTTATTCCGGAGATGTTCCATACCTCCGATGTGATTATACTATAAATCCGGAGATGTTTATTCCTCCGAGTTGTGTGTGGTAACTAGGGTTATTAGACCCACCATGTGGGGGTCGGCCCAGTCAGTTATAATGGGGTATTTAACCTAATGGTTAAATACGAGCCTACATGTACTTGTGTAAAATACATATCAGAGTAGTGTATAAATAGAGGAGGTGTGTTCCTCATTTGATACACTCACACACTTGAGGATAGCGCACTTGTGGAGGAGAGGTCTGCTATTGTGGAGGAGGAGATCATGTCTCAGGGTTTCATCTTTGTATATTGCTGGTCATCTATATTGAGGAAGCTTTGCTGGGTTTTCTACCCCATGAGGGTTTCCCAGGATAAATCTCTGTCTCTTGTGTTTATGTTGTGCTTGTTGTTTCTTCAGTGATCCTGTATATGCTATTATTGTGAAATGGAATGTAATGCTGCTATTTTCTGTCTTAGCATATTAAATCTTAACATGGTATCAGAGCTAACCTGAAGGAAGACAAGGTATGGCACTAAAGACACTTGCTTTACTTACGACAATTTGAAGGTTAGGGTTTTACATAGCTAAAACCAGTCATCGTAGAACTTTCGCTATAAATCCATTTTGGCGAATTTTTCGGATCTAAAATTGTTACAGGACGAAGCTAAAATCTCCAGGCACCTTGTGTCCAAAGGAAAACCTCTAATTCGTTGTAATTTGTGATTTATGATCTGTACAATATAGGGTTTCTGCCTCTTCCAGATCTGAGTCAAAATCAGGTGACCTTGGGAAAAAGGTCATAACTTGGGCTAGGAAGCTCGAAATGAAATTTCGTGAAAAGTGACAGGTAGTACACAGACTGTACTATCTCAGAAAACTTTTTCAGAGGCCGAAGTTGAACCAGTGACACGTGGCACGCCGTACAAGTTCGCTCTCCTGTATTATCCCATAAATAGGTCACGTTGCGACACTTGGCATAACTATCTCTCAGAGAATCCAATTGAGGTCATACCTGTCAGGATGGAAATATAACAGGCCGAGCTATCTCAGAAAACTTTTTCAGAGGCCGAAGGTCAAACAGTGACACGTGGCACGCCTTACAAGTTCGCTCTCCTGTATTTTCCCAAAACAGGTCACGTTGCGACATTTGGCATAACTCTCTCTCAGAACATCCAATTGAGGTCAGACCTGTCAGGATGCAAAGCTAACAGGTCAGGCTATCTCCGAAAACGTTTTCATACCCCGTGGATCAAACATTTCGGAGTTACACTAGAAACAATCAGGTACATATTTCTGTCAAAAAAAAATTATTTTTTGGTACCTTCATTCATGGCTTCCGGAATTTAGGGCTTTGAAGAAAGTTGGAATTTTTGTAATCGGAGACCACGGCTCGATGCTACTCATCAAAATAGAAATTTAGAGACCAAGATCAGAATTTTTGGTTGGGCAGAAGGCCGGGCTTGATCAAACCCTAGTTCGGGACTTTGATCAGAAAAGTGGAAAATTAGGGCTTCTGTAAAAATGGGAATTTTTTGAAATCTGTGACCATGGCTGGAAGCTCCTTAGAAAAATAGAAGCTTAGAGCTTTGTATCAAACATTTTGATTGGGCAGAAGAGTGGGATTCACCAAACCCCAGTTCAGGGTCACGTCCAGTGAATCCAGAAGTTTCAAAGGCAAAATTGAGGAGTGAAACTTTGCAGTTTTCAAATTCTGAATATATCAGTTTGATCAGCTCATCAAGGCGCATATTTCTATCCTTTCGGAAGTTTGAAATTCAAAGTTTGAATTTTTGGGTTTTTTCTGACAAACCCATATCCAACTCCAGGTCCAGTTCTTGCAAATCAAGTGGATAGGGTTAATCCTAGAAGAAGATGGATTGGTCACCTGCATAAGTGAAGGAGTTACTGTTTCAGAGGGAGATGAGGCTAAGGCTTTACATAAGGAGATTACAAGCGATCTCGACAGGTATGACTCATCGAGGTATGTTTTGAGATTTGTTCATGATTAAGCTTATGGTATGTTTGTCTTCATGTTATTACGGTTAGTACAATCTTGATTTTAGATTTGTTGTATCACCTTAACAAAATTATGAATGCATGATAGAAGATATTCATTGGTTAGGGTGTTGACACTTATGATTGTACTAATGCATTATGATGTTGTGTGAGGTTGATGTTGTCTACTAACAAGATACATGTACATCACAAAAGACAAATCAGGCTCCATGACCATGAAAACATGAAGACAAAGACTCATCCATAATCTTTGTTCTACTTACGAGGTATGTATGACTTTGTTATATTATGCTTAACCTATGAGACATGCAGGTTCTAGCTCAGGATCTCTAAATCATTGAAGAGATTGTTTAGGTATGTTGTACATAACCAAGTAGGTATACTAATCCAGGTATGTTTCCCATGAATCTTACCTTGTGTTAGGATCCCTTATATAAGTATACTTGGAATGATTGGTTATGCTTATTCATAAAGTTAGTAATCAAGGGATTATGCATATTATATCTTTAATCTTGATTGATGATATGCATGAGTAAAAGAAGACTTCCCTGAAATCTTGAATACTAATGTTTATTAACTATAATCATGACTATACATTTTCAAGATTATTTAGTACTATAATGTTTTGATAGCATTTAGAATATACTAATGAGTGTATGTTTGTGTATGAGATCATGAGGATGACTCTTGAGCATGCACAGTGGTACAGAATGAATAGAAGTTCAAAAGACATACAGAAGATCAAGCGGGAGGCAGCCACACAAACATAAAAGATAAGTATTTAAAATAGTAATGATATTGCCTGTAATAGGTTGTATGCATATTTGTATTCCTATAATATATCATGCTGAGTGTAAATATTCATAGAACATTGAACAGTATACTACTAATATGCATATGATTGGTAAGTTGGACAAACATTCCATTGTTGCTTGTCTAGAATGAAACCTCTTTGCTGACATGCTGAGAGTTGTGCACACTCTCGATAGTATGTTCTGGTAGAGATGGAAGGCATCTAGATAGCCACTGTATGCATACATGATATGGGAAAGTGTTGTGCCAAAGTATTGGTCAAAATAGTTGCATCACTATGTAAATGATATCTGTATGCATAATAGGTTATCATGTCAATATGATTTGATGATTATGAAGTATTACTAATCATGTACTTAATTTTGATTTGTAGGAAAGGTCATGAAGAATGATGGACACCGTACAAGTGGTGGATGTTCAAACAAGAAGATTTACAAATCAAACAAAATATAGAAGGCTCATGGCTAGAAGATTCTCTTAGAAAGGGGAAGAGAATCACGACAAGATGTTTGCTCCAAGTATGGTGTAATTAAAGAAGAAGTGTGAATCAGGTTCTGTATAAGTACCTAGGATCGATAATAAATTGATAAGCTTAATGATCACCATGGGTGATGTGGATCTCAACCTTTGCTACAAGGTTAAATATGATTTCTATACACAAATGACATGGATGCAAGAAGGAACTCACCACAGAGTTCGAATGATATTAAGGCTCATATTAGTAGACCCATCTAACGAGAGATGGCACAGATAGATATGCAGAAGATCATTCAATGCAGAAATGAAAATGAAAGATCTCAAATTGACGCTTTACTTCCTAGGTCTGGAAGTATGGCAAGGCTCAGAAGGAATATTTCTCAACCAAGGAAAGTATGATGAGAAATATGACTTGAGGTGTTGGAATGGCCACTCTTATGGATTCCAACTTGAAGCTATTAGGGGATAACTCATCAGAGTTAGTGGATATAACTCTGTACAGTCAAATTATTGGGTCATTGATGTATCTAACATATACTAGATTAGATATATGCTTTGTTGTGAATACCTTGAGTCAGTATCTAGTGGAAACTAGATGTTTTCACCTGATAGTTGCAAAGCATGTGATGAGGCACCTAAAGGATACGATAGACTTTGATCTGTGCTATCTTGGAGATCATGACTTCAGATGGCTACTCAGATGCTGATTGGGCAGAAAGTGTATCAGACAAGAAGAACACATCAAGAGGATGTTATTGTCTAGGATTAGCCATGATCTCGTGGTTTAGCTGGAAGCAGTCTAGTGTGGCTCTCAGCACAAGCAGAATATATGGCTGTTTGCTCTGCTAGTTGTGAAGAAGTTTGGCTTCAGGATTGTTTGACTTAGAACCAACTATGATCCTATGTGACAAATAGAGTTGTATCAAGATGACATAGAATCCAGTGTTCCATGATAAGTCAAAAATCATAGGGATCTAACAAGATATGACACAGAAAGGAACTATAAAGTTTGAATTCGTAACAGGTTACCGATGTACTAACCAAACCTCTACCTCGAGTGAAGAAGTTACCAACATACTAACCAAGCCTCTGTCTCGAGTGAAATTTGAATACTTTCGAGACAAGCTTGGTGTAGCTCAAAAGGACCCTCCTCGAAAGGGGGAGTAGTATAGTCACTGATGATGAGATTGTCTCATCGAACAACAAGGTCGATGATGAGGTAACCTGTTCTCTACACCTAGATACTTAGAAATATTTAGATTTAGGACTCGTATACTTAGAATACTTAGTTTTACTTATACATGCTTTTGATGTTATATGTATTAGTAAGAATACATGCTTTTGATGATAGATGTATTGATGAGAATACATGTGGGGATTGTATCATCCTTGAACGCATGTTCTAAAGTGAGCCGTAGACGTGAGGTCTCCGAGAATGAAGTCCTTAGTGGACAGTTGAGGGGATTGGATCATCCCTGGACTTTCAGTCTTAAAGAGAGCCGTAGACGTGAGGTCTCCGAGAATGAAGTCCTTAGCGGACAGTTGAGGGGATTGGATCATCCCTGGACTTTCAGTCCTAAAGAGAGCCGTAGACGTGAGGTCTCCGAGAATGAAGTCCTTAGCGGACAGTTGAGGGGATTGGATCATCCCTGGACTTTCAGTCCTAAAGAGAGCCGTAGACGTGAGGTCTCCGAGAATGAAGTCCTTAGTGGACAGTTGAGGGGATTGGATCATCCCTGGACTTTCAGTCCTAAAGAGAGCCGTAGACGTGAGGTCTCCGAGAATGAAGTCCTTAGCGGACAGTTGAGGGGATTGGATCATCCCTGGACTTTCAGTCCTAAAGAGAGCCGTAGACGTGAGGTCTCCGAGAATGAAGTCCTTAGTGGACAGTTGAGGGGATTGGATCATCCCTGGACTTTCAGTCCTAAAGAGAGTCGTAGACGTGAGGTCTCCGAGAATGAAGTCCTTAGTGGACAGTTGAGGGGATTGGATCATCCCTGGACTTTCAGTCCTAAAGAGAACCATAGACGTGAGGTCTCTGAGAAGTGGGGATTGTATCATCCCCGGACTTAGGTCCCTGAATTGATCCGTAGACGTATGGTCTCCGAGAAGTGGGGATTGTATCATCCCCGGACTTAGGTCCCTGAATTGATCCGTAGACGTGAGGTCTCCGAGAAGTGGGGATTGTATCATCCCCGGAATGCGGTCCCTGAATTGATCCGTAGACGTGAGGTCTCCGAGAAGTGGGGATTGTATCATCCCCGGACTGCGGTCCCTGAATTGATCCGTAGACATGAGGTCTCCGAGAAGTGGGGATTGTATCATCCCCGGACTTAGGTCCCTGAATTGATCCGTAGAGGTGAGGTCTCCAAGAAGTGGGGATTGTATCATCCCCGGACTGCGGTCCCTGAATTGATCCGTAGACGTGAGGTCTCCGAGAAGTGGGGATTGTATCATCCCCGGACTGCGGTCCCTGAATTGATCCGTAGACGTGAGGTCTCCGAGAAGTGGGGATTGTATCATCCCCGGACTTAGGTCCCTGAATTGATCCGTAGACATGAGGTCTCCGAGAAGTGGGGATTGTATCATCCCCGGACTGCGGTCCCTGAATTGATCCGTAGATGTATGGTCTCCGAGAAGTGGGGATTGTATCATCCCCGAACTTCGGTCCCTGAATTGATCCGTAGACGTATGGTCTCCGAGAAAGTGATTTTTTGATGTGGTTACTTGTATCGGTAGGATACTTGTATTGATGATGTGGTTACTTGTATCGGTAGGATACTTGTATTGATGATGTGGTTACTTGTATCGGTAGGATACTTGTATTGATGATGTGGTTACTTGTATCGGTAGGATACTTGTATTGATGATGTGGTTACTTGTATCGGTAGGATACTTGTATTGATGATATGTACACTTGTATTGGCATGAATATGTGTACTAATGATGTGGATACTTGTATTGTTATGGATACCTGTATCGATGACGATGCTGATGATCGTGTGATGACGATGATGATGATCGTGAGATGACGATGCTGATGATCGTGTGATGACGATGTTGATGATCGTGTGATGACGATGCTGATGATCGTGAGATGACGATGCTGATGATCGTGTGATGACGATGCTGATGATCGTGAGATGACGATGCTGATGATCGTGTGATGACGATGCTGATGATCGTGTGATGACGATGCTGATGATCGTGTGATGACGATGTTGATGATCGTGAGATGATGATACTGATGATCGTGAGGATCCAGATGTTGATGTTGTTGAAGCTGTTCGAGTGCTGCAGAAGATAAAGACTCAGTACTGAAGATGTTGATGTTCCAGTATTGAATATGTTCCAGTAACTGCTTGAGTTACTGATGATGTTGAGAAAGCTTCCAATGATTTATAGATGTATCATGTCTGATGTTGATGACTCCTTGCTCGTGCACATACTGTTATAATATCCTTCTCGTTAAGGGGGAGTGTTGAAATATTGTAACTTCAAAGAATATTATATTTGTATATTATTTATTCCGGAGATGTTCCATACCTCCGATGTGATTATACTATAAATCCGGAGATGTTTATTCCTCCGAGTTGTGTGTGGTAACTAGGGTTATTAGACCCACCATGTGGGGGTCGGCCCAGTCAGTTATAATGGGGTATTTAACCTAATGGTTAAATACGAGCCTACATGTACTTGTGTAAAATACATATCAGAGTAGTGTATAAATAGAGGAGGTGTGTTCCTCATTTGATACACTCACACACTTGAGGATAGCGCACATGTGGAGGAGAGGTCTGCTATTGTGGAGGAGGAGATCATGTCTCAGGGTTTCATCTTTGTATATTGCTGGTCATCTATATTGAGGAAGCTTTGCTGGGTTTTCTACCCCATGAGGGTTTCCCAGGATAAATCTCTGTCTCTTGTGTTTATGTTGTGCTTGTTGTTTCTTCAGTGATCCTGTATATGCTATTATTGTGAAATGGAATGTAATGCTGCTATTTTCTGTCTTAGCATATTAAATCTTAACAGACTGCCACCGCATCCTTTGTCGACTGGTTTAGTAAAAAGAGAGACCAGTTCATTTGTACCCCTTGCACACACATCTCAACGCATGTAATGACCCCTAATTTACCTTGGTTGGGTCAGTTATTCTTGACTACTTTACTAGCCAAAATCTGTGCACTGATGCATACTGCTTGATCATTGATGCTGTCGATGTGGTATGCCCGGCTATCACACTGTAAATCATAGCACCTCCTCAACCTCGCCGCGAGCTTCTTATCATTATTGTCATCAAATACATTGTACCTTGAAGAAAATCTGACTTGGATTAGCTTTACTCCCAACATCATTGCACGATGAATGAAAGATAACACATCTTAGTGTTAATATGTTAGTTTCCCATCTAACACAACCACAATGTGAACAAATACATTGCACCATGAATGAAATCTAACTCGAGATATCTTTAGTTCTAACAACATTACTCGATGAATGAAAGATAACACATGTTATCCTTTATATCTTAGCTCTCAATCTAACACAACCACATTGTCATCAAATACATTACCCGTGAAGGAAATCTAAATCGGGTTAGCTTTCCTTCTAAAAACATTTTTGAGACGAATGAAAGGTAATTCCTATCAACTTTTATATGTTAATTTTCTATCTAGCACAACCACATTGTCATCAAATACATTGCACCGGGATGGAAATATAACTCGGTCTAGCTTTACTTCCAACAACATTGCATGGTGAATCAAAGCTAATGCGTGTTAGGATTCATATGTTAGCTTTCCATCTGACACAACCACATTGTCATCAAATGCATTGCACCATGAAGGAAATATGACTCAGGTTAGCTTTTGTTCTAAATACATTTCTCAATGAATGAAAGATAACATGTGTTAGCCTTCATATGTTAGATTTCCATCTAACACAACCACATTTTCTTTAAATGCATTGCACCATGAATGAAATCTAACTTGACTTAGCTTTTGTTCTAACAACATTGCTTGATGAATGAAATATTACACGTATAGATCTTCATATCCTATCTTTTAATCTAACAGAACCACATTGTAATAAAATGCATTGCACCATGAAGGAAATTTAACTCGGGTTAACTTTCATTCTAACAACATTGCTTGATGAATGAAAGATAAAATGTGTTAGCCTCCATATGTTAGCTTTCAATCTAACACAACCTCATTGTCACCAAAGACATTACACCGTGAAGGAAATCTAACTCTGGTTAGGTTTCCTTCTAAGAACATTGTGCAGTGAATGAAAGCTAACACCTATTAACTTTCATCTGTTAGTTTTCCATATAACACAACCACATTGTCCTAAAATACATTGCACCTTGAAGAAAATCTGACTCAAGTTAGATTTCCTTCCAACAACATTGTACGGTGAAAGAAAGCGAACATGTTGGCCTTCATATGTTATCTTTCCATCTAATACAACCAATTTGTCATGAAATGCATTTCACCTTGAAGAAAATTTGTCTCGAGTTAGCTTTCCAACCAACAAAATTGCATGGTGAATGAAATATAACACGTGTTAGTGTTAATATATTAGCTTC
Source organism: Larix kaempferi (assembly GCA_027924585.1). Classification (NCBI taxonomy): domain Eukaryota; kingdom Viridiplantae; phylum Streptophyta; class Pinopsida; order Pinales; family Pinaceae; genus Larix; species Larix kaempferi. The sequence continues at coordinate 2,156,807 of BSBM01001023.1, forward strand.
CCATCTAACACAACCACATTGTCATGAAATGCATTGCACCAAGAAGGAAATCTACATGGGGTTAGATTTCCTTCTAACAACATTGCATAGTTAATGAAAGATAAGACGTGTTAGGCTTTATGTGTTAGCTTTCCATCAAACATAAGCACATTGTCATCAAATACATTTCACCATGAAGGAAATCAAACTCAGGTAATTAGCTTTCCTTCTAAAAGCATTGCACAGTGAATGAAAGCTAACGCCTAGTAACTTTCATATGTTAGTTTTCTATCTAGCATAGCCACATTGTCATCAAATACATTGCACCGAGATGGAAATATGACTCGAGATAGCTTTAATTCCAACATTTCACGATGAATGAAAGATAACGAGTGTTAGGATTCATATGTTAGCTTTCCGTCTAACACAACCACAATGTCATCAGATGCATTGCACCATGAATGAAATCTAACTCAGGTTAGCTTTCGTTCTAACAACGTTGCTCGATGAATGAAAGGTAACACGTGTTAGAGTTCATACATTAGCTTTCCATCTAACAGAACCACATTGCCATCAAATACATTACACCATGAATAAAATTTGTCTCGGGTTAGCTTTCCTTCCAACAACATTGCAAGGTGAATGAAAGCTAACGCCTATTAACTTGCATATGTTAGTTTTCTATCTAACACAACCACATTGTCATCAAATACATTGCACCAGGAAGAAAATCTGACTCGGGTTAGCTTTATCTCTGAAAACATTGCACGGTGAATGAAAGATAACGTGTCTTGGCCTTCATATGTTAGCATTCCATCTAACACAACCACATTTTCATCAAATTCATTGCACCATGAAGGAAATATGAATCATGTTATATTTATTCTAAATACATTGCTCGATGAATGAAAGATAACATGTGTTAGCCTTCATATGTTAGCTCTCCATCTAACACAACCACATTGTCTTCAAATGCATTGCACCATGAATGAAATCTAACTCTGGTTATCTTTCGTTCTAACAACATTGCTCGATGAAATAAATATTACGCGTGTTAGTCTTCATACCTTATCTTTCAATATAATAGAACCACATTGTCATCAAGTGCATTGCACGATGAAGGAAATCTAACTCGGTTTTGCTTTCGTTCTAACAATATTACTCGATGAACGAAAGATAAAATGTGTTAGCCTTCATATCTTAGCTTTCAATCTAACACAACCTCATTTTCATCAAATACGTTGCACCGTGAAGGAAATCTAACTCAGGTTATATTTTCTTCTAAAAACATTGTGCAGTGAATGAAAACTAATGCCTATTAACTTTCATTAGTTAGTTTTCTATATAACACAGCTACACTGTCATCAAATACATTGCACCTTGAAGAAAATCCGACTCGATTTAGCTTTCCTTCCAACAACATTGCACGGTGAATGAAAGCAAATGTGTTGGCCTTCATATGTTAGCTTTGTTGATGTATATGTAACTTCGGAATGTATTTCATATATATTTATTGTACCCTTATAAGAGATGTGTTATTCCTCTATAAGGAACTGTTGTCATGTGGATTGACAAGTGTCGCAAGTGTGTGTACTTGCCGATGGGTTATTAGACCACCATGTGTGGGGTCGGCCCTGAAATATATATTATATTGTGGATGTACCTAGCTAGACAAGTCGGCCCCATAAGGTCACTCGGCAAACAGGTTAGTATAAATAGAGATAAGGAGATCTCTATTTAGATCATTCAGAAAGTCATCTCTCTCTCACTCAGAAAGTGGCGCAGTAGTGAGGAGGAGGATCATCTACTTCTAGGAGACTATCTCAAGTGTATTTTGGTTGTACTTTGGTTGAGCCATTGCTCTCTCTATCTCTGAGGAAGTTGTGGGTTTTTCACCTTAGGGTTTTCCCCACGGAAACTCTGTGTCTCTTGTCTCTCATGCTTTGGATTCTTGTGATCCTTGTCATGCTTATTGTGATTGTTATGCATTGATATACTGTATATGTTATTCTCTCAGTGAAGATCCTAGAGTATTGTGAATTAATGCTCAAAATTTAACATGGTATCAGAGCTAACCTGAGAAGAAGACATTTTGCAGTGACGAAAACTTGAGTTTCTTGTTTATTGGGTTTCTCTCCACAGATTTTGGAAAAGCAGTATAGTAGATTGACTCTACTCATCAAGGAGAATCTATCTGTCCAATCAGAATTCAATTCTGAGCATTTTCAGATTTGGCCCTAAAAATTAGGGTTTCCACAAAAATAGGAATTTTTGAAATCTGAAGACATAGCTGGAAGCTCCTTGCAAAAATCGAAGTTTAGAGCTTTGGATTGAGATTTTTGGCTAGGTAGATATCCGAGAAACTCAAACCCTAATTCAGGGCTCTCCTTAGTGAACTCGGGAGGACAAAAAGGCAAATATGAAGGGTAAAGCGTTGTTGATCTCAAATTCTGAATACACCAGGCTGATCAGCTCATCAAGACGCATCTTTCTATCCTTTCAGAAAGTTGAAATTCACATTTTGAATTTTTAGGGTTTTTCCGACAAACCCTAATCTGGGACCAGATTCAGTTTTCAATATTTCAAGTGGTAAGACCTAAATATTTTCTATTTCCATTTGAAGTACTCTTTAGGATGTCTCACCACGCCAAGCTTGAGGATAAGCTTGAAGGAGCTGATAACTTCCGAGCTTGGAAGTATAGGATTGGGTTAATCCTGGTAGAGAATGAGTTGGACTCATATGTAAAAGAAGACATCCCTATCCCAGAGGATGAAGAGGCTAAGGTATTGCATAAGAAGAACTTGGTCAAGGAAAAGAGAATCATTGTTGATTCTATCAAAGACCATCTCATACCCCATGTGTCTTCTCTAAAGACACCCAAGGAGATGTTTGACTCTTTGACCAAGCTATTTGAAGGGAAGAACATAAATCGAAAGATGACCCTGCGGAACCAATTGAAAGGAGTAAAGTTTCAGAATGGAGAAACCATTCAATCTTATTTTTCAAGGGTCTCCCAGATCAAGGAACAACTAGAAGCAGTGGATGAAATGGTGGAGAATGGTGAAGTGGTGATGACCACTCTAAATGGCCTACCCAGGTCATGGGATTCCTTTATTCAAGGAATTTGTGCAAGGAAGAAGTTGATCTCCTTCAATAGATTGCGGGAAGAATGCTCTCAAGAAGAAGCTAGGCTTGTGGCCCGAGAAGAAAAGATGGGAAATGAAGATCAAGCTCTCATAGCACATGCCAGGAAAGGCAAGTCCAAGAAGGAATCATCTCATAATAGGAAATTCTCACACCACCATTATCATAAAGATAAGAAAGATCTCAGATGCTTCAATTGCAATGAGAAGGGACACTTTGCTTCAGATTGTCCCAAGAAGAAGAAAGACAACAACAACTTCAACAAGAAGAAGAAGAATAACAAAAGAAGATATCATGCTCATGCTGCCGAAGATGATGAACCCCCAAAGAAGAAGGCTAGGGCAGAAAGTGATAGTGATGATGACTCATCAAGTGAAGAAGAGTATGTTCTAATTTCTGCTCTCACAGGTACTATCTCCCATGGTTGTAATGATTGGTTGATTGACAGTGGAGATTCCAAACACATGACTGGGTTTAAGGAATCTTTTGTGAATCTATCTGAACATGAATCACCCCATAAGGTGAAACTTGGGGATGATTATCAATACCCAATCAAAGGAAGTGGTGAAGCCTCCTACAACCTAGATTCTGGAAAATCTTTGAAGATGAAAGAAGTCCTTTATGTACCTGGGCTCAAGAAGAACTTACTCTCCATCTCTGCATTGGATGCAAAAGGTATGAGGGTTGCATTTGTGGATGGCCAAGTCCTAACGTGGCCAAAGGGAAAGAACATAGATGATGCAGTAGTGATTGGAGAGCAAGAGGGAGTTTTGTATAAATTGAAGGGACAACCTAAACATGCCATGGTACATGAATCCATGGAGCCAAGTGGACTTTGGCATAGAAGACTTGCTCATATGCACTATAGGGCACTTCCAATTGCAAGCAAGGCTATCGAGGGTCTTCCTGAGATCAAGACCAAACATGAAGGTGTTTGCAAAGGATGTGCAAAAGGTAAGAACATTAAGAAGGCTTTCCCAAGCAGTGAAAGCAAGGAAAAAGACATCCTGAAAATCATCCACTCAGATGTATGTGGTCCTATGTCATCCAGCTCTCTGAGTGGGTATGTTTACTATGTCTCATTTATTGATAACTTCTCCAGGAAAACTTGGGTATACTTCTTGAAGAGCAAAGATGAGGTGTTTGATAAATTCAAGGAATTAAAAACCTTGATGGAGAATCAAACTGACAAGAAGATCAAAACATTCAGATCCAGCAATGGTGGAGAATTCACCTTAGGTGACTTCAAGAAGCTTTGTAGTGATTTAGGGATTAAGAGGGAGTTGACTGCTCCTTATAATCCTCAACAGAATGGAGTTGCAGAAAGGAAGAACAGAACAATCATGGAAGCAGCAAGGGAAATGCTGCATGACTAGGATCTACCTATGCATCTATGGGCAGAAGCAGTTAGAACAACTGTATATGTGCAGAACAGAACACCCCACAAGATATTGGATAACAAGACACCAGAAGAGGTATTTTCTGGTAGGAAACCTAAAGTCAGCCATCTCAGAATATTTGGTTTTCCAGTATACACTCATGTCCCAAAGGAAGAGAGGACTAAACTAGATCCTTCAGGGAAGAAGGGTATCTTTGTGGGTTACAGTGAAAGATTGAACGCTTACAGAATATACTTTCCAGGGTTCAAGAAGATTGATGTCAGCAGGGATGTAACATTTGATGAAAACTCAGCCTTCATCAAATCAAGGAAGGCACCTATCGAAGTTTATGAAGAACCTAAGGAAACTAGATTTCAATACACTACCATGACTGAAGCAGTTCCAGAAGTTGTTCGTGAGTTTGAAGATCCGCAAGAACCTATAGATCCACCCCGTGAGGATAAATCTCACAAGAGGAAACCTGCATGTGCTAGAGAGCTCATTCAAGATGCAGAAATATTTGGCATTCCAGAAGAAGAACACAGAGCAAAGAAGATAACCAGATCACATACCAACTATGTTGCTTTACTCTGTGACATTATGAACAAAGAGCCTTCCAATTATGAAGAAGCAGTGGAAAAGAAAGAATGGAGGGATGCCATGGTTGAGGAATACCAATCAATAATGAAGAATGATGTTTGGGATGTTGTACCAAGACCTAAAGAGAATTCTGTTGTGACTTCTAAATGGATCTACAAAATCAAGCATGCTGCGGATGGTAGTGTAGATAAATACAAAGCAAGATTCGTAGCTCGTGGCTTCTATCAGAAAGAGGGAATAGATTATGAAGAAACTTTTGCACCTGTAGCTAGGTATACTTCCATCAGAATAGTACTTGCCGTGGCTGTAGCGATGAAATGGAAAATACACCAGATGGATGTCAAGACTACCTTCTTGAATGGTGTAGTTGAAGAGGATGTATATGTGGAGAAGCCACTCGGTTTCGAAATACATGATAGGGAGTCATATGTGTGCAGATTGAAGAAAGCCTTGTATGGCTTGATGCAAGCTCCCAGAACTTGGTATGGTAGGATGGACAGTTTCCTATCTAGTTTGGGCTTTACCAAGAGTAAAGAGTATTCCAACCTTTATTACAAGGTTGAGGAAGGGAATCCTGTGATTCTACTCCTGTATGTGGATGACTTATTTGTAATAGGAGATGACAAATTGATTGCAGATACGAAGAGGAAACTTGCTGCCGAGTTTGATATGAAAGATTTGGGAATGATGCATTATTTCCTAGGTATGGAGGTGTGGCAGAGTGCAGGTGGGATCTTCCTTGGTCAAGGGAAGTACACAGTAGATATCCTGAAGAGATTTGGGATGATGGATTGCAAGGCCATGGCCACACCTATGGCATCGAATTTGAAGCTTCTATGTGATGCTTCATCTGAGCTAGTTGATGTCTCTATGTATCGTCAGATGATTGGGTTCTTGATGTACCTAACGAACACGAGACCAGATATTTGATTTGCGGTGAACAAATTGAGTCAGTTCCTGACAGATCCGAGGAGTGTTCATCTAGTTGCTGTAAAGCATGTTCTGAGGTACCTAAAGTGTACAGTGGATTATGGGCTCAAGTATGAGGCGAATCAAATGTTTAACCTTCAGGGTTATGTTGATTCAGATTGGGGTGGAAGTGCTGCAGATAGGAAGAGCACATCTGGGTGCTGCTTCAGTATGGGATCAAGTGTGATCTCTTGGTTTAGCAGGAAGCAGTCCTGTGTAGCACTGAGTACAGATGAAGCAGAGTATGTTGCAGCCTGTTCAGCTAGTTGTGAGGCAGTATGGCTACGGAAGCTACTGTCTGAGTTATTTGATCTCCCGTTGGATGCTACTGGTATCTTTCATGATAACCAGAGTTGTGTGAAGCTGTCTGAGAACCCAGTGTTTCATGACAGGTCGAAACACATAGAGATCAAATATCACTATATCAAGGATATGGTGCAGAGAGGAGCTGTGAAGCTCCTATACGTTGCGACGGATGAGCAAATTGCAGATGTGCTAACGAAGCCACTAGCCAGGGTGAAGTTTGAGTACTTCAGAGAGAGGCTTGGTGTTCTTCGGATTGATGACACTTTGAGGAAGAAGTGATGGACACATTTGCTGAAGCCATTCCAAGCATGTTGGAAGGAGGATCCTTCACATGGCTGTGGATGTAAGCGCTGGGTGATAAGCATCAGGATGATGTTCTGGTTTCTGCTTTGTATGATCAGTTGGATCATTTTTTTTGTATGTATGCATCATGTTGGATGTTGGATATGATCAGTTGGATCATTTATATGTATATGTATGTACGCATCATGTTGGATGCTGGATATGATCAGTTGGATCATTTATATGTGTGTACGCATCATGTTGGATGTTGGATATGATCGATTGGATCATGTGTATGTATTTTGTATATGCATCATGTTGGATGCTTGGACCATGTATCTGTATATGTATCAGGTGGATACATTGTATGATTAGGTAGATCATGTATGTTGATATATATCATGTATTTGTATTTGTATCAGGTGGATACACTGTATGATCAGGTGGATCATGTATGATGATATGCATCAGGTAGATGCATTGTATGATCAGGATGATCATGGATGACAAGCTTCAGGATGTTGCTCCAGATGACATGCAGCAGGATGTTGCAGTGATGATGATCAGGATGATCATGTGTATATCAAGATGATGTATGGTGAGTATCAGGTTGATACTTTGTGGCCGTGGAACAGGTTGTGCAGATAAGCATGTCATTTGTGCTGTGGGAGATTTGCAGATAGTCTTTCTAGGTTTTGCCTATGGCATGTAATTTGTACCCTGGGATATCTAGCAAATTCTCTTTTGAGGTTTTGCTTGGGAGGATATATAATTTGTGCCCTAGGAGATCTGCAGATAGTCTTTCAAGGTTTTGCCTATGGAACGTAATTTGTGCCCTGGGATATCTAGCAGATGCTCTTTCAAGGTTTTGTCCTATGGCATGTAATTTGTGCCTTGGGAGATCCGATAGGTTGAGCTGTGTTCTCGTAATCAGTCCTGGGATGCTCTTTCGAGGTTTTGCCATGACCACATGTAATTTGTGCCCTGGGAGATCCGATAGGTTGAGCCTTGTGCTCGTAATCAGTCATGGGATGCTCTTTCAAGGTTTTGTGGTGACCACATGTAATTTGTGCCCTGGGAGATCCGATAGGTTGAGCCTTGTGCTCGTAATCAGTCCTGGGATTCTCTTTCGAGGTTTTGTGGTGGGGTCACATGTAATAAGTCCTAGAGATCTTGACAGGATGAAAAAGGCCTCAGATGCTCTTTAGGGTTCTTGCTAGTCAAGAGACTTTTTTAAGGTTCTGTGGCGCACGTAATAAGTCCTGAGGATTCCACAGTATGGCCAGTGATGACGAAGACCTGCAGGTGGTGGGCCTACATCCAGTATGAAAAAGGACTGGCTCTGTAGAACTTCCTATGATGAGTAGAGTCAGAGATTGGTTGAGATAGCAGCAGCAGTGACGATGACGATGACGATGATCTCAAGAAGAAGACTTGTCTAGCAGATATGTGTTGAGAAATACCTTCCTAGTTAAGAGGGAGTGTTGATGTATATGTAACTTCGGAATGTATTTCATCTATGTATTTCATATATATTTATTGTACCTTTATAAGAGATGTGTTATTCCTCTATAAGGAAGTGTCGTCATGTGGATTGACAAGTGTCGCAAGTGTGTGTACTTGTTGATGGGTTATTAGACCACCATGTGTGGGGTCGGCCCTGAAATATATATTATATTGTGGATGTACCTAGTTAGACAAGTCGGCCCCATAAGGTCATTGGGCAAACAGGTTAGTATAAATAGAGATCAGGAGATCTCTATTTAGATCATTCGGAAATTCATCTCTCTCTCACTCAGAAAGTGGCGCACTAGTGAGGAGGAGGATCATCTACTTCTAGGAGACTATCTCAAGTGTATTTTGGTTGTACTTTGGTTGAGCCATTGCTCTCTCTATCTCTGAGGAAGTTGTGGGGTTTTTCACCTTAGGGTTTTCCCCACGAAAACTCTGTGTCTCTTGTCTCTCATGCTTTTGATTCTTGTGATGCTTGTGATGCTTATTGTGATTGTTATGCATTGATATATTGTATATGTTATTCTCTCAGTGAAGATCCTAGAGTATTGTGAATTAATGCTCAAACTTTAACAAGCTTTCCATCAAATACAACCAAATTGTCATCAAATGCATTTCACCTTGAATAAAATTTGTCTCGAGTTAGCTTTCCAACCAAAAACATTGCACAGTGAATGAAATATAATGCGTGTTAGTGTTAATATGTTAGCTTTGCATCTAACACAACCATAGTGACATCAAATGCATTGCACCATGAAGGAAATCTAACTCTTGTTAGATTTCATTCTAAATACATTGCTCGATAAATGAAAGATAACATGTGTTAGCCTTCATATGTTAGCTTTCAATCTAACACAACCACATTGTCATCAAATGCATTGCACAATGAAGGAAATCTAACTCGGGTTACCTTTCCTTCGAAAAACATTGCACAGTGAATGAAAGATAATGCCTATTAACTTTCATATGTTAGTTCTTTATCTAGCACAACCACATTCTCATCAAATACATTGCACCGAAATGGAAATATGACTCAGGCTAGATTTACTTCCAACAACATTGCATGGTGAATGAAAGCTAACGTGTGTTAGGCTTCATATGTTAGCTTTCCATCTAACACAACCACATTGTAAAAAAATTCATTGAACCATGAATCTAATCTAACTCGGGTTAGATTTCGTTCTAACAACATTGCTCGATGAATGAAAAATAACACATGTTAGCGTTCATACGTTAGCTTTCCATCTAATAGAACCACATTGCCATCAAATACATTGCATCAAGAATAAAATTTGTCTCGTGTTAAATTTCCTTCCAACAACATTGCAAGGTGAATGAAATCTAATGCCTATTAACTTGCATGTGTTAGTTTTATATCTAACACAACCACATTTTCATCAAATACATTGCACCAGGAATGAAATATGACTCCAGTTATCTTTCCTTCAAACAAAATTGCACAATGAATGAAATCTAACGTGTTTTGTCCTTCATTTATTAGCTTTCCATCTAACACAATCACATTGTCATCAATTACATTGCACCTTGAAGAAAATCTGACTTGGTTTCGGTTTCCTTCCAACAACATTGCACAATGAATGAAAGGTAACACGTGTTAGCCTTCATATGTTATCTTTCCATCTAACATAACCAAATTGTCATCAAATACATTGTACCTTGAAGAAAATCTGACTTGAATTAGCTTTCCTTCCAACATCATTGCACGATGAATGAAACCTAACTCGTATTAGTGTTAACATGTTAGCTTCCCATCTAACACAACCACATTGTCAACAAATACATTGCACCATGAATGAAATCTAACTCGATTTAAATTTCGTTCTAACAACATTGCTCGATGAATGAAAGATAACACATGTTATCCTTTATGTCTTAGCTTTCAATCTAACACAACCACATTGTCATCAAATACATTTCACCATGAAAGAAATCTAAATCGGGTTATATTTCCTTCTAAAAACATTTGCTAGGTGAATGAAAGCTAACACCTATTAACTTTCATATGTTAGTTTTCTATCTAGCACAACCACATTGTCATCAAATATATTGCACCGGGATGGAAATATGCCTCAGGATAGCTTTCCTTCCAACAACATTGAACAATGAATGAAAGCTAACACGTGTTAGGCTTCATATGTTAACTTTCCATCTAACACAACCACATTGTCATCAAATGCATTGCACCATGAATGAAATCTAACTTAGGTTAGCTTTCGTTCTAACAACATTGCTCAATGAATGAAATAATACACGTGTTAGCCTTCATATGTTAACTTTCAATCTAACACAACCACATTGTCATCAAATACATTGCAACATGAAGGAAATTTAACTCGGGTTAGCTTTCCTTCTAAAAATATTGCATAGTGAATCAAAGCTACTACCTATTAACTTTCATATGTTTGTTTTCTATCTAACACAACCACATTTTCAACAAATACATTGCACCAGGAAGGAAATCTAATGCGTGTTATCCTTCATAATTTAGCTTTCCATCTAACACAACCACATTGTCATCAAATGCATCGCACCATGAAGGAAATATGATTGAAGTTAACCTTCCTTCTAATAGTGTTGCACGGTGAATGAAAGCTAACACGTGTTAGCGTTAATACGTTAGCTTTCCATCTAATGCAACCACATTTTCATGACATGCATTGCACCATGAAGGAAATATAACCTAGGTTAGCTTTCCTTCTAACAACATTGCACAGTGAATGAAAGATAACATGTGTTATCGTTCATATGTTAGCTTTCAATCTAACACGATCACATTGTCATCAAATACATTGGACCATGAAGGAAATATAACTCAGGTTAGATTTCCTTCTAAAAACATTGCATGGTGAATGAAATCTAATGCCTATTAACTTTCATATGTTAGTTTTCTATCTAACACAACCACATTGTCATCAAATACATTGCACCGAGAAGAAAATATGACTCGGGTTAGCTTTCATTCCAACAAGATTGCACGGTGAATGAAAGATAACATGTGTTGGCCTTTAAATGTTAACTTTCCATCTAACAAAACCACATTGTCATCAAATGCATTGGACCATGAAGGAAATTGGACTCAAGTTAGCTTTCCTTCCAATAGCATTGCACGGTGAATGAAAGCTAACGCGTGTTTGTTTTAATATGTTAGCTTTCCATTTAACACAACCACATTGTCATGACATGCATTGCACCAAGGAGGAAATCTAACTAGGGTTATCTTTCCTTCTAACAAAATTACACAGTGAATGAAAGATAACACGTGTTAGCCTTTATATGTTATCTTTTCATCTAACATAAGCACATTGTCATCAAATGCATTGCACCATGAATGAAATCAAACTCAGGTAATTAGCTTTCCTTCTAACAACATTGCATGGTGAAAGAAATCTAATGCATGTGAGCCTTCCTAGGACATCCTTCCATCTAACACAACCACATTGTCATCAAATACATTGCACCAAGAAGGAAATCTAACTCCAGTTAGCTTTCGTTCTAACAAAATTGCATGGTGAAAGAATGCTAATGCATATTAGCCTTCATAGGATACCCTTCAATCTAACAAAACCACGTTGTCACCAAATACATTGCACCATGAAGGAAATCTAGCTCAGTTTAATTTTCCTTCTAAAAAAAGCGCACGGTGAATGAAAGCTAACACCTATTAACTTTCATATGTTAGTTTTTTATCTAGCACGACCAGATTGTCATCAAATACATTGCACCAGGAAGGAAATATGACTAGGGTTAGCTTTCCTTCCAACAACATTGCACCGTGAATCAAAGTTAAAGCGTGTTGGCCTTCATATGTTAACTTTCCATCTAACACAACCACATTGCCATCAAATAGATGTCACCTGGAATAAAATTTATCTTGGGTTAGCTTTCCTTCCAACAACATTGCACAGTGAATGCAAGCTAATAGGTGTTAGTGTTAATGTGTTAGCTTCCCATTTAACACAACCATAATGTCATCAAATGCATTGCACCATGAATGAAATATAACTTTCTAAATCAGGTTAGCTTTCGTTCTAGCAACATTTCTTGATGAATAAAAGATAACACATGTTAGCGTTCATATGTCAGCTTTCATTCTCACACAATCACATTGTCATCAAATAGATTGCACCGTGAAGGAAATCTAACTCAAGTTATATTTCCTTCTAAAAACATTGCACGGTGAATGAAAGCTAACGCCTATTAACGTTCATATGTTATTTTTCTATCTAACACAACCACATTGTCATCAAATACATTGCACCGAGAAGGAAATCTGACTCGGGCTAGCTTTACTTCCAACAACATTGCATGGTGAATGAAAGCTAACGTATGTTGGGATTCATATGTTAGCTTTCCATTTAACACAACCACATTGTCAACAAATGCATTGCACCACGAAGGAAATATGACTCAAGTTAGCTTTCCCTTGAATAGGATTTCACAGTGAATGAACGCTAACACGTGTTAGTGTTAGTATGTTATCTTTCCATCTAACACAACCACATTTTCATAACATGCATTGCACCATCAAGGAAATATAACTGGGGTTATCTTTTCTTCTAACAACATTGCACAATGAATGAAAGATAACATACGTTACCCTTTATATGTTATCTTTACATCTAACACAAACACATTGTCATCAAATACCTTGCACCATGAAAGAAATTGAACTTGGGTAATAAGCTTTCCTTCTAAGAACATTGCATGGTGAATGAAAGCTAATGCGTGTTAGCCTTTAATCTAACACAACCACATTGTCATCAAATACATTGCACCAGGAAGGAAATCTAACTCAGGTTAGATTTCGTTCTAACAACATTGCTCAATGAATGAAAGATAACACGTGTTAGCCTTCATATGTTAACTATCAATCTAACACAATCACATTGTCATAAAATACATTGCACCAGGAAGGAAATCTAACTTGGGTTAGCTTTCCTTCTAGAAACATTGTACGGTGAATGAAAGTTAACGCCTATTAACTCGCATAATATGTTAGTTTTCTATCTAACAAAACCACATTGTCATCAAATACATTTCACTATCATGCATTTATAGAGTTGAAGAATTATAATAAGCTTTATGTCACGACCCGAACAACATCAAACCCAAATTTTCATTTTTGAACCCTCATTACGTGCATGTCACTGCCATGTCTTAACGCAAGGGTATGCCCAACTTCAGTTTATTGCACACCAACCCAAGTCATTGATGGCCCAACTATAAGTCACTTAAGGTCCTTTCCAATGCACTTCATCGTGTCGAATGATGCGATCACCCAATTTTTCACTTAGAAACTTCACAACAACATCCTTCTCCAACGGTCGACACCCAATCTTCATGAATTTCTCCGACGTTAACTTAGAGTCTAGCATTCCCATCGCTTCTCTACAAAATAACACAATGTCTTCTGCCTCCCATACAAAACAACCCTCACTTTCCACCTCCATGTGCTTCTCCATCTCCAAGTCCTACGCAACCTCAAAAAAAAACTTTGTTGCTCCTAGCTTGCAAGTCATTATGCTATTGAAGTGCTCCTTGCTTCGGCTCCCCTTGGCAAGTTTGTTCTTCAACACTTTTATTTTCCCGCAACCGAGAGTCTTGTTTTTCACATGCCTCTGTGCACTTCTCAGCTTCAATAATTCGCATAATTTCTAGCAAGGATGAAACATATCCCATTGTCTCTACCTGCTCACTACTCCAAGTTCCGTCGGTTGCATCCAAATGAGTGTTGTTGTTGATGGATTTCACAAAACTTGTTGGAGACTAGGTTTTTCGTCATTCTCAAGGTGCTTTAGACTCTACATTTCTTGATACATTTTCATGTTTATTCCAAGATGAAATCATCCCAAGTATTATGAAATGTGGCAATGTATTGACATGCACATATACCTTCTACAAAGGTTTCCCACGTTGGTGAGAACCCATTCATTGCAAGAGGCACTAGTTCCTCATCTTCAACCTTCGAATCGATAGTAAAGAGTTGGTCTCTAATCTCAATGATCTTCATAAAAATGCTAGATGCATGATCATATGTGTGTGAGTGACTTTGTTCTTCAATAACAACTTATGGGACATGTTCACACTTTGATACAAGGAGGTCACCACCTCATACATATCCTTTTCCAACTTCCCTGCAATATGAGGGACAAAATTGTCCTTCACAAAATCCAAAATGATTATTTTCACTTTGGCTACTTTCTTCTCATACTAGATCAACTCCCAAGGATCACTGGGTATTTTGGCCTTTCCTTTGACTATGATCCATTTTTCCACCTCCTCCATCAGGATCTACAATCACGTTTCCACAGTCTAAAGTTGGAAGCTCACTCTAGCCAATCATTTGGATATTTTTGGGCATCAAAATCACTGAAATCCTCCAACAGCAACACCCTATCACAGGAAACATCTTTCTACGTAAGTTGATTGGAAGACTTCAGCAATACAGTTGTGATATCATTGTCCATTCTTAACTCATACAATCAGATATGCACTCAAAGAATAAACCTACATCTATTAAACTGAAAACATGATATTTGCTTATTCAAATTTGCATATATTAAGGTCTAAAACCATTGTACAGTTAATTCAGGAGTACAAACACAATATTTTAAGAGTTAGTCAAAACAACAGCTAACTAGATGCTAGACTAAGAATTAAGGATTATGGAAATGATGAAAAGCATGTTATAGATAGTAGCACCAAACACGCGTCTTACTATTATTCAGAAAAGAAAGAGTCTTACAACAACTTGGTATTGCACACAAGCTTCACATACTTTGTTCCATAACAAACACTCAAAAAAACTGGCTAGCTAATGTGCCACCCTATCCTTTATAGAATAGGAGGGAGTTACAAAAAGTAGTTATAATTACTTGCAAGAATCTCAACTTGAAGTTATGTCTTTTTGCAATAAATGAAATAAAAGATAGTCAACATTAATTAGGATGAAAAATACTTGACTATGCCATTTCCAATCATGGAATTCTCCACTAGAACTTGTCAACCAATTAAAGCAACATGATGTTTACAATGAGAAAAAATGATTCACAAATATTGTGAGTACTTGTCATGGAATTCCCTTGGTGAAAAATTCTTAAGGAATTTCCTATATGAATCGAGGATTAAGTACACTATCCAAACTTGTCGAATGCTTGAATAGGAGAATGTTATCAACTGGTTGTGGTGATGATAAGGCCAATCCAGAGACTGGTAAGTTGTAACTATTTTTTTATAATTTTATTTTCTTCGATACCTTTGTAAATATAATTGGACAGCAAGCTAGAATCTATCACCGGCTCTGAAATCATCATGCCTTGACATGATCCCATATATGATTCATTCTTCAATGACAAAGGCCTTTTATCCTTATTGTTGTTAGAATTATATTGTAAAACTGTTTTCTTTGTTTTTGTCTTCATTTCGAAGTGTTTTGTCACTGTTTTCATCATCTAATCCATGTTCAACTAAGTAATATATTATCTGTTCTTAAATCTGAAAAGATTCTGACACATCCTTAGTTTGTTAAGTTAAAATTTATTTTACCAATGATATAAATTATTTTGACATACAATATTAATCTCCCTAAGACCATGGTCTAAATTATACAACCAGCCTAGATCCATATTAACTCTGGCTCTATCCAATATTTGGAGGGATGAAATACCTTGAGCTACTTTTTTGATTGGAAGTGGTGCTTAAATGGGTGCTTAACTGGGTAGAACTCTAAAATTAGAACTTATGAAGCTATATTTATGTAAAAATAAAATTTTGATGAATGTTAATATATTTCTATTTGCATTGTAACAATATTTCTATTTAAATATTATATGTATAGTATCTCTCTTTCTTAATAACATTTCTACTTATGTGTAAATTCAGTATCTCTCATTTTATCTCTCTATAAAATAGTGTTTAAACTTTATATCACAGTCACCGGACTTCGAATCAACAAAAACTTGGTGAGGCAAGAAAGTGAAGAGTTTAAATCGCATTGGAAATAAATGAGGAAAAATTCAGCAAGTACAAAAAAAAGACAATATACTTATACTCATGTAGCTCTGTTTGTCACTTGCATCCAACCAACAGAGAGAAATTCCACTGTAAAAAGCTTAAAAATGACTAAAATCAGACTGAAAAAGGGTTTTAAAGGAATACACATATACTCCTGTAGTTCTGTTTGTCACTTGCAACCAACCAACAGAGAGAAATTTCATTGAAGCAGGCTGAAAAAAGTCTAATGTCACACTGAAAAAGGTTTTAAAGGCATCTTGGGGACTTGGGGGAGTCAAACTCTATCCATGCCAAGTTTGACTCATCCGAGTAAAAAAAAATCTGAAATAGTTAGTTAAACTTTCCTGGTTAGTGTTCTTCATTGATATTGAAGCTCACAATTGGGTATAGAATCCATTGCATACAAAGTTGGATTATTTCATAAGGCCTTTAGGGAATTCCTCAAAGATTTACGTCACATTAATGAGGAAAAATGTAAAGTCTTCATTTTCAACTCTACATTAAATGTTTAGGTGTGTATTGTTAAATTTTGAGCATTAATTCACAATACTCTAGGATCTTCACTGAGAGAATAACATATACAGTATATCAATACATGACAATTACAATAAGCATGACAAGCATCACAAGAATCAAAAGCATGAGAGACAAGAGACACAGAGTTTCCGTGGGGAAAACCCTAAGGTGAAAAACCCCACAACTTCCTCAAAGATAGAGAGAGCAATGGCTCAACCAAAGTACAACCAAAATACACTAAGATAGTCTCCTAGTAGCAGATGATCCTCCTCCTCACTAGTGCACCACTTTCGGAGTGAGAGAGATACAAATTTCCGAATGATCTAAATAGAGATCACCTGATCTCTATTTATACTGACCTGTTTGCCTAGTGACCTTATGGGGCCGACTTGTCTAGCTAGGTACATCCACATTATAATATATATATTTCAGGGCCAACCCCACACATGGTGGTCTAATAACCCATCGGCAAGTACACACACTTGCGACACTTGTCAATCCACATGACGACACTTCCTTATAGAGGAATAAAACATCTCTAATAAGGGTACAATAAATATATATGAAATACATAGATGAAATACATTCCGAAGTTACATATACATCAACACTCCCTCTTAACTAGGAAGGTATTTCTCGACACAGATCTGCTAGACAAGTCTTCTTCTTGGGATCATCGTCATCGTCATCGTCACTGCTGTTGCTATCTCAACCAATCTCTGACTCTACTCGTCATAGGAAGTTCTACAGAGCCAGTCCTTTTTCATACTGGATGTAGGCCCACCACCTGCAGGTCTTCGTCATCATTGGCCATACTGTGGAATCCTCAGGACTTATTACGTGCATCACAAAACCTCGAAAGAGCATCCCAGGCTGTTACGAGCACACAGCTCTACCTATAGGATCTCCCAGGGCCATATTATATGTGACCTCACCACAAAACCTCGCAAGAGCATCCCAGGATGTTACGAGCACACAGCTCTACCTATAGGATCTCCTAGGGACAGATTATATGTGGTCACCATAAAACCTCGCAAGAGCATCCCAGGCTGTTACAAGCACACAACTCTACCTATAGGATCTCCCAGGGACATATTATATGTGGTCATGGCCAAACCTCGCAAGAGCATCCCAGGACTTATTACGGGCACACAACCCAACCTATCGGATCTCCCAGGGACATATTATATGCCATAGGACAAAACCTTGAAACAGCATCTGCAAGATATCCCAGGGCCAGATTATTGCCATAGGAAAAACCTTGAAAGACTATTTGCAGATCCCCCAGGGCCAAATTATATGTCCTCCCAGAGCAAAACCTCGAAAGAGCATTTTCCAGATATCCCAGGGCCAAATTATATGCCATAGGAAAAACCTCGAAAGACTATCTACAAATCTCCCAGGGCCAAATTATATGCTCATCTGCACAACCTTATCCACGGCCATAGAGTATCAACCTGATACTCACCATACATCATCCTGATGTACACATGATCATCCTGATGATCATCACTGCAACATTCTGCTGCATGTCATCTGGAGCAACATCCTGAAGCTCGTCATCCATGATCATCCTGATCATACAATGCATCTACCTGATGCATACCAAGTATCTACCTGATACATATCATCATACATCATCCACTTGATCATATAGCGTATCCATCTGATACAAATACAAATACATGATACATATCACCATACATGATCCACCTGATCATACAATGTATCCACCTGATACATATACAGATACATGGTCCAAGCATCCAACATGATGCATATACAGAAATACATACACATGATCCAACCGATCATATCTAGCATCCAACATGATGCACACATACATATAAATGATCCAACTGATCATATCCAGCATCCAACATGATGCATACATACATATACATATAAATGATCCAACTGATCATATCCAGCATAAACCAGAACATCATCCTGATGCTCATCATCCAGCACTTACATCCACAGCCATGTGAAGGATCCTCCTTCCAACATGCTTGGAATGGCTTCAGCAAATGTGTCCATCACTTCTTCCTCGAAGTGTCATCAATTCTAAGAACACCGAGCCTCTCTCTGAAGTACTCGAACTTCACCCTGGCTAGTGGCTTCATCGGCACATCTGCAATCTGCTCGTCCATCGCAACATACAGGAGCTTCACAACTCCTCTCTACACCATATCCCTGATATAGTGATATTTGATCTCTATGTGTTTCGACTTGTCATGAAACACTGGGTTCTAAGACAAGTTCACACAACTTTGGTTATCACAAAAGATACCAGTAGCATCCAACGGGAGATCAAATAACTCAGACAGTAGCTTCCATAGCCATACTTCCTCACAACTAGCTGAACAGGCTGCAACATACTCTACTTCAGCTGTACTCAGTGCTACGTAGGACTGCTTCTTGCTAAACCAAGAGATCACACATCATCCCATACTGAAGCAGCACCCAGATGTGCTCTTCCTATCTGTAGCACTGCCACCCCAATCTGAATCAACATAATCCTCCAGGTTAAACTTTTGATTCGCTTCATACTTGAGCCCAAAATCCACTGTACCCTTTAGGTACCTCAGAACATGCTTTACAGCAACCAGGTGAACACTCCTTGGATCTGTCAGGAACTGACTCAATGTGTTCATCGCAAAGCAAATATCTGGTCTCGTGTTCGTCAGGTACATCAAGGACCCAATCATCTAACGATACATATAGACATCAACCGGCTCAGATGAAGCATCACATAGAAGCTTCAGATTCGATGCCATAGGTGTGGCCATGGCCTTGCAATCCATCATCCCGAATCTCTTCAGGATATCTACTGTGTACTTCCCTTGACCAAGGAAGATCCCACCTGCACTCTGCCACACCTCCATACCTAGGAAATAATGCATCATTCCCAAATCTTTCATATCGAACTCAGCAGCAAGATTCCTCTTAGTATCACACCAAGTTCTGGGAGCTTGCTACAAGCCATACAAGGCTTTCTTCAATCTGCACACATGTGACTCCCTATCAGGTCTTGGGACTGCATCCCAAACATCTTCTTCATGATCGACGGATCATGGCATTCCATTTCTTCATCCCAGATCCTGGGAACTTCAATATCTTCAATATCTTCAATAGATATCTTTGTTGCTGGAACAAATGTTGTAGTCCTTTTGTAGGTGAAGATATACGGTCTTTCCTACAAAACAAGTTAAATTGCATGATTAGAAACATCTCATAATTTTCAAAACAAATTCTTTACACAAAAGAAATATGTCATGCAGTCATGCAGTTATCTTAGCCAATGATTCAATACAACATTTATCGATGTTCCACAACTTTCTAGATGCCTTCCAGTCCCTACCAAAACATTGTTAAGAGTTTGCACTACTCCCAACATGTCATCAAAGAGGTTTCATTCTAGATAAGTAGCACTGGAATGTTGTACAGTGCCATAGGCCACTTACCCATCACATGCATATTAGTAGTATACTGTTCATTAATGCAATCATTCTAATATGCACAATACATCTCCTAAGTCTAGGAACATAAGCATAATATTATTTAAACAAAAATAAATAAGAAATGATAATTGAAATACTTATCTTTGTTTTGTTTGTTGGGTGGAATCCCTCTGAGTCTTTGCTTCCTGGCAGGAGCTGCTGAAGTAGTTTCTTCTACACCTTTCTGTTGTGGAATGTAGGAAGATGGTCAACTCCCTCTGAAAATTTGCATCCTTGCAGGAGCTGCTGGAGTGTGCTCCCTCTTGATCTTTGCTTCCTGGATTACCTATCCTTGAACTTATATTCATCCTTGCTGACATCAATCTTCTTGAACCTTGGAAATTATATTCTGTAAGCCTTCGAGCTTTCAGTGTAACCCACAAAGATACCCTTCCTTCCTGAAGGATCTAGTTTAGTCCTGTTTTCCTTTGGGACATGAGTGTATACTGGACAACCAAATATTCTGAGATGGCTGTCTTCGGGTTTCTTACCAAAAAAGACCTCTTCTAGTGTCTTGCTGTCCAATATCTTGTGGGGAGTTCTGTCCTACACATATACAGTTTTTCTAGCTACTTCTGCATAGGTAGATCCTGGTCATGTAGCATTGCCCTTGCTGCTTCCATGATTTTTCTGTTCTTCCTTTCTGCAACTCCATTCTGTTGAGGATTATAAGGAGCAGTCAACTCCCTCTTAATCCCTGAATCACTATAAAGCTTCTTGAAATCACCTGAGGTGAATTCTCCACCATTGTCGGATCTGAATGTTTTGATCTTCTTGTCAGTTTGATTCTCCATCAGGGTTTTGAATTCCTTGAATTTATCAAACACCTCATCTTTGCTATTCAAGAAGTATACCCAAGTCTTCCTGGAGAATTCATCAATAAATGAGACATAGTAAACATACCCACTCAGAGAACTGGATGACATAGGACCACATACATCTGAGTGGATGATTTCCAGGATGTCTTTTGCCTTACTTTCATTGCTTGGGAAAGCCTTCTTAATGTTCTTACCTTTTGCACATCCTTTGCAAACACCTTCATGTTTGGTCTTGATCTCAGGAAGACCCTCTACAGCCTTGATTGCAATTGGAAGTGCCCTATAGTGCATATGAGCAAGTCTTCTATGCCAAAGTTCATTTGGCTCCATGGATTCATGTACCATGGCATGTTCAGGTTGTCCCTTCAATTTATACAAACCTCCCTCTTGCTCTCCAATCACTACTGCATCATCTATGTTATTTCCCTTTGGTCACATTAGGACTTGGCCATCCACAAATGCAACCCTCATACCTTTTGCATCCAATGTAGAGATGGAGAGTAAGTTCTTCTTGAGCCCAGGTACATAAAGGACTTCTTTCATCTTTAAATATTTTCCAGAATGTAGGTTGTAGGAGGCTTCACCACTTCCTTTGATTGGGTATTGATAATCATCCCCAAGTTTCACCTTATGGGGTGATTCATGTTCAGATAGATTCACGAAAGATTCCTTACACCTAGTCATGTGTTTGGAAGCCCCACTTTCAATCAACCAATCATTACAACCATGGGAGATAGTACCTGTGAGAGTAGAAATTAGAACATACTCTTCTTCACTTGATGAGTCATCATCACTATCACTTTCTGCCCTAGCCTTCTTCTTTGGGGGTTCATCATCTTCGGCAGCATGAGCATGGAACTTTCTTTTGCTACCATTCTTCTTCTTGCTGAAGTTTTTGTTATTATCCCTTTTGTTCTTGGGACAATTCGAAGCAAAGTGACCCTTCTCATTGCATGTGAAGCATCTTAGATCCTTCGTATTCTTTTGATAGGATCTTTTGTAGCGAGAGTGCTCCTTCTTGGGCTTGCTTCTTTTGGTGTGAGTTGCGAGAGCTTGATCTTCACCTCCCATCTTTTCCTCATGAGCTACAAGTCTAGCTTCTTCTTGAGAGCATTCCTCCCATAGTTTACTGAAAGAGATCAATTTCTTTCTTGCACAGATTCCTTGAATAAAGGAGTCCCATGACTTAGGTAGGTCATTCAGAGTGGTCATAACAACTTCACCATTGTCCACTACTTCATCCACAGCTTCAAGTTGCTCCTTGATCTGAGAGACCTTGGAAAAGTAAGATTGAATGGTTTCTCCATTCAACATCTTGACTCCTTTGATTCCGCAGAGTCATCTTCTGATTTATGTTCTTCCCTTCAAATAGCTTGGTCAAAGAGTCAAACATCTCCTTGGGTGTCTTTAGAGAAGACACATAGGGTATGAGATGGTCTTTGATAGAATCAGCAATGATTCTCTTTGCCTTGACCAAGTTCTTCTTATGCAATACCTTGGCCTCTTCATCCTCTGGGATAGGGATGTCTTCTTTTATATATGAGTCCAACTCATTCTCTTCTAGGATTTACCCAATTCTATACTTCCAAGCTCGGAAGTTATCAGCCCCTTCAAGATTATCCTCAAGCTTGGTGTGGTGAGACATCTTAAAGAGTACTTCAAATGGAAATAGAAAATATTTAGGTCTTACCACTTGAAATGCTGAAAACTAGATCTAGTCCCAGATTAGGGTTTGTCGAAAAAACCCTAAAAATTCAAAATGTGAATTTCAATTTTCGGAAAGGATAGAAAGATGCGCTTTGATGAGCTGATTAGCCTGGTGCATTCAGAATTTGAGATCAGCAAAGTTTTACCCTTCAGATTTTCCTTTTTGTCCTCCTGGGTTCACTGGGGAGAGCCCTAAATTAGGGTTTGAGTTTCCTGGAGATCTACCCAGCAAAAAATATCGATCCAAAGCTCTAAACTTCAATTTTTGCAAGGAGCTTCCAGCTATGTCTTCAAATTTTAGAAATTCCTATTTTTGTGGAAACCCCAAGTTTTAGGGTCAAATCTGAAAATGCTCAGAATTGAATTCTGATTGGACAAATAGATTCTCCTTGATTAGTAGAGTCAATCTACTATACTGCTTTTCCAAAATCGGTGGAGAGAAACCCAATAATAAAGAAACTCAAGTTTTCGTCACTGCAAAATGTCTTCATCTCAGGTTAGCTCTGATACCATGTTAAATTTTGAGCATTAATTCACAATACTCTAGGATCTTCATTGAGAGAATAACATATACAGTATATCAATGCATGACAATCACAATAAGCATGACAAGCATCACAAGAATCAAAAGCATGAGAGACAAGAGACACAGAGTTTCCATGTGGAAAACCCTAAGGTGAAAAACCCCACAACTTCCTCAGAGATAGAGAGAGCAATGGCTCAACCAAAGTACAACCAAAATACACTGAGATAGTCTCCTAGTAGCAGATGATCCTCCTCCTCACTAGTGCGCCACTTTCTCAGTGAGAGAGATATAACTCTTCGAATGATCTAAATAGAGATCACCTGATCTCTATTTATACTGACCTGTTTACCTAGTGCCCTTATGGGGCCGACTTGTCTAGCTAGGTACATCCACATTATAATATATATATTTTAGGGCCGACCCCACACATGGTGGTCTAATAACCCATCGGCAAGTACACACACTTACGACATTTGTCAATCCACATGGCGACACTTCCTTATAGAGGAATAACACATCTCTAATAAGGGTACAATAAATATATAGAAATACATTCCGAAGTTACATATACATCAACATGTATCAATAAAATTAATAATTTTGTTAGAGTGTCTTTGCCAAGAAAATACTTGGGACTTCCCCTTATAGTGAACAAAAGAGGTAAACTATGAATAGTCGTTTTTAAAGATTCTTAAGAAATCATAGGATTGGAAAGTATAACATCTATCTCTAGTGAGATGAATAGTTTTACTAAAAATAGTTTTGTAAGTTCTCCGCATAAAAAAATACAAAAAAAAAATTATAGCTTGCCCTAGAATTGGATAATAAATGGCCCTTAATATCCCATAATACTAATGTTCTCCAAAAGAGATGGGACGATTGTGTTTTCGAGAAATATAATACTTTAACACAACCATATCCAACAAATTAATATGGACATGGAACAAAGAGAGATTGACATCTTGGGCCCAAATATGCAATGTGAATAATGCACCTAACATCCCTTAGCAAAGAATATTGATAATCACTCCATACCTTAATGGATTCCATATTTGTAGGTGTGAGAAATGGATCTGTTTTGATTACAAAAAATAGTATGTGAGAAATTTGGGATGGAAAATTAACTCTTTTTTGAGAATATTCATAAAACAAGTGGATGTAATTACCAATACTGATAAGTTCTGGTGTGGCACAGCATGATTTTTTTTATCCCATTTCTCTTCATCACTCAATGCTTGAAAGCTTAAAATTTGTAATTCTTTGTGAAGAATCTACTAAGCTTGGAATAAATGTAAATGGATATTCTGTTGTGCTAGAAGGTCTAAAGAGGTTTTAGCAGGAATGTTTTTAGACTAATCCAAAATTTAAACCACATACTATTTTCTTCATCCTTGAGAGAGATTGATGTACTAGATTCTGTAGTCTTTATGGAGCTAGATTGCTTACTTATAAATGATGTTTCATGGGCTAAAAAATTAATTTTAGGCTACGTCACTTAGAGTGGGGAAATGGACAAGTTTTTTGAAGGATACATGTGAGTTTTGTGAAGGATACGGGTTTCAAAACAACACTTAGATTTCAAGAAACAAGGAAACGACATATCTATATATAGCCTATAGATGTATGAGAATAAAGGAATTTTTTTTTTTTAAAATTTCGTACTATGCATTTAGATGTGTATGGGAAGGAACTTAAATCTTACTTTTTAAAATGCTCTTTTTGTTTTGTTTTATTAACTACTTTCTTTCATTTAGTTTCTTTGTTATGGAGCATAACTATGGCTAACTTGAATAAAGATAAAGAACTATTTTTCCATTTGGATCTGCCAATTTTATACTTGAATCTGATAAGAAATGTCTGGGAAATAGTTCATCGATTTTTCCATTTAGGAAAATTATAGAAAATATTTCGCAGAAGTTTCCCAAGAATTTCCATAGTGCTTTCATTCTGGAAAGGTCTTCTGTATGGAATCAAGCCCCTAGTCAAGATTCTCAATTGTATGGTTTTTTGGAAATGAACGAAATCATTGAAATCAATCTCCTCTAGTTGTGTATTTGATTTGAATTTGAGTGTCTTCTTCCTGGCATCCAAGATACATTCTGGGTGGTGAAAGGATTTGCCTCTTCATCATATTTAAATGGTAGTTCAGTTTGTGTTCTGATTGGAAATTTTGTCTTCAAACAAGAAACATGGTATACATTTTGGAGCTATGAATTTGCAGGTAGATAGAGTGCATAGGTATGTGTTCTTATCTTGGTATGTGTTCCCTAGAGGCAAAATCTACATGGATGTAAAAGTATGCTCTTTGTATCTGCTCATGTACAAATTCAGTCATCTCATATTAAAGAATCTTATTCTTGCTGGGGTTTTTTATACCTTGAAAGGTTTTCCTCAGGGTAAAAATTTGTGTTCTTTGTGGATGGTTGAATTTATCTTTACAGTTAAAGTCTGTTAAAAGTTAAAGACTATTACTACTATCAAAATTAGATCTATGTTGAAAATTTAACAAGGGATTTTGATACCTCCTTTTCCATAGCTCTAATGGAACCTCCATCAAGGTTTTAAGGTTGAAGTGTCCATGCTACGAGT
Organism: Larix kaempferi; assembly: GCA_027924585.1. Lineage (NCBI taxonomy): Eukaryota > Viridiplantae > Streptophyta > Pinopsida > Pinales > Pinaceae > Larix > Larix kaempferi. The sequence continues at coordinate 2,182,672 of BSBM01001023.1, forward strand.
GGAATTATGCCAATTGAGGTTCCCTAGGATGAATCAACAAGACTTCAAGGTTAGAACCAAGCTATTACCAAGAGGTTCCTTTAAAGGTGCTAGAGATGACAGGCATAAGCAACACACAAGCATGGAAGAGGTGGGATAGAGCTTAGATCAAGATGTGCCACTAATCTGAGTGTGTCCATAGAAGATAGTGTTTCAAAGTTACAATGATCGAAGGTAATCTACAAATAGGAATTAAATGCTAAAATAGGCAAGGGAATGGCCTCAATCCATGAGTGTACAATAAGTTGGTAGTTGGAGGGCTTGATTCGTACAACAAAATTGTAACACACATGTTGAATTTGTATTATGGGTTCTTCAAGACTATCATAGTTATTTAATCCCATAATGCCCCTCTATTATGCATGTTGTAAAACAAAAGCACGATACCCACTTTGGGAACCCGTGACACACTCTCAACCAGGAGACAAGGAAATCTTAAGGAGGTTTGACCAATTTGACTTCATTAATAGCAAGCCGAAATGGATTAAGGTTCAACATGTACACACAATGAAGTATCATAAGTGATTATGGACCCAATTAGGGGCTTGCGCCCCTATCTAAACCCATGAACTTAGGAAATACCTCAAATTTGTAACATAAGGGTCAGAGCAAACCAAGCCCACGACTAACCCAGATTTTCTATTTAGGGATTTTTTCATCCACACTAAATACGAACATTTGTTTTAAGTTGATTTTCATGACTTTTTACTATTGCAAAGGGTCACAACATGCACAATGTTTGCTCCAGATATGTTGTATGAGGGTTTGAACAACCTCAATTGATGCCCAAAATGCACCAGAACTTGGATTTTGTTATGTTTGCCAAGAAAGGCCTACATTAAACCCATATTTTCTTTTCAAGGTGTGAAATTAACCTAGTTTTGGTTTTTGTTGCTAATTCATGCCTATATTTGTTGATTTAGTGTTGTTTTAGCCTTTAAAATTCCTCAAAATTTTCCAGTTCTACTTCTATTATGCTATCTTTTCCAACAATCAACCAATAATTAGGATTAAGTGTTGTTTTAGGGATAATGAAGTGTACTCAGAAAAAAAATACATATTTGACATTCAAGATTTCAAAACATTAACACTAATACCAACAAATTACAACAACAGTAAATCAATTCATAACAACCCAAATTTACAACATTTGGCACACCTGAGAAACAAGTCAAGATGGCAACTTCCTTTAATGAACTAAAAATGACATTTTTGAGTGATGTAGTAGCTTGTTCGCTGCCCATAATTGGTGTACACAACTATAGATTAGAGATAGTTTTCCCACATTAGTTATGCCATCTATTCACGCTTCCTAAAGATGATATTCACTGGTAAATGCACCCAGTTGGTAATTTGTTAATGAAAAGAGTTCCCACTATATTTTTACTCAGTCCCCAATACTAGCTATTTCCCACAAGAAGAATACAACTCCCACACAATGAAATCGGCCTCTTCAAGAACAATTCAACATTAGATATAAACCCACATCTCCACAAAGGAAGCACTTAGTCCAGAGCTAGAGACTCGGACCTCCACGAGGGAAACTTATCCCTCTATACACCAGACAACAACAAATACATAATAGAAAGATGAATAACTTGAATGAAAATGGTTGAATGAATAGATAGATCGATAGCTTGGATTCATAGATTGCTTAGATTTAGAGATTGCTTTGATGTATTTCTAAAGGAAATTGAAGGGTTTGTGCAGAATCAAGGAAGTCGGGCCTAGCTTCAAAACATTAACACTAATACCAGCAAATTACAACAACAGTAAATCAATTCATAACAACCCAAATTTACAACATTTGGCACACCTAAGAAACAAGTCAAGATGGCAGCTTCCTTTAATGAACTAAAAATGACATTTTTGAGTGATGTAGTAGCTTGTTCGCTGCCCATAATTGGTGTACACAACTATAGATTAGAGATAGTTTTCCCACATTATTTATGCCATCTATTCATGCTTCCTAAAGATGATATTCACTGGTAAATGCACCCAGCTAGTAATTTGTTAATGAAAAGAGTTCCCACTATATTTTTACTCAGTCCCCAATACTAGCTATTTCCCACAAGAAGAATACAACTCCCACACAATGAAATCGGCCTCTTCAAGAACAATTCAACATCAGATATAAACCCACATCTCCACAAAGGAAGCACTTAGTCCGGAGCTAGAGACTCGGACCTCCACGAGGGAAACTTATCCCTCTATACACCAGACAACAACAAATACATAATAGAAAGATGAATAACTTGAATGAAAATGGTTGAATGAATAGATAGATCGATAGCTTGGATTCATAGATTGCTTAGATTTAGAGATTGCTTTGATGTATTTCTAAAGGAAATTGAAGGGTTTGTGCAGAATCAAGGAAGTCGGGCCTAGCTTCTTTTGGGAAAATATTTTGTTTTTGTTGTTTTTTCATTTTTCATTTTGTTTTATTTTTTATATTTTCCCATTTAATGTTTATTCTATTCTTTATTTTTTCATATTTAATATTTATGTATTTTTCAAAGGCTAAACATTTCACATTATGCACCTGCTTCAAATTTTCATAATTTGAATCTAGTTAGGGATTCATTTTTTTTTAACAAAAACATAAAAAGCTTTAAATTATAAAAAAGTTGTGCAAAGCTATTCAGTACAGAAAAAAAACATAAGACTGAATTCTGAAATAGTTTGAGAGGAAGTAACCAAAATCTACACTAGCCTGGATCTAGAGTAGTTTCTAGTTTGCTTCCTAAATTTAACCATTACATAGGAGGGATAAACCCTTACAATCTGGAAGTTAAGCAAAATGAAAAAAAACATTCAAACAAGCTAAGAAAAAACCAACCCTGTTATTCCTGCTTTCCTTGGAGACCATTAACATAGGTTGTAGAACATAAGTTTACTCCATTAGGCACGTGGACTCTGCTGGAGAATCTTGGCAGTGGCTACATTGGGTCATCTTGGACATTTTCAGGACTTCTTCTATGTTGGTGTCCACCGTGCCCATCAATTCTATCAAATTTCATTCCAAATCGTCAATACGAGAATCCTATCATGTGATATATTGCAAGATGTATCGCATATCATTAGCGGTTTCATGATGTGCCTTTATCCCAACGCAAAAAACCTCATAAACCTTGCACAAATGTTGTTTAAAATCCTCAATATTGGCTTTTAGAAAAGCCATTCCTTCTGCCAGTCTCGCCATTGCTTCAGGGGATGGATGGCATGTCTGGAATCTCTGAAGACCATAAGGTTGACAATGTTTAAGCTTGAATCAACTTCCATGCCATCTAGGAGAGCTAACCATTAATCCTCATTATTTGTTCCTTAGCCCAAACCACAAGAAAATGAGCTAACTATTTTTCCTCCGGGATAAAAAATGACCCCACTGCACCTGCCTCCCCTGTATCTAGTTAGAGATTCTTGGCCAAAATTGTAATTTTTGATTTGATGATGATAATGATGTTCTATATATGTAAATTTATTTTTTAGATGATGACAATGACAATGATGTATGACAAGCATGGTGATGATGACAAGGATGATGATGAAGACGAGGATGATGACAATGATGACAATTTTGTCCTGATTTTACAAGTAGTGTTGAATGTTGTTGATCAACTTCTCTATTTCTTAGAACCAGTGTATGTTGTTATAGAAACTCTAGACTATTTAGTACCCTATCTAGTACGTTATCTAGAACCTTGTCTAGTACATTATTTAGTACACTATCTAGTACACTATCTAGTATTTGTGTGTATTATCATGTGAGAGGCTCGTGAACCTTTGAGAAAGGGCGCAATACTCATTGTTGGGGTGAGGCTTGCAAGTGGAGGATATATATGTTGGATAAGGGATGAGTTCTAAGTTAGACGACCGATTTTGACTAGCATAGACAATGATCTTCATTGTGGGGAAACATATATCCTAGTTGGGAATTACTACTAGTATGTCTGTGGGCATTGTGTCAACTGGTATGGGTCGTGGTAATTGAACAAGGCCATGGTTCTAATTTTTGGGCAGATCATTCACGATAGGGACTATATTTTATAGCTTGGTTCATTGTTGTCACCTCACCAATGCATTTTTTAAACTTTTGTGAGGAATCCAAATGCATCATTTGTAAATGTAACACTGCATCTAGATGTTCTTTGAATTAAAACATCATGTCCAAGTGTTTCTTGAGGAAACACACCTCCCTTGGAAGCTTACATAAGCAACACACTGTGGTTGGATGATTCGAGGTGTAACTTGTTTCCCAATAATTATTCATTGTCAACTTGATTCATCTCAGGATCTTTGGGGCTTGCTTTATTCACTGGAGGATTATTTGATAAAAATTCCCATGTTTAAGCTTCTATCAACCATTAATGCAACTAATTCACAAACCATTGGGATATCAATCTATGTATTGGATCCTCCTTCTTAGTCTTAGATGTCTTTATTCCCTTCTGGAACATTCAATTGTGATTTTGGATTAAAGAGATGGTTTCTTTTACTACATAAGTGGATTGAAAACCCTTGAATACCCATATTGCACCTAGAATGTTCTATTTACAAATTTCTTTAGTCAAAAAATTGAAAGTTGAAAGGAGAACTTCTAAATACAACCATTTAGAGGTTAAGATTTCACCAAAGCCAACCTTTCTTGGATTCATCTAACCACTTCATAATTACTTCATGCTCGAGATAAAATAAAAAAGGTGAACCCATTGAATCACATATCAAATGGAAAAAATTATGTGATTACAATGCTCTCTTAACATCTAGATTGGCATTCCAAGTACAATTCTTAGGAGACTGCTTCATTAGGCGATGATTAAAGACATCATTTACAAAATTAGTCATAGAGGAGGTAGGATCCAAAGAAATTTATTCCTTTTTATTCATATTTTAGGTATTATCATGGATCAATAAGGGAAAAGGAATATGAACTCACCACTTTAATGGCCATTGTTAGTGGTTTTATGCTTATCGAAGAATGCCATCTGATTTAGTAAATGCACTTGCATTTCTCTTTCTTGAACAATTATGTAACTTACTCTTTTGTCTTGTACAAGCTTTCTCGAGTTCTGCTTATGAGCAGGCCCCCACAAATGTAAATGATCTTTACCAGTCATACCACACTTGCAAGTACACTTACTCAAAAAAACATTAGAGGTTATGGGTTTGGACCCCAAGCACAATGTATTCCTTGCTCCCCCCCTATCCGAAAAAACAAAGACTTCTTCACCCCTCAATATCCATGGGCATTGAAGCATAGATCAATAAGATCTACAAGGCCAAGTTTATTTACCCAATCACATATACCTCATGGGTATCTAACCAAAATTTACCTATGAAAAAAAATTAGGGAACCATTCATGCTTGTACTAATTTCCATGATTTGAACCAATATTGCCCCAAAGACAACTTTCCTATGGTCCCTTAATTGACCAAATTATCTATGCATGTGTTAGGCATGTATCCCTCTCCCTCATAGATGGATTCGTAGGGTATAATCAAATATAGAATATTAACCATGAATAATATTAGTATTTCAATAGGTTTGCTCATTTCTCTTTAGACACTTGGTGTCTACCTAGAATCATTTCTCATAAATTATCTCAACTTCAAAGGTCTAATTCATACTAAACTATTGTGTGTTTGAAAGTTCCAATACTTTTTCATTGAAGGACTTGTCATATTATGACACGATGACATCAAAGAATGATACACATATACCCATGTGACAAAATTTCCCCAACTAATCTATATGGATACCAGCAATGCATATAAGTGGCATCCACACGAGTCGATCATCACAAGGATGACCCATTATAGTATTTACTAAGAAGGATGGACAATTCATGTAATGCTGCACAATAAAGTGATTTGATCATCAATGCAAGGGGAAATCCACATCATATACTTTATTGGCCATCAGGGAAAAGGAAAGATATTGGAAACAAACAATAGTATGGATATGGCTTGGACATTTTTTTATTCCATTGGTTTACATAATATTTCAAGTTCATGTTAGGTGTAATGGCCCTCACATGTAATCCCTTATGCATTCCCATCTAGATGAATGACACTATTGATTCAGGTAAGGGAATTAATTGATGATGGTCATGGGTAAGGGAATTAATGGAATTCTCCAATGAGGTGGCACGGAAAAACTGGTATGGTTCCCTTGTGCTAGTGGATAAAAATCCAACAATTCTTACCTCTAGTTTTCAACTCAGTCCTAACTGACATCTACCAGCCTAGAGAAATGCCTACAAAGGCTCTCTAGTTCTGAATCCAAATCCAACTAGAGCACCGTGACCAAAATAATTGATATGGAATAACAACTTCAACTTCAACAATTGGTGGTGTTCATATTAGTCATGCTCCACTAGTGACTGAAGCGTCAAACTCGAACATCAATCTACACAAGCCATAAAGATACCATTGAAAATGAAACTAAACATCAACATGCAAAACATTTTTCATAATACTCACAATAGAAGAGGTAATCGTTGCCAAAGTTCTACATTCATTGTGAGTTTTTGGCTTAGAGACAATACCATGGATAATAAACTGCTTCAAACTAGGGCATCCTTCAAGAAACCTTCCTATAGATAAAACATGGACCAATAAAACATGTATGTCATACCCACAACAATTGATAAGGATTAATTTTAGGTCTCTTCAGTCCCATTTATGCTGACACAATAAGTTGGTCCTATATAGGTGTCAGAAAAACAATTGCACGCGAAGGTATAATTATCTACATACTTCATTAAGTTTCAGTGAATTTATTTGATAGGGCTTCTAGAATGATAGGCAGTGTCATGGTTCAAGGTTACGAAAAAAAGGAAAGTTGAGAAGGAAGATAGATTTAGTTAAAAATACAACCCTAAACCACTAGACTATGTATCAATGGGTTTCCTACTCAAATTCAAGAATAATCATAGAAGGCTATCACAAAAATTCTTGTTACTTGAGAAGGTTCTAAAAATAAACCTTGTTATATTGACTTTGTAAATGCTTGACTTCAAGACAATGAAATGATCTCAATATATTCTAGGAGTCCTTCCCTAATGTTGAATTTGACTATATTCCATACCCATTGCATATAAGTAGACTAAGTATCCCATCCTCCTTGGAACATGTGGATGAATCTCCCTACCTTTGCCAATAAAATCCAACACTTCTGCATGCCATAAAATGGTCTTGACTTGTTGCATCCTCACCGACTCTATTTGAGAGTCAAAATGAACTCCCCATTTAACAATACCATCCTGAATGGACCTCACATCCAATTTTGACTTAGTCTAGAACAATAACCCTATCCTTCTTCGATCTAATTATGAAACTAAACCATCCAGTCGATAATAAAGGTTTGATTTATTTATTAGAAATGGCCATAGAAAATTTTAGAAGCCAATTATAAGGTTTTTAATATATTTCCCTTTCCATTTCAATGATGGAAAGCCCCAAAATGGATTTGGTCCTTGATATCGTTCATTTTTACACTAAATCTGTTAAAGCCGTCTTGAAGGTCTCGCTTGCTTAAAACAAAAATCTAATAATTTTACCCTTGATTTATTTAAAAAATCATATTTAGAAACAAATTTCCCCAATGCCAAAAGGATTTTTGCATAGAAATCCCCTTGAAATCCTTCATTCCCCGCTAAATCGGTTAAAGCCGTCTTAAACCCTCGTTCTCCCCAGATTTTTGCTTCACTCCCCCGATTTGCTTTAGTCCCTATATAATCCATTCACACATCGGACGAATGAATATGTTACCAGCTGAAAAATTGCGGTTTTTATGATTATTTGCTGAATATGGAGTTTTCTCTGCGGTGGAATCAATATGCACGCATGAATCATGGTTAATCTGTTTTTGCTCAACGTTTACCAGTTGAAAAATCGTGGGTGTTGTGATTATTTGCTGAATATGGAGTTTTCTCTGCTGTGGAATCAATATGCACGCGTGAATTAGGGTTAATCTGTTTTTGTTCAATGTTTTCTGGGCCTGCAGTCTGTGCAACGGTTACAAGTGAGTAACATACCTTGAACTTGACACTCCATTGACCACTCCAATTTAGCTTACAGTAAGCAATTGACAAATTTCAAAAGTTTGGAGGAATTTTTTTCCTTTCCACAAGTTGAAGGTGCAAGTTTTATCAATTATGGTATGATTAATCTCTCTATTGCATTTGAGGTTTCTAATATTTAGTTAGACTCGACTCCAATATTCTAAGATCATACAAACTCGTCTTCAAAATTCCCTTCAAACAACAATCAGACCCTAATATGTAGCTTCACCACTCTATGACCCTCATTTTTTCTGATCATGAGATTCATCCCAAAAGTCTATACCCAGAATTTACAAGAGAACCTCTCTATGGCTAAATTCATAATTGAATTAAGAAGGTAAACACCTCTACTGCAATGTAGATTTCTACTCTAAGCACATTTATCCACTATTGTATGGGCATTGTCACTATAATGCTTGGTTTTACGACAGTTCTAAGTCCCTTCATGAACTTTCTACCATTCATCACTGCCCACTTAAGAAGCACGCAAAGGAAAAAGAAGAGGATACTTGTATTGAAAAAAAAATAATGTCAAGTAGCATGTTGTCAAGTTGTAGTCAACAATTGTTTGTTCATTGTTATGGGAGTAGCAGGTTATACATTCAGACTAAGGGAACTACACCAATCCATTTATAATAAAGAGCTTGTATGACTTACCTAAAGCAAGGAAATGGTGCCCAGGGAATCTAAACAACTATACTTTGAATGTCTTGCAAATCCATATTTTGAAGAGTCGAACTCTTGGAGTCACGTTGATATACCGTTGAAGTGGAAAACATTGCTAGACCATATGTTGGAAAGAAGGAAATTCTGATTGAGTTCCTTGAGGAGTATTTTCATATTTTATTTTATTTTATCAAATGCAGTGTGGATGATGGCAACCCATAATCATGTCGATATATGTTAAAGTTAGTGCAGCTGCAAGACCCATTCTCAGAGAGGATGGTACCCTAGTTAGTTAAATAGGGTTATTGGTCAAGTTAACCAGGAAAAGTGGAGAGTAAGACCCTAGAAGGTACCATAGGGCCCCCAACTGTCTCCTGGAGTGCTTGGTCGGGGACCAAGAAGGCTGATGCCATCGAAAAGTACCTAGCAAATTCCTTCCTCTGCTTGGCATCAAGGGATACCTGCTACTTACTTTTGTTTTTTGAAGGCCGCCTGCACCTGTTAAACCTTCCAAAACTGATCTGAAGCTAATGTTTGAGGGTTTATGCTGCTTCTTATCTAAGCCGTCATCCTTGGAAACTTTACCCAACCATCCGTGAGCTCTGCTGATGAAGGTCGTAACCTGCTACTGGGTTATTTGTTTGATTCGTACTTTTTTGAAAGTCCAATATGATGCTATTAAGGTTTTTTCTTCCTTTTGTGTAAATTTATCAGAGTCCAATTTACTTGTTGAAGGTCTGATCTACCTGTAAGATAACTCGATCTTCTAGAAAGAAGTCTGATCTTACTGAAATGAATTTGATCTTCCCATACATGAGCTCGATCTAACTTGTCTGGGGTTCAATTGGTGTGTATGAGATTTTATAGAGGACCGATCTTGTTGCTGTTGATTTGCTTGACTGGGTAGTAAAGCCTAGAGGACAGATCCAAACTATCATGTGAAGGTCGCGAGGCTGGGGGTCAAACCTTCTTGTTGTAATAACTGTTTTGGGTTGATTTAACATATGGTCATTCTTGTTAAATTATGTATATCAGATCTATCCTAAACCCTTACCGCTGAAAATCATCTTGATCGGATTCTTGTTAAATAATGTATATCATATCTATCCACGCTCCAATACCATATATTTGTTTTCTTTACTTATGTTATTGTTGGTTAACACTGTGTTATTTATACTATTGTTAATGATGACATGTTACTGAAGATTACTTTAACACAGTGACACAATTGGTAGTGTTAAAGTTGAAAAGTTGAAAGAAATGAAAATTATTTTTTGTTTCAGTACTTGTTTATTAAATGTAATTTTGCATTAAAGTACATTGAATTTCTATTTTACTACATCAAACCCTAACCCTAACAAAATTTAACAATATATTGCTAGAGTGGAAAGCATTGCTCGACCATCTGTTGGAAACAAGGCAATTTAGAATGTGAGGATTATTTTCGATTTTGGCATTAGTTTATGACTCCCAGTATGGATTATAACAACTAATCAATAGTGTGGATATTGTCTGCTAGTTGAAGTTTCCTCCAGAGGGTGATTTTGTAAAATGTACATGGTTCTTGTTGGTAGCAATGGAAAATCCCCCAAAAAATACGAGATTCCTTATAGCCTAGATGCTCATGGTAGGATTTCCAGTCGAATATCAGTACATCCCTTATCAGACTGTTTGCTAGTAGTGTTTAACTTTTTCCATCATTAAGAGTCTAAGGTGTGGCATTTATCAACCCTGGATTTAACTATTTTTCTTCATATACAAAGTGCAAGAAGTTAAATGGACCCAATATATGAATAATGTACTAGCATTTGAAGTGTTAAATATAATTCAGTTGCAAGAGAAACTCTCTGAAAGGATGGAACCCTAGTGAGTTAACTAGGGTTCCTGGTCAGTTAACCAGGTAGTTTAAGTCGCTAGCAAATATCTAGGGACCATAGCAGTTATCTAGGGATTTTGGTCTTGGACCAAGTAGTACAAGCCATGGTAAAATCCCCTAGCTAATCACTAGGGCCTCCTAGTCAGTTACACAAGAGATATTCTTGGTTTGGAACTAGAAACCTATGCCCCTAGAAGTTATCTAGGGCCACCCTAGCTTATATCAGAGGTACTTGGTCAATTAACTAGGTGGATGTTGGTGAGTTAACTAGGTGGATCTTGGTCAGTTAACCAAGATAATGATGTGTGATGCCCTCCTCTCCTAGGTCTTCAAGATGGTTGAGCTAGGTTGTTTCCTCAAGGGACTGGCCACCCTTGATAGGGTCACTAGAATTTGACCTTAGGAGCAGTCAGGAGGATCAGAGGATCACATCATCCAGTTTGAATCTTCCTTATATGGTGATGATAAAACTTCCAGTTATTGCATGGGACACTTGTGGACCACATACATTGAGAGAGAGAGTTAGAAGGGTTGTTTCCCCTCCTTGTCATTATCCTTCTTGTTGACTTGTGGAAACCTTGAGTTGGATTAGTCTTGTGTTGACCCTTCCCTTGTTATCCATATGTGTTAGCTCCCCCCTTAAGTGTGTCATCGTACCCACCTTCATGTATTATATGAATTCCTCTCCTAAATTTGTAATGACATCCTAAAATTAAATTATAATTTTTATGTGGGAACTCTCCTAAAAGTATGACATCTTGAATGTAATAGAGTAACCCTAACATCACTGAAGAATTAGAAGGAGAACTTTCTAGGAGATCATTGAGAGGTTATTTTAAATACAAGCCTAATCTTTCATTTTGTGAAGTATCATCGAGATATATCATCTCTGATTTGTGGCAGACTGTTCTTGGGTTTTTCAACTCACTTGTTCAGGGTGACTACTTATGTTTGGAAGCCCTCCTAGTTACATCGCTCTCATGCATTGGTCTCTCCTTGCCTCAGTGAGCCCACGTATGCCTTACGCTTCCCTCTTGTTGTGTCTACTCAACAGATCACTCCTCCTTCTATCCACACATGTGAACCTGTGATTTCTTCTGTGGATGTTATTTTGTTTTTTGAGGCTGTTGTCCACTGTTGAGTTCTGCTTTGGGCCTTCTATCTATTGTTTTAGGCTACCGTCTGTTGGGTTTTGTGCAATTTCAAAAGATATTCTTATTATATTTTATTTTATTGATTTGTACCTCCCATGGGAGATGAACTTGATGTAATTAATCATGTAAACCCTTGAAAGAATCAATGTTCCTAGGTCAAGTCAACCAAGTCAAGATAAACAAGTCGACCCAGTTAGGAAAATGGATAGTTTGGCAAGTGTATAAATAAAGTGGTCATGTTCCTCATTTGACACATTCACTCACTTACACAAGTTCGCCTCACTTGGAGAGAATCTCACATTTACAAAGAAGAGAGTTTGTTTTTGGGTTTTTACTTAGAGAGACTTTCTCCTTTATCTCTCTCATCATTGTACTCTATTCTAAGAATTATTCATCTCTATATGAAGGTTGTTGGGTTTTCTCTCGATTGGGTTTCCCAGGATAAATTCTCGTGTTCTTTGTTTCTGTGCTTTGCCTTTGTTATAGTGATCCTATTGATCTTATGCAATTGAATTATAATGTTATGATTATATGAAAAAATAACATGGTATTAGAGCAGTATTAGAAGAAGCCATTGCTAGAACTAGGGTTTCATCTTTCAAGGACTTCACTCATAAATTTGGTAGAAAAAGAGCCTTGGGAATTTCACTCTAGGAAGGGTGCATATTTTGGTGAAGGAATAATCCAATTCTGAGAAGTTTCATTTTTGACCTAATTATGTAGCTGCAGTTACTGCAGAAATTAGGGTTTAGGGTTTTGACCTACTGCCTCCACATTTTTGGCTCGACCCCACCTTTTATCAACTCGCCTTGCCAGGGCCCATCTCCCTATGGAGTCAGTTTTCCAAGATTCCAACTTTCATTTTTGACCTAGCTTCTGCTATGGTTTTTGCTTCAGATCTGTAGTCGGGATTATTCGAATGAAGGTTGAATATCATTTGGAAGGGGCTTCCAAATTCATCTCTTGGAATTCTAGGGTTCTTCTCTTACTAGAAGAAAATGATCTCTTGCAGTTTGTCAATGAGAAGGTCCCAGAACCAGAAGCAGAAGAAGATCAATCTCGTTGGAGGAAGAATGATGCCAGAGCAAGAAGGATTTTGGTGGACTCAGTTAGAGATCATTTGGTACCTCAAATATCAGGAAATAATACTTCTAGAAATATGTTCAAAAATATAAATAAGATATTTGAACATAGTAGTATCAATTTGACCCTCACATTGGGGAACCAACTATCAAACATGAATATGTCCACCGGCTCAATCCCTAGTCCATGACTCTACAAGCATGGGTGAGCTATGTCACGTCCCCATTTTGACCCCCTTTTTGTAAATGATGTAAATACTGATATTTAATCATGGTGAGGAGCTCAAGGCCAAGGCCCCACCATTGATTTAGCGTTTATGAATCGGCAATTAAAATAGATGCCTATGGTTCTTGTGCGAGATAGGCACGATGTAAATAAAACATCATGTAATTATGAATTTCAATAAAAAAACTCACAACCGGCTATGCAATGCAACAAAAGAGATGGGGCATGATTTCTACAAGGAAAAGGGAGGGAAACTATTCAAACCCTTGAGCCAATGGTATTAATCCATGTGTCAATGGGGAAACCCATAAACCATCAACTACCCATTTTGTCTCATGTACCCAATCATTTAATTTTTTTCCAAGAAATTGGTTAAGGCAGTTAATGCCTTGGGAATGAAAGAGTATGGGCAAGCCATTTTCGTGCATGGGCAAGCCATCAACTTGGAAAATCGTGTTTTTGCTTGTGGGGCAAGAAACCACCCACGAAATGGTGCCCAAAGCCATGGGGAATGGGCAGTCTTCAGGGATTCACGCAGTGGGAGCTATCTGGGTCTTTCCCTTCACGTTTTTCAGCAAAAATCCTGCATTTTTCCATGCCTGGAAGTTCGTTTTTGTATATATAGCAGCCTGGGAGAGAAGGGCCACGTTTTTGGCGACTATATGGAGGTCGTTTTTGCCCCGAATTGCCCAAGGACGTTTTTCTAAAAATGGATTGACTCCACAGGGTTGTTTCCCAACTTCCCATTTCGTTTTTGTGGGTTCCCACGTTTTCTGAGTTAGCTGAAAACCCCATCTCATGCATCCCACTGTGGAAAACGTTTTTCTCATGCCCAGCAAGTGGGGTTCTGCTGTTATGTGCATCCTCGTTTTGGTTTGAACCTGTGAATTGAAGTTTTGGAGTGGTAGTGGACAGAAGTAGCTTGATAAACCTAGTGGGGGAGGCAACCTCTCAAGAAGATCAAGAGGGCTTTGGTTACTCTTCTATGCATACCCTGAGAGCACTAGATAGGGAAGGTATGGCTTGAGGGACTGTATAGCAGAGAAAAGAATACTTCCTTGTGCTGGGTGTGTAGGTATTGTGGGTGCCAAGCTAGATAGATCTTGCAAGGTTATCCCTGGCTCTGTGCTGTAGCTCACTAGCTTAGCAACTCTTCCTTTCCATCTCCTAGCAGCCTGATAAACCCAATTGTAGATTGGCTTGGCTCATTTTGGTGTACGCTTGGCTATGTGTGAGTCTGTTGTTCCCGGGTTCCTTGTAGAGATCATGCCCAGCTCGGGGGTGGCAGTGGTGCTGAGAGATTGAGGAGCACACTGGCCTACGGTTGGGTGGAACGTTGCAGTTGCATAGCCAGTTGCATGGGACTACTTTTGTATAAGATAAGTATTCTCTTGTGTTAAATTGCAATTACTTATTTGATGAACGTCTTAAATGTATGATCGATGTGAAATTCTTCATATTCCGCTGTGATTTTCTTAAAACCATACAGTTCCATCTATCTCTGTTATATTATGTTCATTATGTTCATGCTTATGATTAAATGTTTCATAGGGCTAGACGCCCAGTTGAGTATCACATCTGTTATGCATTTGTGTATGTATATATTCTTATTCATTTGAATTTGAATGCTTGTTTAATGAATGGATATGGGGGCTAGATGCCCGGTTTAACCGTCACGATCCTCTCCATCTAGCTGGTTGGATGGGAGGGGATGTGACAAGCTATGGCACATAAGACTAGCTCATCTGAATTATAGAGCTCTCCCAGCATTGAAGAATATAGTGATAGGTTTACTAGTACTTCAGGTAGACCATGATGGAACATGTAGAGGATGTGTACTTGGAAAGAATGCCAAGAGACCTTCCCAGATAGTGAGAGCATATCTAAAGGAATTTTGGATCTAGTCCACTCTGACTTGTGTGGAACCATGACAGTTGCTTCAATGAGAATATATTATTATTATGTAAAATTCATTGATGAATACTCACGGAAGACTTGGATATACTTTCTCAAAACCAAGGAATCCGAAGAAGTACTCAATAAATTCAAAGAATGCAAAGCACAAGTCAAGAATTTGTTAGGAAAGAGGATCAAGATCTTGAGATCAGATAATGGTGTAGAATACACCTCTACATAATTAAATGATTTTTACAAGGAAGAAGGAGTTAAGAGGGTGCTCACGGTTCCCTACAACCCTCAACAAAATGGGGTTGTGGAAAGAAAGAACATACAAATTGTGGAGGCATACAAAGACATGATACGTGACCAGAGTCTATCGATGTTCTTACGGGAAGAAGCATCCAGAACAATTGTATATGTACAAAATAGATGCCCACATAAGATATTGAAGAACATGACTCCAGAAGAAACTTTCACATGAGTGAAACTAGAAGTGGGCCACCTCCGGATATTTGGTTTTCCAGTCTATATACATGCGCCCAAGGAGAAGAGGACGAAGTTTGAACCTTTAGGAAAGAAGGGAACTTTTGTGGGATACAATGAATATTCAAAGTCATACAGAATTTACATCCCAGGATCCAAATAGATCGAAGTCAACAAGGATGTGTCCTTTGAAGAAGAAATGGATTTCAGGAAAGGAAGAGGATCAGACATGGAGATCGATGATGAGGATATGTTAGAACCAAAGGAGATGAGATCATCTCCCCCTTAAGTTCAGATGGATTTAGAAGAAGAGGATTAATCCATCGATCCCATTGATCCAGTTGAGCCAATTGATGTTCCTAGAGACATTGGAGTAGGTTGGAAGAGGCCTAGATGGGAACAATAGACCTTGCAGGATGCAGAGGGTCATGAAGCTTCACATGGTACTTTTCAAGAAAGCAAAAGACCTCATAGTTTCTCCTGGGACACATTTTTCCTTAAAAGCTATACCTTGGAATCTCTTCAGAAAAGGTATAATGTTTGAACATTGATTTCTATGTCTGGATATGATATGATTTCAACAACAGTCATCAAGAAACAAAAAAAACCTTAGCTTGCTCATACATCACTTGTCCTTTACCCTAGTACCTCACAAAGAAGCTTGAAGATACAGGTGACAAAAAAACTGGGGATGGGTCCATTTTATGTGGCAGTTTTATTTGCATCATAATCCATTCCTATATGATCCATTCTTCAAGTTGAACATGTACAACTCACATAGAGGCATAAAAAATATATATTTATTGCATTGCCATCAGATTGCAACACTAGTCAGCAAGTACCCACCTTTAAGAAGTTTTCCAAAGATAGATTGAGTTGTTAATTGACCATACTATACATCATCCATCAAAATGAATGGAGGTTCATAAAAATAATCTAGAAATTTTGAATTACAGGTGATGTAAGGATGAGATGGGGTGCAAGCCACAACCTAGTTTCAAATCAACACACTGGAGACGACAAATACAAACTCACGAAACAGTCTCAAAGCCCGTGTTTCCATTTTGTAGATCTACATAAATTTATGACTGTCTTATTTTTCTTCAGAAAATATTGTTGTAATGGATCACCATGTAATATTGTGCTATAGCAAGAGAAAAGGCCAGTTTCAGGAGATATCTCGATTTCCTTAATCAAAATTTACATCAGAAATATTGCAGCCTGTTACACTGATATACACAACCTATAACCAAACAATTTATTGAGAATGGTAACAAGCTAAAGGTTTCAGCTCCAACTTTCTCAACTAAATAAAACACTTCCTTTAGCTAACCACTTTTATAACCTTAGCTCATATTGTCACCTTAAACAATTAAATTTTCTAGTTGAATTCAATGTGTTGACAACTCCATGGGGTTCAGTACAACACTCAAAATTTATGTACACTATGAAATTCATCGCCTCATATGTATTCGGCTTATGATGTTCCCCCATGAAGGGAAGATAATAAAACTAGATCACTAGACTTATTATGATCCCACGGGGATGGCTTGCTCGAAAATATTTCTACCCACCATACACAATAGTATGATTGGCTACATGTCCATCCCAACTTTTACAAGTGTCAGGCCCAACATCTTTCACGATTCCCCCATGATAGGAACCTTTTAAGCTCTATCTCGTCCATCCCCAAAGATGGAAATATCATATCTGTGCACGATTTCCTCCGGTAAATGTATAGCCAAACCTCAACCCCAACCTCAACCTCAATATCAAACCCAACATGCCCCCTTTCCCAACCATTTACTTGGGAACCAATGGGGATCCATGCTTATTCAACAAAATTTGTTCTTGTTTCCACCCTCTAGAATCATGAGCACACTTATCATGGAAAATATTATTCTCTTGATTTTTATGCTAGGCCTCCTTGTTTGGTATCTTACCCCTCCCAACCCACCTCCTACATCACTTGTTGTTTTGACACCTGTGCATCCAATCGGTATTTCCAATCATCCCCCCGGGGAGTCCCTAGGGAAACACCTCCCTACAACCCACCATTTCCCAAGAAAAAGGATAGGGGAAAAAAAATGAGCACAAAACAGCCAGAAAATCTGAACAAAGTCATGAACCCCGCCCTTACTTCCTCAGCTCGAGCACCCCTACCTTGTGTTTTGTGCGATTTTTTGATTCAAGATAGACAAAATTGTCTTGAACTTCCTATATTATGCACTCATCTGTAGACATTATATTCGGATGAACCCAATGAAAATTTTTCGATGGCCCATATTCCTAAGACCCCCAAAATGCCCAACAAGTCATTGCACACCAAACGTCCTTGTGCATCCTGTGGCCTCCATGGTCATTATTCACACCATTTCACAGATCTACCCCAGTATCGATCTATGCTATCTAACATATTCCAACTCTCTGTAGAGTCCCAAGTCATTGTCATAGAATAATTTCACCCTCCAACATCTTCTTCGAGCGAGACGAAAACCATTTTATTTATCTCATTGTCTGATGAAGCATATGCATTATCCCATGATGTTTCCATGTTATGGTGCTAGGCCCCCAAGACATAGAAAATCAATCTTTTCTATGTGATGAAGAGATCCTCAAAGAACTCGTGGAACCCGAATTCCCTTGGGATGATATGCATTATCGTGTGTATTTCATTCACAAGGAACCGGTCCTTCTATTTCCATCTTCGAACTAATTCTCCATTTAGTTGAAAGATTTCATCGCTCACGAAAACATTGATTGGTTCAAGAACCCAATACTATCCCCTGACGCCTTTGAAGAAAGTAATATGTAAAACATCTCTTCCACCATTTAGGTGGATATATCAGTTAAACCAAGTGTCACAAAAAATATCACTTTAGGCGCTTCTTGCACCCCTGAGGAGGTTGTTTCCTACAACGTGCTCTTTTAGGATTTTTGTGACATGTTCGCTTGGTCATGCATCAAGATTCCTGGCCTTGATCCTACCATTGTCAAACGCAATATTGACACATGGCCTAATGTTGTGCTGGTGTGCCATAAAAAGAGACCCATACACCCATTGAAAGTTTCGGCCGTAAAATCTAAGGTTGAAAAATTGCGTAAAGACGATTTCATGTATCCTATTGAGTACACTATGTGGGTATCCAACCCAGTCCTAGTGAGCACAAATCAAAGAACTATTCGTGTATATATTGATTTTCGGGATTTGAATTTGGCATATGCAAAGAACAACTTACCCACCCCTTTCATCGATCAGATTATCGATGCTTGCACTTGCCATGAAGTCCTCTCCTTTATGGATGGATTCTCGAGGTACCGCTAGATCTATATCCACATGGAGGATTAGTATAAGACTTCCTTTAGCACCCCATGAAGCACTTATTCCTATCGATTCATGATATTAAAGCTAAAAAACATTAGAGACACCTTTCGACGTGTCATGTCATATTTTTTTCATGAATTGGTCCACATCATCCGTGTTTACTTAGATGACCTTAATGTGCAAGCCAAAACATGTTTGGAGAATTTGGAGGACCCCCATTGGGTATTCCTTCGATGTTGTAAGTACAATATTTTCTTAAACCCTATCAAGTGTGTCTTTGTATAACTATGGGATGGATATTCGGATTATTCGTTTCCCAAAAAGGGATCACTATTGATCCCTTGAAGGTTCAATCCATCATCAACCTTTCCTCTCTGCGAACTTTATGTCAACTGCAAAGCCTCCAAGGTAAGGCCAATTTATTACATTGGTTTATACTGAACTATGCCATGACGGCCCATGGAATCTTACGCTTGATTCAAACCAACATTCCCTTCATTTGGGATGAGCAGGCACAAGCAACCTTCGATGCGTTAAAACAGGCTTTGAATTTTTCTTCTTTGATCACTCCCTAGATTTTTCGAAGGATTTTATCCTTTACATATTGGCATCCGAATATGCCATCGCTAGAGTATTAGTCCAAGGATATGCTGCTCACCAAGAGCACGTCATTTAATACATCAGTAAGAACTTGTATGGTCCATCGCTCAAATATCCTCCTCGGGAGAAGTTGGTCCTTTCCATCAATTTTTTTGGTTCAGAAGCAACGCTATTACATCCTTCTTAGTTGAACCAAAGTAGTCATAGACTCAAACCAAATGTTGTATCTCCTGAATCAACACCTTATTGAAGTTCGCATTGAAAAATGGATCGTTATCCTTCAAGAGTATGACCTCGAGTTCATGACCCCCAAAAGCACCAAGGCCTTAGCCAGGGAAAATTTTAAGAACCCCCCCTAACTTTCTATGTATAATAAATGGGTGAATCCCCATGATATATATGAAAATATGAATGCTATTTATAAATGTTATATTATATATATATATATATATATTGGAGAATCTTTCATTTAATTATATAATCATATAAAATCTTGGAAAATATTTTACTAAATTATAAATCCTTGTAAAATCTTGGCGAATCTTTCACTAAGTTATAAAACCTTGTAAAATTATAAAATATTGTGAAGTCATGGTGATTTTTTTGATGAAGTATAAAATCATATATAGTAATAGGAAATCATATTAAAAAATACTATATAGGAGATAAATATTAATCAACAATCACATAACAAGCCCTCTTTTGGTGGTAGTTTGGTACCTCACTCTAACTATCGCAATACATAGAAATTCACCATACTCTAGGAATATTCTTGGAAAACAACAATGACATTTTTCATCATCGTGACAAATAGAATCAACGTTAATATGAGGTCCCACCAACACCTCGATACTCATTTTTATCTCCATGTATTACAAGGGCCTGATAACACCTCATTTATGCACACACCTTACCAAATATAATTTTAAGAGAGCAGTGCCAATGTGTATATGTATCTTTTTAATGAATCACAAGTGTGGGAGAATCTCACCAAGAAACTAGCATCTTGCCTTATGTATCTTAATTCATCGCAAGACATCCGTGAATACTAAATTTAAGAATATTTAGTTGAATAATGCATGGTATCATCAATTCTAACATAGCATCATATACACATTTCTAAGTGGAAGCTAGAAAAACAAAGTTAAGCATTCCATACCTTCTATGATGCTTCACATATCCATTTTTCTAGCTCTGTAAGTCCATATCTAATGTATTCCCCATTATTAAAAGAGATATATTCATGCCACAATAGTAGGAAAACCAACCATAAAATACAATGCCAACGCTACAAAAATCCTTTGAGAACCATAAAATTCAATAAACAAAACAAGAAACATGTCAAAATACCTAATAATTCCCAAAGAAAAAGAAGCAACAAAGAAAATGGGATTCCAAGTTTCTCCACCCACAACCTATCCCAGAAAGGAGAAGACAAACAAAAGTAGAAACAAAATGGCAATGTTTATAAATAGTGTCATGCCCCACTACATGACCAAATATGCGGCTAAGAATGAAGTCCCATCCCCTAGGCATGATGCCCAAAACACCCACAGAAATGTTATTACCGCATCATCGATCACGATCTTCACAATCCCCATGTTTATTGTGGAAAATTTGGATCCAAGCGGCGATGGGATTCAGAACTCTCCAAGATGCAAATGGGTCACTATATTAAGACCTAGTAGTAAATATCAACTTCACTTCTCATGTGGACATTATGAAACTTGCAAAATGAGATTCAACCCATAAAATCTGGATGAATGTAAATCTGACTTTGATTTCCATGATTGATAGAAGGAAAAATATCCCCTAGCAACTTCCATTTCTAGAAATTAGGGGTGAATTGCTAGGTATACCTAGCAAGTTTTCATTGATGGACAGAGGTTTAAACCAATTTTTAGAGGGGATTTTTTTTTTAATCTTGCCTCCCCTTTATAAATTTGATGGGTATAACCTTCTATTCACTAGAAATAAAAAAAATATATATATGGGCTAATCATACCTAATGGGTTTTTAATAAAAAATCATCCCATTAAAAAATTAAACCCCGAAATTTAGCCCATGGGCTAAGATATACCCTAAAAATTTACATGGCCTTAGTTTTGGTGCAGCTCATAAAAAAATTTCCATATAATTCTATGGAATCTCCTATCATTGACCACCTGCCAAATGAAAATTTGTTCACCATCACTTCTAATTACCCTTGGTACGGGGATGTCATCATCGTGTACTTGCGAACCTAGAAGTTTGGCCCTCATATTAGCCATGATGACCATTGCCACATCTATTATCAATATCCTTGCTACCTACTCATTGACAATGTCCTCTATTGATGAGGGGTTAACAACATTTTGCAACAATTCCTCACTCATGAAGAGGCTGAGCAAGTCCTAAATCATTGCCATAACAGAGCTTGCAGCGATCATCTCTCAAGGATGGCCACTACCCAGAAAATCATATGCACCATTTATTTTTGGCCAACCCTTTTTGTTGATTGCATCATGATAGTCAAACACTACCGCAACTTCCAGGTTTTTTCCTCTAATGCAATTAGTCCTCTTGCGTCGCTTCACCTAGTGGTCACCATAGGCCCCTTATACAAGTGGTCCATTGACTATATGGAATGCAATCCTGCATTGGCTAGTTGCCATAAGCACATAATTGTGTCCATGGACTACTTCACAAAGTGGGATGAGGCCATGCCAACCTTTAATTGCACCGATCAAACCACAACACATTTATTTTTTAAACATGTAATTGCTTGGTTCAGAATTCCACGTCAACTGGTGTCCAACCATGGTTCTCACTTTGAAGAGACCATCTATAAAGAGTTTTCATACCTATTGAAGCATGAGCACCAATTTTCCTCCTCCTATTACCCTCAAGGAAATGGCCAAGTTGAAGTTGTCAATAAGATCCTCAAAACCATGCTCCAATGGATGATGGACAAGCACAAATCCAATTAGCACCATATGCTCTTTCCATAGTTATGCGCCTACTGCACTTCAACCAAAACCATGACAGTGTTCATTTCTTTCCAAGTCGTGCATGGAGTGAAATACATTCTACCCATCAAGTGCCAAATCTCATCCCCACACATTTTTGTCAAACTTCTACCAAAGATCAATGCTTTGGAACAATTCTTGATCACTCTCGCACAAGCATATGAATATCATCGCATGAAACTTCAAACAATTAACGCTGCTAAGCATTGATCAAAATCCCACTATGATTCTCATATCCACCCTTGTACTTTTAAGGAAGGAGACCTTGTCCATGTCTATGACCAAGCTCATTATAAACTGGGAAAGGGAAAGTTTGAGTCCATGTGGAAGGGACCATATGTTGTTAAGAACTACCTCATAAAGGGCACATACATCCTCACCAATTTAGAAGGTCACCTCTTAAAGAATATTTGCAATAGGTTGTACCTCAACAGATTTTACGCTTAACTCGACCAAACCATTTGTTTTTTTTATTATAATTTTTCCCCATTTTTTTCCTTATATTTTTAAAAAGGTTTGTTATAGGTAAAATCTACACTTCTCCGCCCGTGATCATATTGCTCTGTCGATCACACAAAAGGACACTATGGATGGAAGAGCTAGATTGACCCTGGATGAAGTTATTGCTGAAACTACACTCTTCAGCTGAAAAGCTTATTTTTTCTACAATTCTCATGACATGTGCGCTACTATTGGCATAGTGAACCAGCGTTCTAAACGCTACTCTGCTCAAGCACAACCAACACACACCTTTAAAATGTTGCAAACGCTTGTTGTAAAGAGTGAAAGTTGCTTACTGTGCGCTACTATGGTTGTATGAAACATGTGCACATCTTAAGATGAAATGAAAAAATATATTAAGATTACGAATTGGGATTAGTTGAAGTTGGTTCTGCAACTTCCCCAACCTCCCAATTCAACCACCTCTTGAATCCAACTGCATACCTTGTCCCATAAGTACAAGAAGGATCCATGGGAGAGGGACCTAGAAGAAATGCTTTAACTACTATTACGCTGGAGGAATTCCCAAGTCATCGTGAAGAGTAGGAGCCCAGGACTCAGTTGCAGAAGTGTCTGGACAGATTAGGTATATCTGTACTTTTCTACATTTCTTTAACAATAAAAGGTGGAAATACCCTTCCCGTCCCAAATTGAATTTCTATTGGATTGAATGTTCATTTGGTTTAATGTCTAATTGTATTTGATGTTAAGTTGTTTATGATTTCATCATATTTATTACAGTCAAGATACGCTGAGGAAGGTTTACTTTGTGTTGCAGGTTCATCATAGCGGAAGATCAAACGAAAGCTAGGACCATCTGTCGATAAAAAGGTACTTCTTTCGATATCTCGATCTCTTTCCATTTTTAGTAACTAATGCAAGACAATGAATGTATTTACCTATCACCCCACCCAAGTTGGTAGTGTCTTCTCCTCACTATAAGGTATTTTTCCTGCACAACAGACTGGCGACTCCATTGGTGACTAACCGGTTGTTTTTCTGCTCTAGGAGACCTTGTTAGGTTCTTCTTCCAGTTTATTTAAGTCTTTTTGTTCTCTAAGAGGTCTTATAGGTATTTTTTGCCTATGTTTTCTATCTTGATTCATCTCAGTCTACTTTAGCAAATCCTTTTTCTTGCTTCAAGTCCCTCTGCACTGGTTTACCCTACATATAGTAGTGCATTTTATGTCATGAACGTTGATTTGTCTTACACACAGTAACACTTTCCTAGCATGCGTTGGTTGTTATACTACACAATAGTGCATTTTTCCTGTAGGTTCCAATCCTCTATTAGGGTTTGATTTCCAAATGTTTGGGTTCACTTCTAGCTTTTTGCTTTTCTTCTTTGACTGACCCCTGAGACTTGTATGTCTCTTTTGAGTCTTGTTTGCCTCTCCGAAGTCCTTTAGCTTGCCTTTTCTTGCTTGAGTACTTGTTTAAGGTGTCTTTACTGTTCTTTAACCCTGTTCAAGGCTGTGTGTTACTCTCTGCTAGACAGACCTGCGCATTTTTTTCCCTAGATGCTGGTTGTAGTCATACAGACCTGCATTTTGAATGCCTGTTGTCTGTGGCAATAACAACGCATTTTTACTATGTCTTTTCCTTTTATTAGGGTTTGATCCTAGTTTGAGTCCTTAGGGTGGCTTTGAAAGGTTTTTTAGTCTAGACACCTTCTGAATACCTATTTAGATCAGTCTGAGTGAGTTACAGCTTTCTAGTTAGCTTTCTTTTCAATCGGTGTGTTGGTAGGCTCACTTTTTGGTTTTCTCACCTACTCCTTTGTTCGGCGAGTGTTTTCTTAGGTTTTGGTGCTTAGGAGCAGCCTTTTAGGTCTATTTTCCATTACGGGCATCTCTTTTCCTTGATTCTTTTACACTTTGTTCCAAGCTTAGAGTTTTTTCCTTTGAAACAACTCGGTAGGTGGAGCCTTTTTCAGGTCTTTTGATTTGATTGTTTTGAGCCATTAGGTTGTATTTCCTTACTCACAATTTGTGTTAGGTTTTGCTTGCTCCATTTCAAGTTTTTTTTCTTTTACAAATATTAAAAAAGAAAAAAAAAATGATTTTGGTAGCTCAGTAGTGAGATCTATCAATGTTCTTGAAGTAGCATAGTTCATTTGCTTCGAAAATTTAAAAGAAAATTGATTTAGGATTGCCTAGTTTTCAATTTTGAAAGAATATAAATGAAAAAAGAAAAGAGTCTGTTGTGAATTTAAAAGCATCACTTTACACGCACTTTGCTTTCTGTCGAAACCATTCCACACACTGCACTACCCTTATTGAGTAACAAGTAGCCCTTAAAAAGAAATCTTAATAAAATTAACTAGCAACATTTTTCTTTTTAGGTATACACATCACCAACTAGCTTAGGCTAGGGTTTTGGGTTTAAATCACCTTAAACCACCCGAAATCGGCTTCATTACTCAACAATCGTAGTACAACTATCTATTAGGTAAATCCACCTCTATCAAATTATCTTGGGAATGCTCTACTCAAACTAGAGTTAAGCACGAGGCCGTGGGAGATTGGAATTGTTGAGGATACCCCCTCACTTTCCTCTCAACCATAAACCAGAGTTGATTCGTGTACGGTGGTCCACTAGTGCTTTTTAAAGTACTTTTGGATTTCGGGCTTTGCTACCCTTCCCATGCGTTTTGACTAGGCTGACAACTGTTCCCCCAGGTTTTTTTGTATTGGTGGTATCCTTAGTATCATAACCCTAGGGCTCTGCACAGGTAGAGTGAAAGGATATTCCCACTCCACCTCGGACAGACGTGGAAGGTAACCCTTTGGCAGTAATCCCGGAAGGGCAATTTGGTGATTCAAACGCTTGCACCCAGAGGACCTCCATTGGACGCAATGTAACTGATTGTCGATACTCTATTAGTCTGTTCTGGGCCCTCATCATCCCAAACTTGCTTCTGAGAGTATTTGCTTTGTATTGATTTGTTTGATCACTTAGGAAATTTTTTAGTGGTAGTTGTTTGCTCCTAGTCGTAGTGGCCACTAGTTTTTGTACTTAGTTTACTTTTTATAGTTGTGGAGGACCAACATCTTTATAGTTATGGAGGACCAACATCTTCATAGTTATCAGAGGTTGCAAAACCTTCTCCCACTCACAGTGGAGCCTCCACCGCCACCGCGACGCCGAAGGACGGATTCCCATGGTTCATTTGAACTGACAGGCGAAATAGAAGTACCTGGAGAACCATATCCCAAAGCCCAATATCAACAGGTATTTGATACTGTTGAGGTTGAGGACTTAATTTCTAGAGAGTTTAGCACTCCTTTTAACCCTCCTC
This sequence comes from Larix kaempferi, assembly GCA_027924585.1. Lineage (NCBI taxonomy): Eukaryota > Viridiplantae > Streptophyta > Pinopsida > Pinales > Pinaceae > Larix > Larix kaempferi. The sequence continues at coordinate 2,208,898 of BSBM01001023.1, forward strand.
TGACTAGACCTAACGATCCACTACTGGTACCTGTAGGATTTCTAGGACAACCTGAGTACAGTGCGTACTTGTTTACACTTGGTTACACCATGACTAACCCAGGAGATGAGTAGGGAGTTCCTCAAACTACCACAATTTCTATGGCTACAAGGATTGTCAATCCTTCTTTCACAAACATTGCAACACCGAGCTCGTCGCAACCTACTTCTGCTTCGACTCCATCCTTTATTTTTAATGCTGGTACTCTAGGCATGCCGAGCCTACAAGCTTCGAAATCTGCCTTAGTTTCTACCCCTACTTTTGGACCAAATAATGTCCCTTTGACAGGGATACCTGCAGTGAATTTCACTCAGCCTCCTATTACACAACAGTTCTAGGGTGTAACTCAAACTATTGCTTCCACTTCCATTGTAGGATCGATCCCTTCTGCATCTATACCTTTTATGGGTACGATGACAACAACGTCTGTTACTGCTACGCTTGGCTTTAACCCCTATGCAGGTTACAATGTTAATCCATCAAATATACCCACAGGGAGTGTCCATTTCTCTTTGTTTGCTAGAGGAGGGGGTAATATTATTAATCCACAATACGGTGGGGTTAACACCCAGCCGCAATGGACCACTACCCTGGGAAGTAATCCGCTTTATTTTGGGTGGAGCAATTTTAATGCATTCACTTCACAACCGATGGCTGGGGGCAACCCAAATCAGCAGTACACAAACCAGGTAATGGGAGGCCCCCAATACTAGGTTCCTGTCTATCAAATGCCATCGTCACGATCGCGTTTACTATTTCTGGAAACTTTGAACTTGCTAGATCTCTCAAAAATCACAAACGATCCCATGCGCCATAATCCTCCATGGCCACTTGTTCCCACTGAGTTTCCCTCAGACATCCCAAAGTTTGAAGGTAAGACTGGTGAGGACCCTGGTGACCATGTCACGACGTTTCATCTCTGGTGCTACTCGAATTCGCTGAATGATGACTCCATCAGGTTGAGGCCTTTTCAAAGAACCTTGACAAGTGTCGCAACCAAATGGTATATTGAACTACCTGTAGCTGCTTATGGCACCTTTTGGGATCTATCTACTATTTTTCTGAACCACTTTCAACTTCTTGTCCAGTATGATGCCGGTACAGACCTTCTGTCGACCTTTCGACAGAACAAATCCACTCATCTATCTGATTACATTCAGGAGTGGTGAAGGAGAAAGAGGCTCATTAAAGCCGACATCCCTCCAGCATTTTTATAGAGTGGTATCTCAAATCACTCCTTCCTTATATTTCTAAGGAATTTTCAACTTTAGGGGTGTCCTCCGAAGAGGAAGCTATCTTGAGAACCTAGCAACTCGACTTGGTATATGGTCAGTCTGGGCTCTTATACGAGATTATTCCTGATGCACCAAGGTCTAACATAGACTTAGGTAAACCTAAACCTGGACCACATGTTGATGGCACTGTGGGTTCAGTAGAATTTTCATTGTTTTATGCTTTAACAAAGCAGGTTGATGCCTTGTCAGTGAAACAGTCTGATGCAGAAGCAACTTCGGTTGCATCCTCCCCCTCAACAAAAGAATCTGTACAACAAGTGCAGACAAACCAAAACGGCCCTCGGCATCCCAACAACAAAAGAAAGGACAAGAAAGGGGAGGGAAACCAACAAAAGCCCAAGAACACACAAAATGTCGAGGAGGGTAAAAAGGAAAAAAAGAAAGTGAAGTTCCCTTGCAAGCTATGTCGAGAGCACCTTACCCATCAATGCTCTCTAATGGAAGAATCCCAGAAACTGATCAGTGAGAAGAAATCGGATGTCTTAAAAGACCCTTTCCCTCACGGACAGAGTTCAACTTCTGGAAGCTCCGGTGCTGGGGGCACCACTCCTGCCAACTCGGATGATCAATCATTCATTAATATGGTTAATTCAGATGTTGTTTTGCAAACTCGAGCTAGAAATTATACCCCAGACCCACAACAGAAGGATGTTCCTGAGTCATCTACCCCTCTCCACATTAAGAGGCCAGTGGATCCGCTGCCGAAGATTCTGAAAGGTGTCTTCAAACGAGTTGTGCACTGTAGTGCCCTAGCTAAGCACTGGGTCTCTATTCCATTTTCATGTAAATACCAAGTTTTTCCCTTATGTTTCCTGGAAAAAGAATCAACCGTCTATGTTTCTGTTATTCTAAATGTTTATATGTCTCTACAATTTAAATAAACATAAGCTTAAGACTTTTCATTTTAACTCTGTTCTTTTAACATACGTAATTTGGAAATAAATGAAAATACCTTTTACTTAAGCTAGCTCAGTAAAATACCTGGATCCATAGATTTGCAGTAAGATAAGAATATTTCTGTAGTGGATTCTGTAGGTTCCCTTAGCAACCTGAAATGATGTGTCCACCTTTCCAATCAGCTATTATCTTGCTGACCCTAGGAAATCAACGGATTTCCTAGTCCCCGAGCCCATAGACCGATAATCCCCATATCAGCCTTGTCCTTAGATCAATAACCATACTGTTCAGTGAGTTTTCCCCCTCCTCAATGGAGTTTTCTGCCTCCTCCATTCCTCGAGTTAAACCCCTCCTCGGAATATTTCACTTCTCACTACAAATCCTCACAGTTCTCCCACAATTCCCCCCTACTACTTTGATAAATCTCCTCTTTATAGAAATCCTCCTCCTTCATAAATTCATAACTTCCTTATCACTCCACCGCCCTAGCTGTCATGGTTTTTGGAAGTACAAATCATTAATGCAACACCCTTTTCAAGGTATAATGATGATTATATATATATATTTTAAATCATCCAAGTTTCTCTCGAGCAGTGGAATTATTAAATAATTTACTTAAACAAACCCTTTTAATTTACTTTGGAATGATTATGTCCATTAATTAAAGGAATAATCTATTTAATAAATTATTCAATCCACTATGCTTTATAGAAAGGATTATTATCATTATTATTATTAATTAAATAATACAAATAATAACAATAGTAATTAATTTAATTGTGAATAGTAATTAAAATATTTATTTGTTTAATCGATAAGTGTCAACATAGTACCTCCGTGTATAAATAATGAAATATAATTAATGGTTTAATTAATCATAATCAACAATTATATAACACACTCTTCTAGTATTAATATTTAACTATCATACTTCATATTGAAATCACCTTCACTTGAGGATACTTGCAATTGATGACACTTATTTTAATTGTTCATTACAATGTTTACTTACAAGGACTAATTAACTTATTTTACACATTAGAACTTGATAATCCTTTTACTAATTAAGTCATTCACTAAATACTTAATTGATTTATCTATGATAACTTATAACATTGTTAAATCTTGATAAGTATGTTGTAAACCAATATTATCGCGCATGTGCATAATGTGCATGCGTGGCCAGCGTATGCACAAGACGGACATGTACTATAAACATACGCCATATTTCCTATTCATAACAACTAAGTAATACTAATAATACTTTATGCAAATTGAACAAGTATACATTCATCATAATATTACTAAAACATCGTCGGTTATTTTATCAGTTAACCTTTAAGATTTCATTTCATTATTTTTATGATTACATTTGTTCAATCATTCAGGTGCAAGGAAAGCTACCTACTACCACTAACTCAAGATCAACGAATCCCCAACCCTCAACAGTACTAACTATCATATCCTCCCATCCTAACCTACGTCCACATCCTCCCTATCCTTCCTCTGCTAGTACAAAAGTGGGTGTCGGGCTCACCGATCTGACCACATAGAACTTGAGAGCGATAGCGTCGGCTGAACAACGGACCTATCCTCCCCTAGCAGGCATCCGACCATCGTCATCACAACTACATGGGGAGCGTGTCTCAGCACGGCCCTCCCACGACCTCGGGTATCATAGGAACATAGGGTGGGAAACACATCCATCCCTCTCAACATACCGAGTCTACACCCTTATCAAATCATACTCCGCTGTTATCGGGATTATTGGTCCATGTCATCGTATCATCAATTTCGGTTGCTAAGGTTTACTGCATGGATAGGATCTCATCCATAAATCAGATCAAGCATCCGGCCATTACATAGCCCCGGTGTCCTGTAGGTTAGTATTATGCAAAATACACATTTTATAACAAGCAATTCCATTCGATCACCAATTGATCCATACCATCAACATCATTTGATTTCACGTCACAATTTTATCGCATAATAGGTATGTATGGAATATAACAGTTCTATCAATTTCATCATAGGTTAGCACCCACGTACAACACCATATATTTCACATTTCATCAATGAAAACGCTAAAACATATATTTTCATCATAAAAGCAATGAATCTCATGATAATCATAACTTAATAACGGCATGAATATAGTAACATCATAACATCATAATCGTAGTATCAGCATGGGCATAGTAACATCCTAAACATAGTAGCAACATATCATCATGTCTAACATGCCGAAAATATAGTCCACTCTGTCTAGTTGAGTCCAACAGATAATGAGCAAATAAAGTGAAAGGTGTCTTAACTCATAAACACACCTAGTCAAAATATGGGGCGTTACATGCACAACCACAATGCGAGGGCTGCCTCCAACTACAATGTAGTGGAGTATTTAGCCCAAACCCCATGTGCCATGTCAGCTTTAGATGTACTACAAAGTTTTCCATTACAACGCAATGCACTTCTTGCAGTGATTGGGAGTGTGGATTCATACATCATGCTTGCTCATTTTGGTATGAAAGATATCAAGTTCCGGTTGCTGTACCACGTCGCTCTCCAAATAGAGGTAATCCATGGTCCCAAGACCATTGGATGAGTTGTTGTAGATGAGGGCACATCTACATGCGTAATCTCCATTTCTTGCTCGAAGGATTTAGGCGAACCTGAGTTAGCCCCCTCAAACATGGTACTTACCGCCTTTGATGGAAGACCTTTCCATCCACACAGAGTCTTACCATCATTTGATGTTGAACTTGCGGGAAAACTAGTATCGGTAGAGGTTGAAGTTCTGGATGCTCTACTCAATTATAACTTGCTACTGGGTAGGAGCTGGACATATTCCATGCAGGTAGTGCCGTCAGTTGTTTTCCGGATAATAATGTTCCCTCACGAAGGCAAGATCATCACAGTCGATCAACTTTAGTTTTCCCGGAAGACCAACCAGACTTCATTGTATTCAACAATCTCATTGGTTGATAAGTCACGCCCAGTTACTAAGAGTTTAGGAGCAGGACTCTATGGGTCATTAATAGGGACTTTTGACCTACCTTCTATTGTTCATTTTCTTGGTTCTGAAGAATGTTCTTCCTCTGATATTTTCACGGTTAGTCCAACGACAGATCCATGGATTCTCACAACTGAATCAAAACCGGTTGTTCCTTTATCTGTTGCAGAGGTGGCTTACTTAGATTCACAATATGCTGCAACATAATATATCGTGACTCCGTTGGTCTCTGTTGAGTCAGATATGGACTATGCTCCTGCATGGTCAGTGGACTCTATCCACTCTTTTGACTGTCTAGACACTGTTTTTCCCTCTGATGAGGCGATCTTGGAAGCAATGATTGGCCTGGACCATCCTTGGGAACATATGCACCACGGGTCTTATTTTCTTCCTGATCTGGACAGGATTGAGAGAGGTGAGTTTTTGATGAGACCCGGTGGGAATGTTGATTTGTTCGCTATCCCTTCTACTTCGAAATTTGTTTATGGTGAAGGGAATATGGAAAATATATCGAGAACCCTTCTGATCAACATTTCCATCAAACCTGGGGTCATGGAAAATATTTTTGTTGGAGCAGACTGTTCTCCCGAGGAGATCAGTTTGTATACCAATCTCTTTAAAGAATTCCACAATGTCTTTTCCTGGTCATACGAGGAGATGCCAGGCATTGACCCCGCCATTGTTGAGCATGTCATCACAACGTATCCCAACGCTAAACCTGTGAGACAGAAGCTCCGTCCAGTTAAAAATCGAAAATCTGCTGCCATCAAGGCGGAAGTAGAAAAGTTGCTCAAAGTTGGATTTATCTATCCGATAGCTATGACAGAATGGGTTTCAAATCCTGTTCTAGTAGACAAGAAGCAAGGTACCATTAGAGTCTGCACTGGCTTCCGGGACCTAAATAAAGCTTGTTCGAAAGACAATTACCCCATGCCATTCATAGACCAGATCATTGACGCGTGCGCGGGAAATGAAATGTTCTCATTCATGGACAGGTTTTCAGGATATAATCAGATACAGATCAAACCTGAAGACCAACACAAGACAACTTTTATTTGTCCTTAGGTCATCTTTGCCTATCAGAAGATGCCGTTTGGTTTGAAAAATGTTGGAGCCACCTTCCAGTGAGCAATGAATTTTTCTTTTCATGACATCAAGCATGTGGTAGAACCCTACCTTGATGATCTCCCAGCGCGATCTCGGAAGAGACAAAAGCATCCTGATCATTTAAGACTCGTGTTTGAAAGGTGCAGATACTACAAGATTTGATTGAATCCCAACAAATGTGTGTTCTACGTTGAATCTGGACGATTACTAGGTTTCATAGTATCCAGTTGTGGCATAATGTTGGATCCATTAAAGTTGAGGTGATTGTAAATATGCCTCCTCCTCGAACCCTGAGACAACTTCAAAGTCTGCAGGGCATGTCCAACTTCTTGAGATGCTTTATCATTAACTATGCCAAAATTACAAAAGGTTTCATGAGACTGCTTAAACAAGACACCTACTTCTTGTGGGATGAGGTTGCTCAAGCATCATTTGAGGCCTTGAAAAAAGACATTATTGTTAGCCCCCTCGTTAAGCCCACTAGACTTCACGAAGGATTTCCTCTTGTATATGGTTGCATCAGTATACACAACATGCATAGTACTGGTTCAGGAGGATGGCATACTCCAAGGGCATGTCATTTATTATATGTCGCGCGCCCTGACAGCTCCTGAGATCAAGTATTCTCAGGTAGAGAAGTTGGAATTAGCTGTTGTCTATGCGGTTCAGAGGCTGCATCACTATATATTATTGCATACCACCACTGTGGTTGTAGAGGTCAATTCTTTCCAATATTTTCTCACTCAACGAATAATCGGTGGGAAATTTAACCAATGGATTGTAATCCTGCAATAATTTGACTTGGTTTTTCAGTCTGCTAAGTCAAAGAAATCACTAGTGTTTGCCGAACTGATTTGAGAGTTTCCTAGTGACATAGTACACGTTGAGGAAGAATCATCATTCCCGGATGAATATATATTTCTCATTGCATCCTCTGACCCATGGTATGGGGATATCCTAGTATATCTTCAGACTTTGAGGTGTCCCACCACTTTCTCTAAGGATGAATGACGCAAGCTTAAGAGTCATGCGAAGAACTACCTCATCATTTCTGACACTTTGTACAGACGTGGGGTAGATTCCATATTACGTCGTTGTTTAACCCTGGAGGAAGCAAAATCAATATTGAATGATGCCCACAATGGAGCTTGTGGGGGTCATCTTTCTGGGTTGGCAACAACCCAGAAAATACTGCGTGCAGGTTATTTTTGGCCCACAATCTTCAAAGATTGTGTGGAAGCTGTGAAACGTTACCAATGATGTCATTTTTTCACCAGGAAGATGCGAGCACACCCAGCTCCTCTCCATCCTGTAATAACAATAGGCCCCTTCACCAAGTGGGGGGTTGATTTTATGAATTGTAATCCAGTTTCGGCTGGAGGTCATCATCATATAATTGTTGTCGTCGACTACCTCACCAAGTGGGCCGAGGCAATGCCTACTGTTAAGGAGGATGGAGAAACGACCACTTATTTCATTTTCAACCATATCATTGCAAGATTTGGTATACCCAAAGAGATCATGACTGATCATGGTTGTCATTTTCAGAACAGCATGATGACCGATCTATACACCATGTTAGGTTTTCGACAGGAGCATTCGTTTTCATTTTACCCCCAGGTGAATGGTCAGGTCGAAGCAATCAATAAAAATTTGAATACCATATTACAAAGGACTGTTAATGCTAGTTGAACTAACTGGCACATTATGTTGTATCCTTCTCTTTGGGCCTACCGAGCCAATGTAAAGACTACTACCGGGTTCTCTCCCTTCCAACTGGTACATGGGATAGAGGTAGTCATTCCGGTTGAGTGCGAGATTCCTTCATTGAAGTTAGCTATCCAACTTTTACCTAACACTTCATTCTTGGAACAACGTTTGCTACATTTAGAACACCTAGATGAACAACGCCGCGATGTGCTCACAGCAAACGAAGCACATAAGAACCGAGTCAAGGGACAGTACGATAAGTCTGTCAGACCTAGGGTGTTTCTCGAAGGAGACCTTGTTCTGCTCTAGGATCAGAATAAGGAACCTTTAGGGGCTGGCAAGTTTAAGTCCATGTGGCTCAGTCCCTACATAGTTTCTAAGGTGCTGAAGAAAGGTGCATACGAGTTAACAGACTATGAAGGTAATAAGTTGCCGGAGCCTAGAAATGGGCTCTACCTAAAGAAGTACTACGCTTAGGAATTTGTGCTTTTTCATGTATTATAGCTGTACATTTTATAGAGTTAGCTTTTTTTACGGTTGTAGTTACGTCTTATGCATCTATTGCTTTGTGTTTCAGATGTCAACTGGACACTTCATAGGGTTTCCTGATGGTGCTAGTTGCCACACCCGTCAGTTGGTCGTAGCTAATTGGGTTATTTACTCACCAATTGGCCAACTAGTTTCTTTAGGAGGGACTTATTGAGGTCCCACAGTGAACAATGTGGCTGAATACAGTGTAGTCATAGAGCTACTCCGAGATGCTCTGTTCCATGGAATTTCACATTTGGAGATACGGCTCAACTTGCAGTTAGTTGTTTTTCAGTTAATGGGTGTTTATCAGGTTAGAGATCCTACTTTGCTATGTCAGTTTTTGCGCGTTAAGCTACTTGAGATATAGTTTGATTATATCACATATCAACATATTCCAAGGAACTTGAATGCATTAGCTGATTCATTTGCAAACTACGTTTTAGATTGGCATTTGCATCATTCACACACATAATAATTCATGCATAAAACACAATAACACACATGAAAATAATCGATATTGTATATATATAATCCATATCAAAAAATAACATGAGTTTCGGTCATAAGCCTGTCACAGAGTCATGTCATAATATACAAAATTGGGCTCGATGGCCTAAAAAATATACATAGAATATCCTTCTCATATGGAGAAGGAGGGGTCTCATCTACCTCTATTGCCTCTCGATAGAAAATGACCAGCCTAGATACTTTCCACAGCAACCTAATCCAGGTTGGGGGCACACCAACCACATTCTCCTGCATGTCGAGCGACATCTGCTTGATCCTGTAAGTCAGAATGTCATGAGTCAACCGACTTATCTTCCCCTCTATGTTTCCCAGCACAGCATCAGCTGCACCCACTATCACTGGTCTCACGAAAGTACAGGGGTGTCCCTCAGGACATACTGGTCCAAAATCTGCATATGACATTTTGTTTCAATACTTCAAACTCATCATAAAAATCATATATATAAAAAATGTAAAAATTAAATAATTTTTCAAAAGCATAATCATACCCATATCTCCCCAGGCTATTCGTGGAGGAAGGATCAACTCAGGATAGTGGCGGAAGTCTATGCCCACATATGGAAACTGCTCAAGAGTTGGCACTTGTCGTTCCCACCAACCCCATAAATCATCCTTATGGTCACAGAAGTTGCTCTCGCCACCACCCTGGCAGAGGAAGATCTCACCCCAACGGGCCAGCATTGGCTCATGAGGGTTGATTGGTGGCAAGGTCATTCCTAGACTGATAGCAGGCACCCTTTCAAAGAAAAAGGTGCAAAGTATGCTTCCATACCCAAAAATCTTCATCTTCCCGATCTTACACCCCGCGAGTTGAAGCTTCATGTTCTCCAAAAGACTTGAACGCCAGTCTTATACTTTGCCTTGTAAGCATTCAGTACCTATATGCATGTAATGTCTTGAAGCAAGATTTTGTGTAGCACTCCCTCCCATCTGGTTAAGAATACTCACGATGACTTTGAGGGGGAATCTTGCAATAGTCGAGATAAGAATCTAACTATTGGACTTCTCAGTTCCCAGTAGGCAGTAGGCATTGACATACTCTTGCACGGACAAGGCACCCACATTGCGAGAGGACCCTTTCAAGTTCACCAAGTCTCCCCTCCGAGAGAGACCTGTGATAAAATAGATTTCATCTATATTGAGTTCCAGTATTTCTCCTTGGATATCGAACACCAATGCATTGGCATCCCAGTATTGGACAAACCTCTCAAGCAAGCGGATTTGTGCCTGCATATTCACCGTTCTATAAAATTTCAATAATCCACATCTTCGAACTGCATGGAGAGTCAATGGATCTTGTAATGCTTCTTGATCCATCTCCTCATGCTCCCTTTCATGCCATATGAGAACCATCCTGCCAATCAAACACCCAAGTTGGTCATTTTCATTTTTTACACTATTTTTAGCGGTGTGCACTACTGTTCTCACCACACAGTCACGCTCGAACACTGCTGTGTTTGAACTAAACTAGCGCATTTGTGTCAAATGCGCTACTTTCACTCAAACACAGTAGCGCACACGCAGAAATGTGTTAGAAATAGTGCTTTAAAATTATTTTGACCATGAAAATTTACAAAAATTGTATGAAATTGCAAGTATGGGAGGAAATAACTTACTTGGTGGAAGTAGACAAATGATTGGTGGTCCGGTTTGATCGCAACGAATGGAGTAAGATCAAGGTTTTGCTCCAATGTGCCCTAAACACTTCAATTGTGATATTTGATTTCTAATTTTGAAACTATTTATAAAAAAATGACTTTGATTTTTACCCACTTTTTTCAAAAGTGTATAGTTTCAATTTGGTTGTAAAGTGGCCTATTTAATCACTAATATTTACAAATTTTGGTGAGTTAAATTAAACTATGTATTTCAAATTTTCACTAGAAGTTCAAAGTATTAAACCGGATATGACTTATTTTCTTTATCGATAAACCAATATAGGTATCATATTGTTTAGTATTATGTCATTTAGAAAATTTGTCTATCGTTAATAACTGGGTTGTTGAGATTCTTTTCTTTGGCAGATCATGAACTTATGATCATAGAAGCTGTATTTTAAGTCATTTTAAGCTCATGTTTTGACTATTGAAAAACTAAACAAGATTGTCGAGCATACTTTTTCTCTTCAAGCTCGTTAAAGGAATTGAAGGTCCATATGCTTAAGTATAAGTTTAACCCGTCTCCGGACTTTTGCGGATTACTTACGAAAAAGGAATACTCTAGTCATCCATGGCTAGAAGATTTCTTCTCTCATCGTTTTAGAATTTTTCGGGGGAGGAGACTAACTTTACGAAAAAGGACTTTTGGAGCCTTCTTTAGGGTTTTCAGGCTCTCGAAATATGAAAACACCAAGCGAGCACTCACCTACTTGGGCTCAATGTGAAATCCACGAGACGGTATATAGAGGATTGTTTAAGTTTTTCAGACTTTATAAACAAGAAAACACCGGCGAGCATATACCAACCCGGGCTCGATACTAAAATCCACGGGTAGGTGTATGGAGTTATTGTTTAAGTTTTTCAAACTCCTTAAAATTGAAAACACCGGTGAGCAAGAACATATCTCAGCTCGATATTAAAATCCAGAGATTAGTATTATAGAGTATTCTTCTATCTCTTCTTCGAACTCTGTAAACATTGAAGAAGGTCCTGACTCTTCCTCCCATGGGCTCGTTAAACTTTACATGGTTGCGCTTATTGAGTTTTATTTCTTGGACTCATTAAAACAACAAGAAGGACATTCTTTTACCAAAAGGAATAAGGGATGAGAAGGGTATATCACATCTTTTCAGTTTCAAAGGCAGTTAAGTCATTCATGTCCTTGAACACAACACCTATTTGAGTCTATCATTTCAGTTGGATTTTAGTTTTTTACCTTAGGGTGAACCTGATCTTCGAGTTTTTACTCCCCCGATTGGTTATTATTCCAATCATATGGAGGGTCTGTTAATGTCTCCTACATTGTAGGCTTATATCACTTCCCCCTCATGTTGAAAACTTCCTAAGTCACTTTGTGTCATGCTCACTATTCAAGGATATAGCATGTATTGGCCATTCTGCAGTTTACCTTGACTTCATGTGTCGGCCATCCTGGTGTCAGTTTGTTTCATCTTGTTACTTGTCCTACTCCAAATATGCTCATACCTTTGAGTTCTCCTCGTGTTGGATGATGGAGGATGCCTTAAGGCCTCCCTTCCAGCAGACTTCTTCCCATCGACTTCAACTCATTTTTCTCTGGGAATGAAGTTTAGAGTTTCGGTTAGTACCTTGGGGATTGCAGTCATTAGTGGCAGTTTCCCTTACTATTGAATAATGAGAATACATCAATGTCTCTTATTCAACAGGTTCCTCAGGTGTTCGAATTCAAGTCCACTTATTCACACTTGTTGGAACCTACTGGGTATCTTGGACCTCATTATCATTATCTATGGAAGTCCTCGCATTTGTTAACGGTATACATCAATGACTGGTAATCAAACAATACCCCCCATGTTCAACTTCAGCTGATTTATTCACATGGTTAGGGTTTGTACCTTGGGTTGTTTGGATGACGACCTTGGGACTCTGATAGCATCACCATATTTATGTTATCACACAAGTTGCACAAGACTGAGCCTCACTCATTTTGGCTCATCATGAGACAGTTGTCATGGATATGATCTCTCATTTTGACATGGATCCATGCTTGTATCTCCTAGTTATGTATCGTAGATCATGTTGTATCCCCACACAACTGTATGATGTCAATATTGTAATTGCTCACTGACCTTGATCGTTGTTTCCAGGTACTTTTGTGACTTGGTTCTGCGGTTTCTTGCTCCTCCTCTGACTTGGAATTATAATGTATTTCGGCCATTGTTTCCCTTTGAACTCACAAATTAGGGGGCATCTGTTATAGGTCAAATCTGCACTTCTCCGTCCGTGATCACATTGCTCTGTTGATCACAGAAAAGGACACTATGGATGGAAGAGCTAGATTGACCCTGGATGAAGTTATTGTTGAAACTACACTCTTCAGCTGAAAAACTTATTTTTTCTACAGTTCTCATGACATGTGCGCTACTATTGGCACAGTGAACCAACGTTCTAAACGCTACTCTGCTCAAGGACAACCAGCGCACACCTTTAAAATGTTGCAAACACTTGTTGTAAAGAGTAAAAGTTGCTTACTGTGCACTACTCTGGTTGTATGAAACCTACGCACATCTTAAGATGAAATGAAAAAATATATTAAGATTATGAATTGGGATTAGTTGAAGTTGGTTCTTCAACTTCCCCAACCTCCCAATTACACCACCTCTCAAATCCAACTACCTACCTTATCCCAGAAATACAAGGAGGATCCATGAGAGAGGGACCTAGAAGAAATGATTTAACTGTTGTTACGCTGGAGGAATTCCCAAGTCATTGTGAAGAGCAGGAGCCAAGGACTCGATTGCAGAAGTGTCTATACAGATCAGGTATATCTGTACTTTTCTACATTTCTTTGACAATAAAAGGTGGAAATACCCTTCCCGTCCCAAATTGAATGTCTATTGGATTGAATGTTCATTTGGTTTAATGTCTGATTGTATTTGATGTTAAGTTGTTTATGATTTCATCATATTTATTACACTCAAGATACACTGAGGAAGTTTTAATTTGTGTTGCAGGTTCATCATAGCGGAAGATCAAGCAAAAGCTAGGACCAGCCATCGATAAAAAGGTACTTCTTTCGATATCTCGATCTCTTTCCATTTGTAGTAACTAATGCAAGACAATGAATGTATTTACCTATCAACCCACCCAAGTTGGTAGTGTCTTCTCCTCACTATAAGGTATTTTTCCTGCACAACAGACTGGTGACTCTGCTGGGGAGTAACTGGTTGTTTTTCATGCTCTAGGAGACCTTGTTAGTTTCTTCTTCCAGTTTATTTCAGTATTTTTGTTCTCTGAGAGGTCTTATAGGTCTTTTTTGCCTGTGTTTTCTATCTTGATTCATCTCAGTCTACTTTAGCAAAGCCTTTTGTTTCCTTCAGGTTTGTTTCCTTGATCTTATAAGATGGATCTTTATCCTTCCATATATTTCAGATACACTGACGACGCAAGTAGATACTACTCGAATCTCACCTTGGTTGTATGGGTACTTTATTCCCTGTCAGACGTCCTGATTCACTTCAGTGGCATGTGTATTGGCTCAACCACTAATAATCAGGTAGAATATGATGTTGTGATTGGTATTTTGACTGATTCCATACACATGAGCATTCGTCACCTTCATATTTACCTCGATTCCTAGCTGCTTGTTGCACAATTGAATAAATGCTATCGAGTACGCGATCCTTGCCTCTTTAGAAATTTCTTGTGCACTAAACAATTGGTTTGATTGTTTGAATCCATCACATTCAATCATGTCGCTAGGATTTTCAGTAGTGTAGCAGATCAAATGGATAACAATATTCTAGAGTGGCACATCAATCATCAATAACAAGGAAATAAACCATCCACATGCATTTCATATCAATTTTCATCCACATATAAATAACCATCACATCACATAATAAAAAGGCTCAAAACATGTATAAAATTTTGCATCCATGTGCATATGTGTATATAGGTCATATGTCTAAAATATAGTTGTGTCTACAATAAGGAACCCCAATAGCTATGTAAAATATAACAAGTACATCGGTAAAAAAAGTCACATCCTCATAGAATGGGGGGAATCTCTCTAAGCCTGCCGATTAGTAATCAAAATACTCTAAGGAATTGTCCTCGTATTCCTCCTAATTACTGTCATTAGCGATATGAGGTACACCACCTTGCACAATCTCTTGAATGGCCTCTATGGCCACGATAATGCGACGCACGATCAACCACTACTCACAAATTTCTTGGAATCAAATATCGATCATATCCTCATCGAGGTTCTGCCACGCATTGTCGATGTCCCCTTCCATTAGTTGTTTAATATCCAGATGTAATCCATCAAGTACCACCTCGACACTCTTGTGCCATGACTGCACCCAAGGAGAACGGTCAATACCCTCCACCATGCCACGGTTCTTCTGGTAACCCACCAGAGGGAGTGGCCTCACATTTTCACACATATATGACACATCATCAATATTGATATCATATATAAATATAGCTATCAACTAAAATATTTTTGTAAACACAACTGTAATCATCATGCATGGATACCATTAAGTCCCCAGGCCTGACCCAAAGGATGAGGTAGCTCGAGGTCCCCCATGTAGTCCATGGTAGTGTAGGGAAAGTACTCTATCACAATCGGAAGATGTCTCCATTGAGTGAAGAAATCCCAGCTGAAGACTCTCCCAAAAAGACCTCCACGCTCTCAGATTATCATCTTGTCCCACCACCTCATCTTGGGATCCATGGGCCCACTGTCCCTCACTGCCAAGTGTGGTTGGCGGTCAAAGTGTTGGTACTCTCTCAAAGAGAAATGAGCATATGAATGATGTGAAACTGAAGTCTCCTCCAAGACGGATATCTTGGTTTATCTCTACCTGAATTGCATTAAAAAACATCTAGTCCCACATAAAGTAGGTCCTAGCTAGTACTCTATCGAATAGAAGCATCTGCCCACTTGAGATCTTGTGCAAAACACTTGATCCTAAAAATTATACCACAACTTTCGTAACGACTTGTGTCTCTAAGTTCTTGATATCACATAGCATAATGGATGAGCCCTGGAGTCATGCAGTACCAAAGTAATGTTGGTCCATGATGTCCTACATGGCCATGTCTCATGGAAATTTGGGATGAGTGTCCCCAATCACTCCCAGCATAGGGAGCACAGTCATAAAATACACATCCTGGAGTGTGAGCTCCATTTTCTCACCTTGCAGTATGAATGCCTTGGACTCTCGATCCCAAAATTCAACTATCTTGTTGAATAATAGTTATGCGCTACACACCAAATGGTTCTCGAGGAACTTGAGAAGCCCTTCTCTCTCTAGGATATCCCCAATGTCCTGGTCACCTCAAATGTATTAGTGGATGTCAGCCACATCTTGATCTTTCCAGTTGACCTTCATCAAGGCTTGTAATTCCAATGGGCACCCAAAATCACTATAAGTCAAAAAATAAGTCTTGGATTTAGGTCACTCATTTCGGGGTGATCTGTGCGACCTAGGTCGCATCTGGTTGGAATAACAAAGTGACCTAAGTCACACCTATTCTCCAAACAGGTGCGACCTAGGTCGCATCCATGTCTTGGATAGGAGTTACCCAAGTTGCACTTGTCCTCTCCAAAGGCACGACCTAAGTTGTTCAAATTTCAACAAAATGTGTGACTTGGTCTTCAAATCACTGAGGGGTTCATCAGGGTCCCTCAGGTACCCAAATGAAAAATCTAAATGGATAAAAAATATGAGTAGGGTGAGACCACTAACCTTAAGCTCATAGAAACTGAAACCAGTGGTCCGGTAAGGAGAAATAAACACCTGAATATCGGGGCCCTCCACACAACTCCAACTATGAACAATGAAAATGACACATGGCATGGTAGTCCCAACCCTACTTGAAGGTTATTTGGCCCTAATCTTCTTTTGAGGATTATAGCCTCATATGATTTTTGTTTCACACATTGTTCATATCGTCATAATCAAATTTTTTTTCTCTTCTTGATTGTGAGAACCATTTTTCATGATCACCAAAGTTTTTTTGGGCCATATTTTTACATCCCACCTTGATTTGTGTTCCCTCATGTAAGTCACCAAATTTGTATGTACTTGTACACTATATTTGATTTCCAAAATCATGTTTACACTTGAGGATCATTTTTACATGTACAGGTCCAGTTTACGATGAAAATCATTACTTCCAGTTAGTGAATAGTCCCTACATGTATAACATTCAAATTGGCATATATGTACTCTCCCTCTATAGAGAATCATATGCATTAATCCCTTTTTATCCTTTTCTACACCTATAGGATCCACCCTCTGTTTGGGTAGTGGCCAAGCCCAGCAACTCTTGCATTCGTCCTTACTTGATAGTAGAGCCTACCTTACATGGGTGACAGTTTAGTACCCTTTTCCATTTGGAACCCATGCTATTACAATTCCCATAGGATTGGGAGTCCATTTAGTCTATGATATTGCATAGAGCTGCATATTACTCTATCATCATTCATTTTCCTTCCCTACGGACTCCCAAATTTATCATTGTCAAGAAAATTATGATGATCTACATTGCACAATCACGATCCTATCCCTCCATCCACACTCTAAAAAGTGACATTATTGTGCTACCATTCATCACCACACAAGGAGGTTACCCGTAGTGTCCTACCCCCCCATCAAAGTTTTCATCTACTCTCATTTATCCATTTGAATCATTCATTGGACTCTTACCTCTTTTCCTATCCTTTTTATCTCACTGAATCATCGCCCCACCTCAACACTCATTACACAAAGGGTGTTTTTTTTAAAACCCCCTTTTTCCATATGTTCATACATTTGGGAAGCTATGGTTATGAATTATTACTCCACAACCTCTCTTCGGTGCCTACACATCAAAGAAACCATTTAAATGGTTCTCCTCACTACCCCTGTAGATTGCATATAGACCACTTTTACGACAACATCCTTGGTCGCCTTTGTTCAGAGTATTTTGCGATGTGTCACCCTTGGAGAAATTTTGATATCATGTTTTCCCAAAGTCTTATGTCAATACCCCCCTCCAAGTCCCCCCCATTGCAGTCCCAATCCATGGTATCCCAAGTTGGGTTCCTCCCTCACATCAATTTCACATGCTTCCAGTCAACCATGCCTTCGTACTCTGAACAAAGCAAATTTGAGTATGTGTTACTCATTTATCCTCGTATCCACCAACAATGTCTTCATCACTTGTCCACTTCCTTTCATTCATTGCTTACATCCCTTGTGATTCCATCAAGGAAACACCATTTCCTTTCCAATTGCAGGTCTCCCTCTATCGACATCAAAACATTTCTTTCCAGAGGATAGACTTAGAGGTACCATGTATCTTTGCCTCATAACCACCATTGACGAGTCCCTTGGACCAATTGAGGGGGGACCTTAGTGCCCCTTGGATTGGTTGTTTCTCATGTGCTTGACATAAACCAAATTATTGCACCAATGAGTTTCGTAGAGGTTGATTGTTCTCTCATTATTTGGTTGAAGACCCCAGATATCCCTTGAATCTAGTCCACCAGCGAGTCTATATGTAAACCCCAGTATTCTATTTTTTGAGATATCTAGGTTGCGTTGGAGACAATGTTTGGAAGTCCTCCAATTACATGCTTCATATTTATCCAGTTTAGATGCAATTTATCAAACTTGTCAAATTAATTCTCTTAGTCGCTTGAGTAACTACAAATGTTGGACCCCTTTAGATCCAACCGTGCAACAGTGATTGTTATTCAACATTCCATGGGAATGCCATTGTTCTAGTTCCATTTCTTTAGATCAACCATGTTTGGACCATGATTACATTCCATTTTTTAGTACATATCTAGAACTTATGATGTGCACAGTAGTTATCCATGTATTGATCAGGTCCCCTTTGAGACTAAATCCTTATTCTTGAGACATTGATATGAGCATGTGAATTCCCACCTCATCCATATATTTGATATTATATGAACCTCATCCATGTTGAGAATTGAATATGTAAGAAAGGGGCCTTGTAGTCCTGTTGAAGGATGAGTTACCTCCGATGTAGTCTCCATCCTCTAATATGCCATAATCACATGGAAAAAGAAGATTTTATGATGTAAGCCAGCCATACTATGAGATCTTGACCTCACACATCAAAGGGAAATTTATTAACACCAAAATTTTTACCATTGGCCATATCATCAACCATTTTCCCACGTACACCATCATGCCACTTCATTTCCACTCATTTCCACTCCTTAGACCTTGAAAAAGGAAAAATATCTAAGCAAACATAAAAGGGACATTTTAAACTTAGGTTGCACATTTCCCTAGGGAATGTGCAACCTAGGTCACACCAAATTCTTCAAAAAGAGCGACCCAAGCCATACAAAATCTCAAAAATTAAGTGACTTGAATCTTGTCATGAAAATTGGTTGTTTCCTGCTTTTCTCAGGCAAAAAGAGGAAATTGATGGGTGGACTTCAGCTCGTCACAAATCACGGAGATGATTCTCGATGAAGAAATCCATCTAGATCCTTATCCACAAAGCCTTGCAGTGAGCCTATGAATCAATCCCTAAGGTCCATTATCCAATTACGTAACGAAATATTACCCCCTCATACACCCTTTTCCCACTTACCTTCTCAAGCTGCCACTCTGTCGAATTTCCGCTCGAATTTGGAGCTGGCCTCTTTCCTTCTTCCTTTTCACTTTCTAGAGATCGCGTTCATGGCACATGGATGGAGGATTGTGGACTGTATGAAGACCATAAAAAACCTGCTTTGGACTATTGCATCCCATCCCACTACGCATTATGAGGTGACCTTTTCTCTTGTACTATTTCATTGGATAATAGAAAAACAGATTCTTTATTCTTTAACTAATGATGTCTAAGTCTGCATGGATGATGAATAATGTGGAAAATGCTAGTTTTGTTTTATTTTGGTATTGTTTTGAAAGCATGTTAGTTAGATTTATGTTTTTAGTTTTCCACTCCAAAACTCTACTAAGGTTTGCACAATCGTTAGCACATGTCTTTTGGAACATGCTGGTGTGAAAACGCCAGCAACAACATCATATGTCTATCATTACCCTTGTTATGGTTTGAGAAGAAACTTAATATTGAGGCATTACAGATATATTCTAAGTTTTAAGTTCCATGAATGAAATCTTGAACCACTAAACATGCCTTCTTTATGGAAAATTTGTCTTATGATAGGGGATATGTGTTTATCATAAGAATTTAATCACTAGGGATGGGCCACATGTCCTTGCACATGGTTTAAATCATTATCATAATCCTTGATACCTAAATAAATATTTTAGGAATCCAAGGCCTTGGTACCTAACATATATAAATTTATAACTATGACCCTTCAACCTTATTACTCCCAAGGACTAACATTTATAACCGTGACTATTATATGTCGCAACTCTTTATTTTTAAACTTTATAACTCTGAACACCAAACCATTATAAAAATAACAACTCTCCTTCAAAACCCTTTATGGAACCATTGAACCCTAAGGAATACAACACTTTATAAACTTAGTATTTTCTATGACCTTGTTTGCATAGAGAAAAAATATTGTCATAGTTTACCCCCATAAAATTTATTAATTTATTAGTATTGTTAGACGAACAAGACATAACATATTTTGGAATATTTTCTGAGTCAAAATCCTCTCTATTATGGTCCACATGAATCCACGGTACTATGGAACCGTCACTAAGATCACTTCACCATGAAGATTTTTGGTATGCATTATGCTTAGATTCTTAAAAAATGCATGAGATTGAAAATGTCGAATTTTAGGGTATTTTTGTATTTCGTAAAATAAGAATTAGGTTATTTTTGTCAAACATTAGAAATGGGTTGCACCTGGGTATTCATTTTAAATTGAGTGAGATATACTATCCTTCCCCAAACCTATCCTACCCCATTCCACCCTCGTGTAGAAAATATATGGATGAACATATGCATAATTTTTTAGATAACTTGGCAGCTGGAACTTGTTGCAAGTGTCATTTATTTAGGAAGTAATTTGTATCCCCCAATATGGGAGTCCAATAGAAGATGTATTCCATTCTTAATAACATGTGATGGATAAACTATGTTTTATTGCATATTTCTTTGTATACTTTATGACATAAATATAAACAACAAATATGGAAACTAAAATGATAGAAATTGGATGAACATTTTTTTTAACATTGCTTATGTAAATTTGCATGCATGCTTCCTCAATAAAGCAGTCAATAAAGCAGTGGTGTTATGAAGATAACTTCTATAAACCTATATTTTCAGTTGTAGTTCAAGAATGTTATTGACACGACATTAGTAGTATTGTTGTACTTGTGTAAGATTGTACTGATGTTTTGCAAAGGGGTAAGAAAATGGCATACATTAAAATCTATAACCAAAATGAAGGATTCACATGTGTGCTATATCCAAATTCCAAATAGACCAAAACTTGTCCCTAATGATGCATATTTTGTGTCTTTGTCTCTATTTTCTTGGAGTGGCATAGATCCATCTTAACTCTAGAAAGTAATGGAGGGAAGGCTCATAAGCAACTATATCTACTTTTAGGTCCAACTATTTATTTACAAAAAATACAAATTTTAGTGGATATTCCAGATACTAATAACTTCCAAAAGACATTATTATCCCTATGTTTTAGAAATTCCATCCCAAGGCTAATGAGAAACTCCATTTGTACTTTTTTCCTAACTACTTATTTATAAAAGAAAGCAATCTTTTAATGGTTATTCTAGATACAAATAAGTTCCATAAGACATTTTGATCACTCTCTTTTAGAAATTCCAAGTCAAGGAATCAACAGTGTAATAATATCTACCTCACACTTAATTCAACATTGTGCCAAGTAGGAATTGTCAGAGACTTGATTAACATTAGTATTTTCATGTAGCCATGCAATTATCCTATTAAGAATGGATTTTAGACCTTCAATGAATACAAGATAACTTGCCTTAGAACCTTCAACTGGGGAGAACATATTATTGAATTCCATTGGAAGCATGTTGATCCATCGGAGAAGGATTCACTCCCATTTTTATGTTTTAATTACATACAATATTGTGCATGTAGGAACCATAAAATACAACTATCCATGACTAACATTGGAAATTATAAATTACAGTCACATGAAATAGAAGGCCAATGTGCACCATGTCTATCTACATGGCTTGAATAGATAATGAGAGTACCCAATATGACAAAGCATAAAGGAGCCATACAAGGAACCCAATAGAAGGTGCTTATTTTTATTGTCCTATTATAGTAGATTATGATAGGAAGGAGTGCCTTATAATTTCTATGGATCTTTTATTCATGGAGTGAATAGTACATAAAAAACCAAGCTTCAAAGATGAGTACTAATTTTCTTAACAATAAAGTGAGGTTGAATTTCTATATAACAACATAATGATATATAATCCTTTTTAATGATACACTTCCTACTTTGAATTTTCTTCCTTAAGTGTATTATGGAGATACTATGCTCACAATATATTTTTCTACAAATATAAAAGTCAAGAAGAAATCTCCAATTAAAATAGTTTGTGTATTCCACTGCAAAAATAACCCATATAATGTTGTAAAATATAATGGGTTGAAGAATAGGACTTTGTGACTTTTATAGAGAAGTTGTAACAACCAAATAGAATAGTATTGATAGAATAGACATATTATTTTCAGGTACTATTTAATAAAATATGAAGCAATCAAGAAACAAAATGTAATGAATTCTAGCCTAAATATGAAACAATTTGAAAATAAATCCATCATGACTAGTAAGTTTACATACTTCATTGATGGACTGCATCACATATCAACTTCATCATAGAGATTATATTTGTCTTATTGGTGAATTTTTGTATACCAAGGAAGGTTTTAAGCTATTTTAGTCCAATTGTAATGGTTGCATGTCCCATGAAGCCAACAATTGAAGATTGTTATAGAAATTCAATTAATAAACCAAGCTTGGACAAAAGAATTATAATTAAATGGGAGTTTAAATGGTACAAAAAACTATTTTTGAAATACATGAATTGCATAGCCATTGGTATTTGAAACTAATTAGACATTCCAAACACTTTGTGGAAAGCAACAAAGAAAAATGCTGATGTGATAACAATTCAGTGGTAATCAACAACTATCAACCCATTGTCAATATCCTTGGAGATGCCCATCATAGTTTTTATCAGGAATGAAAAATAACTTGAATATTTAACATTCCTTCCCCTGACAAAGAAAAAGAATGATTAGTAAGAAATTACAACATGTTAGCTCAACCTATTACTACTAATGTTGTTGGGGATTTGACTAGTTTTGTGCTATCATGAGCATGGTTTGAATCCTCTCGAGTGAGGCCCAATATTCTACACTAACAGGTTTAATAATTAATCTAGCCATTAATGTGTAAGCATCCTTAGGATTTTTCCACGAAGTTATACTTGGAAGAGTAATTCCTCAAATAACATTGAGGTAATTGATCTAGTTGACGACATTGCCCAAGCAACATGCACAAGAGGTATTGTGAGTTTTGAGCCACAAATTATCATCAAATGCACAATAGCAATGGATATTAGTTGGCATTCTTCCTCACATGAGGCAATTAGATATAGCAGTATCAAAGGGATATAATCATGTGTTGAGGGTGGATTTGTAGGATCATAGTCTGCTTTAGAAAGATCTCTCTTTGGGAAGGTGTAAAGCACCACCTCATCTTCATTTATGTTTGGGAGTTATACTAAGTCACCTTATATTGAATCACCTTATAGTAACTCATCTTATCATTCTATTTGAATACAATGATCAAGGGGAATGGCCAATATTCCCTTCCCAATATTCTAATGCATGGTGACATCACAGTGATGTCATCATGATAGGGTGACATCATAGTGATTCCAAGCATCATCATGTGGAAGGATAAACCAACCATTCCCCAAATGTGCACATGTAGTCAACCATCATTTGGAGGAAGGGTCGGTTGATATTTCCTCAAATGTGCACCTGGGGTCTAGAATCATCTAGAGGAAGGCTCAATCCAAACTTCATCATATGTTCACCTAAGGTCAAGCATAATCTCGGGGAAGAATCGGCTAACCATTCCTCAAATATGTGTCTAGTATCATGCATCATCTAGGGGAAGGATTGGCCATTCCTTCCTCAAATGTGGACATCATGTCAAAAACCATCAAGATCAAGGATTGAACGACCCTTATTCAATTGTGGATGTCGGTTCAAGCATCATATAGAGGAAGGATCATCTAACCTTCTTCAAATTTAGAAATTGGATCAAGTATCATATTGAAGAAGGATCTACCAGTCATTCCTCAATGTGGACCATCAGTCAATCATCATCTAGAAGAAGGATCAACTGACCCTTCCTCAAATTTGTACCTGGGGTCAAGCATCATCTAAAGGAAGGATTGGATGATCCTAAATCAAATTTGGACTATGGTTCAAGTATCATCTATAGAAAGGCTTGACTGAACCTTCCTCATATGTGCATTTAATTAAGGTCAAGCATCAGCTTGGGGAAGGATTGTCTGACCATTCCTAAAATATGTACATATTCACATGAATCATATAAGGTAAGGATTGGAAATTCATTCCTCAAATGTGGACATTAGGTAAAACACCATCAAGAGGAAGGATTGACTGACCCTTCCTCAAATGTGGATGTTGGGTCAAGCATCATTTAGAGGAAGTATCACTTAGCCCTTCTTCAAATTTGGATGTTGGATCAACCATCCTATTGAAGAAGGATATGTTGACCATTCCTTAATGTGGACCATGGGAGCATCATCTGAAAGAAGGATCAATTGAACCTTCCTCAAATTTGTACATGGGCTCAAGAATCATCTAGAGGAAGGATCAGATAACTCTTCCACAAATGTGGACTACGGGTCAAGCATCATCTAAAGGAAGGATTGATCGACCCTTTCATAAATGTAGATCTTGGGTCAAGTATCATATTGAATAAGGATATTCTAACTTTTTTTAATATATGATATCCAGGAAACCTATCATATAGACAAAAGACATACTAACTCTTCTTGAAAAAGGTATACATGAATTGTACCTTCTAGATGAAAGATTGGTTGAACCTTTATGAAATATGGTATCCAAGAAATGTTTAATCTTGAGGAAGGATCAATTGAAACTTTCTCAAATGTATAATTAGGGTCAAGCATTACCTAGAGGAAGGGTCCACATACCCTTCCTTATCTATGGTCACTAAGGGTCAATCATTATGCACATGATAAATCAATTGACCCTTTCTCAAAAGTGGACATTGACCAAGCATCATATTGAAGAAAGATGGATAGACCATCCTTTAAATGCTTGCATCAGGTCAAGCATAATATTGAAGAAGGACTAACTGATATTCCTCGAGGAAACATATCATCTAGATGAAATATTAGATGATGCTTCCTGAAATATGATATACAAGAATTATACAAGATAGGGGAAAGATAAGGCGAACCTTCTTGAAATACAGTATCTAGGAAATGTATTCCCTTTAAGAATAATAGGACTACCCTTCCTCAAATGTATCCATTGGGTTAAGCATAATTTAAAGAAAGGATCGATGGAAACTTCCTCAAATGTGGATACCATGGTTAATTATCATCTGGAAGAAGGATCGACTAACACTTCTTCAAATTCATTTACCACGAATAACGTTATCTAGAGGAACAATTGATTGACCCTTCTTGAATAATATATCCATTAAGACATTAAATAGATGAAGGATCACCCAACCCTTCATCAAATACAATATCCACGAACGATTGACCTACCTTTATCAAATGATCAATCGACCCTTCCACAAATCATTAATCCATTAATGTAAAATATAAACAAAGAATTGGACAACCCTTCCTTATGTATGGTACTTAGGAAACATATCATTTAGAGGAAGGATCAGATGACCCTTCCTCATATACAGTTCTTAGTAAACCTTTCCACTAGAGGAAGAATCGATTAATTATCTTCAAATATGATAGACACAAAACTTAATAGATAAAGGAATGATTGATAGGTTACTACTCAAATTCGGTAGAAAGGAAACCAATCAGATTATGTAGCCAAGAAGTTGTACCATGAAACAAATAATCTTGAGGGATGATTGGTTGACCCTTTATAAAATACAATACCAACTAAATGCACCATTTCAATAAAGAATAAAAAATCACTTCATCAAATATGAATTGCATAAATGTTTAATTTATAAGAAGGATCATTTAACCCTTCCTGAGTATAGTACTGATAAAACAATTAATTTAATGGAAGGATCGACTAAAACTTGCTCAAATACAATAAATAGTATATGTATTGTCTAGTGGAAGGATAGGCCAACTCTTATACAAACTATGATCAAAAGAAAAAAAAATTCAAACCCTTCCTCCTTTGTAAAGGTCATTGCTCCTCATAAATAGACCCAGAAAGGTATCATATGGGGGAATTATTGAATGACCTTTTATCTAATACCGTATCTATTAAATGCCTCTATTAAGGGAATGATCGACCAACCCTTCACCAAATACGGTACCTGAGAGTCTTAGTATTAGATAGATGAATGATGGGGTGATTCTTACTCAATTATGGTGCCTAGTAAATGTATCATTTAGAGAAAAGCTCGAATGACCCTTCCTCAAATACATTAGACATGGAATAACCACTTAGATGAATGATCATCCAACCATTATATAGAAATGATACTCGATAATTCATTATCTAGTCAAAGGGTTGATCAAACATTCCTCAAATATAGTAGCCAATAAACATATTAACACATTAATCAAGTAACATATCATCTTGGGGAATGAACTAATGTCCCTTTATCAAATATTGTATCCAATAATTGCAGAATTTAGAAAAATGATTTTCAAACACTTTATCAAACAACTTTCCCAGAAATGTATCATCAATAGAAAGGATTGGGAAACCCTTCATAAAGCATTGGATCAAAAAAACTTATAACTTTCCCAGAAATATATCATCAATAGAAAGGATTGGGAGACCCTTCATAAAGCATTGGATCAAGAAAACTTATAACTTAGAAGAAGAGTCAGCCGACATCACCCCAAATACTTATTAAAGTACCATCTAGTGGAAGGATTGATCAATCCTTATTCAAATACATTAGTCAATAACCTACCATTTAAACCTTAACGCATTCAACCATTCCTAAAATAGGGTAGACTTACTGATCATCTTTTTCGGGAAATGTCTATCAGTTATTTCTCAAATAGAATATATAATAAACTCATCAATTACATGAAGGATCAATTGTTCTTCCTAAAAAAATGGTACCAAGAAACATATCGTCCTCAGGAACGAGTGGCCGACCCTTCTTCAAATATTTAGTAAATGAATAATATAGTGTAAGGATTGGTTGATCATTCTTCAAATACATTATTAAGGAAACCGATCTTCTAGATTTAGGGTCGACTGGAACCTCCTCATGTACGTTTCTATTGAGCATAGTATCAAGGATGAAGTGTGTCCAGGTTACTATATCCGAGGAGGGGTCTCTGAATACTTCCTCTTCATCCACTTTTCTGCGTAGATGTTTTTTATATTTTCCCCGTTGATATTAATTCACATATTTGTAAAAGAGTAAGGGGTCCCAGTTACTAATATCTTGGAAAGGGTCGGCCGATACATCCCCATGATCCTATGCATTGAGAATACAATCATTGAGAGAGTGTGGCTTGGTGAAATCCTCGAACACTGTGATGATTCTATGATAAGGATTGGGTAGACCGAATCATATATATATAATAAGGATATACCAAGTCTACTTCAAATAAAATACTCCATTAATGCATCATCTATCCCGAGGATCAATCGACTCTTCCTTTTGGCCCATCTCTTGGACACTTTCTTGTAGAAAGTGTTGCCTATTTATTTTGTTGAGGGAAGGTTGCTCGACACTTATGTTTGCTCCCCCTCATTTAGGATACTATTATGTAGGAAATATCTAGATATTTGTTCTTTATGTGTCTACCAAATATGATCTTATAATTGGTTTATTTATCTCACAAAAAAGTATCGATTTGTTAGGTATATGTGTTTTTTTTAGTAATAGTGTGCTTTTTAATTGTGCAGAAATCTATGTTTTATCTCATAATATTTCATAATTTAATGGAAATAGTTTTCAACGGGTCATGATGAAAATTTCATTATCTCTTATCTAGTTCAAAGAAATTCTGCTTCTTGAAATATATCCTAATCACAACACAGGACTTAGTGATATCGATCGGTTTGTAGAGATGGAAGAAACCAATCATCTATATCCATATTTGTACCTAGATATGTAAGATTGAAGACCAACAAAGAAAGATTGGCATTGTTGTATCTACAAGTGGCATTCAAGAAGACATGTTTCCTGTCCAGGTAGAGGTTGTTGAAGGAAATTACTACTCTTGATTACAGATGGATCTTCTAGTTTCTAAGTTTTCCCCTTAGTTGATGAAAAAATTTGATGCCAATGATGAAGTGTCTTGTGCAAAAACTGGTTGGATATTGCAATCATATGATATAGCTAATTGAGCTAGATCAAATATGGCAGCACACTTGAAAAATAAAATTATATCAGTATTTAACATAATATTACTAAGAAAATACATCTTCGGCTCTCCATTACATGAATTTTAACAACAAGTTGATAAATGTTTTCCATGAAAAGCCTACTACATTAGAAGATATATGACCTAGAAAAGGATGTCACTATATAATCATTCAGGTCTTTGAAAGAAATCCCTTCAAAGGTGATAATGGAGAAAGCAAGCAAAATTTTTGAGAGCTTAGAATGTAGTCATCAACAACAAATGCATTATTTCCTTTTTAATGAATTTTGTTTTCCAATTGATGTTCAGAGATGTGTTCTTGCACCCCTGAATTTGCAATTTTAGAGACTAAATGAAGATGGTGTGGCTAGGATGGTTCTGTCACTTATCAAAATTTTTACCTCAACTCTTTGAGAGGCAATTTTAATACCTTTCAACTGGGAGTCGAATGAACTTATTCCTCCACCTAGAGAAAATCACATTGATCTAGATATAATGAGTTTATATATCTTAGATGGCCAATACACTATATCTATGCAATATAGGATAATTGAAATTGAGAAGTACAAATTTGTTCATCCAAGATATCGTTTTCGTAAAGATTGTTTTCTGTGAATGGATGTTCCATAGAAAATCATTACAAGTTTGTGTAAGCAATAAAATATTTATAATAAACAATTTGTTGACACTCCATTTATTGAGCAAGTCAACAAGGCTAGAGAAAATGGATATATAGTAATAGGCATATCCTCCCTAGAAAAGGTCACAATCCATCTATGGAGTGATAGGTAAATATATTTTTATTTTCAAACATTGTTACACCACTTCAAACACTCCATCCTAATTTTATTTTCTCTTTGAATTCAATATTTTATTAGATTGCAGAATTTTCAGAATGAATGTGTAGATATATTTGATGTTTCCAACAAGGAAATTCTTAAAGACAAGACGAATCTTGTCTTGATTTCAGCTGATCTTTGGAACTAACGGTCTGTTGTATTTGAGCTTTATAAAAATGGCTCATTGGCATACTCCCCCAAAAGCATCGATCATGAGATTTCGTGCAAAATAAAACAAAAAAATATTGGTGTAATTGCTTTAGACCTCTATGTGATATGGATGACACATAATTGAGAATCATTGCTAATAAAATAATTAAGGGATCAATTTGGTTGAGTACCACAATGGACTGTAACGGTGATGCATAAACTCTTTTGTAGTAATGAATGCAAGAGAGTCAACGATGGAAGAACAACTAGAAATATGGTTCTTGAATATTTTAGTGTTAAGGACTATGATTTTTATTCATCAAATAATGTGTCTAACAAATATGTGATTGATGTTTATAAAATTGCTTCATATAATTTTGGACATCTTTGTAGTACTATATGTGATGACAAGAAAGTCAAGTCTCCGATGAAGAAATGAAAATGAGCAATACAGGAGGATGATTTTCGGTTTCCAAAAGAAGCTTCTATCATTTTGCAAATATATCAAGAAAAAAGAAATCAGTGTCACTGTGGATTCTAAGAGAGATACTACAATATTTTTCTATCGATCTTGTTTTCCATCTACATTGTGGAAGACACTAAAGGGGATTAATTACTTTCAAAACACACTATGTTGTGAGCTAGTTGTGTTCCATATCTACAACTGTATATATGGCTAAACAAAAGAAGATATTCTTGAGTTATTATTTTTTGCAGCATCAAATACAAAACCTTTTACTTGTGTTTTCATAAGTGATCTAAATGCTTCATATTCTATTTGGAAATCCTTCTCTCAATTCACAAATAAAATAAGAAAACTTGTGAAAGAATATGATGCTATTAGCACCATTAGAAACTTTGATAATGACTTCTTTACATGTTTATCTCTTATAGAGTGGAGAGTTGGATTAGAGGGGCACAATATGTCTACTATGTTTTTGAAAATGGAGCGGACATATAAAAACTTGTCGCTCATTGATGTTCCAACTTTCAAAGATCTGGGATTCCTATTGAGAGAACATGTCTTTCCAAAAGAAAGGACGATGGATTTTTGGGGTCATTTAGTGGCCAACTTGACATCATACATTCATTCTATGCTAGCATTATAATTATTCATTCTCAAAGATAATTCCATATCTGTGCATTATTTCTATTATGGAGACGTTTAAACATGAACAATACATGAATGAATTCTTTTAGTCATTGTTGAGTGATCCAAATGAACGTATTTTATATAGATCTATATCTACAAATGTTTTATTTCATTGTGTTTCGATTCTTTGTTTATTTATATAAAACATATTTTTCTTTGTGTTTTTAGATGTAAGTGTGGGTGATTCGCAATAATCCTCTAATAGGAAGAGCAAATCCGATCATGGTGATGATGGCATTGAAGAATCAATAAAAAAATTATTATTATGATAGAAATGAACAATATACAATTGGTGTTATTGAGGAAGGTGAGTTTCTAGATTTTATTAAGTGATTCTCTAAATTTTGAAATTTGACTTATTTTAATTTCTTTGTAGGGAGATATTGACAATATTCATATGCTAATTCTTACAAAGGGACATATGCAAAATGTGGAATCAAGCATGGTTGTTGGAGAATGTCCTGAAAGCTTTGTCGTATCTAGTATCACATCCTCACTAAACAAATCAGTTATAGGTATGAGACTTTCCAGGGTGTTATAATTTTGTTTGAGAAACGTGTTTTTCATTTTATGACAGAGCCCTTATTTTGTGTATATTCTCATAAAAAAAACATTTGTTGATTTTAGAAATGGAAGGTTTTTTGTTTTCAAAGATAGGCATCATTAAAATTGGGGTTAAAGTGTCTAATAGTGTCATCAAAGAATGTGATTTCAAATATTGTTCGATTTTGTATTTGTATCGATCACAACCAAACACAATTTTTTTTTTGCAATTGGTTCTAATAATTTTGAAGTTGGATTTTTGTCTTCCTAAGGTGTAACTCATGGGGTGTCTTTGTTCAAGAAATTCCTAGGAGTGAAGACCAAAACAATTGACTGAAAAATTAAATTTTTCTGGTTCTATGATAAATGCTCTATAGATGATTCTAGAAAAACCTTCAAAGATGTGCAAGTTGTGTTGTGAGTTTTGAAATGACTTTCCAATGGAATATATAACTATGATTGTTTTGGAAGGCGTGGAGATCCTACTGGAAATTGTATTTTTGTTAAACCTTATGATGCATCTTCTAAAGAAGATAAATATTTGGTGGAAGTGTCTGCCACGTTGTTTCTAAATTGGATGTAATGTATGATATTAGACCATTTCTCTCTTGATCTTCATCAAGCATTGAGAAAAAACTTGTAATACTTCTTATTGTTGCATCATATATTTTAATAATTAATTCTTTGTTTGAGTCACTTTATTGTGAATGTTTTGTTTACTTTTTTATATTTTATTATTATTGATATGGACTTTTGAGCACCATAAATGCTCGACTACTATTTACTTTGTCATCTTCTACATGCTTGTTAATTTAAAGGCTTACATATATTATTGTTGTGGTTACAAATTTGGTTATCGTATTTGTTAGTAGTTAGAAGATCAACCGAGTATTTAATGTGTTGGGTGTAGAGCAATTATTGTAGAGGGATAATTGACACTTTTATATTATCTATCTTTTTATATTGTCTAATGGATTCTTCTATATTGTGATGTAGTCAACCTTTAATGTTTTCAATGAAAGACATGTGTAAACAATTATTCCTATTTTTTAATTCTTTACTGGACAAAAAAAAGATAACTATGCAAGCGATCATGTGTTTTTCTAAAATGAGCTCTCATATTTGCAAACAATAATTTTTACTAATTTTAGTATATACAACATAAATATTAATATGTAAATATTTAAATACTAATGAAATTTATGTATTGAATTTATTTGTTTGTAGATACAAGATCATTAGATAAACAATTGATAATATTTGGTATTAGATGAGTCTTGTTACATGCACTGCATATAAGTTCATTACAGAACAAGGCATTGCCAAGGAACCCATATATAATTAGAAGAACAAAGATATACTATATGAGGCTCAGTTTTATTGAATTTCTTGAAAACTTACTTAGCGTTTTTGAGGTTGGTTTGTGGACATTAGCACAACGAAAGAATGTGGATGATTTTTGGCCATATATATTCACTGAAAATGGATTTGAATGCTAGATATTTAAAGTCATACTAACACAAGAGAACTATGATGCAATACCGAGAAAGGGTTATGTTGAATTTGGAAATCTACAAATATATTTGAAACCCCTATATAAAGTTTGGAAAAATTTAATGGGTCCTTATGATGCTACAAAAATAGTTATTGTAGATGATTCAAAGGAGAAACATATCTTCAACGATGATGGAAACACTATTATTGTTAAAGGCTATGCTTGTGATGATGAAAACGACATATTTATAGATCAATTGTGGCCTTGCTTTCTTCAACTCAACAGTGTTAGTGATTTGAGGCCTACTGTAAAAAGTATGGAACTAGTTCATTAAAGAATACATTTTTTTATTATTTTTTTTTGATAATATAAATTCATATGTTTAAAAATGTTTTCTAGTTGGAAATGTCTTCATATTTTTCTATGTTTTGTTCTGTTTGAAATGTCATATAAAATTAAGTATGAAATATTGAATATAATAAGTACAATTTCTGATTCAATAAGTGCAAAATTCTAATAAAAATCTAAAAACCCAATTCAAAAAAGTGCAAAAATGGTTTAAGAAACTCCAAATACAACCTCTCTAAAGTGAAAAAATTAGTTTAATAAGTCCATATTCGGGTTCAAAAAGTGCAAAAAACGAGTTCCAAATGTGCCAATATCGGATTCCATACATTCTTGATTTTGGCACTTTTTGGTCTTTAGAAACGCTAATTTTGCAATTTAGAAACCATGATTTTGGGCTTTAGAAAGGTCATTTTTGGGCTCTCTTCAAAGAGGCTTGGAATGGAAAAAGTATAGATTTAAAGAAATTAAATCTAAGAGTTTGTTGGGGTATAGACAACAAATTAGTACTCAAGCTAGGTGCATGGTAGATATAACTGATCACACCATTATGGCATGCAATCTTTCCACAATTATTAATAATAAATGCATAATCGTCTACAACAAACATTTCTTTTTTTATAGCCTCTTTTAGTAAAGAAAATAGAGATGCATATTTAGCCACATTATTGGTGCAACTAGAGTCAACTATTTATTCACTCTAAGTAGTATGAGAATTCAAGGCCCAAGAAGCACTAATATAAAACATATATATTTATCTTCCTTACCTTCTCAAGTTTGGTTCTGTACATGTAGGTCAATGTTCTAGTGGACACATCTCTTTGAAGCTTCTTCACTTTCTATGGTAGGTCCTTTATCTTCTTCCAACATTCTCCATATGTCTTGATTTCCCACAATAGAAGTATGCGTTGTGCTTACTACCTTTCTCAATGAAGTCTAATCACTATGATTCTTCTTAACAATATGGTCAATAAATTACACTATTTCTCCTAGCTACATTGTTGGCCTCTTTCTCTATAATTATCTTAACACTGCCTTTGATCAAATGGGATTATTGCTTGACATCAAGTTTCCCTTCATTAAGAAATTGTTTATTTTCCCTAATCATTAAACCATAGAAAGAGTCAAAACAATAATCCTTACCATTATCTTTTATGGAGTACCAAATGGCATGTAACATTGACCATAACACATCATAAAGCGCCTTCAGATTCATTAGGATCAATCCTATGGGTTGACCATATTTATTAGGAAAATTCATTTTGAATTCACCTAATTTTCCTTGGTTTTAACAAATAGAGTCCTCAACTTCTTCCATACAACATTCGAGAATTAAATCATGCTTGTGTGAAAGTGAATCTCCTTATAGATATAGGTCATTATATTGAATCCTACAACCTCATCATTTTTCCATTGATGAAAAACTTTTGTTGGTCATCCTTTAGTTTTGAAACTGCGGTTTCTAAAAACTACCACATGATTTACTCTTCAATAATTTTTCCATATCTTGTAACCAATTTCCATATTTGTGGCCATTCAACATCACATACTCTTGCTTGGAACTCATAATTCTAGTCTATAGATCTAATCCCATATTCATTCTACAAGTCAAAAACCCAAGCCAATCTATCAAACTAATCCAATTCATGAGGAATGCATTCAAAATACAACCTTGACAATACTTGTAGACGATAGGATAGATCTAAAACTACTTTTTATAATAACATGCTGGAGAATTATATGATTAGGTATATTGGAGATTCATTATTCCAAGAGAGAGGTGGTGTCTAAAAGTAGAAGACACCATTATAGCACTTACGCACAACTTAGCTTAACTCAACATACATAGCAGTGTAAGAAACCAAAGTACTTCCATTCAATACTCACGTATTTTTTCATATCATTATTGACCCATGGATTATCTATTTATAGAACCAAGATGTAACCAATAGGGAAAATTTTAAGGATCCATAATTTGCTTAAAGATCTGAATAATTCTTAAATTTCCAACCACAAAATGTTGGGTGATATTTTTCTAAAGATATTAAAATTTCTAAGGATTTTATATCATTTCTCAACAATTTTGGTGATTTTTAGAGTAATATTTTTTATCCCATGGAATTCGGGGTGATGAGTTTAGGAAAAAATGGAAATTGGTAAATCTTTTTTTGGAAAAAGAGGTCACAAATTAGCCCATGGGATAAATTTTTCCCATAAAATTTTCTTTGGTAACCAACTCCCTTGAAGTGGGGAAGACAAGGTTCATATAGTTTGATGAATTAACACAAAAAAATCCTTAATTTCTACCTTGTTTTATGCACAAGTCAACTTCTTTCATCTCACTACTTGACCATTCAAATTCCTAGTCAACCATATAAGTGGTCCCTCAGTTGACCAATCAACCATCAATTATCGAGTAACTATCTCTAGAGGGTATAGAGTTTTAATAAACTCATGTAACCTACTATTATAACACTTGTAAACCCCATAACCAATTCACTTGGATAGAATTCAAAAATTAGAAACAAATCTCCTTCTTCAAAATAAATTCCCCGGGTATTGTAGAGTCATGGGTTAAGTGTTCCTATTTAAGATGTTTCTACCCACTATTTTGTGTGGGGGATCCCACGCTTCCACAAATTAACCTAGAATGCCTCAATGTTCGATACACTCTTTTATAAAATGATGACAATGTAGCACGATCATAAGCTAGTCATTATGGAAAAAATATTAATTAAAATATTGTATTAAATAGTTTATTTTAAAGGGTGCTTTCTTAGTATGGTAATTTTTATATATAAAAATTTGATGTGTCATTCTATAATTAGACTTTGTTCAAAATAAAATTTGCAAAATTAAATAAACCATCAAAAGTGGCGGCCTTAATTTTTATTTTTCATTTCTTTTTACTTTGTATAATTTAAAGTAAATAGTAGTCTTCAATATGTATTGTTTAAGAATTGAAAATATGGTTCTTTGCAAAATCCAAAAGAGTTGTGACTCATGCAAATAGATCTAGTGGTTGGGAGGAATGTTGTTATGCTGTCCACCCGAATTCATTTTCAGAAATAACAAGTTTTGGCATATTTCCTAATAAAAAATGAAGATTTTAAAATTGTTGTAGATTATTTATTTTGGATATTGAAAAGAGAAAATAAATTTTTTTTCTTAAGAAAAAAATCATAACTTTATTTTAAAAAAAATTACATTCTTCAAAATAAAAAGCAATTTAATATTTCTTACTAATGATTAATTAATTAGTTCAAAATCCTTTGAAACAAAATGCTATCTTATTTAAAAAAAACTGAAATATTTGTATTATCATAAATGAGTAAAGCAAGAACATAAAATTTTTAAGTATTTGGAAAATATTAAATGTAATGTAGAAACCAATATTTTATCCTTAAGAAATTCTTTACTCATTTCGAACCCTCACTCTGACTCAACAACAATCGTGACAATATAATTTTCTATAAGATAACAATATGGAAGACTACAAAAATATTAAATGCGATCTCCAATATTTTATCCTTAAGGAGTACTTTACTCAATATTTTATCCTTAAGGAGTACTTTACTCAATTAGAACTCTCACTATGATTTAACAACAATCCTGACAATATAACTCTATGTGATAACAATATGGAAGTCTAATTTTAATAGCATAAGAGCATGAGGAATCAAGGGAAGGATTGGTATAAGTGGGATTTTAAAATCCCTAATCATATATTTTGACTCCATGAAAGTAAGCCTTATTTCTATAATGAGAAACACAAGAAGTAAAGTATTGTTATATTGATTTTAATTTTAAAGATATTAAACATTTTTGAATTTGTTTAATTTTATTCTAAGTTTTCAAAAAGTTATTCTAAGTTTAGAATTTATAATCATACAATAAAGTATTTAATATAATATTTATAATTTCTATGTTCAAAAATTTTAAACATATTATAATTATAAACATAGTAATTCTAATTTAAATGGAAGTTAAAATCAATGCATAAGTATTTGAAGTTTGAATGTATTATAACAACATATATATTTTAATTTCTCAATGCATTTATGGTGATTTGGTGAATTTAACCATGGGTTTTGCTTCATAAATTCATGAGTTAACATTATGTTGATCGTGCACTACCTAATTTCACTATAGAGTTTATAAGAATTCAAGTTCTTATTTCACCAACATTAATTTTGTTCTTTAAACTATGTTTTAATTTGTTAACTTAAAACTCATAACATTTTTATAATAAATTAGTAATTTATTGATTTTTATGTTAAGTTAAAGTGAATTTATAAATTTTTTATATATTGTTAAAAGGAAATTAAAAGAAAAATATATCAGTTCTAACTTTAAAACCTTATAACTTTATGAAAGGAGACATGATAGCAATACTATTCTCTAATTAGTAAACAAACAATCTATAACAAAATTAAGATTCAAATAGAAGTGAATTTGAATAGGGAAAAGAAATAAGTAGCAAGATAATTGTGTCCTTGGAATAGAAGATGATATTAAGTCAACTCTATTCCATATAAATATTATTTTTATACATTTTAATTTTTTATTTAAATTTTTGTTTTTATATAATAACAAATACAACTTATTGAGCTCAAGGCATAGGTTTTCAATATCCATGGAAATCCAATTTTTTTCATATTTTGATATTTAAATAAAGAATAAAATCATCCAATTTTTTTCATATTTTGATATTTAAATAAAGAATAAAATCAGATTAATATGTGGAAATAATCAAAATACAAAATATCATTTATTTTTATACTTGAATGTTTATTTTCTTCATATTCTCTGAACAAATAATAAAATTATTTAAATTTAATATTTACAAATAATTAAATGACAGAATACCATTACTTAAATGTTTTAAGGTGTTTGAAGGATATTCCTTATCGTCCGCAGACTGTTCTTTATCAACTCGAATAGTAAACCTTGAATATGATACCAAGAATTCATATATATGACCGATATCCATTTTAAATAAAAAATATTTCTTGAAATTTGTATCTATCATTTCTTTTATGTACCTAAAGTATCAAATAACATTAAAATTAATGGTCATATAAGACATATTAGGGAAGGAAATTCCATTCTAATGATTGTATATATATTATCTTTATAACTCTGAACTCTTTGTATCACATGAAAAGCACAACAACATTTTATTTAGACTAATATTTAATTTTTTATATATTATTTTTCTTTTATCGTTATCGTTTTTATATGCAACAAATTATAATTTTGCTGAGGACCATATATATATTGAGTAATCTGTGCAGGCGGTTTTCTTATCATAGGAGGTTTTCTTATCATAGATGGTTTTATGGTTTTATGGGAAAGCAGCTAAGAATTCCCATGGAAACCCTGAGAATATACCGCCAAAACAACACAGACTTTCAGGTTACTAATACCATCCACTCATTTGCAGGTTTTATAACAAGATGTCTTACAAATCAGACATGATAATCCTTTAGACTGATTGAGCATTGCCTTTCAACGTGAATTTTGTAAAGTTGAAACAAGATATTGCAGCATTACTGTCTTATCCTTTTTCACATAACTTTCAGATGCTTTTTTGACTGAATATAGTTTTATTTGATATTGTGAAGTTCATATTTACTGAAAATGGCAACCATTCCGTTCATTTTACACATTCAAAACGGCAAAAACATAAATCTAAGATTGAAATTTTCTCTTTGAAATTTGCAAGATATGGCAAGCATTCTGTTCATTTCACACATTCAAAACGGCAAAAAGATAAATCTATGATTGAAATTTTCTCTTTGAAATTTGCAAGATCGAATAAATCTCAGTAAATATCTGCATTCCAGTTTCTTATTAAATGTCTACAAATTTAGCCCGGAAATTTCAGACGAATTTCCACAGAGACATGAAACACAAGACAAAAATCCGAAAGCAGAACATCCGCTGAAGCAGATTGATCAGCCTAAATTTAACAGAATACCTAGAAACCGAGGTAACCGAAAACCTAATTCAGTAGCTGAAGCATCACGAGGCTTAATTACCATGACCGTCTATAGCGATTGCAGGGTACAAATTGGAGATCCGGTCCTCCAAATCCAGCTGGAGTTGAGACATCCGGGATTCCAGATATATGAACCGTTCTTCCAGTGCGTTCTGCAGCTCGTCTATCCGCTCCTCCAAATATTCCCATTCTTCTGGCCGGTTTGGGGATTCTCCGCCTTCAGATCCCCTGTTATGCTGCTCACGTCCTTCAATCATTTCTGGACCTTGATGTTCCATGGCGAGGGTTGTTGAATCTTGAATTCTTTTACCGCTCTTCTTGCAGAAATCTCAGTTGATACTCCTGAAGAGCGAACGAGGTAGGCAAGGGTTGTGTCTTCTGAATATAATTTAAACTTCAGGGATGGCCCTTGGCTTTCCAGCTTCAACCGTTATAATAAAAGAAAATTATAGGGCTGGCTTTCCAACTTCAATGGTTTTAGGGCCGGCTCGGCCCAGGTTCGAGTCGCATCTAAATCTAGAATGTGCTTGCTGGCATGACAGTCGTGATATTCGGCCTTGGGTGGCAGTTTACGCAACTGAATTCTTTCCCTGCTAAGAAAATGATTTCATAATATTTTAATTTGTCCAGATTTTTGAGGCTTGATTTATATCATTTTTGTATTTTTATTTTAATTAAATATTTATAGTTATATTTAAGATTAGTTCGTTTCGCTTTATTTGATTGGTTGGTGTATAAAGGTTTTCAAATAAAATGTAATATTTTTATTTTGACATTTATAATAATAAATATTTCTAAGTTGAAATGATTACTGATTTATATGTATATAAATTATAAAATTAAAATTTTAAAATATATTTTTTAAATTTATATATTATTAAATAATATTTAAAATAAAACATTAGACAGAAATAATTACTAAACAAATAACCCTCTTTAATGCCAACCAACACTAATTGAGGTGTTCTGAAAACGGAACCAAAACATCATTCAATCCCTATGTATTAGTATTTGTAAACCAATCAATTTGAATAACTAACTACTACAAGAGATCTGAAAACACTTTGAATGGACACACAAATAAGGGAAATATGATTTTGTTTATTTCGAGTGATTGAGATTTGTTTTTAGTATTCAATCTTTTATTGGAAATCAATTTTATTTTATTTTAATATTAAATATATGTTTCTTTGAGTTTAATAAATATTAATATAATTTAAAATTCTTCAACACTAACACTAAATTGAATAAATCCTTATTTTTGAAGTTTAATTTTTATTTTTGAAGTCTAATCTTCATTACATATAGGTAACAAGGGTTGTGAGCAACAAAGTTCTCGCCTTGAAAAAAAATTGAAATGAAAATTTAGAAGAAAATTAGAAACTTGTGCAAAACATGTATTTTATTTTGTGAATTCTCAAGGTTTACTTTAAGTAGCAATGTAAATAGTTCCTTGCTCCACAAATTTATGTAGAAACAATGTAGAAAAACAACCATGTGCCAATGCTCTGGTTCAATGTATTTCCCAGACGAAAGCTATGTTCCACCATAAAAGGAATCCTCACATTTGCTGAATTTGTCATAATATCTTTATGCATGCCACTTAAATTTTAAGCATGCAGGAAGTCTCACATATCTATGGTAGAGTTCAATAAAAATCACACATGCAATAATAAATAACATACAAATTGAGAAAGAAAACAGAACATACAAATTGAGAATGCATTATCTCATTACATATACTTACATATATTCCCGGTCATAAAATTTCCCAAATAAATACAATGGTAGTTTCAAAACCTTTTATTTACATTGAACAAGATAAAGACAGAAAATATAAAGCTAAGGAAACCATTAAACCGTATAGGTAGACTTATATTCCATGTTTACAAATTAACATTGAGCATAATCATCTATTTAACAAAAAGCACACCATTAATAATATCACAATTCCTTTTCACATTTGTGAATATATTTATGTATATGGAGAAGCCGCAAAATATTTATATATATATATGTATATATATATATATATATATATATATAAATAATCCAAAAATTAGTGAGATGGTGTAAATAGAACCATAGCATATCTAAGGATAAATGCTCAAATTCAGAGAACCTATTACACATTCCAATGTTAAAAAAAAGAAGGTGAGATTATCATCTCATGTGAATAAAATTATGTTTACCCTTAATATGAAACTGATCACATATTTTACAGAGAGAGTAATGGTCTCCCGAGCCAATGCCATAGTTTTCCCCAAACCCAGTTGCCTAAATCTCACTTTCAAATCTTACTTCAATATGAAGTTACATGAAATAATACTTTTAAATTAGTTTAAAAGAAGAGAGATCAAATTCCTATCACAGGATAAACTAAGCACTAGAAAGACTGTAACATGGTTGGAAACCATTTTGTTGGCACTATTTGATCCATAGCAATCATGAATATATATCTTTGAGAAGGTGGGATGGATGTCATTCTTCGACATGATTCATGAGTATAGCAACACAACTGCCATAGAGTTTGATGACAAATTTCACAGAAAATACTGTAACATCCCGAAAATTCATAAAAATTTAAAAAATTTCAATGTAGCATTCAATGTTGTACTTTGCAGTGCGAAATTATATTAAATACTTATAGGTCGACATGCTGAAATAAATGTTTGTAATGATCATACAACTGTACTTTTTAGATTACTTATGTCAATGCTCAATCAATTGATAATGTTTATAATTGCTAACTGTTGTTCTTCTTTTGACGATGAAGGGGTCCTATGGGTACCCCGAGGCTTAGTTAGCATTTATGCTAAAACATTTGAACCTTCCTTTTCGAAGATTACAGGTAAGAGCACTAATGTTTTCGAAGTGTAACAGAAGAACTTTCCTAATTAACTTCAACAGTCTTCAATTCTCTTAATGGATTTAGAGAAAATCTTGAAAGGTAACCGGGTGAGATCTTTTAGTTTAAATCTTCAGTTATATTCTAATTTTGTATTAAATTTGACATCTGCTACACACATTCTCATTACCCATGCTATTTATTTCATACTTTTGTACAATATTGTAAGTATTGACCAAAATGATATGATTGCCAAGGTAATTGGATTTTCTTCACCTAGTAATAATGACATGTAAATTAGGATCTAGTTAGTGGGATCATAAATTGACCCTTAAAGCGTTTATTGTAATTCTTATGATTACCTTATTATCCAACTTATGCATAATATATATGTTGATAATATTGTGGTGACTTGACTAAGTCTATAGTTGTGAGCTTTTTACTTCATGCACTTTCCTATAGTTTGTAAACTATATGTAACTACCATGTATTTCCTATGGTATGCGAAATATATGCAATTACCATACTATTCCTATAGCATGTAAACTATATGCATTGGTCCGAAATGTGAAACAATATGAAATGTGGGCATCATTGTGAAACTTTAAACTTTTAATCGATACCTAGTTGATACAATACCAAGGTTGTAACTATGACTTACGTTAATATATAATGTGACATGTTTACAAACCTAACCATCGTCCCATCATATGATAAGGACAGGGTATTTAATGGTGTGGTGGTTATGCGCTAGCACGCATTCGTATCCAGTTTTAGCATTTAACACTCCTATCTACTACCTTGGTGGAATGTCTCGGTGGTTGTTGTCCTGGTGTTTATCATGTGGAGACATCGTGAGAATACAGTCAACATGGTCGAGCTGTGCATGGTTTAAACTGGAGTTTTTCTGAGTTGGATTCCACAGTGGAAATGGTCATCAATGTGGTCTTAAATGTAGTGGTTGCTTGGAATTTCGATGTGCTGTGATGGTAGGCTATCCACCATTGATCTTGTGATGCTCTTGGTTTTTGGGACTAAAGCCTAGTCTCCCACTATGCATTGTCGATGTTGTTTCTTTGGCATTCATTTGCGTTAGTGAGTGGCTCGGTGGAGAGGCCGACCGGCCTGCGAAAGCTTAGGGTTTGTTAGAAGGTCTTGGAAGCACCTCTTCCAGGTTTCGATCTCATGACCTATTACTTAGAAACCTTCCACACTGGAATCTCAGGGTCGATTCAATCCTTTGTTGTTTTGCTGGTGAATGGTAAGGTTTTGGTGTCCTCATTGGTTGCAGGTGTGAGCTTTCAGAACATGGTACCATCATCGAAGGTAAATCCTAGTTTGTTTTTATACAGTTTAAAATAAGTTTTTATACTTATGAATCTCATTCTATCATCTTCTAAACACTGTGCTGTTTAAAATGTCAGGTGGCTCTTGACATTGACTTTCAAGGGTGACGAAAAGTTTTTGATGGAAGCTTAGGCATCCTGGTAAGCCTCGACGATACCTTGTGGGCCTTTCATGGTACTTTGACCGAGTTCTTGGCAAAGTGCCAGTTCGTAATGGTTGTCCGAGACTTTTATTAGGATGTTTAGGGTTTTAATCACTCGGTGGTTGTAAAAGCTTTGAGCCAAATGGCGAAGTGTAATGTACAGGGAGGAGGGATCCTCGACCTGTTACTTCCTTTTTTTTCGTAGCAATTGCAACCTGGTGACAATAAATATGTTTGAAAGTATGTTTTAAATGCGATCTGTGTAAACGTCAATCAATGTTTTGGTTTCACTATGTAGATATTTGTGATTCAAGGGTTGTGTTGAAATGTTAATAGTTACAGGGTTTTTCATTAAAATATATTCCTTCATATTTTTCAGGGTCAAAATGGTTTTATAAATTGTTTGTGGTAAATGCTATGTTGTGGAACGTGGATAAAATATTTTTGTTTTGATTTTAAAAGATTGTAAGCTTTGTTTGGAAGCCCTGTCGAAGAGATTTGGTAACACAAAAAGGGTTGAATGTCTTTTAATTATGGAATGGTTTTCGAAACAAAGATAAATACTATCTTGTTCTTCTTCTGTGATACTTGGGTTTTCGGACTCGCACAATCTGAGTTTTGATAAATGTAATAACTTTCGGTTGTGAGAATTTAGCTAAGCCGTAGGGTTAGTTGTGAGCTCACGGGACTCTATTTTTAACTAAGTGTCAATACGAATCTTGTCTCTCCACTGTAATGTCGGTCGAACCTAAACATTTGATTACTGTTGATGTTGAAAATTGTTAAAAATGTTGAGAGCCGAGAGGCTCGGTCCTTCGAAATGTAATTTCGATTCAATGTTGTTTTTAATAAAGGATGCTATCGATGTAAACTGACTATTTTTATTTTGTTTTAAGCTGGGTTACTATCCCACACTTGTTCTGTAAAATAACTGTTGTTTATGAGGTTGAAAAGGCTAAAAGTCCTTTCGTCAATATGTTTCCTGGGTTAGAAACATCACTATACAGGATGTGATTGCATAGATGAATATAAAATGTGAGGCATAATGCCTTAGCTG
This sequence comes from Larix kaempferi, assembly GCA_027924585.1. NCBI lineage: Eukaryota > Viridiplantae > Streptophyta > Pinopsida > Pinales > Pinaceae > Larix > Larix kaempferi. The sequence continues at coordinate 2,253,181 of BSBM01001023.1, forward strand.
AAACTCTGTTTAATGAAACCTATGTTTTAAAAAGGGTTTTCGGTCAAGGATAATTTTAGGAGCGAAATTTAGCCCATGGGCTATTTTTCCATGTTTTTTTCCAAAAATATATTCGCCAATTTGCATTTTTTGAAGCCTCGTTTCGCCCACTTTTGATGGGGTAAACTTTTTTCACTCTAAAAATCGCCAAATTATTATATAAACTATATGAAATCCTTAGAAATTGAAATAATTTTAGAAAAATATCGCCAAATGTTTTATAGTTGACATTTTAGGAATTGGTAAGATTCGCCAAGGTTTATACACTTTTAAATAATTATGGGTCCTTAAAATTATCCCTGTTTTTGGTTTCTAGTGTTGATATAATGTAAATCTAGAGGTGATGATGATAAAAAGTTTATCAGTTCTATTTACCCTATTTGTTTTGTTAAATTTTTTCAACGAGAAAGTTAGTAATTATTTTGGTTATAATACAGAATGAAAAATAAAGATCTTAGTAGAAGGTTCGAATATTATAAAGTATGAAAAGAACAGTGCTTATCTACTGTATGGAAACAATTAACCTGAAATAAAACCCTAGGTTTTGTACAGAATTGAAAAGTGTTTTACTTCTATTGTCATAACATATTATAATGTTTATATGCAATGAATGTTTATTATGTTTTCTAAAACTCGACATAATATAATTTAAATAGAAGAATAAAATAGATAAGGAAATTTTAAGAATCATAACAGAGTTACGTTATTCATTAAATTTGTTCACTGCCTATCATTCATCTATTTTAATCTTCCTTCTCTGTATTGGAGTACGATACAGAAAACAATATGGGGAGAAATACAGAGAGGGAATTTATTCTATCAATTCATAAATATATTCATCGGTCTAACAAATCCTAACAGATCAGAAAATCACACTTATATTTCTGTATTATCATTAGTTAGCTAAAGAGTACTAAATCAACAATTACACAAAGTAAATTATTACTTTGAGTTGAAATAAGAAGTAGAACCTGTAACTATAGATAGGGTGGACAAACACCCAAGGAGACCTGTTCCTCCCAACCTTCTCCAGAAGAAGCAACCAATATCTCTTACTCCTTTGGACCCTCGAGCCTGTTTACTGAACCACTAGGTAGAAAAATCTGTGTAGAAGCAAGGCACTCAATTTGTATAACCAACAATCAATAGAGACTTGCCAAAAACCTCAATCTCTGCACTCAGCAGTATAAACTCTGCACTCAGTAGTAAATAAGGCAGACTTACACCATGATAAAAAAACATAGACTTCCCCTCATCGAATCTCTTGTGTGCATACAGCAGAACAACAAGGTAAATTTCCTCGTCAGGAAAAGTGATGAACCTCAGTCCAAAATTCGATGGCTCTTAAAAATATTGCCTAGGTCTTTAGTGGTCAGTTTTCAATAAATGAGCCGCAAGATCCAGTCCCATCTTTCAGGGCACTATGACCACAATTCAAGGGAGTTGTCCCATACCAACAGCTAGTTACTTTCCTCATGATGCTGCCACTTGTCCATTGCCTTCTACCCCAGATTCCATTCCACCTAGTGGGTCAGTAAAAACTCTTTCAACAGTTCTCCTTGGGTGAGTGTCTCCTATTTTATTTATTTAAACAATAATATTGTGCAATTACAGTCATCCCTGGACACTTGTCCAAATATAAAACTTTACAATAAAAGTTAAGATAATGTCTTCTTCAAACATAAAATGTTTTCAGTAAAGGGGTATGTTACAAACACCCCCACTTAAGCTCAACATCATCCTCGATGTTGCTTATTCTTCGTCAGAGCCTCCCTGGAACAAAACCGGATATGCTACTCGCATGTCACTTTCCAGTTCCCAGGTAGCTTCATCAGGGCTAAGGTGCTTCCATTGCACCTTTACCTACCTGTTGGCCCGGTTTTGCAACCAGGCTTAGTGCTATGGGCACCTGCTAACTAGTAGCAGCAGTTTCAATGAAAATAAATAACAATAAACTAATTAAACAAGACTATTCATGGATCTAAGCAAAGATATTAAGCAAATAACAAAAATAATTTAAAATCAAGAACAAGAACATATAAAATAAAGAATTTGTATTGAAAGAATGGGCAAGCAAGTGCTTGCGGAATCAATACCTCTAATGGTGAGGTTGAATAGATCCAAGGATGAGCAACTCCAATCTCCAATGGTCTCTTCTCCAATGTGGTTTGCAATGGCTAAAATGCTCAGGGGAGATTTCAGCAGCATAAGGATGAGATAATGGATGGATGTGAAATGAGGAGCCCTTACCACCTTTTTATAGGTTTTGGTGGTGGGAAATACCATTTGTGGTTTTGTGGAAACCAAATGGTATTGACCAACCTGGTTTAGGTACTTTTCCCTCCTTTTTCCTTTTTTGAATAAAAATAATATTTTAATTCCCTTTTTAATATTTTTGGGAATTTGGACCATTTTTGAGGGTTTTTTATGATTTTCTTGGAAAAATAATATTTTTTAATGGAAAAAGGGGTGTACTAAGGTCTTTTGGTGACCTTTTGTTGGTTTCAGAGGCTCAGATGGTGGAAAAGTGGACAAATGGGTCATGTGAGTAAGGGAATGAGCTGGTGAGCACTTTTTAGGTGTTAACAGATTGCCCCCTGATGTGTGAGGGCAGGAGCTCATTGTATGGCCGATAGACATCATAGTTCTTTTGTCCTTTTTTCTGGGGTTTAGGGGAAAGAAGAGACCGGTTGGAGACTGGAGCCACGACCCTTGGAAGCTGCAAAAACAAAAAATATTACATGGCCTCAATATGAATGAGGTATAATCTCTGATAAAGGACGAGGCGGGCATTCCCATGCTCGTATCAAGACATATACAAAACAATTAGTCCCAAGAAGGGGGATCTAATACGTAAAGAAATATACTGGTACATCATAATGGTCCAGAGGGGACATTATTGTGGGATATACTCACGATCATGGCTGATCTCAATAACTGATACACTGGAATAACTGTTGAACTGCTGAAACTGAAGGTGTCCAACATCTGTATGGACTCAATGACTGTGAGCCATCTCTGGGAAGTATTTGTATCTGTATACTCGAGGGAGCATAAAACTGGGGTACATCTGAATACTGTCGCCATACGCAACCCGGATATCTATGGAAAAAATGTAACTGGTTGTATCCAAAGGTAGACTCTCAAATGTGGAGGAGTCAGGTGGTATCCGGGGTCTTCGACTAATAACTGAGCGGACCAATATCCTGTGCGAGTCTCAACGATGCGATCAAGGTGTTGAAGTCGAGCATGTGAGAAACAACCATTCGGAGAGGCACTAAGGATTCCTCTCAAAATGATTCGTAGGCACTCATCATAAATGGTAATGAGTCCAAGACACAGGGACCTCTAGGTCTATCCTCTGGAATGAATGTGGTTGTTGTCGACAGAGGGAGACCAGCAACTAACAAGGCAATGATGTTTCCTTGATAGGAGCACGAGGTGTAAAACTGAAGTGTTGTAGTACTGATGGTAGGACTGACATACTTGTGGGAATGGGAAATAACTGGGTCAAAAAATGGGTAGACTTAAACTTCCTTTGTTCAGAGCATGATGACATGGTTGACCTGGCAGGGTAGGGAACTGACTTGTAGGTGTGGGGATCATCTTTTAGGGACTGAAGGGTATGTACTGACTCTGGGGGGGTGAAGCTGATGGTAGCTGTCGAGGGAGTTTCAGGGTGACATACTGCAGAATACTCTAAACAAAGGCGACCAAAATGGGGAAGCTGCTATGTGAGTAAACATGATGTGTTGTAGCGCCAAGAGGCACCATTGATTCCTTTTTCGTAGTTTTAATGAGCTCCAAGAAGGGATAAAAGTGTGCTCTGAAATGGTACGGTCCTGTGGATTTTGTGAGCCCAGGACGGCGCATGCTCATGGTTGCTTTCATGTTTTTAGAGAGTCTGAAAGCGGTAAGTGGACTCTATTGGTGTTTCTTTTTCGTAAGTTTAGTCTCCAAGGCCCGAAAAAGCATAAAATGATGCGAATGGAGAACTCTTCTAGCCGATGTGACTAGAGTATACCTTTTTCGTAATTAGTCTACAAGGTCCGGAAAAGGGGTAAACTTATACCAGGTAGACGCCCTTTCAGATACGTTTAGCGAGCATGAAAGGAAGCAAGATTGCTCGGCGATCTTTTCATTGTTTTAGGAGTCAGAAAAGAGCTTAATAGAAACTCCCTAAGTGCCTTTTTCGTAAAAGGGGTTGCTCGGCCCGAAAAAGGGATAAACTTATACCGAACAAAAATGGATTGATGAGGGAGAGAAAAGGTCTCAAGCATCGTCATCAGTGCGGAAAACTGGATCCGGTCACATAAGGATTGTCAGAAACGGAGAACGGTCGATGTGGCACGCAAACCGAGGGAACAAGGGGGCATGGAAAAAATGCCCGAAAAATCTAAAGGTGAGAGCGAGAAATGATCTCAAGCATCATCACGAGCGCGGAAAACTGAATCTGGCGATATAAGGCACGTCGAAAACGGAGAATGGCCGATGTGGCACGCAAACCGAGGTGACGAGGGGGCGTGGAAAAAATGCCCGAAAAATCTAAAGGTGAGAGCGAGAAATGATCTCAAGCATCATCACGAGCGCGGAAAACTGAATCCGGCGATATAAGGCACGTCGAAAACGGAGAACGGCCGATGTGGCACGCAAACCGAGGTGACGAGGGGGCGTGGAAAAAATGCCCGAAAAATCTAAAGGTGAGAGCGAGAAATGATCTCAAGCATCATCACGAGCGCGGAAAAATGACTCCGTCTATATAAGGCACGTCAAAAATGGAGAGCGGCCGATGTGGCACGCAAACCGAGGCCACGAGAGAGGCTAAAAAATGGTCAAAAAATGGACCTCGTGAAAACGAGAAACGGAAGGAACCTCTATGAAGTTCTCGCTGTGCTGATCCCGACGGTACCAACGGTTTGAGAAATGGACTTCGTATGATACCGCAATGGTTGTTGGAAAATTGGTAGATTTTCTATAAATAGGACGTGGGGCCCAAATGACTTGTCATTGTTACGTGTGAGTTTGATAGAGCTGTCAGAGCTATTTCTTGATTTCCGGGAGATTTCACCGTTGGTTTTCGATTTAGCGAGTTGCAGGTAACTCTATTCGCCTTAGCCTTGTCAATTATGTCTTTTTTGTTTGGCGGCGGGCCCCCGAAGGCCGCGAAATTCCACGTTGACTCTCCAACGTGGAACCGCGCGGGTTTCGGGGCTGAACCCGCGATGAACCGCGCGGGTTTTAGGCTCACAGTCGCGATGTTCATCGCGACTGTGAGGTCGAAACCCGCGATGTTCATCGCGAGTTCATGGCGGATAGTCGCGATGTTCATCGCGACTGTCCGGCAAAAATCCGCGATGTTCATCGCGGGTTTTTGCCTGGATCCCGCGATGGTCATCGTGGCTCTTTGTGGAAAAGCCGCGATGGGCATCGCGGATTTTTGTGTAAAAGCCGTGATGGGGTTTTTATAAAATTTTTGTGCTGGGGCTAAATTTTTTTTCTGTTTTTCTGGCAGGATGTTGCGGAGATCTCAGTCCGTGTGGCGGGAGAGGGAGATCGATGGTGATCTCATGCTGAGGATTGAGACTGATGGAGGGGTGAGACAGACCCTGGCTATGAGCGGACTCTTGAAGTTCGCTCAGATCCCTCCTATACGTTCAGTGAGACGGCTCCTGAACAAGCTCGTGCAATGGTGGGTGCCGGTAGAGGGTGCCTTCATTATTGGTGGTGAGAGGTTAGAGATCACTCTCACGGATGTATATTTTTTGACTGGGTTGCCTCGCTTGGGTGAGGTGGGTGATATTTTGCCGAGGTTGCCTCCGGGTGTAGATATGGAGGACCTCTTACAGACTTTCTGTGTGGATGATGCTGTTTTGGTAAACAACTCTATTAGTCTGAGATTCCTACGTGAGTGGGATATGCGAGCTGTAGGTGCTTGCGTTCTGAGGATATTGGGTGCTGCTGCACCACATCGTATGTCTGGGGGGCAGACGATGATGGTGGATTCCGTTCTACAGGGTACTTATTATGCCTGGGCGCAGATGTTCCTGGCTGGTGTCCGGAGAGATCTGGACAAGGCCATTAGAGAGGGAGGCGAGTTTTGTTATGCCTCGTTTTTATGCTGTTTTTTCTTCGAGCGGGTGCCGACCTTGCGGCCACGGGTACCCGTTCGTGCTGGTCTTCTGAGCGAGCCTCGTATGATGAGGTGGGGGCAGATGATGCCCCGTGCCGGCGGTGGTGTCCACGGCTACTTCACGGAGGATTTCTATCAGCAGTGGGAGCAGATGCCTCTGGTGATTGAGGACTATCCCTACGCCGGCATGGACTACCGAGGTGACGCAGAGATGCCTCGTGCCCTAGGACAGGCCTGGAGCCTAGACGGTATGTTTTGTGTTTTATTTGATATTATATCATATGTTGTTTGATTTATCATTGATGATTTTTTGTATTGTATCTGATGGCTTACTTGCTTTGTGCAGATGTGGGTCCAGTGCCACCACCTGACTATGTGGCTCGGCAGGGGCGGGCGATGGTGGTCGCTCATCCACCTGTACCTGTACCTCCTCCGCGTGGTGGAGGATATGCAGCTCGTGGGCGAGGGGTTGGCCCTGATGACGACGCCATAGATGGTGTCCGACGGACCTTAGCCCGGATTGTAGATGGACTCCCCGAGGATGGTTGGAGAGACCTGGATCGGGATATTTTGCAGGGATGTCTCGGTGCGCCACCTGAGTGGCAGTCGCTTCTGTTGAGGGCAGCAGTGTTCGTGGCGAGGCACGATGGTAGACGAGATGCTCCGGCAGGGCCGGCTCAGGGGAGGATACGTCTGAGGGACGATCCAGCGGGGCCAGCAGAGCGGCGAGTCAGGGCTCGCCATGACCCGGCGGGGCCAGCGGAGGAGGGGCCAGAGGAGGAGCCGGAGGAGGAGCCTGAGGATCCTCAGGATCCAGATGAGTAGATGATACTGTATCTGCCCCCAAATGCTGATGAGCATATGGGGAAGCATTTTTTGTATGACAGATGTATTTTTTGTATATCGAGTGTTGAGGGCACTTATGACATGTTGACTATTTGATTTGTATATATATGTGGATATATATTTGGATATATGGTCGTGTATGCACGTGGATGCACCTTTGTCTTTTGTATATGCCCATGGAGGCACATGTTATGTACTTGGTTGTAGTATGTTGTTTATGTATGTATGCCCGTGGAGGCACATGTTATGCATATGGATGCATCATTTTGGTTGTTTGTTTTATGCCCGTGGAGGCACATGTTATGCACGTGGATGCAATATTGGTTTTTTGTATATGCCCGTGGAGGCACATGTTATGCACATGGATGCATTCTTTGTTTATGGATATGGCGTGATGTGATTGGTGTGCCAGTCGAGGACACTGTTGGCCATATTATCTGCTACACTATTGAGGTGTCTTGGGACATGTGTGAATGTAATGGATTCAAACTGTCTAACCATTTGTTTAGTGCACAGGAATTTTCTGAAAAGACAGGGATCGCGTACCTGGTAATCATTGTTGAGCTGGGAAACTAGGAGCTGTGAGTCCAAGAAAACGTTGAGGTGACGTATGCTCATCTGGAGAGCAGCGGCCAGGAGACCGGTCACGGCATCGTATTCAGCTTGATTATTGGTAGCGGCACCTAAACATACTCCGTCAATGAGAATTAACTCATGTGAAGGGGAGTATATTACCCAAGCTGCGGAGGCGAGATTGGGAGACCAACGGCTTGCACCATCAGCGAAACCGACATGGCAGAGTGGAAGAGGCTCTATCTGTGGTCATGCAGAGAAAAACAAATATTTAGGTTTTTTGAAATTTTTTATGAATGAATGAAAAATGTATGCCTATACTAAAATGGACGATGGTGTCCATCAGATTTTCTATGGGTAAAATCGTTTAAGGTACAACCCGTTGCGTGGGTTGCGTAGGGTGTTTCCTTCTGAATCGGTCAGAATGTATGCCCCTTGCCCGAGGCAGGTGTGTATGATGTAGGGGCCTTGCCACATGGACACGAACTTTCCCTTCCCGGTTTTATCATGAGCTTGATCGTAAGCGAGGACAAGGTCTCCCTCAGAAAAGGTTCTTGGGTGGACGCGTTTGTCGTAACTTAGTTTCGATCGTTGTTTAGCTGCTTCCATGTTTTGAATGGCTGTGCGCCGATCTTCATCGGCCTGCTCTAGGAGTAGTAAACGTTGCTCGATCGGGGAAGTGTCCGGTAGGAGTTCAACGGCGATATGTAAGGCTGGGATCTGGCACTCAATAGGGAGGACGGATTCGACACCGTGAACTAAATGGAAACGGGTAAAACCGGTGGCGGTTTTGGTTGAGGTGCGGTAGGCCCATAGTGCCGGGAAAAGCATGTGATGCCAATTGGATTTGTGCTTGCCTACAGTACGTTGGAGAATGGTCTTCAAAATTTTATTGATCGCTTCGACTTGGCCGTTTCCTTGGGGATAGTAAGCGGAAGAGAAATGGTGTTCAAATTTCAACATGGTTGATAATTCCTTCCAGACGGCATCTTCGAAGTGAGAGCCGTGGTCAGAGACTAGTTGCTTTGGCACTCCGAAACGAGTGATAACATGGTTGAAGAAAAACCGTGCTGCAGTGTCGGCTTTGCAATTATAGGTCGGCATGGCTTCTGCCCACTTGGTGAAATAATCTACAGCCACAATGATGTGTTTGTGACCGCCGGCTGACGGGGGGTTGCAGTCGAGGAAGTCGATGGCCCATTTGCAGAATGGTCCAACAGTGACGACTGGATGAAGGGGGGCGGGGGGGGGTTCTTGCTTTGGGGGCAAATAGTTGGCAATTCTGGCAATGCTTGACTGCGGTGATGCAATCAGTAAACAATGATGGCCAGAAATAACCGGCCCGAATGATTTTCTGGGCAGTGGCCATGGCGGAGAAATGGCCTCCGCAGGCACCGCTATGACAATCATTGAGGACTTGTTCTGCCTCACTATGGGATAGGCAGCGGCGTAAGATAGTATCAACGTCGCGTCGGTAAAGGACATCCCCAATCAGGAGGTATCGGGGGGCGTGGTGTCGTATGCGACGGCGTCCATCACGATCGATGTGTGGTCGAAATTTTTGTGTACGAAGGTAAGTCAATATGTCTCCGTACCAAGGGTCGTCAGACGAAATGATGAAGATCTGCTCGTCAATCAGGTCCGTTTGGATAACGGGTGATGTTGAAGAGGATGGGAGGTCCGTGATGAGGTGAGCAAGCGCGAGGGCTTTAGTGCTTTTGGGAGTTCTGAAAGTGAGGTCATATTCCTGGAGGATAATGACCCATTTAGCAACACGACCTTGTAGGAGCCGCCGGGTGAGGAGATAGACCATGGGGTTGGAGTCGGCCACGACCGTGGTATGACTGAGTAGGATGTAGTGTCGCAATTTTTGTACGGAAAAGACTACAGCTAGGGCTAATCTTTCCTCGTATGGGTAACGCAGAGGTGGGCCAGACAAGGTCTGGCTGACGTAATAAATCACATGCTCCTGGTGGGAGGCATCTTCTTGGACCAAAACTCCGGACACAGCATATTCAGATGCCGAGACATAAAGGGTGAAGTCTTGAGAGAAATCCGGTGGGGATATCAAGGGGGCTTGTGTGAGAGCTTTCTTGAGGGCTTCGAATGCCGTGTCTGCTTGCTCATCCCAAACAAAGGGTATGTGGGTACGAAGTAAGCGTAAGAACCCGTGGACTTTGGTGGCATAATCAGGAACGAAGCGCCTAAGGAAATTGGATCGCCCTTGTAGACTCTGGAGCTGCCGAAGCGTGCGAGGAGGCGGAAGCTCTAGGATGGCTTTGACTTTCAAGGGATCGACGGTGATTCCGTCTTGGGAAACAATGAAACCCAACAACCGGCCAGCCGGGACGCAAAAGATACACTTGTGTGGATTCAAGCGGATTTTATATTTGCGACAACGCAGGAAAACTTGCTGGAGGTCATTAAGGTGGTCTGATCATTTTCGGGAACGAGCTGTGAGGTCGTCAAGATAGACTCGCAGTATATGAACCAAGTCGTGAAAGCAATAGGTCATGGCTCGCTGGAAAGTGGCACCAGCATTTTTAAGGCCGAATGGCATGACGCGATAGGCAAAGGTGCCCCATGGGGTGGTGAAGGCAATCTTGTACTGATCCTCCTTACGGATGTGAATCTGGTTGTATCCGGAAAACCCGTCCATGAAAGAAAGGACCTCATGGCCCGCACACTCATCAATGAGTTGGTCAATGAATGGCGTGGGGAAATTGTCTTTTGGACAAGCGTGGTTTAAGTCATGGAAATCAGTGCATACTCTAAGGGTGCCTTGCTTTTTGTTGACCGGAACGGGGTTAGACACCCAGGTGGTGTACGGAATAGGGTAAATGAATCCTGCTTGGCGAAGTTTCTCGACCTCCGCTTTAACAGTGGGGAGCTTGGAAGGGTGAATGGGTCGCTGTTTCTGACGAACAGGGGGTACTTCAGGCCATGTATCAATGTGGTGTTCAATAATGGCGGGGTCGAGACCAGGCATCTCGGTATAGGACCAGGCAAAGACATCACGGAACTCTTGAAAGAGCTTTTTGTACGCCTGAGTTTCTGCTTGAGTGCAAGATGCGCCCAGCGAGATGAGCTCAGGTTTCCCTGGTGTTGTGGAAATGTCTATCTGTATAGTGGGGGAAATGTTTGACATGTTCCCTTCTTCAAAGGCATCCGGTGCTGGGATGGGGTCCTTTAACCAATCGACCTTAGTGGGTATGAAATCTTTCGATTCGACCGATAGCTGGTTGGATGCAGTGGATGTAGATGCTTCTGGGAGGAAGTACGAGCGATGATGCATATCATCCCACGGGTAGTCGGGTGCAGTGAGTGTCTCCAAAATTTGCTCATCAGTATTGAAGTAGTCAGACCATAAATCAAGGGGTTCTGGTTTGAAAGTTGTTGAAATCATATATATTGTATTGACTTCTTCCGACGAGGATGATGGCGGGGGGTGGATCTCCTCGATGAGGGGAGGAGATATCTCTAAGTCGACGTTGTTTAACTCGTACAACGCTGCTCTATAGTCAGGTAGATCAGGACAATGGTGAGAGTAGTGGCCGTAAACACTGCATATAGCACAAGGATGGTTGGTGCGCAGTGATTTGTCGCGAGGCTGTAGAGGTGGCTCTAATCTAACTACTGGGATGGTGATGTCATCGTCCAACATATTCATATGCTCCTGGAGTGCTGGTAAGTGTGGGCATTGATGAGTTGGATGACCTATCTCATCGCATAATGAGCATTTGGGGGGAGCTCGAAACACTGGTGGGGGTTTGACTGCCTTAGGAGGTGGTATATCAGTGTACGGTTTTGGACCTCTGCCCCCAGTGGGTTTAGCAAGAAGAGGGGGATTCGTTGATGTCGAAGCAATCGTGAGACCAGGAGGAGGTTTCGTTGACGACGAAGGGATTGCGACACCAGGAGGAGGTTGATTTGTGGTAACAATAGGTTGTACCGGTTGGAGGATGACGTTTGGTGTCGGTGGTGGAACGGGAGGTGAAATATACCACACAGGTAATCCCAATGTTAACCCGGGTAGACATAGGGTAGCCATAACCGGGGCGCTTACTACACCCGAAGGCGGAAATAGAAAGGGGATGGTGTGGATGGGTGTAACACCGATGTGACTCGGTACCAATGGTGGTTGAGTACCGGGTGTTGGTGTATTCTGTGACAGAGTATAGAGGTTTGCGACATGGGTCTCTGGTGACGGTAGTGGAATGGCCTGGAATGTAGAGGTCATTGGTGTATCCGAATAAAGTCCGGGTGCCACAGAAGACACAAAGGAGGTAACTGCACTAGAAGCAGGTTGTTCAATCATGGGAAGAACATTCTCGGGAGCTGCAGGGGCATTGGGATCATAGTAGGTGAGTTGGTCGATTTTGACCACGCGTCCCTCGTGGGGGAACATCATGGTGCGGAAAACGGAGGAGGCGACCGCTTTCATGGCGTACATGTAATTGCGTCCAAGTAAAAGGTTATAATCGAGCTGGGCGTTAATGACCTCTATGTCGATGAGCACAGTTTTCCCACCTAATTGGACGGGCACCTTGGGTAGTAAACCTTGAGGTTGAGCTGACCGGCCGTCGTAGGCCCGCAATGCAGTGGTGGATTGCTGGAGAGTAGGGGATCCCAACTTCTGCCAAACAAATGTGGACATGACGCATGTGGAGGCACCCTCGTCGATGATACATCGATGGATGACAAGATTCCGAATAGAAACGGAAACTTGGACTGCTATGGTGGAAGGCAGCCGTGGTTCAGACTGGTCTAAATCAAAGGTCATCAATTTCGAATCATTTGGGTCAATCGCCCCAATGGCGGAAAGTAAAGTCTTGCGCTGAGTAGGGCAGTTTTTTAAGACTTCTAACGCAGACATGGCTGCGGGAGATTGAGCTAAGTCATCTACAATGTTGTAATTGGACGCAGCCCGTGCATTGGGGTTGTTGTTGATTCGGCGAAGGGGGAAGCGAGGTGCTTTAGAAGCGCCATCGAGTGGAACCTGAGGTATACGCAATGTCTGATCAGTGGGATGAGCATTAGTATCCTTTTCGGCGGGGGTGGCTTCAGAAGTCGGTCCGTATTGATTCCGACGGGTTTGGATATTGACGTCGGCAGTGGACATCATCAATAAATGGTGGGTGCCTGAATCAAACATGAGTTGGTCCGGAGCTGCGTAAGTAATTTGTTGTGGTTGCACGTTGCCCTGTGGGGGGGATAACGGCTGAGTGTTCACCACTCCTTGTGTTGGAAAAGGGTTTTGTAGTACCAAAGGTTGTTGTGGAGGTGGTGGGGGGTTGGGTGGCGGCTGAGGAGCTGCCTGCCCTTGACGATGGGCGTCATTTGTCCATAGTTGTCGAGCTCGCTCCAGATGTGGGCAAGCGTGGGTATAGTGGCCATAGACACCGCAAATGGAACAAGGATGGTTTGTTCGTAAATTAGCATTTTTGGCTTGCTTAGGTGGTCGATCAGGATTCTGATGAGCAGGCGCCGCGTTATTGTTTTGCAGAGGATGGGTAGGTTGTGGAGCTTGGTTACGGTTTTGATTGTTTCCACGGTTGCGTCCTCTTCCGCGGTTTGGTTGCCCACCCTGGTTGCGTTGGTTATTTTGGTATTGGGGCTGATGTTGTTGTGCGTACACATGCCCTTGAGCATTGGGGGGATTCTGAGGAGCCGCAGGTGCGGGAGCAGGTTGCGGTGGATAGTATGCAGGTGGAGCTGGAGGTGGTCTAGTTTCTTGTTGGGGTTGTTGGTACCCCTGAGCTGGTGGAGGTGTGAGGTGAGCTGGTGCAACCGGTTGTGGGTAATGCATGGGCTGTTGTGGGAACTGGATGGGGGTCTGTACCGTAGGTTGAGCATAGTATGTAGGAGGCACATATGCTGATGGCGCTTGGCCATAACAATGTTGTGGACAAGAGGGTCCATGAACGTGATGGGTCTGGTTTGTTGGAGCATAAGAAGTTGTCGCTCCGGAACTAGATGTAGCCCTAGAAAGGTCTGGGGCGGGCATGGTGCTCACCATACTGAAAGGTTTTGCTTGCGGTGTAATTTGGCCAATAATGCCATCAGCGGCATGTGATGCCCCCGGTGTGTCACCGCGTGCAGAGTCGCCTCGTGGGGCGTCCGGTATGATCGTGTATAAGTAACCCGATTGGGCATAGATGAGATCAAACTGTTGGGCCTTGAGGATGGCCTCTTCCTCAGACTGGGGTCTTTCAGATGCTACGTCCTTCGCAATGAGAGGAAGGAGGGATTTAAGGAACCAGTCGAAAAAGATTCGGTCGTCTAATTTGATTTTGCATAGGCTTCGGCGCCGGCGCCAATCATGAATATGGTCAGTGATATGCGTGGCCGTGTTATGTCTGCAAGACAGTAGGATTTCGACGCCCGCATCATAGCGGACAGGTAGCTGAAAGAACTGCAGGAAGGTCGAGGCAAGGGAGGTAAATGTGGAATGCGTCCCATGGGGTTGCTCGATATACCATTTGGATGCAGAGCCAGTGAAGGTGCGTTGTAAAAGCCGGAGGCGGATTGAGTCGTCCACTATGGAGTTGGAGGAACACCATAAATGGAAGGACATGATGTGGTTCTGGGGGTCTTCTCCTGCCTTACCCTCAAACTTAGGGATGTCAGAGGGAAGTTTAGTGGGCATATGGGGCCACGCAGGATCATGTCTGATGGGGTCATTTGTGAGCCTAGCTAAATCAGGTAGGTTCAGACTTGCCATGTATGGTAGACTAGCAGATGTGTTGACTGGAACTGGGACATGCCTAGCCATTGTGGTATGGTGTAGGGGTCCAGTAGCGCCTAAAGGTATGCTAGGTATGGAGGGTATGTGCCCTCCAATAGGTGTAGTCTGGTATGGGCCAGCGCCTCCAAGTGTAACTGGGGTTACACTTGGGTTAGGAATCGCACTAGGGATTCCTGGGATAGCACTCCCAAGTGCAACATGGGTTGCACTTGGGTTGGGAATCGCACTAGGGATTCCTGGGATGGGGTTTGTGGAAACCAAAGGGGGTATGACCCCCATGTTGGGTATACCCGTGACAGGTGGTGGCCCTGTGTTAGGCATTCCTAAATGTGGAGTGTTACCCATATTGGGCATACCCAGGGGGGTGGTTGTTGCCGTGGATGGTACGACAGCAGATGGGTCTGCGGATGTCTGACCTATGGTAGTTGTAAATAGTGGATCAAATGGTGTTCCAGACATAATGGTGGTTGGTGATAACTCTGTGGGGTTTTCGGATTCTACCTCCAAATCAAAGGTGAAGTGGGGTATGTCAGAATCGGATGACTGTCTAATTGATTGACGATGTGTCGAATCAAGGGATAGGGCTCTGCGTCCGTGACGTGGAGAGACAAGTGGACTAAACTCTGGGAGTTCGCCCTGTAGACGACGAGAGCGTCTAAAATTCTCAATGGTGAGAATATGTGTTTGGGTAAAAAATTTGTTTTAAGTATCAGGTGGTGATATATATATAAAAGACTCAAAACCCTAATGCAACCAAGGGTGCAAGAAGGGGAGTGAAAAAAGAAGGCTCTCAGGCCAAATAAATTGATCCTCAAAAAAGGCACTTATTCTAGCAGCTGTGCTACAATAAGTGGAGGAATGCAACAACTGGTCAGAATACCAACATGCAAACGGCTCCTAGAAAAAATAGGTGTAACTAGACCACAGGTAGGTTGAAATCATGCAAACACCTAATCTAAAAGTATTGTGACTCAAACAGACGATATCCTCTGCAAGGTGATGAAATCCAAGTCAGACAATATGAATGTTGAGACAACGGCTAGATATCCCCCTACCGGGAGGGACACCGGGTAATCAATCCTAAAGACAGGCTACTAGGATACTCCGTTCATGACGCGTCGAGAAAAGGTAAATCTGTCGTTTGGTCCTTTGATCGCAATATCCCAATACAGGGATATCCCGAGAACTGCGAATGGTAGCCCTTCGGTTACTGAATGGATTTCGGTATTCCACTCAGGCTTCCGGAACCATCCTCGCGACTTCAACCCTCCTAGGGGAGAGGCCTTCCCACAAACCGGTTGTGACCGCGCCAAAAAGTACTAAGAGATTTTAGCTCCCTAATTGGACAACTTCTATGTCTCAGATGTAAGAACTGAGGGGTGTTATTGGAACACCTATCCCCCTAATACTACCTAGCTACAAGAATTCTTTTAGTGTTCCCCAAGTGGGGTTACAAGTGTGTTCAAATTAGGGTACGTTTTAAGGCTTAGTTCAATTAAGTGATCGTGTGAGTGCACGTGAGGTGTTGTAAACTGAACTTGAAAAAATTAAATGCTTTATAGGAAATTTTCAAAAAATAAAGGATTTTTCGAAAATAAAAAGCAAATATTTATAACTTTTTCACTAAAAGGAATTTAAATGCTTTTCAAACAATAACTCAAAAAATGAAGGATTTCTTGGATTTATGAAAGCAAATAATAGACTTCTTTTTTTTAAAAGAAATAAATGGATTTCTTCGTTTCAAGAAAATTGCTAAGGGCAAAATTTTAAAGAAGTAAACAAGAAAAAATTTGAATCTAGATGAAAAATGCAAAATGAGTCTTTCTTTCACTTTCTTGAAAATTTTTAAAAAGATTTCTAGATTTGCACTTTTTAAATAGTAAAAAACTTTTTCAAAGCTGTAAAATATGCAGAATTTAATACTGTAAAAAATGTGCTATGGCAAAAAGTACAGTAATTTTTTTTTTTCAAAATCGGGATGGCCGAATGAAAAATTCAGCCGCGCGGGTTTTGGACGCACAGCCACGATGGGCCGCGCGGGTTTTAGACGCACAGTCGCGATGGACCGCGTGGGTTTTGGGCGCACAGTCGCGATGGACCGCGCGGGTTTTGGGCGCACAGTCGCGATGGACCGCGCGGGTTTTGGGAGCACAGTCGCGATGGACCGCGCGGGTTTTAACTGCACAGTCGCGATGGGCAGCGCGGAAATAGGCCGCGAAGCCGCGGTGTGCAGCGCGGAAAAACGCAGAAAAGTCGCTATGGACCGCGCGACTGTCTGGAAACAGGCCGCAATGGACCGCGCGGAAAAACGCAGAAAAGTCGCGATGGACCGCGCGACTGTCTGGCAAAAAACCGCGAGGCGGAAGCCGTGTACGGAAACCGAGAAACGAACCCAAAAATTGAAAATTTCGGGCTGTTTATGGGGCCAAATCTCAGAGCAGCAATGGATCTGCTGTCTAAGATGGAAGATCTATGGATCTAAAGGTTAAAAACTAATAAAAAACTAAGATTAAAGGCAAAACTAGAGATCTATTGTTCAAACCAAAGCGGAGTCGCCAAAAACTGTTGGCCCGGTTTTGCAACCAGGCTTAGTGCTATGGGCACCTGCTAACTAGTAGCAGCAGTTTCAATGAAAATAAATAACAATAAACTAATTAAACAAGACTATTCATGGATCTAAGCAAATAACAAAAATAATTTAAAATCAAGAACAAGAACATATAAAATAAAGAATTTGTATTGAAAGAATGGGCAAGCAAGTGCTTGCGGAATCAATACCTCTAATGGTGAGGTTGAATAGCTCCAAGGATGATCAACTCCAATCTCCAATGGTCTCTTCTCCAATGTGGTTTGCAATGGCTAAAATGCTCAGGGGAGATTTCAGCAGCATAAGGATGAGATAATGGATGGATGTGAAATGAGGAGCCCCTACCACCTTTTTATAGGTTTTGGTGGTGGGAAATACCATTTGTGGTTTTGTGGAAACCAAATGGTATTGACCAACCTGGTTTAGGTACTTTTCCCTCCTTTTTCCTTTTTTGAATAAAAATAATATTTTAATTCCCTTTTTAATATTTTTGGGAATTTGGACCCTTTTTGAGGGTTTTTTATGATTTTCTTGGAAAAATAATCTTTTTTAATGGAAAAAGGGGTGTACTAAGGTCTTTTGGTGACCTTTTGTTGGTTTCAGAGGCTCAGATGGTGGAAAAGTGGACAAATGGGTCATGTGAGTAAGGGAATGAGCTAGTGAGCACTTTTTAGGTGTTAACACTACCCTATGGTACGATTCCAGAGCATAATTTCCCTCTTGTCGAGAATACAGTCCAGTTCCACCTGAAAATCTTGTTCGGGTTCCACCTGTATGTCATTCCAATTCAGCACATGAGTAGCATCATGCACATACTTCTTTAAAATAGAAATGTGAAAAACATTATGGATTCTTAAATTAGATGGCAAAGCCAACTGATATGCAACAAGTGCAATCCTTGATATGACTTCAAATGGTCCACAGTACCTTGGTGCTAGTTTAGCACAACTCCCAAGCTTAAAAGAACTTCTCTTGGGTTTTACCTTTACAAAGACATGATCTCCAACCTGAAATTCTCTTTCAATGCATTTCAGATCTGCATAACTTTTTTGCCTATCTTGTGCAACTTTTAAGTTGCCTTGTACCTATTTCACGGTTAGCTCCATCTCTTTTAACAAATCTGGTCCTAACATTAATCTGTCAACAGGCTTATCCCAAGAAATAGGAGTACAGCATTTTCTTCCATATAAAATCTCAAATGGACTAAGTCTAGCAGATGGTTGATAATGATTATTGTATGCAAATTCAGCTAAATGCAAATAGTCTTCCCACTTAGTTGGCTGATATTTAACATACATTCGTAACATGTCTTCTATAATTTGATTAACCCTTTCAGTCTGTCCGTCAGTTTGTGGATGGAAATCAGTATTGAAATTTAATTTAGTATTTAAACCCTTAAACAATGTTGTCCAGAAATTTCCAGTAAACTTGGAGTTTCGGTTAGAAATAATTACCTTTGGAATCCCATGTAAGCAAAAGATTTGCTTCATAAACACATGTGCAATGTTAGCAGCTTTGAAATTAGTCTTAACATGAATAAAATGAGCAAATTTACTAAGTTTATCCACAAACACCATTATTGAGTCATTCTGTTTCTGATTCTTAGGTAAACCTGTAATAAAATCAATACTTATAATTTCTCATTTCCATTCCGGAATTGGCAATGGCTGCAATAGACCAGCTGGGTGTTGATGTTCAGCCTTAATGGTATGAAATTCAAAACACCTAGCTATGTACTCAGCCACTCCATTCTTCATGTTGGGCCAAAAAAATCATTCCTTAACATAGTTATCATTTTCTGATAACCAAGATGTCCTGAATAAGGACTTTTATGCACTTCATCCAAAATCAACAATTTAACTGTTGATACATTAGGTACATAAATTCTGTTTTTATATGTCATTAATCCTTTTTCATTAATGTTGTATTCTATTATTAAATTTTTAGATAAATTTGCAGCAACCTTATCATGCAATTTTTGATAATTTTCATCTTGCTTAATTCCTTCTTCGGTCTGATTTTCCAGATCTGTCTTAAACGTGCTGATTGCTGCCACAAAACTTAATTTGGCATTTCTGCTCACGGCATCAACAACTTTGTTTTCTTTACCCTTAATGTGTTGAATTTCGAAATCATACTCGCTAAGGAAAGCTAGCCACCTAGCTTTCCTTGCGTTAAGATTTGTTTGATCCAACAAGTATTTTAAACCCTTATTATCTGTCATTAGTATAAACTTTCTTCCAATCAAGTGATGGCGCCACATTTTCAGTGCATGTATCACGGCTGCCAACTCTAGATAATAAGTTGCATAGTTCTTTTCATGGATTTTTAACTTTCTAGACTCAAAAGCAATAGCATGACCTTCTTGAGTTAAGACCCCACCAAGTCCATCGTTGCACGCATCAGCGCATACAACGAAGTCTTTGTTAGGATCAACAATTTTTAATATAGGTGCCGTTGTTAATATCTCTTTTAAATTCTTAAAACTTTCTTCACATTTATGATCCCAGACGAATTTCTTCTGCAAAGAAGTAATGGGATTCGTAATTCTAGAGAATCCTTCAATAAACTTTTTCTAGTAACCTATTATTCCTATAAATGACCGTACATCCGTTACGTCTTTAGGGACAAGCCATTCGTTAATTGCTCTTATTTTATCTGGGTCGACAGAAATTCCATCTTTAGAGATTATGTGACATAAGTACTGTAGTTTATCTTTATAAAAGTCACATTTATTGAACTTAGCATAAAGCCGATGTTCTTTTAACACTTGCAGAATTATTCTTAAATGTTCGTCGTGCTCTTCTTTATTTCTTGAATAGATTAAAATATCATCAATGAACACGATTACAAACTTATCTAAGTACTTATGCAGAACATTATTCATTAAGCACATGAACACGGTGTTAGTTAGCCCAAAAGGAATAACTACGAACTCGTAGTGCCCATAATGAGTTCTGAAAGCAGTTTTGAAAATATCTTCATCCTTTATTCTAACTTGATGATATCCAGACCTTAAATCAATTTTAGTGAATATCTCTGCTCCACGTACCTGATCGAATAGATCATTGATGCGGGGCAAGGGATATCGATTTTTAATTGTCATCTTATTAAGTTGACAGTAATCTATGGACAATCGAATGGTACTGTCCTTCTTTTTAACAAAGATAACTGGTGCTCCCCAAGGAGACACACTAGGCCTTATGTAGTTTTCATCTATTAATTCTTTCAGCTGAGATTTTAGTTCATTTAACTCCAGAATATTCATTCTGTAGGGATCCTTTGAGTTTGGTACCGCACCCGGTACTAACTCAATGCTGAAATCAAGTTCCCTTTTCGGAGGTAGTCCTAGAATTTCTTCCGGAAATACATCAGAAAAGTCCCTAAGGATGGGTATATCTTCCAGTTTTATCTTATCTTCTTTAGATGAACATTCGTCATTAATAACATTCACACCAAACATTTTACAGCCTTTTCTTGCAACTCTCTTTACTTGTAAAGCATAAATTTGTCTTACAGATGTTTTCCTAGGAATTCCTTTTACTGTTTATGTATTACCTTCATTATTCAAACAAGTAAAAGATTTATCATAACAATTGAGTACTACTCTATGCTGTTCAAGCCAATCCATGCCAATTAACAAATAATATGACCCTAATGGTAAAACATTCAAATTAACTTGCATTTTCAGCTGACTCATAAGTACATCACAACTTTTGACAAATTCTGTAACCTTTCTTTTAGTGCCTGTTGCTATCTGAACTAACCATGAATTATCAAAATTTTCTACCTTTAACTTGCAACTTTTCACTAAAGCAAGTGAAATGTAACTCAAACTTGCACCTGGATCTATTAGAATGGAAATAGATTTGTTTTGTATCATACCTTCAATTTCGACCATAGACGTTTGATGGTCTGCTTGACGATTTTCCAGCGCTACATTTATCCTGGGCATTTCTCTTGCTACATCACCAACTGTAGGTTCTGCTTGTATGGTGTGAATGTTGTTGACCATCTTCCTGTTGCGTGGAAATTGAACTCTAGTATGGGGTCCACCGCAATCATAACACATCAAAGGTGCTTTCTGTTCAGCATATCTGGTGTTGTTATTATTATTGTTGTTATTATTATTAGCCACATTCATTGCAACAATAAAATTCTGTGGTGCATTACCCTTGTAATTATTATTACTTGGAAAATTTATGGTATTAAATTTTTTCTTAAAACTTCCAGAATTCCGATTGAAACTTTTCTTTTTATGCTCAAAATTATTAGACTTATTACTTCTCCAACTCGATACACCTTCTCTTCTCTTGTTTTGTTCAAAACAGAAATTAGCCTTCCTCATGGATTCTTCAAGAGTTGAAGGGTTATCGTGCTCAATTTTGTCCTTTATGTGGAAGGGTAAACAACTTAGAAACCTTTGTATCTTAGGTTTTTCTTTAGCTAGGTAAGGTACATACCTTCACAAGCTGAGAAACTTGCTACATAACTCCTTCATGGTCATTGAACCCATCTTTAAATCATAAAATTATTTTGACTTATCTTCGTAGTACTGTTCGGATAAAAAAAATTTCTTAAACATGTTCTTAAATGTTCTCCATTTTATGTCTTTATCCTTAAGATTTTTAACTCTTTTGACATCTTTCCACCAAATATCTACCCTTTCGGTTAGATTGTATATGCCCATCTTAGCTTTTAATTGATATGAGTAGTTATAAATCTGAAAGTACTTCTTCATTCTGGACAACCATGCTTCAGCTGCCTCTCCCTTTTCATTTTCACCATTAAAAGTTGGTGGCTTTATCTTTTTAAATTCTCTAGTAATTTGTGCATGATGCTTATGCTTCCTCTTCTTAGAACAACAATCATTGTCAATGTTGTTCTGATCAGAATTACAGTTACTTCAATCAAATTCATATGAAGAGTAACTATTACTTTTACCATTCTTTGCTTTCTTGTTCTTATGTTTGTGGGACATTGTACCAGAATCAGAATTTACTTATGATTTCCTTCCTCTTTCCTCATTTTGGTAGTTTGCCATTAAAATCTGATTTAACTCTTCTTGCGCCTTCAAAATTCGTTCATTCTCTTCTTTAACGGTTCTTATTTCAGATTTTAAATCTTTTAAAGTACGTAGTAGTTCAGAATATTGATTATTTAACTCTGATACCACATGTAACATCCCGAAAATTCATAAAAATTTAAAAAATTTCAATGTAGCATTAAATGTTGTACTTTGCGGTGCAGAATTATATTAAATACTTATAGGTCGACATGCTGAAATAAATGTTTGTAATGATCATACAGCTGTACTTTTTAGATTACTTATGTCAATGCTCAATCAATTGATAATGTTTATAATTGCTAACTGTTGTTCTTCTTTTGATGATGAAGGGGTCCTATGGGTACCCCGAGGCTTACTTAGCATTTATGCTAAAGCATTTGAACCTTCCTTTTCGCAGATTACAGGTAAGAGCACTAATGTTTTCAAAGTGTAACAGAAAAGTTCCTAATTAACTTCAGCAGTCTTCAATTCTCTTAATGGGGAGAAAATCTTGAAATGTAACCGGGTGAGATCTTTTAGTTTAAATCTTCAGTTATATTCTAATTTTGTATTAAATTTGACATCTGCTACACCCATTCTCATTACCCATGCTATTTATTTCATACTTTTGTACAATATTGTAAGTATTGACCAAAATGATATGATTGCCAAGGTAATTGGATTTTCTTCACCTAGTAACAATGACATGTAAATTAGGATCTAGTTAGTGGGATGATATATTGAACCTTAAAGCGTTTATTGTAATTCTTATGATTACCTTATTATCCAACTTATGCATAATATATATGTTAATAATATTGTGGTGACTTGACTAAGTCTATAGTTGTGAGCTTTGTACTTCATGCACTTTCCTATAGTTTGTAAACTATATTTAACTACCATGCATTTCCTATGGTATGCAAAATATATGCAATTACCATACTATTCCTATAGTATGTAAACTATATGCATTGGTCCGAAATGTGAAACAATATGAAATGTGGGCATCACTGTGAAACTTTAAACTTTTACTCGATACCTAGTTGATACAATACCAAGGTTGTAACTATGACTTATGTTAATATATAATGTGACAAGTTTACAAACCTAACCATCGTGCCAACGTATGATAAAGATAGGGTATTTAATGTTGTGTTGGTTATGCGTTGGCAGGCATTCGTATCCGGTTTTTAGCATTTAACACTCCTATCTACTACCTTGGTGGAATGTCTCGGTGGCTGCTGTCGTGGTGTTTATCACGTGGAGACATCGTGAGAATACATTCAACATGGTCGAGCTGTGCATGGTTTAACCTGGAGTTTTTCTGAGTTGGATTGCACAGTGGAAATGGTCATTAATGTGGTTTTAAATGTAGTGGTTGCTTGGAATTTCGATGTGCTGTGATGGCAGTCTATCCACCATTGATCTTGTGATGCTCTTGGGTTTTGGGACTAAACCCTAGTCTCCCACTATGCATTGTCGATGTTGTTTCTTTGGCATTCATTTGCATTAGTGAGTGGCTCGATGGAGAGGTTGACCGACCTACGGAAGCTTAGGGTTTGTTAGCAGGTGTTGGAAGCACCTCTTCCAGGTTTCGATCTCATGACCTATTACTTAGAAACCTTCCACACTGGAATCTTAGGGCCGAGTCAATCCTTTGTTGTTTTGTTGGTGAATGGTAAGGGTTTGGTGTCCTCATCGGTTGCAGGTGTGATCTTTCAGAACATGGTACCATCGCCGAAGGTAAATCCTAGTTTGTTTTTATACAGTTTAAAATAAGTTTTTATACTTTTGAATCTCATTCTATCGTCTTCTAAACACTCTGTTGTTTAAAATGTTACGTGGCTCTCGCCATTGACTTGCAAGGGTGACGAAATTTTTTGGATGGAAGCTTAGGCATCCTAGTAAGCCTCGGCGATACCTTGTGGGCCTTTCATGGTACTTCGACTGAGTTCTTGGCAAAGTGCCAGTTCGTAATGGTTGTCCAAGACTTCTGTTAGGATGTTTAGGGTTTTAGCCACTCGCTGGTTGTAAAATATTTGAGCCAAATGGCGAAGTGTAATGTACAGGGAGGAGGGATCCTCGACCTATTACTTCTTGTTTTCTCATATAAATTGCAACCTGGTGATAATAAATATGTTTGAAAGTATGTTTTAAATGCGTTCTATGTAAACGTCAATCAATGTTTTGGTTTCACTATGTAGATATTTGTGATTCAAGGGTTGTGTTGAAATGTTAATAGTTACAGGGTTTTGCATTAAAATATATTCCTTCATATTTTTCAGCATCGAAATGGTTTTATAAATTGTTTGTGGTAAATGGTATGTTGTGGAACGTGGATAAAATATTTCTGTTTTGATTTTAAAAGATTGTAAGCTTTGTTTGGAAGCCTTGTTGAAGAGATTTGGTAACACAAAAAGGGTTGAATGTCTTTTAATTACGAAATGGTTTTAGAAACAAAGATAAATACTATCTTGTTCTTCTTCTGTGATAAGGGTTTTCGGACTCGCACAATCTGAGTTCTGAGAAATGTAATAACTTTCGGTTGTGAGAATTTAACTAAGCCGTAGGGTTAGTTGTGAGATTACGGGACTCTATTTTTAACTAAGTGTTAATACCAGTCTTGTCTCTCCACTATAATATTGGGCGAACCTAAACATTTGATTATTGTTGATGTTGAAAATTGTTAAAAATGTTGAGAGCCGAGAGGCTCGGTCCTTCGAAATGTAATTTCGATTCAATGTTGTTTTAAATAAAGGATGCTATCGATGTAAAATGACTATTTTTATTTTGTTTTAAGCTGGGTTACTATCCCAATCTTGTTCTGTAAAAGAACTGTTGTTTATGAGGTTGAAAAGGCTAAAAGTCCTTTCGTCAATATGTTTTCTGTGTTAGAAACATCACTGTACAGGATGTGATTGCATAGATGAATATAAAATGTGAGGCATAATGCCTTAGCTGAAACTCTGTTTAATGAAACCTATTTTTTAAAAAGGGTTTTCGGTTTCTAGTGTTGATATAATGTAAATCTAGAGGTGATGATGATAAAAGGTTTATCAGTTCTGTTTACCCTATTTGTTTTGTTAAATGTTTTCAACGAGAAAGTTAGTAACTGTTTTGGTTATAATACAGAATGAAAAATAAAGGTCTTAGTAGAAGGTTCGAATATTATAAAGTATGAAAAGAACAGATGGAAAATAAACAGTGCTTATCTACTGTATGGAAACAATTAACCTGAAATAAAACCCTAGGTTTTGTACAGAATTGAAAAGTGTTTTACTTCTATTGTCATAACATATTATAATGTTTATATGCAATGAATGTTTATTGTGTTTTCTAAAACTCGACATAATATAATTTAAATAGAAGAATAAAACAGATAAGGAAATTTTAAGAAATCATAACAGAGTTAGGTTATTCATTAAATCTATTCACTGCCTATCATTCATCTATTTTTATCTTCCTTCCCTATACTAGAGTACGATACAGAAAATGGTATGTGGAAAAATACAGAGAGGGCATTTATTCTATCAATTCATAAATATATTCATCGGTCTAACAAATTCTAACAGATCATAAAATCACACTTATATTTATGTATTATCATTAGTTAGCTAAAGAGTACTAAATCAACAATTACAGAAAGTAAATTAACTACTTTGAGATGAAATAACAAGTAGAACCTGTAACTGTAGATATGGTGGACAAACACCCAAGGAGGCATGTTCCTCCCAACCTTCTCTAGAAGAAGCAGCCAATATCTCTTACTCCTTTGGACCCCCGAGCCTGTTTACTGAACCACTAGGTAGAAGACTCGGTGTAGAAGAAGGGCACTCAATTTGTATAACCAGCAATCGATAGAGACTTGCCAAAAACCTCAATCTCTGCACTCAGCAGTATAAACTCTGCACTCAGCAGTAAACAAGGCAGACTTACACCATGATAAAAAACCGAGAGTTCCCCTCATCAAATCTCTTGTGTGCATACAGGAGAACCACAAGGTAAATTTATTCGTCAGGAAAAGTTATGAACCTCAGTCCAAAATTCGATGGCTCTTAAAAAGATTGCCGAGGTCTTTAGTGGTCAGTTTTCAATAAATTAGCCTCAAGATATAGTCCCATCTTTCAGGGCACTGTGACCACAATTCAAGGGAGTTGTCCCGTACCAACAACTAGTTACTTGCCTCATGATGTTGCCACTTGTCCATTGCCTTCTACCCCAGATTCCATTCCACCTAGTGGGTCAGTAAACACTCTTTCAACAATTCTCCTTAGGTGAGTGTCTCCTATTTTATTTATTTAAATAATAATATTGTGCAATTACAGTCATCCCTGGACACTTGTCCATATATAAAACTTTACAATAAAAGTTAAGATAATGTCTTCTTCAAACATAAAATGTTTTTAGTAAAGGGGTATGTTACAAATACTCCTACACTATGTGGATTAACTGTGGATGTCACTGAAGAATCAATTTATATAGTAAAAATCCTCTTTACAGTAGGGAAGCAATGGTAAAAATATAAGAGTAAAGCCCGTGATGTCAATAAAATATTTTTGCACATTGAGAGGATCGTCCTCGTACCATTATGGTTGAAAAAAAAGAACATCAAATAACAAGACCTTGTAATGTGTTCTCCAACAATATTTAACCATTTTTCAACTGATGTAAATAATCTAAACTTAGAAATTAACATAATTGGCTTAAGAGGAAGTGTAAATCATGCCTAAAATGGCTTATTGCGAAGCACAAGAATTATTTTCAAATTAATGAATCGTTACACCGGTATATCCATGTTACCTGGTATGCAGATATTGGTAATGATGTGTTGTCTTGGTGAAGCCTGATCACATCCAAATAGGGAATAACTTGATTGACCTATCCTCAAAGACATAGAACCTATTATAGTCTCACAATAAATGGCTTGAACGTGAAAACCAATAACATGATCATATTTGTTAAGGAAAAACAGACAAAAGAAGCATAAACACCATGAGAATATCATATCCCTCCTCTTCATTAGTACAAGATTAAATAAGAGCTTCTCAATAGTTTCCAGCATTCATCTCATAATTGCTTATAGAAGTTGAATTAGAAAAAATTGTTCATTGCTACAAATGATCATGAATTCTTACAATATAACAAATAAAACCTGGAAAATGTTAAGGTGTCGTACGTTTTCTTGTCTCCAAATTGTGTATTAGAATCAATAGCTTCTCTTAAAGGTCCATAAAATGCAATTGCATATCTATTTAAAGACACATGTTCACAACATTCATGGAATTGTGATCTCCATAAATATTTATTGAAACGTCACATTCTAACGTCAAGAGACGTAGGAGGTAAGTGTAAATATGGTAATGAGATGGATCTAGTGAGAATGCAAAGAAGGTACTTTGTTGTGTATGACATAATAGACACATCTTGGAATATGTATCTATGTAATGTGATTCGAATAGATGCAACACGCCCATCCATCATATCATTTGGACTTACAACATCAACTCCTGCCTGAGAAGAGAAAAAGAGACTATTGTTTTCTATATGCCTGGTAATAGTCCTTGCACTTTGAAACTAGGCAATGGATGTAAGAAAAGTCCCTATAACGGTTTATTTGCAACTTATATAATCTTTATAATCCTTTCGTATAGCACATCCCTATATTAATAGTCTGATATAACGGTTTTGTGATGAGGTGGTATTGCATTAGCCCTAACCTAAAGTTGATGGTGTGCCGATGCTATATTTCTTTTTATTTTTTAATTCTTAGTTAATGATAAAAAATAGGTCATGATCCAATAACGTTGAAGAAAATATAATTTAAAAAATAAAATTAAATAGATTTTTATCACCCAATTTAGTTATTGTTTCCAATTTTAGTGTCAGTAGTATGGATGTTTCCAATAGGAAGTATGGAATCCTATCACAAAGTGGAAGGAATGTTCCAAATTTTAATGTAGATCGTATAGCAATACAGAACAAAATTATGCAAAAAGAAAGAAAAAATGAAACTTCCCTCCTTAGCTCCATGCATGAGTTTTACTTTTTTCTCTATTTATTTAATCTTTATTTCTATGGTATGGCACCAATCAACTTTTGAAAAAATACCAATAGAAATTAAAATAAATATAAAAAAATAACTAAAAGTTTAGTTTCACTTTACATATTTCGAAACATTAAGTGCACTTTCCTGAAAATAATAGAAAAATGAGAAAACAATAGTCTCTGCCTACAACAAAGACTAAAAATTATTGTTTCTAAGTGTGGATTTGGAGTTCAAATGAGTGAATATCTAGTTTGAAAACTTTTGATCTTCGATTCTGAAAGTGTGAGTATCAAATTTAAAATGTCCAAAATCAAATTTGAGAAATTGGATTCCTAAAGTGTAAATAAAATTCAAAAATGACCAAATTGACTTCTAAAATACACATCTCATTAACTCAAAAATTAAAAATTCAATATTGATTGTCTTTTAAATAATAAAAAAATTATACTTCAATTAAGTTGCAAAATTATTATAACATTGTTATAACATATTAGTATCAAATATCAAATGAAATAAATAAAAAACTATCAATTATAAAATAATAACAGTCTAACCAATTGAGAAAATGTCAAACTAAAAAACATTATATGCTTCTATACATAAAGGGAGGCTAATATTTTTTTTAAAAATTAAAAAATAATAGTCACTTAATTTAGTTTTCATTTTTAATGACATCAACACATTAGGTGAAAATCACTTTCTCTTAGAATTCACTTCCTACAACCACATTAGATCTCAGTTCCATAATCATTGCTCCAACACTAACCTCTCTTACCTTCTAACTCCTCAAAACTATGGTGAGTTAGGGATGCTCATCTTTAAGCTTTTTGTGCATAGGAATAATATTTTAAAACAAATCAAATAATTTCTATATTTTCTTTTCTCTTAAGGTCCAATAGACCAAATCTTGTCTTAGTGAACATTAAAAACCATCATCATCATCAACATCATCAATAACAAGTATGGGGATAATTGATTTATTGATCATAGTTTAACAATTCTAAATTTGTATAAAAATACTTTGCTAAATTTAATAATAAAATAAATTTACAACACAATGTAGTGATGGAAGTGACAACAAGCTCTGCTAGGGTTTAGACTGATATTGGATCTTGATTATTTCCATCCATGTCCTCGGACGAGTATCCTCCACCCCCTCCTCCTTCTCCCAATGTAAAAACCATTCATATGATGGATATGACCATTAGTGCTTTGGTTCGCAAGAGATAGACCCTTTCTAAATTTTTCAGGAAAGCACCAACCAATCCAGAAGTAGAAATTCCTCCCTCGACATTGTGACTCAAATCCTTATCACTTTCAGAATGGGGATTGAATGACCAGTTCGCTAGAATGTGTCCCTCCCCAAAAGAAATGGAAGCATGGGTCTCAATATCGTGGTGGCCTCTCATTAAATAAAACATCTTGATCTTCTCATGCAGCAAAGGATTCTTCATTTTTATGTTTGAAATGAAATCTTATAGATACTTGATCTTTAGAAGTGTCCCATACTTCTATGGATCACAAGGTATCTACCTAAATAACTAGTATTTGGATTTCAATCCCGAAGATGATATCCCTTCATGCGTGTCGGTGTGGGTGCGACTCCCTCACCTTCCTCTACTATTGGGGAGACGACTCTTTGTCATCCATAGGGAATGTTTTATGGAAGTATGTGGATAGAGCATAACCCAAAGGAGGGATTTTCTCTTGTGCTTACATCTATGTCGAAGTTGATATGGAAAAAGGGCTCCCAGAGGCCATCACTTTGAAGCTAGATAAGTGGAATCACATACAAATTTTAAGTTACAAAAAAATATCATTTAAATGCAAAAGATACCATAAATATGGACACTTTGGAAAGGAATACAAACTCAATCAATAAAAAAATGAAGGGAATAACAAGGAATAAATCTGGCATAACCAATAGGAAAGACTAAATCCCATCAATACCTAGGGCACAATAAAGCAAATCCACCTCCCCAAAAGAACAAAGTTGGTACCTCAAAGAATAGAGAACATAACAATAATAAATTTTCCATATTAGTAGAGACAAAAATCCAATAAATCGTGTAGATCGAGGATACATTAATGGAACCACCTTCAACAACATTATTGGTAGAGGAACCTGAGAAAAAATACAATCCCTCCCAAGATTATCCAAAGGAGTTGAACCTTATTAAATGGGGGGACGATGAAATTTATGAGGAGACAACACAAGCAAGACCCATGGTAATGAAGAAAAGGACCCAAAAATCTAGATGAGAGGAGTAATAACATGAAGGAAAGAGTAACAGAATGAGGAAGAAGAAGGATCTGAGGAAGAGCCTCCATTAAAGAAGGTAGGGAGACCAATGAAAAAGGAGAAAAGGGAAGAATCGACATCAAGGGAGGTATCCCTAGGACTACAACAAACCTTCACTATCAAAATCTATGAAAGCGGAAAAGTAGTCATACCAAGAATCCCAAGCATCAAAAGGAACTGGGAGACCAAGGGAGGAAACAACAACCAAATACAAGGTAAATAAT
This sequence comes from Larix kaempferi, assembly GCA_027924585.1. Classification (NCBI taxonomy): domain Eukaryota; kingdom Viridiplantae; phylum Streptophyta; class Pinopsida; order Pinales; family Pinaceae; genus Larix; species Larix kaempferi. Next base: position 2,283,723 of record BSBM01001023.1, read on the forward strand.
GAAAGTAGTCTCTTGGAATTGTAGGGGTATGGAGAGAAATTACAAGAAGAAGTACAAGATATGATTAGAATGGAAAAACTCTCAATACTTATGGTCTAAGTGTTAAAGTTACATCATCATGAGTCATTCTCTAGGTCAATATTGTGTGTTAAGATTGAGCCTCATTTGTCGAGGTAGTGTCTTACAGGAGCTTGCGTTGGAATCAAGAAAATTTTAGAAGAATCTTGAGTTGGACTCAAGAATGGTTAAGATTCATGTGTTGAGGCAAGTGCTTTGTTTGTCAAAGTAACGATGTTGTACAGTCTTGCTATTCAATGCTAAGTTCTTGTGTGTGAAGAAAAATACGCATGTGTTGAGGTGATGCTTTGCATGTCGAAGCATGTATGGTGTATTATGTAATACTAACCATGGTTGAGCTATTAAGTCTCCTCTAGAGATTGACCACCTCTAGACTAAATTACTTTAACATATAACCACTTGGAACGATAGTAGGAAAATATGAGCACATCATTGGGAAAATATCCTTAGTATATTTGATATGATAATTAATCTAGAGCATGTGGACCATGCAGATAAGACAAGAGATAAAGATAAGATGTGATAAGATTTGAGAGAATTCGAATTGCACATAAAAGAATTAATTAAGAGAGAATTTGAATTATTAAACTTCAGTGAACACTTCAGTAAATAAAAGGAGAACTTGATTTGATCACTACAGTGATGTTAACAAGAAATAATCAGTTAAGAGAGTTAATTAAGTGATACCAAAGAATATCTAGTTAACTAAGTGTTATTGCATGAAAACACTTATGTTAAATTAAAATATGACACTTGAGTTGCGACACCTGCATGACGATACTTAATTTAGGCACCTAGCTAAGTGGGAAATCTTTCAGTTAATGGGTGAGTTCATCCTATGAATCGGTTCAATGATTTAATGCACTGCATGAGAAGTGGGGCGCTCTTCTTCATGCAAGATTGATACATCCACATGGAGGGAGATTTCATCATGAAGCTAGAATATAAAAATAGAATCCGATGCATGTGAAGAATATATAAATAGGTTATATAGTATTGATGAATTCAGTGTGAAGTGAATTCTCTTCTCTCTTGAAGGAAATGCGCTTCTCTTCGTGCAAGATATTATTCCGAGTCTCTCTTCTTTATATTTATCTTGATTTGTAATTGCACTGAGGGTGCTTGATGTAAAATACATTCTCTGCTGTCTATCAATATAATAAGGAAGGTTTTTATGGGGTTTTCTCTCTCAATTCATAGAGGGTTTCCTCGAGGTAAATTCATGTGTCGAATGCGATTGCTTATGTGTATCATTGTTATTTGATTTCAAGAAATATTGCATTTATGAATTAAAGATAAAAATTTAACACTAAGAAACCAAGTTAGAAGAATAATCTATGAAGAGACTAAGCCAAAGCTATAGGAGCCAAGTGATCCTTGGGAGGAATTTGTACTCTATGGGAAGAAAAATCCTTTGATTTGCAGTAATAAGTGTCATCGCAAAACTGGTTGCTGGTTTCTCTCATGCACAAGACCACATGTAATAAAATCAACATATTCATGTCTATTCTCCTAATATCTATTTAGAAAAACAAAATTTTGGAAATTCTATAATCAATCGAAAAGACGAAAGGAAACATCTAAGCAGCGTCATAATAGGAAACTTGAATATAGTTCTCCTCTTAACTGAGAAAAAGGGGGGAAACAAAGTAAGAGATCCCTATAGAGAAAACATGGAAGACCTCATATTTGAATGGGACTTAATATATATTGTGCCTCAAAATGGGAAATTTGCTTGGACAAATATAAGTATCGGCCCTGGCCACATTTTAGTGAGGCTAGAATGATTCTTGGTGCATAGGGATATATTGCTAGAGAACATGAGGATCCACTCCTCAATCACCCTATAGGTTTTTTCGACCATAAGCATATCTCCCTTAGTTTTCAAGAAGAAATAAACAACAGTTCAATTCCCTTCTGATTCAATCCTCTATGGCTCTAAGAGAAAATGACCATGGATATAATAAAAGAAACCTAGAAAGAGCATGAGGTGGGCTCACCCTCTTACATATGGGAAGAGAATTCGAGAAGAACAAAATGTATCTAAAAAATTTGGGAAAAAAAACTACATCACCCCATAAGTCGAGAGAGAATATATCAAATATTAGTTGCAACAAAATATATGAAAAAATAGAGAAGGACAAAGTCACCCCCAAGGAGACAAAGAAAGAAAAAAATCTCACATCAAAGCCACACTCCTTCAATCGTCTAGAAGAAGAACACCGGTGTTTAAATTCAAGGAGATTATGGTTAAAGGATGGGAATAAAAATACAACATTTTTCTAGAAGCAAGCAAATGCCATAACCTTGAAAAATAGTAACCAAAAAATTAAAATCAAAATGGTGAGCAAATCCAAGACCTGTAAACAATCAAAGCCAAGGAAATTAGACATTTCAAGAAACTCTACAACGAAGAAAACCTATAATAAGAAGTTAAAATGAAGGATTTGCTAGTAGTGATTTCCTCTTTTATAACAATCCAGGATAATGCAACACTAAATAGGAAAATAAAAGAATATGAGGTTATTGAGGCACTGTGCAACTTGGATCTTGACAAGGCACCGAGGCTAGATGGATTCACAATACACTTCTTGTGAGTCAATTGAAATATAATAAATAAATACCTTTGTTGCATGATGATAGGGACTTGGAACAAGGATAAAATAGTAGGTAGCACCAACTCTTCCTTTATTTCTCTGATATTGAAAGAAGCCAGACCAACCTCCTTTTCCAGATTCATACCTATCTTTCTCTGCAGTGCAACATGCAAGGTGTTGAAAAAAATCATAGAGAATCATCTTAAAAATATCCTTCCAGGTCATCTCCCCTAACCAAGGAGGTTTCATGGAAAGGAGGTGAATCCATGACACATTTTGGTACAAGAAGCAATGCACTCAAGTTATACCTAAAAAAAAGAAGGTATGTGTTATAATATTGAGAATATGCATAAACATATAACAATACATTTACACTAGCATGCAAATCAATTGCAAAGATATACTATTCTAGCCTTCTATCTTTACAATTAGCAACAATAATCATGTAAGAACAAGATACAAGAGAACAATACACCAAATATACACGGTAAAATACCAAATGGGGAAACAACCACAGAAGGCTTGGTCTTCCTTATTATGCATAAATATCCATCTTACAATAAAAGGAATCTCCACATATGCATCACTCTCCATATTCACATCATGTAACAATCATGTGCGTACAAATGACATACACAACATATGATGTGTGATTCCACAATATCACAACATACCCAAAAGGTTATCCTTCACCTCTATTATATACCAAGAGGTATGGAATATCTACATCCCATAACATGTGTGGGATAAATAGTTTTCCACCTCTCTTATATAAAGAAGGGTTATAAGAGATTTAATTACATGATGCATGCGGGATAATGCTACTTTTTAATATTAGAGTTATTTTAAACCTTTTATGATATTTTACCAACAATACCACACAAGTCATCATTACATATTCTAACACTCCTTGGCCCTTAATGATGACTAGGAGGAATAATACAAATGGAGGAAGGTGGCATCACACTAACATCCTCCTTGGTGACAACTTCTAGAATGCCTCATAAGATGTAAATAAGAACACGTTTTTTCCTCATGAATATGATGAATATAACAACTGCTTCTCACTGAGTCATGAAATCGCATCTAAACCAAGTTGTACAATGAACTCTTGCAGAACACCACAAAAAATGTATGGCCAATACAACATAAAATGTGGCATGTAAACAATCATCAGAACCTGCAAAACAACTAATACCTGAAAGAACTGTGCCATAGACAGCATCACAAATACAAGAACCACATATATATCCATCATGAATATTGCATTGCAAATAAAAGACCTGAACTGCCTATCCATCAAAACATGTTCCAAATAGACAATATTCACAACCAAACTGAAATATGCAAGAACAATAGACCTCTTCATGAATGCAAGAACTGCATATCTATCCATTGAAATGTTTCGAATAGATAGTATTCATAACCAAAGAACTCTATTGAATATTACATTACAAATACAAGACCCCAATGGTCTATCCATTGAAATGTTTGTCTCACGGATAATCATTCATACATTAGTATTGAAATATGGTGATATAATATGGTATATGATTACATTACACTCATGCTTAACATCAACCATATTGAATAAGAAAAGGTTTAAATTTTGATGTTGTCAAGGATAAGCTGAAAAAGAAGAACAATGCTGAAGAACCAGAAATAGCCACAATCATATGCTTAAGATAGGAAGGAATGACACGAACAAGCTATCCCACAACCCTTCATAAATGTTCATATGGAGAAAGTATAGTAAAAAGAGAGATAATCTCAATAGGACTATCCTTAGCCTCAATGTGTACATCTAAGATATCTAAAACAGTTTGTCCAATGAGTCATCTTGCTTGATCACATCGATCTTCCCATATTGCCAACTCTTTTGCATCAGTTGGTTTCATTTGTTCACATTTAACTAATCTCCAAAGATTATTACTCCTAAGCACATCAATCATCTTTGTCTTCCAAGAGGGATAGTTATATCTAACTAGTGCAGGAACAAAAAAACTACAATCCTAAACCTAAAATGCAAAAAAATGAATTGTCGCAAAGAGAGGAAAAGAGATGTAAAATTAGAATTTTCTCACCAATGTTGAAACCTTTCTATAACTAATCAATGGATCTGCAAATCCTTTGCATGGAACAACTTACATAAATTGTTGAAAGAAAAAAAAGTGTCAGAAAAAAGTGCATAATTGGGTTGGGTGAAGGTAGGGCGCATAGACATGCTCTGGTAGAGTGTACAACATGTATGACTGTCAAACTTAGGAAAACTTACAGAAAAATCATCAAAATTGTCTCTGAAGGTATTTGGATGGAAACCTGGAATAAATTGAAATGGAAACATCCAAACACCTAGATCTGCAATCCAAAAGATAGATCCTTGATGCTAGTTTAGTATATAATAGATTTCAACTCAAGACTACAAAAATAAATCAAGAAAAACTTGAAAATTTCTGAAAATTTATCAATATTCTAAAATTATGGTCATCAAACTTGATATGGCACATGCTTTTGATCGTGTTAAACATTCATTTTTATATTAGTTTCTTAAAAAAATAAGCTTTAGCACCCCCTTCATTTGATGGATCAAATCCTGCATTGGCTCTCGATGGATAACCCCTCTAATAAACATAAGGAAATCGAAGATCTTTCAAAGAAGTCATGGTATTAGGAAAGGTTGTCATATTTCCCCTCTCTTATACATAATAATGGAAGTCTTAGAAGGAACTTGGAAAAGTATGGTGTGTTCTTTTGTACATGCCCATGCTAAAGAGAACCTACTAGAGGATTGTGAACTCAAGTATATTTTCTAGTAAATAAAACCAAAAAAAACTAATAAACTAATAAATTAAACTAAGAGTGTTGGTATAAGAAAAATGAAAATATTTTGCTATTCTTTAAATTCAATCAACAAGCATACACTGTTAAATTTTGAGCATTAATTCACAATACTCTTGGATCTTTACTGAGAGAATAACATATACAGTATATCAATGCATAAAAATCACAATAAGCATCACAAGCATCACAAGAATCAAAAGCATGAGAGACAAGAGACACAGAGTTTCTGTGGGGAAAACCCTAAGGTGAAAAACCCCACAACTTCCTCAGAGATAGAGAGAGCAATGGCTCAACCAAAATACACTTGAGATAGTCTCCTAGAGCAAATGATCCTCCTCCTCACTAGTGCGCCACTTTCTGAGTGAGAGAAGTGTGTCTTTCCGAATGATCCAAATAGAGATCTCCTGATCTCTATTTATACTTAACCTGTTTGCCCAGTTACACTATGGGGCCGACTTGTCTATCTAGATACATCCACAATATAATATATATTTCAGGGCCGACCCCACACATGGTGGTCTAATAACCCATTGGCAAGTACACACACTTGCGACACTTGTCAATCCACATGACGACACTTCCTTATAGAGGAATAACACGTCTCTTATAAGGGTACAATAAATATAGATGAAATACATAGATGAAATACATTCCGAAGTTACATATACATCAACACTCCCTCTTAACTAGGAAGGTATTTTTTGACATAGTTCTGCCAGACAAGTCTTCTTCTCGGGATCATCGTCATCGAAGCATCGTCATCATCATCGTCACTGCTGCTGCAATCTCAACCAATCTCTGACTCTACTCGTCATAGGAAGTTCTACAGAGCCAGTCCTTTTTCATACTAGATGTAGGCCTACCACCTGCAGGTCTTCATTATCTGTGCGAACGGTCTGATAGAGGTGGCCTCTCAGGACTAATTTTATGTGCGGATGCAATACCGGAAAGAGTATCCTAGGTACATTTATGTGCCTAAGCACGACCGTCAAGATCTCCCAGGACTGATTACATGCATCTCCTCCACAATACCTTTAAAGAGCATCCCAGGAACATTTATGTGCCGCAGCACGACCGACAAGATCTCTAAAGAGCATCCCAGGACTTATTACGAGCATACAGCTCAACCTCTCGGATCTCCAGGACTGATTACATGTGGATAGACAAAACCTTTAAAGAGCATCCCAGGAACATTTATGTGCCGCAGCACGACTGACAAGATCTCTAAAGAGCATCCCAGGACTAATTACGAGCACACAGCTCAACCTCTCGGATCTCCAGGACTGATTACATGTCTCCATAGTAATACCTCATCCCAGGACTGATTACGAGCACACATCTCAACCTATCGGATATTTGAGGACTGATTACATACTACATAGAAATATCGGAAAGAGTACCCCAGGAACATTTATGTGTCGCAGCATGACCGGCAAGATCTCCCAAGATTGATTACATGCTATTTGCACAACCTGCCGCATATCATCTCTGACCTCCAAGTATCAACCTGATACTCATGATCCAATGGATCATCATCGCACGAGGCATCATCCTGATGCGCATGATCATACTGATCATCATCACTTGTACCATCCTGGTACATATCATCTGGAGCAACATCCTGAAGCTCATCATCATGATCAACCTGATCATACAATGCATCCACCTGATGCACACCAAGTATCTACCTGATACATATCATCATACATGATCCACCTGATCATACAGTGTATCCACCTGATACAAATACCAATACATGATCCACCTGATCATACCTGATACATATCAACATACATGATCTACCTGATCATACAATGTATCCACCTTATACATATACAGATACATGGTCCAAGCATCCAACATGATGCATATACAAAATACATACAAATGATCGAACTAATCATATCCAACATCCAACATGATGCATACATACATAAATGATCCAACTGATCATAACAAGCATCCAACATGATGCATATACATATACATGATCCAACTGATCATAACGAGCATCCAACATGATGCATATACATACAAATATAAATAATCCAACTGATCATATCCAGCATCAACATGATGCATATACAGAGCAGTAACTGGAGCATCGTCCTGATGCTCATCATCCAGCGCTTACATCCATAGCCATGTGAAGGATCCTCCTTCCAACATGCTTGGAATGGCTTCAGCAAATGTGTCCATCACTTCTTCCTCGAAGTGTTGTCGATCTGAAGAACACCAAGCCTCTCCCTGAAGTACTCGAACTTCACCCTGGCTAGTGGCTTCGTCAGCACATCTCCAATCTGCTCGTCCGTCGCAACATACAGGAGCTTCACGGCTCCTCTCTACACCATATCCCTGATATAGTGATATTTGATCTCTATGTGTTTCGACCTGTCATGAAACACTGGGTTCTCAGACAACTTCACACAACTCTGGTTATCACAAAAGATACCAGTAGCATCCAACGGGAGATCAAATAACTCAGACAGTAGCTTTTGTAGCCATACTACCTCACCGCTAGCTGAATAGGCTGCAACATACTCTGCCTCAGCTGTACTCAGTGCTATGCAGGACTGCTTCCTGCTGAACCAAGAGATCACACCTGATCCCATACTGAATCAGCACCCAGATGTGCTCTTCCTATCTGCAGCACTACCAGCCCAATCTGAATCAACATAACCCTGCAGGTTAAATTTTTGATTTGCTTCATACTCGAGCCCATAATCCACTGTACCCTTCAGGTACCTCAGGACATGCTTTACAGCAACCAGGTGAACACTCCTCGGATCTGTCAGGAACTGGCTCAATGTGTTCACAGCAAAGCAAATATCTGGTCTCGTGTTCGTCAGGTACATCAAGGACCCAATCATCTGACGATACATAGAGACATCAACCGGCTTAGATGAAGCATCACATAGAAGCTTTAGATTCGATGCCATGGGTGTGGCCATGGCCTTGCAATCCATCATCCCAAATCTCTTCAGGATATCTACTATGTACTTCCCTTGACCAAGGAAGATCCCACCTGAATTCTGCCACACCTCCATACCTAGGAGATAATGCATCATTCCTAAAGTTCTTCATATCGAATTCGGCAGCAAGCTTCCTCTTTGTATCACACCAAGTTCTGGGAGCTTGCTAAGGCTTTCTTCAATCTGCACATATGTGACTCCCTGTCAGGTCTTGGGACTGCATCCCAAACATCTTCTTCATGATCGACGGATCATGGCATTCCATTTCTTCATCCCAGATCCTGGGAACTTCAATATCTTCAATATCTTCAATAGATATCTTTGATGCTAGAACAAATGTTGTAGTCCTTTTGTAGGTGAAGATATATGATCTTTCCTACAAAACAAGTTAAATTGCATGATTAGAAACATCTCATAATTTTCAGAACAAATTCTTTACACATAAAGAGATATGTCATGCAGTCATGCAGTTATCTTAGCCAATGCTTTAATACAACATTTATCCATGTTCCACAACTTTCTAGATGCCTTCCAGTCTCTACCAGAACATTATTAAGAGTTTGCACTACTCCCAACATGTCAGCAAAGAGGTTTCATTCTAGATAAGTAGCACTGGAATGTTGTACAGTGCCATAGGCCACTTACCCATCACATGCATATTAGTAGTATACTGTTCATTAATGCAATCATTCTAATATGCACAATACATCTCCTAAGTCTAGGAACGTAAGCATAATATTATTTAAACAAACAAAATAGGCAAGAAATGATAATTGAAATACTTATCTTTGTTTGTTTGTTGGGTGGACTCCCTCTGAGTCTTTGTTTCCTGGCAGGAGCTGCTGAAGTAGCTTCTTCTACACTTTTCTGTTGTGGAATGTAGGAAGATGGTCAACTCCCTCTGAAAATCTGCATCCTTGCAGGAGTTGTTGGAGTGTGCTCCCTCTTGATCTTTGCTTCCTGGATTACCTGTCCTTGAACTTATATTCATCCTTGTTGACATCAATCTTCTTGAACCCTGGAAAGTATATTCTGTAAGCCTTCGAGCTTTAACTGTAACCCACAAAGACACCCTTCTTTCCTGAAGGATCTAGTTTGGTCCTCTTTTCCTTTAGGACATGAGTGTATACTGGACAACCAAATATTCTGAGATGGCTGACTTCATGTTTCTTACTAGAAAAGACCTCTTCTGGTATCTTGTTGTCCAATATCTTGTGGGGTGTTCTGTTCTGCACATATACAGCTGTTCTAGCTATTTCTGCCCATAGATGCATAGGTAGATCCTGGTCATGCAGCATTTCCCTTGCTGCTTCCATGATTGTTTTGTTCTTCCTTTCTGCAACTCCATTCTGATGAGGATTATAAGGAGCAGTCAACTCCCTCTTAATCCCTGAATCACTACAAAGCTTCTTGAAGTCACCTGAGGTGAATTCTCCACCATTGTCGGATCTGAATGTTTTGATCTTCTTGTCAGTTTGATTCTCCATCAAGGTTTTGAATTCCTTGAACTTATCAAACACCTCATCTTTGTTCTTCAAGAAGTATACCCAAGTCTTCCTGAAGAAGTCATCAATAAATGAGACATAGTAAGCATACCCACTTAGAGAACTGGATGACATAGGACCACATACATATGAGTGGATGATTTCCAGGATATCCTTTGCCTTGCTTTCACTGCTTGGGAAAGCCTTCTTAATGTTCTTACCTTTTGCACATCCTTTGCAAACACCTTCATGTTTTGTCTTGATTTCAAGAAGACCCTCTATAGCCTTGCTTGCAATTGGAAGTGCCCTATAGTGCATATGAGCAAGTCTTCTATGCCAAACTTCACTTGGCTCCATGGATTCATGCACCATGGCATGTTCAGGTTGTCCCTTCAATTTATACAAACCTCCCTCTTGCTCTCCAATCACTACTGCATCATCTATGGTCTTTCCCTTTGGCCACATTAGGACTTGGCCATCCACAAATGCAACCCTCATACCTTTTGCATCCAATGCAGAGATGGAGAGTAAGTTCTTCTTGAGCCCAGGTACATAAAGGACTTCTTTCATCTTCAAAGATTTTCCAGAATCTAGGTTGTAGGAGGCTTCACCACTTCCTTTGATTGGGTATTGATAATCATCCCCAAGTTTCACCTTATGGGGTGATTCATGTTCAGATAGATTCACAAAAGATTCCTTAAACCCAGTCATGTGTTTGGAAGCCCCACTGTCAATCAACCAATCATTACAACCGTGGGAGATAGTACCTGTGAGAGCGGAGATTAGAACATACTCTTCTTCACTTGATGAGTCATCATTACTATCATCACTTTCTGCCCTAGCCTTCTTCTTTGGAGGTTCATCATCTTCGGCAGCATGAGCATGGTACCTTCTTTTGTTATCCTTCTTCTTCTTGCTGGAGTTGTTGTTGTTGTGTTTGTCCCTTTTGTTCTTGGGACATTCTGAAGCAAAGTGACCCTTCTCATTACAAGTGAAACACCTTAGATTTTTCTTGTCTTTGTGAAAATGATGAGAAGATTTCTTCTTGTGATGGGATGGCTCCCTCTTGAACTTGCCCTTCTTAGTGTGAGCTGTGAGAGCTTGATCTTCATTTCCCATCTTCTCTTCTCTTGCCACAAGCCTTGCTTCTTCTTGAGAGCATTCCTCCCATAATATGCTGAAGGAGATTAACTTCTTTCTGGCACAGATCCCCTGGATAAAAGAGTCCCATGACCTAGGTAGGCCATTCAAAGTAGTCATAACAATTTCACCATTCTCCACCATTTCATCTACAGCTTCAAGTTGTTCCTTGATCTGAGAGACCTTGGAGAAATAGGATTGAATGGTTTCTCCATTCAACATCTTGACCCCTTTCGATTGATTCCGCAGGGTCATCTTCCGATTTATGTTCTTTCCTTCAAATAGCTTGGTCAAGGAGTCAAAGATAGCCTTGGGTGTCTTTAGAGAAGACACATGGGGTATGAGATGGTTTTTGATAGAATCAGCAATGATTCTCTTTGCCTTGACCAATTTCTTCTTATGCAATACCTTAGCCTCTTCATCCTCTAGGATAGGGATGTCTTCTTTTATATATGAGTCCAACTCATTCTCTTCCAGGATTAACCCAATCCTATACTTCCAAGCTCAGAAGTTATCATCCCCTTCAAGCTTATCCTCAAGCTTGGTGTGGTGAGACATCTTAAAGAGTACTTCAAATGGAAATAGAAAAGATTTAGGTCTTACCACTTGAAATGCTGAAAACTGGATCTGGTCCCGGATTAGGGTTTGTCGAAAAAACCCTAAAAATTCAAAATGTGAATTTCAACTTTCTGAAAGGATAGAAAGATGCGCCTTGATGAGCTGATCAGCCTGATGTATTCAGAATTTGAGATCAGCAAAGCTTTACCCTTCATATTTTCCTTTTTGTCCTCCCGGGTTCACTAGGGAGAGCCCTTAATTAGGGTTTGAGTTTCCTGGAGATCTACCCAGCCCACAATCTTGATCCAAAGCTCTAAACTTCGATTTTTGCAAGGGGCTTCCAGCTATGTCTTCAGATTTCAGAAATTCCTATTTTTGTGGAAACCCTAATTTTTAGGGCCAAATCTGAAAATGCTCAGAATTGAATTCTAATTGGACAGATAGATTCTCCTTGATGAGTAGAGTCAATCTACTATACTGCTTTTCCAAAAACTGTGGAGAGAAACCCAATAAACAGAAACTCAAGTTTCCGTCACTGTAAAATGTCTTCTTCTCAGGTTAGCTCTGATACCATGTTAAATTTTGAGCATTAATTCACAATACTCTTGGATCTTTACTGAGAGAATAACATATACAGTATATCAATGCATAACAATCACAATAAGCATCACAAGCATCACAAGAATCAAAATCATGAGAGACAAGAAACACAGAGTTTCTGTGGGGAAAACCCTAAGGTGAAAAACCCCACAACTTCCTCAGAGATAGAGAGAGCAATGGCTCAACCAAAGTACAACCAAAATACACTTGAGATAGTCTCCTAGAGCAGATGATCCTCCTCCTCACTAGTGCGCCACTTTCTGAGTGAGAGAAGTGTGTCTTTCCGAATGATCCAAATAGAGATCTCCTGATCTCTATTTATACTTAACCTGTTTGCCTAGTTACACTATGGGGCCGACTTGTCTATCTAGATACATCCACAATATAATATATATTTCAGGGCCGACCCCACACATGGTGGTATAATAACCCATCGGCAAGTACACGCACTTGCGACACTTGTCAATCCACATGACGACACTTCCTTATAGAGGAATAACACATCTCTTATAAGGGTACAATAAATATATATGAAATACATTCCGAAGTTACATATACATCAACATACACAAGAGATGAAAGAATAAATAATATTTATATTCAAATATGAAAAGAATTACAGGAACCAAGAGCACCTGAATAGTTTGGGAAGAGGAGGCCACCACAGCTTTCCAAGGGAGGGTCCATTGGTTCTCCTCACATCCTTATGATTCTCCAGCCACACATCGTGGGAAGAGGATCTCCTAAATATGAGAGAGAAGTGATAAATGGTCTACTTCAATACCAAGGAAAATACAATAGAGTGACGAATTGAGATAATGGAATGGAATTGTGTGTGAAATGAGGGACAGTAGTGTCTCTTTTATAACTAATGATGGGAGTCTATTGTTGAGTTTTGGGATCTACACTTTTCAACCATGTAGAGCCTCATGTCACTTTTGTGTTCGTTTTTTTGGACATGAAGGAGAAGCAATTGAAATCTAATATGATGGTTGGGTCATGCTTTTTTAGACTTTTTCTCTGACTTGAATCACTCATATTGAAGGATTATCAACAACCTAGGTCGCTCTTATTGAGGGATTAAGAGCGACCTGAGTTGTGGAGGAGTTTTTAGGCTTAAATTTCACTTTTGGGGATTTTTGATTGATTTTCCAAGGTCAAATGGACATGAATGAGATGACATGATGACATATAAAGGTGACTGAGATGGTGACATGGTGGTTGAGCAAATTTTACTTGTTAACAGACTACTCCCTGATATGTGAGGTTAGGATCTCATCATATGGCCGACACAGATCATAGGATTTTCATGGTAGGAGATAAGTGTGATGATGGCATGGAGAAAATAGACCATTTTGGAAAGAAATATCCTTCCTATGGGGCTACAAAGGCCTTTCATGTAGATACACTGGTGCATATAATCTCAAATATATATGGATGAGGTGGGAATACCCATGATCGTATCATTGTCTCAAAAATAGAAGGGGATATATATCTAGTGGGGATTATATTGATACATGAATAATCATTGTGTACATAAAAAAGGAAGATCCAGGCCTAGTGAGGGTATGGTTAATACATGAAGAATCACCGTGTATATCATAAGTATCTAGGAGGGAATAAAAAACGTACATAAGTATGGTCCAACCCTATCTTATCTGGATAACTGATAGAGGAACAATGGCATTCTGGAGGAATGCTCGATCACAATAAATGATGCTCTGCTAAAACTAGAGAGGGTCCAACAAATTGGGATGACTCATATAGATGACGGTATGGAGTCATCATTCTCTAGGAACTGGATCTATAATTGGATATGAGAGGAAGCATGTAAGTGGGGGATTCGACAACATTGTCTTCTAAATAGCCCGAATATCTCAAAAACACATAATTCAAAAGTGGAATCCACCAAGAGTAGGAGTGATGGATATCTTGGGTCTTCAACCAAATAATGAAAGGACCATCATCTTGTATGAATCTCAACAGTGTGATAAGTGATTTTTCATCAAGCACATGAGAAACAACCAAACTAAAGGGAACTGATGTCTCCCCTCGGTTGGTCCAAGGGACTCATCGATGATGATAATGAGACCAAGGTACAATATTCCTCTATGTCTATCCTCTAGAATATATGTGTTGAAGTTGACATAAGGATACCTGCAATTGCTAAGGCAATGATGTTTCCTTAACAAGAGCGCGAGATGTTATTACTAACAATAAAAAAGGAACATTGGACAAGTAACTGAGACATTTTTTGGGGACACGAGGGGAACTTAGCAAGGTACTCAAACTTCCTTTGTTAAGAGTATGAAGGAAAGGTTGACTTGGAAAAACATGTGATATTTCTGGATGGGATCAATGAAAGGACACAATTGGGGTGCTAGGGGACATGACTCATGATGGGGGGAGGGACTTGTTACTCTTGAGAATGGGTATATTGATTAGGTATGACTCCAAGTGTGACTCATCGCATAATACTTTGAGCAAAGATGACTAGAGATGCTGCCACAACAAGAGATAATGCATGATCTGCATGAGTGCTAAGAAGCAATTTTGTTGAATGGTTTCTCTGATACATGGGAATCGAAGGGGAGAGAAGTAATGACTACTCTAGAAACACCATTTGTAAGATATGGTCTCTTTTGGCAACAACTCACCTGGTCAAGATGAGGAAGATTGGAAAGGAGATAATTGTCTAATGGTTCTTTGATATGGATTCATGGAATGATTGGTAGCAGATGGATAGTTTTCAACAATAGGTGGGACATCAATGGGAATCTCCTTACAGGTTGGTGAATGGTGGCAATATAATGTGACGCTTTGTTGTATGGATGAAGTGGTGGGATTATGAATATGCTATATGAAACATTACGTGCCAAAATAATAAAAAGTTTGGGAGTCTGTGGGGTCAGATTATAAATTATATGAACATGGTAACATGTGGTTAAGTGCACGAAATAAGAAACTAAATGGACTCCCATTCCTATATTGAAAGAATGGCATGGGTTCCCAATGGCAAGGGACTCTATGTTGACACCCATGTTCAAGAGGCTCTATTGTTGAGTAAGGGAACATGCAAAAGGTGGCTAGGATGGGCCAATTACTCTGAAAAGGGGTAGTTCCTATAGGTATAAATAGTGCATGGTGGCTTGATGCATCAGATAGAGAGTGTGCCTATATGCTAGT
Source organism: Larix kaempferi (assembly GCA_027924585.1). Classification (NCBI taxonomy): domain Eukaryota; kingdom Viridiplantae; phylum Streptophyta; class Pinopsida; order Pinales; family Pinaceae; genus Larix; species Larix kaempferi. Next base: position 2,299,179 of record BSBM01001023.1, read on the forward strand.
GACGGATTTATACATGTGTAAGAATGTTGTCAGCAAAAACTTATGGAGTTCCTCGGATCAAGTATCTGCACACAAATATGATACCCAAGTGTAAAAGTATGTTTGGAAACCAAATAAAATGTACTAGTAGATCAAAATTTAAATTTTACTTGAGGGAACACAAATAGAGGTGGGATAACAAAAAGGGCCCAAAACAGATTTCCTCATCGCTGAAAAACGTTCACATAACCAGGAAGAACTCAGGATCCTAATTCCAACAATACAAATGGTACATCAAACAGATGTCGTATGAGCTTGGGAAGATCATGAGAAATAATGATGAAAATAAATAGGATTAGGGTCCACTCTTCCAAGTGTCATTTTCATTGTGCACTGTTGGAGAAGAGTGTGGGACCTAAAAATTTAGCTATTGATTGTGCACTGTTGGAGAAGAGTGTGGGACATTGGAGAACCTGTGGGGGGTTTTTGGGTCGAGCCCTGCCTATCGAGGTAATTTGTGTGAATCAGATCACACAATTCTAAGGGACAGGGACAAATTGGGTCACACATATATGAGGGACAAGTGTGACCTAAATCGTACCTGTTGGGCAAAATTGAGCGACATGAATCACTCAGTTTTTCTTGATAGAAGAAACCTAAATCACTTAAAATCCCCAAAAAGGTGTGACCTGAGGGTAAAGGAATTTATTTTGTATTTTGACTAATCTTGACTGCTTGTTGTGCTTGCAGTATGCCTCAGGTTAGCTAGAGGGAGAGAGACATTCATGAGATCCATAAATCAATTCATGATGATTGGCCGGTGAGGGACACCCTAGCTACATGTGGGTTTCTCAAGTTCCTGGGGAACCCACTCATGTGCAATGCACCTCTACTACTCACCAAGATTGTTGAGTTCTGAGACCATGATGAAAAGGTTTTTATAGTTTAGTTTGAGCATGTGGATCTTACCTTAGAAGATGTCTACTTCATGACCGGATTGCCCCAACTTGGGGTCATGAGGGACACATAACCCAAATGTCCCTGTGATGTGGACATGAGGGAATTCATGGAGTGAGACTGTCTTCCGACTGCATGCTTACGTACTACTTTGGTCTTCCTAGTGGACATTAAGAATCAGGTTACATGAGCTATTGTAGTTGGGGTGGTTCGAGTTCTATGATCTATAGGCCCACATAGGATCCTTGGAGGTCAGATGCTCATTGTGGAGAGAGTCTTGGAGGGGACTTACTTCAGGTGGGGGAAGATGTTTCTTGCTGCAGTTCAACGAGAGATGAAACATGTCAGTTGTCTTGGTGGATACTTTGGGTTTGCATGATTCATTTGTGCCTTATTCTTTGAGAAGGTACCCACCCTATTCCCCCACTTTTCTATGAGAGATAGTAGGGATACAGTGGCCTATATGAGATGGTCAGGTGAGATGATTATCTGTGGGGGTGAGGTGTAGTTGGAAAGGTTTTCAACCGAGCCTTCTTTACATAGTGGCGCCATCTTCTGGTGGTGATCAAGGATTACCCATAAGCGAGCATGGAATATTGCGGGGATCATGAGATACCTTGTCCTATTGGATAGGCCTGGGGGTCAAACAACACATATGCATTTACTTTGTTTTTAACATTTTCATTACTAACATATGTGGTCTATAATTTTTACACGACATCAGTATTGATGAATGGTCATTTGTGTCTGCAGTTGTGGATGCAATTCCCCCGACATAGTATCAACATATATGAGGGAGGGTTGAGGGAATCGATCCTACCCCTTAAGCACATTGACACTAGAGGGGTGTTGATTCCATACTAGAGGGTCTATGTCGGGACATTGATCGACTTTTGGAGGATATTGTGGATGATGTCTGGAAACACCTTGACCAGAAGTTGTTGATGGTGTGCTTTTGGGATCCTGATGAGTGGCGCTCGATCATGCAATGGATTTTAGTGGTTGCTGCCACCATTCGGGACCAATGCGAGGTAATGTGCGTCGCATCCGTGATGAAATATAGGAGGACAAGGAGACCGATGATGATGACCTTGACTACTTAGATGACTAGTAAGGATTAGATAGCTACCTCCCATGCAATGGGCATGGGTAATTTTGACTGATGTATTTTTATATTTTATGGAGTTGTTTGGGCTCTAGGATGCATACATGACTATGTATTTTTGGACAAACACACACACACACACAGATATCATATCTATATATCTATATATGTATATATATATATATATATATATATATATATATATATATATATATATATATATATATATATATATATATATATATATGCACGTGGATGCAAACTTTTTATGTATCTTTTGGGTTTATTTATGTCATGATGATGGATCTATACATATGTGAAATGCAAAGTGATATAGATATGTATGCATGTGATTAATTTATTTGGTATCGATGAGAAATGTGCTACTCTATAATGTCATTATCCATTTGATCTACCACAATGTTGAAACTTCTAGGGACATGTATGAATGTGACCGATTCAAACTGTATAACCAAATGCTTAGTGTGTTGTAACCTTCTAAAGAGGCAAGGATCATGTAATTGATAATAGTTATTGAACTGAGAGATGAGAAAATGGGAGTCCAAATAGACACAAAGGTGGTGAATTCTCATGTGAATAGAACTGGCTAGGAGGCCGAGCACAACATCATACTCTGCCTAATTATTGGTGGTTGCTCCAATACACATGTCATTGACATGATTCAAGTCATATGATGGGAAGTAAAGTACCCATGCAGTTGAGGTGAGATTTGGATGATAAGTACTTGAGACATTAGTGTAGCCAACGTAAACAATAGTATTATTCTAACAATACAAGAAAAGCAACCATGACGTCTACTTCCGAAAAAATGAAAAAAAAAAAAGAAAAAAACTATAATAAAAGGGATATGAAGTCTCGTAGGGATCAAGCATAAAATCTATTGAGATACAACCTGTTGCAGGGGATATTCAAGAGTCAACCTTTGAAATCGGCAATGAGGTATTACCCCTTTCCTAAACATGTTTTCACTATGTAAGGTAATTTCCACATAGATTCAAATTTCCATTTACCATGATTTTCACGAGCTTGTTAATACGTGAGAATGAGATCACCTTCTTTAAATGTTCGAGGATGGACATGGGTGTCAAAATGGGATTTTGACTTATTCTTGGAATCCTTGATCATTTGTAGATATACTCAATGATCCTCATATTCTTGTTTTGTAATGTACCTAATTATAAATTTAGGCACATTAACTCCACTTTCCCACAGAGGTTAATTTGTTTCCCCAAATTCTCTAGCATAGTGGTTTTATTTATTTACTGGAATATGGATGAGTCATTGAGTATGGTGCTTCCCACAATGTATAGCTTCAAATCACTATAATATATTCACTCAGATATGATATACACATTTTTAATGTTTCTGATCCAAATAATAGATCTTTAAACTCCAACACAACCCCCGAGAACCACTAGATTCGAAACTAGGAGCACTAGTTCAAATATGACCACATTGAAAACTGGGTTTCCAACTCTTTCCAAACACCTCCTAATAGAGTCAAATATTTCGTAAACAGCTTCAAATAAAACATAAAACTCCCAAACACACCCAATCTGACCACTAATAAACTCTAGAGAACTTTATGGAATCTTTGAACACTTTACACATGCATTTATAACTGAGGGTGTGTTAGCATAATTATATAGGTTGACCGACCAGTAAAATGATCATAACTTGGGAATACATAAACCTTTTTCAGTGAAATAAAAAGTGTTCTCTAGTATAAAGGATGATCCCAAATCAATGGAATAGGTTTTAGAACCCAAAAAAATCATAAATGGTCTAACCAGAAACTAACTTTCGGCTCCCAAAACCCTAGTGCAATATTGTAAGCATACACACCTATAAAACTCTAAAATGGACACTAAAAGCTTCCAAATACACTTATTTCAAGAAAAATGTATTACTAATATATATAATAGGATCATATGAATGTTTCATACCCTTAAACCAAGTTTACACAACCATACATTACCAGATCTACTCATGGACTTACAAATCTATACATAGTGAAACCAATGCTTGAATATTGAACAATATATGGAGAAGAACATTGAGATATTTATTATAAGTGGGAAATTATTAGAGAGTACATAAATTTATGATACATAATATTGAAATATAGAGAAATATATTCTACAAAGAGAGTAGATATGGATGCTACATAAACATAGAGAAAAGAGGAAGAGTTATTGCTTCAAATGAGTGATTTCATTCCACTATTGTGCCTTCCAAAAGAAATTTTTCAACCCAAACTCAGAGATATGCCTCCTACAATGCTCCCTCCATCAAATATGGATGTTATAAATCCTTTAGAAGATCCCCCAAGATATCTATATGACCATAGGTGTGCCCTCCTTGAGTAGAAACCAATACAAACACTGTTGTCCCGAGACTCCACAAACTCACACTTATACTGATTGGAACTTGAACACACCATAAAGAATTCAACCCCACTACTGTATATGAACGCAAACACCTGAAATAAATCTCTATAGATAAATCTGAAAGTGATTTCCCCTCTCAATCAATTTCCATGAAGCACAGTGAAGAGATCTGGATGACCTCATTCTCTCTACTAGCTAGAGTGGAATCTTTCACCACCGAAACTAGTTCACCATTGCAAGGGGTACATAACCAAGCCTAAAAATCCACACTATATATCCTATTCAAAATAAAAATGTCAAAAATCCCTTTCCCATGAGGCATGCATCCTTTTTATAGACTCCATTGAGCCCTTTCCTCTCATTATAAAATTCTTTCATAAAATATTTAATAAAATATTAATATTTCATGAGAGAATGGGTCCTTAGAACACATTTACATAATTTCCTAATGTTATTTGACCCAGTATTACTTTACCTCAGTTGGAAATACGAATTAGCTATGCATAGTAAAATTTTGGGGAAATTACACCTTCATGTGGGCCCACCTTCACCTCTAGCACCTTCCTTGGCTAAAAATAGGACTTGCAGCATGTCATATGGTGTCATAAGGTGTCATAAGCTATCATAGAACTCGATTATTTTCATAAGTTTTCATGGGATTCCTTTTGGTAGCTACACTTCCACAAGTGCGCCCTCAATGACTAGTTTTAGCTAGATGCCTCTTCATGAATCTTCTTGGGAGTTACAAATTCGAATTTGCTTCTATCATGAACCTTCTTGCACCTTGGAATATAAATTTGGATGTGCTTAGTTGGATTTGCGGGAGTTACAACTCATGTGGGGCCAAATTTCCACCTTCTATGCACCCTCCTTGTCCCATATTGAATAATATTGCATTAATAATAAATATTGGACCTCATACATTACAAATTCATGACCCATGCCACCACCCTAATAATTTATCGTGAACTTACCAAGTAACTTAGGGCATTGCATCCCTTAGTCCCATGGAGTGGTCCAGAGAAAAAATTTGGGGACATGATAGTCCTCCCCACCCAAGATTGATTTTCCTCAAGAACTTTAAACTTGGGAGTGGTAATGCTTCTTCTTTTACCCAAATTATGCTCATTTATTTTTCTTCTTCCTTCCTTAGTGATGACTTTTCATAAGGCTGCAATTTCAAATGGACCAAGTCATCAAATCTATATCCCATAATATAAACCACATTAAGACTAAAAATGTTGTCATGATTCCAAACCAATCGAAAGGAGGTATAGTATACTCTTCTCAAGGTATGGTTCTGTAAGGTACTGAAATAGGAAAACTCCTTACCAATCCCAATAATAAGAGTGCCTCTATACTGTAACCACTCAAACAACTCCCCACTCAAATAATCTATGAAGAAACTCATCTTTTTAAAGCAAAGACTTCCTACCAACTTTGGGCCCGATGCTGGAAATATGCCCAATGTTGTAACTCCAAGATCCCCATATAATATCAAAAAGGGACTACCATGTTTTTTTTGCACCACTCTGATCATAATCATCCCCTCTAGAGATAGATCCATCTCCCCAGCTGTCCTACCAACAACCCAACTGGAAAAACTGAGTCCAAGAATGATCCTAGGGTCCCAAATGGACTTGATAAATGCAGAGTGTCTACTACATCCACCTCTGCCCTGCATGGTATCCACATAAAGAGCCTTTGGTAGCCTCGCAAGCCATCTAGTAGGAAACAATTGTATCCCTCCATCATAATATCTCCCACCTAGGAAACTAATCCGCTGCTCCACATGGTTAGGTTCCTGACACAGATGGCTAGCTCTACCCCCTGTGCCACCTACTAAACTGCTGAACCAAATAATACCAGGATCCCACTGTCGATGGTGCACCCCTCCTATAAAATATGTCATCTGGATCAATCTACCACTCTCAAGGATGTTGGGATCCCACCACCATATTGGAATTTCATCACTCCCAATGGTCATTTGAACCTCTGCGATCCTCCCCAATAGAACATGAAGCTCCTCTTGTGCACCATGCACATTAATTCTTTAGTCACATCACTGTCACCTATCCCATCCAACTGACTTAGGTGAAACTCCCATGTACTACCATGAATGATGAAGGCATCATACAACAACCATAGATGCCTATGTTGCTTCTCACAATACTGGAAGGGAACTAGTTTTCCAAACAACCCTCTACTGATGCAAGCTAAAATCGAAATCCCTTATGTCTCCATCTTTGTTATGGACCTATCCACCCAATCCATGTATGCACATACTCCTCTGCTGGATGGTACATAAAAAGTTTACACATCTACCTCCCCCATGACTAAGTCTCTCTCCCATATGGGAAACTCATGATCCTCCTAATGAAAAACAAGTACTTGGTCAACATTCTCCATGTCAACTCTCTCCTCAAGAACCTACAAATATGAATGCTCCTTATGCCCAACCTTCACATGGGGTTCCCCCATCAATTCATGAATGCAATCATCCATGTACAACTGTATGTTTGAATAGTAGGAGGAAGGATGTAGTCCTCCCAAATTCATATGGAGATGCTCCACCTCCTTGGACTTGTCTTCAACAAATTTGAGAGCAAGGTCTTTGTCCATAAATAGATGTAAGTAATATGATTTCATTATCTCCAATTCCTTCTTAATGATGCACAGTTTTTCACAAGTGACCCCTAAAACACATCCTTTATGACTCTCCTCAATTTTATTCCTCCACATACGGTCTTAAACAAATTTATTTGCACCATCTGTCCTTGTCAATACTTGCAACATCCTCTCTTTTGTGACTAAGAGTTGGCTCCCTAAGTCATGAAATGTCATACTTCTAGCGTTGTTTATTCTATCCCATAAGAGATCATACAACTCATGTGGATCCTGCAAGTTCACATTGCCCATGTTTGGTGTCTTGTTTACATTTTTAATGGACAATATACAAAATTAGGATGTGGGTGGCATCACAGTGGCATGAACCCACAACACACAATTTATATTTAACACCAAAATTGTTAGGACCAAAATTAAAATATTTGACAAGACCTTTATCCTTACATGAAATGGCTTATGTACCATGCTGCTGCAAGAATCAGATTTGTTATCATCCCTTGGTGTCATAGCTTCATGGATTGTTGCTAGGCCATCTCCTATCCGCCATTCCTTTGTATAATTGGGTGTAGTCTCTATCTATTGTCATCCATGTTCAGTTGAAGGCTAAATAATGACAGGGGATTCATTGCTTCTTAAGCCAAGCTTATTATGGGAACCTTTAGGGAAGAACGTCTTCTCCATGTCCCTTAACCCCTAGAATACACCTTTAGGGCATAAGGCCCAAGTTTCATCCACTGGCCATGGTCAAGGCACCATAACCTATACCAAGTGCTCAAAACCTCCCTATGGTGTCCATATGCCAACTTAGAGGTAGATGATACTCTCAAGAAACCATTGATGGTGATCTAAGGAATTATTCTTCGAGTTGGATTCCTAAAAGCATAATTTAAGTCACAAGGGTTGGGTTTCCTCCCTTAAAAATGTCCATGGCGCCACAACCCATCCTTGGTGCTAAAAGCCTTCTAATAGTGCCTGTATTTCCACTGAAAGACAAAGATTCCATAAAAAAGTCATGTGTGGTGGTTTTGAGGCCTTGTTGATGTATTTTGAGCCATAGGAGCTACGTTTGGGCCTAATGATTGAGTTTCATTGCTTAACCTTGCTCCAAACCTTGAGATCATTACCTAGATCACCAAAAAAAGTAATGGTGCTAATATGCTAACTCAAAGGTGAAGGATTCTCTTGGGAGGTCATGTGTATAGGTTCATGCAATTTCTTTTGGCTCTAGATGCGCAAAATTATCCTTTAGGGACTAATGCCTAGGTTTCCTCCCATCACCTTGTTGAGGGCCCCGTGACTCATACCTTCTGCTCGAAAAATCATAATGGTGCCCATATCCCCTTAGGAGGTCATTTATTTTGGTTTGAGTCATCGATCTCAGGCCTAGATTTCTATCATCTTCATTAGGGAATAGGTCTTGAATTTTCTCTCTCAACCATGTCTAGAACCATCAAACTATACCTAGTGATTATACATTCCTAATATCATTAGTATCACTACTCATAGTGAAGGATATGCTTGAGAGGTCATGTGTAGTGGAATAAGGTGTCGTTCTTGAACTTGGATGATTACATTCTTATTTTAGGGCATAAATCCAAGGTTTCATCCCTCAACCATGTATAGGGCCCAAACACCCATATCTAGAATCCAAGACCTTAGAATGGCCATGCCCATATTCATACTTGGAATCAAGGCTAGCCTTGAGAGATCCTATTTCATGGCTTTAGGTGTTATTCATGGAAATGTATGACTAAATATTCTAGCCCTTGTGGTTAAGGAGAGAGGGGGTGAGGAAGGGAGGAGGGATTGAGTGGAGTGGAAGAGAGAGGGGGGATTGGGTGGATAGGAATAGAGAAGCAGGGTGGGGTTATAGAGAGGGCGGGGGAGTGGGGTTATAGACAGGGAGGGGGGATTTAGGGAGAAGAAGAGAAAAAAAAAGTGAGGGTATAAAATATCATGTGTGTGCAAGTACATGTGTACGTGCACACAAGTGCGCACACACGTTTAAATTCAATTTTATTTGGCATCTTTGTAGGTTTGGTACTAGGTTTGGATTCCCAAACCTTGAGGCTAGACCTGAGTTATAGAAAAACAAACCCAATTCTGTAACTTCATGTTTTTCACCCTTCGTTTTGCATATGCTCCATTTGTGCACTATTGATGAAACTATGCACACTTATCAAGCTCTGCGTGCAGATTCTAACTATATATTTTTTTGAAAAAATTTGTTATTGTTTTCTGTTTTTAATTCATTTTTAATTGCACTCATGTCAAATTTGTATAAAACATACGTCATTTATTTTGGTTATAACTTTTGACTGGCTCACCTATTTCATAAACAAAAAAGAACCCACACAAGAGTACAAGAATAGCTACAAACTAAAAAAAAAATTGATTGATTATGTTAAGACCATGATAGGCCAGACCAATGTTTGACCATGTCATTTTAGGATTTCACCGACTTCCTTAATTTAAAAATATATAAATAATTAACTTTTGAAATTTTGAAAAAATAGCCCTGCACAAGATCTGTCTGTTACCTACTCCTCTACATATGTTTTCCACAAAATTTGACAATTTACATACCAAACCGGTGGACCAATGCAAGGCATATGCATTATGTTTTGGACAAAAAATAACATACCAATATTAGAGTAGTGACATTTTGGGGTAGTTATACCTATTTTCCATAAATAAAAGTTATGTATTCCGGAAGGTAATCCGATTATCTACATTTCATTTTTTTACACCTAATTCTTAAAAAAATTGTAGGTACCTCTAATAATTCATTTTAATGATTAGATTTATGTTTTTCCAGTATGCCATTGCAACTGACACGTTATAAGTGGGTATCATTACCTTGCACAAGCCCAATAAATAATTGAGAAAGAGATTTTATTTTGAGCAACTATGGGGACTCCATGGTTGTAGGAACATATTGAAGAGCACCGGTAGAAGATAAACTCGAAGGACTATATATAAGTGAAGGGGTATCCTACTCATGTTGGATGGGGAATGTAATGCAGTAGCGAGTCCAACTGGGCCCGTGGAACCCAAAAGAGCTAGTAAAGAGATCTTAGATTGCACTATAACAGAGACCACGGTTTCCTTTATGGTATTCACTACTTGACAGTCGGGAATAAGAAATAGGTGAATGGATAGGGGTGCATCTTTTCTTTACAGATATTGAAAAATAATGATTGTAAAATTTTTATGCACATATGTACACCATGAGGAGGCTTGCACGAGAATTGGTGGTTCCTTCAAGAGATGACTCTCATATGTGTGCTAAATGGTAGTACTTTCGAGAAAATATGAGTGTGCTTGTTTTTGCATAAGTACCTTAGACGGTACAACCAAATGATAGGTAGACGTTTGAATATTGTTTAATGGTATTATATGTGCAAAGTTGACATGATTCCTTAAATGTTAAGCAGATTGGTTGGATGTACCAATCTCAATGTGCCATGATAGGCATACTTGGATATTCAAATGTCAAACTATAACTTTTGATTAAGATACATTTTATGATGCTAACAAATCTTGGAATAGGTATTCGGATGATCCATGGTCGGCATTTTCGTTGTCGAACACCGAAAATGGATCATTCGAATACCTATTCCAACACTGCAAACCACGGAAACCTAAAATCCCTAACAAATCTTGCAGGTGCAATAGGCTATGATGTCTTGGGATTGTTTGCCCAAAAATATATAATATGTTATAAGCATTCATACATATGTATATGTTTCTTTTGGTTTGGAAAACCTTTTATTTGCTTGGTATAGATCATAGGTGTTGCTGGAAGTTAAGAGAATTGAAGATGTCTCAAGAAGATACCGAACATGCGGCTCTCCTGGAAATCCCAACAAGAGTTATTGGAATTGTAAATAGAATTGTTGTTGTGTACAAGTAGCTTGGAAGCAAAGTCTAAAAAAATTAGAACACTGAGAACGATGTTATCTTAAGGGGGAGAGGATGTAATATCCCTCTTCCTTGACCCTTAATATTGTAATTGAATATAAGTGATGTAAATGTCATTATGTACTAGTTTCTTGGTGAGGAGATGAAGGCCAAGTCCCCTCCAGTTAACGTTTTAGCATTAAACAACATTACGATTTTGTACTAGAGCCATGCACTAACCAAGGCACGGAGACGCCATATATATGTTGTAAATTGCAAATGTCAAACTAATGAAAAATAGACCTAGGAGGTGAATGTGCAAGGAAACTAAACAAGGGGCGATGGTATCCACTAGGGAGGGAGCTTAAAGCCTAGTAAAGCGTTGAGAGTCCAATGCATGATGACCGAGGGTCATTAAGGTACCTTGGGTGCTGAAAGGAAAGCAGGTTGGTGATACTCGCTATTCAACATAAAAGCTACTCGGAATAAATATGAGTTTATTTATAACTATTGAGTGTTGTGGAACAACTCATCATTTGCATGATAACTGAATGGATTATTATGCACTTATGAACGTAAAATGAGCCATTATTTTTCGATATTATTCAGTCACTCGTGTAAAACTAATTGCCATGATTGCAAGCAGAACTTGAGAAGTGAGTTATTACTATTGTTACGATATTATTATCATAGAGTATTGTTACCATCTAGAGCACGCAACCTTATTAAGAATGTATTAGTTCAAGATTTTATCACGACCTTTTTAGCTCACCAAGATTCGGCAAAATATTACTATTGCGAGAGCATTATATTTCACCAGAAATATTAGTATTGCTGGCCTAAATAAGACTAAAAGATTATTGGTACATAGTTATTTTGTGAATAATTATCTCAGCTTGGATGAGAAAATGAGACAGGAAGCCAACTTTTGTGCAGTTTACTATTTAATTAAAATCGCCATTATTTATTAAGATTACTTTAATTGCATGAACAAAATTATTATATATATATAATATCTTGAGCTGCACGTTAATATATAAATATTTGAAGAAAATCATCTTTAAGTATGAAGACATTAGTCCTCGTGACTTTAATATGAAAACAAACTGTATCCGGTAGGAGCACGAATTGTTGGAATTAGCGTTTATATATATATTCATCATCATGAAAAGTAAAAGGATCATTCCAAAATAATAAAGAAAGATCACCTTATAATAATAATTTAATATTAGACATGGAATTCTTTAAAATAAAATAGCAATTGCAAAGAAAATGAGATGGAACGGATTAATTGTTCTATTAGAAAAGTGAATATGGAATTTAAAATAAATGCTACAAGCCAAGCCACTATGGTATGGATATATTTGCAAAAAAAAATTAGAATTATATATATTGGCTATGGAATTTCCATAATTTGGTTGCCATAGCAGGTTCCCCAAACTCGAAATCGATGCCTTAGATCAACTTATGAAGGGGCAGTGATGTGATGAAGCAAGTTGTCACTATTTGAAGCAATTTGCTAGAAAAACATAGAACGTCTTTGTACCTGAGTTAAAAGTGTGCAGGGTGCATGTTCGGTGGTACTCGACACCCCAGCAGTATTTTTTTTGTCCTTGTGAAACTTAGTCGTAGGCAAGTTTTGATTTCTCCAGGTGCTAGAAGCACAGAAAAAGGTATCTCTCTTATGTGCAAATAAGGGATGTTGCATCAAGTGTGGAATGAACCACTGGGTAGGAGCGAGGGTGGAAAGTGTACTTGTAGCCTAGCTTGATGTGGATCGAAGAGGTTGAATCTTCGATCAAGGGGAACGTGAGATGGAATAATCTTATTGTGTTGGGACCAGTTTATGCTTAAGGAAGAGTCTAATGTATTGATGAACCATGTAAGCGAAAATGATTCCTAGAGAACTAGTGGTTACAGTGGCTGAGGACCCATTTATTTCGGTATATGGATTCCTTCTTATATGGGCATCAATGAAGATTGCGCGATGATAGCCTTCGTCGCAGTCAACACTTCTACAAGTTAAGATGCTTGCACAACCAGCGCATCCACGGACTGCGGGGTTCGGGTATAATTCACTCGACAGGATAGCGCAACTGACTTATACGCTTCCTCTTCGGATTAGCCGCTTGTAAAAACTTTACTTAGTACTTATTCATGCATCTACTCCCTTAGGTTATTTTGTCTCACAACCTATACAATGGGACGAAATACACTACTCTGCGCACACCTAGTGCTGTGCTTCAAGGGAGTCGCACGGCGCGAACTCTCCAACGTAACTGCTTATCTAAATGACTTTATGCATTCGTTAACTCGGAAATACTGCGCATTCAACATTCATCCATACATGTAATACTTAACATATTATTCCTATTCCATTCCCATGGCAAATACATATAAATGCATAAACACATCAACTGATAAATGAGAACTCAAGCATTCATTGTAAGCAAATAGACAAGTGCCAACACATAAACAATCACACTGCACAAGATTTAACATGGTTCACCCCCAGGATGGGAGCTACATCCACATGATCTGTTGTTGTATTAGTCTTTGGGAAGGGTACAATAGTTTCAGTCTGCGCACTTAGCTGCAGACTCTCTTCTCTCTCAATAGGCCTCTGCGCACACAACTGCAAACTCTCTTCTCTCTCAATAGGCATCTGCACACACAGCTGCAGACTCTCTTCTCTCTCAATAGGCCTCTGCGCACATAGCTTGCAGAGCCTTTACAGAATTGTCTCTCTACAGAAGATTTCTCAATAAACGAGAGATTAAGCAAAATAATAACAATGAAGAGTAACCATTTTCCATACAAAATATGCCTTATTTATAGATCATGCCCCTAGGTCATGTCTTTACAATCTGCAGCGAAAACATTAAGGTTTACAAAACTATCGCGGTTTTTAGCTAACCAGACTTGCAAGATTCTAGTAGTGAATCTTCCGTCATGGTCACCCTTAATGCATGCTCACGTTGCCATCATCCTTCCTGTTGTGCACACGCCAACAGGCCGCTTTCACTGAGACGTTCTTCCTCTAATGGTCTTATGCGACTGGTGTGTGTAGTGGTTCTTTACATGTGCGACTAGTCGCTTTCCTTCCGCATTGCTCCTTACCCGTCGCTTGGCAATCATGGAGCATATTTACCAAAAATAGACCACCAATGGTCTAATCGAAATATGTGTCGTCTTTCGTCCAACACTCTACTTTGCCGGATCTCCGTAGACTAGGAACATCGCAGTGTTGTAATCCTTGCAGCTCTTCCGACGCTATGCTACGCTCTACTTCGCAGCATCCCAAAACTAACTTGTTCAAAAATCCTTCAGCTGAACTGCGCTTAGCTTCGCAGTTCCAAAATCTGACTTGCACAAAAATGCCCCACTTGGGCCAGGCCCAACATATATGACAATAATAATGATAATTATATGATGACGATGATGATAATTATGATGATGTTGATAATGAAAATGATGCAATACTTAACAACTACTTCGAGGACTCATGGTTATGCCCAAGGTTCCATACGACTGCATAGGCCACAATGACAATGATGATGATGATGATGGAAATGACAACGACAAATATGATGAGAAAGACTATGATGTGATCATATGGCGATGGTGATGAAAATGATGATGATGAAAAGGATGATTATGTTAATAATGGAAATGATGATGATAGTGATGATGCAATGACAATGATGATAGCAATGAGAATTAGAATTAGAATGACATGTATAATTAAAGTGATGATGATGATGATGGCACAATGATGATGATGATTATATGAAAATGATGGTGCAATGATGATGATGATGATGATAATGAAAATGACATAATCATTAACAATTTCTTTGAGCACTCTTGGCTATGCCTGAAGTTCCATACTACCACCATAGACCGTGTAGATTGAAAATTTATCCTATGTCTAGGATGTGGGAATCATTTTGAGGTTTGGAATAGCATGAATATGTATTGGGTATTGGTACATTTTGAGGGAGATCAATCATTAACTTAGACCCAAACACTTTATAATAAGGATCATGGGCCATGCTTGTATTGATGATAACCTTGACTATGATGGTGGCAATGATGAATGTAGTAATCATCACAATCGTTATGGAAATGATGGCGATGATTAATATAATAATAATCGTGATCATGATGGAAATTATGATGATGACTATAGTGATCATCATGATGACGATGACAATGAAGATGATCATCATTATCATCATTGTTTCCATCATCATCATCATCGACGACATCATCAATGTCATTTTCATCCAATTAATCATCATCATCATCGTTGTCATCCAATTCATCATCATCATCATCATTGTCGTCATTTAAGGCATATGGGATATGGTTACCATTTAGGTGCTAAACTAGGGGCACTTAGCACCTAAAGTAGCATCCCAAATCAATTAGAATTAAATTCTCCTTATGCTATGCTGTCTAGGTGCAAAATGCGACACATTCTATTGGGATGATGATAAAGTGGACATAAATTGTGTCCACTTCAACATCCCAAACCAATTACATTTATATTATCTGTATGCTACGGTGTCCAGGTGCAAAACTAAGCACATTATATTGGGATGGCTTTAAAGTGGATGCAAATTGTGTCCACTTTAGCATCCCAAATCAGTTACATTTAATTTTTCCTTCTACTAGGTTGTCTAGGTGCAACACTAGGTGAAATATATCAGGATGATGCTAAAGTGTAAACAAATTTCATCCACTTTAGCATCCCAAATTAATTACATTTAAATTCTCCTTGTGCTATTTTTTCTAGGTGCAAAACTAGGCACATTCATTGTACACTTTAGCACCAACTATTAGGTCAATTTCAAAATATTATCCCAACAAATAATTCTCAACTGATTTGGTTAAAAGTAACGAAGGGATTTGTAACTTTACTAACCAAATATTATGGAAAGGAGAGGCATACGTTAATTTTTTACCTAGACACTCTTATCCTCTTCCAAATCTAGAAGTGGTATTGAGGGTTGATTTACAGGTTGTCGTCATTATCATCATCATTGTCATCATCATCATTCTCATCCATCTATTTCCATGTCATCTCATTGAATTCATTAATAGGGTATCCCAAGACAAGAAAAGTTGAAAATGAGGGTAACTTATGGGACTTTTATCCTCAAATCATTCAGAATTCAGAGCTAGATATCATGAGAAATTAAGAGAGCTTCCAAAGAGTGATTTTGAATGAGCTCCATGTATTCATAGATAGCTTGATGATGATGGATTCCAATTCAATAGGAAACTCCCAGATCGAACAATAACTTTTGATAATCATGTATAATGATATGAGGGAGAGGATATTCCTCTTGAATAATCAAATCAGATTTGTACTCATCTTGAGAATGGAACTCAAATTCCTCTTTCCATTTGATAAGACCATAAATGAATGAGAAAAATCTCTTATATGGATGTGTCCCATGTATCAGTTAGGGTTCCAACGAATATAGTCCGGTAGCATGAAATTGAAAAGATACAACTCACACAACAAATTATGCTCATGATTTTTGCAATTGAAAAAGGTGTCGATAAAATTATGTGGAGTATCAATCTTATAGAGTTGGATTTCCATGAGGTGATGTAGTCTAAAAGTAATCCTCCTCTCATGTCAATGGATAGAATAAATATGAGAGGGAGACCGACATGATAAGGCTTTGAATCCCAATTTCATGCATCATGTAGTCTACCATATGTTTCCTTCAACCTATACTTGTACCATCATAATTTTTATTTCCATATGCTTTCCTGTGCAAGGTATAATGAAAACCATTAATATTGTTGATTAACTGTTGGTAAATTTCCTTATTGATAATGCCTAAATCAAAAGATCAGAACTGCCCATATTTGGTTTATACTCTTCTTTAATATTGTTTGGAGGTCAAATAGTGCCCAACATGGAGGTTGAGGTTGTAGGAGTGCCCCAAATGCTGCAAAATGTTGTTATGGGTTTTGAAAAGTGTCCAACACGGTATAGATTTTCCCACAACTCCTGCATTAGGGTTGTCTGTTCCTGTTGTTGTGAAAAATGGCCTAAGATCATGCCCATAATTGAAATAGGATGTCTCTTGAGGGCTAATAAGTTCCCAAAATCGAAATCCACTATTGCAACATATTGTCACAATCCATGTAATTGTCCAAAACCAACTCACAACTACCTAGAATTAATGTAACTATTTTTTTTAATGGTTGATTATGCCACTCTACTATTGATTAAGGTCATGAATAGAGCTAACAGTGGTGAGTTTTAAACTTTCCATTGTCTTTTAAGTTTTTCTTAAAATTTGGTGGTACTTGCAATGTTAATGGTGTAAAAACCCCAAATTAGTATTAAAGTAGAGATAGGAATGGTTACAGAAGGTAAGCGAATAGATCTAGCTATGGTTTATTAGTTAGGGGCTCGTGTTTCACTAAGGGCTTGTGTTTCTCTTAAATTTATTCTAGATCTAGTAGATTTTCATTGTATACCTGTTAGATCTAGATAGGGTTGAACACAAAAAATTACAAATGTATCAATTTGTTATTAATTTAATATACAGATCTAGTTAGATCAGAAAAAATATATATATAAACTAAGTTTCCCTCTTCATCTCACCATGATCGATCTTCAAACTATAATATCCACCCTAGATATGAAGGTACTATAGAATTTTTAGAAATTTTATTAGATTTCATAATTTGAATTAATTTTATTTACCTATCCATTGGAGGGAGAGGTAGATATCCTTCAGTTGGACTTTTTTCAATCCTTTCATTTCATTTTGTCTCTAGAGCATACTAGGGACATCATCACCTTACTTGAACAATTATATGTGTAGCTCATTATAAAATTTTGACAATATTGTAATTTTTCCAACCTTTTGATGATCAAAATCAAGCATTCAAGCCTCATCTATTTTTATTATTCTATCCATGAAAGATAAGACTGATAGCATATGAGTTTGTGCAAAACTATTATTAAGAACACTTAAATTCTAGTCTAAACATAAGCATAAACATGGCACACAATTTGCTAGTAACCATGGCATATTTTCATGGATTCATGCACTAGATATTCCTTAACAACAATTCGAAGATAAATGTTAGGACATTTAATTCTCAATATTCAAGGACTCTTGTGTTGGTTGTATCCATTGTTTTGATTGCCACCATTCTCAATCGTGGATTTATCACATGTTCTACGAGGAAAATGGCCTTAGATTGTAACTCAGTGGGGTTGAAATTGGAGTTTGTTTAATTGTAATAGAGAATAAAAATATTGGTTCTTTACAAGATTGAACACCCAAACGATCTACAAGTAACACGAGATTCCGAGGATCATGCACTAAATAGGTGGCCATAAAACTATGTTAATGGTTGAGATATACTTTGTGTGTTTATAAAAAATATTTAATATTTACGATACTAGTTTTGTTGTTTATTCATGGTTGGAATTTTTTGCGGGAAGAGTCGATAAAATCTAGTTTCTTTCTTTAATGTCAAAGGAATTAGTCACTAGATGTAACATCCCAAAATTTACAAAAAAATTTAAGAATTTTGATATAGCTTTTAATGCATAATCTAACTATGCGGAAATATAATAAATGTTTAAATGTTGTCTTGATGAACTAAAAGCTTTGTTGGTCGAAAGTGTAATGTTGCGACAAGATAATTAATATCTTCATTTCGATGTTAAACTTACTCAACTGTACTTTCACAATTCTTTGTTCCTGATTTAATGATATAATTTTATATGTGTTAACTATTGTTTTCTTTTGTTTGATGATGAAGGGGTCCTACGGATGCCCCGAGGCTTACTAAGCATTTGTGCTAAAGCATTTGAATTGTCCTTTTTCGCAGATTACAGGTAAGAGCTTTAGTGTTTATGACACGTGACCGAAGAGTTTCTAACTAGTTTCTGTGTCTCCCAAGTCTTAATGATTTAATAAACATAATGTCGAAAAAGCTATTGGTGAGAACTTCAGTTAGCATAGTTTGTAAAACAGAAGTATGTCAGTTGTAAAATTCCTAATCCCTGTACTAACCTTTTGTTAATTTGTTCAAACAATTGATTAGGATCCATATATCCTAGTTTAACTCTATGGACTAATATCGTGGGTTTCTTTTTGATGCAATTTATGAGATTTACCAATGTCTATATGTGATGGCTAAGTGCAAAAAAAATCCAATAATCGATATGCAATTCTTTAAATATATTCTAGAGCCTAGAAATTACATGCATGATTTGATTAAATTCTAACCTAGGAATTATTGCAATTCATATCATAGTTAATTGCTAACATATGAACTATATACAAATTTCTATTTAATTTTTGTACTATATTGAAATATATATATATCAAATCCTATACAAAGTCCTATGAACAATAACAATATGGTATTGTGTGTGCGCATCTATGTGACCCTATATGACATTATGACTTCCTAGCAATGCATTCGACACCACCTTGACTTACCACAAGGTGTTATTACATAACCGAATGGTGCATTTGATCAACAACCCAATACATTGTAAAATGGGTGACATTAACACTATGAAGGTTTTCGTGCTGGCAGGCACTTTGGCTTCTCTTGGCATTTAATATTCCCAACTGTCGAGACAGTGCAATGTCTTCGTGGACAATGTCATGGTGCTAAGCACGTGATGGTGTGTTGATGGTTCGAGCCTCGTGACGAGCTGTAAGTGATTTGGTTCTATGTTTAACTCAGCCATCATCCTTGGTGGCTATGGTATTGATGGTGTCATTTAATATGGTTGTTGCTTGGGTTTACGTGAAAACCCTTTGGTGATATCCATCGTTGATCTAGTAAGGGTTTGGTTTTCGGAATCTAACCCTAACCTCCACTATGTTCTATGGTTTTAATATTTCCTTGGAATTCGGTGTAGTGGTTCTGAGGAGAGGCCAACACGCCGAGAGCCTTCAGGGTTTTGTTAGTAGGTTTTTGTGGAGTGCCCATGGTTCGAAACCATGGCCTGATGATGGCTTAAGAGCTGATACTCTCATGGTGTTTTACAGTAGCAAATTGTAATAGAAGTTCCAGGGTGAGTGACCAATGCTTCGTGGTAGTTGATTTGATACTCGGCTTTAGATGTTTTTCCAGTGGTAGTTTTATAGAGTTGTTTTCCACCCTTCTTTGCATACGATGGTGGAGTAATGGTTACAGTTTGCACTGCCTTGGCGTTCTTCTCCGGTCATAATTTCTTTAAAGATAAAGGTTCTCGGTTCGAAACCCTGTGTCTTCCATTCTATTTTTGAGAGTTTCAGTTAATGTTATTTCACCTATAATGATGCTTGTTTTAACCACACTCGTGTTCGAATGACAGGTACCTTCATCGATGGCTTCTCAGCTTCGGTTTTGGTAGCTGGAAACTGCAAATAACCGGTAAGCTTCGGTGGTTACTCGTTACTCCGGTTAGATGACTAGTGGACCTTCATTGTGTTCTTTGCCGAGACTTTGTGTTTTCTTGGGATCTGAGGGTGACCTTCTTGGAAAGTCTGTGAGCTGTTGGTAGCTTGGAGAGGATGAATCCTCGACCCTTTCGTCATTGTTTTTAATAGTAATTGTTTTCCATTGTACAATCCGTAAAAGAAAATACTCAGAAGAGGGTTTCACCCTTCTATTGTTCTCGGTAACTGAAAGGATTTGTGTTTTCATTCAACCCATGTTTGTGTAGATGATACTATGAGCGTTGCTCTATTTTGTGTAAAAGAAGTGAAGCTTATCGTTTGCAATCTACTGTGTCTTTGATAATAAAGAACTGTGTTTTCTATGTTATGATATATGTGTTTTGAGTTTGAGAGCATTGCTCCAGTTTTATGCAATGAAACTCGTCTGTGATATCCCTCTCTTTATCCTTGTCAGGTTTTAGCAAATGTAATTACAACTATGTACGTAGCCCTGGTGAGGAGCTCAAGGCCAAGGCCCCACCAATGGACCTTGAAAGTATTGTCATTTTATTGGTTTCCTAGATTTTAATTGTTAATATAAACTTAGGAGACTTCGAGATGACGCCAGTAAACTACATGACAACTACATCCATTGGGGGGAAGGATTAAAGTTGAGAGATGATTTGATTAGCTAGTAATAATGGCCAAGTGTCATTTTGGCGTATGGGATACTAAGAAATATATATATATATATATAATGTATAAGAAAAGGATTAAAAACTTAAGTGTTTTTAATCCAATTGAATTCTTCTTTAAAAACATTAAAAGAGGAGTAATTCCTTTAAGAAAATATTCATTATATATATATTTAAGAAAAGATTAAACTTAAGTTGTTTAATACAATTGATTTCCTAATTAAAAAGAAAAGAGTAATTATTTTAAGATTTTATATACATATATATAGATTATATGGATTGAACCTCAAATGATGCCAATCTATGCGAGCTCTTTAATTAAAACTAGAAGAATAATACTCATAAGAGAATATGTATATATTTATATATATATATAATAAGGCTATTGCATCTTGAGTTAAAGAACCGTGGAAGGTTTGTTATCAAATGTAATTGAGAGATTTTCTAGGGATTGGTCTCCTTAGTGGAGCAACCGGATTTATCATCAACAGTTGTTCCCTCGCAGAGCACTTAGAGAAACTGCATCCTCCCCATCTGTCAGCTAGATGATACACTAAATCTCCCTACCACCGCCCAGCTCCAGGTTGAACGGATTCTTAAGGAGGCACGGTAGGTAGGCAAAGGGGTCGTTTATCTGGAGAAGAAGGTGGGGAATCGGTGGGCGTTTGGGAGGATATGCGTTTGTGGATCTCGGTGTTGGTGAAAATCTACGATTATGGATCTCTGCCGAGAACTAGCGCGGGAGAGTTGGATGGATTCCAGTCTCACTCATAAGAAGGAATAGTTATTGATGTGATGGGAGGGGAGCCAGTTGAATGGCCCGTTCACATTGCAGTTGATCTTATCGACCTTGAGGTAGAAATCTGTCTATGGATTGGTGCACCTGGAAGCCTGGATATGGATTCACCTAGTACTGCATTGATTGCCTTGATTTCTGGTATGATTCATGTATCCTCTGATTTAAACGCCGGGTTATGGTTTTCGCAGTAAGTTTGGTTGGGTTGTTTAATTCTGTATGTGTATTAATTATCAAAAATCGTATTTCACTGCTAGTACCGTGAATGAAAATGCTTGACCTAGAGATAGTTATGTATTCTATACTATTGCAGAATATGATGTTGATCCAGGTGGTAGATATCTGTTGTGTGTAGTTGTACAGTGAAAATCGTAGCTCTTCTATGGACGGATTCGCTTGATCCAGGATTGTATCTCGTGATGTATATTGTATTTTTTTTGTTTGTTTTCATATGGATGCTGAAAGACCTTTGGGAATTGGATTTACCAAAGTAGATTGGTAGTGGGATAGGACGGCTCGTCAAGAGCTCGATCCCAGTTTTGGTTAAATGATATAGTGGGTAGTGACTCTATGAAGGAGCAGAGGGATTCTCTATAGAATCATTTTTCTCTACCCTATACGTTGTTTACTCCCTGAAGACTACAAGCTTATTGAACGGGAGTTATCCATCTAGTGGTTCTCGACCAGATCGTTTTCCTCTAGAGAATAGAGAAAACGTTTGTAGGTGCTATTATCATTTGTTATGCATTAGATTGCTCCGATGGTTAAGTAAAATAACCACACTCGATCCTGAATTCTAGATGGCGGTGGTTGACATTCTATGTAATTCACATATCCTAGGATTGAATCCTGTACCATTTAAATTACATCTACATGTCATTCCTTTATATGTTGTACAGGGCTGGGTGATTCATCCTTGACGAGAATCAAACCCTGAACAATTTTAGTTATGTGGATATCTATGTGTTGGATGATGCATAGATATGGGCAATTCTCCCCGGTGAGAAGCGATCCCTACGTTTTAATGGTGTGCATAGATACAATGGCCATACTTTGCACGGATCTGAGTTGTATGTTAGATATAGCGGAGTCCTATCTCAGGCCGTGATTTGGGTTTGGGGTAAAGGATCTTTGAGTGTTTTGATGTATACTATTTCGATGTGGTTGCTACCGTCAGGGGTTTTTGTGACCTGGCGATCTCCTTTTATCTTTGGCTTAAAATCTAAGTGCAAAGGATTATGTTGATTACAATCTCTACCACCCCTGGTTAGTTTTCAGTTCATACAGGTTATAGATACTTGTTCTCCACCAACGCTGGTTAGCTCCAGCTCACCTCTATCGTATGGTTATCTCTACACCGTAAGATTTCAGCAGTCGATGATCCCCGTTGGATCTCTACCGATTAAACTATGCAGTGTTTTATTGTGGGGATCTCTATATCTCTATTTGCTTCTTGAATGAGTTATGATCCCTATAAGATATTTATGTTATAGTATCACTACCCGTAAACAATATGGACGTCTGCTGTATATGTTTACTGTTTCTCCCTGTCGAATTGTGTGTTAACCATTGAGCATGTCAACGATATTTTTGGTGTTGTATTAGATCTGTACATATATATATTATGTTAAGGTTAAAGGTCAGCGTGTATACGTAGACATATATACATATTAAAATTAGAAATAGGTTTCACTAAATTATGTGAGATTTGTACTATTATCAGCCTTGTATAGTTGCAGTATATAGAGAGAAGGTCCCTTGTATTCATGTAATGTTGAGGATTGTCGCAGTAATTACTCTCCGTGTTATAGGTTGTAAGAGAGCAGAAAAGAAGTATCGCAACAATGATGTTGCTGGTTGTAATCCTTATTGGGATATTTTAATAAATGATACGATAACAGTTCTGGTGGATGTAGCCCGAAGAGTCGGGTGAACCATGTATATTGGTGTTGATGTCTCTATCTTTTATGCATCTTGTATTATCTTTTATGCATCTTGTATTTTGTTTCATGTGTCTTGTATTATGATACTGATGGCCTTGTTGTTATATAGATGTATAATGGTACCTTATCAAAATGGTTCTTGGTGAAAAGGTTATTCCTTGTTACATATTTTTCGTGGATATGAAGGTGATTATTGTTTTAAATTCAGGAAGATTCAAATTATTATAAGAGTTCCATACAGATGTTACGAACAAATACATTTGAGGTATCCTGGGTTTTGGATTGGTTATTGAATAATCCAAGTAATCTTTTAATGTCCGATATAAAGTACAATGGTATTATTTTTGTATATAGAATTGTTCCAAGTATGATAACGAAGTCCATAGACATGTTTATAATGTTAGGTAAAATTACGATGTGGAAATTATATTATATTTATCTTTAAAAAGTTTTGGAATCTACTAATTTTTACTGGCCTTAAAATTTGGGTATGTTACATCGTCGTTTTTGCAAGTAAAGTGTTTTAAGAAGAGTTCGAGGACTAAGGGTTTAGCCCTATGTTAACAATGGTCAAACCCTAATGTGTGGTTCTCGGAAATGTTATGCTATTATGATAACAAATGTTTTAACTTCTCAAAATAGATATCTAATTCAAGCAAATCGTATGGTTTACTGTTTAATATTTTAGAGTGAAATGTGATAATATAATCTTGTATTGATGCCGAGATGCTCTTATTTTAAATCTTAAGGAATGTAAATGATAATCGTTTTTGTGCCTGAGTTTATGGTTTTGAAAGTGTTACTCGTCATTCATGTCTGTCGATTTTATGATGGCTGTGAGCCAAAATCCAACGTTTTGTTTTTAGTTATGAAAAGAATCGTGACCAGGTTCTTATTCTGTTTGAAACTTAACTAAACTCTTAAACTTGAAAGATAAAAGTTGATACTTCTAGAGTTTGATAAGTGAAGAGTACAAACCTATCATAAATCTTAAGTTTGAAACAAAACTCTGTTTTGATAATAGTACAAGTTAACCAACTTTTTCTTTCTCCATTAGAATTGTTAGATACTATGAAAATAGAAGTTTAGTAATTGTATTTATCATTGAAATAAATTATTGGACAGAATAAAATAGATACTGTTGCAAGATTAGAAAAGAGAAAACATGGAAAGAAATAAACCCTCATTTAAATCTATGACTGTCATAATAGAAATGTAATATAATGCTTATTGATGCTATTAAATTTGTAGCTCTTATGATTTCCTAAATACTGTGTAACAAAAAGATAATTTCAATACTTGGATATGAAAACTATTTTTTTTCATGATATATATACTTGTTAGCAATAAGGGATAACAGTACTGTGTACTTAGGAAATAAATGTTTTTGCAGTTGTTATATTCAATATAGACTAGTGAAAGAAATACAGTGAACTTGAAACGTTTAACTGATGAAAATAATGATAAGAGAAAGACATAGAATTATATTATTTAATATAGAATATTAATGGTAGGAAAAACTAATGAAATACAACAGTATTGATCTTCTCACTCATCTGGCAATCTTCCTATCAAATTTATCTACCTTAATCTCTTCTCTGTACTAGAGTACGATGCAGATCCATTAGCATGGGGAAAAATGCAGAGAAATATTTTATTCAATTTATCTTACATAATCATTACTACACAAAATTCCAATTAGATCAGAAACTAAAATAAATGCATTTGTTTAATAATATCCTTGAAAACAGTAAATTGATAATTGCAGATAGAAACTTTAACTATTTAGAATTAGAAGAGACAAGTAGAACCTGTAAATGAAGATAGGGCCGACAAACACCCAAGGAGGCTTGTTCCTCCCAACCTTTTCCAGAAGTAGCAGCCAAAAATACTTGCTTCCTTTGGAACCCCGAGCTTGCTTACTGAACCACTAAGTAGATGGAATCTGTGTGGAAGAAAGGCACTCGGTAATATAATTTATGCACTCAGCAGTGTAACTTCTGCACTCAAAATATGCCTTCTACACTTAGCAATATAACTTCTGCACTTAGTAGTATAATAGGCAGACTTACACCATGATAAAAAACTCAGCATATCCCCTCATCGAATATCTTGGGTGCAAGCACAGCAAAACCCCAAGGTAAATTTCCTCGTCAGGAAAAGTGATGAACCTCAGTTCATAATTCGATGGCTCTTATATAGACTGTCTAGGTTTTTAGTGGTCAGTTTTGAATAAATGAGCCTCAAGCTCCAGTCCCATCTTCCAGGGCACTATGACCACATTTCAAGGGAGTTGTCCCATACCAACAGCTAGTTAGTTGCATCATGATGCTGGCACTTGTCCATTGCCTTCTACCCCAGATTCCATTCCACCTAGTGGGTTAGTAAACACTCTTACAACAGTCCCCTTAGGTGTTTGTCTCCTATTTAATTTATTAAATAATAAAATATTGTTCAATTACAGTCATCCTTGGACACTTGTCCAATATAAAACTTTACAATAAAAGTTAACATAATGTTTCCAACATAAAATGTTTTTCAGCAAAAAGGTATGTTACAAACACCCCCACTTAAGCTCAACATCGTCCTCGATGTTGCTTATTCATCATCCGATCCTTCCTGGAACAGAACTGGATATGTTGCCCGCATTTTACTTTCCAGTTCCCAGGTAGCTTCATCGGGGCTAAGGTGCTTCCATTGCGCCTTAGCCCAAGAAATAAGAGTACAACATTTTCTTCCATACAAAATATCAAATGGACTTAACTTAGCAGATGCTTGATAATGATTATTGTATGCAAATTCTGCTAAATGTAAGTAATCTTCCCACTTAGATGGATGATCTTTGACATACATTCTTAGCATGTCTTCTAAAATCTGGTTTACCCTTTCTCTTTGACCATCAGTTTGTGGGTGGAAAGAAGTGCTGAAATTTAGTTTAGAATTTAAACCTTTAAACAGTGTTGTCCAAAAATTTCCAGCGAACTTAGAGTTCTGGTCAGAAATAATTACCTTTGGAATTCCGTGCAAGCGAAAGATTTGCTTTATAAATACATCTGCAATGTTAGAAGCTTTAAAAGTGGTTTTAATAGGAATAAAATGAGCTGCCTTACTTAACTTGTCCACAACCACCATTATGGATTCATTATGTTTCTGGTTTTTAGGCAAACCTGTAATAAAATCAATACTTATAATATCCCATTTCCATTCTGGAATTGGAAATGGCTGCAATAGTCCAGCTGGATGTTGATGTTCAGCCTTAATGTTCCGACATTCAAAACATCTAGCTATGTATTCAACCACTTCATTCTTCATGTTGGGCCAAAAATAATCCTTCCTTAACATAGTTATCATTTTCTGATAACCTGGATGTCCGGAATAAAGACTCTTATGAACGTCATCCAAAATTAATAGCTTAACCTTTCACACATTTGGTACATAAATTCTGTTTTTATAAGTCATTAAGCCTTTTTTATTAATGTTGAAATCTGTTATTAAATTTTCTGATACATTTTCAACAACTTTACCAAGCAATTTTTGATAATTTTCATCTTGTTTAATTCCTTCTTCAATTTGATTTTCCAAATCTATCTTAAATGTGTTGATTGCTGCCATAAAGCTTAATATGGGATTCCTGCTTAATGCATCAGCAACTTTATTGTCTTTCCCCTTAATGTGTTGAATCTCGAAATCATACTCGCCAAGGAAAGCTAGCCATCAAGCTTGCCTTGCGTTAAGATTTGTTTGATCCAACAAATACTTTAATCAAGTGATGGCGCCATATTTTTAATGCATGTATCACGACTTCCAACTCAAGATCGTAAGTTGCATAATTCTTTTCATGGATTTTTAACTTTCTAGACTCAAAAGCAATAGCATGACCTTCTGGAGTTAAGACCCCACCAAGTCCATCATTGCACGCATCAATGCATACAACGAAGTCTTTGTTAGGATCAACAATTTTTAAAATTGGTGCAATGGTTAATAATTCTTTTAACTTATTAAAGCTTTCTTGACACTTTTGATCCCATACGAATTTCTTCCCCTTCTTCTGCAAAGAAGTAATGGGGTTTGTAATTCTTGAAAACCCTTCGATAAACTTTCCATAGTAACCTGTTATCCCCATAAATGATCGAACGTCAGTTACTTCTTTAGGGACAGGCCACTCGTTAATTGTTTTTATCTTATCAGGGTCGACAGAAATTCCGTCTTTAGAAATTATGTGACCTAAGTATTGTATTTTATCTTCTTAAAAATCACATTTACTGAACTTAGCATAAAGCTGATGTTCTCTTAAAACTTGCAGAATTATTCTTAAATGTTCGTCATGCTCTTCTTTAGTTTTTGAGTAAATCAGAATATCATCAATGAACACAACTACAAACTTATGCAAATATTTATGCAGAATGTTGTTCATTAAACACATGAACACTGCTGGTGCGTTGGTTAGCCCAAAAGGCATAACTACGAACTCTTAGTGTCCATATCGTGTTCTGAATGTAGTTTTGAATATGTCTTCGTCTTTTATTCTAACCTGATGATATCCGGACCTTAAATCAATTTTAGTGAATATCTCTGCTCTGCATACTTGATCAAATAGATCATCTATGCGGGGCAAGGGATATCGATTCTTAATTGTCATTTTATTAAGCTGACGATAATCAATGCACAGTCGCATGGTACCGTCCTTCTTTTTAACAAAAATTACTGGTGCTCCCCAAGGACACACACTTGTCCTTATGTAGTTTTTATCTATTAATTCCTTCAGCTGAGATTTTAACTCATTTAACTCTAGAATATTCATCATGTGGGGAGCCTTTGAGTTTGGTATTGCACCTGGTACTAACTCAATGGTGAAATCAAGTTCCCTTTTCAGAGGTAATCCTAGAATTTCTTCCGGAAATACGTCAGAAAAAGTCCCTAAGGATGGGAATATCCTCCAGTTTTAACTTGTCTTCTTTAGATGAACACTCGTCATTAATAACATTAACAGCAAACATTTTATAGCCCTTTCTGGCAACTCTCGTAACTTGCAACGTAGAAATTTGTCTTACTAAAATATTTGTATGAATTCCTTTTACTGTTTCAGTTTTACCTTCATTATTCAAACAAGTAAAAGATTTATCATAACAATTAAGCATTACTCTATGTTGTTCAAGCCAATCCATGCCAATCAACAAGTCATATGACTCTAAGGGTAAAACATTCAGATTAACTTGGGTTTTCAGCTGATTCAAAAATACGTCTCAATTTTTAACAAAGTATGTAACCTTTCTTTTAGTGCATGTTGCTAGATGAACTAACCAAGAATTATCAAACTTTTCTATTCTTAACTTTCAATTTTACACTAATTCAGGTGAAATATAACTCAGACTTGCACCTGGATCTATCAAAATAGAAATAGATCGGTTTTGTAGCATACCTTTGATTTCGACCATGGACGTTTGATGGTCTGCTTGCCGATTTTCCAGCGCTGCATTTATCCTTGGCATTTCTCTTGCCACATCACCAACTGTTGGCTCCGCTTGTATGCTATGGATGTTGTTGACTGTCCTTTTGTTGCGTGGGAAATATGCTTTGTTATGTGGTACGCAGCAATCAAAACACTTCAAAGGTCCTTTCTGTTCATCATACCTAGTGTTGTTATTGTTATTAGGTACATTTCTTGAAGCAGTAAAATTCTGTGGTGTATTATTTATGTAGTTATTATTACTTGAAAAATTTATGTTATTAAAATTTTTCTTAAAACTTCCAGAATTATGATTAAAGCTCTTCTTTTTATGCTCTAAATGATTAGACTTATTACTTTTCCAGCCAGTTGTTCCTTCTCTTTTTTTGTTTTGCTCAAAACATAAATTTTCTTTCCTCATAGCCTCTTACAGAGTGGAAGGGTTATCATACTCAATCATGTCTTCTATGTTGAAAGGTAGACAACTTAGAAACCGTTGCACCTTAGGATTATCTTCGACCATGTAAGGTACATACCTCAGCAAGCTAAGGAACTTGCTGCACAACTCCTTCATGTTCATAATACCCAATTTTAGATCATAAAACTCTTTTGATTTATCTTCATAGTACTGTTCTGATAAGAACTTTTTCTTAAATAACTTTTTAAACATATTCTAGGTTACGTCTCTTTCCTCTATGCTCTTAATTCTTTTAAGATCCTGCCACCAGATATCTGCCTTTCCTATCAGATTGTAAATAGCCATCTTGGCTTTTAACTGAGAAGATTAATCGTAAATATTAAAGTACTTCTTCATTCCAAATAGCCATGCTTCAGCTGTCTCACTCTTTTCAGCTTCGCCATTAAATGTTGGTGGCTTAATCTTTTTAAACTCTCCAGTAATTTGTTCATAATGCTTATGTTTTCTCTTCTTAGAACAGTTATCACTATCACTGCTATCATGAACAGAAGTATAATTACTTTGATCAGATTCAGATGAAGAGTAACTAATATTTTTAACATTTTTAACTTTCTTACTCTTATGTTTGTGAGACATTGTACCAGAATCAGAATTTACTTCTGATTTCCTTCCTCTTTCTTCGTGATGGTATTTCTCCATTAGAATTTGATTTAACTCTTCCTGTGCTTTCATAATGCGTTCATTTTCTTCTTTAACAGTTCTTATCTCTGATTTTAAATATTTTACAGTACAAACAAGTTCTGAAGATTGGTTATTTAATTCAACCTATATTCCTTCATTATTATTATTGTTATTGTACTCATTACGAGGAGATCTGTCCTCTGCCGATTCCTCCGATATGCCCATACCTGCAAGTTAATATCAAATCGTTCTGTACAAAAATAAAATTAAAAATAAAAGTTAGTAACATAAACTTTCTGATTTTTATTTTCTGTTTGCGCGTGTGAGCCTATTTCAGGCCTAGAGTTTGAACTCGCGCTCTGATACCACATGTAACATCCCAAAATTTACAAAAATTTTAAAAAAAAATTGATATAGCTTTTAATGCATGATCTAACTATGTGGAAATATAATAAATGTTTAAATGTTGTCTTGCTGTACTAAAAGCTGTGTTGGTCAAAAGTGTAATGTTGCGACAAGATAATTAATATCTTCATTTCGATGTTAAACTTACTCAACTGTATTTTCACAATTCTTTGTTGTTGATTTAATGATATAAGTTTATATGTGTTAACTATTGTTTTCTTCTGTTTGATGATGAAGGGGTCCTACGGATGCCCCGAGGCTTACTTAGCATTCGTGCTAAAGCATTTGAATCATCCTTTTTCGCAGATTACAGGTAAGAGCTGTAGTGTTTACGACATGTGACCAAAGAGTTTCTAACCAGTTTCTGTGTCTCACAAGTCTTAATGATTTAGGATAAATAATGTCAAAAAAGATATTGGTGAGAACTTCAGTTAGCCTATTTTGTACAACAGAAGTATGTCAGTTGTAAAATTCATAATCCCTATACTAGCCTTTTGTTAATTTGTTCAAACAATTGATTAGGATCCATATATCCTAGTTTAACACTATGGACTGATATCGTGGGTTTCTTTTTATGCAATTTGTGAGATTTACCAATGTCTATATGTGATGGCTAAGTGCAAACAAAATGCAATAATCGATATGCAATTCTTTAAATATATTCTAGAGCCTAGAAATTACATGCATGATTTGATTAAATTCTAACCTAGGAATTATTGCAATTCATATCATAGTTAATTGCTAACCTATGAACTATATACAAATTTCTATTTAATTTGTGTACTATAGTGAAATATATATATATATCAAATCCTATACAAAGTGCTATGAACAATAACTATATGGTATTGTGGGTGCGCATCTATGTGACCCTATATGACATTATGGTTTCCTAGCAATGCATTCGACACCACCTTGAATTACCACAAGGTGTTATTACATAACCGAATGGTGCGTTTGATCAACAACCCGATACATTGTAAAATGGGTGACATTAACACTATGAAGGTTTTCGTGCTGGCAGGCACTTTGGCTTCTCTTTGCATTTAATATTCCCAACTGCCAAGACAGTGCAATGTCTTCGTGGACAATGTCGTGGTGCTAAGCACGTGATGGTGTGTTGATGGTTCAAGCCTCGTGACGAGCTGTAAGTGATTTGGTTATATGTTTAACTGAAATGTCATCCTTGGTGGCTATGGTATTGATGGTGTCATTTAATATGGTTGTTGCTTGGGTTTACATGAAAACCCTTCGGTGATCTCTACCGTTGATCTAGCAAGGGTTTGGTTTTCAGGATCTAATCCTAATCTCCACTATGTTCTACGGTGTTAATGTTTCCTTGGCATTCGGTGTAGTGGCTCTGAGGAGAGGCCGACAGGCCGAGAGCCTTCAGGGTTTTGTTAGCAGGTTTTTGTGGAGTTCCCACGGTTAAAAACCGTGACCTGATGATGGCTTAAGAGGCGATACTCTCATGGTGTTTTACAGTAGCAAATTGTAATAGAAGTTCCAGGGTGAGTGACCAATGCTTCGTGGTAGTTGATTTGATACTTGGCTTTCCATGTCTGTCCAGTGGTAGTTTTCTAGAGTTGTTTTCCACCCTTCTTTGCATTCGATGGTGGAGTAATGGTTATAGTTTGCACTACCTTGGCATTCTGCTCCGATGATAATTTCTTTAAAGGTAAAGGTTCTCGGTTCAAAACCCTGTGTCTTCCATTCTATTTTTGAGAGTTTCAGTTAATGTTATTTCACCTGTAATGACGCTTATTTTAACCACACTCGTGTTCGAATGGCAGGTACCTTCGTCGATGGCTTCTCAGCTTAGGTTTTGGTAGCTGGCAACTGCAAATGAATGGTAAGCTTCAGTGGTTACTCGTTACTCCAATTAGATGACTAGTGGACTTTCATTGTGTTCTTTGCCGAGACTTTGTGTTTTCTTGGGCTTTGAGGGTGACCTTCGTCGAAAGCCTCTGAGCTGTTGGTAGCTTGGGGAGGATGAATCCTTGACTCTTTCGTCGTTGTTTTTAATAGTAATTGTTTTCCATTGTATAATCCGTAAAAGAAAATACTCAGAAGAGGGTTTCACCCTTCTATTGTTCTCGGTAACTGAAAGGATTTGTGTTTTCATTGGACCCATGTTTGTGTCGATGATACTGTGAGAGTTGCTCTATTTTGTGTAAAAGAAGCGAAGCTTATCGTTTGCAATCTACTGTGTCTTTGATAATAAAGAACTATGTTTTCTATGTTATGATATATGTGTTTTGAGTTTGAGAGCATTGCTCCAATTGTATGCAATGAAACTCGTCATTTTTGCAACTAAAGTGTTTTAAGAAGACTTTGAGGACTAAGGGTTTAGCCGTGTGTTAACAATGGTCAAACCCTAATGTGTGGTTCTCGGAAATGTTCTGCTATTATGATAACAAATGTTTTAACTTCTAAAAATAGATATCTAATTCGAGCAAATCGTATGGTTTACTGTTTAATATTTTAGAGTCAAATGTGATAATATAATCTCGTATTGATGCCAAGATGCTCTTATTTTAAGTCTTAAGGAATGTAAATGATAATCATTTTTGTGCCTGAGTTTATGGTTTTGAAAGTGTTACTCGTCGTTCATGTCTGTCGATTTTTATGATGGCAGTAAGCCAAAATCCAACGTTTTGTTTTCAGTTATGAAAAGAATCATGACCAGTTTCTTATTCTATTTGAAACTTAACTAAACTATTAAACTTGAAAGATAAAAGTTGATACTTCTAGGGTTTGATAAGTGAAGAGTACGAACCTGTCATAAATCTTAAGTTTGAAACGAAACTCTGTTTGGATAATAGTACAAGTTAACCAGCTTTTGCTTTCTCCATTAGAATGGTTAGATACCATGAAAATAGAATTTTAGTAATTGTATTTATCATTGAAATAAATTATTGTACAGAATAAAATAGATACTTTTGCAAGATTAGAAAAGAGAAAACATGGAAAGAAACAAACCCTCATTTAAATCTATGACTATCAAAATAGAAATGTAATATAATGCTTGTTGATGCTATTAAATTTGCAGTTGTTATGATTTCCTAAATACTGTGTAACAAAAAGATAATTTCAATACTTGGATATGAAAACTGTTTGTTTTCATGATATATATACTTGTTAGAAGTAAGGGATAACAGTACTGTGTACTTAGGAAATAAATGTTTTTGCAGCTGTTATTTTCAATACTGACTGGTGAAAGAAATACAGTGAACCTGAAACGTTTAACTAATGAAAATAATGATAAGAGAAAGACATATAATTATATTATTTAATACAGAATATTAATGGTAGGAAAAACTAATGAAATACAACAGTATTGATCTTATCACTCATCTCGCAATCTGCCTATCAAATTTATCTACCTTAATCTCTTCTCTGTACTAGAGTACGATGCAGATCCATTAGCATGGGGAAAAATGCAGAGAAATATTTTATTCAATTTATCTTACATAATCATTACTATACAGAATTCTAATTAGATCAGAAACTAAAATAAATGCATTTGTTTAATAATATCCTTGAAAACAACAAATCGATAATTGCAGATAGAAACTTTAACTATTTAGAATTAGAGGAGACAGGTAGAACCTGTAAATGAAGATAGGGCCGACAAACACCCAAGGAGGCATGTTCCTCCCAACCTTTTCCAGAAGAAGTAGCCAAAAATAATTGCTTCCTTTGGACCCCCGAGCTTGCTTACTAAACCACTAACTAGATGGAATCTGTGTAGAAGCAAGGCACTCAGTAATATAACTTCTGCACTCAGTAGTGTAACTTCTGCACTCAAAATATGCCTTCTGCACTCAACAATATAACTTCTGCACTTAGTAGTATAATAGGCAGACTTACACCATGATAAAAAACTCAGCATATCCCCTCATTGACTCTCTTGGGTGCAAGCACATCAAAACCCCAAGGTAAATTTCCTCATTAGGAAAAGTGATGAACCTCAGTTCATAATTCGATGCCTCTTATATAGACTGCCTAGATCTTTAGTGGTCAGTTTTAAATAAATGAGCCTCAAGCTCCAGTCCCACCTTCCAGGGCACTATGACCACATTTCAAGGGAGTTGTTCCATACCAACAGCTAGTTAGTTGCATCATGATGCTGCCACTTGTCCATTTCCTTCTACCCCAGATTCCATTCCACCTAGTGGGTCAGTAAACACTCTTTCAACAGTCCCCTTAGGTGTTTGTCTCCTATTTAATTTATTAAATAATAAAATATTGTGCAATTACAGTCATCCTTGGACACTTGTCCAATATAAAACTTTACAATAAAATTTAACATAATGTTTCCAACATAAAATGTTTTTCAACAAAAGGGTATGTTACACTAGCACATGGTCGACGATACACATCATATTTTTTTCCTAAGGTACATAATTCTATGATTTTTTAAGCATTAGTTTTTTTCTATACAAACCAAAGTAATATAAAAATTTGAAACAACAATCTATCAAAATAAATATGAGCCTTAGTTGAAAGTGTAACATGCACTTGTCAAATACACACTTTAAGATTTTAGAAAAATTGTTAGATTGCATGAGATACTGAAAGTGTAACATGCGCTTGTCAAATACACATTGTAATATTACACATAATTATTAGATTGGATGGAAAAATTATCAAATTGTATGGTATCTCAAAAAACAAATTGATTGACTATTTATAAGAAGTTTTTGAAGAAGTTTCCAAGAGTATATTAGAAATTAACTCAACCTTAGTACATCATATTAGTATAAGATAGATGATCAAATCAAATTTTGAAAGGTATTGTATATATTTATTAGTTTGCATAAATGATTGTCTAAATTTTACTGGCAAATGTGTTTATGATTAATGCATTGCAAATATCATCCACTCAATATTTTGATTTAAATACATGATGGCATAAAATATTAATGCACAAGTTTGGATAATTTGATATCTTAGGTAATCACACATTACAAATAAAATGGATAATCCATGGTTAGCTCTCTTTATTATCAAATGATTATGATATCATTTGATGGGTACACTCTATTATTTCCACCGAATGCCAATATTCTATTTATGTATAAACTAAATATAATTCCAAAGACAAGCACGATAAAAAGAGTATACGTTTTGAATGTTTGTAAATGGTAAAATATGTGTATAAAGAGTTTTTACATTTATATGTTAAATAAAAATACATTGATGTTAAGTAAAAATACATTGTCCCGAGTAATTAAAACAAATGAAGCTATGCCATTTAAATCTCAACTTGTGTGCAATTTTGAAATATGAGCTTAAACAAAACTTGTAAAAGAAAACAATTCTCCAAAAAAATATAAAATAAATCCAAATCAACAAAATAATAAATATAAAAATTCATAAATGAAGGTACAACATTGAATGTAAATTTATTTGTTTTCTATTCATCTGTTGCTATCATAAAACGGAAACGAAAAGTAAAAAATTTAATATATATAAAAATAACCAAATTAGTGCAATTTTGAAATAAGAGCTTAAACAAAACTTGTAAAAGAAAACAATTCTCCAAAAGAATATAAAATAAATCCAAATCAACAAAATAATTCGCTGATAGGCGCTTCAATGAGCTTTTGTGTGTATATGGAGGGCGATCACAGCTTTTTAATCGATATTAAGGATGGAAGTCTAAGATGGGAAATCTGGGTATATTCTTCGTCGAGCACATACATCCAACGACACAGATTTGCAGTTGGCTGAAAGGTTACCCAAAGGTTTTATCAGATCAACAATAATCAACGGTTTGTTTTGTTTAATCGAATGGGAGAATGAAAGGTTGAGCCTGTGGGAGAACTAAAGGTTGATCCTGCCATGCGGGAGTCGTTTAAATAAACGAAATGGTGAATGGTTTCTGAATCGCCATCCAATTCTTTCATAAAATATAGTTTGAAGATCAGAAATCAATTTTGATCTTGTCGCCACCAATTCTTTCATAAAATATAGCTTCGGATATTTTTGATCGCACTGCCATCAGAAAGAATGGCCATCACATTGGAAGAGATAAACCGGGAGCTGGTGGAATCGGGAGTCATCAGACGGGTTCTCGAAGATTTCAATCCTCAGCTGAAGCTCTCTATATTCTATGTGGCCTCTGATAAAGATAATCAGTTTTTGTCATTCTATGCAGCCTCTGGAAGTTTAGACTATATGGATTGTTTTCACTTTATATTCTTTCCCTTATATTGTTTTGTTTATATGTTGCAAGCTCATGAGGGTGGTAATGGCAGAGCAGTTTTATAACGTCGACGCATCGAGGACTCTGTCATATAGGGATTATGAGCAAATCTGGCAAATAATATGATCCGACTCAGATACATGATCGAATCCATAGGTATAGGCATGAATCTGAGTCTTGAAAAGGACATGAGGAGGGCCTCCTCAATCTACCAATTATTGTATTACTCTGTCAATTTAGATTTCAGAACAATATATACTTTTAAAATTTTGCTCAACAATCAAATCGAATCAGCTCTATCAATGTGTACTTTCTTTTGGATCGACATTGACATGCAACAAAATGTAAAGCATTCGTTAGCTGAAGAGAGATGCTTCAAAAATGTAAGCGCGTTAAAACTAAAATCCAGAGATTTCGCTCAGCTAAATTCAGCACTCACTCATGTCGCTCTGTGGCATTTCCGTGCAGGTGCACGGAAAGGCGCAATAGAGCTTGGAAAAATCTAACGGTGGAGATGATAGAACAAAGAATCAACGGCGATCATGGAGCGTCGCACCTCCAAAAAGCACATTTGGAATATGTTGTAAGTGGTTTCGGTAAAGAAACCATGAGGATACATGGCGCACTTGTATTGCAACGCATCGACACAATGGTGGTATCACAACCCACTATGTGCCATGCAGAAACCGCCAAGGAGCTTAACTATGGGAGATGCGTGGGCCATGGCACGTGGTAGATGTAGAGGTAGGTGGGAAATGCACCCACATTACGATGATCGGATGGTAGGGGGATGTAATATGGCAGATCAAAGGATGAGATCGTCTCTGCATCGTGGAAAGTGCACACTCGGTAAAGGGGAAGGTGGTCGTGGAGGCAAAACCACCTTAACAGGTGTCAATTGATAGTTGATCCGGATGGACTTGTGACCGGGAAAGAAAACCATTGTTAAAGGTTGCGGATACCGGCATAGAGGTAAAAGGACAGATGATGTGATGGCCTGAATTTCAACACGTGTGATCAACGGCTGAAAATAGGGTACGTTTGGAAAGTTGCAAGAAAGATAAGGAAAAAAGTCTATATAAAATAAAAAGGGCATTCAAAATCAACATATTATCTATGTGTCGCTGTTCTCAAAAGCTTCGAAGACAGGTGAAAATTTCCAGTTGCGCAAGAAGAATAAAGAACGTGTCTACAACAGGTAGGGTCTGGTGACCTGGCTTGTATATTTTAAAGAAATTTGTTTTTAAAAGGAGTTCAAATGGAAACTGTGCACGATGTAAACCCCTTTAACACAGGGATGGAGATGTTTATGATACCCTAATTAGTTTGAATTTGGCACAGTAGTGGACTTAATATTGATTCACCTTCTTACCAACATGATGCATTTCTTGACAGGTTTTGTTCAACAATCATGAAATTTGGAATGCACATTAGTCATAGAAGGAGCTTAAATACAAATGTACGATATCAACTAGGTTTAGAAGTATGGGTGCCAAAGTTTGTCCAACTTGAAATTGAAATTATTTTCTATTAGTCTATTAGTGGAATTGTAAACAATGTTTCTTTTTTTAATATGAGCAGCGATCAATTTTCTCCTGTATTTTAATTGTTTAACCTACAACTAATGGTTTAAAATAATCTAAGTAAGTAAAATACTAAAAGTAATGTATATAAACTAAAGACTAAACTAATCCTAAAATAAATATACTAACTATAGAAATATATAAAAAATTACAAATTTACAAACATGTTTGTTGGAGAGTCCTAAGAATGACAACTTAAACTTGCTTGCTGAAATACTCACAAACATGCATCGAATTTCAATAGAAGTTCACTCCATAATGCTCATAAAAATATGCAATCTAAAGATACAGAGTGTTAACCTACAACTACAGAATGACAGCTGCAAAATGCAGAATGTAAGATAAATATCAATATGGACATTGAAGCAACCTGATTGTGCACAAGTAGATGGGAAGCAACCTGAGCATGCATTTTACTTCTTCTACTTCAGTCACCGTGCAAAGTCTCCATGGACTTTCCAGTTTTCCTTCAACTTCAACTGTGATCTGTATGGGAGGCCCACACTCCCCATTTTGGTATTACTTTCATTATATCAGGTTTAATGTATTAGCTATAATATTAGATTATATATTATTAAAATAATGAATAGCATTTAATATGCTCTCCCTTTGTAATCTATAAAAGGGCACCTTGCCTCATAATACAGACAAGTTTTTGTGTGCCAGTCTTGTGTGTCTTAGTTTGTTGTATGGTTGTTGGCTCTGAGAGCTCTCTTGGGTTTTTCCATTGAGAGCTGAGGCTCTCCTAGCCTCACCCTCCATTGTTGTATTTAGCTTTATTCAGTTTAGTCTTGGTATTTCAGATCTATCCTGCTCTACAGGCAGATCAATTGGTATCAGAGCAGTTCGCTCCTTGCCTGATCATTTTTTTTTTAGTTTTCTATTTGTTTATTTACTGATTAGGATTTAGGTTTTGGTGTGATCATGGCTGCATAATGGTTTGTTCTCAGGACGCCTTGGCTTCGAAGATAGAGCCTAAAACGTTGATAGAGAATGTTGGCATCCTCTACTCATCTTTTATGCACACATTTCAGCTATCACCATTGGCATTCACTCCTGCAAACTCTCACTCTGCTTTCCCACTCAAGTCTGCAGCTGCTACACTCCCACTTCCATGCTGCGCCACTTTTCCATCAGCTCCACCATCGCCCTAACATTTTTTTTTCTTCTTTCCTCAAGCTGCAACCCTACCACCCAGGCTAAGCTACATCCCCCTCTCGCTGCCTCATTCACATAGCCTGCACACGACCTCCATCCTTCACACAGCACTGGCAGCCCTCCTCACGCTGCCCCCCTTCTGCAACTTCAGCTCTCCCCTTCACCTTCTACTGTGCCCAGGCACTCCATGCAGCACCATCCACGCTGCCACACTTAAAACCAC
This sequence comes from Larix kaempferi, assembly GCA_027924585.1. Lineage (NCBI taxonomy): Eukaryota > Viridiplantae > Streptophyta > Pinopsida > Pinales > Pinaceae > Larix > Larix kaempferi. The sequence continues at coordinate 2,339,155 of BSBM01001023.1, forward strand.
ATTTTTCCCAGCTATTTTCTCTAGCTTCATGCATTCCCTTCCTTCTATGCTAAGCTCTCCTGTCCTTCATCACGCTCAACATCCCATTTCCATCTCACGCTGCTACACTCATGCTTCTGCCCATTGCGTCCAGCTAATCAGCATTCCCTCATTCTCCGCCACCACGCCTTTACATCTGCAATCTCCCACCAATTCTCACGCTGCCCCCTTTCCTTCAAGCATTCATTGCTATCACGTCCTGCACATTCCCATCATCATCCTGGGCATGCGCAGCCCCTTTCACTCCTCATCATCTAACTTGCAGATCGATTCATGCCATAGGATGCACCCCCAATATCCATCTTGGCCCATCTGCAATGCTGCACCCATATCCATCCTGGCCCAGCTTCAACACTGCCCATTATCTTCACGCTAGACCCACCTTCAATGCTTCCCATCATCTGCACGCAACTCCCATCTGCACGCTGCCCCTCATCAACACATGTCCCTCCATTAACGCACCTTCCTTTCCATCGCTGCCATCATCACCTACCCTTCTGCACACCATTCCCCCATGAAGTCTCTCTCTCCCTCCCAAACCACCCATCACACATTTGCATTAAACCCTACCCCCTCACGCTGTAATCTTCATGCACCACTCAAATATCTGTGCCCTTTTCTCCCTAACGTCCCCATCTTCTGCGCCCACCTCCAGATCCCACACTACTCCCACTCCAACGCCTACCTCTTGCACCTTAACTTCAATCCTGCGCATGCCATCACGCACAGAACCGTCCAACAGCATTGTCATCGTCATGTCCTGGACACATGTACTCACATCTGCTCATACTCACGGAAATCCTTTCCATTGGGATCATACTCTTAGCCATCCCCTTTTCCATTCCGAGAACTGAGAGCTCGTTTGCAGATATTGGATCCAGAATTATACATTCAAGGCATAATGGGTCTTCTTCAGAAGCTAGGTTCGGTCGTTACTTGTATTAGGGAAACACGAGTTCATCTATTGGATTCACTCATATTTTGTGCTCTTTCAACATACAACCAACAACAGTTTATGAGTTTCTCAACAATTATGTATCTGAAAGTCATTTTCAACAACAGTTCATGGGTGCAAGCCATTTTCAACATGGCATCTTCAGCATTATTCATAAGTTTATTTCGCATTCTCCAGCAAGCCATCATCAACATGGCATCTTCAACACCCTCCAGAAGTTCACAGGGATCTGCTCCCTCTATAGTTAGCACTTCTTGGGATTCTCAGCAGTATGTACTCAGCCGTACTCTACATCGGTGGTTTCACATTTTTTGTTCAGTTTTACTTTGCAGCAATATTAGTTCTTTGTCGGTTCCATTTTTTCCATTTCCTCCAGCATTACTCTCCAGCACTTCAAAAAATTTTGTTTGCAAAAAAGGTCTTCATAAGTTTTCGAGGTAGCTTCAAGATTTTGTATCAAATCACACCCTTGTCAGGGTCAGTATCAGTTCATTTGCCGGTGGTACATAGATCTACATCACAAATCCACACCATGTAGAGAGGAGGTACATAGATCTACACATAGATCTCTCCCTTTAGTTTATTTTCGTAGGATGATGCACAGCAGCTGCATGGGCACCCCACCTGCTCGCATCTTACACCAATTCCACATCCCACCCAGAGAGGAGGTACACAGATCTCTCCCTCAAGTTTATTTTCACAAGAATTTAAGTAGCAGCTGTATGGGCACCCCACCTGCTCGCATCTTTTACACATCATCAGGATCTTCATCAAGTTGCAACAACGACACCTCTTCTACATGTGGTTTCTCTTCTTTGCAAACATGGCTTCAAACTTAGACCAGGAGGAAGGAAAGCAGGGACGCTTTTCACTTAGACCGGGAGGAATGATCTGTATGGGAGGCCCACACTCCCCATTTTGGTATTACTTTCATTATATTGGGTTTAATGTATTAGCTATAATATTAGATTAGATATTTTTTAAATAATGAATAGCATTTAATATGCTCTCCCTTTGTAATCTATAAAAAGGCACCTTGCCTCATAATACAGACAAGGTTTTGTGTGCCAGTCTTGTGTGTCTTAGTTTGTTGTATGGTTGTTGGATCTGAGAGCTCTCTTGGGTTTTTCCATTGAGAGGTGAGGCTCTCCTAGCCTCACCCTCCATCTTCACGCTGCACCTTTCCCAGCCTGCACGCTTCTCCACGACCTACCTACCTGCCCACATTCACACTGCCACTCACCTCTGATCACGCTTCACTCCCTCCATCTTTACCCTCCTCCATCGCCTGCCCCATTCCCACCCTCCACCATCGCCTGGCCCATTCCTCTACAGGATCCCCTTTCAACCTTCACGCCCAGCACTCATCCTCCTACATGCTGCACCATCATCTGCAAACCCACACATTTTCTACCTACGCCTCCTTCTTCCCTGCCAAATCCCTCAAATCTCCACTCCCACTCCCACTCCCAAAACGACATCCTTGCAGTCTGAGAGAAACGCTTGGACATCTCTTCAATTTACTGAGGCTAAGGCAGTCTTGAATACCATGATGTCCAAGATGAAAAAGAAAAATTGTAAGAACTATGGAGCAAAAGTCCTAGCAATTACCAGTCCTAGTTTTGGAAGATTATATCAAGTTGTTTTGACCAGAAAAGAGATGAATGAAAGTCTCATCAAAGGAATGAGGATTGCTCCATTGTTTAGACGACATTCAAATGAATCTAATAATGATTCTGATGAGCTTTATCCTATTAGTGATGGAGTCTCTGGAAATCAGTCTATGAATGATGATGTTATAGATCCTTCAGATTCAGAGCAATCTGACACAATCTCAAAGAAGGATGGAGCATCTTTAACCTTATTCAGCATTATTCAATAACACATTTTGCATTTATCAACAAGTCATCTCCAATGGCATCTTCAACACAGTTCAGAAGTTCATTTGTCATTCGCCAACGCCATCTTCAACATGGCTCTCATTTCCTTCGGGTTCAGCAGCCTTTTCTTAGGGAGCTAGTCCCTCTCTGAGTCCAAGCTCACCACTGGGCTCACATTTTTGGTTCAGTTTATGTTTCAGCAGTATTTCAATATTAGTTCTGTTTCAGTGGGTTCTATTTCAGTTCCATTCTTGAGAGTTTCCAAGTCCTCCAGCAGCACACTACATAGTTTTTGTTTTCAGAGAAAGTACCTTCATATGTTTCAAGGTCGCTTATAGCCTTTTATCAGTCAAATAACACAGGTGGATACACAGGTATCCCTCAAGCACAGACCTCCACCTCCAAGATGTACACATGGTCAACAAGATGGACAGAAGCAGTGTGTCATGGGCACAGATCCCCACCTGCTCACATCTTACACCATCTACACATCCTCAGTATCTTCATCAACTCGGCAGTTCTACTACATTTTCCTTCTCCTCTTTGCAAACATGGCTTCAAACTTAGACCGGGAGGAAGGAAAGCAGGGACGCTTTCCACTTAGACCAGGAGGAATGATCTGTATGGGAGGCACACTCCCCATTTTGGATATTAGTTTCAATATCTAGGTTTAATGTATTAGCTATAATATTAGATTAGATATTATAATAATAATGAATAGCATTTAATATGCTCTCCCTTTGTAATCTATAAAAAGGCACCCTGCCTCATAATACAATCAGTCTTGTTTTGTGCAAAGCTTGTCTCTCTCTTTTCATTCTATTGTGTTAGTAGTTGTTTTTATAGCTCTGAGTTTCCTTTGGGTTCTCCATTGAGAGGTGAGGCTCTCCTAGCCTCACCTTCCATCATAGTATTCATTTTTATCTTAGTATTCAGTTTAGTCTTTGTATTTCAGATCTATCCTACTCTACAGGCAGATCAAACCGCGTGCTTATGTTTTAAAAACCAATACAAAATCAATGTAATCTATCAGTATCCAAATAAGACAAAAAAAAACATATGGTACAATACTTACCATAACCAAACAGACTATATAGATGGTGAAATGAATATTGAGACTACCAGAAAGGGTACTTAGATGCCTATTAGGGTTGCGCATATACAGACCTCCATCGTTCACTGATTGCACTCTCTGTACTGGGTAGCGGGAGCACCTTACCTCCAGGCATTCGATGTCGATAACCGGGCGTTCCTGCTAGAAATACGACCGTGGAAATTCCTGTTGCTAAGGCAGATAACCAGAATCCTAATACCCACATGTAGATGAATGAATGATTCTCATTTCCCATTGCCAAGAAGTAATGCAATAGAAGCAAATGAATGATTCTCATTTCCGATTTGAATATATGTTGTAAAACTAGCAGTACCGGTTTCAATGGACTTTTCATTGTTATGTATGGTCACTTCCTTCAAGGATACATGAAGACCAAATTTTGGGGGCGGGCGGGTCACTTCCCTCAGGGATACAGTCTTGATTTGAAAAATCAAGAACACGAGATAGCCAACCCTTCCCTTACAGATACAATTTTTATGATAATGTGTAGTAAAATATAATGTTTAATGCACAATGAATAATAAGATAGTGATTAATAAGATAGTGAATGAACATAAAACAAGTAACGGCTCTGTTGATAGTGATTAGTAAGATAGTGATTAATAAGATAGTGAATGAACAAGTAAATGTATCAACATAGAAAACTGCTCTCTTGCAACATAGAATACTTCCTATGAAAACGCCTTCTTGCAGTAGCGGTTACTATATGTTATGGATGGATGGACGCATTGCATTCAAACCGGTCCATCCATTCTTTGTAACGCCTCCCTACCCTTTGTTGTTCGCACACTCTCCTTTAAAACCATGGCACAGCAGCACAGTAGCCTCACCAGCAGCAGCAGCATCACTAGCAGCACCAGCATCAGCGAAGCAGCAGCACCAGCAGTATCAGCAGTGCAGCAGCATCAGCAGGTGCATCATTTCTAATCCTTTCTGAACTTTAAAATCCTGTAGTGCTGCATAGTTGAGATCTTGACTGTCTTTTCATTTATATGGAAATTGATCACGTATGGATTTCCCTCTATGGAAAACTTTTTTATATTGACTATCTTTTGATTTATCCTGGATCGTCAAGATCTTTTGATTTATTCGGCCTATGTTTGCCCTATCTATCCTATTAGGGCCTGAAGTTCAAGGTTTTTGACCTAATCATTGTTATCCATCTAGGTTAGAATTTGTATATACATTTTCCTACCTTTGAAATGTGTTTGTCTGCAAATTTTTGGTCACAATCTATGCCCGCTAAGCGAAAGTATCCTTCATAGGCTCCTTCAAGAAATTCCTGCTGCAGTTCAATGTTTATATTTACTTTTTATTTGAAATATAGCAGCAAAATATAGTCCGATACTTATATGAATGTCTTGGTCGATTAGAAGAACTCAATGCATATATATCTGTAATGTTAACTTATGGAAAATATATTAAAGGCTAAACATATATGGCAAATATATAAAAGGAAAGATAGTTATCATGTCACAGTCAATTTAATTTTGCAGGTGGTATAGAAAGAGATAATGACAATCCATCAACAGTGGCCATTGAACTAGGATGAATCCATTGTTAACTTTGGAGAAATAAATGAATACTTAAATGTGAGAAATTGAGGCATAACCAGTATGAAAACTTAATGGAAGATGTGACAAAGAAGATAAACATGCACATATAAAGATAAGGAAAAGACAAACTGTAAAAATGATTAACACATGAATCTCTGGTCTCAAAAGATAGGTATTGACCTCAAAAACTTATTGTCTCTCAAAAGGTTTCCAACCCCTTCAAAAAAAATTCAGATTGTCTTTTATACAAAATTGGGAAGAAGCATAACATAACTGCTTCTTTTAACTAATAATTGGAAATGTCTTAACTAAAAAGTCTTTAAACAATATTACAAATTTTGAAAAATAAAAAGATCATTGTTTTCCACTTGGCAAAAATTCCAAATGCATCTTCAGGTATGAAGTGAGTACTTTTGTCTTCCATACTTGTCTACGTAACTCCATTGGTCAGCTGTGGGTAGATCATAGCTAGACATTTCCTTCACCAGGACCCACATCTCGATGTGATCTTTGTAAGATACAGGAGGGAATTTTTCACCAATTGAAGCTATCTGATTTAAAATTTCAAAGTCTTCTGCCATTTTTTCCATTAAAATCTTTCCTGTAAGCAAATGATCCAGATGTTGGAATTTTTCATGATTCATCCGAATGTCAAATAATAACCTTTTATAATCATTATGAGGAATCAAGTCCCGCTTTGCATCACAGAAAGAAGGCAATCCTTTGATAATCAATTTTTCAAATAACCTTTTAAATTTGACCACTTGCTTTCTTATTTCTCCAGCTGTGGCTTCAACATTTTCAACATGTGTATATTTCCCAACGATCCTTCTCGCCCATGTGATAACTGCAATCCTGTTATTTATGTTCATCGCTGTTAAATCTGCTTCTGTTAGACCATTTAGGAATGTAATTGCATTCTGTGCAGTTTCCTTTGGTTTTCTATGCATATTTTCCCTTATTGCTTTGCAACTTTCAAAGGCATATTGCGCCACCTTCTCTTTAACTCTCATATAATCAATATATGGCCTCAATTTTTCAGCTTCTTTTATAATTTGGTCCCATACCAAATGCTTACACCCTTGCATTGCAGCTTGTCCTGTTACATGAGCTGCCAACATTTTGTTATTATCAAGTAATTCTTGATTTTTCCCTTGTAAAGTTTTAATTTCTTTCTGTTTCATTTCATTTTCTTCCTTCAACCTCTGCGATCGGTTTTTCAGCTCTTTGATTTCAACGTCCTTTAGAATTATGTGTGACATAGCTTGTAAGAGAGTGTCTGCTCCATTTTCTTCTCCAACTGGACCTGTATGTGCATGCTGTTGACCTAAGTCTGATAACTTTCTCCTTACATCTTCCAATTGCTCTCCCAGATAAATCTTCTCTTTCTCCCAATAAGTTTTTTCCTCAGTGAGTTTCAACATTTTTGCAGTGACATTTTTTACTTCATCTGATAGCTCTTCTTTTTCTTTCTCTAGTATGGTCAGTTCGGGTCCTTGAATAAGTTGAGTTTCTAGGATCTTCAATCTCTTTTTTAACTTTTCAATCATGCTATCTTTTTCCTTAAGTAAATTTGTTCCTCCGCCTCCCTCTTTATTCACCAAATCTAACTGTAATTTTTTGATTTGTTGTTGTCATGATTTATTCTCTGTCTTTTCTTGTCTCAGCTAATTATGTAATTTCTCTACTATATCCCTTACTTGTCAACTTTCACGATTGCTTCGAAATACTCTGCATATATAACTTCTGTAGTTTGTCTATGTAGAAGAATCTTATCAGGAGCATTAATATTTGTCAAATCAAATTTCATTTCTGAAATTTTATCCTTGGTAACAACTGATAATTTTAGAGAATTCTCTTCGACATTTCTGCTTATAAATAAATTAACTTCTGTACTGGATAAAGCTCTAACTTTTGGAAATAATTGACTAGTGTGCCAGGATGATTCTTTCTTATTCTAAATATGTTCATTAAAAACATCCATTATATTGCGGGGTCTTTTTACCTCTTCTTCCATTTGGGCTTCTTGAAGAGTATATTCATTCACTGTGACTTCTGGTATTTTGATTTCAGGTTTTCTTTCATCCTCCATAAATGCCATCAGTTCCTGCTGCCCGTCCACCTTTGACTTTTTTACTTTTCCTCCTTCTTCACTTTCAAGGTCGACTATGTCCTGGAGAGTTCTTTTAGACCCAACCACCACAGTATCCATCATGTTTTCAGTTTCTGCCGTTTTAGACCCAACCACCTCAGTATCCAGCATGTTTTTGGTTTCTTCCGTTTTAGACCCGACCACCTCAGTATCCATCATGTTTTCAGTTTCTTCCGTTTTAGACCCAACCACCTCAATATCCAACATGTTTTCGGTTTCTGTCGTTTTATACCCGACCACCTCAGTATCCATCATGTTTTCGGTTTCTTCCGTTGCATCTGTCAATACCATTTCCTTCCCTTCAGAAGCGGGGATTATTTCTTCATTTTCCTCGTATTCTAACCAGTTTGCTTTGTCAGACATTCCATCAATCTCTTGATGATCTATTGCTTTGATGCGATGGCTTACTCTTCGTTTTGATATGATGTGTAAAGGATCATATTCAATAGCTACATCTGTTTCGAACTCCATTTCTTTCAATAATTTTTCTATATAGATAATAGCATTTTTGTTCTTTACAGTGAAAGGGCCAACTGTTAACGGATATTTAATGTCTGTAGCTTGTTTGAAGTGCAAGAAATTATTGTCTTCCACAATCAATTTATGCCTGAGAAATTCAAGGGCGAAAACCCTCATAGTAAGAAACGCTGGTAGAATATAAGGTTTATGTTTGAAACCATATAACCTAATAACTGTACTATCTTTCAACAAGAACCAATCCCCTACAGCAAATTCTGCACTTAACTGCATAGAGGTCTGCATCTCTGGCAATACTCTGGGCATCTTTTCTCCAAAAATCATCCTGTAAACTTTAGAGAGCATATAATTTATATAATTGAACATATTATTTGCTAATGGACTCGTGAAAATTATCTCTGGAAAATGTAACTCTTCATGACTGGCCATCATGACCATTTTCATCAAATGTGACGAAAACCTGAAATGTCTGAGCCCAGGGAAATTGGCCATCTGGCAGTGGATTTTTTCAGCCAGGAACTCTTCAAAGTTTAGTCGGGGAATTTGAATTTCATCAATTCCCAGAGGACTCGTACTCATTCTATACAAAAGGCTCAATTGAAATTTGCTCACATACATGTCTGTATCAAACCCTAAAACTAAAGCCAACAATGACAAAACCAGTTGGTTGTTCTCGTCAAATAAAGAAACATCTATAGGGTAAGGGACATCGAAAATGCTCAATTCTGGTTTAAGGCAGGTGGACAGAAATTTTTCTTTACTCTCTGGAAGGGCTTGACGGTAATAATCGATAATGGAGCTCTCGGAGAAAATTTCAGGTTGAAGGGTTTGCGATAACTTAATGTCTAGGGATTCCATTACAATCGAGGGTTCTATTTTGCAGACAACTCTGGTTTTGTGACTATTTAAGATAGTCCTCTCGTCTCTAGAGTAATTAACAACACACCACAATAAAAACTCTGGAAAAGATGGGGTTTGGTCTGGGAAAAAAGACAACAGGGAGGACTGGTGAATTCTATGAACGTCTAAACCTTCTTCAAGTAATTTCGTCAGTTTAAATTTAATTTCAGTGATCGACGACCTAATTAGGGTATCATAAACATCTACATCCCTGTCTTCTAGGGAGTCTTTAGCTTTAAAGGGGTCTACATCGTGCACAGTTTCCATTTAAAATCCTTTTAAAAACAAATTTCATTGAAATATACAAGCTAGGTCACCAGACCGTACTTGTTGTAGACATGTCCTTTATTCTTTTGCCGTGACTGGAAGTTTCCACTGGTCTTCGAAGCTTTTGAGAACAGTGACACATAGAAAATATGTCGATTTTGAATGCCCTTTTTATTTTATATAGACTTTTTCCCTTATATTTCTTGAAACTTTCCAAACGTGCCCTATTTTCAGCCATTGATCACACGTGTTGAAATTGAGGCCATCAAATCACGTGTCCTTTACCTATTTGGTGGTATCCGCGACCTTTAACAGTGGTTTTCTTTCCCTCTCACAAGTCCATGCGGATCAACTAGAAATTGACACCTGTTAAGGTGGTTTTGCCTCCGCGACCACCTTCTGCTCTACCGAGTGTGCACTTTCCACGATGTAGAGACGATCTCGTCCTTTGATCTCCCATATTACATCTCTCTACCGTCCGATCATCATCAAACAAGTGGATGCATTTCCCACCTACCTCTACATCTACCATGTGCCATGGCCCACGGTGTGGCGCTCCACGATCGCTATTGATTGTTTTCTGTATCATCTCCACCGTTGCAAGAGCCACAAATAAGGGATCGACAGTTCTCAGTTCATCCCGCATCGTCTACATGCACAAAAGATAACGACGATGGGTGGTTGCGGTATGAAACCACTGTCACACACATCCTTTTGTGATACATCCGCATGTGGAAAAATGGTTTTGCAAACCGCTCAAAGCACAATGCGGAACTGCTGACCATGACTTTTATGCTATTCTTTTTTTTATTAGGTTCTATCGTGTTCATCCCATCAACCAAATTTAAATCATGTGACACATATATACTTATAAAAAATTCTTGGGCAAACCTGTAGGTAAACCTCATAGAGAAGATCATGTTGCAAGTGGAACTCAGCGATATCTACACGTCGTGTAGAGGTGTCCTAAAAATTCTTACCGCATGGTTGTTTTACAATGTAACGGCGATGTTTAATTATCTTTACGGTTTCGTAATAAAAAGTAATTAAAATATATTTAAACATTAGGCTATCAAATTCATAGATTGAATTGTTGTTAGGGTTTTGTAATAAAAATTTGAATTCCACTACTAAACAATTTTTTTATTTATCTACTTTCTCGTGTTGTTGTACCACTAAGTTAATCTCGTATAAACTTATTTCTTTCAAATTAAACTTCTCAACCTTCCTTACCATCAAAATCTTTAATATATTTGTTTTATTGTGTTTATGCTTATCCTTCATATATTTCATTAACACCCTTTCCTTATAAATTATAACCTTGATTGATCTCTTATTCACAAACACATTTTGTTATTATTCTTTAAATTTATGACTACCATTTAAAACTAACTTTACTACACTAGCATACAATGTTTGACTAGAATATCATCATGAGAAGACCAGAATCAATAGACATAATAAAAACTCACCAAACATTGAAAAACTTTAAGCCGTTGACGTAGCCTAGAGTTATGAATAATTATCACTATCTTCTAATTCATGCACATACCTATTTACTCATGTATGCATCCAAGGTATTCTGCACTTTATGATGAAACACCATGTTGGAAAAATGATTATCATGACATAGAGTCTCTTAGATTTACATAACATATTGTATTGGGAAAACACGTTATAAGAGATTATCAAAAGTTTTTTTTAAGATCAATACATGATTTAAGTAAAATACAACATTATGAGTAGGGTTATTAAATATTATTCATATTTATTTTAATGTTTTAATGAGTGTATTGTTTAAGTTAAAGGTATTAAATTAATTGTTTATATAATTACGTTTAAATTATAATGTATTGTTTTAAACATTTTGATTATTTATTAAGTTAATAAAATTTCAAATAGAAATACTTTTCTTTTTCAAAAATCTATAAATTATATATATAATATTATGACAAATTGGTTGAAAAAAAAATAATATTATGACAATTCCAATTCACAATTATTTTATTGAGAACATGGTAATTAAATTATATAAAATGTTATAATAATTCTAATTCACATTTATTTTATTCAGGACATGCTAATTTTTGTTGTATTAAAATAATATTGAATATATTTTTTTTATAATAAATAAATTATTAGCATTTGGATCCATTGGATTTAAGAAAAAAAATGTAATTAAATATTGTTTGAAATTTCTTAAAAATTAAAAAAATATTTAGAAATTTTTTGTATTTTTTTATATAAATTGATTCATTTTATTGTATTAAAATAGTATTGAATATGTTTTTTTTAATAATAGTAAAACATTTAACATTTGGATCCATTGGATTTAAGAAAAAAAAATGTGATTAGATATTGTTTGAAATTTTTTTTAAATTTAAAAAAAATATTTAGAAATAAAATATATGTTTTAATATTTATAAATAAAAATGTTTTTAATGTTGTTTAAAATTTTAGATGGATTTTATATGGTAGCTTAATGTAAAATAAGTGTTTAATTATTATGTTTGCTGTGTAAATATTTATTTTTATTATTTTTCAAGATTTTAATTTTTTATAAATAAATAATTTAACAAGTTACTTAATAGAAGGAGTGCGTTAATATTATATCTATTCACCATCTATTCTATGTTATATGGGCTTGAAATTTTAAATGTTATTTCAACATATATTTGATCAATTAGTATACTATTATTTAATTAATGCTATATAAACATATATATAGTGGTTGATCGCCATCGACCACACATTAGTTTCATATTGTATTTAATATCATGTGTGGTAATGCATGTGTTGCTTGAACAACAATTTAGTTCAGATTTTTGGTAGATGTTTATTGGCCTGCCGTGTTTTAGTACATGAAGTTAAAGTATTCTCATACAAACAGCCAAGGTGCAAACTCGCAAGTATTAGTTTGTCTTATTGTAATTTAGTGCTTCAAATTATAGCCTCATAATAAAACAACTCTTATTGTCTTCCTATCGTGTTATCATTCTAATATATGTTGTTTCATATAAATAAATTTAATTATTATGTTTGTTGTGTAAATATATGTTGTTTCATATAAATAAATTTATTTTTATTAAAAATTAAAAGAATTTGTAAATTTATATTATTTATAAAATTAAATAATAAAAAAATTCAACTATATAATTATTAAAATTAATTATAAAAATCAATGATGACTTAATAGCAATATCAAATTCAATATAAATTTATTAAAAATATTAATATATGTCAATAATAAAATCAATCTAAAGATTGCATAATACATAGATTCTAATACCATTATACGATTCAACAACACATAGATTCTAACACCATTATACTATTACAATAACACTATTACTTTCATATTAAAATCAATACATATCAAATTGTTAGAGATAGCTAGGAGCTATGGATTCTCATATATTACTAAGTTTTATGTTACTATGTTAGGGATTTAAGATATTAACAGGATTATTATTATTATTATTATTATTATAATAACATCATTATTATTAATAAAAATATTAATAATGACATTAAAAAAACAATAAGATCAATATTAATAATGTTATTATAGAGTGCTAACATTATTATTATGAAATAATAATATCAACTTTTAAACATATTATTATAGATGTGTTTTACAAAGTTAATATTTATTTTATAGGTAAAGAGTAGTGGAATTATAATGAAACAATAGTGGGATTATAGTCAAAGTCGAGTATAGTAAAAAATAGCCAAATTATGATCAACCATATGATTTTAAAGTCATAGTGGGATCATGGATTGATGTTATTTCAAAGATGGGCTTTATATAAATGACATATATATTTATGTTAGTTATGAAAGACATGCATTACAAAATAGATATGAGAGGATGAAATGGTCTTGATTACCGCACAATCTTGAAATGAGGATAGTTGGTGTTAAGATTGAAAAATGAGGAAGGCCTGGTAAGTGTGTTTATTATTTAAGTGATAGAGTAAAAATATTTGTGGCATTTTTAATACAAACAGTTTCCATTACAACTTAGAAATACATTACACATGAATAGTTTAGCATTATACATTAGACATTAGCATTATTAGCTTCGTTAACTTAACAGATTACACAATGCCATTATTAAACATTCCACATTTGCATTAGAAATACGACAATTGGTCCAATAATATGGTTAAAGATTATTGTTACAAGGGGTGGGCTCAAAAATGAAACCTTATGCTTAGCCTTAAAACATGTGATTTTACTTCCGAAATTCGCACAATGTTTAATTTTTATTTCTATAACTATATAAATTTGTGGTTGTTTTCTAAGTATTATTACATACTTCCTTCTTAAATACACTTTGTTTTCTTTGCCATATACAAATATTTTTCTATTATTAACTCTCTCTTTTTTTTTGCAATGTATAGTACATTCGATATGGATCCAACTATATGGAGTTTCTTGCTGGTTGAGTTGCTTGAATTGATATTTATGTGGCTCCCTCTCTCAGCTTTGTTTCGGTTCCAAACTTTGTCGAAGATGTGGAATCTAATAATACGCAACCATCATCTTATTCAAAGACGTCACATAAATTGCAGAGAAGAAATTGGTTTCTTTATTGATGAATGGAATCCATATCCGAATCATTCCATATGTTCATACATAAATAGCAAAGGTGTGCTATCAGATCTTTGTATCCCTTTCCCATACCCAATGTATACCATTGAACGTTCCTATGGTTTCCTTATGTTGTTATCTGTCCCTGGTCCAAATCCATCATGTCCAGAATATTATGTCTTGAACCCTTTTACCAAAGTCTGCACATTCATAGGTTTTATTGAAATAGGGTATTTTGGTTTCTTCACCATCTTGGGTAATATTAGTGAACATAAATATTATTGGATACAACTCAAACACACTTTTGATGAAGATATTGTGTCAAGATATAGTGTTTGTAGCAGTATTAATATGACATGGACAACTATAGACTTCTATGATGCAGAACCCACAACTCCCGGGGATGTGGTATTCTATAAGGGAAAATATATTGGTTACATGCTGAGATGTTCTCTAGTGGATACCCAAGAATCAAGCACATGTTGTTTTCTCTTGATATCAAGAATAACAAATGGAGGATTCATTTTGTACATCGTGCATTTAGTAGGGAATCTATGTGCCTAACACTTCATGAAAATCGATTGTTATGGATTGTACATAACCGTTACGCAGTTGTTTGGTCTTGTACTATCATACCAGATTTTGATCGTCTTAAGTGCCCTCCAAAACGCAGAAATGGATATTGGGAAGATGGTATCGGGTTGAGTTGGAATCTTGTGGAAGATCTCACATTTGATATTAACAACAAGTGCAGTGGATGTCTTCCTTTCCGTGCAATTGGAAACATGATATTGATGTGCAATTTCTCTCAAAGATATTTGCTATATTATGATTTGATAAGTCGGACAACAAAATATGTTGGGGTTGATCCCTTATCACTATCTAGACATATTCATCTTCCGATGGCCAAAGACCATACCTGTACTGATTTCATTCTTAGTGGGAATTTTTTCCCTCTATCCCCAGGTCTTGACTCTACATCTGACATTCCCTTCCTTCACATTCCCTTCCTTGCTTCGGCTGCATGATTCTTCAAATTTTTTTCAACTTTGAACCATGTAAGTAAATAAATACTTTTTTTAATATTGTTGGAACATATTTCTCTCTTACTTTCTTCTTTGTGGATTGGTCTTTGAAAATATCACAAAAAAAATTTACTAATATGTTTTTGATTGAGTTGTTTTCATCTCTTCATTATTTCTCAAATGATATGGTTAAACACTTTTTCTGAAGTTGTGAATTGATAATTGAATTTGAAATATTAATATTTTGTTCTTTCCATATGTGTTTACACCTTTTGTTAAGCTATGAATTGTTAATGGAATTTCAATATTAATATTAACATATGTTTGTTACTTAGAATGTTCTTCCACATGCCTTTACACATTTGAACAATATACTAAACATTACTAAACATTAAGAAACATTGTTAAACATTGAATAACATTATTAAACATTAAGATTATTAAAAAATAATCTATACATAAATTTAATGTTTATAAAATCATTAATAAAACATTGATCAACCATTGGTAAACATTTGAAAACATTAAGTTGCCATTACAACTTAGAAAGACATTCAACATCAACAGTTTAGCATTACACATTAAACATTAGCATTATTACCATGATTAAACTTAGCACATTCCAGATTGACATAAAACATTTGTTTGTTGCTTCAAATGTTCTTCCACATGTCATTAGACATTTGAAAAAGAGTACACATTAATAAACATCAGGAAAACATTATATAAACATTACTAAACATTAAGAAACATTCTAAAACATTAAAAATATATTATAAAAGATTGATAAAACATTAATAAACACTAAAAAAAAAACTTAAGTAACGATACAAAGACGTCACATAAAACATTTCAAATTAGAAAGACATTACACATTAAATAAGATTAGTAACATAATTAGACGTTATTAACCATTAAAGAACATTTTAAATAACATTATTAAAGATGCCATTAGAAAAACATTAAAAGTCATTATACATTTGAAATACATTAAATAGCATCGTTAATAAATATTATTAAACATTAATAACCATTGTTAAACATTAAATAAAATTATTAAAGAAATTGAATACCATTATTAAACATTTATAAACATGCTTCAACATTAGATAAAATTAATAACTAATGTACAAATAAGTTAAATAACATTATTAAACATTAATAAACATTGTTAAACATTGAATAACATTATTAAACATTAAGATTATTAAAAAATAATCTTTACATAAATTAAATGTTTATAAAATCATTAATAAAACATTGGTAAACATTATAAAACATTGCACATTGGCATTAGAAATACATCTATTGTTCCAATAATATGGTTGAACATTACTTACGAAGCTACCAATAAATGATCCACTTATTATTTTTTAATAATTGCATATTGCACTTATTGCTGCTATTTGCATATTTTAATTCATGTTCACAATTTAACCATATTTAACTTTAGTCATTTGATTATTCTACCATTATATATTAACACATTTTTTAAAAAATTACCACACTAAATGAGTTTAAACATTATTAAATCAACATTCATAAAATACTTTCCACATGTTTATTTGTCCAATAGATTTCATTGTCTGCATTTAAGTTATTTTCTTCTACATCCCCAATTTTCTTTGTTTTTGTCGTCAATTGCATGGCTTCACATTGTTCTTACCTTCCGTTTAAGATGCTTTCTTGTACACTTACTAAAAATTTCTTTCAAATTTCCACAGCTGTTGCTAATGGAATCTGATAGATTATTGAAAGCGACAAACAAATGACGTGGTTGTCCGTTTTCACATGGGCAATTTACCAGACTTGAGCAGTCAAACTTGGGAGATACAAGTTATGAAAATATTTCCCAAGACATGGAATTGGCCCCTTCAGGAACGAAGTATCAAAAGCATAAGAGTTTGGCCGATATCATGCAAACCACACTTCCCTTCGAACACCACCAAGGTAGAGGGGAAGGAGGGCCTTCAAATACCAATAATCATCTACATCAAACAATGCAAATGGATATGCAACCACAAGTGCATACATATTCAAATAATGTTGAGGTAAAGAATAGCCATGATGTTGAACATGGTTCTCGAGATAATCCTGCTATGAAACAACCCACTTTGCATACATTACCTCTTTCTCCAACTATGCAGCATGGGGAAAACTTGCAGATACCTACTGTTAGAAAATCTCATTTACAAAGAGAAATACAACAATCTCCTGTCTTATCTCCCAGCAATGTGCTTCATCAATTTTTGGATGGAGTTAAGCATTCGGAGGAGAACACCGGAATTGTTCACCGTAGAGAATACAAACATGGTCTTCAGAAAAATCCTTCGTTGGTTCATAAACCAGAACGTTCAAGTTCTGTAGCATCACAAATGAAAAGAAATGCAGTTGCTCGATTAAGGTATGCCCAAACTAAGGAAGTGCGCAACGCACGATGTCGAGAGTTGTATCGTTTAAGAAGTTCAACAACTTCAGTCCCCTCTCATATTTCTTTCAATGGTATGTATAAAAATGTACACTATTCTTATGCAAACATTCTTTCACTCCCTTGTCCTTTTCCCATATTGTGTTTAAAAAGATATTAGTAAAGACTTTCTCTTTTGCTTTGCGTTGATGTTTTTTTGTTCGTAAGGTCCTGCAACTGGAAATGTTGTTATCAATGAATACGTTCAATCGTCTCCGCACCTTTCTCAAACATTGCAACATGGGGAAAATGTGCACATACCTGATCTCAATCCACGTTGTTTGCAAATAGAACAAAAACAATCTTCTCTTCTGTCTGGCTCGAATGTGGTTCGTCAAATGTTTCATGAAGTTAACCAAACAGAAGGCAACAATGCAAGTATTCACCATAATGTAGTTGAACCATGTCAACACAATATTGCAACACTGTTTGAGTCTGTTGTGCCACATACTATTTCCCTTGGCACAACAAAGGTATTGAACAACTCCATTTTACCCATTTGTCTAATTATTTCTCTTCTACATATGCTTTTTCTTTTCCTTATCGCCTTCATTCTTTTTTGCTTCTTTGTGTAATCACAGGACACTCCTCGATCTAAAGGACTGCTTCATCGAAATGTTGCTGAAATACATTCCGATGCCATTTGTATGGAATCACATGTTAGACATAAATCAATTGCATCAAATAATATCTATGTTGTGAGTCGCCCATATATGAATATCTATTCTCTTATTCTGACTTGCAAACATCCTTTCTTTTATCTACTTCTTTGACAAGCGTCGCTATGTTGTACTTTTATGCTTATGTTGCACATGACAATATTGAGATGATTCAATTTGCTCAGACACAGGGTACGGATGATTTTGAAGTAGAACCTTCACATTTTAAAGATTCTGTAAGTGTTTTTGATGATTTCCCATTCTATTGGCCTCTTTCTCTACCAGTAAGAGATCCATCTCTAAGATGTATTTTCAGTAATAGATGTAGTAGTTCCTCTTTTCTTACATGCCTGCAACAATACTAAAATATCTCCATTCCTGATATTTTATTCACTTCACATGCCCATGCAGCACACTATCCAATGCAATCAGTTGGGCGTCCGTAAAGAAATCGTCCTTCAAAGCACTCCTCTTGAAGGACCTAGAGAAAATTTGTTTGTCCCTGATACATATGCTGATGGTATCAATGTTGCGTGACGTTTTGGAAATCATGTAGTTCAACAGCGACAGTGTGCACCAACTTCCCATAATGTTCGTCACTATAATCGTTTTCCTCCCCATTTTGATGATGCAATGCTGGCATGCCATCAAAAGTTTTGTTCAAGGATTGACAGCCTCTCAGTTGTGCAAATTTGTCATGTCTGCCATGAATCCTATGTTGGGATGAAAGTGCAAAGAATGTCAAATGGACCTACTTGTGCACGATGTAAGAATGAGCGAGGGTCGCATCGATTTTCTCGTTGGAATGAATGGATCCTGGTGAACAACCTGATGTTTTGAGGGTCCTTACACAAGTGGAGGAGATGTTGATAGCCCATGTAAACCCTATATTGCAAGTCTCACATGCTCGTGGTGGCCAATATAAATATAGTGTCCATACTATTTGCTTTCCACAGGATGTATCTATGGTTGTGAAATCCCTTCCACGTCGCATAGAAGACCTTAACATCATCATTGTTTGGAGACAAGGCCCACAAGCTAGATCTTATGATTGTTATGTTAAGAGATCATGAGTGTTAAATGCATTGCAGTACAAGCTCAAGATGGATAAATTTGATAGGGATGTTGAAATTGACCTTGACTCTCTAGCTTGTTTTCCTGAAGTTGCAACAGATGTTTCAAATAGGTTAAAGTTCGTTGATTCTGATATTCAAGAACAACGTGCTGACACTGCAGATGGGGAAGAGGAAGGCATCGAAAGTCATTGCGTACATGCTCATCCTTCATCTTTTGCCGCTCGCCAACCAAATGCATGTACAGAGATGGAAGAGATTAGAAATTTTATTGAAAATGGAGATGGTTCAGATATACAACAAATGCAATGGCCAGATATTGGGCTTGGCCCTATAAATGAATATAATACAGAAGGGTTGTTTGATATGGCATTCCCCACATTGTTCCCAACAGGTGCTGCTAATTGGTTGCAACCAAGAATATATGTACTGTTGCATTTCATGAATATGGATTGCATCTTATCAGGTACTTTGACCACCGCTTTGGGAGACACCCTCGATTCCATTATTTGTTGTTGAACATGATTATGCATCATCGAAGCCAAGCTTCATCTTTTGTGTTTGTTCAAAAGAATATGCATGATGCTTCTCCCACGACAATACAAGATTTGCGTCGACAATTGACCGAACTTCCTGATAGTAAGTTGGCTGAGAGTTTAATGAGGTTTGGTTCTTCGCTTAGAGGTACACGATCATATTGGAATAAGTGTCGTGGTGAGTTAATGGACATGGTCACTCAATTGGGATGCCCCACATTTTTCTTTACCTTGTCTGCAGCTGATACAAAGTGGCCCGACTTGCATTCGTTGATGCCGTACAAGCGACCTCATCAATCTTTTAACGAACATGTTACAAAGATTCAACATGTTATAGATTACCTTCATATTGTTGCATTGTATATGCACCACAGGTTTACAATTTTACGTGAGGAAATACTCGAAAAGTATCTCGGAGCAAAAGACATGTCGTACAAGTTTGCAATCTTCTATGTGCCTACTTCTCTTAGAAAGTTTTTTTCTTCCTTTTGTCTTCATATATAGTTATATTCTTATAGTATGTGGGTTTCTTGTAGGTATGAGTGGCAACATCGAGGATCTGCACATATACATGGATTTTTGTGGCTTGAAGATGCTCCTAACATGGACATGTTGGATTGGTCTAATGCATCTGTCGTGCAAGATGCAAAACATTATTTTGATAGATATGTGAATGCTTGGAACCCTCATGATTTTCACAAAAGAAATACCATTATCCCTCGATCCTTGAACGATGATCCTTGTCTCTTGAACACTAGGAAGATCTTTCAATGCAACCCACTTGAAGATTATGAGCATTTAGTGAATCGTATTCAGAGACATTCAAATTGCAGTCCCTATTCTTGTTTACAAAAAAAGGGTTCTGTGCTTAAATGTCGTTACAACACTCCATGGGAGGTTCGCGATGAATCTATCCTATCAAAAAATGATAAAGGGGAGAAAAAATATGAGCCTGCAAGGAATGATGATAGGCTCAATGTTCATAATGCTTCTATTCTTGCAATATGGCGTGCAAATGTGGATTTCCAGCCAGTTGTCTCAACCCATGTTGTCTCACAGTATATCAAAAAGTATGCAGCTAAAACAGAAAAAAGGTCTGAAAGTTATCATGATATGCTAACAAGAATTGTAGACACTTCTGACTATATAGATCCTTGTCTGTTGGATTTTAAACATTTTTTTGCTGAAACTATAGTTGATCGAGACATTGGAGCATAGGAAACATTCCATATGCTATTGAAACTTCCACTTGTGATTTGTAGTCGACAAATATTCTCATTGAATGTCGGCGGGAAGATATTATGAAAAGTGTCTACCGACCCAAATGATATTTCTGAGTCCTCTAATTTCATAGATTTATATTGAATGCGTCCTGCATTCTTGGCCCATTTGTGCATGATTGACACTGCACGATCTTGGACCTATAATCCGAAGCATAAGAAGGAGCCTTGGAAAGATAGAAAATCCTTTGTTGTTGTTCGTGTATGGCCATGTTATTTGTCCATTCCTGCAGAGGATTCTAATGATTTTGAGACTTTTTGTTGGAGTGAATTGCTTTTGTACAAACCTTTCAGAGACATTGAGCAAGATATAGGACTTTCGAGGGAAACAATTATTGAAAACTGGAGGCATCTTCGTTACCGTCCTTGGCATGTCAATCGTGCACCAATGATGGAGGATGTTGTTGATGAAAATATGGATGTAGATGATGAATGTGTCCATGTGGATGAAGATTTGGATGAATGGGAGTTGTTGTCTCATTTGGTTCCTCCACATAATATTAATATTTCAGATCTTTGCACTCTTGGACGAAGAGACTTTGATTTAAGTTTCAATTGGGAGGACCTAATGATAGATGTTGTTGTTGCGGAAAAGGAAACCACTTTTATAACAAGTGTTCATTCACGTGGTGAACTAATACAAGTTGCAGATGATAATATTCCAAATCCATCTTTGTTGTCTTCTAAGCAACGACTTTCTTTTGACATGGTTATGCGTCATTCTATGGAGGTTGAACAGAAAGAACCATTCAAAATGATTATTCAAGGTACAGCTGGTACTGGAAAGTCCTATCTAATTAATTGTATTTATCATGCGCTTGGTGTTTCAAGTGGAGATGTAAAAAATCCTTTGCTTTTACTTGCTCCAACATGGATAGCTGCATTTAATATACGTGGCTGCACAATCCATTCGGCTCTGAGAATTCCTATTCGGGACATGCGGCCCCTGCAAGGTCGAGCTCTTTCTGTGTTTCAAGAGGAAATGAAACATATACATTATGTACTGATTGATGAGATGAGTTTTATAGGGCCAAGGTCATTGATGCAGCTTGATTCTCGATTGCGGGAAGCATTTCCAAATAAAAGAGATTTTCTTTTCGGTGGTAGGTCTGTAATTATTGTTGGTGACTTGGGTCAATTGCCACCCGTCAAAGATAGGCCAATGTATGCAGGAAAAATAGCAGCACAAGTGTTATGGCACAGCTTCGGTATTGTTGTCACCCTTGAAACAGTATTTCGTCAACAGGGTGATAATCCTCGTCAAGCTTCCTTTCGACGATTATTGGGTAACATACGTAATGCAAAACCTTCCATAAATGATTGGGATGTTCTGATGTCTCGATCCGACAATTGTTTGCCTTTTCCAGAAAGGAAATTGTTTGATGCAACTGTGCATCTTTTCCCTTCAAACAATCTTGTCTCCTTGCATAATAGGAAGATGTTGAAATCTTTGAATTCTCCTATTGCAAGGTGTATTGCAGAGCGTGGTCGTTGCGTAGAATTTCTTGGATCTGATGATGACCAACTTGATCATGAGGTTCTTCTATGCCCTCAACAACATGTTATGTTGACTTGCAACTTGTGGGTTGAGGCAGGTTTGGTAAATGGTGCATTGGGTTACATTCAAAATGTTTGTTATATGCCTAGAACAAAACCTCCTCAACTCCCAATGTACACAAATGTTCTCTTTGACAAGTACGTTGGTGTTCCATTTGATATAAGAAACCCTAATATTGTTCATATACCTCCTGTTGTTATAGGCAACCGAAAACAGATTCCTCTAAAGATGGCGTGGGCTTTAACTATCCACAAGTCATAGGGCCTCACATTAGAATGAGCAACTATTGATATCGGCAATATCGAACGACAAGGAATGACTTTCACTACCATTTCATGTGTTAAATCCATTGATGGATTGCGCATATCTCCACCTTTTTCTTTTGAACGATATCTAAAGATGGAAAAATCTGCTTATGTGACATTGCACAAACAAGAAGAAGAACGTTTGAAAGGGCTAACATTGTAACTAAGGAGAACCATTTCTCATTTCATGTGGTTTTCCATGACGTTCATTTATTTTCATTGTTTTCTATAAACTTGTGATATCGTTCTCACATTTTTTATTCAATATGTTGTATTTCATTTCCATTCTTGCTACAACATCTCTTCCACGACATGTTTTACATGACTTACATTCGAATTTATGCTTTTTACACAAATGAAATTTATCAAAAACCATTCCCAAGAAAGTAAGAGAGAAAGATGTTGCATCAATATTAAAAAAAGTATTTATTTACTTACATGGTTCAAAGTTGAAAACAATTTGAACAATCATTCAGCTGAAGCAATGAAGGGAATGTGAAGGAAGCGAATGTTAGATGTAGAGTCAAGACCTGGGGATAGAGGGAAAAAATTCCCACTAAGAATGAAATAAGCACAGGTATGGTCTTTGGCCATGGGAAGATGAATATGTCTAGATAGTGACAAGGGATCAACCCCAACATATTTTGTTGTCCGACTTATCAAATCATAATATAGCAAAGATCTTTGATAATGATTGCACATAAGTATCATGTTTCCAATTGCAGGGAAAGGAAGATATCCACTGCACTTGTTGTTAATATCAGATGTGAGATCTTCCACACGATTCCAACTCAATCTGGTACCATCTTCCCAATATCCATTTCTACGTTTTGGAGGGCACTTAAGACGATCAAAATCTGGTATGATAGTACAAGACAAAACAACTGCGTAACGGTTATGTACAATCCATAACAATCAATTTTCATGAAGTGTTAGGCACATAGATCCCCTACTAAATGCACAATGTACAAAATGGATACTCCATTAACAACCCCTCATATTATGCAACTAGACTACATTCAGATCCATATAAATCTATATCACATAAACATTCACATTAAAGTAAAGCTATATAACATACACATTTTCATGCAAACAAATTAATGATTAAGATCTATGAATAATATGCATATACTGAGTATTTCCATTATAAAATACAACAACTATTTGTTCATAACTATGGAAACATTTTGTATAAGGCATTCCATCTTCATGTACATAGCATCGACAATCCTGATCATTTTGCAACTTAACAAAATTTTGTTCCAAATAAACCTATACGACATAAAAATTCACACCATGCACAACCATGATCATTATGTACATACTTCATTCCTCTTGAAAAAAAACATCTGATTGCTATGTATCCCAACTTTTCATATTTTTAGTTGCATATTCATCTACATACTTGTGCGTTGCTTTCATTTGATTGAATGAAATGGAGTTTCGATTTTACGTTTTCTGCCCGTTGGAATTATTGCAATGTAAAGCTATATAACATACACATTTTCATGGAAATAAATCAATGATGAAGATCTATGAAGAATATGCATATACTGCGTATTTCCATTATAAAATATGACAACTATTTGTTCATAACTATGGCAACATTTTATATAAGTCATTCCATCTTCATGTACATAGCATCGACAATCCTGAACATTTTGCAACTTAACAAAATTTTGTTCCAAATAAACCTCTACGACATAAAAATTGACACCATGCACAACCATGATCATTATGTACATACTTCATTCCTCTTGAGAAAAAACATCTCATTGCTATGTATCCCAACTTTTCATATTTTAGTTGCATATTCATCTACATACTTGTGCGTTGCTTTCATTTGATTGAATGAAATGGAGTTCGATTTTATGTTTTCTGCCCACTGGAATTATTGCAATGTAAAGCTATATAACATACACATTTTCGTGCAAATAAATCAATGATGAAGATCTATGAAGAATATGCATATACTCGGTATTTCCATTATAAAATATGACAACTATTTGTTCATAACTATGGCAACATTTTCTATAAGGAATTCCATCTCCATGTACATAGCATTGACAATCCTGAACATTTTGCAACTTAACAAAATTTTGTTCCAAATAAACCTATATGACATAAAAATTCACACCATGCACAACCATGATCATTATGTACATACCTCATTCCTCTTGAAAAA
This sequence comes from Larix kaempferi, assembly GCA_027924585.1. Classification (NCBI taxonomy): domain Eukaryota; kingdom Viridiplantae; phylum Streptophyta; class Pinopsida; order Pinales; family Pinaceae; genus Larix; species Larix kaempferi. The sequence continues at coordinate 2,364,182 of BSBM01001023.1, forward strand.
AAACATCTCATTGCTATGTATCCCAACTTTTCATATTTTAGTTGCATATTCATCTACATGCTTATGCCTTGCTTTCATTTGATTGAATGAAATGGAGTTTCGATTTTACGTTTTCTCTCCGCTGGAATTATTGCAATTTACATTTTCTTACATTGTTTCGGTTAGACATTATTTTTACTTTCATAATTCCCCACAACTTGTTTTTACATTTTATTAAAATTTACTTTATTTTAGATTTTCTTCCATAATTTCACATAACTTTTTTTATTTTATTTTATTACAAAACATATTGTTTGTTTTGTTTCTCCACAGTTATGGACAATGCTCTTCTTTCTAGATTTGTCTTCGTGATCCATGAGACAACTTTGCAAGAGGATTTTCTTTCCTATTTCCGAAATAAGATCAGTATCAAAAATGGTTCTCCATGCAACTTGTTCAATGATACCCTTTATATTTTATCTAAGATTAAATCAATACTTCAACAATTTAAACATATATGTCAAAGAGAGGCTGCCAGAAAGGTTAGAAAAGAATGGTTGTATAGGCAACGGGGTCGAGATGTCAAAGTAGATCTGTATTGGTGTTGCATATGTCATGAATCTGGTTGTAGATTCGAAAATGGCGATATATTAAGAAACTTTTCTTGTAGAAGCACTGTTTCTTCTTCTAGGTATGTATTTTGCTTTTTATTATATTTTTAATATTTCTTTTTTTCCTCTATTATTTATATAACAACAACTATATTTATTTCTTGTCTTTCTCTTGATGCAGAGTTCCTGAAAATAGAGAATTTTCTAAATTTACTTGGATTTCTTTAGAGATTTCCAAACAAGAGCAATTTTTCAATCATATACATAATACAATCTCTAGCGTGCTTGCTACTCCGGCACATCATTTTGACTATACACTTTCTTTTTTTTCTAGGCTTAAGTCATCGATCGTCCATCTTGAACATACATGTCTAAGTCTTGGTGTTAACATCTATTGGTCGTGCATTTGTCATGGATATAGTTTTTAAATATTTCTTTCATTTTTGCATTCGATTAATTTTTGTATGCTTTTTGGATGTTTTATAGTACTTTTTAATATACACTTTTATAGATTCAAAGCCTTCATGTATTCATATTTTGAATGTGCATAACACATTCTACTTTTTCCAATATATTTATGTTCTACATAGTTTTATTTTACACTAGATTGTATTTCTTTTTCTTGCAGTGATTTTTTCACCTATGCTGGTTCGATATTGATTTTGAAATAAACATCTTATGTTTGAATATATATGAGATAGTAGATTTTTCCCTTTAATAAATAATAATATTAATCAATATTGTGATCTACTTTTGTATACCATTTCATCATACATTTTTTATAGCACAAATTTATATATCATGTTTTTTTTTCATTCCTTCATTTACAAAAGTTCTTCTGATTTCTAAAGCAAATTGTTTTATATGTTATCGTCTATACTAATGTATTTTCTTATGTTATGTTATAGAAATGGATTTGTTGCCAGCCATATGGAGCTCCTTACCAGCAGAAATACTTGAAATGATATTTTTATGGTTGCCTTTGTCCGCTATTTTCCATTTTAAAAGCGTTTGCAAGGATTGGAATCAAAGATTATCAGATGACAATTTTAGGTCGTCATGGAAACAATGTGGACGAAAAGAACTTGGAGTTTTGGTTCACTTTCCTTCTGAATATGATAGTAATTTCCAAGCAGATTACATAAATGAAGTGGGAAAGTTTTCAACCGTATCTATGCCTTTTTTTAATAATAGATATAAAGTTGAATCTACATGTGATTCACTTGTTTTGGTTTCCTTACCCACGACCTCATATAGAAGAAGGAAGTACTACATAATTAATCCATTCAAAGTGACTTCTGCTTATATAGGGTGCCAATATCTTGGTGATTTCGATTTTTTTATACTGCTGAAAAATGTGGAAGGAAATGTGCAGCAGCCAAAATATGATTGGGTGGCTCTCAAACATGTTTATAGCACATTTCAATCCAAATATTTCATTTTCAGCAGCCTCCACATGCATTGGAGACTGGTAATTCCTCCAGATGGTGATGTTTTTCCTCCAAAAAATCCCATTATGTATAATGGAAAAATGTATTGGGTGCATACTCATGTTGTTTCTTTAGTCGGCCCCATATGTTCACACAAGATATATTGGATAGATGTTGCCAACAACAAATGGGACTTCAATTTTATTCAACAATCACCTGGTACATGGTCTATTTGCTTAGCAACTCATTTCAATCAACTGCTTTGTTTCATGAATCAAGGATCAACTACAGTTTGGTTATTAGAAGATACTACCTATGCAACTACTCCACTGGTGCCAGGTAATTTGTCAACCATCTCTTTGCATCATGGACATGGTTTGCGATGGAAGTTTTTATCTGGGTTGAGCTCGGCCATGAATATGAACTACCCTGGATATTTTGTTGTTTCTTCAATTCATAAGTACTTTCTTATGTTCAAGTACAGTGGACTTCACTTTTCCTTCTATGACTTGAGTACGACTATTTCTGGTGATGTGCCTGATGGTGAAGTATTACAATCGAGTCATTTTGGACTTAATATTCCAACACCTACAAATGTGCATGACCTCATTCAAGATATTTCACTCTTCCCAGTTTATCCTAATATGTATTCAGTGGATGATGTGGTTACTAAGGTTTAAGTTGCTCTCCCTGTAAAAATAATTTTATGAATAAAAACTTCTATGCAGTGTTTATTAATGTTTTTGCATTGTACATTTCCTTCCAAATCAAATTTATTCCTGTATGTTTTTGCATTGTACACTATATGTTTTTTACTTCCATGCTTTCACAATATCAAATACATTTACAAATGTCATTTCACATCTTACATTCATGGATACCTTCCCCATATTTTCCATAAATATTAGTATTTTTTATTATTAATTATTTCATGATGATAATGTTTTTCAAAATAATATTTATTTATTTAAACATTTATTTTACTTTTTTTTAATTTAAGTAAATTTAATACTACAAGAATATAAAATATTTTTTTATATTATATAATTTAATTTTGCATTGTTATTATGCATATTTACAATTTCATTAAATTCAAAGTAATTGTTTAATGAAAAAATGGTAAGTTCCCATACTTTTATGACGGTCTATACAAAACTATTTCATAAAAAGTTAAATAACAGTTATTTTCCTTACTACTATAAAAAAAAATTATCCTTACTACTATAAAAGAATTAATTCATAAAACATTTAGGGTACCATAACCTACATTGCGAAAAAAATCCTTAAGGATAATAGCATTTAAAGGCCACTCTCTTCCATATTTCACATTTTATAATTTAATGTAAACTACATTTTTCTTTACTTATTTTTATTTCATTAATTTTAATATCAATTATTTTGTTCTTGATTTATATATATATTTTTTCAATTGTTTTTAATATGACTGCTTTTATTTTTTATTTACATTTAATATTTTTTTTTACTTTTATCTTTTTATTAACCATTATTTAAATTTTCTTTAATATCAATGAAATATTTTATTCTCAACTTACCTTCTATTTTTTTTTTAATCATTTACTTACCTTCTATTTTGTTTTGTTTTTCTTTAATTTTTTACATTTATTTTATAAAAAAATTTACTGTATTTTACTATTTTATTTTCTATTTTATTTATTTTTATTTAATTTTTTTTCAGTTATATTTATTTATTATTTATGTTTTACTTATTTATTTTCTTTTTTTTTTTAATTTACTTTTCTTTTTTTAATTTCCTTTATTTGTATTTCTCTATTTTTAATTTGTTTCCACTTGTTTATTTTTTTATTTTTTATTCTTTTTTAATTCTTTATTTGACTTTGTTTATTTCCATTTTTTTTTATTCTTTATTTGACATTATTTTATTTTTTTACTTTATTTAATTTACTTTCCTTTTATTTAATTTTACTTCCTTTTATTTAATAATTAATTTAATTTATTGTTTTACTTATTTATTTTCTTTGTTTTTTTAATTTACTTTTATTTACTTTTCCTTTTTTAATTTCCTTTATTTGTATTTCTTTATTTTTATTTTATTTTGTTTCCACTTGTTTATTTTTTTATTTTTTATTTTTTTTAATTCTTTATTTGACTTTGTTTATTTCCTTTTTTTTTTTTACACTATTTTTTTTTTTTTACTTTATTTAATTTACTTTCCTTTTATTTAATTTTATTTAATAATTAATTTAATTTAATTAATTTAATTTAATTAATTTAATTTTAATTTAACTTAACTTAATTTAATTTAATTTAATTTAAATTTACTTTTTAATATGGTTTAATATGTTTTATTTAATTTAATTTTTAATATGTTTTAATTATTTAATTTTTTTTAATTTTTTTTTTAAATTATATTAAATTTATTTGATTTTGGTTAATTTTATTTAATAAAATAAAATAAAATTAAATTAAATTAAATAAATTTAAATTAAATTAAATTAAATTAAATTAAATAAATTTAAATTAAATTAAATTAAGTTAAGTTAAATTACAATTAAATTAAATTAAATATTTTAAACATATTAGAAATTAAATTAAATAAAACATAAGTTAAATTATATTAAATTATTTATTTTATTTTATTTAATATTTAATATGTTTTAATAATTTTTTTTTTTTTTTAACTCAATGTATTTCTTTTATTTTAATTTCCAAATAATATTTTTTTTATTATTATTATTTTAATTTAGTGATTTCTTGGGTGTGTGGGTTGGCCACTAGCAACAACCACATTTAAATTGAATGTGGACAACATTGAATGTAAATTTATTTGTTTTCTATCCATCTTTTATTATCATAAAACGAAAAGTAAAAATAAAAAAATTTAATGTATATAAAAATAACCAAATTAGAAGGGTATGATAAAAAGTGCCCATTAGTTCTTATTAGTGAAATGTTCTATATAAGTGAACTGTTCTATATAGTATAGTATATTGAATGACAAAAAAACTCTTTTGAGATGTACACAAAAATTTGCACACATTATACATACTGTGCAAATCTAAATCTCATCCCAATATTTTTAGGATGCGACAAAGATAATCAAAGGGAGGCAAAGAAGGTAAAACAGGGAAATTAAACTCTTGATTTAAGGAAAATTTATAAAGTTTTTGTCCCAGGTGCATTTTTAACTTTGTTTTGAAAATTAGTTTTTAGTAAAACCTAAACAATTATAACAAAATCTAGACTGGAAAAACAATTTATACTGAAGAGTAAAAATTGGGTTTATATCTTAAAAATATATTAAACACATTATAACTCTATTTTTTATATGCATAGCCCAATATGAAACCATTGTTCTCATATATAAATTTTGTACGTAAATAGGAATCACACTCCTGCAAAACATTATGCACCATCACAACATTTCTTAACTCTTTCCGAATAAACTTCAAACTCTTAGAACAACACGTATATTTTAATATGTATTATTTATTAATTTGTTAATATTTTCTTCCCAACAAATTAATTTCGATGAGGTTTATTAATTATTTTTACTTTAATTATCTCTGTAGGTAGTTTCCACAATGGCACATGCAACTGGTTAAACAAAACATAACATGAACAATGTTCAACCAACAACATTGCACATATAACTGCCTAAACAAAACATAACATGAATGTTTATACCATATCTTATTTATATTATACACTACATTATAAACTGCAAGTTTACAAATTAATAAAAAAATAACTTTACTGTTTATGTCCATCCCCACCATTGGTCATAGGAACACCTGTTTATATCCATTGTAAACACAAACAATTTTCTGGACATTTGTACAAACTTCATAACACCTGTAACACATTTTGAATCCTCCAATATGGAGCCCATTGGGACGTGAAGAAGTTAGAAGCTCTGCAACATCTAAGAAGAGAACAAGTAAATCGAATGGTTCATCAAATTTTCTAAAACACCGTGAAGGGACAATGTGTGGAAATTGCATACACTGCTTAGTGCTTTCCAATCCTTGCTTAATTGATGAGAACACAATATTTGAATGGAATCTGCTTCAGAATGGCCTTGTCAAGACGCCTCCCATGGGGTGAGATCACTTATATCTATGATATGAGATTTTGCATCTTTGTGAGTTTAGCAATTACTTTGGATTTTAGTTCACAATTTCTATTTTGTGAGATTTATACCTAGACAGGTGGAACAATTGGAATCACTACAGTTGCAACAACACAAAGAATGTTATACGAGCAACGAGTATTACAGTATGATTTTCTTATATTCGTTTTCAGCTAGTGTTTTGGTTTTTAGAAATATGGTACCACACTAACCAGTATTTAATGAAATGGTGTATATATTTACAGACGATGCATTGGCCTAAACTAGGTTGTCTGAACGGGATATCATCAGTATGTAAAGACAGGTGAGAACAATACCCAGGTTGATTCTCATTTCAAAATCAGTCGTAATTTGGGGAATTACATCACTGAACTCTTGATCTGGATATTCTGGTTTTGTCTTTTGTGCAAATAGATGACTATTGGGCAGAGCTCAATTGTGATAACAATGTAAACCCTGCCTTTCCCTTCCCATTACAATATGTTTGGAGCAAGTAGCAGTATTTAAAAAGGATTTATTGATCTGCTTCCTCATATTTTTCTTCTTATTACAATATGTTTGCAAGTAGCAGTTTTTTTAAGTGGGTTTATTGATATGTTGAACTTTGATTTATTTCTTGTGTTGTTGTCCCTACAGGGAAGATTGGTTAGACGTTTTCCAAAGTTTCAATCTGGCATCAAGGCTCTTGTTGATTATGTGCACAACAATGGCCTCAAGCTAGGCATATATTCCGATGACGGGTATATCAGTTTTGTGTTATATTTTAGTTCTCTTTTCTATTATCTACAGGATGCTTTCCATGATAAGTGTGTGGCAAACATGCCCTTTAGCAAGTTGGAAGTGTTACAAAAGCCATCGACGTCTAGTTTCAATTTAATGAATGCTCACTTACACAAACGTGTCTTTCTGAGGATTTGAACCTTGGTGGATTATAAAACACCCACAATTTTGGGACGTAAGATCAATTTTCGAGCTGGGTGCGTTTGGAAATTTGGCAGCCTTGCTCTAAGCCTACGTATTGTAGTGGGACCTCGATCCGAAATGAAAATTGCACAACAAATATGACAACCCAATCGCTATAGTCCCTGCATGGCAAGGACTAATAAAATATCCCGCTCTAAATGTGGCAAAAATATGAGTATGTTCTAACGTTCAATGGTGCAGATGGTCTCTTTTCGGGCGTATTCTTAGTGCATTTATTTGTTCTATTTCGCATTGCTAATCTTTTTCCTAAATGCTTCTCATACGATAACATAAAACAAAATAATTAATTTAGTCGTTGTCTTCATCAAATCAAATGTATTCAGATAACATATATTTAATTTAATTGTTTTTATTATCCCAAAAAATATTCTTAATCTTCATTCATTTTCTAAATGAATATTCTTACAGTTTAATTGCTTATATTCAATATAATGTACAAGTACACAGGTACAGCTTTTATTTTACAGTAACTATCGACCAAATAAGTGTAGCGTTCTGGGAAGACATCTGGCCAAATAATTCTTTCCAACTCAGGGCCACAAACACATTTCCATACTCGAACATTGGCACCCAAAATTTGTCAGAAGCACGGACATATCCCATCCGCATTTACCTTGGATTTCTCTTTGTATGAAACATGTACAGATGCTCCATTTGCATGCAAGGTGTCCAAGCAATATTCCTTAAAATTCATGTGCAAGGCTCCGTCTCCACACTGGAACATAGCTGGATAAAATTGATCCCAAGCAAGTACATATCCCATTGGCATTTACCTAGCTTTGGGTTTCTATTTGAATGAGACACTAGGATGCTACATTATCTCTTGATAATTGATGCTGTGCAGAATTTGACAGTGTCTATTTTAGATTGCAAGTGTTTATTAAATAAATTTGCAGCAAACTTCACTGAATGCTAATGTATGTGAAGAATTAAATAATTTGTAGAATTATACAGCAACCTACACCTGATTTTACGGCATGTAAATAATGCCTTTATTTCTATGCAATGTAATCTATATAAGTATGTAGCTATGAAGTCTAAAGATCAATGGGAAATAAACAATTAGGTTTTCTTTTCATGTGTTTGATTAAAAGCTTCTCTCTTGTTTTCTGTGTTGTTTCATTTCATTGTGCTATTTTAAACTAGGCTCTTTTATAATCTTCATTTTCATGCAGGCCCATGCATCCTAAAATATTCTTTGATGATGGTTGTCTCGAAGCACCGCCAACATCAAAAGTTTTAAGGCCCGTGAAGTCCTAGCCAGGACTAACAAAGTCTATAGCCAATGAATAGTAACACTCTCACAAGTTGGAGGCAGCATTAGCATATTCGAGTTGAATTGCGTGCATGTCCTCACATTCGTGAATCTTTTTGAAGAATGGATGTCTTGGAGCTTTACTAGTTCAAAAGTTCCTTGAACCCATGAAGTCTTTGCAGGGATAGCCTGGCCGAATTTACCATGCTTGTGCTGTGGGTTGATAAAACACAAGGGACGAGGGACGAGCCAATTTATCAAGGGACTTGCAAATATTTCTAGAGGAGAGGCGAAGCTTTCGATTGAACCAGTGTGGCACGGAGAAAATTTGAAACCCTACCAGCCCTATGAGGTCCCTTTTCAACATGATGAGCTCCTCGAAAGTGGATACCTCGCTAATCCTATTTATCCCTTCATGCCCCTGTCCATTCTAAAAGCTTAGGACCTAGTGTAAGCTCTCTTAATGAATATCTCCTCAACTCATTAAGGAAATAACTGATTTCTCGTTGAGAGCTCTTGGAATGGTCCATAACTCCCTCAAGGTTCTTTACCTAGATATGTGGAACAATTGACACATAGCCAAAGAAAGCTTGATGGAAGCTGGGCTATAAAGACTTATGTTTGGTCCCCAAGCTCTATCACATCAATCTTCTTCAATCTTACACCATCAATCGAGAGTGATCAGAGCTTGGAAGTGCCATATGGAACTGTTGTTTTCATCTATAGGACGGAAGAGGTATCAGACAGAAGTGGATTGCCTTAAACAAAGTCTCAAGCCAGAGTGTGAGCAGCATCAATGGCCGGAGGTATGATTCTGACGGCATGCTTTATTAATTCTTTTCGATTCTTTAAAAGTTTATTCCGCATGTAAAGAATCGTATTTTTCTATCAGTTGGTATCAGAGCATAATTTTATCTCTTCCTTGGTGTTTGGAGTGTTGTGCGTCCATTGGGATATTGCTCATGCGTTTTATTGTTTAGTTTTCAATACGTCTCTTTTTATGATTTGGGAGAGCCATTTTCTTTGTTGCCTCCCTTGTTGTGCATACTTCTTATTTCTCATCCCCGATCTCTTTCAAATCTTTAACTGTTTTTGTTTTGTATACCAGGCTGCGTCCAATCTGAAACCTAAGCCTCGTTTTTGAACAACTACATACAAAAACACCATTTTCATTTGCCCATTAGAATTAGCCAGGCTTTAAAGACCTAGAAACTGTAAATTCTTGTGGGAAAAAGAAAGATACAGATAGATTCCAAACCTGGACTCACGGAGGTGTCGGCTCAGGCGAATAGACTTCCTTTCGATCATGTTGCCAGCAATTATTTCTTATACAGTAATTACAATATGATACCTAAATACGCTGAGTTCATAGTAGATTGAACTCTACTATATCCATAGCTATTACAATCGTGTTGCACAGCTATACAAGTTATTAAGATAGTGAAATAATTGACATCAATTGGATGATTTCACAAATCACTTCACACAGGTCACTGATTCTTAACAATTCTAAGCATTCTGGTTGAAGTGGAATTTGGGGTGGATAAACTAATTTTGTTTGAATCATTATTTCATTCCTATCTGGATTTATTTTTTGTTGAAACTCGATCTCAACCGTGAAGAGATTAGATCCTCTACTATTGTTGTTCTTATGTGACTATCTCAATTTAAATTATTTGATTGAAGACCGTTCTAACAATGAAAGAATGGATCACTGATCCTAATCAATTATATATATATATATATTTCATTTGCATGATTAGTATCAAGTTAATTTTAATAATGTCTAGTGATCCATATAATTTTTATTGATTAGAGAATAGCCACAGCATCTCTAATTAAATAATGTTATATATTATGATTGATTAGGATCACATAAAGAATATTTAGACATTAATTGTAATTAATTATACTAAATGTAATAAATTTTATCCCACATGAATTTTTATTATATTTATATAATTAATTAGGATAAAATATTTCATAACTTACCCAGGGGAATTATGAATTAATAGTTTTATCATAAAGTTCAATTCTATCATAAAGAATCATTGAATCTGCTTGAATTGAAAATTTAGCCCATAGGCAATTTTTATGTCATTAGATTCAATTTTAAGCATGAATTTACATTGGTAAAGCATGAAATTTTATTTTTAGGCCTCAATTTTAACCTAAGCATATGATCTTTAACTTTATACAGTTGTACAACCTACAAATTTCTCTGAAATTCGTTGTGATATCCCTGAACTTAATGCAATCTCGTTTGTTTGTTATGAATCTAATATGGTCAATGTCAATATTAACACTTGGTGGATTGATTCTGGATCAACAATTCACATCTCGAATTCCTTGCAGGGTTTGCAAAGCCTTAGAAAGCCAGTGGGAAGTGAGCAAAGCATCTTATCAGGAAACAAGATGGGCTCGCATGTGGAAGCTATAGGAACATGCTATTTAACTTTAAGTAGTGGCTTTGTTTTAGAATTAGAAAAGACCTTTTATGTTCCAAGTTTTTCTAGAAACTTGATTTCAGTTTCAAGGCTTGTACCTTTTGGATATTCCTTCAACTTTTCAGAAATATCTTTCAGTTTATTTTATAAATCTGATTGTGTTGGGAATGGTATTTTGTTTGATGATCTTTACTGCATTAATTTACAAAACAATGTCACTTATGATTCAATGCATGTTAACACTGGCACTAAAAGCTGTGTTATTAATGATGATTCCTCTAAATTATGGCACCGGAGACTAGGTCATATCTCCATAGAAAGAATTAAGAGATTGGTAAATGAAGGGGTACTTAATACTCTGGATTTTACTGATTTTGAGACTTGTGTGGATTGCATAAAAGGAAAGCAAACCAACAAGTTGAAGAAAGGTGCCAATAGGAGTTCAGACATATTAGAGATCATACATACTGATATATGTAGTCGAGACATGGACTCACATGGTCAGAGATACTTCATCTCTTTTATAGATGATTACTCACGATATATGTATCTCTACATGCTTCATAATAAGAACGAAGCATTAGATGTCTTTAGGATCTTTAAGGCTGAAGTAGAGAAACAATGCGGCAAGAAAATTAAGATCGTGAGATCTGATAGAGATGGAGAATATTATGGTAGATACACAGAAGATGGACAAGCACCTGGGCCATTCGCAAAATTTCTTCAAGAGCATGGGATTGTTTCCCAATACACAATGCCTGGTTCACCCGACCAGAATGTTGTAGCAGAAAGAAGAAACCAAACATTATTGGACATGATGCGGAGTATGCTTAGTAGCTCCAATCTTCCTAAATCCTTGTGGACTAAAGCACTTAAGACGACAGTGTATATATTAAACCGAGTTCCAACCAAGGTTGTTCCTAAAACACCATTTGAATTATGGAAAGGTTGGAAACCGAGTTTGCGACATATGCGCATTTGGGGATGCCCGTCAGAAGTGAGAATATATAATCCACAAGAGAAGAAGCTGGATCCAAGGACCATTAGTGGGTATTTCATTGGATATGCTGAAAGGTATAAAGGTCACATATTTTAGTGTCCATCTCATGGCACTAGGATTGTGGAATCAAGAAATGCAAAATTTCTTGAAAATGACTTGATCAGTGGGAGCGATCTAACCAGGAACATAGTTTCTGAGAAGGATCATTCAGAATATCAACCTTCCACCTCAAGTGATAGATTGGTTATTGTTCACAGCACCCCTCAAGTACAAACTGGTGTTGAACAACCAATTGTTGAAGTTCCACAAGCTGCTGATGGCATTCCAGTAGATCAGGTAGTTCAAGAGTTTCCAAGAACTTTTGAACAACAAGTTGAACCACAAACTTCTCAAGAAGATGGTGGTACAACATTAAGAAGATCTACTAGACCAAAGAGATCAGCAATTCCTGATGATTATGTTGTGTATCTGCAAGAATCTGACTATAACATTGGAGCCGAAAATGATGACGAGTCATTTTCACAAGCCATGAATTGCAAAGAATCAGAATTATGGTACGATGCCATGAAGGAAGAGATGAATTCTATAAAGAGTAACGAAGTCTGGGATCTTGTTGAGTTGCCTAATGGTGCAAAAGCCGTTGGATGTAAATGGGTCTTTAATACAAAGAAAGATTCATTGGGCAACATTGAGAGATACAAGGCCAGACTCGTTGCTAAGGGATTCACTCAGAAAGAAGGAATCGACTACACAGAGACTTTCTCTCTTGTATCTAAGAAAGACTCCTTGCATGTTATTATGGCATTAGTAGCTCATTTTGACTTGGAGTTGCATCAGATGGTGTGAAAACGGAATTTCTCAATGGAGACATAGAGGAGGAGGTTTACATGAAACAACCTGAAGGATTCCCCTCAAGTGATGGTGAGCATTTGGTTTGCAAGCTCAAGAAATCCTTATACGGTTTAAAACAAGCATCCCGCCAATGGTATTTGAAATTCCATAATGTAATTTCTTCTTTCGGTTTTGTAGAAAACATTATGGATCAATGTATATACCTGATAGTTAGTGGGAGTAAAATTTATTTTCTTGTTTTATATGTGGATGACATTTTGCTAGAAACCAATGATAAGGGTTTGCTACATGAGGTGAAACAATTTCTCTCTAAAAATTTCGATATGAAGGATATGGGTGAGGCATCTTATGTCATTGGCATTAAGATCCATAGAGACAGATTTCGAGGCATCTTGGGTCTGTCTCAAGAAACCTATATTAATAAAATTTTAGAGAGATTTCGGATGAAGGATTGTTCACCAAGTATAGCTCCCATTGTGAAGGGTGATAGGTTCAATTTGAACCAATGCTCGAAGAACGACTTTGAAAGGGAACAAATGAAGAACATTCCATATGCTTCTGCTGTCGGAAGCCTAATGTATGCTCAGGTCTGCACAAGACCTGACATTGCATTTGTTGTGGGAATGTTGGGACGATATCAGAGTAATCCAGGTATAGACCACTGGAGAGCTGCAAAGAAAGTAATGAGGTACCTTCAAGGAACCAAAAACTACATGCTTATGTATAGACGGACAGACAATTTGGAAGTAATTGGCTACTCAGATTCTGACTTTGCTGGATGTGTTGATTCACGCAAATCAACATCAGGATACGTTTTTATGATGGTTGGTGGAGCTGTATCATGGAGGAGTGCCAAGCAGACTTTGATTGCCACTTCCACTATGGAAGCCGAGTTCGTCTCTTGTTTTGAGGCTACTTTACATGGTGTATGGCTTAAGAGTTTCACTTCTGGGCTTAGAATTATGGATTCTATCTCTAAGCCATTAAGAATGTATTGTGACAATTCAGCTGCTATTTTTATGGCTAAAAACAACAAAAGTGGGAGTCGAAATAAACACATAGACATTAAGTATTTAGCTATAAGGGAACATATTAAAGAAAATAAAGTGGTCATTGAGCATATCAGCACTGAGTTGATGATCGCTAATCCTTTGACTAAGGGCATGCCACCGTTTAAATTCAAGGATCGTGTATTAAATATGGGACTTGATTCCATTATGTAGTTTCTCATTGTATGGACAATGTTATTTTAATGAAATTCTTAATTATTGTGATGTTTTTCTCATACTTATGTGCACCTTAATTTAATTGAGAGAATTCATCTGTATAGGACCAAGAATAAACATAAGGTTTATTCATTAAGAAATTGTTGCCACATAAATTCTAATAGAAATAAATACATAGTAATACATGGAAGATAATACTCATCTTAAGAGGACTTATCGCCATGATTCATGTATCTATTTTTAATATAGATTATCAATGGGTTTTAAGATGAGACATTAAGTTTGCAAGTATGGACCAAGTGGGAGAATGTAAGCTCTCTTAACGAATATTGACAACTCCTTAATTGATTAAGGAAATAACTGATTTCTCATTGAGAGCTCCTGGAATGGTCCATAACTCCCTCAACGGTTCTTTACCTAGATATGTGGAACAATTGACACATAGCCAACGGAAGCTTGATGGAAGCTGAGCTATAAAGACTTATGTTTGGTCCCCAAGCTCTATCACATCAATCTTCTTTAGTCTTACACCATCAATCGAGAGTGATCAGAGCTTGGAAGTGCCATACGGAACTGTTGTTTTGATCTATAGGATGGAAGAGGTATCAGACATAAGTGGATTGCCTTAAGCAAAGTCTCAAGCCAGAGTGTGAGCAGCATCAATGGCCGGAGGTATGATTCTGACGGCATGCTTTATTAATTCTTTTCGATTCTTTAAAAGTTTATTCCGCATGTAAAGAATCGTATTTTTCTATCACCTGGTACTCGCTTTAGTTTTCCTCAACTCGGATACTATACAAAGCCTAAGACATACCATCGCATAAGAGGTGAAGGAGATTTGTAACACGTTCGAAGCCTTAGCAGCGTTGGCCTGGCGAGTGAGAACAAGGGTTCTTGATATTCCTCTTGATCAATGTGTGAGGATTCTCATGGCAGTGGATGTGAGGAAGGCGTTATACCCCCTGCTTGCAGAGGGATACTATGACAATGGTATGTATTTGGCATGTACTGCATGCAGCACTACAACAGATGAGGTTGTCAATGGATCCCTTTCGCAAGGTTGTCAATGGATTCCTTTCGCAAGCTGTAATGATGATAAAGAAGGAAAAAATGTATGTAAATGATGATGAGTACTTGAGATCGGGCATAGCCTTACTTCTCCAGAGATGATAGATGTGTGTTTGTGTGTTGAAGATGCATATCTCTTCCCATGGAAAATACAGCGCACACGGCATGTAGCTTGCCTCTCTCTGTGCGGCATGCAGCTTCCCAAGCTCCTATTCATTGTCCACTTGCCTCGGCTTCGCTCCTTGCTTGCCACGCTGCCTATATCATGCAGTTGCTTGCCACCCACTTCCTTGGCCTCGATATGAGGCCAAATAAGGACTCGAAACAACTGATTGGTCTAAAGGAAAATGTACAATAAAAACTTAGGTTAAAATGTTGTGTAATTCGTGTCATATTAATGGAATTTCACAAAATCGATTTATATAGTCCCTGCTCCCCATGGGTAAATATAATGGGCAATTTCTGTGTATCTCCATAAGGTAACAAGGGATGTGAATGCAAATGTAAATAAGAAATGGCTCTAATAATTTCATCATATAAAGTAAATATAGGAGTTCCATACTCCTCATGTGGCACCATAAAAAATAAACCTTTCACCCATACTTCATTAGGATGAATGTTGCAAAATATGGAAGTGTGGGATGTAGGAAAATGAACCAACTCACCCAAAGGATCAGAAAGTGCAGAAGTGTCCTCATGTGAATGATCCATAAGGGTAGGATCATGCACCTCCCTCAAAGTGAAAAAATTTTCTCATAGGTTGGATCCAAGGTAGTGGAATTATACACTTCTTCAAAAATTGTGTCACCATTTCCAAGAGGAAACTCAAGTTCCTCTTCCACCACATCATGTGCTTGGATCTCATCAAGCTCATCTTCAAACACATCAGTCCCCTGCAAATTTCCATGTTTCTCATGATCTACAATGTCATGAGAATCCTCCATGAAATCTACCATATATGTAATGTCCCATTTTTGAAATTATTTAAAATGCTGATTTTTTCACTTTTTTCCCTAGTTCGACCTTTGACTAGTTTTGAGGTCTAGATCTCCAAATTGATCCAAATGCTCCCAAATGTTCAAAGAAGGTGTATGAATGATATTAGGACTTGATTATTATTTTCATGGATGATGTAGGACCATCAAAATAATTCTGCAAACCCCTCTAAGATTCTGGCCAATGTATGGAATTTTACTAGCAATTTGGGGTTCAAATCCCCTAGGGTAAATGCTGAATATGGCTCTCTAAAAGCTTCCAAACCCACTCGAATTTCTGAAAAGAGGAAGAGGATGTCTAAGGGACAACATTAAGGTCTCATGTGCATCATTATTCAGTTTTGAAGTTTTTTATAACCCTCTCCGAACAACTACAAAATCACTAGTTTCGACCTTGGGGGAAATGACATTAAATATTCTTCAAATGGTATAAACCTGAGCAAGATGACTCCAAATGCTTAAGTACTGAAAATGAAACTTGTATAAAAGGTAAATAAAATTCCATATATCAATGATCCATCAGTGGTTCACTTATCCATTCGAATTTATCAACACATTAATGGCATACATCAACATAGTGGGGAAATTGGCACTATTTGCTCATTAATAATCAGATTTACATAGTTACACTTGGAATATCGACTTGAAGACATGATGAACATGAATAACAGAGCATTTAAATCATATGATAAAATAATGAAGCATCAGAAGCTCCCCCAAAGAAAACAATAGCTCACCAAGTGCGCAATTCCTCAAGGATCATGAATATGCCAAGAAATAGAGGAATGGTTGTAGAAGCAAGTTGAAAGAGATGTGACCATGATATTCCCTGTATATTCAACCTATAACAAATGAACCCATTAAAGCTCCAAATGAAAGGTCTGAATGGCCTTTCCAATTACCAACTAGGATGGGAATCTTTCACCCTCGAAATTGGTGCTAAGGAAAGTAGAGTAACAATCCACTAGCTCTCCTCTCCCAAATGCAAAATGAAAATTATAAAATGGTCAAAATATGATATTATTCTTTGTTCATGACTTTTATAAACTTCTAAGGTCGTCCATGGGTCGAATTCCTTCCAAGAGCTTCATGCCAACTCAAGTTGGGAAGAGATTCCGAAGTGTGCCACTTGTCCTTCCAATTCTAGCCCTCTCCTTCTCCAAATTCGGATTGGTGTATCTTTGGATTCCCTAACTCATTTGAGAGCCCTCTTGGAGGCTATTTTTAGCCCCGACATGTCATATATGTCAGATGTCAGCCTTCAGTTCTGATTTGTGTCATAGGTGTCATAGCATCTTCATCATTGTTGTCATAGAGATAGGGAATCTAGCCCAAGTGTCCCACTAGCTCCAAATTTCCTCTTCCTCTTCCATGGAAGTTACTCTTCCTCTACATTTAGACCTCATTGACTCATGCCAAGTATTATTCCCTTACAACTCATCCCAAAAACATTGTACTCCTCATGGATTCGAATTGACAAGAGGAGGATGACATGTGGCATAGAAAATCTATCTTGTGTGGGTCCCACTTCCTCCATGTGTCTTCATGATCAAATGCCACTTTGATTTTCCCTTGTATATATTTATTTATCTCATTTATTAAATATTTATGCTAGTATAATATACACACATCATTTATTATCCCTCTTATTTCAAATCCCAATGCTTCCACCCCCCAACCTAGGGAACTAGTAATTTTTCCTCCATGGTAGTTCATTTGGATGGGTATATTACAACTTTGAATTGGGAATTTCTCTTAATGTGACCCACCTTGTCCATTTGGATCTAATTTAACATTTTTACTAACTTGTACATCATTCTTGGCAATTATTTGACCCTTAGCATCAATTTGACAAACTATCATGAGTATGGCCAAGGGGCTTAGTCCATTGTGACCCAATGCAAAATTTTGGGACATGACAATATGACAATTTGAATTTTGAGTTTATGAATATCCTCATTATTATTCAAGTATGCATCATGTAACAATTCATTAAAATCAACCAAATTGTTTCTATAAAAAAGCAAAGACATGCAATTACCTTTGATGTTGCACATTGCTCTTTGAATCCTCTCCATGTCTTCAAGGAAGGATGGATCCTTCAATGAAGAAACTTTCCAACAAGAATTTGACACTAATGCTTGAGTGTCATGGAGCATGCTAAGGGTCTCTTGGATCTTCTTTTCATTCATCTTTAATGATCCTTCAAGAAAAAGAGGCTCTTGCAAATGAACTTCCTCATCTTCTTCCTTCTTACGTGCACCAAATTCATGAAGCTCAAGTGTTGATGGGGAAGTTGATATTGTTTCTTCTTCAACTGATACAAGGTCTTCATTTTCATGCTTAATGGAAGTTTGGCTTGCAGCAACACTTTCAAAAGTGATCTCCATGTCACCAACATAGAGGTGTGAGAACCCATCAGTAGGTACTCCTTCATAGTTCAAGCATCCATCAGTAGATGCTCTCTATGTCATGTCCAAGGTAGAATATGTCTTGAAATGATCTTCAATATTTTCAATAGAGTCTTCTTCATTCTCATGTGATGTCTCTTCATATTTGGGATCTCATTTTGAAGAAAACCCAAAAACTCTCTTCAATTAGGAAATACATGCATTCCCTGAAACTTCAAATATTTCACTGCTATTTTCACTCACACACATATGATTTTCTCTCCAAGGTCTTTTGCAAGAATGGCATAAACCTTTCTTCACTAATTCAACATCTTCATTTTTGGGCCTATTTTCAAACACCCAATCAACAAAGTCTTCAAAAGGAATGGCCTTTTGTGTATCTCTCTTATACACATCAAGATATGCCTGATATTGTTGGGGCAAAGTTTTACTTGTTGCTCTCAATATTTGTAATTCATTCATATATTTATCCTTTGGTAGTGTGACACACTCATATTCATCAGATTGAGGTTCATAAGAATAACCCTCATTCCTTATGAAATTGCAAGAAGTGCTCCATGATAGCACCTCTTCCTCAAACCATTCACATTCTACTTCATATTGCTCATAAGAATTGTACTCATAGGAGTCATCATAATAGTAAGACATGGATGAAAGTTATTCTTAAATGTAAATTATTAATGCACAGGTGCAAGGACCATGCTCTGATACCACTTTAATGTCCCCAATTTGGAATTTTTCCCAATTTAGTCAATTTTCGAAACTTGGACTAGTAAAGCCCCAAACTGTCCAAAATGATTCTAAATAATTTAGAATGGTGTATGGAGTGGATTGACTTGTACTTGGACACATTAAAGTGGCTATTATATGCTTGGACACTTTCCAAATACTTTAGCAACTTGCATTTACAATTATAGATTGAAAGGAAGACACCTTCCATTACAACAAACCAACATATGACTTCCATTACTATTCCTGCTTCAGTTGCTATTCCTACTAGGCCTATAACACCTTCCATTACAACAACCCAACATATGACATCCACGACTAAACCACAACCGGTCATCACTAAGACCACCAATGAGGGAACCAAGCAACTTAATTTGAAAGGTCCCCTCTTACCAAACCCTACACCGAACTCATTGGAGGTCGCTTAGCGTAAAGTAGGGGAATCAACAAACAACAGTTAAAATCCCCAGTTATGACCAATACTCTCAATCAAAGAGTTATGCCAGCATGTGCTCTTTGCAGGTAGAAAGGCCATGCGAAAAACCTGTGCCCCACCTTTCCAGAAATAAGAAGATTGCTTAACACTCCGGCTAGCATAACCCATGCTCCACCAACCATACAAGGGGGAACATCTTCATCACCCACACATAAGTCGAAGACATTGTGTACAAATCACACATGTGCGATGTGTTCCTAGTATTGGAATTATACTCCCCATTGCCCCAATCTCCCTCGATTTCAGGATGTCTTAGTGACCATTCGCTTCACTCAAGTGATGATTGAGGACCCTCCCTCCCCAACCCAGGAAGCAACATATATCAATGTGGTCACTACATCAGCGACATCGTCAGTTGCGCTTCCCACATAAGGCTCCCTAGCACCTATTCCCGTTGTGGAGCCTACAATGCCACAAGATCCTCAACATCCTAATACTACGACAACAACACCACATAATGAATGCTCTTCTTGTGGGAATTCCACACATATGCTTTCTCCAAGCACCATCACCTACATGATCAATTCAAATCCCCGGAAGTACAAGAACACTTCTGCGCCCGTGTACCAAGACCCTACCGATCTTGTGGCGAGACATCTCACTTCTCATTCCAATTCCCCATGCTACATGCAAAATGATAAGCTCACCTCAAATTGACGAGACTGTAATATCAGATTGCTTCCCTCAGCATGATCCCACATGGATCACAAACCGAGGAAGAAGTACCTACCTTACTAGATACCATCGATGTTGAATCCCCCTTGGCCGACATCCTCACTTGTAGTGATTCCTTGTCATCCGACGGAGATGCGGATGCCCTGCAAGCATTCCCCAATCATTAAAAATCGGCAGGGGCTCCCCATGTTAAATGATTGGATGACCTCACATGTATGGTACTAACGACTAGTACCACATGCCAGTCCTACATTTAATAGCCCCAGAAAACACAAAGAAGACACCCAGTATCTCATGTTTCGATTCTTATTTGTGTCAAATTTTATTTTCTTCCTTTGATTGAGTTTGAGAGTAAGTCTATCTCCTCTTTATATATATGACCTCTCAACCAAACATCTACATTGGCTACATGGATGGTGCTAGTTGATGGTCCAAGAATCTCACATTAGCTTCCTGGGATATCTATTCTCCCTCCCCTGCACTCCACCATACTGTCAGAGTGTGCTTGGGAGAAATTATGAATAACCAAGCAGAGTATGATGGCATCATAGGTCTATTAAGTGATGCCACCCACCTTGGCATACACCATCTATGGGTACACCTAGTCTCCCAGCTAGTAGTCTCACATCTTAACAATGTATTTTTGGTCTTCAACCCACTCCTCTTTTGCAAGTTCCTTCCCATGCACCTTCTCATCTAACGGTTTGAAACCATTGCCTTCACAAACATACCGATAACTGCCAAAGCATTCATTGACTCCATCGCTAACGAGGTCTTGAGCTGTCACTTGATACATCAAATGACTTCCTAGTCTTGCACACCCAACAAACAAATATATATCTATGTGTCACACCTACCACTACACATACATGTATATCATCATCATGTCTCATAAGTTGATAACCATTTCCAAATATACATGTCAGTATCCACTACTACATATGCATCACATCAACATAAAGGAAACATGAAACATACATCCATAACATACATGGACACAATATATACATGAGAAGTATAACACATATGCTGCAATAATGGTGTATATATAGAGCTCGCCAAAAAATGTGTCATGTACAAAATGGCCCTCCTAGGGCATATAAAAAACAACCTTATGGGGGACACATCATATAAACCGCCTCCCATAGGATCATCAAAACCATATACAAAATGGGGCTCATATCCCTATATAACATCAAGTTGCCGAACTTGTTAGTAGATACTAGGGTCCCATGATGGCCAAAGGATGCACAACCTCAACCCTAGATATCTCCAGGTCTATTCCCCAAGATGGTCCTGGTCCTTGTCGTGGCTTCTTCCATGGTGGAGGAGCTGCTCCCTCTTGCACCTCTCTCGCTACGTGGCACACCACCTACAACCTCCGCATAATGGGCCACCAAGCCATCCCACACTCCAACGACAGATGAAGAGTCAGCACCAAATCCTCATCCTCAAGGTTGGAGACACCTCTAACATCAACCCTTGCAGACATAGCATAAGGCCGTTGCTCCAAGTTAGCCATGTCTACTTCCATTTGATCCCCTGCAGCTGCCCCTCCAGTAGGAGCTCCTCCTACACCTTCTTGTCCAATAGGAATCCCTCTTGCCACTGCTCTCCCAGCTGCGGCAGCTCCTCCAATAACCAGACCAGCTCCAAATGTCGGTTTGTCCCCCTATATTGAGGTCGTCACTACCTCACTTGATGAGATGGCTGTATGGGACCAATATCTACATCACAAGAGAGAAACTGCCATCAGTGCATGATAAACATATATATACCAAATGTGGAGAAATAAAACACGTACAATAATATATGTAACTATCAACCACAATCGTAAAGCGTACGTGTAGCATCGAATCCCTCATTCAGAGGAGGAAACTCCAGATCCCCCGTGTAGTCCATGCCACTCTAGGGGTATCTCTCTGTTGCCACCTAATAGACACCTGGGGGGAATGCGGTAGGAAAAATTCAAGTTGCTCGGTGTGTCCTTGGGGGCAAGTCAGAGTCAAGTGTTGTCACCTGATTACTCGACTCCTCCATCTACGATACTCCTAGCGAATCCAAGGGGGGTGGTCCCTATGAAAATAATCTAAGCTTCTAACTACAAAAAAAGTTAAAATATATTATAGGAGTTAATATGATGAAATGAAAAAATATAACTAAGCAAGATCTGCAAATTGAAATTAAATTAGATATAACACATGATATAGATGCATTCATGACATTTTATAATTGAATTTAAACATTAAGAAATAAATACTAGTGCCGAGAATGATTATGAAATGCTTGCTGTGTTGTGTTGTGAAAGTATTGCAGAGGCTTGTTGTATACCTTTAATTATTAATGAGTATTATTGGAGTGGGTTTATTGGGGTTTTGGCCCAAAATAAACTTAACCTTTTGAACTGAGTGCTATAATGGCTTAACCAAGTGTCCAACAAGGCAAGGCATAAACTGCTTACAGTATCCTTCTGACTCTATTGTGTCCACCCACACAACCTCCCGAGTTTTTAAAGTTGTGTTTAATTGGATTTTCCTATTAAAACTAGTTGCTATACACCCTTTTGTGATCGACCCAACTGTTTAGACTAAGCTATAGTGGTCAAGAGCATACTTCAGTTTTTTGAGTGTTGGTTAACTTTATTTAAAATATGTGAAGTGGATTGTTAAACTAAACTAAGCCCCAATAATATCTTTTCCACATATCAAAGAATGGTTCAGTACTTCGGGAAAGCAAGAGGAAAAATTGTTAAGTTTATTTTATGAACAATTGTTTGTAAAAGAAACACAAAGAATAAGATGAATAGATCTGATTGAAATAGGTCCTTTGAGGAAATTTGTGTGCTTTTGTGATGTTATTTAATTACTAATAACTTAAGGAAACTAATCTAAAACAAAATATTTAAAAAATATAAAAACAAAATGAAAAAAATGAAAAAACGCGAATCCCCCCTGGGGGGATGGGGGCAAGCACTAGAATAGCCTGCAAAGATCTTTTTATTTTTTAGTTACATTCAATATTTGAGGAAAAAAATTGTCGTCCTTTATCATTAGGAACCAAAACATTTTACAATATCAGATGGAAAGCAGATGTGTTTGAAATGGGTTCTCTGGATGGTCTTGGAGGCTCTTGAATCCATTCTTTTTGTGCTCGAAAAGTCAAAACCTGCTAAGCATGCAAGAAAAACCAGGGAGATTAGTTTATTAAAAAAGTATATCCAAAAACACTTTAAGAGTGTTTCTGGCAATACTACAAATTGCTATAAAAAATCTCAATAAACTAGTATGTTAAAACGGCTTTCCGGATGAACTCTGAAGTATCTAAATCAAAAAAATTTACCCTTTAAATGTGTTGGCACGGGGTTAGAACGCAGAAGATGCAGAGCCGACAACGATTAAGGGGTCATCAGCGAAGGAAAAGGACCATTCGTGAAAGACAAGAAGCCGATGAAAGCAGAAGTTTGGGTCCATGTTAGTTAGGATTGGTCATTTGGACCATTTTGTAACCGCCATAGGCGCATATAAATAGATATTATACAATTGTAATAGATACATATCGAAGTAAGATAGAAGATTCATCGACAATTTGATTTATTTTGTCTTCGTTTAGCAGTTTTTCTCTGAATATATGAATTTATGTTAAGTTTCTCAGAATTGTTATCTGCGAGGTTAATTCCGTAGACCTTTTTGATGAGTTAATGAATGAAGATGTTCAGCTATGTCTCTCTTTTGTGTTTTCCAATTGTTGACATGAGTTATACTCTATGATTTCTTGTTGTGATGTTATGAATGATATCTTGTCATTTTGTTGTTCTCTTAATCGATAATGATTGATATGGGTTATATTGCACCTTCGAATTGCTAGTATAATGCGAAGACAGATCTTTGGTTTCTTTTGTGATAGAGTAAGAGTTAACACATGTCTTCTCCCTACTGTAGAAAATTGGTTCCTGCAGCCCCCATTAGACATATCGGGTGAGACCTCACTCGCTCTGCGGGTGTAGATGGAAAGGGAAAAACCTTTTTGGTCCGATGCCTAAGGGTGTCTGGTTGGTGTTTGTTGATAGTAGTGCAAAGTGAACCCCTATCGACAGAACTATGTCAACAAATGGTTATGTTTCCGAGAACGTAGTGCGAAGAAAACGAAAGAGGACATGTTGTGGCATCCGATGAAACTGGAGATTCAAGAGTGGTTCGACAAGAAGGAACAAGAGTTTTCCGAAGAAGAAAATTGCAAACCCGAATGGTCAACGACTGACTGGTTACAAAAATATATATACTTCGACATTCACGAGATATTCTTCTACGATTTCCCAATAGTGTTGCATGAGTGGTTGCAACAATTGACATTCCAAAACAAGAATTTCCAAGGTGGTGAACCTGAACATTAGACAGCT
The DNA here is from genome assembly GCA_027924585.1 of Larix kaempferi. Classification (NCBI taxonomy): domain Eukaryota; kingdom Viridiplantae; phylum Streptophyta; class Pinopsida; order Pinales; family Pinaceae; genus Larix; species Larix kaempferi. The sequence continues at coordinate 2,388,847 of BSBM01001023.1, forward strand.
GAATTGATCTAGAAATTGAAGCAAGTTGATAACAAGGCATCCAGAGTTGTCAAAGTCTTGGTAGATAGTATTCTCGAGGGATACATTACTGTATTTGTCGTCGACACAATCAAGTCATATAGCGACATGGAAAGGAAATTGTTCAAGGGACCTAGGGGAAGTTTTCTATTGTCTCTAATATTATGGATTAAAATGCTTGTCGGCGAAAATGGTATATTGAAGATGAATTCCAATGAGTAAAGCCCAACGTGTGGAGGTTGTGGGTACCGCGTGGATGCGGTTCTGGTAGAATGATGCGAGGTAGATAGATCTGAGCTACGATGAAATTCTATGGGAAGCTGTGGAAGAGTCTAGTACCCTGCGAAGTGGGGTGAGGTTCCGACCGGAGATGAAGAGGAGGAATGAGGTTGAGAGAGAGTCTCCTAGGGCGACCAAAATGGAGGACTACGAAATGGGACCACAAGGGAATAAGTGACCTTACGCTGACGAAGGAAGCGACCAGGCTACCCCTGAAGCCAAAGAAAGATAGACCTAGAGCTACAACGTACCCACAACTCGGCGCACTACATGCAATTTAGAAGGAAGAGACATAAGTTCTTCACAGTGTTGTCCAAAGTGTCAGAACAATGGTAGGAGTAGTGGGTCTGTAAGTAATAGTAGGAAACCAAGAATGGCGGGTGACGGCATGAAAATGTTGATTTTCTAGGGTAATGGGACCGAGCATCCCGAGTAGTATTGGTTTTTATGTGAAGTAGTATGGACAGTAAATCAGGTCCAAGACGATGATATCAAGAAGGGACAACTAGTGACAAGCTTTAGTGGTCGTGCGCTAGATTGATTCATTAAATTCATATAGGTACCTACAAGGAGTCCATAGAAAACACTGCCACAGATTAGGGTAGGATTGATTGGTGAATTCAGGAATTCTAAATCTGAGTTGCAATACATTATAGAGATGAAAGAGATCAAACAATTCCCAAATGAATCGGTGTGGGAATTCGACCAATGATATAAAACTTTGATGGAAAAAGTAAGCTTTGGAATGAGCAACATACAACACACAGAATAGTTCATCGCAGGGCTGGTGCCACACATTCCTATGCCACTAATGTAGCATAAAATCACATCCCAGGAGGAAGCATTGGAAATCGCAATGAAGTTCGAGGCTTCACTAGTTGGCGAAGAATGGTTAGGCATGAATAACATTCAAACACAACTAGCAAATATGATGATCGAACTGCAAGACATTAAAAAGGGAAAATAAGTGCGTGAGGAAATATGGTGCACCCGCTGCAAATCAAAGGGCATCATAAGGATCAGTGTCCGGAGTTCTACGAATATTTATATTCTAGCGCCCCGAATCCATTGAGTCGGGGAGGAATGACGCGGTGTCGAATCTGTCAGACCAGGGGGCATCAGTCGAAAGAATGTGTCTATTTACAAAAAATGGTGTCGAAACCGACAAATATTTTCTGCGATTTTTGTCGATCGGTTGGGCATGAAGAGAAGGATTGTAGGGCGTATGACTTGCTCCAAGAAAGGACCGCAGATACGTATTTTATGAAAGGGGAAGAGAAACCTCTGGTACAATGGCAACAATAGTAGAGTCAGTAGCAGCCGCACTACAATCAGCAGTATAACCAACCGCAGCTCCATTATAGCCAACCAAATCCGGTGTATAGTCAACCCCCTTCGCAGTACAGCCAACCGCATTATCAGCCTGCGCAGTACAACCAACAACCATATGGCCAACCACGAGGAGGATTCAAAGGAGGATTCCGCGGAGGTCAAGGTTGAGGCATTGGTCAAGGAGGAGCCTAATTTGGACAAGGTCAAGGGCCAGTTGTATGCTACAATTGTGGTCAAGTCGGACATTATCAAAGAGATTGCCCGAACCCAGTTCCGTAGTGCACTTATTGCAGTGCACTGGACCATAGTGTTGAGGATTGTACCCAATTGATTGCAAAATGGAAAACTAAAAATCCACCCCAACCTCAACCGAATCCAAATCAGAATCAAAATAAACCTCCAAATGTACAGAAGATTTCGACAGAGAAGAATTCGACCTGTGAATGTCGGAGTGGTGAGCAGAGGAGGGGCCTTGACAACGGAAGATAGGCCATAGTCGAGTGTCCAACCGACAACAAGAAAACAAGTCCAATTTGATGTGGAAGAAGAAAGGGAGACCTTTTTAGAAGCGCAAGAGACAATGAGACGGATGAGGAAGCCACCTATTGGCTAGAAAGAACCCACCTACGAGATACCACCAGTATTCAATACGATGAACTCACAGAAGAAGATCAACACCTTGAGGGCCTCCTTAGAATGCTGCTTGGAACTGGCGAAAGATCAGGATGCACTAGCAGAAATAACCATCCTACTACACCGACAGGAAGACGAACGATAGATTCGAACAGTAAATCGACTGCACAGGAAGAAGACAAGGAAATAAATGAGGATGAATGCATAGATTGGTGCATTCAATGTCGACTCCATTATTCTGGACTTTGGATGAGATGTAAATATCTTGACGAAACAGACATGGGATACAATGGGGAAACCACAGCTAGCATGGTCCCTAGTACAGCTTCAACTAGCGAACCAGAGCAAGGTCATTCCCATTGGTCGATTATGTCACATCGCAGTCGAGATAGAGGGACTAAAGACCTACGCATATTTCGATGTGATAGAAATAGTTGATAAGACAATCCCCTATACGGTGTTGTTAGGGATAGACTGGGAAATGGAGGATCAAGTTGTGATCAACTTCAGGAAACAAATAATGCCATTTGAGAACCATGACATGAGGGTCGTCACACCACTGGATCCATCATAAGGGTAGAGGTATGTCGAACCAATGCAGGAGGAATTCACAGAAGGATGTGACAACGTGTACAACATATCGGAGGACTAAATTAATCCCACCACCGATGGATAATTGGGATGGTGAAGCATGAGCTCAGCATCGTCAAATTCTGATGAAGCACTGGAGAATTGGCAGAATCGACTACACGAAGTATCATTCAGAAGGTGTGCACGCATCAACCAGTCGCTGAGATGGGTGGCGACAGAAGTCTGCAAACTACCAACATACGAAGGATTGCCCAATATGACTAAATTCATCACCAAATTTGAAAAAAGAGTATCAAAACAGCAGAGACTATTGGCATTAGAGGAACCACTAAATGCTACACCAGCGCGGTGGTGGGAAACGCACAAGTCGATGATAAGAATCTAACCGCTATGTCGAAAACTAATGGAGGTTAGGTTCGACGAAAATGAAGGGTACCTGTTGATGTATATGTAACTTCGGAATGTATTTCATCTATGTATTTTATATATATTTATTGTACCCTTATAAGAGATGTGTTATTCCTCTATAAGGAAGTGTCGTCATGTGGATTGACAAGTGTCGCAAGTGTGTGTACTTGCCGATGGGTTATTAGACCACCATGTGTGGGGTCAGCCCTGAAATATATATTATATTGTGGATGTATCTAGATAGACAAGTCGGCCCCATAGTGTAACTAGGCAAACAGGTTAAGTATAAATAGAGATCAGGAGATCTCTATTTGGATCATTCGGAAAGACACACTTCTCTCACTCAGAAAGTGGCGCACTAGTGAGGAGGAGGATCATCTGCTCTAGGAGACTATCTCAAGTGTATTTTGGTTGTACTTTGGTTGAGCCATTGCTCTCTCTATCTCTGAGGAAGTTGTGGGGTTTTTCACCTTAGGGTTTTCCCCACGGAAACTCTGTGTCTCCTATCTCTCATGCTTTTGATTCTTGTGATGCTTATCATGCTTATTGTGATTGTTATGCATTGATATACTATATATGTTATTCTCTCAGTAAAGATCCAAGAGTATTGTGAATTAATGCTCAAAATTTAACATGGTATCAGAGCTAACCTGAGAAGAAGACATTTTGCAGTGACGAAAACTTGAGTTTCTTGTTTATTGGGTTTCTCTCCACAGTTTTTGGAAAAGCAGTATAGTAGATTGACTCTACTCATCAAGGAGAATCTATCTGTCCACTCAGAATTCAATTCTGAGCATTTTTAGATTTGGCCCTAAAATTTAGGGTTTCCACAAAAATATGAATTTCTGAAATCTGAAGACATAGCTGGAAGCTCCTTGCAAAAATCGAAGTTTAGAGCTTTGGATCGAGATTTTTGGCTGGGTAGATCTCCGAGAAACTCAAACCCTAATTCAGGGCTCTCCCAAGTGAACCCGGGAGGACAAAAAGGAAAATCTGAAGGGTAAAGCTTTACTGATCTCAAATTCTGAACACATCAGGCTGATTAGCTCATCAAGGCGCATCTTTCTATCCTTTCATAAAGTTGAAATTCACATTTTGAATTTTTAGGGTTTTTCCGACAAACCCTAATCCGGGACCAGATCCAGTTTTCATCATTTCAAATGGTAAGACCTAAATCTTTTCTATTTCCATTTGAAGTACTCTTTAAAATGTCTCACCACACCAAGCTTGAGGATAAGCTTGAAGGGGCTGATAACTTCCGAGCTTGGAAGTATAGGATTGGGTTGATCCTGGAAGAGAATGAGTTGGACTCATATATAAAAGAAGACATCCCTATCCCAGAGGATGAAGAGACTAAGGTATTGCATAAGAAGAACTTGGTCAAGGCAAAGAGAATCATTGTTGATTCTATCAAAGACCATCTCATACCCCATGTGTCTTCTCTAAAGACACCCAAGGCTATGTTTGACTCCTTGACCAAGCTATTTGAAGGAAAGAACATAAATCGAAAGATGACCCTGCGGAATCAATTGAAAGGGGTCAAGATGTTGAATGGAGAAACCATTCAATCCTATTTCTCCAAGGTCTCTCAGATCAAGGAACAACTTGAAGCTGTAGATGAAATGGTGGAGAATGGTGAAATTGTTATGACTACTTTGAATGGCCTACCTAGGTCATGGGACTCTTTTATCCAGGGGATCTGTGCCAGAAAGAAGTTAATCTCCTTCAGCAGATTATGGAAGGAATGTTCTCAAGAAGAAGCAAGGCTTGTGGCAAGAGAAGAGAAGATGGGAAATGAAGATCAAGCTCTCATAGCTCACACTAAGAAGGGAAAGTTCAAGAGGGAGCCATTCCATCACAAGAAGAAATCTTCTCATCATTTTCACAAAGACAAGAAAGATCTAAGGTGTTTCACTTGTAATGAGAAGGGTCACTTTGCTTCAGAATGTCCCAAGAACAAAAGGGACAAACACAACAACAACAACTCCAGCAAGAAGAAGAAGGGTAACAAAAGAAGGTACCATGCTCATGCTACCGAAGATGATGAACCTCCAAAGAAGAAGGCTAGGGTAGAAAGTGATGATAGTAATGATGACTCATCAAGTGAAGAAGAGTATGTTCTAATCTCTGCTCTCACAGGTACTATCTCCCACGGTTGTAATGATTGGTTGATTGATAGTGGGGCATCCAAACACATGACTGGGTTTAAGGAATCTTTTGTGAATCTATCTGAACATGAATCACCCCATAAGGTGAAACTTGGGGATGATTATCAATACCCAATCAAAGGAAGTGGTGAAGCCTCCTACAACCTAGATTCTGGAAAATCTTTGAAGATGAAAGAAGTCCTTTATGTACCTGGGCTCAAGAAGAACTTACTCTCCATCTCTGCATTGGATGCAAAAGGTATGAGGGTTGCATTTGTGGATGGCCAAGTCCTAATGTGGCCAAAGGGAAAGACCATAGATGATGCAGTAGTGATTGGAGAGCAAGAGAGAGGTTTGTATAAATTGAAGGGACAACCTGAACATGCCATGGTGCATGAATCCATGGATCCAAGTGAACTTTGGCATAGAAGAATTGCTCATATGCACTATAGGGCACTTCCAATTGCAAGCAAGGTTGTAGAGGGTCTTCCTAAAATCAAGACCAAACATGAAGGTGTTTGCAAAGGATGTGCAAAAGGTAAGAACATTAAGAAGGCTTTCCCAAGCAGTGAAAGCAAGGCAAAGGATATCCTGGAAATCATCCACTAAGATGTATGTGGTCCTATGTCATCCAGTTCTCTAAGTGGGTATGCTTACTATGTCTCATTTATTGATGACTTCTCCAGGAAGACTTGGGTATACTTCTTGAAGAACAAAGATGAGGTGTTTGATAAGTTCAAGGAATTCAAAACCTTGATGGAGAATCAAACTGACAAGAAGATCAAAACATTCAGATCCGACAATGGTGGAGAATTCACCTCAGGTGACTTCAAGAAGCTTTGTAGTGATTCAGGGATTAAGAGGGAGTTGACTGCTCCTTATAATCCTCATCAGAATGGAGTTGCAGAAAGGAAGAACAAAACAATCATGGAAGCAGCAAGGGCAATGCTACATGACTAGGATCTACCTATGCATCTATGGGCAGAAACAGCTAGAACAATTGTATATGTGTAGAACAGAACACCCAACAAGATATTGGACAACAAGATACCAGAAGAGGTCTTTTCTGGTAAGAAACCTGAAGTCAGCCATCTCAGAATATTTGGTTGTCCAGTATACACTCATGTCCCAAAGTAAAAGAGGACCAAACTAGATCCTTCAGGAAAGAAGGGTATCTTTGTGGGTTACAGTCAAAGCTCGAAGGCTTACAGAATATACTTTCCAGGGTTCAAGAAGATGGATGTCAGCAAGGATGAATATAAGTTCAAGGATAGGTAATCCAGGAAGCAAAGATCAAGAGGGAGCACACTCCAGTAGCTCCTGCAAGTATGCAGATTTTCAGAGGGAGTTGACCATCTTCCTACATTCCACAACATAAAAGTGTAGAAGAAGCTACTTCAGCAGCTCCTGCGAGGAAGCAAAGACTCAGAGGGAGTCCACCCAACAAACAAACAAAGATAAGTATTTCAATTATAATTTCTTGCCTATTTTGTTTGTTTAAATAATATTATGCTTATGTTCCTAGACTTAGGAGATGTATTGTGCATATTAGAATGATTGCATTAATGAACAGTATACTACTAATATGCATGTGATGGGTAAGTGGCCTATGGCACTGTACAAAATTCCAGTGCTACTTATCTAGAATGAAACCTCTTTGCTGACATGTTGGGAGTAGTGCAAACTCTTAACAATGTTCTGGTAGAGACTGGAAGGCATCTAGAAAGTTGTGGAACATGGATAAATGTTGTATTAAAGCATTGGCTAAGATAACTGCATGACTGCATGACATATTTCTTTATGTGTAAAGAAATTGTTCTGAAAATTATGAGATGTTTCTAATCATACAATTTAACTTGTTTTGTAGGAAAGACCGTATATCTTCACCTACAAAAGGACTACAACATTTGTTCCAACATCAAAGATATCTATTGAAGATATTGAAGATATTGAAGTTCCCAGGATCTGGGATGAAGAAATGGAATTCCATGATCCGTCGATCATGAAGAAGATGTTTGGGATGCAGTCCCAAGACCTGACAGGGAGTCACATATGTGCAGATTGAAGAAAGCCTTAGCAAGCTCCCAGAAGTTGGTGTGATACAAAGAGGAAGCTTGCTGCCGAATTCGATATGAAGAACTTTGGGAATGATGCATTATCTCCTAGGTATGGAGGTGTGGCAGAATTCAGGTGGGATCTTCCTTGTTCAAGAGAAGTACACAGTAGATATCCTAAAGAGATTCGGGATGATGGATTGCAAGGCCATGGCCACACCCATGGCATCGAATCTAAAGCTTCTATGTGATGCTTCATTTGAGTCGGTTTATGTCTCTATATATCGTCAGATGATTGGGTCCTTGATGTACCTGACGAACAAGAGACCAGATATTTGCTTTGCTGTGAACACATTGATCTAGTTCCTGACAGATCCAAGGAGTGTTCACCTGGTTGCTGTAAAGCATGTCCTGAGGTACCTGAAGGGTATAGTGGATTATGGGCTCAATTATGAAGCAAATCAAACGTTTAACCTGCAGGGTTATGTTGATTCAGATTGGACTGGTAGTGCTGCAGATAGGAAGAGTACATTTGGGTGTTGCTTCAGTATGAGATCAGGTGTGATCTCTTGGTTCAGCAGGAAGCAGTCCTGCGTAGCACTGAGTACAGCTGAGGCAGAGTATGTTGTAGCCTGTTCAGCTAGTGGTGAGGCAGTATGGCTACGAAAGCTACTGTCTGAGTTATTTGATCTCTCGTTGGATGCTACTGGTATCTTTTGTGATAACCAGAGTTGTGTGAAGCTGTCCGAGAACCCAGTGTTTCATGACAGGTCGAAAGACATAGAGATCAAATATCACTATATCAGGGATATGGTGCAGAGAGGAGCCGTGAAGCTCCTGTATGTTGCGACGGACGAGCAAATTGTAGATGTGTTGACGAAGCCACTAGCCAGGGTGAAGTTCGAGTACTTCAGGGAGAGGCTTGGTGTTCTTCAGATCGACGACACTTCGAGGAAGAAGTGATGGACACATTTGCTGAAGCCATTCCAAGCATGTTGGAAGGAGGATCCTTCACATGGCTATGGATGTAAGCGCTGGATGATGAGCATCAGGACGATGCTCCAGTTACTGCTCTGTATATACATCATGTTTATGCTGGATATGATCAGTTGGATCATTTATATTTGTATGTATATGCATCATGTTGGATGCTTGTTATGATCAGTTGGATCATTTATATATGTATGCATCATGTTGGATGCTTGGACCATGTATCTGTATATGTATCAGGTGGATACATTGTATGATCAGGTAGATCATGTATGTTTATATGTATCAGGTATGATTAGGTGGATCATGTATTGGCATTTGTATCAGGTGGATACACTGTATGATCAGGTGGATCATGTATGATGATACGTATCAGGTAGATACTTGGTGTGCATCAGGTGGATGCATTGTATGATCAAGTTGATCATGATGATGAGCTTCACGATGTTGCTCCAGATGATATGTACTAGGATGGTACAAGTGATGACGATCAGTATGATCATGGGCATCAAGATGATGCCTCGTGCGATGATGATCTGTTGGATCATGAGTATCAGGTTGATACTTGGAGGTTAGAGATGATATGTGGCAGGTTGTGCAAATAACATGTAATCAGTCCTGGGAGATCTTGCCGGTCATGCTGCAGCACATAAATGTTCCTGTGGTACTCTTTCTGGTATTGCTATGTAGTATGTAATCAGTCCTCAGATATCCGATAGGTTGAGTTGTGTGCTCGTAATCAGTCCTAGGATGAGGTACTACTACGGAGACATGTAATCAGTCCTAGAGATCCGAGAGGTTGAGCTGTGTGCTCGTAATTAGTCCTGGGATGCTCTTTAGAGATCTTGTCGGTCATGCTGCGGCACATAAATGTTCCTGGGATGCTCTTTAAAGGTTTTTTCTATCCACATGTAATCAGTCTTGGAGATCCGAGAGGTTGAGATGTATGCTCGTAATAAGTCCTGGGATGCTCTTTAGAGATCTTGTCGGTCGTGCTGCGGCACATAAATGTTCCTAGGATGCTCTTTAAAGGTATTGTGGAGGAGATGCATGTAATCAGTCCTGGGAGATCTTTTCGGTCGTGCTTAGGCACATAAATGTTCCTGGGATACTCTTTCCGGTATTGATCCGCACATAAAATTAGTCCTAAGAGGCCACCTCTATCAGACCGTTTGCACAGATGATGAAGACCTGCAGGTGGTGGGCCTACATCCAGTATGAAAAAGGACTGGCTCTGTAGAACTTCCTATGATGAGTAGAGTCAGAGATTGGTTGAGATAGCAGCAGCAGTGACGATGATGATGACGATGGTCCCGAGAAGAAGACTTGTCTAGAAGAACTGTGTCGAGAAATACCTTCCTAGTTAAGAGGGAGTGTTGATGTATATGTAACTTCAGAATGTATTTCATCTATGTATTTCATATATATTTATTGTACCCTTATAAGAGATGTGTTATTCCTCTATAAGGAAGTGTCGTCATGTGGATTGACAAGTGTCGCAAGTGTGTGTACTTGCCGATGGGTTATTAGACCACCATGTGTGGGGTCGGCCCTGAAATATATATTATATTGTGGATGTATCTAGATAGACTAGTCGGCCCCATAGTGTAACTAGGCAAACAAGTTAAGTATAAATAGAGATCAGGAGATCTATATTTGGATCATTCGGAAAGACACACTTCTCTCACTCAGAAAGTGGCGCACTAGTGAGGAGGAGGATCATCTGCTCTAGGAGACTATCTCAAGTGTATTTTGGTTGTACTTTGGTTGATCCATTGCTCTCTCTATCTTTGAGGAAGTTGTGGGGTTTTTCACCTTAGGGTTTTCCCCACGGAAACTTTGTGTCTCTTGTCTCTCATGCTTTTGATTCTTGTGATGCTTGTGATGCTTATTGTGATGCTTATGCATTGATATACTGTATATGTTATTCTCTCAGTAAAGATCCAAGAGTATTGTGATTCAATGCTCAAAATTTAACAATACCTAGGAAGGAAATACAGTGGAAGCAATGATCCAAGGGATCACTTAGAGGAATGTCAAAGCGCATGGAGAGTGAGACCACCAAAAGAACGGGTCGATGCGTTCATCCATACATTGGATGAGGTACCGCAGAACTGGTATGTCACAATAGAACTGTTACATGGAATGGCTACGTGGGAAGAGATAACTACTAGATTTAGCCAGAATTTTAGATTCTCGGATGAAAAACCCTTCATCCATAGAGCACTGCAGGAGATTCAGGAGAAGGTACTTGAAGCAGTCCTGATGGAGAAACCAATGGGATTACAGTGGACTACAATGCTGGAGATGTTGTTGGAGTGCTACAACGTATCGAGAGGACCGAATGATGAGGATCATCCACGATCTCTTTATATACCAGATTCAAAAGGAAGCCAGGATGTTGAAGCACCATATATGCCCTTCGAAAAATTTCAACAACCACTGCGCATTAGGAAGGTTAATATTGGGTCAGAGGTAGACCCCAAGTTTACAAGCATAGGAGATTATTGGGATGATACAACAATCGCAAAAGTCACTGATCTACTACATGAATTTCAAAATATGTTCTCAATGAAATTTTCAGAAGTCAAAGGCATTTCTGGGGAACTAGGAGAAATGAAGATTCCACCGAAACCTGATGCGAAACCGGTTAAGCAACGACCATATTGGTTGAATCCAAGGTACAAGGATTGAGTGAAATCCAAAATAGAGCGAATGTTGGATGTAGGCATCATAGAGCCAGTAGAAGAATCTGAATGGATCAGTCCGATGGTGGTCCAAGATAAGAAGAGTGGCAAAGTTAGGATTTGCGTCGACCTAAGGAAACTAAATGACGCATGTTTGCATGATCCATTCCTGACACCATTTACGGCCGAAGTGCTAGAAGGCGTTGGAGGTCAGGAAATATATTCATTCACAGACGGATTCTCAGGGTATCACCAAATAAATATTTTAAAGGAGGACCAAAATAAGACAACCTTCGTAATAGAATGGGGTTTATTTCAATACACAGTAATGCCATTCGGTCTCAAAAATGACCCAACGATCTTTTCAAGATTAGTTGTTGCTACATTCAAATATTTCATTCATAAATTCCTTGCAGTATATATGGATGATTGCACCGTGTATGTCTTGGTGAAGGACCATGTTGCGAATCTAAGGTTGATGCTGGAGATATGTAGGCAGCATCAAATTTCATTAAACTTGAAAAAGTGCATCTTCTGTGCTCCATTTGGGATTCTGTTGGGACACATTGTATGCAAGGAATGGATGTTGGTTGACCCAGCAAAGATTGCAATTATTGTCCATTTACCACCTCTGACAATAGTAAAGTAGTGAAGGGCGACATTGGGGCATATTGGGTATTACATAAATTTTATTAGAGGGTATGCAGCGATCACAACGCCAATGGAAGAACTGTTAAAAAAGGATGCGAAGTTTGAGTGGAATGAAGAGTTCCATAAGAGCCTCAATATACTGAAAGAAAAGATGGTCGCATCACCAATATTAGTTTTTCCCGATTGGAAAAAAGAATTCCTTGTTCACATGGACGCATCATCAGTCGCACTAGGGGTGGTGTTGGCCTAGCCAGGAGAAGGAGCGATTGATCATCCAATCTCATTCGCAAGTAGGAAGTTGTCCACTGCGGAGAAAAACTACACAAAAATAGAAAGGGAGGGGGTAGAAATGGTCTACGTGCTACAAAAATTCCGCCACTACCTACTTGCAGGCCATTTCAAGATGTTTACTGACCACTCGACATTGAAATATTTGGTCAACAAGCTTGTGTTGGGGGGGGGATATGTCGCTGGTTGTTATTATTTCAAGAATTTGACTTTGAGATCATTGTGAAACCAAGACGACTCAATGTTGGACCTAATCACCTGTCCCGAATTGATTCAGGAGAAGAACCCAGAAACATCGACGAGGGTTTACCAGATGCGCAATTATTTCGAATTGGAATGGTCGATGAACATTACGAGCAAATCATCTAATTCCAGACTACAGGATGCGCACCAGAAGGATTGAACACCAGTCAGAAAAAATAGTTAGTTGTGAGGGCTGTCGAATTTCATCTAATTGCAGGTCAACTTTACAAAATGGGGCCAGACGATATCCTTCTCCAATACGTTCTTCCGCATGAATAGGAAAGGATATTAGTGGAATCTCACTATGGGATCATAGGATCACACTATGGAGGATGTGCCACTGCTAGGAAGATACTTAGCGTTGGACTATAGTGGCCGACGGTGCATGGAGATGCAGCATATTATGCTAGGAGCTATGATGTGTGCAAAGAATAGGAAAACCATCACAAAGGGATCAAATGATGCTAGTACCTCAGCTAACGCTACAAGCTTTCGAAAAATGGGCAGTTGACTTTGAAGGACCTATCAACTCACAAGGAAAAAGAACATGGTCGCGATATATAATTACTGCGACTGCTTATTTGACGCGATGGGCTGAAGATGCACCGGTAAAGGATTGCATAGATGCGACAAAAACAATATTTCTCTTTGATAATGTGGTCACCGAGTTTGGGTGTCCAAGGATATTGATGAGAAACCAGGGTACTCATTTCGTCAACCAAACTATCAGAGCAGTGATGAAAGAATTCAAAATTCAACATCGCAAGAGTACCCCATATCACCCACAGGAGAATGGTGCGGTGGAATCATTTAACAAGGTATTGGAGCATGAGCTAACAAAGGTATGTAACTCAAATCGCGATGACTGGGATTTGAATATTCCGACAATATTGTGGGCCTATAGTACAACTTATAAACGTTTGACAGGCCGGAATCCATTCAAGTTAGTTTACTGACAAGAAGCAGTGATGCCAATGGATTATATTATCCCAAGTCTCTGCATCACAACAGCCATAGGAATGAGTGACGACGGAGAATCAAAAAATGGTTGGCGCAGTTAGTACAACTTGACGAGGACAGGTTTATCACAGGATTCAAGAAACAGGTAGAAAAGGATCGCCAGAAGGCTTGGAACGATCGTCATGTTAAAGCAAAGCACTTCCAATGTGGAGATATGGTGATGCTATATGACAATAAGTTGGTGAAGCATCTAGAAGCTGCAGATGCATTGGATGGGTCCCTATATTATAAATTTGATCACTGACGGAGGTGCGGTATAGTTACAAAAGTTAGATGGGACACTATTGACAAATCTAGTGCATGGAAACCGATTGAAGCCCTATTTCCATAGTCAGGCGGATACAGACTGAAACAGGGTTCGCACCGGTTCAAAAAAAGAAAAGAAAAAGAGAGAGAATGTAACATTCCCTTTTTGCTGGAAAAACATTTTGTGTTAGAAAACATTATGAAAACTTTTATTGTAAAGTTTTATGTTGGACAGGTGTCCAAGGATGACTGTAATTTGCACAGTATTTTATTATTTAATAAATAAAATAGGAGACAAACACCTAAGAGGATTGTTGAAAGAGTGGTTACTAATCCACTAAGTGGAATGGAATCTGGGGTAGAAGGCAATGGACAAGTGGCAGCATCATGATGCAACTAACTAGCTATTGGTATGGGACAACTCCCTTGAAATGTGGTCATAGTGCCCTGAAAGATGGGACTGGAGCTTGAGGCTCATTTATTACAAACTGACCACTAAAGACCTAGGTAGTCTATATAATAGCCATCAAATTATGAACTGAGGTTCATCACTTTTCTTGACGAGGAAATTTACCTTGGGGTTTTGCTATGTTTGCACCCAAGAGATTTGATGAGGGGATATGCTATGTTATTGATCATGTTGTGAGTCTGCCAGACTTTATTGAGTTTAGGAGTTTGATGCTGAGTGCTGAAGGCATGTTATTACAGGAGGTTGATGCTGAATGCTGAAGGCATTTTTGAGTGCCTTCATTCTACACAGATTCCATCCACTTCGTGGCTCGGTAATCAGGCTCGGGGGTTCACAAGAAGCCAGCAGTTGGGCTACTTCTTCTGGAATAGGTTGGGAGGAACAGGCCTCCTTGGGTGTTTGTCGACACTATCTTCACTTGCAGGTTCTACTTATCTTTCCTAAAATTTATGTTGTTAACAGTTTTCTATCTAAATCACATTTTTTGTTTTCAAAGATATTAGTGAACAGACTCAATTATTTTATTTTCTAAGTGAAATAAGATTTTGAATAGTACTGAATACAGTTATGAAAGATTGAATAAAATGTTCTCTGTATTTTTCCCCATGCTAATGGATCGGCATCGTACTCTAGTATAGAGAATGAATTAAGGTAGATAGATATGATAGGCGATTTGCCAAGATGATGAAAGAACAACTCTGTGTATTTTGATTTTCCTACTGTTAGTAATTAGTATTATTTACTGTATTTTTTTATTCTTTACAGTACTATTGTTATTCCATCAAATAGTAAATTTACTGTCTTAGTTTTATTACTGTGATTTACACTCATTACTGAATTTCATTCCTGATACATAAATCATCAAAAATTGCATAGCATCATTGCACAGAATTAATCTGACATTTCAAAGTCTAAAATCAGGGTTTATTGTTTCCATTAGTTTCTTATTAAAATTTTACTGTAGTCTATCGACATTTTTACTGCTTAATAGTTTACTGAACATACAGGATAGACAAGCAATTAAATTCTATTCTAGTTATGTAAATTTTCCAAACATACAGTAGAAAAACCCTAAACCCTAACAGTTCTGTTACAAACCCTCGTAACACAAATCTAGCATTTCTTTTCTTTATTTTAGTAGCAAAAATCAAATCACAATCATCGTTCTGGTCATTTGACCCAAGGTAATACCCTTTCAATCAAACATTATACAATATTCGAGAACTGTCCCAATTGCCAACTATTACACATTTAAATCAAACACTTTACGAATATTATAAGATTCTTTCAATGCAGGTTTTTTTCACCTTCCCATCACAACTAAAACGACGAAATCGAGAGCAGATAAATATTCCAGTATTTATTTCACATACATCACAAGGTTCCCATTCCATCGTTTTTACATTTTAAAGTTTCACAGTTCACAAAAGAAAATGATAACAGTAGAAGTATTAAAACCCAGTTTTACAAACCACGCGTTGTATTATATCAAAGTTAAACGTAGAGGTCTGCTAAATACAAGTTCATTTCCACATTTAAATCGCGGAGTCACAGGTTACATTCATAGGGTCGAAACCACAAAAGATTGAAACAAAGCAACTATTGCAAAATTGATTCATAAACATTTTTCCTATAAAAAAAAAAAAAAAAAAAACTCGATAGAGTATTGGAACCCTCGTCGACAGGAGTGGCATTGCCCAGTTTCGACTCAAAATCCAAACACTGTACAGTAACCTAAACCTTATTACATCGACCCTGTAAGCCAAAAAGGCACCCATATTACAGGCCTAAAAACAAAACAACAATGTTTGGACCACGATTTCCAGAAAACACAAAGTTGTTACAACTTCAACGATGGCCATAATCTGCTAGGAGAACCTACGGAGGGTTATGCCACCGGGGCTTACCAAAGTGAAGCGAGCCATCCATTGCCAACAAACCCCAGCACTGTAAACTCCACGACGAAGGCAGTACCTACCACACAAACTACCACGAAGTTATAACAAGTTCCAAAATGATTTCAATACAAATCAAAAACTATATTATTAACCAACAGTGTTACAAAGCCGAGCTTACCTTCATAAGAACAGGCAGATGGAATGCTTCACGCTTCCCGTTCTTTCAACCGATGTAACAGGGGTAGCATGCAACTATGAACAAACCAAGGCTCTGAGTATAATTCACTGAAAAACCTAACTTGTTTCACGACGAAAGCCACAGGGTTTCAACACCATTCACCATTCGAACCCCAGTAACTTATACAGCAAGTTCTCACCATTATTTTCCCAGAGTTGGAAGTTGCAAAGGCACCAAGAAACCACCCAGGGTCAAACCCGACCATCCAGCGGCCTGTCGGCCTCTTCCCCAAAAACCAAAACTCCAAAATGAATGCAAAGGGAAAACAACAACGATATAGCAAGTTGCCTTAGGTTTTAGATCTCCACGATCGAGACAGGATAGATCAACGGGCGAGATTTGGCCAGCCAAGCTACGCCAATACTAAGACAGAGTTACAATCACCTACCATTAATAACTCCATTGAATAGAAGGCCCCATTGGAGTGCCATATCACCAAGGTGGAGCTTACAACTTGGCAGAGTTCCGACAGTTTCTACAACTTCATCATGTGGAGCCAGTTACAGGTAGGAGCCAATGAGACAATCCACTATCAGCACACAGGGTTTCCATTAAATGCTTGATCCTACGTATCACTTGCTAGACCATACCTGTAAAGGCATTAAGTTCTTGTCAGCAGCATAATTATTATCAATAGCATGATCTCAGGATAATATCCCTGTATTACAACCATGTTCTATAGTTTCAACACCATGATATAAATTCGCATAATATCCAGGTTATATATTATGTTTCCAATGCTAAGTTAATTCGCATAGCATTTGTATATTGCAAATTCAAACGATATGTTATATTCATATATTAAGCACGAAATAAAATGCCAATACCAAACCTTAGTTCGCATAAGGTCTAGGCATTATAAGTTTAACATTTAGTTTCATTCCTATAGTAAGTATATATTATGATATCAATGCTAAGATCAATTTGCATAAGGCTTATGCATTATAACTCTAACCCTTAAACCATTTAGGAAACTAGGGTTTGACAACAAATTGATATATGTTGCAGCCGCTTAACAAAGCAACATCTTGTCCATACAGTGACATAACATAACATTATAACAAAACATATAGAAATTAGAATAAATGCGATACGTCACATAGGTATTGAAGGCCAATTTTTGTTATGCATCATAGTATCGTAATAATGAGAACATCATCATACATTTGCATTTTGAACTTAAACAATGCAGGATTTTAATTCTAAGAAGTCCCACTATAATCTATTGTGGAATTATTCATCAAGGTCATTCATTGTTTAACCGTGTCGTAACCATAGATATCATCTTATGCTTGTTGTTACCAAGATTTAAAGACCTTTCACCAGAGAACATCTTGTTCAACCTTGTCGCATTGTTCAGACTGTTAATACAAATTGTAATCCAATGATTCTACGAACAATTACAACAGAAGTATAGTATAAAATATCTCTAGCCACACTTACAAGAGTTAGTATAAAAATGTTACATGTTGATAAAGAAAAACTAGAACTTCATACCGTCGATACCTTCATGCACGACAGTACACACACCTAACTTAAAAACAGAGACATATAGCTGAAACATAAAACACCTCAGGAAGTACTTGAATTATTTATTTATCTTACCTGCAAATCTGCGAAAGAAAAGGGCAAATGATTTAGCTATCAAGTTAAGTAAACCCAAGGGCACCCTGTAGGAACCCCTTCAGAAATATGCAAACAGATCGTCAGTATTATTACTAGCACCATTACATACGAAGAAATAAACATTGTTTTATTGCATTTCATTTATAATCTAATGTCTTTTTATGTTTAAGAATAACAATGATAATTTTATGGAGCTGTCATTATATAATAGTTAAATAACTTTCGTTCCGCAGATAGCATTTTTCTTATGATTTGGCTATATCAAAAAATTTTAAATTTTAGCTATTTTCGGGATGTTACATAGAAGAAAAAGACATTGGAGATGTATCGATCGCATGGGGTCTGTACAATACTAGAGGAAAGCGTAAGCGACAGAAGTTGAATCTTGTCGACGGTTAGCACGTGGAAGTCAAATAAGATCATAATACAACATTTAAGCATTGGTAGAAGACGGAAGAGGTGGATGATGACACACTTAATGACAGAATTTGGCAAATCAGGGAAAGATTTGATGAATGATTTGGTAATTATGGCTCAAGAACGACATGATGGATAGGTACCGAGCGACTTAAGTTATAAATACCCAAATAGGTGGATAGATAGCATTATGAAGAGTTATTGAGTCAAATGTGCGATTCTGAGAAAGTTGCAGAGTAAACCAGTGAGGATAAAGGGGTAAGGAAGTTGAAGAGTCAAGAATTAAGGATAGAGGGGTAAGGAAGTTGCAGATTAGAGAGGTGAGATTAGAAGGCTTTGATGGTGTACTTCATTTCTAGCAGAACCACCCAAGGTCTACTAAGGGCGAAGATGACAAGTGTTCACGAGCAACCGGTAGATGAATATGTGCAAAAAATCCGGAAGAAAAGAGATGAAGTCTCACCCAAGATATCTAAGTGAAATTCAGTTGTTGGAAGAATAATGGCATGTCGACTACAGAAGCTCCAAGAGAAAGGGCACTCCAGGTCTAGCAAAGGATGATCAAATTCGACAAACAGATGTGCCGGAAGTAGAGTCATCGACACAATGGCTAGCGAAGGATGATGAAATTCGCGAAGCGAATGTGCCGGAAGAAGAGTCGTCAGCACACTGCCCAACGAAGGATGATCAGATTCGCGAAACGGATGTGCCAGAAGCACAGTTGTCAGCGAAGTATGATCAATTTGGTGAAACAGATTCATAGCAGAGGTGTCCAACTAAGACGGCTTGAGGGGGAGCCACAAGTTTGTGTTGGCAGCCTATTGGCATAGGGTTAGAGCGTAGAAGATGCGGAGCCAACAACGATGAAGGGGTCATCAACAAAGTAAAAGGACCATTTACGAAAGACAAGAAGATGATGAAAGAGGAATTTTTGGTCCATGTTAGTTAGGATTTGTCATTTGGACCATTTTGTTACCACCATAGGTGCCTATAAACAGATATACAATTGTAATAGATACATATCGAATTAATATAGAATATTCATCGACAAGTTTATGTATTTTGTCTGCCTTCGACAGTTTTGCTCTGAATATATGAATCTGTGTTAAGTTGCTCGGAATTGTTATCTGCGAGGTTCATTCTATAGACCTTTTTTATGAGTTAATGAATGAAGATGTTTGGCTATGTCTCTATTTTGTGTTTTCCAATTTTCGACATGAGTTATACTCTGTGCTTTCCACTTGTCTTAATGTTATGAGTGATATCTTATGATTTTGTTGTCCTGTTAATCGGTAATGATTGATATGGGTTATATTGCACCTTCGAATTGCTAGTATATTGCGAAGACATATCTCTAGTTTCTGTTGCGACAGATTAAGAGTTAATGCATGTCTTCTCCGTACTACGGAAATTTGGTTCCTGCAGCACCCCTTAGACATCTCGGGTGAGACCTCACTTTCTCTACGGGTGTTGCTGGAAATGGAAAAAACCTTTCTAAGCCGATTCCTAAGCGCATCTAGTTGGTTTTTGTTGAAAGCACTGCAAAGTGAACCCCTGTCGACAGAAGTATGTCAACAAAATTCCTAAAACTACTACGCATGCAAAAAAAACCAATGAGCTCTTTTTTTATGAAATGGAAAAAAACACTTAGAAAGCGATTTGGCCACACTTACAAAATTTGCAAAAAAAAATCCTAAGTTAACTAGTGAAAGGAACTAATAAAAAATAAACCAAGAGAATGAACCAAAAAGTTCATTTCTTGGGATCTTGGATATCTCTTTTAGGGCATCCAATAGACGACTTTTTAATCATCCAAATGCAATCTTTAACTGCAAGCAAATCCTCCTAATCAAGACTTTTTTTTTCATAAAAATGAACTTTGTAAAGGAAGAGTTGTTTCAATAGATGTAAATAAGGGATTTTTGAATATTGAAGTCTAAGATCTAATGAGAAAATATAAAATCTATTCTAAATGTTGCAATAATTATAGATATGAAAATAAAATGCCAAAGTGACCAAAGTAGAGTAATGAGTTTGATGTAGAAAGATAGAACCGGGAGAATAAAAGAGAAGTTGGGCGAATGAAGTCTCCTTGGTAGTGGGATTAAGAGGGACTAAGCTCCTTTTTTGAATGTACTTGAGAGGTAGAAATTCTAGCACGCTTGATACAATCCTCCATCTTAGATAACCTATAAGCACTTACAACAACTTTTACAAGAGGGTCAAAGTATCGATGCTTCACCACATAAAAGACTTATAAAGAATTGTTCATTCAAACAAGAATTTACAAATTTCAAAGCATCTTAAATGGATAATCAATAAGAAATAAATTATAAAATATTACTTCTTACCCTACTAGAACGTATATTCTCTTCAAAGGTCAATAAAACTCCAACAATAAACAAAGTTGTGAAATGACATTGTTTACCTCAATGGATCAAGAGCCTCAGACATCCACACAATGCATAAGCCTCCAAAGCCTTTCTTCTTTATTCCAATTCGAAAAAAATATTACAAATAAAATTAGAGAAGAGGTTCCAGCTTCACACCCTGAACAATGGAGCAAAGCTCTGCTTAAATAGCAAAAAACATGCAGAGTAGGGCATAGCTACCAAAGGATGGGGCACATTCTTGATTGAGGAGTGAAATGGATGCTTGGAGTTTGAGCTTTGAGTGATAGGTGAGTTAAATTAATGAGGGATGCGCCAACTCTCAAGAGGTAGGCGCACCCTCTTCCTTGATTGTAACACCTCCAACCACCATCGGCCACCTAAGAAAGTTGCCCATGTAGAGAGGAGGGTGAATTCCTTGATTGAATGCTAACTGGATCTTAACAGGATTGATTGGATCAATCTATTTCGGAGCTCAGTTAGTCACCGGTTGAATGTTCAATGTCTTTAGTTCAACTCCAGACTAGTCCCACTATTCTAGGAACTTGTCCTTTTATTATTTAATATGTCTTTTTTGACATTTATTTTGTCTTTTTTTACTATTCTGAGGAAATATCATTTTTGAGATAAATACTTACTCAAAACTTAGGAAAAGTGGGTTTAGGGGTTAAATGGGTGCTTTGGCTTAGAAAACGAGCATCCCATTGTCAAATTCCACCCATAAACCACTTAATTAAATTACATTTTGAATTTTTTCAATTAAACCATAGGAAAAATTGTTTAATTTATTGAAAAAATATTTTTTTAATAAAAGCAAAAAAATGGTCCACAACCGCAAAAATATTTTTTTTAAAACTTGAAAATAACCACCTAGGGGCCTAGGACATGACCATATGACTTTATTTTCGTGTCTAGCATGTTTATATATGTTGAAAAGTTGACTCTAATAACCCCCCAAGGACTAACCATCACTTTAGGCTTTCCAGATTTGGAGGTGTACGAGAAAAAACTCATCAATTATACTCAGCTAAAGGCAAATCATAATTGACAAGGGAAAAAAATCCTTTCAATACCTTCTTTGGTTTTCAAGTCCTAGAGAGCTGAGTCACTCAAAATACCACCATGCTAGCACACTTTATTACAAACACTGTGGGGCATGGACATGTATTGCAAATTTAAAAAAGGGGGCCCTGAAAAGGCCCAATTCCGAACTTCTGAACCCTGAAAAGCACAAGTACTTGTGCAAACTTTGGCGACTCTCTGGAAGTCAAACTGAGTGAAACTCAAGTGGTAGCATCTAGATCCAACTGCAGGACGTGTGCTCGATCTGGTCTTCAGGCAAGGACAGCATACGAGTACACAAGAATCTACGGTTTCCATGACCTGAGAAAACATCTCAACTTTGACAAGAAAACCCTTTAGTAGCACAAGAGTTTGTAAGAAATGAATGAACCATACGTTCCTTTATTCAAAAATGAAAAACTAACAAATAAAAAATTCTTATAAAAGGAAAATAGTGAAAAAGAAATGCATAAAGTAAATTCTCACTTTGAGGAGATTCTTTCCTACTCTAAGCATGCCATAATAAAGTTGTTAAGTAAAATTATAAATCCAATGCAACCAGCTTAACATTTCATCAAAGTAAAATATTTTCACCTTCAGTTTGGTTACCAGCCAAAACGAGGAAACCTTATTCACGAAATGAAAACCTGCGAAAATATTGAGGAATGGGAGGGTTGGATGGGAGATCATAACCATCCAAAATATTATCAAATTGTTTCCTCAGCTGGCAGGTCCTCTTGCAGGCAGATTTTATCCAAGATTGGATAGGACTGGTGTACAAATCTATAGGATATATGGGGTAGATCAACCACACCACCATACTTCCTTAGAGGGCTTATAGGATAAAAAAATTCACAGTAACACAAGCCCCAAGATGCTCCAAACCATAAGAGAATTCCAAATGTGAAGATGAAGGTTGTGACTGATATTCAATTGATTGAGCCCCATCTAAATCTTTAATGCACAGCTCCTACGAGTCTTCATTACTAGTATCATGTTTGGTTATGATTTATCATATGAATCACATGCATGCTCCTCTTTTATATCAAGATTACCCAAGGTATGTGAATGCACACTCCCCTCTCTAGATACATCAAAAATGGGTCTTTTAATGTACGTCGAATAATAATCATAGGTATCTTTGAAAAATATGGAGGAGTTTTCACTACTTGTATCATGTCCCCAACTCTATTTGTCTTCCTCATGGTCATAATAATATTCTTTACAAGGATCAACTTCAAAAATTTTACAAGAGAATAAGATTTCCCCAACTTCATTATCACGCAGAGAGTAAAGAGGGGTATTATCATAAACCAAACAATCTTCATCGTATATTTCTTTGTAGGCTTATATAACTAATTCTTTCGAAGGAACATATGGAGTGCAAATGTCATCATCTTCACTGAACTAATCTTGAAATCCCAAATCTTCAATGTTTGTTACCATGGCAATGTGAGGAAACTCTTCAGAGACCTCCTCAATTAAATATCCCTCATGAATGTCTTTGTTAATAATTTCAATGGCTTCCTCTTTAGGTAAGTTTGGAATATACATGTGATCATCATCACTGAAATAGACCTGAGAACACTTTGAATATTCCATATTTTCTGTTAAATTTAAATGAGGAGGGTCCTCAACAATGTCATTAATCAAGGTTGCTTCATGAAACTCTTCAATAGGATCATCATGGATCATTCTCTCAAAGTCATACTGTCATCCAAGGAGAATGACACCCTGTTTTTCAATAAGCTATGCAATCTCTTCTTTATTGAGAGAGGCTAGAGGAATCTCCAAATATTCAATGTTCTTTATCATGACGACATGAGGAGGCTCAGGGTATTCCATGTGATATTTTATCTCGGGTAAGAACTAAGCCAAGGATTTTTCAAGGAGTCATTCCATGTTATAATCATCATACTTCCATTGCTTTAAGAAAATTCTAAGGAAGCATGAAAGGGAGGTAATACATTTTCTAGGAAGGCCCTCAACAAACCAATAATAAGAACCTCCTTCCAGAGTACAAGAAAACATCTCCATCATATTATATTCATACAAAACATTCTAGTAATCAAAAACCTTAAGGAAAGACATGATGTGTCGGATGGCTAGATCACCATTTCAACAAAACATCGGCAAATAACTTGATATATCCTCACCATAGCGATAGTTAGGAAAACCTGGGATGTATGAAAAAATGATGAGAGGATATGCACTAGCAATTTTAGCACTATACTCTTCATCATCCATATCGGTATCAACCGACGTCAGTCTAAAATAACCATGGAGCACATCTTGTACTGAATCAGGGGAGTTGTCAGAATGATGGGCCTTTTAAGTTTACTATGTCGCATGCGCTTATCTACATACAACCAGTCTCAACAAATTTATGAGATACAAGGGTTTTATCCCTTCAATGGAGTCACCATGTGAGAAAAAATATGCATTAAAAACTCTCAAAAAATTATTTTTTGTTTTACTTTGAAATTTTATAAAAAGGAAAAAGGTTAGTGGATTCGCCCGATGAAAGAATAAAAGTCTACTCTAAACATTCATCAAACAAATCATTTATGCCAATTCTCCTTTTGAGCATTTATTACCATTTGTGCCAATTCTCCACTAATAATTAAAGCTCACCCTTTGTCGCAATTAATGTTGGCCCACAAATATTTTACTGCTACAGGTTCAAACCTAAGATGCTCAAATTTTTAATAAAGAATGTGAGAATTCTATATAGGTTGAAAACCATGAAAGAATTCTAATAGAGAAGAATCTTGAAGCAAAGAAATCCTTACAAGAATTATTCAAAGATATGCAAGAATAAGAAGAATAAATATTGAGACAGAAACATAAGAGAAGAAACTCAATTGATGGAAATATCATCTCATGTGTTATTCCTCAATATGAATACAATATATAATACATCTCAAGAGAGAAAATAGAATTCCTTAGAGGCAAGTTGTAAAGCACAAAAAGTAAGGCTTACTAAAAGCATAAAAAAACCCTAGGTGTCAAAAGCACTTTCCAAAACAGTCTAAAGGATCATGAATTGGATGACTATGGTATGGAAGCTCATGAGTGATGTGAATGGAATGTAATGATGAATTTTGGAGAGAAGTAAGAGGTGGAGGTCGAATGTTCCAAGTGGAGAGAGTTTTCAAGTCAACTAGCTTTACCTTATCCACTAGAAAGTAGAAAAAACAGGATAAAGTTGTCTAAATCAGGAAAGTGTCTTTCTAATTCAGGAATGGAATAAAATCAGACATAATCCAAGCAAATCCTATCCAGAATCTATCCAAATTCATTTTAGTGACTTAGGATGGAATATGGAGGAATATAAGACAAAACTAGGCCAACTAGATAGTCTACACCTAGGAAAAATAATCTAGATGACTAATAAAATATATCCTAAGTATGGAATGGGTTTTTAAGTGTTCCAACACCCCCCTTAGGCGTGAATGTATGTGAGGAAAATATCAGAAATATAGGGCCCAAGCAACAAGGCTTATGGTCACCCCATTACAATTATTATGCCCATGTAAATTGAGGAAACATGGAAAACCTCATGGGAATAAAACCCTCCCTAAAAAATGGACACATGCACACCAAAATTGTTGTTGCTCCAAAATCAAGTAGGTATGAACTTGATCAGATGTATGGAGGTATATTCCTCTTTAGAAGAAGTGGATCATGCTCCAAATACATGTGCTTGAACTCTCCAGTAGTGGATGCAAGCGAAACTGAAGGCTCTATGAACTTTATCTTAAACATAACAAATCCATGAATATGCAGACCATTCTAGAACTTGAAATTCGAACCAATTGAGGTAGGATCAACTCCAATCAGATATGTTTTCTCTTGAAACTTGAACTCTGATCATAGGAAGCTAAATCAGCTCTAAAAATTGATAGATGGTTCCTTGATATCTCCTTTTAACCAGCAGGGGTGAGATCAGAACCAAACTCACCAAAATATGCCTGAGACTTGAACCCAAGTGAATGGTAGTGTCCTCTATCTTTAGTGAAACTCTGAGAACATGTGCCAATGATCATATACAATGTAATACCCCTAGTTTTGACTTGGAATGTATTTATCCAATATTATGTAAATGATGTAAATATGCTAGTGTGAATTCCTAGTGCGGAGTTCAAGGCCAAGGCCCGACTAGTGAATGGATAGGCATGTATGATGTTATATTTTTATTTGGACTGTTTGGTTGGATTTTATGCCTAATTCAAAATGTATGTAAATATTATGCTGGAAATTAATAGAATGGTCCAACAATGGTTGTGTAAAGAGCACCGAAGGGGCTATGATTCCACCAGAGGGGAAAAGGAAGGGGGCTTATGGGAATCCCAATCCTATGCTGCCATGGGTGAACCTTATAACTCACCCAAAATCCTGTTATGTGATGGGAATAAGACAATTATATCTTTTTGACTATTTTCCAATCATTGATTGCACATGTAAGGTTGGTGGTAAAAGTCACTTCTTGTAGTTATTGAAGCATGGGGGTTGTGACAGTTATGTCAGATATCAACTGTCCTATTTCTTCTATGGTTAGAAGCCATGTCAGCTGTCTTTTCACCCTCACCTCATATCCTTGGAGTCAACACTCTTTTGATCATTATCTCATTCTCATTCTCTCATGCAAGCTACTACACTATGTAGAGTTATCATGGTTGTTCATGTCCATTACTAGACTGTATGCTTAACCTAGAAATTTGAATTAGAAGACAAAGCTATATTTTTGGAATGGAAAATCATTGGTTGTACGTGAGCAGAGAGGTTGGGAAATATAGGAAACTTACCCATGGATTTATAATGCTTGTAGGTGCTTGAGAGGTCACAAATCAAGGCTACAGGTGGTTCTATAGTAGTCATATCAGGTTGGACTTCTTCTATGCACACACTAAAAGAACCCAACAAGATGGATCACCCAAGAGAACCGTGGATCAGTGAAGGGGATGCCTGAGCTAGAGGGGTGTTGTGTGGAGTAGGTATTGTGGAAACCACGGCTATGAGGGCTAAGTGAGACCCCTGTAGAGCTCTGTCTGATCATTTGACTAAGAATCGAGTCCATAACTGGTTGTGGACTAAGAGATAGAAGCCTGTAAGTGTTTCCTTCGCCATGGTGGCCTCATAGCCCAGCTTGGGGGTGGCCTCATAGCCCAGCTTGGGGGTGGCCTCAACATCAACAAGAGTATATGTTGGACTGAGTTCCTATGGTTGGGTGGAAAAATGCTCTTACACAACCAGTTCCTTGGATCTGCATTTCTTAAAGATAAGTACTCTCATGTATTTGAATATGAACTGTTTTATTTGATGCCTGTAATGTTTATGCTAGTAATTGCATGCTATATGTGTGTGGTTAGATTTTTATTTCTGTTGTGCACGTTTATTAAGTTTCTGCACACATTGTTTATTATTGAAAATCGTATTATGCATTGGGGCAAATTATTAGAGCCCAGGTTTTGCCAACGTCCCTTACCGATGATCATATTGGGTGAGTGGGGCGTTACAGAGGTACATAATAAGTATATGATCAAGGAGAGCGAATGCATCACCTCCAAATTCTGATCTAACCTCCAAAACATTCATAAGACCATCATTCTGCACACCAACAGACTCATGTGAAAGAGAGGATTCAAGAACCTCTTCAGATTATAGAGCATAAACTGGCTTATCTTTCTCATAATTTAGAATAGAATACTTATGGTAGAACAAAAGAGAGAGATGGAATTCTCATCTTCAACAACTGTATGTATTGAAGAAATTTTTGCCATTTGATCTTTAGTACCTGCAAAACAAACTCTCTAAAATATTATACTGGAAGACTAATTTAATAAAGAGCTCCCAAGGTTTTGATACCATGTGTGGATTCTATATAGGTTGAATACCATGAAATAATTCTAATAGCCAAGAATAATGAAGCAAATAAGTCCTCACAATAATTATTCAAATATATGTAAGAATAAGAAGAAGAAATATTGAGACAGAAACATAAGAGAAGGAACTCAATTGATGGAAATATCATCTCATGTATTATTCCTCAATATGAATACAATATATAATACATCTCAAGATATAAAATAAAATTCCTTAGAGGAACGTTGTAAAGCACAAAAAGTAAGGCTTACTAAAAGCATAAAAACCCCCTAGGTGTCAAAAGCACTTTCCAAAACAGTCTAAAGGCTCACAAATTGGATGAGTATGGTATGGAAGCTCATGAGTGATCTAAATGGAATGTAATGATGAATTTTTGAGAGAAGTAAGAGGTGGAGGACTAATTGGCCAAGTGGAGAGAGTTTCCAAGTCAACTAGCTTTACCTTATCCACTAGAAAGTAGAAAAAACATGATAAAGCTGTCTAAATCATGAAAGTGTCTTTCTAATTCAAGAATTGAATAGACAGAATCAAAGGAAATTGTATCCATAATCTATCCAAATTTTTTTTAGTGACTTAGGATGGAATATGGAGGCATATAAGAAAAAACTAGGTCAACTACGTAGTCTACACCTAGGAAAATTAATCTAGATGACTAATAAAATATATCCTAGGTATGGAATGGTTTTTCTATTCCTGATATTCTATTGATAATCTAATTAAGCAACTACTCATTATGTCGATAAGATGATTTCATAATATAAAGATGAAATTTAACATGCAAACATGGAAAATTGACCTTGAAGCCTGCATCATCGTTGTAGTTTTCTCATAATCCCAGAAACATGATGAAATGAACGAGCTTGACAATCAGATAGACAAAATGTTTGCAGTAGTGATCCGACTGCAACTTTCTTTTCTTGTTCGTAACCGTATTTTACTTGTAGCTTCTTAATGGCTTTTTATCTTTGCCTCCACGCTGACCATACAAGTGATATGAGACCTGGCATACTGAGGTAACTGCAGGAACTGATGTGATATGGTTATCCATATTTGTTCTGAAATATTCAATATTAGCCATGGATTTAGGTGTTGTATGCCCAGATACTAATAACATCGTGTTGGTCGTTGAGAAGTTTTAGAGAAATCACCTGTCTACGAGGGTATCGTAGTTGTTTGAATTTGAATTACCAATGCATCATTGATTAATAATTTGTCTATATCACTTTGGAATAATAATTGGAAACCATAGCTAATGTAAACATTATAATCCCTGAAAACCACTATACTTTCCAAGGTAGACCTATTTGTTTGTTGAATAATGTGATGCAATTGGAACTTCAACATCCTTTGTACTACTGGATTTAGATATAAGAGCAGTATTACCGCCCTTCGTAGCACTATCTTTGTCCTATAGTACCTTAGCTAGCCACCTAGAAACAACTTGTAACTTCAACAACCTTTGTAAGAGAAACATAATCTCTTTGTTTCCACCCACTTGGTAACTCTAATAGAAGAAAGTGTTATTCCCACTGCAATTCCCTCCTGTAACATTAAATATATATCTTAAGTTTTAAACTATGAATGATCTATTAATATTTACAAACTGCAAAACTAAAAACTGAAACAAGTCTAAAT
Source organism: Larix kaempferi (assembly GCA_027924585.1). NCBI lineage: Eukaryota > Viridiplantae > Streptophyta > Pinopsida > Pinales > Pinaceae > Larix > Larix kaempferi. Next base: position 2,418,055 of record BSBM01001023.1, read on the forward strand.
CCTAGAGATGTGATTTCAATGTAGCCCAAATTGTTTGAAAAAAATACATCAAATGCTTTGCACTTGTATATTTACAAAACTGAAAAACTACAAACTGAAATAAGTGTAAATCCTAGAGATATGATTGATATAGTCCAAATTCTTTGAAAAAGATCCATCAATTGCTTTGCACTTGTATATTTTGTTCTTAGTGTGAGTATAATCAGTCGTGTGACAAGGCCAATTTGCAATGCTATTGGTAAGTACGGTCCATAAAACATAGCATGCTTATTGAAGGAGTATTCATTCCTTTCTGCAGGTGACCAATCTTAGGGAATTCGACAAAAAATTATGTATGCTTGAATTAATTTTCTCATAAGAAAACATGACACTAAAGGCCAGCCCAGTTACAAATGATCGTATCTTTCCTGGGCTTCTCAACCAAACCCTTAAGAGGCATCAGAACCTTTGAATAAGAATCAATAAAAGAGATGAAAAAGGTGAATATGTTGTGAGTGGGCTTCGAGAAATGAAATTGGGGGTCATTGATTTCTCGGCTGGTCAATCCCGTCAAGAACGATTTTATGTTCCTCGCAACAAGTAGCGCACTGATCTTGATGGTATCAAACCCTTCACCGGTGATGCCTTCTGGTATCATGAAGGTATACTGCTAAGCCTCGGGAGGCTGCATAACTTTGGCAGCGGGATTCACAGCTACATCGGGCTTCCTCGCAAGCTCTACCCCTTGGGAAACCAACACTATGGCATCGGGCTCTGGCGCACCGTCTGAGGAGACAACACGGTTACCGAAGGCTGCTGGGCAATTGCAGCCGCGCTTTGAACTCCCAAACACGGTGCTGGCAATAAGCATGATAAGGGTCAGTAGGGTTCAAGAAATTGAACTTGGCATTGTTATTTTAATTTGTCAAAATCTATTTTTCGAACTATGGACCATTGCGGGAATGAACTGTGCGGTCTTGTCCACTATATTGTAGGAGTAAAGAGAACGAGAATTTTCGACTGTCCATAAAAAGGACACGAAGCTACAACAGAAAGAAACCAGGGTGCGGGCTAGGAAATTTGAATCACTTGGCAGGTCATCCGTGACAATTGTTACCTGCATGCAATATCTAGCTCGTTCACATTTATTGGGCAGAGAGCATGTAATTTCAGTAAATATTGACATTCCCAATTGCTCAAGCTCCGAGAGCACCGAGATCTTCCATCCCTTATTATTATTTATAGTATTTCAATTTGTTTGAGCTAGAAACCTTACCGCCTCATAATTATTGCTTGGTCCAGTAATTATGGACGGAGGCTAGACTTATTTTAATCATTGCAGAGCTCTTCTTTTGAGGGATCTTCTTTATATATTCGTGGGAACATTCATTCAATGTCCAAAGGTCGGGTAAGGATGATCTTCCTTGTCTCTACATGTTCGTTAAGCGATAATCCAAGCTGGCTTGCCTTGAATCTATAATCTATCTCCCCACAAAAATAACTAGCCGTAAAGTCCCCATTCCAAAATGGTTTATTCGAGGCGATTGAACCTCGTCCAAATTTCCCCCGCCCGGTCGGGTAAATTGGAAATTAAGTGTTTATTTTTTGTATTGATCTCTACCATTTTGGTCACTAGTCGGGTATCGTGGTGCATAAGCATAAAAAATCCATAACACAAGTCCACGCGATTGCTCTTTTTAGCCCCTAAATAAAAGGTAGTAAAGTAAGTGAATACTTCGTTTTTTGTGTTCATTAATTAATATGTTCTTGGAAACAAGGAAAAATATTTCAATCCCAGTAAATTTCACGAATATTTTTGGCCGGCGTGATATCAAAACAATCTAATATCGTGTAGCTTCCCGACCAGAGTGATATTGGCTATACTGAATCCCGTACTAAATTATTTTAAAGAATCCTGAAAAAGTTGTTACCTACCCATCTAGACAGTCTTGTTTGTCTATTTGGAAACAGCTACAGGTAGCGTTCGCCGGAAAGGGTTACCATACCTACCAATTCTATACATTAATGGAACAATATCTATATATATGGAGACCCCTTTGAAACTCTACCATTTGTGGTCTTTACCAACCTACCGGCCACCTGCTTGTTCAGGATCGGATCCTTCTCTTCTTTCTATATACCCCACCCACCCATTATTTATTTAAGCACAATCTACCTGCCCATTCTGAGTCAGCTCCAACATTGCTAATATTCTTCTCATAGTGCAAAGCAACAACATTCCCTGTAGAAAACGTTTTGTCTGTAGTTTAATGCGTGAAGTTTAAGGATTCTAGGTTTTGTTCAATTCATCCTTATGAATCTGAGTCTTTGTCTGTGGATCGTCATTAACCAATGCCACCTATAATATTGTTATGACATCCAAATAAAAAGAAAATCATTTCAAACCTTCAAAGTCGTAGTCCCAAAATCATACCTTGAAAGTCATAGTCCTTGAAATTCGAAACGGTCCTGGTATATGTTTATTATTGGAACTCTCACGAATTTGCAACTCCATAAAAGTTATCTTCGTGGTTAAAAATCAATGCCAAGTATCAACAAAGTGAGACAAGTTATTTGGTGGTGAAAATCAATGTCAAATCAAGTGTGGGATATAGTGCTTAATAGCATTAGGGATATAATATAACAAATTTTATTTTTAAATATTAATCTTTTTCTTTCCGCATAAATATAAACTAATAGTTGATGAATGGATTGAATAACTAATAGCAGTAGTTCCACCACCAATAGTTTCAGCAACATCTAACCAGGAGCATAAAATGATAGCTTGAAAGCCAACACTAGTATATTCATTTCTAGATGCAGAGGCAGTTGATCCAACCAAAGAATCTGTTCAAATAAAATTCTAGCCGACCTCGCGACCCACTGGATTCAGCTGACACCCATGAACCACAACAATGAAATAGCATAGTTTAGAGAGAGAGATTCACATGTCAAATAAAATGCCAAACCGTACATACCAAGATACTCATTAGCGGAGAATAATTTCTTACTGATAAATAATTAGTCTCCAGCATTCTTCTTAAAATAGAGGCACGGAGTGAAGTCGCTTGTCCGCACTTGAGCAATATATATAAATCCCCAATAGATTTTGTGACAAAGTGACGTTTTGGTTGCAGGAGGGACTCTTGAAACCGATGGGGGAGACTTGTATTAGATCAACACTTTTCCCGAAACAACATATCCTAAGTTTTACTCGATCCAATCACGGTTTTGAAGGTCTTATTTGGCATCTTTTCAAGGCATAATATATTTTATTACCTTATTAGTCCCTACTATTACCCTCTTATAAGGTTTTGACCAGGTTTAAGCCATCTATCCACATGGTTTAAGCCATTTCATAGATAATTAAGCCACCTGGTACATGCAGCAGACACCTGGTGTATGCAGCAGACACCTAGTTCATGAAGTAGCCAGGTTCAATGCTGTCCGATCGGATGATTCTTTGTGAAAATCAATATGGAATCTGCCATAGCATTAGTGTTAAACCAGTTTTTCTTTGGACGATGATGCCATGAAAGTCATTCGGCATTTCCAAATCCAGCATCTCAGTGAAGAGTATCAGTTACAGGTATGACCGAATGAAAAGTAGTTCCAAATCCGGAGGAGCGCCAGTTACAGGTATGACCAAATGAAAGCTATCACCATTACCTCTTCCCTAGAACTCCATGAAGCTGAACTTATGATAATCTAATCCTCCTCTGTTACAGGTATGATAGAATGAAAACTATTATATTTACCCGTTCCCAAGAGCTCCATGAAGCTAAATGATGATCTGTTCCTCCTCTATTCTGAGGCTTCCACGTTTGAGGTTAGGTCTCAAATAATTTGTCCACCTCAATCGACAACTCTTCCCACACTGCAGAGGTCTTGCACAGGTAAGCAAGTTTTACATAAAAAAATTCAAAATTCTTAATGTTCGTGAAATGCTTACAAAAAATGTGTATGTGCAGGTTGAGAGAGTACTAATTACCGACTTGCCTGGGTATAGCACGCTAGTTTCCAAATCCATGTTTTTCAACATAATTAATGAGCCTTCTATCCTTTCCTGGACTCAAAGGGATTTTTTTTTTAATCCCATCTTATCATAACATGGAGCTTGGCCCATGTTAAAACAAAATCTAGACAAATTTAATGGTGTAAGGACTGCCCTGGAATCGTTCACTTATAAGTGCTTCAATCCATCGGAAGTAATTGCAGGATGCAACTCTCCTTAAATAATCCCATCTCCCCTAGCTTTTGCATCCTAGCAAAATATGAAAAGAAGATTTTTCATCCAATTTAGCTGACAAAGTCATTTTCTGCATTTAAAGTAACAAGGATGTTGCTGCAAATGTAACAAGGGAGCAGGGACTATAAACGGATTATGCGCAGGGACTATATTAGTCTTATTTGACTAATATAATGAGAGACAACAACTACCTCTTTAAGCCTTCGATCAGAAAGAGTAATCCCATCCTCACTAGTAATATCCCACATGGAGTTTATAATCCCTCGGTGCTCCGTAAACCTGTGGAAGAACTTAGTGTTTTGGTTGCCTTGTGCAATCCACACCGCCTTACTCTTAAGCCTCCGCGATTCTTCATCAATTCTTAAAATTTGTTCTTAAGTGTCCTTTCTTGCATAGAGATTGCCCTTGATTTTTCCTCTACCGACTGAACACCTGAAAATTTTTTTAAATAAAAATCATCAATATCCTCTTCGAGCTTCAGAAGCTCTGCCTTCAAACCTTTCTTTTTCCATTTTTCCCAACTAATAACCATCGATTTCAAATTTTTTAGATTAGACTTAGCTTACAACCAATTGTTGATGAGTCCTCCAATTGGGCCATAGCAGCCCACTATACTTATTTGACTTAGCTTACCAGAGGATTATGCATAGGGACTAATATAATGGGCAAATATTCATGAGACTTATGTCCTTTGTTATTTATATTGTACTGATTTATAGGAGCAGGGTCAAACTTTTTATTTATTTAATTTTTTAAAATATTTAATAAATTATAAAATTATATAGATGTTAAGTAATTTTTTATTTAAATATAATTTTAATTTTTATCAATAAAAAATAATTATAAAAAATTATAAATAAAAATTAAATAATAAAAGATCTCATTTACACAAATATATAATAATTGAATTTTTGAACATATATATTGTTTTCTAATTAACAATTTGATTACAACTATTTTAACAATTTTAATTTTCATTATTACAATTTTAATTATCATTCACTTATCATAAGAAAGATACCAAAATTTTCTTTACAAATTAAACTTCACAAATTCCATTTTTTCGATTTTTTAAAAATAAAAATAAACAAATAACATGTATAAAGTTATAGTCTTACAATTTTAATTGTAATGTAAGAAATAACAATTTTAAATATTGTTTTGATTTTGAGTATATGGAGAAGGTTATAGTTTTACAATTAAATGTAAGAAATATTAATTTAAAAAAATCAAAACAATATTTGAAATTAGTAAAACTGTAACCTTATGTGCAAATGTAATTTGTTATTTTTACTTTTAAAAATGAGAATCTATTAACTTTAATATGCAAAGAAGATTATGGTTATATCCTTTTATGATAAGCGGATGACAATTAAAATTGTTAAAGTGGCTCTAACTAGATTGGTGATGAAAAATGAGAATAATGAAAAACAATTCACCAATTTTTAGTTATCAGATAAGAGGGTGAAAAAAAAATTGACTGACCGCATATCAAATCAATCCCCATATTCCAAGTATTTGTTAGTAAATGTTGAATGCAATAATCAAACAATGAAGCATTGTACCATCTCCTACAATGAAGAACCTTATATTATTAAGTTCAACCTGCAAATAAAAAAACAATACCCATTTTTGTTTATGATTTCTTTCTCATGACAGAGTTGAAATTATACATATCACAGACATGAACATGACAGAATTGACAATTTTCACAAAGCGTTATATATATTTCAATTATAGAGACCAATAGTCATGTGGCTCAATCATGTGAACTTGAAAAAGCAATTGGTTGATAAAACAATTTCATTGAGAGCATTTTCGCCGAGTTCTAACATATCATCAAACAAATAATGGAGATCTTGTAAGTACCATATATTGAAGTGTGTCATACAAATCGGAAATCGGTTTTTATCTCAAAAAACAAACAACAGCAATTGAATGAAAAAAAAAAATCTTCATGACAAAAAAAGCTAAAATAAAACCTTGAAAAAATTCACAAATTACATGGGCCCAGGAAGTTCATTGTACCTGTAACAGGAATTTTATCTCTAGGCTGAAGCAAAAGTGACTGCGACTGTAATTGGGTCGTGGGAGGAATTGCATCCCTAAACTGATTTTTTTTCTCAAAACGGCTAGCATCTGCTTTGTAAACTAACTAACCATCTAAATGTTTTAACATGTTGTTATAAAAGTTTAATGTGCCTAAATCGTAAAAAATAAAATAAAATTTTTGCTTATGACTAACATCGTCTATTCGGTACATGTTTATCAAATTAACCTCAACACTGGTAAAACAACTAAAATTCTATTTTAAGAATATTGAAAGAAATGCATGGTTTACATTCCTACTCATCATACTGTACGATGTATCTTTATTGTGGTTGGTTTTACTGTACTAGTTCTGCGGAAGTGATGTAATGGAAATCTAAAACCTTATGAACCACATGAGTAATGGTAATTAAATCTTGTTTGGTCGATCAGTTTAGAACTTGGAGAAACATTCAAAGGTCTTTATGTCTGCTTCTTTATGTCTGCTTCTTTAATTGTAAGGGTTGGCTTAAAGGTTTGCCACTAAGTGTTATACTTGAACTTTAATGTTTCAGTTTGTATTAATGTGACACTTTACTTCATGGACCTTTTGATGCTTGAGGGGAATGGACTTGGTAACAAACGGTCAGACGTACTTAGCATACACTATTACACATAGGGGGTTTTGAGACAAATTTTTAAGACGAAATTAACATTTTGTCTTAAATTTTAGTTTATATTACTTTTATATATTTTAGGATTTTTTAAGACAACTTTTAAGACGATTTTTTAAGACAAAATTAGAATTTGTCTTTTTATGTATTTTAGGATTTTTTAAGACAATATTTAAGATGATTTTTAAGACAAAATTAAAATTTGTCTTAAATATAATTTAGGAATGTTTAAAACTATATTTTTAAACAATATTAACATTTCTTCTCAATACTGTTTTTTGAAGTTACTATTTTCTTATTTAGAAAATGATTTTATGGAGGGAAAATGAATTAGTTATGATTTTATGGAGGGAAAAGAAATTGGGGTTTTATCAGTAAAGCTTTTCCTATTCAGCTTGTGGTGCTTGTATAGATCTGTGAAGTGCTTTGAAGCTGAAGGCGTAACTTGAGTAGATCAATGAGGTGCGTGGACGCTGAAGGTAGCTGAAGCATCAAAGCTGAAGGTGATAGTGTGGCTGGACAAACTGAGCTGAAATCTGAGTAGGTAAGCCAAATCTGTACATGATAGTCTCTCTGCTAATAAATAAAGATAAACTACCTCTGCAGCTAGTATTGATAGATTTTTATTTTGGTTATTGATAGATTTTTATTTTGGTTCCTCATGCATGCATATATATCAGAGATATTTTATAATGAGTAGCGATACTGCATATCGATTTTCTGCACATACTTTTATTTAGCAACGTTTTTATTTGGATGACTTTTTCCATCTGATTGATACGGCTTCCAAGTAGCCCCATCTCAACAATCTATTGCTGCAACTTCCTGGGAAGAGACGACCTTTAAAGAGCCGATCCCAATTTTTTTATTTAATTGACTTTTTACTTATTTGTAAAACAAATTAGCCTATTCATGGACTCGGTTCCATCATTCCGGCATCTACTCGCTGTGTTGGCTTGCTTAAATATACCTTTCGGAATGCAGGACCAGTTCTCCCATTAACCTTTCCAAACGACTGGCCAGAACGTTTTTCCTTTGACCTCCCTGCAACAGGTCGTGAGTGATTTCGTCTGGAGCATCGCCTGACGGGGCCGACGCCATTTCCTCATAATCAGGCTCAGCAATCTGTTTTTTTCTCTTTGCTCTGCATGGGATTCCGCGAACTCACAGCCTCAATACCAATCCAGAAAACCTAAAACCTAGGCTGTTCTAATCCTAATTGGATCGGAAATCTCAACCTCTGTCGTAAGCCATATATACACATGCATATTCGTCCGTGGCTTTGGATCGTTTCTAGCTTGCTAGTGGTTTGTGCACGTTTAGGGTCTTTTGAACATATCCCACTCTTATAAGAACAATGTTTATGCAGCGGATAATTGTACCATGTCATGAAGACTGCAAAATGGATCATAGGTTGCATCATATCCACGTCTTTTGTAGGAAAATCACACTAGAGTTGCACCAGAGCAATCACAAAGAAGATTTATGTCATGCAATCACAGTGAAAGAATTCTGTCTTGCAAACAATCTTGCACCAGATCACAGATAGAGTCACCAAATCCCTTCGTGGAGGCTACTTATTCTTTCTGTTATGTAAACGATAACAAGTGGTAAGGAATGGAGTCGCTCCTCCAACCTGGAGACCGCTCCTTTTCACTGGAAGCAATATCTTGAATATATAATATCTAAAAGAAAGTACCATGGATTTCAGTTCTCCAGTGGGGAGAGCACTATTTTTCCTAGTAGCTTAGCATAATTTACTATGCTATTTTTCTCACAAAACAAATTGTAATTATACAGTAGTATATACATGCTAAAGTCTATTTCATTATTTGTTTTGTAGGTATTTCTAGAGACCATCTAGGATGTACTTCATATGTATTAATAACTATATAAATGAGATATTTACTATAATGCTTGGTCTACAATAAAGTGTAAGTTTCCAATGAAAAAAGAAGGGGTTTCGAAATCTAATCCTGGTGGAGGTAGGTGTTGTATTAAAGGAATCCAATGCCCAGCCTTGCGAATGGGATCCAGCTGGAAGGAAATAGTGAGCTGCATCATAAGGGTTTGTATTACCCAAAGTGTTAGAGTTTTGCTTGCTCGGAGGTGGAGGTAGAGCCCTGTCATGGCCGGTCTCAACCTGCACCTCAACAAATGGCATTGGCTTTTATGTGGTAAGATCTTATGCCCACGAAAATCGTTCTAAGCCTTACTCTCTACACTAAATTCGTTTTGTTACTGGTTGAAGTCTTGATGAGCAGGGTTTGGTTTTCTTTTGACAGGGCACCTGGAGGTAGCAGTTCAAGCCTGACAAGGAGAATTTGTGACTATGGCGAAAAATGGTAAGTCTGGCTTTTTGTTGGCCATTTCCTTCCTTTCAAGCCTGAGTATTGCTTGCTGGGTCGCATGCATTGTAAATACAATTGTGTACACTAGTTTAAATCTGGAGTTGGATGTGTGGCTTAGTTTTGATTATGCGAATCATGGTCTCACCCGGTGGTTCCCTTTGTATAGAAATGTAATCCTCAGTACTTGACTGAGTGTAGCCTGTAAGGCGTTTTGAGATGGGAGGAGCTTTTAAATTTCGCTCCTGTGTAACTCGATAAATGTTTAAGGTTTTGGGGACCTTTTTAAATAAAGAGAAAACTCGTTTATTTAACTTCTGTAAAGTCTGTGGATGTAATTTTTATAATTCGGTGAGTCTATGTTTTGGCTCTGCGTAATATTTTAATCTACAGCCCGAAGGCATTGGACGCATAAATTTATAGTAGGTTTAAACGTTGTATTCTCCAGAAGTTGGGAGACTTGGAAAAAGCTCCAGGTTTGGTATTTTTAAGAGAGAAACGCTCATCTATGGGAGTATGATGGAACTTGTCCCCAGCGAAAACCCTGTGTAGAAAATCTCAATTTTGATTTTAACGCTTCACCTATGTATTTTATCTTTTGTTTGCTCATCTAAGTTTTGGCTATGGTAACGAATCTCACTGTGGATTAAGAGTTGAATTATTTTGCTTTTCAAAAAAAATATTGAAAAAGGGAACACTCTGACTGGATGCTACGCTTTTCAAGTTTCTATGGATGAAAAAAAACGATTTACTTTTGTAATGGAAAAAAACTAATGTTAAAGGAAAAGGAGCTCTTGGTGAATCTAATGGGGAAAAGGCAGATGCATAAAGAAAATAATGGACCTGTGTTTTCATTTTTAACTAACCATTGAAGGATGAAAACTTGACTTTGTGGCAACGTTAGGTTACACGATAGGAGAAAACGTAGAATGTGATTTCTTATTTTTAATGTTTCTTATGTGGCTTTCCAGCTCAGCCCTTGCGTTGGTAATGAAATCGTTTATGTTTGTCATGCGTTTATGGTTTTAAGTATTTAAGTGGGAGGGCGAGTTTCACGCTGTAGTGTGAACTCGGAAATGAAGTTTTGTTTTGTGAAGACCAGGGGACTCAACCCTGAGACTTCGTTGTTAAACCCCATCCTGGAAATAACGCTGGATGAAAAGATCAGCCTGTGTAAGGCGACGTTCTAGATAAATGTATGGTGGTGGGTTTTAAAAAATCTAATATAATTGCTGAGTACCTTTACTGCAATTAAATTTGGTTTTAGAAACCCTCGGGAAACTCTACTTTAGAAGTTCAACTATTTAAATAAAGATATGTAATTATAGGGTTTTAATATTTAAATTTAGCATAGGCTGAAAACATATAAGTGGAAAAGAAAATCCTAAGCCTAAAACTGGGCAGCGATATTGGTTAAGAAGTTTCAAGTTATGGTAATTGGTACAGAGTAATGTGGTAAGCCATCTATGTTGAGAAATTAAAACCAAAAGAATGAGTACAGCCTACGTCATCATTTAACAAACAGACTTTAAGCATTGAGTCTAAAACAAACGAATCGATCTCCTTTTGGGAGATGATTCAACTACAAACATATTTACATTTAAATTATGTGGTTCAGTACTATTTTCGATTCCAGCTAGGGTTTGAAACCTTTAAACTCAGAATTGTTTATCTTTTGAAATAAAGAGAATAACCCAGGATAATTGTTTATCTTTTTGAAATCTTGCTCTCATTAACTACTGCAATTAGATTATTGTGAAAGGCATTGACAGAATTGAATTTCTAATTTAAGGCCTAATAATAATGAAAGGAGCAAAGGAGAATTTCACACCTGTACAGTTGCAGCTAGACCTAAACACTTACAAACACTAATTACAGAAAACAATAGGTGTTGATTATGGCTGACCTGTAAATTAATTGAACTGAATGACCTTGGGACTTCCACATTCCTCTCAATCTTGACCCTGGACTTAACTAATGGATTTCCCCGAACTGGTTCCAACATGCAATAGGAAAAGTAGAAAACCTAAGGTAGACTGTTGGTAATAAATAAGCTCTTGGGAAATAATAGACTCCTTTAGTTATGTAGACAGTACTCTCCTCTTATTGGGATAAGTCCTTCTTTATAAAGGTGAACTTTCCCAAAATGGCAATTGGAAAAGTATTAATTTCTTTAATAATTTTAACTTAAGTTAATCTCTTAATTCTGAATTAATATTTTAAATCTTAAGTTAACTTTTCAGTTTTGAATTAATATTTTATATAATGTGAATAGTTTATCTTAATCTAACTTTCGTCCATTATTAAGTGTTTCTTTATCAAAACTCTATCTCTTACCTAATATATTTATTTTATAAATAATATTCATTTATAAATAATATTTTTAATTTATATATAATACTAATTATAGTTGCCCCTTTACCTTATAAATTATATTCATTTATAATTAGCCTCTTTACTTATGCTAGGTATCTTTTCATAATCATACCTATTTATATAAATAATATTCATTTATAAATAATATTTTTAATTTATATATAATACTAATTATAGTTGCCCCTTTACCTTATAAATGATATTCATTTATAATTAGCCTCTTTACTTATGCTAGGTATCTTTTTATAATCATACCTATTTATACTTGATTTAAAACCAATGGTATAGTGTATTATACTTTGGTGTTTTCTTTGAAGCATAGGGTCAATTTTAATGACATGGCTAAAAGTAGGTTTAGAAGGTCTACTAGGTTAGCTGACTTCTATGTTCCTTTTGCATGTTGGATTCCCTCGTTTAACATGGTAGTCCCCGCAATCCTTTGATGAAAGATAGAAATGATTCATTTAACCAATTTAGATAATTGTGATGAATATGAATGCTATTCGGAGTCTTCTCGACTCAACACTTTCAAGATCAAGTAACCTCGAGTGCTCTTCAGAGCTTTGGCTCAACACTCTCACATAGGCGTTACGCTAGTGCAATTCCAGAGAATCCTACTCAGCACTAGTACTAGAATGTGTTTGTGAAGTACATCTAGAAATATATATATATCCTTGGATCCAGTACTTATTATCAAGCTTGGAGTGCTCGAGGGCTTATGCCCAACACTCTATGTACATCGGGGCTTAGGCCCAGTACATAATAAAAATCATCTCTGTACATCAGGACTTACACCCAGCACATAGGGCATCCTTGTACATCGGGGCTTACACCTAGCATATAGGGCATCCATGTACATCGGGGCCTATGCCCAGCACATAGGTCATCCATGTGCTCCATAGCCTACTCTCATCACATCACCAATGTCCGTCACGCATACCAGAACTCTGTATAGTATATCACAAAGATCTTTTCAGTATATTAGGGTTTGTACCCAATCTCATAATACATATCCATCAAGTACATCGAGGCTTTTTTCTCGTGCATAATAATAATTTGCATATGTTAGGGTCCATGCCCAAATATGTATCTCTACAACCAAGGTAAATCATATGCATTGGGGCTTACGCCCAATATATATAACGTAAACAAAATCAACAAAATTCGGAACATTACAAAAAGCCAGTTACTCCCTAAAACTACTTTCAACAAAGGGGTTCGCCTCAGAATGTTCTTATCTAATGTTAACAGCAATCTTCCAAGTGCTAAGGCTTTAGCTCTAAAAATAGCTAAAAATATAGCCAGAATCACACACTGATTTGTACAACAATAATCCACTAAGGTTTTTAGCAACAAGATTAATATAGATGGCATTTACAACTAGGTTTCAAACTCAAAAACACAAAGAGCAAACAATGAAACCATATTTCATGACTTATAGGCAGTGCAGGGACTATAGGAATCGATTTTTTGCTTTTGCATTACTTTGACACTATTACCAAAACGTTTTAGCCAAAGTTTTTTACGATAAATTCTATTCTGGCCAATAAGGTAATTGGGAGCCTTATTTGGCCTCAACCGGAGGCAAGGCTATTTTTTATTATTTTTTATTAGTCGCTTATTCAATCTTGTCCTCGTGTGCATTATTCTCCTGCGTTTGTTGCTTACACGTTTCATGCCAAGGGGAGCCCAACTCGATTTCAGCTAAACGTGTGTGAGGGTGCATGTTGATCAGCGGCTGCTAAGCACATAACATATAATTTCTCTGACTTAGCCTTTGCTCTGTATGGGCCTTACTGGAGGCAGATGGGCAAGGTCTACGTTTTGCAGTTGTTGAGCTCCAGATGAATCTATTCCTCTCAGCCATGCCCTCTTTTAAGGGTTTCAATACTCCAAAGCCTCGTTTTTTTTAGTTTTTTCGAATTATGATTTTCTTCTGGTTTTTTTTTTGAGTTTTTCCGAGTTATGATTTTCTTTAAAGATACTACTGCCTCACAAATTGAAGGCTTTAAGTTGAATGCAAAAGCCTGGTTTTTTTTGAGTTTGTTCGAGTTATGATTTTCTTTAAAGAAACTGCTGCCTCACAAATTGAATGCAATGGTGTCTAGAGGCTGCTGCAGGCGTACAGGGCGGGAGCTGGAGATATACCTTAGCAATAAGCATGACACGCTACTGCACCTGGATCCTACAAGAAGCGCTTTTCATGGGTTATTATCGATGGTTTCGTTGTCGATATAACGTTCGATCAGGTAACAGAACCCTAACCCTAATCTCAATGTAATCACAATGGTCAAGCTGCATCTCGGTCCCTACATCTTGCTTGTCATTTTCATCTGTGAGAAGCTAGCTGCCCAAAAGACAATAGTAGTGATATTGCCACGCTCAGTATTGATTTCATATGCCACCTATTTCTTTGCAATTTGTATTCAAATAAATTTCAAGCCACTATCGCGTATGGTCTGTACATCATCTGTTTTCAAATTTACTTCAAAGAAGTTGTATAAAAATATTCATTCATTCAAGGAAATGTGGTTTTATTGATGATTATATGGATATAAAATTTACTTCTACATTGTTTGATGCCACAATAGAGATATTTTATGAGGGGCAAAATCTATTAATTATAGGTGCACTACTCACCAAGTGCCTCCAACCTTTGTATTGATATGCTATAACATGTGCCTGTGTCCGCAATGCGCATCCTTATTCTCTGTCTATCAATAATTCCATCTGCTACAGGAACAGATACCTATATTGGTTGGTTTTTTCCTTGCCATTGACAACCCTCTTCCACAAATTTCAAAGGCTATCACTTGTCCCTCAAAGAACAAACGGTGCAGGAGGCGAAATCCAAAGTGCATCAGATGGCTAGCAGAAGGCATGAAGTTCCTTCATTCTCAACAAAACCCTAAATTCTACACGTATTTCTTGAGAGTAAAGTATGTGTAAAACTTTACAGAACATGATTGTACCAAGAAACCAATGTGCCCACCCAGGTTCTTGTTGCCTTGTCTTTTCAAAATATTCTGAGGATTGTACATCTCCCTTTTCTTTTGGAACAGTAAATACTACATATCATTGTCTTCATTTTTTACATTTGTATACTGCTATTTACTCCCTCGGGAAGAATAAAACAATAATTTGCTAGTAATTTTATAAGTGGTTGCATTATGAATCCTGGGTATTGCCTCTTGTTGGACATCATATTATGACGTTTTCTTGAAAGTTCATTAATGTGAGAATTACCTGTATGGCATAGAAATCTACATGGCTTTTAAGGAAATATTTTTTCTCACATGGATTTATTTACTGGAAATAACCCATTCTGAGTGAATGCCATTTATTTTAGTAAAGTTCTTGCCTTTTGCTGTAATGTTGTGTTTGATCCATCTACCACCAACTGGCACATGCTTTGGCCAAACATATTCCTGTTGCGATTCGAACCTGGGCGTCGGTTAGGATATCAGGTATCTTAACCATTGGACATAATATTATGATGTTTGATCTTTTTATTGAAAGCCTATGGATCCATAGCCTACAGCTGCAACAAAGAGAACCATAGCTAGTTAAAGCACATATTCACGGAACCAAGGTGCAATAACATGCCAAAGACCCACCTTATTTACACAGCACTAACACCGATGAGTTCTTTAATTTCTGTGAGGATCCTGGACTGAGGCGATGAGACACC
Organism: Larix kaempferi; assembly: GCA_027924585.1. Lineage (NCBI taxonomy): Eukaryota > Viridiplantae > Streptophyta > Pinopsida > Pinales > Pinaceae > Larix > Larix kaempferi. Next base: position 2,433,400 of record BSBM01001023.1, read on the forward strand.
TGGTTTCCATGCAATTGCAAGGCAGACACAAATTCTTAAAAAATAGTTCCCGGCAAAATTAAGAGGCACATAAATCAAAGTTCTTTGTCATCGGGCAGCGGGCTACTTTAATAAATATTTGTGTAAAACGAGTCGCTTAGAACAAGTCATTTTTTTATACTCTACGCCAATTCACGTCATCTCCACTCACGTAGATCTGTTGCTAAGTGTGATGAGTTGCATTTTGTTAGAACAGGTCATTTTTTTATACTCTACGCCACCCAATTCACATCATCTCCACTCACGTAGATCTGTCTGTTGCTACATGTGATGAGTTGAATTTTGTCAGGCAGGGACTAACGGATTACAGTTGCATGTTTGAACCTGTTTCATAGTTGTAGTCTCTCATTATATTAGTTTGACTCTTGCCCTCTTATTAATTTAGTTATTTGACATTATTAACATTGCCACCTATTTAGTGCATGATCCTCGCATTTTAAAAATTAGGTCGTCAGATATATGCAAAAATAAGTTGAAAGTAAACAGAAGCATAAGTGGAAGCAATGTTGATGTTCATTCACCACAAGCAGCCGAGCAGTCGAAGAAGCCAAAGAGACAAGGGTATGTCTCCTACCTATACCATAGATTTATTTGTTTCATCTCCTACAGCAGTAGCAGATCCAGAAGCAATCGAGTAGTAGCAGCAACTTATAATACCAGTGATCCAGCAGCACCTTAATTTCTTTGGTTCCAATCTTATTTTCAGCCCCAATCTACACAGCGAGACTCAATCTCGTCCTCTGAGACTAGACATGTAAGATACATACAAATATCTTCCTGACTCCCCATCGGAATTGCTCCTGTTTTCCCTCAAGTGATCATCCGCAAGCTTCGAAATTCAATGACATGTGTTATCCTCCTTTAATCCTAGTTCCTAGTTGACGGACTGTGGCAGCAGATATCAGTTCTAAATTCATGATAATTGCATGATCAGAACCCAGAATCGTCGATGGGTAAGAAAGAAGAGGATGCAGAATAGGAAGATCTTACAGGTATGCTTGAGAAAGATGGTTGCATGCAACCAGCTGCCACGCAGCACCAGCAGTAGGCCATGCACACTGCCACCAGCGTCAAGGCCAACCACACACGGGTCTAGCATGCAAATGCTAACCAAAAGCAATATGTTGCATTCGATCTATAACAATAGAAAAGAAGAAGATTAAAACTAGCATGTGCCTCGAGAAAAGGCCAAATAAGGCTTGCAAATTGTCCATTGGCTGAAAGGAATATATGTCATAAAACTTAGGATAAAAAGTTTTAAAAACTATGCAGTGATTAATACAATCATTCAAAGTCATTTATATAGTCCCTGCTACTTGGCAGGTAGGCGATTTATATATTCTGCTTGGCAGGCAGGCGATTTATATATTCTGACCATATCTTGGAGAGTTAGCAGACCGTATCTCGGATCACTAGCACTTATTTTTTAGTCAAACAATGACAACTCGTAGGCAAGTATAATTAACTTTGCAGTTTCTTCATAGAAATAAATGCAGACCATCATTCATTGTTCATAGGCACGAGTTTTCACCAAACCGTTTTTAGGGAAACGTTTTTGAAGGCACAGACATATAATAAGGTAGGATCCTTTTGTTTCCTTTCCATTCTCTACCTGCACAAATTAAAATATAATCCATTATTCATAAAAGTATTTGAAAAGCTAAAATAGGTTGAGTCAAAGTTGAAAAAAAACAAGTGCAACTGTGCAACAATAACATCTTTCTTACTTGGCTGGTATTTCTACAATGCAAACCTTCAACACAAGTTGAATGTGCAGCAGTGCTCCAAGTTGTTCCTTTAGGAGAAACATCAATAAGTTATCTGGTCGGCATGATCCTCAGTCAACAAGCTTAAATCGTTGGTCCGATCTGCAAAAGCACAATCAAAGTTTATAGAGTAAAAAAATTCAATACAACTGCTCACAAACAACTATAGAATTACTCAAAGAGCAGTGTGGTGACAAATCTGTTGAAGGTGCGGTGCAGATTCTTCTTGAAGATGGAGAAGCAATGGGCATTCAAGTATTAAACAAATACATATGAATTAATCATGAGATCATTCATTTCTCTTTATACCGAATATAATTCTTCTCTACACAATATATACCTTAGGAGAGTGGATTCATGCTCCTCTCCTCTTCTCTATACCACAAACATAAACAATATATTTATGGGGGATTTCTCCCTTACTCAACAAAAAAACATCAATTAACACAATAACTAAAAAACAATATATGAAAACCTTTACATATAAATATAAACAAGGCCTAAAGTGGGCTTCTGAAAGGAGAAGTCGCTCTTTTCTAAGATAGCAAGAAAATCAAAATATTACGTTCACAAAGCAAGGAAAGTCAAGCATATAGAGAAGCCGTTCGACTTCCTTTGTACTGCAAAACATGCAACTCATAGTATACAGTATTTATAAACAGAAAGGGTTGGCTCTTCCAATAGGCCTCTCGCATCTTCCCACAACGATAGTAAACAAAGCATAAAAAGAACAGTTCTTTCAACAATAACAAGCCATTATTCATGAGAGTATTTGAAAAGCTAAAATGGGTTGAGTCAAAGTTGAAAAAAAATAGGTTAGCGTTGAGTGGTCAATAGAGTTTCGTTCATCTATCTGTCCTCCCAGTAGTAGGTGAAGCAAGAGGTCCCTTCCCAATAGCTGCGATGTGAGACATTCCACTTCTCTGTTCTCTTTTTTCTCCCTGTTCTGTCTTGATTCATTCTCTTGGCCATTGAAGCATTATTGTTTACCAGAACAAAAAAATAAAATGTGTTATTCAGGAAGCAGCAAAGCGAACGGATCTAGTCCGATCAGCTCAGTAATGCGTGGTAAGTACGAGTTTCTTTATCAATGTCAATAGGAAGAGCACTTGTGTTGTTTTCCTGGCAAGAGAAAGGAATAGAGCTTTCGCTCGAATAGTTTGTCGTATATACATAGTGATTTCATTTGACCTTACAATATAGGGATTTCACGACAAATGTCCACTGGGACTGGCTTTCATGCAGAACATCTCACCATTAAATGAATGGCTCCCTCTTCATCACACAATTTTACCTGCTCTTTTGCTTTTGTACGCCTACATTGTATTCTACAAGCCACACGACATTTATCCTCGGGATTTTATCAGCAGGAAGCTTGTGGTGTCTTTCTTATATTTCTGTTATTGTTAGGTATAGGTCTCATTACCTATCAATAACCATACTATCTCCCTTGTTTGATCTACATTCCATTAATAATTAAACGTTATTTTACTGAGTTCACTTATATTTATCACTCCCAATAACAACAATGCTAGGATAATCGTTGTTGCTTCAGTGGATGTCGCTTCTACCTTCTCTGATCGGTTGTTACTCGTTTAAGGTTGGCGTCTGCCTTCACAACCCAGGAAAGTTGATATCTCTCTGCTAGCTGCAAATGAAGAGCAAGTAATTTAAAGGAGTTCGATCTCAGAAATAGACTCCTCTGCACTCACCACGCTATGCAAAGAAGCATCTTCTCTTTCAACAAGTTCGTATAAAGTGGCATTCACATTATATTTCTGCCCACTGCTTCAGTCACACGCAAAATTATCTTGCTATCAATGATTATATTTCAAGAGGAAAATAGAATCTCTAGTGCATACAGCGCAAGAATTCTGAAAATGAAGGCAATGCGAAGGATGCACTGAACAATTGGCATCGAATAATAAAAGGCCACTTCATATGTATCTACTCCAAAGCTTAAGCTATTTTGTAAATTTTTGTTGCATTAGCAAAAGGCAAAACTATACATAAAGTTTTTGTTGCAAAACCACCTAGTTCATCTGTGAAAGATTATAGGTGTTGTTATTCAATTAGATTTTAATCTTGCTCACATTTAACTGAAGTGAATTTAAATAGTTAACCTTTTAATTGAAAAAAATTATTTCCAAATAACTAATTATGGACACTTAATTATATATTCAAGTGTGAATTGATAAGTGTCTATTTAGAAATTTAATAACATAAGACATAGCCTCACTTCAAAAAATAATAAAGCTATTTCGTAAATTTTTAAATATTCTCTTGTCCTATGTCGAAAATGTAATAACATAAGATATACCCTCACTTCAAAAAATAATAAAGCTATTTTGTAAATTTTTAAATATTCTCTCGTCCCATGTCGAAAACCTTATTGTGACATCTTGTTCTTTTTAAAGCTTTTCATGATAGATTTTATGTGAATATCTATAGTTCTTTGTGCATAATTTATTGAATAAAATTTATGATTACAACATTATTATTATACTAGCATAGATATTTTTAAACCTATATTTAAGATAGTTTTACAACATATTTTCTCAAAAAACAACATTTGTTTTAATGCTTCTGTGAAGTCTTTTTTAGAGATATGCTACATGGCAGCTTTCTCTTGTCTGTTCTATTTTATGAGCCAACATAAACATTTTTAATTGCTTTTCTTTTTAAAAACCTACGCCATTTCACTCTTATTATACCTGTTGCTGAAGGCAAGTATATAGCATTCGGTTAGAAGTAAAAAATTATTGACTTTTGATTTTTTTTATCTGACAAATTTTTTTTACATAGTTTTTCAATAGTTTCTATAAATATGTATATTAAATTACATATTTGAAAATTAAAAAACATTTTTTATAATTTTAAAATATCATATTATTAATTTTTGATTAGCAAAATTTATATTACTAATTTTTAATTGGACAAAACTTCTGACAAAACTAATTTATTCTGAAAACTAATTTATTCTGGTGTAAAATTTGTAAAATTTATTTGTATATTATATTAAAAAATTAAAAATAAATATTATTCTAATACTGCCACTTCACTGAAGACAGGTCCTTTACCATTCATTTTCATAGATGAAATATAAATATGTATATTAAATTACATATTTGAAAATTAAAAAACATTTTTTATAATTTTAAAATATCATATTATTAATTTTTGATTAGCAAAATTTATATTACTAATTTTTGATTGGACAAAACTTCTGACAAAACTAATTTATTCTGGTGTAAAATTTGTAAAATTTATTTGTATATTATATTAAAAAATTAAAAATAAATATTATTCTAATACTGCCACGTCACTGAAGACAGGTCCTTTACCATTCATTTTCATAGATGAAAATAAATATGTGATAAATAAACATAAATCACTTACTTCTTTTGTTGGTGCCAGAGGCTCCCATTGGCTCTTCGACTCCATATCACCGATGACAGCAATCGAAAACTGTCGAAACAAACAGGCAAACATTTACTATTATTAGCGGCAAACAAATACGTCTCTTCGTCAAATTCAAAGCACAACTAAGGGTCTTGGAATTGGAAAAATAAAATAAAGCTGTCGCGTCCTGTGATTCGACAGTTGGCTGAGCATAAGAATTCAAATGATTCTACACCAAAACAACCGTCCCAAGAGATACTAGACGTCTATTATTTTTTTTCTAATTAAAAATTTGATTAATTATAGGGAAATTTCCGTAAACATTTCTTTTGTATTTTGGTTTTTAATTATTAACCTAGGTTTTAAGATGTGATAGTCAATCCTTAATTCTTAATACTAGTTTCTCGATTTTGAATAAATAGTTTTAAATTTATGTCTTAAAAAGCTTTTTAACCTTTTTAAAGAACTTTTTCTAATGCACTAATCTCATTCATATTTTTTTGTTTATAACTATTTTCTATGTTTATTTTCATATTTTTTTATAAAGTTTTTTTTTTCTAAATTATTATTATTATTTTCATTTTTTATAAAGTTGTTTTGAATAAATAGTTTTAAATTTATGTGTTAACAAGCTTTTTAACCTTTTTAAAGAACTTTTTCTAATGCACTAATCTCATTCATATTTTTTTTATAACTATTTTTTATGTTTATTTTCATATTTTTTTATAAAGTTTTTTTTTTCTAAATTATTATTATTATTTTATTATTTTTCATTTTTTATAAAGTTGTTTTTTAAATTATTATTATTATTTTTATAAAAGTAAATTTTTAATTAATTAATTATTATTATTATTTTTAATAAAATTTTATTTAAAGAGATTGTCTCTCCAATGAAAACCAACTTAAAACCAAATTACCACGTGAATAATAAATTTAAAATATATTTTTAAACTATCCTCAACGTGGTTTATTTGTTTACTTTTTCTATGGCATAGATTTGGATCTTCATGAGATCTATCTAAATAGTCTCAAATTATAAGTGTAAGTTAAAGTTTAGATGATTTACACTTATTATCTAAAAAAGGTTTTGGTCAAAAAATTGCTATATATAAACTATTATTCCTAAACTATTTCTATCTTAATTTTTACTTTAGGACTATATACAATTATTGATTAAATTACTTATAAACTACTTTCAAATGACAGCTATAAGCAACTGTTATTTTTACTTGTTTATAATAGTGAGAAAAACCAATTATGAGTATATTGATCTATGTGCTTATGCTATAAGACTGAAATCCTTATCAAGTATGTACGTTCAGGCCATCGGAGGGCAAAAAAGCGGAGTCAACTCTCTGCCCTCCGATGGCCTGAACGTATATACTTTTGAAGCTCAGGCCTATAAGACAACCAAATCATCAAATCAAGATGTTTTTCCCGCAGTTGGCGCTTTTCTCCGATAATCCGATCTTTGCTGAATGCTATCAAGAATTCTGGGTTGAAGCATTTCGAGCCCACGAAACAGCACTTCAAAGACTTTCTCGTGCAAATTCATGTAATTCGCAATGGATAGAGGCCAAACGCATGCTGTCACAGCACGGTTGGGCAGACATGACATATTTTCCCAAAAAACAAAATCGTCTATCAAGAAATCTTACAAATAATTGAAAACAATGCAATATTTCTGCGTAATGACGAAGACATGCAATTTAGCAACTGTATGTGGATGATGAAGAGCAACCTCGGAGATTATTTAATCCACGGCTCACAGTTTCCTCATCATTATCTCAAGATATTCGTTCTCCTGCCATCGCCAGCGAAGGCCGAGAGGTATGTCTTCAATCACAGTTGCGGGCGAGGCGGCGTTTATTTCTTGGCCATCCACTTCCCTACGGTGTTTCCCCGTTGCGGAACGTGGCCCAATGCATCTCCGGAGGCCTGTAGATTGCTGAAACAGAATTTTCGCCATGAGATTGTAAACAACGTGGATGAGATTCGTAGGATCACCTTCGCTTCCCCAGACACTATTTCGCAGGAAGAGATCGATGAGGCACTGGGTTGCATGGAACAAGAGAGATGGAATCGGCTCATCAAAATCTATCTCATTTTTTTCAGAGAATCGGGTACTGCGTGTCCAGATTATCTACATTACTTTCAGGAGTACTGTTTTATATACTAGCAACAGTCATCAAAATCTATCTCATTTTTTTCAGAGAATCGGGTACTGCGTGTCCAGATTATCAACATTACTTTCAGGAGTACTGTTTTATATACTAGCAACAGCAATATTAATAATATTAATGTGTCCGAATACATTGATAGGTGTAAATGGGACACATACTATAGGAAAAAACATTAATATGAAAAGTATGTGCCCCATTTAAGCTTATTGGCTTATTGACATATTGAGACACATTAATATTATTAATGTTATTATTGCTAGCATACATATATCTCCCAAATATTAATAGAATAATACTGTTTAATAATTTTAATGAAATACATAATTTAATTGTTTGATTAATAACATTGTTTAATTAAAAAATATTATTATTTTATAATAATTAATTAAACATAATAATTATAAAATAATTTAATTCATATTATAGCTATTTAGTTAATTGCTTTTGTGAAATAAAACCATTTTCTCATTAAATAAAAAATTATGGAAAGTATTTAAAAAAATCCATGTTGACTAGTAAAATAAAATATTGTGAAAAGTAATTAAAAAATCGATGTTCTTTTATTAAATAAAAACTTATAACTTAACCCTCGATCTATCAATCAAGATATATCAAATTTCTTGAGTTTAAATTTAAAAAATGAAATACAACTCAAAAAATTGGATCCCTTGATAGATACAGTTTTAAGATGGATCTATGCTAATTATAACCAATACAACAAGACAATAATCCATTATGACTTGAAATAACAAAGGTTAATTATATTTACCTTAACAAAATCTTTAAACAACTCCCTTCTCATACAAATACTATATTTAAAAAAATCTTAATATATATTTAATTATTGCACCTAAAGGAGCGAGGTGCTCTACAATCCAGTATGGGGGAGATGTTTTAATGTTCGTTCCTAACAAAATAATTAAAAGAATCATGCAAGCTAATAAAATAAAAAAATTGTGGAAAGTATTTTTAAAAAATCCATGTTGGCTCGTAAAATAAAATATCATAAAAAATAATTAAACAAGAGTTGTATACAGCTTAGTCTCTGCCTTAGTCATTTCCTTTATTACATCTAGATAAAATATTTAATTTAATTTATAAAGATAAAATAAATGTAATATGCAATTTGCAAATTATTTATTAAAAAAAAAAATATACTATCAACTAAACTGAAGGATATGAGCATATGAGCGATCTTAATTTTAGATATAGGAGCGGGACTTCGACAAAAGCATAGTTTTTTTTTTTTAAATAATATTGATGAATTCTACCTATGTATTGGACATTATAATTTTGATTATAGATTTCAGTTTTAAATATTGTTTTTACAATTTCAATTACAAAAATTATTATTTAAGTACACTATAATTACACACTTTTGCTATATGGAAAAGGACATTTTGCTCTTAGCTTTTCACCTCCACTCTACTCTTGAGTTTGACTCTTACTACATACTATTGGGTTTTAAATCCAATCTACTATAACCACATTTATCACTCATTCTATATATTATATATTGGGTTTTAACTTTCACTTTCAATGCTACTCTCAAACTAATACTACATTCTTATCATATCTTTATCTTTGAGTGTGAAGTTTTGTTCTCATCGTTTGTAATGTCCCTACTTGATAGATGCTTCTATTTTCATGAACTTTCTCATGGAGAATTACTATGCAATCATATTGTATTATGGTAAAATGAACAAGAATAACACTAAATATCAATGAAGGTTGAGACATACTTACCTTGAAATATCGATGGAGGAGTAAAATTATAGCTTCAAGGATGTTTGGTTTTCAAAGTCTCCATAGCTTTGAAATTTCCAAAACTTTTTCAATTAAAAAATAAATAAAAAATTTACCTAGAACAAAACTCCAAAGCATACAAAATAATCACATCAATAGTGAAACAAATAGATTTTTTTTGTAAGTTTATCCTACTATATAAATCAACATTGAAACTACTTATTGTTCACTATAACAGACAATTATTTTTCTAACCACAATGAAAGCATTACCTACTTGGAAGGCTAAGAATCAAGTAATACCTACTTGGAAGGCTAAGAACTAGTAAGAATCTCTCATAAATAAAGTCCTTGTACTTATAATAGGTGTCTTTTGGCTAATAGCTGGTGTAAGTTGACTTCAAGTATTAATTAGATTAGTCGTTGTAGACCAATTTTTGTTTAGAGATTTAAAATGTTGTTACGAAATTAGTATAGATTGTTTTTGTTGTTGTGAGAATTGATATATGTTTATTATAGATTTCTCTCAAGTATTGGGTACTTGTTCTTGTTATCCTATTTTGTTTTATTAACAAACCAACATGAAGTTGTAGCATTCACTCTAAATTATAGATTCACCTTAATTGAATTTGGTCTACTCGTTATTTGCATTCATTTCCACCAACTCTATATCTACTTTAGTTTAGCTAAAAGCTTTAGATTAATTTTAAAATAAGCACATTTTGTGTTTTAAATTAAAATTCATAAAATCATTTATCACAACTAAATTATAAGTTGGAAGGTTCACCATATAAATAAAAGAAAAATTAAAAAATTAATTAAAACCTTTCATTGAACATGCCATTTCCCATACCAATATGATATAACAAAATTCAATAACATATTTTCTATTTACTACAAAACATTTATTAAATACAACCTTTTAATTTAATTCACACCATTATCACCATTAACCTGATTTGATGTTACATGTTATATTGCTACAATATAACATTAATAATAATAATAATATCAAATTAATAATAATAAGAATACAGACACGTTGTACTTAATAATAAGAATACAAACTCCTTGGACTTGCTTCTCTAATATTATTTCAGTACCAAACCTTTGGCACACGAGATCCATCTTCATCTCCATAATGGCATTGTGGAGCCCATGCCACTATGATCATCTTTGTATTAAATTACTTTTCCACCTTCGTCTCGATGACAAAGACTAAGGATGGTCGGTCATATGAGATTCGATGTTGGGTCATCGCCGTTAATTGCTCTTTTTCATTGGTTATTAAAACAATATAATAAGTAATGGTAATAGAAAAAAAATAGCATCATCATTATCTTAAGAGTATTAACATAATTGTAAAAAAAACCATAATATTAAAATGATATAGTAAATATTGGAGACAAATCTAGCATTAAATTCTTATGATAAGAGCATTCAATGTACAAAAATATTTTTGTTTATTTGAAAAGTAGGACCCATAATAAGATCCCCACTATATATGATGCTCTACATTGTCTTTTTTCTCATTGACACTTTTAAGCACCATGTAGAGGACTATTAAATGGGATATGAACTGAATTAAAGTAAGTGCAGTGGAGGGAAATTTGGGAACCGCTCAATACAACTAAATTCACAACCTGTTGGAACATTGAGAATGCTGGGACATTGAGAATACTAGGCATATTTTGAGAATGTTGATGTATGTGACGATCCATTGCGATTGAAGTAGCCATGTCACACTGTGTATGAACACCAAGCAAAGATGAAGCTACACGAGAAGAGGGACAATGTGCCTGATGATGGCAATCATATACTAGCACAGGAATTTCATTAATCATGTGTACTTCAAACCCGTGGCTCTTCACCTCTGGAGGCTCCTTGTCATATGTTGGATGAATCTTATGTTTCTTCCGTACAGTAAACAATGTGAAAGAATTATTACAGCAATCAAATAACTAAATCTCTGGAGTGCAGTTTTACAAAAAGTCTAAGGTAAAACATTTCATAGCAAGTTTACAATTTTGAAGCAGTAATTGTTACCCTGCTAAAAATTGTTATCCTGCTAAAAGGTGCTTCAAGAACAGAGAGGATATCTAATAGTAGATATTCATATCCTATCTGATTGGACTCTTTTCGGCTTTAGATTATAAACAATATAAATTTGTTTTTGTTTCAAAGGAATGCATGTTGCCTACCAGAGGCTTGGTCTAATTTTGAAGGTAAATATTATCAAAAACCATATTCATGTATAACCCCTTTGTGACAACTGGAAAAAATCAGGTCTCAGAAGGGATGAGCCATCGATTTCTACAACAGGGAAATCAAAACTATCTTGGCATTTTCGATTCCAATACAAGGGACTCGGTTCCATGTCATAAGCTCAAGAAGTTTAACTTCAAAGTTTCAAACTAAAAAACACAGGGAAAACAAGTAATGAGACATGGTTAACCAAAGAGGTAAAACTTAGAAATGACAGAAATACTACTCAACATCAAAGATAAAGATAGAGGTTGTAGGAGAGAGTACATACGTCTTGTCATCATCTATAACTGTGAAACAACACGTACAAAGATGGATAAACATGTTTTCCCGAGTATTCCCGATTACTTAAAAAAATTGCATGATCAATTTTATACATCATTCATGGTACTTTAACACACGCTTGTCAATCACAACAATTCCAGATTGGCTCCTTGAAATTCAAGAAAATTCAAATTTGAAACAATTATCGGATGGTAAGTGATCCATCCAGATAACACTTTGCAACAAGTGCACAATGTAGTGTTGAATTCATTTGTGCAAGATTTAGTGTACCAAGCATAACATGGAACAAATAGTGGAAAGAAAAATAAAAATAAAATAAAGTTCTTTGTTGCCTTCTGTGATCGAGTAACTTTATTGCTTTGTGTGCTCCAGTACCTGCAAGAGTTTGCAGCAGTAATGTGTGACTTGATTATATAAAGTTCAACTTAAGGTACTATAAATTTTGACAATTAAATTTCATATTTTATGTTTATGTTTGTTCATCCTACTGCACTTGTTATGAATGGGACGATGAAGCTATTCCATATGTATTTTATATTTTTTTTTTATCTGTTAGACATAAAGATTTTCACTATGAATCTCTTCTGGATTGCTTGTAATGGAATTCTACCTTTCGTTATTTCACTATGCATCTCTTCTCGATTGCTTGTAATGAAATTTTATATGGGATGTATTTTTGGATTGCATGTAATGGAATTTTATATGGACCTATTTTCTGGATTGCTTGTAATGGAATTTTATATAAAACATATGCAGAAAGAAAAAATTGTAATGGAATTTGCAAAAAAACAAAAACAAAATTGCAATGGAATTTTATATAGAGTATATGCAGAAAGAAAAAAGTGTCATGGAATTTGCTTGTGCAATGGATGACCTCTGGTAGAGTTTTCCCTTTCTCTATTTCGTTATGCAGTGCTTATGGACTGTTTGTATACAAGTCAGAGTGATAATTAAAATGTTGTGATTCTGCTCGAGTGTAAATATCCCTTTATTGGATATGTTTTCATCCCTTTAATTAAGACTAAGAGTGATCTCATTGGTGATTGGCATCCTTTTTTGGTTGTTGTTGGACACATCTCAAATGAATATGTTGCAACTGCAATTGTTGGTGCTTTCCTCTCTTGCTTTCATTCGATAGTTCTATAATTAAAGCATCCATGACAAACACTTAACATATTTTTCTAGTGATTTCATCATGGATTTGTTCAGTTGAGTTGCAATACTTCATTTGGAACTGGATGCTTTCATGCAACTACACTAAATAATGCATATGCACTTTCTCCTTTCATGAAGAACCACAGTCTTCCCAAGCTATATAGCAGCCCAAATGTCACATAATATAACATTGTCTTTTTATGTTGCAAACCAATCTCAAATAGCAATTGCCCAAGGAAAATGCGGAAAAAGCCTTGTTGCATTCAATGCACCTCTATACTTCGTCCTTGTTGAAGACAATTGTATATTGCATTCAATGCAACTCTATACTCGACCTTCATATAATATAAGATAATTGCATGGTGCTTCTTTCCACTCCAACTTACACTAATCGAACTAACATGGAAACAAATCTAGATGTGCACTTCCTATCATCCATGCATTCAACCTAATCAAAGTATAAGTACCCAACTAAGTCAAAATTGTCATTGTGGGAAAATTACCCTTAAATCGTGGTTCATATCAGATACCTTAAAGTTCTATTAGCTTCTCTCCAATGACTTTCTTTTGAATCTGCCATATCTCTAGATATTGTGTTAATTAAATAACATCTGTCAAGTGTAGTAATCGTCAAATAAATCAATCTTCCTACAAACTAAGCTCTTTCATACTTTCTGCCTTACCATTATTTGTAAACTTCACTCGTGAAGACATTGGTGTGTTGCAGACATTATAATCTTGCATTCTAAATTTCTTGATCAGGTCCATGGTATACTTTAAAGGAACGAAGTGATATGCTTTTAAGCCTTAGTTGCTTGATGAAGATTGAAAGAACCATTGCTACCAAAACCATTGCTTCCAATACCAGTAGAATAAAAAAAATCATGATATTCAAAGAAGATTATAATATTTTTTATAAAATGGATTAAAAGGAAAACTGCCAAATAAAAACAGTAAGTTAAATGTTTTAAGATTTGAATCCATTTATGGGGAATTTTTCCAGTCAAATTTAATTGAAATTGTTGTAATTATAGTTATAGGTTGTTGGAATTACATAATCAGGTTGTCCAGATGTAGTTTGAGGACACTGAATCCATTTCTACAATTTACAATTTAAACAATAAAAATCCAGAATTCAACAAAAATCTCAATCATAATCCCAATTCCTGCATAAAATCAGAATGTTTAACTTCCTCCAATAAAAATAAATTAACTACAATCTAGTGGTTTTCCTACTACAGTAGTAAAGACTTTGAAATTTTGGTGAGAGCAAAATCCTCCTAAACGGAAGGTAATGTCCATAAAGGTTTAGCTATAAAAAGGAAAAATAAACTAAATTGGATCAACCTACCACGAGCAAACGCCTTAAAAAAAGCACAGATGAAAAAAAATATAATAAAATTCTGATTTATGGTATGCAGATAATTTTGACATCTCCGTTGTCGTCTAGTCCGGTTAGAATACCTGGTTTTCACCCAGGCAACTCGGGTTCAAGTCCCGGCAACGAAAGCTTACAGAGCAGTTCTCACTTTTGGTCTGGTTGTACAACAAACTGCAATCACAATGTCTCCAATATGTTGTATTTGAAATTATTTATTTGTTATGTTTGTATTTAATATGCTTCACCAGTTGAGGTTGTTTGGCTTTATCTGATAGAGAATGTAGTAGTAAGTATCGTGAGAAACAAATAGTACCACAATCACTGGGTTTGGACTTGAATTTATCTTCAACCGATATCTAAAAGTGTTGTCGCTGCTGGAATAGCTCAGTTGGTTAGAGCGTGTGGCTGTTAACCGCAAGGTCGGAGGTTCAAGCCCTCCTAGCGTTCATTTACCCGGGTACTGTTTACTAGTAACGAAACCTTTACCCGGGTTACTGTCTGGCAGAAAGAAAAAATTGCAATGAAATTTGCACAGAAAGGGCATACGTTTACTACTGTTTACTAGTAACGAAACCTTTACCCGGGTTACTGTCTGGCAGAAAGAAAAAATTGCAATGAAATTTGCACAGAAAGGGCATACGTTTACTAGTAACGAAACCTTTACCCGGGTACTGTCTGGCAGAAAGAAAAAATTGCAATGAAATTTGCACAGAAAGGGCATATGCAGAAAGAAAAAATTGCAATGAAATTTGCACAGAAAGGGCATACGTTTACTAGTAACGAAACCTTTACCCGGGTACTGTTTACTAGTAACGAAACCTTTACCCCGGTACTGTCTGGCAGAAAGAAAAAATTGCAATGAAATTTGCACAGCAAAAATAAACAAACTTCCGGATCGCTTGTAATGGAATTCTACCCTTCCTCTATTTCACTATGCATCTCTTTTGGATTGCTTGTAATAAAATTTTATAGGGGACATTTTCTGGATTGCTTGTAATGGAGTTTTATATAAGACATGCAGAAAGAAAACTTTGTTATAATGGAATTTGCACAGAAAAAATAAACAAAATTGTAATGGAATTTTATATAGAGCATATGTAGATATAAATAATTGTAAATGGAATTTGCTTGTGCAATGGATGACCTCTATTAGAGTTTTCCCTTTCTCTAATTATGCAGTGCTTCTGGACTGCCTGTATACAACTCATAGATACAATTCAATTGTTATGATTCTGCTCGAGTATAAATAATATCCCTTTATTGGTTATATTCTTCATCTCTTTAATTATAATCCATAGTCCACTTGCAATTGTCACATACTAAAACAATGTGTCTTTTTCTATTGCAAACCAATCTCAGATAGGAATCGCCTAAGGAAAATGCCTTCAAATGTTACTTTCAATTGCATGTGTCATTCAATGCATCTCTATATAAGACAACTGCATGTTCTTTCTTTCCACTCCAACTTACACTAGTTGAACAATAATGGAAACAAATCCAGATGTGCACTTCTTATCATCCATGCATCAACGAAATCAAAGTATGTGTATCCAACCAAGTCAAAATTGTTATTGTGCTATGAAAATTATCCCTAAATCGTGGTTCATTTAAGCTACCTTGAAGTTCTATTAGCTTTTATCCAATGGCTTTCTTTTGAAAAAGTCATTTGAATCTGCAATATATCAAGTCTAGTAATGGTTAAATAAACCAATCTTCATAGAAGCGGTCTATAAAAGGTCTCTCATACTTTCTGCCTTTCTTCATTCTTTGTAAACATCAGTTGCGAAGCCATTGGTGTGTCGTAGACATTATAGTCTTACGTTCTAAATTTCTTGATCAGGTACATGGTATACTTTCATACCATGATAATTCCTTTTAACTAATATAAGAAAATTCCTTTTGACTTCTTACACACTTCCATACCAAGATAATGATGCAACACTCCAATGTCAAACATCTCATAAGATTGTTGTATGGCTTACTCCAGAGTTTTAATATTAGCTTCAAGAATACCTCTCAAAATTAAATCATCAACACATAAAATGATGATTACTTATAACCCTCCACTTGGGACGGTCTTCACAAAATTATTTGGATCTGCATCAAATCTTAAGCGTCTTGTTTTTTTTGGCATGCTCATGAGCACGCTTCAACCCACACAATTTTTTTTGGTAGTTTATAGATAAGGTTCTCCTTACTAGGATCCACAAATCAAGCTGTTTGCTCTATGAAAAAATCTTCATCTATATGCCGATTAGGAAAATAACAATTGACATCCATATGGTAAAAAATCCATTTATATAAGGTTGAGAAAAATCCATTTCTATAATGTTGCAATAGCTAACGCATTTCTTATGGTTTTCAAATTAATTATTGATACAAAAGTTTGATCATAATTTATTCCTTCCTTTTGTGTATAGCTTTGTCAACAGTATCATTCAATTTATATTTTTTATTCAATAGAAAAAAAAACTATAACTTGATATTTAGACTAAATCAAAGTTATAATAACAAATACATAATATACATCAATTTGTACTTTGCCTTGAAGATCCATTTACATTTTATTGCTTTCTTATGTATTGGTAATAAATTCAACCAAGATCCAAGTTTTGTTCATCTCAATAGAATCAATTTTAAACTACGTAACATATCTCCACTTAGCTCGCTGTGAAAAAATTGCAGATCGGAAGAGTGCAGAAGAAACGAGAGCGGATCGTAGCTTCGTTGAGGGCACCTGTTGTGATTCGAGTGCCACAGATCGACCGTTTGAGGGCCCTCCTGAGATACCTCACAACTGGTCGCCCTTCATGAGCTCCCCTGTAGGCGGAGAGCCTCCCCCACCTCCATCTGTCGATGCTGAATCCTTCAGGAGACTTATCAACGCACAAGGGAAGAAACCAATTACCGGATCTCTCCCCAAATTTGTCAAGAAGTTGGATGATGTCCCGGTGGTCACTTTGCCGCCGGAACAACCTATGCGTATTGCAGTATCCTTAGCATATCGAGCTTTAGTTGGCCAGTTCACTGGACTCTAGCCCTCTCCACCCTCAACTGATAACTGGATACAAAAAAATTGGAGATCCTTGATCTCTAACAGCGTTACCTGTTATGCAGTCGGAAAGGGGTTCTTTATGTTCGAGTTTATCTCCAAAGAAGATCGTGACCTGATTTTCATGAACGAGCCCTACTTGATGGGACCGCAAAGACTGTATCTAAACCATTGGACGCCTGATTTCGATCCGGAAGTAGACTTTCCTAAAGCAGTTCTCTTTTGGGTCCGTCTATCCAATCTGCCAATCCACCGTTGGAACTCAAACTCTCTGCAAACCATTGGAAACGGATTGGGACGATTCATCGACAAAGTAGATCCAAAGGATCAATATTCCTACACCCATATATGCGTGGAAGTAGATCTAGAAGCAGGCCTTTCTAAAGCCATTAAGCTAATTGTAGGTGACTGGAAACACTATCAAAAGTTGGATTTCGAACAACTGTCGTTTAAGTATAGAAGCTGCCATGAATATGGGCACTTCCAAAAGCACTGTCCAAAAAATCTAGCTAATCAACAGGAGAAGGAGCAAGACGAAGGATGGAAACAAGCAAAACGTCCGACATCAAACCCTAAGACGCCCACGAGAAAGGAAGGAAAAAACCCAGACACTAACTCAATCAAATCTGACAACACCCAGGAAATCCAGAAAGTCCAAATCGAAACTGGAAATACCTTCTATGTGCTTGGGAATCAAGAAACTGAAACAAACACTAATGAAGGAGCTTCCGAGATTCAAACTAATATGGAGGGGAAAGAGCATGCCTACAAGGAACATTCTCCTATACAAGAACCAAGAGTACTACATGAAACTCAAGAATCAGGGACAGAGGATGAAAGCTCGGAAGAAGAGGAGGGAGAGATCGACATTCCTCAAACTTCCCCAAAGCATGCTGCTAGAGGAAGGAAACCAGACAAAGAAAGAAGATAAATAACTACCTATAAGGATAAGGTACAAGGATCTCAACCAACATTGGAAAAAATGTTAAAAAACAATCGAAGAACCAGACACGAGTGGCAACCCTATAAGGGAGCCTCTTCCAATCCTAAAGGTAAGCAATGAAGGTTGTCTCTTGGAACTGTAGGGGATTAGGAAGTAGAACTAAAGAGGAAGGTATGAAAGACTTACTTCACATCTCAAATATAGATATCCTACTCATCCAGGAGACCAAATTGGATGAACTAGATTTTCTCCTAGCTAGCCAAAAAATTGGAATAAGGGAGCAGGCATCGCTGTTAGCGCCATAGGAGCATCCTACGGTATAGGCACCTTGTGGGATAACTCCAAATTTGATTTAGTTATTTCTGAAACTTGTACTCACTGGATCCTTACTCAATTGTTTCATAAGGAATCAGGAAACCAGATCTGTCTATTTAATATCAATGTCCTTGTTCTTCCTCTGGAAAGAAAATTGTTGGAATCTTATCAGGGATTATCTCAATAACCATTACCTAGAAAATATTATCTTAGCGAGGGACCTAAATATCACTCTCTCCCTCGGGGAAAAAAAAAGGTGGCTCAATAGTCAAAGATCCATCACGCGAATGGGTAGAAGATATCATCCTGGACTGGGACCTAGAAGATATAAAACCCCCTCGTGGCAAGTACACCTAGTCCAACAAGCAATCTGGATCGGGTTATATAGCTGCCCGCCTCGACAGATTCTTGGTTAAAAAATCCTTCCTTATTTTAGGATTAAATGATGACTCTAAGATCCTTCCCTTCAGTGCCTCTGATCATAAACCTATACTCATTGAGTTCTCTAAAGACTTAAATTTGGGTCCTATCCCATTCTGGTTCAACCCCTTTTGGATCCAGCATGAGGACTTTTAGTATCTGGTCCTCAAAGTGTGGAAGGCCCTAGTCTCTGGTTCAACTACCTTCATTTGGGAATAAAAGCTTCGAAGACTCAAAAGAGCTCTCTAAAGATGGTCCAAAACCATGAAATCACCTCTAAATCAGAGACTGGAAGTGCAACACTGTTTTGAAATGCACCAACTTAATATGAAAGAAGGAACTAACACATTGGACACTTTGGAGCAGGAAGTGACCCTCCAACGCAATCTACATTCTACCTACGGATTGGAAGAAGACTATTGGAGGCAAAAGTCCAGAAGCCTTTGGCTCCAATCAGGTGACAAGAACACCAACTATGTCCACAAGCAAGCAGAAGCACGAAAACACTTCAATTCAGTAAAGGAAGTTCATCTTCAAGACCAAATAATCACGGAATTTGAAGGAATCAAACAGGGTGCTCACAATCATTTTAAAGAAATCTATACAGAGGATCACTATCTCCAGGATGAAAACTTCCATAATATCTTAAATTTTGTCCCTTCTAAAGTTAAATTGAATTCTAATCAGGCTCTAACTGCTCCGGTCACTACGTGAGAAATTAAAAAAGCCTTCGCTAATATGGAACCTGATAAGGCCCCTATCCCTAGCGGATTAACAACCATGTTTCTCGAAGTCTGTTGGCAAACGGTTAAAAAATATCTTCACAAGATGGTGTTGAAATCTCATAAGTGCAACAAGATAGGAGGGAACACAAACTCTACGTTCTTAGATATCATTCCAAAAGAGAAAGGTGCCACCTCCTTCAATCGATTTAGACCAATCTCTCTCTGCAATATTGGATACAAAATAATTATGAAATTTATAGCCAACCGCCTCAAAGGAATTCTTCCATCCATCATACCTGAAAATCAAGGCAACTTCATCAAAGGGGGGCATATCACTGATAATATTATCTTGGTCCAGGAAGATATACATTCAAGTATCCAAGGACACAAAAAAGGTATGGTTGTTAAATTATATCTAGCCAACGCTTTCGATAGATTTCGACACGATTTCCTCTTTTATGTAATGTTTCGATTTGGTTTTGCTCCTGAATTTAGTAATAGGGTGAAGGCATGCATTGGAGCACCTTGAATAGCCCCGTTGATTAATGGACGTGCAACAGATTTCTTTTAAGCATCTAGGGGGCTTAGTAGGAAAGGATGCCCACTCTCCCCTTTACTATACGTTGTCCAAGCCTCGATGCTCAGCTTCCAACTGGAGCATTGTCACATTCATCAAGATTTAATGGGTATCAGAATAGAAAGGGGAGTCAAATATTTAAATCACACTCAGTTTTTCGATGACACGCTTCTCTTGGGAGGAGCCAACACCATCATAGCCAGAAATTTCAAACAGGACTTGGACCTCTACAAGGAATCATCATGGAGTAAAATCAACTATAGAAAAAGTCAAATATTTGGATGGAACTGATCCCCAAGGAAAATGGTGGAAATATCCAGAATTCTAGAAATGGAAGGAAAAACACAGTGGCATTTTATTAAATATCTAGGAGCCCCCATCTTCAAATCCACTCCAAAAATACCTCATTGGCTACCTGTGATTGATAAATTAAAGACTAGAATTAATTCTTGGGATGCATCTTGGCTAAATCTGGCCAAGAAATTGGTCCTTATAAAATCAGTTCTCACCATCATTCTAATCTACCAAAGCTCCATATTACTTGCCCCGAGTGGCTTCATCTCCAAGGTCTAAGCTCTTTTCAGACAATTTCAGTGGAAAGGTGGGAAAAATAGCGAAAATAAACTCCCTTTGGTCAGCTGGGGGGGAATTACCAAACCTATCTTAGAAGGCGGACTCCAGATCAGAGATCTCAGGACTCAAAATATAGCTCTCGGTGCTAAACTACTCTAGAATTTGGTAACGGGAAAATTAACCTGGAGTAAGCATGTTCTATGGAAAAAATATTTCTCAGGTACTAGGAAAAAATGTCTTGATAATTTTCCAAAAGTATCCAAAGGATCTCCAATTTTCACAACTTGCCAGAGAGCTCTTGGATTTTTCAAGCCTCTTCTAACTTGGATACCTGGAAATGACAAAAACATCCTCATATGGGATGGCTCTATTCTTGAATGGCCACCATTAGACTCCATGCCGAGCACTTCCAGCCTTAAACACTGGCTCTACTCCCAAAATCTAATATCACTGTGGGATATCTCTATCTGGAACAACGATGCAACCAACACTTGGAAAGATTGCAAGATTCTGAATTACCCAACTCATCAACACAATAAAGAACATATCTTGCTCTCCATGCTTCAAGGAAAATATCCCATCACAGGTCACTTGAAGGACTCTCGAGGATGGGGATCCCACAAAGGATTTTACACCACGGCTGAAGGCTATAATAACCTAAAAGCAATGCCTTATGTCCTCCCTAAACAAGATCTTTGGAAAGCAATATGGAAAACTAAAAGTCTACCAAAAGTAGACATGTTTATTTGGACTCTGGCTCATAACAACATTCTCACGGGAGACAACCTTAAAAAAAGGCTGGGAAGGACCTACAAGATGTCCTTTTTGCTATTCGCAAGAGGAATCTGCAAACCGCCTCCTTTTGAATTGTCCCTTTGTAATGGAAGTCTAGAACCTTTCCCTCTCCCCTTGGTCGAATCAAGTTAAGCTTCCAGCTAACATCCCTACCCTCCTTATTAATTGGATTATACTGTGCCCATTTTCTCTCATTAAAAAAGACAAACTGAAAAGTTGTTGGATGATCCTCCCTAAATTCACTATCTGGAAACTCTAGTTGGAACACAATGATCACATCTTTAGAGGAAAAATTACCAACACTGCTCGGATTGCAGTCAAGGCTAAATCAATGATGGGAGACCACCTCCTAAATATTCATCCTCAGGAGAAAAAAGACCTACTCAATCCTACTGAAGAAGACTGGCTGCTGAGTCTTTATCCAATGACTCGGAGCTCTCTATCTCCATGCTCAACTCAGTTGGAACAATGGGAAATTCAGATGGACTCCTCAAACTTCAGAAATTGGAGAAAGACACTCCATAAGCACACTCTTTTCTTCGATGGAGCTTCTAAAGGGAACCTAGGGACCGCTGGAGGGGGCAGGGTTATCCTAGATCCCGAGGAAAAAAATTGATCTTATTTTCTCTTAGGAAATTGGAGATGACACCAACAATATTGTTGAAGCTCTAGCATTATGGCAAGGTCTCTACGAAGGCTCGGCTATGAACATCAAAGAGTTAACTATTTTTGGAGACTCTCGTATAATCATTCAAGCCTTAGTCACACACAATCTGCCTAATAATATGAGGTTTCATCAAATTCTTAAGAAAATTATGAATATCTTTCCTTCCTTTCATAACATCCAATTCTTTCATATCCTCCGGGATCTAAATGGTGAAGCGGACAAAGAAGCCAATGATGTTGTTCCTATGAGCAAAGGGACTCTATTATTAAATGGAAATGATCAACATTTTAATTTACCATAGCCTTCCGGGAATCATGGGAGGGAGCTTCAAATCGCATTGGAAGAATAAACGTGGAAAACTTCTTAACATTGGTCAAGACTCTGGATAGCCTATCAATCAGCTGGAAGTTATTGGCTCTTGTTGAAAGCATCAACCCTGTATCATTCAACGGGAAACTATCGGTTCCTATTAAAAGCATGAGGATCTGTGTGCGTTGAGGAAAATATTTATTGTTTCAAGATGACGGCCAAGTGGAAGAAGAAGAGTATGAGGCATTTGAAGAGGAAGCACATGAAGATGAGGTAGAGATCTAAGTAAAACTTGATTAATAGAAGCACTGGATTGGATGCCAAGGAATGGTATTGTTAATCTAGTTAATGGACTGTTCTGTGCATTTTTTGCATTGGATTGTGACCGAAAACTCTCTCACCATCTCAAACTTTGGTAAGGAAGACTTGTTGATCAAGGCATGGGGATAGATGACTGATGAGTCAATCCGAATTTGACTCAGTTAGCAAAATTGAAAACCTATATTGTATCTATGCCAGTGATTTATCACTGTTTTTTAATCTAAATCATAACCATTTTTGTCAAAAAAAAACATATCTCCACTTAGATTTACTTTCCACTTCCTCATAGGTCTATGGTTCATGTGTACTAGGAACTTCAATTGTTAGTGCATAATTAACGAGAGGTGAATTCAAATAGTGGATTCTTCGGAGCTCCACTTTTGTTTCAGATTCTATCTTATAGTTTTTACTCCATCAAAATTTTTATATTTTGTGTCAAGTGTCTTCATCGACCATTTAGGTGTCCTATGCATTATACTAGATTTTTTAGTCTTTGGCTCAAAATTCGGAAATTATGGATTTTTGCTAGTATCAACCAGGGATGATTTTAAGAACCCCCCCAAAATTTATATGTATAAAAAATGGGTAAATCTCCCCGATATATAGGAAAACTTGAAGGCGATTTTATCAATAATATAATATGTATATATAATTTTTTGGCGAATCTTTCATTTCAGTATATAATTCTGTAAAATCTTGGCGAATCTTTCACTAAATTATAAGATATTGTAAAATCTTGGCGAATATTTCACTTAATTATAAAAAAATGTAAATACTTGGTGAATCTTTCACTAATTTATAAAATATAGGAAAAATTTGGTGAATCGTTTGCCAATAAGACTCAAGATTTTGATTATGTAGATTACTAAGGTAGTGAAACAAAAGAACATACACCAGAGCTCAAATTTTGACTCTCGCAACTCCTAGACTCTTGAATGAACAAGTGTATGAATGAGGAGAGGATGGATTTATTTATACATTTCACAAACAGTATTTGATCACTCACAACTAGAAGGTGTCGAAAAAACACGACTGCATTAACTAGATTCAGGTCAAGTAGGGACTCTACTTGTTATCTCGTCCCTTAATTTTCCAATGGACATGTGGGATCATGAATCTTGACAGACCAACAAAATGATAGAATTAAGTGAATATCCTAGTAGCAGGCCACTTCCTTTATATAGAGAGATAGTTCTTGGACCAATTCCAAGCTTCCAACTAATCTTATCACCAAAATTTCTTCTCTTTGGTGTTGAATGGTAGGAGAGTTGCATATTTATCAATGACTACTTAAAATGGCTCAATCCACACAAATTTTCCTCGGCAAGTGATAAATTCACCCATCACTATTCTAAAATGTCCCAACACTAAAAAAGCATCCATAAATTGATAAATAACAACCCCATACACTTATAAATTCACCCGGTGATGAGAATAACGCCCCATGCACTTCTAAATTCACCCAATGATGAGAAAAATGCCCTAGACACTTCAATACTTGCCCCGAGCACTTCAAAATTCTCCCAAAGATGATAAAAATGCCCTGAGCAGTTCAATATTTTCCCACGAACTTCTAAATTCTCCCAAGGATGATAAAAACTCCCCATGCACTTCAATATTTTTCCCAAGGCCTTCAAAATTCCCTTGAAGCACTTCAATACTTACCCCATGCACTTCTAAATTGACCCAATGATGATAGAAACACACCATGCACTTCAATACTTGCCTCAGCCACTTCAAAATTCTCCCAACGATGATAGAAACACCCAGACACTTCAATATTTTCCCTAGGCACTTCAAAATTCTCCCAGCAAAGATAAAAACGCCCCCATCCACTTCCATGATTTCCCAAGCACTTCATTACTTTCCCTAGGCACTTCATTACTTTCCCCAGACACTTTAAAATTAGTCCAATGATGATAATGATGCCCTATGCACTTCAATAGTTTCCCTAGGAAAGGGATAAAAACACCCGACAATGATATAATCACCCAGTCAATCACAAAAATGCCTCAATCCACAAAAATTTGCCCCGACAAGTGATAACTTTTCCCATCACTATTTTAAAATGTCCCAACACTATAAAATCATTCATACATTGATCAATAACAACCCCAAGCACTTCTAAATTCATGTAGTGAGGAGAAAAACGACCTATGCAATTCTAAATTCACCTGGTGATGAGAAAAATGCCCCATGCACTTCTAAATTCGCCCAGTGACGAGAAAAACACCCTAGGCACTTCAATACTTGCCCCGGGCACGTCAAAATTTTTCGAAAGATGATAAAATTTCTCTAAGAATTTCAATATTTTCCCAGGCACTTCTAAATTCTCCCAAGGATGATAAAAACTCCCCATGCACTTCAATATTTTCCCAAAGCACTTCAAAATTCCCCCAAGTCACTTCAATACTTGCCACATGCACTTCTAAATTGACCCAATGATCATAGAAATGCCCCATGAACTTCAATACTTGCCTCCATCACTTCAAAATTCTCACAACGATGATAAAAACACCCATACACTTCAATATTTTTCCTAGGAACTTGAAAATTCTCGCAGCGAAGATAAAAACGCCCCCATCCACTTCTAAAATCACCCAGTGATGAGAAAAATTCACCATGCACTTTTAAATCCACCCGGTAATGAGAAAAACTCTCCATGCACTTCTAAATCCACCTGGTGATGAGAAAAACACCCCATGCACTTCTAAATTCACCCAGTGAGGAGAAAACGCCCCACGCACTTCAATAATTGCTCTGGGCGCCTACACTTCAAAATTCTCCCAGAGATGATAAAAATGCCCTAAGCACTTCAGTATTTTTCGAGGCACTTCAAAATTCTCCCAAGGATGATAAAAATGCCCCATGCACTTTAATATTTTTCCCAAGCACTTCAAAATTCCCCTAAGGAACTTCAATACTTGCCCCATGCACTTCTAAATTCACCTAGTGATGAGAAAAATGCCCCGTGCACTTCAATACTTTCCTCCACCACTTCAAAATTCTCCCAATGATGATAAAAACATCCATACACTTCAATATTTTCCCCACACACTTCAAAATTCTCATGAGGAAGATAAAAACGCCCCCATCCACTTCCATGTTTGCCTAGGCACTTCATTACTTTCCCAAGACACTTCAAAATTCATCCAATGATGATAAAGATGCCCTAGGAACTTCAATACTTTCCCTAGGCAAGGGAGAAAAACACCCGAAAATGATATAATCTCCCAGGCAATCACAAAAAT
Source organism: Larix kaempferi (assembly GCA_027924585.1). Taxonomy (NCBI): domain Eukaryota; kingdom Viridiplantae; phylum Streptophyta; class Pinopsida; order Pinales; family Pinaceae; genus Larix; species Larix kaempferi. Next base: position 2,459,569 of record BSBM01001023.1, read on the forward strand.
GCCTCAATCCACACAAATTTACCTTGGCAAGTGATAACTTTGCCCATCAGTGTTTTAAAACGTTCCAACACTATAAAAGCATCCATACATTGATAAACAACAACCGCAGGCACTTCTAATTGACCTAGTGATGAGAAAAACGCCCGATGCACTTCTAAATTCACCAAGTGACAAGAAAAACACCCCATGCACTTAAATACTTTCCTCGGGCACTTCAAAATTCTTCGAAATATGATAAAAATGCCTTAAGCACTTCAATATTTTCCCAGGCGCTTCAAAATTCTCCCAAGGATGATAAAAACTCCCCACGCACTTCAATAGTTTCCCCAAGAACTTCAAAATCCCCCCAACGAACTTCAATACTTGCCCCATGCACTTCTAAATTCACCCAGTGATGAGAAAAACGCCCTGTGCACTTCAATACTTTCCTCGGCCACTTCAAAATTCTCCCAACGATGATAAAAACACCATACACTTCAATATTTTCCCGAGGCACTTCAAAATTCTCGCGGCGAAGATAAAAACGCCCCGATCCACTTCCATGTTTTCCCAGACACTTCATTACTTTCCCTAGACACTTCAAAATTCGTCCAATGATGATAAAGATGCCCTAGGCACTTCAATACTTTCCCTAGGCAAGGGATAAAAACACCCGACAATGATATAATTACCTAGGCAATCACAAAAATGCCTCAATCCACACAAATTTACCTCGGCAAGTGATGACTTTTCCCTTCATTCTTTTAAAACATCCGAACACTATAAAAGCATCCATACATTGATAAACAACAACCCCAGGCACTTCTAAATTCACCTAGTGATGAGAAAAATGCCCCATGCACTTCTAAATTCATCGAGTGACGAAAAAAATGCCCCATGCACTTCAATACTTGCCCTGGGCACTTCAAAATTCTCCGAAAGATGATAAAAATTCCTTAAGCACTTCAATATTTTCCCATGTAGTTCTAAATTCCCCCAAGGATGATAAAAACTCCCCATGCACTTCAATATTTTCCCCAAGCACTTCAAAATTCCCGCCGGACACTTCAATACATGGCCCATGCACTTCTAAATTGATCCAATGATGATAGAAACGCCCCATGCACTTCAATATTTTCAATATTTTCCTTGGCCACTTCAAAATTCTCCCAATGATGATAAAAACACCTATACACTTCAATATTTTCCCCACACACTTCAAAATTGCACCCAGGCACTTCAATACTTACCCCATACACTTCTAAATTGATCCAATAATGATAGAAACGCCCCATGCACTTCAATACTTGCCTCGTCCAATTCAAAATTCTCCCAACGATGATAAAAATGCCCAGACACTTCAATATTTTCCCTAGGCACTTCAAAATTCTCACAACGAAGATAAAAATGCCCTTGTCCACTTCCATATTTTCCAAGGCACTTCATTACTTGCCGTAGACACTTCAAAATTCATCCAAGGATGATAAAGATGTCCTAGGCACTTCAATACTTTCCCTAGTCAAGGTAGAAAAACACCTGGCAATGATATAATCACCCAGGCAATCACAAAAATGCCCCAATCCACAAAAATTTGCCTCGGCATGTGATAACTTTGAAATGTACTCATATTTTTCTTATTTAGTTGTTGTAATAACGATTCCACTATTAAGGTATATCAAAGGCATGAAGGATGGGTTTAGGTCAAAAGACAAACGTTCTGAAGGTGTCTTTGGTAACTTAAATGGTCAATTCATTCAAATCGACTTCCATGTTGAGTTCTCTCATTGGTTATTTTAAAATTACTATAGCAATCCATTGTTGCATACTTTCAAATTTCATAGTTGTTCACCCATGATCAAAAACTTGTATAAATACCATGGATCAACAATAGCACTTATATAAATACTGGAGTGCCCATGAGTAAAACTATATTCTTTCACATAAATAAGGGTGTTTTCTTTGGCACCATGTCCTATATATCTACATGAGTTAGAATGTTTGTGTGTTCACTCAACAAAGTCACCATCATGCCTATAAGGTAAAAACACAGAAGAGCATATCCAATTGCAAATTTAATAATTCATGTAACAATATTATTAACAATAATTCTAATCATGAACTAAAATTTCATTGTGTGTTTGCAGGTGTCTCCCTGCTCGTTTCCTTCAAGGGCATGAGTTAAGAATGCCTGTAGAAATGGGGCCAATCCCATGTAACCACTATTCTAATGGTGAAATATAATTTTCTCTTCAAACACATGTTTCATTTTTTCTATATTTAGATTGGTGGAAATTGAAAAGCTTCAGCAAGATGTCACTGATAAGCATCACTAACTACCAAGGACAAAATTTCATAGGTCTGCAACAATCTTGAGAGATAATTGTGTGTGCAAACATGGTATGCTAGGATTCAAAGCATTCTAAATGTCTCCATCTGTATATGGCCATGTAAGTATTCTTATGTCTAGATCATATAAGAAGCATAACATAAGACAACTCAAATCTTCAAGGAACTTAGAAGTGTGTGCAATAATCAAACTTGTAACCGCAGATACATGAGAGGGATAGAGTGCATTGTTGCAATGGCATGGTGAACGATGGGAGGGGTTGAATCTTACCTATGGCTTAGAAATTCATCATGCAAGAAGTAGTGAAACTAAACTCATAATTTTGGTTTGAGGCCTTACTTGAGGCAAAAACTTTAAAAAGGTAATCATGTAGGTTTAACATTTTGATAACCACGCTGGGTTAATCTTCCAAAAAACTCAGTAGGACAACTTGCTTTTGGAACTTGGCAGTGTAATCTTGGACAATTTTCTCTTTACAATGTCTAAGGCACTACCACTGGATTTGTTGCTCCCTTTCATACCTGGCCGGGTAGAATTTTCTTCTCAGAAAAACCTTGACCTCATTCTAATTCGTAACAGGTGCTCTTTTTTTCTTTTGTGGATGCTGACAATGGTGTTCCACCATAGGAGGGAATGTTGTGGCATTTACAAGCATGCAAAGTTAATCTTTAGCACATCACAATATATGTGGTAACTGAAATAAACGTTAAGTTTCTTGAACATGTTATTATGTTTATCAACATGCATTTACTCATCAAATGGTTGACTTCTTTGCCTCCATTCTTCTTGGGGATTCTCCCTCCAAGTGATACCATTTTCTGATTTTAACCATCCATTACTAGGATTGTATAATGATCTGGAACCAAATGATCTATCCTCTCACACCTAGTAACACATACAATGTAACACGGGACCAAACTGCTAACTGGTATTGAGGGAATGTCTAGAAAACATGACATATCCATTTATATACATAGTCCACGCCAGATAAATTACAAAAAACATCGTAAATCAAAAGTCTTTGGAAACTTTCTAATCACAACCACAACATAGAAACAAAAGCTACTAACAGAGAGCTATGAAGATGCCCAAACATAGGGGCATATCAGTCGGTTTACACATAGCATGCTAGGGAAACAAGAAAATATAGGAGGCAAGATATTACCAGCAAGATTTATTAGACAACCAATTTCAAAAGTAAGAGAGTTAATTTATTCAATGGGCGAATATTATACATATTTTTGTTACAAATAAGAAGTCATCTTGCGGTCTCGTATTGGAAGCAAGATTTACATTCTAAGTTATGTTTTGCATCATGTTGTGACTCCAACCTTCATTCTAAAAAACCTTCAGTCATGAATCTTTCTTCCTCAATGCCTCAAAAAACTATTAAAGGAAAGTAAAATATATACGGCACTTTGATCATGGAATTGAAATAAAGGAAGAGTCACTTCAAGAAAAAGGGATGTCATATCCCCAACAAAATCAAAGAAAAAAGGAAAAACATGTTTGATTCAATAGGGAATGTATCATGAAGCCCAAAGTGCATGACGAGAGAAGTTTCCAATCCAAAAGGTAGAAAGTTCATCATCCCATGCAAGTTGTACATTATCACCATTCATTATGGATTACTTTCATTGAAATGATACTACGCCTCATTCTTAACATCCCTCTTTTTGCACTTTTATTCACCCAATCCTTCTAGATTTTCCCCCATTCTCCACATTTTGCATACCTATCATTGGTGCTTTCCCCCAAGATCAAGCATTAACTTAAAAAATTGCTATAAATAGATGGAATCAAACTTCAATTTCAAATAATTGTATTTGGGACAATGATTTGTTAGTAGTTGCATTATTTACTTAGCTATTGAAGCAAATCAAATGCCTTCTTATCCAAAGCACATTAGCTGACAAAACATTTCCCTAAATTTCACAATGAACTTCACAAAAATTTCCTCATAACTCCTGATAATTTTGACTATGTGATTCACAAAAAACTAATTGCTATATACTCGAACATACTAGCCTAGCAACTTAATACAAGTGAAAAACCGATGGACTACACAAAATTAGGATATCTCAATGACTGCTATAAATGGCTAATGCATGTTGTCCTCTTCTACCATTCTGGAACCAACAATGTCAACATTTTGAGAGTTACACCCCTCGAGAGAAGCCCATAATTATGTTAAAATGAATCTCTGTATCTTTAATGAACTTGCTGATTTTCTCACCGTGCTCCTTCACCAATATTTCTATAATTTCCTTCTTGTCATCCTGAAGGCCATAACTAAATTTGACAAATTGACATCCCTATTTTTAGGACTGTCAACAGATGAAGCCGATGTTGTCTAACAACTAAACCAACGGCGGCCTCCTTCCTTAGGCTGAATGAGGTTGGAACACAACTATAGTTTCGTCTCCATGGAGGTGACATCTATCCATAGTTAGGAAACACACCCATGCAGCATATCAGCAATGACACGACCAACCCACAATGAAAAGCGCCATGCAGAGCAGCAACGACACGAAAATACCATGCAGACAAGAACTAGGCTATGTAAGATTACCATTATGCAGGTTAAGTATGTGTGCTCGGATGAAAGTTGTGTTGCTGGCCAAGATTTGATTCCTTCCTCCACACCATCTAGTGGTAATGTCTCTACACATTTTTATGTTAACTATAAAAAATTATTCTCAATAATCTTATGATAACTAATATATCACAGCATCCTATCTCAACACCTTTATTGAGAAATTCACTAATGTGAAGGTTACAAGGTCATCATCTTTCAGCTATTTCAAATGTCAAAAAGCCATGTAATGATTTAACAATCTGGGAAAGGAGTTTATCGAGCTCTGTAAAATCTTCGAAGCAATAATATGCTTAAGAGTCCTACCACAAACATTTATGGTACATAGAGGCTAGACTTGCAAAATAAAAGATACTATGTTAAGTGCACCACTACAGTTTAAGACTAATAATATGGATAAGTCTCTGCATCATTTACTTGCAGTGAAAAAAAGTATAAGGAATGACAAAAAGAACGTGGAATGGAAGGCCCAACTTTTCTAGGAGACAAAAACCACTGCAGTGAAAATTATCTGCCCAAGTTAGTAGGAAACATTTATAGGTACTGGTAAACACAAGGAAATGAATATAGGCCAGTCAAGCAACTTTCATCAGAAACCAATAGATAAATCACATACATGATAAAATACTAACTTTTAAATATTGAACATACAAGTAATACTGGACAACTACACATTAGGCTTTTAAAATGTGTCGAGCATTATATTGTCAAGCTTACTTTATTTCATTTTACAATTAATTTTTGTTAAGGACTTTTTACAGGAATCACTAAATTTTCTTCTCGGAATGGCCTGGAGCTATAACAGCTCTGGGAATAGACAACAATCAACTAGGAAACATATACCCTAAATAAATTTGTTCTTAAAATGGATCTGGGATAGGTATATAGAATGGATATTTTTTTTTGTGAAGCTCGTAATTTTAGTAAGTATGATGCCTTTCGGTATGAGAAACCATCGTTATAAAGTCTAATGCAAAATCCAAAAAATAAATATAACTAAGCTGTAAACAACAAGACAAATCCAATTTCAAAAAGAGCAATCGGTTGGGTGAGCATTAAATCCTACGACAGCCAACAATCTATGACTATTAGCATATATAGAAGCCTCTAGGCAAAGCAGAAAGGTGACTAAGGTATTATGTCATAATACACTCATTTTAATTATTCGTGCAAAAGATTTGTTTTGAAAGGAAACATCAATATTTTTTAATAACCAACAAATACTGCAAACATGCAATTAGCGTAAATTCCAGACAAAATACATTCTTAAATTGGACATCGACTACCATATAATATTTTTTAAACAAAACCAGAAACCCAACTCAACCCTCATCTCCAGTGCATCAAGAGGTGGACGGGCAATGTTTAGGTCATTATTGTGCTTCTGAAATATTTAGTTCAATAAAAAAAATAGAAAACAAAATTCAAGATGTTGATTATGATCTGCCAAATCTAAAATAATGGCATATTTGATGCATTTCAACTTTCAAGACGGATCTTCTAAACACTAAAATAACTGCAGAACTTGGAAAGTAGAAGGAAGAAACAAGGGAGGACCTAGGAAACAATCATTCTCCAGAGAAGGATGACACACTTGATAACCCAGTTATTTTCACACGTTGCAATCCCAATCATCCATAGTCGACTAGTTCCTCCATTTCGAGCTAATAATTGGCTTGATTTCATAATGACTTGTTGCACAAATATGAGAGTGACAACCCTATCGATGCTTCTCCTGCCTTGGGTTGCTCTACAAGCCACTTTAAATCACCCACGTTAAGAATTATACGCGTATTCAAATGCCCTTCCACCATTTGGTCCAAATCTCTGAACTTCATAACAATGTGGTCTTCAAAGCATTAAAATAAAATTCAAATAAAAATACAGAAACAATACTAAAAAACATGCAATCTTTATAAACCGGTCCAAATCTCTGAACTTCATAGCAATGTGGTCTTCAAAGCATTAAAATAAAATTCAAATAATAAAACATAAACAATACTAAAAAACATGCAATCTTTATAAACCAAAAACCGAGGCACAACTAAAAACTGAATATGCAGTAGTCAGAGAGTGCAAACATTTCAACTAAATAGTAGGAATCCCACTGAGATACATGAATTTGAGGAAGAGGAAAGACAAAAGACCATTTCTAGGGCCCTTAGAGCAAGGATGGCCCTCTGTGGGGTTAAGGCGTGATCATTCTCTTCATCAACATACAAGGATTGGGAGACACCAATTAAAAAAAACTAAAAAGCCCTTCACATCTGGTACACCTTCATAAACCAAAGATATTACTTCTTCAAGAAACTATGTTGCCAGGGGAAAAATCTGACAAAATCCTCTCTTCCATTCTAAAAGGATGGTCATTTATTTTCTATGATCCACTAGGCAAATCAAGTGGGCTAGCTACTTTCTAGAATCACTCCCTCAAATTGGTCCATTCCAACATGAACAATTCTGGTATCTTTTCCAAGCTCTTGTGCTTGGAACAAGGGAAATCTTTCTCCATCTTTAATATAGAATCTAAAAAGGGATGACTAATGCTATTACCCTTTCAAGCAGTTGACTTCAGTTTTGGTATGAATTACCTCAATTTCTTTCTCAAACCCAATGTATGAGGGTTTCAGGATTGGCTTTGGCTTTATGAAAAAATTGAAAAAAATAGAGTCGAGAATGGTGTTCAAGATGACAAACAAAAGGAGGCAGACTTACCCTCATCAAATTTTTTTAAAATCTACACCCATGTATTGGTACTCTATCATAGATGCTGCATCTTAATCTATTATATCAATTAATAAAGGAATTTGTTTCCAGTTTAAAATATGCTTCTATGTGCAACTTAACTGCAGTCAATCCTTGCGTAAGATACGAAATTGAAATTTATGTGCAACACTCTTTGGAACACTTATTTTCACGGATTCTCTAACATCAAAATATTCCTTCAATTGGAGTCTAGATGTTATAATTTTCAGTTTATATGTCTTAGCAAGGGCATTCGGAGCATCGTTTGTTGTTTTTTCATATGCAAATTGCAGTAGATGTGTCCTTCAAAGTTAGGAGTACACTAGATAAAGAAGGGTCAACTCTCAGAAGTGATCAAATATGTTGCTCATTTGGTCTCATTAAATCTCAAAAGAGGCCGAGGATGCTTCATTCATAGGGATTTAGGAAATTATATATGTGCAGCATCATATTTCAGTTTCTTGTAGGTGGAATTTCCTAGCTATATCAGCGCCTAGATATAAATATGATGACTCAACATTGAATCATTTTGGTGAAGAAGTATAATAAAAACCCTCAATCTTGGATCCTTAATAATAATTAGTAATTACCAAACACTATCTATTGCGAGTGCTTCATCAAGTGGTGTGTTTGCATGCCAATCATTATAATGAATGCTCGCCCAAGATCCCAGTGATATCCCTGTCATCAAATGCAAACCCTATGCAATTGCAATGTTGAGTGGTGATTTATGATTAGGACCCTTATTTGAGTTCATTCTACATGTCAGCAACCCCCTTTATTAGAGTACATATTTCCTCAAAACTCATCAAATGCTATAGGAAGAGTCCCCCAAACATTGGTTAAAAGAATGTTGTAGCCACCAGACTCTGCTCATAATTAGGATAAGAAACCCACTAAACTCAGATCATAGAATAAAGATCTATTGAATAAAGGATTGTCCCTATCTGTAACAACAACATTGCCTTACAGGTGGATTTCCAATTGTAGCTATAACTTCATCCATTCCTCACTAGTCAACTCATGCCATGATGCACACCCATACCACTATATTGCTGGCAATATATCTCCAAAATGATTTGGCATTTTGGAGGGCCAGGGAAGGGGTGGCAGTAACACTACCTAAGAAGTTGATTATGCTTCCTCTTTACAAGTATTGTATATCTTGGGAGAGCTTGGAAAAGTTGTCTGTATTCTCGTGTGAGGGAAGCCTTGGAAATATGACTCTATTGAATAAGGCACAAGTCTTAAAGTTTCCAAATCTTGTAGAAATTAATTTTGAACACTAGTGGTTTGTAGGAATTGCCAAGAAAAATATGCATTTTGAATTCCTTCGTGAGGTTTTCTGTCACTATTTCCATCTTATCCAAAAGTTACCTACTGACTTTGAGAGGTTTAGGGTCACTTAGGGTGCCGATATTTTCTGCATTTCCAAGCTTATTAATGCATCCTCCAAGATTATTATTCCATCCTCCTTCCATTTGAAAGCTTTAGAAACTAGAATATCTGGATATTTCACTGTGCAGGTCTTTAAAGGATCTTGCTGTCAAATTTGATTGGGCATCAAACTTAAATATATTAGACATGAGGTAGTGTTCCGGACTGAAGATGTTTCCTTAACTCAAGATAAGTTATTTAAAGTAAGAATTTCATCGTGTGTAGATAGTTAGATTAGATGCAAAATGAGGTTATAAGAAGAGACACAATTCTTAACTGGGTTACACTAGTTAATGGAGCAAATGCAGATGAATGTTTTTGTTATGGATCAAATTATGAAGTGTTTTATGTTCTGAAAATGCAATCTGATCTCGGATCTTCAGAGAAGATATTTCATTTTGAAAACTCATGCTTTGATATGTCCATTCATGGGCCTTTGGCCCTAGAAAAACCATCAAATGCTATATCACCACTAACTCGAAGTTCCAATGATGATATGATCCATCTCTCACTGGCATAGAGTATTTTTTGCTAACCTTTTCTTCCTCAGGTTCCAGAATTTTTTTAGGAATGTCGCCTATAGTTTTTCAACAGAGCAGTTCTACACATGAAATTTTGGCACACATTTCAACCCCAAAACATATACTCTAGGAAATGTGCCAGCATGGGTTCATTTAACTCATCTGCCCCTGAAATTTTGAAGTGAAAAGGCCCTGAAAAATATTGGGGAAGGGCTTGGAACATGAACCCATGCTAGGATCTACATAAATCTGATCTCAAAAAACCTCTCCTAGATCCAGTTACTCTAAAAAATGGGCTTAGACCTCATGATCAAAGCCTAGATTATAAAAACCTTTATTAAAGAAAACTTATCATCATGTGTGGTCATTGAAATTTATTAAAGAAAACTTTCACAAACTATGCTAGGATCTACATAAATCTGATCTCAAAAAACCTCTCCTAGATTCAGTTACTCTAAAAAATGGGCTTAGACCTCATGATCAAAGCCTAGATTATAAAAACCTACATTTCAGTTGCAAATCAAGCCATCAATACAACCAATTGAGGATTCATGCCCAGTTCCCACAAAAGCTTCGTGGAGATTACAAAGAAGAAAAAATCACCCAGGAATGAAGAACAAAACCCCTCCCCAAAAAGATGAAGTGGATCCCACAAACCATGGTCCAAACCAAGAAAAAAATTCTCATATTTGGAATTATTTCATGCAGGGAAGGAGGCAGAACCAAGACCGGTTTAAAAATCTAATTAGGGGTCAAAATGCTAATCCTGATGAAAAATTGAAAAAGAGATTCTTTCAGACAATGAAAATTGGAAAATATTGAAGAGTATTTTAAAGAGGATATACAAACAATGCCCAAAATTCAGCCATCCCCCACAAAGATAAATAAAAGTTGGCACAAGTCCATTCTTACTTGGAATAGAAAGGCAAATGTGAGATCTCTCTCCCAAAATTTGGGGAGGCCACCGGTTCAACTCTTTTGATCCCCTCGGGGTTGGGCTCCATAATCAAGGCTAATGGTTCACCCCATTTACCATCTATGAATCTTGGGGAAGTACTTGAAGGCTTTTCTGCGATTTTGTTCCTTGGAAATAAAGAAATGAAATACTCTATATCATAAATTTTGATTGGTTTTTTAATTTTAGTGATCTATGGTTTTAGGTTAGTTTCTAGAGTGCAGAATCTACTCACAAGAGTATGCTTTTTGACAAACAATTTCAACATAAGCTAGAGTTCTTGGGATCTACTCATTGTGGAAATGATAAATAATGTAATTTAGAAGTCTATTTTGATATAATAGGACAATTCTCCAATTAACATTCTTTTACAAATATGTGTGGAGATGGAATTTATTTAAGGGTTTGCCAGAAGAAATACTTCTGCAAAACAACAAAATATTAAGTGGAACCACTTACTAGAATATGATAATATTGGGTTTCATTTTTAGCTCTGTCATGAATATAGCCACACTGTATCTTCATGCAGAAAATTGACAGAACTAATCATTGCCAATGTTAAAAGGAGACAGGAATGGGAGTAATCAGATTACTTAGTTCACAAAAGAAAAATGCAAGTGTGGAGGTTTCAGATGATTTTTTTTTAAAGAAGAAGTTGGTCAAGACATCCAAGGAACCTATGAGGATGCAGATTAACCAATAGTCAATAATGAAGCTCATGAATATATATAAATATATACATAGATAAAAGAAGATTCATTGCGCTTCAGAGAGTGAAGGTGGAAACTTTAAGGCTGCAAATTAAAAAAGCACATAAACAAAGATGAAGTAGATTATATAGTATCATCATACAGAAAATTGACAGAATTAATAACTACCAAAGTCAAATGGAGATGGAAAATGAAGCAATCAAATTAGTCGGCTCACAAATGAAAGAGGCAAGAATGAAGGTTTTAAATGAATTTTGCTAAATAGAAGAAGTTGGTCAAGGAATCCAAGGAACCTATGAGCATGTAGATTCAACAAAGGTAGTCAATAATGAAGCTGAGAAATATAATGAATATATAGAATATACATTTTTTTAAATGGGAATTCATCCTTTTATGGATAGTACACCCAGAAAGAAAATTGATCCCACCCTCACACACTCAAGCAAAGAACAGGGTTTGTTGATAGCTTTCCAACACCATACAAAAATATGCCTCAAGGCCACACCAATTTCAATATAATAAATAGCCACATCCAAGAAACCCCACACAGTGGAGGAGCATGCCCACCATGATTTGAACATGGGTCATTGTCATGAAAACGGATCCAAGTTGCCGCTAGAACACAACTCGATGGACATATATAGTTTATGTGCATACATACATATACGAAGCAATCATATTACTCATGTTCACAAAAGAAAGATGGAAATACATAGTTTTGAGATGAATTTTGCTAAAAATAAAAAGCTTGCCAGGACATCTAACAAACTTTTTAAGATGCATATTCAACAGAGCTAGTCAATAATGAAGATCATGAATATCATGTATGTTGCATATAAATTTTTAGAGAAAATATCACCAAGGGTCCAAAAAGCAACTTATCAAAAATATTGAGGAAAATATCAGCAAGCATAATGTGGACCTGAAAAACTCAGAAATATTGGCAACCTGCAAAACTCAGGAAATTTTGAAAAAAATGGGGGAAATAGGAGATATTTGCAACTATATATGAAGCAATCAGATTCGTCAGGTTCACAAAAGAATGATAGGTAAGTGTGGACACAAATTCAGTTGAGCTAGTCCATAATGAAGTTGAAGAGACTATATAAGAGGAATCATTTTCCTTTAAAGAGTGAAGGTGAAAACCTTAAGGCTGTAGGAAAAAAACATAAGAGGAAGAAGATTGAACTTTCCCCAAAATGATGGCATCAACAATTCTGACTTATCACTGGAACAATCCCAGAGGATAACGTTGAAATTGGAAGGTACTTGTAAAACAATAAATTGACTATAGTGTCAAGTGGGAAGAACTGGAAAAAGACAATTAGATCGAAGGACGACTATGGTTGATTTAGTCTTGAATATTGACTGGTGATTAAATGGACAATAAACATAATTTTGTATAAAGTTTGATGTTTTCTATAAAATTCCTCTTTTCCTTAAAATAAGGACATGTTCCAATAATAACTACCCTAGAAGGTCAAAGATCACATGTTGGAACTTACACTATTTTGTCGATGGTGGCACAGTTCATTCAACGTATTATAAAACAAAGAGAGGAGGAATATATAGAGAATAAGACAATATTGGTGAAAAGTAAGTCAAAGAAGACAAAAATACTATGTAGAAGGGAATGAAACCACCAAATGAAGTAACACAGGAGGGTGCCAGAAAAGACAGTTGAGACAAGGATATCATCAATATCATATGAAATTTCTCTTGGATAAATTGCAAAAATGATTCTATCCACAATGCAGAGAAACCTACCCATGTAGGCCATAATGAACTAAAATTTTGATATGAAGATGTGCAGAGAAAAATATCTTGACAAAATGTCCCATTAAATATTGATATCTACATTTTGGAACTAATTGCTTTGAGAAACAAAATGAGGTTCTCAATATATAAGAACTAAACCACAACTTTGGCAAAAAGTTCAGAGTTTTGGATAACCAACCTCCACATTACTGCTGATTAAAATACGTGCTCAAGCACATGGTGCACACAAGTACTATCTCTAGGGTGAAAGAAATGCCTTTCCCCAAAGATATAACAACATTGAAACAACATCAAGATGGTGAATATCATGATACCCTATCTATGAAAGAGTTGTTTTGAACCATACGTCCAAATTAAAACTTGAAATACTCAAAGAAGAATAACAAATTTTAGTTGAAACAAAGAACAAAGGATTGCACAAAGGAGAGGAGTCATACTTACATAATATGTCACACCATATGCAAGACTGCCAGCCTCTAAAAACAACAACAAATATTACAATTTAAGAAAACCCCACTGATAGAGATTAGTAAATAGTTGTAGAGTATTTTACTCTTTCCCTATGGTCAAATCCTACCCCAGAGAATTACTGTAAAGTGTATATATACAAGAGGAGAATGTATGCACTATTGTGTGCAAAACAAATGTCGACAATTTTCATTGATTTCTAATACTAACTCAATAGTATACCTCCACTTGCTCAATCTAGTAGTTTTGGTTTTGTTGAATCATGAAGCTTACACCATTATAAATGGAACCTCAAGGTATGGTACCCACCTTCAAGAATACATAGAATCAAACTTCCTCTAAGATGAACATAACCGAATACCATTCTAGACAAATTTCTCTAAGCTGTGTTTGAAATCAATTATAAATAATTTTCAAAGCAGTTGAGAATTGTAGTATAATGGAAAAACATAAACACTGACATTTTTTGTTAAAAGAAAGAAAGAGAAGAGGGATGGGATTATCAATAGGAATGCAATCCCTTCATGTCACTCTTGAGGATACAAATTCTATCAACTCAAACAGCATTTGGAAATCCAATAATATTTCTAGCTTTCCCTCTTCAGAATATACAAAGACAAGATGGAGATAATATTATTATTTTTTTCAGAGGCTCAGTTGCGTATTTTCAATTTTGTAAACCAAAGAGGCAACGATTCATGATTTTGCTTACGGGCCTAGATGACATAGTATTTCCTCTGTTATTTAGGGTCCAAAAGTGAATATATGAAATTTAATGGTTTTGGTTCAACAATACTTCATGCTCAAGGGATCTAACTACTTTAGATTGAAATTTGTTGTTAGGATAGAAAAGAGATGAACATACTAGCCGTGGCCAACAATAATGAAGGTCACTTTCGCTAAATGTTAAGCTACTTACTCCTACTCCTATAATGGGACTGATTTTTGGTGACCACTGCCAACTTTTGTCAAGTTGGTATTAATTCAGATTCTAATCTTCACTTCACCTACAATTGTTAAGGTTGCTAAGTTAAAGTGTTGATTTCTTGTTTAAACCATTTGGTCTACTAATCAGCTTGGTTCGCAACAAAAGTAAAAGGGATGCAAGAAAAATAGAATGATAATAGGTATTGGCAAATTATAAAGGTTGTAACCATGGTAGATGGAATTTCGAAGGAATTTAAAGAGGCAGAGGCATTAAATTTCTTCAGCAAGGATATTATAATTATAATTATCATCTTTCAAGTGAATTTAAAGGCAAATATTACTTCAAAGGTCATGGTCATGGCAAATGTTTTAATTGTGAAGGATATGGTCATTTCTAGGATAACTATCCTTATCCAAAGGATTCAAAACCTAAAGATCAAACCTACGTAGCAAAATAAAAGGAACAAGAGAAATTTGCATCAATATCTCTTTATTCTGCTTTATTGATTCAGGGGCATCTTAACATATTACTTGCAATAAATAGGTATTTTCTAACTTGAGATCATGTTCACAAGCACCTATTACAATTGCTAATAGTGAAAAACATGAAGTTACAGGTATTGGCATTGTTCCATTGATGTACAAGAAAAGTAAGAAAATTTAATTTACATATGTATTGTATGTACCAACCATGTCAACAAACCTGATTTATGTATCAATGTCAAGCTTCATATATTAATTTTCCACTCATCCTGTCAGCCGCTGTCAAATTTCTTTCCACTCAACCAATGTCAAGCTTCATGCAAAGACATGATGATTCTTCATGTGGGTTTTTACGGGGTGAATTGGTGACTCTTACAACATTATATAGAGAAAAAATGTCCCCATTAGACTGGATCGTTCCACGTTTCCCCCAAAGATGGACCAATTTTGAATTAAAAAAATCTTCATCTAATAAAATGTCTCCATTTGACTGGATTGTTCCACGTTTTTTCCCAAAGATGGACAGCTATCTTCATCTAGCAAATATGGGAGCGAAAACCACCGAATTTCTTACTGACCATAAAATATGGAGGGTCAAAAACCCTATTGTCCATATCTACCTCAAATCAAGAGCGAACTAACTACACTTTTCCCTATGGTCCATAAACCAGGGGCAAACTAACTGTTAATCACTTCCATGAATGAAAAATCGGGGCGAATAAACTACTAATCGCTTCCACGAATGAAAAATAGGGGCAAACCGACTGCTCTTCCCTCCATGAATGAAAAATTGGGGCGAACCCAACTACTCTTCACCTCCATTACGGGAAATATGGAGGCAAACTCATCATTTCATCTATATTTCACAGGGCTAAATTCATCTGTCCCTCTCTCGTCGAGTTGGCTAATAGATTTCCCACCCTTATGGGTTTAATAAATATGGGATGAATTTATTAAATTTCAAAAAACTATTTCTATATTGAAATTTCGCCCATGATTTTTTTGTGATCCCTATAATTTCGCCCTTGGGCTAAGTTTCGCCCCTAAAATTTTCCTCAGTATCAACAACAATGATATGTTGTGTATCAAATGTTTTCTTATATTTTATCATGCATACTTTATTACATAATGCACTTCACTTGTTTATGAGTGTTTGCTCCATAAGATACTTACACTTTGCTTGTTTATGAGTGTTTGATCCTCTAAGTCCCACAGTCAATATGCATTCAATTATTCCTCATATCCAAAAAGAAATACTTGCGTTCTCTATCCAAAAGTATTGCGTTGTGCTCCTCCTTTGAAGTATGTGGATAATAATTAATGTTTCCAAGCATGCATAAACACTTAATAGTAGGCTTGTACCCACTTTGTGTCGCTTTGGTGTGACATCCTTAGATATCTTTAGTCAGACTTCTATTAAATATTAAAGTAAATGACACAATTACAAGATTCAATGCAAAATTTCCAATCCACATTTTCTAACTTCAACATACAACACACCATCTCTGGAATGTCATGATTCTCACACTTTCCATTCCATTTCAATTTAGTGTATAAAAGGACGTGAACTATATCTTAATACCATGTTCTCTATAAAACGAATTAAATTCATTGAATATGTATTCATTTTCACTATGAGATCTCAATGTCTTCAGAAAATTGTTACTCTATCTTTTAGTAATAGCTTTGCATTTTTTGTATATTTCAAAATCTTTATATATCTCGAATAAGTAAATCCATGCCTTCTGGTGTAGTCGTCTATTAAGGTCATAGAGTACAAATTCCCTCGAATATACATACTACTTTCAATTTTGAGTATTGTAATGATCTTACACAAAATACAAAATACATCACTCATTTTCGAGCAAAGGTTTGTGATGCACTACATGCTGTAATAAACAACTTTGATATTTCTATTGCCTTTGATAGAATGTATGTCCATGTTACACAACCTTGTTTAATAATGTACATATGTATATGTGAACATGCAAAAAAAACACAACAAACTTCATTTTTGAAGAAAATGCAAATTGCCTTATTGTGCATTTAATTAAATATGAACAATGCCCCTGAGAATGTTAGCATGATCATTGCAACTATGTCAACATGTTTAGCATATGATAATACAATTTATATCAAATGAACTAACAATGATGTAAATGTATCTTTTAACACAATGAATAATTCACACAAGAATGCGCAGTAAAGCCAACTTCCGTTAACCAAAAAGTTACAACATGTATAATAAAGTTACATTTGGTACAACAATGCTTCTTTGGCATCAATCTCAACTACACCACTTACATTCACTTGGGATCTTACACCAGATTCTTCCAACCTATGGCATTCAATCTTAGCCTATCAAGTAGACAAATCAACCTCACTAACTTATTATCATACAACATCACAACGATCAAGTTTCCATATGTCAACCATAATTCCCTCAATGGTTTCTTAAATAAGGGGTTACGAGATTGAGAGTGATAAGGCTTGCTTCTAGTTCTTCAAATATCAACTTTGACTTGAACAATGAACTTATGTGTACAAGTCATAGGGGTTCCAATGTAAGAATCCAAGCCAACAACATTTGCTCGAAGTTCCAAGATGATGATGTGGTGAGATTCACCGCATTGTGTGCTTTACATATACATCTTCACATTTTTCATTAACATCTCTCTCTCTCTCTCTCTCTCTCTCTCTCTCTATATATATATATATATATATTCACACTTTGATTATTAGTGTCTTCTAATAAACACCGAAGTTGATCTATAATATAACACCTTGTAGAAATAACATATCCACAAAAACAACTACCGTATGCCTTTATTGTATATATGCATTCATTTATTATAATAAGATAAATAATGTATCTATTCCAACTAGCAAAAATATAAATATACAATAACATATATAATTGATGTAAGTTTTTGGAAAGAGTATAAACTCTGAATTTGAAAAAAAAGAGCCTTTACAACAACTATATAGATAAAATGAAACTTGATACTAACTAACAACTATCTATCTAGTAAGTCTACATTAACCACTCACAGCACCAACCCAATTATACTAGAAGGGAGGTCTATACTTAATTCAACACACCAACCCGAATGGATGTGTATAATTAATACATGTTGAAGGAAGTATACAAAGCATTAAGGGAATTTCACTTCATGTATGCTCATATTTAATGTTGGCAGGATTAAAGAAGATGAACCAATATTTAATGATGGTAAATCTTCACTTATAGTTATAACATTGTACTGAGTTTTGCATTCATGTCACTTTAGGCAAATATGGCTTTAAACATTTTGCTTGGTTTTTGGTTGATCCTATGTTTAGAACTCATGTTCCTCTCTAATATGTGTTTGCATTCATCAACTCTTGACATGTTTGCACCCACTCTTCTTATCATGAAACCACATTTTGACAACTCTTAAAATTTAATTGAATCAAGAAGCACGCCTCTAATAACAAACTTAGTAATAGTGACTTTCTTACTCTTTTTATGGATTGAACCTTCATTCTTACGAGTGGTTTATCCCTAGCAACTATCCTACCAATTGAGAAAACTTTATTGGAATACTCTTTAAGGTGTACCGCTTGTCATTAGTGGGTAACTTTCTTATACTAAGATCTTATAAAGGTTCAAAGTTCCTTTTCTGGTAGCTTATTCCTTGAACTCTAAAACTATATATTTTTGCATCTCTCTGTTAGCTTCTACAACCAACTCTTTAAGGTAGTGTGTCAAATTCTTCTTCATTTCATTTAGAATCGATGGTTCATAGAGCTTTAGGCAATCTACATTGAAGAATAGATGAAGGCCATGCATACTAGTATGACCAACTTAAATGTTTTATGTCCAATTTGCTCAATAATAGTTTAAGGGCCATACTTGAGCTACTTGATCTTCATTCCTTTCCCTTTGAAGTGCTCGTTATGAATTTCTACCCAAACTCTGTCTCCTACACAAAATTGATGATCTATGTATTCTTGAATGTGTTGAGCCTTGTGCTTTTGTTGACTTTTGTGCAAAGTGTCTTAAACTTGATCACTAGTCTTTCATATGTGGTGTATAAACCTTATTGTTTGATCATGTGTGACAATTTCCTTCCCTATCATTACCTTGAGGATAGGGCCCAAAACTGTTGACGAATCCTTCAACATAAATCTAAGACATACTTCAAAAGATGAAGTGTTCAATACTACATTATGCGGTGCATGATTGTAATTGCATTGTACATATGAGATGTTGGCATCCCATTTCTATGGAACAATTGAACTATGGTGTACTTTACTATTTATGTTTGATCATTTGCATAAGGATGAAAGGAAATACCCCTCTTTAGCTTGGGTCCAAAGTAATTAAAAAATATATCAAAGATTAATAATAATCAAAGATTAATAATAATGGTAATCCAAAATGTATCCATATTTTCTCAAAGAACACGTATACTCTCTGAGTGTAAAATCCATTTTCTTATATGATATGATCACAAACATTTGACCAACGTGATTCACAACTACCATTAAATAATCATTAAGCATATGTATATATAATCTTTTTTAAAACAAAAATATTAATATATGCCTACTAATAATTGGATAATTATCACTCCACGACATACCTTTACTCATAGATGATAAAAGCAATCCATTAGTAAATACAATGAGGGGTGGCATGATTAAATACAATGAGGGGTGGCATGATTGTGTGACTATTTCTCACTCAATGTTGATAGATTGATAATTTTATAGGCTTCTAGAGTAATTGGACATTAATGTTACTTACACAAAAACAATTAAAGTTTCATAAACGAAAATAGATAAGAAATGATAATATAGTGAACACAATTAAACAATCATGAATTATCATTCACTTATTGTAAATATTAAAAATCACTCAATTTATAAAAAACATAAAATATTGAAATATAATTAACTCACTGAAAAATGTCCATCACCAAAACAATATCGTTAAATCTAATTACATTAAAAGTAATGAAATACATTTACAATGCAGATCATTATGTCACTTTCCTTGTATTAATAAAATCTAAATTAAAATAATAATAATTATAATATCCTTAAAACTAAAAATTGAAATACCCAGCCATATCAAAGTCAAGTATGTGTTATGGGTCCACCAAGCTTCTGCTGCACCACTTTGATGGCTAATGGCAGAAGTATGGAAATCCTCCCCAAAATAGCAGATAGAGAGAAATTGTAAACCACGCGCTACTTATGGGAGAGGTCATGGCTATCTTACTAATATCGGCTTTAAATAAACCATCAATACTTGAACATCTCCGTTGTCGTCTAGTCCGGTTAGGATACCTGGTTTTCACCCAGGCGACCCGGGTTCAAATCCCGGCAACGGAATCTGCAGAGCCACAAAAATCGTTGCTAAAAAATTTAGTGTAGCGATATGTTTTTAACTAGCCCAAAACAAAACAGCAGCCAGAGTTACTCACAGGATGAAGTTGTTCCAAGCACAGTTAATTATTTTCTTTTATAAATTCCGTTCGATTTTGCTTTACAGTTCTACTCAGTTTAGGAAGTACGATACACATTTTTATAATGAATATACAATTTAAATCATGTATGGAATAGCTCAGTTGGTTAGAGCGTGTGGCTGTTAACCACAAGGTCGGAGATTCAAGCCCTCCTTCTAACGCTAAATGCATATCTATGTTTTTAGATTGAGCGTTTGTAAAATTGTTAGTCTAAAAATTTGGTATTTTAAAAATGTTTTGAGATTGAGCTTTTGTAAAATTATTAATCTAAAAGTTTGGTATTTTAAAAACGGTAAAAATTTGGCATTGTAAAAACGGTAATAAAAACGGTAATGTATTACCGCACGAAATTTTGTAATTTTAATTGTCAGTGGTTAGTCGGAGATTTCAGCTGTTGTATGTTGAATTGGTACAGGAAGTATAAATCTTTTTTATCATTATCCATAATTATTCTTTAGGTTACATAGTATGATACTTTGCTGTTCGACTAAACTGTGGAGTGGGGACAAATATGAAGGCTGAGCTCATGGCTCTTTGGTGTGTCTTAAGGTTGGTAAATATTTTTGGATTAATGAAGCTTAAAGTTTTTGGGGATTTGCGGGTGACAATCAAGTGGGCAGCAGGAGAATACAATTTAAAAGTTACCTCTCTTCGTCATTGGTGTCAACCTGCAAGACAAGAAATATCCATGCAGAAGAACATTTCTTTTGAGCATATTTATAGAAAACATAACTCTTTGGCTGACAAGTTATCAAAACAAGCTCTTGATGGAGAAGAAAGTTACATATACTGGGAGGAATGGCAAAACTCAAACATCGAGGATGAGGGTGTTTTTTATTATTATGACTAAGTTACCATGATATATTAATCTTCTTTTATGTAATTATGCTGAAGAGTGTTTATGGGTTTAGAGATAGGCAGATTGGAGTCACTGATATATCCTTGAAAAGTATGTTAATTTTAGCCCATTTTTTGTATATGGTTTTATGAGAAAGAACCTGAATGATCTATGTACTATTTGATTCAAAGGAATAGTAATAATATGTTTTTTTCTGCTAAAAAAAAAGAAATTTTGTATGTTTAGAGATTGAGCGTTTGTAAAATTGTTAATCTAAAAATTTGGTATTTTAAAAACGGTAAAAATTTGGCATTGTAAAAACGGTTATATTGTTAAAACGGTAAAAATTTGGCATTGTAAAAACGGTAATGTATTACCGCACGAAGTTTTGTATTTATTAGCATACATGTGAAGGAGAAGGGATATCTAAGGTTTGTATTTGTGAAGGAGAAGGGATATCTAAGGAAAAAGATATACATTACCGCACGAAGTTTTGTATTTATTAGCATACATGTGAAGGAGAAGGGATATCTAAGGTTTGTATTTGTGAAGGAGAAGGGATATCTAAGGAAAAAGATATTCGAATGTATTAAATTTTTAAAGTTTATATTGTTATTACAATTTTTCTTTCCAATAACTTGTTCTCTTCCACCATTATTTCAAAAACCTATATCCCATGTTCATAAACCTATACTACACTTTCGAGTATCTTAAATAATTTATTTATTAAATAATTTAGTTAATAAAACCATATTATACAATGTAGTTATAAGATAATGTTAAGGTTATAGTTTGTATAATAAAATGAAAAAAGAAATTAATTATACAAATGTAATTATAAGATGAAGTTAAAGTTATAGTTTGTATAATAAAATGAAAAAAAAAAAAAATTATGCCCGGTTAAATAGACATATATTATGTTTTCCACTATCTCAAATAATCTATTTAATGAAACCATTATACAATGTAATGTAGTTGTTTGAATGATGTTAAAGTTATAGTTTATCCATTTGAGATTGATAACTAAATGGAAATGTTATCATGGAAGTCAATGTTAGAAAGTATTTTTTTTGTATAGAAAGTATACACATAATTATCTTTGGGTCTTTGGGATAGGAGATTATTATAAGATCATTATAAGTTTTTTTGATTCACATTATGAATAGCAAGAAACTCTTTTCTTCGTTGAAAAAAAAAGGAAGACAATGTTATCGAGTGTACTAATATGTTAGTTAAAGTCAATGTTAATTGTGGGTGCACTAATATGTTAGTGATCCCATGCACAAATATATTTAGTCAAATTGCTTGTATCATCATATATCTATATATAGAATTTAGTATGATTTGAGAAATTTTGTCTTTCTTGCCACTGTGTCTAATGGTTTTGAATGCTCTTTGGACCCTTAGTACTTTGTACAGTTGAGAACTTTGGATGATGTTTTGGTTTGTGATCAGTTTTGTTTTGGGTTTGATAGAATATGAGGCTAAATGTATTCAGTTTTGTTCTTGGACTACTGCAGTCTCATTTGATGTACTTTTTGATTCCTATATTGATAACAAATAAATTGTTTTTCTTGGAGTTGTCTAAAAATTCGACGATTTGGGTTGTATGGGGGGATTTTCACCAGAATCTGATTTTTTTTTTTTTTAAATATGAATTTAACTATGTTTTAATGGCGATTTTGATGGTAGAAATGGATTCAACATCATAAAAAACCTTTGGGGCACCCAAAATTTTAGAGTTTTAAAGTTGTAGCCAGGATTTTAAAAAAATTCTGTCGGATTTTTTCAAAATCATGCCAGAAAAATCAATTTTTCCCGTTTGAAATCGTAGAACTTTTAGACTACGCGCTATTTTTTGTTTGAAAAAAAATAAATTTAGTATGATCTAGAGTTAAGGAAATGCATGGAAACTGTGTTTGAATTTTGAAGAGTAATACAACATTTCAAAGTAATGGAATATCAAATTGTTGACAATAACATATAGGGGTGGTTGCATTGAAAATTATGGAAACAGGTGGGTACTTTTTTTTTCACGTGGAGAAACAATTGTTACTTGTTATTCAAATAGATTGAATTAAAAATAACATTTAAACTATTTTTTATTGTCCAAAATTTGACCAAGTCACTAATAAATTGCTAAAAAAACTATAACATATGCCTCCTATGTTACCCATACCAGCCAAAAAATTTGATGACTCCTTCATCTCAAAATAAAAAAGTTATTGGATTCATTAAAAAATCTCAAAATCCCTATCCACATCTCTAAACCCATACATACAATGTATATATGTTTACAAATACCAAGAAATCTTATAATACCGACATCCATTTAAACTTTAGACAAACCAAGAAAGCTAAGAAGCACTGACAATAAAGCCCGCTAGTCAAAACTAGTAGGCCTGGTCATAACCATTTGTCATCACATGAGGAACTTGAAATTCTTCAAAAAACAGATGCCCCTCCACTAGTCCAATAGCATTTTTGGACAAACTATACGCTTTTGAGTTAAATTTCCGATAAATATGCCTTAAGGTTAATTTATGAAACTTTCCCTAAAGCTCCTTGAGCATGTGCTTCCAAATTCCAATCATCCAAGATAACCACCTGAAAATTTGCTTTCCTGGTTTCCCAGTCAACGATCTCTCTGGAGTCGTCTACCATCTGTAAGGATAATAAGTCTTTATAATAAGCAAAATGAGGCAACCCCCAAGGTGCCAACAATTCTGCTCTTGTGTTGGTTCCTTCACCACAACCCATCCAAATATGAAAACAATAATTACCTCTATATCTCATAACCATTCTTGTACCACATTGACCCAACTGTGAAGCACCATTAAAAAACCAACAGGTTTAGTTTCTGAAATGGAAAGGGTAATGATGAGTTTGAGAACTTTCTCCTCTATGTCCTTATGAGACTCCTTGTACACACCCACAATACTGGAGCTCAATCTGTAAATACTTTTATGGGAATTTTCAAAAAGAACTAAATTCCTATGTCTCCAAATCCCCTATGAAACATACAAAGGAATTGTTTTTAAATGATCAACATTTGTAGCCCAATGAGTTAAACTTCCTTCAAGGGAACATTGTGCCAAACAGACACACATATTGAAACTATGAGTTACTTCCATCCATACTTCATGAGAAAAAAAACATTGAACAAACAGGTGGACAACTGATTCAACATCTCTTTACATAATATACAAAAATTTGGTCCAATACCTCCTCTCTTTAGAAAATTATCCCCGGTCATCACTTTATTCTAAAAAACTAACCAATAGAAACACTTCAATTTTAAAGGTGCATTCCACTTCCACAAGGATTTATGCCACCATTTTTCATCAATTTCCAAGCAAGAAAAATAAATAGCATCACAAGCCATTTTAACACTTACTTGACGTGTAGAAACATTTCAAGACCAAATAATTTCATCTTCCAACTCTAATAGGCTGATCCCACAATGGTTTAAACCCTTCATAAAGGATTTCTATTCTTCAATCAATCCTCTTTCCAGCTTGACTTCATCTGCTTGTAACCAATAATGTACGACAATTGACTTAGTGTTAGGTGTTTTCACATGTGTCAAGTACATGATACCCAAGTTATTCAAGGATAGAATGGTGTCATATGAAATCTTATAGAAGCCTTCTCCACCAATAAAAGGTTTTAACTTGATTCCAATCTCCAATCTTCCATGCAAGCTAGTTAACCAAACAGGGAAAAGAGGCAATCAATCCTCTGTAAATATTTGAATCCATTGAGCAATTTTTTTTTTCCCTCATGATCGAGTCAATAACATGTTTATTTTTTAAGTATTTCGCTTGAATAATTTCATTCCATAATCCTTTTCCAAATAAACCTCTCCATAGACTCTTCATAGCCAAGGCCTGTCCGAACAAGAAGATGTTTTTTTATCCCCAATCCCCAAAATAATTTGGAGCATAAATATTTTCCCATTTGACTAAATGTACCCCTACTTTATGTTTTTTGCTTGTCCATAAAAAACTGATCAATTTCTATATGCTTTTATTCAATATAGATTTTGGTATTTTGGCTAAGGATATCCAATACATAGGAATATTCTCCAAGACACATTTTAGTAAGATCAATCTTCCCCAAGGGAAATCCATCTAAAGGACCAATTATCCACTTTCTTTTCAACATTTTTTAACAACCACAACCAATCTTCCTTCAAGTAATTGTTTGGCTTTAGAAAGTAACCTAAATAATTGAAACATGTATCAGTAGATTCCATAGGAAGGGGGAAGAAAAAATGGACATGTTCCAAAACTTACTCATCAACCCCATTCATAAGAAAAACTAGATTTTTGGATACCGATATCCATACCAGTAGCATCAAAAAATACATTTATGATCTCCTGGTAAGCTCTTCATTCCTCCACAGTCCCATTGCCAAAAAGAAGCACATCATCTACAAACAAAAGGTGGGTAATAAAATGACATGATGGGATTTTTACCCCTTTGATTCTCCCTTCCATTTTAGC
The DNA here is from genome assembly GCA_027924585.1 of Larix kaempferi. Lineage (NCBI taxonomy): Eukaryota > Viridiplantae > Streptophyta > Pinopsida > Pinales > Pinaceae > Larix > Larix kaempferi. Next base: position 2,485,378 of record BSBM01001023.1, read on the forward strand.
CTTTTCAATTAAACTGCTCAATCCTTCCACTATTATCATAAAAAGTAATGGTGATAGTGGGAATCCTTGTCTAAGACCCCTATAACTTTAAAAAACCTGGAAGGAGATCCATTAATAAGAACAACAAAATTTGCAGAAGTCACACATCCCATGATCCAATTTGTAGCTTCTATACTTGACCCTATTTGCAACAGTACTAACCTTAAAAAATATCAGTTCACTTTGTCATATGCCTTTATTAGATCCATCTTTAGAATCAAGGCTTCCAACTTCTTTCCCTTAATAGAATGTAGACTCTCATGTGCAACACTAATATCATAAAAAAGTTGTCTATTATTTAAGAATCCAAATTGTTCTTTTGACATGCAATCTGCTAGTCTTCGTTTGATTCTATTTGCAATCACATTTGCCATGATTTTGTAAATCATATCACATAGGGAAAATGGTATGAAGTCATTAAAGGAGATTGTGTTGACATTTCTAGGGATGACTGCAATATGAGACATTAATGGCACCTGAAACTTTACCTTGTACTCTAGATTCTTCCACCACCTTCAACATATCACCTCCAATAATGCCAAAAAACCCCAGAAAAAAACTCCACAGTCCAACCGTCTAGTCCTGGACTTTTTGACCTAGCAAATTGATTTAGTATTTCTTCAATTTCTTTTAGTGATATAGGATCCACGACTCTTTGAACTTCTTCACCAGATAAGAACCTGGGAAAGCATTGAATGACTTGCATGTGAGAACCTATATTATTCATTCCTAGATTCTAAAAAAGAGAACCAATGTGTGTTATTGCATCATCTTCCAACCCTTTGTGAGAAGAGACCTTATTCCCATTGTGATCCAAAATGTCCCAAATAGAATTGATATTTCTTCGTTGATCATCATATTTGTGAGTTTTGATACTCTTGAGATAGCCATATAGCCATTCTTATCAGTTGGCCTCCATAATATCCAACTGACCTTTTTCCAACTTAGAAAAAATCCTTGACATGTTTCTAATAAAACTAGAATTGATCTCTTCCTCAATATCTGCCATGTCATAAAAGTTAGTAATTTTTCCATGTCATAAAAGTTAGTAATATGATAAAATGACACATCATAAAAGTCATATCAATGACAATTTGGTTAACTCCAAAAAAAACTGTTTATCTATAAACACATAGAAGTGATTTGATTTGATGATCCATTTAGGGCTCATAGAGTCCTATACCATGCATTTGCAGCAATTATGGACCACCTACGTGGTGCATTCAAGTCTGTTCCGGATCTCCGAGAAGTGAAACGTGTTTTCTACCATCCTCCAGTTGACAAGGAATTGAAACGTGCTATCTGCAATCCTCCAGTTGTCCCACTCAAGCTCGCGGCTACCGTTGAAGATACGAGCACCTTCTATCAATACTATATGAGGTTTCTAAGACTGTCGCATAACCTTTGAGGAGATTCACTGCGGCCTTATGAGACATGATCCAGATCCTGTGACTGACTTCTCGTCTAATCTAACTGGTCAGAATATTCATGGTCGACCGGGGTGATGGATGCTGCCGCTGTGCAATATTTATGGCTTCCTTGTTAACGATGAGGTAAGACTCGAGTGCTAATTAATCGTGAATATATACACCTGGTTCATATATTAAAGGGATGTTTTTGGCATATATTTGGTTTGTTATATGCATAGTTCTATTGCTTATTCTGCCCTTCTATCTGCATTTAGGGCTCGGTTTTATATGGAGCCAGAAACATTTTATCGCGTGACTGTTGCTAGTTCAGGTTCTCGGAGTAGTCACATACCTACAAGAACAACTGTTCGACCGCTTTCAGCTGCTTAGGAGCTCTAAGATATCCACCATACAAATTTTTTACACCTGTCTCACGAAACATAATTATGCCCGATGGCCTAATGAAAACCATATAAAAATTGATCTGCTTTACATAAAATTATGTATGCAAGCATCGTCTCTAATCCTTTTCCTCAGCCTTCGATGTGAGAGTTTATATTGATATTAAATGAATATAAAAGCTCATATTATATAACAGTCTGGTGGATGGCTTAGCATATGGATCTGTAGTGGATAAATTCCCATTTCTCCGTTGTTGATCCTTAGCTTAATCAAAGAATGAATCCAAGGAATCTGGAGTGGACTGAGATGACTGAAATATGGGAAAATTACTTGCGAAATGGTCATCGTAACTTGAGAAATGATCTCCTTACCTTTTTCCATATAAATAGAAATTGTTGAAGAAGAAAATAATGGGATAGGTTACTCAATGGAAGCATTATAGAAGAGGAAGCAGTTAATGGAGTTGTATCTCATAAGAAAAATAAAATAAGATGGAGAATCAATTAGAATAGGTGTAGATTTATAATTTACTAATCATGGAACCAAAGTGACCTTGGTAGCATGCTCATATGTGCTCTCAATTCGATCCTTCTTGGGGTCTATATCCTATTGGGATGCTTATGTTCTTCAAATTGTCAAGGATAAGTTCAAACTGTAATGTAATGATTATGAATAAATTAAATAAATGAAAGAGATTGTTTATTGACAAAACCATCGTAAGTTCCTGCATAAGGACTAGCTGAGTTCCCGCCAATGGCTTTCTTTTCCTCTCTTTACTTGGTTAAATATGTTATTGGTTGAACAAGTTATAGAAATAGGTTTTATATTTTTTCCAAATTCAAAGAAACGGGAGGACAAAAAATTAAATCACATGCGCGTTTGTAGTTTTCTATCATTTTTAAATAAATGATCTAAATGGACAAAGAGGTATCAAACATTGTGAGTGGATTATGACCCATGAAAAAATTTGTAGTTGGATAAACAAACTTTAACATGTGCTTAAGAAACTATTTTGAATTCGGTTGTGTGCTCCAAATAATTTTTTCCGACTCTCACTTGCACCCGTTTCTTTGGGTCTTTAAAAATTCCAACATCCGTATTGTGACTCCATTAGAAGTTTGAAACCCTGTAACCATGATACAACTCGGCTTGGTTTTCTTCAGTGCAGCTTCAATTCCATCTCGTCCCAGCTCTTTAAGAGATGGAATATAGGACCAAAACGTATTAGCAGAACAGAAGAAGGATTCCCGGTATAAGAAGATCAAAAGAAGGGTTCCAATATTTTGGGAATACATTCTTTCTGTTATCTAAATAAATGTAGATCGCTTACCACATTCGTCATTCACAAATGAAGTGTAGATACTTACTTAGCTATTTTAAATGCTATAATAAATTGGGGCCATTAACATGAATAATTCTAAGCAGTTTTTATTTTATTTTTCACAGGTAATTAATTTTATACATATTGGTGTGGATGAAGATTCAATGGATCTATCTGATTCATGATGAAAATAATTTTATTATTAATGGATCTATGTGATTCATGATGAAAATAATTTTATTATTAATCAGAGTGCTTTTTTGGAAAGGGTTTCTCATCTCAAATATTCCAAGTATACAAGACAAAAAGCTATAGACAAAGAGGTTCCTCTCGTATAATCATCCAAGCTATGTCCAACGTCCATGCATGGCTCACATATTAGTTATTGAAGTACTAATTATTAGCTATTGCAAAATAGTCTAATTGAGACTATAATTTATATAACTTATTAAATTAAGTAAAAACTATATGAATTCTTTAGCTTGTGGGAGAAAAAATAATAAATCCATGTCCAACGTCCATGCATGGCTCACATATTAGTTATTGAAGTACTAATTATTATCTATTACCAAATAGTCTAATTGAGACTATATAATTTATATAACTTATTAAATTAGGTACAAACTATATCAACTCTTTAGCTTGTGAGAGAAAAAATAATAAAGCCATGTCCAACGTCCATGCATGGCTGACATATTAGTTATTGAAGTACTAATTATTAGCTATTGCAAAATATTCTAATTGAGACTATAATTTATATAACTTATTAAATTAGGTACAAACTATATGAATTCTTTAGTTTGTGAGAGAAAAAATAATAAATTTAATAAAAAAATGGAAGAATCTGAATTTCACTAATATTCGAAATTTAAATCTACAAGTCTACTCAATATTATGTGCAATGATTTCTCTACAATGTTTCAGCAAGTAAATGAGAACCAAGAATAATAAATAAACAACCTTACCAAATGCAAGCTCACTGTTAACAGAGCATAAACCCTGTTAACATAGACCCAACTTCTCTACAGAAAAGTTTATATATCCAACACTCTATCAAAAGGATTGTATATACAGGATTATATAAAATAAAGCACATACCATGCATATTCTTGAGTTTTGCCTTTAGAAACTGATTTTGATCTTTGGCTAGCAAAACTCATTGTTCAAACGTAACTCTATAGGAACCACATTCTCACTATAATTTCATGCCAGCGGCTTCCAATTTCAATTGATGTGGTTTTCCCACTCATGATTTTACTTCAGGAGTCCCCATGGGGATCCAATGCACTCTCAAAATCACGTCACTCCTTATGGGGAATGAAAGCTTACTACCGACTTTCTATCTAGAGTTCAACTAATGATAAGAGCTATAGCGATGCCAAGAAGAAAGATTAAGCAAAAGAACTACACCATACCAGATTATAATTTTCATTAAGATACAAAGAATTGGCGTATTTATGAACCATACTAGATTATAATTTTCATTAAGATACAAAGAATTGTTATCTCGTCTGGTTGTTAAGAATTGTAATCTCACCGGGCCACTATTTGTTATTGGTGCATTAATTAGTTAAGTTATTAGTTAGTTAAGTATGATTAGGACACCTTGTTGTCCCATAGTATTTACTATCACAAGGTATTTACCATGGTTTTTTGTATGATGTAATGCTATATATACTTGTGGTTAATATTGAGAAGGCAAGCCATTGCGCCCCATTGTGTTTATCCTCTTCTTACTCTTTTTACTATGTTCCATATTTTAACATGGTGTCAGAACATATGGCCTCATCTATACTTGTTGTTGTTGGGTAAGCCTTTTTACATAGTAGGAAGCACACATGTGTAGATCAAGACGGAAAACATCGACATGGAGGAGTAGCTTCAGAGATTTGGGGCCACATCAAATATTTTTATTATTATTTTTTAGTTGGAAGCGTGAAGATCGAATCTTGAAGATGGTGCTAGAAGAGCTACCACAAGAAAACGAAGAGTAAGAAATCTATTAACTTCAATAGGTTCATGGCAAACCTTTGATGGAGACAATTATGAAGTATGGTCTTTCAAAATAAGGAATTTGTTAAGGTCACAAGATTTGTGGCATTTTGTAGCTAAAGTGGATTCTAGTGATCTATAAACATTTGAAAATTTGATAGAGTATCAAAAAGAAAGAAGGCAAGTTGTTGCCTTAAGTATCATACAAAATGGTATAGATTACTCCATTTTTCATTACATTTCGGAAGCTTCTACTCCCAAAGAAGCATGGGATATATTGAAAGCAGATTTTAGTGAAGAGGAATTTGATGTAGAAGAAGATGAAACAACAGAAGAGGAAGATGAGGGAGATGAGGAGCACAAAGATGAGGAAGATGAAGAACACGAAGATGAGGAACACGAAGAAGTGATTGCTCTCCAAGAAGAGCTGAAAATCATTGAAACAAGAGAAGAGGAAGATGTGATTGCCCTCCAAGAAGAGCTGAAAATCATTGAAACAAGAGAAGAGGAAGATGTGAATGCCCTCCAAGAAGAGCTGAAATATATGAATCTTTCTTTTGACAACAATTTTGAGTGTGTAGGTAAAATGGACAGCAACATACAATATGTTGGACACAGAAGAAGAAGAAACATAAGAAGAAGAAGACTTTCACTATGTTCCAGGACCAATGAAAAGACAAAGAAGATGCTGAAGAACACCTACTTAGCATCAAGTTCAAAAAGACAAAGAAGAAACAGTCCAAGTACACATCAAGGAAGAAAGTAAAGCTTAAGTTTATTTGAATAAAATGTATGCCTAGCTTAGACATAGACCAGCATGCACAATGCCTAAGTGTTGAGGCATTGATAGTGTTGAATATTGTCCAGGTTGAGATTAAGGTGGCATGTTAAGAATTGTAATCTCACTGGGCCACCCATGGTATTTACCCATGGATTTTGGTATGATGTAATGCTATATATACTTGTGGTTAATATTGAGAAGGCAAACCATTGTCCATTGTGTTTCTCCTCTTCTTACTCTTTTTACTGTGTTCCATATTTTAACACTGCAAGGGCTCATGGAGACACCACAACAACACGAGGGCAATAGTGTCAAGTGAATATCGATCCACTATGTACTAATGGAAAAAAATTATTTGAAATTGTCTTTCTTAAAATAGTTTTCTTGTCATATTGAAACGGATTCTGTCAAGACAAGACTTGACATCAAGATTATGTTTGGTTAATTTTCATAGAATACTTTTATAAACATTTCATACGACTTACTCATGGAATTTGATCCCAAGATGAACCGAACAGAAAAATAATAAATATCATGGGTTTTGCATTCAAATTTATTGTGTGGAGCATAAGGGAGCATCTTGCAGACAAGATTCAAGATTGAGGACGTAGCGGACAGCTATTTTGGAGGCGAAAATTATGAAGGGATTTGAGATAAAGAACGACATGTTTAGCAGTTTATTTGAGGATCCCATCTCTAGGCCGTGTCAACGCTAAAATGTAAGCAAACAGGTGGAGCTTCAGACAATGGAGCAAAATATTTAATTTTTGAACACCTCTGGATTTGCCTTGGCTACTCGTGCTTACTACGTAATGTTTACCTCAAGGTTGTCTGTTCTTGTGGGTGAATATGACGCAATTTCCCAGCTTTGCTTGAATTTTTACTGCAAGTCTTTTCTTCTTCCGGAGAGAATTTATATCCGCTTTTAAATATAAAAATGCCCTTAGTTAAAACCAGATAAAAATTAGAAAAGCAACAGCTAGTACTACTGAAGTTCCACACAATGTCACAGCACTTAATGACGACTAAAAGCCTACATAGACTAAACTAAATATAAATTTTTAAGCACAGTGTAGCAGCTCAGTTCTGCCTCATTATTGCGAACGAATGGCTGATAATTATGGTGATATTACCTGCATCTTTCTGGTAAACAAATAATTGTGGTGATGTTACAACAACAAATAACATAGGGATGATAATTAAGGTGATGTTACAACAACAAATAGCTGATGGCTGATAATTATGGCGATGTTACAACAAAATAATAGTCGGCGTAGTCATGAACATGTGGCAGTTGGCGTAGTTGGTATGTCGTCCCTCGCTGCTATAGCAACCACAGTTTATTATTTTTATTTTTTTTTACGTTTATCAAAAAAATATTCACCTCTTAAAAATACTACTGAGAATTGAAAAGTATTCAAACACCTTAAGTTCTCAAGGTATATAAATAAAGGTAAATAGCCTTCAGAAATAAAGTCAAAAGTTTACATCAGTCCGTTCCATGTTTCGCATTCATATTTCAAGGGAGTATAGTTAAGAATCCAATACATTGAAAACAAAAACCATTTATAAAATAAATCCTTATATACGAAGCTGTGATATCGATTGATTTTTGCAGAGAGGGGCTGAGCAGCAGATCAAATCCTATTCATGAGGATCTGGATGAGGAGATTTATGGATTGCATCGTAAGGTTTCCCAGCTCAAAAACGTAAGTCATTCATCCCATATTTGTTAACCCTTGTTTGCCCACAAACCCCCAAAATAGAATCCTGTATTAGAGTTCTGTACTGTTTATTTTTTTCTTTCGATGTAATATGTGAGGGTAATCTCGCCTTTTGTAATTTTTTCATAAACTTCCCGATAGCTCAGGAGATATAGTGAGAGTCTAGGTTCTAGAATGGGTTTCTGAGCCAGATGGTAAGGCCGAATTTTCTCAACATTTGCTTTTTTAGAAATTATGCATATTATCATTTCACAACTATATGATCACGCTCTAGTAAAAGAGAGGACAGCCTCTGCTCAAAATTTAAAACCACCCGTCAGCAGTTTAACATATTAGAACAAAACTGACCCTACTGTAGTTTGACGCAAATATTTTTTGGGAAGTTTCTTTGAGAAACACGGCTCAAAGTTGAGGGTTTCACATCATAATAACATGGACTTTCTTCTACTCAAGTGCCACGCCTGAGGGGTGTCTATTCTACCAAAGTTGTACAGTTCTTGCACTGGTCTGCATCCTTTTTTTACATACCATTCGGTGGGACAGACCAAAGCAAGAATGGAAATCCCAATGAATGACTTAATTTTACTTTCGGATTACATATCGCTTGGTTAAATTGCATGTAAGACTTGTGCATTATTTCTTCATTAATATAAAATTAAAAGCATATTTTGAAACATTAAGAAAACAATGTAGGACTTTCATGGTCTCAGCAATCGGTTTTTAATTGTGACAGAAATTTGAAGGCGAACTTCATTGTTGGATTATTTCCTAAACCGAAAGCATATCATTTTAGGTTTTTCAATTGATTTTGTTTGTGATGCAGATTCTAGGTTGTAATATTGCATCCACTTCCCTAGGGAAGAGGAATCTCTCAAAGAAAATTAGAACAAAACAGAGATCTGTTTCTAAATTTTGTTTGACAGTCAATCAATTACAAAAATGGGTATAGCTTGCATATATATTTTTGACACGGAAGGATTGATCAAAAACCTTTTTGGATGATTTATGTAATGATTCTGTTTTTATTGATTGAGCAATTGTTGCATCTTTCGTTGTTGTTTCTTTCATTGTAAAAGGAAATTGAAAAAAACATGAAAAGACTAAAGGAACACAACAAGAGTGTATCTTAATAATTTTCATGTCTGTTGATCGGTACGTGAGAAGTTCGTTAGGTATTAATCCTTGGTTTAGCTCTCGAATATTGCTGGGCTCGTGAGTGTTAGCTAGCTTCGTAAGCTTGTGTGGGTTGTGATCCTTCAGAATGCCAAGGACAATGAGTACTCCCCAAACGTAGAACCTTCCTTAGAATTCCTTATTACAACCAGAGATGTCACGGGTGTGGGTGCCTCTACTACTTTGTTGGTTTTTAACAATGAGTTCGGCTTCACCAAGCGCAACATAGAATCTCTCTGCAGCGTTGGAGGATCTACCAAGAAGGGAAAAAGACAATGAGGCTACATTAGCGAGAAAGGTACTCATTTCTTAAAATTTCTACTCAGAAAAACTGGGGTGTTTGGAGAGGTTTTTCTAGCCTCGATTGTTTAGATAGAATTCGTTATATATTCCTAAATTTGCAGAGATTGACGAGCTTAAGAGCTTTGACTTCAGCCTGTTTAGATTAAATATGTTTAGATTAAATATGTTAGATTAAAATAAAATTGGGGGTGATCAGGAGATTTTGCTAGCCCTGTTTGTTTCGATAAAATTTGTTCGGGAGTTTGGCGCTAAGATCTTCGGGTCATCGTGTTACGAAAACAGACTAGATCTGGCGATATTGGGAGTTTTTTTATCGCTGACTGTTTAGACAGAACTTGATGTGCGTTTCTAAATTTGCGAGAGTTTGGTTATAAGAGCTTTGGAGCATGTGATTTAGATGAAATATTTTATAGAAACAAAATAGAGTTGGGGTGGCTGGGAGCTTTTTCTAGCCCTAATTACTGTTTAGATCGAATTTGTTTTGTGTTTATAAGTTTGTGGAATTTCGGTTTAAGTGATTTATGTGATGGTTGTACCCTTCCCGGTTATTGCCGTTACGAAATGCACGCGATGCTATGCATAATTTTTTGACTCTCTGCGCCGCTACACTGTGACTGTGAAAATATTACATTATTTCAGGTCATAGGATGTGTAAAATTTCTTCTAGTGTTCATATTTTTAATACATATAATCGTTAATAGGTTTATACCTGGAACTGCTTCCCTTGAACTGGTGAACATGGGTATCGATTTTCTTGTAATCAATCACTTCCTTGTCGCTGAAACATATAAATAGAATTCACATTAACACGGATGAATTACTTAATGATTGTTAATTCAATTTAATGATATTTTGATAGTAACATGTTTTTCATACATATAGGTAGGACGATATTTTTCTGGTTTTTTCAGCTGTCATTACCTTGTGCAATTAGGGACGATCTGTTGCTAAAGGGGCAATTTCGAGAAATCTGTTTTTGAATATGAGGTTCCGAGAGATTCAACTGGCCAGAAACAACATGCTTGGAAAAGGAGGGTTTGGGGAAGTTTTTAAGGTATAATATCAAACGTGGATTTGATGGGTCTATCCAATTATATATTGCATTGTTTGCAGGTCAATTATAGTGAGTTTGATGAGCAGGAAAGGCTCCCAGATGGGGCGGAAGTTGCTGTTAGGAAGCTAATTGAATGGAAGATTAGCTGTAGAACAGTTTCTCAGAGAAGTGAAGCTCCTAACTAGTGTCTGTCACCGCAGTTTTGTTCGTTTACTTGGATGTTGCACACTAGGGCACCAACGCTTGCTGGTTTACTAATTTATGTGAAATAACAACCTTGACAGGTATTTGTTTGGTCTATTGCTGGTTGTTGTTGTAGTGCTATAGTTAGCATGAAAATCTAAATAGAGGGAAAAATATCCGAAGTATATTCAAGAAACAAGATGTATATTTATTCCGTTGGAGATTATTGCTAACTAATCAATTGTGTCTTTCAGTAGGTATGTAATCTGATGCAAATTCCGGTTTGCTATATGGATTGTAGTTGTATTTCTTCTTACAATGATAATGATGGTATCAATTATCATTATCAGCAAACTTTGTTTTCTTATTATGATTTTTTTTTTTTAAACGAAAAGTAAAGGCATGAAATACTTCCACGAAGGAAGATTGAGTTCGCTTGCAGGGTTCTTGGCTTAACAGCTTACTAGTCTAGCTTTCAACTGCTTCTCATTTGTCTACCTAGTGCAAGCGCCATCAATATGCATATGGTACTGGGTTTGTCAATAACAAACACGTTATAGCAGCTCATCATCAGGTTTTTGGGTGGCAGAATCTGTTTGAAATCTTTTTTTCTCCTGTATCGCTGATAGAATAGATCGTTTGGTACTGTTGGCCCTATTCCTTTTGGTTGGGTGAGAATGATGAGTGTAATTCCGTCTCAAAATATATGTGAGATAGGTCACCAAAGCATAAATAGAGTTCTGTTATGTAATATATGTTTCCTGTAATATGTAAGGCGTGTATGGAGTCAACACAAGGGGAGTGAGTTTTCTTGCCAATACGTGGATGAATAATTGCAGAAGGAATCTGGAGCAAAATGCATATTTTCCCTCGGATAAATGTTTTAGAAATATTGTTACATGAATACATATCTAAGCTGAAACGTGAGGCTGGAGCAGGTAGGCTATTTTGGGCAAAAGAACTAATCGTAAATATAGATTACGACTATTTTTACAACTTTTTATTTTGAAAAAGTTAAAAATGAAAATATACTTTTAAACTTAAAATTAGAAACATTCAAATTCAATCACTAAGTAGAAAACTTATTTTATAATAAATTATAATTCATACAAATTTCACTACACTCGAATTGGATATTGATAGTCCTTTAGTTTTACAACAATTTATGCAAGTCATTATGGTTCCGAACGCGTGGTTTTGACGAAGACCAAGAAACTCTTTTCACTCCTTTACCATTTTGATATAAAATTGAGTGTTTCATTATAAATTTATGTTATTTCAATCTTCCAAAGCATTAACGAATTTGTTTTTGAATTTAGGTGAATTTATTTTATTTAAAGATTCTATTCTAATCATCTAAATATATAAAAAAGATATCGAAATTTTATTGTTCCGTCATATTTTCATGTTTTCATGTGAAACATGTGGACGTGGAATTTGCATAAAATATAGTTATGCTATTATGAACTACAATGCTCTGCAAACTTAGACGAGATTCCAAGTCTAGAACTATTAAAAAATGTTGTAGATTTCAAACTTAAGCAAGAAAATAATTTCAAATTTATTATAGCCTATGTAGTTTGACTTACCAATATTTTGTTTCTCTTCATAACAATTACAACAATAAGAGGTTTCCTTTGGTTTTGTGTTGAAATACATTTCCCAAGTGCACGCACAATTTATTGATTAACTTACATATATATGTTAAAATTGATCCACTTAAAAAATTTAATGAAAATAAGGACTTAAGTCAAATGTGATCCATTTTATGAATATGTATAGACAATCCTGCGAGTTTCATTGCAACTTTCCCGTGTTTTGTTTTTAGTTTTGGCAGGGACTGAGAATGCAAGCACTGCAAGAAGTTGTTTGGGTTAAGAGAATGTTATTAAAATATGTTATAATGTTATAAAAGCTATTAAAAAGACGTGGATGCAAAGCAGGTTTTGGATGCAAAGCCTAGTTTGAAGGAACCACTACAAGCTGAGGTTGGGCTGGCCGTGGATCCAGATATTCATGTTATAGGATTTATTGGAAGACTGGAAGAGCAGAAAGGCCCAGATATTCTTGCAGAAGCCATCCCTCTAATTGCAGAATCCTAGTAAGTTAGGCATTCTATAATGTGTCATATTATCACCAATTAGAGATGCAGAGTATCATATGTCAATTGTGGTAGAACAATTACTGGACCATGGATATGACACATTTGCCCCAAATTCTTCACCATGTGGATCAACAATAGTGTTGTTACGAAGAAGGATAGCACGAGGAGCTCTTTCCAGAGATTTTCCAAAGCTAGAGTGGGTGATTAACCATTTGAAGAAAGAAAAAGATGTGCACGAGATACAACACACATACAAGCTGCTCATTAGAGAGATATGTGGGTTCAATTGTTGTAGAAGAAATTTAAAACTTATGCCAACTTGTGGGAAGGATTTGTATCACGACCCAGATGTCTGCATCCAGTTCTGAAAAACCCACCACGACCGGATGTCTACCATTGTCAGCCTTGACAACCTCCGGGTACTGAATCTCTCAGGAAATGCATTATAGGATTTCCTTCCTCCTCTTCCAGCTGCAATTATATATATTCACCATTAAATTATCAATCAAAGAAGGAAATAGATTACATAGAAAGCAATGCTAGTGAAGTGATCGATGCATAGAGAAATTATAAGCAAGAAAGGCTCACAGATCTAGAGCTGAAGCCGCGTCCGTGTTTAGGGAGAAGTTTTCTCAAACCGGTGTGTTTTTGTTTCTCAGCTTCCTCAGGGGTAACTTTCTCCTGGTGAAAGTGACCCTGGAAGTGTTCTACTCCATGCTGAGGAGCAGCTAGACAATAAACAACAAATTCAGCCTGAGCCTGAGACTGATTGTGGTTCTGACTAGCAAGCCGATGCATGATCTAATCATTTTGCATTCCTTCCTTCTCTTCCTGTTAGAATAATTTTCGTAATTAATCTATAATTTGGGCCACACATGTAAATAATTAAAATGTGTGTGCTATCATTTAATTAAGCCTAAATATAGTGATCTAATTAATAACTGATTAATTGGCTTAAGGGTATAATTGTCATGAGATTATTGAGTAGATACCATTAGATAATTATTATTTCTATGAGAGGCGGAAATATAATTATGATGAAGTTAAAACTGCCTTAGCGGTTATTGTGAACTGCCCTAGCGGTTTATAAATAAGGTTATGGTCCCCATTCTACCACGACGCATTCCAATTTCTGAAAATCCTCTCAGAGAGAAGTTGACACAGAATCTAGTGGCTAGAATTGGAAGATCATCTCAAAGGGTTCATTGGAAGATCATCTCAAAGGGTTCTCTTCCTGTAAGGTTTCTCCTTCAATGGATTCAGGTATGCTTCCGCTATTAATTTTCTACTCATTGTTTTAATCAGAAGATTCCAGTATTTATAAATAAGGTTTTTCATTTTGATTATTAACAAGTGGTATCAGAGCTTACTTCTTGATTAATTCTTTGAGTTATTAATTTAATATATATATATTTGTCAATGGATTCTATTCAGAAAATTTTTTTTAGAGTCTCAGAGAAAGTAAAATCATTATAAATGCTTCGAATAGCAATCCGTTTTTCATTTATTAAATCTGCACAGCAAAGTTTTAGTGTGTGGACTTCCATCGAAGTTGTAATTTTTGAACGCCCTGTATTTGCATCTCCTGCAAGACCAAATCTGAGACATCTGAATCCATTTTATAGAATAATCTGGGCCTACATCCAAACGCTTTTCTCCCATGCTAAAAGATGCCCAAATTCATTCTGAAAACGTGTTCAGTGCTGGGCGTCCCATTATATTTTTGCCTCATCTTCTCAGCAGTTGTACGTGATACGAACTTCATAAAGCCATAGCCCTCTAACTATCCAGCGATCTTTTCTTGAACCCCGTGACAGTTAGAATTCATGGAGTTTAGAGATCCAACCCAACTATCGATTCCAGCATATTCAACAGTCAATTCCTCTGTCGTTGCTTTCAGCAGTGTCGATGAACTGCTTGAATGCCCAGTCTGCGCAAACTCTATGTATCCTAACATTTCTTGGTCATTTAGCTTCCAGGCAATTTCCTTATCTCCCCTGCACAAATGAGCGAGCTCCCTTGGACAGGAACAAAGCAGTCCGATTGTACATCTCTATGAGCAGTCCAATCGTACCATGTGCCATGTAACACGAGTAGAGCAGTCCATTCGTACATCTATATTAGGGGTAGCGATATAGAAACATTTTGTACCAAGATTGCCGATGTTAAATCACACAGACGTTAAATGCATGGTGAGTAATTCTATTTGGTGCATATAAATACATTTTCAGTCAGCTTATGGACATAATATGTAATGTTGGTCATTTGTGTTATGTTATTTAGAGTTGTCACCATATTTTACTGGAAAAATATTGCAAGAGATAAGTGCTGGAAGTGCTTGTAGGTGAATTTACAATGATAGTGGCAGAAATTATTTCGCCATCTACATTTTCCTGGAATTTCATGTTCCGCATTACCAATTTGTTTCCTAGAATTTCATGTTTAGCATTACCTATTTGTTCCGCATTATCTATTTGATTCAGGGAATTTCATGTTTAGCATTACCTATTTGTTCCGCATTATCTATTTGATTCAGGGAATTTCATGTTTCGCATGACCTATTTGCTCCGCAATTTTTTTTTTTTTTCGCATTTCTTGTGTGGATATAATGTGAGAGACAGAGCATAAGTAATTTATTATTTAATAGCATTTTTTGATATTAATATTTAAGTTATTAATCTAGCATTTTAAATAGGCTAATTAAAGCGGAAAATCACCAAAGTGACATCTTTCGTGTAGATTAGTCTGTTCAGGGTGTTAGATTTTTTGTGTGTATGTGATTCATGCGGGTATTGACTGGCCCAAAGGAAAGTTAATATTTGGTCAAATTGCATACATACCTGTGGTGATAAATATGTGATGATTATAAAGGTAACTAAATGTGAATAATAACTCAATCCAAAGATAGATTTATTATTTGACATAACTTATTATCAATGTTTGATCACTACAACAAGAGTACCACTTACAGTTAATATTACTGTCCAAAGACTTGATATTAATGTTGTGCCAGGTATCTTGAAATGTCATTTAAAGATTATGTGTTTAATTGCTTCTTTTATGTGAACATGATGGTTTATTTAATTCATTTTATTTTGTTCTCTATTTCAGCTTTTATATCAACTACTTCTATATCTGCCAACATCAATAATGTCCCTATGTTAAATGGGACTAATTTTAAGGACTGGAAAGAGAATATGATGATTCTCTTAGGCTGCATGGATATAGATTTAGCCTTGAGAATGCCCAAACCCGATGTACTCAATGAGGATAGTACTCAAGAGGATGAGGTTTATTGGGATAAGTGGGAACGTTCAAATAGGCTAAGTCTTATGATCATGAAGCGCGGCATTCCAGAAGCTTTCAGAGGTGCGGTAACCAATGAGGTTACTAATGCCAGTGACTTCCTTGCAGAAATTCAGAAACGTTTTGCCAAAAACGATAAGGCTGAAACAAGCACGCTTTTAGCAAGCTTGATTTCAATGAAGTACAAAAGCAAGGGTAATGTTTGGGAGTACATCATGGAGATGTCTCATCTTGCTTCAAAACTTAAGGCTTTGAAACTCGAGTTATCTGATGATTTCCTCGTGCATTTGGTTCTCATCTCTCTTCCTGCACAATTTAATCAATTCAAGGTTAGTTATAACTGTCAAAAGGATAAATGGACTCTTAATGAGCTCATTTCATTTTGTGTGCAAGAGGAAGAGAGATTGAAGCAAGACAAGACCGAAAGTGCTCATCTGGCTAGCACTTCCAAGGATAAGGGCAAACGAAAGAATAAGGATAATAAGGTTGCTACTTATAAGGGTCCAGAACAAAAGAAACCGAAAGTTGAGATAACATGTTTCTTCTGTAATAAGCCTGGACATACTAAGAAGGAATGTACCAAGTATGCTGCTTGGCGTGTTAAGAAAGGTATATTTCTTATTTTGGTCTGTTCTGAAGTTAATTTAGCTTCAGTATCTAGAAATACATGGTGGTTAGATTCTGGTGCTACTACTCACATTTGTGTTTCTATGCAGGGTTGCCTGAGTTACCGAAAACCAAGTGATGCTGAAAGATGCATCTATGTCGGAGATGGTCAGTCGGTAGAAGTAGAGGCAATAGGGCACTTTAGATTATTATTGAAATCCAATTATTTTTTGGACTTAATAGATACTTTTGTTGTACCGTCTTTCAGACGGAATTTAATTTCGGTTTCTGTTTTGGACAAATCAGGTTATTGTTGTTCATTTGGAAACAATAAATTTACATTATCTATTAATTCAAATGCTGTTGGAACTGGTTTACTTAATGTTTATGATAATCTATATTTGTTGGAAACTGTTCCGTCCTATAATGAAACCTTGCATGTGGAATCACGAGGTACAAAGCGTAAATTGAATAAAGATAATTCGGCCTCATTGTGGCACAAACGCCTAGGTCATATCTCTAAATCTAGATTTGAGCGACTTGTGTCCGATGGGATTTTGGAATCATTTGACTTTTCAGATTTTGATATTTGTGTTGAGTGTATTAAAGGAAAACAGACCAAAACAAAGAAATTAGGTGCCAATAGAGCTACAGACGTCTTAGAATTAATTCATACAGATATCTGTGGACCATACCCTACGGCATCTTGGAATGGTCAACAGTACTTTATAACATTCATACATGACTATTCAAGATATGGCTACCTATTTCTTATACATGAGAAATCACAATCATTGGACGTGTTCAAAACATTTAAAGCAGAAGTTGAGTTACAACTCAACAAAAGAATAAAGATCGTCAGATCTGACCGTGGTGGTGAATACTATGGTAGATATGACGGATCAGGTGAACAACGTCCAGGACCATTTGCTAAATACCTAGAGGAATGTGGGATCGTCCCTCAATACACCATGCCAGGATCACCTAGCATGAATGGTGTAGCAGAAAGACGAAACCGAACTCTTAAGGACATGGTAAGGAGTATGATTAGTCATTCTACTTTACCCGAAAAACTCTGGGGTGAAGCACTCAAAACGGCAGCTTATATCCTAAATCGGGTGCCAACTAAAGCGGCTGCTAAAACGCCTTATGAGCTTTGGACAGGTCGAAAGCCCAGTTTAAAGCATTTTCATATTTGGGGATGTCCAGCTGAAGCGAGACCTTATAAGCCTCATGAAAAGAAACTGGACTCTAAAACAGTTAGCAGCTACTTTATTGGCTATGCAGAACGATCAAGGGGTTTTAAATTTTATGATCCTACTATTAGGTCAATTTTTGAGACGGGAACTGCAACATTTTTTGAGGATGTTGAGTTTGGGGGGAGAAATCAGGCTAGGAATATTGTCCTTGAGGAGGAAGAGGGATCTACTATTGCTTTTGATAATGTACAGGTTTCACTACCTATCATTGATCAAGAAGTAAACTTGGATCCTCAACCAACAGACAATATTGTTCAACCCATTGCAAATGAGGACATTGCTCCTGAAGAACAAACTCAACAACCTCAAGAAAATATGCCATTAAGGAGATCCACTAGAGAGAGGAGAAGTGCAATTTCGGACGATTATATCGTATATCTCCAGGAACATGAGGTAGAAAGTGGAATGATGGAAGATGATCCAATCAACTTCCAGCAAGCCATGAAAAGTTCCAACTCTCAGAAATGGATTAAAGCCATGAATGAAGAGTACAAATCTATGCAAGACAATAAAGTTTGGGAACTTGTCCCATTACCAGTTGGTACGAAGCCCATTGGTTGTAAATGGATATTTAAAACCAAGCGGGATTCAAATGGTAATGTAGAAAGATATAAAGCACGTCTTGTAGCTAAAGGCTTTACTCAAAAAGAAGGAATTGACTTTAAAGAGACCTTCTCTCCAGTTTCTACGAAGGACTCTTTCAGGATAATCATGGCACTAGTTGCACATTATGATCTTGAGTTACATCAAATGGATGTTAAAACAGCGTTTCTCAATGGTGACATTGATGAAACAATTTATATGGTACAACCAGGAAATTTTGTGTCTGAAGACTCAAAGAATATGGTTTGTAAATTAACTAAATCCATTTATGGGCTCAAGCAAGCTTCTCGTCAGTGGTACTTCAAGTTTCATCAAATTATTGTCTCATGTGGTTTTGAGGCAAATCTTATGGATGAATGTGTGTATCACAAATTCAGTGGGAGTAATTATATTTTCCTGGTTTTATATGTCGATGACATATTGCTAGCCACAAATGATAGTAGCATATTGCACGACACCAAGAGATTTTTATCAAAACATTTTGAGATGAAAGATCTTGGTGATGCCTCCTTTGTCTTAGGAATCCAAATACTCCGAGATCGTTCTAGGGGTATTTTAGGATTGTCACAAAGGACCTATGTTGATAAAGTTCTCAAAAGGTATGGCATGCAAAATAGCAAACCAGGTGATACCCCTGTCGCTAAAGGAGACAAATTCAGTCTTAATCAATGCCCTAAAAATAGTTTAGAAAGTCAAGAAATGCATAAGATTCCTTACGCTTCGGCTGTGGGGAGTCTAATGTATGCTCAGGTATGTACACGTCCGGATATTGCGTACATTATTGGCATGTTAGGCAGATATCTAAGTAACCCTGGAATGGATCATTGGAGAGCAGCCAAGAGGGTTATGAGATACTTACAGAGAACAAAAGAGTACATGCTTACATATAGGAGATCGGATCAGTTAGAGATCATTTGGTATTCCGACTCCGACTTTGCTGGATGCCAAGACAGCAGAAGATCCACATCAGGCTATATTTATCTGTTGGCTGGTGGAGCAATTTCATGGAGGTCTGCCAAACAGACACTCATAACTTCATCCACCATGGAAGCAGAGTTTGTAGCATGTTATGGGGCATCCAATCAAGGAATATGGCTACGAAATTTTGTCACTGGGCTGCGTGTTCTAGATCGTATTGAAAGACCACTGAAGATATTTTGTGACAATAAATCAGCAGTTTTATATTCCAATAACAACAGGAGTTCTACAAAATCAAAATACATTGATATCAAGTTTCTAGTTGTAAAAGAAAAAGTACAGAGTGGACAGATATCCATAGAGCATATTGGAACAAACTCCATGATAGCGGATCCGCTTACAAAGGGATTACCACCCAAGGTCTTTCATGAGCACACTGCTCATATGGGTGTTGTCTCATTTGAGGATATTCAGATTTAGTGGGAGTTTATATTATTCATTGTATATTGCTCTATGTTATGTTTAGACTTTATCTATACATTTGGATTGTGTTCTGCAGAAATAAAGTATTCATTTTATTGCACTCTGTTAAATTATGATAAAAAATTTGATCTTAATAAAGTTAAGTAGGACCAGTTGGAAATAGGCATGAATAGATCACATTGCATGTAATTTCCATGCTATGCACTCATGATTGATCTATGTCATTTAGCTATGCAGATATATGTGACCATTGATTGGTCTAGTAACGATTGATGTAACAAAGGCCACCTTGATCCTATGTCAGTATAGTTAATGGGCCAGATTGTTCGGATATACCCTAAGGACATGATAGCAAATTTTGAGCTCATAAGGTTAAGCACATTTATTTGATTACATATGCATGTGGCCCAGTGGGAGATTGTTAGAATAATTTTCGTAATTAATCTATAATTTGGGCCACACATGTAAATAATTAAAATGTGTGTGCTATCATTTAATTAAGCCTAAATATAGTGATCTAATTAATAAGTGATTAATTGGCTTAAGGGTATAATTGTCATGAGATTATTGTGTAGATACCATTAGATAATTATTATTTCTATGAGAGGCGGAAATATAATTATGATGAAGTTAAAACTGCCCTAGCGGTTATTGTGAACTGCCCTAGCGGTTTATAAATAAGGTTATGGTCCCCATTCTACCACGACGCATTCCAATTTCTGAAAATCCTCTCAGAGAGAAGTTGACACAGAATCTAGTGGCTAGAATTGGAAGATCATCTCAAAGGGTTCATTGGAAGATCATCTCAAAGGGTTCTCTTCCTGTAAGGTTTCTCCTTCAATGGATTCAGGTATGTTTCCGCTATTAATTTTCTACTCATTGTTTTAATCAGAAGATTCCAGTATTTATAAATAAGGTTTTTCATTTTGATTATTAACACTTCCCTCTTACCGAACAAATCGACATGAAATAAATTGCCGAGAGGAAAAAGCGTGCCATAGACGCCGGGTAAAGATTACTACCGAGTGTTATGTTTCATTTAGTCCACATTTTGTAGAGAAAATCTCGTGGATAAACCACTGCCATATCAGGAGATGACAGCCGACCGTTCAAATTAAAGAGACACAACCTATACCATTATTGAAGTATGGCCAGAAAAGCATCTTGGCTTGCATTGATTAATTAAGACCACTCTAAACATAGATAGTGAAACATGGACCAGAAACAGTCATTGCTATTGTTGTCAAGTTGCAGTTGCTCTACTTCTGTCCTGTGGCCCTTTTCAGACCTTCAACTATGTGCTTTTTTCTCCTTTTATAGCTTCAACTATGTGGATTCCTATCTCCAGTAGAAACAATGTTGATTACCAATAACACTCAACCCAATTGAGTTCACTCCATGATGTTACCGATGCTCTGAAAAGGCAATAGGAAGCTGAGTCCATGCGAGCAGGATGTTGTAGCATTTCTCCTCCTTCTTCATCTAAGGAGGACGATGCAGGAAAATTAGTTGTACTCGTCTCTACATTGAAACACACTTGTTTCATGGAACCTACAGTGGGATTACTGGAAATTTTGTTACAGCAGCTCGACCGCTTTTCTTCTTGAGAGCACTTGATCGATGGGACTGAGAAGTCTGCATCATCTTCAGATAATGAGAACTAGTAGAACTTACGCTGGAGTCTTTATCTTGTTGCCAGTGTCCCATATAGCTTGCTTGCTCTTTTCCTTCTATTTCAACGACGGTACGAAGATACATTTTCCTGAGTAGCTACAAGGAAGTACACCCCAAACTAAAGTTTTCCAGGCATTCCTCGCAAGACTAGATGGTAATTCGCCCTTGTCATTTTGGAATGAGTTATTTTCATCTGCTGTTGCTGAATGGGTAGCCTCATGAGAATATAAAGTTGGCCTGACAGTGAATCGAAGGTAAGGAAGATGACTAGCCTAATCCTCAGTTGTGATCCAATAGGTGGAGTGCATGCATGCACCCTGTTGGTGCATGCGCACACAAACCAACACACAGACAAATCAACACGCACAGATAATCGACCGAGTTGTGCTCCCTGCCTCGGTTAGAGGCCAAATAAGGTCTCTAATCTTGTTATTGGCTACAACACAAACTCATGAACAAAATATTAGGTTATATTGCACTGAAATTCGGGACAAACTAATACATCATTGCAAAATTGATTTATATAGTCCCTGCTGCCTTCCCTTGAGGAACAAACGGTGCAAGAGGTGAAATCTAAATTGCATCAGATGGCTAGCAGAAGGCATGAAGTTGCTTCATTCTCAACAAAACCCTAAAGTCTACATGTATTTCTTGAGTAAAGTAGATCTGTAAAACTTCACAGAACATGATTGGACCAAGAAACCAATGTGCCCACCCAGGTTCTTGTTGCCTTGATTTTTCAAAATATTCCGAGGATTGCACATCTCTCTGGTCAACTTATTAAAGGATTACGAGGGGTCTTGGTACCCATTTCAAGTCCCTACTTCCATAGTAAAATATTGTAAGTTTTATGACTTGTAGTTTTGGGCTAATACGTTAATCTACATTCACTTTAAAGTAGATTAGTATCATGAGTTTTTCAAATATCTTAATATAATGAATGTTTGATCAGGATGAATGTGGCACCTTTATATAAAAAGGGAGATAGACCCTCCGAAAGCTAAAAAGCAAAACACTAGTAATTTTTCAATCTAAAATTTGCCAAGCCTTGATATACATTGATATATTAACACATAAATATGGATAATGTACAAATATTTGTCACACATAAACTTACTCAACGATATATTGATAATGCTTACTAAGAGTTGACAATAACAACTATTTTCAATGCCATCAGTTTCTATGGCTGAAGATAGACTTTGAGATAAGAAGCTAAATATAAGGCCCAATCCTTGAAGGGTGGCATTCTTTCCTGTAGGAGAGACTGTTGTCGTATAAGTGCTCCTAGGGTAACAGTTTCTCAACCAAGCTTGGTAGATTGAGTTCTAGGTTACCAAAAATAACTAAATATAAAAATCTACATTAGATAACATCATCTTCAATCAATTAATTTATTGAAAACATGCAAACTAATAAACATAACGGAAAATATAACGTCCATCTATCAGCCGAATGTCTTGCAGGTTTGCTGAGTGAAGCCTAAACGATTCTTCTCTCTGTCATACAATATAAAAAAATTATGTTGCTGATAGTTTCTCAAGATCACAGCTGGTCCATTGTCACCCTCCAGAATGCTTTTGGAGCCCATCATTGTCAAGCACGTTGAATCAAGACTCCTACAATGAGTGAAATGGTTGGAAACAGGGAGCACCATGTCTGCGCCACCCTTGAAATGAAATGCAAATGCAGGCCACAGTATTCCATACACTAGAGATATTGTAACACAGTCTCATACCAGTCCAAGCTTCAATTTCACTAGCTCTTTTGTATCCAATTTGAGAAGCAAACCCAGCACCAATCTTCTCAAAGATTTTTTCGTTAAACACAGTGAAAGCAGTTCCCGAATCTATTATGGTTCCTCCATTGCCTTTGGTGTCGAATATCAATAACTTAGAAGGCAGCTTCAATCGTTTTCCACCAATATTGATCCCTCTGAGACCAATGTAATAGAATGAGCTGTATGGAGTAGAAGAAGGAGCTCTGGAGTTGATTAGAAAGGGAGTGTAATTTAAAGAGATGTCACTGGGGAGCGCCTTCTCTTCATCAAAGCGGTGGCTCTGAAGGCAATACACAATTTTATTTCTTTGCAAATTTTGTGTTGATCACTAAGTTGGGAAGGCAGAGAGAGAGCGTTTCTGCTAAATCCTGCAATGCCAGAAGGTTGATGGAATGAAAATAACGAACATCCCACTATGAAATGCTTTATTGTTTGGCTTCCGTCTTCAAATGGTAAAGTGAAGGTCTCCGAGAGGAGCAGCCCCGATGTGAATCCACTTCCATACAGAATTCCATAAAGTGGACAAGTGGTCTGAGAGCAATTCTTGGTCGCCGAGCAATTCCCACACAGGCCCTCAGCGTTTTTACCATGATATCTTTTGCACTTTGGATCAGCACAAGTTAGAAACTCAGATGGCTTCCTCGGAAGAAATACCCCATTGGAATTGTTATCCCTCTTTTCAAGGCAGTATATGGAAGTATAATTTCTTGCGCAGTGCACCCACACGAGATCACTGCTGGTGTCCATGAGAAGTGATAGATCATGTGGAGGAGTTCCCATGGAGAATTTGATTGAATATTCTCTGAAGCTACGAGCGTACAGAGACTCCCCCACGCTTTCATTATTTGCCTTCTTGGTCACGTTCCTGTTCCCACGATGCATCTCGTGCTTCAGTGCCGGGGCTCGATTCTTTGTTGCTTCCATGATCCTGGCAAGTTTCTCCTTGCCCAAGTTCTGCATGGAGACCAGACTCTTCATTTCTATGAAGTGTGATGGCCATGCCATCTTCCTCATTACAGACTATTACAGAGACTTGGAGAAGCAGAAGGAAAAATGAGATGATCAGCTTGCAGGCCAACATGTTGAGAATCTTGGAGAAATGCTAACAATGGATAATGGGTATTTAAATCTGTGTGATAATAATTCAAACTGACAGTATGAAAGGATGCTATTTAATTCTGACAGTATGAAAGGAGACAAGAAAATCAGAAAATAAAGTATTTAATATTTTATTGATTTCATTTGATTTTTTTCTTCATACCAGGATGCGAAGACTTGGTCTACCTTAAACTGAGACTTGGTCTACCTTAAACTGATAACAGCTCAACCTGTTCCAGATGACTCTCATAATCGATCAACCTTTGGTTCACAAGATTTGAACTAATAATCTATAGAAACTAAACCACCACTTTTAACTTGATTATGAGAAGTATCAAAGAAATAGCAGCTAATGCAGCACAGGTCAATCAAAGTCGAGTATTGACAAGGGCGATAATTCAGAAAGACGCGATGAATAATTCATATTTCTCTACTTGTCCAACAGTAAAAATAAATTGCTACTCTTTATTAAGCTGTGATTAAATTGTTAATTGGCGTAAAAACAACTAAAATTCTTTATCTCTCTACACTACATTCTAACACTCCATAAACCCATTGTTATAATCAGAGGTTAAAGCAAATTCAAGCGTCTTCCTAGGAATGCTGAGTTACGTTAATGAGTGGAATGTAATATTTTATGTAAAGGCGGGCGCACGAAGATGGTCCCCATTTTCGTTGCAATGGGAGCGCACTAGCGGGAAAAAAAATGGCGCGTACGCACCTAAGGAAGTGCGCACGCGCCCCTAGGTTCGGTATCGAACCGAGGCGCGTGCGCGTATCTAGAACATACGCATTCCTGGCACGTGCGCGCAAAAGTGGTGTGCACGCGCCTCTATTAAAAAAAAAAAAAAATAGTGCCCAGTTTCCGCATTGTTTCATTGGGCCGACCGAGCACGACTTGCACCTCCGCGTACGAGTGAATTCAACCACCAAAGTTGCCCAAATCAACTTCAAAACCACCCCACAACACCCACTAACTCATCAACAGGGTGATTGATAGGTAAATATCAAGTTTTGTTTTCATTTTATTCATTCTTTGTATCAATTTTTTGTTTTTTTTGTTTATTTAATTGTAAATAATTTTCAAATTTTTAAAACAATGAACCAATTTTCTATTGCAGATTATAAACTGAGACAATGAGTGAACAAGATATTAATCCCGAGTCCGGTGTAACACAAGAAAACCCAAACCTTGGACCCAATGCCAAAGAAAACTGTGAACACAATCCAAATGCTGAACAAAACCAAAACCCACAACCTAATTTTGAACAAGATGACATTAACCACTATGTAAATGAAATGCGAGTGCACACTCGCAAACTTAGAAACTCGGGTGAACCATCTCGATTGTCTCTTGCCACATCAGTTGAGAACTCAATCGACTCCCTCATACATGCACACCAGCAATTGACAGACATGACTCAATTTAGAGCTAGGATGTGGGAGTACTACTCCATGGGCATCTCCAAGGAAGCAATAAAATATTTGAACATTTCAAAAGCCCAATTATATAGTATGTTCACTGAGCCGAAAACAGGCCAACCACCGAACATTACAAAGCCACGTGTCTGCATGGATTGGTGTCATTACCAACTGTGGAGGGACAATTGGATGCAGAGGTGGTTCATGGTGTACGATAAACCTCCCTGCAATAATAGGGAGGTTCCACAGTACTTCCTTCGCCAACTGTGGGCTGAGTTTTGCCTCGGTTTACATGTCAACTATTTTAACATAACCGATTTCCAGGATGTTGGGCGTGCCTTTGCCCAAGATCGACCTGCTGCCAGGAGGAACCCACTAAGAGGGTCACCAGCTTCGAAGCGCGACCCCAACCCCTCTCCCCAGCCACCTCAGTTTCCCCATAAGATTGATCAGATCGAGGTGGCAATGAGGAATGTTGCACGTGGTCTCCTCAGACACACCTCCTTTGTAGCAGCGACTACAGTGGAGAGGTCGGGTGACCTTGATAGAGATCCAGGTGTAGGGCCTTCACGACAGGGCCAGCATAGACCCATGACCGATGGTAGCCATGCTGGGCATTCCAGTTCGACGGGGACAATGCCACATCTTTGTCCCCATTGCGGGCACACTTGCCCTGGCTCGATCAAGGGTTGTTATATGGATCACGTCAGCAATTTTTTTAATGTGTTTTCAATCATCACTTTATAACTTGTAAATTATTTTGAAAGTATTTTTGTTTGACTTAAACTATTATTTCAATGTACAGTTATTAAGATCTGATACACCGAGAAGGGAGAACATAGAATATCCCAACCTAGATGCAGCAATGGAAGCTGCAACTGAAATTGCGGCACCCCACACGGAGGTATTTTCAGTACCTGACACAATTTTGTTATTACTTATGTCATTTATATTACTCAAGTATTTATATTTATGGCATACACGTTGATAGTTCGTACAATGTTTTTGAATATCTTGATTTCTTAGATAATGACTTGTTTAACATGTTCATAACATGCATGCATTTTGTTGTCCACAGGTGTTTCGTGACTACGGTGATTAGCCACCCCCGCCAGGGATTGGCACATCACCATATACACAGGTACAATGTGTAGTTATAAGCATGCTTTTAATTTGATTTGTTACGACTTACTATGGTTTAATTTATTGTTTGTTTACTAAATTGTGATATTACAAATGTATATGTAGGTTCCACCAGCAGCCGTGTCTCCGCATTTTAGTCTTGTGTATCCACCCTCTCACATGAGTCCCCTCCCTTTCTTTCATCTAGACCCCTCCCTACGTCTACCCCCTCCCTTCCATCCAGCCCCCCCTCTCCGGTGATACTCCCCCCTCCATCCATCCTCCCCGACTCGCCCACCCCCCTACGTCCATACTTCCCCCCCAAATTATCCACGCCCCCATGTCTATCCATCCTCCCCCATTCGTCCATGCCCCCCCTTCCTTCCACCTTCCCCTCTTCGTCCATAACCTCCCATTTGTCCATCCTCCTCCCTCCATGCAGGATTGCTCTCCCATGCCCCATCCCTCAACACCATCCCTAGCCCTTTCCGTTCGATACCCTCTATCCTACAGCCGGAAGGGGTTCGTAATCCACATGGTCCTCCTCCACCCCATACCACCATGTCTTCTCCCACCATATCATCCCCACTTCCCGCCACTATTGTGGCATCTACTCTTTCAATATCCTCATCAGTATCTCCTGTGGTTGCACCTGTAGTTCCTGCCACTACATCTACGCCCCCCCCCATCACTACATCGGAGTTGGTTGTCCGGCCATCTGCTCCACTTGATAGCTCAGAAGGCTAGCCATGTCCATCGTCGGAGGTGTTCACGGTGAGAATCAAGTTAATTTATGAAAATATTTTGATGCATTAACAAAAATTAATTTAAGCAATTATGAGTTTTCAATGAAATGATTGTTTTAAATGTTGTAGGCTAGAATTGCTGAGAGGCTCCGCAGATCCAGGACACCTACCCAACATTTCCCACTCATGTCAGAGGTGATTGATTTAAGATTTGAATTCTACATTTGTTTTATAAATGTGGTAAATGTTGCAAATGCTTGAAAATGATGGTATCTTATATCATTTGTTCCAGATCCCGGAGAGACGGTCTACTCCTAGACAGACCAAGACCTGAGGCACTGGTAGCTCGAAGAGTAGGAAGATCGACTTTGGATCTGCACCTGGGAGTGACAGCGGTGGTCACAATGCTTGACACGCCACATGTTATGTACATTAGCCACGATGTGGCACGTTTGTGCACCAGCTTTGATGTACTTTGTATCTACGGCATGAGTTGCCATGTATTTTGTATCTACGACATGATTTGTCGCATTTTGTGTAGGGCACGAGTTGCCATTGTACGTACATTGGGAACCATGTTCCACTATTCGCCAGAAATTGTATATGTTTGGATGAGTTTTGTAGCCTCGATGTACATGGTTTTTCAGTTATGTGATTTATATATCTCGTTGTCTAATGTAGTTGTCTCATGTTGTGTGTATCATGATGTGATGTTGTGTAAATTTGGGTTTTACCTAGATCTTAGAAGAGAAGTTGGATATCGTAGTTCAGCTTGGTTTATCTTTCCACATGTAAAATCTTCTAATGGTATCTATGTTAAGAGAACATTGTAAACATAGGCTAACTCAAACAAAATCATGTGTGAGAATTAATCTAAAAACAAACGGAATAAATGGATGGACAAATCACACCTCATGGCACATAAGATATATATTGGGAACTTGAGTACTAGGAAAAGAACACTTAAAAATAGAAAATGTCCATTGTCGTCAAAAGGTTAAAATGAGATCCAACATGATTTTTAATAGCTCTACATAGTGAGATCCAAAAAGGCCATACTCTACATAATGAAATGTCGTCACTAGTATTTATTTTGACCATTTTGTCCACTTAAGATCATGCAACAAATTAATAACCAAGTTATGGAATCATTTCTTAATCAATTGTCACCATACAAATAGGACAACCTTGAGCACGATGTATAGCTAGCTCATTAATTCTCACTCACAGATATAGCCACCTTTGATTTGATGACCATCACATCCACTACCATTTACAATTAGGATTTCCTTAATTTATCATTATGTGATAGCGATCTAATTTTATGTATGCATATATGTGTATAGTGGTTTGGATTCAAATGTATGCAAATGAATATATATGTACAATGAAAATGATCTAATCTTTACATGTATTATAATTTAGGGATAGATCTTAGGATACACAATAGGGTTTCATTGTGATTAGAATACAAACTAGGGTTTATGCTACCAACTAGGGTTTTTAGGCTAGGCTCTCGTGTTTCTAGGCTAGGATCCAAGTTACAGGGTCACCATATTAATGTTTAATTCCACTATCATGTCATCATTCTCACCAATACCATGCCTACTACTACAATCACCATCAAGCCTCTCAATCCCACTTTGAACATTTCCCATACTTCCAAGTTAAAATTGATAGGTCTTGTTGCTAAAATCTTTTCACTTATCTATTCACATAGAAAAATCCACTCCTGTGAAAGATTTGTTGTAGCTTGGTACGTGCAAGTTCACATGCAATAATACTTGAGAGATCATTTTACCCCATGATCCATAGAAGATTCATTGGAGTCATATGAACCTCATTGTCATCACCCCAACCGTGGTCAAGATGCCAAGATCCATCCTTAGTAGACAAAACCTCATGTTGGCACCCATACCACACTCAAAGATAAAAAATTCTTTGAAAGGGCATGTTTGGGGGTTGAGGGAATCTTTATTTTTTTATAATCACACATGAGAGGTTCTTAGAGTCAAATAAATTGGATATAAATAAATTCCCCAACTCCTTCATCATCTTCATCATCATCTTCATCACCATCGTCATCATCATCAATGCCTTCATCATCATCACCATCTTCATCATCATCACCATCACCATGACCATCAACTTCACCACCATCACCATCATCATCAACTTCACCATCTTCATCATCATCACCATCTTCGTCATCATCACCATCTCCATCTTTTGGATGCAAGATGGAACCATCACCATCTTCATCATCACCATCACCATCACCATCAACCTCACCACCATCACCATCATCATCAACATCACCATCTTCATCATCATCACCATCTTCATCACCATCACCATCTCCATCTTTTGGGTGCGAGATAGAACCATCACCATCTTCATCATCACCATCACCATCACCATCTACCTCACCACCATCACCATCATCATCAACGTCACCATCTTCATCATCATCAACGTCACCATCTTCATCATCATCACCATCTTCATCACCATCTTCATCACCATCACCATCTCCATCTTTTGGATGCGAGATGGAACCATCACCATCTTCATCATCACCATCACCATCACCATCACCATCACCATCAACCTCACCACCATCACCATCATCATCAACGTCACCATCTTCATCATCATCACCATCCTCGTCATCATCACCATCTCCATCTTTTGGATGCGAGATAGAACCATCACCATCTTCATCATCACCATCACCATCACCATCAACCTCACCACCATCACCATCTTCGTCATCATCACCATCTCCATCTTTTGGATGCGAGATGGAACCATCACCATCTCCATCATCACCATCACCATCACCATCAACCTCACCACCATCACCCTCATCATCACCATCACCATCACCATCACCATCAACCTCACCCAAACCCTAGCCCTAACCCTCACCCAAACCCTAGCACTAAGCCATCTTCTCCATCCTCACCATCACGATCACCATCACCATCAACATCTTCATCATCACCACCATCTCCATCATCATCGTTGACTCTAACTCTAACCCTAATTCAATTTCCTTCTATAACTCTATCCCTAACCCTCACCCAAACCCTAGCACTAAGCCATCTTCTCCATCCTCACCATCACCATCATCGTCACCATCAACGTCTTCATCATCACTACCATCTCCATCATCATCATTGACTCTAACTCTAGCCCTAATTCAATTTACTTCTATAACTCTAGCCCTAACCCTCACCCAAACCCTAACACTAAGCTAACTTCTCCATCCTCACCATCACCATCATCATCACCATTAACATCTTCATCATCACCACCATCTCCCTCATCATCATTGACTCTACCTCTAACCCTAACTCTAACTCCAACTCTAACTGTAACTCCAGGTTCCTCATCAAAGCCTCCATCATCATCATCATCTTCATGACCATCGCCATCGCCATCGCCATCACCATCACCATCTCCATCAAACTCTTCATCATCATCACCATCATCATCATCATACGTGCCCGGTGGAAGATTTTCTAGAGTTGACCCCCATGTGCAAAAATTGCACACTCCCTCACTAAGCAAAACACTAGTTTCCAAGATGGATGTACAAGATGAGGGCGGGGACACCAGGCTGGAGGGGAGGGGCACCCCTAGCACTATCCTGACGTACTGAATCCAACGGAGTCGACAGTTCGTCGATCCAAGCCACAGTCTTCATTCTATGGCTCGTCCTATCTCGCATCCAAAAGGCCTTCACAGACACCTGCCGGATACCTGCCGGGGGTGTAGGACTCCAACCGTGCAACAAAAATGGGTTCTGGGGAGTCTTGCAAGTGTTTCTAGGAAGGTACCGACTGGGAACACTAGCCCTAAGTGCCCGGTGGAAGATTTTCTAGAGTTGACCCCTGTGTGCAAAAATTGCACACTCCCTCACTAAGCAAAAACCTAGTTTCCAAGACGGATGTACAAGATGAGGGAGGGGCCACCGGGATGGAGGGGAGGGGCACACCTAGCACTATCCTGGCGTGCTGAATCCAATGGAGTCAATGGTTCATCGATCCGAGCCACGGTCTCCATTCTATGGCTTGTCCCGTCTCGCATCCAGAAGGCCTTCAAGGACACCTGCTGGATACCTGCCAGGGGCGTAGAACTCCAACCGTGCAACAAAACTGGGTTCCAGGGAGTCTTGAAGGTATGTCTAGGCAAGTTCCAGCCGGGAATGCTAGCCATAAGTTCTTGGTGGATGATTTTTCAGAGTTGACCCCCGTGTGCAAAAATTGCACACTCCCTCACTAAGCAAAACCCTAGTTTCCAAGATGGACGTACAAGATGAGGGAGGGGCCATCGGGCCAGAAGGGAGGGGCACCCCTAGCACTATCCCAGCATGTTGAATCCAACGGAGTTGACGGTTCGTCGATCCGAGCCACGGTATTCATTCTATGGCTCGTCCCGTCTCGCTGCTAGAAGGCCTTCAGGGACACTTGCTGGATACCTGCCGGGGGCGTAGAAATCCAACCGTGAAACAAAACCGGGTTCCGGGGAGTCTTGCAGGTGTGTCTAGGCAGGTTCTGATTGGGAACGCTAGCCACAAGTTCTCAGTGGATGATTTTCCAGAGTTGACCCCCGTGTGCAAAAATTGCACTCCCTCACTGAGCAAAACGCTAGTTTCCAAGATGGATGTACAAGATGAGGGCGGGGCCACCGGGCCGGAGGGGAGAGGCATCCCTAGCACTATCCCGGCATGTTGAATCCAATGGAGTCGATAGTTCATCAATCTGAGCCACGGTCTTCATTCTATGGCTCGTCCCGTCTCGCTACCAGAAGGCCTTCAGGGACACCTGCTGGATACCTACCGGGGGCGTAGAACTCCAACCGTGCAACAAAACTGGGTTCCGGGGAGTCCTGCAGGTGTGTCTAGGTAGGTTCCAGTTGGGAATGCTAGCCACAAGTTCCTGATGGAATATTTTCCAGAGTTGACCCCCGTGTGCAAAAATTGCACACTCCCTCACTAAGCAAAAACCTAGTTTCCAAGATGGACATACAAGATGAGGATGGGGCCACCGGGCCGAAGGGGAGGGGCACCCCTAGCACTATCCTGGCATGATGAATCCAATGGAGTTGACGATTCATCGATCCGATCCACGGTCTCCATTCTCTGGCTCGTCCCGTCTCGCATCGAGAAGGCCTTCAGGGACACCTGCTGGATACCTGCCGGGGGCGTAGAACTCCAGCCGTGCAACAAAACTGGGTTTCGGGGAGTCTTGCAGGTGTGTCTAGGCAAGTTTCGGCCGGGAACGCTAGCCACAAGTGCCCGGTGGATGATTTTCCAGAGTTGACCCCCGTGACCAAAAATTGCACACTCCCTCACTGAGCAAAACCCTAGTTTCCAGGATGGACGTACAAGATGAGGGTGGGGCCACCAGTCCAGAGGGGAGGGGCACCCCTAGAACTATCCCGGCATGCTGAATCCAATGGAGTCGATGGTTCATCGATCCGGGCCACGGTCTTCATTCTATGGCTCGTCCCGTCTCGCATCCAGAAGGCCTTCAGGGACACCTGCTGGATACTTTCCGGGGGCATAGAACTCCAACTGTGCAACAAAACCGGGTTCCAGGGAGTCATGCAGGTGTGTCTAGGTAGGTTTCGGCTAGGAACGCTAGCCACAAGTTCCCGGTGGATGATTTTTCATAGTTGAGCCCTGTGTGCAAAAATTTCACACTCCCTCACTGAGCAAAACCCTAGTTTCAAAGATGGACGTACAAGATGAGGGCGGGGCCACCGGGTCGGAGGGAAGGGGCACCCCTAGCACTATCCCAACGTGCTAAATCCAACGAAGTCGACGATTCATCGATCTGAGCCGTGGTCTTCATTCTATGGCTCGTCCTGTCTTGCATCCAAAGGGCCTTCAGGGACACCTGCTGGATACCTGCTGGGGGCATAGAACTCCAACCATACAACAAAACCGGGTTTCGGGGAGTCTCGCAGGTGTGTCTAGGCAGGTTCCAGCTCGTAACGCTAGCCCTAATTGGCCGGTGGAAGATTTTCCAGAGTTGACCCCAGTGTGAAGGCCATGCCAAATTCTCTAAAGGGGGGCATTTCTTGATCGGAGGCCTCCGGGCATGCGTGGCCACCGTGGACAGGTCCACAATGGCCAGGTGGACCTGTGGGAGGCAACGTAATCCAAGTCCTCTCGCCGGTTTGGGTTCCGTGGCCCCGGGTCAAATCCTCCAAGTGTCCCTGCATAACCCCGGGGTGCCCGACTATAATGCCCATAGCACCCGAACCGTGGCTCAGTTCACGAATCCATCGATTCCGGTGGGTCCAGGATGGTGGGTTTCAGCTAGGGGACCCCCCACAGCATCCCCCGAAGACCCATAAGCAGTGCCAACTGGCCATCTCTGGAACTAGGGTTTTGCTCAGTGAAGGCCATGCCAAATTTGCTAAAGGAGGCCATTTCTCGACCAAAGGCCCCCAGGCATGCGTGGCCACCATGGAAAGGTCCACAATGGCCACATGGACCTGTGGGAGGTGACGAAATCCAAGTCCTCTCACCAGTTTAGGTTTCGTGACCCTGGGTCAAATCCTCCAAGTGTCCCTGAACGGCCCCGGGGTGCCCGACTATAATGCCCGTAGTACCCAAACCGTGGCTTGGTTCGTAAATCCGTTGAATCTGGTGGGTCTGGGACATTGGGTTTCAGTTAGCTGACCTCCCACAATGTGCCTTGAAGACCCAGAAGTGGTGCCAATGGGCCATCCTTGGAGCTAGGGTTTTGCTCAGTGAAGGCCATTCCAAATTCACTGAAGGGGGCCATTTCTCGTCTGGAGGCCCCCGGGCATGCGTGGCCACTATGGACAGGTCCACTATGGCAACATGGACCTGTGGGAGCCAACGGAATCCAAGTCTGCTCTCCAGTTTGGGTTCCGTGGCCGCATAGCAAATTCCCAAAGTGTCCTTGAATGGCCCCGGGGTGCCTGACTAGAATGCCCATAACGCCCAAACCATGGCTTGGTTTGTGAATCCGTCGACTCCGGTGGGTCCAGGACGCCGGGTTTCAGCTAGGGCACCCCCCACAGTGTGCCTCAAAGACCCAAAAATGGTGCCAATGGGCCATCCCCAGAGCTAGGGTTTTGCTTAGTGAAGGCCATTCCAAATTCGCTCAAGGGGGCCATTTCTCATTCGGAGGCCCCCGGGCATGCGTGGCCACTGTGGACAGGTCCACTATGGCCACATGGAGCTATGGGAGCCAACGGAATCCGAGTTTGCTCGTTGGGTTGGGTTCCGTGGCCCGGGGGAAAATCCTCAAGGTGTCCCTGAACGACCCTGGGGTGATCGACTAGAATGCCAGTGGCACCCAAACCGTGGCTCGGTTTGTAAATCTATCGATTCTGGTGGGTCCAGGATGGTGGGTTTCAGCTAGGGGACCCCCCACAGCGTCCCTCGAAGACCTGAAAGTGGTGCCAATGAGCCATCTCTAGAGCTAGGGTTTTGCTCAGTGATGGCCATTCCAAATTTGCTCAAAGGGGCCATTTCTCGTCCGGATGCCCCCAGGCGTGCATGGCCACTATGGACAGGTCCATAATGGCCATGTGGACCTGTGGGAGGCAACAGATTCCATGTCCTCTCACTGGGTTGGGTTCCGTGGCCCTAGGGAAAATCCTCTAGGTGTCCCTGAACGGCCCCAAGGTGCCCGACTAGAATGTCGGTGGCACCTAAATCATGGCTCGGTTCACGAATCCGTTGACTCCAGTGGGTTTCAACTAGGGGATCCCCCACAGCATCCCCTGAAGACTCGGAAGTGGTGCCAACGATCCATCTCCAGAGCTAGGGTTTATCTCAGTGATGGCCATTCCAAATTCTCTCAAGGGGTGCATTTCTCGTCCGGAGGTCCCTGGGCGTGCATGGCCACCATGGTGCCCGACTAGAATACCCGTAGTACCCGAAGGCTAATCCATATTCACTCAAGGGGGCCATTTCTCATCCGGAGGCAGAAGAAGATCAATTTTCAACAAAACAATGTACTTAGCAGAAGAAGATCAATTTTCGACAAAACAATGTAGTTATTACATGTGGAGGCAGCGGTTTCGCGTGGAAAATGAGTGTAGGGTTGAGTAGAGGAAAGATGTTGGGAAATGGGCTATTACATTAGCTTTTTTGATGGGCGGCTGTAGGTATCTATGCTTTGGCGGCTGTAGGTATCTACGCTTTTCTTCCGAGGGAAATCCTAATTCCGTCGGAAGAAAAGCATAGATACCTACAACCTCCATATTTCCTTCTATAAACCACTTGCCCATCGGAAAAGCTAATGTAATAGCCCATTTCCCAACATCTTTCCTCTGCTCAACCCTACACTCATTTTCCACGGGAAACCATTGCCTCCACATGTAATAACTACATTGTTTTGTAGAAAATTAATCTTCTTCTGCTAACTACATTGTTTTGTCGAAAATTGATCTTCTTCTGCCTCCGGATGAGAAATGGCCCCCTCGAGCGAATATGGAATGGCCCTTAGTGAGGAAAACCCTAGCTTCGGGGATGGCCTATTCGCATTGCTTCCGGGGCTTCGAGGCACGCTGTGGGGTGTCCCCTAGCTGAAACCCGACGTCCCAGACCCACCGGAGTCGACGGATTCACGAACCGAGCCACGGTTCCGGTGCCATGGGCATTCTAGTCGGGCACCCCGAGGCCATTCAAGGACACCTAGAGGATTTTCCCCGAGGCCACGGAACCCATCCCGGTGAGAGGACTTGGATTTCGTCACCTCCCACAGGTCCACATGGCCATTGTGGACCTGTTCACAGTGGCCATGCACGCCCGGGGGCATGCGGACGAGGAATTCCCCCCTTGAGCAAATTTGGAATGGTCATCACTGAGCAAAAACCTAGCTCCGGAGATGGCTCGTTGGCACAGGTTCCGGGTCTTCGAGGGATGTTGTGGGGGGTACCCTAGCTGAAACCCGTCATCCCGGACCCACTGGAATCAACAGATTCATGAACCGAGCCACAGTTTAGGTGCCACGGGCATTCTTGTCGAGCACCCCCGGGGTCGTTAAGGGACACTTTGGGCATTTGCTCCGCTACCATGGAACCCAAACCGGTGAGCGGACTTGGATTTCGTCAGCTCCCACAGGTCCACATGGCCATAATGGACTTGTCCATGGTGGCCACGCATGCCCGGGGGCATCCGGACGAGAAATGGCCCCATTGAGCGAATTTGGAATGGCCTTCACTGAGCGAAACCATAGCTCCGGGGATGACCCATTGGCACCGCTTTTGGGTCTTCGAGGCATGCTGTGGGGGGTCCCCTAGCTGAAACCTGACATCCCAGACCCACCGGAGTCGACGGATTCACGAACCGAGCCACAGTTCGGGCGCTACAGGCATTCTAGTTGGGCACCCTGGGGCCATTCTAGTGGTGATAACAAGTTTACTGTCTGTTGAGTCTGATACTACATCCAGGAGCCGCTCAACAAACTTTGAGATAGAAAGCTATGTAATTTTAGGATACTAATTCAACCACTCATACAGTTTCTTACCTTCTCGAGGATCTAAATTTATAATTTCCTTCTGGGTAGATTCAGGCATTCTCGAGGATCTAAATTTATAATTGCCTTCTGGGTAGATTCAAGCATGGAATAATATTTGCCGGCACTTCCAAGCTCCCGAGACCATTTCGTTAGCCATAATATGTCCAACTACTTTGATGAAAGATAAATTATGGTGTGGACGACAGCGTTTGATACACTAGCCAAATCTATGTTGTTGGAAGAACTTAGATATTTCAACAAAGGAGCGTTTTGCAGGTGACTTGAAAATCCCTTCCATTTTTCAGCAATAAAACAAAGAAGTTCAACGTACAGATTTTCAGGAAAGCTTGTCAACCAATCAGACAACCGAATACAGGGAGATAACCACGCCCAAAACATTCAAGCAATTATAAAACTCTTGTTTATCAAGATAAGGATGGACTATGTGTACATTACGAGAATATAGATGAATGAAGTCGCTTTGATGAACTTGTCCTCTTGCTCTCTCCAGAATGCGTTTAAAAGCAGGGAGTATTGTCTGAGCTTCTGTGAACAATGAAGGATTCGTTTTCATTGCTAAGAGAAGTTCTAAGGTCAGTTTCTCGTAAAACAAAGATTGTATAAATCTAGTGGGTGTCCCTGAAAGCCTTTTGGATGCGAGACAGAATGAGCCATAGAATGAAGACCATGGCTCCGACCGACAAACCGTCAGCTCCGTTGGAATCAAGACGTCAGGATAGTGCTAGGGGTGCCCCTCCCCTCCGATCCTATGGCCCGGGTGTCACCATGTAGGTCCATCTTGGAAACTAGTGTTTTGCTCAGCGAGGGAGCGCAATTTTTGCACACGAGGGTCAACTTTGTGAAATCCTCCCCCGAGCACATTATGATTAGCATTCCCAGCTGGAACCTCTCT
Organism: Larix kaempferi; assembly: GCA_027924585.1. Classification (NCBI taxonomy): domain Eukaryota; kingdom Viridiplantae; phylum Streptophyta; class Pinopsida; order Pinales; family Pinaceae; genus Larix; species Larix kaempferi. Next base: position 2,523,311 of record BSBM01001023.1, read on the forward strand.
AGACACACTTGCAAGACTCCCCGGAACCAGGTTTTGCTGCATGGCTAGAGCTCTATGCCCCGGCAAGTATCCAGCAGGTGTCCCTGAAGGCCTTTTGGATGCGAGATAGAACAAGCCATAGAATGAACACTGTGGTTCCGATCGACAAACCGTCATCTCCGTTGGATTCAAGACGTCAGGATAGTGCTAGCCCCCCCCACCTTCCGGTCCCGTGGCCCAGGTGTCACCTTGTAGGTCCATCTTGGAAACTAGGGTTTTGCTCAGTGCGTGAGTGTGCAATTTTTTCCCACGAGGGTCAACTTTGCAAAATCGTCCACCAAGAACTTGTGGCTAGAGTTCCCAGCTGGAACCGTCCTAGACACACCTGCATGTCTCCCCAGAACCCAGTTTTGTTGCACAATTGGAGTTCTATGGCCTTGGCAGGTATCGAGTAGGTGTCCTTGAAGGCCTTTTGGATGCGAGACGGAACAAGCCATAGAATGAAGACCGTGGCTCGGATCGATGAACCGTCAGGGCCATTGGATTGAGGACGTCGGGACAGTGCTAGAGGTGCCCCTCCCCTCTGGTCCCGTGGCCTGGGTGTCACCATGTAGGTCCATATTGGAAACTAGGGTTTTTCTTAGAGAGGGAGCGTGCAATTTTTGCACACGGGGGTCAACTTTGTAAAATCCTCCCCCAAGAACTTTGTGGTTAGCATTCCCATCCGGAACCTCTCTAGACACACTTGTAGGACTCCTCGAAACCAGGTTTTGTTGCACGGTTGGATCTCTATGCCTCGGCAAGTATCAAGCGGGTGTCCCTGAAGGCCTTTTGGATGCGAGACGGAACAAGCCATAGAATGAAGACCGTGGCTCCGATCGACAAACCATCAGCTCTGTTGGATTTAGGATGTCGGCATAGTCCTATCCCCCCCCCCCTCCGGTCCTGTGGCCCAGGTGTCACCTTGTAGGTCCATCTTGGAAACTAGGGTTTTGTTCAGTGAGGGAGTGTGCAATTTTTTCCCACGGGGGTCAACTTTGCAAAATCCTCTCGGTGTCACCTTGTTGTTGTTGGTTTCAATATTTTATTTCTATACCTATCTATCCTACAAGTATAAAGCATAATATACTCTCCTAGCAAAATTACTACTTCTCAAAACATTAAACATAATTTTGAAACTAATGAGAATCAAGCGCACTGTGGGATTCCTGATTGTTACCAAATATAGTTCACTAAATGATAAAGGATTGTTTCATTTCTTGGGTTGTTTGTTGTTGCTCCATAACATCCTTGTTGACATCAAGAGTAATACAAAACATAGATGGAGGGAAGTGCAGTGGGATAAGGTAACGCAAAGTGATATTTTAAAGGAACTCAAGCAAACAAAACAACCTCTTTGAAAATGTGTTGAATATTGCAAGAAAAAAGTTACTCAATATTTAGGGAAAAGGAAATTCAATAGAGGTCCAAATGATTTATCCAAGTGAGGAAATAAGGTTAAAGGACTAGAGGGATCATTGGCATCATTTTATGAAACTTCTTACGACATATTCACTTATGTTCCTTCACTAAGTATTCTAGCTACATCATATTTTAAAGATTAATTATGTTATATCATAAATGCCATAATTTTCCTTTTTCCCTATACATTTGTAATTATGTTGAACACAACATAATGGGGAATGTGAAATAGGGAAAGGCTATGTGAAGTGATATTTTCAAGGAACCTAGGAAATGTGAATAAATAATTTGAAAATGTGTAAAATGATACAAGTCCAAAAGTGCACAATGTTTATGAAAAAGAGAGGGTAAAAATAATAAGAGTGAAAGGGAAAAAAGATGGGAACTATTGGGAGTTAGTCATTGTAGATAGAACCAAAATCTTGAGCAAAAAAATCATTGTACTACCAAAAACAAATCGTAGGTTGACTTGGCAATGTTGGAATTTATTGAATATACATTTTCCTATAAAAATGGAGGGTAAATTCATGGATGGAATTTCATCAAATTTCATCATTGTACTACCATCAAATTTGCTCAAGGAGATGATGAAGTAGCTCAAGACAATATGGAAGTTGTTGCATCACATGAACCACATACATATTCACATAAATCATAAATTAATCATAACTCATGTACATCAAATAAACGATATAAGATAACGGTATCAAATTCCTATCTAACATGAATAACATTGATCATGCATGAATAAACAATGACATGGCTATAAATCATAACTTAATCATAACTCAAACACCTAATAAACGATATAAGATAGCGATATCAAATAAACTATCTAACATGAATAACTTTGGACATGCATGAATAAACAATCACATAATTACTATACTATGTACCTAAATCAATTAGGCCTTTTGGATCCTCTTGGTTTTTTATTGTCTCAAACAACCTCTCGTGCTCTGCATGAGGTAGTAAGTAGCGTACCTTGTTTGATGACTGCATTAACATTGTCTATAGTTGGATGTTTGTACCAATGATCAAGTGCGTAAAGTGATACACCCGTGACCCTGGTCTATAATCTATGTATGTGTAGCCATTGCTCTTTGGTCCCTTTCCATCCATTGTAAGATATTCCCCCTGAACAACCATCGAGCCAGTGGGAAAGGTAATTCCTTCACTATCTGTTAATGATGCGAGGAGGGTTTGCTTCCCCTGGATGCATCGTGCCAACCAATAATTCGTCCCAATTGCACTGTCTGTCGGGGTGACAACTGCGTAGATGTGTCCTGCAAAGATGCATTTCACGGTCATATTCCAACAAGTAGTGGTTTGATAACTTGGATAATTACATATAAACAAGGAGGGAACTGGGATATGCATGCAGAAATGTTTACTTGGCTGTACTAGATCAGATATATGATCATATTCATTCAAAATAGAGGACTGGCCTTCCTCTAACTGGATTGTTTCAACAACTGCACGTGGGTCCACTGTAAGTGATACATGATCCCATTCATCAACCCAATCCATTGATTCGCATTCATCCCATTCACAACTGCTGCAAGGCCCACAAAAGCAAGCAAGTTTTCGCGTCCATATTTCAAATAAGGGGTTGTTTGAGCTTCGAACCGAATGAAATCCATGAGTTCCTTGCACAGTACTACAACTATAAGAACACAATCGGTCTATATCAACTACAAGCCAGAAATTTCTGACAACATGTCCTCTACCTATTGGTATGTGTTACTCCGTGATTCGATCTGACATTTTTGCAGAGCACCATTGAACTATGGTTTCTGCATCCCGAATATGAGGGTTTCTCGTGCACCTCATCTCTTCCCTTCGTAGGGCAGTTTTGAGACATTCCCCAGCACCGTCGTGCTCTCCCTTTCCATGACCGGTCTCAAAATAGTTCCACACATGCAACACATCACAAGTCTTATGCAAAATACTCAGCCACTAGAATACACGTGCATTTTTTAATTGGCCTGCACAACCATCTGACCATATCCAATGCCGATCCATCTGTATACCCCTCTTCTTCAGCTGATCATAGAAAATTTTGAAGCAATGTTGCACATAATGCAGGTCATGGCACCTGTTGTCACTGATGTAGAAGTTGGTCTTTTTCAATATTATCCTCCTGTCGTTGTTGTTCTCTGGCGCATGCCTATACGTGATATGGACCATTATGCTAACTTGGTTTGAATGGTAGTATTGACTTTGAATCTCATTCTGTGGCTGCAAGGTATAGTTTTCAGCAAAGTCCACAACCGACAATATTATGCCATTGGGGAAGGCGTCCCTGGATTGTCTGTATTGTTCATCCTGCCATCATGCTACATGGACATGTTATACATACTGCTCGGTCTTTTGGTAGAATTCCTTCATGAAATTGCAAATTTGTACCTAGTGCCACAAAAACCAGGGCATTAATACAACGTGACATTTTCAATGTGAATATATATGTACAAATTCAACATGTACAGTATGAAAGTATGCAAACTTAGATTACCTGTGACTTCACCAATGCAATTTTTTTGCTTTCCTTCGAACTATCTACTTGATATGTTATGTACTGGAAGTTCTGCATTTCTATTGACATCCTCCTAAATGCGTGCTCCGCGGTTGCGTGGATGCAGGGGATCAATAATGCAAATCCACTTCAACTGGAACACGTCCCATATAAACATGATCCTTTATAATACTTTTGTCCTTCAGGTCTTGGACACATTATGCTATGTGTAAATTCTCTGGATGCATTTGGTGGTTGTAACGATGGGAAATCCTGCACAATGTTAGTATGAAAATCACAAAATATATGTCTATATGTATCATAAAAGTACTCAAATTCTACATGGTGTCTACAACATGTATTGCAATCATTGCAAATTTTAACATACTAGGTTTTGCATTTTTCAAAGGACCTTTGGCCCAAGTTCAATTGTGTGTGCTCATTCTTGAACCTCTCATACATTTATGTTTGTGTTGTGTCAAGGAAGTGCTTGACATGGGGTTCACCCCCCCTAACACCTTTTCTCAACTTTAAAACATCTCTTTGATTCAATGACGGTTTAGTGTTATCATGCCAAAACTTCTGCACTAGTTCTTTAACAGCATCAATGAGCTTCATGTCTGAACGAGGTAACCTACCAACAAAGGCCCAACAATCCTTTTGGCCTGGGGTCTCAAGTTTTTCTCTAATGGCAGAATACTTTTGAAGAGTCTTTCTGTCTACTTTAAAGATTTTACATGTGTGTGATAGTAGGCGACGTTGCCTTGTGGATTTTTCCACAATCGATTCCGACAGTACAAGATGGGACGCATTAAAATCTTTTGTACGAGAAGTTTTTCCAATCAAATTAAATGCAGATTGTAGATTTCTAACAACATGATTGTTGACATCTGAACTTCTAACTACCTTTATGCTCAAAATTCTCCTAACATCCGCTAGACAATGTGATTTTAACAAAGCAAGAAACAATTGACATTTTGCTGCATCAGTTTTGGATTCAAAAAATTCTTTCGTTATCTTGCTACAATGGAAATCAATAGTGCGTTTGGGCATCTTACCTTCAAGTCCTGAAAATGAACTTTCATCCACATGAATACGCCTGGGAGTTCTTCGTCGTCTGCTTGATAGTCGAGGCAAGGGAGTCGGCAAGGAAGTATGAGTCCCGTTAATGGCTTGTTGTGGCCCTTCGTTCACAACTTGATCCTGCAAGGGAGTGTGTTCTGCATGTGTGTGCTCTTCTTGGGGAGGTTTCCAATCAAGATCTTGTTCAACGTCCATCCCTTCATACTCGACATCAGGAAAGATTTGATTGGTTTCAACCACTTCGTCATTGCTTGTTGATGGATCTAAGGCACTAACATTTTTCTTTCTATGGTTTTGCATGTACAACCTGGCTTTTTCTCTTATCTCATGGGCCTTTTCAGGGGGCAGTGGGTTCCTTCTAGACTTTCTTTTATTATTACGTCTGTTTCCCATATTCAATGCGTTTAAAAAAAAAACAAAAATATCACCCATGCAAGAATGAACAACAAATATGATATTAAAACTCGATGTGCACATGATTATTAAAGCTCGATGTAGCAATTGATTATGTACAACAACATCTAGTGAGAATGTTTTCATATAATCTTAAAAGCTATTGGGAATTCCCTACATATAACTACAACGACACCTCTAGGAACTCGGTAGGATGGTATTGGATGGTGGTATGGGATGTTAGTAGGAGCAACTTCGCTATCAAGGAAAATAGCCCCAAAAGACTAATAGTTTTCAATTATCTAGGTGTTTGTGTGAGTTGTTGTAGTGAAACCATGAGGAATTCAACAAATGTTTGTCTACTAGATGGAAGAATGTGATTATGAAATGTTATTGGTGGTGATGCAAGTAATTTTTTTTATTATCTTCATGAAAGGTTGAAAGCATTGCTTGGTGCATTTTGTAGTTTTTTTTTGGTAAGATGTTTTTATTGTCTATGTTGAAGATTAAGAAAACTAAAATAGATCTATCATACAATTCATGAGGAAAAACCCAAAATAGAGGCCATTCAAACAATTGAATGAAGACTAAACTACATTTAACAAGATAAAATTATCACCATACCTCAAGGATTATGATTGCTCTTTGCCTTAAATGTCAAATGCTCTTTTGATGTGTCCACTATATGTAAGAAGACTTCATGTGTGTCCAACTAGCATGAGAATTCAATCCAAGGTGCCAAATAGAGTCCAACTGTTGTGTATTCACTCGATTGATCCAAATAGAGCCCAAGAGGTGTGTATTCAAACCAAGGAGCCAAAATAGAGCCCAAAATGTTGTGTATTCTATCCAAATGGTCAAGGAAGCACCAAATGGTGTATGAATTTAATCTACCATTTAAATGCTCGTCAGACTTTGCGTGAAACCAGCGAAGAGAATGCGAAAATGAGGAAAAAATTGAGGGAGAAAAAACGCGGGTGATTTTCTAAATTTTATCTTCAACAGCGACGAGCACGCGCATCTAGCACGTGCGTGTCCATTCTAAACGTTGTATTGTTTGGTGGGTAACGTTCAGTGCATTTATTACCCAAGAGATATAAATGTGTCGGGTTATTCCTAGATCCCCTCCCCATAAAGAGGCCCTCCCCAATAAAATCCTTTAGGACCTCTTCAAACCCATAATCCCTATGTGCATTTAAGTGCTTCTAGGTGTTTAGGGTTTTAGGGGTATATTTACAACTATGTATTTTAATTTCAATACATTAATTTAATTTTGAATTATAAACATATGTATTACATCAAGAATAATGCTATTACATCATCTTCATCATCATCCACAACATGGTCATCATCACCATCTTCATAGTCATCATCATCATCATCATTGTGAGGACGAGGATGACGATGGTGATGATGGTGATGATGACAATGATGGTGGATGATGATGAATATGAGTACGATGATGTTAGGAACCTATGTCAACCCTTCTCTTACTATGTTAGTATATTGTTGTTGGACGCATATGCTTTGTAAGTCGTCCCGTAGTATTTGTTGATCCATAGTTTATATTAGCCCATAGTATTGACCCATAGTATTGGACGCATATGCTTTGTAAGTCATCCCATAGTATTATATGTCCCATGGTTTTGACTCATAGTATTGGGCATAGACTTAGTATATAAGTGTGCGTTGAGGTCATTGAAGGCACCGTGAAGTTAATTGTATTGAGCTTGCTCAAAGGAGGTTGCCCCCTCGAAGTGGCCCGTGATAAATATAAAAGTGATTCTGTTCTATTATTTATGATATCTCGTGTATTTTCATTAATTAATTATTGCAGGTTCATCACATCTAGTATCAGAGCACTTTCTTGGGCTCGCTGGGTGAAATTTTTGCCAAATTTGTTTTCGCATCTGTTGCAGGTTCGGATTTGGGAATAATCCCTATCTGCTTAACTGTGGGAAGTAATTGGTCATAAGCCCTAAAACTCATTGTGAGGAGTACCACAGGAACCCCGAAGTAGCTGGCCCATTGAGAGGACCTGCCAGCGAAAAGGGCAACGACCCCTACCTGATTGACTAGTTTCCACCTGTAAAGTAAACCAAGAGCTGTCGTTTGTGGCAAAGCGGTTATCATTTTTACCTGAGCCGTGGACTGAGGGGTACTGCCCCAATACGCAAGCCGTCAGACAGCATTGGTGGTCGAGTGAAACCCCTGAACTGTTAGGAAGCCGCACATACCTTGGGTCCATATCTATTTTCAGTTGAACTGTTTCCGATCACTTCCGCTCCAGATCCAGCCGTTTTAGATCTATTCTGAAAGTCATTCCAGATCCAGTCGCCATTTCAGATCCAGCCGTTTTCGATCCCTTCCACACCATTGCAGATCCATCTGTTGCGGATCCCTTCCGCGCCGCTGTTGCCGATCCATTTCTAAAAAACTGTTGCAGATCCATCTGTTGCGGATCCAAACCATTGCAGATCCATATCTCCCTTGTTTTCACTCTGTTTCCCTTGAAATTTTTGGGGAACCCCTGTCATTCCATTCTACATCTTTCATTCCTGAGGACCCTATCCCCAATTCCCCTTCCCAAAGCCTGAAATCCCACATTTATCTATTTTTAGGGTTTGCCATAACTTCCTCAGATTTCACCCAATCACCTTCAAATTTTACCACATAATTCCTTTCTGAATTCTGCTTCGTTGTGCCTCTCTGCCAAATTTTCTCATTCTATCACCCCGCTTCTGAAATCCCCCTTTTTGCTTTCTTGTCCTTTCGATAGTGTCCAAAATCTAGTCAAACCCCAATTACCCATCAGATTGTTTCTCTAATCCAAATTTCCCTTTACTAAATCAGCTTCTGTTTGTGTTTTTCTACCCATTCGACCAAAAAAAAAAAAAAAAAACCTGGTTATGGTTGTCACCCGTGTAGGCGCAAACACCATGGAGGAAGCACTTGCAGCCATCCAAACAAAACTCCAAGATCTGGATGAAAAATTTCTCATCCTCCATCTTCAGCATTCAGCCATGAACAATAACCGCCAGCCAGAGTCTTTTGCAGCCACCGGGTTCTCTTCTTCCAGCAATTTTCGTGGGCCGAAGCTTGATTTTCCTCGCTTCAATGGCACTGATCCGACTGGATGGATATACCGAGCAGAACAATATTTCAATCTGCATAATACTTTTGATGTCCAGAAAGTTTCACTTGCATCCTTTCATTTGGAATAGGAAGCCCTTCAATGGTACCGTTGGTACATCAAAGCTCATCCCGAGCCAAACTGGACAGATTTTTTCCAACTCATTTTGCCACGATTTGGTCCTAGTGCTTTTCATGATTTCATAGGAGCACTCACTAAACTTCACCAAATTGGCACAATGAGAGAGTATCAGACAGAATTTGAGAAATTGGCCAATCACACAGAAGGATTGTCTGATGAATTCTACAGGAGTTGTTTTATAAGTGGTCTCACGGATGAAATCTGCTCAGAGGTCAAAATGTTTTGTCCCAACACAATGATGGAAGTCCTAGGGTTGGCTAAGATGGCCGGGGACAAGATCGCATCTCAACACCACTCCAAACCCACCTTTGTTCCCTTCAGAAATATGGGTTCCCAATGACCTCCCATCACGCCTTCTCCTCAACCAACTGCTATCAAGCATTTGTCTGAAATAGAAATGTAGGCACGCCAAGAAAAATGGATTTGCTATAATTGTGATGAGAAATTCACTCGGGGACATAGATGTGTTCAACAAAAGCTCTATCTCTTGGATGTGGATTCGTCGCCTGCCTTAGAACTTGGTGAAGAAGCTACAGATACAGTAGATGATCAGGTCGACATTCAACACCCGCCTGTTGACACCCCATCTCAGGACGACCCACTCGAGATCTCTCTCCATGCTGTAACCGACGTCACCACCCCACAAACAATGTGGGTCAGGGGATACTTCAAGAAGCTCCCTCTTACCATACTCATTGATTCTGGTAGCACTCATAACTTCATTGACCCTCGGATTGCCAAACAGGATGATTGTTTTGTCCATCCTTGCTCCAACTTTGAAGTCATGGTTGCCAATGGGGGCACCTTACCTTGCAAGGGGAAGTGTCACAATGTGTGTATCTCTATGGAAGATTATAACCTACGCTCTGACATGTTTGCCTTGTCCTTAGGTGGATGTGATGTGGTTTTGGGCGTTCAATGGTTACGCACACTTGGCCCCATCTTATGGGATTTTGCTGAACTTTGGATGCAGTTTAAAGTCAACGGGGCACAACACAAATTTATGGGCTTACAACCAGGGTCTCTCTGCATCATTAGTTCACATCGCCTGGAAAAAATCCTTAAGAAGAATTCACATGGTGTCATCGCTCAACTCAATTCCATTCAGATGCAACCATCAATAGTCTCCACTACTTCCTTGGATAGATATGCAGGTATCTTTGCTGAACCAATGCGCTTGCTGCCTTCAAGAGACCTTTCCGGTAAGAATTTAGCCACATCTACCTCTCAGCAGGAAATGATGGCTATTTTGCATGCAGTACAGAAGTGGCATCCATACCTATTAGGGAATTATTTCTGCATCACGACTGATCTCTCGAGTCTGGAAAATTTTCTGGAACAATGGGTCTCCTCCCCAACACACCTGAAATGGGTTATCCAACTCATGGGTTATCCCTATGTGATCACTTACAAGAAGGGTAAGGACAATATGGTGGAATATGCTCCTTCTTGCACAATTGATGACCCAGTTTCTCTTACAGATCTTTCTCTGCTTGTTCCAAATTGGTTGCAATATGTTCAATAGGGCTCTCTCTTCTATGAACTCCATGCTTCTTCATCAACAGGGCACTCTGGGTTCTGCAAAATGTGTGACCGGGAACAATGTAACTTCTTTTGGCAGGGACTAAAAATGACAATTCAACAGATGGTGGCTAACGATGATACTTTCCAAGTCAACAAGGGTGAAACGACACTCCTTTCGGGATTGCTCAAACCCTTGCCCATCCGTACACAGCTTTGGCCAACTATTTCTATGGATTTCCTAGCAGCACTCTGGTGGTACAATACCACATCTCAAAGGACACCATATGAAGCAGTCTATGGAAAAACACCGCCAGTTCTTCTTCCATACACCCTTAGCAGCTCCCCAGTTTAAGAAATTGACTCGATTCTTCGAAACCGCGATCAGATTCTTCTCATTCTGCAGGACAATCTTCACATGGCCAGAATTCGCTTGAAACAACAAGCCGATCAGCACCGTTCTGAGCGCATTTTCCACGCAGCTGACAGGGTTCTTCTTCATCTACAGCCTTCCAAGCAATCCTCCTTGACACTCCAAAGGCGTCGGTGGCCTGAAATGCAACCTGAGGATGCTACCGGGGAACCACTCCTTTAGATTCTGCAACAATTTCTCCAACCAAAGCTTTGAGGACAAAGCTTTTTCTAAGGGAGAGGGGATGTTAGGAACCTATGTCAACCCTTCTCTTTACTATGTTAGTATATTGTTGTTGGACGCATATGCTTTGTAAGTCGTCCTGTAGTATTTTTTGATCCGTAGTTTATATTAGCCCATAGTATTGACCCATAGTATTGGACGCATATGCTTTGTAAGTCGTCCCATAGTATTATATGTCCCATGGTTTTGACTCATAGTATTGGGCATAGACTTAGTATATAAGTGTGCGTTGAGGTCATTGAAGGCACCGTGAAGTTAATTGTATTGAGCTTGCTCAAAAGAGGTTGCCCCCTCGAAGTGGCCCGTGATCAATATAAAAGTGATTCTATTCTATTATTTCTGATATCTCGTGTATTTGCATTAATTAATTATTGCAAGTTCATCACAGATGATGAAGAAGATGATGATGATGATGATGAGTATGATCATGATCAAAATCATCATATTCATCATCATCATCTTCACTAGTCATCATCATCACCATCATCACCATTGTCATCATATGATCATGATCATGATCATCACTGTCTTCGTCATCACTATCTTTAGTCATCTTCATCTTCGTCATCGCCATCTTCCTCCTAATCATCATAATCATTGGCATATTCGTCATCATCTTCATATCATCATCATCATCATCATTGACATCTTCGTATCATAATCATCATCATCATTGACATCTTCATATCACCATCATCGACGAAGATGATGATGATGATGATGAATATGAGTACGATGATGATGATGACTAATTTGGAGATGATGATGATGATGATGGTGAAGATGATGAGGAATATGCAGCACATCATTATCATCTTACTCATCATCGACACCATGATCGTCATCATCAACTTCCTCATCATCATCATTGTGAGGATGCGGATGATGATGAGGATGATGAAGATGATGATGATATGATGATGATGATTATGATGATGATGATGACGATGGATGATGATGAATACGAGTACGATGATGAAGATGATAATTTTGATGACGAATATGATGATCATCATCATCAACAAAAACATCATATTCGTCGTCATACTCATCTTCATTGGTCATCATCATCACCATCTTCATCATCATCATCAATGTGGGGATGGGGATGATGATGATGAAGATGGTGATGATGAGTAATGGAGATGATGATGATATTGATGATGATGATGATGGTGATGATGGTGATGATGACGACAATGGTGGATGATGATGAGTACGAGTACGATGATGAAGAAGAAGATGATGATGATGATGATGAATATGATCATGATCAAAATCATCATATTCGTCATCATCATCTTCACTAGTCATCATCATCACCATCGTCACCATATGATCATGGTCACGATCATCACTATCTTTAGTCATCTTCATCTTCGTCATCGCCATCTTCCCCCTAATCATCATCATCATTGACATCTTCGTCATCATCTTCGTATTATCATCATCATCATTGACACCTTCATATCATCATCATCATCATCGTTGACATCTTCGTATCATAATCATCATCATCAATGACATCTTCGTATCATCATCGTCGACGAAGATGATGATGATAATGATGATGATGATGATGATGATGATGATGATGATGAAGATGATGAGGAATATGCAACACATCATCATCATCTTCATCATCATCAACAACATGATCATCATCATCAATAATATGATCATCATCAAAATCATCATACTCGTCATCATCGTCTTAACTAGTCATCATCATCACCAGTGTCATCATATGATCATGGTCACGATCATCACTTTATTTAGTCATCTTCATCTTCGTCATCATACTTGTCATCAACATCTTCCTCCTAATCATCATCATCATTGACATATTCGTCATCATCTTCGTATCATCATCATCATCATTGACATCTTCATATCATAATCATCATCATCATTGACATCTTCGTATCATCATCATCGACGAAGATGATGATGATGATGAATATGAGTACGATGATGATGATGACTAATTTGGAGATGATGATGATGATGATGATGGTGAAGATGATGAGGAATATGCAGCACATCATCATCATCTTCCTCATCATCAACACCATGATCATCATCATCAACTTCCTCCTCCTCCTCATCATCATCATCATTGTGAGGACGTGGATGATGATGAAGATGACGATGACGATGATGATGATGATGATGATGATGATGATGACGATGGATGATGATGAATACGAGTACGATGATGAAGATGATGATGTTGATGACAAATATGATCATCATCATCATCAGCAAAAACATCATATTCGTCATCATACTCATCTTCATTAGTCATCATCATCACCATCTTCATCATCATCATCATTGTGGGGATGGGGATGATGATGATGATGAAAATGACGATGAATATAGTGATTATGACTAATGGAGATGATGATGATGTTGATGATGAAGATGATGAGGAATATGCAGCACATCATCCTCATCATCATGATCATCTTCATCATCATCTTCATCATCATCAACACCATGATCGTCATCATCAACTTCCTCATCATCATCATCGTCATCATCATCATTGTGAGGACGCGGATGATGATGAGGATGATGGTGATGATGATGATGATTATGGTGATGATGGTGATGATGACAAGGATGGTGGATGATGATGAGTATGAGTACGATGATGAATAATATGATGATGATGATGACGAATATGGTCATCATCAAAATCATCATATTCGTCATCATCATCTTCACTAGTCATCATCATCACCATCGTCATCATATGATCATGGTCACGATCATCTTTATCTTTAGTCATCTTCATCTTCATCATCGCCATCTTCCCCCTAATCATCATCATCATTGACATCTTTGTCATCATCATCGTATCATCATCATCATTGACATCTTCATATCATGATCATCATCATCATTGACATCTTTGTATCATAATCATCATCATCATTGACATCTTCGTATCATCATCATCGACGAAGATGATGATGGTGATGATGATGATGGTGGTGGTGGATGATGATGAATATGAGTACGATGATGATGACGATGATGCTGATGATGATAATGAAGATGATGAGGAATATGCAGCACATCATCATCATCTTCATCATCATCAACAACATGATCGTCATCAACAACATGATCATCATCATCAACAATATGATCATCATCAAAATCATCATACTCGTCATCATCGTCTTCACTAGTCATCATCATCGCCATCGTCATCATATGATCATGGTCACGATCATCACTGTCTTCGTCATCACTGTCTTTAGTCATCTTATTCTTCGTCATCATACTCGTCATCGAAATCTTCCTCCTAATCATCATCATCATTGACATATTCGTCATCATCTTTGTATCATCATCATCATCATCATCATTGACATCTTCGTATCATAATCATCATCATCATTGACATCTTTGTATTGCCATCATCGACAAAGATGATGATGATGATGAATATGAGTACGATGATGATGATGACTAATTTGGAGATGATGATGATGACGATGACGATGATGATGATGGTGAAGATGATGAGGAATATGCAACACATCATCATCATCTTCCTCATCATCAACACCATGATCATCATCATCAACTTCCTCGTCATCATCATCATCATCATCATTGCGAGGACGCAGATGATGATGAGGATGATGAAGATGATGATGATATGATGATGATCATGATGATGATCATGATGATGATGATGGATGATGATGAATACGAGTACGATGATGATGATGATGGATGATGATGAATACGAGTACGATGATGATGATGATGATGTTGATGACGAATATGATCCTCATCATCATCAGCAAAAACATCATATTCATCGTCATACTCATCTTCATTAGTCATCATCATCATCATTGTGGGGACATGGATGATGATGATGACAATGAGGATGAAGATGGTGATGATGACTAATGGAGATGATGATGATGTTGATGATGAAGATGATGACGAATATGCAGCACATCATCCTCATCATCATGATCATCTTCATCATCATCAACACCATGATCATGATCATCAACTTCATCATCACCATCATCCTCATGATTGTGAGGACAAGGATGATGATGATGATGATGATGATGGTGATGGTGATGATGATGATGATGGTGGATGATGATGAATATGAGTACGATGATGGAGATGATGATGATGATGATGAATATGATCATCATCAAAATCATCATATTCATAATCATCATCTTCATTAGTCATCATCATCACCATCATCATCATCATCATTGTCCTCATCATCATCATCGTCCTCATATGATCGTGGTCACGATCATCAATGTCTTCGTCATCATAATTTAGTCATCTTCATCTTCGTCATCATACTCGTCATCGCCATCTTCCTCATAATCATCATCATCATTGACATATTTGTCATCATCATCATTATCATCATCATTGACATCTTCATATCATCATCATCATCATCATTGACATCTTCGTATCATAATCATCATAATCATGGACATCTTTGAATCATCGTCGTCGACGAAGATGATGATGAATATGAGTACGATGATGATGATGACTAATTTGGAGATGATGATGATGATGATGAAGATGATGAGGAATATGCAACACATCATCATCATCTTCATCATCATCAACAACATCATTATCATCATCAACTTCCTCATCATGATCATCATCATCGTCATTGTGAGGACGCGGATGATGATGAGGATGATGAAGATGATGATGATGAATACGAGTACGATGGATATGATCATCATCATCATGACCATCAAAATCATCATATTCGTCATCATCATCTTCATTAGTCATCATCATCGCCATCTTCGTCATCCTCACCATCATCATCATCATCATATGATCATGGTCACTATCATCATTGTATTCGTCATCATAATCGTCATCTTCATCATACTTATCATCGCTACCTTCGTCATCATCTTCTTCATTGACATCTTTGTCATCATCTTCCTATGATGATGATGATGATGATGATGATGATGATGAAGATGTTGTTGATGAGGAAGAGGGTGATGACAAAGATGACGATGATGATGATGATGGTGGTGGTGGATGATGATGAATATGAGTACGATGATGAAGATGATGATGATGTTGATGGTCATCATACTCATCATCAACATCATCATCATCATCTTCATCATTATCAACATCAATGGTGATGATGAGGATGATAATGATGATGTTGATCTGACATTGACAATCAAGATGATGACCTAGATGTTGATGATGATGAGGAAGAAGAGGGTGGTGACGATGATGATGGTGTTGATGATGACGACGATGATGATGATGATGATGAAGATGATGATGATGGTGATGGTGATGAGGATGAAGAAGATGATGATGATGGAGATGAAGATGTTGATGATGATGACGATGTTGATGAAGATGATGATGATGTTGATGAAGAATATGGTGATGATGAAGAAGATGACGATGATGGAGATGTTCATCATCATCATCAAAATCATCATGATCATCTTAATCATCATTGTCATCTCCCCCTTCCTCATCAACATCTCCATCATCGTCATCTTCTTCATCATCACATCTTCATCAAATTTATGTATCCCCGTTAAAAAGGAAATTACACCTACGCGTACGCGTACCTACGCATACGCGCATCTACACGAGCGCGTTGTTAACCACGCGTGCACGCTTCTATGGACGCGTGTGCATACTTACGCATGCACGCCTATTTGCGCGCATGTGTGTATGAATTCAAAATGTTTTTGGCGCCCTTGCAGGCTTGGAATTAGCTTCAGACTGCACCTTTAGGCTCGATCTGATTTATCTATGATTTATGGCAGATCACATCAAATGCTGCAACTTCCTGTTTTTCACAGCTAGTTCTGCATAAGCTCCACGAGTGCAATGCAGATGAAATTGCACACACTTGTCGAGTTCTCTGTGCAGATTCCAAATATATAATTTTTTAATAGATCTGTTGTTGTCCTCTATTTTTAATTCATTTTAAACTACACTCATGTCAAATTCGTAAAACAAATAGGTCGTTTATTTGGCCTATAACTTTTGATTGGCTTACCTATTTCGAAAACGGAAAAGAACCCACATAAGAGAAAGAAAATACCTACAACTTAGAAACAAAAAAATGCATTTTGATTATTTTTAGACCATGATATGGTGGATTAAAACTTGACCATGTCCTTTTAGGGCTTCACTAACTTTAGTAATTTAAAAAAATATAAAATTAACTTTTAAAATTTTGGAAAAATAGCTCCGCAAAATATTTGTGTGTTTCCTACGCCTCTACATATTTGTTTTCTTATAAATTGAAAATTTACATAGCAAATAGGTAGGTCAACAAAAACATGTGCATTATGTTTTGGAAAAAAAATAACATACCAATCTTCGAATAACGACATTTTGGGGTGGTTATACAACTTTTCCATAAATAAAAGTTATATATTCCGAAAGGTCATCTGTTTTTCTACATTTCATCTTTTTACACCTAATCGGAAAAAGTTTTGTAGGTACCTCTAATAATTGATTTTAATGATAATATTTCTGTTTTTCCAGAATGTCATTACAACTAACGTGTCATAATTGGGTATCATTACCTTGCACCAGCCCGTAAATGAAATGCAAAGAAAATATACATAATTAAAGAAAATAAAATTTTATAACTTATTGAGCTACCTACCTCAAATCCGAGGTGGAGAAGAAATGGAACAAATTTGTCGTTAATTCAAGCAATTCATCCATCGTTTCAATGAACAGAGCTGCACTACGATTCCCATGATCAATAAATTATTGCAAAGCAGCACAAAAGATAAAACAAGTCCAGCCGGGAAAGAAAAAAAAAAGAGCAAAATATTGAAAAACCCCTAAGTCCGACCCATTGTTTCCATTGAATGAGCTCAATTTTTCTACTTTCAGTGTATCGCCTGTAAAACGGAAACCCATTGAAATCAAGATCAAACTTGAGAAAAAATGGTCTGCGATTTATCCAACATAAACATATAACAACATAAATATAACTATATATCAAAAAACAAACTCTCGCCCTTCGATTAATTCTGTGATATAAAGGTCTCATATCCTCTAAACATTTCTAATTAATGAATATGGCTAGCCAGAATTCTGTGAAATGAACTGCACATAAAATCAACAAAATAATTGTGTATTAATAGATTCAAATGGGATGTAACTCGGTGATCTAATGGCACCTCATTATCTACAAAATCATATAAGAATGTCCTGAGCATTTTATAGATGGTAGCAAAGCAATTTTATGTCCTGCAAGAATTTGTATACTCAAAAAAGTAATCACCCTGTAATCATCAGGTACTCAAAAAAGTAATCACCCTGTAATTGTCAGGCAAAGCAAAAGCAAAAGCAGATGCAGAAGCATCCTCTCTATTTCAATTAGCCCTGAGCCTTCGAAGCAATTTGATAAACCTAATAACCTCTATTGCAAGCGTTTTAAGCCCTTTAAAAATTCGGTAAAGCGTCACTAAGAAACACTAATCGTCGAAAGATTGCAGGTGTCACTGGTGGATAGCGTTTGGATTATATGGTACCTAAAGTTTCTAGTAGTCATGACTGTCGTGAGAAAGGTGTATTACATATTTTCCATTTAACCTAACTTGTAAGACCTTGGCATTCACCATGTTGCTTCAAGATAAATTTATCGGAACCTGATTTCGCCATCATTTTCCAGAGTTTCTAGAGGAGAATGGTTGTTCGAGTATTATTTTAAGGGTTTCGGACCTCAAACTGGGTAGCTGGAATCTTGTGCACACCTGCCTCATCCTCCACTACCACTTGTAAATGCACCGGTCAACTACGTGAAGCTTCCTCCACACCGCACCGCACCTTTCTTGCTATACCATACGTACCGTATAAATCTTGCAGTGCCTCGATATGAGGCCAACTAAGACCTATAATCTTCTGGTTGGTCAACCTGCAAATATATGCACCAAACTTAGGATAAACTGTCTTGTATATCATGCCAAACTAATACAAATGCACCCAGACAATTTCAATAGTCCCTGCTGTTGTGCAGGCTCACAGGGACTAATAACTATGCACAATACGTGTTAAATTTTGAGCATTAATTCACAATACTCTAGGATCTTCATTGAGAGAATAACATATACAGTATATCAATGCATAACAATCACAATAAGCATGACAAGCATCACAAGAATCAAAAGCATGAGAGACAAGAGACACAGAGTTTCCATGGGGAAAACCCTAAGGTGAAAAACCCCACAACTTCCTTAGAGATAGAGAGAGCAATGGCTCAACCAAAGTACAACCAAAATTCACTTGATATAGTCTCCTAGAAGCAGATGATCCTCCTCCTCACTAGTGCGCCACTTTCTGAGTGAGGGAGAGATGACTTTCCGAATGATCTAAATAGAGATCTCCTGATCTCTATTTATACTAACCTGTTTGCCCAGTGACCTTATGGGGCCGACTTGTCTAGCTAGGTACATCCACAATATAATATATATTTCAAGGCCGACCCCACACATGGTGGTCTAATAACCCATCGGTAAGTACACACACTTGCGGCACTTGTCAATCCACATGATGACACTTCCTTATAGAGAAATAACACATCTCTAATAAGGGTACAATAAATATATATGAAATACATAGATGAAATACATTCCAAAGTTACATATACATCAACACTCCCTCTTAACTAGGAAGGTATTTCTCGACACAGATCTGCTGGACAAGTCTTCTTCTCAGGATCATCGTCATCGATGCATCATCATCATCATCGTCACTACTACTGCTATCTCAACCAATCTCTGACTCTACTCATCATAGGAATTTCTACAGAGCCAGTCCTTTTTCATAATGGATGTAGGCCCACCACCTGCAGGTCTTCATCATCATTGGCCATACTGTGGAAATCTCAGGACTTATTACGTGCGTCACAAAACCTTAAAAGAGTCTCTTGACTAGCAAGAACCCTAAAGAGCATCTGAGGCCTTTTTCATCCTGTCCAGATCTCCAGGACTTATTACATGTGACACCACCACAAAACCTCGAAAGAGAATCCCAGGACTGATTACGAGCACAAGGCTCAACCTATCGGATCTCCCAGGGCACAAATTACATGTGGTCACCACAAAACCTCGAAAGAGCATCCTAGGACTGATTACAAGCACAAGGCTCAACCTATCAGATCTCCCAGGGCACAAATTACATGTGGTCATGGAAAAACCTCGAAAGAGCATCCTAGGACTGATTACGAGGACAAGGGTCAACCTATCGGATCTCCGAGGGCACAAATTACATGCCATAGGACAAAACCTCGAAAGAGCATCTGCCAGATATCCCAGGGCACAAATTACATGCCATAGGAAAAACCTCAAAAGACTATCTGCAGATCTCCCAGGGCACAAATTATATGTCCTGCCAAGCAAAATCTCAAAAGAGCATTTGCCAGATATCCCAGGGTACAAATTACATGCCGTAGGAAAAACCTCGAAAGACTATCTGCAAATCTCCTAGGGCACAAATTACATGCTTATCTACACAACCTGTTCCACGGACACAGAGTATCAACTTGATACTCACCATACATCATCTTGATGTACACATGATCATCCTGATCATCATCACTGCAACATCCTGCTGCATGTCATTTGGAGCAACATCCTGAAGCTCGTCATCCATGATCATCCTGATCATACAATGCATCTACCTGATGCATACCAAGTATCTACTTGATACATATCATCATACATGATCCACCTGATCACACAGTGTATCCACCTGATACAAATACAAATACATGATACATATCAACATACATGATCTACCTGATCATACAATGTATCCACCTGATACATATACAGATACATGGTCCAAGCATCCAACATGATGCTTATACAAAATACATACACATGATCCAACCGATCATATCCAGCATCCAACATGATGCGTACATACATATAAATGATCCAATTGATCATATCCAGCATCCAACATGATGCGTACATACATATAAATGATCCAATTGATCATATCCAACATCCAACATGATGCACACATATACATATAAATGATCCAACTAATCCAGCATCCAACATGATGCATACATACATATAAAAATGATCCAACTGATCATACAAAGCAGAAACTAGAACATCATCCTGATGCTCATCATCTAGCGCTTACATCCACAGCCATGTGAAGGATCCTCCTTCCAACATGCTTGGAATGGCTTCAACAAATGTGTCCATCACTTCTTCCTTGAAGTGTCATCAATCCGAAGAACACCAAGCCTCTCTTTGAAGTACTTCGAACTTCACCCTGGCTAGTGGCTTCGTTAGCACATCTTCAATCTGCTCGTCCGTCGCAACATACAGGAGCTTCACAGCTCCTCTCTGCACCATATCCCTGATATAGTGATATTTGATCTCTATGTGTTTTGACCTGTCATGAAACACTGGGTTCTCGGACAGCTTCACACAACTCTGGTTATCACAGAAGATACCAGTAGCATCCAACGGGAGATCAAATAATTCAAACAGTAGCTTCTGTAGCCATACTTCCTCACAACTAGCTGAACAGGCTGCAACATACTTTGCCTCAACTGTACTCAGTGCTACACAGGATTGCTTCCTGCTAAACCAAGAGATCACACCTGATCCCATACTGAAGCAGCACCCAGATGTGCTCTTCCTATCTGCAGCACTGCCAGCCCAATCTGAATCAACATAACCCTACAGGTTAAACTTTTGATTCTCCTCATACTTGAGCCCATAATCCACTGTACCCTTCAGGTACCTCAGAACATGCTTTACAACAACTAGATGAAAACTCCTCGTATCTGTTAAGAATTGACTTGCAAAGCAAATATATGGTCTTGTGTTTATCAGGTACGTCAAGGACCCAATCATCTGACGATACATAGAGACATCAACCGGCTCAGATGAAGCATCACATAGAAGCTTCAGATTCGATGCCATAGGTGTGGCCATGGCCGTGCAATTCATCATCCTGAATCTCTTCAGGATATCTACTGTGTACTTCCCTTGACCAAGGAAGATCCCACCTGTACGCTGCCACACCTCCATACCTAGGAAATAATGCATCATTCCCAAATCTTTCATATCGAACTCAGCAACAAGCTTTCTCTTAGTATCTGCAATCAATCTGTCATCTCCTGTTACAAATAAGTCATCCACATACAGGAGTAGAATCACAGGATTCCCTTCCTCAACCTTGTAATAAAGGTTGGAATCCGCTTTACTCTTGGTAAAGCCCAAACTAGATAGGAAACTGTCCATCCTGCCACACCAAGTTCTGGGAGCTTGCTTCAAGCCATACAAGGCTTTCTTCAATCTGCACACATACGACTCCCTGTCATGTATTTCGAAACTGCGTGGTTGCTCCACATATACTTCCTCTTCAACTACACCATTCAAGAAGGAAGTCTTGACATCCATCTGGTGTATTTTCCATTTCATCGATGCAGCCAGGGCAAGTACTGTTCTGATGGAAGTATACCTGGCTACAGGTGCAAAAGTTTCTTCATAATCTATTCCCTCTTTCTAAGAGAAGCCATGAGCTATGAATCTTGCTTTGTATTTCTCTACACTGCCATCTGCATCATGCTTGATTTTGTAGATCCATTTAGAAGTCACAACAGACTTCTCTTTAGGTCTTGGTGCAACATCCCAAACATCATTCTTCATTATTGATTGGTATTCCTCAACCATGGCATCCTTCCATTCTTTCTTTTCCACTACTTCTTCATAAATGGAAGGCTCTTTGTTCATAATGTCACAGAGTAAAGAAACATAGCTGGTATGTGATCTAGTTCTCTTCTTTGCTCTGTTTTCTTCTTCTGGAATGCCAAATCTTTCTGCATCTTGAATGAGCTCTCTAGCCCATGCAGGTTTCCTCTTGTGAGATTTATCCTCACAGGGTGGATCTACAGGTTCTTACGGATCTTCAAACTCACGAACAACTTCTGGAACTGCTTCAGTCATGGTAGTGTCTTGAAATCTAGTTTCCTTAGGTTCTTCATAAACTTCGATAGGTGCCTTCCTTGATTTGATGAAGGCTGAGTTTTCATCAAATGTTACATCCCTGCTGACATCAATCTTCTTGAACCCTGGAAAGTATATTCTGTAAGCCTTAGAGCTTTCACTGTAACCCACAAAGATACCCTTCTTTCCTGAAGGATCTAGTTTAGTCCTCTTTTCCTTTGGGACATGAGTGTATACTGGACAACCAAATATTCTGAGATGGTTGACTTCAGGTTTCTTACCAAAAAAGACCTCTTCTGGTGTCTTGTTATCCAATATCTTGTGGGGTGTTCTGTTTTGCACATATACAGCTGTTCTAGTTGCTTCTGCCCATAGATGCATAGGTAGATCCTGGTCATGCAGCATTTCCCTTGCTGCTTCCATGATTGTTCTGTTCTTTCTTTCTGCAACTCCATTCTGTTGAGGATTATAAGGAGCAGTCAACTCCCTCTTAATCCCTGAATCACTACAAAGCTTATTGAAGTCACCTGAGGTGAATTCTCCACCATTGTCGGATTTGAATGTTTTGATCTTCTTATCAGTTTGATTCTCCATCAAGGTTTTGAATTCCTTGAATTTATCAAACACCTCATCTTTTTTCTTCAAGAAGTATACCCAAGTCTTCCTGGAGAACTCATCAATAAATGAGACATAGTAAACATACCCACTCAGAGAATTGGATGACATAGGACCACATACATCTAAGTGGATGATTTCCAGGATGTCTTTTGCCTTGCTTTCACTGCTTGGGAAAGCCTTCTTAATGTTCTTACCTTTTGGCCACATTAGGACTTGGCCATCCACAAATGCAACCCCCATACCTTTTGCATCCAATGCAGAGATGGAGAGTAAGTTCTTCTTGAACCCAGGTACATAAAGGACTTTTTTCATCTTCAAAGATTTTCCAGAATCTAGGTTGTAGGAGGCTTCACCACTTCCTTTGATTGGGTATTGATAATAATCCCCAAGTTTCACCTTATGGGGTGATTCATGTTCAGATAGATTCACAAAATATTCCTTAAACCCAATCATGTGTTTAGAATCCCCACTATCAATCAACCAATCATTACAAACATGGGAGATAATACCTGTGAGAGCATAAATTAGAACATATTCTTCTTCACTTGATGAGTCATCATCACTATCACTTTCTGCCCTAGCCTTCTTCTTTGGGGGTTCATCATCTTCGGTAGCATGAGCATGATATCTTCTTTTGTTATTCCCCTTCTTCTTATTGAAGTTGTTGTTGTTGTCTTTCTTCTTCTTGGGACAATCTGAAGCAAAGTGTCCCTTCTCATTGCAATTGAAGCATCTGAGATCTTTCTTATGTTTATGATAATGGTGGTGTGAGAATCTTCTGTTATGAGATGATTCCTTCTTGGACTTTCCTTTCTTGGCATGTGCTCTGAGAGCTTGATCTTCATTTCCCATCTTTTCTTCTCGGGCCACAAGCCTAGCTTCTTCTTGAGAGCATTCTTCCCGTAATCTGTTGAAGGAGATCAACTTCTTCCTTGCACAAATTCCTTGAATAAAGGAATCCCATGACCTGGGTAGGCCATTTAGAGTGGTCATCACCACTTCACCATTCTCCACCATTTCATCCACTGCTTCGAGTTGTTCCTTGATCTGGGAGACCCTTGAAAAATAAGATTGAATGGTTCCTCCATTCTGAAACTTTACACCTTTCAATTGGTTCTGCAGGGTCATCTTCCGATTTATGTTCTTCCCTTCAAATAGCTTGGTCAAAGAGTCAAACATCTCCTTGGGTGTCTTTAGAGAAGACACATGGGGTATGAGATGGTCTTTGATAGAATCAACAATGATTCTCTTTGCCTTGACCAAGTTTTTCTTATGCAATATCTTAGCCTCTTCATCCTCTGGGATAGGGATGTCTTCTTTTACATATGAGTCCAACTCATTCTCTTCCAAGATTAACCCAATCCTATACTTCCAAGCTCGAAAGTTATCAGCTCCTTCAAGGTTATCCTCAAGCTTGTTGTGGTGAGACATCTTAAAGAGTACTTCAAATGGAAATAGAAAATATTTAGGTCTTACCACTGGAAAAGCTGAAAACTGGATCTGGTCCCGGATTAGGGTTTGTCGAAAAAACCCTAAAAATTCAAAATGTGAATTTCAACTTTCTGAAAGGTTAGAAATATGCGCCTTGATGAGCTGATCATCCTGGTGTATTCAGAATTTGAGATCAGCAAAGCTTTACCCTTCAGATATGCCTTTTTGTCCTCCCGGGTTCACCAGGGAGAGCCCTGAATTAGGGTTTGAGTTTCCCGGAGATATACCCAACCAAAAATATCGATCCAAAGCTCTAAACTTCGATTTTTGCAAGGAGCTTCCAGATATGTCTTCATATTTCAGAAATTCCTATTTTTGTGGAAACCCTAATTTTTAGGGCCAAATTTGAAAATCCTCAGAATTGAATTATGATTGGACAGATAGATTCTCCTTGATGAGTAGAGTCAATCTACTATATTGCTTTTCCAAAATCTGTGGAGAGAAACCCAATAAACAAGAAACTCAAGTTTCCGTCACTGCAAAATGTCTTCTTCTCAGGTTAGCTCTGATACCATGTTAAATTTTGAGCGTTAATTCATAATACTCTAGGATCTTCACTGAGAGAATAACATATACAGTATATCAATGCATAACAATAAAAATAAGCATCACAAGCATCACAAGAATCAAAAGCATGATAGACAAGAGACACAAAGTTTCCGTGAGGAAAACCCTAAGGTGAAAAACCCCACAACTTCCTCAGAGATAGAGAGAGCAATGGCTCAACCAAAGTACAACCAAAATACACTTGAGATAGTCTCCTAGAAGCAGATGACCCTCCTCCTCACTAGTGCGCCACTTTCTGAGTGAGAGAGAGATGACTTTCCGAATGATCTAAATAGAGATCTCCTGATCTCTATTTATACTAACCTGTTTGCCCAGTGACCTTATGGGGCCGACTTGTCTAGCTAGGTACATCCACAATATAATATATATTTCAGGGCCGACCCCACACATGGTGGTCTAATAACCCATCGGCAAGTACACACACTTGCGGCACTTGTCAATCCACATGACGACACTTCCTTATAGAGGAATAACACGTCTCTAATAAGGGTACAATAAATATATATGAAATACATAGATGAAATACATTCCGAAGTTACATTTACATCAACAATACAATGCAAGGAGATTCCTTGTTAGTAGGATGCATATGCGCATATAAATAAACTATTATGTTTCATGATGGCATTGTTAAGTGAATATCTATATATAGTGTGTGTGTGATCTTGTTAAGAGAATATATATATCTATATATATAGTGTGTGTGTGTGTGTGAGAGAGAGAGAGATCTTGTTAAGAGAATATATATATCATGATGACATTGTTAAGAGAATAAGTAATATATATATACACTTCTGAAAAAAAAGAGTAGACATTGAGAAATTTAGTACACCTCTCGTATGGCTTTAACATACTTACAAAGTTAATTTATCAGTTTAAGGATTATGTTAAATCTAATAATATTCTTGTGTAAATATGATCAAAGAAAGAAATAGATATTAGTCGATGAGCGCGCTTTAACTAATTGCATATTCTTTTGATATTAATGGAAAAAATTTATACCTGATACCCTAAATAGCTAATGAGGGTATTGGGTTTGTTACAAATGGTATCAAAACATGAGTTACAACACTAGACCGTTAGATGGGATGATACTAAAAACTCTAGTAAATCAATATTGCAAATCAACTCAAACAACAAAGTGGTTACGAGGAAAGTTTTATTTCCTTTACCTTCAATTTATTATATGCAAAAATTTAAGAGTATAGTTGTAGGTTGTTGTTTAAATGCTGGTTATCATTACTAGTGTTATATGAAAATAAATGATAACCCTTAACTAAAGGGAGTTTTGAGAAAATAAACCACCCTCAATTTACATTCACCATGAAAATGATTATGAAATTCTTAGGCATTAAGAAATGCATATAAACACATCTCAATACTTGTAATACTTCATGATTGATTTATGATGTGGAAATGATTACAAGTATGCTAATAATTGATGTGCTTGTCTCCCTGTTATATGCTAGAAGAGCTAGCATGAGTGTAAAATTAGTCACAGCAGATCTAATGAACAAGTAAATCAATCACAACAGATGAATATAGAAAATATGGTGTAAAACTGTGCAAAACATGCATCAGTGCTCAATATCCCAATAAGGGTGAATAATTACAATACAATCTGACAATGTGAGTGAGCAATTCGAATTGCCTAAGAAGGTCATTCGAATCACTGAATGGAGTAGCTTGACTCCAACTAGGAGTCCTCATCATCAATCGGTGGTGCTCATCAATGCACAAGAACCAGTCATCCAGGTGTCAATCTGAGTCTAACTGAGTGTAACAAGTGTAACTGAAGTGTGTAGCACTGATTAAGGGAAGGAGGCTCAGTGGGGGGTGCATGGGAGGCTAACTGAAGTCAGAACAAGTCATCTAGTCAATCTAGAGGTCCAACAGAAGTGAAACAGTCAGTCAGGAGTGAAACTAGCCTCAAATCAGGGAGAATCGAAGCTAACTGAATGTAACTGAAGTGCAACTGCAGTGGTAGGTGAAGAAGTGCGCCCTTCTCTGGTAGTAGGTGAGAAGTGGGCACCTTCCAGACTAGGAGGGATAAAACTCTGAAGTAAGTGGCTCCCGGGTGCTAGAATAAGGTGGCTAAGGTGCTGGAGGCATCAACCTGGTGACTGGGATGCATGCAAAATGCATACAAACCCTAATTGCATGCAAGATCCTGAAAAAGATGATGTGGATATCCGAACACCCCCCCTCAAGCTAGACTATGATGTGCAAAAAATAATGTGGGGCCCTGGTAACTAAGACCAAAGGTCACCCCAATACAATAATCCAAAAAATGCTGAAAATAAACTAAGTGAGGAAAGAGGGAAAACCCAGTGGGAAGAAAGCCCCCCCTCAAGCTAAAGCATAATAATGGATCAATTTGTCTCCACCATGATGGAACTCACCCCCAACAGTGAACGGAGGTAAGAGAACTTCTTCTCAGTGAAGCTCTTGGTGAAGATGTTTGCAATTTGCTCATCAGTAGGGCAATATTGCAGAATGATGGTGCGGTCATGCACCAACTGTCGAATGTAATGCATATGAATCTCAATGTGTTTGGTCCTCTGCCGCTGAACTGGATCTATGGAGATCTTGATAGCACTTTGATTGTCATAAAATAGGACAGTCGAAGTAGTGCCACCAAAACCAAACTCGGAAAGAATACCCTGCAACCAAACTGCCTGAATGCAGGCATTGATTGCCCCTCGATACTCTGCCTCTGCTGAAGAAAGTGCAATGGCTACTTGCTTTTTGCTGGACCAGAAAATAGCACCATGACCAATCATGAAAACATAACCGGAAGTGGACTTCCGATCAATGCTATCACCTGCCCAATCTGAATCAGTAAAACCAATGAAATCAAGCTCAGAATCTACAGCATAATGTATGCCAAACTGTCTCGTACCTTGCACATACTGCAAGATCCGCTTGGCTGCTCGCCAATGAAGCTCATGTGGCTGCTGCATATATCTTGACACAGCACTCACGGCATATGAAATATCAGGCCTTGAGTGTGTCAAATAAAGTAGTGAACCAATCAACTGTCGATACATATTGCAATCTGCAAGCGGTGTAGAATCTCCCTCCTCAAGACTGATTCCTGAGAGGAATGGGAATGGGGCTGCCTTACATTCAGCCATATTAAACTTCAATAATAGGTCAGAAGCATATTTTTGCTGAGATATAGTGATCCCATCAAAATTTTGAGCTATCTCCAAGCCCAAAAAATGACTCAGCAAGGCCAAATCGCTCATGTCAAAAGCTAGATTTAAGGCAGTTTTTAGCTTGTTTATTGAAGTAAGAGTGCTACCAATAATGAGAAGATCATCAACATAAAGTACAATAACCAACAAATTACCTTTAACTCGCTGAAGATACACATTCGTATCAGATTTGCACCTTTGGAAATTCTGAGAAAGAAGGAAGGAGTCCATCTTTGCGTACCAAGCTCTTGGGGCCTGTTTTAACCCGTACAAAGATTTCTTCAATCTGCAAACTAATGATGGATCTGATGTGTATCCCTCTGGCTGCTGCATATATACCTCTTCAGTAAGGTCTCCATGTAGAAATGCACTCTTCACATCCATGTGGTGCACTTCCCAGTGCTTGGATGCGGAAATAGCCAAAACAAGGCGGATGGAATCCATCTTTGCAACCGGTGCAAAGGTCTCAGTGTAGTCTACTCCTTGGACTTGGGAGAAACCTTTTGCCACCAACCTTGCTTTGTATTTGCTGATAGAGCCATTAGCAGCAACTTTCGTGCGGTAGACCCATTTACACTTCACTAATTTTCTTCCAGGTGGAAGAGAAACTAGCTCCCATGTGTTGTTCTTTTGAAGAGAACTGTACTCTTCATCCATGGCACTTTGCCATGTCGGATCTCGGTGGGAAGAATAGTATGATGTGGGATATGAACCAGCCATCAAATAAAAAATCTCAGGAAGTAATGGATCAGCAATAGAAAGTGCCATAACTGCTCTTTGAAAGTCTGCTCTTGTTCGTCTCAGATCAGCAGGATTTCCAAGGTTCGAACCAGCAGATTGGAGAGTGTTTTGGGCCCACTTTGGTAAATGAGGAGGATCATAATGGTCGGATTCTGAACCTGATATGTCATGATCATCATATGCTTCTGAAATATCAGAAATATCAGAACTCATACCTTCATTATCGCTGCATGGATCTTGTTCTGGTGAAGGCGGTGAATCGGCAGTCTCTTCCTCGACTAGTTGCAATTCTTGAAGCGGTTCTTCAAATTGCATACTGCGCTCTATGAATATATTTTTTGATCTGATATCCATGAGTTTATATGCTTTTGATTCTTCCCCATATCCTATCAGTATGCGCTCGATGCTTTGTGGATCCAAAGCTCGTCTCTTCTTGGAAGGAATTCTAGCCCATGCAGTAGAGCCAAAAACTCTCAAATTTGACACATCCGGTTTGTGACCAAAGAATGATTTGAAAGGAGTCATACCTTTCAAGGATGAATGTGGAACATGGTTCTGTATGTATGCAGCAACATTGATTGCTTCAGCCCAAAGATTTGCAGCCAAACCTTTTGATTCAATCAAGCATGTAGCCATCTCTTTCAGTGACCGGTTTTTCCTTTCCGCTACACCGTTCTTCTGGGGTGTGTAGGGAACTGTATGTTGGATCTGAATTCCGCTTTGGGCACAAAGTTGCAGCAACTCGGAATTAATATATTCTCCACCATTATCAGATCTAAGAGCTTTCATCTTGCTCTCAGTGGCGGTCTCAACAGAAGCCTTAAAATACTTGAATTTTCCAAGCACTTTTGACTTGTTTTTGAGAAAGAATACCCATGTAAAGCGGGAAAAATCATCAATAAATGTCAAAAAATACCTTGAACCATTTAATGACATATGGGGCAGCGTACCACTAATATCAAAATGGATCAACCCCAAAATAGTAGAAGCTCTTCTAGCTTTTCCGCGGTCGAATCTGTGCTCGGGGTGCTTCCCAATGATGCAACCAGTGCATATTCCCTTCGAGGAACGGAGTTGTGGAAGACCATCTACCATGGATTTGTTTGATAGCAGCAGCAAATACTTATAATTAAGATGTCCAAATCTTTCATGCCAAAGCCTTCTAACCTCATTACCATGTGTGCGAAGAGCAGTGGGCTTTGCAAGCGGAATAAAGTGTGAAAACTCATAGCATTTTGCAGTGTGGTTTGCCTTTCCGACTGCAACAAGTCTTCCACTTTTGATATCAGAAATTTCAACTGTATTAGGGCTGAATGTAACTTGCTTCAGTTCACCAGTGTGTGTCATTTCATACACAGAAAGAAGATTTGAAGCCAAGGAAGGCACATAGAGAACATTCTGAAAGCTTCCATGATCTACATGAATCGTACCTTTGCCCTTTGAAGAAATTTTTGAGTCATCTCCCAAATGGATGGGGATGGAGCTGTTTGGATCGAATGAGGAAAAAGAATCAATATTTGCAGCCATATGATTCGATGCATCCGAATCTATCAAGACAGTAGTGGGATTTGAAACAGTTGCCATGAGTGCTTGTCCTCTTTCATGATCATCATTCCTATCCTTCTTCCTTGCACCGTCAGGAAGGGTTATGTTGTTCTTTTCCAAAAGGAGGGCCATTTTATCTATAGTCTTCTTCATACATGAACTTTTGGGATGAACGCCATGGTTACAATAAGTACATTTAGATTTTTGGTTACCTTCTTTTCCCTTTTGCTTGAACTTCGAACTGGATGGTGCATCCATTTGTTTGCCTTTCTCTCTTTGCTTGTGAGGCTCGAATTTGGGCTTCTCCTTCTTTTGCTTTCCTTTACCATTCGGGATCTTGGGTCCTTGAACATATAGGGCTGAATCTTTGGAGCTTATGGACCCCATTTGAATCAACTTGTCATGCATTTTTGTGATGGACTCAATGAAGGCATTCAAGGTAGGCATCTTCCAATTCGGGGTAGTTAGCCGACCGGAATTGAAAGTAGAGACAAATACCGAATAATCTTTACCAAGCTTGCTTAGAATGGAGAGGATCAATTGTTTGTCCTCTTTGATAACTCCACTATTCTTCAACTGCAAGTTCAAGTTCTTGAATTTTGTGAAGAATTCATTGATGGTCTCGAAATTCTCAAGACTAAGGGCAATCAATTCATTCTCTAATTGAAAAGCCCTAAGCTCATCCTGCTTGCCAAATAGTGTTTCAAGTTGCTCCCATATAGCTTTTGGAGTCTTCAATCTGCTGATATGGAAGTGAAGATCTTTGGAGACGGAGAGACAAAGAAGACCATAAGCTTCATCAAGCTTGTTGTAGTGTTTGGTTCTATCTGACAGATTGTTTGGCTCCAATTCAAGACCAAGAGTGACTCGGTAGTAACCTTTTGAACGTAATATGATCTCCATATCATCTTTCCAATCAAAATAATTGAATGGGGTGAGGATAGGCTTTGAAGAAGAGTATTCCATTGCTAGGAGCGAGTGCACACTGATGTACAGGAGCTTGCATGCACAGTGTAGCGAATGCAATTGATGGAGACAATAAACCTGCAAATCACAATAAACCAAGAACAATGAGGTCGAACAATCCACCCTTTTAGAGTTGCATCACACCTTTTTAGAGTTGCATCACACCTGGGATTGGAGATCAAACAATGTTGAATGGGTCCAATGTATCAGATCCAGGAATTATGTGGGAACTCAAGCTTCTGGAGTGGTATTGGAAGTATTTTCAAGCTTTGCATGCACAGGAGCGAATGCCCTTGAGATATTTCATGCCAAAACTTTTTGGAATTTTTGAGAAATTCACTCAAATCTTCTTGTAGAACCACCTGTAGAAAAGAGATCTTGTCCCTGCAATGGCTCTGATACCATGTAAAATTAGTCACAGCAGATCTAATGAACAAGTAAATCAATCACAATAGATGAATATAGAAAATATGGTGTAAAACTGTGCAAAACATGCATCAGTGCTCAATATCCCAATAAGGGTGAATAATTACAATACAATCTGACAATGTGAGTGATCAATTCGAATTGCCTAAGAAGGTCATTCGAATCACTGAATGGAGTAGCTTGACTCCAACTAGGAGTCCTCATCATCAATCGGTGGTGCTCATCAATGCACAAGAACCAGTCATCCAGGTGTCAATCTGAGTCTAACTGAGTGTAACAAGTGTAACTGAAGTGTGTAGCACTGATTAAGGGAAGGAGGCTTAGTGGGGGGTGCATGGGAGGCTAACTGAAGTCAGAACAAGTCATCTAGTCAATCTGGAGGTCCAACGGAAGTGAAACAGTCAGTCAGGAGTGAAACTAGCCTCAAATCAGGGAGAATCGGAGCTAACTGAATGTAACTGAAGTGGAACTGCAGTGGTAGGTGAAGAAGTGCGCCCTTCTCTGGAAGTAGGTGAGAAGTGGGTGCCTTCCAGACTAGGAGGGCTAAAACTCTGAAGTAAGTGGCTCCCGGGTGCTAGAATAAGGTGGCTAAGGTGCTGGAGGCATCAACCTGGTGACTGGGATGCATGCAAAATGCATGCAAACCCTAGAATTTGCATGCAAACCCTAATTGCATGCAAGATCCTGAAAAAGATGATGTGGATATCCGAACAATGAGAATATAGAGTTTAAAAATTGCTAAGGCTAACAAACAATAATACTCTTTGATTAACTAAAGAGGCCAATGAGGTAACATCTTATGCAACTTGGTAATTGATTTTGAAAAAAGTAACTAAATCATTACTAAACTTGTGTGTTAACAAAATAGTTAAAATGATCATAAAATGCTTTGCATCTAGAGAAAGTTAATGTAGATGATATGTTTATCTTAGACGTATGTTTCCGGAAATGAATGACAAGAATGAACCTATAGATTAAGCTTGCATTGAAATGGTTAAAACATAGATATTAACTCCATTGCAAGAATTCTAGATATGTTTAAATGCTTGTGCATGATGTAACATCCCCATCCCTCAATCCGTCCAGGAGGAGGAGGAATTACACTAACAAGGGCCTCTAAATTTAGCCCCATAACCATAATTATGAATTTACAACATCTAAAATGCATGTGAATACATGTAAATAAAAACACACGGCGGAATAACTCAATCCAAACACACAACATGCAATTTACAAGCACAATTATCAATTGAATACAAATAAAAATAATTGCACATTAGATACATAAGAATACTTATCTTTAAACAAAGAAGATCCAAGTAACTATTTGTGTAAGAGCGATTTGCTACCCAACCATAGACACTTTGTACAACATATACTCTTTTTGCTGAGAGGCCACCCCCAAGTAGGGATATGAGGCCACCAGGATGAAGGAAAGACTTACAGGAATATATCTCTCATCCCACAACCTACTCTGCTCTCTATGCTTAGCCAAAATCTCTAGCTAATCTATGCAAGGGTCTCACTAATCCATCACATCCATGGAACTCCTTCCAACTGCCCCACACAACCCAAGGAAGTAATTTCCCTTCATTGATCCATAGTTCCCTCAGGAAATCCAACCCTTGCAGTGATTACCAGTGTATGCAGTAAGATTCCAACCTGTTGTATGCTAATGGAGAACCTCCTGCAATGTTAATCCATGGCTTCTCAAGAATCCAAAAGTAGCAGAACTCAATGGGTAAAGGTTCCTAGATTTCCTAACCTCCATGCTCACCTACAACCATCTATTTTCTATTCCAAAAATGCCGCTCTGTCTTCAAATTTGAATTTTTGAGTTAAACACAGTCTGGTAATGAACATGAACAACAATGGAAACTCTATGTAGTGTAGAAAACATGCATGAGAGAATGATCAAAAGAGTGTTGACTCCAAGGATATGAGGTAAGGGTAAAAATACAACTCACATAACTTCTGACCATAAAATAAATAGGATTGTTGACATTTAACATAACTTGCACAAACACCATGCTTCAATAACTACATGAAGTGACTTTTTCCACCAACCTCGCATATGCATTCAATGATTGGATTTAATAGTCAAGAGAAGGTAATTGGCTCATTTAAGGCGCATGCCATATTTTGGATGAGTTCTAAGGTTGACACTTGACATCATAGGATTTGGTTTTCCCATAAGCCCCCTTTCCCCTTTCCCTATGGTGGAATCATATCCCATCTAGTGCTCTTTACATAACCATCTTGGACCATTTTATTAATTTCCAACATAATATTTACATACATTTCGAATTGGCATGACAAGCCAATCATATGGTCCAAATAAAATATATGCATCATACATGCCTAGCCATTCACTAGTTGAGACTTGGTGTAACATATGCATTATTTGAAACATTTTGTGTTTGAGAAAAACATTATCTTAACTTTTATTGTAAAGTTTTATATTTGGCCAAGTGGCCAAGGATGACTGTAATTGCACAATATTATTATTTAATAAAATAAAATGGGAGACACTCACCCAAAGAGACTATTGAAAGAGTGTTTACTAACCCACTAGGTGGAATGGAATCTCAAGTAGAAGGCAATGGACAAGTGGCAGCATCAGGAACTCAGTAAATAGCTATTGTTATGGGACAACTCCCTTGAATTGTTGTCAAAGTTCCCTGAAAGATGGGACTGGAGCTTGAGGCTCATTTATTTGGAAACTAACCACTAAAAGACCTAGGCATCTTTATAAGCCATAGAATTGGAGCAGAGGCTCACACTTTTTCTGACGAGAAAATTTACCTTGTGGTTCTGCTATATGCGCACAAGAGATTTGATGAGGGGAAGCTATGTTTTGAGTTGTAGTGTAATTCTGTTTCACTTCTGCTAAGTGCAGAGTTTACTGCTGAGTGCAGAGAGTTATTTTGAGGGGTATTGCAAGTCTCCATTGATTGTTGGAAGTACAACCTGAGAGGCTTGCTTCTACACAGAGTCTTCTATCAACTGGTTCAGTAAACAGGCTCAGGGATCCAAAGGAGCAAGTGATATTGGATGCTTCTTCTGGAGAAGGTTGGGAGGAACATGCCTCTTTGGGTGTTTGTCCACTCTATCCACATTTATAGGTTTTACTGTTATTTCATTTCCTAAGTAGTTATAATTTATTTTTTATAATTGTTGATTTAGAATTTATTAGCTAAATGTTGATAATTATCATCATGCATAAGTAAATGTTTGATTTTTTGAACTGATTATGATTCTGTAAATTGTTAAAGAAGTTATATGAAATGATAGAATAGATTACTTCCCTGTATTTTTCCACGCATTGTCCTTGTTCCATACTCTAGTACAGGGAAGGATGTTTAAAAGTAGATAGAATGATTGAATAAAAAAACTTTGTTATGTTTCCTTTAATCTGTTTACATTTTTGCAAATTAAAATATCCTATATTTGCAGTCATAGAACAACAAAGAACATTTATATTATGTAGACATTATGATATCTTTAAATTCATAGAAATAGAAGTAAACATTTCCATATTTCTACACAAAACCTAAGGTTTAGTTATAGGTTAATTATTTCCTTACAGAAGGTGAATACTATACATTCTCTTATTATTTATTTTCATCCTATTAATACATAGTAATATTTCACATTATAGTATCAAAACTTATGTTAACACCCAAAATGAACCCCTAGGCTGTGGAAGAGGGAAAACTGGGGTAACCACTAACCAATCTTTAGACTCAAGCTACTGACCCAGCTTAGTCTCAGAGGCTCTCTCTACAGTTCTATGAAAGACTGAAATAATCAAAGTTGTCAACAATGAAAACATGCACCATCATTCATCATTCAAGATATTCAATTATAAACAATACAGAAGATCAGATTTATGTTGGAAAACAAAATGGTTTAAATGTAGCTTGGCTTAAACGTATGAATCTTTATTTGGGAAATGGAGTCACATTCGAACAAACTCTGAAAATTCATTTACAAATGCTTCACAAATGCAATAACACAGGGGTGAGGTAGTAAAAAACTCGTGGTCAAAGTGATTTTAATTGGTGAAACATAAGAGAAAGAAACAATCCATTGACATAAGGCATACAATGTTGAATCCTATATCAACTTTAGCAGAAAAGTAATGGTGAAATACTTCGAAAAAGATAAGTAGAGCATAATTTCTATGAATTCTACTTAGCTATCACACTGTACCAAGTATGAAAGAATGTTACAGACTGTAATTAACAATGAGAGATACACAATTCAGATGGAAAAAGAAGGAACAAACTACAAGACCAATTACAGAAGAATCCCTGAGAAAACATTGGTTTGGCTCTACAAAATTTATTCAAAAGAGCTCAAAAGATTCTTAAAGAACAATACACCAAATTTCTCATAAGAGTTTTCAACAATAATTTTCAACCCTTTATCATTCTATTACATCGCATATATATATGCCAGGAGTCGTCTTTGTTGATGTATATGTAACTTCGGAATGTATTTCACATATATGTATATTGTATTCCTATAGAGATGGTATTATTCCTCTATACGGAAGTGTCGTCATTTATATTGTAAGTGTCGTAACTTATACTTGATGGGTTATTAGACCACCTTATTTGGGGTCGGCCCTGTATAAGTCATGTGGGTCAAAGGGTTATTAGACCACCCTATTGGGGGTCGTCCATGTGGGTCAAAGGGTTATTAGACCACCCTATTGGGGGTCGGCCCACTCAGCATTATGTTATGTGGTTAAGTTCGAGCCTACATGAGTTAGGTAAAAAGGCAAGTCAAGTCAAGTATAAATAGAGTGCGGGAGGCACTCTATTTACTCGCTCACTTCTCACACATGCTCTCAAGGAGGAGAGGCGCACTTATGGAGGAGGAGGATTGCTGCTAGGTTATGGCTATCTCTATTGGTTGGTTGTATCATTGCTCTATCTATCTCTGAGGAAGTTATTGGGGTTTTTCACCTTTATGGTTTTCCCCAAGTAAATCTTTGTGTCTCTTGTGTGCTTGCATTATTGTCTCCATGATTGATATGCTGTAGATATGCTGTACATGTTGTTCTCTCAGTTAAGATCCTAGATCAGATTGAAGTAAATTCAGAAAATTTAACATGGTATCAGAGCTAGCCTGAAAGAAGGCATGATATGGCATGTATGACACTTGTTGCACTTACGATGCTAGGGCTTGATATAGCAAAAACCAGTCATCGTAGCACTTTCGCTATAAATCCGTTTTGGAGAAGTTTTCGGATCTGAAATTGTTACAGGCCGACGCTAAGATCTCCAGGTATCTTGTGTCCAAAGGAAAACCTCTAATTCGTTGTACTTTGTGATTTATGATCTGTACAATATAGGGTTTCTGCCTCTTCCAGATCTGAGTCAAAATCAGGTGACCTTGGGAAAAATATCATATCTTGGGCTAGGAAGCTCCAAATGAAATTTCATAAAAAGTGACAGGTAGTACACAGTCTGAACTATCTCAGAAAACTTTTTCAGAGGCCGAAGTTGAACCAGTGACCCGTGGCACGCCGTACAAGTTCGCTCTGCTGTATTATCCCATAAACAGGTCACGTTGCGACATTTGGAATAACTCTCTCTCAGAGAGTCCAATTGAGGTCATACCTATCAGGATGGAAAGGTAACAGACCTAGCTATCTTAGAAAACTTTTTCAGAGGTCGAAGTTAAAACAGTGACACGTGGCATGCCGTACAAGTTCGCTCTCCTGTTTTATCCCAAAACAGGTCACGTTGCGACATTTGGCATAACTCTCTCTCAGAGAATCCAATTGAGGTCAGACCTGTCAGGATGGAAAGATAACAGGTCAGGCTATCTCAGAAAACTTTTTCAGACCCTGTGGATCAAAAAATTTGGAGTTACACCAGAAACAATCAGGTACATATTTCTGTCAAAACAGAATTATTTTTTGGTACCTTCATTCATGGCCTCCGGAATTTAGGGCTTTGGAGAAAGTTGGAATTTTTGTAATCGAATACCACGGCTGGATGCTACTCATCAAAATAGAAATTTAGAGACCAAGATCAGAATTTTTGGTTGGGCAGAAGGCCGGGCTTGATTAGACCCTAGTTCGGGACTTTGATCAGAAAAGTGGAAAATTAGGGCTTCTGTAAAAATGGGAATTTTTGAAATCTGTGACCACGGCTGGAAGCTCCTCAGAAAAAATAGAAGCTTAGAGCTTTGGATAAAAAAATTTGATGGGACAAAAGAGTGGGCTTCATCAAACCCCAGTTCAGGGTCACGTCCAGTGAATCCGGAAGTTTCAAAGGCAAAATTGAGGAGTGAAACTTTGCAGTTTTCAAATTCTGAATATACCAGTTTGATCAGTTCATCAAGGCGCATATTCCTATCCTATCGGAAGGTTGAAATTCAAAATTTGAATTTTTGGGTTTCTCTGACAAACCCATATCCAGCTCAAGGTCCAGTTCTTGCAAATCAAGTGGATTGGGTTAATCCTAGAAGAAGATGGATTGATCACCTGCATAAGTGAAAGAAGTTCCTGTCTCAGAGGGAGATGAGGATAAGGCCTTACATAAGAAGATTACAAGCGATCTCGACAGGTATGACTCATCGAGGTATGTTTCGATATTTGTCCATTATTAAGTTTATGGTATATTTGTCTTCATGTTATTATGGTTAGTACAATTTTGATTTTTGATTTGTTGTATCACCTTAACAAAATTATGAATGCATGATAGAAGATATTCATTGGTTAGGGTGTTGACACTTATGATTGTACTAATGCATTATGGTGTTGTATGAGGTTTATGTTGTCTACTAACATGAAAGGTACACCAAGAAAGACAGATCATGTTCTGGTCCAAGAACATATGATCATGATAACATGAGGACAAAGATTCATCCATTGTCATGGATCTCATACAAGATCCATTCACGAGGTATGTATAACTTGGTTTTATAATGGTTAACTTATGAGACATGCAGGTTACTAGCACAAGTCACTGAAGAGAACCAAAAGACATTATACGGGTATGTTAGACATAACTAGCTAACATGTTAATCCAGGTATGTTTTTCCTATATCAAGCTAGATTCCTACCTTGGGTTAGGATCTTATACTATCGCGTTGTTGAT
The DNA here is from genome assembly GCA_027924585.1 of Larix kaempferi. NCBI lineage: Eukaryota > Viridiplantae > Streptophyta > Pinopsida > Pinales > Pinaceae > Larix > Larix kaempferi. The sequence goes on from BSBM01001023.1 coordinate 2,562,890, forward strand.
AATGATTATTCATGAAGTCATAGGTTTGAATAATCATGATTGTATGCATATTATGTTTCTTACCATAATTGATGATATGGCTAACCAGAAGAATCATGATGGTATAGGTTTGAATAATCACAGGTTTTATGCATTTTATATCTCTTATCTTGATTGATGATTCAACTAACCTGAAGAGTCATAGGCTTGAGTAATTACAGGTTTAGTCATGTTATGTTTCTTATGATTTGACTAACCATAAGAATTCTTGAATGCTAATGCTTATTATTTCTGTTTGAAATGATCATGACTATACATGCTTGAGATTATTGTGTTTTAATAGTATACTAATGAATGTATGATTTTATATGAGATCACAAGGATAACACATTCATGATACTAATAAGCATGCATAGGGACCAAGGATGAATATGAGTTCTAGAACAGGTAATTCAGAAAGCAAAGATCAAGAGGGAGCACACTCTAGTTGATCCTGCAAGAAAGCAAAGGAGCACACTTTAGTAATTTCTGCAAGGATGCAGATATTCAGAGGGAGTTGATCATCTCTCTACATTTCACAACAGAAAGGTGTAGAAGAAGCTACCTCAGATTAGGACTCCAGCAGCTCCTGCAAGGAAGCAAAGACTCAGAGGGAGTCCACCCAACGAACAAAGAAAGATAAGTATTTTAATCATCATTTCTTGCATATTTGTTTGTTTAAATAAAATTGTTCAATAATGTATATACTGATGTTCCTAGAATTAGGTTGTGTATTATGCATATTAGAATAATTGCATTGATGAACAATATACTACTAATATGCATGGGTAAGTAGCCTATGGCACTGTAAAACATTCCATTGCTACTTATCTAGAATGAAACCTCTTTGCTGACATGTTGGGAGTTGTGCACACTCTTAACAATGTTCTGGTAGAGATTGGAAGGCATCTAGAAAGTTATGGAATATGGATAAATGTTGTATTGAAGCATTGGCTAAGATAATTGCATGACTGTATGGCATATTTCTTTATGTGTAAGAATTTGTTCTGAAAACTATGAGATGTTTTCTAATCATGCAATTTAACTTGTTGTGTAGGAAAGATCGTATGCCATCTCCTACAAAAGAAGAACTACAACATTTTGTTCCAGCAACAAAGATATCTATTGAAGATATTGAAGATATTGAAGTTCCCAGGATCTGGGATGAAGAAATGAAATGCCTTGATCCATCGATCATGAAGAATGATGATTGGGATGTAATCCCAAGACATGAAGGGAAGTTTGCTATGACTTCCAAATGGAACTATCAGATCAAGCATGTTGCAGATGACAGCATTAAGAAATATAAAAGTGATGAAATAGAAGATGCACCAGATGGATTTCAAGATAGCATGGTGTAGTCATATATGTGTACAGAACTTGGTATGGTAGGATAGACAGCTTTCTATCCAGTTTGGGTGTTACCAAGAGTAAAGCAGATTCCAACCTTTTCTACAAGGTTGAAGAAGGCAATCCAGTGATACTACTTTTATATGCAGATAACCTGTTTGTTACAGGTGAAGATAGATTGATTGCTGACATGCAGCGGAAGCTTACTGCCGAGTTCAAGATGAAGAACTTTGGGTTGATGCACCATTTGTTTTTGGCATGGAGGTGTGGCAGAGTGATGGAATCTTCCTTGGACAAGGGAAGTATGCAGTAGAAATCTTGAAGAGGTTCGGAATGATGGATTGCAAGGCCATGGCCACACCGATGGCATCGAATCTGAAGCTTCTATGTGATGTTTCATCTGAGCTGGTTGATGTCTCTATGTATCGTCAGATGATTGGGCCCTTGATGTACCTGACGAACAGGAGACCAGACATTTGCTTTGCTGTGAACACATTGAGCCAGTTCCTGACGGATCCGAGGAGTGTTCACCCGGTTGCTGTAAAGTATGTTCTGAGGTACCGGAAGGGTACAATGGATTATGGGCTCAAGTATGAAGCAAATCAAAAGTTTAACCTACAGGGTTATGTTGATTCAGATTGGGCTGGCAATGCTGCAGATAGGAAGAGCACATTTGGGTGTTGCTTCAGTATGGGATCAGGTGTGATCTCTTGGTTTAGCAGGAAGCAGTCCTGCGTAGCACTGAGTACAGCTGAGGCAGAGTATGTTGCAGCCTGTTCAGCTAGTTGTGAGGTAGTATGGCTACGGAAGCTACTGTCTGAGTTATTTGATCTCCCGTTGGAGGCTACTGGTATCTTCTGTGATAACCAGAGTTGTGTGAAGCTGTCCGAGAACCCAGTGTTTCATGACAGGTCGAAACACATAGAGATCAAATATCACTATATCAGGGATATGGTGCAGAGAGGAGCTGTGAAGCTCCTGTATGTTGCGACGGACGAGCAGATTGCAGATGTGCTGACGAAGCCACTAGCCAGGGTGAAGTTCGAATACTTCAGAGAGAAGCTTGGCGTGCTTCAGGTCGAGGACACTTCGAGGAAGAAGTGATGGACACATTTGCTGAAGCCATTCCAAGCATGTTGGAAGGGGGATCCTTCACATGGCTGTGGATGTAAGCGTTGGATGATGAACATCAGGAGGATGTTCTGGTTTCTGCTGGATATGATCAGTTGGATCATGTATATGTATTTTGTGTATGCATCATGTTGGATGCTGGATATGATCAGTTGGATCATGTATATGTATTTTGTATATGCATCATGTTGGATGCTGGATATGATCGGATGGATCATGTGTATGTATTTTTGTATGAACGCATCATGTTGGATGCTGATGGATACATTGTGTGGATCATGTATCTTTGTATGATCAGGTAGATCATGTATACTGATGGATACATTGTGTGGATCATGTATCGTTGTATGATCAGGTAGATCATGTATACTGATGGATACATTGTGTGGATCATGTATCGTTGTATGATCAGGTAGATCATGTATGCTGATGGATACATTGTGTGGATCATGTATCTTTGTATGATCAGGTAGATCATGTATGCTGATGGATACATTGTGTGGATCATGTATCTATGTATGTATCAGGTGGATACTTGGATGATCGTGGATGATGAGCTTCTCCAGATGACATGCAGCAGGATGTTGCAGTGATGATGATCAGGATGATCATGTGTACATCAGGATGATGTTTGATGAGTATCAGATGATACTTTATGGCCGTGGATCAGGTTGTGCAGGAAAGCATGTAATTTGTGCCCTGGGAGATTTGCAGATGGTCTTTCGAGGTTTTGCCTATGGCATGTAATTCAGTGCCCTGGGACATCTGACAAATGCTCTTGCGAGGTTTTGCTTGAGAGGACATGTAATTTGTGCCCTGGGAGATTTCAGGTCGGAGTTGTGTACCCGTAACATCCTAAGATGCTCTTGCGAGGTTTTGTCCTAGGGCATGTAATTTGCTCCTGGGAGATCTGGACAGGATGAAAAAGGCCTCAGATGCTTCAGCCAGGTTTTGCCATGACCACATGTAATTTGCGCCTGGGAGATCTGGACAGGATGAAAAAGGCCTCAGATGCTTCAGCCAGGTTTTGTGGTGGACCACATGTAATTTGCTCCTGGGAGATCTAGACAGGATGAAAAAGGCCTCAGATGCTTCAGCCAGGTTTTGTGGTGAGATCACATGTAATGTGCTCCTAGGAGATCCGACAGGTAGAGCCGAGTGCTCGTAACAGCTTGGGATGCTTCAGCCAGGTTTTGTGATGGGTCACATGTAATGTGCTCCTGGGAGATCCTACAGGTAGAGCTGTGTGCTCGTAATAGCCTGGGATATTGCAGCCAGGTTTTGTGACGCACGTAATAAGTCCTGAGGATTCCACAGTATGGCCAGTGATGATGAAGACCTGCAGGTGGTGGGCCTACATCCAGTATGAAAAAGGACTGGCTCTGTAGAACTTCCTATGACGAGTAGATTCAGAGATTGATTGAGATAGCAGCAGCAGTGATGATGATGATGATGACTCGATGACGATTATCCAGTGACGATGATCCAGAGAAGATGACTTGTGCTAGAAGAACTGTGCTGAGAAATACCTTCCTAGTTAAGAGGGAGTGTTGATGTATATGTAACTTCGGAATGTATTTCACATATATGTATATTGTATTCCTATAGAGATGGTATTATTCCTCTATACGGAAGTGTCGTCATTTATATTGTAAGTGTCGTAACTTATACTTGATGGGTTATTAGACCACCTTATTTGGGGTCGGCCCTGTATAAGTCATGTGGGTCAAAGGGTTATTAGACCACCCTATTGGGGGTCGGCCCACTCAGCATTATGTTATGTGGTTAAGTTCGAGCCTACATGAGTTAGGTAAAAAGGCAAGTCAAGTCAAGTATAAATAGAGTGCGGGAGGCACTCTATTTACTCACTCACTTCTCACACATGCTCTCAAGGAGGAGAGGCGCACTTATGGAGGAGGAGGATTGCTGCTAGGTTATGGCTATCTCTATTGGTTGGTTGTATCATTGCTCTATCTATCTCTGAGGAAGTTATTGGGGTTTTTCACCTTTATGGTTTTCCCCAAGTAAATCTTTGTGTCTCTTGTGTGCTTGCATTATTGTCTCCATGATTGATATGCTGTAGATATGCTGTACATGTTGTTCTCTCAGTTAAGATCCTAGATCATATTGAAGTAAATTCAGAAAATTTAACACTCTTGCTCAACTCATATAAACGAAAAACAATTATATCGGAGTGACACCTCATTGACCCAAAGACTCAGGAATATTACATACGTGTCTTGTTCCAAACAGACTGATTAAGACAAGGAATGGGATATCATAGATAGAGGGTTGTCTTAACCCTGGGTTCGGAAATGACCTTGCGAGTCAAAGAAATATTCCACTTTCAATGAGCTGTCCATATGTGATGTGTTATCTGGGAGGATAGGTACCGCTTCTTCAGTAGAGATTACAAAATCGTGAACAATTTTTGTATCCAGTTGGACGTCTCGCTTGATTTCGAGGGTCTCTTTCTTCCTCCGTTGTCGGATTCCTTTGGACACTTGTCATCTTTCAGGCTCCTTGTATTTCCTGGAAGAGCTGGATTCTATGAGGTCAAATACCACAAGAGATGGAGGAGTAAGCTTTTCCTCCACCTCAACCCATGTTTTCTTTGGCATGAACACCACTTCAGAGTCCTGCCCTTTCTCCATGAGCCAAATCCCAATGGAAAAGATGTTCAAACTGCCAGGTGCACCATATTTCCCATAAACCAAATCGGACAAGGGACATGAAAACCATATCCATAACTGTTGTGATGATAACAACGGCTACATGTGGCTATGATTTCCATGATAACTCGATCGGATTCCTCAATCAAGTAACCATGATGCCCAAGGTTTGAGATGACCTTCAACATTCTCAGGAAAGCTTCCTAGATAGATGGCATAGCCAATGATGATGCAGAGGTACCCTCCATCATACCAGTAATCATCTGGGATAAAAGTTAGAGGCCCCTTTTCTGGTCTATCCTTCTGACATCCCTCACATGACAATACTCAACCTCACGTTTCTCGCACACTTCGAAAGACGTGAGTCACCTCATCTTCGGAACCACTTGGGTCACATTTCATCTTGCACAAGTGATTTTCCTCCATCATTGCCGACCGAGATTATAACCTACCCTGTCCACCAGTGCCAATAAGTCTTTCCCATCCTGCCATGCTGAAAGTCGTGGATTGCATCACCTCCACCACTTCTCGAGCCATCCGCTAATCCGCACAAGTGACTTTTATTTTACCCTTATTGCCAGCTTCTCCGGCCTTTACACGTCTACTAGCCTCCTGGTCATAAGCATCCAACACCTTTAGGATGCTTATAACTCCTTGAGAACTTCCACACTCATCCTAGTATGGCTGGGGTCGACGTCTTCTTCTCCTACTTGTTTGAATCTCCCCCCTTTAACCGGAGCCTAGGCCTGAAGTAACTAGTACCAGGGGAGACTGTCACCCGTGGGTGGATAGCTTTGGTCAGAAACTCTCCCATATTGGGGCTTGGTATTGACCCATCTTTGCCTTCGGACAGACCAACAATTACTTTGGATACTCAACAAGCCGTGGGAACTATCCCCAATGTCTAGGTCAGGCCCGAGGCGGGCGGTTAAAACAGACCAACGACCTTTGGACGGACTTTGGTGGAACAAGGAAACCACTGTCATTGTTGGGGCAACCTCCAAGCTCAAAAGGGAGAGGTCCCAAACGATATCCTCCTCGCAAACCAGTCTAGCCTGGGCCGAACATGATACAGGATCTCCGGGGACCTCCATGTTTGGACACGACTGCAAGACCTTCACACTTTGGATGAACTGCTGGGTGACTAGCCACCAAGCTTCTGTACCGGGGCTAGAACCTCATTCTCTATAAAAAACCCTTCCTGCTCACACAGGTTATGGAAAAATAAAAATGTAAACTTTGATGGGCTCTCCCACATATATAACCATGCCTCCATAACCTCTAGTTTTCTTAGCCGACTGTCCCTTAATCTCGACCTTTGATCTCCCACGTGCTTGTTTTCCTTCATTGGATCTAGCCCCTCTTTACCCAATGATTTGGAAACCCACTTACTTCTCCCGTTGGATCATCTTACCAACTATCATCTAGGTCGTCCATCTTATTTGCGTGCATCTACAGGGTAGCATCGCATGCACCTTGAAAGATTCTCCTATATCACCCTTTCTTCATGCTACGAGCTATGGAACTGACCTATCTGGCGGGACCCGGTCCATCGCATCTACCATGCCACTATTCATCATGCATCTTCTGGTCTCGACGATCATCGAGGACCGTCGATCTATCTAAGGAAAATCTCATCCGTTTACTTAGTCACATTGCATTCAATACTGTGGGACAATTGGCCTTGACGATAGGCTACCCTCTTGTCTTTTCTGGATCATCCACGTGGCCGAACACCTGCCTTTCATCTTAGCACCATCGCAATGTTTATTAAAATGCTACCGCTCACTTCTTATAGTCTTTGCGACGTTTCCCCCAGCTGCCATATGTCCAATGAGAAAGGCCCATCGCATCTGCTTATTGCTTATCTTCTTTTCGATTTGGCCATGCGATCTTCAACGGAAGCCGTTGATCTCGAGCTTACATTTGGTCGGCGGTTCCTATCCGTACGGTATTCAGCCTCCCCGTATATTTACAAGTGGACTATAGGACCTAGGGTCTTTTAGCCTTATCATTTGATATCTTTTGTATATTAATGCCCACACTTAAAAATAGTTCCATTTTTCATTATGTTAGGTCCTCCTAGTCCTCTTCCTTTCTCATTCTAGCTCCTGGTCATCGGGGATATGGAGTGCTCCAGGCTCCCATCAGGTAGTCGTTCAACCTTGCACCTTTCACATTCAGTAATTTTCTGCACAAATTAAATAGGTGCTAACAACTGGCTCCAACCGGGGATGCTATCCTCCTTGTGAGGTAGCAAAGAAAATCCGTAGACCAAGTTCCTGATCCATTGGGCTAATTTTCCAAACCTTGACCACTTTAAGCAACACCTTGTGGCCGAACTTTCATCCAAACGCTGCAACTGAAAAGCTGGAGCTGAAAAACATACTGGGACTTTCTGAAAAATGTTGAACACACAAACTGCTAACTGAAATAAATGCAAATGCATGACCTGCAAGCTTGATATACAAATGTTCCTACCTTGCTTGTTGGGCATAAAAGGAAACTCAGGTGATCTCTTACTTCCAATGGAGCCAATCAAGCAGATGGCTTTCTGACTGAATTTTCCATTCAAGTCCTCCAGCTGCGGGAGTAAACCCAGTAAATGATAGCTCCAACTGAAAATATTCTTTAATCCTTGTCTCCTTGAACAGTATAAACCCTATCATCTCTGACGATTCCAAGAAACTAGTAAAAGGGTCTTTCAGAAAATGAAGAACTCCTATTTCTTTAGGACCAATCATGAGAGCTCCCACAACAGGTTCTTCCCGACCGTCCTCATGTTCTTCTGGATCATATGACAACCGGTACAGCTGAAAGAAACTCTCATCCTGCTTAAGAGAAGGGATACAAAAGTCATCACCGGTTTCATCCAAGAGCTCAGCGCTTAGAGCTTGATTTTCTCCATTGAATGCAATAGAAACAACCTCAACCCTTTCGCTAAAATCAAGTGAAATGGACTCCCTTTGATAAACTTGTGCTTCTTGGGGCTATTTACACGCTCGTCCTTTCTCTTTATCATCAATGTCAAAAAAACTTATGAAGTTTTCCAAGCAATCCCCTTCATATTTGTCATATTTAGGTGCACTGAATTCTTCATCAAAAGCATTTCCAACAGGGATTTTAGCAAGCTGATCGCAATTTACATAAAACCCATCATGATTACCTTCTTGTGGCACTTCCCTGGTTTGGTCATCTCCCTGTGCATCTGAGGAAAAACAGGGATGCAGAGCAACTTCTCCTTGCTCGTGCCCTTCTTCAAATCTTGTTTCTTCCCCAATCCTTCTATCCTTACCTTTACTTGATAGTTTTCCATACATCCTAAGATTGTCTTCGACCTCCAAAGCATCAAGGAACATACGCTGCAAATTTGGAGACCTTCTTTCCAATAGGAGCAAAGATAGATAAGGAGGAAAACTAGATGGATAGTGTAGCTTAGCAACATTCTCTAGGGGCTGAATTTCCCTTGGAATATCATAATAGAATCTTGAAAACCTTCTTTTAAAGCTGGACATGGCCTCTCCTTCTTGCATTCTCATGGAGTAAAACTCTGGAAGAATTAGGTCCCATGACCATCTCTTACCCCAAAACTCTAAGAAAACATCGGAAAACCCTTGCCATGTATCTATAGATTCAGGCTGTAAATGGCTAAACCATTTATTAACATCTCCTTGGAAAGATTGGGCGAAACCCCTCATACAAATGTCATCATTCTCCACTTCAAAAAGATCCAAAAAATGTTCAAAGCTATGGAGATGATTCTCAGCAGTGAGGCTCTCGGATTCTCCGTCAAATTTAGGAAGGTACTTATGGTATTTGGGAGGATAGTCATGAAGAACGGGGGGCAATTTCAAAGGGCCATATCTCGGCTGAGATCTGGGAGGCAAAGGAGTATGTACAGGTAGAGCCTCCTCAACCCCACTCTCCTGGGATTCGCAAAGTTGGGTATGAATCTTACAACGTTCAAAAGAAGAGATGGGGTCAGCTCTAGGGGTGAAAGGAAGATATACATTTGCAAGGTCCAGAGAGGGATATACAAAGGTGGGTCTCTCTTGCCCTAGATCTCTTCGATGAAACAAAATTTTCTTGGCATATATACATAAAGGTAAAAGGAGACCAATACAGAAGAACAATATTTCTTTGAAGAGATTGATGTTTTGATACCTGAATCTTGATTCTTCCATGTCTATGGAAGATGCACTCATTCTCCAATGGAGTTACCATGAGAATCTTTCAATATCTCAATTCTGATAAAAGATCACAGCTCTCCTTAGTGGGGTCACCTTTGTAATGAAATTTCTCTTGAGTGGAGTCGCCAGGTGAATGGTACACCCTTCTCGATGTTTGAATACTGTTCACCATAAGTATTTCAAATCTGAACCCTTTTTCGTTCTTCCAGGGATGATGGGGCCAATTTGCTTTCCCCGGAAATGACACCAATTTGCTAACACCCAAAATGACCCCCTAGGTTGTGGGAGAGGGAAAACTGGGGTAACCATGAACCAATCTTTAGACTCAAGCTACTGACCTAGCTTAGTCTAAGAGGGATCTCTCTACAGCTCTATGAAAGACTGGAATAATCAAAGTTGTCAACAATGAAAACATGCACCAGCATTCATCATTCAAGATATTCAATTATAAACAATACAGAAGATCATATTTCTGTTGGAAAACAAAATGGTTTAAATGTAGCTTGGCTGAAACGTATGAATCTTTATTTGGGCAATGGATTCACATTCGAACAAACTCTGAAAATTCATTTACAAATGCTTCACAAATGCATTGACATAGCGTCGAGGTAGTAAACAACTCGTAGTCAAAGTGATTTTAATTGGTGAAACAAAGAGAAATAAACAATCCATTGACATAAGGCATACAATGATGAATCCTATATCAACTTTAGCATAAAAGTAATGGTGAAATACTGGGAAAAAGATAAGTAGAGCATAATTTTTACGAATTCTACTTAGCTATCACACTGTACCAAATATGAAAGAATGTTACAGACTGAAATTAGCAATGAGAGATACACAATTCACATGGAAAAAGAAGGAACAGACTACAAGACCAGTTACACAAGAATCCCTGAGAAAACATTGGTTTGGCTTTGCAAACTTTATTCAAAATAGCTCAAAAGCTTCTTAAAGAACAATACACCAAATTTATCATAAGAGTTTTCAATAATAATTTTCAACCCTTTATCATTCTATTACATTGCATATATATATGCCGGGAGTCCTCTTGCTTGACTCATCTAAACCAAAAAGAGTTATATCCAAGTGACACCTCATTGACCCAAAAAATCAGGAATATTACATACATGTCTTGTTCCAAAAAGAATGATTAATACAAGGAATGGGATATCATAGTCTGAGGGCCGTCTTAACCCTGGCTTCGCAAATGACCTTGAAAGTCGAAGAAATCTTCCACTTTCAATGAGCTGTCAATCTGTGATGCGTTATCCAGGAGGATAGGTGCCGTTTCTTTAGTAGAGATTACAAAATCGTGAACCATTTCTGTATCCAGTTGGCTGCCTCGCTTGATGTCGAGGGTATCTTTCTTCCTCCGTCTTCGGATTCCTTTGGACACTTTTCATCCGTTAGGTTCCTCATCTTTGCTGGCAGATTTGGATTCTATGAGGTCAAATAACACAAGAGATGGATGAGTAAGCTTTCCTCCACCTCAGCCCATGTTTGTTCTGGCATGAACACCACTTCAGACTCCTTCCCTTTCTCCATGAGCCAAATCCCAATGGAAAAGATGTTCGAACCGCCAGGTGCACCATCTTTCCCATAAACCAACTTCGGACAAGCGATGTGAAAACCATATCCATAACTGCTGTGATGATGACAGCGACTACATGTGGCTATATTTTCCGTGATAAGTCGATCGGATTCCTCAATCAAGTAACCATGATTCCCAAGGTCTAAGATGACCTTCAGCATGCTCAGGAAAGCTTCCTAGATAGACGGCGTAGCCAATGATGATGCAGAGGTACCCTCCATCATATCGGTAATCATCAAGGATAACAATTAGAGGCCCCTTTGCCGGTCTATCCTTCTGATATCCCTCATGTGCAATATTCAACCTCACGTTTCTCGCACACTTCGAAAGATGTGAGTCACCTCATCTTCGGCACCACTTGGGTCACATGTCATCCTGCACAAGTGATTTTCCTCCATCATTTCCTACCGATATTATAACCTACCCCATACACCGGTGCCAGTAAGTCTTTCCAGTCCTGCCATGCTGAAAGTCGTGGATTGCATCGCCTCCACCACTTCTCGACCCATCCGCTAATCCGCACAAGTGACTTTTCTTTTTACCCTTATTACCAGCTTCTCCGGCCTTTACACGTCTACTAGCCTCCTGGTCATAAGCATCTAGCACCTTTAGGATTCTTATAATTCCTTGAGAACTTCCGCACTCATCTTAGTATGGCTGGGGTCGATGTCTTCTTCACCTACTTGTTTCCATCTCCCCCTTTTATCTGTAGCCTAGGCCTGAATTCACTAGTACCAAGGGAAACTGTCACCCGTGGGTGGATACCTTTGGTTAGAAACTCTCCCATATTGGGGCTTGGTATTGACCCACCTTCGCCTTCGGACAGACCAACAATTACTTTGGATACTCAACAAGCCGTAGGAACTATCTGCAATGTCCAGGTCAGGCCTGAGGCAGGCGGTTAAAAAGGTCCAACGACCTTTGGATGGACTTTGGCGGAACAAGGCAACCGTTGTCATTGCTGGGGAGACCTCTAGGCTCAAAAGGCCGAGGTCCCGAAGGATAACTTCCTCGCAGACAAGTCTGGCCTTGGCCGAACATGATACAGGATCTCCGGGGCCCTGCATGTTTGGATGTGATTGCAAGACCTTCACGCTTTGGCTGAGCTGCTCGTTGACCAGACACCAAGCTTCTGTACCGGGGCTAGAACCTCATTCTCTAGAAAAAACCCTTCCTTCTCAGACATGTTACAGAAAAATAAAAATGTAATCTTTGACAGGCGCTCCCACACATATAACCGTGCCTCCATAACCTCCAGTTTTCTTAGTGGACTATCCCTTAATCTCGACCTTTGATCTCCCACGTGCTTGTTTTCCTTCGTCGGATCTGGCCCCTCTTTACCCAATGATTTTACAACACACTTACTTCCGCCGTCGGATCATCTTACCAACTATCATCTGGGCCATCTATCTTATTCGCATGCATCTACAAGGTAGCATCGCATGCACCTTAAAAGATTCTCCTATATCGCCCTTTCTTCATGCGACAAGCTATGGAGACGACCTATCTGGCGGGACCCGGTCCATTGCATCTACCATGCCACTATTCATCGTGCATCTTCTGGATGCGACAATCATCCAGGACCGTCGATCTATCTAAGGACAATCTCATCCGTTTACTTAGTCACATTGCATTCAATACTGCGAGATCGTTGGCCTTAACCATAGGCTACCCTTCTGTCTTTTCCGGATCATCAACGTGGACGAACACCTACCTTTCATCTTGGCACCATCGCAATGTTTATTAAAATGCTACCGCTCACTTCTTATAGTCTTTGCAACGTTTCCCCCGGCTGCCATATGTCCAATGAGAAAGGCCCATCGCATCTGCTTATCGCTTATCTTCTTTGCGGTTTGGCCATGCGATCTTCAACGGAAGCCGTTGATCTCAAGCTTGCGTTCGGTCGGTGGTTCCTATCTGTATGGTATTTAGCCTCCCTCTATATTTGCAAGTGGACTATAGGACTTAGGGTCTTTTAGCCTGATCATTTGATTTCTTTTGTATATTAATGCGCACACTTAAAAATAATTCCATTTTTCATTATGTTAGGTTCTCCTAGACCTCTTCCTTTCTCATTCTAGCTCAAGGTCATCGGGTATATGGAGTGCTCCAGGCTCCCATCAGGTAGTCGTTCCACCTTCCACCTTTCACATTCAATAATTTTTTGCACAAATTAAATAGGTGCTAACAACTGGCTCCGATCGGGGATGCTATCCTCCCAGTGAGGTAGCAAAGAACATCCATAGACCAAGTTCCTGATCCATTGGGTTAATTTTCCAAACCTTGACCACCATAAGCAGCACCTTGTGGCCGACCTTTCATCCAAAAGTTGCAACTGAAAAGCCAGAGCCAAAAAACATACTAGGAATTTCTAAAAAATGTTGAACACACAAACTGCTAATTGAAATAAATGCAAATGCATGACCTGCAAGCTTATTTATATGCAAATGTTCCTACCCTACTTGTTGGGCATAAAAGGCAACTCAGGTGATCTCATGCTTCCAATGGAGCCAATCAAGCAGATGGCTTCCTGACTGAATTTTCCATTCAAGTCCTCCAGCTGCGGGAGAAAACCCAATAAGTGATAGCTCCAACTGAAAATATTCTTTAATCCTTGTCTCCTTGAATAGTATAAACCCTATCGTCTCCGACGATTCCAAGAAACTAGCAAAAGGGTCTTTCAGAAAATGAAGAACTCCTATTTCTTTAGGACCAATCGTGAGAGCTCCCGCAACAGGTTCTTCCCGACTATCCTCATGTTCTTCTGGATCATATGACAACCGGTACAGCTGAAAAAAAATCTCATCCTGCTTAGGAGAAGGGATACAAAAGTCATCGCCACTTTCATCCAAGACCTTAGCGCTTAGAGCTTGATTTTTTCCATTGAATGCAATAGAAACAACCTCAACCCTTTCACTAAAATCAAGTGAAATGGACTCCCTTTGATAAACTTTTGCTTCTTGGGGCTGATTACACGCTCATCCTTTCTCTTTATCATCAATCTCAAAAAAAATTATGAAGTTTTCCAAGCAATCCCCTTCATATTTGTCATATTTAGGTGGACTGAATTCTTCTTCAAAAGCATTTCCAACGGGGATTTTAGCAAGCTGATTGCAATTTACATAAAACCCATCATGATTACCTTCTTCTGGCACTTCCCTGGTTTGGTCATCTCCCTGTGCATTCGAGGAAAAACAGGGATGCAGAGCAACTTCTCCTTGCTCGTGCCCTTCTTCAAATCTTGTTTCTTCCCCAATCCTTCCATCCTTACCTTTGCTTGATAGTTTTCCAAACATCTTAAGATTGTCTTCGACCTCCAAAGCATCAATGAACATATGTTGCAAATTTGGAGACCTTCTTTCCAACAGGAGAAAAGATAGATCAGGAGGAAAACTAGATGCATAGTGTAGCTAAGCAACATTCTCTAGGGGTTGAATTTCCCTTGGCATATCATAATAGAATCTTGAAAACCTTCTGTTAAAGCTGGACATGGCCTCTCCTTCTTGGATTCTCATGGAGTAAAACTCTGGAAGAATTAGTTCCCATGACCGTCTCTTACCCCAAAACTCTAAGAAAACATCGGAAAACCCTTGCCAAGTATCTATAGATCCAGGATGCAAATGGATAAACCATTTCTTAACATCTCATTGGAAAGATTGGGCGAAACCCCTCATACAAATGTCATCATTCTCCACTTCAAAAATATCAAAAAAATGTTCAAAGCTGTGGAGATGCTTCTCAGCAGTGAGGCTCTCGGATTCTCCATCAAATCTAGGAAGGTACTTATGGTATTTGGGAGGATAGTCATGAAGAACAGGTGGCAGTTTCAAAGGTCCATATCTTGGCTGAGATTTGGGAGGCAAAGGAGTATGTACAGGTAGAGCCTCCTCAGCCCCAATTTCCTGGGATTCAGAAAGCTGGGTATGAATCTTACAAGGTTCAGAAGAGGAGATGGGGTCAGCTCTAGGGGTGAAAGGTAGATATACATTTGCAAGGTCCAGAGAGGGATATACAAAGGCGGGTATCTCTTGCGCTAGAGCTCTTCGGTGAAACAAAATTTTCTTGAAATATATACATAAAGGTAAAAGGAGACTGATACAGAAGAACAATATTTCTTTGAAGAGATTGATGTTTTGATACCTGAATCCTTATTTTTCCATGTCTAAGGAAGATGCACTCATTCTCCACTGGAGTCACCATGAGAATCTTTCACTATCTCAATTCTGATAAAAGATCACAGCTCTCCCCAGTGGGGTCACCTTTGTACTGAAATTTCTCTTGAGTGGTGTCCCCAGGTGAATGGTACAACGTTCTCGATGTCTGACTACTGTTCACAATCAGTATTTCATATTTGAACCCTTTTTCGTTCTTCCAGGGACGATGGGGAAAATTTACATTCCCTGGCAACGGAGCCAATTTGTTAACACCCAAAATGACCACCTAGGTTGTGGGAGAGGGAAAACTGGGGTAACCATTAACCAATCTTTAGACTCAAGCTACTGACCCCGCTTAGTATAAGAGGGCTCTCTCTACAGCTCTATGAAAGACTGGAATAATCAAAGTTGTCAACAATGAAAACATGCACCAGCATTCATCATTCAAGATATTCAATTATAAACAATACAGAAGATCATATTTTTGTTGGAAAACAAAGTGGTTTAAATGTAGCTTGGGTGAAACGTATGAATCTTTATTTGGGCAATGGAGTCACATTCGAACAAACTCTGAAAATTCATTTACAAATGCTTCACAAATGCATTAACACAGGGGCGAGGTAGTAAACAACTCGTAGTCAAAGTGATTTTAATTGGTGAAACAAAGAGAAAGAAACAATCCATTGACATAAGGCATACAATGATGAATCCTATATCAACTTTAGTAGAAAAGTAATAGTGAAATACTTGGAAAAAGATAAGTAGAGCATAATTTTTATGAATTCTACTTAGCTATCACACTGTACCAAGTATGAAAGAATGTTACAGACTGAAATTAACAATGAAATATACACAATTCACATGGAAAAAGAAGGAACAAACTACAATACTAGTTACACAAGAATCCCTGAGAAAACATTGGTTTGGCTCTGCAAACTTTATTCAAAATAGCTCAAAAGCTTCTTAAAGAACAATACACCAAATTTCTCATAAGAGTTTTCAACAATAATTTTCAACCCTTTATCATTCTATTACATCGCATATATATATGCCAAGAGTCCTCTTGCTCGACTCATCTAAATGAAAAAAGAGTTATATCTGAGTGACACCTCATTGACCCAAAAACTCAGGAATATTACATACGTGTCTTGTTCCAAACAGACTAATTAAGAAAGGGAATGGGATATCATAGACAGAGGGTTGTCTTAACCCTGGGTTCGCAAATGACCTTGCGAGTCGAAGAAATCTTCCACTTTCAATGAGCTGTCAATTTGTGATGCGTTATCCAGGAGGATAGGCGCCGCTTCTTCAGTAGAGATTACAAAATCGTGAACCATTTCTGTATCCAGTTGGCCGCCTTGCTTGATTTCCAGGGTATCTTTCTTCCTCCGTCGTCGGATTCCTTTGGACACTTGTCGTCTGTCAGGCTCCTCGTCTTTGCTGGCAGAGCTGGATTGAATGAGGTCAAATAACACAAGAGATGGAGGAGTAAGCTTTTCGTCCACCTCATCCCATGTTTGTTCTAGCATGAACACCACTTCAGACTCCTTCCCTTTCTCCATGAGCCAAATCCCAAAGGAAAATATGTTCGAACCTCCAGGTGCACAATATTTCCCATAAACCAACTTCGGAGAAGGGACGTGAAAACCATATCCATAATTGCTGTGATGATGACATCGGCTACATGTGGCTATATTTTCCATGATAAGTCGATCGGATTCCTCAATCAAGTAATCATGATGCCCAAGGTCTGAGATGACCTTCAGCATGCTCAGGAAATCTTCCTAGATAGACGACATAGCCAATGATGATGCAGAGGTACCCTCCATCATATCGGTAATCATCTGGGATAACAGTCAGAGGCCCCTTTGCCAGTCTATCCTTCTGACATCCCTCACATGACAATACTCAACCTCACATTTCTCGCACACTTCGAAATATGTGAGTCACCTCATCTTCGGAACCACGTTGGTCACATGTCATCCTGCACAAGTGATTTTTATCCATCATTTCCTACCGATATTATAACCCACCCCATACACCGGTGCCGGTAAGTCTTTCTCGTCCTGCCATGCTGAAAGTCGTGGATTGCATCGCCTCCACCACTTCTCGAGCCATCTGCTAATTTGCACAAGTGACTTTTCTTTTTACCCTTAATACCAGCTTCTCCGGCCTTTACACGTCTACTAGCCTCCTGGTCATAAGCATCTAGCACCTTTAGGATGCTTATAATTCCTTGAGAACTTCCGCACTCATCCTAGTATGGCTGGGGTCGACGTCTTCTTCACCTACTTGTTTCCATCTCCCCCTTTTATCTGGAGCCTAGGCCTGAAGTCACTAGTACCAGGGGAAACTGTCACCCGTGGGTGGATACCTTTGGTTAGAAACTCTCGCATATTGGGGCTTGGTATTCACCCACCTTCGCCTTCGGACAGACAAACAATTACTTTGGATACTCAACAGGCCGTAGGAACTATCTGCAATGTCTAAGTCAGGCCCGAGGCGGGTGGTTAAAAAGGTCCAACAACCTTTGGATGGACTTTGGCGGAACAAGGAAACCATTGTCATTGCTGGGGAGACCTCTAGGCTCAAAAGGCCGAGGTCCCGAAGGATAGCTTCCTCGTAGACCAGTCTGGCATGGGCCGAACATGATACAGGATCTCCGGGTCCCTCCATGTTTGGATGCGACTGCAAGACCTTCACGCTTTGGATGAGCTGCTTGGCGACCAGCCACCAAGTTTCTATACCAGGGCTAGAACCTCATTCTCTAGAAAAAACCCTTCCTGCTCAGACAGGTTACGGAAAAATAAAAATCTAAACTTTGACGGGTGCTCCCACATATATAACCATGCCTCCATAACCTCCAGTTTTCTTAGCCGACTGTCCCTTAATCTCGACCTTTGATCTCCCACGTGCTTGTTTTCCTTCATCAGATCTGGCCCCTCTTTATCTAGTGATTTGACAACCCACTTACTTCCGTCGTCAGATCATCTTACAAACTCGCATCTGGGCCGTCCATCTTATTCACGTGCATCTACAGGGTAGCATCGCATGCACCTTAAAAGCTTCTCCTATATCCCCCTTTCTTCATGCGACAAGCTGTAGAGATGACACTTGTCCGACGGGACCATGTCCATCGCATCTACCATTCCGCTATTCATCGTGCATCTTCTGGACGCGACGATCATCCAGGACCGTTGATCAATCTAGGGACAATCTCATCCGTTTACTTAGTTACATTGCATTCATTACTGCGAGACCCTTGGCCTTGACCATAGTGTTAGCACCCATATATTTTTCTATTATATGATGTTGAATGGAAGGAATGGAGGGTCAAAATGTACTTGGTATGTGAATCCGAGATAGCCTCTATGCTCTAGTGCTAGATGCTAATGGGAAAAGACTAAGGGGTCTAAGGAAAAAACAAATGTGCAAAGGATGAAGAAATGTTGAAGTAGGGGTATAAATAGATGAGAAACATACTTTATAACATTATAGTCCGCCGGTCAAGTCATGGGGAGCTAAACATCACATCCATATATGCCATAGGTTTGGTGCGGAGATCAGATCCACGGTCCTGCATGTAATACCTCACAGCCAAGTTGCGAGGGAGATAAGAAAGGAGGGGATGCGATGAGGTTTCTACGCCAGCTAGGTGTCAGCCGCAGATGATGTCGCAAGGAGAAAATCCAAAGGGCGATATATGAGAATGGGCGCATGTGATGGCATGAGTTGGCGAAAAAGATCCATAGTTCGGAATGCGACAGAGATATGCATCAACGGCTCTCGCAGCAGATCGCATAAAGAAGTAGCGCACCAAATAAGAAAGGGGTGGATGCGATGACATTTTCCCACCTGCCAGATGTCAGCTTTGGAGCTTATTGCACAGAAGTGGAGGATCATGGTAGGGACCATTTGGTTGCATGCGAGGCCATCCTATGGAGAAATACGGATGAAAAGGACGGCATGGATGGAAGGTTAAACCGGATCCGACGACAGAGAAGACTTGGTGGTAAAATCGAGAGATAAAGAGGCAGCCTATCTGATGATAGCAAAGAGGCACATGAGAAAACCAACGACGGAGACCAAAGGACAACAAGTGAAGAAGGGCCGAGGTTATATTGGCATGGTTATATATATAAGAAACAACCGTGAGGGTTGACATTTGTTCTCGAAGATTGTCAAAGTCTTGTGGTCCCTCGACGTGTGGCAAATGATGAAGGTGAGAGAACCTCCAGAAGCTTGCTCAAAGCTTCTAAACCGACAGGTAGGGCCTTGTAACTGTCCTTTCTCTTAAAAATTGAATCTTTAAAGTCATAAAATGGGAGAGGAATAGGATTCTACCAGCCATAAAGCTAGGGTAGCCCTAGAAGATAGGGACGTAGATGTATTCGACCCCCGCCTTCGGCTCTCTGTCCCATAAATTAAAACAAAGCTAGATGCTCTGCATGAGCAGGGTTTGGACATACACGGGGTTTTTAGGTCATCCTTTATTTACTTTTTCTTAGACCAGGTACCCTCTTTCCCCAAGTTTGTAACATGGTGCTCCGTGAATTACTCCGAATCCACAAGGATAATCATGGATGCCCCCAGGTCTAAAATGGTCTGTCTTTTAGATCCGTCAGTTGTAAGAAATTCATTTTTTATCCCCGAGCCTCAGTACCAAGAGTCGAAAATCTTTTCAGAAGAGTAGGTGATCGCCCTATTCTGCCAAATCGCCCAAGAAAGCCATCAAAATTTCCTAGACACATGCCTAAAACCCCATTCCGAAGTTGACGAAAAGTCGTACCCCTTCGACGTCAACCTTTTTGATGATGATTCCCAATTGGTCTTCTCACTATTGGCTCAATTCTTAGGTTTAGATACCGATCAGTGGGTAACATAGGTCTAGCTTAGTTTTCTCTTTAGGATTAGTATTTGTTTAGTGAGGTCCGACACAGGACTCATCCCTCCTCTGAAGTTTGAGGAATTTTTGGCTAATAGAATGCATGTACAGTTGGAAAATTTCCCAAATGCTAGGTTTTTCAGATACCAGATGCAACTCATGAAGATGATCATGTACAATAACGCGGAAAGCCCGCATTTTCACCCTTTGCTTGAGACACATGCTCAGTTGGACAATGTGTTTGAGTATTTCAATTATGTTTTACCCCCCAGTGTACAAAGTCATTTTTGGGGAGGGATTGCGAGAGTATTGCCAGAGATGAAGTCCATGATGCAGTTAAAGGATGAAGTAGCTGTTGGAGACTGGTTCCTTTCGGAAGATGCTACAGTCATTAGGCTATATGTCTTTGTGAAGGAACCCTACATTTTTCCTGCTTTTCTGACATTAAGAACCTTGCCCTGGAATTTATCAGGCAAAAAGTGAGTATAGAAGAGGCACTGTTCCTACAATTCAAAAAGGGCACTGATATAAAGTATCCTTGGAAGGTTGACCCTTTTATTGTAGAGAGCAAGAAAGATTTACCAGAGATAGAGGAAATGATAAGACTCCTGGGGTTCAAAAAGGACATAGCTGTTGAATACGATCCCCTTCATGTTATTTCCAGAAGAAGGAAGGAGTGCAATATGAGCACCTTCGAACACAAGCAGCCAGAAAGGCCACTTGGGAGACGGAACCTGCTACAATGGGAGCTCGAGGCAAGAGGAGTACCAAGCTTGCAGGAAAGGGACCGAGAAATGTGTGATGCTGAAATAAGTACCGAACAGGTGCCAAACACTAGGGGAGTGGGCCGGAAGAGAGATTTAGAGGAAATACAAGATATGGATGCTGAAATGGGGGGTGAAGATAAAAGAACTAGGATGATAACACCAGTTGAGGTGTTTGATGGAAATACTCAGGCTGAGTCATTGATTCCCCTCGATGGAGAAGAGTTGGTTGATGAGACACCTCTTGAAGAGTTGACCGTTTGGATGGATGATGAGAATGCCGAAAATGAGGGGTCCCCAACCCCTGATGTTCAAATAAAAGAATATAAGTTCCAAGATGTTGAAGAAGGTGAAAGCAGTGGTATATTCTGGTCTAAAGCTGATATGTACGAGCATTATAAACAAACTAGACAAGCTTCAGCACAAAAGCTATTTGACCTAATGCCGAGAGCTGGCAGTTTGTCCAAAACTAAGACCTCCTTAATAGCCAATAGAGATGAGAAGGACAACACTTTAAATATTGCCATATCAATAGATGCAGAGGCGAAAGAGATCAAGCTCAGGTGGGATACGATACCAGTCCCTGACAAGATCCATTTTCACCAACAGATCGGTGATCTCATCCATGTTGATCTTGCAGAAGCTGCACTGAAAAGTGACAACTTGGAGGTTGCTGTAAAGAAATTGGTGAATCAGCTAAAACAAGAAAAGAGTGAAAACCGAGCCCTTCAGCAACTTGTAAAAAGATTGCAAATTTAACTTGTTGGAGTTGACGGGGGAGGGAAAGCCATGAAGCAGTTACTGGCTGATAAAGAAAAACAAATTTCAAATCTGTAGAAAAAGGCTAAAGTCCCTAACATCGAGCTAATCTAGGCCCCTGAGGAAACCAGATTCGAAACAAAAAAGGAGGCTTTGACTAAAGAATTGGATGATTGTAAAGCAGAAATACTGAAGCTTGCTGGAGAAAAGGACAATTGGAAACGGGAGAAAACTAGCCTAGAAAAGCAACATGAAGATCTAAGAAGTAACTTGTCCAATATAGACATGTGGCCTACCAATGTAAGTCAAGGTGGTGATGAAGACACTACCAATGATCTGGAACAGGCTATGTCACACGTCAGCCTGAAGGACAATGAGATCAGGGAGTTAAGAGAAAGAGTGTGGAAGCTAGAAGAAGAGAACAAGAAGCAAGAGGAGGAGATAAATGGCCTCAGGGTGAAGCAGAAAGAGTCAATTGAACAAAATAAAAAACTCTCGCCAAGTAGCAAAACAAGCTGCTATGCAGGAGTGTAGACATTTGGTGTGGGACAAGATATATAAAGAAGCTGAGAGATTTTGGCCCGACCTGGAAATCATAAGAATCAAGGAAAAAACAATCAGTGATGCTTTGGCGGGATGTGTATCCGCGAGAGAAGACTTGACCCGAAAACCCAAAGAAACAACATTGAGTGCTGTGGCCTTTTTAAATGACTTGTTAGAAGAAGATAGGGTCCAATTAAACATTGGCAACCGGATCGTGACAATCGCTGCAGCTTGAATAATTTTAAGGAAGTATGCTCAGGTGGAAAGCATGGAGGCCAAAGCAGAAGACGTGAGGAAGGAGGTAACGGACTTCAGAATTTCATTTGATAAGTTAAAATGAAATGGGACTGCCGTATTTTTGGGATGACAATTTAGAGCTGCTCTCCAAAGGTGCCTACAAAAAGAAGATCTCGGCTATAAGAATGGATCATTCGAAGTTCAGACGCATGGAGCAACTGCTCATAGGTAAAACGCTAATGGAAAAGATCCAAGATGACTTTGAAATCCTGAACAGGTTAATTGGCATTAGCGAAAGGATTCCACTAGCTTCTTACTCTGACCACATTGAAATCCGGGTAATGGTGAAGGAAATGACAGATTACGACCTCCGTTCAGCTGAATGCTGGGCTGCTGTGCATGCATATGCAAATATGAGATGCGCTCTCCGTCACCTGCAGTGACTGTCTAAGTTATTTATAAGTTGTCAAGTATTTGTTTGAAAGGTCCGAAAGACATATAAGACATCTTTATTTTTTTATATAATTTGTAATGTACTTTGAGGCGGCTAAATGCATAGCCAGCTGGAACTTTTATCTTTACTATGTTTGTTTTTACTGTAAGATTAATTCCATACTATGATAATATTGGCAATTGTAAGAAATAGTTAGACCAGCTCTACCTGTTTCTATTTTAAAGCAGTTATGACAAACAAACTTTGATGAAGTGTCATTCTGTTACAAAACATTTTTTGTTTAGAGGAGTCGAGCCTAGAGCTCAAAGAGATCTATAAATATGTCAGTAATCGAAGACACAAGGGTTGAAAATCTTATGTTGAAAGATTTTGGTAATTTTGAGGATTGTTCTGTAAGACATTTTTGAGCTGTTTTAATAAAGTTTGCAGAGCTGAAGCCTGCATTTTGATAGGGATTCCTGTGTAATTGGTCTGGCAGTTTGTATTTTCTCTCTTCCCATGTGAAATTGCATTTTCTCTCTTTGTAACCCCATTTTGTGTAATTTCCTTCGTGCTTGGATCAGGGTAATGATTAAGTGGAATTCATAGAGATTATGCTCTTCTTAGTCTTTTCCAAGTATTTCACCAACATATTCTACTAAAGTTGATGTAGGATTCATCTTGGTATTCCTTACATTTATGGACTATTTATTTTCTCTTATGTTCCACAAAATTAAACTCTCTTTGACTACTAGCTACTTGCTACCTTGCCCTTGTGAATGCGTTTGCAGAATCTTTGTGAATGAGGTTTCATAGTTTGTTAAAAGTGACTCCATTGCCCAAACTAAATTTCATACGTTTTCAACCAAACAGTGCGTGAATCATTCTTATTTCCAAACATAAAACTAATCTTCTGTATAATTGTTGTAATTGAATATATTAGGCGTGAATGCTGGTGTTTCTTTTTCATTGTTGACTATCTTGATTATTCCAGTCTTTTCATGAGATTTTAGAGAGAGCCCTCTCTATCTGTGTCGGGTCAGTAGCACAGGCTAAAGATTGGTTAGTGGTTACCCAGAATTACCCTCTTTCAGCCTTGGGTGTCAATTTTGGTGTTAACAAATTTGGTGGTGCTGCTGGGGACACGATTGTTTTATCAATCCCTAGGAGAACGACATATACATCCAAATTTCAAAGAATAAGAGGGATCCTTGTGGGAAAATAGAGTTTTCTGCATTATTCAAGAAGGTTGAGGAATTTTGCCCTGGCGACTCCACTTATAGAGATCAGACAATTCAGAAAGACTCCACTAGAGACAGATCAGTATGCCAAAACATACTACTGAAGAAATTCCAAAGGCATCCTCGACTCAAGAAAGATCCATACGAGAGGTAATCCTTTTCCTGACATATTGCTAGGAGTAGATAATCTGGAAAGTTTACTCAGGCGTAGAACTGTGAAAGATCGGGCTAGTGCTCCTATCATCGAGACTATCCCTTTTTTAGAAGATGCATCTGTTTTTCAATAATTGGATCTAGAAATTGATATTAGCAAACCTTTTCAAGAAAAAAATTTGAGTCATACCTAAGCCTAGGAGAAGAAGCTCTGAATAATTTTGAGTCTTACCTTTTAGATCCTGTGTGGTTTGATTCTAAAAATCTTGCCAAATTTGAAGGCGATAAACCCAATTCTCAGCCCCCCCAGGCCCACGTTACAATCCCAGTCAGTGATCTTGCTCAGAATAATTCCCCACAAGCTCAAAATCCACCTAGACCTATGGATACCAGATTTGCACCATTGATCCTGCCCGCTGCTTTACATGACCTCCCTCAGAACTACGCTCAAAGAATTGTCTCTTACAATGGGGAGGGAGACTGGTCCGCAAAATAGCATGTTGATAGATTTGAACATTTTATAGACTTGGAAGAAGTGGACCACGATGATTCTAAAATGAGATTGTTTGCTCAAAGCCTATTTGGAGAACCTAAGAAATGGTTCAGACAACTACCTACTGCTTCCATAGCAGATTTTACAGCTTTTAAAGTATTGTTCCTAGAAAGATGGGAAACCATGGGAAGTCCTGCCATATTCTTATCCCAGTATAATCACTTAAAGAAAGGCAGGTTCGAATCAGTAAATGAGTTCACTGCCAGATTCATGAAAGCTTATAATTCTATTCCCGATGATCTAAAACCCTTGGTAGGCGCTGCAAAGCTCCACTATGCAGATGCCTTTGATGGAGACTTCTCATGCACATTAAGAGAAAGAAAATCTTCCTCACTGCCTGCTATGATAAAGGATGCCGTAGAGGTTGAGGCCAACATGATGGCTTCTGGGAAATTAAAGGGAAAAACTGAAGCAGATAAGAAGAAGCAAGAAAACCAAGCCTCTTCTAGTGATGCTAAATTTGAGACCATGATGAGAACTATGGAAAAATTGATGGATAGGTTAGACATAGAGAATAAGCCTCCTGTTAGGGAACATCCTTAAAATATGATAAGGAACCTTAACTTTAGAAGGCCACCCCCTCCAAGAAATCCAAGAAACCAAGAAGACCACCAGATAAGACCTCCTTTCCCTGAGAATTTGGTAGATGGAGAAGGACCTGAAAACCCTGTTGCTGACCAGATACATCTTTTCGACACCGTAGAACACGTAGTTCATTTGACTGAAAAGGAGCATGATTTTTTCACCAAAGGAAATGCTGATAAAGTCGCAGAGTTCGATTCTGAACAGTATCAAATGGGTTACATGAATGCTGTAGACGATATCCAGAGAAAGATGAGGTTGAGAAACAGAGAAATACCAATAACGGAAGGAAAGTCTGCCCAGAGTTAGCTCCCTAAGACTCAACAGAATAAAGATAAGTTGAAGGGGAAACAACCAGAGCATCCTGTACAAAAAATCTCAGAAGATAAGGGGCAGCATTCTAAAGAAGGTAGGCTACCAGAAGTCATTGAAGTAGGGAAGCTAGCATCAATATTCAGCTTGAAGGCTGAACTGTCTAAGGTACAAATCTCTATCCCCCTGAATGAACTATTGAGAGTCAACGAATATAGGGAAGATATAAATAGCCTAGTAAAGGGGCAGGCAGGAAATACACAAGATATGTTGGAAGTGATGGATGATGCCCGCACTATAATCTTTGGTTCCAAACTGGAGGAAACCGGCGATGAAGAAGTCCCTCCCTTCTATTTGAGTCTGAATATCCATAATAAGTTATTACACAACGCCTTGATAGATTCTGGAGCTTCACACAACTTGATGCCAAAGTCGGTAGTGGACCTGTTGGGTTTAGAGGTCACTAGACCCTATAAAGACCTATATTCTTTTAACTCCAGAAATGTACCATGTTTAGGACTGATTAAATATGTGGTGGTAACCCTCGCCCAGATTCCAGCGAAGAGTATCATGATGGACATAGTGGTAGCTGATTTACCTGCTAAGTTTGGAATGCTGTTATCTAGATCCTCGGTAAAAACGCTAAAGGGAACCATGCAGATGGACCTATCCTATGCTACTATACCACTTTTTGGAAGCAATAGGAAGTTATACAGAGAAAAAATGATGGCTTATGTGGTCAGCAGTGATGACAAGCCTGAAAATCACCCTATATTCACTGTGGATACAGATATAGGTTCCTCCATCCTCTTCAATGATGGTCCACATACTGATCCTAGACCCCCGTTTTTTCATAAAGTAGAGGAAGAGAAAGAATTTGCAGCAAGGCATGAGGCATCAGAGAGGCAAAAAAATGAAGAAGGTTTGTGGAAGATGTACTTCGATGGTTCACTAAGCAAAAATGGAGCTGGGGCTGGGGTTTGGATCATACCTCCAGACCAAGAATCCAGGGCCCTATCCTATAAATTGAATTTTGAATGCACAAACAATGTGGCTGCATATGAAGCTTTACTTTTAGGACTGAGAGCTCTAAAAGATCTGGGAGCTAGGAGAGTACACGTATTTGGAGATTTAGAACTGGTGGTGAACCAAGTGAATGATAGTTATCAGGAAAAGCACCCCAATATGAGAGCTTATCGAAACGAAGTTTGGGACATGTTTGGGAATTTTTTCGACAAACATAAGATTTGGGCAATTCCAAGATGTGACAATCAAGTAGATGACTCCTTGGCCACAACTGCAAGAGGTTTTAAAACACCCATCTTTTCCCAAGAAAAACATGAGGTCGATGTGATAAACAAGCCATCCAACCCAGACAATTCCAAGTATTGGAAAGTGTTTGAAGATGACCTACAAATTAGAAGGTTTTTAGAACTGTCTCATGAGTTCGCTAATGTTCAGATCGATAGAGAAAATGAGAATGTAGAAGGTCTAATGGACCAGGAGCAGTCAGAAAGCAAAGAGAATGAAAATAGGGGTTGGAAGAACACTCTGGGAGGTAAAGACATTGTCCAGTTAAAAAGCAAATATATTCCCAAAGGATTGATACCTCTAGAAAAGATCTTTGACCAAAACGATGTGCAAAGAATCCCAAATTTGAACCTCCCAAGGATACAGTAGAAGACCAAAATTTGGGTTCTGTTAGGGAGCCTCAGATGGTAAAGTTGTCTAAAAAATTGGAGACCAGGAGGAAAAAGCAGTATGTTGATCTGATGAAAAAGTATGTTGTTGCCTTTGCCTGGAGCTATGAAGAGTTAAAGGAGTATGATACCTCAATAATCCAGCAATCCATCCCAATTCGGCCTGGAGAAAAACCTTTCAAACAAAAGTTTAGAAGAATAAATACTAAGTTGGTACTAGTAGTGGAGAAAGATATCAATAGGTTGTTCAATGCAAAGATTATTGTCACTCTAAGATTCTCTCAATGGGTAGCAAACCTAGTTCCTGTAAGAAAAAAGAATGGAGAAATTAGAATCTATATAGATTTCAGGAATTTGAGCAGAGCCTCATTAAAAGACAATTACCCTCTACCAAAAATGGAACATATCTTGCAGAAGGTAGTAGGGGCTGAAAGGATTTCTATAATGGATGGTTTCTCGGGGTATAATCAGATCAAAATCAATCCAGAAGAACAAGAAAAGACTGCTTTCACCACTCCATGGGGCACTTTCATTTATGCTAATATGCCCTTTGGATTGATGAATGCCGGAGCCACTTTCCAGAGAGCGATGGACATTGCGTTTGCTGAAGAGAAAGATATGTTCGTAGTGGTATACATGGACAACATAATGGTGTATTCCAAGTCTGATGACGAACATTTAAAACACTTAGAATGGGTCTTCAAGAAATGCATAAAATATGGTATCTCCCTCAACTCAAAGAAATCTCATTTTGCTCTAGGAGAAGCTAAACTCCTGGGACATATCATATCCAAAGGAGGTATCAAGATTGACCCTGAGAGGGTTAGTGCAATCCAGAAAGTTGGAGAACCAAGAAGCAAAAGAGAGGTACAGTCTTTCATTGGGAAAGTTGGTTTCCTGAGAAGATTCATTCCTAGTTTCACTGAAATTATGATGAGTATCACTAATATGCTAAGAAAGGAGAATAAAATAAAATGCACGGAGGAAGCTAGAGATTCTTTCAAGGGAATAAAGAGTGCTATCACTGAGGCCCCTGTATTAGCCAGACCCGACTTTTCTAAATATTTTTTGATTTTTTCTTATGCTTCTGAGCATACAGTGGCAACAGTGCTGCTACAAAAGAATGACCAGAATGCAGAACAACCAATTTCTTTTTTCAGTAGGGTGCTGAGAGATGCGGAGTTGAAATATGACATCATGGAGAAACATGCCTATGCCTTGATCAAATTACTAAAGGATTTCAGGATTTACATACTTCACTCACACATCATCGCCCATGTACCAAATAGTGTTGTGAAAGGTATTCTTACCCAAGCAGATCCTGAAGGTAGAAGGGCAAAATGGATTGCTGTATTACTGGAATATGATTTAGAGATAAAGCCTACTAAGCTGGTGAAAGGGTAGGGATTAGCAAAATTGATGACCAAAGCAAGTTGTGATTCCTTGCAGATGATTTTTTTGGAAGAACATCCACAATGGCTAGACACTGAAGTACAGATAAGTCCAGAGTTTGTTGCATCCCCCTGGTATGCCGACAGTGGTTATGTGTTACAAAATCTACAAGCTCCCCCACGGTTAAGCAAGAGTAGATCCCGGGCTATGAAATTAAAAGCTGCGAAATACTGTATAATGAATTAGTTCTTATACTGGAAGGACCCCAGAGGTGTGCTGCTAAATTATCTATTGGAGGAAGAAGCGAAGCATACTAAGAAATAATTTCATAAGGGAGACTCTGCTAGACACCATTCTTGGAAAGTGACAGTAAATAAGATTTTGAGAGCCAGTTTTTATTGTCCTACCATCTTCACAGATGTATATAAAGACAATATGGCTTGTCACCAATGTCAAATTTTTTAAAGAAAAAGGAAGGTTGTCTCACTACCCCTTCACCCAGTCATAGTAGAAGCTCCTTTTCAACAATGGGGATTAGAATTCATTGGGGAAATAAACCCTAACTCTTCTGGGCAGCATAGGTGGATACTGACAGCTACTGATTATTTTACAAAATGGATTGAAGCTATACCCACTAGAAATGCGACAGAAAATGTTATTATGGACTTTCTGGAGGATAACATCCTATCTAGGTTTGAATGCCCCAAAAGGATTGTGACTGATAATGCACCTGCCTTTTGTTCAAAGAAGATGATTAATTTTTGTCACAAATACCATATCAGTCTGAACCATTGTAGAGCATACTACCCGCAAGGAAATGGACTAATAGAGTCCTCCAACAAAAGCTTTGTAAAAATCATAAAGAAATTGTTGGAAGAAAATAAAAGGGCTTGGCATACAAAACTGAAATATGCCCTATGGGCGGATAGAATAAGCACGAAAAGAGCCATTGGGATGTCCCCTTTTCAGCTGGTATATGGAGTCGAGGTGGTGTTCCCAGCATCTCTAGGGTTTCCAGTTATGATATTGCTGCAAGGAATGGAAGAAGAGCCGAACCATATGCAGAGGAGAATAAGCCAGATAATCAAACTAAATGAGCTAAGGACGAAAGCCTACGACAAAGTGCAGGGGCACCAGGAAAAGATGAAAGAAGTCTTCGAAAAGAAAGCTAAAGAAGATGAGTTCCAGTTAAAAGATCTGGTCCTGAAATGGGACACTCCCAAAGAAGATAAACACGGGAAATTCGACCATATGAGGATGGGGCCATTTGTTATCATAGCAAATCGAGGGTTAAATTCTTTTATCCTAGAAAAGCAGGATGGGTCCGCCTGGTCCGGGGGACTGGTTAATGGCAGGTACCTGAAACACTATCTATCCTAGAGGGGCCATGCGACCCATGTACCATAGCTTGTATATATGTATTATCTTTGTTTGTTACAGTTGTTATGAAGTTTTCTTTTAAGGTGAACCAGAGAGCTTTGAATCCCGAAAGTGAAAACCCTAAGTTCAGGAAGGAGAAGCCATGATTCTATTTTTTGAGGGTTCAACCTAGATATGTTGCAAAATATGGTCCTCCGTTACTAAAAAGAAGTCTCAGTCTAGGGTTTGAAGGAGCCTCCCAATGGACCAGGCACTTAATCTACGGAGTTCTTTCCTACCTCGTCGAGAGCATAACATCCCCTTTGGAGCCAGTTGTTAGCACGCATATATTTTTCTATTATATGCAGTTGAATGGAAGGAATGGAGGGTAAAAATGTACCTGGTAAGTGAAGCCGAGAGAGCCTCCATGATCCAGTGCTAGATGCTAATGGGAAAAGACTAAGGGGTCTACAGAAAAAACAAATGTGCAAAGGATGAAGAAATGTTGAAGTAGGGGTATAAATAGACAAGAAACATACTTTATAACATTATAGTCTGCCAGTCAAGTCATGGGGAGCTAAACATCACATCCATCTATGCCATAAGTTTGGCGTGGAGATTAGATCCACAGTCTTGTGTGTAATACTGCACAGCCAAGTTGTGAGGGAGATAAGAAAGGAGGGGATGTGATGAGGTTTCTCTGCCAGCCAGGCGTCAGCCACATATGTTGTCACAAGGAGGAAGTCCAAAGGGCGATATATGAGAATGGGTGCATGCGATGGCATGAGTTGGTGAAAAATATCCATGGTTCGGAATGCGACAGAGATATGCATCAACAACTCTCATAGCAGATCACATAAAGAAGTAGTGCACCAGATAAGAAAGGGGTGGATGCGATGAAATTTTCCCGCTTGCCAGATGTCAGCTTTGGAGCTTATAGCACATAAGCAGAGGATCATGGTAGGGACCATTTGGTTGCATGCGAGGCCATCCTATGGAGAAATACGGATGAAAGGGACGGCGTGGATGGAAGGTTAAACTGGATCCCACAACAGAGAAGACTCGACGGTAAAATCGAGAGATAAAGAGGTAGCTGATCTGATGATAGCAAAGAGGCACGTGAGAAAACCAACAGAGGAGATCAAAGGAAAGCAAGTGAAGAAGGGCCAAGGTTATGTTGGCACGGTTATATATATAAGAAATAACAGCGAGGGTTAACATTTGTTCTCGAAGATTGTTGAAGTCTGGTGGTCCCTCAGCGTATGGCAGACGATGAAGGCGATAGAACCTCCAGA
Organism: Larix kaempferi; assembly: GCA_027924585.1. Lineage (NCBI taxonomy): Eukaryota > Viridiplantae > Streptophyta > Pinopsida > Pinales > Pinaceae > Larix > Larix kaempferi. Next base: position 2,594,207 of record BSBM01001023.1, read on the forward strand.
AGCCTGGTCAAAGCTTCTAAACCGATAGGTAGGTCCTTGTAGCTGTCCTTTCTCTTAAAAATTGAATCTTTAAAGTCATAAAATGGGAGAGGAACAGGCTTCTACCAGCCATAAAGCTAGGGTAGCCCTGGAAGATAGGGATGCAGATGTGTTCGACCCATGCCTTCGGCTCTTTGTCCCAGAAATTAAAACAAAGCTAGATGCTCTACATCAGCAAGGTTTGGACATACACGGGGTTTTTAGGTCATCCTTTATTTACTTTTGCTTAGACCAGGTACCCTCTTTCCCCAAGTTTGTAACATGGTGCTCCATGAATTACTCCAAATCCACATGTTAGAAAAACAGGATCACAGAGCAATAACAATAAACAGAAATGCAAATATAATCACACATACACATTACAAGAGAGACACAGATATATCGTGGTTCACCCAACTTGGGCTACGTCCACACTGAATTTGCCAGTCCTTATTATTATTACCGTCCAGCAAGTCGAAGGGATACAACCTGCAGCACAACCGCTGCACTTCCTCTTCTCTGTTTTTCAGTCTCTCTCCAGATCTCAAAGATCTTTACAATGCATAAAACCTAATACATCAACCCTAGCCATATTACAATGTCCTTCTTTTATAAGGGAAATACAATGGGAAAATACCACGGGATACCCAAAACCATGGGCCCGCAAAACAGCTGGCGAAAACAGCCCCAAAAATTTCCTTCGCGGGCGTTGCCCCCGAACCCCCATTTCTCGGGGGCGCTGCCCCTGAACCCCCACCGGGGGACCGTTGGCACCCGGACCCCCCAGCCAGGGGAGATGGTCCCCCCTGGAACCCCGTGGGGGGGCGATGCCCCCCCACACCCCCCCCGCTGGGGTGAGTGTACAGTCCACCTACATATCATATAGAACTGGGGTACAAACACGGCTGATACAATATCATCTATGAGACTAGAAGATCTAGCTCCACAACCAAAGCGGTATTATATTTGCATTTCTGTTTATTGTTATTGCTCTGCGATCCTGTTTTTCTAACAATTGGTATCAGAGCCAAAGGTCTATTTGGCAGTTAAACCCACAGGAAGCTAGGGTTTCTGGTTCGAGTGGGAGCAATGGCAGAAGAAGGAAAGTTTAAGGTCGAGAAGTTTAACAGCCAAAACTTCGGGTTATGGAAGATACAAATGGAGGACTATTTGTACCAGAAGGATCTATTCTTACCGTTGGGAGGAAAAGCAAAGCAGTCGACGACTATGAAGGACGAAGAATGGGTGGTTCTTGACAGAAAGGCTCTGGGAACAATACGGTTGAGCCTGGCTTCGTCGGTGGCTTTCAATATCTCAAAAGAAACGACAACAGAGGGTTTGATGAAAGCATTGGGTAAGCTGTATGAAAAACCCTCGGCCTCCAACAAGGTATTTCTAATGAAGCATTTATTTAATATGAAGATGTCTGAAGGTGGATCTGTTACTGATCATTTAAATAAGTTTAATACGGTTACAAATCAGCTAAGTTCTGTAAGTGTGAACTTTGATGATGAGGTTAGGGCTCTTCTAATCTTGTGTTCATTGCCAGAAAGCTGGAATAGCTTGGTCATGGCTGTAAGTAACTCTGTCTCTAGTTCAAACACCTTGAAATTTGATGCTGTTATTGGTGTTATTCTTAGCGAGGAAATGTGAAGAAAAAGCACAGGTGAGACATCAGGTAATGCGTTGACCATGGAGAGCATAGGAAGACAAAAGGAGAGAGGAAAGAGCCAAGGTAATCGTGGAAAGTCTAAAACGGGCAGATCTAAGTCCAGACTGGGAAAGATAGAGTGCTGGAATTGTGGAAAGAAAGGACATCTGAAGAAAGACTGCAAATCTCTAAAGAAGAAAGGAGATGCACAGAAGGAGACTACCCAGGAAGCAAATGTAGCAGGTGATGTGTTACAAGATGCTTTGATTCTTGCATTAGATAATACTAGTGATTATTGGGTAGTAGATTCAGGAGCTTCATGTCATGCTACACCCCATAGGAAATACTTTCATGAGTATGTTCCTGGCGATTTTGGACATGTTTAATTGGGTGATGATGAGCCATGTAAAATTGTTGGAATGGGTAAGGTATGGATAAAAGTTAAGAATGGAACTGATTGGTTGTTGAAAGATGTTAGGCATATTCCTGCTATGAAAAGAAATCTGATCTCAACAGGGCAGTTGGGAGATGGCGGCTGTCTATCTACGTTCGGAGAAAAGTGGTGGAAGATCACTAAAGGATCAATGGTGATAGCAAAAGGAGACAGAGTAGGTACATTGTATTTATGTCCTCATAATACTGACCATTCTATCTCTTTAGCTTCCACAGGAACAGATACAGCATTGTGGCATCATAGGCTTGGCCACATGAGTGAGAAGGGGATGCAGATTCTCCACTCAAGGAAGTTGCTGCCGGATTTGAAGCAGGTAAGTTTGGAATTCTGTGAAAACTGTGTTTATGGAAAACAAAAGAGAGTCAGATTTCTCAGGGTTGGGAAACAGAAGAAGAATGAAAAATTAGAGCTTGTGCATACAGATGTATGGGGACCGGCTCAGGTACAATCTCTTGGTGGCTCTCATTATTATGTTACATTTATTGATGATGCAACTAGAAAAACTTGGGTTTATTGCATTAGACAGAAATCTGATGTGTTTGCTACTTTTAAGAAGTGGAAAGCTTTGGTTGAGAATGAGACAGGAAAAAGGTTGAAGTGTCTCAGATCTGATAATGGAGGTGAGTACTGCGGCAAGGAGTTTGATAGTTACTGTTCATACCATGGGATTCGTAGAGAGAAGACAGTCCCAGGAACACCACAGGAAAATGGTGTGTCAGAAAGGATGAACAGAACGATCATGGAGCGTGCAAGGTGTATGAGACTGCATGTAGGGTTGCCCTTACAGTTTTGGGCGGATGCTGTAAATACTGTTGTTTATTTAATAAACAGAGGACCTTCAAGTGCTTTGGATGGTGGTATTCCAGAGGAAGCATGGACAGATAAAAAGGTAAACTACTCATTTCTGAGAACGTTTGGTTGTGAAGCATTTGTCCATATTGATAAAGAAAATAGAACAAAGCTTGAAGCTAAATCCAAGAAATGTACCTTTATTGGATATGGGGTTGATGAATTTGGTTATCGTTTATGGGATTATGAAAATAACAAAATCATCAGGAGTAGAGATGTTATATTCAATGAAAAGGTCATGTATAAAGATCAGTTGCAGGGAAAGAAACAGGAAAAAGAAAGCACAGAGTACATAGTGCTTGATGAAGTTAAAGAAAATGAAGTTCCGAAGGTGCCAGAAAATCAAGAGCAGCAGCAAGTACCCGAAACTCCTGCAACTATAAGAAGATCTACCAGGTTAAGTAGACTCCCTGAATGATAGTCTCCTTCAATGTATTATTTATTGATGACTGATTCTGGTGAACCAGAATGTTATGAAGAAGCAATGCAGGTGGAAACTAGAAATAAGTGGGAGCAAGGCATGAATGAGGAGATGGACTCATTGGTAGGAAACCAGACTTGGGATTTGGTTAAATTGCCTGCTGGTAAAAGAGCATTGCAAAACAAATGGATTTACAAGTTGAAGGAAGAAGAAGGAGGTAAGAAGCGGTACAAGGCCAGACTTGTTGTAAAGGGGTTTGCACAGAAGAAAGGTATAGATTTTGATGAAATATTTTCTCCTGTTGTAAAGATGACTTCAATTAGGACTATCTTAAGTCTAGTGGCGGTAGAAGATTTGCATCTTGAACAATTAGATGTAAAAACAGCTTTCCTCCATGGGGATTTGGAGGAAGAAATATATATGCAGCAACCACAAGGGTATGAAGTCAAAGGTAAGGAGGATCTGGTATGCAGGTTGAAAAAGAGCTTGTATGGCTTGAAGCAAGCTCCAAGGCAGTGGTATCTAAAGTTTGACAGGTTTATGACAGAACAATGTTATAGTAGATGTCATTCTGACCACTGTGTTTATTTCAAGAAGCTAGACAATGGAAGATATATTATCTTGTTATTGTATGTGGATGACATGCTTGTTGCAGGGTCTGACATGCAGGATATAAATGTACTCAAAAGGAAGCTAGCTAATTCATTTGCGATGAAGGATTTGGGTGCTGCAAAGCAAATCCTTGGTATGAGAATAATGAGAGACAGGAAAAATCGCAAATTGACATTGTCTCAAAGTGAGTACATACAAAAGGTGTTGGAGAGGTTCAGAATGCAAAATGCAAAACCTGTAAGTACACCTTTGGCTAGCCATTTCAGTCTAAGTAAGGAAATGTGTCCCAAGACACAAGAAGAGACAGATTACATGTCCAAGGTTCCCTATCAATCAGCAGTTGGCAGCTTGATGTATGCCATGGTGTGCACAAGACCAGATATTGCACATGCAGTGGGAGTTGTGAGCAGATATATGAACAATCCAGGTAAAGAACATTGGAAGGAAGTACAGTGGATTCTCAGGTATTTGAGAGGTACTACCACTGAGGCATTATGTTTTGGAGGTTCAGACACTATTCTACAGGGATATGTTGATGCAGATATGGCAGGTGACAAGGATAGTAGGAGGAGTACCACAGGGTATGTGTTTACTGTAGGTGGAACAACAGTAAGCTGGATTTCAAAACTACAGAAGGTTGTTGCACTTTCAACAGCAGAAGCAGAGTATGTTGCCATTACAGAGGCTAGTAAAGAGATGATTTGGTTGCAGAGGTTTATGGAGGAAGTGGGTAAGAAGCAGAAGGATAGCAGACTGTATAGTGACAGCCAGAGTGCCATTCACCTTGCAAAGAACTCAGCATTCCATTCCAGGACTAAACATATACAGCTCAAGTACCATTTCATATGCTCTGTTCTGGAAGATGAACTGTTAAAGTTGGAAAAGATACATACTAGCCAGAATCCTGCAGACATGTTCACAAAGGTAGTGACCAGAGAGAAACTGAGTTCATGCTCGGTTTCAGTTGGCCTTCTAGCATGAAGGTGAAGAGGAGAAATTTGCCAAGTCCAATTCCAGCAAGTGCAGCAGCGGTGGAGTTGTTGTGATCAGTCTCCAAGTGGGAGATTGTTGGTTGTGGAGCCATATCTTCTAGTCTCATAGATGATATTGTATCAGCCGTGTTTGTACCCCAGTTCTATATGATATGTAGGTGGACTGTACACTCACCCCAGCGGGGGGGTGTGGGGGGGCATCGCCCCCCCACGGGGTTCCAGGGGGGACCATCCCCCCTGGCTGGGGGGTCCGGGGGCCAGCGGTCCCCCGGCGGGGGTTCGGGGGCAACGCCCGCGAAGGAAATTTTTGGGGCTGTTTTCGCAAGCTGTTTTGCGGGCCCATGGTTTTGGGTATCCCGTGGTATTTCCCCATTGTATTTCCCTTATAAAAGAAGGACATTGTAATACGGCTAGGGTTGATGTATTAGGTTTTATGCATTGTAAAGATCTTTGAGATCTGGAGAGAGACTGAAAAACAGAGAAGAGGAAGTGCAGCGGTTGTGCTGCAGGTTGTATCCCTTCGACTTGCTGGACGGTAATAATAATAAGGACTGGCAAATTCAGTGTGGACGTAGCCCAAGTTGGGTGAACCACGATATATCTGTGTCTCTCTTGTAATGTGCATGTGTGATTATATTTGCATTTCTGTTTATTGTTATTGCTCTGCGATCCTGTTTTTCTAACACCACAAGGATAATCATGGATGCCCCCAGGTCTAAAATGGTGTATGTTTTAGATGCGTCAGTTGTAAGAAATTCATTTTTTATCCCCAAGCCGCAGTACCAAGAGTCAGAAAGCTTTTCAGAAGAGTCGGTGGTCGCCCTATTCCGCCAAATCGCCCCAGAAAGCTGTCGAACGTTCCTAGCCACATGCCTAAAACCCCATTCCGAAGTTGACGAAAAGCCATACCCCTTGGACGTCAACCTTTTTGATGACGATTCCTAGTTGGTCTTCTTACTGTTGGCTCAATTCTTAGGTTTAGATACCGATCAGTGGGTAACAGAGGTCCAGCTTAGTTTGCTCTTTAGGATTAGTATTTGTTTAGCGAGGTCCGACACAGGACTCATCCCTCCTCTGAAGTTTGAGGAATTTTTGGCTAATAGAATGCATGTACAGTTGGAAAATTTCCCAAATGCTAGGTTTTTTAGATACTAGATGCAACTCATGAAGATTATCATGTACAGTAATGTGGAAAGCCCGCATTTTCACCCTTTGCTTGAGACAAATGATTGGTTGGACAATTTGTTTGAGTATTTCAATTATGTCTTACCCCCAGTGTACAAAGTCATTTTTGGGGAGGGATTGCTGAGAGTACTGCTCGAGATGAAGTCCATGATGCAATTAAAGGATGAAGTAGTCATTGGCGACTGGTTCCTTTCGGAAGATGCTAGAGTCATCAGGTTGTATGGCTTTGTGAAGGAACCCTACATTTTTCCTGCTTTTCTGACATTAAGAACCTTTTCCCTGGAATTTATCAGGCAAAAATTGAGTTTAGAAGCGACATTGTTCCTGAAAAAGGGCATTGATATAAAGTATCCTTGGAAGGTTGGCCCTTTTATTGTAGAGAGCAAGAAAGCTTTACCAGAGATAGAGGAAATGATAAGACTCCTGGGGTTCAAAAAGGACATATCTGTTGAATACGATCCCCTACATGTTATTTCCAGAAGAAGGAAGGAGTGCAATATTAGCACCTTCAAACACAAGGATCCAGAAAGGCCACTCGGGAGACGAAACCTAATACAATGGGAGCCCGAGGCAGGAAGAGTACCAAGGTTGTAGGAAAGGGACCCCGAAATGTGTGATGCTGAAATAAGTACCGAACAGGTGCCGGACACTGGAGTAGTGGGACGGAAGAGAGATTTAGAGGAAATGAAAGATATGGATACTTAGATGGGGGGTGAAGATAAAAGACCTAGGATGATAACACCAGTTGAGGTGTTTGATGGAAATACTCAGGCCGAGTCATTGATTCCCCTCGATGCAGAAGAGTTGGTTGATGAGACACCTCTAGAAGAGTTGACCATTTGGATGGATGATGAGAAAGCCGAAAATGAGGGGTCCCCAACCCCTGATGTTCAAATAAAAGAATACAAGTTCCAAGATGTTGAAGAAGGTGAATGCAGCGGTAGATTCTGGTCTAAAGCTGATCTGTACAAGTAGTATAAACAAACTAGACAAGCCTCAGCACAAAAGCTATTTGACCTAATGCCGAGAGCTGGCTGTTTGTCCAAAACTAAGACCTCCTTAATAGCCAGTAGAGACGAGAAGGACAAGACTTTAAATATGGCCATATCAACAGATGCAGAGGTGAAAGAGATGAAGCTCAGGTGGGATACGATACCAGTCCCTAACAAGATCCATTTTCACCAATAGATCAGTGCTCTCATCCATGTTGATCTTGCAGAAGCTGCACTGAAAGGTGACAACTTGGAGGTTGCTGTAAAGAAATTGGCGAATCAGCTAAAACAAGAAAATAGTGAAAATCGAGCCCTTCAACAACTTGTAAAAAGATTGCAAATTGAACTTGTTGGAGTTGATGGGGGAGGGAAAGCCATGAAGCAGTTGTTGGCGGATAAAGAAAAACTAATTTCAAATCTGTAGAAAAAGGCTAAATTCCCTAACATCGAGCTAATCTAGGCCCCTGAGGAAACCAGATTCGAAACACAAAAGGAGGCTTTGACTAAAGAATTGGATGATTGTAAAGCATAAATACTGAAGCTTGTTGGAGAAAAGGACAATTGGAAACGGGAGAAAACTAGCCTAGAAAAGCAATTTGAAGATCTAAGAAGTAACTTGTCCAATCTGGACATGCAGCCTACCAATGTAAGTCAAGGTGGTGATGAAGATAGTACCAATGATTTGGCACAGGCTATTTCACACGTCAACCTGAACGACAATGAGATCAGGGAGTTAAGAGAAAGAGTGTGGAAGCTAGAAGAAGAGAACAAAAAGCAAGAGGAGGAGATAAATGGCCTTAGGGTGAAGCATAAAGAGTCAATTGAACAAAATAAAAATCTCACTCGCCCAGTAGCAGGACAGGATGCTATGCAGGGATGTAGACATTTGGTGTGGGATAAGATATATAAAGAAGCTGAGAGTTTTTGTCCCTACCTGGAATTCATAAGAATCAAGGAAAAAACAATCAGTGATGCTTTGGCGGGATGTGCAGCCGCAAGAGAAGACTTGACCCAAAAACCCAAAGAAACAACATTGAGTGCCGTGGCATTTTTAAATGACTTTTCAGAAGAAGATAGGGTACGATTAAACATTGGCAACTGGATCGTGACAATCGCCGCGGCTCGAAGAACTTCAAGAAAGTATGCTCAGGTGGAAAGCGTGGAGGCCAAAGCAGAAGACATGAGGAAGGAGGGAACAGACTTCAAAAGTTCATTTGATAAGTTAAATGAAATGGGACTGCCATCTTTTTGGGATGACAATTTAGAGCTACTCTCCAAAGGTGCCTACAAAAAGAATATCTCGGCTATAAGAATGGATCATTCAAAGTTCAGACGCATGGAGCAGCTGCTCTTAGGTAAAACGCTAATGGAAAAGATCCAGGATGACTTTGAAATCCTGAACAGGTTAATTGCCATTGGCGAAAGGCTTCCACCAGCTTCCTACTCTTACCACATTGAAATCCGGGTAATGGTGAAGGAAATGACAGATTACGACCTCCCTTCAGCTGAACGTTGGGCTGTTGTGCATGCATATGCAAATATGAGATGTGCTCTCCATCTCCTGCAGTGACTGTCTAAGTTTTTTATAAGTTGTCAAGTATTTGTTTGAAAGGTCCGAAAGACATATAAGAGATATTTAATTTTTTATATAATTTGTAATATTCTTTGAGGCGGCTAAATGGATAGCCAGCTGGAACTTTTATCTTTACTATGTTTGTTTTTACTCTAAGATTAATTCCATACTATGATAATATCGACAACTGTAAGAAATAGTTAGACCAGCTCTACCTGTTTCTGTTTTAAAGCAGTTATGACAAACAAACTTTGATGAAGTGTCATTCTATTACAAAACATTTTTGGTTTAGAGGAGTCGATCCTAGAGCTCAAAGAGATCTATAAATATGTTTGTAATCGAAGACACAATGGTTGAAAATCTTATGTTGAAAGCTTTTGGTAATTTTGAGGATTAGTTTGTAAGACATTTTTGAGTTGTTTTAATAAAGTTTGCAGAGTTGAAGCCTGCGTTTTGACAGGGATTCCTGTGTAATTGGTCTGGTAGTCTGTATTTTCTCTCTTCCCATGTGAAATTGTGTTTTCTCTCTTTGTAACCCCATTTTGTGTAATTTCCTTCGTGCTTGGATCAGGGTAATGATTAAGTGGAATTCATAGAGATTATGCTCTGCTTAGTCTTTTCCAAGTATTTCACCAATATATTCTACTAAAGTTGATGTAGGATTCATCTTGGTATGCCTTACATTAATGGACTGTTTCTTTTCTCTTATGTTCCACAAAATTAAACTCTCTTTGACTACTAGCTGCTTGCTACCTTGCCCTTGTGAATGCGTTTGCAGAATATTTGTGAATGAGGTTTCATAGTTTGTTAAAGGTGACACCATTGCCCAAACTAAATTTCATACGTTTTCAACCAAACAGTTCATGAATCATTTTTATTTCCAAACCTAAAACTGATCTTATGTATAATTGTTGTAATTGAATATCTTAGTCGTGAATGCTGGTGTTTCTTTTTCATTATTGACAATCCTGATTATTCCAGTCTTTTCATGAGATTTTAGAGAGAGCCCTCTCTGTCTATGATGGGTCAATAACACAGGCCAAAGATTGGTTAGTGGTTACCCAGAATTACCCTCTTTCAGCCTTGGGGGTCAATTTTGGTGTTAACACATAGGCTACCCTCTTGTCTTTTTCGGATCATCCACGTGGCCAAACACCTGCCTTTCATCTTGGAACCATTGCAATGTCTATTAAAATGCTACTGCTCACTTCTTATAGTCTTTGCGACATTTACCTCGGCTGCCATCTGTCCAACGAGAAAGGCCCATCGCATCCGCTCTTCCCTTATCTTCCTTCCGGTTTGGCCATGCGATCTTCAACGGAAGCTGTTGATCTCGAGCTTGCGTTCGGTCGAAGGTGCCTATCCATACGGTATTTAGCCTTTGTAACATCCCAATTTTTCATAAAAATTTAATTTTTTTGTAAATAGCAACAATTAGCTTAATATATGATAATTTGTAACTGCGGAATTTAATAATGCAAGTTTCAACAATCTTAACTTAACAGCTGTTGTATTAAATCATAAATAAAATTCTGTTATCACTAATACGTTAGCAACATCTTAATTATATTTATAACAACTATCATTAAGGTAGTTAAATGCATGAATGGACCAACTTTTGATGCGACACCTTTTTAATGCAATGAAATGTATGAATGATGTAATAATGAAATGCCAGGTTAGAAATATGACATGATACTTTTCCTTGAGACGATACTGACAGTTTTCTTCTTTACTGTCCAAGAGAGTCCTATGAGGGACCCCGAAGCTTACTTAGCTGCAACGCTAAAGCATTTGTCCTGTTCTATGTGCAAATGACAGGTAAGAAGTTTCATGATTGCAATAAATTCTAGTTTTCGTGTAAAGCTCAAATCAACGTCATAAATAAAATAACATGTTTAGAGATTGTTGCAACTATAAAAACGTATAGGTATGACTTGCATGCTTACACCTTTGCTTTCCAAAGTTCATCTTATAACTGAGTAAACTCAACCCAAGTTAAACATCGTCACTGTAGTCGTCGTTATACTGGCTGGTTCTGTTGTCGTCATTATGATAGCTGGTTCTGTCGTCATTATACTAGCTGGTTTTGTTGTCATCATTGTGCTAGCTGGTTTTGTCATCGTAATTGTATTAGCTGTCTTGTTGTCGTGATTTGAATTGGTAGTACCAAGTTGGTATAGTACCATTGTATCACATGAATAAAGTGGATAGGAGACTGGAGAACTTATTGTTCCAAATTACCAAACTATATGTGATAGCATAAATATATATGTGATTTTTATACAACACTATTGAGTAACTATATAAGTATTATGGTTCACCATTCATATTCACTACTATAATTATTTAGGTCTTATGTAAGTGAAAATAGTCTTTCCTAAAGACTAGACATTTGTAGCAATTGGATAATAAACAATTGCAACACATAGATTAACTATTTTGCAAAATAAGACTTGAACTATTTAACTATTATCCCATATCATGATATATTCAAAGTCCTATGTATATAGTGGTGTGACTATATCAATTCTTGGTTTATTATCAACATTATATAATCATATCGAAACTCATTGCAATAAAATGCAAACATTAGATTTATCACTAAACTATATAAATAGTTTGCAATTGTTATCACATTGTATTATGTCGAAACGATAATAATATAGGGCAAGCAATATAATGAAATCTTTGCATATCGTTACTAATACTATGGCGAATTTAAAATGTTATATTAACATGAACAATGCAGGGTTTAAAGTCAAGTTGAGAAAGTTGACAGGCATTTAATTTGAAACTTGACAGGTTGCTGGTTCAATAAATGGTGCCGGTCTCAAGCTGTGGTAGAGATCATGCATTGATCTTGCATTAAAATCTTGGTGCCATATCCCTGCCGAGTTGGATGTCCATCAATCCATGTAGACATGAATGCCTCCAAACTTGTCGATGTGTAAGAATAAGGCGCCATGCGTAGGTTGTGCATGCTCCACTGTGTCCCATGGTGGCATTGTCAACCTGTAAGGTAGGTTGGGCATTTATTGTTGACGTCGTTTGTACCAAAGCTAAGTTCGCTGGCAATGTGGAGACCGTCGATGGTGATTAGTTTGGGCCATTAGATTTGTAACCCTACCCTCATCGCTGTTTTGGTTTAAGAACTTGGAAAAAGCAGTTTATTGTGCTATTGTTTCGGCTAGGGTGGCTGACAGGCTACCGAAGTTTTGGTAGAAACCATGGGAGAGGTTTCGACCTCGAGACCTTCTAAAGAATTTGACGTTGCGGGTTTTCTTACTGTGATAATGATATGGTTTTGAAGGGTTAGATTCTCTGGTTCGAAAGGTTATAGTTTTAAGCTTTATAATTTCTGAGACAAGAAAGAGTGAAATGAAAGAAAACACAGAGTTTGGGCGAGGATATTAACTCCCTGGTGTCGTTCATGACAATGTTCTCGTCAAAGTTATGAAGGTAAGCTTTTCTTTTAGCAAAGGGTATTTTCATTTCAAAATTTCAGTTTATAATGTATTAGATAACTAACTCCGGGCTTAATGTTTGTCAGTTGGAGGGTGTAAAAAGAACGTTTGGCTAGGGTATGGCGAAAGGAAAAACCACGCACTCTTACACCGGTAAGCTTCGCGTCTTCCATACCCTCATAGTGCTCTTCGTCTGTACCATGGCTCTATCATTGAAGATGGTTGGGGAAATCTCCGAAACACTTTTATTTGACAGTGATACTTGGGTGCTATATTTTGCAAACTTTGATGTTTGTCGACTGGAGATCCAACTCGTCGATTTTGAATATTTGGGCTCTTCTGCCTATTAAATTTTTGGGATAAACCCTGTGTAACCTTGTTTTTCAAAACATAATATAAACGTTGCTTGAGAGATTCGTCTTTGTTTAGAGGTTATTCTGTTGTGATGTTTGAGGTTCTGTGAGATTTGACTTGTTTCTATAATCGTTTGAGACAGTAAGAAAGAGAGTCGAGGGCTCGATCTATGTGTAAGATAATACTCCTTTTGGTAATACACTGTATGTTAAAACATTTGTATAGATATCTGGTTTGTTTATCTGGATACTATAAGTTCATGTCGTAATTCCTTGTTTTGGTAATGTTGATAAATAATAGTGTGAAATGTCGAAATGGTTTACAATAAAATGTACATGGGAAACAGATAGTATTAAACCCTACAATCATGTTTTAGTTGTATTTGGATAAAACAAAGATACAAATGGAAGACTAAACCTAACTAGGGTTTGAAATGAAAACTAAATAAAATACAAATGACACTAACAGTTTTGCAATAGAATAGGTGAGTATAAACAAAGTGATGTTCATACAGTTTCTACTGTTTGTTAGGATGATAATTAACACGATGTTTATAATAAGAGAGAAAACTATTTCTTATCAGCAACAAAATATTTCTATTTAGTCTATATTCTGTTTGAACTGTAAGTTTATGAAATTGATAAAATAAGAAATGAAAGAACAAATGATGTGTGTATCAGTGTCTTGTAGAAACTTGAAAATTATTGAATGACTGTGAAAAGCTTTTGCTTACAGCATGTAATTCAAGATATTAGTACATAAAGATAATAACCTTGAAAAACATTTAACAGAGATAATGAAATCAAGTATCTATAATTAATATGAAAACTGTTAATGATTGTTATGTATTGTGACATCCCTCTCCAATGATGAAATAAATAAACATTATGCTAGATTTATTTTAAATTTATCTTTATTTTTATGCAATAAGGAAGCCAGATGAGAAATCGGCTGACTCAAAGTCCTAGGAGGACTCTTGTAAACAAACAATTTTATTATTTTTAATAAAAGAATGAGCAGGAACAGCCAAGTTAAATGAGGAGATCATGCATGGAAAAGTGGGGGACAAGTTAGAGTTAGCCTCTGGGACATCAGAACAAGTGTCAGGAGTGTATTTAAGACACTAGACACACCCTGAAAATCAGGGATTTGGTTAGCTGCGAAAATTCCATGAGGAATTGGCTGCCAATGGAAAGACCTAGGCAAAATTATAAAAAGAGGGCATATGTGAGGAGGCAGGACGCTGCTGAGTATGCCGGAAGGAATTACATTTGCTGTGTGAGCACTCTGTGTTAGGCAAGGGATTCAGGAAAATAGTACTGAGTTTGAGGCTAGCTGTCCACACTTTTTCATGCATGCATCTGGCTCGGGGGTGATTACGGACAAACTTGGCATTTGAACCTAATCTACGGTTGGGTGGAACGTGGCTGTTCCGACTCCATTCAGGTTATCAGTCTCAGGTTTTCTACTCACAGACCTTCAGTATTTTTCTGATTATTTTACTCTGTTCAGATTTGTTAAAAATGATTTTTATACACCATAGAGGAACTGCTCATTATAGTACTGACGATAAAGTAGACCTGTAGAAGAATAGATATGAATGTTACTATGAGGACTGCATAATTATAAATTTTATCTGGGTTATACGAAGGATTAGATTCAAGCTATAAAAGTAAAAATTTCAAGCTTATGTTGCAGCCAGATTTCGACATAACATTGGGTTAGTCGCCTCCAAGGATGCCTTTCAAGGTGGACTACAGATTTAGTGAGTCAATCCCGTTTATAAATTTAAGTTATAAAAATGACTCCAATCTGTACATTGAAAAATTTATATAACCTTGGTTAACGTGAAGCCAAAGTCTCTTTCTAAAAACTGTGTGCGAGAACCCTTCTTTGTTTTACCTTTTTATAAGTTATTGGGTGGATCGATTCACGTTTGGGGTGTCATGGCGTGCTCCCTAAAGATCCCTCTATCTACGGTTTTTGGATCACAGTGGATCACGACCACGAGTCTCCTAGGGTTTAATCTATATTGAAGTAACATTCAAACTCCTTTCGAATAACAATGGCAGGATCGAAACATTCAAAGCTTTCATCGATGGTTAAACTCCAGATCTGTCATTTTCTTTTTATGCCTAAATCAACGATTCGGTAAATCTCTTTTTATTGTTAACTACCTTGAACCAATAGAACTTAGGGTAGAATATACGAGTATTTATTACTGTTAGGACTTAAGAAACTCGACCCTTGAAAACTTAATATTTTGTTCGGCACCTGGAAGAGCCAGGTTAAACTTGCCGTCTTAAATTTAATAAAATTATACATCCAGTGGGAAACGACGAGTTCTGTAAATTTCAGTTCTTCCCTCTCTCCCACGAAAAACAAAAAAAAACGACAGTAGGCATTACATCTTCGGCTTGTTATTTTCTGTATACCTTCGAGGGTTTCAAATGGAAAATTTCTCCTATCGCGAGAGTGCCGGGACGGTACTGAGAAGATAGATCCCAAAGGAGTTTGGATAGATATTGTTATCAATGTTTATTTAAAGAAGAAGAGTTGCAAACCCTAGCTATTTCCTTTTAAGGCACAAACCAGATTTATTTACAAGAAACGTAGCTACCTACACTTGCTGTAGACAACCCATAAATCACCGAGATCGTGTCTTTTAAGTAAATTACTGTACATTTAATTCGGCATACCTGTACTTCTAATTTAGAGCAAAATTTAAACATTTAAAAAAAACGCTTCATCATAACATTCCAGATTATGAAATTCCAGGAGGTTTAAATCTCATACACTTACATTCTTGACTTTCACTATTCTGAATTCGCGGAAGAAGTTAAAAATAGAAAATAGAACCTTGTTCTAGAGTTCAACCAGTCCAGGTACGTTCCTCTGAGAACGAAATCCTCGGCAGGATTTAGTTATTAAAAGTTTAATATTACATTGGAATCGTGGCAGTAAGAACCCAGGCCACAGTGAAATGTCACAATTCTACATAATACAACTAACCAGATCATGATTAGCTTTTCCTTGCTGTCGAGGAAAGGTTCAATCCCAGTCTTTCCATCACTGCGTGAAGGTGTAAGGCAATGCCACTTACCCGGCCAGAAGAAAGAGTTCCTCTACCATTTCGCGCCTTCAAAGCTGGAAGAACCTACCAGTAACAACACAGGAAATTTTAGCTAATGACAGCAGATTGTTATATTTTATAAGAATTAAAGAAACTGCTAAGTATGGTTTTCGATTTTCACCTCTGGATCGACAATGTCCTTCAGGAAAGTGTTTCTGGAAGACGGGGTTAACAAGGATCATCTCAAACGGTTTGCAGGGGTACTATGCAAATACAAGAAATGAAAGAGAACAAACTCCCACCCGAATACTGGCCTGTAAGCCATGACATTAACTCGAGAACTGTTGTGTATTCCAATGATAACCCTAACAGTCCTTTCTTGGCACAGGTGGCAACTTTTATATTGCTATCATAATTAGGATCACATGACATAGTTATGGCTGGAGATTTCGAAATACACCCCGTACTGGAAAATTTATATCCAGCCTGTAACCTGCGTTTGGGATAACTCGATCAGACACCTCGTAACCAACGCTGATAATTACCATTTTACAGCTCCTACACATTGCGAACATAGGAAAAGTGTTATCAACATTTGATCATATGAATAATTATAAACCCTGTTATCATATGAATTAAGGTGTAAAACTTTATGTCGAGAATCATTTAAAAGAAGGATTAGATCAACGAGGGTTCATACTTTTTATAAAACCACTGTACACTATCAACTAAAGGATAGTCTGTTATAATGTTCAAACACTCGAACCTTTCTGAAATAAATCCTAACGAGCTTGGTTCTATGGTGGGCCTTTGACAATCATATAAATATTCTTTAACTTATTATTTTGAATTTGTCAAGGAGGACATGGTGAATTTGTTCTCTTTTCAATATAGGATAACTTTGTATTTTGAGATAAAGAGATTGCTTTTACCTACATCACCGCAGTAACGGTGGTAGATATTAGGTATATTATATGAAGAAATTCCAACACAGAACTATAAATTTTAAACTATAAGGATGTAAAAATTTAGTCATAGTTACCTGCATCATAAGTACAGAGATCAGAGTGTATAGGCAAACCTGCATATCCACAATTCAATCAGTGTTAGCCGAAGCTAAGTAAATGGCATGTCCATCATAAGACCTTCTATCCAGTAAGGAACAAAGGGTATGAACATGAGCAAGGTCAGAATATATTACTTCATTAAACTATTTAATAAACAGCATAATCCAAACATCGTACGCTTACAGTGAAGAAAAGAAAATACGATACCAAACGGAAAAAAAAAAAAAAAAAAAAAAAAAAATGTTGGTATGGAGATGTTACATATGGTATCAGAGCTAGATTCAAACCTTGTCGCCTTGGAAACACCTAACTTTTGCTGCCCGTGTAATAAAATTGCTAATCCAGGTGTCGTATGTATATGTTCAGTTTCTTTTTTTTTTCAGATGACTTCGCACGAGGAACACGGAGAAGAACCTGGAGGAAATGAACAGGCAAGAACAGAAGAACACTCTGAAGCAAGTCAGGTATTGGAAACCATGAGGAGCTTGATCGTAGAGATACAGAGCTTTAAAGCAGACAATGAGCAACTAAAGAAAGCTCAGGAAAAACAACAAGAGATCAATGAAATCTTACTGCAGAGTCTTCACGAAAGGAACAATGGCGAAAAACAGAAGGAGGATACCAAGAGGAAAGAAGAGACTGACGAAAACGCTGAGAAAAAAGAAATTTCTTCCAATGAGACCCAGAAATCTGAGCATCAAGACAAGACTATGGGAAAAAGAAAGGTTGACCACTTGGAGGGTGAATTCAAAAAGATTAAACCTACCAGCTTTGATGGAGAATCAAAAACTGGCGAAGAAGCAGAAGCTTGGCTGCTGGATATTAAAAAATACTTTCAAATTTACAACTACTCAAGCAATATGAAGGTCAGAATGGCGGTGTATAACCTTAAAGGAAAAGCCAGCATATGGTGGCAAGATCTTAAGATCTCCTCAGGATTAAAGGAAAAGAACCTTGAATGGTCGGAATTTAAAAAATATTTTAAGAAACAGTATTTATCAGAAAGTTACTATGAAAGGAAGACCAAGGAATTCTACGAATTAAAACTGGGTCAAATGACGATGGAAGACCTTATCAATAAATTCCTAGACTTACTACGGTTCGTTCCTTATATCAAGGAAGAAAAATTGAAGGTACAGCGGTTCTTAAGCTGTCTGCCACAGTCCTACAAAGATCGAATTGAGTTCGACAATCCCAGAACTTTAGAAGAAGCACTGAGAAAGGCCAGATTATGCTTTGAGCAATACAAACAAAGGAATGATACTACAAAAGCATGGAAGGACAAGAAACAGGAAAAGTTTAACCAGCGGAAGAAAGGTTACAAACCCCCGCCCTTCAGGAACATGCCCAAAAACTTCCAAGGAAATTCATTTCCTAAGAATGAACAGTTACAGCAGAAAACTTTTAAAACCCCTAACATGGGCATAAAAGGAAGTATCGGCATCCCTAAGGAACCCCTGAAATGCTGTGAATGTGGTGAAGCTCATTTACGCAGGAATTGTCCCCGGTACAATGAAACCAACAAAGTACTGCATAATATGCAAGAAGCATCCACGGTGGGAGACATTGGGAAAAGTTATCACCGAATTAATGCAGCCTTGGAGGACCGACAGGCAGACCATCAATCTGCCATTGTGGAAATTGAAGGTAAAATTTCTGACCATATTTGCTCCATTTTAATTGACCCTGGGGCAACCTTAAGCTACATCACTCCCAAGATGATGGAGCACTGCCAACTCACCAAGGTAAAGCACCCAAAACCCTGGTTAGTTCAGTTAGCTACAGGAGTAAAGAGGAAGGTTACTGAATACATATCTGATTGTGAACTTCAAATACAGGACCACAAAACAAAGATTAATCTGAATGTGTTGCCTTTAGGATCTTACGACATGATAATAGGTATGGACTGGCTTGAAAAAAATAAAGTAGTACTGAACTGCTTTAGCAAAGACTTTACCTACGTTGCGGAAGACCAAATTCTTAGAACAGTGATTGGAAAACAGAAACCTGTCTCTGTTAGGCAGATTTCTGCTATGCAGCTAAAGAAATGCATGAGAAAAGGATGCAAGATTTACGCGGTAAGAGTATCTGATTTACTTCTCAACGAAAATCAGACTTCTATAGAAGAGCATCCTGTCTTAGGTGAATTCCTAGACGTATTTCCAGAGGAAATACCGGGGTTACCTCCTCAGCGAGAAATAGATTTCTCTATTGAACTTTTACCAGGATCTGCACCAGTGTCAAAAGTACCTTATAGAATGAGTATCCCAGAATTGACGGAATTAAAAATTCAGATTCAAGAGTTACTAGACAAAGGGTATATAAGACCTAGTGTTTCGCCTTGGGGTGCACCGGTCCTGTTTGTCAAGAAAAAAGATGGGACCCTAAGACTATGTATTGACTATAGACAACTGAATAAGGTAACTGTTAAAAATAAATACCCCTTACCACGTATTAATGATTTGTTCGACCAAGTAGGGGGAGCCCGAGTCTTTTCCAAACTAGATCTTCGATCTGGGTACCACCAGATTCGTATTAAAAATGAGGACATTAGCAAGACCGCATTCCGTACTCGATATGGACATTACGAATTTGTAGTGATCCCTTTTGGGCTAACCAACGCACCTGCCACATTCATGTGTTTAATGAATGGTATCTTCAACAAATACTTAGACCAATTTGTGTTGATCTTTATTGATGATATCCTAATATACTCCAAGTCGGAGGAAGAACATGAACAGCATATAAGAATGGTATTGCAAACCTTGAGGGATCACCAGTTATATGCAAAGTTGGAAAAATGTGAGTTCTTCAAAAAGGAAATCCAGTACCTAGGCCATATCATTTCTGCGGAAGGAATTTCTGTAGACCCTCAGAAAATAAAAGCCATAGCAGATTGGCCAGTACCGAAAGATGTGACGGATATTAGATCTTTCATGGGACTCACCGGTTATTATCGGAGATTCATTGAGGGATTCTCAAAGATCGCCTATCCCATTACCTCCCTTCAGAAAAAGGGAATAAAGTTTGTATGGTCCAGCAAGTGTCACGAAAGTTTTGAACGACTCAAAGATTTACTAACCAAGGCACCTGTTCTAAAAGTAGCAGACCCATGTAAAGGGTACACGGTCTGTACGGACGCTAGCAAAGAAGGAATAGGAGGTGTACTGTCCCAGGATGGACATGTAGTGTGTTATGAATCACGGAAACTAAAGGAACATGAACGCAACTACGTGGTTCATGATTTGGAATTAACGGCAGTAGTACACGCATTGAAAATGTGGCGTCACTACCTGCTGGGAAAGAATTTCTTGTTATTAACCGATAACACTTGCGTCAAGAATCTATTCAACCAACCAGGACTCAATGCCAGACAAGCAAGATGCATGGCCTTTTTAAGTGAATTCGACTTTGAAGTAAAACACATAAAAGGTAAGGAAAATACAGTGGCAGATGCACTGAGTCGAAGGACCCACGAAGTGTACGAGATAATAATGAGTCAACCAGAAAGTAATCTCATGGAGAAAGTATTAGTGGCAAGCAAACAGGATGCAGATTACATAAATCTGCAAGGTAAATTACAACAAAATGAGAAAAACATGAATGGGACAGATTTCAAAGTGGATCAGAAAGGTCTGATTTGGTTCAAGGATAGGCTGTACATGCCTAATGTTGCAGAATTTAAATTGTTTATTCTAAATGAGATGCACAAACCCCCTTTTGCAGGTCATCCCGGTTATCAAAAAATGATAACAGCCCTTAGAAAACAGTTCTTTTGGCCTAAATTAAAAACTGATCTTGCTGATTATTTATCTAAATGCTTGGAATGTCAACAGGTGAAGGCTGACCATAGACATCCTGCGGGTTTATTACAACCCTTACCAATTCCTGAATGGAAATGGGAAGTGATTTCACTAGATTTTATCACAGGCTTGCCAAGAACTCAGCGGCAACATGACTCTATAATGGTGGTGGTTGACAAATTTAGCAAATCTGCACATTTCATTCCAGTAAAAACCACCTACAAGGCAGCAGATATTGCAGGAATTTTTCTAAAAGAAATATTCAGATTACATGGAGTGCCAAAGATGGTAATTTCAGATAGGGATGTAAAATTTACTTCCAAATTCTGGAAAACTTTATTTGCAGGTTTGGAAACAAGAATTAATTTCAGCACGAGTTATCACCCTGAAACGGATGGACAAATTGAACGTACAAATCAGATCATTGAAGATATGCTGAGAATGTACGTTATGGAGAGACCTACCAAATGGGAAGACTATTTACATCTGGTAGAGTTCGCCTACAACAACGGGTATCAGGCGTCATCAAGAATGAGTCCATTCGAGATTCTTTATGGAAGGAAATGCACTACCCCAATTAGCTGGGATAGTCCGGTCGATCGGTTATTGATAGGACCAGAATTGCTGAAAGTCATGGAACAAACAGTCCAAAAGGTACAGAAGAATTTAAAGGTGGCCCAGGACCGCCAAAAGAGCTACGCTGATCTAAAAAGACAGGATAAGGAATTTTCAGTTGGAGATCATGTTTATTTGCAGGTTAAACCAAAGAAAAGTTCACTCCGGCTAGGGAGTTGTACTAAACTGGCACCACGATTCTGCGGGCCTTTCCAAATACTGGAAAGAATTGGAACCGTAGCTTATAAATTGGCATTACCAGCACACTTAAAGATTCATAATACTTTTCACATTTCATTACTGAAGAAATATATTTATGACCCCACTCATATTATTGATTGGAATTTGATACAGGAGGCTCCAGAAGGCGAATTTCAAGTGGAACCTTTACGCATTCTGGACAGGAAAGAAACAGTACCTCGGAACCGAGCCATCGCTCAGGTAAAGGTGCAATGGAAGCACTTTAGTCCTGAGGAGGCAACCTGGGAATTGGAAAGCGATATACTGGAAAAGTACCCGAACCTATTCCCAGAACCCATGGAGGAAGAGTAGAACACTGAGGACAGTGTTCACAATAAGGGGGCAAGGATGTGACATCCCTCTCCAATGATGAAATAAATAAACATTATGCTAGATTTATTTTAAATTTATCTTTATTTTTATGCAATAAGGAAGCCAGATGAGAAATCGGCTGACTCAAAGTCCTAGGAGGACTGTTGTAAACAAACAATTTTATTATTTTTAATAAAAGAATGAGCAGGAACAGCCAAGTTAAATGAGGAGATCATGCATGGAAAAGTGGGGGACAAGTTAGAGTTAGCCTCTGGGACATCAGAACAAGTGTCAGGAGTGTATTTAAGACACTAGACACACCCTGAAAATCAGGGATTTGGTTAGCTGCGAAAATTCCATGAGGAATTGGCTGCCAATGGAAAGACCTAGGCAAAATTATAAAAAGAGGGCATATGTGAGGAGGCAGGACGCTGCTGAGTATGCCGGAAGGAATTACATTTGCTGTGTGAGCACTCTGTGTTAGGCAAGGGATTCAGGAAAATAGTACTGAGTTTGAGGCTAGCTGTCCACACTTTTTCATGCATGCATCTGGCTCGGGGGTGATTACGGACAAACTTGGCGTTTGAACCTAATCTACGGTTGGGTGGAACGTGGCTGTTCCGACTCCATTCAGGTTATCAGTCTCAGGTTTTCTACTCACAGACCTTCAGTATTTTTCTGATTATTTTACTCTGTTCAGATTTGTTAAAAATGATTTTTATACACCATAGAGGAACTGCTCATTATAGTACTGACGATAAAGTAGACCTGTAGAAGAATAGATATGAATGTTACTATGAGGACTGCATAATTATAAATTTTATCTGGGTTATACGAAGGATTAGATTCAAGCTATAAAAGTAAAAATTTCAAGCTTATGTTGCAGCCAGATTTCGACATAACATTGGGTTAGTCGCCTCCAAGGATGCCTTTCAAGGTGGACTACAGATTTAGTGAGTCAATCCCGTTTATAAATTTAAGTTATAAAAATGACTCCAATCTGTACATTGAAAAATTTATATAACCTTGGTTAACGTGAAGCCAAAGTCTCTTTCTAAAAACTGTGTGCGAGAACCCTTCTTTGTTTTACCTTTTTATAAGTTATTGGGTGGATCGATTCACGTTTGGGGTGTCATGGCGTGCTCCCTAAAGATCCCTCTATCTACGGTTTTTGGATCACAGTGGATCACGACCACGAGTCTCCTAGGGTTTAATCTATATTGAAGTAACATTCAAACTCCTTTCGAATAACAATGGCAGGATCGAAACATTCAAAGCTTTCATCGATGGTTAAACTCCAGATCTGTCATTTTCTTTTTATGCCTAAATCAACGATTCGGTAAATCTCTTTTTATTGTTAACTACCTTGAACCAATAGAACTTAGGGTAGAATATACGAGTATTTATTACTGTTAGGACTTAAGAAACTCGACCCTTGAAAACTTAATATTTTGTTCGGCACCTGGAAGAGCCAGGTTAAACTTGCCGTCTTAAATTTAATAAAATTATACATCCAGTGGGAAACGACGAGTTCTGTAAATTTCAGTTCTTCCCTCTCTCCCACGAAAAACAAAAAAAAACGACAGTAGGCATTACATCTTCGGCTTGTTATTTTCTGTATACCTTCGAGGGTTTCAAATGGAAAATTTCTCCTATCGCGAGAGTGCCGGGACGGTACTGAGAAGATAGATCCCAAA
Source organism: Larix kaempferi (assembly GCA_027924585.1). NCBI lineage: Eukaryota > Viridiplantae > Streptophyta > Pinopsida > Pinales > Pinaceae > Larix > Larix kaempferi. The sequence goes on from BSBM01001023.1 coordinate 2,617,582, forward strand.
GGAGTTTGGATAGATATTGTTATCAATGTTTATTTAAAGAAGAAGAGTTGCAAACCCTAGCTATTTCCTTTTAAGGCACAAACCAGATTTATTTACAAGAAACGTAGCTACCTACACTTGCTGTAGACAACCCATAAATCACCGAGATCGTGTCTTTTAAGTAAATTACTGTACATTTAATTCGGCATACCTGTACTTCTAATTTAGAGCAAAATTTAAACATTTAAAAAAAACGCTTCATCATAACATTCCAGATTATGAAATTCCAGGAGGTTTAAATCTCATACACTTACATTCTTGACTTTCACTATTCTGAATTCGTGGAAGAAGTTAAAAATAGAAAATAGAACCTTGTTCTAGAGTTCAACCAGTCCAGGTACGTTCCTCTGAGAACGAAATCCTCGGCAGGATTTAGTTATTAAAAGTTTAATATTACATTGGAATCGTGGCAGTAAGAACCCAGGCCACAGTGAAATGTCACAATTCTACATAATACAACTAACCAGATCATGATTAGCTTTTCCTTGCTGTCGAGGAAAGGTTCAATCCCAGTCTTTCCATCACTGCGTGAAGGTGTAAGGCAATGCCACTTACCCAGCCAGAAGAAAGAGTTCCTCTACCATTTCGCGCCTTCAAAGCTGGAAGAACCTACCAGTAACAACACAGGAAATTTTAGCTAATGACAGCAGATTGTTATATTTTATAAGAATTAAAGAAACTGCTAAGTATGGTTTTCGATTTTCACCTCTGGATCGACAATGTCCTTCAGGAAAGTGTTTCTGGAAGACGGGGTTAACAAGGATCATCTCAAACGGTTTGCAGGGGTACTATGCAAATACAAGAAATGAAAGAGAACAAACTCCCACCCGAATACTGGCCTGTAAGCCATGACATTAACTCGAGAACTGTTGTGTATTCCAATGATAACCCTAACAGTCCTTTCTTGGCACAGGTGGCAACTTTTATATTGCTATCATAATTAGGATCACATGACATAGTTATGGCTGGAGATTTCGAAATACACCCCGTACTGGAAATTTATATCCAGCCTGTAACCTGCGTTTGGGATAACTCGATCAGACACCTCGTAACCAACGCTGATAATTACCATTTTACAGCTCCTACACATTGCGAACATAGGAAAAGTGTTATCAACATTTGATCATATGAATAATTATAAACCCTGTTATCATATGAATTAAGGTGTAAAACTTTATGTCGAGAATCATTTAAAAGAAGGATTAGATCAACGAGGGTTCATACTTTTTATAAAACCACTGTACACTATCAACTAAAGGATAGTCTGTTATAATGTTCAAACACTCAAACCTTTCTGAAATAAATCCTAACGAGCTTGGTTCTATGGTGGGCCTTTGACAATCATATAAATATTCTTTAACTTATTATTTTGAATTTGTCAAGGAGGACATGGTGAATTTGTTCTCTTTTCAATATAGGATAACTTTGTATTTTGAGATAAAGAGATTGCTTTTACCTACATCACCGCAGTAACGGTGGTAGATATTAGGTATATTATATGAAGAAATTCCAACACAGAACTATAAATTTTAAACTATAAGGATGTAAAAATTTAGTCATAGTTACCTGCATCATAAGTACAGAGATCAGAGTGTATAGGCAAACCTGCATATCCACAATTGAATCAGTGTTAGCCGAAGCTAAGTAAATGGCATGTCCATCATAAGACCTTCTATCCAGTAAGGAACAAAGGGTATGAACATGAGCAAGGTCAGAATATATTACTTCATTAAACTATTTAATAAACAGCATAATCCAAACATCGTACGCTTACAGTGAAGAAAAGAAAATACGATACCAAACGGAAAAAAAAAAAAAAAAAAAAAATGTTGGTATGGAGATGTTACATGTATAATCTTATTTGGAATGATCACTATCATTTAATGGTTACTCTGTTATGATACTTGTATACCTGTGACTTCTATACATTTATTTTAAACAGAATATTGATAAGATAACAGAGATTATACATTATTCAAATTCTCAGAAAGCTCTGATACTCATAATACATATAAAGATATTATGCAGATTCTTTCTACTATTATTTAACTTGGAAACAGAAAAACTGAAACATATATAATTACTATCTATCTATCGAATCCGAAGGGAAAATTTGCCTATCTTCTAATCTATTTTAATTTGCCTATCTCTACTAGAGTACGATGCTCCCAAACAGCATGTGGAAAAATGGGGATATTGATTTATCAATTTAATATTTAAACTTAAACATTTCCAGAATTAGATTCTTTTCGAAAGCAATTAAACAGAATAATACTAGATAAACAGAACCTGAGAATAAGTTAGGAAATCTTTTAAGAACCTGAGAAACTCTGTAGGGCAACAAATAACTCAGGAAGACTGTTCCACCCAATGAAACTCCTGAAAACAGTCAAATACTGTCTTAGGACCCCCGAGCCTATTCGCTGAACCACCAGGAGGAAGAAACTTCAGGAATTAGGACTTCTTCTTGTTGTAGCAGTAATCTTCTAAATCTTCAATAGGTAGTAGTCCAAAAGACTTGCCCCTACAACTCTGTTCTCTTCAATAATATGCAAAAACTCAGTTTTCAATCACCACTAACCTCCCTTATTCGAATCTCTCTTGAAATCACCTGATTTACAAGAGGAAAATATTCTACAGAAATATTGATTAAGGGCTGCCTGCCCAATTTGAATTTGCCTTTATAGGCTTCCTAGGCCTTTTCAAATGTTACTAGGTCATTAAATGAGCTGCCTTCTCACTCCCTCCACCTAGGGGATAATGCCCTATTTTAGGGGAAGTTGTCCCATAACCAACAGTTAGTGGTGTGATGTAACTGCTTCCATGTGTCCCATACCTTCCAACAGCTTCCATTCCCCCTAGTGGGTCAGTGAACACTCATTCAACAGTCCTCTTGAGTGTTTGTCTCCTAATTAATTTATTTAAATAATAATATTCAGTAATTACATTCATCCATGATCAAAACTGATCATAATTACAAAACTTGTAATTAAATTTAACATAAGGTATTTTTGCAAATAAATAATAATGTTCAGAAATTTGGGTAGGTGACAGCCTCCCCGTATATTTACAAGCGGACTATAGGACTAAAGGTCTTTTAGCCTTATCATTTGATTTCTTTTGTATATTAATGCCCACAATTAAAAATAATTCCATTTTTCATTGTGTTAGGTCCTCCTAGACCTCTTCCTTTCTCCTTCTAGCTCCTGGTCATTGGGGGTATGGAGTGCTCCAGGCTCCCATCAGGTAGTCGTTCCATCTTCCACCTCTCACATTCAGTAATTTTCTACACAAATTTCACAGGTGCTAACAACTTCACTGTATATTTCCATCAACATTTCTGAATTAAAACAACTGTAGAAAAGATCGAACACAAGCATATCTAATATGCAGAACTGCTAGCACTTATTTTATCATTGATACCATATATAAAATAAACACAAGACAGTTTTTATTTTAGGACGAAAGACCTAAATCTCAAACCCTTATCGATTTTACAGTTTAAGAGAATCAAAAGAGCATTTAACTTTGAGTAGGGTTCATGACCAACCTCACGGTCGAAGCCCTTTAAACATTTCTAAAAATGCCAAGCATACTACGACAGGGTTTCAAACATGACTCACTACTTTGTTCAACAATAAAATAACACAGTCACGATTTCAAATACCCTACACAAAGCCTAACCTAAACAAAGGAACACTTTCGACATCAACAACAATGCAGTTGATTAAATTTCAAATAAACCTAAGTTAACCATCATATTTCAAAAAACCAGAAATAGAAAGACGAGACTAGGTCTTGACATTAAGATTGACTTCACCAACCCTTCGAAGTTATCCTTTCACAAAAAGAAACAAGTTAAGGGTTTTGAAATTTCAAAACTAGGCATTTAGCCATTCGACTTTCAGCCTTTAAACAAAACTCAACATTTTTATAAACATTCAGAAATGGACTGTTTCCCTTAGCATTATATAAAACATCATTTAAATAAAATAACAGAGGATTCCAGGGGCGTTGCTCTTAGGTGTGGTCCTCATAAAACAACATATACTTCCAAATACCATAACCTTTTTCATTAATCAAAATGATGAGGGTTGAAACCCTTTTTCACACAGTTGTTACACTTTCAACAAAATAATACACATTAAAACGTTGTAGAGTCAACGTAAGAGGTAGGTTGAGGATTCAATCCTTCCTACACTGGCCAGACAGCTTACGAAGATTACAAACGATGGCAACATCCACAACAAGACCACAAACTAAAGTTTTAGATGAAACCAGACAACGGCCAACAGTTTGCTAAGTTGAAACCTACAGGAAACCACCAAGGCTTACCAGATTTTCAAGCACATTCCCAATCAGTTTCGAAAATGGAAATCCAAAGCCGAGGAGCACTTGCCATATAACATAGAGTGTGGTTAAAAGGTATATTATGAAGCTCAAAACAAAAATACAAATAAGTATAAACATTATGAACTATCGTGGATAGCAAGTTTTCAAACTAACGAATTACCTTTCTTAAGGAACCTTTTTCCTGAACCGAACATGTCCACATTAGACGAGAACTAGAGTTGGCCCACCATTAGCAAACTCAGCAAAGGAAGGATACAAATCAGAGAGCTCACTATGCAAAACTTACAAGTTGAAGTTCAGGATATCGAACCCTGGAGAGGTGCCTCCAAAACATCTCTGTAAACCCTAAGAAACCACAGCCTATTGGCCTCTCCAGACCCCACTCCCTGCCAAATGAATGCTAAGGTTATGCTCTCATCGAAGTCAATTCCACCGCAGTTAGGGTTGAGCATCATTACCGAGGAAACCACGTGAAGACTTTCCATGGGGGATGCCACTAGACTCTCCACCAACAACACTTTAAATGCACTTTTATTACCATATCTACTGTATACGTCACACCTGCCATCGCATTATAACAAAGTCAGGGTTCAATTTTGCATGGTTTAAAAGCATACAATAGTATGGATAGGTCTAATCAAAGGTCAATCTACTATTATATATCCAATTATTTTGTATGAATTTCCATTTCACCATATCCTAGGTTAAGGTTTCGACCATCTGATATGGCGAGACTCATAACCATAATATCACATGGTTACATTGTTCCTAAAGTCATTTAAACAATCAAACCCTTGTACATGGTATGAAAACTATGAAGACCATATCAATACTATTGTATAGTTATTATTACAATGCTCTAGTAATATAATATCCATGGTATAAATTAATAGGAGAGAGTGCATCATTTACAACTATAGTCTTTTGTTAAAATCACCATAATAAATTTTATAGGTCATGTATATAGTGCATAGGATCAAAAGGTAGGAATAGAATTACAATAAAAACATTGAGCTTAGGATGTGATTCTATCTACTATAGATTTGTTTACATATTGTAATTCCTGGGTGTAGGGTGCAAAACACTTTAACACTGATCTCGACGCACAACACTTTCAAACATTATACAAATACATGTGTAATAAAAATAATATAAATGCTCATAATTGGAGAGAGATCATATAAACTACTCAATACAGATTATAACTGAAGGAACAACCGAAACAAATCTCACCGTGGAATACTTGAGTTACTCTAATTCCTTTTTATAAACATTGAAGGCTAACTGAAGTTATATAGGACCTCTTTATGCTTTTCGAAACAATACTTATCTTACCTGCGATCTACGTCAGAATTTTAAATGCTTTAGCTAAAATAGCGAAGTAAGCCTCGGGGTTCCCATAGGACCCCTTCATCATTAACAAGAAAAATAAACAGTTAACACATATAATGAATTTAGTATCAAGTCTATAAAGTATCGACAAATACATAAGAAAGCATAAACTGATCTAGAAGGCATGAATTGAGGTAACAACATCCAACGATAATATACTTTCGCTATAAAAACATTATGTATATTTTGTAAAATATTATACAAACATAATTGATGTCTAGTTAAACAAACAAACATTTATTATATTTCCACACGGTAATTATAGCAATTAATGTTACTCTGAAAATTTTTAAATTTTTGTGATTTTCGGGATGTTACATGTGGTATCAGAGCGCGGTTCAAACTCTAGGCCTGAAATAGGCTCACGCGCGTAAAATCAAAAATGAAACTAGAAACATTAGTTACTAACTTTTATTTAAATTTGTTTCTGTACAGAACGACTTGACATTTAAATTGCAGGTATGGACATACCGAAAGAATTAGCAGAGGACAAATCTCCTCATAATGAACGTAATAATAACGAAAATGAAAATATTAATGAATAAATCTACGTAGAACTTAATGATCGATCGTCTGAATTATTACGTACGGTTAAGGACTTAAAATTGAAATAAGAAACGTTAAATAAGAAAACAAACGAATTTTAAGAGCACAAGAAGAATTAAACCAGATTTTACTGGACAAGTACCATCGAGATGAAAAAGATAACAAAACAGAAGTAGAGTCTGAATCTGGAACAATGTGCTACAAACACAGAGATAAGAAAATGAAGTATTATAAAACCGAAAGTAACTCTTCTTCTTCTTAATTTGATGATAAAACTTATCGCAGGAGATATAATTCTGATCAAGATAACAGTGATAGTGACTGTGGTCCTAAGAAAAGGCGTAAAAATTATGAACAAATTTCAAGAGAGTTTAAAAAGATACAACCTCCAATTTTTAATGGTGAATGTGAAAAGGGAGAGGTAGTTGAAGCATGGTTGTCCGATATAAAGAAGTATTTTTAGATTTATGATTATTCATCACAATTAAAAGCTAAGATGGCCATATACAATTTGACCGGAAGGGCGGACATTTGGTGGCAAGATATCAAAAGAGTTAAAATCCTTAAAGGAAGAATATAAAATGGAGCACATTTAAGAAAATGTTTAAGAAAAAGTTTTTATCCGAACTGTATTACGAAGATAAGTCAAAGGAATTTTATGATTTAAAGATGGGTTCTATGACTATGAAGGAGTTATGTAGCAAATTTCTTAGCTTGTTAAGGTATGTACTTTTCCTGGTTGAAGAAAAACCTAAGATACAAAGGTTTCTAAGTTGCTTACCCTTCAACATAAAGAACAAAATTGAATACGATAATCCTTCAACTCTTGAAGAAGCCATGAGGAAGGATAATTTTTGTTTTGAACAGAATAAGAGAAGAGAAGGTGTATCGAGTTGGAGAAATAATAAATTAAGTAATTATGAGCATAAGAAGAAAACTTTTAATTTTAAAAATCCTGGAAATAATAAAAATTTCAATAACATAAATTTTTAGAACAATAATAATTACAGAGGTAATGCACCACATAATTTTACTAGTGTAAGGAATGTGCCTAATAATAATAACATCAATAATATTAATAACACCAGAAATGATGAAAAAAGGCGACCTTTAAAGTGTTATGACTGTAATGGACCACGTACTAGAGCAAACTGCCAACTCAAAAGAAGGACAATCAACAACATTCACACTATACAAGCGGAACCGACAGTCGGTGATGTAGCAAGAGAAATGCCCATGATAAATGCAGCGCTAGAAAATCGACTACCAGACCATCAAACTTCTATGGTCGAGATTGAATGTATGACACAAACCAAATCTATTTCAATTTTAATAGATCCAAGTGCAAGTTTGAGTTACATCTCACCTGATTTAGTGAAAAGTTGCAAGTTAGAGGTAGAAAAGTTTGATAATGCGTGGTTAGTTCAACTAGCAACTGGCACTAAAAGAAAAGTTACAGAGTTCGTCAAAAGTTGTGATATACTTATGAGTCAGCTGAAAACGCAAGTTAAATTGAATGTTTTTCCATTAGGGTGATATGATGTATTAATTGGCATGGACTGGATGGAACAACATAGAGTAATACTTAATTGTTCTGAAAAGTCTTTTACTTGTTTGAATAACGAAGGAGAAACTGAAACAGTAAAAGGAATTCCTAGAAAAACATCTGTGAAACAAATTTTTGCTTTACAAGTAAAGAAACCTGTAAGAAAGGGTTGTAAAATGTTTGTTGTGAATGTGATTAATGACGAATATTCATCTAAAGAAGATAAGATAAAAATGGAAGACATACCTATTCTTAAGGACTTTTCTGATGTATTCCCGGAAGAAATTCTAGGACTACCTCCGAAAAGGGAACTTGATTTCACCATTGAGTTAGTACCGGGTGCAGTACCAAACTCAAAGGCTCCTTACAGAATGAATATTCTGGAATTAAATGAACTAAAATCTCAGCTGAAAGAATTAATAGATAAGAACTACATAAGGCCAAGTGTGTCTCCTTGGGGAGCGTCGGTTATCTTTGTTAAAAAGAAGGACGGTACCTTTTGACTATGCGTAGATTACCATCAACTTAATAAAATGACTATTAAAAATTGATATCCCTTGCCCCGCATTGACGATCTATTCGATCAAGTACATGGAGCAGAGATATTCACTAAAATTGACTCAAGGTCTGGATATCATCAAGTTAGAATAAATGATGAAGACACTTTCAAAATTGCTTTCAGAACTCGTTATGGACACTACGAGTTCATAGTTATGCCTTTTGGCCTAACTAACGCACCGATAGTCTTCATGTGTTTAATGAATAATGTTTTTCATACGTACCTAGCTAAGTTTGTATTTGTGTTCATTGATGATATTCTAACTTATTCAAAAACTAAAGAAGAGCACGACAAACACTTAAGAATAATTCTGCAAGTTTTAAGAGAATATCAGATTTACGCTAAGTTCAGTAAATGTGACTTTTATAAAGATAAAATACAGTACTTCGGTCACATAATATCTAAAGATAGAATTTATGTCAACCCCAATAAAATAAGAGCAATTAACGAGTGGCCTGTCCCTAAAGATGTACCTGACATACGATCATTTATGGGGATAACAGATTACTACAGAAATGATCCAGGTGGATATTAGTGGCCACCCACTGTTCCAACTGGCTCAAAACAGTTTTATGGAAATTTTGGTATTGTACTATTTTTAGTAGTTTTTCGGGTCCTGAACTTTTGGGGCCATCTTGAGGCCCTAAACGACCTTTTTTGGTGATTTGGGGGGCCAAATGGTTGCCCTCGACATATATTTGGTCCTAGTCGAAAGTTGTAAATCTCGGATAGACCTTTCTAACGGGCTACCGAGCGCCCCAAACAGAGATCGTATGCAAAAGTTACGACCCCAAGAAGTTGATGTACTAACTTACCCAAACGGGGCCCACATGACTTTTGGCGCTTCATCTCCTAGGGTTAGGTTTTTGGATGTCTAGGGTTTTTGACATTCTTGTTTATTGTAAAAGGCCTTGAGAGCCTCATTGTAACCATCTTCTTGCGAAATGAGCGCAGCCGTCACATCTCTTCTCAGAGATAAGCCGCCACCATTCCAGCAAGCTTGTTTTCTGCTGCATTTTACAGTTCTAGCTTATTTCCTTATTGAATAGAAAACCAGTTTTACTGTATCTCTGTTATTTTGTGTTAAGCATCTGATAATAATCTGTATTCATTTCGTTCTGCTCATAAAATCCGGATCAGTGGTATCAGAGCGGTATGCTCCTTGTCGTCTTAATGCATGTCCCCAACGAGGTCAGGGTACAAAGAATTGGGTCTCGAGCTTGTTTCTCTTGAGGACAAAAGCTCTCGCACGCCCAAGTGACCTCTCATGGCAGGAGAAAAGAAAGATGACGGGACAGGAGATCCTATCAAAATGTTGCTTGAGGAAGCCCTCACGCAGCAGAGGAAAGAGATGATGGATAATTTCGCGCAAATCCTTCGACGACTACCAACAAGCGACGCATCTTCCTCGAGCGGAGGCGCCGCCCCCTTCAAGGTACAAATCAACTTCGATATTCCTATATTTGAAGGACAAATAGACGCAGATGCTGTAGATAAGTGGTTGAATCTACTAGAAGGGTATTTTTCTGTCCATAACTTTTCGAATAAAGAAAATATTACTTTTGCGCTCCTCAAAGTCGTTCCCCATGTCAAAGATTGGTGGGAAACATTCTGCGAGCAAAAGGACATAGAAGAAGCCTCATTATTTTCAGTCACGGACACCTGGGAATCCTTCAGGGATGCTATTAAGGAACAATACTACCCTGTTGGAAGTTATGACGACTTGTATACCAAGTGGACCACACTGCGATAAGAAAGAGACCAAGCAGTGCCAGAGTTCACAAATATCTTCCATACCTTGCGCACCAAGCTGGGTATCAAAGATTCAGAGCGACATCTGGTGCTCAAGTATCACGATGGTTTGCATAGATACATCCAGACCAAAATGGAATTTCTGGACATCTCTCCCTTGGGCGCGGCATACCAATATGTCGTCAAAATTGAGCAGAAGCTCAAACAAAAGACGCGGCAATTTGGGCCTAGGAACCCTTCACAGCAAAATACAGGAAAGGGCGGCCCAACCCACATAATAAAGGACAGAGCAAAGATGGACAGTATCAGGACAACTAGTCCAAGCCGCAAGCAAAGAAGGACACCGAAAAAACAAAGAATGATATCGGGAAGTGGTGCGACTTCCATAAGAGCCCTTGGCATAGCACTGCTGATTGCCACTCAAAGCAGTCGCTAGTGGCCGAAGTGAAAGCATCTGAATCAGATGCGGGTTCTGACTCTGAGTCTGAACTAGAAAGGGCAAGACGGATCATTGACGTGGAACCCAGTGCCACCATTGCTACCACCAAGCTCCATCCTGATGAACTAGACGAGCCAGAAGAAGGAGAACGCCTCTTCCATTCACAGATATGGGTAAAAGGCACCCCGCTGCACTTCATCGTTGATAGCGGTAGCTAGAATATTCTCATCTCAACAGAGGTCGTCAAACGCCTGGCCCTGCCGACAATGCCGCACCCACAACCCTACACCATTGGATGGCTCTGCAAAGGAAGCGATCTCCGCATCAACCAATAGTGTCGACTACCATATGGCATCAAGCCCTTCAAGGACAAGGTATTGTGTGATGTTGCTCCTTTCGAAGTTTCAGATGTTCTTTTGGGCCAACCTTATTTATGGAAATGCCATGCTGTATATGAGTCTAGGCCTCGTAGTGTTATTATTTCTTTGAACAGGAAATTGTACAGGATACCCGAGGCAGTCCCTCCTAGTGCTATTTCCTTGATCTCTGCCAAGGAATGCAGGAAGGTCATCTCTCAGACCGGGAAATTTGTCTTCTTCGTGATTCGCTCTCAGAGTGAAAGAAAGATCGCAGCCACATCCCAGGCCTCCATGACCGATATATCCACACAACAGAAGCAAGTGGATAAGGTGGTGGAAAGATACTCAGATATCTTCTCCTCTCCGATCGGGGTACCTCTGCACTGCTAGGTCAAGCATCCCATCAATCTGACCCCAGGTGCACCGCTACCCAATGGGCCAGTCTATCGCCGCTCTCTATTGGAAAATGAGGAGATCAAGAGGCAGATCCAAGAATTGCTCCACAAGGGGCACATCTGTCCCAGTTCATCACCTTGTGGGAGCCCAATCGTGCTGGTGCAGAAGAAAGATGGAACCTGGAGACTCTGCATTGATTATCGGGCCCTAAATAAAATCACAGTCCGTAACTAGTACCTGATTCCTCGAATCGATGACCTCCTTGATCAGCTCACGGGGGCCAAATACTTCAGTAAGATTGATCTGAAGTCTGGCTACCACCAGGTCCCAATAGAACAGATAGATGTATGGAAGACTGCCTTCAAGTCAAAAGAAGGTCTTTTTGAATGGTTGGTCATGCCTTTTGGTTTGACAAATGCTCCAACAACTTTTATGAGGATGATGGACAATATCCTTCGACCTTTCACCAACAATTTTGTAGTGGTGTATCTGGATGACATCCTCATCTACAGCAAGACTTGGGAGGAACACTTGCAACACATTCAGCAGGTTCTGCACACCCTGCGGAAGCACAAACTATATGCAAACTTGGAAAAATGCTCCTTCGGCATGGACAGGGTCCATTACTTAGGCTACATCGTTGATCGACATGGTGTGCATGTTGATCTAGCCAAGATCCAAGTCATCCGTGACTGGCCAGCCCCAACCATACTCACTGAACTTCAGAGCTTCTTGGGCCTCGCTAATTTCTATCGCAGGTTCGTGCCGGGATTCTCTCATATCACATGGGCCCTCAGCCAAGTGACCAGGGGTGGTGGTAAGGAAAAATTTGTGTGGGGCCTGTCCCAACAACAAGCCTTCGATGACTTGAAGAAGCATTTGTGCTCATCGCCGGTACTCTCATTACCGAACCTGCAACATCCCTTTAAGATCGAGACAGATGCTTCAGATTATGCTGTGGGCGCCGTTCTCACTCAACACGGCCACCCCGTGGCATATCATAGTGAGACACTATCATATGTTGTCCGCAAGTACCCTACCTACGACAAAGAAATGTACTCCATTGTACAAGCCTACCGCCAGTGGAGACATTACGTTCTTGGGAAGGACACAGTAATCCACACTGATCACAAGCCACTACAGTTCATGCCTACCCAAGGAAAGTTGCAGAATTACCGCCATCAGAAGTGGTCAACATATTTACAACAGTTCCACCTCCAGTCGCGGCACTTACCAAGGTGCTAGACTCTTGCAGCCACGAGACCTTCGGATGGCCCCACCTCTATGAGACAGACCCTGACTTCTCCGCCACCTATCAAATGTTGGGCACCAACTCAGTGGTTGCTAATTTCCATCTTCAGGATGGGTTGTTGTGTCGTCTGGGCCATCTCTACGTTCCATCAAGCGAGTGCGTGAAGATGATTTGGGAAGCTCACTATAGTCGGGTGGCATGACACTTTGGCGTCGAAAAGACATTGGCAGTGTTGTAGAAACATTTCTACTGGCCAAAACTTCGACATGATGTCGGCAAGTATATCAGGTCTTGCACCGCTTACGCTATTGCCAAACCGACCAATAAGAAATAGGGCCTATACACCCCTCTTCCTACTCTTGATAGGCCATAGGAATCCATCTCAATGGACTACATGTCGGGCCTCCTGTCCACCAAGAGGGGAAACGATTGTGTTTTTGTGGTTGCTGATCGCTTTTCCAAGATGGCAATTCTACTGCTTGCAAGAAGAACATCACAGCAGAAGCGACTGCCAAGCTCTTCCTTGAACGAGTATGGGTACATTTTGGGATCCCACAGACCATTATCTCAGACCATGACAGTCGGTTCCTCAGCTCATTCTGGTCAAGGCTCTGGTCACTGCTGGATACCAAGCTCACCAAATCCACTGCCTTCCACCCCCAGACCGATGGACAAACAGAGGTCGTCAACCGGATGGTCGTACATATACTGTGCATGTACAATTCAACACACCCCCGCACATGGGATGAGATTCTCCCCTATGTCCAACATAGCTACAACTGAGCCCTGCATAGCTCAACTGGCCACAACCCCTTTCAGGTGGGGTTGGGATTCCAACCATTGGGCCCCATGGATGTTGCACTTCCCCTTGCAACCACCTCGGCCGACTCATCCCCAGAAGCTGACAAAGCCACCCAGTTCATTGAACGGATCCAGCATATCCACCAACAGGTTCAGGATATTCTACAGAAGTCTAATGCCAAGTACAAGCAGCGCCATGATCAACATCGGGTGCCACATAAGTTTCAGGTGGGCGACAAAGTTTGGTTGCATTTGCAGAAAGAACACCTTACAGGGCCCCATCGAAAGCTTCACCCACTCCATTATGGGTCGTACACCATCACCAAGGCGGTGGGTGACAATGCTTTTGAGCTCAACATTCCCCCCTTCCTTGGTCTGCATCCAGTCTTCAACGTGGCTCTCCTTCGGCCATATTTCCCACCACTATTAGACACCTCAGAGATAGCAGAGAAGTTGACACCAACAGAGCTCAACCCTGACGGCCTACAATAAGCATCCAGTGATCATATTGCAGACATACAGATCAAGGGCACTTGACATCAAAGGATCCAGCTTTATCAAGTTGTCAAAGCAGGGTAGCTCCTGCACCAAGGCAAGTGGCTCACCCAAGGCCAAATTCAGTAGAAATTTCCTTATCTGATGGGGGAACTCAACGCAATGGAGACCATTGCTTCCTAAGGAGGTAGGATTGATCCAGGTGGATATTGGTGGCCACCCACCATTCCAACTGGCTCAAAACAGTTTTATGGCAATTTTGGTATTGTTTTATTTTTAGCAGTTTTTTGGGGCCTGAACTTTCGGGGCCATTTTGAGGGCCTAAACGACCTTTTTTGGCGATTTGGGCGACCAAATGGCTGCCCCCGACATATATTTGGTACTAGTCCAAAGTTGTAAATCTCAGATAGACCTTTCCAACGGGCCACCGAGCGCCCCAAACGGAGATTGTATGCAAAAGTTACGACCCCGGGAAGTTGATGTACTAACTTACCCAAACGGGGCCCACATGACTTTTGGCGCTTCATCTCCTAGGGTTAGGTTTTTGGATGTCTAGGGTTTTTGACATTCCTGTTTATTGTAAAAGGCCTTGAGAGCCTCATTGTAACCATCTTCTTGCGAAATGAGCGCAGCCGTCACATCTCTTCTCAGAGATAAGCCGCCACCATTCCAGCAAGCTTGTTTTCCACTGCATTTTACAATTCTAGCTTATTTCCTTATTAAATAGAAAAACAGTTTTACTGTATCTCTATTATTTTGTGTTAAGCATCTGATAATATTCTGTATTCATTTCGTTCTGCTCATAAAATCCGGATCAAGAAAGTTTATTGAAGGTTTCTCTAGAATTGTGAATCCCATAACTTCTTTGCAGAAGAAGGGAAAGAAATTCGTCCAGGATAAAAAATGTAAAGAAAGTTTTAAGAAGTTAAAAGAGTTATATGCACCTATATTGAAAATTGTTGATCCCAATAGGGATTTCGTTGTATGCACTGATGCATGCAACGATGTACTTGGTGGGGTCTTAACTCAAGAAGGTGATGTTATTGCTTATGAGTCTAGGAAGTTAAAAATCCAGGAAAATAACTATGCAACTTAGGATCTAGAGCTGGCAGCCGTGATACATGCACTAAAAATGTGGCGCTATCACTTGATTGGAAGAAAATTTTCACTAATGACAGATATTAAAGGCTTAAAATACTTATTGGATCAAACGAATCTTAACACGAGGCAAGATAGGTGGCTAGCTTTCCTTAGAGAGTACGATTTCGAGATTCAACACATTAAGGGGAAAGAAAACAAAGTTGTTGATGCCTTGAGCAGAAATGCCAAATTAAGTTTTATGGAAGCAATCAACAAATTTAAAACAGATCCATAAAATCAGATCGAAGAAGGAATTAAGCAAGATGAAAATTATCAAAAATTGCATGATAAAGTTGCTGAAAATTTATCTGAAAATTTAATAACATATTACAACATTAATGAAAGGGGTTTAATGACTTATAAATACAGAATTTATGTACCTAATGTGTCAAAAGTTAAACTGCTGATTTTGGATGAAGTTCATAAAAGTCCTTATTCAGGACACCCTAGTTATCAGAAAATGATAACTATGCTAAGAAATTATCAATTTTGGCCCAACAAGAAGAATGAGTTGGATGAATACATAGCTAGGTGTTTTGAATGTCAGACAATTAAGGCTGAACATCAACACCCAGCTAGCCTATTGCAGCCATTGCCAATACCAGAATGGAAGTGGGAAATTAAAAGTACTGATTTTATAACAGGTTTACCTAAGAACCAGAGATAGAATGACTCCATAATGGTGGTTGTGGATAAACTTAGTAAATATGCTCATTTTATTTTGGTTAAGACTACTTTTAAAGCTGCTAACATTGCAGATGTGTTTATGAAGCAAATCTTCTGCTTACACGAGATTCTGAAGGTAATTATTTCTGTTCGAGATTCTAAGTTTACTGGAAATTTCTGGACAACATTATTTAAAGGTCTAAATACTAAGTTAAATTTCAGTATTTCCTTCCACCCATAAACTGACGGGAAAACTGAAAGGGTTAATCATATTTTAGAAGACATGTTAAGAATGTATGTTAAAGATCAGCCAACTAAGTGGGAAGACTATTTGCATTTAGTTGAATTTGTTTACAATGACCATTATCAAGCATATGCTAGACTTAGTCCATTTGAGATTTTATATGGAAGGAAATGCAGTACTCCTATTTATTGGGATAACCTTGTTGACAGATTAATGCTAGGACCATATTTATTAAGAGATATGGAGCTAACCTTGAAATAGGTTCAAGGCAATTTAAAAGTTGCACAAGATAGACAAAAAGGCTATGTAGATCT
This sequence comes from Larix kaempferi, assembly GCA_027924585.1. Lineage (NCBI taxonomy): Eukaryota > Viridiplantae > Streptophyta > Pinopsida > Pinales > Pinaceae > Larix > Larix kaempferi. Next base: position 2,633,875 of record BSBM01001023.1, read on the forward strand.
AAAACGAACTAAAAGAGAATTTTAGGTTGGAGATCATGTCTTTGTAAAGGTAAAACCCAAGAAAAGTTCTTTTAATCTTGGGAGTTGTGCTAAACTGTTAAGAACCCATGTCAATCCTTCTCTTTACTATGTTAGTATATTGTTGTTGGACTCATATGCTTTGTAAGTCGTCCCGTAGTATTGGTTGATCCATAGTTTATATTAGCCCATAGTATTGACCCATATTATTGGACGCATATGCTTTGTAAGTCGTCCCATAGTATTATATGTCCCATGGTTTTGACTCATAGTATTGGGCATAGAATTAGTATATAAGTGTGTGTTGAGGTCATTGAAGGCACCGTGAAGTTAATTGTATTGAGCTTGCTCAAAGGAGGTTGCCCCCTCGAAGTGGCCCGTGATCAATATAAAAGTGATTCTGAGTTCTATTATTTCTGATATCTCATGATTTGCATTAATTAATTATTGTAGGTTCATCACATCTGGTATCAGAGCACTTTCTTGGTCTCATTGGGTGGAATTTCTGTCAAATTTTTTTTTGCGCTGTTGCAAGTTCGGATATGGGGATAACCCCTATCCGCTTAACTGTGGGAAGTACTTGGGCATAAGCCCTAAAACTCATTGTGAGGAGTACCGCAGGAACCCCAAAGTAGCTAGCCCATTGAGAGGACCTGCCAGCGAAAAGGGCAACGACCCCTACCTGATTTACTAGTTCCCACCCGTGAGGTAAACCAAGAGCTGTCATTTGTGGCAAAGCGGTTATCAGTTTTACCTGAGCCATGGAGTGAGGGGTACTGCCCCAATATGCAAGACGTCAGACAGCATTGGTGGCCGAGTGAATCCTCTGAACCAATAGGAAGTCACAGATACCTGGGGTCCATATCTATTTTCAGCTGAACTGTTGCCGATCACTTCCACTCCAGATCCAGCCGTTTCATATCTATTCTGAAAGTCGTTCCATATCTAGTCGTCATTTCAGATCCAACCGTTTTTTATCTCTTCTGCGCCATTGCAGATCCATTTGTTGAGGATCCATTCCGCGCCGCTATTGTCGATCCATTTCTGAAAATAAATAAATAAATAAATAAAATAAAAAATAAAAAATAAAAAATAAAAAATCTGTTTTTCAGCTATATCTCCCTTGTTTCAACTCTGTTTTCCCTGAAACTTCACTGACATCCCTGCAATCCCATTCTGCATATTTTATTCCTGAAGACCCTATCCCAAATTCCACTTCCCAAGACCAGAAATCCCACAATTGTCTATTTTTAGGGTTTTCCATAACTCCTTCAATTTTCACCCAAACGCCTTCAACTTTTGCCACCGTGTTCCTTTCCTAATTCTGCTTCTTTCTCCCTCTCTACCAAATTTTCTCATTCTTTCACCCCGCTTCTGAAATCCCCATTTTTAGCTTCCCTGTCCATCAGAAAGTGTCCAAAACCTAGTCAAACCCCAATTACCCTTCCGAGTTTTTCCCAAATCCAAATCTTCTTTTACTAAATAAGATTTTGTTTATGTTTTTCTATGCATTTCCCCCCCCCCAAAAAAAAAAAAACTCTTGGTTGTGGTTGTCACCCGCACAGGAGCAAAAACCATGGAGGAAGCACTTGCAGCCATCTAAACCAAACTCCAAGATCTGGATGAAAAATTTCTCAACCTCCATCTTCAGCATTCAGCCTTGAACAATAACCGACAGCTAGAATCTTTTGCAGCCATCAGATTCTCTTCTTCCAGCAATTTTCGTGGGCCGAAGCTTGATTTTCCTCGCTTCAATGGTACTCATCCGACTGGATGGATATACCACGCAGAACAATATTTTAGTCTGCATAATACTTTTGATGTCCAGAAAGTTCCACTTGCATCCTTTCATTTGGAATAGGAAGCCCTTCAATGGTACCGTTGGTGCATCAAAGCTCATCCCGAGCCAAACTGGATAGATTTTTGCCAACTCCTTTTGCCATGATTTGGTCCTAGTGCTTTTGATGACTTCACAGGAGCACTCACTAAACTTCGCCAAACTGGCATAGTAAGAGAGTATCAGACAGAATTTGAGAAACTCTCTAATCACACAGAAGGATTGTCTGATGAATTTTACAGGAGTTGTTTTATCAGTGGTCTTAAGGATGAAATCCAGTCAGAGGTTAAAATATTCTGTCCTAGCACAATGATGGAAGTCCTAGGGTTGGCTAAGTTGGCAGAAGACAAGCTTGCAGCCCAACAACGCTCCAAACCCACTTTTGTTCCCTTCTGAAATATGGGTCCTCAATGACCTCCCATCCCGCCAGCTCCTCGACCAACTCCTATCAAGCATTTGTCTGAAACCGAGATGTAGGGACGCCGAGAAAAAGCGCTTTGTTATAATTGCGATGAGAAATTCACTCGGGGACATAGATGTGTTCAACAAAAGCTCTATCTCTTGGATGTGGATTCTTTGCCTGCCTCTAAACTTGGTGAAGAAGCTCCAGATACAGTAGATGATCAGGTCGACATTCCGCACCTGCCTGTTGACACCCCATCTTAGGACGACCCACCCACGATCTCTCTACATGCTGTAACCGGTGTCACAACCCCACAAACAATGCAGATCAGGGGATACTTCAAAAAGTTCCCTCTTACCATACTCATTGATTCTGGTAACACTCATAACTTCATTGACCCTCGGATTGCCAAAACAGCTGATTGTTTTGTCCATCCTTGCTCCAACTTTGAAGTCATGGTTTCCAATGGGGGCAACTTACCTTGTAAGGGGAAGTGTCACAATGTGCGTATCTCTATGGAAGATTATAACCTATTCTCTAACATGTTTTCCTTGTCCTTAGGAGGATGTGATGTGGTTTTGGGCATTCAATGGTTATGCACACTTGGCCCCATCTTATGGCATTTTGCTGAACTTTGGATGCAGTTTTTCAGTCAATGGGGCACAACACAAATTAATGGGCTTACAACCAGGGTCTCTTTGCATCATCAGTTCACATCGCCTGGAAAAAATCGTTAAGAAGAATTCACATGGTGTCATCGCTCAACTCCATTCCATTCAGATGCACCCATCAATGATCTCCACTACTTCCTTGGATAGATATGCAGGTGTCTTTGTTGAACCAATGAGCTTGTCACCTTCAAGAGACCTTTTCGGTAAGAATTTAGTTGCATCTACCTCTCAGCAGGAAATGATTGCTATTTTGCATGAAGTACAAAAGTGGCAGCCATACCTATTAGGGAATTATTTTGCATCAAGACTGATCTCCAGAGTCTGGAAAATTTTCTGGAACAATGGGTCTCCTCCCCAACACACCTGAAATGGGTTATCCCTATGCGATCACTTACAAGAAGGGTAAGGACAATATGGGGGCAGATGCTCCTTCTCGTACAATTGATGACCCAGTTTCTCTTATAGCTCTTTCTCTACTTGTTCCAAATTGGTTGTAATATGTTCAACAGAGCTATCTCTTCTATGAACTCCATGCTTCTTCATCAGCAGGGCACTCTGGGTTCTTCAAAATATATGACTCGGAACAATGTAACTTCTTTTGGCAGTGACTGAAAATGACAATTCAACAGATGGTGGCTGGCTGTGATACTTTCCAGGTCAACAAGGGTGAAACGAGACTCCTTTCGGGATTCCTCAAACCCTTGCCCATCCCTACACAGCTTTGGCCAACTATTTCTATGGATTTCCTAGAAGCGCTCTGGTGGTACAATACCACATCTCAAAGGACACCATATGAAGCAGTCTATGGACAAACACTACTAGTTCTTCTTCCATACACCCTTAACAGCTAGCCAGTTCAGGAAATTGACTCGGTTCTTCGAAACCGCGATCAGATTCTTCTCATTCTATAGGACAATCTTCACATGGTCAGAATTCGCCTGAAACAACAAGCCGATCAACACCATTCTAAGCGCATTTTCCACGCAGCTGATAGGGTTCTTCTTCATCTACAATCATCCCTAACACTCCAAAGGCATCAGTGGCCCGAAATGCAACCCGAGGATGCTACCGGGGAACCACTCCTTCAGATTCTACAGCAATTTCTCCAACCAAAGCTTTGAGGACAAAGCTTTTTCTAAGGGAGAGGGGATGTTAAGAACCCGTGTCAATCCTTCTCTTTACTATGTTAGTATATTGTTGTTGGATGCATATGCTTTGTAAGTCATCCCGTAGTATTTGTTGATCCATAGTTTATATTAGCCCATAGTATTGACCCATAGTATTGGACGCATATGCTTTGTAAGTTGTCCCGTAGTATTATATGTCCCATGGTTTTGACTCATAGTATTGGGCATAGACTTAGTATATAAGTGTGTGTTGAGGTCATTGAAGGCACCGTGAACTTAATTGTATTGAGCTTGCTCAAAGGAGTTTGCCCCCTCGAAGTGGCCCGTGATCAATATAAAAGTCATTTTGAGTTCTATTATTTATGATATCTCATGTATTTACATTAATTAATTATTGTAGGTTCATCACATAAACTAGCACCAAGGTATTTTGGACCATTTGAAGTCCTATCAAGGATTGGACAAGTTACATATCAGCTGGCTCTACCATCTAACTTAAGAATCCATAATGTTTTTCACATATCTATTTTAAAGAAGTACGTGCATGATGCTACTCATGTGCTGAATTGGAATGGCATACAGGTGGAGTCAGAAGGATATTTTGACGTGGAACCGGACTATATCCTCGACAGGAGGGAAATTATGCTCCAGAATCGTACCATCGGGTAGGTAAAGGTGCAATGGAAGCACCTTAGCCCTGATGAAGCTACCTGGGAATTGGAAAGTAATATGCGAGAAGAATATCCAATTTTGTTCCAGGGAGGCTCTGATAAAAAATAAGCAACATCGAGGACGATGTTGAGCTTAAGTGGGGGTGTTTGTAACATACCCATTATTTGAAACATCTTATGTTTGAGAAAAACATTATCTTAAGTAAATTTTAATATTTGGCCAAGTGGCCAAGGATGACTATAATTGCACGATATTATTATTTAATAAAATAAAATAGGAGACACTCACCCAAAGAGACTGTTGAAAGAGTGTTTACTGACCCACTAGGTGGAATGGAATATGGGGTAGAAGGCAATGGACAACTGGCAGCATCAGGAACTTAGTAACTAGCTGTTGTTGTGGGACAACTACCTTGAATTGTGGTCAAAGTTCCCTGAAAGATGGGACTGGAGATTGAGGCTCATTTATTTGGAAACAGACCACTAAAAGACCTAGGCATATTTATAATCCATCTAATTTGAGCAGAGGCTCACACTTTTTCTGACGAGAAAATTTACCTTGTAGTTCTGTTGTATGCACACAAGAGATTAGATGAGGGGAAGCTATGTTTTGAGTTGTAGTGTAAGTCTGTTTCACTTCTGCTAAGTGTAGAGTTTACTGCTGAGTGCAAAGAGTTATTTTGAGGTGTATTGCAAGTCTCCATTGATTGCCGGAAGTATAACCTGAGTGCCTTGCTTCTACACAGATTCTTCTACCTAGTGGTTCAGTAAACATGCTCGGGAGTCCAAAGGAGCAAGTGATATTGGCTTCTTCTTCTAGAGAAGGTTGGGAGGAACAAGCCTCTTTGGGTGTTTGTCCACCCTATCTACATTTCCAGGTTCTATTGTTATTTCATTTCCTAAATAGTTATAATTTATTTTCTATAACTATTGATTTAGGATTTATTAGCTGAATGTTGATATTATCATCATGCAGAAGTAAATGTTTGAATTTCTGAAATGATTATGATTCTGTAAATTGTTGAAGAAGTTATATGAAATGATAGAATAGATTACTTACCTGTATTTTTCCACGCACTGTCCTTGTGCTGTACTCTAGTACACGGAAGGATGTTTAAAAGTAGATAAATGATATGCACTCGATAGAAAGATTGAATAAACAAACTTTGTTATGTTTCCTTTAATCTGTTTACATTTTTGCAAATTAAAATATCCTATATTCGCAGTCATAGAAAAAAAAAGCAACATTTATATTATGCAGACATTATAATATCTTTACATTCATAGAAATAGAAGTAAACATTTACATATTCTGCACAAAACCTAAGGTTTAGTTATAGGTTGACTATTCCCTTACAAAAAGTGAATAATATACATTCTCTTATTATTTCTTTTCATCCTATTAATACATAGTAATATTTCACATTATAGTATCAAAACTTCACTGTAGATTTTCATCAACATTTATGAATTAAAACAACTTTAAAAAGATTGAAAACAAACATATCTAATATGCATAACTACTAGCATTTATTTTATCATTGATACCATACATCAAATAAACACATGACAGTTTTTATTTTAGGACGAAAGAACTAAATCTCAAACCCTTATCGATTTTACAGTTTAAGAGAATCAAAAGAGCATTTAACTTTGAGTAGGGTTCATATCCAACCTCACGGTAGAAGCCCTTGAAACATTGCTAGAAACACCAAGCATACTATGACAGTGTTTCAAACACAATGCACTACTTTGTTCAACAATAGAATAACACAGTCACGATTTCAAATACCCTGTACAAAACCTAACCTAAACACAAAAACACTTTCGACATCAACAACAAAGCAGTTGATTAAATTTCAAATAAACGTAAGTTAACCATCATCTTTCGACAAAACATAAATAAAAAGATGAGACTAGGTCTCAGCATTGAGATTGACTTCACCAACCCTTCGAAGTTATCCTTTCACAAAAAGAAACAAGATAAGGGTTTTGAAATTTCAAAACTAGGCATTTAGCCATTCGGCTTTCAGCCTCTAAACAAAACTCAACATTTTTATAAACATTCAGAAATGGAATGTTTCCCTTACCATTATATAAAACATCATTTAAACAAAATAACGTAGGCTTCCAGGGGCATTGCTCTTAGGTGCAATCCTCATAAAACAACATATAGTTCCAAATACCATAACCTTTTTCATTAATCAAACTGCCGAGGGTTGAAACCCTTTTTCACATAGTTGTTACACTTTCAACAAAATAATACACATTAAAATGTTGTAGAGTCAACGTAAGAGGTAGGTCGAGGATTCAATCCTCCCTACACTAGCCATACATCTTACAAAAATTACAAACGACGGCAACATCCACAACCAGACCACAAACTGAAGTAAATTCTGAATCTAAAACAATGTCCTACAAACACAGAGAGAAGAAAATGAAGTATTATAAAACTGAAAGTAACTCTTCTTCTTCTGAATAAGATATAATTCTAATCAGGACAGTAGTGACAGTGACTGTGGTCCTAGGAAAAGGCGTAAAAATTATGAACAAATTTTAGGAGAGTTTAAAAAGATAAAACCTCCAACTTTTAATGGGGAAAGTGAAAAGGGAGAGGTAGCTGAAGCATGGTTGTCTGGTATGAAGACATATTTTCAGATTTATGATTACTCATCACAATTAAAAGCTAAGATAGCCATATACAATCTGACCGGAAGGGCAAACATTTGGTGGCAAGATATCAAAAGAGTTAAAATCCTTAAAGACAAGAATATAGAATGGAGCACATTTAAGAAAATGTTTAAGAATTTTTTTTTATCCAAACAGTTTTACGAAGATCAGTCAAAGGAATTTTATGATTTAAAGATGGGTTCTATGACTATGAAGGAGTTATGTAGAAAATTTCTCAACTTGTTAAGGTATGTACCTTACCTGGCTGAAGAAAAACCTAAGATACAAAGGTTTCTAAGCTGCTTACCCTTCAACATAAAAGATAAAATTGAATACGATAATCCTTCAACTCTTGAAGAAGCCATGAGAAAGGCTAATTTCTGTTTTGAACAGAATAAGAGAAGAGAAGGTGTATTGAGTTGGAGGAATAATAAATCAAGTAATTATGAGCATAAGAATAAAACTTTTAATTTTCAAAATTATGGAAATAATAAAAATTTCAATAACATAAATTTTCAGAACAATAATAATTACAGAGGTAATGCACCAAATAATTTTACTGCTGCAAGGAATGTGCCTAATAATAATAACAACAACAATAATAATAATAAGACCAGAAATGCTGAAAAAAGGCCACCTTTAAAGTGTTATGACTGTAATGGAACACATACTAGAGAAAAATGCCCACTCAAAAGAAGGACAGTCAACAACATTTGGTGATGTAGCAAGGGAAATGCCCAGGATAAATGCAGCGCTGGAAAATCGGCAAGCAGACTATCAAACTTCTATGGTCGAGAATGAAGGTATGATACAAACCAAATCTGTTTCAATTTTAATAGATCCAGGTGCAAGTTTGAGTTACATATCACCTGATTTAGTGAAAAGTTGCAAGTTAGAGCTAGAAATTTTTTATAATGCATGGTTAGTTCAACTAGCAACAAGCACTAAAAGAAAAGTTACAGAGTTCATCAAAAGTTGTGATTTACTTATGAGTCAGCTGAAAACGCAAGTTAAATTGAATGTTTTTCCATTAAGGTCATATGATGTATTAATTGGCATGGACTGGATAGAACAACATAGAGTAATACTTAACTGTTATGAAAATTATTTTACTTGTTTGAATAACGAAGGAGAATTTGAAACAGTAAAAGGAATTCCTAGAAAAACATCTGTGAGGCAAATTTCTTCTTTACAAGTAAAGAAAGCTGTAAGAAAGGGTTGTAAAATGTTTGATGTGAACGTGATTAATGACGAATGTTCATCTAAATAAGATAAGATAAAATTGGAAGACATACCTATTCTTAAGGAATTTTCTGATGTATTCTCGAAAGAAATTCTAGGACTACCTCCGAAAAGGAAACTTGATTTCACCATTGATTTAGTACCGGGTGCAGTACCAAACTCAAAGTCTCCTTACAGAATAAATATTCTGGAATTAAATGAACTAAAATCTCAACTAAAAGAATTAATAGATAAGAACTACATAATGCCAAGTGTGTCTCCTTGGGGAGCCCCGGTTATCTTTGTTAAAAAGAAGGATGGTATCTTGCGGCTGTGCATAGATTACCATCAAATTAATAAAATTAATATTAAAAATTGATATCCCTTACCCTGCATTGACGATCTATTCGATCAGGTACGCAAAGCAAAGATATTGACTAAAATTGACTTAAGGTCTGGATATCATCAAATTAGAATAAAGGATGAAGACATTTTCAAAATGGCTTTCAAAACTCGTTATGGACACTACGAGTTCATAGTTATTCCTTTTGGGCTAACGAATGCACCGACAGTCTTCATGTGTTTAATGAATAACATTCTACATAAGTAGCTAGATAAGTTTGTAAGTGTGTTCATTAATGATATTCTGATTTATTCAAAAACTAAAGAAGAGCACAATGAACACTTAAGAATAATTCTACAACTTTTAAGATAACATCAGCTTTAAGCTAAGTTCAGTAAATGTGACTTTTATAGAGATAAAATACAGTACTTAGGTCACATAATATCTAAAGATGGAATTTATGTCAACTCAGATAAAATAAGAGCAATTAATGAGTGGACTGTCCTTAAAGACATAACTGACATATGGTCATTTATCGAGATAACAGGTTACTACATAAATTTTATTGAACGATTCTCTAGAATTGTGAATCCCATAACTTATTTGCAGAAGAAGGGAAAGAAATTCGTCTGGGATAAAAAATGCGAAGAAAGTTTTTAAGAAGTTGAAAGAGTTATTAACAACTGCACCTATATTAAAAATTGTTGATACCAATAAGGATTTCGTTGTATGCACTGATGCATGCACCGATGGACTTGGTGAGATCTTAACACAAGAAGGTCATGTTCTTGCTTATGAGTCTAGGAAGTTAAAAATCCACGAAAAGAACTACGCAACTTATGATCTAGAGCTGGAAACCGTGATACATGCACTAAAAAATGTGGCGCCATCACTTGATTGGAAGAATTTTTTCACTAATGACAGATAAAAAATGATTAAAATACTTGTTGGATCAAACAAATCTCAACGCGAGGCAAACTAGGTGGCTAGATTTCCTTAGCGAATACGATTTCGAGATTCAACACATTAAGGGGAAAGAAAAAAAAGTTGTTGATGCCTTGAGAAGAAATTCCAAATTAAGTTTTATGGCAGCAATCAACACATTTAAAACAGATCCGGAAAATCAGATCGAAGAAGGAATTAAGGAAGATGAAAATTATAAAAAATTGATGATAAAGTTGCTGAAAATCTATCTAAAAATTTAATAACATATTACATCATTAATGAAAGGGGTTTAATGACTTATAAAAACATAATTTATGTACCTAATGTGTCAAAAGTTAAACAGCTGATTTTGGATGAAGTTCATAAAAGTCCTTATTCGGGACACCCAGGTTATCAGAAAATGATAACTATGCTAAGAAAGGATTAGTTTTTGGCCCAACATGAAGAATGAGGTGGCTTAATACATAGCTAGGTGTTTTGAATGTCAGACAATTAAGGATAAATATCAACACCCAGCTCGCCTATTGCGGCCATTGCCAATACCGGAATGGAAGTGGGAAATTATAAGTATTGATTTTATAAAAGGTTTACCTAAGAACCAGAGACAGAATGACTCCATAATGGTGGTTGTGGGTAAACTTAGTAAATATGCTCATTTTATTCCAGTTAAGACTACTTTTAAAGCTGCTAACATTACAAATGTGTTTATGAAGCAAATCTTCCGCTTACACGGGATTCCAAAGGTAATTATTTCTGATCGAAATTCTAAGTTTACTGAAAATTTTTGGACAACATTATTTAAAGGTCTAAATACTAATTTAAATTTCAGTACTTCCTTCCACCCACAAACTGACAGGCAAACTGAAAGGCTTAATCATATTTTAGAAGACATATTAAGAATGTATGTTAAAGATCACCCAACTAAGTGGGACAACTAGTTGCATTTAGTTGAATTTGCTTACAATAACTATTATCAAGCATCTACTAGACTTAGTCTATTTGAGATTTTATATGGAAGGAAATGCAGTACTCCTATTTCTTGGGATAACCCTGCTGACAGATTAAGGCTAGTACAAGATTTATTAAGAGAGATGGAGCTAACTGTTAAAAGGGTTCAAGGAAATTTAAAAGTTGTACAAGATAGACAAAAACATTATGCTGATCTGAAACGAACTGAAAGAGAATTTCAAGTTGGAGATCGTGTCTTTGTAAAGGTAACACCCAAGAAAATTTCTTTTAAGCTTGGGAGTTGTGCTAAACTAGCACCAAGGTATTGTTGACCATTTGAAGTCCTATCAAGGATTGGACCAGTTGCATATCAATTGGCTCTACCATCTAATTTAAGAATCCATAATGTTTTTCACATTTATGTTTTAAAAAAGTATGTGCACGATTCTACTCATATGTTGAATTGGAATGACATATAGGTGGAGCATGAAGGAGATTTTCAGGTGGAACCAGACTATATCCTCGTCAGAGGGAAATTATGCTCTGGAATCATACCATAGGGCAGATAAAGGTGTAATGGAAGCACCTTAGCCCTGATAAAGCTACCTGGGAATTGGAAAGTAATATGCGGGCAGCATATCCAATTCTGTTCCAGGGAGGCTCTAATAAAGAATAAGCAACATTGAGGACAATGTTGAGCATAATTGGGGGTGTTTATGTTTACGAAAAACATTATCTTAAGTAAATTTTTATATTTATCCAGGTGGCCAAGGATGATTGTAATTGCATAATATTATTATTTAATAAAATAAAATAGGAGACACTCACCCAAAAAGACTATTGAAAGAGTGTTTACTGACCCCTTAGGTGGAATGGAATCTGGCGTAGAACGCAATGAACAAGTGTCAGCATCAGGAACTCAGTAACTAGCTGTTGTTATGGGACAAATCCCTTGAATTGTGGTCAAAGTTCCCTAAAAGATGGGACTGGAGCTTGAGGCTCATTTATTTGGAAACTGACCACTAAAAGACCTAGTCATCTTTATAAGCCATCAAATTTGAGCTGAGGCTCACACTTTTTCTGACGAGAAAATTTATCTTGTGGTTCTGCTATATGCACACAAGAGATTCGATGAGTGGAAGCTATGTTTTGAGTTGTAGAGTAAGCCTGTTTCACTTTTGCTAAGTGCAGAGTTTACTACTGAGTGTAGAGAGTTATTTTGAGGGGTATTGCAAGTCTCCATTGATTGCTGGAAGTACAACCTGAGTGGCTTGCTTCTACATAGAGTCTTCTACCAAGTGGTTCAGTAAACACGATCGGGGGTCCAAAGGAGCAAGTGATATTAGCTGCTTCTTCTGGAGAAGGTTGGGAGGAACATGCCCCTTTGGGTGTTTGTCCACCCTATCCACATTTGTAGGTTTTACTGTTATTTCATTTCCTAAGTATTTATAATTTATTTTCTATAACTGTTGATTTAGGATTTATTAGCCGAATGTTGATAGTTATCATCATGTAGAAGTAAATGTTTGATTTTTTGAACTGATTATGATTCTATAAATTGTTGAAGAAGTTATATGAAATGATAGAATAGATTACTTCCCTGTATTTTTCCACACATTGTCCTTGTGCCATACTCTAGTACAGGGAAGGATGTTTAAAAGTAGATAACTGATATGCAGTAGATAGAATGATTGAATAAACAAACTCTGTTATGTTTCCTTTAATCTGTTTACATTTTTGCAAATTAAAATATCCTATATTCGCAGTCATAGAAAAAAAAAGCAACATTTCTATTATGCAGACATTATGATATCTTTACATTCATAGAAATAGAAGTAAACATTTCCATATTTCTGCACAAAACCTAAGGTTTAGTTATAGGTTAACTATTCCCTTACAAAAGGTGAATAATATACATTCTCTTATTATTTATTTTCATCCTATTAATACATAGTGATATTTCACAGTATAGTTTCAAAACTTCACTGTAGATTTTCATCAACATTTATGAATTAAAACAGCTGTAGAAAAGATCGAAAAAAAAAACATATTTAATATGCAGAACTGCTAGCACTTATTTTATCATTGATACCATATATCAAATAAACAGACGACAAATTTTATTTTAGGACGAAAGACCTAAATATAAAACCCTTATCGATTTTACAGTTTAAGAGAATCAAAAGAGCATTTAATTTTGAGTAGGGTTCATAACCAACCTCACGGTCAAATCCATTGAAAAATTTCTAAAAACACCAAGCATACTACGACAGGGTTTCAAACACGACTCACTAATTTGTTCAATAATAGAATAACACAGTCACGATTTCAAATAACCTGTACAAAGCCTAACCTAAACGCAGGAACACTTTCAACATCAACAACAAAGCAACTGATTAAATTTCAAATAAACCTAAGTTACCCATCATCTTTCGACAAAAAAGAAATATAAAAATGAGACTAGGTCTCGGCATTAAGATTGACTTCACCAACCCTTCGAAGTTATCCTTTCACAAAAAGAAACAAGTTTAGGGTTTTGAAATTTCAAAACTAGGCATTTAGCCATTTGACTTTCAGCCTTTAAACAAAACTCAACATTTTTATAAACATTCAGAAATGGAATTTTTCCCTTACCATTATATAAAACATCGTTTAAGAAAAATAACACAGACTGCTAGGGGCATTGCTCTTAGGCGCGGTCCTCATAAAACAACATATAGTTCGAAATACCATAACCTTTTTCATTAATCAAACTATCGAGGGTTGAAACCCTTTTTCACATAGTTTTTACACTTTCAACAAGATAATACACATTAAAACATTGTAGAGTCAACGTAAGAGGTAGGTCAAGGATTCAATCCTCCCTAAACTGTCCATACAACTTACAAACATTATAAATGGTGGAAACATCCACAGCCAGACCACAAACTGAAGTTTCAGATGAAACCAGACAACGGCCAACAGTTTTCCAAGTTGAAACCTATAGGAAACCACCGAGGCTTACTGGATTTTCAAGCACACTCCCACTCAGTTTCGAACACAGAAATCCAAAGCCGAGGAGCACCTTCCATATAACACAGAGTGTGGTTAAAAGTTATATTATGAAGCTAAAAAAAAAATACAAGTAACTGCAAACATTATGAACTATCGTGGGTAGCAATATTTGAAACTAATGAATTACCTTTCTGAAGGAACCTTGTTCCTGAACCGAGCATGTCCACATTCGACGAGAACCAGAGCCAACCCACCATTAGCAAACTCAACAAAGGAAGGATACAACTCAGAGAGCTCACTATGCAAAACATACAAGTTGAAGGTCTGGGTATCGAACCCTGGAGAGGTGCCTCCAAAAAATCTCTGTAAACCCTAAGAAACCGCAGCTAGTCAGCCTCTCCAAACCCCACTCCCTACCAAATGAATGCTAAGGTTATGCTGTCATCGAGGTCAAGTCCATAACAGTTAGGGTTGAGCATCATTACCAAGGAAACCACATGAAGACTTGTCGCAGGGGTTGCCACTAGACTCTCCACCAACAACAGTTTAAATGCACTTTTATTACCATATCTACTGTATACGTCACACCTGCCATCGCGTTATAACAATGTCAGGGTTCAATCTTGCATGGGTTACGAGCATACCACAGTATGGATAGGTCTAATCAAAGGTCAAACTACTATTATGTATCCAAGTATTTCGTATGAATTGCCATTTCACCATACCCTATGCTAAGTTTTCAACCATCCAATATGGCAAGACTCATAACCATAATATCACATGGTTACATTGTTCCTAAAGTCATTTAAACAATCAATCCCTTGTACATGGTATGAAAACTACGAAGACCATATCAATACTATTGGATAGTTATTATTACAATGTTCTAGTAATATAATATCCATTGTATAAGTTAATACGAGAGAGTGCATAGTTTACAACTATACTCTTTTGTTAAAATCACCATAATAAATTTTATAGGTCATGTATATAGTGCATAGGATCAAAAGGTAGGCATCGAATTACAATAAAAACATTGAGCTTAGGATGCGATTCTATCTACTATAGATTTTGTTTACATATTGTAATGCTTGGGTGTAGGGTGTAAAACACTTTAACACTGATCTCGATGCACAACACTTTCAAACATTATACAAATACATGTGTAATACAAATAATATAAATGTTGAGATTTGGAGTGAGATCATATAAACTACTCAATATAGATTATAACTGAAGGAACAACCGGAACAGATATGACCCTGGAACACTTGAGTTACTCTAATTCCTTTTTATAAACATTGAAGGCTAACTGAAGTTAAATATGACCTCTTTATGCTTTTCGAAACAATACTTCTCTTACCTACAATCTGCGTCAGAAGTTTAAATGCTTTAGCTAAAATAGGTAAGTAAGCCTCGGGGTGCCCATAGGACCCCTTCATCATTAACAAGAAAAATAAACAGTTCGCACATATAATGAATTCAGTATCAAGTCTATAAAGTATCGACAAATACATAAGAAAGAATAAACTGATCTAGAAGGCATGAATTGAGGTAACAACATCCAACGATAGTATACTTTAGCTATAAAAACATTATGTATATTTTGTAAAACATTATACAAACATAATCGACGTAATATGTCTAGTACATTGAGACATCCAGTTAAACAAACAAACATTTATTATATTTCCGCATGGTAATTATAGCAATTAATGTTACTCTGAAATTTTTTAAATTTGTGTGATTTTTGGGATGTTACACTTGGTCTTTAGCTCCACACTGGGAATTTATACTAGCATATTTACATCATTTACATAATCTTGATTAAATACATTCCAAATAAAAACAAGGGGTATTACACATGAAACACTAATACTTTTGTGTAAAACTAGAAAATATGTTGTTTTAATTGTATACCTTAATGCACACTGAAAAAAGTACCAATTGTTGATAAACAATTCCTTGTTATAATAACTTCCAAGACTAGTATAG
Source organism: Larix kaempferi (assembly GCA_027924585.1). Taxonomy (NCBI): domain Eukaryota; kingdom Viridiplantae; phylum Streptophyta; class Pinopsida; order Pinales; family Pinaceae; genus Larix; species Larix kaempferi. The sequence goes on from BSBM01001023.1 coordinate 2,649,718, forward strand.
TTAGATAAAGTATTATTATACAAGTCTAAATGAGAAGAGTGTAATCAAGAAAGGTATATTACCTATATCTTTAGAATTTGTTGCTAAATAAGGAGTGATAGCCCAAGTGTGTACATGCGATATTAAAATTGTTTTTAAAATATTGATACATATGCATTACCTTAAGATTGTAAATGCACATGGAAAATAGTATTATAAAGGCACATTTTGATATTCTCTTACATGATGAGTAAGAAATGTAATGATTAAAAATGCATGATTGTGAAAATGCAAGCTATAACTAAAATTTGCATACGACTGAATCAAGATTAATGCATGGACTGAGGATGTAGTTATGCACGAAATATATGTCAATACCAGTGCAACCAAAATGATGATCAACTGGAAATAAATGTAGGTAAGCCTATTCAAGTAAAGAATTTGCTTATGCATTATGATAATAAAAGTGATTGATGAAGTGAGGATCTATGATAATATGAATGTTTAGAATCCATTAAGAAAATCATGAGGGACGCCTTGGATTGCAAGTCTCTTGGATGACTAAAATTTGAGATATTTTTCTACATCGAATAGCACCTAGGGAAGGGAATACCTTTCTGGTGTTGTGCAGAGAGAGAAGTGTAGATCTCAACCTTGAAAATCATGAAAACTCTCATCATACAAAATACATTACATTGAGACACTACACCAAGACATTACGTTGAGATACTACACCGAGACATTACACTAGAACATGACAGCTAATGAAAGTTCAAGTTTGGTTTGGTTCATGCAAAAAGAATCTCTATGGCCATAGAGTTCACTGAAATGTGCTAAGAACTAAGAAGGAAGTGCTGAGAAAGAATTTTATTGTGTGAGACAAGATTTTACTATCTCGAAAGAAAGGTTACTACTAATATACTCAAATAGGATTTCTTCTTTCCCATTGAGGTCCAACAAATACCTTTTTTCTATGGAACGCTTGTGCATCCTTTTTAGTGACATCTCCAAAACAAAAATATTATATTTACATCCCTACTAATATCTGAATATGCAATGTTCAACCACATAGGGGGTCCTACATGTAGGATCATATAAGTTCCATCTTATACTCACTAGTAGTGGAGTAGTGTTATCTATGTTCTCAACATCTAGCTCATTTTAAACTAAAAAGTATATCATGCCATTATGAGGAATTAATACTCTGAGATATATATGGATGAAGATGTTCAACACAATATCTTTATGGATTTAATTAGAGCACCTAGTCCTCTAAATGTGTACATATTTGTAACTTACCTGCACACAAAGTAGAATCTTCTTTTGTGTTAGTGTTAGCTTCCCAATTATTCTCTATGTATCATACAACTTGACCTTTTGCATTGAAAAGGGTTGGATGCTCTCACTTGATCATTGGATCAAAATAAAGAGATGAACCAGATGAATCGTCAAAATCATCCATAAAAAATAGGAATCACTTTTGACCATAAAGTAATTGGTGGGTTGATGACCACATAGATCACCACGCACATGTTGCAAGGATGATGTTGCATACAAAGAGGCACATTTTCAAAATATCCTGATGGTGATTTTTGAGAATACCCTTTGGATAAACACCATCTTAGCAAGAAATGAGAGGAACATTGAGCATCATCACGTGCTTTCATAATAATTGTTGAAGTGAGTGGCAATTTAAATGTCTAAATTGCTTATGTTAGACTCTACTAAAATCATCCATGTGAATACTGAAATATAAGAGTGACAATGACCATAAGTTGTCAAACTTGTGTTCCTTGAAAATAATCGTTGACATTCCTTGTATTTATTACATGTTGAAGGTCCTTAAGATTTTATTTACAACAATGTGAGGGGAAATCTAGTTTTACTTGCCACATAATGAATTTTTGACAAATGTAGGTAATATTGTAGCAAATCCCAAGAACAATGTACATGGTTAAAAATGCCACCATCTAATGGAACTATGGTAGAATTTAAATCTCCCAAGGTCTTATTATCAATGGAGGTCTAGGGTTTTATTAGTGTTTCTAGGGCTATATTAGGTTTCTCGGGTTTCTAGGGATAAATTAGGTTTCTAAGTTTGTAAATTTGGTTTTTAGGTTTCTAAATTAGGGTTGTAGGCCTATCTTAGGTTTCTAAATTAGGTTTATAGGGATAGGTTAGGTTTCTAAATTAGACTTCTAGGGGTAGATTAAGTTGTAAAGGTATGAATGTTTGATACTAGATTTTGATCAATGGTGACATTGCATTTGAATTATTTAAGGTGACTTTAGGGATCATGGAATTTTTTAAGGTAGTATATGGTAGTGTATAGGTGGAGTATGGTTAAGGTAATCTAGGCTAGGTTATGGTAGTTTACGTCTAGTGTAAGCAAGTAATAGATTATAGTGGTTTAGGCCAAAGTATGGTTCGTTCAAGTAGGTTATGTGGTTAGTGTAGGCATGGTAGGGTACATTAGATAGTGCAGGGTGGAGGGTAGTGTAGGTTCAGTTATGGTAGGCTAAGCTAGGGATGGATAAGCTAAATATGATCTAGATTTGGGTAGTTTTGCTAGGGTAAGGTTGATTTAAGTAGGTTAGTTGGCTTGGGCAAGGTAAGGATGGGTCAATGGTTTAGGTAAGTGTAGACTACGTTATATTGATCTATTTTAGTTTAGGATGGTTTAGTAGGTGAGGATAATGTAGATTTAAGGTTGGGATACTTTAGGCTAGATTAAGGTTATCTAGTGGAGTAGGAAATCATAGGTTTAGTTTATATTATATTAGGTACATTTTTCAAGGCTAATAAATTAAAATTAATGAAAAATTCATGTTTTATTGAAATATATTAGTTCTTTAGTTGCATAATGCCCAAAGACACCTAGAAATCCATGTGTTGAACATAGTTAGCTTGTGAATGAGATGTTGTTAGTATTTTGAGATTTTACACAATAAATATGGGTCTCCAATCCATGGCTATGGTCTAATGATAAAAAAAATATGTTAGACCTATAAATGATTATAGGGATCATGGCCCATGTACAAGGCCATGAACCACCGACAATCATATAAAGTGAATTTTTGGCCTACAAGAGGGATATGGTCACTACTTTCACGCCTTGCACACAAGGAAAGAATTTCAAGGTCATGATATGGTCCAACGATCAAAACAAATGTCTTGGGCCCTAAAATATCATAATTTTCAATCCTAACTATTTTTAATAAGATGTTATGATGTGGACTTGTAATGTCCCTCCTTTTTTAAGACGCATTAATTTGTAGATGTATAAATGTATAGTGTAATGTTTTCTTGTGAGGAGCTCAAGGCCAAGGCCCCACCAGTAAAACCTTGTGAGTCATTTGATGTTAATCCTAAATGTCGATGTTAGACCCCGGAGACGGAAGATGGCGATACAGCTAAAACTACCAGACAATGAATCCATTAAGAGAATGGCTAGAAAATTGGTCTGGTTTACAAGGACATTTATAACTCCTACCCTAGGTGAGGAATCTCATATCGTTATTTATGGATAAGCGTCGCCATATGAGGACATCAACTAAACTATACCTATAGAGAGAGAAAAAACGATTTAACATATTAAAAATAGGCATTTATATATATATATGGATGAAGAAGTGGAAAACATTATAATAATTAAAGTATAGTCTTACATATGCAAAACAATAACATATGTTAGTATGGGAATAGGTTAAAAATATACCTTAAAACCTCGACTATCCTTTTCGGATTGAAAGACTAGAATGTAAACTTTGCTTAAAAGGAGTAAGAAATTACTCCCACTTAATCTCTTAAGATGATCAAGTTACAATCGTGGGAAGATTAGCTTAGCGGCTTTACCTCCTTAGTTGAGCTCTTGGATGCACCACCACCCTACTCCTTCTCGGTTTGTCTCCTTGTGGCAGTAGGATGCTATTGGAGAGTAAAGGGCTAGTTGAAGGATGGCACCTTTGAACTCCCATCTGTCACTGATGGTAGAGGAATCCGATGGCAATTTCTCCTAAGGGCGGATCTGCCAAAGCGAAATTGGGAAGTTTCACAAGGGGGGAAAAGGAAACAAAACGACTACTTCTTCTATGACTTCCCTGGCGTCGGAGGGCTAGAAGAAAAACGTGAAAGGGATCTGTACGATAGGGAGAGGGGCGATCTTCTGTAGCAAGGATGTATCGAAGGAACTCTGAAGATGTTCTCCTCACCTGAGCCAAATAGTTACTCACTGTTCGTACTGGTAAAAGAGTTTAAGTAATGACTTATGTTTTCCATATTTTTATGTAGTTGTGTTAAGAAACAATGATCGTTGTTGATAAGTATTATTTTATATATTTTTGGCAATGGGCATAACGCTTGGTTGATAGTATTGCTTTGCTCCCCGCTTTCAATTTTTTTAAACTCTCTGCACATCAAAGTATTTTGCAGCATCAGGTGTAGTTTGGGCGATCGCTCAAATCAGAGGATTGACCTTTGTCCCGTCAATTGTTTAGCTCTCTAGACCTTCTTTTAGAACTCTGTAAGGATAGATGGATACTTGTGTTGGGAGCAACGATCCCCGGGTTAGGATTGGGTATATCCTTCCAGCTACTTCGCTTGGTACATGAATCGGGTCGATCCACTCGCAGTAAACTCTGGAGATCTATTTTAAGGGTATATTATTCTGCTAGCTGCATGAATTGGGTCGGTCCACTCATAGTAAACTATGGAGATATGTTTTTAAGTTTATATTTATTTGCTTGATGCATGAATTCGCAAAAATCATTTGTATGGTTGCATTAATACAACGCTTGAATTTTTTTTGTGTTAAATGCCAGTATCTATATATATTAGCCTGAACGCGGTGTAGGTATATATATGTATTTATATTTAGTACATCCTATATATCGACCTCCAGTGTCCTCAGCATATGTTGTTCCTCCTTACCTTAATCGTGTGGCTACTCTACATATAATATTGTCGTTATGCATTCTGAGGTAGGGAGTATAGATGGATCTTAGTCCTGTAGTGTTTGCATGCTATTCCGGGCATTGCTAAATCGTTGTCGAAGTCTTGTAGCATCTGCATGATTTTCTTTGCATTGTTAATCTCTGCCTGAGGTATTTTGTTGTTGTATGCAATCGAGATAGGAAGATGTTAAATTATGTAATGGATCTAAATTAGTTCGTGTTGCATAGTCCTCTTTATAGGGAAATTGCATTGTTAATCTCTGCCTAGGAGCATCTATGTGTTATTGCATTCTGAGAATTAGGGAAAACATAAATCTGGAATGGATCTTAGTCGTCTAGCATTTGCATGTTCTTTTTGGTTGCCGACAAATCATGTGTTTAATCTCTGTATGAGGTACTCCTCTGTTGTGTGCTTTATGATGTATGTAAAATGTGGACCTTGAATGGATATTCAGTTCATTAGTATTTATATGCCGTAGGATTGCTACCCTACCAAGTGTATATTTTTTGTGAGTGTTAAATGTAAATACGCATAGAACAGAATCATAGCAACAGTCGCACTGAAACTGAGAGCTTATTTTATTTATTTTTTGTTGTGTGAGTGTTAAATGTAACATACTGCGAGTTTAATTTAATTATCTTCCGATTTTTCCTGTTGGGTAAGCGCTAAATGGATCAAACCCAACGATTCCCGTTAATAAGTACATTTGTATTGTGAAAAATGTTCTCCATGTGTTAATTACCTTAGAGTTATGCAAAAACCTATAGGGTATATATGTTTCTCAGAAGTTAATAACATAAATTAAAGTTTGAGGATTCATATGATTATAATGTTAAATTATTGTATAACTATATTTTGCATGCACCCATCTCCTTCCTTTAATTAGAGTAAGATTTCGTGGTATTTTATATGTTTCCCCGAAAGGAATGATGTAAGGTAAAGTCAAGGACTTATATGTTAGGATGTTGAATTTTACAATAATAATGTTTTATATGTTTCTTGGAAAGGAATGATGTAAAGTAAATTCAAGGTATTATATGTTAGGATGTTGAATTTTACAATAATAATGTTTTATATGTTTCTTGGAAAGGAATGATGTAAAGTAAATTCAAGTACTTATATGTTAGGATGTTCAATTTTTCAATAATATTGTTTATATGCTTCTTGGAAGAATCATATAAAGAAATGTCTAAGGATTTATATATTTATAATATTGAATTATTGTATATTTGTATTTTGCACACACCCATCTTCTTTCAAGTAGAGTAAGAATTCATAGTATTTATATATGCTTCTTGGAAAGAACGATGTATAGTAAAGTATAAGGAATTATATACTTATGATATAATAATATTGTTTTATATGTCCTTTTGGAAAGAATGAATAGGTCTATCAACTTCTAAGGATGGGTGTGGAGAGGTACTAAATTTGTGTAGGTTACCACTTATAGATCCCTATATTCATGTTATGGTTGAACTTATCAAATTGCTTCTTATTTATAATTTTATTAAAAATTATATCATTGAATGGCCCAAAAGGATCTTGTTACCTTTAGTCATATAAGAGTGTAGCCTTATATCTAGAATCCTCCGAGGCCTAGTAATAAGGCTGTAGGTAGTAAAGCTCTCTACGAGAGATCCCTCGAAAGGGAGGAATGTAAAGTTTGCAACACTATTGGTCTACCCTCTTTCTTTTCTTTATTTATTAATACAACACAACCCCTTTGGTCGATGTAGCCCAAGATGCGGGTGAACCACATGAAAAAGTCTCTTTCTAATGGTCTCTTTCTCTTGTGTCCCTAATGTGTGTATCTTATTGAATCTTTGCATTTGATGTATCTCAACGTTAAAATGATCTCTTTTGTATGAACTTAAGAGCTTAATCTTCTAGATAGAAGTGGTGACCTTGTCGTTTATGTCAACACTTGAGGGAACGAATGGTAATTATTTGACGATTCCTTATTGATCTTAAAAAAAAAGGTATGTTGTGTTTTCTTTAAGTAAGTTCAAGTTACTGGTTTTATTTAGTTATGTAAAGATGAATTTATATGAGTAAGCTTACGAACCATTACAGTACTAATTATTATTTCGGTGAATCCTTGTGGTTCATTATTTAAGACCTCAAATGTTACGAAGTCGAAAGGTAAAGATACATGAAGGTTAATTTGGTGATGATGTTAGTTCTTTCTATGTTAAGAAGGATTGTTGACAAGTTATCATCTTTTGTCAAAGTTGTTTCTTAAAAAATATTGCCTTAGGTAAGTGGTATGATTTTGTAAATAAGTACAACACTATGATATTACGTCATCTTAGAAAAAAACTCACGATTGTTGTGGCATCATATGTTAATATAATTGATTTTTTTATAAAAGGGTAAATTTGTCAGTAATATACTTCCGCGATAACTAATATTAGCATTTATTATTGTATGGAAAAATTTTAAACTTTTGTGAAATTTTGGGTATATTACAGGACTGGAAGAGGGATAGTAAATGCATGTATGCCATATATGGTGATCCAATTATTTGATTGCTTTTTTTGGATAACATTGTATTCATCATAACACACCACCAATTTTAATGCAATATCTAAGTGATCTAAAATATATTGCATGTAACAGCCATAATACATATAACATGACATACACCATTAACCATTCATCATGAACCAATCACATTCACCATGAACCATGTAACGGACATAATATATAACGTAAAATGCACATAAATAATGTAAAAATACATAATATAATATACACTAGATGAAAGCCATGAATTTGTATTGGAAATATGTCCAAAATTACGTTTTTATACAAAATGGAACATTGTTGCCAATAATGGATGCTCATGCCCAAAAATGGAATAAGTGAGGCTCATGGCCTATACAAAAATAAACATCTACTTCCAAAAAAGTCACATCATGGCTAATGTGCATAGTGGGTGTCTCAATCACCCTATCCACCATTGGCACCTCGATGCTCATCTCCAAATTCAATCTTCTTCCTATTTGAGATGGAGGAGGCTTGAGCCCCCTACGTCTGGGTGTGGAGTGTCTCTCCAGGATTTTAAAGGGAAACAACATGTTACTTTTCCCACAATTATATCAATTAGTACACTTAAAAAAAAACAATTAGAATTCAAAATTTGAGTACTCACCTAAGATGAGACAACCTGACATGTTTGTGCCTTCTATCTCCTCAATCTAAGTCTCTCAGCAATGCCTCCCTACAACAATTGCAAAAATCATTAATACATAAAACCAAAATGCGTTATTATGAAATTCAATCATGTTGTATAATATTTTAATGAACCTATAAATCTCATTGTGAATATATAAGGCGATGCAGGAGATTTCCCTTCCTGGATAGGAAGTGGAACACTAGGATGGACAAATTTCTCTTAGGCAATGGTGGTGGAGGGGGATGGTGTAAGTAGGGAGGAGTGGGATGAGGAAGATAAATGGGCAGGTGTAACACCTCGTAAAAATCACAAAAATTTAAAATTTTTCTACGTGACATTTATTGCTTATTTACTGTATGCGGAAATAGAACAATGCATAAAAGTTTAGCTTGTTGTACTAAATGCCAAGCTAGTTTATAATAAAAGAAATTGCAACTAAAAGATTTCAGATTATGTCTTGATGTTATTCCTATTCAGTTGTACTGTTTCAACTTCTATTGTTGTTGTTTATGAATGATGAATTAACTGCTTTGGCTAATGTGCTTTTGTTGATTGATGAAGGGGTCCTATGGATGCCCCGAGGCTTACTTAGCATTCATGCTAAAGCATGTGATTTCGTACTTGTGACAGTTTACCGGTAAGAGTTTAAAGTTGCGAAAAGTATTCAAACAGTTTTCCAGTAATCTCCATTGTGAACATTTGAAGAGATAACACCTTGGGCATTCTATCGATGAGAATCTTAGTTCCAAACTAAAATTGTTAACGATAAAGACATCTAAAATTGATTGGAGATACGAACAGGGCATATTAATCTTTGTAAATTATAAGCTTGTAATTGTTTTCCAGAGAAGGTCTGTAATGATCGTATCACAGTTTTGTACTCAGAATTATTTTTGGTTTCCATTCATGTTGAACTGTATGTAATTATCTACCTTCTTCCTCCATGGCAATTTGTGGAAATTCTATGTATAACTGTTTTGCTAAATTGCCTAGAGTCTATACCCTACGATGATGGTGATAGTCTGAATTATTTCATTTACACGATACATTAGAATGTATGTGTGTGTAATATCTAGAATCCATTCACAATGTGTAATGTTATTTAATGGATTATCTATATGGTCTATTTGCAATGTATTTGGGACAATGGTTGAGCCCTCAAAGTTATATAACCATGGTGCTATGTGTGTTATGATTTATTGGATTTTCCAAAAGACCTAAATGCGATGTTTATTGAAATAGTAGCCAACACTTATAAACTATATCACATTACTAATGTGCTTTGTGTGCATGGTATTACCCTACGTAATACCATACAAACCTTATTGATGTTATGCAATATGTGATACTATGCAAACAATGTGATATGTGAATTCTATGTAAACAATATGATTTCTATGCTACCCCTAGCGCATATCTATCCTAACTTTATAGAACAATGTTGTGATAGGGTTTGAAATACGATCTTACCATATTGCAATGTCTATTGTAATAAATGTTATGATTTGATCGTTGGTATGCCATAGGTTGGCAAACATCAACGCTGCCATGTGCATTAAATGTATACAACTGTCAAGATAGTGGACTTCCATCGTGGATGGCAGAGCGAGCTCATTCACGTGCCAATACCGTGATAATGACCAACCTTGTACTGATGTGTAGACATATTGGTTCGAATGTTTATGAGTTGGCTCCTTCGTGGCTATTGCAATTATGGTTCATTTAAAGTGGTAGACGACTTGTGGTCTCGTAAATCCCACCTAGTAAAATCCACCGTCGATCTAACAGGGCTTTGATGAGTGTGGATTAAACCCTACCTTGGTTTTGATTATTGTGTTTATTGTGAACTTGGCATTTGGTAGTTATGGCTTTGCGTCGTGGTTTTGCAACTTGGGTTTGTTTTCTTGTTGACGTTCGATCCTCAAACATGTTAAGGTTTTTATCTTTTAAAACTTGTTTCATGATGAATGGCCCGGCCTTGCTATGATTGATACAGTTCTCAGCACTATTTCTTTGATTTATAGTTGATAGCTCAGTGTGGGTTTTCCTTCTGTTGGCATTTTCGACAGTGTGAGTTCAGTTATAGTTGCAATTGCTGTGGTTTGGCAGTTTTTGGTTCTATGTCGACCTTTTAAAGGTAATATGTTACGACCCTGTTCCTGTAGCTTTCAAAAAATATTTAATAACACAGTAATGGTTATTCATTTTAAGTTGCAATCATTTCTTTAGAGAATGACTATTCTTTTGACCACATCTTACTTTTGTTGTAGGTGCAAAAGTTCGTGGTTTCTTCAGTTCATAATAATGAAGGTTGTCGGCGGCTACACCAACTGGTAAGCCTCAGAGGTTGCCTTCAATCTCTGTGTAGATGAGAATGATGGCCGACATGTGTGTTGTTCTGTGTATTTGTTTTTCAGTTCAAAGAGTTTGTAACTTGTCGTGATAAGGTTTTTGTAAACTGTAAAAAGATATGGGGAGGATAATACCTCGATCCACAGGGAAAAAGCCGTGTTGATTGTGAATTGTAACTTCTGTCGATGAGGTTTCGAGCTCTGTCAAGTCTTTCAATGAGAAGGATGTTTACAAGTCTTCGTTGCAGTAGTCATTTGGTTTCATCATCTTTGGGGCTTGGCACGTGAACATAACCTGTGACTCGTCGATGATGTAGAAGTGAACTTAAGTTTTAGCAGATCTCTGCCTTTATCTTAACTATAAAACAATGGGTGAATGTTTTGTAATTGTGGAAGACTTCGGTCTATGAGTAGTTTATTGATTTGTAAATAATGTTACGTTTCAATATATAAGAAATTTAATATAAGGGTTTTGTCTTTATGTGGAAAGCATGGCCCGAATCTATTCCATGATAATATCTGCTACTATACATGATGTCTGCTGTTAGAATCGTTCCAAAAAATGTTGTAAAGGCTAGCATGATAGAAATGTTGCTGAGTTTTTAAACTGTTTTGATGTTGAAACCATAACTCGGTTCTATTTAAATTGTAATGATTCTATAACTGTTTTGTCGCTATCGTTCAAAGGAAATTTAAAATCCTGAAGGTTTTTGTGTTGGAAAAGAAAAGTATAAACCCTAGATTTGAATAAAAACAAGCTTCTGTTTGTATGATAAAATAATAAATGGAAACATGGAAATTCTCTACTATCATTTTGTGGAAATAGATAAATAAATAAAATCTAAGAACTTTTAAAGGAATTACAGTGAAATAAATGCGTTGTGATGTGTGTCAAAAAGGAGAAAGATGAAATGTCTTTGGCATCTGAATCGTTAGGGTTTAGGGTTTTGTACAGTAAACTATAACAATTGCAGAACTAATCACAGACTTTTGTTGCAAACTGTCTGGTATGTTAGTAAACATTTATGAGTTGAATAAATAGAACAAACAATATTCTTTGATAAGAAATAAATGGAAATCATAACATATAGAGCAGAGATGATTTCTTTATTTAGTATAAACACTGTTATTTTAAATGGAGTAGATTTATTGTTTTGATAAAATAAAATCAATACTATAATGAGTGCAGATATAGGAAAACTTTAGAATCTACTAACTCACATTAACTACTAACAGTAAGAAATTTAAAGGAACTAAACAAAGATATTATTTTCATCCATCTTGGCAATTTTCGTATCATATCATTCTCTACTTAAATTATCTATGTACTTGAGTACGATGCTATTCCTTTTTGCATGGGGAAAAATGCAGAGACTATTTTATTCAATCAGTTCGATTTTATACAGAGTTATTAAACTATTTAGGAAACTAAAATAAACTTATAAAATAAATAGTAAAAGTTAATAGACAATAGAACTTTAAAATAAAAATAGATAAGGCAATGGAACCTGTAAATGATGATAGGGCTGACAAACACCCAAGGAGGCCTGTTCCTCCCAACCTATTCCAGAAGAAGTAGCTCAACTGCTGGCTTCTTGTGAACTCCCCGGCCTGATTACTGATCTAATAAGTGGGTGGAATCTGTGTAGAAGCAAGGCACTCAAAAATGCCTTCTCCACTCAGCATCAACCTCCTAAAATAACATGCCTTCTCCACTCGGCATCAACCTTCTAAACTCAATAAGAGTTTGGAAGAATCACAACATGATCAACAACATATGATATCCCCTCATCAAATCTCTTGGGTGCAAACACAGCAAAACCCCAAGGTAAATTTCCTCATGAGGAAAAGTGATGAAACTCAGTTCAAAATTTGATGGCTATTATATAGACTTCCTAGGTCTTTAGTGGTCAGTTTAGAATAAATGACCCTCAAGCTCCAGTCCCATCTTTCAGGGCACTATGGCCACATTTCAAGGGAGTTGTCCCATACCAACAGCTAGTTAGTTGCATCATGATGCTGCCACTTGTCCATTGCCTTCTACCCCAGATTCCAACGTAGTGGATCAGTAACCACTCTTTCAAAAGTCCTCTTAGGTGTTTGTCTCCTATTTTATTTATTTAATAATAATATATTGTGCAAATTACAGTCATCCTTGGACACCTGTCCAACTTAAAACTTTACAATAAAAGTTATAATAACGTTTGCTAACACAAAAAAATTTCCAACAAAAAGGGTTTGTTACAAACACCCCCACTTAAGATCAACATCGTCCGCGATGTTGCTTATTCATCATCAAGTTCCTCATGGAACAGAACTGGATATGTTGCCCGTATATTACTTTCCAGTTCCCAAGTAGCTTCATCAGTGCTAAGGTGCTTTCATTGCACCTTTACCTGCCCTATGGTGCGATTCGGAAGCATAATTTCCCTTCGGTCGAGAATACAGTCCAGTTCCACTTGAAAATCTCCTTCAGGTTCCACCTATATGTCATTTCAATTTAGCACATGAGTAGCATCGTCAACATACTTCTTTAAAACAGAAACCTAAAAAACATTGTGAATTTTTAAATTATATGGCAATGCCAATTGATATGCAACAGCTCCAATCCTTGATAGAATTTCTAATGGTCCACAACACCTTGGTGCTAATTTAGCACAGCTCCTAAGCTTCAAAGAACATTTCTTGGTCTTTACCTTTATAAAAACATGGTCTCCTACCTGAAATTCTCTTTCAGTGCATTTCAAATCAGCATAGCTTTTCTGCCGATCTTGGGCAACCTTTAAGTTACCTTGAACCTGTTTCACGGTTAGCTCCATTTCTTTCAATAAATCTGGTCCTAAAATCAATATGTGTACAGGATTATCCCAAGAAATTTGAGTACAACATTTTCTTCCATACAAAATCTCAAATGGGCTCAACTTAGCAGATGCTTGATAATTATTATTGTAGGCAAATTCTGCTAAATTCAAGTAATCTTCCCACTCAGATGGCTGATCTTTAACATACAATCTTAAAATGTTTTCTGAAATCTGATTTACTCTTTATGTTTGACCATTAGTTTGTGGGTGGAAAGAAGTGCTGAAATTTAGTTTAGTATTTAATCCTTTAAACAGTGCTATCCAAAAATTGTTGGTGAACTTAGAGTCCCGGTCTAAAATAATTACCCTTGGAATTCCATGCAAGCGAAAAATTTGCTTCATGAAAATATCTGCAATGTTAGAAGCCTTGAAAGTAGTTTTAACAGGAATAAAATGAGCATCTTTACTAAGTTTATCAACAACAACCATAATTGAGTCATTCTGCTTTTGATTTTTAGGCAAACCTGTAATAAAGTCAATGCTTATAATTTCTCATTTCCATTCTGGAATTGGTAAGGGCTGCAATAGCCCAGTTGGACGTTGATGTTCAGCTTTAATAGTCTGACATTCAAAGCATCTAGCGATATATTCAACAACTTCACTCTTCATGTTGGGCCAAAAATACTACTTTCTTAACATAGTTATCATTTTTTGATAACCAGGATGCCCTGAATAAGGACTCTTGTGAACTTCATCTAAAATCAGCAACTTAACCTTCAAAAAATTAGGTAAATAAATTATGTTTTTATATGTTAAGAATCCTTTTTCATTAATACTGTAATCTGCTATAACATTTTCAGATGAATTTTCAGCCACTTTATCATTAAATTTTTGGTAATTTTTGTCTTGCTTAATTCCTTCTTCGATCTGATTTTCCCGATCAGTTTTAAAAGTACTGATTGGTGCCACAGAACTCAATCTAGCATTTCTGCTCAATGCATCAGCAACCTTATTCTCCTTTCCATTAATGTGATGGATCTCAAAATCGTACTAACTAAGGAGAGATAACCACCTAGCTTGCCTTGCATTAAGATTTGTTTGATCCAATAAATACCTTAAGCCTTTGTTATCACACTAAGTTTTTTCGACCCAAAATTCGATGGCAAAAAAGTCGAATTTGCTACAACCTATGGTCGTTCATCTGACAAAGCCAGTCTTTTTTTACCGTCGGTGGCATATCGGCTAAAATTCGACAAAATTGTAGCCGTCAGATATTTGATGCCCCTACCTCATCGGTGATCCGACTGTCTCCAACTTGACAGGTAGTCTAATAACCGACAGCTTTAACTTCCAATATTGGTCGGATATCATCCTTTTTCCATCGAATATGCGGCACACATTTCAACATTCCTTCCTTGATGGCATTGGTTCAGTCGTCGGTTACGTGAACCCCATACCATACAAAAAAGGTGGATCCGATGTTTCGAGCCGTCGGAAGCATGGAAAAAGCATCAGAAATTACCCTGTGGTTGTCGGTTAAGGAGTCGGTTAAGCAACGTTTTTGCCATACAAAAAAAAGGCAGATCCAACGTTTTGAGCCATCGGAAGCATGGCAAAGGCGTAAAAAATTACCCCGCGATCGTCGGTTAAGCGATGTCTATGACATACAAAAAAAGGCAGATCCGACGTTCCGAGCCGTCGGAAGCATAGCAAAGGTGTCGGATATTACCCTATCAAAGGCGTCGGATATCATATCATTCTCTATTTAAATTATTATTGTACTGGAGTACGATGCTATTCCTTTTTGCATGGGAAAAAATGCAGAGACTATTTTATTCAATGAGTTCGATTTTATACAGAGTTATTAAACTATTCAGGAAACTAAAATAAACTTATAAAATAAACAGTAAAAGTTAAGAGACAACAGAACTTTAAAATAAAAATAGATAAGGCAATGGAACCTGTAAATGAGGATAGGGTCGACAAACACCCAAGGAAGCCTGTTCCTCCCAACCTATTCCAGAAGAAGAAGCTCAACTGCTGGCTTCTTGTGAACCCCCGAGCCTGATTACTGATCCAATAAGTGGGTGGAATCTATGTAGAAGCAAAGCACTCAAAAATTCCTTCTCCACTCAGCATCAACCTCCTGAAATAACATGCCTTCTCCACTTGACATCAACCTCCTAAACTCAATAAGAGTTTGGAAAACTCACAACATGATCAACAACATAGCATATCCCCTCATCAAATCTCTTGGGTGCAAACACAGCAAAACCCCAAGGTAAATTGCCTCATTAGGAAAAGTGATGAACCTCAATTCAAAATTTGATGGCTATTATATAAACTACCTAGGTCTTTAGTGGTCAATTTAGAATAAATGAGCCTCAAGCTCCAGTCCCATCTTTCAGGGCACTATGACCACATTTCAAGGGAGTTGTCTCATACCAATAGCTAGTTAGTTGCATCATGATGCTGCCACTTGTCCATTGCCGTCTACCCCACATTCCATTCCACCTAGTTAATCAGTAACCACTCTTTCAACAGTCCTCTTAGGTGTTTGTCTCCTATTTTATTTATTTAATAATAATATATTGTGCAAATTATAGTCATCCTTGGACACCTGTCGAACTTAAAACTTTACAATAAAAGTTATAATAATGTTTGCTAACACAAAATGTTTTCCAGCAAAAAGGGTATGTTACAAACACCCCCACTTAAGCTCAACATCATCCTCGATGTTGCTTATTCATTATCATCTTCCTCGTGGAATAGAACTGGATATGCTGCCTGCATATTACTTTCCATTTTCCAAGTAGCTTCATTAGGGCTAAGGTGCTATCATTGCACCGTTACCTACCCTATGGTGTGATTCCGAAGCATAATTTCCCTCTAGTCGAGAACACAGTCCGGTTCCACCTAAAAATCTCCTTCGGGTTCCACCTGTATGTCATTCCAATTTAGCACATGAGTAGCATGGTGCACATACTTCTTTAAAACAGAAACCTGAAAAACATTGTGGATTTTTAAATTATATGACAATGCCAGTTGATATGCAATAGCTCCAATCCTTGATACGATTGCAAATGGTCCACAATACCTTGGTGCTAATTTAGCACAACTCCCAAGCTTCAAAGAACTTTTCTTGGGCTTTACCTTTAGACAAAACATGGTTTGCTACCTGAAATACTCTTTCAGTGCATTTCAAATCAGTATAGCTTTTCTTCTGATCTTGGAAAACCTTTAAGTTACCTTGAACCTATTTCACGGTTAGCTCCATTTCTTTCAATAAATCTAGTCCTAACATTAATCTGTCTACAGGATTATCCCAAGAAATTGGAGTACAACATTTTCTTCCATACAAAATCTCAAATGGGCTCAACTTAGAAGATGCTTGATAATTATTATTGTAGGCAAATTCTGGTAAATGCAAGTAATCTTCCCACTTAGATCGTTGATCTTTAACATACAATCTTAAAATGTTTTCGAAAATCCGATTTACTCTTTCTGTTTGACCATCAGTTTGTGGGTGGAAAGAAGTGCTGAAATTTAGTTTAGTATTTAATCCTTTAAATAGTGCTGTCCAAAAATTGCTGGTGAACTTAGAGTCCCAGTCTAAAATAATTACCTTTGGAATTCCATGCAAGCAAAAAATTTGCTTCCTGAAAATATCTGCAATGTTAGAAGCCTTGAAAGTAGTTTTAACAGGAATAAAATGAGCAGCTTTACTAAGTTTATCAACAACAACCATAATTGAGTCATGCTGCTTCTGATTTTCAGGAAAACCTGTAATAAAGTCAATGCTTATAATTTCCCATTTCCGTTCTGGAATTGTTAAGGGCTGCAATAGCCCAGCTGGATGTTGATGTTGAGCTTTAATAGTCTGACATTCAAAGCATCTAGCTATATATTCAGCAACTTCACTCTTCATGTTGGGTCAAAAATACTCATTTCTTAACATGGTTATCATTTTCTGATAACCACGATGCCCTAAATAAGGACTCTTGTGAGCTTCATCTAAAATCAGGAACTTAACCTTCAAAAACTTAGGTACATAAATTCTGTTTTTATATGTTAAGAAGCCCTTTTCATTAATACTTTAATCTGTTATAACATTTTCAGATGAATTTTTAGCGACTTTATCATGTAATTTTTGGTAATTTACGTCTTGCTTAATTCCTTCTTTGATCTGATTTTCCAGATTAGTTTTAAAAGTATTGATTACTGCCACAAAACTCAATCTAGCATTTCTGCTCAATGCATCAGCAACCTTATTCTCCTTTGCATTAGTGTGATGGATCTCAAAATCATTCTCGCTAAGGAAAGCTAACCACCTAGCTTGCCTTGCGTTAAGATTTGTTTGATCCAATAAATACTTTAAGCCTTTGTTATCACATTAAGTTTCTTCGACCCAAAATCCGATAGTGAAAAAGTCGAATTTGCTACAACCTATGGTCGTTCATCTGACAAGGCCAGTCTTTTTTTACCGTTGGTGGCATATCAACTAAAATCCGACAAAGTTGTAGCCATCGGATATTGGACGCCCCTACCTCCTCGGTGATCCGACTATCTCCAGCCATGGGGACTTCACTAGAAGGCAATATAATACCATGTTCATTCATATTGCGGTATTAAATATTCATGAAAACCTAAAAATTATATTGCTTATATATTAAGGGGCAAAGGGCTTTTTTTATTTAATGTAACAATACAAAAATACTTTGGGGTCTTTTTTATATGGGTAGGCCGACAAATATCCTCCAAATGGAGATGACGAGATCACGAACGGATGAGAAATTGTGTTGAGGAAAGGCTCGAGCTTACCAGTATGGAGGTAAATCGTGTCTTGAGGCATGCTTGACGCTAGGGGTTTCATGGTGAAGTGAGTTTCCAATCGATCATAGTCAAGAGACAGTGGTCATTGACAACCAATTGTTACCAATAGCACTCAGCCAGTTGTTACCAATAGCCTTGGGAGGCTCTAAGCCTCCAGGGTGTGTTATAGGCCCTCGATAGGCCTTGGGGGCTTGAATACCAAACCACTCGTGCCTATTAAAGGCCTTGGGAGGTTTAGTAAGCCTCTTAGAGCTTGTTACAGGCCCTCGAGGCTTGGATACCTAGTCCACAATAGGCTTAGTCAGCGATTGGGGAACTACAACATGCAATCTAAATGTTGTACTATGTGCATTGGCTCTAGTGACATATAAGAAGTGATATCCTATCTCTTCATGTGGGGTCATAAGAGGCGTATCATATCAATATACTCGGTAGAAATATAAAGGGGTATAAAAAATGTTAATGAAAAAATTGATACATACAATATCTAGTGAAAATAAGGGTTTTTTTAAATTGGCAAGGCATATTGGGAGGGGGTTAAAAAAAATGATTTTGGAAGGTATTTTCCAATATTTAGTGAAATTAGGGGTATTGTTTCATATGCCACGATCGAACGTGTTATGATAGTTGTTTATTGAGTGAAGCCCCCGTGTCTCCAGCTTAATAGCTAGTCTAATAACCGACAGCTTTAACTTCCAATATTAGTCAGATATCATCCTTTTGCCGTCGAATATGCGGCGCACATTCCGATGTCCCTTCCTTGATGGCGTCGGTTCAGTCGTCGGTTATGCAACCCCCATACCATACAAAAAAAGGTGGATCTAACATTTCGTGCCGTCGAAAGCATGGCAAAGGCGTCAAAAATGACCTTGTGGTCGTCGATTGAGAGATGTCTTCGCCATACAAAAAAGAGGTGGATCCAATTTTTCGAGCCGTCGGAAGCATGGCAAAGGCATAGGAAATTACCCCGTGGTCGTTGGTTAGTTCGTCGGTTAAGCAATGTCTATGCCATACAAAAAAAGGCAGATTCGATGTTCCAAGCCTTCGGAAGCATAGCAAAGGCATCGAATATTAACCTATCAAAAGCATTAGATATCATATCATTCTCTATTTAAATTATCTTTGTACTGGAGTACGATGCTATTCCTTTTTGCATGGGGAAAAATGCAGAGACTATTTTATTCAATCAGTTCGATTTTATACAGAGTTATTAAACTATTTAGGAAACTGAAATAAGCTTTTAAAATAAACAGTAAAAGTTAATAGACAACAGAACTTTAAAATAAAAATAGATAAGGCAATGGTACCTGTAAATGACGATAGGGTCGACAAACACCCAAGGAGGCTTGTTCCTCCCAACCTATTCCAGAAGAAGTAGCTCGATTGCTAGCTTCTTGTGAACCCCCAAGCCTGATTACTGATCCAATAAGTGGCTGGAATCTGTGTAGAAGCAAGGCAGTCAAAAATTCCTTCTCCACTCAGCATCAACTTCCTAAAATAACATGCCTTCTCCACTCGGCATCAACCTCCTAAACTCAATAAGAGTTTGGCAGACTCACAACATGATCAACAACATAGCATATCCCCTCATCAAGTCTCTTGGGTGCAAACACAGCAAAACCCCAAGGTAAATTTCCTCATCAGGAAAAGTGATGAAACTCAGTTCAAAATTTGATGGCTATTATATAGACTGCCTAGGTCTTTAGTGGTCAGTTTAGAATAAATGAGCCTCAAGCTACAGTCCCATCTTTCAGGGCACTATGACCACATTTCAAGGGAGTTGTCCCATACCAATAGCTAGTTAGTTGCATCATGATGCTGCCACTTGTCAATTGCCTTCTACCCCAGATTCCATTCCACCTCGTTGATCAGTAACAACTCTTTCAACAGTCCTCTTAGGTGTTTGTCTCCTATTTTATTTATTTAATAATAATATATTGTGCAAATTACAGTCATCCTTAGACACCTGTCCAACTTAAAAATTTATAATAAAAGTTATAGTAATGTTTGCTAACACAAAATGTTTTCTAGCAAAAAGGGTATGTTACAAACACCCCCACTTTAGCTCAACATCGTCCTCGATGTTTCTTATTTATCATCAAGTTTCTCATGGAACAGAACTGGATATGCTGCCCGCATATTACTTTCCAGTTCCCAAGTAGCTTCATGAGGGCTAAGGTGCTTCCATTACACCTTTACCTGCCCTATGGTGCGATTCTGGAGCATAATTTCCCCTCGGTCGAGAATACAGTCCGGTTCCACCTGAAAATCTCCTTTGGGTTCCACATGTATGTCATTCCAATTTAGCACATGAATAGCATCGTGCACATGCTTCTTTAAAACATAAATGTGAAAAACGTTGTGGATTTTTAAATTATATGGCAATGCCAAGTGATATGTAACAGCTCCAATCCTTGATAGGATTTCGAATGGTCCACAATACCTTGGTGCTAATTTAGAACAGATCCCAAGCTTCAAAGAACTTTTCTTGGGATTTACATTTATAAAAACATGGTCTCCTACCTGAAATTCTCTTTCAATGCGTTTCAAATCAGCATAGCTTTTCTGCCAATCTTGGGCAACCTTTAAGTTATGTTGAACCTGTTTCACGGTTAGCTCTAGTTCTTTCAATAAATCTGGTCCTAACATCAATCTGTCTACAGGATTATCCCAAGAAATTGGAGTACACCATTTTCTTCCATACAAAATCTCAAATGGGATCAACTTAGCAGATGCTTGATAATTATTATTGTAGGCAAATTCTGCTAAATGCAAGTAATCTTCCCACTTAGATCACTGATCTTTAACATACAATCTTAAAATGTTTTCTAAAATATGATTTACTCTTTCTGTTTGACCATTAGATTGTGGGTGGAAAGAAGTGCTGAAATTTAGTTTAATATTTAATCCTTTAAACAATGCTGTCCAAAAATTACTGGTGAACATAGAGTCCCGGTCTGAAATAATTACCTTTGGAATTCCATGCAAGCGAAAAATTTGCTTCATGACAATATGAGCGATGTTAGAAGCCTTGAAAGTAGTTTTAACAGGAATAAAATGAGCATCTTTACTAAGTTTATCAACAACAACCATAATTGAGTCATTCTGCTTCTGATTTTTAGGCAAACCTGTAATAAAGTCAATGCTTATAATTTCCCATTTCCATTCTGGAATTGGTAAGGGCTGCAATAGCTTAGTTGGATGTTGATGTTCAGCTTTAATAGTCTAACATTCAAAGCATCTAGCTATATATATTCAACAACTTCACTCTTCATGTTGGGTTAAAAATACTCATTTCTTAACATAGTTATCATTTTCTGATAACCAAGATTCCCTGAATAAGGACTCTTGTGAACTTCATCTAAAATCAGCAACTTAACCTTCGAAAAATTAGGTACGTAAATTCTATTTTTGTATGTTAAGAAGTCTTTTTCATTAATACTGTAATCTGTTATAACATTTTCAGATGGATTTTCAGCCACTTTATCATGTAATTTTTGGTAATTTTCATCTTGCTTAATTCCTTCTTCGATCTAATTTTCCAAATAAGTTTTAAAAGTACTGATTGCTGCCACAAAACTCAATCTAGCATTTCTGCTCAATGCATCAACAACCTTATTCTCCTTTCCATTAATGTTATGGATCTCAAAATCATACTCGCTAAGGAAAGCTAACCACCTAGCTTGCCTTGTGTTAAGATTTGTTTGATCCAATAAATACTTTAAGCCTTTGTTATGATCAGTCATTAAAATGAATTTTCTTATGATCAAGTGATGGTGCCACTTTTTTAAAGCATGTATCACAGCTTCCAACTCAAGATCATAAGTAGCATAATTCTTTTCAGCTGAGATTTTAACTCATTTAACACCAGAATATTCATCCTATATGGGGCCTTTGAGTTTGGTACAGCATCGGGTACTAACTCAATGGTGAAATCAAGTTCTCTTTTTGGAGGTAATCCTGGAATTTCTTCCGAGAATACGTCAGAAAAGTCCCTAAAGATGGGAATATCCTCTAGTTTTAACTTGTCTTCTTTAGATATACACTCATCATTAACAACATTAACAGCAAACATTTTACAACCTTTTCTGGCAGCTCTCTTTACTTGTAAGGCAAAAATCTGCCTTACTGAAATCTTCCTATGAATTCCTTTTACTATTTCTGTATTACCTTCATTATTTACACATGTAAAAGATTTATCATAACAATTCAGTAAAACTCTATGCTGTTGAAGCCAATCCATACCAATCAACAAATCATATGACCCTAAGGGTAGAACATTTAGATTAATCTACGTTTTCAACTGACTTAAAAATACTTCACAATCCTTGACATAATCTGTAACTTTCCTTTTAGTTCCTGTTGCAAGCTAAACTAACCACGCATTATCAAATTTCTCTATTTTTAACTTGCAACGGTTTACTAAAGTAGGTGAAATATAACTCAGATTTGCACCTGGATATATTAGAATAGAAGTAGACTCATTTTGTATCATACCTTCAATTTCAACCACGGATGTTTGATGGTCCACTTGACGGTTCTCCAATTCTGCATTTCTCTTGCGATGTCTCCAATTGTAGGTTCTGCTTGCATAGTGTGAATATTGTTGGTTGTCCTTTTGTTGCGTGGGCAATCTGCTCTCTTATGTGGTCCACCACATTCATAACACTTTATGGGCCCTTTCTGTTTATCATACCTGTTGTTGTTATTATTATTATTGTTGTGATTATTATTGTTAGGTACGTTTCTTGTACCAGTAGAATTCTGAGGTGCATTATTCCTGTAATTATTAGGAAAATTTCTGTTATTAAAATTCTTCTTAAAAGCTCCAGCATTATGATTAAAATTCTTCTTTTTATAGTCATATTGATTAGTCTTACTGTTCTTCCAGCCAGTTGTTCCTTCTCTTTTTCTGTTTTGATGAAAACAAAAATTTGCCTTCCTCATAGCCTCTTCCAAAGTGGAAGGATTATCATACTCAATACGGTCTTTTATATTAAAAGGTAAACAACTAAGAAACCTTTGTACTTTAGGCTTTTCCTCAACCATGTAGGGTACATACCTCAGCAAGCTAAGGAACTTGCTGCACAGTTATTTCATGTTCATTGTACCCAACTTTAAATCGTAAAACTCCTTCGACTTATCTTCAAAATATTGTTCCGACAAAAACTTCTTTTTAAACAAACTTTTAAACATAGTCCAAGTTACTTCTTTTTCTTTTATACTCATGATCCTTTTAAGATCCTGCCACCAGATATCTGCCTTCCCGGTCATATTATAAATAGCCATCTTGGCTTTTAGTTGAGAAGAGTAGTCATAAATATTAAAGTACTTTTTCATTCCAGACAACCAAACTTCTGCTATTTCACCCTTCTCACTTTCGCCATTAAAAGTGGGTGGTTTAATCTTTTTAAATTCCCCAGTAATCTGTTCATGATGTCTATGTTTTCTCTTTTTAAAGCAGCATTCACTGTTATTGCTGTCATAATTTATGTCTTTATTACTTGAATCAAGTTTAGAGGATGAGTAACTATTCCTTTTATCATTTCTTGTTTTCTTATGCTTATGTTAGTGGGACATTATTTCAGAATCAGCCTTCAATTATGATTTTCTGCCTCTTTCATCACTATGACAGTTTCCTTTTAAATTTTGTTGTAACTCTTCCTATACCTTAAGGATCCGTTCATTTTCTTCTTTAACAGCTTTTAACTCAAATTTTAAATCTTGTACAGTGCGTAAAATTTCTAAAGACTGGTTGTTTAACTCAACATAAATTCCTTCAATATTGTTATTATTAATGCGTTCATTATGAGGAGTCATATGTATGCAGATTGAAGAAATCCTTGTATGGCTTGAAACAAGCTCCCAGAACTTGGTATGGTAGGATGGACAGTTTCCTATCTAGTTTGGGATTTACCAAGAGTAACGCGGATTCCAACCTTTACTACAAGGTTGAGGAAGGTAATCCTGTGATTCTACTCCTGTATGTGGATGACTTATTTGTAACAGGAGATGACAGACTAATTGCAGATACTAAGAGGAAGCTTGCTACTAAATTCGATATGAAAGATTTGGGAATGATGCACTATTTCCTAGGTATGGAGGTGTGGCAGAGTGTAGGTGGTATCTTCCTTGGTCAAGGGAAGTACACAGTAGATATCCTGAAGAGATTTGGGATGATGGATTGCAAGGCCATGGCCACACCTATGGCATTGAATCTGAAGCCTCTATGTGATGCTTCATCTGAGTCGGTCGATGTCTCTATGTATCGTCAGATGATTGGGTCCTTGATGTACCTGACGAACACGAGACCAGACATTTGCTTTGTTGTGAACACATCGAGTCAGTTCCTGACATATCCGAGGAGTGTTCACCTAGTTGTTGTAAAGCATGTTCTGAGGTACCTGAAGGGTACAGTGGATTATGGGCTCAAGTATGAAGCGAATCAAAAGTTTAACCTGCAGGGTTATGTTGATTCAGATTGGGCTGGCAGTGCTGCAGATAGGAAGAGCACATCTGGGTGTTGTTTCAGTATGGGATCAAGTGTGATCTCTTGGTTTAGCTAGAAGCATTCCTGTGTAGCACTGAGTATAGCTAAGGCAGAGTATGTTGCAGCATGTTTAGCTAGTTGTGAGGCAGTATGGCTACAGAAGCTACTGTCTGAGTTATTTGATCTCCTGTTGGATACTACTGGTATCTTTTGTGATAACTAGAGTTGTGTGAAGCTGTCCGAGAACCCAGTGTTTCGTGACAGGTCGAAACACATAGAGATCAAATATCACTATATCAGGGATATGGTGCAGAGAGGAGCTATGAAGCTCCTGTATGTTGTGACAGACAAGCAGATTGCAGATGTGCTGACAAAGCCACTAGCCAGGGTGAAGTTCGAGTACTTCAAGGAGAGGCTTGGTGTTCTTCAGATCGAGGACACTTCGAGGAAGAAGTGATGGACACATTTGCTGAAGCCATTCCAAGCATGTTGGAAGGAGGATCCTTCACATGGCTGTGGATGTAAGCGTTGGATGATGAACATCAGGATGATGTTCTGGTTTCTGCTTTGTATGATCAGTTGGATCATTTTTATATGTATGCATCATGTTGGATGCTGGATATGAGCAGTTGGAACATTTATATGTATATGTATGTATGCATCATGTTGGATGTTGGATATGATCAGTTGGATCATTTATATGTATATGTATGTACGCATCATGTTGGATGCTAGATATGATCAGTAGGATCATTTGTATGTATTTTGTATGCATCATGTTGGATGCTTGGACCATGTATCTGTATATGTATCAGGTGGATACATTGTATGATCAAGTGGATCATGTATGGTGATATGTATCATGTATTTGTATTTGTATCAGGTGGATACATTGTCTGATGAGGTGGATCATGTATGATGATATGTATCAGGTAGATACTTGGTCTGCATCAGGTAGATGCATTATATGATCAGGATGATCGTGGATGATG
Organism: Larix kaempferi; assembly: GCA_027924585.1. Taxonomy (NCBI): domain Eukaryota; kingdom Viridiplantae; phylum Streptophyta; class Pinopsida; order Pinales; family Pinaceae; genus Larix; species Larix kaempferi. Next base: position 2,675,295 of record BSBM01001023.1, read on the forward strand.
AGCTTCAGGATGTTGCTCCAAATGACATGCAGCAGGATGTTGCAGTGATGATGATCAGGATGATCATGTGTACATCAGGATGATGTATGGTGAGTATCAGGTTGATACTTTATGGCCATGGATCAGGTTGTGCAGATGAGCATATAATTTGGCCCTGGGAGATTTGTAGATAGTCTTTCGATATTTTTCCTATGGCATGTAATTCGTTGCCCTGGGATATCTGGAAAATGCTCTTTCGAGGTTTTGCTCTGGGAGGACATATAATTTGGCCCTGGGAGATCTGTAGATAGTCTTTCAAGGTTTTTCCTATGGCATGTAATTCGTTTCCCTGGGATATCTGGCAAATGCTCTTTCGAGGTTTTGTCCTATGGCATATAATCTGTCCCTGGGAGATCCGATAGGTTAGGTTGTGTGCCCGTAATCAATCCTGGGATGCTCTTGCGAGGTTTTGCCATGACCACATGTAATTTGTGCCCTGGGAGATCCTATAGGTAGAGCTATGTGCTCATAACAGCCTGGGATGCTCTTGCGAGGTTTTGTGGTGAGGTCACATATAATATGGCCTTGGGAGATCTGCAGATAGTCTTTCGAGGTTTTTCCTATGACATGTAATTCGTGCCCTAGGATATTTGGCAGATGCTTTTTCGAGGTTTTGTGATGCACGTAATAAGTCTTGAGGATTCCACAGTATGGCCAGTGATGATGAAGACCTGCAGGTGGTGGGCCTACATCTAGTATGAAAAAGGACTGGCTCTGTAGAACTTCCTATGACAAGTAGAGTCAGAGATTGGTTGAGATAGCAACAGCAGTGACGATGACGATGACGATGCATCAATGATGATGATCCAGAGAAGAAGACTTGTCTAGCAAATCTGTGTCGAGAAATACCTTCCTAGTTAAGAGGGAGTGTTGATGTATATGTAACTTCGGAATGTATTTCATCTATGTATTTCATATATATTTATTGTACCCTTATTAGAGATGTGTTATTCCTCTATAAGGAAGTGTCGTCAAGTGGATTGACAAGTGTCACAAGTGGGTGTACTTGCCAATGGGTTATTAGACCACCATGTGTGGGGTCGGCCCTGAAATATATATATTATAATGTGATGTACCTAGCTAGACAAGTCGGACCCATAAGGTCACTAGGTAAACAGATTAGTATAAATACAGATTAGGTGATCTCTATTTAGATCAGTCAGAAAAGTATCTCACTCTCACTCAGAAAGTGGCGCACTAGTGAGGAGGAGGATCATCTGCTACTAGGAGACTATCTCAGTGTTATTTGGTTGTACTTTGGTTGAGCCATTGCTCTCTCTATCTCTGAGGAAGTTGTGGGGTTTTTCACCTTAGGGTTTTTCCCACAGAATCTCTGTGTCTCTTGTCTCTCATGCTTTTGATTCTTGTGATGCTTGTCATGCTTACTGTGATTGTCATGCATTGATATACTGTATATGTTATTCTCTCAGTAAAGATCCTAGAGTATTGTGAATTAATGCTCAAAATTTAACACATTTAAAGTGGTAGATGACTTGTGGTCTCGTAAATCCCACCCGGTGATCTCCACCGTCGATCTAACAGGGTTTTGATGAGTGTGGATTAAATCCTACCTTGGTTTTGATTATTGTGTTTATTGTGAACATGGAATTTGGTATTTATGTCTCTGAGTCTAGCCGACAAGCCAAGGGTTTGTAGGGTTATTGTTTTGCATTTTCAGAGGCATGATGCCTGCTTTTTGAACTCGTGACCTGCGATGGGTTTAAGAACTGAACTCTCCAGTTCTGTGTACAGTAACTGATTGTCATGGTTTTGCAACTTGGGTTTGTTTTCTTGTTGAGGTTTGATCCTCAAACCTGTTAAGGTTTTTATATTTTAAAACTAGTTTCATGATGAATGGCATGGCCTTGCTATGATTGATACAGTTCTCGGCACTGTTTCTTTGATTTATAGTTGATAGCTCGGTGTGGGGTTTTCCTTCTGTCTGGCATTTTTGACAGTTTGAGTTCAGTTATAGTTACAGTTGTTGTGGTTTGGCGGTTTTTGGTCCTACGTCGGCCTTTTAAAGGTAATATGTTACGACCCTGTTCCTGTAGCTTTCAAAAACTATTTAATAACACAGTAATGGTTATTCATTTTATGTTCCAATCGTTTCTTTAGAGAATGATTGTTCTTTTGACCACATCTTACTGTTGTTGCAGGTGCAGAAGTTCGTGGTTTCTTTAGTTCAAAATAATGAAGGTTGGCGGCGGCTACACCAACTGGTAAGCCTCGGAGGTTGCCTTGAATCTCTGTGTAGATGAGAATGATGGCCGACATGTGTGTTGTTCTGTGTATTTCTTTTTTATTTCAAAGAGGTTGTAACTTGTCGTGATAAGGTTTTTGTAAAAAATAAAAAGATATGGGGAGGATAATACCTCGACCCACAGGGAAAAAGTAGTGTTGATTGTGAATTGTAACTTCTGTCGATGATGTTTTGAGCTCTGTCAAGTCTATCAATGAGAAGGATGTTTACAAGTCTTCATTGCAGTAGTCATTTGGTTTCATCATATTTGGGGCTTGGCCCATGAACATAACCTGTGACTCGTCGATAATGTGGAAGTGAACTTAAGTTTTTGCAGATCTCTGCGTTTATCTTTGTTAAATTTTCAGAATTTACTTCAATCTAATCTAGGATCTTAACTAAGAGAACAACATGTACAGCAAATCTACAGCATATCAATCATGGACACAATAATGCAAGCACACAAGAGACACAGAGTTTACTTGGGGAAAACCATAAAGGTGAAAAACCCCAATAACTTCCTCAGAGATAGATAGAGCAATGATATAACCAGAATACAAGAGATAGTCTTCTCCTAGTAGCAGAGCCTCCTCCTCACAAGTGTGCCACTTTTCGAATGAGAGAAGTGTGTGAATGAATGATCAAATAGGGATCTCCCGATCTCTATTTATACTTGTTCTGTCCTTCCCAATAAACTAATGGGGCCTACATGTCTAGCTTAACCCATGGTTAACTTAATCCGGGTCGACCCCACACTTGGTGGTCTAATAACCCTTTAACCCACATGGCCGACCCCCAATAGGGTGGTCTAATAACCCTTCGACCCACATGACTTATACAGGCCTGACCCCAACAAGGTGGTCTAATAACCCATCAAGTATAAGTTATGACACTTACAATATAAATGACGACACTTCCGTATAGAGGAATAATAACATCTCTATAGGAATACAAACACTTCCGTATAGAGGAATAATACCATCTATATAGGAGTACAAAATACATATATGAAATACATGGGTGAAATACATTTTGAAGTTACATATACATCAACACTCCCTCTTAACTAGGAAGGTATTTCTCGACACAGGTCTTCTAGCACAAGTCATCTTCTCTGGATCATCATCACTGGATAATCATCATCGAGTCATCATCATCGTTACTGCTACTGCTATCTCAATCAATCTCTGAATCTACTCGTCATAGGAATTTCTACAGAGCCAGTCCTTTTTCATACTGGATGTAGGCCCACCACCTACAGGTCATCATCATCTGTGCGAATGGTCTGATAAAGGTGGCCTCTCAGGACTAAATTTATGTGTGGAAGCAATGCTTGAAAGAATATCCCAGGAACATTTATGTGCCTAAGTACGACCGACAAAATCTCCCAGGACTAATTACATGCATATCCTCCACAATACCTTTAAAAAGCATCCCAAGAACATTTATGTGCTGCAGCACGATCGGCAAGATCTCTAAAGAGCATCCCAGGACTTATTACGAGCACACAGCTCAACATCTCGGATCTCCAGGACTGATTACATGTGGATAGACAAAACCTTTAAAGAGCATCCCAGGAACATATATGTGCTGCAGCACGACCAGCAAGATCTCTAAAGAGCATCCCAGGACTAATTACGAGCACACAGCTCAACCTCTCGGATCTCTAGGACTGATTATATGTCTCCGTAATAATACCTCATCCCAGGATTGATTGCGAGCACACAGCTCAACCTATCGGATATCTGAGGACTGATTACATACTACATAGCAATACCGAAAAGAGTATCCCAGGAACATTTATGTGCCTGCACGACCGACAAGATCTCCCAGGACTAATTACATGCTATTTGCACAACCGGCCACATATCATCTCTGACCTCCAAGTATCAACCTAATACTCATAATCCAACGGATCATTATCGCACAAAGCATCATTGTGATGCTCATGATCACACTGATCATCATCACTGTACCATCCTGATACATATCATCTGGAGCAACACCCTGAAGCTCGTCATCATGATCATCCTGATCATACACTGCATCTACCTGATGCATACCAAGTATCTACCTGATACATATCATCATACATGATCCACTTGATCATACAATGTATCCACCTAATACAAATACAAATACATGATCCACCTGATCATACCTGATACATATCAACATACATGATGTACCTGATCATACCATGTATCCACCTGATACATATACAGATACATGGTCCAAGAATCCAACATGATGCATATAAAAAATACATACAAATGATCCAATTGATCATATCCAGCATCAAACATGATGCATACATATACATATAGAGCAGTAACTGGAGCATCGTCCTGATGCTCATCATCCAACGCTTACATCCACAGCCATGTGAAGGATCCTCCTTCCGACATGCTTGGAATGGCTTCAACAAATATGTCCATCAGTTCTTCCTTGAAATGTTGTCGATCTAAAGAACACCAACCCTCTCCCTAAAGTATTCAAACTTCACTCTGGCTAGTGGCTTCGTCAGTACATCTTCAATCTGGTCATCCATCGCAACATACAGGAGCTTCACAGCTCCTCTCTGGACCATATCCCTGATATGATCTCTATGTGTTTCGACCTGTCATGAAACACTGGGTTCTCGGATAGCTTCACACAACTCTGGTTATCACGAAAGATACCAGTAGCATCCAACGGGAGATCAAATAACTCAGACAGTAGCTTCCATAGCCATACTGCCTCACAACTAGCTGAATAAGCTGCAACATACTCTTCCTCAGCTCTACTCAGTGCTATGCAGGACTGATCCCTGCTAAACCAAGAGATCACACCTGATCCCATACTAAAGCAGCACCCATAAGTGCTCTTCCTATCTGCAGCACTGCCTGCCCAATCAACATAACCCTGCAGGTTAAACTTTTGATTCACATCATACTTGAGCCCATAATCAACCGTACCCTTCAGGTACCGTAACCATGTGAACATCTCTTGGATCCATCAGGAACTAGCTCAATGTGTTCACCGCAAAGCAAATATCTGGTCTCGTGTTCGTCAGGTACATAGAGGACCCAATCATCTAACGATACATAGTGAGATCAACCGGATCAGATGGAGCATCACACAGAAGCTTCATGTTCGATGCCATAGGTGTGGCCATAGCCTTGCAATCCATCATCCCGAACCTCTTCAGGATCTCTACTACATACTTCCCTTGTCCAAGGAAGATTCCATCTGCACTCTACCATACCTCCATGCCAAAAACAAATAGTGCATCATCCCCAAGTTCTTCAACTCGAACTCGGCAGCAAGCTTCCATTGCATGTCGGCAATCAATCTATCCTCACCTGTTACAAACAGGTCATCCATATACAAAATTAGTATCACTGGATTGCCTTCCTCAACCTTGTAGTAAAGGTTGGAATCCGCTTTACACTTGGTAAACCCCAAACTGGATAGAAAGTTGTTTATCCTACCATACCAAGTTCTTCACATATATGAATCCCTGTCATGTGTCTCAAAACCAAGTAGCTGCACCACATACACTTCTTCTTCAACTACACCATTCAAGAAAGTTTATCTTCCTCTTCATCACTACAGCTAGAGCAAGTACTGATTTAATGGAATTGTATCTAGATACAGGAGCAAAAGTTTCTATGCTACCACCTGCAGCATGCTTGATCTTTTAGATCCTCTTGGAAGCCACTACAAACTCCCCTTCAAGTCTTGGGACTGCATCCCAAACATCTTCATGATCGATTGGTACTCCTCGATCATGGCATTCTTCCCAGATCCTGTGAACTTCAATATCTTCAATATTTTCAATAGATAACTTTGTTGCTGAACAAATGTTGTAGTCCTTATTTTGTAGGTGATGGTATACGATCTTTCCTACACAACAAATTAAATTGCATGATTAGAAAAATCTCATAGTTTTCAAAACAAATTCTTACACATAAAGAAATATGTCATACAGTCATGCAATTATTTTAGCCAATGCTTCAATACAACATTTATCCATATTCCGTAACTTTCTAGATGCCTTCCAATCTCTATCAGAACATTGTTAAGAGTGTGCACAACTCCTAACATGTCAGCAAAGAGGTTTCATTATAGATAAGTAGCAATGGAATGTTGTACAGTGCCATAGGCCACTTACCCATGTATATTAGTAGTATACTATTCATCAATGCAACTATTCTAATATGCATAATACACAACCTAATTCTAGGAACATAAGCATATACATCATAGAATAACATTATGTAAGAAATGACAATTCAAATACTTATCTTTGTTTGGTTGCTGGGTGGATTCCCTCTGAATCTTTGCAACTCCATTCTGATGTGGATTGCGAGAAGTGGTCAACTACCACTGAATATCTGCATCCTTGCAGAAACTACTGAAGTGTGCTCCTTTGCTTTCTTCAAGGAACAACTGGAGTGTGCTCCCTCTTGATCTTTGCTTCCTGGATTACCTATCCTTGAACTTCTATCCATCCTTAATCACTATGCATGCTTATTTTTATCATCATTGTGTTATCCTTGAGGTCTCATACATAATCACACATTTATTAGTATAATCTTAATACTATCAAAACACAATAATCTTAAACATGTATAGTCATGATCATTCACAGATAATAAACATTAATATTCAAGGTTTCAGGGAAGTCTTCTTTTACTCATGCATATTCTTATTTGATCATAGGTCTCTTCTGATTAGTTAAATCATCAATGCATAAACCCGTGATTACTCAAACCTATACCTTCATGATTCTTCTGGTTAGTCATATCATAAATTAAAGTAAGAAACATAATATTCCTACAACCATGACTATTCAAATGTATGACTTCATGAATAATCATTATCAACAACACAACAGTATAAGATCCTAACACAAGATAGGATTCTAGCTTGATATAGGAAAAACATAACTGGATTAGCATGCTAGCTAGTTATGTCTAACAAACATGTATAATGTCTTATGGTTCTCTTCGGTGACTTGTGCTAGTAACCTGCATGTCTCATAAGTTAACCATTGTAGAACCAAGTTATACATACCTCGTAAGTAGATCTTCTATGTGATCCATGAAAATGGTTGAATCTTTGTCTTCATGTCACCATGATCATATGTTCTTGAAGTAGAACATGATTTGTCTTTCTTGGTGTACCTTTTATGTTAGCAGACAACATAAACCTCATACAACAACAGAATGCATTAGTACAATCATAAGTGTCAACACCCTAACCAATAAATATCTTCTATCATGCATTCATAATTTTGTTAAGGTGATATGACAAATCTAAAATCAAGATTGTACTAACTGTAATAACATGAAGACAAACATACCATAAACTTAATCATGAACAAATATCGAAACATACCTCGATGAGTCATACCTGTCGAGATCGCTTGTAATCTTCTTATATAAGGCCTTAGCCTCATCTCTCTCTGAAACAGGAACTTCTTCACTTATGCAGGTGACCAATCCATCTTCTTCTAGGATTAACCCAATCCACTTGATTTGCAAGAAATGGACCTGGAGTTGGATTAGGTTTTGTCAGAGAAACCCCAAAAATTCAAACTTCCGAAAAGATAGAAATATGCGCCTTGATGAGTTGATCAAGCTGGTATATTCAGAGTTTGAAAACTGCAAAGTTTCATTCCTTAATTTTGCCTTTGAAACTTTCGGATTCACTAGACATGACCTCAAACTACGGTTTGATGAAGCCCACTCTTATGCCAAATCAAAAGGTTTGATCCAAAGCTCTAAGCTTATATTTTTCTAAGGAGCTTCCAACTGTGGTCACAGATTTCAAAAATTCCCATTTTTGCAGAAGCCCTAATTTTCCACTTTTCCAATCAAAGTCCCGAACTAGGGTCTAATCAAGCCCGGTCTTCTTCCCAACCAAAAATTCTGAACTTTGTCTCTAAATTTCTATTTTAATGATTGGCATTCAGCCGTAGTCTCCGATTACAAAAATTCCAACTTTCTTTGAAACCCTAAATTCCAGAAGCCATGAATGAAGGTGCTCAAAAATAATTCTGTTATGACAGAAATATGTACCTGATTGTTTCTGGTGTAACTCCAAACTTTTTGATCCACACGGTCTGAAAACTTTTCTTGAGATAGCTCGACCTGTCATCTTTCCCTCCCGATAGGTCTGACCTCAATTGGATTCTCTAAGAGAGATTTATGCCAAGTGTCGCAACGTGACCTATTTATGGGATAAAACATGAGAGCGAACTTGTACGGCATTCCACGTGTCACTGGTTCAACTTCGGCCTCTGAAAAATTTTCCTGAGATAGTACAGTCCGTGTACTACCTGTCACATTTTATGAAATTTCATTTGGAGCTTCCTAGCCCAAGTTATGACCTTTTTTCCAAGGTCACCTATTTATGACTGAGATCTAGAGGAGGCCGAAACCCTATATTGTAAATATCATAAATCACAAAGTACATTGAATTATAGGTTTTCCTTTAAACACAAGGTACATGGGGATCTAATATTCGACCTGTAAAATTTTTTTATCTGAAACCTTCGCCAAAATGGATTTATAGTCAAAGTGCTACGATGACTGGTTTTTGCTATATCAAGCCCTAGCATCGTAAGTGCAACAAGTGTCATACATGCCATATCATGCCTTCTTTCAGGCTAGCTCTGATACCATGTTAAATTTTCAGAATTTACTTCAATTTGATTTAGGATCTTAACTGAGAGAACAACATGTATAGCAAATCTACAGCATATCAATCATGGACACACTAATGCAAGGACACAAGAGACACAGAGTTTACTTGGGGAAAACCATAAAGGTGAAAAACCCCAATAACTTCCTCAGAGATAGATAGATCAATGATACAACCATAATACATGAGATAGTCTTCTCCTAGCAGCAGAGCCTCCTCCTCACAAGTGCGCCACTTTCCGAATGAGAGAAGTGTGTGAATGAATGATCAAATAGAGATCTCCCGATCTCTATTTATACTTGTTCCATCCTGCCCAATAAACTAATGGGGCCTACATGTCTAGCTTAACCCATGTTTGACTTAATATGGGCCAACCCCACACTTGGTGGTCTAATAACCCTTTGAACCACATGGCCGACCCCCAATAGGGTGGTCTAATAACCCTTCGACCCACATGACTTATACAGGGCCGTCCCCAACAAGGTGGTCTAATAACCCATCAAGTATAATTTACGACACTTACAATATAAATGACAACACTTCCATATAGAGGAATAATAACATCTCTATAGGAATACAAACACTTATGTATAGAGGAATAATACCATCTCTAGAGGAGCACAAAATACATATATGAAATACATGGGTGAAATACGTTCTGAAGTTACATATACATCAACAATCTTAACTATAAAACAACGGGTCAATGTTTTGTAACTGTGGAAGACTTCGATCTATGAGTAGTTTATTGATTTGTAAATAATGTTACATTTCAATATATAAGAAATTGAATATAAGGGTTTTGTCTTTATGTGGAAAGCATGGCCCGAATCTGTTCGTTGATAATATCTGCGACTATACTTGATGTTTGTGCTATTGTTAGAATCATTCCAAAAAATGTTGTAAAGGCTAGCATGATAGAAACGTTGCCGAGATTTTAAACTGTTTTGATGTTCAAACCATAACTCGGTTCTATTTAAATTGTAATGATTCTATAACTGTTTTGTCGCTATCATTCAAAGGAAATTTAAAATCCTAAAGGTTTTTGTGTTGGAAAAGAAAAGCATAAACCCTGGATTTCAATAAAAACAAGCTTCTATTTGTATGATAAAATAATAAATGGAAACATGGAAATTCTCTACTATCGTTTTGTAGAAATAGATAAATAAATAAAATCTAAGAACTTTTAAAGGAATTGCAGTGAAATAAATGCATTGTGATGTGTGTGAAAAAGGATTAAGATGAAATGTCTTTGTCATCTGAATCGTTAGGGTTTAGGGTTTTGTACAGTAAACTATAACAATTGCAGAACTAATCACAGACTTTTATTGCAAACTGTCTGGTATGTTACTAAACATTTATGAGTTGAATAAATAGAACAAATAGTATTCTTTGATAAGAAATATATGGAAATCATAACATATAGAGCAGAGATGATTTCTTTATTTAGTATAAACACTATTATTTTAAATGGTGTAGATTTACTGCTTTGATCAAATAAAATCAATACTGTAATGAGTGCAGATATAGAAAACCTTTAGAATATACTAACTCACATTAACTACTAATAGTAAGAAATTTTAAAGGAATTAAACAGAGATATTCTTTTCATCCATCTTGGCAATTTTCCTATCATATCATTCTCTATTTAAATTATCCATGTACTGGAGTACGATGCTATTCCTTTTTGCATGGGGAAAAATGCAAAGACTATTTTATTCAATCAGTTTGATTTTATACAGAGTTATTAAACTATTCAGGAAACTGAAATAAACTTATAAAATAAATGGTTAAAGTTAATGGACAATAGAACTTTAAAATAAAAATAGATAACGCAATGGAACCTGTAAATGATGATAGGGCCGACAAACACCCAAGGAGGCCTGTTCCTCCCAACCTATTCCAGAAGAAGCAGCTCAACTACTGGCTTGTTGTGAACCCTCGAGCCTGATTACTGGTCCAATAAGTGGGTGGAATCTGTGTAGAAGAAAGGCACTCAAAAATGCCTTCTCCACTCAGCATCAACCTCCTGAAATAGCATGCCTTCTCCACTCGGCATCAACCTCCTGAACTCAATAAGAGTTTGGCAGACTCACAACATGATCAACAACATAGCATATCCCCTCATCAAATCTCTTGGGTGCAAACACAGTAAAACCCCAAGGTAAATTTCCTTGTCAGGAAAAGTGATGAACCTCAGTTCAAATTTTGATGGCTATTATATAGACTGCCTAGGTATTTAGTGGTCAGTTTAGAATAAATGAGCCTCAAGCTCCAGTCCCATCTTTCAGGGCACTATGACCACATTTCAAGGGAGTTGTCCCATACCAACAGCTAGTTAGTTCCATCATGATGCTGCCACTTGTCCATTTCCTTCTACCCCATATTCCATTCAACCTAGTGGATCAATAACCACTCTTTCAACAGTCCTCTTAGGTGATTGTCTCCTATTTTATTTATTAAATAATAATATATTGTGCAAATTACAGTCATCCTTGGACACCTGTCCAACTTAAAACTTTACAATAAAAGTGATAATAATGTTTGCTAAGACAAAATGTTTTCTAGCAAAAAGGGTATGTTACAGTAGGGGTTGATGTAGGTGCAATGGATGGAGCAGATGGATCCAAATGTTGTACATTTGGGGGAAACACATGAGGGGATGGGTGTGGGTGTTGATATAGCTCAAATGGTTGTACAATTGGTGGGAATGGCCTATGGGGGGTTATGGGTATGTCGATGATAGGGGGAGACTTCCCAGTCACATGGATCGACATGAATTGTGGAAAAATTGTACTAGGTGGAATATATGTAGGGATGTGTGCATATCGTTATCGTATGGTGGGATATGGAACCTACATAAACATAAGTAATACATTTCATTAGAAGAAAAAACATGTAAATTAACCATACAAACACACTTAATTTAATGTCAAATATATAATTAATTTCACACAAGTTACCTGCATGATAGGTGATATGCTCAGCCTAGGTGGAGACCTATGCTCAGTCTCTTCTTCATGCACCTATGGAAATATCACAACAACATTGATATTAATTTCTCATTAAAAAATGTGACAATTGCAACTAACTCAATTTTTAAATCATACAACCATACACTCTTTTAGATACATGTATCTGAGGTGCTACAATATTTTTCTCCCCACCATGGAGGATTCAAGGTTGGGAGCAGTAATGTCCTCCCACCTTGATTGTAACATACCAAAAATAGCAAAAATTAAATTTTTTTCTATGTGACAATAAACATTATCTGATAATGCCGAAATATGAAATGTAATCTATATTTAACTGTGCTATTACATATCACTTCTACTATTGCTTATAGATGTTGAATTAATTGTTTGACTAAGATACTTTTGTTTGGTTAATTAATGGGTTCTTTGGAAGCCCCGAGGCTTACTTAGCATTTGTGCTAAAACATGTGAATTCGTACTTGTGGTAGATTGGCAGGTAAGAGATAAGAGTTGCGAAAGGAAAAATGCACAGTTTATTAAAGAAGAACTTCGATGTTTACATCACAGTATTGTACCCAGATTTATTTGGTTTCCGTCATGTTTTATGTATGTAACTGTTTACTTTCTATCTCAAAGATGCATCGTGCAAATTCATGTTCAACTGTTTGTTAACTAGTGTAGACTCTGCATCCTGCAACGATGGTATCGTTCTGAAATGTTTCCTCTCATACCATGCATAACTTTAAGGTATGTCTTACTATTGTTTATAGGGTTATTATTTAACCATTGTAAACGTGTTTGTTACCATTCTAACAACTACACATTGGGAAATGTGAGTTGTAATTAACGTGATAACCTAAGTGACGCCTATGTGTTTGTACGACACTATATGCACAATATGGTTTTTGTCCAGCTATGGGGCATATGTGTATCATGGAGATCTTATTTTATTCTATACACTAACATCTTCTTGGTTATTCTGAATGACATGAGTTGAGTACGACCCTTACAATCTATGTGTAATTATATGGAACCATGTTCACATCTATAGGTTAGATACTACTTTATAATACTTGGTGATATGTAAGAGTTTCATTGCAATATATAGTATGTAGGAAATTACATACATGGTGATACTTAAACACATACAAACCTTGTAATATCATGCAATGGTTGAATATATATATGAACTATACAATAATATGAATTATGCAAACCTTGATGAATACAATATCTAACTTAGAGCCTTGACATGTTTATATGATGTCGACATTACCAAAGCGAAGCAAGGTGTATTAATTGTTATAAGGTGGATATCCACTTACAGGTTGGAAACTTAAATCATAATCTTAGGTATTGAATGCACACAGCTAACGAAAATAATGGAAATCCATCGTGGATGATACAGTAGGCTTGGTCCACATGCTAGTTTCCAAAATAACCTTAGAGTGCTGAGTTGTAACCTGATACAAGGGCAATTGCTATAGCGTTGGCTCCTTCATGGTTTTGGTAATGATGGCTCATTTAATATGATTGGCTGGTTGTAAGTTTCGTTAACTCTGCCTAAGATTTTCACCATTGATCTTGTGAGGGTTTCATTGTAGTGGTTAAACTCTACTTGGTTTTGGAATATCGTGTTTATTGTGTCGTTGTTGTTTGAAGCTAGTGGCTCTGCACTGGCCGACAGGCTGAGGATTTGTAGAAGGGTTGAACCGCCTGTGGGCTGTAGCTCCTGAGTCTCGTCTTCGAATATCTGGAATTTATAAAGTCGAGCTCTCAGTTTTTTGTACAGTAGTTCTTTTGTTGAGTTTCAAGTTGAACTTGTACCTTACCAAGGTTTAATCGTTAGACCTATTGAGAGTTGTAAGATTTTGGTTGGGCTCCTGTTACTTCAACTTTCAGCAAGGTGGGGCTTCGTCTCTATTACATCGGGCTTGGAGTTGAATGCTACTATGGCTTTCGAAAAGAGGTAATGTGTTTAGTTTTTATCTCTGTTATAAGCATACAATGACATCGATAGTTAGTCTATTTTTAATACGGTGAACCTTCCTTCTCAATATTGTTTTTAACCACGGTTGCAAAACTCTCGTAGGTACAATGTGCAATGGCTTCAACCTTCTGGGCGTTGGAAGTTGGGTTTCAGCTATACCAACTGGTAAGCCTTCGGTGGTTTCCTTGGAAACTCTGTATAGAAGATGATGGCCATCTAATTGACAATTCTGCGTATCGTGTTTTGAAAAACTCATAGGGTTTTATGATTAGGGTTTTGTGAATCTTGTTGAAAGTATGGGAGGATATCCCTCGACCCATGAGGCAACTGTTGGTTCTGGTTTTGAATGTAATAGTGTTAAGACAGAGTTTCACCCTTAGAATTGAATGAAGCAATATTTGATGTTTCGATGCTATGGCTATCGTTTCCTTTGTAAATGGCTAGATAAAATGTAATTGTTTTAAATATATAACATGATGTGTCTGTACTACCAGCTAGATGGTGTAGGCTTATGACCTGTGTGAAATCTTGTTTATTTTGTAATCCTGTAGGTTAAGTTTTTGAACTCCTTCAAAGGAAATTCAAATGAAATATTTAGAATTTATATTACTGTAATCGTGTCTTTTTATTGATTTGTGTTGGGTCTGTATACATGAGTTGTAGCTTGTCAAAGATATGGGAATAAGTAATGTTTTAAATGACCATTGTGTTTATCTTGGTTACCGATCGATGAGTGGATGTTTTGGTGCAACGATAATACAACTGTTTGTTTTATAGGACAATGGATAAACGAAATTGTTTTTAAGGCTTATAGCCTATATGTGCTTCGTTTTGTTTATAAAGCTGTTGCTGCGTCATAAAGAGAAAATAGGGAAGTAATTTCTAGTGTTAGGGTTTAGTCCTTGTTTTGGAACATAAAGCTTAACAGTGCTTTAGTTAAGGTCTCGGCAATAAACCTGTGTTCATTATTTTATTTGAAGTCTTCTACAGTAGTTTTGATTATTAAATCTTAACTTAACAATCTACAGGCTTGCTTATGGTATAAGCATTTGGTCTTGGTAAAAAGGTTTGATGTCTGTTATTTCTATTTTGATTTAATTGCAATGAAAGTATTATCTAAACCCGAGAAATGAATCTGTGGAATTTAACTATTGAACTTTACATAAATGATTACTATATAAGTGTTTGGTTTGTTTACTATTAAATAATATGTTGATAACAAATTTGATTTCCTACTCTAGCAGGGAAATGTAAAAACATAGAAATGCAAAACTGTTTATGGTGAAAAGCTGTGTATTTATTCTATGCATTATTATTAACAGAAATTGATATAACTAAACTACCTAATGGAATCTACCCTGTAACTGTAGGAAATAGAAATTATTTTCATTTAAACTTTCAGAAGGAAATTTATGTATTTCTAAACAAATTGCTATTTAAACAAATAGAGAAACACTACTATAATTTCTGGAAATACTTGTCTAAATCAGAAATTACTAACAAAACATTGATATAGGTAGACTTAGAAAATTAACAGTAAACAGTAATTCAAATAAACACATCATTTGCATTCTTTTTATCACTTGGCTATCTTGCTGATCATAACTATCTATTTTTAATCTATCTCTGTACTAGAGTATCATGTTGTTCCTTTTTGCATGGGGAAAAATGCAAAGATCATTTTATTCAATCATTCAAATGATACAAAATTAATAATTTATTCAAGAAAACTGAACTAAAGAACTTAACAATAAAATTTCAAATAGATGACAGAACTTAAAAAATAAAAGTAGATAAGACAATAGAACCTGTAAAAGATGGTAGGGCCGACAAACACCCAAGGAGGCCTGTTCCTCCCAACCTGCTTCAGAAGAAACAGCTCAACTGTTGACTTCTAATGAACCATCGAGCCTGCTTACTGATCCAGTAAGTGGGTGGAATCTATGTAGAAGCAAGGCACTAAAAAAAAATACCTTCTCCACTTGGTATCAACCTCCTGAAACAAAATTCCTTCTCCACTCAGCATCAAACTCGTGAACTCAATAAGAGTTTGGTAGAGTCACAACATGATCAACAACAGCACATCCCCTCATCAAATCTCTTGGGTGCAAACACACCAAAACCCCAAGGTAAGTTTCTTCGTCAGGAAAAGTGATGAACCTCAGTTCAATATTTGATGGCTATTATATAGACTGCCTAGGTCTTTTAGTGGTCAGTTTAGAATAAATGAGCCTCAAGCTCCAGTCCCATCTTTCAAGGCACTATGACCACATTTCAAGGGAGTTGTCCCATACCAACAGCTAGTTAGTTGCATCATGATGCTACCACTTGTCCATTTCCTTCTACCACAGATTCCATTCCACCTAGTGGATCAGTAACCACTCTTTCAATAGTCCTCTTAGGTGTTTGTCTCCTATTTTATTTATTAAATAATAATATATTGTGCAAATTACAGTCATCCTTGGACACCTGTCCAATACAAACTTTATAATAAAAGTTATCATAATGTTTCTAAACATAAAATGTTTTTTTCCAGCTTAAAGGGTATGTTACATTGATTCAATTGTTTCATCTCGAAACAACTATATAGGTCAAAAACATGAATTACATATTAAATACTCTAGTCAATGTTCATCTAACAATTGTAAAATGAGAGTTAAAAATATAATCGATCATTTACAACCATTTACAAATCATGTATTAACCTCGGACATAAAATTATCTCGTGTAGGATCATCCATATGGCCATGTAAAGTATGGCCGTAGTGAGTGCATTAATGGGGTAATCCTCGACTTTCAAAAGGATCATTTGCCTCACTGGTTGTCATGGATGGTCCATGGCCAGTGGGGATTGAAGGACCTACACCTCATGGTCCTCTATGTTAATATTATAGGTCATGTCGGGATGATGCCACGAATTTTACTATGTTGCAGTACACTATGAGTGAGTTGTTATATGGCAGTGGAAATCTCAACTAGGCGATCCAGTAACTGAGGTATCTATGGGGAGGGGTTAAGAGTACACCTAGGTGCAGGAATCCCTCTCATTGGGTTACGCATCTTGGTGGGTTGATATTTGGAAGATCCAAGAGCAACCCCATGAAACTCACTAATGTCAAAGTAATTGACGTACAAACCCAACATGAACTTTGCATATAGTTTTCAAAGAAAATATAGTGGAACCTCCCTATTGTTGCAAGGAGATTTGTCAAAAAGTATAAACCACCGACTCATCTAGTTTTGTCTTCATGGCTCATATGTGCAACAATCCATGCAAAGGCACCTTTTACATGGATCAGTGGGTAGATTAGTCCTGGGGTCGATACAAAAACTAACTAGAGTCTGTTTTGAGATGTTCAACTCTTTTATTTGGTCTCTATTGAGACCAATGGAATAATATGTTGTAATGCCCCTCAAAATCGCCATGAATATTGATATTGACGACACTTACTGGCAAGTGACCCAGCTAAAGAAACCAATATAAATGACTGCATATATTTTGATTTAGAATAAAATTATTCATTCATTAGCGATGTATGTGATAAATGAATATGTTTCTAATGAATGATTGATTTAATGACGATTACGGATACTTGTGATTTTAATATGAAATATTGTTGATTGATTATCACATGGGAACCCTTATGATGAATGCCATATTTATGTTGAAATATGGAAATGGAATTATGCGAGTGATTATGACATGAATCCAAGGGACAATTATCTATGTTTTCTTAATGATTAGCGAATGAATGAAATGAATTATGATATGACGATTTTTTTAGCAGTACTATTGATGTGTGTGCTTTGAGCATGTGTACATTGATAGGTAAGGCGGTTTATTGGATGAATCATGAAAGAACAAGAAAGGGGCCATAGAGCACTGGAAAAACACACACAGGGGTACGACGATGGTGTCGACTCCCGATATCATCTTCGTACGAGTTTGGAAATCCCTTTCAGCTTTACTCGAGGGAGCGTGATGTCGTACGGGGGAAACCATAACGGATTGGTCACATACGAGGTTGATGGGAGTACAATAAGAATGAACTTAATCCTCAGCGCCATTAGTCTCACATGGAGTGTATCCTGATGATTTATGGTAATGGTTCCTAAAATCACTAGATGGAATCCCAACACAATAGTAAAATGCTAAATTATTGTCGGAAGGACCCAACGATGTGGTACCTAGACAATTAAAGAAAGGGTTGTCATAAGGTCTTGACGGTGGTACCTAGACAATTAAGGAAATAAAGTGTTGTTAGAAGGACCCGAAGATGTGGTACCTAGACGGATAAAGGAAATTGAGAAATGAACACCTATGTATTTGACATATAGTACTACATTAGATTATTTGTGCATGATAGAACTATTTATAATTATGTACTTTGAATATAGCATTGCATTAGATTATTTGAGCAGGGTGATTCCAAGAAGATGGGTAACTCTTCTTGGCCAAATATGACGGTGAAAAACAAAAATTTTACCCATGTATTAAATTGAAGCCCTCGAAACTCATACTTGCCACATGAATTTTGACATGCGGTTGAAAACCGAAATGTAGAAAATTATGTTGGCTTTCCAATGATATTTTTTTCGAAATATACCAATGTCGTATATCATATCGAATTTTCATTTAATGAAACGTGTGTACTTAAAAATTTGAAGAGCAAGTAACAAGTAGTTTGTGTGTGTGCACAATAATTTAATGTTAATGTAATAATTTTAAAAAATGAAATATGTGAACATGATCTAGACATAATGCACTAGGGCTTACATATTTTTCTTTTAAT
Source organism: Larix kaempferi (assembly GCA_027924585.1). Taxonomy (NCBI): domain Eukaryota; kingdom Viridiplantae; phylum Streptophyta; class Pinopsida; order Pinales; family Pinaceae; genus Larix; species Larix kaempferi. Next base: position 2,694,027 of record BSBM01001023.1, read on the forward strand.
TTTTCTCAAAAAATTATATTTATTATTATCTTTCGAAACTGACCAATGAATATTTAAGTCGCATTTTGCAAACATGTGTGTGTGTGCATGAAATCTTTTAATTTTTTACATAATTTGCAAAACTAAAAATACCATTTTAAAGAGGACGCGTTTATCTAGGGCTTGTGTATTTTTTCAAATTTTTTGGATGTGTATTTTGAACGTTGTGGATTTATCTTTGAGCTCAATCAAAGTTGTCGGCAGGGTTTTTTAGGGCAAGTTTTAGTAGAAATTTAAAAACAAAAGACATATGAAGATAAAAATTCATAAATTTTATGTATCTGGATAGAGGATTCGTTGACAAATCCAATGGTATCAATTCTGCTCATTAATGAGCATTTAATGACATGGTTTAACTCTGTGGAAGGCAGACAAAACTTTCATTCTGCAATGAAAAGGGCTCTCAGCCTGTTTTTTTAGCTCTCGATCAAGCTATTTGCTCGATCGAGGTATTTAAAATACCTCGACTGAGGGTTTAACAACACCTCGATCGAGGGTTTTAACTAGACCTCGATCGAGGTATTTTAAAACCCTTGATCGAGCAAATTGCTCGATTGAGGGCCTAAAAAAAGGTTGCGGGCCTTTTTTTATTTTTTTCAAAAGCTAGATCGAGCTTTTAAAATCTACATCGAGCTTTTAAAAGCTAGATTGAGCTCTTGTTTCAACCCTCAATTGAGGTATTGAAAAACCCTCGATCGAGGTATTGTCAAGCCCTCAATCGAAGTATTTTAAAACCCTCGATCGAGGTTTTAAACCTCGATCGAGGGTATGAAAAACAAATTTTTTGGGTTCCGCTTGCCAAAAAGGGTGAACCAGGTTCGTGGATTCACCCAACATGAAATGATTAATTGTGATTAAATAATTGGGAATAATTAAATATGGAGCAAAATATAGACTAGGATTCATTAACTAGTCAACTCCACCTGCACCCACTAAAATAGGGATTGGAATCTTAGCATGAAGAGACATCTAGGAGTAAAATGTGGGAAGTATGTGCACTCTCATGAGAGAGTGACACATGATTGGGTGAATATTTGTATTAAATAAATTTGCATAAAACAGTATTTTTTCATGAGGCGACATGTGTCGCAAAGGATTTTTCTATTTAAGCAAGAGGTCAGGAAGGGAAAGGGGGATGGCTCCCTAATGTTAGATGACTTCCAGAATAGAGAATGAGTTCTGATTGTGCTTTCTATTGTGATTTTTGCTAAGGATTTTGGCGAGGCGGGTCTCATGTTTGAATCCTTGCGAGTGTGTATCCTCTATGACCCCGAGGCTCAGGGGTGGCTATGCGACGGATTGCATAAGACTATGGTTGGGTGGAAAAGATAATGATTGCTTTGCCTATGGTTAAAGGAGTCTTTACTTATATTTTTTCAATCGAATATCTTGGACGAGCGAGATTGGATAGAAGACGGAGACCCCTCCTCCAGCAAAAGATCTGGCCTATAATAACAGGTTATGTGTTTTTGTGTATACTTGTTAGTTCTCAAATTTATTAAATTTTATTGTTGATTATGCATTATCATGTTTATATTATTTTTCTAATCCTTAGAAAAATTTTCTAAGTAGGACTCGAAAATGGGGTCTCTATATTTGGTATCAGAGCCATGTTATTTTTTCAGAATTTACTTTAATCTGATCTAGGATATTAACTAAGAGAACAACATGTATAGCATAACTACAACATATCAAACATGGACATAATAATGAAAGCACACAAGAGACACCAAGTTTACTTGGGGAAAACCATACAAATGAAAAACCCCAATAACTTCCTCAGAGATAGATAGAGCAATGATACAACCCAAGCATAAGAGATAGACATCTCCTAGCAGCAGCTTCTCCTCCTCCATAAGTGCGCCACTCTCCTGAGAGTGTGAGAGAGAATAGAATGATGAAATAGAGTGCCTCCCACACTATTTATACTTGAATTGACTTGCTTAATAACCTTTACTAGGTTGGCCTTAACTTAACCACATAACATAATGTTGATTGGGCCAACACCCAATAGGGTGGTCTAATAACCATTTGACCCACATAGCCGACCCCAAATAGGGTGGTCTATTAACCCTTCGACCCACATGACTTATAGAGAGCCGACCCCAATAATGTGGTCTAATAACCCATCAAGTATAAGTTACGACACTTACAATATAAATGACGACACTTCCATATAGAGGAATAATAACATATCTATAGGAATACAAACACTTCCATATAGAGGAATAATACCATCTCTATAGGAGTACAATATACATATATGAAATACATTCCAAAGTTACATATACATCAGCACTCCCTCTTAACTAGGAAGGTATTTCTCAACACAGGTCTTCTAGCACAAGTCTTCTTCTCTGGATCATCGTCATTGGATAATCGTCACCGAGTCATCGTCATCGTCACTGCTGCTGCTATCTCAATCAATCTCTGAATCTACTCGTCATAGGAAGTTCTACATAGCTAGTCCTTTTTCATACTGGATGTAGGCCCACCACCTGTAGGTCGTCATCATCGATGGCCATACTGTGGAACCTAGGACTGATTACGTGCATCAACAAAACCTAGCGCAGACTATAGGTTCTTTTACATGTTGACCTTCAAAAAACCTACTCAGAGCATCCCAGGATGTTATGAGCAAACCGCTCTACCTATCTGGATCTCGATAGAGAATCCTAGGCTGTTACGAGCACACCGCTCTACTTGTCCAGATTTTAAAGGATCTTTTCTATGTGAACTTTCGCAAAACCTACTCAGATCATCCCAGGATGTTATGAGCACACCGCTCTACCTATCTGGATCTCGATAGAGCATCCCAGGATGTTACGAGCGCAACGCTCTACCTGTCCAAATTTTAAAGGATCTTTTCTATGCGAAACTGTAGCAAAACTTACTCAAAGCATCCCAGGATGTTACGAGCACACCGCTCTACTTGTCTGGATATTGATAGAGCATCCCAGGATGTTACAAGGACACCGCTCTACCTGTCCAAATTTTAAAGGGTCTTTTCTATGCCACCTATAGCAAAACCTACTTAGAGAATCCCAGGACGTTAAGAGAACACTGCTCTACCTGTCTGGATCTCGATAGAGAAACCTAGGATGTTACGAGCACACCGCTCTACCTGTCCAGTTTTTAAAGGGTCTTTTCTATGCTACTTGCACAACCTATCCACGGCCATAGAGTATCAACCCAATACTCATCATACATCATCCTGATGTACATCATCACATGATCAACCTGATCATCGTCATAGCATCAACCTGAAGCATATCATTTGGAGCAACATCCTGAAGCTCATCATGTATGATCATCCTGGTCATCATCATAGTATCAACCTAATGCATATCATCTGGAGCAACATCCTGAAGCTCATCATTTGTGATCAGCCTGATCAAACTCATAACATCAACCTGATGCATATCATTTGGAGCAACATCCTGAAGCTCGTCATCTGTGATCATCCAGATCAACATCATAGCATCAACCTGATGCATACCAAGTATCTACTTGATACATGTCAACATACATAATCTACCTAATCATACAAGTATCCACCTAATACATATGCAAATACATGATCCACCTGATCATACAATGTATCTACCTGATACATACCAACATACATGATCAACCTGATCATACAAGTATCCAACATGATGCATATACATATATGTGATCCAACTGATCAGAGCATCCAACTGATGCATATACAAAGTAGTAACTGGAGCATTGTCATGATGCTCATCTTCTAGCGCTTACATCCACAGCCATGGGAAGGATCCTCTTCTCACCATGCTTGGAATGGCTCCAGCAGATGTCTCCATCACTTCTTCCTCGAAGTGTCGTCGATCTGAACAACACCAAACCTCTCTCTGAAGTACTTGAACTTCACTCTGGCTAGTGGTTTCATCAATACGTCTACTACATGCTCATCTATCGCAACATACAAGAGCTTTACTGCTCCTCTCTACACCATATCCCTGATATAGTGATATTTGATCTCAATGTGCTTTGACCTGTCGTGGAACACCAAGTTCTTAGATAGCTTCACACAACTCTGGTTGTCATAAAAGATACCAGTAGCCTCCAACGGAAGATCAAATAACTCAAACAGTAGCTTCCGGATCCATACTGCCTCATAACTAGCCGTATGTGCTGCAACATACTTTGCCTCGACTGTACTCAGTGCTACGCAGGATTGCTTCCTACTAAACCAAGAGATCACACCTGATCCCATACTGAAGCAGCACCCAGAAGTGCTCTTCCTATCTGTAGCATTGCCTGCCCAATCTGAATCAACATAACCCTGCAGGTTAAGCTTTTGATTCGCATCATACTTGAGCCCATAGTCAACTATACACTTCAGGTACCTTAGAATATGCTTTACAGCAAATAGGTGAACACCTCTGGGATCTGTCAGGAACTGGCTCAATGTGTTCACCACAAAGCAAATATATAGTCTCGTGTTCGTTAGGTACATCAAGGACCCAATCATCTGACGATACATAGTGACATCAACTGAATCAAATGAAGCATCACAAAGAAGCTTCAGGTTTGATGCCATAGGTGTGGCCATGGCCTTGCAGTCCATCATCCCAAACCTCTTCAGTATCTCTACTGCATACTTCCCTTGTCCAAGGAAGATCCCATCTGTACTCTGCCACACCTTCATGCCTAGAAAATAGTGCATCATCCCCAAGTCCTTCAACTCGAAATTGGCAGCAAGCTTCCACTGCATGTTGGAAATCAATCTATCTTCACCTGTAATAAACAAGTCATCCATATACAAAAGTAGTATCACTGGATTGCCTTCCTCAACCTTGTAGTAAAGGTTGGAATCCGCTTTACTCTTGGTAAATCCCAAACTGGATAGAAAGTTGTCTATCCTACCATACTAAGTTCTGCACGTATATGACTCCCTGTCATGTGTCTCAGAACCAAGTGGATGCTTCACATACACTTCTTCTTCAACTACATTATTCAAGAAAGTTGTCTTGAAATCCATCTGGTGTATCTTCCATTTCATCACTGCAGCCAGAGGAAGTACAGATCTAATGGAAGTGTATCTTGCTATAGGAGAAAAAGTCTCTATGCTACCACCTGCAGCATGCTTGATCTTGTAGATCCTCTTCGAAGTCACTATAGAATCCCCTTCAGGTCTTGGGACTGCATCCCAAACATCTTCATGATCGACTGGTACTCCTCGATCATGGCATTATTCCCAAATCCTGGGAACTTCAATATCTTCAAAATTTTCAATAGATAACTTTGTTGCTGAACAAATGTTGTAGTCCTTCTTTTGTAGGTGATGGTATACGATCTTTTCTACGCAACAAGTTAAATTGCATGATTAGAAAACATCTCATAGTTTTCAGAAAAAATTCTTACACATAAAGAAATATGTCATACATTCATGCAATTATCTTAGCCAATGCTTCAATACAACATTTATCCATCTCCCGTAACTTTCTAGATGCCTTCCAATCTCTACCAAAAAATTGTTAAGAGTGTGAACAACTCCCAACATGTCAGCAAAGAGGTTTCATTCTAGATAAGTAGCAATGGAATGTTGTATAGTTCCATAGGCCACTTACGCATGTATATTAGTAGTATATTGTTCATCAATGCAACTATGCATAATACACAACCTAATTCTAGGAACGTGAGTATCTACATTATTGAACAGTATTATTTAAACAATAAAATATGCAAGGAATGATAATTCAAATACTTATCTTTGTTTGTTTGTTGGGTTGACTCCCTCTTAGTCTTTGCTTCTTTTCTGCAACTCCATTCTGATGTGGATTGTGAGAAGTGGTCAAATCCCTCTGAATATGTGCATCCTTGCAGAAACTACTGAAGTGTGCTCCTTCTTGATATTTGCTTCCTTGCAGGAAACAATTGGAGTGTGCTCCCTCTTCATCTTTGCTTCCTAGATTACATGTCCTTGAACTTATATCCATCACTATGCATGCTTATTAGTATCATCATTGTGTTATCCTCAAGGTCTCATACATAATCACTCATTCATTAGTATAATCTTAATACTATCAAAACACAATAATCTTAAACATATATAGTCATGATCATTTCAAACCCAGATAATAAACATTAGTATTCAAGGTTTTAGGGAAGTTTTCTTTTACTCATGCATATTCTTATTTGATCATAGCACTCTTCTGGTTAGTTAAATCATCAATCAAGATAAGAGACATAAAATGCATAAACCCTTGATTACTTACATTTATAACTTTATGAATAAACATAAACAATCATACCAAGTATACTTATATAAGGGATCCTAACACAAGGTAGGATTCTTACTTGATATACGAAAAACATACCTAGATTGGTATGTTAGCTAGTTATGTCTAACATACCCACATGATGTCTTCTTGTTCTCTTCAATGACTTGTGCTAGTAACCTGCATATCTCATAGGTTAACAGTTATAGAACCAAGTTATACATACGTCGCAAATATATCTTCTAAGTGATTCATGACAATGCATGAATCTTTGTCCCCATGTCATCATGATCATATGTTCTTGAACTAGAACATGATTTGTCTTTATTGGTGTAACTCAGGGTATTTTTTAAGGATTATAAAAGTATACCTAAGTATAGTGTTATAGGCGATTATTTTGGATTAAAAAAAACATATATATAGATTGGTAGGCGAATATTAAATATGAAACATATGATTTACTACTAAAACTTGTAAATTTTGGCAAATATTATGCTAAAAAAACACATTTTATGTAAATATAGGCGATAATAGAGGCTAAAAATGACCAAATAGCGAATTTATTTTTTGAAAAAAAGTCCAAAAAATAGCCAATTGGCTAAATTTCGCCCCTATAAATTTCCCTGGTGTACCTTTCATGTTAGCGGACAACATAAACCTCATACAACACCATAATGCATTAGTACAATCATAAGTGTCAACACCCTAATCAATGAATATCTTCTATCATGCATTCATAATTTTATTAAGGTGATACGACAAGTCTAAATTTAATCAAGATTGTACTAACCGTAATAATATGAAGACAAACATACCATAAACTTAATCATGAACAAATCTCGAAACATACTTGGATGAGTCATACCTGTCAAGATTGCTCGTAATCTTCTTATGTAAGGCCTTAGCCTCATCTCCCTCTGAAACATGAACTTCTTCACTTATGCAGGTGACCAATCCATTCTCTTCTAGGATTAACCCAATGCACTTGATTTGCAGGAACTGGATTTGGAGCTAGATTAGGGTTTGTCAGAGAAAACCTAAATATTCAAACCTTGAATTTCAAACTTCCGAAAGGATAGAAATATGTGCCTTGATGAGCTGATCAAGCTGGTATACTCATAATTTGAAAACTGCAAAGTTTCACCCCTCAAATTTGCCTTTGAAACTTTCGGATTCACTAGTCATGACCCCGAACTAGGGTTTGATAAAGCACACCCTTTTTCCCAATCAAAAGGTTCAATCCAAATCTCTAAGCTTCTATTTTTCTAAGGAGCTTCCAGCCATGGTCACAAATTTCAAAAATTTCCATTTTTGCAGAAGCCCTAATTTTTCACTTTTTCAATCAAAGTCTCGAACTAGGGTCTGATCAAGCCCAGCCTTCTGCCCAACCAAAAATTCTGATCTTGGTCTCTAAATTTTGATTTTTATGAGTAGCATTCATCTTTAGTCTTCGATTACAAAAATTCCAACTTTCTCCGAAAGCCATGAATCAAGGTGCTCAAAAATAATTCTGTTTTGATAGAAATATGTACCTGATTGTTTTTGGTGTAACTCCAAAATTTTTGATCCACACAGTCTGAAAACTTTTCTTGAGATAGCCCGACCTGTCATCTTTCCCTCCACAGGGTCTGAAAGAATTTCCTTTCATATCCCAACCTTTCATATTTCCAACCCCATAGGTATGACCTAAAATGGATTCTTTGAGAGAGAGTTATGCCAAGCGTCGCAACGTGACCTGTTTATGGGATAAAACAGGAGAGAAACCTTGTATGGCATGCCACGTGTCAATGGTTTAGTTTCAGCCTCTGAAAAAGTTACCTGAGAAATTACAGTCCGTGCACTACTTGTCACTTTTTACGAAATTACATTTGGAGATTCCTAGCCCAAGTTATGACCTTGTTTCCAAGGTCACCTATTTATGACTGAGATTTGGAAGAGGCCGAAACCATATATTGTACATATCATAAATAGTACAACGAATTAGAGGTTATCCTTTGGACACAAGGTACATGGGGATCTTAGCTTCTCCTTGTACGATTTGCAGACCCTGAAACCTTTCCAAAATTTATTTATAGCGAAAGTGCTACGATGACTATTTTTTCCTATATCAAGCCCTAGCTTCGCAATTGCAACAAGTGTCATACATGCCATACCATGCCTTCTTTCAGGCTAGCTCTGATACCATGTTAATTTTTCAGAATTTACTTCAATCTGATCTAGGATCTTAACTGATAGAACAACATGTATAGCATAACTATAGCATATCAAACATGGACACAATAATGCAAGCACACAAGAGACACGAAGTTTACTTGGGAAAAACCATAAAGGTGAAAAAACCCAATAACTTTCTCAGAGATAGATAAAGCAATGATACAACTGAAGCATAAGAGATAGACATCTCCTAGCAGTAGCTTCTCCTCCTCCACAAGTGCGCCACTCTCCCGAGAGTGTGAGAGAGAATAGAATGATGAAATAGAGTGCCTCCCGCACTCTATTTATAATTGACTTGACTTTCCTAATAACCTTTACTAGGTCGTCCTTAACTTAACCACATAACATAATGATGACTGGGCCGACACCCAATAGGGTGGTCTAATAACCCTTTGACCCACATGGCCAACCCCCAATAGGGTGGTCTAATAACCCTTCAACCCACATGACTTATACAGGGTCGACCCCAACAAGGTCGTCTAATAACCCATCAAGTATACGTTACGACACTTACAATATAAATGACGACACTTCCGTATAGAGGAATAATAACATCTCTATAGGAATACAAACACTTCCGTATAGAGGAATAATACCATCTCTATAGGAGTACAATATACATATATGAAATACATTCCGAAGTTACATATACATCAACAAGTCAGTCGAGCCTTGAAGGGTTGTCTTACCTTCCGCCACAAGTTCTTATTGTTTAAATTTTATAAAATGTAAATATATGTTATATATACTTCCTCTGAATTTTCATTATGTAAGGATTTAGCAAGACGTCCTATGATTAATGTGGGATTATTGATAATACCTTATTTACAAAATTACGATAACCTATATATTGATTTGTTGAATATATTTGTATGAACAATTGCTTCATTTAAATATCTGCAGCTATGTTTTTTATTTGACATATCCATCCTAGATCTGGATTCTGGCTTCTATAAAAAAGAAGAAAAAAATGGTAAATCCATATATAAGATCTACCGATCTTCTGAAAAGAACAAACCTAGGCATAGGAGAAATGTAGAGGCATAAAATTTACATACTACTAAGAAAATATGACATAATATTCCAAATTTACATAAGATGATATGGAATTTACAGTCTATTAGGAAAGGCAGCAGATTCCTTCACCACGGCCAAGGAAGTATTTCCACAATGATACAATCAGAATATTTTATTTGGTAAACATTATGCGAATAAGCATTTTGATATGGTACTTTTGTGATTGGATCCATTTCACATATAGCAATAGCTTTGGGTATATTATGGGGCATTAGGACCAAAATAATCTAAGACACGGTGCTCCTCGCAGTATCCAATTAGAGAAACAAAACAATGATTCCAAATTTTAAACATCATATCAATTTCTGTTTGGAATTATGTGAGAAATATACTCTTTGCATGATCTAATATTTTACTTCTCCTGATAAGTATCTATGTAGGCCAATCCTTTTCAGTGTCGGTTTCAAATTTCTCTGTGGCGGACTTGAAGAATTCATCCAAAATCTTGCCATGCTCGGTTTCGTACTCCAATGCTTTTAGAATCAACTCTACCTTATAAAATTGTTTTACCATATTTGCTAAGGATAAGAGTTATTTTCAGATTCACTCCATAATTCTCCTTACTCAATGACTAATGCAATGGCTCTGAATTAAATCATGCCTGGAATTGAACCCACTCAAACTCCTATTATCATTAGTCCACCCACAACATATAAGGAGTTTTGGTTTCCATTTAAGATATTATAGGTGAAAATAGTGATAAATATTAAGATCCATATATAGACCCTGGAACATAGATAGAAGTAAAAGCAACAGTTAGAGGAGAGGTAGAGCTAACATCCTCACTCGCTTCCTATTGCAATTATTACATTCAGTATTTGGATTAGTTTCCCCAACCAATTAAATAGTTACAGAGCCAGTTGATCAAGTTGCGGTTGGATACCCATAAGCGAAGGCCTGGGCCACAAAGGCAAAGAAAGTATATATATAAAGGCAGAAGGAAAACCAAAGGCAGTTACATAGATCAAGTTTCCCATCCAAGAGTTCTATACATAAGTATTCATTTACTCCGTGTAAGTATTGGATCTATACATTTAACCCAAAGCTTCCCTTTCTCTTCTGGTTTTATTCTTTAGGTATACCATATGATGGAGTAAATGTCACTGACAATAGATTCAAAATGTCAGGAACTATTTCCATCTTCACGCACCTGTCTTTGTTAATCCTAGAAACATCTGCAACAATGAGAGTCGTAGCAGCAACTAGCACCAAGGAATTATAACCCTGTAGAGACTTCATTAGCTGACTTAGTTTTAGCGAAGAAATCGATTCAATTTCCTACATCTCCTCCGTTAATTAAGCACTCACGCCAAATACACCAACCGCTCTCCATTGGTGAGAGACTCGGTGGATCTGAGGATTTGATTTGAGTATTTCAGAAGGATATTACAGTTTGCTGACTCGGATTCCATTTACACAACCATCACACCCACCGATATACACAGCTATCATGTGTTTGGGTCAACTATGTGTAACATCCCGAATTTTCATAAACATTTAAAACTTTTGAAAACGACATTAAATATAAAATTTATAGATGCAGAAATAATAATTGTTTGATTACAACATCTTTAATTAAAAGTCATTAGTACTAAATATAATATAATTTTTGTTTTAGCAGCATTGTGATAATGACGACTTTAACACATAAATTACAAACATGATTATGGTAATAGACGAACTAACAGGTCATTACTGTGATGCGATACTTTTTCTTGAAAAGATACTGACAGTTTGATTTTTTATGAACAAGGGTGTCCTACGAGGGACCCTGGAGTTTACTTAACTACGACACTAACGCATTTGAATATTCTATGTGCATACGACAGGTAAGAGGTTCAATAACTGCATAGTTTAAAAGTACACGTGTAATTCAATTCAACGTCAAATAAAAATGTTGTGAATTCTTTTGCGAAAACAAGTATCTTCAGGTATGAAATGTCTAGTGTTGCTTACTGGTTTTTCAACATTGTCTTACAATTTATGAATGTTGGAAATCAATGACATCTAGAAGGTATACAAGCAATTTAAGTTTGTTGTTGTAAGCCAAAGACGTAGTTCTAGTTTGGCTTTGGTCGTCGTCTTAAGATAACTAATACTTGTAAAGTATTAATGTCGTAATTATATCGCCAACCGTCAAAAGCATGGCATTAAGAGTTAGGATATGGAGTACATGGCAATAGCATGGTTTTTATGCTAGTTACAATTCATTGGTCTTGTTGAGAATTCAAAAGTGTAAACTCCTACATTATTATATTTTACAAATGGAATAATAGAAACTGTGATTAATGTAACATCTCCTCCATTTGCATGTTAGTATTTTGGTGAAAATTAAAATTTTCTTCCCTTAAAGTTCTTCACAATAAAACAATATAAGAGAACAGCCCACATGTAATTACTCCTTGTACATACACTTGACATTCTTATAAAAGTTGATTTGCTTATGATATTAAGTATTACATAACCATTACACAAATGATCGAGAGACCAGATGTAACATACCTCAAGATAGATTAGGATTTTGAACACATTTCATAACACCTAAAGTCTCCTCAAAGATATTATCGTTGATAAGGATAATTAAAAACTTGTTCTTCTCTTATCACCACATTCAAAATGTTAGTCACCCTATTTATGAGAATATCTAAGCAATAACCAGAAATGCATATAAACCATTTAGTAAAAGACAAAGACTATTTAGCTACTTTGTATTCCACTTGTACATTTGCATTACACAACAATTTGTATTAATTTCTTACTTTTCAATCCATATAATTAAAACTATCCATGTTATCATACCCCAAATCCATGACATTTAAGAACCTACAATAAAGATACATCTAGATAAAAAGCAACCACCACACATAAGAAGAGTGCATATTCAGGTGGTTCACCCCTATTGGGCTACGTCCACAAAGGAAGGTCATTTTTATTACTCAAGAAGAAGGAGGGTTTACAAAATGCAACACAACTGTTGCCATATCTTTTCACTTTCTCAAGATCCCTTCAAAACAAAGGTTCTTTTCTGTTCCCCTAGGTTTTTCTTTCAAAACCTAACATTCAACTACAAACTTGGACACTAACCTCGAAAGGCTATACAAGGCTATGCCCTTATTGTCTCCCCGTGGACATTAATTATAGTTTCTAAGTACAATATATAAGAGTCTCCAATGTTATTCCACATGGAAACGACCTTTAGAAACACAAATCTATGAACGATATATATATATATATATATATATGCAAAGAAGACTTCACTATCCCTGCACATTCATCCCTAGGAAAATCCAGTATGCTAATATCATAATATACAATGGAAGTATAAAACAATATATCCACAAATAGAAAACTCGCCGGGATTAGATTATTATACCATGCAAATATAATAATAATGGAAATATATATACAGAGAATGCTTCACCATCCATGCGCATTCATCCCCAAGAAAATCCAGCATGCTAATATCATAATATACAATGGAAGTACAAAACAGTATATCCCCAAAGAGAAAACTCACAGGGATTAGATTATTATACCATGCAAATATAATAATAATGGAAATATATAGAGAATGCTTCACCATCCATGCGCATTCATCCCCAAGAAAATCCAGCATGCTAATATCATAATATACAATGGAAGTACAAAACAGTATATCCCCAAAGAGAAAACTCACAGGGATTAGATTATTATACCATGCAAATATAATAATAATGGAAATATATAGAGAGAGAGAATGCTTCACCACCCCTGTGCATTCATCCCCAAGAAAATCCAGCATGCTAATATCATAATATACAATGGAAGTAAAAACAATATATTCCCAAACAGAAAATTCACCGGGATTAAATTATTATACCATGCAAATATAACAATAGAAATATATATATACAGAGAATGCTTCACCATCTCTGTGCATTCATCCCCAAGAAAATCCAGCATGCTAATATCATAGTATAAAATGGAAGTATAAAACAGTATATCCCCAAAGAGAAAACTCACAGGGATTAGATTATTATACCATGCAAATATAATAATAATGGAAATATATAGAGAATGATTCACCATCCATGCGCATTCATCCCCAAGAAAATCCATCATGCTAATATCATAATATACAATGGAAGTACAAAACAGTATATCCCCAAAGAGAAAAGTCACAGGGATTAGATTATTATACCATGCAAATATAATAATAATGGAAATATATAGAGAATGCTTCACCATCCATGCGCATTCATCCCCAAGAAAATCCAGCATGCTAATATCATAATATACAATGGAAGTAAAAACAATATATTCCCAAACAGAAAATTCACCGGGATTAAATTATTATACCATGCAAATATAACAATAGAAATATATATATACAGAGAGTGCTTCACCATCTCTGTGCATTCATCCCCAAGAAAATCCAGCATGCTAATATCATAATATACAATGGAAGTATAAAACAATATATTCCCAGACAGAAAAACTCAACGGCATTAGATTATTATACCATGCAAATGTAATGATGGAAATATATATGCACAGAATGCGTCACCATCCCTGTGCATTCATCCCCAAGCAAATCCAGCATGCATATCTACCCTGTCTCCCTCATTCCCTCAACTATTTACGCCGTAATCAAGGGAATGGATTCATCTCCCCAAACATCTCTCTCAACGCATCATCAAAAAGGAGTCTCTCCCTCTGCGTAGCCATCAAAAGAGGGAGAAATACCTCAACCCACCAAAAGGAATCCCTCTCTATTGTAAACAAGAGATAGACAGAGCTTCCGATGATCCTATATATGCAAAAACCAAATATGGTCTCCACTTCTGGGCGCTAAGCTGCTTGACGGGGAAGATTTCGATGGCATAGCTTCCAAAATTCAACACAACAGAAAAAATATATGTGCAGCACTAAACCTTATCTACCACGAAGACGTAGAGATCAGCGATCTTCAATATGTACTAGGTGGAGGTCTTGAATGTAAAACCATTCACTGGTATCTATGACATATAACCAGAGATCACATTACTGAGGAAAACTCACCCTAAAATCAACGATAATACAATCAGGCAGGGGACTAATACTATGATCTACGCTTTTACCATTAGAACAGGGCTATGGCATACAAATTTCATTCAGGCAGTATTAAACAATAAACAGCAGGGAAATCCCTCAGAATGCAACCACCAAACGATTAGTACAACCCTGGTGACAAATCCTCAAGGATCGATCAGGTTTTGTAGGGATCTAAGAGCAAGGGAAAAAGTAGATCAGCATGGAAATCACATACCCTTGTTGATCGATTGACAACTAACCTCTTGCAGAGATCGCTTTCTTATTGCAGAATTCGCAACTCCACGATGGGAGAGTTCCACCAGATCCTCCTCCACCAAGCGTTGAGATTTCCAATGTTGAGCATTGAGCTCACGAGATACTCCAGAATTCTTTCCCCAAGTCGGCAAAGAAAACCATCGCCACTCGTCAGTGTGAGGAATGGAACGAATAGGTGTAGCCAGAGATGAGCCTCTGCCCCTTTCTCCACCCGGCGTGTGTGAATTCTTTTCCCCCCCTTCTAAACGAAGCAGGTCTTCTTAAGAAGCTCCGCTCGACTCTCTTCGCCGGCAGGTGGCATCTCTCCGGCGTTCCAACTCTCCACTTGAGGAGACAGATGTAATGATATGGCTCCACGATGTGTTTAGTGAAAGCCAACGGTAGTGACTCAGTAGTTCTTTATGACGTGTCAGAAACATTCTTTTAATATAATATCCTTTAAATATAATTCGTTTATACAATATTATCATATAGTCCTAACGTATGAAACGCTTTGACTTATCTAATAGTTCTTTAATAATCTTACAACATCATTTGAAATAAGGCATTACAATGTCCCATAAAATAGGAATTACAGTTAGTATTATAACTCCTAAAACTTTATCAAAGTGATGTCACCTATATATGTAATATATGTATGTATATAATTAACTTCATAAATTACTAAATTTATAACTTCATTCCCCTTCTCCATCACACCTTTATATATATATATATATATATATATATATATATATATATATATATATATATATGCGAATCTTTGTTCCATAATAGTATTTGGGTATGGTAAAATAGTATCTCCAGTTGTCCCTAATACTTTTAGGTGAAGGGACTTTATTAATACTTTATTACTATTGTTACTTTGTTATTCTGAATCATTTTTCTTCCTGGGAAACATCCTCCATCATTTGGATTTTAAGTATTATTTGTTCAACTTTAGATAATAATTATGATACTTAACCCTAATAGTTAATTAGTAAAATAAGCCCTTATATCTTACTTAGATACTTGCGGCAGATTGTACTTTCTGGCTGGAATAGATCCTTCTTTTAGGATCTAAGATGTGACTCCTGACGAGTATTACAATTACATTTACAAAAATAATAGATCATAAGGAGGGATATTACATCCTTTCCCCCTTAAGAGTAACACCGTCCTCGGTGTTCGACAGTTTACCCCTCATTCTCTATAACAACCTTTGCTCGTTTTGTCATCTCGGTTATGATCATTTTTAAACATTCACGATTTTCCCGCAAGTGGTTATTGGTCGCAACCTGCAATTGTTTAGTAAACGTATCTTGAGTTCATAATTCAACTAAGAACATAAGTCCTTTCTGCAATTCATCATTTGCAATCATGAAATATCTTCTAGTCCTTTTTATCAACATAAGAAGACATCATACATCTTCAAAGAATTTCATAAGTAATCTTTTTTTTAAAGTTCCTCGTTCATCTTCGCCCTTGAGGAAATTTTCCTACTCAAGTATTCATAACATTCACACATTAGGACATACAACAATCTAGTTATTTGGCAAATTGTTAATATGTGTTTCATTTTTATAACATGAAATGAAAACTTTCAATCGACACTTTCGTTTGATCATCGAACCTCCCCTTGAGGTCTTGAAACTTCAGCAACTCTCTGCTGAAACACAACCCAAGATCTGTCACTAATTTATGTGTGGACTTATAGGCTATATTTTGAGGTTACTCTCCCTTTTGATTGCTAGTCAAAAGTTTTCTCCTCAAAAACATCAAACAGCGTCCTGTCTTCCAGATGTCAAACTTTGTGCCTAGGTCTTGCCATTGATATCACAGACTCTTTCACAATTCCCCTCAAGCCTCCTCGCTTGAGTCTAGGAATAGGTACTTTAGCAAAGTAGAGCCGGATCATCAATTTTTGCCACTTCATTTTCCTAACACCAATGTGCTCACACAGCAATCATTTGCCTAACACCATTGTGCTCACACAGCAAATCATTTGCCTAACACCATTGTGCTCATACAGCAAATCATTTTCCTAACACCATTGTGCTCATACAGCAAATCCCTCCATTTTCACGACATACTCTATCCATAATATGTATAATGCCTTTGTCTTTCAACAAGTCCCATAGATATTAACGATCTAAAAAAATCCATGATCATATTATTATATTTATTACCTGTTTTGTCCGCATTTGTTTTTCATTACGACATTCGACATAATATAGGAAATAGGTTTACCTATTTACTTATCACATCCATGCGTTTTTCATGATTTGTACACCCTTGACACAATTCAACCATCATTCATGGTTTATACAATCCTCTAAGCCACATTATAATAATACGTAGTATAGAACATTACTCCATCTTGAGCTATTTTGCCTCACTTATTTTCACAAGTGGATTCATAGTCGATGTTCCACATTGATCACGTCATCGATCATAATTCCTGGCAACATCTTGGAATGTCAGTACATATTTAACATAATCCACCATTAATCTATGGTTCATAAAATTTTGTAACCCATTACATACGATGTAAAGAGTAAATCTTCACTCACCCTTGAGTCGTTTAACTTAACTACTTAGTTTGGTGCATTGATAATTAGCAATTCATTTGGATTTGGTCACGTTCCGGCGTAATCCTGCAATGTTAGTACATAACTTTCTTACCACTTTACGACATTCATAACATCTAATAATCTCTTATTTGATCTACCTTTGGATAGCTATCAGTGAATGAAGACATATATCATACCTATATCCATTTTTTTTTTATTTTTTTTTAAATAAAGAAATCATTTCCTTCAATTCAACATTGACAACGTCAATTCATAAATATTCAATCAATTGAATCCATAACTATATTCATCAGGTATGAAGAACATGGTAAATTCATTCTCAAAACGAGAAAATGCTTTGACTAATTTCTTGCTTCCTTCGTCATTTAATCAACCGAACATGTTAGACTCCTAATATTTAAAAGCAAGCAATTTCCAATGATTATATTTTGTATGAGAAAGGGTATAGCCTTGTTATCTTATCCTATCATAGCGATATGGTTTAAATCTTTTAATAATAGAACCATGCATCTCCATGAAATACTTATCTAACCTATTTTCCCTTTGATTTTTATTTAGGAGGAACCTCACCTTTTGAGAGCAACCATGCATTGTAATTATCTAACAATTGAGGGTACCTCTAGATATTACTTTCCATGATTAATATCGTCATAAATTCTATACTTTACCTAACCTTTTCCTATGTATTCGAAGAGGAAAATATTATACCAACTCTCTTAGTCTTATACCCTATAATATTCACCCTTCAATATCTATATGATCCATATTCTAACAAATTTTTGTTTGTATAATATTCTTTCTTGGAATCGATATCATCCAATGGCATTTCTCTTTTATCGATCTAAAGAAGATAGATTCATAGTCATAGACAATATTATGGCATTTCTCTTTTATCGATCTAAAGAAGATAGATTCATAGTCATAGACAATATTATGGCATTTCTCTTTTATCGATCTAAAGAAGATAGATTCATAGTCATAGACAATATTACACCATTAGGATGTTTGAGTAACTAATGAAATTTAATTCCTTCAACTTATAAACTATACGTTTAATCATTCACAATGAGGATGACATTTCGCTACACCATTTAGTTTACTCATACTCGATGAAGACAACAAATAATTAACATAATCCAATAAACTTTCAATCTAGAATTGGTCCTTTCAAATCTATATATACATTTTTAGTTCGACCGAATGTATATGTCCATAATTCAATGCATAAGCCACACTTTCTTATAATTATTCACCTCCTAAATCCACTGATTACAATACATTTCTACAACACAATTTCCCAATGGTCGTTTTTATCTACTAGCTGAAGGTTTTCAACTTGAGTCATCATAAGCTTCCCTTGCTAAACATTTATATAGAGAAGGTTCTAGCAGCATCTATAATTATTCAAGAGTATTTGTAGTTCAATTTTCCATTTCAAGTATGTAACCTAGTACAAGATATCCAAGTAGATATGAAAGCGTGTCTAGTATACTTACAGTCTTTTAATCCGACGAGTTTGGTATTGGAGTAACATACCTCGCCATGCAGTTCTTATGACAAGTTGACAGGGATATTGTACTCTCGTCCATTCCTCCCATGCATGCAAAACAACAAGTTTATTTTAAAAAATAAAAAAAATTCATACTTCCTTACCTCATGTTAAGCCCCTATAGGCCCGAGTGTTGTAACTCCGGCTCTGATACCATATGTAACATCTCCTCCATTTGCATGTTAGTATTTTGGTGAAAATTAAAATTTTCTTCCCTTAAAGTTCTTCACAATAAAACAATATAAGAGAACAGCCCACATGTAATTACTCCTTGTACATACACTTGACATTCTTATAAAAGTTGATTTGCTTATGATATTAAGTATTACATAACCATTACACAAATGATCGAGAGACCAGATGTAACATACCTCAAGATAGATTAGGATTTTGAACACATTTCATAACACCTAAAGTCTCCTCAAAGATATTATCGTTGATAAGGATAATTAAAATGCACAGAATGCGTCACCATCCCTGTGCATTCATCCCCAAGCAAATCCAGCATGCAGATCTACCCTGTCTCCCTCATTCCCTCAACTATTTACGCCGTAATCAAGGGAATGGATTCATCTCCCCAAACATCTCTCTCAACACATCATCAAAAAGGAGTCTCTCCCTCTGCGTAGCCATCAAAAGAGGGAGAAATACCTCAACCCACCAAAAGGAATCCCTCTCTATTGTAAACAAGAGATAGACAGAGCTTCCGATGATCCTATATATGCAAAAACCAAATATGGTCTCCACTTCTGGGCGCTAAGCTGCTTGACGGGGAAGATTTCGATGGCATAGCTTCCAAAATACAACACAACAGAAAAAATATATGTGCAACACTAAACCTTATCTACCACGAAGACGTAGAGATCAGCGATCTTCAATATGTACTAGGTGGAGGTCTTGAATGTAAAACCATTCACCGGTATCTATGACATATAACCAGAGATCACATTACTGAGGAAAACTCACCCTAAAATCAACGATAATACAATCAGGCAGGGGACTAATACTATGATCTACGCTTTTACCATTAGAACAGGGCTATGGCATACAAATTTCATTCAGGCAGTATTAAACAATAAACAACAGGGAAATCCCTCAGAATGCAACCACCAAATGATTAGTACAACCCTGGTGACAAATCCTCAAGGATCGATCAGGTTTTGTAGGGATCTAAGAGCAAGGGAAAAAGTAGATCAGCATGGAAATCACATACCCTTGTTGATCGATTGACGACTAACCTCTTGCAGAGATCGCTTTCTTATTGCAGAATTCGCAACTCCACGATGGGAGAGTTCCACCAGATCCTCCTCCACCAAGCGTTGAGATTTCCAATGTTGAGCATTGAGCTCACGAGATACTCCAGAATTCTTTCCCCAAGTCGGAAAAGAAAACCATCGCCACTCGTCAGTGTGAGGAATGGAACGAATAGGTGTAGCCAGAGATGAGCCTCTGCCCCTTTCTCCACCCGGCGTGCGTGAATTCTTTTCCCCCCCTTCTAAACGAAGCAGGTCTTCTTAAGAAGCTCCGCTCGACTCTCTTCGCCGGCAGGTGGCATCTCTCCGGCGTTCCAACTCTCCACTTGAGGAGACAGATGTAATGATATGGCTCCACGATGTGTTTAGTGAAAGCCAACGGTAGTGACTCAGTAGTTCTTTATGACGTGTCAGAAACATTCTTTTAATATAATATCCTTTAAATATAATTCGTTTATACAATATTATCATATAGTCCTAACGTATGAAACGCTTTGACTTATCTAATAGTTCTTTAATAATCTTACAACATCATTTGAAATAAGGCATTACAATGTCCCATAAAATAGGAATTACAGTTAGTATTATAACTCCTAAAACTTTATCAAAGTGATGTCACCTATATATGTAATATATGTATGTATATAATTAACTTCATAAAGTACTAAATTTATAACTTCATTCCCCTTCTCCATCACACCTTTATATATATATATATATATATATATATATATGCGAATCTTTGTTCCATAATAGTATTTGGGTATGGTAAAATAGTATCTCCAGTTGTCCCTAATACTTTTAGGTGAAGGGACTTTATTAATACTTTATTACTATTGTTACTTTGTTATTCTGAATCATTTTTCTTCCTGGGAAACATCCTCCATCATTTGGATTTTAAGTATTATTTGTTCAACTTTAGATAATAATTATGATACTTAACCCTAATAGTTAATTAGTAAAATAAGCCCTTATATCTTACTTAGATACTTGCGGCAGATTGTACTTTCTGGCTGGAATAGATCCTTCTTTTAGGATCTAAGATGTTACTCCTGACGAGTATTACAATTACATTTACAAAAATAATAGATCGTAAGGAGGGATATTACAATTAATATGTTAACCATATAAACCTTATAAATTACTATCCTATATAATAGTTCTATAATTGAAAAATTATTCGTTATATAT
The DNA here is from genome assembly GCA_027924585.1 of Larix kaempferi. Lineage (NCBI taxonomy): Eukaryota > Viridiplantae > Streptophyta > Pinopsida > Pinales > Pinaceae > Larix > Larix kaempferi. Next base: position 2,715,499 of record BSBM01001023.1, read on the forward strand.
GTGAAAGTTCACAATATTGAAATGATATGAAATCGGAGCCTAATATGTGGCTAAAATTAAGCCTTAGTACCCTAATCACGATCATAAACTTAGAATCTTTAACTATTAACAATGAAATCAAATGTTTTGAGTTTATAAAATATCTACGTGAAGGTTTTGTTGTCATTATAATTGGTATTGACATGCATTTATGCTGACAGGGTGGATGAGTTGATGGTTATTAAAATGACATAAACCTTGAGCCATCGTGGAGATCGTAACTTGATCCTGCATTAAAAGCTTGAATTGAAACTCCAGCTCACAAGGATTGCTAATGATCCACGTAGTATGGTATTAATGTAATAGTCTTTGCAACTGTCACTGTGTAATGGTTGTGCGTTTGAAACACCTCCTAACTGGATGTTGATCGATCCTCCGTGTGCCAAAGTGGCATTGCCAAGCTTGTACTAAAGAATGGGGCATTAAATGTAGAAGTTGTTCCTCCCAATGCCATCTCGCTGGCACTCTTATGATCGTCGATAATGACGAGCTTGGATCATCCGATGCAACCCTAACTTTTGTTGTTGTTTTGGTTAATGAGATTTGAATGTTGTTCATTGTTCTATTGTTTCGGTCTGTGTGGCCGACAGGTTACCGAATTCTAGGGTTTAGAAAGCTTGTAAGAGGTTTCGACCTCGAGACCTATAGATTAGGGTTGATGTTGCAGGTTCTTTCTCATGTAATGGCGTTGAATTAAAAGATTGCATCTCCGGTTTGAGTTGTTATTGAGTTGATAGTTTATAGCTTTTCTTTTAGAGATTGAGTGGAACACTCAATGCTGCAAAATGATAGAGGGTATCCTGGTCTTGTCTACAGCAAAGAACTTTGTCGTTTTGCTAGAGAATGTAAGAGCTCGGTCCCTTGTTGAGAAGGTAAACACCCTCGAAGTTTTAGTGTTTTCTTTTGTTGAACTTCGATTTATGGTTAGACATATAACAGTTATCTAACTCTAGGCTATTGTTGGGTCAGTTGCAAGGTTCGAAGGACGACTTGAGCAAGGGTTTGGAAAAGAAAGGCATGCTTCCATTCCTGGTAAGCTCCGGGTCTCAAACCCTCGTAGGTGCCTTTCGACTTTGGTTGATGTGGTCTCAAGAGGATGAATAACTAGTTTTTCACCATGCCTCGGCATTGTCTATCAGTTGAAAAACTTTGAAGGCCCTTTTGTTATTCAACGATGTTTGTACAGGGTTGTGACCCTCGTTTGTTTATATGATACTCGCTCAAAAACTTTGATGTCTATCTCATCAAACTGGGAGTTATAATGATTGTCATTGCTAAGGGTTTTTGGACTTGTTTTAACATGTTTAAACTTGGGAATAAATCCTTGTGCGATTTTTGTTTGGAAACATGTTGTAATTTTTATTTTCTGGGATCATTGGTTTCTCTTCTTGGAGTTGGAAATTGTATTGATTTAAACTTTGAGCCACGACCTGTTGGTTTATGTTATGAGAAAAGAGGTATAGCTTGTCTATTTTGGATACAATGTTTTTCTTCTCGGCAATGAAAATATGTAATTTCATTCTGTGCTATTCGTCTTTGTTATACGTTTGAATACTGTAGGTTGATATCGTGACTTTCGAGCTAGGCCAGGGTCTAAATGCTTGTCATAGATGCTAACTCTGTAATATATAATGTCGAAATGGTTTTCCTTTTGTTTATAATGGAAACAAACAGGGCCATACCCTAGTTCGAGTCTTGTCTTTGATTATAAATAAATATTTGAATATGAACTTCTAAAAAGGTCTTTGAAGCCAAAAACTAGGGTTCAATCCGTAGCTTGTGTAGATTGCTTTTGTTTATGATGCAAAACGATGATTAATGGAAAAGAAATTCTATCTAGGGTTGATACGAAACTCAGTTTTGAAATCAACACTTACAATTTAGAATATCTATATAAATAAATGAATGATGGCAAAAATAACGTTTATAATGTTTTCATTATTTGATTGAACTAAATAATCAAAGGCAATGGTTATAGTAGGAAATGAAAACAATGTATGTGTAAAATGTGAAAACTATGTAATGACTGTTATTTGCAGCTTTGATATAATGAACACATTTATTTATTTACAACATTATTTTTTTTATTGCAGACATGATATGATGGATGGAAATTTGAATTTCATTTATTTCTTATGCACATAGTAGAGATAAGAAATTGCAATATATTTATACAGGAAATAAACAATGTTTGTTTGTAATGAAACAATGGAATATTCTATAATATTTAGGTATTATACAGAGCTTTCTACTATTATTAACTATAGGGAAGAAACTGATAAACATATAAATTACTATATTTATCTATCGAATAAATGGCAATTTGCCTATCTTTTCATCTATACTTAATTTGCGTCTCTACACTAGAGTACGATGCAAACAACAGCATGTGGAAAAATGTAGAGATTGGTTTATTAATTTCAGATCATCATTTAAACTTAACATTCAAATTTTAAACAAAAATAAATTCTTCTTCCAAACAGAAAAACAGAGATTACTAATTTTACTGAACATAAACTATTAATTGAGATAAAGTAGAAAACTGTAAAACCTGGATAAATATGTGGGGAAACAAACAACCCAAGAAGACTGTTCCACCCAAGCAATTCCTGAAGACAGTCAAGTACTTGCCTTAGGACCCCCGAGCCTGTTCACTGAGCCACTAGGAGGAAGAAACTTAGGAATTTAGGATCTCTTCTTGTAGTAGAAAATAACTTGTTGAATCTTCAAGATCGAATAGTCCAAGGGACCTACTCCAGCACCTCTGGTTCTCCTTAACAAATAGTTTGCAGAATTATGTTTGCACTCACAACTAGCCTCCCTATTCGAATCTCTCAGTGATCACCTAATGCACATGAGGAAATATTCCTACAGAAACATTGTGTAAGAGCTGCATGCTCAATTCGAATTTGCCTTATGTAGGTTGCCTAGGCCTTCTCAATTGTTACTTGATCATTAAATGAGCTTCTTGCCCACTCCCACCACCTGTGGGATAATGCCACATTTTTAGGGGTACTTGTCCCATAACCAACAGCTAGTGGTGTGGTGCAATTGCTACCATCTGTCCCATACCTTCCAACAGCTTCCATTCTTCCTAGTGGGTTAGTGAAGACTCATTTAACAGTCCCCTTGGGTGTTTGTCTCCTAATTAATTTATTTAAATAATAATAATCAGTAATTACATTCATCCTTGATCAAAACTGATCATAATTACAAAACTTTGTAATTAAATTTAATCATAAAGTATTTTGCAAATAAAATAATAATTTTCATAAATTTGGGTAAGTGACACTGTGGGATACGTAATGTAAAATCAATAGCTGATCAGATGTATCGAATGGCCATAGTGGCTCTCCTTGTTGCATGTGGGTGCGATGAGTGCCTCCAATCGCAGCTTGCACAAAATCTTGGACAACCAATGAATATGATAGTTATCTGAATTTTCACCAATAACCACAGAAAATTTTTGCAAAGGTTTTATATTCCTAGGGTCCATCGACAAAGGAGGAGACTAAGAATCCCGATTTGGAAAATTTTCAATAGATTTAGAGTAAAAATTAAACATCGAAGGAGAAGAAAACTTCTTAGTTAAAGGCCGAAAAAAAGAACCTGGGATTGGATCTCCAAAAACATTTTGAGGGTCAAAGGGTTTCAAAAGACAAGTCCCCTCCTTATTTCCAGAAGGCTCAACACTATTTCACATCTTGTCTCCCTCCAACAATAAAGGTCAATTGCAATCCTTCCCAATCTCCATAGAATTAAAATTTTCGCCATTCAACCCTTTTAAAACCAAGGCGAAAAGGGAGTTTGAAATTTCTTCAAGAGATAGAAACTTTGTTAAAATAGGCAAGAATTTGCAAAAGTTACCCATAAAAGTGCCAGTCGACGAGACATGCAAAGGAAGGGGAAACTTTAGCCCATATTCTAACTTGTCCAATTAAATAGGTGACGTCGAAAGTTGAGGATCATCTTCAATCAACACATCATGCATTAGAGGACAATTTGCCTTAACATGACCAATGTTTCGACATCGGTGGCACCTAAATAGAATTGACCAATAATCGAGTTTTTGGATAAAAGAGACACCCTCCCAAATAATTTCCAAATCCTTAGGAAACCCTTCACGAACATCAATCTCCAATAACATTTTTGGGTTTTTTCACTCAAATGCGACCAACTGCTCATCTTCAATAAGAATGAACCTTCCAATTGAATTCACCACCACCATAAAACCTTTTAGGCACAAAAAATGCAATGGTAAACCAGGAAATATAACCCGTAAATGACGTTTATTCAATTTCTCTTTCCAAGGGTTAAATCTAGAGTGCCACCTTAATAAAAACCAACGAGCCCTTCTCCACAACCCATAATATTTCCTCTATTTTCCTTTTTTCCTCTTCATATAAAAAATGGAAACATATCCAACCATTAACCAACATTAAAACCCTAGGAACATTCTTGATTATGGGCACCCATTTAACCATGATCCACTCCATTAACTCCACCAGGACATCTTGATATATTCAAATTTCCCTATCATAGCCCGGTCAGATAAAGTTACAACCATGCCCACTGTAATATCCTTTCCTAATACACATAACGACCTCCCCTTTTTAACTCTTTTAGTTCTGATCTTCGTGCGAGCTCGGTCGAAAGGAATAGATAAAGAAACCCTTTACTGAGAGAAAATACTGCCCTGATCCACCTGCTTCCCACAAGATTCAATAATAGGAAAGTCACCTCCTTCGATAGACACCAATGAAGGAGATTTGGAACCTAGATTCTAAGAAATCCCCAAATCACCAGTCTTCACAGGAGACAAAAAAAAACACACACAACCTTCATTCTTCGATCCCCCACTCTTCATTGGAGATGAAAAAACCTTACCACCATCGCACTTAGAAACCCTATGTGGCAAATAGTCAACCAAATATTATGGGTTTGATTACACTCCTAGGACACCAAAACCCTTACTTGGGGAAAGGAGTTATGGGGAAGACAATTTGATGCCATCATGACAAAGCGATCATACTTTTCAGGAGAAGTGAAAAGAGAAGAAGAATCCAAAAGGCCACTTGTCCTATATTTCCTTCCCCAACGACCCATTGCACCATGAGAAAACAATAGAAATTTTGAGATCACCAAAGTGAGAAATAAACTAACGAAAAATATAAAAAACCTAAATTTGAAAAATGAATGCTAAACTGCAATAATAATAAAAAAAAAGTTTTCTCTTGGTTGGTACTAAGCCAATCAAAATGATCGGTGGAACTCTAAGTCTACTACAGAGAAACATCATTTCCTAACTAGGGTTTTGCATAAAAATCCCCAAACCCATTAACAACAAAGTCGTTCAATCTCACTATTTTGATAAGTGCTTTAATAATAATAATGATAATATCTTTAAACTTAAAGTTATATTATTTTTTTCCCCTGATCCGGGTGACAACCCAGCCCACACGAGCCATTCCCCACATGGCACCCACTCCAATAATCTCCAGCCTACAGAGTTCTCAACCTATTAGCGCATCCTCCAAGACAACGATGATGAGTTAATAAGGGAGGCTCTCCCTCAAGGTTCATCATTTACTCATCCTCATGCAGATCGCACTACGACGTCGATTGATGGTGCTGGAAAGCACCTCCAACATTAATTCGCCACCCTTCTCAAGAATGCCAGCCAACAACATTAATTCTCTCTACAAGGTTAAAGCGTGTAGGATGGGCTCTTCGCAGTTCAACGTCGACACTCGAGATTATTCCATCGGTCTGGCTCCCTCCTACTTCCATTCTGTTGCTCCCCCTATACTCCTGGTTCAAGGCGTTCTGTGTCGACGTGCTACCATGACGCGGCCAAGAGGCAGTCCTCACCGAGGTTGTAGAAGAAGAGGTGTTGGGCGTTGAACCAGAAATAACACTGAATGGACAATGATGGATGGTTATGAAGAGAGCATCTCCGCCTCCACCCACAACCTCATCAATAGTTGGGAAGCTCACAAAGTCACAACCATTCTAGCTTCAAGGAGGAATGGCGGGTACCATCAACTATTCTTGGTTAATGGTACTCTGGTGGAGGAAGTAGTGGCCAACTAGATGGCCAACACTAACACTTTCAAGGACATCAAATTCAATTTGACTGATATGGAATATCGTCTGGGGTTTATGGATACAAATATGACCTCGGAGAATTTTTCCCTTGGCCGTAGTAACGAGCTGGAAACCCTGCAAAAAGCTACTGGGAATGGCGTCGACGCTCATCAAGGTGATGGTTTGAACATTGTGGACACTCATGTCAGGGATAATGCAGAACATCCTTCCACATCAGTGGCCAACCTCGACCTAAAACATCAAGGTGGCAACATGACTCCTCACAATGGCACTACCAGGCCTTCTTCCCCTATTCTCCCCTCCCCTGGGTCGGTGGAAGACTACTACGGAAGTTGCCCCATCATTGAAGAAGAACCAGACGAGCTACATGCCAAAGCAAATACCTAGATGGACCCCATTGGCACCGGGTTACTACTGTAACATCCAGTTTTTTTGCTTTCATCTTTTTTACAATCTACTTTTCATAACTCTCAGCATCTGTTTCATGCTTTTTCTTAGCAAGACCCAACTTCAATTCTGGGAAGACCTTCCCTATAAGGTCTTATTTTCGTATAATGCTATCTTTTACAGTATTTTTGAGCGACTAGGATGGTGGCTTCACTACTTCAGGCCTCCCTAGCTGGCATAAGATCTTCCTGTTACCTATGTAATTTTGGCTATGTTTTTCGTCTCTTATAATTAAATTTACCTCTACAACTTTACAAAAAGAAAAATTAAATATTATTTTATTTTATTTTTCAAATTGTTAAATTCATCTTTACAATTTATAGACATAAATAAATTTAATGTCTTTCCAAAAAAATATTTTAATACACATTAAAAGATAATACATCCGAACTTGTACTCATTGGTTTACAAAAACTGTGAAGATAAATAAACAAGTGGTTTTCTTTTTAATTAGGAGGATGAGCTCTTTTGTAGGAGCATCTTTCCTAAGACTTTTGATACACATTAATAGGTAATTTCTTCACATAATTGAGTATGCACCAAATTTATTTCTTACAATTAATTTTTACCTTTTTTCTTACAATTTAATAACAAAGTTTTATCTTCTCATCATTTTGTTAAATATCTTTATTTTTCCCTTTTTTCTTACAATTTAATAACAAAGTTGTATTTTCTCACTATTTTGTTAAATATCTTTATAATAATTATTTAAAGTAAATATGATATTTTTGTCTCCCATGTCAAATTGTAAAATTACAAGCTTTTGCCCTTTCACGTGAGGGAGTCATTTTATTCAACTACATAAAAGGCATCCGATGCGATATAAGGATATTAAATTCATTAAATTCTTTCAATGGTCCTCACCCACTTAAGTAAGTACGTTATGTTAAATGAAGGCGAATTCTAAACCATATTAGTAATGTATCCATAGATTTCTAAAATGTCATGGGTATTTACTAAACAATGTTTTTAGTATTTTATTCATAATAACACTATATTTTTTTAACAATAATTAGTAATAAATTTGTATTAAAATGTTGCACTCAAAGTTGCACTCTAATTGTATAGGAGATGAAGAGTATATGTTATTAATTGTGAATCGAAACAAGCATTTTACTTGTGGAGTTTGAATTTGTCCGTTTTGTTGCATTAAAATGTTCATAACATAATAATTGTGTTAACTACAATGAGTCACGAAGAATTGAATTTTTTATTCTTATTGATATAATCTTCTTAGTGAGGAAGAATTCTTTGTATGTTATATATAACTTGATGGCATTTAACATGGCATCCTAGGCAATCCAATGCTTTTTGGAATGCTTGGGATTGGTGAAAGACAAACAAATGTATGAATCTAAGACTAGTTAAATTTTTCCCAATAATGCATTTAGGAAATAGGGATATCCAAAGAAGCTATGCATTGTTGAAAATAAACCAAATTATGAGTTTTTCACCCAATCTAAGTTGACCAATAATTTAAAAACTTCAATTTTCTCAACTAAAGATTAAGTACCACTCCTATCTCCTTCCCAAATAATAAACAAAACTTATATACAATAGATTAAACCAAGTCTACCCCAATTTCCTACAATTAGTTAAGCACAAAGCTAGACATTGAGTGCTTTATAAATCCCCATGGTTCTTAAACATTCCAAAGTCTCCCACCAAAACACAAAAAATCCTTGGAATGATCGATGGAGGCATTTAAAGAGCCAACCTCATCACGAAAAACACATTCATGTGGATAACTAGATATGAATGACAATCACAACCAAACTACCTAATACCATAGAGACATACCTAAGAGAGACTAAGCTAAGGAAACTTGTCAAATCGTCTAATGCTAAGGGTGAATGTGAGGGTGAATATGAGAAACCAGACCATGCTCTTTGAATGCTGAAGTTGTTACTCCTTTAATGCCTTCTCATTGTTCACCATTTAAAATAAGAGAAACACGAATTTTCAACTTTTAATTTAAAAAGTATATATATACCTTTAGAAAAAAAAACACAAATTTTCAATCTCTTACACTAGTTTTACCACCTAAAAGAACATTATACCTATATTCCAATTCAAAAATATATATACATACATTTTAAAAACTAAAAACACAAAATGTTAATTTATTTCTTTTACACAACCTTTACCAACCAAAAAAAACCTTATACCTATGTATGTTACTCGTTACTCGTGTGCCGGTTGATTTGCTATTTTCTTAAATGCAACATGACTGTTGTGCGTTGTTGTAAAGATGATTGTGAATTACACTTTCACAATTAATACCTTATCACTTATAACTTCAAGTGCATATTATTTTCTTTGTCGTGTCGAAGAAATAGTTGGAATTATATAATTTGTTTTTTTTTTTTTCTTTCTACTTTTCATTTGGGATGGTGGTTGATTTCTATGGATTCTAGATTATAGGTGGATAAGACAAGTGTACTATCCAGATTGATTTTAGTTCCTTGTTTAAAAAATATATATTAAAAATAACTGATATTTAATATATGGATAACTGATAGAAGAATTACAACTATACATAAAGAACAAGTAACAGATTGTAACATTTAACTTATATCTTATTAATGTTCACCAACCACAAATTAAATAGTTGTGCTAGTTATAAATAATGTTCATTATACTTTTATAAATAATTCTTCATCTTCATAACCTTTAAGTATACAATTATCTAATTCAAGCTACTACTTAAAGAATTATTATATCCCTGACATCTTGTGAACATTTTGGACACATTGATTCAAATGACACGAAATTCAAAAAATTATTTTACTCTTTGCCATGTTAAACTTTGGAAATACAGGTGTATTGCTCCTCGTAATTTGGAGTGTGGAAACCATCTTCCATCTGTCTCTGGCATATCAGCGATGTTAATGGTATATTGTACTTGCCACTGTATGCTCTAGAATTCATTTTCTTCGTTTCCACTTGCCACCGCTGTGAGTGAGATGTCTGTATCATAGCTTCAGCCAGCTCATGCGACAGTCTGCCCTTGCCGGCACGGCCGTCGGCCACCCGAGAACTCAAACGGATAATAAAATGAACTGTATGAGCGTTGGTCAAAGACAGCGAAGCGAGACGAAGACAGTTCAGTTTTCGCTGACATCATCGGGCCAGCAGCGGACGTTAGCTGCCATGCTGGCTCATTGTGTCTATTTTCTAAATGGAATTCTCATTTCACCCCTATCAAAGATGGCTAAGCGAGATGTAGAGAGTTCAGTTTGCTCCGACAGTCTCAAATGAAACCCTTTCAGTTGAAATCATACTCAATCACTGCCCGAATATAAGCCATGTCAATGCTTGATGAATAATACAGATACGACGCCAACCATCTGACTACGACGACGGTCCATCCTATAGAGACAAAAGCTAATTGGACAAAATTAACATAATATGCAAGTTGAAAGTGTCTCCATTGAATGATTGACAGCACATTATTGTATGTCGATTTAAGGCTGACTGGAAGCACAACATTGTATGTGATGATGGCGCCGACCAGTTTGCTGAAAAATGATCTGTCAATGACATAGTTAGGTCGCGACTCGCTAGGCACAACACACTATCCGGGATTTGCGGAGATGATCCTCACTGTTCTCACACTATTGCTCTTCTGAGTGACTAGAACAACAGGAGAGTGCTTCTGGGATCTTCCGAGAGATGATCTTTCGAATGCTTCTTCCCATTAACAGTACCAAGAAGATCATCACTACAAGCTAAGTTCCAAATTCAAGCTTCAAATTTGAAGCCTTCATGGCTCTGAATTTGTTACACGTCATAGAAGGCCACTTCAAATTTTACTATGCAAAAAAATTTTAATTTCATGGTAAGCCCTTCAATAATTAAATTAACCACTACTGTTTAAAATTGCAACAAAAGGGTAGCTTCAAATTTCACCCATCAACAGTTTTCAGTTGGAAAATGGGAATGCGGCTATTAGCTAGGTGACTTGGGAGTGGGACTTGGTTACTCTCCAATATCCACGTGTTCGATCATCCATGGATCATGGACCATTGGGCCTCTAATAATATCGTTGACCAACTTACGTGGACAGGCTTACACTGAGCAGCCCATGACTTGAACGCTTCCAGGTTCTCGTGTTTGTAGCGAGCGCTTACGTGTTTAACACATTTAATGGCATCAACAAATTTATTAAACCTAGTTGGTGGCTCATACGTGTTGTTGGCAGCAGGCTTACCAAGTTACCAGTTATCACATACCAATTCGTGAATGCTGACTCCGTCAGTTAATTGAGTATTCAATGTATAATATATTATGTTAATGTGCCACCGCGAATTTGGCATTTCAGACAAAATCCACAATCCAGAAACTTCTTGTAATGTTGCAGGTTGTTGCTCCCGCCCATGGCCCCTACCTATAGCCCTGTGTTTTCTTTGTTGTATCAAGTTAATCCTACCGTCTACGACTCCCAACCTCACATCCTTTGTTTTCTTTGTTGTATCAAGTCAATCCTGCAACTCCCGAGTCCCACCTTGTGTTTTCTTTGTTGTATGAAGTCAATGCTCAAATTCCATGCTTCCATGGCTCCGACCATCAATATATAATATTACATGAATACAAACAAGCTTTTTCTTATACCCCTACTCCACTGTGGTTGAGCTACTTCCAAGTTCCACCTACACTATCTCCTCCAATCCTTCGGGAGAGTTTGCGGAGCGAAGCTAGCAATGCCAGCCTGCCATAAACATATTTAAAGAAATTTGTTTTCTTTGAGGAGCTCAACTTCAAGGCTCACTAGATTGCTGACATCCTATGAATTTACACGTATGTACATCATTTTATCCATTCATGATCCCATCAATTATTTAAAAATTTTGTTATTTGATAAAAATTCTGTAACTTCAAAGTTCAAACATAATATTATTATTTGAATGAAATTTTGTTACTTCAAATGGGCCTTGAAGGCTTCAAATTTGAAGCCTGGACCCAAGAGTGGGTTTGTCACAAATCTCCATCAGAGGCTGTTTAGAACGACATTTATCAATTCCCAATTGTAGCAACAACAACAATTGCTTATTTCTTCATATGTCCTGTGTATACGCATATATATGATTCCATGTGCTCCTTGCCTTTCCCTATTTTCCATTGTCGCCCGATCGAAGCTCTTGAGAATTTAGCTACCCTTTAACTTTCGTGAAATGGAGGGGACAAAGAAGACCATTGTTTTCACTCTGAAACCGAATGTTTCCCCGTTCAACTACCACTGGACATGGTTGCATCCCTACGGGAACCAGGTGTGCGCAATGCGCCCCCCAGCTTTACTAAAAAGCCCGGGGATTTGGAGAAGTTCCCACTCTGCCAACCTCCATGCATCTAGTTAATGAGTCAGATCAAGAATCCATACTTTGTATCTAAAACTGTATTACATGAGCTATTTTCCCCAATTGCTCAGTCATCGAATCGACACCTTGGACTCTAGTACACGGTTTAAAATTATTGGTATTTATTAATATGAAGATCATTGATGCTACTACACTTACAATCCGCGTTCGCCTATATGAACTGGGACAAAAATGTTTTTGTAATCTTGATTTTTAGAATGATAGTGCTACTTTACCTTTTGATTTTGTTGCCCTTATCGGTTGGTCTGGAAAAAAACATGAATTTCAACCATATAACAAGAACTTCAAGCATCTAAGCATCTCCTCTCTACTTGGTCTACCTACATTTTACTTATGCTTCACAACCCATCTTCTACTCCATCATACCACAGATTTAGTGTGTATAATGAGATCTAGGGGGGGGGCTATAAAGAAGAAGCATACATGGTCCATAATTAGCTATTCATGAGAACAAAAGTTGCCTGGAGTCGAATAGTTCTCTTTGCTCAATTTGGGAAACTGCTAAGATGGCAAAGGTGGCATAGTGGCCTAGAGACTGAGCTGTTCAGGGGCGAAATATGGTTGTGTTATATGACATATATAATGTACAGTGCTGGTATATCCACTGCAAAATAAAGCCTCTCTACGTCAATAAACATTGAAATTTTGATGTACTATTACATTTTCAAATAAAAAGAATAACTTATTTTTACATCGCAGCATTGAAGGGTTCAATATCTCATAGCCCTTCAAAGTGAAATGGGACCCCACCCATCAAATTTGATCCCTGGTTCCAATGCCTATGTCGTGCCCTGGGAGTATGGACCCTCTTTTGTGAGACCTTCTCGGCCTTCGATTATTACAATAAGGAGAAAGAGAAGGAGACGGTGAAGCTGAATGTGAATGTCATTAGTTCAAGTCATTTACTTTCCCAAGATGGGAAACAATATAGAACACTAATATACTGACGACCAGGCCTGGAATTTGACGGCCCACAGAACGTTTTTTTAATTCTAGCACGTATTTGACAGGTAGGTTTGAAACTGGCATGTCAATAATGACAGGTAATAAAATATTTAAAACGTCTATATGACGTCTATGAATTTAGACGTCCCGTCAAAATTTTTAATACCTGTGATCGTAGAACTTGGCCTGTACATACCCTTGGTCCTTGGCCATTCTGTTGTGCCCGCTTCTGCATTTCTCGTAAATGCCCTTGGCCATTGTGCTCGATTGCTTTGCACGGCTGATCAAAAAAACAAAATTTCTAACCCACAAGTTACAACATGTTATCTTTTCTAATATTTAATACTAGTTAGGTTTCCGCCTACCGCCCAATGCCAATCTCATTCAATGTATGCAATCGATGGGGAATATGAACCCTAGTGGGAAACCCTTGCAGATGGCCATTCTGGTTCTCCAGACTGCTATCGTAACCCCTGTTACCTATGGCACTATGAAATTTTCGTTGGATTTATGCCATTTTGATCGCTCTCTGGTTGTGACCCCAGATTGTAGTGTTGCATTTGATTTTTCAGTAGAGGATGACGAACTGAATTTCTGGGCGAAAACAGTTAAATTCCCTTCTGTCAAAGCTTAACAGGGTCGTTCAGGTGCCATTTTTGGAATATAATCAGTAAAGTTTTGCCACTTCATGGAGGCAGCCATTTGGCCGTTCCAAACAGAGGATTTGGCGGCAAAGCTCAACTTCTGGATAGCTCACTTTAATATTTGTTCCAGGATTTGTAAAGTTGACAGGAAAATTATCTTGAACAAATTTTCCCCTGAAAATCTAGTCGTCTCGGGCAGTTGGGCACTAGATGTGCTGGTTGGTGGTCGCGTTTATGCTTTTGACTTTACATTAATCCACAGAGATCCTCAGAGACATTATTTCAGGTTGTTTTTTTTGTTGGGGCTGTTTGATTGCTAGACTAATGGGAGCCACAAGAAAAATCTTCAGGCATTTCAAGATTCAATACCCTTCAGAACAAGAAAAATCTTCAGGCATTTCAAGATTCAATACCCTTCAGAAGTACTCTGGGCGCCCTATATCTCAAACATTGAAGAGGTAATTCAACCTGCATTTTTACTGATCAGTGAGGATTACGGGAGCATTCTTACCGGAAATGCTGGATATTTAAGTTACAGGTCACTGGTTCTTATCTTTAACTTGTTTTTAGTTTTGTTTTTTTAATTTTTTTGCCTCCTTTTCTAAGGCTAATCAATGCAAGTTATTTTTATTAAATATTTCAGCACAAACAAATCTAATAGTTCTAACAAATTAAATAGTTGAAGTTTAGAATTTTAAAAGAAATTTAAATTAGATCTGTAAATTAGTCAGTGCAAGTTATTTTTATTTTATTTTTCAGCACAAATCTGTCAAATCCTTAATAGTTAAATCTAAATTAAAAAAAAAATCAAATAGTTCAAACAAATCAAATAGTTCAAGTTTAGATTTTTAAAAGAAATTTAAATTAATCGGTACAAGTTATTTTTATTTCATTTTTCAGCACAGATTCTGTCAGATCCTTAATAGTTAAATCTAAATTAAAAAAAAATTAATATATATGGCAATCCTTTATATATATATATATATATATTATATATATATATCCTCCTTTAGAATTAAGATAAATATATTAAAAGGATTGCTCTTTCATCACACCCAAGACTTGCACTTGGTACTGTGAACATGCTGTTGTCTTCGCAATACTGTTTATTGTTTTGAATATCTGAAATACTGAAATAGTTTGAGATGTGATGCTTGACTTTTTGTGTTTTGGTACTAAATAATTATGTCAACGTGAAGGTCAAAGTGACCAAAATAATTTTCTTTCATTTGGTAAAATGATACATAATGTTTATAGTTATGATTGAATTTGATTCAAATATATTTTTTGGGGGTTATGATACCAATGCTTTAATTTTAAATTTATGCTAAAGAAGTCCTCTATTTCTAATTTTTTGCACTTTTTCACAATAGAACATTTTCAGTTTCATAATCAGCAAATGCCATTTAATCAGCAAATGCCATTTAACATTTTCAGTTTCATAATCAGCAAATGCCAGCAAATACGGGCTTTTGCTTGATGTATGTTTTTCGAGCTAGATTACCTCTGGACTCTCTAGCTTTAAGGAGCCTTCAGATTTTTCCCTTCACAATTTATAAAGTTTCTTTTTTTATGATTTTAGAATTTGCCTGTGGTTGCATATTTAGAATTGAGTAAATTTTTATGTAAATATTTAATTACATTTACATATAACATAAAAAAAATTGACATTCCATAAAATTGCCTAGACCGTAAAATGATAGGTACCAGAAACATGAAACCGTCATAAAAAAAAAATTTGAGAGGCACAAGACATTTGAAATTCCAGGCCTGCTGACGACAAATACTATAAGATCCGTCCCCTCAGTAACCGAACGTGAGTGTGAGCATGAACGGGCCATCCCAGGAAGTAAATAGGAAAGGAGTACAGTAATCATGAGCTTTCCGCTATTACTCAACTATTGATTTTTTTTCAGAACGCCACAACCACCTCTGTGTTTTGGTCGGCAGTGCCTGAATCTATACTACTATGTGAATGTGAATCATCAATAAAAGAAAGGATTTGGATAACAATGGAATCATGACTCTTTTGCCATTAACGGAAGAGTACTGCCACTATGATGATGCCATTGGGGGCCAAAAGGATAGATGCCCATGAGCATCTTGTATAGTGGTATTCCACGGCCTTGTAGTAGCCAATGGAAGCCATGATCTCCGGAATCCTATATTGAAGAGTCCCTGGCTCCTTATAAAACACATTTCCTTTCTCAAACTCCATGGAAAGGCTCAAGTCTCCCAGCTTGACAACGGGGGGGTGTAATCGATGACAAGAAAACGTTTCTCAGCTTAATATTGCGGTGTATAATACCGTTTCCATGACAACGGTCCAAGTCTTCGATTGTCTATTTGAAAATGGCTGCAACTTCGGCCTTGCTCTGATTAGCAACTAGCTGTAACAAATCTCCTCCATAATCATATTAAAAAAAAATGTGTCATCAAATCCTGCCACGACTTCACCATCCTAGGCTTCTCTTTTAGGTAATACATCAAGTAAGCTTCGTTTAATAACTCATCTTTATATATAATGAAGTAGCTCTTACAACAAAATGTTTGTCTGGTGTCGTTGCAATAATATGTTATGAATCTCACGTTGTTCCAACTTTGACCGGATTCCTAAATATCGTGTACACCCTCGACATGCAATTTTCTTCCGAGGGAAAATACATAATTTCACAGGTATTTCGCCCATTTCTTAGGCAATTATTTTGTCCTACTCTTTGCTTTCAATGAACGAATGTTTTCGAGGGACTTCTGGATCGCTGACTAACGCTTGCAATGGTGAGAGTATGAGCATTTGTCTTTGTATCTAAGTCAAGAATTCCTCTTGGAGAAGATTGATTTTGGGGGTGTTAGTGCTAAAGCTTGCTATTTGATTGCAAAAGAGCAACGTCTAGCACATCTTGAAAAAAAGTTTTGACTGTTTGATTCAAATAGACCAGATGAAAGGGAAGGGGAAAAAACATTGGGAATGGAGTGTTTAGCGATATTCCATGAATCAAAGGCAATAAAACTAATTACCAGATACGTTTGATTTACAATATGAAAGGTAGAAGAATTTAAGGAATTACAATATGAAAGGTAGAAGAATTTAAGGAAACAAAAATGAATAGCAAGGATAAACTATACTAGATCAACCCTGCATATCCAATAAATACTCATGAACATAAATTTTTTCTGGAAATGAATAAGAAACATATACATGAACTTGTGAGTTATGGGCAAATACAACGAAACTTTGTAGCACAATAATCCATAAATAAAAAATAGCAATTAATACTCAAAGATTGTTATTTCATTTAAATGATGTGGAAAATGGAAATAATAAACAAAGAAGATTACAGATTGGTAAAAAGGTTCTCAAGAATCTGTGATAATGAAAAATAAAAGAAATTGAATGCCCACAGGCTTACAATAATGCATATAGGCCTTGCTGCCCCTAGAATTCTCTCTCGGGCCTCGAAACCCACCCCCTCCCCCCGAACTCCTATGCACATCCCCATACTCTCGTTTATAAATACATGAGATGTATAAAACAAGATCTAAAATAGTGGATCGAATCCTCATCTATAACATCTTTGATAGTTATCCAAATCTTGAGATTCTACAAAACATGAACAAGATCTGATATATGGTGTAAGATCCATATTTAAAAAGGCTTTGGAATATTTGATTTGATACGAGAAACCTCGAACTAATTCTTGAACTTTTGATCCTATTCCTGGAAATGCTCTACCATATGTAGTCATTAAACGCTCTAGTAATGCCTGAAAATCAGGAAACAGTCCTCCTACTAATCCTTCACTAGAGATGATGGTTGCAAGTACCCTTCCACTTCTATGTGTTTAAGACTAAATAAAAACATATATTATCCAAACTAAACAATTGCTTCAAGCAGCATACATATCTGGTTTTTGTCTCCAAGCTTGTCTATTCATCAACCAATGAAACTAATTTTCGAGGATATAATACAAACATGTATCTTTATGTTGGAATAATGTAGAAATGATAGGCAGGTTGATTGGGATTGGGTTGATATGTACTTTCTATATTCAGTGTCTAGAGGTTTGAGATCCACACTTTATGGATCTATGGTTTGGTTTGTTGTGACTATTTACACCTATATATTGTAATCTCATTTCAATAGTTAATTGAACTGGTTTGGTCATTCCTTTGTGTATGAGAGCGAGCCTTTGTGCTCTGCTCCTCTTTGCCTCTCTGTGTGCAAGTTAATTTGGTATCAGAGCCCATAGTGGCCTATTGGTCTGAAGAGCCCATTGCGGCATGTTGTGGGAGCCAACTATTGTTGTGAATTTTTTTTTGGGGGGGGCTGTGAAAGCCGTGAGGACTATGAAATCCCATTGTGGTTGGCTGTATGAAAGCGTGATTGTTGTGAGAGCCGTTTCTGGTGTTGAGAGCACTGCCCAACTGTGTGTGAGAGCTAGTCTCCCTTGTAAGCTGTTGTGCATGGAGGAAGCCACTGGGACCAAGTCGCCTGTTGCACGAACCACTGTTGAAATCTTTGCTATATGTTGTTGGAGCCACTGACCATGAAGAGTTTGTGGAATTGTTGAAATCGTTGGCTGTGAAGATTCGTTGACTGTACACTAATCACTGCCAGTGATATGGTACTTGAGTTGCCTGGGACGAGTGTAGGAGCTGATTTTTTTTGGGTAAGATCGTGGGATCATTGCTGCCGATGCCCAGTCAGATCATTGCGAGAGTAAGTGAGCTGCCATCGTTGATCTCCATTGAAGGAATGCTAGGTGAAATCGTTAATGTATTACAGAAACATGGAGGAGCTTCCTGCATATCTGCTTGTCTGTTTGGGATTGCTTTGCTGGCCATCTTGAAGAGAAGAAATCACTGCCCGTCTTTAGTTGAACGGAATGCTGCCTGTGATTGAGATCACTAAGGAGGAGCCCCCAAAGAGGAAGTTGCTGCTCTTAGGAAGGAAAAGATCCCGTGAACTCAGACTACCGCGGTTCATCAATTGGTAGGAGAGCGGTACTACCACGGTGCACGAGTATTCAGGGGCGCGGTAGTTGAAAGCACGGTAATACCACACTACTGCAGGTTGCCACTCTGTCGGGGCATAGTAGTTGATTACTGCACTTACGCGCATTTGGCCATGTGCCACTACTGCGTGGCTGCTGCCTATTCGGGGGCGGTACTGCATTACGTGGCTGCTGCAAAAAGTTAATCAGTCAGCGTTGTAAAGGTACCTATTGAATTTTTTTTTTTACTGATTAGCCGTGTATTCTCCCCTGAGACTTGGTGCCATGGCTGCTGCCACTCAATAGCAATTAGCTGATACATACATCAATGAGGCCTCCAAATTGAATGGAGAGAACTATGTCAACTGGAAATTCAAGTTGCAGACTGTTCTTGAATTGTTCGGTGGTTGGATGATCGTGAATGGCACTGAGTTGAAGCCCGCAGATCCTGCACTCCTTCCAGATTGGAACAAGAGGGAAGCCAAAGCCAAGGTGACTCTGCGAATGTCTGTGCAAGACAAGATCATCCCTCACATCAGAAACTGTGACAGGTCTAAAAAGACATGGGATATGCTCAAAAGTCTATATGAAATAACTGATGCAAATCGGATCTTATTTCTGAAGACCAAACTGTTGTCAATCAAGATGGAAGCAAATGAAGGGGTAAGTAAGTTTATTTCTTGCATCAAATATTTGAGTGATAACTTGGCAGCCATAGGTGAAGCAGTAAATAGTACTGATCAAGTAACTATAGCCCTGAAAGGTTTATTGCCAGATTACAAAATGTTTATTTCAGCACTTGCAGCAAGAGAAAAACCGCCAAACTTTGTAGAACTCATAGGTAATCTTCTTCAAGAAGAAGAAAGGATGAAAAATTTTGAACTCGATGCTCAGGGTTTAGATCTTGCACTAATAGAAAGAGGTTGATATATGCATAGAGGAAAACCATGGGGCAAACCATGGAATGGAAATAGAGGCAACTCATGGAACGAAGATAGAGGCAAACCCTGGAATGGAGACAGAGGCAACTCATGGAACCGAGATAGAGGCAAATCGTGGAATGGAGATGTCATGTCCCCATATTTTTCCATGGTCCATGGGATAATTTTGGCCTAAGTCACCTAGGCAATAATTATTTAATTAATGAGCAAGTATGGAAACTACCTTATGGAAGATGCCTAAGGTTGTATTTGGGAATTAAATGGACAAGGAGGCCCCCCCATGTAGTTATTAACCCCATGACTAAATCCAAGTGATTGAATAATTGAGAAATTAATTAATTGGGAAAATTTTGAGGCATTGCACCATAACAATTAATTAATTACTGGATAATTATTTAATTTCTAAGTTAAATTATTTTTGAGTTGTATTATTTCCATTTAAATGTTTATTGCTAATAAATATGCCAAGTGGTTGATGACTTGGCTAGGAAATTCGAATTGGTAAGTGCGCCAAACTTTCCTAAGTGGTAAAGTCTTAGAAAAGCTAAGGAATCTAGTGGAGACAAGTTGGCAAGATGAACCCAAAAAGGAAACTAACAAAAGCTAGCAAAATCAGACAAAAGTAGGAAAGACGGAAAGTAAAGAAAGTGGAAAGATTCAGAAAAGCTTTCTGAAAGAAAATAGAAACAACCAGAAAAGCTACCTAAAGCGCACTTGCCCAAATTCAGTGAAGGAGGTGAAGGAAAGAAATTTTTGAAAGCTCAGAAGCTGCTATTCTCTTCAAGAAAGGCACCCTCATGGCTTTGGAGTAGAATGGGAAAGTGGGTAACCTACTCTCACAGGTCACCAAGCCAAGAACTTGCTCAGCAGGTCATCATGAAGTTTATAAAAGAATCCAACCAACTCCATTTGACAACTTTTTGGTCATTTATGTTTTCTCATGAGAGCTCTGATGCTTCTCTAGTTGAGTGATGTGCCTCAGTTGTGCTTCTTGGGTGATGTTCCCCAAGGCCCTTAGTTTCTAGAGAGTGTTGTGCAGGTCTATGTCAAGATATTGCAGTCAGTGACATATGCTTCCATCCTCCATTGAAGATGTACAGTCATTTGGAAGAATAGGTTCCTCCAACAGTGATTCTCCAGCTAGTTTTCGTGAAGATCCATCCATTGAAGAAGATAGAACTTGGGAGTGTGCCCAGGGGCTGAAGGAGAGTTGGTGCATCCCTTGCTGCAGACATCAAAGGTGTTCAAGATCAGTAACCAGCTTCATATCAGATCCATACTTCTCTTCTCACTCGTTCTCCATTCACAGCTAAATCTAGAGGAGTTTTCCCTGAAGGAGAGGGTTGACCTAGTGAATGTGCTTTAGACAAGTTTAGAAGCTCAGTAAGCAGCCATTTACAGTCATATGACCTGTAGATGACCTGATCCTATCACCATAGCAGATCCACAGTAATATTCTATTTCTTCTCTTCATTCTCCATCAAATGTAATGAATATTTAGCCTGTGAGGCACTGTTGTGTTGGGAGACAGTTAAATCAATAAAAGAAGGATTCTGATATATTATTTTCAACCCGCATATGTTCAGTATGTTATATCAGATCATTATTTAATGTCATAGCATATTTTATCATTTATTGGAGCAGTTTAAAGGATTAAAATGCAAGACTAGCTAGTTTGGTGCTTAATCTAGACTAGTTTCACCATATTTGTTGTTGAATCTTTTCTGAGGATCCATTTTGCATTTTTTCAGTTGGAGGAGGTTTTTAGTTCAATATAATATCCATATCAGTCCCTGTAATAAGAATTTGAATGCTTTTAACTTCGTTTTGGAAAGCCTGTATTGTGACTAACTCAGTTGTCCACTATCTACAAATAATCCCCAAATTGTTCCAAACCATCCAATCTTTATTCCATCATTCCTTATGAGTTGTATGACTGATATATCCCTTTCCTAAACACCTTTAACCCTTACCCAGTCTTGTTGGCATATGCTAGAAGCCTAGGAAGCCTCGAAGTAGGCGATAGATTCATTCTATTGCTGAAAAGTGAATGGCTCTAGTACCTTGTGCCAAGGACTCCTACTAAAAACATATTTTTCTGCTGCTGCACATAATCCCATATAAATTCTAGAATCAAACTTTCATTGCACCATCCTCAATCTGCACACCAGTACCCCTCACTTACCTCCCATCCGGTTCGAAGGATTTGCCACAAAATTTCACTAGTAAAAGTTGTGAAAGTTTTAAAGTGGAGTTAGTATCTGGGTCAGATCTTGCCTAGGATATTACAGGAGACAGAGGAAAATTTTGCTCAAAACAGAAAGGTATGGCTCAGACTGATGATTTTAGAAATAATGTAGATGGTCATTTCAATAGAAATCAGTGCTACAATGGAAGTCACAATGCAAATCACAATGGGAATTTTGCAAACACAGACACTCCAGAAATTGATGAATTTAGAAATCTGAGATTATTTATTTATGAGGATGCTCTATCTACTGAGACAGATGATAAGAATGCATGGTTCATAGATTCAGGTGCATCTGCACATATGTCTTGTAGGAGAGAATCGTTCGATAAATATAATGAAAAGCTTAATGACACTCACATCTATTTAGGTGATAATAGGTCAGTCAAGGTTCAAGGTTATGGAATAGTAAAGGTGAAATTATCTAATGGTGAATTGAAACAGATACATAATGTTATGTATGTGCCTGGTATTAAAAAGAACCTTATTTATGTTTCAACCATAACCAATTATGACCTAAAGGTAGAATCTGGCAAGTACCAGTGTCATATCAAAGACATATGAGACCACTACAAGACTGTTGCTACAGGTTAAAGATCTGGAGGACTATATAAGTTGGATGTGTGCAAAGACAGTCATCTAGCACTGGCATCCACCATCATCACCACAGAGGAACTCTGGCATCAAAGGTATGGCCACATTAGTCATCATGATCTTATACTGCTTGAGAATAAATCTATGGGTGAGGGACTGCCTGTAATAAAGAATGTGCATTTAGAATGTAGTGCTTGTGCACTTGGAAAGCAACACCAAAATGCATTCCCAATACATCAATAGAAGAGACAAATTGATCTGCTTGAATTAATACATACAGATGTATGCGGACCTATGCAAACTAAATCTTTAGGAGGTGCATCATATTTTCTAACATTTATTGATAATAAATATAGATACACATGGGTTTATTTTATAAGAAAGAAAGGGGATGTCTTCAAATATTTCAAGGAGTTCAGAATGATGATCAAAAAGCAGACAGGAAAATGCATTAAAATTCTCAGATCTGACAGTGGAGGCGAATACATGTCTGGAGCCTTCAAGAAATATTGTAAGGAGAATGGAATCCAGCAACAATTTACAGTATCACAAACTCCTCAGCAAAACGAGGTAGCTGAGCAAAAGAACAGGACACTAGTTGAATGTGCTTGCAGTATGCTCCAAGGTAAGAAAATTTCGAATGGTTTTTGGGCTGAAGCTGTTAATACAACTGTATATTTGAAAAATAGAAGTCCAACAAAGAAATTAGACATGCAAACACCATTTGAGGTTCTTTATGGATATAAACCTGAAGTTAAGCATCTACGAATCTTTGGTTGTAAAGCTTTTGCACACATACCAAAATATGATAGAGGGAAACTAGATGCTAAATCACTTGAATGTGTCTTTGTTGGGTATTGGCATGATCACAAAGCTTATAAGTTGTTTCATCCTAGCACTCATAAATTAATTGCTAGCAGAGATGTAGTGTTCCATGAACATACAGATACAAGTAACAAATCATAACAATGGCATAGTTTGGCTAACAATGATGATTATGTCAAGTTACACTCAATAGTTCAGGAACAAGAAGTGGAGGAGCCACAAGAGAAGTAGCAGGAGCATAAAAACAGAAGCAAAAGTGAAAGAAACAGAAGCAGCAGTGAAAGTAGTGGTGAAAGTAGCAGCATAAGCATGAGTATTCAACAAGTTCAGAAGAAGATACAGCAGAAAGCAGAAGAATTATGGATGGAACCTATTCAGGTAATCTAATGCTAAGAAGGTCAACAAGACAAACTCGTCTTCCTCCAAGGTACAATGACTATGCTCTACTGTCTAATTTAATGAATATCAGTGAACCAATGAATTACAAGCAAGCCAAAGATACATCAGAATGGGTTGAAGCAATGAATGAAGAATATAACTCAATTATGAAAAATCAGACTTGGGAATTAGTTGAGTTACCAGAGGGTAAGACACCCATAGGTTGTAAACGGTTGTTTAAATATAAGCTTAAATCAGATGGCAGCATAGAAAGATTTAAAGCAAGACTAGTAGAAAAAGGTTATACTCAACAGGAGGGAATTGACTTTGAGGAAACTTTTGCACCAGTAGCAAAATTAAACACCATTAGAATTCTGGTTGCATTAACTACAGTTCATAATTGGAATATCCATCAATTAGATGTAAAATCTGCTTTCTTAAATGGTGAACTTAAAGAAGAGGTGTACTTAATCCAGCTTGAAGGCTTTGTGCAGAAAGGACAGGAGCATCTTGTATGTAAGTTAAAGAAAGCTATCTATGGATTGAAACAGGCCCCTAGGTCATGGTATTTAAATATTGATACCTTCTTTAATCATAAAGGTTTTGTGAAAAGCCAAAGTGATCCTAATCTTTATGTGAAGAAAGATAAGGAAGGAAATGTTTTCCTAATATCTTTATATGTCGATGATCTCATTATTACAGGAAATGCATGTAAGTTGATTGCAGAAATAAAAAATCATTTGTCACAGGAATTTGAAATGAAAGACCTTGGTGAACTTTACTATTGTTTGGGACTTGAAGTTTGGAAAGAATCTGGTAAGACTATGATCACTCAAAGTAAGTATGTGAAGGAAATATTGAACAAATTCAATATGAGTGATTGCAAAGTATCAGTAATTCTTTTAGAATAGAATGTAAAGCTATGCAGTCAAGATGGAACAAAAGATGTAGATGGTACTCTGTATCGACAATTGGTGGGAAGTCTGAATTATCTCACTACTACAAGGCCAGATATATCGTATGCAGTCAGTATTCCTAGTCAATTCATGGCTAAGCCAAATGAAAGCCATTGGAAGGATGCAAAGAAGGTCCTTAGATATCTGAAAGGAACAATGAACTTTGGTCTTTTATATACTGATAAGTTTGATGTTCAATTGGTAGGATTTTCTGACTCTGATTGGGTAGGAAACGTTGAGGACAGAAGGTCTACTATAGGATATGCATTCAACATTGGATCTGGGGTCGTATCATGGAGCAACAAGAAATAGCCAACTATTTCTCTATCATCCACAGAAGCTGAATATAAAGCTATGTCCAGTGCTACATGTGAAGCTGTCTGGTTGAGGAGGATTCTTGAAGATGTTGGAGAAAAACAAAGAGAACCCACAAAAGTACATTGTGACAATCAAAGTGAAGTCAAGCTAGCACACAACCCAGTTTATCATGCAAGGACAAAACAAATTGAGCTGCAACATCACTTTGTTAGAGAAAAGATTGAAGCTAAGGAAATTAAACTTCTGTGTTGTAACACAAGTGATAATGTCGCTGATATATTTACAAAACCTATTGGCAGGATTCACTTTGAGATCCTTAGGCAGAAATTAGGTGTTGTAGAAAATCCATTTCTACATTAAGGGTGTATGTTGGAATAATGAAGAAATGATAGGCAGGTTGATTGGGATTGGGTTGATGTGTACTTTCTATATTCAGTATCTAGAGGTTTGAGATCCACATTTTATGGATCTATGGTTTGGTTTGTTATGACTATCTACACCTATATATTGTAATCTCATTTCAATAGTTAATTGAATTGGATTGGCCATTCCTTTGGGTATGAGAGAGAGCCTTTGTGCTCTGCTCCTCTTTGCCTCTCTATGTGCAAGTTAATTCTTTATACTTCAACCAAGATACTAGAAACAACTTTGACTTCATCGGTGAGTTTACTCCACAAGTTCCCAATTGTTTGCTGGATCCCCTATCCTCATTTGCACAAAGAGGGAAAACATATCCATCTAGTACAATAAATCTGCAATCAAACATAGGATCAACATGACAATTGAACTTATCAAATGATACAGGAAGTGCCAATACATTTGCATCCGTTTTTCATTTGTGTGTAGCATTCCATTATGGAAAGCAAGAATCCATGGTGAAGACTTTCACAAGCTCACAATTTTGATACTTGAATTTGTCTTGACATTCAGCGTGGCACTTATCTTGGTTAACCAATACATGGCGCTCGGATGCATGAATGATGACACTTGTGTGATGACTAGTGAATCGATCAATGCTTGATGGAGCTTCTCTTTATTATGTCTATGACATTATAACAGATCTGGGCATATTAGTCATTCCGTACTATTTAAATTTTTCTCAATTGACAAATTTTTATAAGGTTTTCAAAATTGTAGTTTTATTAAATTGCCTCGTAGTTTGGTGCAGGGGTTTTGCTCTCCTGCACCTATCCTTGTTGGTACGCCTCTCTGCACCATACAAGGCACCATATGAGGGTAATATCTTTGCAGTTGTCCTTTGTCGGAAGAAGGAAGCTCTTCCTAAGGGCTTGAAGAACCCATTAAAAGAGGAATAACTCCACGCTATAAGAGAGCACGTTGTCCCAATCTTCACCGAAGAGTAGCATCACTTGAATCCTTCTACATGTAGTTTTAAAGCTTCTGCATTTGCATCTCCTCCACAAATGCTCTGAATGACTCTTCATGTTTGTCTTCCACATAATTGTATTCATGGTGGCGTATTTTATCCAAGGCTTCGCTCTGGTTGCAGGATTTCTCTATTCCAAACTGGAGGAATCCTAGGGCTTGCCGCTCGCCATTTCACCCATGCCTTTCAGAAATCGGGCGATTCCAATGCCATCAATCATGCAATGGTTGAAACATATACCCAATACCAACCCTCCACATCTTAGAGGTGTTACCTGAAATACAGAGAATTATATATAGAATTATATCTACATGAACAAAATTATATAGAGAGAAAAAAATATATGGCATGGTTTCAAATGTACTAATTACGATTTGATCTGAGAAATTTAAAAGTACATGAATACGCACCTAAATTAGAAGTAGTGGAGAATTTGTGATCGTTTTCCATCCGGGAACGTTCTAGATAAAGTCATCATCCCGAGAAATCCATGAAGGAACCAGAATGTTAGGCAGAGACTCTTTGATGACTTTGACTGGATCCTTTTCATTATTCCTTTTCTTGATGGATGGATAAAAGGTATTTAAAGAAATCTGATGCCTCAATACCATTTGGTCGTCGATGTTGGAGAGATAGAGATATTGGTGAAGAGATGCTTTCAAAACAGAGAATGGTATAAGCTAGGCAATGTCTAGACAGAGACTTGCTTTGTCTCAGAGCAAGTCTGGCTGATAAATCAAGCAATATATATGATAACAGGGCTCGAAGCGTGGCTTCTTGTTCAAGACTCCAGCGAACAACACATAAATATCGCATGCATGAGTGCATACAATCACGACACATCACTTTGCAAGAAATCTTTTTTTTTTCAGAAAACTCAGACGTTGATTATATGAAGACCAACGTTGGGAAATCTTTTTTTTTTCAGAAAACTCAGACGTTTCCTTTGATGGTGCATATTCAGACATAGCTTTGAAATAGCAGTGATTTGGAAACAATATGGTGGCTATTACAAACTCGTATCAGATTTCACATTGTGACAACAAACCTTAAGTTTAAGTTTTAACAACTATCCTAGCATTTATGTCTTCAGGAAATTCAATGGTAGTCGAATTAGGGTTTCTTCCTTTAATCTCAACACTTCAACGTGGCAATGTGGACACTACTAAAACCCTCGTCACCTGTGAAATTATAGTTACTCTTCTAAAAATAGATTTCCCATAATTTGGATCCATCCTTATATTGTATTTAGATGAGTTGACAATGATATTATATCTTCTTTTAATCAAAAATCTGCCCTGCAATAGAGAATGGAGGAATTTAGCAATATATTTTCTCGATCTTGATGTCTATGAAATTCTGGCAAATTGGTGTGCGGCATCACTTGTGGAAGCTTCCAAACTTGATGTGATTTCTCTAGAATACAGTTTAAATTACCTATGATCTAGCGGAGTCTCTTTTGGTTTAGAGTAATCATTATCTTCTGTCCATGAGAAGTTAGCAAGCAGCTTGGTGAATCGGAAATATAGGCATTAACCATTTATTTCAATATCCTCGGTTTACTTAATACTTTTCCAACACTTGAGAATGAAGGAAAAGAGGATTTATGGGATACTCCACTCTAGCTGGATTGTTTAAATGTAAACTTACATCGGTCGTGTGCTTGTCTCCTTATGCAAATACAATGGATCTTTGCAAAGATAATTGTAGTGTATTACAATCTTTACATTCTATATTTTATATGAATGCTGTGACAATTCTTAAAGACCATCCAAGAACCTCTCATCACTGGCAATGTGATAATCTAAGTACAAGTTGATGGCGAAACTTTTGAAATTCTAATGTGAGCACGTGGAAGAGGACTACCGACAGACGGTTTTCAAAGAGACCAAATTTGGTTTAATTAGTCGTAACGCAAACCTTTATATATTCTTAATAAAAAAAATCTAAATCTAGTCCTAATATAATTATTAATAACTTATATTAGTATGGCATTGTTCTAAGTTAGCAATAACTTATATTTTAAAATCTTTTTGATGACTTGGTATAGATTCAACTAACTCCATATAGATTTCCATTAACCAGTACACATGCATACATTGGTATGGTAAGAATAGGGTGCGAGGGGTAATGAACTTTTTGATCACCATTAAATTTCCACAAGATACTAGATGGATTCGTTAGTGCATTGTGAATGAGTTGTTTGACCATAAAGGCTTCTTGTCATGTCCAAACCAATGCAGCAAGGGTAGATAGCTATCTACTACGAAGTGCAAAAATAATTTTAACAAGTACAAATGTATGAACTCATGCATTTTACTCAAATTCAACATAAATGTTTGTCAATACATGAAATTGACATTTTCATTGTGTTTATTTTCATCTAAGTGTTTGCTGAGAGTTGAAGATGTAAGCCGTGTATTCAGTGATTCACTAGATTTTATATCAGTCAGAGACAAGCCATAATTCCCTTCAAGTTTCCTCTCACAGGGCCTTGGTTCTGAGCAGTGTCCTTCACTTTTTTTCATGCTTTCATCCAAATGACCGAGATCAACATCAATTGGCACTGTAGTCATTTCCAAATCCGACACTCCATCATAGCTAGGTTTGATATATTCAGAATTTTCCAAGACATCCTTGACATCTGGATTTGGAACTATTTCCATTCTCACTGATTTTTTGGTAATACCACTAATTGACGAATTTTCTAAATATATCAAACAAGTCTTCATATCCTGGTGTCTAATTCCAAAGCTTTTAGAATTCTTACTTTTTCTCAAACGTTGCTAAAGACGCATTTGCTTCAAGCCTCATGTTTTCATTTACAACAATAGATGCAAGGACTCTTAATTTCTTCGATGACATGCTGCAGATACACTTGATTCTTTGCCAACATTAGCATGTAGAATTTTCAACCACAATAATTCCTTTGTTGCTTGTGTGGCTAAAACACTGTTTAAGTGCTTGACACAACAATAATATTACATAGACTAAACTTTTGCGGTGATGTAATACTTCTCTAGTACAAAACATAAAACAATAACTTCTGATGGACTTGCTGCTGTTAATGTCAATTGTCCAACCAACATGATGGAATCGTGAAGCTAATATAAGTTCTGTCATTAAAGCTAATATAAAAGTCATTTGTTCCTTTCAAATAGTTGAATATCTGTTAAGCTGCTTGACGATGCCAACAACATGGATCTAGCATATATTCACCAACTGGACTCACTACGAATGCAATATCTGTGCCGATGCAATTGTAGACCATGGCACACATTAGAATCCTTATGTCATGTTGGATAGATTAGATTTCAAGTGCCCAACATAATCCACCATATACTTGAACACTTTTACGCCAAGACAACAATGAATTTCATCACAATATATCTATTTTATTTTGCTGGTGCAAGTGCAATTTACAAACTCTATTGCCATGCTTTGTCACAAACATTGCCATATGCGACTTTTGTTTATATTAAAAAATAAACAATCATCTTAAATGATTCCTTTACTTTCATGTTTATCAATAAAGATGAATAATTCCATGACATTTAACACGGTTATCAATACAGATGAATAATTCCATTACATTTAACAAAATAATTAATGTTTATCAATAAAGATGAATAATTCCATGACAATTAACACGGTTATCAATACAGATGAATAATTCCATTACATTTAACAAAATAATTAATGTTTATCAATAAAGATGAATAATTCCATGACATTTAACACGGTTATCAATACAGATGAATAATTTCATTACATTTAACAAAAAAAATTATTTGTATTTGAATAATGAACAATCATCTTGAATGATTCGATGATTCCCTTCCTTTGACGTTTATCAACAAAGCTGAATAATTCCATGACATTTACCCATAATTCACGCTGCAATATTCTTTTATTTGTCAGGATGAAAGAGAATCATTTTACAAACCATTATTTTAATTTTATTTTTATCAATATTTGTTTCTTTGTCAGTAAGAAAAGAATCATTTTCCAAACAATTCCTTTACTTTTGTTTTTTTCCAATAAATTGTCATTACACATTTACAAATAAAGTTAGTGGGGTAGGTAATAAATTAAATCAAAAGCAATGAAAAAAAAAGCAAGTGGAGAATAAATTAAAACAAAAGCAAGGAAAAAACAAAAGAAAAAGGTGTACAAGAAATTAAAGAATAAAAAGTAAACAAAGTGGGAAGACTTATGGATGAGGAATCATTTTCACAAGTCCTCTCCACCATCTTTTGCTTTTGATTTAACTTTGTCGTACACACTTTTTTCTTTTGCTTTTCCTTCACTTTGCTTTTGATTTAATTTATTCCCTGCTGCACATAAACTTTTCGTGTTTAGTTGTCAATTTTCGTCGCCGTATGCTTTTGATTACATTTAATCTCTGCCCCACTATAACTTTCCGTCAATCGGTGACCGCACACGTCTTATTTTGGTGCAGCGCCTTTACTTTTTCCATCCATATCACCGGCTATAAATTCCAGCCCTCCGCTCAGAGATGATCTTCATCCTGACCTAATCCCCATTGCAAGCGCCTCTTTCCCTCAATCTTAGCCCAGCCGATCATGATGACCTTCCCCTCGCCTCAACTTCTCCCCCGCCCTCCCGATCTCCCAACCTTCATGGTGGGGAGAATGCGTGTTCGTCTGCGTCTCCCTTCATGGGGTACTGTTTCCCATAAACTACTTGAGGATCCAGCTTCGACTTCAATTGCAATCGAGTTAGGAAGGAGAAGATACAGGAAATCTAAGATACGACGTGTTTCTGAGCTTCAAATGACGGGATACCAGGAGAGGCTTTGTCGATCATCTTTACAACGCCCTGATCAGCTGAGGTTTCTGCGTATTCCTTGACACCCACCATCTCCACAGTGGAGAGAGTGGAGAGGACATTCCTGCAAGCCTACAGCATGCAATCGAGGTCAGTCGCATCCTGATTCCCATATTCTCCAGAAATCTGAGTCGGCGATTTGACTCCTGCGCGAGTTGGGCATCCGGAGCGATCTGGAAGCCCATTTGGTACAGCATTCGGAAAGCATGAGAGCAGTGGGAGGTACAGCGGAAATGAAATTGGTAATTGGAAGGATGCTCTCTTCCAACTCTGCCGTCTCTCTGGGTGGTCGCTCCAAGAAGACACCAATGGGTCGGTAACTCACTCTTCTCTGCTTTGCTGTTCTCATTCATATATATATATGTATATATGCTTCTTGCTTAACTCTTTACTCTGTGCAGATATGAAGCAACGCTTGTAAAGCGCGTGTGATTGAAGGTCCGTGTAAACATTGTAAGTGATAGTACTGCTCTACCATGGCTGTGACCATCACAAAGGAAGAGACAGTATTAAGGTGCCACGGAATTCTTTCAGACAGAAGTATGCCACTGTTTATTAGGGAAATGCCACCATTTCTTAGGGAAAGGATCTTCTTCTAAATAAATCACCATGGTGATCCAGTTTCTGTAATAATTGAATAAAAATGGGAGCAGTATAAGTGTTATAACTAAAACGCCCTCGACTCACAGGAATCCAATCCGGTAGAAGAATTGTTTTTGAAATAGCAATTCAGAGTATTTAAATCGTAATTTCTGTCATCTGGCTCATTTTAAAATAGGGTATTTAGTTTAAGATAGGTAAACACGATTGCTGAAATTGCAACATTACTTTCCAGGAACAATTTTAACTGTTTTTTGTTTAAAAATAACCAGAAAAGAAGGACGTTTTCTTTTAGGGACGTTTTAGTTGTCTTTTATCCTACCTGATAAAAATATATTTGTAATTTTTCACATTTTATATGATGTTATTCTCAAGTGTACTGTGCTTTCTATGGGATTCTTCTCACTGGCCCGTGCCTTGTAACTTGGGTTACTATACTGGGTTTTTCCCTGCTTATTAATTAACATAAACGTTACTTGAATTATTGTGTACATAGTGCCGTTACTAGTAATGTACAGTTTCTTTGTGGGTTCGATCTTCACCATGATTCTATAACAAGGGCTCAAAGTTGGGCTTCATTGACCCCTCAGGTAGTTACGTTCATTTCTTTGCTACTTATGCAGTTATTATTCGATCTCTACAAAATTAGAGGCTGAGCATGTTTTAACTTTGAACATGATTCTTGTTAATTGTTACTTATATTTTACTGGGATTGTATTCTTTTTGTTGCTCGCACAGTCGAGCTTGCCCCATATTGAAAAATATTGAGTGATCACAGACCAGACTGAGCTTATGCTCAAGGCCAAGAGCTATCTCCAACTTGTATATTGTTATTAATGTTAACTGTCACATGGGTTATGCCTTCACGCATGTTCTTATTAAGTTATATAGTTGTTGTATATTATGGAAGGGTCTCGATTGTTTATCTTTGCTTTCTTTGGGTCGACAATTTAGGCCTCTCATTATTTGTTTGTGGAACATGTAAATGCTTATTGTATAGTTTTGATTCTTATTATTTGTTTGTCAATTTGTACAATGTTGTAGCAATGTTTGTAATGCCCTTCTCTTCTCTGCTTGCTTCATGAGAATCCTGTAGCTACTTATTCACGATAAGTATATAGTTTCAATGTATGGATTCAATGTTGGTTAAGTTACTTGATTAACTAGATTGTGAAGGCATGGTTTAATTAGCAGGCATGGTTTAATTAGATTATGGTTATTTATTTAAAAGATATTTATTCTATGGGTGTGTGCTTGTGTGCATGCTAGTTTACAATTTTTATGGGGAAACTTAAATCCGATATTGTAATCATATATATATCATTCTTGTAAACATTAGCATACTATATTAACTTAGAAATATATAGGAAACATAGAACAATTCTTTTAAGATTTAGCATAGCATATTTTTACAACTAACTCATAAATATATGAGAAACAAAGAATAAATATTTTTGTTTTAAAACATAGATTTATTAGAGAGACACAATATTACTATATCCATTAGCAATTCATGAAACAAAATTATTTACACTGAACTATTTGTAACAAACATCAATACCTCAATTTTTTTTTACTAAATACAATAATAATAGACAAGAAGATTCAAATTGATTTACTTTACTATTGTTTAAATCCCAATGAGGAAAAACCTGATTATAATTGCAGTAATAGACATATTATGATTTGTTTTTAGTCTTCATAGTTTCTCAATCACTTAGAACTACTTTATATTCTAGAGAGTGCTATATTCACCTATATCAATACTGGCAACTTTGTATTATGATTACTTTTCCTTGTTATTTTAATTTATTATCATGGTGGGTAATATTGGTATTGGGGTAGAATTCTCGGGGAACAAATTCCTCTGGGATTGTTGCATCCATGGTGACGTTATATCATTACAACTATATGATATATTATAATATATGCACTGTTCACTACAAGGAAAATGCCATGTAGAGGAGGTTTTTTGTGTTACAAGATTGGTCAAAATTCTCAAAAAACCCTCTACTACAATCTCTGTAAATGGCAGCAGATGTTTTAGTAGAGGTTTTTATAGAAATGTATTATAACTAAAAAAAACGGAGGATGGAGGATATTGCGGAGGTTTTTTTTTCGGTGCGCTTTATTCAATCAAATGCACCGGTGCGAGCAAATAAAAAACACAATGGTGCATTTAAAATAAATATATGCACCGACGCACACCAAAATTTGCAACTATTATATGCACTTGTGCGTACCAAAATGATCAAAAGAACTGGCTCTTTATAACATTATAGGCACCAGTTCATTTTACCAACAATATCACTAGTACTTACATATTTTCAAAACGCACTGATGTCATATACTGAAAACGCACTGGAGCTTACCAACTACTAAAATGCACCTTGAAAGCTAACTATTAAGAAGCATTGTTGTGATAAGTGAAGAAAAATGCACCGGTAAAGTTGACCGAGACATTGACTATTTCTATATTTTAAAATTTGACGGTGCAGTTAATATATAGTAGCACACCGGGTGTAACATCAAAAAAAGCATTCGAGCATGCAACGAGCATTATGTTGCACACGGGGCATGTTGTCTTCAACACACCTATGCTACATTGTTTACAACACACTGGTGCTACAAACGTAACGGTGCGATTGGAACAATCGAAAGCACTGGAGATTATTTTATGTTTGGATAGGAGTAACTACTGACATTGACATTGCACTGTAATATCTATATTTTATTTTTATTTTGTTTAATTCCATTATTTATCAGAAATTGAAATATGTTTTGTAGTAGTATTCATTTGAATTTCAATTATTGTGTTGGATATGATGTTTGGATTAATTTTTTATATCATAAAATTTTGCATTTATTGTAATATTTAATCATCCATATATTTAATTAGCGATGTAACATTTCACATATAACATTTAACAATGACATTGGATAATGCAATAAAATAAAAAACTTTATTTTATTATATATCAATAAGAGACCCTTTGTAATACAAAATGGGACAACATAAAATCCACAATAAAAAAAATGTCAACATGCATGTAATTGTTTCACTTATTGGTAACCCGTTGCCTTTGAATTCCGATGCTATGTCGAGTACATTATACAAAATGTTTGATTTTCACAAACAATTATTTCAAAATATACACAAATTGCATTAACATCGAGAATATATGGATCATCATTCTTCATTGTTGTGAGTGCTCAAGCCACTTGTATGACTTGGGTTATTTGACCAATTTTTTTCTTGATTGCCTCAATTGTTTTCCACTTCTTCAATTTCCATCTACAAACATACAAATAATGTGTAATTAGTGTATTTACATTGGTGAAAATTATATAATGAAAAATAAAATAGATAGTGTACATGAATGTAAATTGAAAAGCAACGTACCATAAAAAGAATCGAGTCATGAATGATACACATTCTTTAACAACCTTGTTTCATGCCCTCTCTCAACAATTCTTATATTTCCTCCACTCCATACTTTGTTTCCTGCAAGTTTTATGCCGCATAAGAAATCGTAGATTTAATATAAAAGATTTATGGTGTTCTATCACATATAAAATGAGAGAAGTAAAAAAACAGAGATACTTACAAATTCCACATTTAATTTTTTATACGCCAACAAATACTCACAACCCATACTTAACCCATTCCCAATCAATTATTCCGATGACTCTTCTTTTGTATGTTTTAACATATGTTTGAAGATATCCAATGATGGTCAGTGTAAAAAAAATTAAAATATAAAGATCACAACCAATATGAAATTGTAAGTTGTTATAAGGAAATCACAACTACTCACAAACTTTTCTATCAACCCCATTTTTTCTTGTCGTCATGTCTTATGTGTTCAATGGGTTCCATTTTCTTTTATTTTCTACAACAAAACAATTAAAAATTAATATTTAATGCGAAATTAATTAATTAGATGTACATAATAAAAAAATCCAATGATTTCATACATTTGAAGTACATTGTTGTTGAGATGGATCCTCCTGTGATGCAATTATGTCCATTTCCTTGACCATCTTCTTGTATACTTTTTTTGATATCCCTACTAGCATATTTTGGATATCGCCTCGTTCATTCTTTGGGATTTTTATAATATTCTTGAAAATGTAAAATGTCAT
Source organism: Larix kaempferi (assembly GCA_027924585.1). NCBI lineage: Eukaryota > Viridiplantae > Streptophyta > Pinopsida > Pinales > Pinaceae > Larix > Larix kaempferi. The sequence goes on from BSBM01001023.1 coordinate 2,751,298, forward strand.
TAAACCATTTTTATGTTGATATGAAGAATAAATATCCAGTAGAATTAATATTAACAAAGGAATGCTTTGTTGTAGTAGAAATATTAATTTTTTAATGATTATTTTTCGGTGTTGTATGTTTTTTCAATTTGCAAGTCTAGTAGGTCTCACCAACCATTGCTCTGGAAACGCCTCATGTAGTTTAGATATAACTTGATTCTTGGACTCACAAGATTGATTTTTATGTTGTAAGTGGAAAATATGTCTATACGTTCTTTCCACTATATCCCTCATAGTTTTATAAAAAAAAATCCCTTTCACTCAATTCCAACACCACTCCAAATGAGCCAAGGACCAATTCATCATCATTTAAATCATCCATAATTTGTTTTTTTTTATGATGACATTCCCTTTTGTTGTTATCATTCCCTGCATAACATTCAACATATGTGAATTAGATTAATCTTTAAAACATATTAGCCAAGCATCCCTAAATAATTGAAGTAGTGAGGAGTGAAGCAATTCTGCACATACTGAGATGATGAAAGAGAAGTTACTGTTGAGTTAGAAAAAAAAATTGGGGACCCATTTTGAGTACCTTGAAAGGCTAGTAATAGGGAACATGATACAGTCACCTCAACACATTATTTCTAGAAGAATAAATAGTAGGATTACTCTTTTCTCTCTACCAATTTTGAAGGATTCTTCTTCAATTTTAAGGCCACAGCCTACAAGCTTATTATCTCACCAATAAAATACATCTTTATCATGGACAAAATTTCATTCGCATTTGAAAACGGGTTTTAATTTGGACTGAGGGTGCACTCTCTTGTACCCTAGCCTCATATTTTCCCTGTTCATGACATGTTTCCAGTGGAATTGTGGAGCGAGTGACACCCAAGGAGAGGCCCTTTTTTTAGATCATAGGACCTTTGTTTAGTGTTTTGAGACAGAGCTAGAACATCCCTAGAACAACTTTTGATGGAGATCAGAATTTGGTAAAGTTTCATACTAAAGTGCGATATATACCTTCACTCAAGGAAACGTTTCATGATCAAAGGTAAAGGTTTGTGGCCTTGTGGGATGAAAGTTGGAGTGTCCACTTTATTGGTGGCTTTGGCTTGTTACATATGTGGGTGTTTTTCAATCCTTTTAAAGGAATCTCTTTTGAAAATTTTCTTATAGGGGGCTTAAGTTGGTTTCTAAGTGGAGGATTTTGATACGAAGCCCTTTTGATGATAGATTCTTAATTTTTTTATGGGAATCCTTGACAATCGTGCTCCCTTGGAGTGAAGAGGCTTAAAAAACATGTTTTGCATATGTAGAAAACATGATGGGTTTCAAACCCCCTTGAATACTTTTCTTGGTGGAAAAGCAATCTTAAGACAAACCTTCGTGTCTTTCCAACCCCTTTTTGAGACATTGCTTTGGAAGCAAATGACCTTGAGGAAAGACTTTGGAGGTTGATGTGGACATATTTCAGTTGCTTGGAGCATTTAGTGGGTTGAAGACCCCACTTTTGAAGAGATTTAGGGTGATCTTGTGGACATTCCTTGAGGCACATTCTTTGAAGGGGCTTTTGGAGGCCATGTGGCATAATCATCCACCACCTTGTTCCTTTCTCTTTTGAGAACTTCCCCCTTTGTTAGTAGGGGACCCGTGTATCTCATCATTCTACAAGTGGGATTAAAAACCTTATTTTATTGTATTAGTTCCTTGAAGTGGGGTTTTGTTGTATTTTACCCCACCCCAGGCTAGATCTTAGGAAAATATTGATATTTTATTGTATAAGAAATATTGGGCTCTCTTATAAATAGACAAGAACTTCCTCATTTCATTTTCATGGTTGTACTTTGAAATTTCTCCCTTTTGGAACTTCAACGATATATCTTTCTTTGTGAAATTTATGGTGTTAAGGGTTCTTTCTATATTGTTAAGAGTGTTGTTAATTCTTGAAGCTTCTTCTTCTTGCTTCTATTATTGTGATTAAGGGTTAATGCTGGAATGTTCAATTTTTTTGCAAACCTCTCATGATTGGTCCAAAGAATATTTGGAAGGAGGGATTCCTAGGAGGTTGACATGCACATTCTCCTTTGTTGGTTTGGGTGAGTATTTTAGACCATGCCTAGATATGCATTTTTGGCTCATTGGCAAGGGTTTCTAGGTATTTATCTTCTCCATAGTTGATATTGGGTGGTTAACCGACTTTCCCCAATTGAAGGTCCCTCTTGTAGACCTTGAAATCCATTGTTGATCCCCAATTGGGCAATGTGACTAGTATTTCCTGCCCCTAGCCTTTGAAGGAAATGGACCAATTATTGAATGGAATTCTTCTTAGCCTCACTTTCCATTTAATTCACGTTGAATCCATTTACATAGTTGGATACTGGCATTGATTTCCTCGGTCTCTCCCTCACTTATTCGAAAAACACTAAAACTACAACCCCATTTTGCTAAGGATATCTCTTCCAAATCACCTTGTGCCTCATTTCCATAACCTAACAATCCTATCTGGGGATACCTCCTAGTGTTGGAGGAGTGCCAATTGGAAGTGCACATAGAAGTAGTTATCGTGGTGATATTGGGTAACACCTATCAAGTTGTCATGGCTAGAGGTGCTAGTTTCCATGATAACAATGTTGCAATAGATCTGTTCAATATATTTGTTCATTTTATCATGATACCTTGGTTTTTCATAATCTACCCATTCACATGCTGCCCTTGTACGCTACAAAGTATGGTTCTCTCAACAAAATCAATCTCTATCTAATAAGAATCATATAAAAGAGATTTGAACAAAGAATAAATATCATAAGAGACATTTTCAATTCCATTCAAGCATTTTATCATGATACTTTGGTTGTTCAAAATCTACCTATTCACTTGATATCCTACCGAGGATATTCTCCATGATGTCAACACACCTTCTTTTAGAACATAAATTATGACACTAGAGTAAAGAAAAATGTAGGTTAATCCAAAGTCTAGTCACACATTGAAAGAGAAAGCAGATCCCTAGCATTCTTCTACTAGAATTGAGTTGTGATCCTAGACTCCTACTATAGAAGAAACCATCACGTAATGTTAACCAGATAGATTTTAGAATAATAAGTTTGGGAGACCAAAAATATGTAATTTTCCATCTCAAGTGGGAGCTTCCAATAAGATTTTGGAAAATACATATATTTGCAACTCTGAGACATGTTCAATATATTGCATTGCTCAATTTATGCTAAGAAAATTGATGCATATACCACCTACAAGGAAAGTAACTATGTATGCCGATTAACAAGATAAGTAATATAATTTATTTTAAAAATCTAAAGACTAAATAAAAACAAAACCATCTGCATATTCAATCAGTTATCATGGAGGTAAATGACACCTTGGCTTACTTGAGAAGAATGATAAAAACATTTATTGTAAAGATGAATAATTTAGATACAATAGAAATTATCAGACAAAATCAAGGGCATATATCGCCACTTTTGTTGTTACGAAAGGATTTATTGGAATTATTCTATAAGTCTTCCATGGTGGACACAAAGGCATGCCACTCTTAATGCAATGGCACTTATGGAAGAGTAGATATAATATAAAAATTATGGCAGGTTAGGTGATCTTAATAACTATCACACCGAAATCATTTTTCCTCTGCACGTGACACATTTTATAGGAAAATCCACCAAGGCAAGCATTCAAAATAATTTCAGATGTTTCTTCGATCCCACTTTCTATACAAGAATCATTAAAATATATCGAATGCATTGTAGCCATTGCTAATCCACAGAAAACAAAAGACTATCTTTTATTTTCCAAAAACATTGATGTATTTTGTAGTTATAATATATGTATAAAAAGTGGTATAGTATGTAATGCCCTTCTCTGAAAGTCGGTTCTTTCCAAGTCTCTCTTTCCGAGTTTTGATTTCAGTTTAAATTGCAATCAATTTCCGGAATTGCAAAATCTAGTGTTGTCATGATTAAGAAAAGTCCATGGCATTGGTCATTCAAGATACATTTAATATATTTATCACTAAAGAAAATTATAGGAAAACTCTTATTTTTTCAATAGTAATATGTTTAAACATTTCACCTCTCATATTGAAGTATGAGAATGCATCAATTTTCCATCGGAGTGATGCAATATTACATTTCAAAGTGCATGGATTGTACAAAAGGGTCACTAGGTCAATTCACCTATGTCTAGACCATCATTAACATGCAACAACGTAGTTATCCTTTACACCCTTTGTTTTTAGAGGTAAATGTGTTGCAATATATGACACATATCAACACTTTGATCCCATCTGCGTTGAAGTAAATCCCATGTTTCATTATTTAGGTTTGGGCCCTGCTTTTTGAATGTTTCACTCATACAGAAGAGATGGTTGTGAGAGTGCAAGATTGAGTTAAATATTGAATGAAGGGCTCATGGAAAAGAGTTTAATCCATGCCCAGAGCAGTGGATTTCATACCCAAACATTCTGAGGTCATTTTTCCAAAGAAGAAAGTGTTATTTCTATTAATAGTATGAATGGAAATTGCATTCTTTATGTGCCTTACAAGATCTAGCATATACAAAAAACATTGTTTATCCTTAATTCCAAAGGAGTTGAACCATAAAATTATAGACTCCCCTTTCCCTAAAACTAGGGCACCACTTAATTAGCATTAATGTTCAATCCTTTATAAAATAAATTCACCATAAAATGGAAAAAATAGAGATCCCTTATTAGAAACAACATAAGAACAATATAAGAAACAACATTATTAGAAACAAGATAACAATAGAGGATACATAAGAACCTCCTATAAAGTCGTTCAAAACCAAATAACCTTCAAACAAATGAAATCCCTCTTTGGATAAGGCATCTACCTCTCTATGCAGCTCCCTATAGGTGTGCTTGAAAGAGATTTCTTCAAAAGAGTTTGCAACCAACTTCAACTACTCCCCACGGGGAAAAGTGTTTGACTAGTTCAGATCATCATTCATCCACCGAATGATTGGAATTCAAACTTGGTTTCATTCCTCAAGGATAGACATTTTCAAAGATCCTTAAGCACATGAGGCAGTGTTGGCTCAACCTGATGTGAAACTAAAGAATAATTAATGATGTGGCTCAAAAGAGGCATGCACAAGTACAAGCATTCCAAGGGACAAATAGTTGAAGGACTATTCATAGAATTGATGGTGTTTTGAGTTCTTTTATTCCTTAGCATAAACATGGTTAACTTATATCCCCTATGTTCTCATCATGGGATGTGAAACCTATCTATATATACTTTATATTGATTTGGCCTATGGGTGTCCCTGTAATTGAAAGAATATTTTGGGAAATAATGGTAACGATCAAGAAAAATTATAGAAGAATGTGGATGTTGTGGGAAAGGTGGGAGAAAGGATTCAGAGTTAATGGAAATGTATTTTTGATATATTTTTTCTTAGCCTTGTATTTCTAGAGTGCTAGGTATGTGGCAGACTGAAGCTAAAATATATTCCCAGATGGAAAAATTTGTAAGCAAGGATATGAGTTTCATTTTTTCCAAGATTCAGTTTCCATTGAATACTCTCCCTCATCATAGTCAAACATCTTTTATTTGTAGCGAGACATAAATTCATTCAATCTTTGTTTTTGTATCAAAAGGTTGCAAACCAAGAATCATGTTGGTTATAGTATTTCTATCTTCCAAAGAGTTTTATACATTGGTAGTAGTTTATTGTTTAGCATTGTTTCACTATCTGTAAATGCATAGACATTGGACTTCAATTATCTTGTCAAAATATATTGCATGAGAGGATACATTGTTGAATGGGGGCTATGAAGTGACTTTGTTGAATGTAGACTTTTGTAGGCCTTTCATGGGTCAAGGGTATGTGTTGTTGGAAATTTATTCTTTCGGGATTTTACCATTGGATAGTTGCTGTCCTAGTTTGATTCAGTGTTGATAATAGTTTATATCCTCCACCATGGGTTTTTTTATCAACACCATTTTCAAAATATTGTCTTTGGTGGCATACTCTCTTTAGTACTTTAATTTCTACCAATATATGCAAGCAATTGGAGTATGAGAGAATGAAAATGACAAACATGTACTACTAGATTCCATCCACTATCTTGGTAGTGCCGACATTTCCACATAGTACATTGTAATATCCCAAGAGAATGTTACTTTTGTTTTGTGTTTATTTTTCTAAAAATTTAATTCATTTTGACAGGTGTTGAGTAGATCAACTCTGGATCACCTAGACTGTTTATTTGGGTGTTGAGATAGTGAGCTTTGAATAGCACCTAAACTATTTTTAATATTGTTTTATTAACATATGTTCAGCAAGTGAGCTCTGGAGCATCTGGACTATTTGTACTAGTTAACTAGTGCTGAGCATAAGCTCTGGAGAACCATGACTATTGATTTAATAGCGTTGATCAAGTGAGATTTGAAGCACTATTAGTTGAGTGAGTGTTGAGCAGTAATGCTCTGGATCACTTAGACTCATGGTGATTAAATGATGTTGAGATGAGAGATCTGGAGCATCAATAATCCATTGAATTATTATTATTATATAGTTTATTCTTTTAAACTGGATGGGACTGCCACTCAAAGAGGGACCGAGCATGCAAGAGATTAGAATGATCGAGTAGTTGATAACTAAGATCAACTAGATTTTACGAATGAGTAAAAATCCTACTTTTATTAAATAAAGATAAAATAAATTGTGAGAGTTAAAAATAAAATAAATTATTAATTAAAGATAAAAATAGAACAATGAGTGTGTTTAACAACTAAACTGAGTGATTTAAAACTAAATCCTAGAATCCTTTCCTCATAAAATATTCTAAGTAGCAGAGAGAGAACATTGCAAGGGGAAATTAATTCCAAGTTCACTGGAGGGTTCAATTGTGGATCTTTGACCACTCAAATTACCAAATTGTGTGATATTTGGTGTGTCCAAGAAAGATGATTGTGGGAATATTAGGGGAAATTATTTTACAAGATCCACGCAAATGGTTAGTAAATGGACCTTGTTACTACTTTGTGGTTAGTAAATAAGATAGCAAGTTTGCCCTAGGCCTTCTAGTTCTTCTCATGCTCGGTTCGGCTCAAGGGTGACCTATTGAACAAACCAGGAACGGTTTGAGGTCTACGGTTGGGTGGAATGGCAGTTTCCAAGACAGTCGAAAAGAAAATAAAGGACTCATAAGTGTTTTCATGTTATTACTGTTAATTCAAAGATTATTCTTACAAATCTGAATCGTTCCTCTTTATATTTTCTTCATGCAATATTCTTATTAAAATCTACATGGTATGATTTATTATAAATATGCTAGATCTGCTCATAAAAATTAGATTGGGTTATTCAGTAGATTTAATCTATTTTTGTGAAATTAATTCCGGTAATTATTATATTTTTAAATATTAGCTATGCAGATCTATTTTTTAGGCTAACATAATTGTTTTTAGAACTTAAATATAATCATTGGCATAATTAATTAGCCATGATGCATGGGCTATATTTTAATTCCAAAATATTTTTTATAATCTCATACCATAGTTATCTATCATATCTCAAGACAAATCTCCCATTCTTCCTATGTATAGAGAGAATCCTAGAACTAGATTCCAGGACCAAGTCCCTAAACTCTAATAGGATTTAAGATATATTTATAAATTATATATACTAAATATAGAAATAATCAAAGTTAAACCATATAAAAATCATAAACTACACCAAATAGAAATCTTACAAATTAAACCAATATTTCATTGTTTAAACCATCACATATGATAAAACATCAAACATAGAACCAACATTCTTTTACCCTATGCAAAAGAAAAACCAATAATAAACTCTCTTTAGTCAATTCGAAAAACAAGGAGGTCTCATGATGAGTCATGCACTTGTTGAGTTAACCTCTATGAAGCTACATCACATACCATGCCCAAGTCATCAAATGAAGAAATGATGATCTCAACATGAGAGGTAGGTGTCATACGACTCATGCAAGTCGCGGACATATATGTTCACACTCCAAGCGTTTAACGAGGGATCAAATCTCGTGGAACCAATTCACACATAGATAGACAAGGTCACGCTCAAGCGTTTGACCAGGGATCAAATCCCATGGAATCCAATTCAAATAAAAACAGATAGGGTAATGCTCAAGCATTTGACTAAGGATCAAATCCCATGGAACCAATGCACAAGCAGAGAAAGAAGAAAAATATTCGCTATAGCGTAGAACACTTAAACTGAGATGAATGAGCATGGGATCGAATCCCTTAGACATTAACACTCTCACAGTCATCAAAATGTTAAAACCCAGATTATTCACACTAAATGCATAAATTGAGAACAAAAATGAAACACATCAATCAAAATAGCGATTACACAGAAAATCCCAACAAGAGAGGATAGATGCCTTGAGAAAAAAGGGTTGTGAATATGCTACAAATAAATACGAATTACAGAGAAACTAGAAAAAATACTAAAACGGTTTTAAATCTACAGAACTGAAACATGTGAGATTATTCTCTCTTCAACATAGTACACAGACGAGAGAAACTTGGAACACCTAATAGGCTTAATAAATTTACTTAAAACCATAGATAAAATTCTAAAATAACAAAATCGCTAACATATCTCAAATGTCGTAGCTACATAGTAAAACCCTAGAAGGGACGAGCTACAGACATAAAATGAAGAACATAGTAAAACCCTGCCAAGAAGAATCCATGGCTCGCTAAAGAATCCCTTTCCTTTAGTTTAGCAGCGCAGCCCAACCAATAGTATGAAAACAAAACGAAAAACAAGAACCAAAACATCTTCAAGTAATTTCCCCATAGAGGAAAGCGAATCCATGAGAGGCCATGAGCTTACCGAGAATGTTGTAGTCAACCAGTATTTGAGCATAGAAACACCAAGTGATATTACGTCTGTATAATTTACCTTGCACACAAAAATTAGGATAAAAGGGTTAGCTTAGCACATATAGAAACATATGCATATAAATACTAAATAAAGAGTGGACAAACAAAATTCTACAGGACCGTACCTCAGCAGAAGCGAGTATCATGAAGACACCTCCTCACAAAGGTTAAACCATAGACCAAGAGCACAGCTCTAGTCCCCTACAGGTTCCTCCCAAGATAGAAAATAGAGGAATCCCTCGACTTCCCTCTCCTACATTGAAATCACAAAATAAGAAGAGAAACATCCAACAGAGCACGGAAAGAGTAATACCCTACCTCCTGCATAAACTTAATTGCCATGCCAGTGTGGAGTCTTCACATGTGCCCATCACATGGGCTGTGCATTTAATGCTAACGTACTGCTCCACTATCATTTGGGATGAATTCGAATGTTGCATGAGTTCAATGTTAATACTAAAGGTGCAATGGTTCATGGTATCTATATCACATGAGTCCCATGTGTGGAACACTTACCAAAACCTTCGCTATGTATGACCATGGTACAATCTTACCTTGTCCTTTAAATTGTATTTTGGAAAATAATAATTCCTTAAAATGTTGGTGAACATAGGACCTTTTAGAAGTCATCCTTATACCTTAATCCATAGCATAGGTCGATCAAACACCTACAGAGATAAATTAAAAGGGGACGTTAGCTTGTAAAAGCTAAGTAAACTTAGGAAGTGATGGGTCCGAATTCCATCTACAAAGGAAATGACCATCTTTAAACATCTTCCAACATATGACGAACAATGTAAAACAATTATTTGAACACTTACAGTAAAAGAAGACTCCATCATCATTATGAGTTAATCAAGACCAAATCAAGTTACGACGGATAATTATTATAGTGAGTTAGTTAGGCTCCCTTAGATAATATGTTAGGTTATTGTACTATAAATAATCATATGAAGACAACACGAATTCAAGTGAAAGGAAACAATCCAAAACACTACATTGAGAATAACCAAGTAACCGACCATTCAAGGAGCAAACAAGTGAGAATACCAATATTTAACTTGTGCTGAAGTTAATTTATATAATTATGTATTTTATGATAGATTAGGCTGTTGTAAAAAAAAAATTTAAGTTATATTTTTTAAGGGACATTACAAGTGGTATCAGAGCCAAGATTCAAATACTCGAGGCCCTATGAGCCTACTACTTAACCGCTGCAAAAATTTTAGGTTTAGTAAAACTAATAAATATTGTTTGCCTGCACATGTGTACATTTTTCAGAACAAACAAACATCATGAATGCTGAAAGAGACGACAATCAACACATAAACTTAAACTCAGCACCTCGGGAAGAGGAACTGATAGTAGAGTTGAATGACAGTCTCAGGACAGTCAAAGCTTCTGAACTATTGAAAACAATACAGAGCCTGCAACCAGAGTTTCAAAGTTTCAAGGATGATAACTTAAATGAGAGATGAGAACAACATGAGGTGAATGAAGCAATACTTCAAACCTTATCCAGAAAGAGAAACCATAGACGAACAACACACTCAAAAAATAGATCTATGGGTAAACAACACCATAGAAGGAGGACCAGTAGTTTAGAATTTAATAAACATGAGGAGTTTCCAGAACATTCCAACTTATCCAATATCTTGGGCCATGACTGTGGGGATTCTTCCAATTCTGATTCATCATCCCCTCGTAAAAAGAAACACAACAGAGATGACGGTTTGTAAGGAGAGTTCAGGAATATCAAGGCTCCAACTTTTGAAGGAGACTTAGATTCGGGAGAGAAAGTTAAAGAATGGATTTTAGGGATGAAAACATACTGTGAGGTACATAAGTATTCTAGCCAAATTAAGGCTCAGTTGGTCGTCTACAATTTGAATGATAAAGTTTCCTGATGGTGGCAAGATTTGCGACACAATAAGAAATTGAGTAGGAAAAGACTTGGGTGGAGAACCTTTAGAAAATTGTTTAAAGAGAAATACATGTCAGAAATATTTTTTGATCAGAAAATAAAGGCAATCCACGAACTACAACTGAACTCCCTTACCATGGATTCTTTCAACAACATATTTATTGAACTATTAAACAATGTACCCTACGTAAGGGATGAGAAGGTAAAAATACAACATTTCTTAGGGTGCCTTCCTACTTTCTACAGAGATAAAATTGAATTTGATACACCCAAGCCATTGGAGGTGGCCTTACACAAGGCTAGACTCTACTATGAACATGGGAAGCACCAAACTGAGAACCTAAACAAGAATAAAGAGAATATTAGAGCCTCTTTCGACAACCAAAGACAAGGATTTAGAACACCTCCTTACCGAAAGAAAAAAAATAGTTTTCTGGCTAAATAGAGTTTCAACAAATTCGGGACGCTATCAAATATGCCAGCACAGGGTGTTGTAAAGAAAACAATGGATAGAGGATCTAGAACATCCCCGATACCAGGAATATGTTGGGGATGTCAAGGAGCCCATTACTACAAGGATTGGTCAAATAAAACCACTAGAGTTCTAAATAATTTACAGGAGGAAGCAATCATGGAAGACATGGCCAGAACACGCAGGATATGTGCTTCCCTAGAAGGAAGACAGGAAGACCATCAATATACCATGGTCGAAATAAAAGGTAAAATCTCAACTACACCTATTTCCATTTTAATTTATCCAAGGGCTTGTCGTAGTTATGTTTCCCCTAAATGTGTTGAAAATTGAAAATTAAACAAACATAAACATAGTAAGCCATGGCTAGTACAATTCGCCACAGGTACGAAGAGAAAAATGTCAGAACTTATTAAAACTTACAAGAATGACATGAACGATTTCCAAACCGAGGAAGATTTAAACATTTTACCTTTAGGTGCATAGAACATACTGATAGGAATGGATTGGCTAGAACAACACCATGTCATACTTGATTGTCTAAACAAAACTTTCATGTGCATGGCTAAACAATGAAATCAGAGAAAGGTACAAGGTATACCTAGGAAAGTCTCTGTCAGATAGATATCATCCTTACAAGTCAAAAAGTGTGTAACGAACGGAGAAAAACTTTATGCAGTCAACATTCACAACTTGGAAAATGAAAAGGAACAAAAAAATGAAGAGTTTCCTGTCCTAGTGAAGTTTAGGGATGTATTTCCAGAAGAGATGCCAGGGTTACCGCCAAAGAGGGACTTAGACTTCTCCATAGAACTAGTGCCTAGATCAGTACCAGTTTCGAAATCCCCCCATCGCATGAGTACCCCAGAGTTAGCAGAACTAAAACTGCAATTGCAAGAACTGATTGAGAAATGATACATCATACCTAGTGTGTCCCCGTAGGGAGAACCTATACTTTTTGTGAAGAAGAAAGATGGTATAATGCAGATGTGGATTGACTACTGACAACTAAACAAATTAACTATAAAGAACAGGTATCCACTCCCTACAATAGATGATCTATTTGACCATGTTGCAGGAGCGATAATCTTCTCCAAAATTGACTTTTGATCCGGATACCATCAAGTAAGGATGAGGGAAATTTATAGGGGCGAAATTTCTCCAATTGGCTATTTTTTAGGCATTTAAAAAAAAAAAAATTCGCTATTTGGTCATTTTTAGTCTCTAACATCGCCTATATTTACATAAAATATGGTTTTTTATCATAATATTTGCCAAAATTTACAAGTTTCAGTAGTAAATTGTATGTTTTATATTTAATATTCGCCTACCAATCTAGATAGATGTTTTTTCAATACAAAATAATCACCTAGAATACTATACTTAAGTATACTATTATAATCCTTAAAAAATACCCTGGTAAGGATCCGAGACAAGGACATAAACAAAACCGCTTATAGGACCCGGTATGGTCACTACGAGTTTGTCGTAATGCCCTTCGAACTAAATCATGCACCAACAAATTTTATGTGCATGATGAACAATATTTGTATTAGTGTTCATAGACGACATACTAATCTATTCTAAAAGTGAGGAAGAACATCTCAAGATTGTGCTACAAGTCCTACAAGAACATCATCTATATGTTAAATTTAGTAAGTGTGACCCCAAATACAATACCTAGGCCATATCATCTCTGAGAAAGGTATTGTTGTATATCCATAAAAGATCAAGGCTATTGAAAAATGGCCTACACCTACTTGTGTCATAGACATTATATCATTCTTAGGATTAGCAGGTTACTATAGGAATTTCATTGAAAAATTCTCTCGGATTGCATGCCCTATGACATCCTTACAGAAAAAGGAAACCAAATTCTTATGGGCAACTAAATGCGAAGAATTTTTTCAGAAACTAAAACAATTATTAACTACTGCACCAATACTAAGGATTGCAGATCCCAATGGGGATTTTATTGTTTGCACAGATGCATGCAAGAAAGGACTTGGGGGAGTTCTTATTCAAAATTACTTTGTGATCTGTTACGAATTATGGAAGTTGAAGAAACACAAGAAGAACTATCCAACACATGATCTTGAGTTAGCTTCCATCATGCACGCCTTGAAAATATGGAGGCACTATCTCAAGGGAAAAAAATTTATCCTAAAGATTGAGAACATGAGCTTGAAATATCTTTTTGATCAACTAGACCTAAATGCTATGCAAGCTAGGTGGCTAGCTTTCCTCAGCGAATATAATTTTGAACTAAAAAACATCAAGGGAAAGCAGAATAAGATTGTGGATGCCTTAAGTGGTAGGATCCATCTACTTTATGAGGTAACCATAAGAAAAACAAGTTCTAACTTACATGAAAAATAAGGAAAAAAAGTAAAGATGGTCGTTTTTATGTCGAAATTCTCCAGAAAATACGAGAAAACAAGTTATTTACACACCATAAAGAATATAAAATAGATGAATCAGGGATACTTTGGTCTAAATGGAGATATTAGATCTAAAATATTGAATGAATTCCATTAGAAGCCTTATTTCGGAGACCCGAGATATGAAAAAATGATATAAGTTGTAAAGAAGCACTTCTTCTGGCCAAAGTTAAAAATAGACATAACACTATTTATTGCCAAATTCCAGGAATGTTAGTTAGTTAATCTGAACACCAACACCCAACAGGGTTACTTCAACCTTTGCCCATTCCGGAATGGAAATGGGAGGTGATTACCATGGATTTCATCACGGGTCTACCAAAGAGAAAGAAACATAATGACTCAATCATGGTTGTAGTAGACAAACTATCAAAAGCCGCACACTTCGTTCCGGTAAAATCTACCTATAAAGTTGTAAGATCCCCAAAGACATTATAATTTTATATGTTTTATTAGTATTTTTTTTTTTGAAAATTGAATAATTGGGCTAGATTTGAAATCTACCAAGTATCTGCATGATGGAGAGAATGTAATAAACACTTATTTGATATAATAAAATAAAGGAATATGGTAAGGAACGGTCATGCTAAAAGAGGAAATCCTGTACCCAAGAGTGGAAGACAAGAAAGAGTCAATCTCAGGAAATTCCAACAAGTGTCAAGAGTGTAGTAATGGCACTCGTCACTCCCTAAAGAATATGGATTTTGATAGCTAAGAAAATTCCCAAAAGGAATTGGCTGATATGCAATACCTAGGAAACACAAAGTATAAAGAAAGCATATGCGGGAGGCAGGACGCTTGCTTAGTATGCAAGAGAGATGGAAAGGTTTGCTCTGTGAGCACTTGGGTGTCAGGAAAGAGACATTCTGAAAGAATCGTTGGAACATGAAAAAGGTTGACTCGTCTACACTCTTGGGATGCACGATTTAGCTCGAGGGTGATTAGAGCAAGTAAAGTGACTTCTCTAGATCTACGGTTGGGAGGAGTGTGTATGTTCCTACTATATTTGGTGATGCAACTTTGACAGGTTTCATTTCTATTTCAGGTTTATTGAAATTTTTTAGCTAATTCTTGCCTTGTATCGCTCTTAGATGAATTAGCAGTATTTGATCCATTTCATTCCTTTCCTTTGCATCTTTACTAATGATTTCATTGGAATGAATATAATAATCAATTAGGTTACTACTTGTGAATACAACAGAGGCTAACAATGTTCATTCTGAGGAATTGTACGTTACTAGTGTTCGGAATTTACCTGTGTAAATAAATGATTTTAATTATAAGATTAGAATGCTTGTTTTATTTTTACCAGCAATCGTCCAACCATAAATTTAAACTCCCGAAGAATCGAAGAAATCTGATTATGTTGTTTAATCATTATAACAATCAAGATCTTTACAAAATTGTTAGAATTCCCCAAATGGTTGAGGATGTAAAGTAGGAAATTATTAGCTTATGCTCAAGATCGTTATTATTTCTAATTCAGTAAATAGTAGCCTAAATTTCAAAGGAAAACAATGAGACCACTCTCTGGTTATCTTGAATAAAAAGGAAAACTTCAAGAGTTTATCTTCACAATACCCATGCTCCAGTTCTGTAAGGAGGGTCGGGCATTGCGAAGTTGGGGCTTCAGATAATTCCATAGAATTGATAACCTATTAATTTTTAAGTCCTACGATAACCTTGAAGTCGAGATTAGGCTCATGTAGTTCGGTAACTTCCCATTGCAGAGTTCTAGAGGGTGGAGTGAAAACCACAAAACACATATGATTTCACACAATGGGTATGAAGGGAGAACCCCACTAAAATATTAACTCTATAAGTGACCTAATAGGTACACAAAAGGAGCAAACATGAATGTATGCATATAAATTAATAGACAAAATCAGTATAATCACACAAAAGGAGAAAACATGAATGTATGCATACAAATTAATAGACAAAACAAGTATAATCACACAAAGGATCAAACATGAATGAATGCACATAAATTTAATAACTAAATCGAGTATAATCTCAAAGAGAAGATGAATGTAGTTTAAACACCCAATATACTCATATCACTGAGAGCTTGCAAATTTTATACGCAGAAGAAATTTCATCAATAGATTGCCTCTTAGCCTGTCAAGTGAATACTGAGAGAAAAACGCTCTACGCAAGCTTTTAATTAAAGAAAAAATAGAGTCCAACATAGGGACATTTAGTTACTATCACATTCTTCATTTGAACCAGATATGGCACTTATGTTTATACCAACATTTTGGACATACCTATGCTATCAAAACTGAAACTGTAACAAAAACCAAACTAAATTGTTCTAGGGTTAGCCATGGAGAATTTCATGGTTAAAACCAATGAATAGATAACACGTACCTTTAATTACATTCTTTGCGGTGACACGTGTATAAAACGCTATCAAATGCTATGTTAAAACCACGACGTGGAGTAGGTAATCCCATTGGGTGCTAAGCATTACCAGAAGGTATTCACATAGACCCATGTTAGTTTGAGCAACAAGGTTGTGAATTCCATACCCAAAAGAACCTAAACCCAACATAGGATAAACACAATTGAGGGTGGGGTACTACTTACCGAAGGGTACAAAGGGATATGGCTATGACTGCAAGTCCTGGATGCAAACCCTGTGCCTGCCACAAAAGAATAACCTAGGATGTTAGTATGTAATAACATGAAAACTACAGATAATAAAACCAATAGAATTCTTGATGTAAGTGTAAAAGAAAAACATGCACTTACCTTCGTCGATTGACCAAGAGAAAATGTGCAATTCAAAGATCACAAAAGATTGAGTGTCATATCTTCTTGCGTGGGTTTAGTGAGGATTTAACCATCATCAGAAGTGAAATCCTCTAGCATATCAACTCCCACTATCTCGGATCAGATCTCAACGAGTTTGAGGGAAATCATGACCATCAAATGAGGAACCCTGAATGTTTATTCCAACTGTATGCAGATTACCTTGAATTCATTAAACACTACCTACGGAACTGAGTTGTATGCCTTTCAACACATTAATTTCCTTTTGTCCTTCCGCTTCAGTTGACAGCTTCTAGGAGACCCCTACTTAGCTAGGAATCCAAGTAGCTTAATTCCAAGGAAATGCGTGGAAAGGATGGCATGCTCGATTGTACATTCATTGAATACAATGAGATAGAGAATACCACCATGCACTACACCCTTGCTTTAATATAATATAAATTGATGTACACAAAGGTTCGGTGGGACCATTGTTTAGTAGCTCATAATCGTATAATTGAAACTTTGATTTTTAGAAGAGAGGTCTTATGCCTTCTGCACATTATATTGAGAGTGTGCTTCGATTAAATCATAATAGATGTTTGTTCAAATGTAGTATTTTTACCAAACAAAGAGTTACCTAATACAAAGAACATCCATCAAACATGAAATGGAAACTTCCATAGAATCCCCATCTTCTCAACTTGCAGAAGTTTTAAGATACGTTAGCAAATTCGCTAAGTAAGAAAATACCCCTGTTCAGAGATGAAGATACTCCTTAGTTAGAATCAATTCTTATCCTTAGAAAGGTGTGATAAAAAAAACCATACTGAGATTTAAGTAGAATATGAGATAAGAAGTGGAAATAATAAAAATTCGAGTTCAAGTACAAATTGGTAATTGACGTTTACAGTTTAAAAATAAATAAAAATAAAAATATATATACATGGCTATTATCTGAGGATGTTACAAAAGCTGTTCACATCCTGGATATTTTCTTAAAATAAATTTTCCAACTACATGGAATACATAAAGCCATCATCTCTCATAGAGATACAAAATTCAAAAGTAACTTTTGGAGATCACTATTTTCCATATTGGAAACACAATTAAATTTTAGTACTGCTTATCATCCGCAAATGAATGGACAAACATTGCATGTCAATCAAATAGTACAAGATATGCTTAGAATGTATGTGATGAATAACCCTACCCAATGGGAAGAGTATTTATATCTTACAAAGATTGCATAAAACAATGGTTATCAGACTTCAACCAAGATGAGCCCATTAGAAATGCTCTATAGTAGAAAATGGAGGACCCCGGTAACTTGGGATAGCCCAGTGGATCAGCTCATGAAGTGAATCCATGAAGATGGGTGTCTATTTTGGGGAGTCTAATGAGAAAATAAATCTGATTTTTTCATGTTTTTCAACTTTGGGCGAACAAAAGTGATATTTTTGTTTAGAATTTCACTTTTTAGTAAAAAGAAAACTTTTAGAGAATTATGTTAGCTTTCTATTTATAAAATTTTCAAATTCTTTTATTGAGATTTGATATGTCGATTTGGAAAATGTTTGACAATGTGTTCTTATAAAATGAAAGGACTATAAAATAGTCATGTTTTGTTGCGCCCCTAAAGTCATTGTTAAAGTTGTTTTTTTGAAAAAACAAAATATGCTACAACAATCTACACACAATATACTATTGCATAACTATAAGTTTGTAACCAATGGATTCATATAATAATTATTATATTTTTTTCAATTCGATCAATGCGGAAACCTTGTTGATTTTCAACATGTTTTTTGTTGCGCCACTTTTCTCTCGATTGACTATAAAAATAAAAAATCTACAAATACTTTTTTGAAGTAGACACTCCAATTACCTGCAACATATTTGTTTCAATGGTTTGGGTGGTTTATTTTTAAAGTTATGGATTTTTAATTTCATCGCATTTTGAAAGAGATGAAACCAAACTCAACACGTGAGGAAAACAAATAATTGAAAATATCAGATCTCACTTATACACAACAAAATATATACCTACGGAAATTAGATTCAATGATGAAACTAATTGTATCAAGTCCGATAGTTGATTTGTAGTGTAAGAGATTGTTTTAACCTTCCGAAAATGGAGAAACCTGAAAACTTGCAGAACCGTGAAGTTTTCAGGTCTTAGAGATTATTTGGCCAAATAATTATTCGGTCGAATCATTATTCGGCTGAATTATATTTTTGCTTTACAGAACCGTTATTTATAACAAAGGTTGTTCGACCGTAAAACCAAACACAAAAAGATTTTCGTCGGCCGAAAAAAATAAATAAATTATATTATCTATATTTGTATAAATAAAACTAAATAGATTCATTATTTTTGCACATTTTGTTTTCGCATATGTGTGGTCAAAATATTTTTGAAGGGGTTTTCAAAGAAGATTTCTTTTGCAAAAGGAGTTGTTTTTTCCAAGGTATTTTTCTTCTTATTTCTTTCTAAGGGGTATATTCAAAGAGTTTTTTTTCCAAGGCATATTTGCAAAGGAGTTTTTATTTCAAGGTATTTTTGCAAATGATTTTTTATTCCAAGGTATTTTTCCTTCTTATTTCTTTGCAAAGAGTTTTTTCGAAGAGTTTTTTTTTCAATGTATTTTTGCAAAGAAGTTATTTCTTTGCAAGGGTTTTTTCAAATTATTTTTTTTCCAAGATATTTTTGCAAAGGTGTTTTTTTTTCCAAAGTATTTTTCCAAGTGGTTTTTTCAAAGAAGGTTTTTTTCTAAGGGGTGCATTTAAATTTTTTTTTCAAAGTTATTTTTGCAAATGAGTTTTTATTCCAAAGTATTTTTCCTTATTTCTTTGCAAGGGGTTTTTTTAAAGAGTATTTTTTCCAAGGTATTTTTGCAAAGGAGTTTTTTTTTCCAAAGTTTTTTTCCAAGTGGTTTTTTTAAAGAAAGTTTTTTTCCAAGGTATTTTTCAAAGAAAAAGTTTTTTTCCAAGGTATTTTTCAAAGAAGTTTTTTTTCTAGTAGTTTTTACAAAAATGATTTCTTTACAAGGTGTTCTTATTTTTTTCCAATGGGTTTTTTCAAAGGAGATTTATTGTCAAGAAGTTCTTATTTCTTTCCAAGAAGGTTTTTTTCAAAGGAGATTTCTTTTCAAGGGGTTTTTTCGAAGGAAATTTCTTTCCAAAGCGTTTTTTTCAAAGGACTCTTACTAGATTTTGATAAGGTGAAGTAAATTTCAGTTCATGTTTTTATAAATTTCATAACTGTTTTTAAATCTTAATTTTATTTTTTTTACTATAAAGAGATGATTATTTAATTTATCATCTATATATTAAACAATCATGGGCAGTAAGAGAAAACGTAATAAAACGTGATTGCAAACGTGATGATGATGTTAATAGGGAAAAATAAAACCTCAGATATAATGCCAAAAAATAACGGGTTGCAGAAACGCAAGAGATAATTATTGAAGATATAAATACAGATTTACATGATAATGTTGATGAAATGGAAATTGAAAATAGAGTACAAGAAGAACAAATTGAAGTTGAAGAGACCAGTGTTGAAGATGAAAATAATGATTTACATGCTAATTTCAATGAAGTCAATATTGAAAATCAAGTTCAAGATCTGGAAATTGGACTTGGTATGTATATATCATGTATTTTTCAAATTCATTTTTTATAATGAATTGTACTTTTGGATATATGTTAAATTAAATTTAACTTAATGTATAGGTAATTTCACCATTGATGATCAAATGTCAGAAGAAATTGATTGTGACAAATATGGAGAAAAAATACTGATACATGTTGCACAATATCGTGGTACAAACATTTATGATGATATTCTCAAAGATTATTCAATAGCAGGACAAGCGCAAATTTTGAGATGTTTATTAATGTCCAAGAAGTTAGAAGGTGCTAAGCCATTTTTGGGTATTCACAAGGTGACAAAAGAGTCAAATTGAAACATAATGTGATAGATAATATAGGTGATGCAATAAAAAAAATTGAAAAATCTAGGAAGAAAGATACCAGTGCTATACGTAGAGCAATTCAGACAACAGCTGTTTTAGCTAGTACTAGACAAAATCGTTGGACAACACAACTAGCAAAAGAAATTGGAACCTCAAGAAAGACATTATACAAACATAGGAAATTCAGAATGCAAATAGATGAAAATAATGAACTTGTTTGCTGGAAAATTATTTGTAGACAGCCTTACAAAGATAGAATGGGAGAAGGTGTTAAAGATATTGCACAGAAATATTATTTGGCACATGCTCGAGTTTCACCAAATTCAAGGGATGTGATACGACAAATAGTATCACAAAATGTATATGAAATCCGTCCAAAACATATAATGGAAATGGCACAAGTACAATTGTTTAATAAATTCAAGGTGGATCATCATGGAATTAATATGTCAATCACTACATTTGTGCAACAAAAACCATGGTATGTTAGACCTATTACTATACGTGACACATGTTGTTTCCGTTATCATGTGCAATTTCAATTATATTACGACAAGTTTCTTGAATTTGGTAAAATGTTTCGGACAAATTCACCACCTCCGCCCACAATACATGAATTCATATCTCAAACTCTATGTGAGAGAGATCATGATGAAGTATTCTATAATAAGAAATGTGTCAATGGAAAACATTGTCATCGTTGTGGAAATATGGTTTTATTCCACAATAAACATCCTATCGATAATGATCAGTTGCTTTTAAATGTAACCATTGATTGGAGAAGATATGAATACAACAATTATACACATTCTAGTGATGCACATTCCAAAAGAATTGATTTGCGAGAAGATTAAATATGTGTGACAGATTTTCTCAAGAAATTTGAAAGTGAAATTTATAAAGACACCAAGCATTCACATAGAGAACGATGGCAAGACCTTCAATTCAAACAGTGTCGTGAAATGTTTCCACCCGGAACAATTTTGTCTGTGGTTGATTTTGCAGAAAACTTCACATTCGCTGCACAAAAAGAGATACAAAGTGAATACTATCATTCTGACCAAGTTTCAATATTTTTCCATATTCTATATAGACATTCTCAACAGGATGTTGATGGCATTGAAAGCACATGTGACAATCGAAATGTGATTAAAGAATATCACTTTTATATCAGCAATGATCGTACACACGATACACATTTTGTTCAGCATTGTATTGAAAATATTTTCTATGATTCACTAAAAAGACATGAAGTTAAATTCAATGAACATTGGATATGGTCGGATGGATGTGCAGGACAATTTAAATCTTCATGATCATTTTTTTTGTTATGTCTACTTCAGAAAGCATTGACCATTAAACATCGCTGGAATTTCTTTCAAAATTGGACATGGAAAAGGTGAACATGATGGTGCAGGAGCATGCGCAAAAAGAAGACTTCGAAGATGGAAAATTAACCATTTTTCTCCATGATTTCATTGAGCTACAGAGGCTGTCCAATGGTGTAAATTACATCTAAACCATGATTATAATCAACAATCAAAATATGTGCGCAGGTATGTACATAATTTTTTTTAATTTATATTAATTGTCAATTTAAAAAAATGTACACTAACATTTAAGTATATGTACACTAACATTAAAAGTTGTCATTTGTGATTTATCATTTATTGTGTAGGTTTTTTTGGCTTGTTGGGGTCCAATATATAGATAGGTCGATCACATACGAGGCTAGCACCATACACAGGACTAGATATTTACACTCTATTCAAACAAAATCCTTCCAAAACGTGTTTGCATTTGACAGTAGAAAACAATCATGTCTTTTTCATATTTGCACTGAAAATGTTGAATCTACTGAAGTTTGTGAAAACATAACGAACAACTACGTAAAACATTGGAAACACATAGAGATTGATCCAAAGGAAAAAATGTCATTAGCAAGCATAGAAGAATTAGAATCAGAAGAAATAACAATATCATCTGATGGCGATAGAATTTCAGATCTTGTTAGAGAAGGTAATGACCTTGTTGATTGTTCATTTGATTGTTCATTGTTGTCCATCACCTTATGTGTATAGTCAATTTAATTGATTTAAAAAACTCTGACGCCAATTGTAATGTGCACATGAGATGTTTTCGCTGTGATTGTACCTTTAGACAACAACGGAAATGTAAAATATCATTTGATGTGATACACTGAAGGAAATATGAAGTTATTAGAGGACTACGATGACAATGGATTTACATACGAGAGAGGATCCATCCATTAGAGAGATTTTGAGGTCAAAAAATGGCCTCCTAAGAGATGTACTACAAAAATATGAGATATATTAAAATATTATGAATTGGGGGTTTTATGGGGTAGGTATATATGACAAGTCACCTCTCACACTATTTTCTATGCACAATATAAATAACCATGGTTGAGTTGCTTTTCAAAATTCACTAGAAATAAAATTAATAAAATAAGTCTACATTGATGTGACTAAGATTCATTGTAAATTCTCAAAAATTTATTGTCCTTTAGCATTTATTTGTCTTGAACTTGCAAATGAAATTAAATAATAAAAAATATTTTTAAGAGCTTTTTTTTTAATTTTATGTTGACTTTTTATATTTAGTACTTTTCTCATGAATTTAATATAATGTAATTTAATTGAGAATTTATTTACATGTAAAATGTTAATAATATTATTATAATCCACATTGCATTATTATTATTATTTATTAAATCTATTATTATTCTTTATTAATTTGACATTATGTTATTAAATAGAATGGAGTGAATATATAATTTAAAATTAAAAACATAAAAATGATAATATATTATTTTATAAAAAAATGTAAAAGGACTTTCGTTATGAATTAAAAGTACTTCACTTGAAAATGACAATAATATTATTTTATGAGAAAGTGTGAAAAAACATTCATTATGAGTACTTTACTTGAAAATGAAAATAATATTATTTTATGAAAAGACTATCATTATGAGTACTTTACTTTATGACTTAAAAGTACTTACACCACTACCTTGGTTAACTATGTGTTTTCATCCACCATAGAAAATTTGACAAATAAGCATTCTTAACTCATGCAATGCCACCTCACCAAGGGGGATGATCTCATCTACTAGAATGTGATTGGTTGTTTTTTATAGTACATTTTCTTTATTTTGAGGCCATTTTTTGACCTCAAAATTTCTCTAATGATTTTAAAAGGTTATTTTTTTTCAGCAGACTCATATGACTGAAAATTATGTCTACTTTCAGGATTATGAACCTGATGTTATATGTTGCCAATATAGTCATTTAGTATGTGCATTTCGAATAAAATTGGTACAAGTTCCATAGAAAAAAAAATAGAAAATGGGAACTGTCCAAATATGACCATGAATGGATAATTGAGGACGACATTCCACTGCGATGTTTTTAACTATATCAAAAATGAATTGATCGATGTTTTTGTGCATGTCAAATGTTGTGTACAATATATTTTTTTTTTTTTAACTATGAATGTGATCTTGAATGAGAACTAGAATAAGAGTTTAAATGATTGTATTTTAGCATGTTCAAATCAATTCGATAATTATTTGGTAATGAGAACTTCAATAAAAGTTGGAAAAAGTTGAAAAATGTTATATTTCAGCTATATGGAATGTTGTCTTTAATGTGTAATTTTGTCTTAAATTCTGTCTAAATTATTTTATTTGGGTCCCCATATGTCTATTAGACCACTTCAGGGATGAGATAACGGATATGGCTGTCCCCACACTCCGCCCCAAATCTTTACTTTTGACTAAATGATGTCAGTGAGGAATCACCGAGAAACCGACCAGATTTTGTATTCATCTGATCCATTTCATGTTTCTCTAATGTATTTAATAATGGAAAATTATTATTCTTGATCCATTAAGATGGATTGATCCATTACTGGCTTTGTGGTGGGCTAAACAATTAATATAAATATGATCCATGAGTTTTCTAGAACTTTGTTAACCTATGGTTTTTAAATAAATGATACATGCACAAGGATAATATCACTCGTGTAAGTTCACATAACTGAAATCATGGCAAATGGAGGTAATGATCATTTGATTTTTAATCACAAGCAAGGATTCCAGGATTATGAAGCTTATGCTAAATTAGAGCAATGATTATTTACAACAAACTGATGAAAATTCATCAAATTGTTGTCTAAAACCATTGCTCTAATTTAGCATAAGCTTCACAATCCTGGAATCCTTGCTTATGATTAAAAAACAAAAAATCATTAAATCCCCATTTGCCATGATTTTAGTAGCATCTATAGTTCACCAACTAACAAAAGTGTGGTACGTGAACATTGAAAATATGAATCATTAGTTAAAAATTGAAAGTATGAATCATTTATATAAAATTCAAGTTATCATTTATATGAAATTCAAGTTTACTGTTGAAACCAAGATTATATATTATCATACAACCTAAAAGATTGAAACATTCACTAAATTTTATTTACATCTCAACACTGAAAATATTTTACTTTTACACTCATAGATTTTCATTCCTAACATTATATTGCACCTATCAAGACTTCCTAACATTCTTATCATTTTTTACATCTCAACACTGAAAATATTTTACATCTACACTCATAGATTTTCATTCCTAACATTAGATTGCACCTATCAAAACTTCCTAACATTTATTCTTAACATTTCAAACATTAGATTGCACCTATCAAAACTTCCTAACATTCATTCGTAACATTCTTAACATTCCTAACATTAGATTGTACTTATCAAAACTTCCTAACATTCATTATTAACATTCGTAACATTTCCTAACATTCATTATTAACATTCCTAATATTCATTCTTAACATTCCTAACATTCCTAACAGAACTTTCTAACATTCATTCTTAACATTCCTAATATTCCTATCTTTAGATTGCACCTATCAAAACTTCATAACATCCATTCTTAATATTCCTAACATTCATATTGTTATTTACATCTCAACACTGAAAATATTTTATATCTACATACATACATAAATTTAAGAATACATACATAAATTTAAGAATACATACATTCATAAACATGCAAAAACATATTTTAAACATTTACCACACCAAATATGCTAAATAATTTACAAAGAAAAAGTTAGATCTTTTAAAGAAAATACAGAATATGTAAATTCAATGTACATGTATATAATCCAAAAAAGACATTCATGAACATGTGAGTTCAATGCGCATATGTATAATCCAAATAAAGCTCCTCGATGTCCAAAACAACTACAATACATATATCAACAAAAAAATAGCAATATAAATAATTCTCTGAATGGAAGTCCACCACTATCCTCCACTAGGGTCTTCGCTTGGACTCGACCAAACCTACCAGATGTATAAAAGCAGATTATGAATATCATAAATTATTTAAACAATTTTAAACTAAATTCAAAAAATTAAAATCTTAAACTTATATCAAAGAACAATTCAATTATTAACAAAATTACCTCAAATTCTCTAAATGCAAGTCCACCACTATCCTCCACTGGAGTCTTCCCTTTGCCTCGAAGAGATCGAAGAGACCCAAGCTGCAACATGTATAAAATCAATTTATGAATCTTATAAATTATTTAAACAATTTTAAACTAAATTAAAAAAATTAAAATATTAAACTTATATATTAGAGAACAGTTCAATTATGAACAAATTTACCTCGGTACCAATATTGTAATATCCCGAATTTTGATGGATTATGTTTATGTTATATATCGGGCGTAAGCCCCGATGCATATGATTTATTTATGATATACTTATATTTGGGCATGGACCTTGACTGCTGAAGATTTATTGTTGTGTACTGGGCATGAAAATCCCGATGTACTTGGTCGATGGTTATCATGAGATATGGGTACAAACCCTAAAGTACAAAGATGTTCTTTGATTAGACGATGCAAAGGCTTATTATGCATGACTGACCCTTATGATGTGTTGAGCGTAAATCTCTGGAGCACATAGATGACCTATGTGCTGGGCGTAAGCCCCGATGCACATAAAGGATTTTATTATGTACTGGGCATAAGCCCCGATGTACGTTGAGTGTTGGGAATAAGCCCTGGAGCACTCCAATCTTGATAAACGAATACCGGATCCGAGGCAACTTAAAGATTCTAGATGTGCCTCACAACCACATTCTAGCAGTAGTGTTGAGCAGAGGCTATGGAAATGCACTAGCGTAATGCCCATGTGAGAGTGTTGAGTTAAAAGGCTCTAAAGAGCACTCGGGGTTACTGGATCTCAAAAGTGTTGAGTCGGAAGGACTCTAAATAGAACTTTTACTTTCATCACACTTATTTGATTTGATTAAATGATTCATTTTTTATCTATCATCAAGTACGGTGGGAACTACCATGTTAAACGAGCGAATCGGACATGCAAAGAGAGAGACTAGAGGTACCTAACCAAGCTTACATAGACCATCCAAAGAATTGGACCTTGTCCTTAAAATTTAAAAGAAGTATCATGTGAAGTTACATAATTTAATAAAAGATAATTATCAGTAGTCTTTTATGATTAACATGCATAAAAGCCTCAAGGCTAATGTTATTATTGAAAGCTTTAATAATAATGTGTCATTTTCTAATTATGAAATATATTTATTATAGATGGATTATGCATTATTTAAATATTATTAATGAGGTGTTAATAGTTAAAGTAAATTATTATTATTATTATAGATATTGTTAATATACTTATTATTAAGAGATGAAATCAAAATCACTTATAGTTAAACAGTTAGAAATGTCCTAGTTCAAAAGGACTAGATATTTAATTAAATAATATCTTTTAAATATTAATTATTTAATTTAAAGAAACTAATTATTTCAATGGTCCCAATTAAAAGACTCCCGTACATAAAGAGGGCAGATCCCAAGTTTGAGGAGCATCTATCTTTTCATTATCATTCTTTAATGGTAACTAAAGGAAAAACTTTTGCTCCAA
The DNA here is from genome assembly GCA_027924585.1 of Larix kaempferi. Taxonomy (NCBI): domain Eukaryota; kingdom Viridiplantae; phylum Streptophyta; class Pinopsida; order Pinales; family Pinaceae; genus Larix; species Larix kaempferi. The sequence continues at coordinate 2,778,778 of BSBM01001023.1, forward strand.
GAAACTGAACCAGCGGTAGCCGTAGGTCTTTTATCTCTTTTGCATGTTGGAATCCAGCTCGGGGGGATCCATACAGAACGAGGAACGGTTGTAGGATCATGGTTGGGAGGAACACGGTAGTCCCACAGTTATCCAATTAAAATCCATCCTACAGGTAAGCTAATTTCATTTAGTAGTTTTCCTTAATTAGTGTTTGGGTGTGCAGGTTAAGCAAAGTAGGATCCAGCTGCAAGAACCAGGTATGAACCATGATTTATCCATTTTTGTTTAATTAAAGACTTAGGAATTTAAAGTAGAATTTATATGTTAATACTTATGTAGTCAAATCTTTACCAAATATTTAATTGCTCCTTGTTATAGAGCAAGGGCAAATTTGGCATGGGTTCCCAGGTTCATCTCTCCCGAGAACTATATTTCAATTATTATTATGAAAAATGTTTCTAAGTATTCTTCCCTAAAAACCTACGAAGGTCTAGCAGGGATAGCCTTGCTAACTTGTACTAGATAGCGAACTTTCTTAATTAAAGCATTAGAATTTAACTTGAAGATCATTGGATGGCATTGTAGATTATCCTTTGTTCTTGCACTTAAACTAAGTTTATTTCGTTTAGTTCTTTCATTTTCTTCTAACGCTGTTCAAATTCTTGAAAGCCCCAAATTATTCCGGTCTCATTTTTATTTCCAAGTTGGCTTACTGAGATTACGAATTTATCTCTTAAACTAGGGTTTATTTTCATTTGCTAAAACGGTTATGTTCAAACTCAGCTTCTTCCAGGATTAGGGGTTTACTAGATCAACGAAACTAAATTTTATTTACACACGATGCACGCCAAAACTTCAAAAGACTACAACACAGAGAAATAAACATACGTTTCATTCTTTCTTGAAAACCAACATACAGGTTCAGTTACTAAATTCCACTACCATCATTTAAAATATAGGATTTCTGACTTTTACGTAGACATTCAAGCAAATACAAAACGCAGATAGAGAAAGATGCATTCCATTTCTAAACCATTTCATTATTTCTCTACCAGGTCAAACAAAAACACAATAACATCTTCTAGAAGTTCAAAGTTCTTCATTTATAAATCATAGCCACTTTTAGGGCTTCCACTTATTCTTCAGTCTACAACCAGAGTCTTACAAGGCGAAATGCAACCTCCAGTCAGTATCCAATACTTTCCCTAAACTACATTGGCATTTTTACAAACCCCAAAGAGGAAACACATTTAACACACAGAGCCATGACATTAACAGAATATAGTTCCATTTTTTCCCATTCATTTAGTAAAAGAGAAGCAAACTAAAAGAAATGCAGAGTATACGAATACATCTGGGAATAGGGGAGGCGTTTCAACCCAAATTTTAAGTAGTAAACCACAATCCCCAAAAGGGGCAATGCTTTCAAAACGTAGAGCCACGACTTAAAAGAAATAGAGTATTTATTCTTCCCATTTAAATCAGTCACTAGAAAATCAAGATCAAAACGCAGAGTAGGTAGCTACAGCCTATTTTTCATGAACATTTATCTTGTCTAAACTAGTAAAACTTTTTACAAAAGAAAATGAAGAAACCCTGAGATCTTCATCCATTACCATCCTTACATCTTAGCATCACAACCCCATGAAGACGAGGGCGAACTTCCTAAATAATACCCATCTCTACAAAACGTTGAGGGCAAAGGAAAATGGCCTACTCATAAACGCAAGACTTTTATAGTGAGCCACAGGATACATCATGACTGTCACCATGCTCTTAAACAAAACACCAAATTTGGAAACCAGCACAAGGGACAGGAAGGATTGAAAGCTTGTAGGAACCGGGCTTATCAGCTCACGCCACTCCAAACCTACTATCATCATAGTTCACCAAGTGGGACGAGTGCCTTGCGTCTAGACCTTCAAGACGATTACAAAAGAAAACACGATTTAAAACTAAGGCTTATATAATGGAAATCAAATACAAAGAGGAAAGCTACGAGGGTAGTGTCATGGGTTACCTGTTAGTAGAATAGCAAGATCACATCCATCTCCTCGCCATCATCATCGCACTAGCACTAAACATGAGCGTAGCTCAGGTCAGAGCCTCCACAAAACTAGAAATTGGAATGACAAATGCTAACCCTGGAAGCATCAACGCATAAGACCCCTTTTTCCAAGTTGGTAAAGCCACGTGATTTCTGACTGAGCCTTTAATGCCACAGCTAACATCCACTAGTGCAAGCCTTGCCTCTCTTCTCTATAGTTTAGGATAGTAGCAAAGGGTTAAACCCCATTTTCGATTTCCTTGTTCACATGTAACTCTTCCCCTCCCAATAGTTTAGTCTTTAGCCTTTTTTTTCCTTCTTAGGCAAAGACCTTAATGCTTGGTAGAATTAGATGTTATAGGTAGGGCCTCTTTGATTTCAACCCTTCAAAAAGGAAAATTTAGAAATGCTTTAGAAAGTTTAATTGCTAAGTAAGCCCGGCGGGATCAAGACCTCCAATCCTTACCTAGTCACCTCCCCACAAGTAAATCGGGTCATTTGCATTTCAGAACCTTGTTCTCTCCATCAGACCTGAGTATAAGATCAACACATACGAACCTTAAAGATCCTTTCTAGTACATTTGAGTGTTCAACCCAGTTAATTCTACAAACATTAATATGGTGCCATAGTTAGATAAAGACATTGAAACATACGTAGACAAATGACAAGCTGGTGTTAACTATTTTATAGTACTTCTATTTCTCTTCACCCCATCTCTTCCGTAGAAAGGTTTACTATATTAAATTGTTTCAGTTTGTATAAACACGGTTCCTCTCCACTACTATTAAATTGGTTTTCTTATTAGTTTAAGTGTTTACAATGGTAAGCAAATTTTTAAAAAAAAATTATTGATTTTGAGGGACATTACAAGTGGTATCAGAGCCCAGCTACAACATTAATAGACCTATTGGGCTCATTTCAAAACAAAACAAAAAAGACATTTGCTGCAGATACATTTATTTCGGAATTTACTTATGACTCTCTTTTCATGGGTATACATATAAACAAACAGAATTATGTTCTCACAATTTGTTGAAATGTTCCACATACAAATACAACAATATTTTGAATGCGTAAATACAACCGCTACATGAATTCCTTCAAACAATATATGTGTATGAATTCTTCTACAATACTAGCAGAATTGTTGTTTTTTTCTAACAGGCCAAAAATTTTCGTTATCTTATTAACCTACATAATGTATTTATGTCAAAAATAAACTGAATTGGTGGGACATTTAGATATTGCTTTTATATAGTCCAACAAGTAAGAAAGACTACCAAGGAGGATAAATGTTTAAAAGGGCCTATGCACCAGGATAGATGCTTTCAGTCCCAATTAAAAAGATAAATAGGATTTGAAGTCTTAGACAGATAAATTAAAGGATAGAGATGAACATGTTCACCTCCGGTTTGATCGTGAAATCATGCATGCATAAACCTAGAAGGTATCTTCTACGCAGAAATTTAGCAACTTAGCAAATTTAGCTGTGTACACCAAAGAGGCATTGAGATAAGTGTGTCATACTTGTAAAATCCCAAGAAGCATAAAATAAAGTTCAAGATAAACAGGTTGTTAAGAAGTACCCGCTTAGGTAAGGTATATAATATTTTAGTAGAAATAGAAATAATTACCCCCGTACTTGAGTAGCAAGCCAGGATATGCTTTTAGCCTATATTATAAAGAATCATAGGAGGATTAAACCATTCAGATGCGTAGTGTCGGAAGCATGAACTAGAAATATTTATATATTACAATACATGTGACACATAAACCAAAAGATAGAAACCTGAGAGGAATCACAAAAACTCGACAAGAGTAGTTAAATGTGGTATTGGGTCATAGAAATCTTGAAACAGTGAGCATGAGTACTAAAGTTATGTGATTTCCATATACTATGGATAGAAACACCGTATATTAAAAATACTAAAAACATACAAACCGGACCAATGAAAGACATTAGGGTTTCATAATAAAAACTACAAAGTAATTATGCACGACACGGCTGCACACCTAGAAGTCACAGGATGAATCACAAGAAGAATTTTTTCGGGAAAGTTGTTTAAGTTACCAACAACATTACTAAGAGTGTAAACTACAAATATTGGCAAGGTACATCATATGCTTAACTTGTCGACAAGACTGAGATATGTTCGGATCCTATTCGGTCTATACTTGTAGGAAAAGAGGTAAATGAAATAACGTAGGAGAGTGATTTGTGAAAACAATATGTTTATAGACAAGCGAAACGGGAACTTAATAAATACCTGCATAAAACTCAACTTAAGAAATTACAACTTGATGAAATAACTGACACGGGCCTGTTACAAGATACTAGGAGTACCCTGTTTGGGTTAGGAAGATGTTTAGCATGTTTAAAATAAACCTAGGGTGTTAAACCAATATGGAGAAGTATTAATAGGACCTAAGGTTGGGTTAGGAAGGAACCTCCAAACACATAAATTGTCTTGGACTGCACATTTCATATAACCTAGATCCTTGTAAAGGTATTCATCATGACCACTGGAATAGGTCTGAGAGAAAATGACGTAGCCATGTCTTATGTTTCCTAGGCTGAACTACCTACATAAGTATATGTTAGTACTATTACAACTATGAGTTTTCAAATTATGATTTATGACATGCTTACTTCGCAGGTGCAAACATTTTGACAAACCTACAGGATGGGCTAATAACTAGACCTTGTAACTACCCTGTATTTTTTTTTTTGGTGATAAAGATAAGAAACTTACATAAATTTGGGCTCAGGAAACACCGAGTTTAACAAATACTATTTGATTATGAAGCTAAGTAAGCTCTAAACACACTAGAATTGTTTATGATCATGTTATATATATATGTATGCATTTTTTTTATGCTTAGATTATGCACAGGTCACATTATGAATATTAAAATATTTCCGAGAATAACTAAGGGTACTTGGAAAAGAAGTGTTGTACCCAGAATTTGAAATTTATGACTTACATTCTGAACTAATTTATGAAATAAACCATATAAAATTATGTGCAACAGAAAGATATTCCTCATTTCTGAAGTAAACCATACGCAAGTTGTGTGCAGAGAAATGTTATTCCTTCTATTCTAAACTGATTTATGAAATAAACCATATACAACTTTGTGCAATAGAAAGATATTCCTGATTTTTGAAGTAAACCATACGCAAGTTGTGTGCATAGAAATGTTATTCCTTCTATTCTAAATTGATTTCTGAAATAAACCATATACAATTATGTGCAACAGAAAGATATTCCTTATTTCGGAAGTAAACCATACACAAGATGTGTGCAAAGAAATGTTATTGCTTATATCCTAAACTAATTTATGAAATGAACCATGTACAATTATGTGTAACAGAAAGTTATTTCTGATTTCTGAAATAAACCATATGCAATTACATGCAACAAAAAAGGTGTTTCTGATTTCTATGTAAGTATGTTTAAAGAAAAGTTATTACTTACATTCTAAACTGATTTCTGAAAGTAAACCATATGCAAATTATGTACAAAGGAAAGTTATTTGCTTATACTATAGACTGGCTACCTGCATTTTGTTCGAATGAAAATTAGTGCTTATATCCGAAATGACTAAATACATGTGCTTGTTGCAAAGAGAATATTACTACTTACGTGCTGAAAGCTGGTCATATGAATCAATGTACCTTATGATGAAACCCTAGAAACAAATTGCGTTGTCAGAGAAAGTAGGAGTATGAAAAGCAAGAAATGTCAAGGCAGGACTAACAATAAAGAGGATTATGATACCCTTGGTTATTTTTACATTTTGATCAGATGTCATGAGACTGAAAGTACCTTGAGGTTAGTACAGGTAGAAGGTTAATTCAACCTCAACAAGACCTTGGACTAAGAAATCTTTTGAATGCATGGGCCGCATGGGAGAATGAGACTACGATGAGTGAGGCCTACCTCGCGTAGTTCAAGTTCATTCCTAGTCTCTAGAACATCGGGACGGTGTTGTTCTAAGCGGGGAGGGATGTAATATCCCGAATTTTGATGGATTATGTTTATGTTATATATTGGGCGTAAGCCCCGATGCATATGATTTATTTATGATATGCTTATATTTTGGCGTGGACCTTGACTGCTGCAGATTTATTGTTGTGTATTGGGCATGAAAACCCCGATGTACTTGGTCGATGGCCATCATGAGATATGGGTACAAACCCTAAAATATGGAGATGTTCTTTGATTATACGATGCAAAGGATTATTATGCATGACTGACCCTTATGATGTGTTGAGTGTAAATCTCTCGAGCACATAGATGACCTATGTGCTAGGCGTAAGCCCCGATGCACATAGAGGATTTTATTATGTACTATGCGTAAGCCCCGATGGACGTTGAGTGTTGGGAATAAGCCCTAGAGAACTCCAATCTTGATAAACCAATACCGGATCCGAGGCAACTTAAAGATTCTAGATGTGCCTCACAACCACATTCTAGCACTAGTGTTGAGCAAAGGCTCTGGAATTGCACTAGTGTAACGCTCATGTGAGAGTGTTGAGTTAAAAGGCTCTGAAGAGCACTCGGGGTTACTGGATCTCAAAAGTGTTGAGTCGGAAGGACTCTGAATAACACTTTTACTTTCATCACACTTATTTTATTTGATTAAATGATTCATCTTTTATCTATCATCAAGTACTGCGAGAACTACCGTGTTAAACGAGGGAATACGACATGCAAAGAGAGAGACTAGAGGTACCTAACCAAGCTTACCGAGACCATCCAAAGAATTGGACCTTGTCCTTAAAATTTAAAAGAAGTATTATGTGAAGTTACATAATTTAATAAAAGATAATTACCAGTAGTCTTTTATGACTAACATGCATAAAAGCCTCAAGGTTAATGTTATTATTGAAAGCTTTAATAATAATGTGTCATTTTCTAATTATGAAATATATTTATTATAGATGGATTATGCATTATTTAAATATTATTAATGAGGTGTTAATAGTTAAAGTAAAATATTATTATTATTATTATTGTTGTTAATATAATTATTATTGAGAGATGAAATCAAAATCACTTATAGTTAAACAGTTGGAAAAGTCCTAGTTCAAAAGGACCAGATATTTAATTAAATAACATCTTTTAAATATTAATTATTTAATTTAAACAAACTAATGATTTCAACATTCCTAATTAAAAGACTCCCCTACATAAAGAGGGAAGATCCCAAGTTTGAGGAGCATCTATATTTTCATTATCATTCTCTGATGGTAACTAAAGGAAAAACTTTTGCTCCAAGAAACTGAACCAGCAATAACTCTAGGTCCTCCATCTCTTTTGCATGTTGGAGTCGAGCTTGGGGGGATCCATACAGAACTAGGAACGGTTGTAGGATCATGGTTGGGAGGAACACGGTAGTCCTACAGTTAGCCACTTTTAGGGATTCCACTTATTTTTCAGTCTACAACCAGAGTCCTACAAGGCGAAATGCAACCTCCAATCATCATCCAATACTTTCCCTAAACTACATTGAAATTTTTACAAACCCCAAAGGGGCAACACATTTAAGACACATAGCCATGACGTTAATAGAATATAGTTCCATTTTTTCCCATTCATTTAGTAAAAGAGGAGCAAACTAAAAGAAATGCAGAGTATACGAATACATCTGGGAATAGGGGAGGCATTTCAGGGCAAATTTTAAGTAGTAAAAAACAATCCTTAAAAGGGGCAATGCTTTCAAAACGTAGAGCCATGACGTAAAACAAATAGAGTATTTATTTTTCCCATTTAAATAAGTCACTAGAAAATCAAAATCAAAACGCAGAGTAGGTAGCTACAACCTATTTTTCATGAACGTTTATCTTGTCTGAACTAGTAAAACTTTTTACAAAAGAAAATGCAAAAACCCTGAGATCTTCATCCATTACCATCTTTACATCTTAGCATCACAACCCCATGAAGACGAGGGTGAAATTCTTAAATAATACCCATCTCTACACAACGCTGAGGGAAAAGGAAAATGGCCCACTCATAAACGCAATACTTTTATAGTAAGCCACAGGATACATCACGACTGTCACCATGCTCTTAAACAAAACATGAAATCTGGAAATGAGCACAAGGGACAGGAAGGATTGAAAGCTTGTAGGAACCAGGATTACGAGCTCATGCCACTCCAAACCTATTATCATCATGGTTCACTAATTGGGCCGAGTTCCTTGCATCCAGACCTGCCAGGTGATTACAAAAGAAAACATGATTTAAAACTAAGGCTTATATAATGGAAATCAAATACAAAGAGGAAAGCTACGAGGGTAGTGTCATGGGTTACCTGTTAGTAGAATAGCAAGATCACATGCATCTCCTCACCATCATTGTCACACTATCACTGACCATGAGAGTAGCTCAGGTTAGAGCCTCCACAAAACTAGAAATTGGAATGACAAATGCTAACCCTGGATGCATCAATGCATAAGACCCATTTTTCCAAGCTGGTAAAGCCACGTGATTTCTGACTGAGCCTTTAATGCCACAACTAGCATCCACTAGTGCAAGGAACCAATCATATAAATGATGTGCAAGTTCATGGTGCTTAAAATATTACACTTTCAACATTTTTCACTTTAGGCTCTCTTTGAAGTTAAACATTGAGTTGGCCTGTTCTTTGGTCACTCTCTCCTTCACAACAACCCACTTGTCTGGACCCATCACTTGGAAATTTATTCTCCGCATCAAGTCAACAAAACCATATGTTGTTGGTCCAAGATCCTCATATACCTCAATGAATTTTTGTAATGATTGCAAAACCATCTCTAAACTTTGTTTGTTCTCTGGAGGGAGATCCAAACTAGAAAGATCACGTTGCAGCTTGTCATAGTGAGATCTACAGCTTTCAAGGGTCATTTGTTGAAGTCTACTTTCCCATGGAAGCTGGAATCAGGTAAATCAGGTGGATAAGTCGTTATGGGTGTACAACCCTTGGATAGTTCAACATATTGCGTCCTGGATCGACCTTCGTCACTCTGTGTAGAATGACGAGCCTCTTGGGAACCTTGCTCTGTACCCACATTTGTTTCAATTCCTATCCCCCTTGATCAATCTTCCTCCCTCTCAATAGAATTACGAGCCTCTTCTGAACCTTGCTCTAATTCAAATACAAATAGAGTCAAGTGTGTAAACATGTACAAAATTTTTGAGCACACAAAAATGCAAATTATACATGTATTAAAACATTAATGTTCATACCGACAGAAGGTTGAGATCCATGTTCTCCCATAGAAGATAAAGGAGAATCATCTGCACCTCTATCGCCCCGCCGATGATCGGATGAATGTGAACCACTAGTACAAAATGAGAGATAAGTGACTAGGCGACTAAAAAAGTTAGTCACCACTATTTTTTCAAGAGATAAACGACTAAAATCGAGCAATTTTAAATAAGCCTACAAAAACCTACTAAGATAAATGACTAATTTTGTCATGGGATAAAATATATGACTAGATAACAAGTGACTAAATAAAAATGACTAATATAAATGTCTAATCTAGTCACAGGAATATAAATATGACTAGATAACAACGATTAATGTGAATTAGTCATTTATGTTAGTCATTTTTAGTTGTGTCACAATGAAAATGGAAAATTACAATTTTGATAATAAATTTGTACAATATTTTACTAAATTTTAACAATGTGGATGGATGGAAAAGTCATTAATGGGGAAACAAACCAAAAAGAAAAGAGGAAAGGTATATATAACCGCTAAGTACAAAAAAATAGAAACGAGGAGAAAGGTCTCCATCTATGAGCCAAAAATAGGAAAAATGCCTGTGGAAAAAAGTAGAGCCCCTGCACCACTCCTCAAAATGAATAAACCCCTCTAAGGCCACAAGACCACGTATGGATAAAGCGTTTGCATGTGTATTAAACTCCAAGTCTAAGTTTTAAAAAATTGATTTGAACTCTATGGATTCCTGACACCACATATTGATTTTAAGGTTATATGAGATGCATTTACCTCAAGGTACATTTTTGCAATTTGATTGGGTATTGTTCTCTTCTGTACATTGTTTGTGAAAATTCTTCCATCTTAGGCGGTCATTTAATTATTTCCAGGCTCATATAATATGGCCAGTTTGATGGTGATTTAATATGTTAATGTTAGGTTCATATGCTAAATGTTTTTCTTGGGAAGAGTTGTTGCAAGATGGGCATGAGTGATTTTATTAGCTTTTGAAAGGATTAATTATATTTCCTCGTGAAAAAATGCAAAACAAAGATGTCAAAAAAAGCTTGCTCTAACCTCAAAAACATTGCGTACTGCACCTAACAAAAGGATCCAATAATTTTAAGGATTACTTCGGTCACTCGCTCACACACCCACACCCACACATACACACACCCCTTTTGCTTAAATCTTGGTTGGAAGGGATTCAAAGACCATACTTCATGCCGTAATGACCGCTAGAGCAAAAAATATAAAGTGAAATTGTACAAAGGTATTCATGTTTAAGGCGTTGGCCTTTTGCAAAAATTGGTCATATTTGTTGAACTTCATTATACAACACATTAGCAAACGAGGGAAGGAGACATGCAAGTAGATAGCTCTAATTTGTGTTCTAATAGTGGAAGAACACAACTAGGATTAGCATAAATCGCCAAAGGGCCATAAAAAAACAATGCCCACCCTCCAAATCAGGGACCAAAGAGTAAAAAAATGGGAAGCCAAAGAGTCCCACACCACTAAACACCAACCCATCATTGAGCAACAATGTATGTCACAATGTATCATGAAAGAAGGTAGAGTAATACACCTCCATAACATAAGTAAGAGGCCAATTGCACAAAGAAATGGGAGTAATCCCACCACTAAAATCAATCCACATCGACAACACACATAAATATGCCAAGATGTGACCCTCTAGAGATGTCCTTGACTCGGTTTGCTTCTCGTCAGAAGCTACTCCTTGCATAGTATAACCATCGACTCACACCCCACAATATGCTGGCAAAATATTATAAGGGGTTCATGTAGGTGTCGTCAGGGGGAGACAGAGGTGGCTCATGTCTCACCTCTCTCCCATCATTCTTTCTAGGACAACACCTCATCTACCATTTCTATTAGGTTAGCAATTTAATTGACATGTTTGTAAATTTGTTGCATAACAATAGAGGGCTCATGTCCCTGTTTTCATTTATAACAAGAGACAAATACTCACATATTGTTAGATTGCAGTTGGGAGAAAGGGTTAGTTATGTGTCTTAATCCCCTATATATACTTGTGGAAGGCAATGTGACTAAATTCCGATGCATGATGCATCAACATCCAAACCAAATTGCATTGTAAGGACAAAACTTGTCAATGGTAATGACGACATTAAAGGCATCTCTCATATTGATGCAATAATGTCAATGGATTCTAATTTGGATGTAATTTTGGTTGTAATCAATGACATATATAGGTCCATATAAATGACCATTGGATGTAAGAGAAACATTTTTGTTAACAAGCTTCTTCTTATCACCATTGAGGCCAACATTCATAAATTTAGCATCACGGGGGATCAATTAGCACAATTCAATTTGGTTGTTTTTCAACCAAGCAATCACAAGTTGGGACTATCTGTTCCACCAAAGTTTCCCAAGACTTGCACTTGGCCCCAATTTCCATTTCATATGCAAATGCCGATCATCATAATGTCAAGGGAAAATATGTCAATGACAATTTCATATATGTTAGTCACATAAAAAAATTAGATTGAAATGCAGAAACAAGTCTTAAACTAATAAATTGTAGAAAAGGGAAAAGGACAAAAGCAATCACAACCATGACAATGTGAGCAAAGTTACAATCATATTTTAAAAACTTAATTGTAAACCCATTATCTTTCCTAGTGAATACAACCAGAGTATTCTGACTACTATGCCAACACCTGCTATGATTACATAATCCACTTAATCATTACATTGGATCTCAACAAGAACATCATGTCACTTACAAGAAGGGTAACAATCATTGCTCCCAACCACCCAAACCACATCCAAAAAACAATATCTTTAAATCATAAGATTATCTTTCCCTATTTACTATTATATCATTTTTAATCTATCTTAATCTCCCTTCTTTGACTCCAGCTTTGACATGTATGGACCATAGAATAGTAATTATGGTCCAGATTTTCTCATAACAATATTTTGGAATTATGTGAATTTTCACATGATAATTGGTCACATGCTAACACCGTGTGGAGGGGAAAATCCCTTTCTCATGCTCTCTATCGCATTCGAGTTTTCTGTCCATGTTCATCAGCGGAGAAGCATAGGAAAGAAGCCACGTGAGTATTAGAAAATTTATGTGACAGTGTTTGAGATTCTTCACCACGAATAGCAATCACTGGAAAGTTTATTGGCACACTATTATTCGAAGGTCGGGGTTTTATGGAAGGTGAATGATGTTTTACAGTGACAAGACAGAGGGAGGGGGTGGTTTTGTTTGTTAAATTGTCTGTTAAATTTAATCCTGGTGATTAAACTCCAATATTGCAGGGAAAAATTCCAAGATGCCATCAGGTTGGTCATCTTCTGCTTTATGGCTTCGCATTTTAAGTTATATGATGAAGTGCAAAATTTCATTTCTAGGTTTAATTTTTCTTGGTTTAGAAATTATTTTTTCATCTAAAAAAATCGTAATTTTATTACTGCCATATGGAAGTCCAAAATTACATTTTTCAGGCTCGTTAAAGAACACCATGGAGTCCTCTCTAGAAAGACAAAAACCAGATATAAACTATCTTTACCCTTTCCTCAAGCATACACAGATCTTCCAGAAATGATCAAAAGGTCACAGACCTCGAACCAACTTAAAAAAGATCATATTATCGATTACATCGATCAAAATCAATCTCATATAAATCAGAAACAAAAACAGATCCCATCGAGAGCATAGATTTATAGTACATGCATCATCAATCAAACCACTTAGAAGTCATAAAAGGGAGGGTGATAATATCTAGATACCACCCCGTCCATGATCTCTGAGAGGAACCAAGTGCCATGCTCCACTGCCACTCCAAATTTCGATTGAAGGTCGGCCTCTACATTCCTTTCATAGTAGACATGTGTGAAGGCGACCCTTTCCAATGCAGCCTTGATCCTCTTGACATCCCAGAGACAAATAGACAGTGCTAAATCATTGCAAAAACTTCTATTTTTGAGCTAGTCTAGTATCAACTTCGAATCTCTGAACACTTGAAGAGCATTTTCCCCCTTCTCCAGAGCCAAACATAGAAATAAACTTAAAGCTGATAGTTCCACAAAATTGTTTTCTCCCCTACCCAAACCAGCTTTGAATTTGATGAATTAATATTTTGAGAGAATTAAAATTCCCCCACCTCCAAACTATGATGGAATTCCTTGGACTTCCCCATCGAAGAAACCCCAAGGATTCGATTTATTAATTTGTTCTTCCACAATATTCCTCTGCATTTTCGTTGCCTCCTCTCGTGGGAAGTGTGATAGGATGATCCAAATTTGAACAACAACACTTAATGGTGAGACCAACTTCTCCTTGAATATTGCATGATTCCTGGATAGCCAAAATCCTCATGTGATGATTGTTGGCAAAGATTGAGCAGAACTCGTCCTCAGATCTTCACACCAAAGCCTGAAACCTTTCTCTGCATTTTCTCCCTTCCATCCATTCCTGATCCCTGACAACAATTCAATCTCCATCCAAACCCTTTTTTCATATGAGCATTCCATAATGATATGACTGTTTGTTTCCTCCTCTCTACAACATAACACACATCTGCTCGGTGTTGATGTATATGTAACTTCGGAATGTATTTCACCCATGTATTTCATCTATGTATATTGTACTCCTATAGATATGCTATTATTCCTCTGTACGAAAGTGTCGTCATTTGTATTGACAAGTGTAGCAAGTGTCATAATTTGCCAATGGGTTATTAGACCACCATGTGTGGGGTCGACATTGATTAAGTTAACATTAGGTTATTGTACTAAGCTAGACAAGTCAGCCCCATAAGTTTATTGGGCAGTCAGGACAAGTATAAATAGAGATCTCTCGATCTATATTTGGATCACTTCATAACTCACTCTTCCTTCACTCGGAAAGTGGCGCACATGTGAGGAGGAGGAGTCTATCTCTATGTACTTTGGTTGTACTATTTTTCTATCTATCTCTGAGGAAGTTGTGGGGTTTTTCACCTTAGTGTTTTCCCCATGGAAACTCTGTGTGTCTATTGTCTCTTATGTTTGCATCTTATGATGATTGATATGCATTGATATACTATACATGTTATTCTCTCAGTAAAGATCCTAGAGTATATTGAATTAATGCTCAAAAATTAACATGGTATCAGAGCTAACCTGAGAAGAAGACATTGTGTAGTGATGGAAACCAGGGTTTCTTGTTTATTGGGTTTCTCTCCACAGATTTTGGAAAAGTAATATGATAGATTGACTCTCTTCAGCAAGGTGAATCTATCTGTCCAATCAAAATTCAATTCTGAGCACTTTCAGTTTTGGCCCTAAAACTTAGGGTTTCCACAAAAATAGGAATTTCTAAAATCTGAAGACATAGTTGGAAGCTCCTTGGAAATATCCAAGTTTAGAGCTTTGGATAGAGATTTTTGGTTGGGTAAATCTCCGGGAAACTCAAACCCTAATTCAGGGTCCTCCCTAGTGAACCTAAGAAGACTAAAAGGAATTTCTGAAGGGTGAAGCTTTGCAGATCTCAAATTCTAAATACACCAAGATGATCAAATCATAAAGGCACATCTTTCTATCCTTTCAGAAAGTTGAAATTCACATTTTGAATTTTTAGCGTTTCTCTCACAAACCCTAATTCGAGACCAGATCCAGTTTTCAGCAAATCAAGTGGTAAGACCTAAATCTTTTCTATTTCCATTTGAAGTACTCTTTAAAGATGTCTCACCACACCAAGCTTGAGGATAAGCCTGAAGGGGCTGATAACTTCCGAACCTGGAAGTATAGGATTGGGTTAATCCTGGAAGAAAATGAATTGGATACATATATCAATTTTGAAGTCCCCGTCCCAGAGGATTAAGAAGCTAAAGCAATGCATAAGAAGAACTTCCTCAAGGAAAAGAGAATCATTGTTGATTCTATCAAAGACCATCTCATACCACATGTGTCATCTGTGAAGACACCCAAGGAGATGTTTGATTCTTTGACCAAGCTATTTGAAGGGAAGAACATAAATCAGAAGATGACTCTGCGGAACCAATTAAAAGGGGTCAAGCTGTTGAATGGAGAGACCATTCAACCTTATTTCTCCGAGGTCTCTCAGATCAAGGAACAACTTGAAGCTGTCGATGAAGTAGTATATAATGGTGAAGTGGTTATGACTACTCTAAATGGCCTACCTAGGTCATGGGATTCTTTTATTCAAGGAATCTATGTTAGAAAGAAATTAATCTCTTTTAGTAGATTGTGGGAGGAATGTTCACAAGAAGAGGGTAGGGTTGTAGCCTAAGAAGAAAAGATGGGAAATGAAGATCAAGCTCTCACAACTCACACCAAAAGAAGCAAGCCTAAGAAGGAACACTCTCATTACAAGAAATCCTCTCACACCAATCATAAGAATAGGAAAGAGATGAGATGTTTCACATGTAATGAGAAAGGACACTTTGTTGCAGATTGTCCCAAGAATAAGAAAGACAACAACTTCAAGAAGAAGAAGAAGAAGAACAAGAAGAGATATCATGCTCGTGTTGTTGACAATGATGAACCTACCAAGAAAAAGGCTAGAGAAGAAAGTGATGATTATGACTCATCAAGCGAAGAAGAGTATGTCCTAATCTCTGTTCTCACAGGTACTATTTCTCATGGTTGTAATGATTGGCTTATTGATAGTGGGGATTCCAAACACATTACTGGGTTTAAAGAATCTTTTGTAAATCTATCTGAACATGAATCACCCCATAAAGTGAAACTTGGGGATGACTACCAATACCCCATCAAAGGAAGTGTTGAAAGCTCCTACAACCTAGATTCTGGAAAGTCTTTGAAGATGAAAGAAGTTCTTTATGTACTTGGGCTCAAGAAAAACCTACTCTCCATATCTTCATTGGATGCAAAAGGTATGAGGGTTGCATTTGTGGATGGCCAAAGCGAAAGACCATAGATGATGCAATGGTGATTGGAGAGCAAGAGGTAGTATTGTATGAATTGAAGGGACAACCTGAACATGCCATGGTGCATGATTCCATGGAGCCAAGTCAACTTTGGCATAGAAGACTTGCACATGTGCACTACAGAGCACTACCAATTGCAAGCAAAGTTGCAGAAGGTCTTCCCGAAATCAAGACCAAGCATGAAGTTGTTTGCAAGGTCTATGCAAAAGAAAAGAACATAAAGAAGGCATTTCCAAGCAGTGAAAGCAAATCAAAATGAATCTTGGAAATTATCCACTCCGATGTTATCCAATTCTCTGAGTGGGGATGTTTACTATGTCTCTTTCATTGATGACTTCTCCAGGAAGACTTGGGTTTACTTCTTGAAGAACAAAGATGAAGTGTTTGATAAGTTCAAGGAATTCAAAACCTTGATGGAGAACCAAACTGATAAGAAGATCAAAACATTCAGATCTGACAATGGTGGAGAATTCACTTCAGGTGACTTCAAGAAGTTATGCAGTGATTCAGGGATTAAGAGGGAGTTGACTACTCCTTACAATCCACAACAGAATGGAGTTGCAGAAAGAAAGAATTGAACAATCATGGAAGCAACAAGGGCAATGCTGCATGACCAAGATATACCTATGCATCTATGGGCAGAAGCAGCTAGGATAGCTGTATATGTGTAGAACAGAACACCCCACGAGATATTGGACAACAAGACACCAGAAGAGGTCTTTTCTAGTAAGAAACCTAAAGTCAGTCATCTCAGAATATTTGGTTGTCCAGTATACACACATGTCCCAAAGGAAAAGAGGACCAAGCTAGATCATTCAGGAAAGAAGGGTATCTTTGTGGGTTAAAGTGAAAGCTCAAAGGCTTACAGAATATACTTTCCAGGGTTCAAGAAGATTGATGTCAGCAAAGATGTGACATTTGATGAAAACTCAGCATTCATCAAATCAAGGAAGACACCTGTTGAAGATTATGAAGAACCTAAGGAAACTAGATTTCAAGACACTACTATGACTGAAGCAATTCTAGATGTAGATCGTGAAATTGAAAGTCCGCAAGAACCTGTAGATCCACCATGTGAGAATAACTCTCACAAGAGGAAACCTACATGGGCTAGAGAGCTCATTCAAGATGCAGAAAGATATGGCATTCCAGAAGAAGAACATAGAGCAAAGAAGAGAACTAGATCATATACCAGCTATGTTGCTTTACTCTATGATATCATGAACAAAGAACCTTCCAATTATGAAGAAGCAGCGCAAAAGAAAGAATGGAAGGATGCCATGGTCGAAGAATACCAATCAATAATGAAGAATGATGTTTGGGATGTTGTCCCAAGACCTGAAGGGAAGTCTGTTGTGACTTCCAAATGGATCTACAAGATCAAGCATGCTATAGATGGCAGCATAGAGAAATACAAGGCAAGATTTGTAGCTCATGGCTTCTCTCAGAATGAGGGAATAAATTATGAAGAAAAATTTTCTCCTGTATCCAGGTACACTTCCATCAGATCAGTACTTGCTCTAGCTGCAGTGATGAAATGGAAGGTACACCAGATGGATGTCAAGACTTCTTTCTTGAATGGTGTATTTGAAGAGGAAGTGTATGTAGAGCAACCACTCAGTTTTGAGACACATGACAGGATTTCATATGTGTGCAGGTTGAAGAAAGCCTTGTATGGCTTGAAGCAAGCTCCTAGGACTTGGTATGGTAGGAAGGACAGTTTCCTATCTAGTTTGGGCTTTACCAAGAGTAAAGCAGATTCCAACCTTTACTATAAGGTTGAGGAAGGCAATCCTATGATACTACTCTTGTATGTGGATGACCTGTTTGTTACAGGTAATGATAGTTTGATTGTTGATACCAAGAGGAAGCTTGCTGTCGAGTTCAAGATGAAGGACTTGGGGATGATGCACTATTTTCTAGGCATGGAGGTGTGGCAGAGTGCAGATGGTATCTTCCTTGGACAAGGGAAGTATGCAGTAGAGATCCTGAAGAGGTTTGGGATGATGGACTATAAATCTATGGCCACAACTATGGCATCGAACTTGAAGCTTCTATGTGATGCCTCATCTGAGCCGGTTGATGTCATTATGTATCGTCAAATGATTGGGTCCTTGATGTACCTGACGAACACGAGACCAGATATTTGCTTTGCGGTGAACACATTGAGCCAGTTCCTGATGGATCCAAGGAGTGTTAACCTAGTTGCTGTAAAGCATATTATGAGGTACCTGAAGGGTATAGTTGATTATGGGATTAAGTATGATGCGAATCAAAAGTTTAACCTGCATGGTTATGTTGATTCAGATTGGGCAGGAAATGATGCAGATAGGAAGAGCACTTCTGGGTGTTGCTTTCGTATGGGATCAGGTGTGATCTCTTGGTTTAGCAGGAAGCAGTCCTGCATAGCACTCAGTATAGCTGAAGCTGAGTATGTTGCAGCTTGTTCAGCTAGTTGTGAGGCAATGTGGCTTTGGAAGCTATTGTCTGAGTTATTTGATCTACCGCTGGAGGCTACTAGTATCTTTTGTGACAACCAGAGTTGTGTGAAGTTGTCTGAGAACCGAGTGTTCCACGACAGGTTGAAACACATAGAGATCAAATATCACTATATCAGGGATATGGTGCAAAGAGGAGCAGTGAAGCTCCTGTATGTTGGAACGGATGAGAAGATTGTAGATGTACTGTCGAAGTCACTAGCTAGAGTGAAGTTCGAGTACTTCAGAGAGAGGCTTGGTATTCTTCATATTGATGACACTTCGAGGAAGAAGTGATGGACACATTTGCTGAAGCCATTACAAGCATGTTGGAAGGAGGATCCTTCACATGGTTGTGGATGTAAGCATTGTATGATGAGCATCAAGACAATGCTCTCGTTACTGCTCTATATGTGTATGTATGCATCATGTTGGATGCTGGATATGATCAGTTGGATCATTTATATGTATATGTATGTACGCGTCATGTTGGACGCTGGATATGATCAGTTGGATCATGTGCATGTATCTGTAGATGTATCATGTGGATACATTGTGTGATCAGGTAGATCATGTATGTTGATATGTATCAGGTATGATCAGGTGGATCATGTATTTGTATATGTATCAGGTGGATACATTGTATGATCAGGTAGATCATGTATGTTGATATGTATCAGGAAGATACTATGTATGCATCGGGTGGATGCATTGTATGATCATGATGATCATGGATGGCGAGCTTCAAAATGTTCCTCCATATGACATGCCTGAGGACGATGCAGTGATGAGGATCAGGATGATCATGTGTACATCAGAATGATGTATGGTGAGTATCAGGTTGATACTTTGTGGCCGTGGAACAGGTTCTGCAGATAAAGCATATAATCCTAGACCTGGGAGGTTTGCAGATAATCTTTTGAGGTTTTTCCTATGGCATGTAATACAGGCCCTGGGATGTTTGACAAATGCTCTTTCGAGGTTTTGCTTTGGAGGACATATAATCCTATCCCTGGAAGGTTTGTAGATTCTCTTGCTAGGTTTTTTCGCTGGCATTTAATAGCTCCCTAGGAGATATGGTAAATGCTCTTTCGAGGTTTTGTCCTATGGCATGTAATCCTATCCCTGGGAGATCCGATAAGTTGAGCTTTGTGCTCGTAATCAGTCCTGGGATGCTCTTTCGAGGTTTTGCCATGACCACATGTAATAAGTCCTGGAGATCTGGATAGGATGAAAAAGGCCTCAGATGCTCTTTAGGGTTCTTGCTTGGAAAGACACTCTTTTAAGGTTTTGTGGTGGGGATCACATGTAATAAGTCCTGGATATTTGGATAGGATGAAAAAGGCCTCAGATGATCTTTAGGTTTCTTGCTAGTCAAGAGACTCTTTTAAGGTTTTGTGACAGTCACATATAATACTAGCCCTGAGAGATCCGACAGGTAGAGCTGTGTGCTCGTAATAGCCTGGGATGCTCTTTCGAGGTTTTTTGACACACGTAATAAGTCCTGAGAATTCCATAGTATGGCCAGTGATGATGAAGACCTGCAGGTGGTGGGTCTACATCCAGTATGAAAAAGGGCTGGCTCTGTAGAACTTCCTATGACAAGTAGATTCAGAGATTGATTGAGATAGCAGCAGCCGTGACGAGGATGATGATTCGCTGATGATGATCCAGAGAAGAAGACTTGTGCTAGCAGATTTGTGTCGAGAAATACCTTCGTAGTTAAGAGGGATGTTGATGTATATGTAACTTCTGAATGTATTTGACCCATGTATTTCATCTATGTATATTGTACTCCTATAGAGATGTTATTATTCCTTTATACGGAAGTGTCATCATTTGTATTAACAAGTGTCGCAAGTGTCGTAACTTGCCGATGGGTTATTAGACTAGCATGTGTGGGGTCGGCCCTAATTAACTTAACATTGGGTTATTGTACTAAGCTAGACAAGTCGGCCCCATAAGTTTATTGGGCAGTTAGGACAAGTATAAATAGAGATCTCCCGATCTCTATTTGGATCACTTCATAACTCACTCTTCCTTCACTTGGAAAGTGGCGCACATGTGAGGAGGAGGATCAACTGCTAGGAGGAGTCTATCTCTGTGTACTTTGGTTGTACTATTGCTCTATTTATCTCTGAGGAGGTTGTGGGGTTTTTCACCTTAGGGTTTTCCCCATGGAAACTCTGTGTGTCTATTGTCTCTTATGTTTGCATCTTATGATGATTGATATGCTTGCTATGATTGATATGCATTGATATAATGTACATGTTATTCTCTCAGTAAAGATCTTAGAGTATATTGAATTAATGCTCGAAAATTAACACTGGAGCCTTTCCACGCCCGTTTTTGAAGGCGATCCCAAGTCAACACATGGTTTCTTAATAGATACCAGAGGAAAATCCTTGTTTTCTGTGGGCACTTTAGAGTCCAAACCTTTTTCCACCACCATTGATTATCAGGTTGTGGTCCAACCTTTCACAACCTTAAGTAGCCCATATGGGGAGAGTAGGTTCCCGATTGAGCAAATTCCCACACCAGCCGATCACCTTTTCCATTTAAATGAATTTTGCTTATGATACCGAATGTAGGCAACAGTCCCTGTTTCTATGATTAAAAGAATTATTCTGTTTATTGTAGAAACATGCACTGTTGCCTACATTATTATAATGAGCCTTATGATGGTGTACTTATACGCAATTACTGGTCACAAGGCGAAAGGGGTATGTACCCTTTGAATTTTCAGTAGCCTACATGTATTATTATTATTTTTATAACACTTTCCCATCAAGTGGTAGCACATTGGAAGAATTTTATTAAATTATTGCAGAAATTCCCATTCTCTTGAAAAAGAATGGGTATCTTTATTGAACCAACCAATTATCTTGTGATGAGGAAGTGTTATATCTACTCTCAAACATGAAACACACCCATAAAGAAGAAAGGGATATTTTTAGTGGTTAGCATGCAATACACCACTACACAATCAACTACTAGAATGTGATGCAAAATTCATACATTGTATATGCAATAAACTGTCCTCCAGTTTGAGGGACCAGCTTGCAAGCATGTCAACACGATGCAGTCATCACTAGTCCAAATCGGTAAGAAACTGTATATGAATCCAACCCTCATATAGCTATAGTTCTATAATAACTATCTTTAGTGCCCTGGAGCACATTACCACAATAGTTAGGGTTGTGCCCAATGACACAACTCCTCCCTCAACCTAGTTGGGGTTTGGAACTACCCTTTATGTGCCAAACACAAGGAAAAGCATAATAATAATAATAATTAGAGTAACAAGCAATGGACTATGCAAGGAAAACCAAACTCGCATGGGAGATTTGGTACAGGGGTAGGCCAGGGATAGATAAAGACTACCTGATACAGATCCCAAAATGAGTAACTTGGCATGATGGTACAACTAATATTGAATATAAAAAGTTATATTTCCATGCATTACATACAGGTAAATTTCAAATTTAAAACTCAAACTTGAAGATTTAACACTCAATAATCAAAAGAGTAGCAACTAGTCAATACCCATTTCAATTTAAAATTTGTCAAGATACTCGTATTAAAATTTGACATTTAATGGTACTCATATTAAAATTTAACACTACAAAGCAACTACCCATAAGTGTAAAATCTCTCCCCATATGAATAATTCACAGCCCAAGTAGAAAATGGTTGTCTATAGTTAAAATATCAGCTACCACAAACAGAAAAAATCACTTCTCAAACAGAAAAAATCACTTCTCAACCAGAAATTGCTGCCCACAGATCCCAAAGATAGAAAATTAAAGTCACATTTCAACACAATCAAGATGTGAAAAATAAGAGGGAAAGGCATATTTAGGCTTTAAAATTGAATTGGAGGTAGGTTAACATTTTAGCTGCCTTTTTCAATTTTTTCTTAGTATTTTTTTTAGTTTTAGCAGAACAAAGCCACCTTTTTTATTCATCTAATAGAGTTATGTTTCCTAATTCATTGAAGACATCACCAAAATCTAGGAGAAATTGCGGTACATCCTAGGAAACCCCAAGGGCATCCCATCTTTATTTCAGAGTAAACATGATAAGGATATATTCTTCTAAGAGTACTTCCACCTAGGGGATGCATTCCGTGCAACCTTAGTGAAAACATATACAAAATTGAAAAATACAATTGGGAAACGCTAGTAATCCATTCAACTAGCATGGGCCCCATTATGATATACTAATCAAGAGTATTTTTTCATAATGCACAAGATTTGCTCGACTAATAAATGATTTGCAATTTCACAGTATATAAGCATCTTGTATTCTTCAGAATACAACTTTATCACCATAGGATGGGCAACATATTACACTCCATAGCTCTAACACCAAATACTCAGAATTTTTGTCCCGTGCAGCCTCCTGACTTAAACGATATTACAAAAACATATATTTGTTGGTCCCGTAAGTGTATTTTGGGGCATGGTAACGAACAAACCTTCTAGTTTATGCAACTAAAACCAGATTTTATTAGAGAACATGATAAAAATACAACGCACTTACTAAGGATATTATGAAAAAAATTTGCAATACAAAACTTTAATATTATAGTTTGTATTACAAAATTGCCATAGTTTTTCATCATTGACTGTCAAGCAGACAAATCTAGATTCCCCTAATTAACTTCTAACTACCCGTTAACTGGTTTACAACTTCCACCTATAAAAGTTTGCCCCCTCAAATTAGAAAAGTTATACATATCTATACCAATATTTCAGATATAGGACTATAATCTCAACATGCAAAAGGATTTTAAAGGCTAAATGTTTTTGATTATTACAACTGCTTGAATTCCATAATTTTTCTTCCCTACATGTGCCATTTTGTTGTTGAATTGGAATATCTAAATCCATTGGAGTTGGATGGTGTTGGTAGGCGGTTTGGTAGAGTGCTATCGCAACATCCCCGATGCTGCGACAAGGCAAAAGATGGCGGGAATGGTGAGAAGATAACGTGAATGGCGATGAGTAGAAGATTAGTTATGTATTTTGGGTCAATTGTACCGCGGAATGTGGGTTTGTGGTCATTTGGACCACATATTATGTAATGTTGAGTCAGTTATACCGCAGCATGCGGGTTTTTGGTCGATTTTGTACCAAGTTAGTTAGATGTTGGGTCACTTGTCCAAATGTCAGTTAGGGAGTTGTTAGTAAGTGGACAAGCATTGTAATGGCGGAATCCTATATATAGATAAGAGTCATAGGTATGGGGGGGAGAAGAGAAGGAGAAAATGCGCATGTTTGGGATGTTTCTGTGCATCTGTGAGATATTGCCGAGACCTGATCTTTGAGGAGATATTGTATCTAAGGTTTTGCAGTGATAATATGATATGATGAAATTGTTCTGGTGCAATTCTTGGGTTCTTTCTATTTGTTTATGGTAATACAATGTCGCACTTCATGAATAATGCTATGTTTCCTTGATACAATGTTGCTTTACTATTACTGCTGTTGTGATAATGAATGTTGCGATTGGATAATGCGTTATGAGTACATGTCAAATGTTTGAGATCCATGTGTAGTGTTGCAATAGATTTAGTTCATATAGCCACAACCCTCCTCCTTCCTCAGCGGAAACATGGTTCCATCTGCTCTTCCTGGACGCCTCGGGTGAGACCTCATCTGCTCTGCAGGAAGACTACAGCATGTGTCGATAGTGAAGTGGAACCCCTGTCGACTGGGGTCGCATTGGTCAACAAATGGTTCCGTTGCCAGGACCATGTGCAGAGTGAAAGGAGGACATGTTGTGGCACCCGACGAAGCCAGAGATACAAAGCTGGTTTGATTAGAAGTTGCAGGAGTTTGCTGAAGAAGAAAGCTGGAATAGGCGAGTGACAGTAGATCACTGGGTTGGAAAATATATTCATGACAATCCACAAGAATGTTTTTTCTGTGAATTCCCAGTCATCCTGTATGAATGGTTGTCAAAGATGATCTTCTAGAAGAGGAATTTCCAGGGTGGTGAGTCAATGGCTTGGACCTCGGAATTGATTCAGGAGCCATGAGAAGTCAATAATAAGGCATCACGAGCTATCGAAGTTTGGCTCGATAGCATCTTGGAGGGATATATCACTGAATTTGCGATTGACACGCATAAATCCTATAGTGAAGATGAAAGATATTTCTTCTGCGGTCCAAGGGGAAGGTTTCTGCTATCACTCCAACTATCGATTAAGATGCTAATCTGCAAAAAGGGTATATTGAAGATGCATCTTGATCAGGAGACAGCCTGGTGGGCGGAGGCCGTGGGTACTACGATTATTGGGGAATAGTACATGGAATGGTAAGGGGTAGATGGGTGCAGACCATGAGGAGACTGTGAGCGAATCCGAGGAAGAAAGTGGTCTTACAAGAGGAGGAGCGAGGTTTCGACAGGAGAAGAGGTAGGGGATAGGAGAAGGTCCTGCTGCGATCAAACCGCAAAACCGTGAGGGAAGACCACACAGGATGAAGCGACCTCATAGTCCTGACAGGGACGACTAGGCTATGCCCAGGATAAATGCAGGACCAAACCTCGGCACCAACATACCCACACCTCCACTCACTATCTCACAAACAGCAAGAAATACCACTTTGACACTACCAAGTTGGTCAATTCCACAGAAGTTAATTGGTAGTAGTACGTCGAAAGGAGTAGGGTGTTGAAATATTGTAACTTCAAAGAATATTATATTTGTATTATTCCGGAGATGTTTTATTCCTCCGACGGGACTCTATTGTATATCCGGAGATGTTTATTCCTCCATTGGATTATGGGAACTAGGGTTATTAGATCTCCTATGTGGGGATCGACCCGAAGTTATTTTATCGGAGGTTATTAGACTCAATTTGACAAGTCGGCCTCATAGGGTAAAAAGTCAGTTGGAAAGCAAGTATAAGTAGAGGAGGTTGTCCCTCACTTAACTCACTTGTTCTCATGCTTCTATTGTGTGCATAGGAGAGAGAGAGTTCTGCATAGGAGGAGAAGGAGCTCTTGTTGTGGTCTACTATCTTGTATTGGGTTGATTATCTATATTGAGGAAAGCTTTGCTGGGTTTTCTACCCCATGAGGGTTTACCAGGGTATATATGTGTCTATCTTGTGATTGTGTTTCTTTTAGTGATCTTGCTTGTGCATTTATGCTAGAATTTAACATGGTATCAGAGCTAGGTTGAATAGGACATCTTTCACAAGGTCAAAATAACTCTATCTCTCTCTCCGGTGAAAATTAGGGTTTCTGCAAAAACTTGGTATTGTTGAATTCTAATTACATGGATGGATAGCCCTTCTCAAAACCAATCTTTTGAGCCCTAGATCGAACTTTTTGGTTGGGTAGAACTCCGGGAAAGTCAAACCCTAGTTTGACAAAAGTGCGATAAAACCAGAAAACCAAAAAACCAGAACCAGAATTCTACAGTAGATCCGAAGTTCGTTGGTCAAGTTTGGAGGATGAAAAATTGAAGTTTCCAGAAAGTAAGTACATCAGTCACCTCGCCTCAGTCAAGCCAATCTCCTGGTAAGGTCAGTTTTTCATTTTTGGAATTTTCAATTTTTAGTGACCCCCTGGGCAAGATGGCCCCAAGTACTAAGCTTGAAGACAAGCTAGAGGGTATAGATAATTTCTGAGCATGGAAATATAGAATTGGCCTCATTCTTGAAGAGAATGATCTTGCCCATGATATCAAAGATGAGATTGCAGAACCTACAGAAGATGAAGCTAAAGAGAAGTACAGAAAAGATTTGATTAGGACAAAGAGAATCATTGCTGATTCTATTAAGGACCACTTGATTCCCCAAGTGGCATCCAAGAAGACCCCCAAGGAAATGTATGATGCTCTCTCCAGAATGTATGAGGGAAAGAACATCAACAGGAAGATGAACCTGCGAGCTCAATTGAAGAACTCCAAGATGAATAAAGGAGAATCTATTCAAGACTATTTCTCAAGGGTTTCTCAGTTCAAATAACAACTAGATGCTATTGGAGATACTCTCGATGAATATGAATTGGTCATGACTACTCTAAATGGTCTCACTAGACCTTGGGAGTCATTCATCCAAACCATGTGTGCCAGAAAAGAAAGTATGAAGTTTGATGTGGTTTGGGAGGATTGCATTCAAGAGGAAGCCAGGGTTGCCAACAGAGAATCATTGCTCAAGGAAGATGACCAAGCCTTGGCCACCCACACCAAGAGAAGAAGGAATCAATCCTACTTTAAGAAGGATAGTCGCAAGGAGTCTCATCCTCCACAAATATTTCAAAAGAAAAGAGGATCTAATCAAAGAAGAGATTACTCCTCATTCCAATGTTTTCCTTGTCACAAAATAGGACACATTGCTAAGGACTATCCTCTTAAGAAGAAAAAGGGTACTCACCACAAAAGACATCAAGCACATCTTTCAAAAGATGATAGTGAAGAAGAAGTTGAAGAGGAAGAAAGGCCTCACAAGAAAAGACCTAGAAGAGAAGAAGAAGATTAAGAAAGGACCTTCTTCAAGAAAAGATCTAGAAGAAGTGAAGAAGAAGATGCAGAAGAGTATATTCTATTCTCTGCACTCTTTGGATCTATAACACCTGGAGAAGGTACATGGGTTATCGATAGTGGTGCTTCGAAGCACATGACAGGACAAAAGAAGACTCTATCAAAACTTGAAGAAAAGACCTCCCCACAAAAGGTATCTCTAGGAGATAACTATCAGTATCCCATCAAGGGAATTGGTGAAGCAAACTACAAACTTGATTCTGGAACCCCCATGAAGATGAAGGAAGTTTTGTATGTTCCAGGATTGAAGAAGAACTTGCTTTCCATCTCAGCATTGGACAAGAAAGGCTATAGAGTTGCATTCATTGATGGACAAGTATTAATGTGGTCCAAAGGTAAATCTATTAACGATGCAATTGTCATCGGTGAAGAGGAAGGAGGTTTGTACAATCTCAAGGGTCATCCAGAAGCTGCCCTTATACATGAAGTCACTAGCCCAAATGAGCTATGGCATAGGAGACTTGCTCACATTAACTACAAGGCACTACCTCATGTAAGCAAGGTAGTTGTAGGTCTACCAGACTTAAAGGTTGACCATGATGGCACATGCAAAGGATGTGCCAAAGGGAAGAACATCAAGAACCCATTTCCAACGAGTGAAACAAATACCAAAAGCATTTTGGAATTGATCCATTTAGATGTATGTGGACCAATGCCCTCCACATAGTTAAGTGGATATGAATACTATCTCACATTTATTGATGACTATTCAAGGAAGACTTGGATATACTTCTTAAAAGGGAAGAATGAAGTTTTTGGAAAGTTCAAAGAGTTCAAAGCATTGATAGAAAATCATTCAGAAAAGAAAATTAAAATACTCAGAACAGATAATGGCGGAGAATATACTTCAAAAGATTTTGAAGATTTCTGTAAAGAAGTTGGAATCAAGAGAGAGCTAACTACTCCCTACAATCCCCAACAAAATGGTGTTGCGGAAAGAAAGAATAGAACCATCATGGAAGCTGTAAAGAAAATGATACATGATCAAGACCTACCTATGTATTTATGGGCTGAAGCAGCTAGAACAATAGTCTATGTACAAAATAGACTATCCCATAGTGCTCTTGATTTCAAAACTCCAGAAGAAGTGTTCACAGGAAAGACGCCTGAGGTAAGTCATCTTAAAATATTTGGATGTCCTGTATACATTCACATTCCAAAAGAAAAGAGAACCAAGTTGGATCCTTCTGGAAAGAAGGGAATATTTGTTGGATATTGTGAATCATCCAAAGCATTCAGAATTTACATCCCAGGTTTTCATCATATGAAAATTAGTAGGGATGTGACATTTGATGAAGAAGCAGCTCTCAAGAGATCTAGGAAGTGCCAACATGAAGAAATCTATGAAGAAGACACACCTTCCAGGATCACAGAGGCTGCACCCATTCCTAAAGATACTACACCTAAAGACCATGACTTGCTAGAACCATAAGAACCCCCCATTACAAACTTATCAAGAAAAGGAAGGCCAGCATGGGCCAGAGACATTATTCAAGGAGTTGAAAAGTATGGAGCTCCTGAAGGCTCCACTAGAGAAAGGAAGAAACCAAAGCTAGTATCCAACTATATGGCTTTGATGTGTAATCTAGTGGATCAGGAACCTGCTAGCTATGAAGAAGCAGTTCGGAAGAAAGAATGGGTAGAAGCAATGACAGAAGAATACCAGTCAATAATGAAAAATGATGTTCGGGATATAGTTCCCAAAGCAAAAGATAAAAGTGTAGTGTCCTCCAAATGGATATTCAAGATAAAACATGCTGTGGATGGTAGCATTGAAAAATATAAGGCAAGATTTGTAGCCAGAGGATTCTCTCAAAAAGAGGGAATTGACTATGAAGAAACATTTGCACCAGTTGCTAGGTACACTTCCATTAGAGCTATCATGGCACTTGCATCGATGATGAAATGGAAACTACACTAGATGGATGTTAAGAAGAAGAAGTGTACATCCTGAATGGTGTAATTGAAGAAGAAGTGTACATAGAACAACCACTTGGATTTGAGGTAGAAGATGGAAGAACTCATGTATGCAAACTGAAGAAGGCTTTATATGGGTTGAAGCAAGCTCCTAGAGCTTGGTACAGAAGGATTGACAATTTCTTGACAAGCATGGGCTTTACCAAGAGTAAAGCTAATCCTAACCTTTATCTCAAAGTTATGAATGATGAACCTGTTATATTATTATTGTATGTAGATGATCTATTTCTGACTAGAAATGAGAGATAGATTATCGAGTGCAAGAAGAAGCTCTCTTCAGAATTTGAGATGAAATATCTCGGATTGATGCACTACTTCTTAGGCCTGGAAGTATGGCAAGACCCAAAAGGAATATTTCTAAATCACAGTAAGTATGCTGTGGAGATTTTGAAAAGATTCGATATGTTGGACTGTAAAGCCATGGCCACTCCCATGGACTCCAACTTGAAGTTATTAGTAGATAACTCATCAGAGTTAGTGGACATAACTTTGTATAGACAGATTATTGGATCATTAATGTATTTGACTAACACTAGACCAGACATATGTTTTGCTGTGAATACCTTGAGTCAGTATCTGGTGGAACCTAGAAGAGTTCACATGATAGCTGCAAAACATTTGATGAGGTACTTAAAAGGTACGATAGATTTTGGTCTTTACTTTAGTGGAGATCATGATTTCAATTTGCATGGCTACACTGATGCTGATTGGGAAGGAAGTGTATCAGACAGGAAGAGTACATCGGGAGGATGTTATTGTCTGGGATTTGCTACGATCTCGTGGTATAGCAGGAAGCAGTCTAGTGTGGCTCTCAGCACAGCTGAAGTAGAATACATAGCTGCTTGCTCTGCCAATTGTGAAGCAGTATGGCTTCGTAAGTTATTATCAGGACTGTTTGACTTAGAGATGGAACCCACTATGATTCTGTGTGATAACCAGAGTTGTATCAAGATGATTGAGAATCCAGTATTTCATGATAAGTCAAAACACATAGAGATCTGTTATTTCTATATACGGGATATGGTGCAAAAAGGAGCTATCAAGCTCGAATATGTGAGCACGGACGAGCAAATTGCTGATATACTAACCAAACCTCTGTCTCGTGTAAAGTTAGAGCATTTTTGAGACAAGCTTGGTGTAGTTCAAAAGGACTCTCCTCGAAAGGGGGAGTGACATGATAGATGAAGATATCTTTGGGTACTGGTATCGATGTGGATACCTATATTGATGATGAGATTGCTTATCTAGATTATATGTTTGCTTGTATTGATGAGGATACTTGCATCTATT
Organism: Larix kaempferi; assembly: GCA_027924585.1. Lineage (NCBI taxonomy): Eukaryota > Viridiplantae > Streptophyta > Pinopsida > Pinales > Pinaceae > Larix > Larix kaempferi. Next base: position 2,809,283 of record BSBM01001023.1, read on the forward strand.
TTTTGTTTGCTTGTATTGATAAGGATACTTGCATCTATGTTATGTTTGCTTGTATTGATGAGAATACTTGCATATGTACTTGTATTGATGAGGATACTTGTATTGATGATGTGTGTACTTGTATTGATGAGGATACTTGTATTGATGATGTGTGTACTTGTATTGATGAGGATACTTGTATTGATGATGTGTATACTTGTATTGATGAGGATACTTGTATTGATGATGTGTATACTTGTATTGATGATGTGTATACTTGTATTGATGAGGATACTTATATTGATGATATGTATACTTGTATTGATGAGGATACTTGTATTGATGATACATACTAATGATACTTGTATTGATGAGGATACTGTATCGATGATGTGCTTACCTGTTTCAACGATAAGGTTGAAGATGAGGTTGCCTGTTACGACGATGAGGTTGATGGAGGATTGTATCATCCTTGGACTTCAGTCCTAAAGTGATCTGTAGATAGATGTCTTCGAGAATGCGGTTCCTAGAGAACGATGAGGATTGTATCATCCCTAGACTTTAGTCCTAAAGTGATCCATAGACAGATGTCTCCGAGAATATGGTCCTTAGGGGACGTATATAGGACTGCATCGTCCTTGAGCATTTGGTTCAAAATGTACATGACAGGATTGCATCATCCTTGGACTTATTTCTTAAAGTGATAAGGACTAATCATCTTGTAAATAGATTGGGATTGCATTGTCCCTAGACATGGTGAGGTGTCTTAAAGTGATAAGGACTAATCATCCTGTAAATAGATTGGGATTGCATCATCCCTAGACATGGTGAGGTGTCTTAAAGTGATAAGGACTAATCATTTTGTAAATAGATTGGGATTGCATCGTCCCTAGACATGGTGGGGTGTCTTAAAGTGATAAGGACTAATCATCCTGTAAGTAGATTGGGATTGCATCGTCCCTAGACATGGTGAGGTGTCTTAAAGTGAGAGGGATTGATCATCCCATAAGTGGATCAGGATTGTATCATCCTTGGACCTATGTCCTAAGGTGAGAGGGATTGATCATCCTGTAATTGGATCATGTGTATTGCAGGATATGCTGTTGTTGTACTGATGATCATGTGATGACGATGCTGATGATCGTGTGATGACGATGCTGATGATCGTGTGATGACGATGCTAATGCTTGTGTGATGATGATGTAGCTGTTCGAGTGCTGCAGAAGATGAAGACTCAGTACTGAAGATGTTGATGTTCTAGTATTGAAAATCTTGAAGATGTTCCAGTAACTGCTTGAGTTACTGATGATGTATAAAGAAAGCTTCCAATGATTTATTGATGTATCATGTATCATGTAGTCGATGACTCCTTGCTCCTGCAGTTGTTGTTATAATATCCTTCTCGTTAAGGGGGAGTGTTGAAATATTGTAACTTCAAAGAATATTATATTTGTATTATTCTGGAGATGTTTTATTCCTCTGACGGGACTCTATTGTATATCCAGAGATGTTTATTCCTCCATTGGATTATGGGAACTAGTGTTATTAGATATCCTATGTGGGGATCGGCCCGAAGTAATTTTATCGGAGGTTATTAGACTCAATTTGACAAGTCAGCCTCATAGGGTAAGAAGTCAGTTGGAAAACAAGTATAAGTAGAGGAGGTTGTGCCTCACTTAACTCACTTGTTATCACGCTTCTATTGTGCACATAGGAGAGAGAGAGTTCTCCATAGGAGGAGAAGGAGCTCTTGTTGTGGTCTACAATCTTGTATTGGGTTGATTATCTATATTGAGGAAAGCTTTGCTGGGTTTTCTACCCCATGAGGGTTTCCCAGGGTATATATGTGTCTATCTTGTGATTGTGTTTCTTTCAGTGATATTGCTTGTGCATTTATGCTAGAATTTAATAGAGGGAAGCCAAAACTGGTGGGCGATGATGCTAAGTTACTGTTATTCCATGGAAGTGCGACAAACAACCCAGAACAATATTGGTTTTTGTGTGAAGCAGTCTGGACCATGAAACAGATCACTGATGTTGATGCTAAGAAAGGACAATTAGCCACAACCTTGCAAGGTCGTGCATTAGATTGGTTCATGAAGTTTGTTCTAGTCCCTACGGGAGCCTCAAAGAAGTCACTGGATGAGATTCAGGATGGGTTGATTGCTGAATTTAGATGGCCCAAGTCCAAAGCTCAATACATCACAGAATTGAAAGAAATTAAGCAGTATTGCAATGATACGGTATGGGATTTCGACCAGTGATTTAAGACACTGATGGAAAAAGTTAGTTTCGATATGAGTGCCATCCAACATAAAGAGTGGTTCATTGCGTCACTGCTACCCCACATTCGGCTTCCGTTGATGCAAAAAAACATATCGACGCCCAGTGAAGCTCTAGATATTGCAATGCGATTAGAGGCGTCACCAATTGGAGATAATGCAGCTGGGATGTCATAGATATAGACACAGCTTGCTAACTTGACTATACAATTGCAAGATTTGAAGAAGAGCAAGGAAATGAGCTATGAAGTATGGTGTACGTGATGTCGAGGAGAAGGGCATATGAAGGACAATTGCCAGGATTTCTGCAATTATTTGGTGTTAGGTGCACCAAACCCATTGAATGGCGGCAGCATGCCGTGGTGTCACATTTGTCAGGTGTATGGGCACAGTCATGAAAATTTCCCTTATATGCAAAAAATGGTCACAACCCCGAGAAATCTTTATTGCACATTCTACAAGTCGGAGGGTCACGATGACAAAGATTGCCATGCATATGGGTTGCTACAAGAAAGAATGTGTGATGCATTCTACGTCAAGGACAATCAGCATGCTGTACAACAACCATAGGTAGTCCAGCCACTACCTCAACCGAAAATGCAGTTTGTACCACAACAGTTCGTGCCGCAATATGCTCCAATGCAAAAGGCTCCGCAACAGCCACAGTACGTCCAACAACTACAGTATGCACCGCAGGTACAAGGCATCCAACAGAATCCTATGCAGCCACAGTACCAACAGCAGGGCAGATTCTGAGGAGGGTACCGGGGTGGACGCGGTAGAGGATTTGGTCGCGGAGGAGGACGAGGTGTTCATGGACCTGTTCAATGCTATGACTGTGCGGTGTGGGGGCATTATCAGTGAGACTGTCCACTACTATAGATTCAGTGTATGTTATGTTTTGTTAATGATCATACAGTTGAGAACTGTCCATAGTTGATTGCATGATGGCAGGCTAGGAATGCTCCGCAGATACAAAATCAGAGCCAGCCACAACAACCATCCCAGAACCAAGTACAACAACTAGTACAAAACCAAGTACAACAACCAGTACAGAACCAGCCCCCGTGACTGAATCGAAACACAAATCCAAATGTGAACCCACAGGGGAATCTGCAGCAGACTCAGATGCAGGGTCTAAATATTGTGACAATTTTGGCAGAACTGTGACCACAAGAGTCTTCGGTGGCTGTTGTAACTCGTGGAGGAAAAATGGATGGGGAAGATAGCTCGCGACTGATTATTCGGTTGGCAGGCCAGAAGATGTTACCATTTGACATTGATGTTGAACGAGAGGCATTCCTTCAGGCACGTCACACCTTGGAAAAAGACCGCGGTAAGGTTGTTGTTTGCAATATGCCACCTGTCTTTGACACTGCATTGGAGGGCGGTCCATCGACACCATCGGAAACATTGCAAAGGTTTCTAGAGAGATGTCTGTTATTGTCCTGGGATCTGGCTACCCTGGATGAGATTGAGGGATGGTTGCAGTGGTTTTCGAAAGGATGGCAGGAGTCGGCAGTAAACTCTCTATAGCGACGGAAGACTAGCAAGGAGATGAGAATCAACATTCAGATTGGTGATTATGATGTCGATTCAGTTATTCTTGATCTTGGTTCGGATGTCAACATCTTAACCAAGAAAGTGTGGTAGAAAATGGGGAGTCCCCCATTGAGCTGGTTTCCTGTGCAGCTCCGGTTGGCTAACCATGCGAAAGTAACACCCATTGGGCGAGTTCCGCGGCTAACGATCGATATTGAGGGCATGAAGACTTATGCTAACTTTGATGTTATTGAAGTAGTTGAGGGAGGAAGCTCCTATCCTGCGCTATTGGGGATTGGATGGGCTAATTATAGTGGAGCTGTAATCAACTTCAAGAAGCACATGATGACCTTTGAGAATCACGATTTCAGAGTCATAGCCCCATTGGATCTGGCTGAAGGGCGCTGATACATTGAGCCTGTAAAAGATGACTATCCCACTAGATGGGACCATGCATTCAATATTTCTGAAGACTATATTCACCCTACTGTCAACGGTGAGCTAGGATGGTGTAGCGAGAGCTCTGCATCTTCCGACTCTGATGATGCATTAGAACATTGGCAGAACTGCTTGCATGAAGTGTCGCTCCAAAAATGTGGCTTAGTTACACAATATTTAGGTAGTGTTGCGATAGAAACAGTCACACTTCCAGTCTATGAGGGGTTTCCTTGCTTAACCAACATTTTTACGGAATTTGAAGAATGCGTCTCAGAACCACAGCAATTGCTGGCAATGTAGGAAGCACTGAAGGCTACTCCAGCACGCTAGTGGGTGATCCACAAGAAATCCATTGATGCTTGGTCACAGTGTCAAAGGTTGATGATGGTTCGGTTCAGCGATACTGAGGTTTATCACACTGGTAGGTATGATGGCTGGAATAATCCCAGCGATCATGTGATGGAATGCCAATGATTATGGGTAGCACGACCTAGAGATGAGTGGGTCCATGCTTTTATCCATACCTTATATGAGATGTTGTGCTCATGGTATACTGCAGCCGAGTTGCACAGAGAAATTACAACATGGGGGGAGTTAACGGTCTGTTTCACTCATATGTTCACTTTTGCGGATTCCAACTCTAACATTAATAATGCCTTACAGCTCATCCGCGATGTGGTACTTCAGGTTGTTCCGGAAGCCTACCCTGTCGATCCACACACACACTGTTAGATGCAGTCTCTCATGGAATGCTTCAACATCACCGGTGGGCCAGGGGATCAGGACGATCCCCAGAATGTCAACATTCTCGAGTCTGAAGGAAGTCACGATGTGGTACCACTTGTTGCGCCAAGTAATCTGTTCAGTCAACCATTGAAGCTTCGTAAGCTTAATATCGGCATAGAGGCCACTCCCAAGTTTGTAAATGTTAGGGACTATTGGGATGACGAGATGATGAGTAAGGTCATTGATTTACTCCATGAGTTTCAAGACTTGTTTCCTACAAATTTTTCCTATACGAAGGGGATCCTGGGTGATTTAGGGGACATGAGGATTCCTTTAAAACCAGATGCTAAGCCAGTCCGACAGCAACCTTATCGGCTGAATCTGCGACATAAGGAAAAGGTCAAGGCGGGACTTGATCACATGTTGGATGCTGGTATTATTGAACCAGTGGAAGAGTCTGAATGGATCAGTCCTATGGTGGTGCAAGACAAGAAAACCGATGAGGTATGCATTTGTGTTGACTTGCGGAAGTTGAATGATGCCTACTTGCATGACCCTTTTCCAACCCCGTTTACTGACGAAGTACTTGAAGGGGTGGGTGTCTAGGAGATGTACTCATTCACCGATGGGTTCTCTGGATACCATCAGATTCGCATTACCAAAGAAGATCGCCATAAGTAAACTTTTGTTACTGAATGGGGCTTCTTTCAGTACACTGTAATGTCGTTTGGTTTGAAGAATGCACCTGCGATATTCTCCCGGGTCATTGTTGCTGCATTTAAAGACTTTATTCATAATTTTTTGCAAGTATACATGGATGACTGGATAGTTTATGGGTTGATCCGCGATCATTTGTCCAATCTGCGGTTAATGCTTGAGCACTGCCGACAGCACCAGATATCGCTGAACTTGAAGAAATGTATTTTTTGCGCACCATTTGGGATATTGTTGGGTCATATTGTGTGTAAGAAAGGGTTGTTGGTTGATCCGGCTAAAATTGCGCTCATCTTGAGTTTGCAACCACTGACCACTGTTAAGCAGTTATGAGCGACTCTAGGGCATATGGGGTATTATCGCAAGTTCATCAAGGGATATGCAGTGATCACCGCCCCTATGGAGAAATTGCTGAAGAAAGATGCACTATTTCAATGGACTCCAGAATGTCAATATAGTTTCGACAGAATGAAGACGAAGATGGCTTCAGCACCAATACTGGTATTTCCAGATTGGAGTAAGCAGTTCTATGTACATGTAGATGCCTCATCAATCGCATTGGGAGTAGTATTGGATCGGCCCGGTGAAGGAGATCTTGATCACCCCATTGCTTTCGCTAGTCAGAAGTTATCGTTTGCTGAACGCAACTACACCACCACTGAGCGGGAGGGTCTAGAAATGGTCTATGTGCTGCAGAAGTTCAGGAACTATTTGTTGGGTGGGCACTTTAAAATGATCACTGACCATTCCGCGTTGAAATACCTAGTCAATAAGCCTATGTTGGGGGGGAAGATATGCCGTTGGCTACTTCTTTTTCAGGAGTTTGATTTTGATGTCATTGTCAAGCCAGGCTGGTTGAACGCCGGTCTTGATCATCTATCGCGGATTGATATAGGGGATGAACCAACCAATATTGAAGATGAGTTGCCGGATGCACAACTATTTAAGGTTGGCATCGCTGATGACTATTTTGATGACATCCTCCAGTTTCTGACAACGGGTACTACTCCAGACGAGTTCACCACCAGTCAGAAGAAGAAATTGGTAGTCAAGGCTACAGACTTCCAGCTAATCGTAGGAGAGTTGTATAAAATGGGCGTTAATGAGATATTGCACAGATGTGTCTTGTCACATGAGCAAGCACCGATACTGGATGAAGCACATGGAGGAATACCAGGAGGACACTATGGAGGTTGGGCGACGGCTACAAAGGTGTTACGTGCATGGCTGTGGTGGCCTACACTGCATAATGATGCGATAGACTATGCGCAGTCCTGCGATGTTTTTCAGTGAACTGGAAAACCATCCAGACTCGATGAGATGTTGTTGATGCCTCAAATAACATTGCAACTATTTGACAAATGGGCCCTGGATTTTGTAGGACAGATCAATCCACCAAGGAAACGCATGGGTGCATGGTATATCATCATGGCGATAGAGTATTTGACCCGATGGGCCGAGGTGGCACCTATAGTTGATTGTTCCGCGGCCACGGTGGTGCGATTTTTATTTGATAACATTATCACTCGCTTTGGATGCCCCAAGATATTGCTGAGTGATCAAGGTAGCCAATTTCTTCATCGCACCATCAGCGCATTGATGGAGGAGTTGTAGATACAACATACGAAGAGTTCAACCTATCATCCATAGGAGAATGGCATGGTGGAGGATTTTAACAAGGTATTGGAGCATGCACTGACAAAGGTGTGCAATGCGAACTATGACGACTGGGATCTCAAAATCCCAGTAGTGTTGTGGGCCTATCACACCACATGTAAATGGCTGACATCACAGATACCATTTAAGTTTTTGTATGGACAAGAAGTGATTATGCCAGTGGAGTATATTGTTCCGAGTCTGTGAATTGCGGCTGTCACGGGCATGGATGATGTCGCAGCATTAGATGCATGTCTGGTGCAACTGGTGGAGCTGGAAGAAGATCATTTCATCGTTGGGTTCCACCAAGGGGTCGAGAAGGATCGACAAAAGGCATGAAATGATCGCCACATAAAAAATCAATAGTTTCAGCAGGGCGACATGGTGTTGTCGTATGATAGTAAGTTTATGAAACATCCAGGGAAGTTGCAGATGCACTGGTTTGGTCCCTATCACATCAGTAGTATTACTTCCAGAGGAGCGGTTCAGTTGCAGCAGTTGGACGAGGCGATGCTCCCCAAGCTGGTAAATGGTCCTAGGTTGAAGCCCTATCTTGCGGGCTTGAAACACCGCGTTGCCTGAATCACATCGAAAAAAAAAATGATGATTGGTTATAGGTCGCACCACCATGGATGGAATGCAGAAGTAGGAGGGATTCTGCTGTAAGGTTGGAGTTGTTAGCAACACCTAGGAATGTTGCGCTTGGGTCACATCTGCAATCATGACAACGATGGGACTTTTTCCTACTTTGATGGCTATGCTCGTTAATCAAGTCGATCGTGACAGATGACAGCCTGGTTGGAATTAGGGATACACCGAGGAAATATGTCTGATTGTACTTACCAGGATGATCCACATGGTTGGCACAAAGCATCCACCATACCGGCATGGCCCAATAAATGCTTCGCACGTTTTTGCATGAAGGAAACCAGGCAAAGGTACGATTCATTTTCTGTTAGGATAATCAGCACACGACAACTTATGATTATCCTGGGGTACGATACGGTGGTGCAATGGCTTGCTGAGGCCGATGGATGACAGAGTACACTGTATAAATAGAGGACCGGTGGGGAGTAAGCACACATAGATTTTTTTAGTTAAGAAAGGCTATGCTACGCAAGGTTCTAGTATTTTGTTAAGTTAGGAATTCCAAGAAGGCTATGGAAATGATCCATTTCTTTTTGTGTGGTAGCACACCCGGTGCGTTGAGGGCCCAAATGACGAGTGTGAATGAGCACCTGGAGTAGGCTGCGCCTAGGACACCTCGGGGTTACAAGCATGAAGTTTCATCCGAGATGTTTAGGACATTGGTGATGGTTTGAAGTCTCGTGGTCCCGATGACCACACAAAAGGGGGGTCTCATCGCCCTTGGGTCCCTGTAACTTGCGCTTACCGGTGCGAAACAGATGTGCCAGAGCCGTTGTCCTGGTTCTCACCTCGATGCTATTCATAGACTTCTCCTCAGTTTGCATCATATTCTTCGAGACTGGAGGATGATTTTGAGACGTACATGACAGCAAGTCGTGGGAGGCCCACTTTCAGGTAAGACTTACACAACAGTGAGATAATGATTGGTGTATCAAAATGAGCAGGACAACACCGCGCGATCCAGACAGCAAGAACAGTTGAACAGCTGTATGAGGACTTCAAAGTAAAAACGACGGCGTGTACTATGTCTAGCAGTTGATGTGGCTTGGGGGCAAGCCACAAGATTCTGTTGGGGGCCTGTTGGCAGGTTGTTTGGTAGAGTGCTACCGCAGCATCCCCGATGCTGCGACAAGGAAAAAGATGGTGCGAATGGCGAGAAGATGACGCAAATGGCGATGAGCGGAACATTAGTTATGTATTTTGGGTCAATTGTACTGCGAAATGCTGGTTTGTGGTCATTTGGACCACATATTATGTAATGTTGAGTTAGTTATACCGCAGAATGTGGGTTTTTGGTCGGTTTTGTTCCTAGTTAGTTAGATGTTGGGTCACTTGTCCAAATGTCGGTTAGGGAGTTGTTAGTAACTGGACAAGCATTGTAATGACGGAAGCCTATATATAGATAAGAGTTGTAGGTATGAGGGGGAGAAGAGAAGGAGAAAATGCGCATGTTTGGGATGTTTCTGCGCATATGTGAGATATTGCCGAGACCTGATCTTTGAGGAGATATTGTATCTAAGGTTTTGCAGTGATAATATGATATGATGAAACTGTTCTGGTGCAATTCCTGGGTTCTTTTTGTTTGTTTATGGTAATACAATGTCGTACTTCATGAATAATGCTATGTTTCCTTGATATAATGTTTCTTTATTGTTACTGTTGTTGTGATAATGAATGTTGCGATTGGATAATGCATTATGAGTACATGTCAAATGTTTGAGATCCCTATGTAGTGTTGCAATAGAGTTAGTTCATATAGCTGCAACCCTCCTCCTTCCTCGGCAGAAACATGGTTCCGTCTTCTCTTCCTGGATGCCTCGGGTGAGACCTCATTTGCTCTGCAGGTGTTGCTGGGCAGGATAAAACCTGCCTGGGCCAGTGCCCAGGAAGACTGCGGCATGTCTCGACAGTGAAGTGGAACCCCTGTCGACTGGAGTCGCGTTGGTCAACATATGGCTAAATGTATCCACTGTTATGCTTCATTATGCACTGCTCATTTCCACTTTGGCAATTACTTCAATGTAATGATGATGTAGCCATTTAACTTCTTTTTGAATAATGGTTTAATTTTTGTGATTATTCAGTTGCTTGTGTTTGATGACCTCTATTGTTGCACAACCTTCTCAGTTGTTTTGAAACCTCTAGGATGTGGCCTTCTCAAGTGCAATGAAAACTTCAGGTTGCAAGTTGCCTAGTTGCTAAACGACCCTAAGGATGCAGCACCTTGCATGCTCCATAACATTTGACTTCATGTGCAAGGATTACTCTTCCACAATCATGACCAAGCGAGGTTTTATTCTTTTGCATCCTGAATATTGTGAGTCTAGATTTTGAACCTTACATAAGTATCATAGCATAGAAACATTTACATCCCACCACACTTTCATTCTGCACCAATTTACATATTACAACATTTTGATTCAGGCTATTGTGGCCTGTTCCTATATTGTTCAATGGTTGTCTTAAGGGCTTCTCATAATCACATCAGTACTTTATTCTTTTGCAACTCTACTTGACACTTGTGGAATTCCCCAACCTAGCCCCTACAAGGTTTTCCCATCCATAAGTTTAACTTACAAAGCTTCAACAATATTACAACTTTACTCTTCACTACTCTACCTGACACTTGCAAACCTTTCACAAGCTAGCCACAGAGGGGATTCCTCCTTTGTAAGTTTTACCTTGCAAAGCTTCAGTAACATCACAACTTTTGTTTGTGGATTCTATCACTTAACAATGTCAAATCATGTTTTCTTGCTAGATCTTCATGAGTTTTCAAACCTACCTAAGGGTGCTCACAACATTCTCTTAAAAGTCTATTTGTGGAGCTTGGAACCTAAATTGCAAGAAACGCCTAGTTTGGTTATGTCCCAGTACCTGAAACACCTAGTAACACCAAAACATGTGAAACACCATGGAAATGTCATTGGTCATACTATATGGCATTTCTAGATTAAATGCCTAGACTGGCCACGTCCCAATCAGTGTTATCAGAACCTAACCAGTTTTCACAAAATTGGTCGGTCTGACTGGTTTACAGGGTGGAGCGGTATGAACTGCTGATCAAAACTAGAAATGGACTACGAAACCAATCAATTCCATACGATATCGGTCTGTTCCATATGAAACGGGCATCCCTTCTCAAACCATCTGGTTTCGTATGAAACCAACCAGTTCCGTACATGCCATACAAGGATGTGATTTTTTTTCAATTTTTTCTTAAAAACCCCAAAAAATTAAGTGAGAGGAGGGAACTAACCCTAGGCTCCTACTAATGCTATATAGAGGTAGAGAACAAAGATAAACTGTAGACATAGTCATCATTGGCAATATTAAATGGTAATATAAAATTTTTAAAGTAAAAGTGGCATTCTCCTTATCTTTCATTTTCCATCATTTTTCTTTAATTTTTAACATTACCATTAATTGTTTCAAGATGTTTGAGAGTGGTTCCAACCTCATCGAACTTTAAATGCAAAAACTAGAATTTTTTATCCCATTCAAAATTCAACATGCTTAACAGTTTTTAGGATTTCAGGATTGCAATGTTTCCACTAGATTCTATCATGTATGAGCGTATGGGATTGGCTTTTAATTAAGCACATCAACCCTGTATATACCTTGACGTTGATGGCCTCAAAACTAATTTTTGAAGAATCCCTAGTTTATAGCCTATTTATTAATGCACTTTGGTTCAAATATGGATTGCACTTGGTGATATTTTCATTGTATGTACTCTTACCTGCTATATACTTGAGAAACTTTGCATATATGTGCATAATGGTTTGAATTCTGATGGATGCACATGAGTATTTTTTTTTTCAAATTTTGAATATTTTATGTATAATTTGGTCAACTGTTTTTTTTCTGTTTTTTGTCCGGTTCCGATTCAGTTATGATTCCTGAGTTGATCAATTCGATGATCAGTCTGGTTCTAATAACTATGGTCCCAACACCCAAAAATGCCTAAAACTTCCAAAACGAGTCAAAATTCCTTGGAAATGCCGCCATTCATACCATAGAGCGTTTTCAAATTTGGAAACGCCATATAGTATGACATGCAGCATTTCCATACCCAAAAATGCCTAAAACTGCCAAAATAGGTCAAAATTCCTTGGAAATGCTGCCAGTCATACCATACATAAATTTTCAAATTTGGAAATGCCATATAGTATGACATGCAGCATTTCCAAGTTGTTTCTTACTAGTTTCTACATTTTTGGGCATTTCCAGTATTGGGATGTGATCAAACTAGGTTTTTCTTCAAACAGCTTCAGGGCTTCCTCTCGTAACCCATTTTGTGCATACCTTGCAATCATTATTGTCCAGGATGCCACATATTTTTCAAGTATATGATCAAACACTTCATGGGATTTCTCTAGGTTCTTGCATTTTGCATACATATGTATTAGAGAATTCACCACAAATATTTTAGACTGAAGTTCACTTTTCATAATTTCTTCATGGATCTCCATGCCCTATTCCAAAGATTTAAATTCTGCACATGCTACAAGAATATTGATGAAGGTCAATGAGTTTGGTTTCACACCTGCCAATTGCATTTGCTGGAAAAGTTTCATGGCATTCTCTCCCATTCCATTCTGCACATACCCTGCAATCATTACTGTCCAGCATACTTTGTCTTGTATATTCATTTCATCAAACATCTTGCACGCCTTCTCAATCCTAGCACATTTGGCATACACATATATAAGTGAACTCATCACATTGGCATCAGATTGAAATCCATATCTAACTACCTGTTTATGGACTTCAATACCCTCTTCCATGGTTTCTAATTTGGTGCATGCCGAGAGAATACTTACAAAAGTTGGCTTCACACCGGCCATTTTCATTTGCTGGTACAGATTAAGGGCCTCTTCTTCCCGCAGATTCTGGGCATACCCTGCAATCATGATATTCCATGACACCGTGTCTTTCCTCGGCATTTTGTCAAACACATTTTGTGCCTTCTCTATACTCCCACATTTTGCATACATGTCTACAAGAGAACTCTTCAAGTAAACACCAGCTCTAAATCCATTTTTTATTATTTGTCTAGGGATTTCCATACCTTGTTCCAGAGCTGTGGAAAAGTCACATGCCGGGAGAACACTGACAAAGGTTTTATCCACATATTTGGTGTTGTTCCCATATTGGATCCCCTCTTTCACACACATTATCATCACATCGGACATCTTATGAGTATGATATACCCTCAATATGTCTAAAAAGCAATTCCATCATATATTATTGTTCCCCATGATGATTCATTTTGAGGCAAGAAACATACACTAAATATCTTAATGTTGAACTTTATCAAAAACTTATCTGAAAACTAGTCCCTTGCTACCAATACAAGGTTGAGAATGAAAATGCATAAACTCGTCATGATATGTAACTATTATAACAATGTGCTTCCCATGGCATTACAGTGGTAGTAATGCACGACATCCCTCACATAAATTTCTCATGTAACAATCTTGGATATGAACATGGTTGCTGAGTGTCTGTCACCACATACTCAAATGTTTTTCAGAGCTTATTTTTTTTGTTTTCAGCAGTCGAAGCTCAGGGCTCCAACATAAATCTATGCTTATTAGCCATCCATGTTCTCACCATGGTTTTGGAGGTCTGCACATGCTCCTAACAAATTTTCGATCATCCCAGTATAGCTGCTTAGAATTTTTATCATAGCAGTATAGGTGGCCAAGGGTACTCTCCAATCACCCTTCCTGAAGGTTCTGATAAGGATGCTTGAAGGGGAGGTGGGATGATGAGTAAAATCCCATTTGCATATTACTCATAAGTCAAACATCTCTTTGAGGATATGTGGTTAAATGTTAAGAAAAATCACTAGATTTTCACAATGGTGCCTTATACTAATTGGGGGTTGACATGGGAATGCAGGGAATCATTGAGTCATGGTAGAATGGTGAAGAATTCAAGATGAAAGTGCTTAGGAATCTGGAAGTCACTGTGGACAATTTTCCCAGCTTTCAGCAAGCGACTATCATTGAAGTAGAGGTCTTGGTGGATTACCTATTCAGATGCCAATGATTCACTAAGCGGGATTCTCACCTGACTGTCAAATGAAAGTTGTTGGGAAATCTCTGTTTGTTCCAAAATGATCTGTGATGTTTTGTCTAGTTTATAGTTTTTGAGGTTATGTATGGATCAGGATGCTATAATAAATTAGAATTAGCTAGAAGAGGGTCTGGGTCATAACAATAGTACTCTTTGGCCTTCAAACAATAGGTCTGGGTCATAACAATAGTACTAAAACCTCATCAAACCTATAGTATCAGCCTTGGAACCCATTTTTAGTTTAAAAATTGAGCTAGAAGAGGGTGACATCTTGTAGTTTGAAGTATTTTATACCTTATTTTAGTCAACTATCAACCCAGGAAGGTATGCATCCAGCCTTCTATAGAAAAGTTTAAATGACTTTATACCTCAATATATATATTTAAGTGGGAGGTTGAGTGGATACACTTAATAGTAATAACTTTGGAATGTTGGGTTTGTTATCCCCATTTTGTATGGGTGTCCATGTATGATTCTAATCACACTCTTAAGAGGTGTGACATCATTCATAATGATTATTTTTTTGGTGCCCTAGTAATGATGATGAATATTCATATGGACTGTTTGAGGCATGGTGGTTCATCTTACGACAGTAAACCCTATTCAATCTCAATATGACCTGGTTTTGGTCACTTTTGGGCACAAAACATCCTTGTCTGACAATTGAGAAGGGATGAAACAATAATATTATGAAGTTGTGGGCACTTTGGAACCTCTAAAATGAAATCCACATCCTTATTTATCAAGTTTGAGCACTTGTCAGTCCTTAATAAGCAATAGGCAGAGTGGATTCTCTGATCTAGAAAACTCTTAGGGTCAAAATAGCCCTACAACAACACTTACTCTTCCTAATTTTGGGTTAATTGTTGGAAAATACAACATAAGAGAAGTAGATCTGGGAAGTTTTGAGGAACTTTAGAGGCTAAAAAAACCCTAAATTAGAAAATCTAAGCCATGAATTAACAACAAAAACCCAATCTAGGTTAATTTCAGACTCTAAAAAAGCAAATCTGGGTTGAATCTGGGTTTTCTCTAGTGAAGTTTGAGGACAAAAATAAGCAAATCCAAGTTCTGGTGCAGTCTAGGCATGATTTGAATATGTTCAAACCCTCATACACCAGTTATGGAGTAGACTTGTACCCATTGTTATCCTTTTAGCAGTAAAGAGTTGTGAAAATCACCTTAAAATAGATGTTGGGCAGTACTGTGGATGATAGCATCCCTAAACAACATGTCTAGGTTCTCTTTGGTCTTCAAACAATAGGTCTGGGTCATAACAATAGTACTAAAACCTCATCAAACTTATAGTATCACCCTTGGAACCCAATTTTAGTTTAAAAATTGAGCTAGAAGAGGGTGACATCTTGAAGTTTGAAGTATTTTATACCATTATGTTTAACTTACTTTGATTATTATGTTGTATGCTTTCAAGATTAATTCAAGCTAAATTTTTTTTTTTTAAGCATGTCTGCTACAAACCTTCAATATTGGAGCCTACCTCATTGAAGCCTTGAAAATATATTTCAACAAAGGAGATGGAAACTTGAACCTTTTGCTCAATCTAAGTTAATTGGTATTTTCGATTGATATGTTGAGAGAACCAAGTTTGGAATCTTGAGACAAAGTTAAGATGTAGTTTACTAGTTGGAAGGTGGCCAAGGGTGTAGGTGCTTCGGGAGTTAGTGGTGTGTTGGTTCATGTTATTCATGGTTTATTGCTGAATTGGTTAGTTTCTTGTTGTGACTGAAATTTTCTAAGTTACTAAGTAAACAATGGAGTGTTTGGTTGGTTAAAGTAAAGCTTTTGCAACAGGCTTGGTTTGTTGGGTTGGGGTCATTCTTGGTGATTTAGGTTCAGTGTTGTCAAAGTGCAGTGCTAATATCTAATTCTCTTTTCCTAGTAAGACTATAACCTTCCTTTTTCTGAAGTGCCAAGCCTTTAGGGTACATATTCTTCCAAAATTTCCTATCAGTCACAATGGTCCTCATCCCTTTTTGATATTCCATTAGGGTGGCAAACCAGAGCATGAATGAAAACCTCATTGGATGACTTAATGGGATTAATTTTTACATCTAGATAACATGCTTCTTCATTAAATTGCATAAGACTTATGCTCAGGTGCCAAGTCTTTAGGGTCCCTATTCTGCCAAATTTTCCCAACACTTACAGTGGTCCTCATCCCTTTTTGACTTGCCATTAGGGTGGGGTAGACCAGACTAAGAATGGTAACCATAGTGGATGGCTTAGTGGGATTAATTTTTACAATCAGATTACATGCTTCTTGGTTAAATTGCATGTAAGGGTATGTTCTATACATTATTCTATGTTATATAAATTATTCTTCATTAATAGAAAATGAGATGGATATTTCGAAACATTAAGGAAATAATTTAGGATTGTATCCATGGTATCAACAAGCAATTTCTAATTGGGATAGGTAGGTGTCTCAGAAAGAAAGGCCTGGTGCTTTGGTTGATTCCTATGGAAATTGCAAGGTTTAGATATATTCACATGGACTAATATAACATGTACAACCAACTTAGGAAATTTATATAAAAAAATAGTAGACTGGTGTTTATAAATTGGAAAAATTTAGAGGAGGAAGAATACTCATGGGAGGATATGATCCTAATATTGGAGAATCATGGAAAATGAGGTGATAACTTGAGGAAAGATTAATATTTTCCTAGTAACCTAAAGAAGTGGCCAGGTTTATAGAGAGAGAAAAGGACAACCCTGGAACCTATGACAGTAGCCATATGTATGGAAACTTGTCTCATATGGATAGACCTATGATGAGTAAGAAGGACAAGTGACTTCCTAGAAGGGTATGCTTCTTTTCTTCATGTTGTCTTTTTTATCTAATTAGTTCAATGCGAAATTATTTTCATTTCCCTTTTTCATTTATTTCTTTATTTATGATTTCCTTAGCATGGAAAGATAAGGGATGTTTGAGAGAATATTTTTTTTCTTAATGTTGGAATTAGACGAGCATCATCCATCTTCTCTTTTGCAATAAGGTATTATGTCCTGAAATATTAGAGATACTTCCACTGAGATGTTGTCTCTGCTGCAAAGTAGTCAAGGTTCATTGAGACATAGACCTTTAATGGGCCATCCTCCTCATATGGAACATCAAAATCATATCCTAAGTTCAAAATCAAGGATGGGAAACACTTCAAATTTATATTCTTGGCCATAGAAATTCAAGTTCTAGCTTGGAATCTTGATTCAATTTAACTCATTTTATTGGTCACTGTGTGGCTTCATGAGAAAATGAATTTAGGTCGGGAAGTACATAAATGTCATTGGGAATGGTATCAAAATATTGGGAAAATGTTGTATATTCCCTTGGATTTGATCCCTTGAGATTTGAATTCCTGGGTCACGTGTGACACTATCATCAAGAATCATTCCTTTCCCACAAAGGAAAAAATTGCAGAGACATGCTTCTATGTCTCCAATCAAACAATTTGTACAGCCTTCTATGCAAACATTGCCATTGCTACTTCCATCTCCAGCACACCTTCAACATCCATAGTTCCAATCACTACACCATCATCATCACGTTAATTTCATGAAGCCTCGTCAATCACAAGTTCAATTTCTGACTCTTCATTCCCAATGTCATTCTTCGCGGTCCTTTCAACAATATCCACATCGATCATAGCCTATTCAACAAATTCCTCAACAACTACCATAGTTACATCAAGTATCACAATCCCAAGCTACTTCAGAGTTGTTGAATCAGTTACCACACAATATTTCACAAGGTAATCCATATAGCATAGTAGTTACAAGCACTCGAGGAAGTACAACCAATTATCCTTACTTCATTTTAGCATAATACCTTGCCTCATGCATTGATGTAATTGCAACCTTCGCAAAAATCATAGTTAATCTATGGAGCTTCTCAAATAGTGGATTCTGTTGTGAGTAGTAGCATGACAAATCCTAATTCATGGTTTGCAACAACGGCCAAGGCCTTCTTTAGTTCTTGTAGTTCCCAATAACTTGTCTTCCAAGGTTTTACAAAGAGTGCAGCCTGCTCTTCCTCCTAGCCCACCACTAGCTTCATTATTGGTATCATCAACATCACAATTTCCAAGTTCAAACACTAATCTATCATATTTAATAAGTAATGTGTCATATATTTTAGGTCACTGATGGAACAGGGTGTAATCTATGCAGAAACTTTAGTTTCCTCTGCTTCTTTTCCATCTTTACCTATTTCTTTGGCTATAATATCAAATTAATTCCTAGATAACAGTGAAACTATATCTACTTTTCTAATATGGCATCCTTGTTTCCAGTCCCATCTTCAAATTCCAAACCTCCAAAGTCTATTCAAGCTGAAACACTAGCCACTTAGGATATCATTGGAACTCAATTTAGTTCATATATACTCAAAGCTCATCATGAATCTACTCTTAGTGAATTATATGAGTATTTTCCAAGACAATGCACAACATGAGGTTTTCACTTCAAGTTTCAAGAAGATAACAATAATCACATGGATTGGTATGTGTCTCGCAATTGAACTGTATCTAAGGTTCATAAGCAAAAGGATCCAAAATCAGTATCTCGAAAATGGCTTGTGAGTATCAAGGAGTGGCTCATTGGAGAAAATGTGTCAACATCTGAGGTTTTTCATACATTTTCTTCTTGTGGAAACAACTTTGGATTAAAAAGATAATAAGGAAGTGAAAAATCCCTTCTAATGACAAACATAGTGTCTATGTACTATGCGGAGAACTCTTTGATTATTTCTATAGCTTTGAAACATATGAATGCTTATATAAAGGATCTTGGAGGGATCAATGAAGGCATAGACGAGTCTAAATTAGGTCTTACTGTTCATGTTAGGTGTAGGTAAGAATATGTGGGAGATTATTTTGCAGATTCTGAAGAGGATGAAAAGGTAAACAATTTTAAAATCCATCAAATTTTCCTTTTCATTTCCTTTTTCTATTTACAGTTTGTGATGTTCACAATAACATGAATTTGGATTATATTAACAATGGATTGTAATTTTGGTTTAAATATATTCGAGGGAACATGATAACATAAATTATGTACTTGCACGCATAATTCTTGTGCTAGAGATTCCTGCTATCGTTAGTTTGCTCTGTCAAAAATGCTTTGGGATGTTGTCCTGTGTCTTCCTGTGCATTTTTATCTTGGATTGTCTAGGTTTGGTGTTAGTCTCGTGCTCTGACATAAGATATTATCTATTCTATCCTTGAAATTTTAGTCACTTGTTGCATTTGCAAATAACATATTTATGTTTTATTATTATCATTTATAATTTTTTTTACTTGAATCATCGAGTCTTTAGGACAACATGTACCCTTCTATGATATTTTGACAAAGTCAAGCAGTACTGCATTTACGTTATTTTTCTTATGTCTGGAGGGATTGGAAGTGGGCCTATGGTAAGTCCATTTTTTTTATGTGGTAGAAAAAAATTTCTATCATCGTGACAATTTCTATCGCTTTTCATCCTCACACTGATGTACAAGCTTAGATTGTTATATTGGGATTTACAAGGGTGAAGAAGATTAAATGGAACCAACTAGAGAACCCCAAATCTTGAAATAAAAAAATGGGGAAACAACACTAGATAAGAACAATATAAAACCTATAATAAGTGTGCCAGAGTTGAACCATAAGTGCACTATAGAGAGAATCACAGTGTGTGCTAGAGAGGGAAGATCACAACCAAAACAACCAAGAATGAATGAAAAAAAATAGGTGAGGGTGCATGTAGGACAATCACTTGTATAAAGAATGAAGAATGGAAATGATCTGGGTGCACACAACAAGAATTTCATACAACAATAAGTGTGTATAGCATTCTTCCTAGGTTAATGTGTGCAATAGAGTGTGAAGTAGGTGTAGTCAGTCACCTTTTTCACACCATGTAGGGGTTGTACATGATGATCTAAGAGGATATTTGCAAGCATAATATATCTAGAGCACTTGGATCACACCCCCTTGAAGGAATCAACCCTAATATGGCCTTCTAATTCGATCACTTCATGTAGTTGAGTGACAGTATTATTGGCATCTCATCTCTTAACACATTCTAGTTGCTCACCCCTTCCTCCTTGGCACCAATATATCATCACCAGGTTCTTTCTAGCAGCCTCAAGTGGTAGGAGAGTACTGATAGATAATTCCAGTTTTCTTTCTATGGTTTTATAGTCTATCCCTATCACACTTGTCCTCTCCCTTGAGAACATTGTCAAACAATGTATTGGATCCTTTTCCATTTTCAATAATCCTGTAGAGACATTTCCATCCTCTTCCTTCTCCATCTCTGATATGGGTTCCAAGGATTTCCCCTCTCTAATTTTGCACCTCCTTCTGATGATATGTACCCTTTTATTGAGTTATTCCTTACCTTATGTTTTTTCTTACTTCTCTCATTCATTTAGTATTTAGATTTTTTTAGCTTATGCATTACCTTTTAGGAGCTACCCTACAGCTTGTCACTACTAAATTTACTTTTCAATCCAACTTACCTACCTTTTTGGTTATTCATGGACATTAATAAAATCATCCTATCTTATCTTCTGTCTTGTTTGGAACTTTTGAATTACAGAAATGTCATCATGAACCCATTGTGTTATTCCCTATGTTGACTAACACTTATTATAGTTGCAGGTGCTTTGTAATGATGTAATATGGAAACATTTACCCAAGATATTGTTGCAAATAATGAATTATCAATTATCAACTTGTCACGTGAATGTTGTCATGCAATTTGGTAACTAGGCATTCATTATGCATTTAAACATGAATCAATTGTGACATGTATGAATTAATTTGATTATTATGCTAATAAGTTTAGTAGATGTTGAGAAAGAACATAATGCCATGATATATCTCTATCGTTTCATGCTAGTAATATATAATTTAGAATGACCTAGGCATATTTTTATTTTGCTTGTATTTGATGTTTGTAATGATAACAACCAAATATATCTATTGGTGTATAAGGTATGGTTGTATTATTTATTGGAGGATGCAGAGAACATGTACTTTGATATGCCTTGCAACGATCATCTTCTTGTGATGCAGTTTTTTGTGCCCCGGGAAACAATAGCATAGCAGATTTAGGAGATGCAACTTGTATATCAGATCTTGACATTGATAATAGTTCAATGGTTATCTCATTTTGTCAAAGGTGGGGCATTGGATTGGTTGTCGTGGGTCTAGAATCACCTTTGGTTGATAGTGTTTTGAATGTTCTTGTTAAAGAAGGAATCCTTACTTTTCTCCCTTCATCAAAAGAAACAGCTTTGGAGGGGTCAAAGGATTTCATGAAGAAGATGTGCAACAAGTATGGCATCTCTACAACCAAGATTATTTACCTAAATGATTGTTTCAATTGGTCATTTTATTATTTACTTCTTACCAGATGGAGTGATCAAAATTTATTGATACAACAACATAGATTTGCTAACTGGTCTTAGATTTATAAGATGCAAAGCCCCTGGCAAAGGAGAACTTTGAGATGTTGAAGGAGACTTGGTTTGGTGGAGAACATTTTCCTTGCAAAGAGGGAGTGGTAGTAGGTACATTCTCCTTCTTTAGGTTGGCACAAACAACAAAGCCACGCATTAGCAACGATGATGTGGTTGAGGGCGCAGAAGAGTTGAGGAGGTGCAACATTGATCATATAGACAGCAGAGTGGTACATGATGCATGCATGATGCCAACCTTAAAGATTTTCTGATTTGGTGTTTCTTTTCTATTTTTAGAACCGCTTTTCAGATTTAGATTTGCTTTTCCAAGTTGATATTGGGTGTGGCAGGGTTTCCTTTTCACTTTAGTAAAGTGTTGTTAGAGAAAACACATGTCTGATAAGTTTCCATAATTAGGTAGGGCACAACTTCCTAGGAGTTGAGTCACACTAGCCTAGGCAACTTACCAGGCAGACTTGGGTGCACTGTTCTAGGATAAGTTGCCAGGAAACGTGGGTGTGGGGACAGGGATGCCACTTTTTGAAATAGGGTACTTGGGTTCGTCAGGGTACCTCCTTGGGAGACTCCCAGGCACTTCTGCCATTTCCTAGGATGGTACCAAGTGTAAAGTAGGTGCCATTGAATTAGTGCATTTTACTTGGTGGTAATCAAATTGGGGACCTGCACATCATGCTGAATTATCGGCAAAGTCCTAGAAAAAGTGGCACATGAAAGAAGCAGGGTATGTACAACTTGGATGAAGGGACTGAAGGCTCCATATATGTTTTCTCTCTTCTGTCCATTGAACAACTAGTACAAACTAGGCGGTAACAAGCCCCTCAAATGCCATGAATTTAGGGCATAAAACCTTATGCAAAAGACTAAAATATGCCTCCAAGTTAGAGAGGTTGACTGCTACAGGTGAAATTATAGGTCTACATGAATTTCTGAAGATGAATTGGCCCTTTGTATCCTTCAAATGATGATTGGGTACATCACTCCCCTAACTAGAAATAAGTCACATTAATGCTAGTTGTGACCTGGGGGTTTTATTATTGTTGTGAGTGCATTTTGGAGTATATTAACACCCATGGATTGACCCATCTCTGGCTCTGGTTTATTAATATTTTAGGTCTGAATTATCAACCCTTTGACTTCCCAACAACTACCAATCAGGATGTCCTTAAACATCAACAATGATGCCAAATAGATGCCCTCAAAGCTAGTATATTGACTAGTTATGAAAAAAAAATTAAGTTGGTCCCGGGTTTCATAAATATAAGTCAGCCCTACCCTATTTTCTACCCAGAACAGGTTGTCTTCAGAAATTTGGGGCTTCTCAAATGCACGAGGATGCATTTATGGTTTCATACCTTTCTTAACAACATCACTCTTATTATCAATTTCAGCCAATACGAGACCTGGGTGCACACTACAAGATTTGGGCGTTTCTTGACTACTAAGGATCTTGGATATGAGGTGTGAAAAGTGACAATACATATGAAGCAGTGAAAGTATCGACAACATGTTCCAAAAACTGCATGCTACAAGAACAGTTCACTTTTGGATCACTCATTCAACTATTTGGCATCCTCCAACATAGAAGAAACAAGTCATTTAGGGCTGCTACTACAGGTAGCCATCATATTTGCTACTCAAAAACACCTAGACTTGGGAATAATAAGTTTTTACTATTATTTACTATTGTAAGAAGGTCAGAAACAAGCCTGGATACTACAAAATCTCCCATTACTTAAAAGCATATTTCAAAGGTGCATTAATCTGGGCACTTTTTATTATCTTCAACATGATGGATGAAGGGGACTGTTTAAACCTCCATTATTGTTGTGAACATTGTTTTTATTATAAAAAGGGGAGCTTCTATTCTACACTATTTCCTATAGCTTTCATTATCTATTTAAGAAGCTCAAACAAAAATTCTTTGTGTTAGAGGACAAAACAAACCCTGATCTGCTAGAGTGTGAATGAAGAAATTTTCCTTGTCACTCCTTTGCAAAAATTAGGGGGTGGAGGGGTGGGTGTAACACAGAGTCATTATGAGCTTGTTGATAACATACATACCTATTGGAGTTGTCTTCATGAGTGGTTGTGGGAATGTTGCTCTATGTATGGTCACCGACAACAAATTACAAGGAGGTTGTCGTGTTAGGGTTATTTAGAAGGGTAAATCTGTTCACATAGGAAAACTTGATTCATTGAGAAGGGTGAAAGAGGTTGTCCATGAGGTATTGAAATATTTCCTCATTTGAAGTTTTTATTGGAGCTTTTTAATTGTTCAGGTATCATCAAATGAGTGAGTTTGATTGATATGTGGGTGGTTGTGAACATCTAAATTCTTGGTGAGCCTAGGGTTTTTATAAATTAATGAACTTGTTACCATTCACAGTAATAGGAAGTAACTTACATTAGCCATCTTTCAAGACATCATTAACACAAAATATTGTACACAAATATTCAGTTGTGCACCAGAACTAATAACTCAATTGATTGCACTGTAACCTGAAATTTACTTGATCCGGTGCTTTTAGATTTTTACCTTTAAATTGTCCATAAATATGAGAATGCAAAGTCTGATATTCAATCTGTAAATTCCCGCAAGGAAATATTTAATTAATCAATAATAACAATAGGATTTTAGGGCAATGGAAAATGATTTGACTTGGATATTTACACTGATAATTTCTAAGTTATAAGCCCATCCCCCTCGCTCCCCCCGCTGGTATCCATATCCATTTAAGTGCAACTTAGGATTCTACTCCATCCAAGTTACATGAAACAGGTCATATCATTGATTTGTATGTTGTTTGTCTTGAAACCTTTTCCTTTGGTAGCATTCAGGGAAGTATCTCAAGCTTCAAGGATATTAATGGATGCTTTGATTTCCATTTTCTCATCATACATCAAGTGCATTGCATAAAAATCATCTTCTTTACATTATTATACGTAAATTTATCAATTAATTTTACATGGTAGACCGATCATATCATTATTATAAATGACATGTTTCATTGTTTTATGTTTTATTTTGTTAGCAACCATCTCAGTGGCTTTTAGTCCGAAATAAACTATAGTCATTTGGGTGGATGCCTAAGCATATAAATGGAATGGAAAACTCTCTATTTAGCATTACTATGGCGAGAAAATGTGCATTTTATTATCTAGTGAAAGTGATGATAAAGAGAAGGCTACTGAAATAGATGAAAGTCTGAATACATGGAGGTTCATATTAATGGAATTGAAGACTCTCTATTTAGCATTACTATGGTGAGAAAATATGCATTTCCTTATCTAATGAAAGTGCTGATAAAGAGAAGGCTGCTAGTTTGGAATTGACCATATCCCTTTGGCAGGTTGTTTATGATGTTACTGATCAGGAGAGTTTCAATAATGTGAAACAATGGTTGAATGAGATTGATCGCTATGCGAGTGAGAATGTCAACAAGTTGCTTGTTGGAAACAAATATGATTTGACTGCTAATAAAGCTATTGATTATGATACAACCAAGGTAATGTTAAATGCTGAGTAGCTGTTGATTGTTGGCATCCTTGGTATACTCCATTATTTATTTAAATTTATGGTTTTATAATGACATTTTTCTTCTGTTGGTAGGTTGTTTATGATGTTATTGATCATGAGAGTTTCAATAATGTGAAACAATGGTTGAATGAGATTTATCGCTATGCGAGTAAGAATGTCAACAAGTTGCTTGTTGGAAACAAATGTGATTTGACTGTTAATAAAGTTGTTGATTATGATACAACCAAGGTAATGTTAAATGCTGAGTAGCTGTTGATTGTTGGTATCCTTGGTATACTCCATTATTTATTTAAATTTATGGCTTTATAATGATATTTTTCTTCTGTTGGGAGGTTGTTTATGATGTCACTGGTCAGGAGAGTTTCAATAATGTGAAACAATGGTTGAATAAGATTGATCGCTATGCGAGTGAGAATGTCAACAAGTTGCTTGTTGGAAATAAATGTGATTTGACTGCTAATAAAGCTGTTGATTATGATACAACCAAGGTAATGTTAAATGCTAAGTAGCTTTCGCATCATGTGCATTGCTATGTGTTTCACTGTATGCATCATCATCTTTGACTTGATGAGGATTTAAATAGGAGTGTGCCTTGAAGTTGTTGGTGCTCTGTTTTTTTTTAATTGCAACACTTTGACAATTTGTGGTCTTAAGTTGTTGACTTGGCTTGTAGATTCTTTTTTTTATTAATCTCATGGGTTAGTTTTTTTTGTCACTTTTCAATCTACATTTTTCTTGACATGATTTGTGTATTTTGTTCTTCAAAGCATTTGCTGATGAGGTTGGCATTCCATTTTTGGAGACAAGTGCGAAGAATGCAACAAATGTGGAGTAGGCTTTCATGACCATGGATACTGAGATAAAGAACAAGTGCATTTTTTTGTTATGATGTTTTCCAACCTTTAACAAGCACCTATATTATACAATTGTGATGTTACATGTTTGTTTGACTCCCTAATTTTAATTTTGTGTAATGGTGTAAACCTGTGATGACAAATCCTAATGAATCTGATTGAGATTCTACTTTTTCTATGATCTTGTTGTTTTATGATAAAGTTAACTGGTGATAAAGTAATCTACAGGAATCCACTTACTGAACCTTCATCTCTGTCAGCAAAATAAAGAGTGTTGGATGTCATACTAATTGATTTTAGCCTCATTTAAAGAAAACACGACCTACAAATATTTGTGGAAATATTTCATGCACCTAGTTGTTGCTGCGTTTTTCCAGAGGAGACAATTTCCTACGGGCAGAGGGTTACTGCATTTTATATCAGATTGTATTTGACTTTTTCAGACTATTGAAAGTCTGAAATACCTTCAATATTTCTTAGCCTAAATATCTAAAGTAGTGGTGCCTTCTAGAACACTCAAGGGATTACTTATTTGAGACAAGAGGTGTGCAAAAGGAACTCAGATCTACTTCTCAGGTTTATCCAACTCTTGTTTGAAGAAGTAGCAACGATTTACATTAGTTGGAAGGCTTTTAGCATCAACATCTTCTATAAAGGGACAAGTCTACTTATCTTAGTAAAAAGAAACACTTCCAGGCATGTAGTACAGTGAATTCTTATTATATATATATCAGTCCTTGTATTGTTTCTTCTCATTTTCTGTTTCAGTTTGTGTATTTTTTTTTTCTTGTTAAGATATGAATATTTAAATGATCTCTATATCATACATGGCCCCATCCTTGAAACCACAAGTTACTATGCCTTGAAAATACAATTGGAAGCTTTAAAGGGGAGTACAAGAATCATATTTGAACTAAGTTGTGAAGAAGTTAGTGGGTAGAGGAAGTGTTTAACGAAATATCAAAACCAAAATATTCTATACAATATATCTTCAAGCCTCCAGACTCCAACAATATGTTACAGTAGATGGAAAGTGAGGTGTTTGACAAAATAGGGATTTAAATAACCCTTATAGTAAGCCTAACCATTATCAGTTGGCAAGAGAAAACAAAGTAGCAATAGTTTAAAGGAGGAGTAGTGGTATAAACAAGTCTTCCCTAACAACAATTGAGTTCAAAGTCCAGGGTAGTATTAGCAAGGGTTATTACGAAATCGAGAATAGAAATTTGTGTTTTGAAAAAAATTCGGAGTTTTGTTGTATTGGTCTCTTGCTATGGCTTTCTCTGTTCTATTATTTTGAGAAAGCAGAGATTTTATAATATATAGATCATTGAATATGATTTTCTAATTTATTATGTTGAGCAGGTTCAGTCTTGAGGCATCGAGATTCACTTCTAAAAGGGTCTCCTTGGTTGGTTGGCTTAGTTAATTTTTTTTTTTATGTTTTTCATTATATACACTTGGTGGTGGAGAATATCCAATTTTAGACATCATTGCATATGGGGTATATTATTTTGTAGGCATATCTCTTTTTGTTTTGGCATGGATTCTCTAGAGTTATTCATACTATGCCGTGATGCCTTAGACGTGCCTGTGCATTGGAATTTTCATAACAATTTTGTTCAAGCTCCAGGCTTCCAGGCTATAAAAGCTTGCAAGCATCTTGCGCATATCTATCAATATGCTCAATATATTCATGCCCAAGTGAATTGTATCCAGAAGTTTGCATGTTGCAATCATATAAAATTATAAATACTCATGCCCATCATTTATTTATTTGAAAGTTTTGTTGCATATGGATTGAACCTTCAACCATATTCTATTATTGTTTACCTCTTTACTTGTGGTGGCATTACCATATGAATTGTCCCTGTTCGAGTGACTCAGATATTTTAACATAAAAAATTTAAATATCAAATTTGATTAACCTCTCATTGATTGCATTTGATCCACAACATCAAAGAAATATATCCCACACTTTATTTGTTGTTTCTAAACAATTTCTTAGAGTCAATAGTGCCAATGATAATTCCATTTTCAGTTAAGCTTTTGCCTGGGCCTGGACATTTGTAATTTCTAGGTTGCATGCATTCGCATCACTAACCCATCTTCGTAACAATTTTGGTAAGGCTCCAGGCTTTAAAATCTTGCGAGCATCTTAAGCATATTTATCGAGCAAAGCCTTGTTTTCACAAAATTGTTGAACCACAGAGAGACTGATATGTTTCTCTTTTTACATGGAATTATTTCCTAAGATGCAGTGTAGCCTTGAAAGAGGGTTTTTGACAAAACGACTTCCCATATACTCCATAATAGAGCGTCCTAGATAGTCCTCATTGTGACATCTTGCTTTTAAGGAGATTATATTTTCTATTTCTATGAAATACTATTGGCTTAACTCCATTTATTTTGTATTGCAGGATGGAAAGTCAGCCTGCCATAAATAGCAATAAACCTGCTACTGTACAAATGAAAGGGTAGCCTGTTGTTCAAAAAAGTGGATGTTGCTCATAAGACAATTCCTAGAATAATTTTTACTGCAACTGGTTTTGAAGAAGTGAAGTTTAAGATAATTGTATGTATTTTGGATCTCAGACAGGAAAACATCTCTAGCTGTCGAGAGATCAACAATTGATAGACAATTAAAACAAATTTATTGCAAGTTGGATCTTGTATTCTTTTCTGTTTGTGAAGGGAAGCAGCTTGCTTTTGTTCCTGATAATTTGTACAGCCATGGATTATTGTACTCATGCATAGTTTGTAAGATCATTCTTCTTTGAATTTTCATCATTGTCACAGTTGAACTGCTATATCTTAGAATTTTTTTAGTACTTGAAGCATTATTCTTGAATATATTTGACATTCATTTTGTTCCCATGAAAAATTTGTTTGAATATCATCATTTTCAAGCATAAACAACTTCTTAAAGGGTTCTAGCTCAATGGTAGAGCACCTGCCTAATTATAGGTAGGAGATTGGTGCTTCGATTCCTCTGTACCCTATAATAAATTAGTGACTAAGGAAACGACTAAATTTGCATATATACGACTATTAGTAGCTAATTTCCAGTATCTTATAGCGTGACTAACGTTTAATCGTATTTATTTGTCATTAATATGTTATCATATAGTAGTTTATTTAGTCGTATATTTGGTCATTAATTGTGACAATCAATGACTAAATCAATGGCTAAATTAGTGACTAAATCAGTGAGTAAATCAATGAGTATCAATGACTAAATCAATGACTTAATCAATGACTATCAATGACTAAATCAATGATTAATAAGTCAACCAATTAATGACTAGTGAAATATGACTAGAGATAAGATAGTGGAAATCAGATACTATTAGTCACCAACTCAAAATTAGTCGTTTATAGTCGAATTTTAGTAATTTTTTTAGTCATTAATTTCTCATTTTTTACTAGTGAACTATACAATAAGCTTGAATCCCGAGGTGAAGTCGAAAACCTTTGATTATCAATTGGGACACCAACTCCCGATGAACGTGATGACCTCCTACACTTTTTCCTTGAAGACTCCTCTCTTTTCATTTGATATGATATCTACATTTACAAAGATACCAACTCATAACATATTCAAATTCTACATGTTTTGATATTTTAACATTCTAAACATTTAACCTAATCTCCCAAAAAAAAAACATATGGAGACAATAAGTGTTGTTATGATCAATAGTAATTTTGGCCATCCAACCATTTGAGGTACAACACCCATGTCAAGGGGAGTTCTGTACATTACTTTTGTTAAAATATTGTAACTTCTAAGAATATTCTATTTGTACTTTATCCGGAGATGTTTCATTCCTCCGCTGGGACTTTATTGTATATCCGAACATGTTTATTCCTCCGTCGGAATGTGGTAACTTGGGTTATTAGAATTCCCTAGTGGGGTCGGCCCAGAGTCAGTTGTATGGGGTGTTTAAGTCCCCTAGTGAGGTCGGCCCAGCCAGCATTATGTTGAGTGGTTAAGTTGGGGCCGACCTAGTTAAGGTTAAAAGTCAAGTGAGGTAAACTATAAATAGATGATGTGTGATCCTCATTTATCACACACACTCACTTGTGAAACTCGCATAGGAGAGAGAGAGATCTGCAAAGTAGGAGAAGGAGCTCATGTTTGGGGATTACATCTTTGTATTTGTTGGTCATCTATATTGAGGAAGCTTTGCTGGGTTTTCTACCCCATGAGGGTTTCCCAGGATAAATCTGTGTCTCTTATGTTTATGCTATGCTTGTTGTTCTTTTGGTGATCCTGTATATAGTATTGTTGTGAAATTGAACGTAATGCTCATGTTATCTATCTTATCATATTGAATCTTAACATGGTATCAGAGCCATCGTGAAGGAAGCCAAACTCTGGCACTTATGACACTTGTCTCACTTGCGACAATTTGAAAGTTAGGGTTTTGTATAGCAAAACATAGTCATCGTGGAACTTTCGCTATAAATCCATTTTGGAAAAGGATCAGGATCTGAAACTTGGACAGGATGAAGATGAAAGTTTCTTGTACCTTGTGTCTGAAGATTAGCCTCCGATTCATTGCACTTTATGTGATATGATCCGTAAAAGTTAGGGTTTCTGCCTCTTTCGGAATGCAGTCCTACACAGGTGACCTAGGGAAAAAAGTCATATCTTAGGATTGGAAGCTCCAAATGGAATTACGGAAAAAGTGGCAGTTAGGGAATGGACTGTAGTTTCACAGGTCCTATTTTCAGAGGTTGAAGTTGAAACAGTGACACGTGGAACTCTGTACAAGTTCGTTATGTTGTTTCATCCCATAAACGGGTCATGCTGCGACACTCAACATATCTCTCTCATGGAGAATACATTGAAGCTAAGAGCTATGGGGTTAGAAATATGATAGGTTAGGCTACCACAGGCCGAATGTTCAGACCCTACAGATCCGAAATTTCAGAGATGCACTAGAAGCAATACGGCACATCTGAAATGGCTCAAGAAAGGAAATCAAGAAAAAAGAGGAAGAAGCTCTCACTTAGGGTTTTCAATTGTTAAGTATGGAAGGACCTGATACAATGTTGGAGACACCTCATGCAACATTGGAAACTTTGATAATGGATTTGGAATCCATTCATCATAGATATTAATCCTCCATCAAAATGTTGTGGGAGGGAGATTGAAGATTATGGTTTCCAAGTAAAAAGAAACCCTAGCAAAGTTGGGAGACTCATAGGGCAGCCATGAAGAAGGTTTAAATGGCACTGATATTCTATCATCATAGCACCATGAACATACATAAGATGATTACAAGTGATCTACCTTGTATGGTTAGGGTTTTAGCCTTATAGAGAAGAGTACTCGACAGGTATGATTTGAGAAGATACAAGTATGTTTTGAAATCCGTTTCATGATTAAGTTTATAATATGTTTGTCTTCATATTATTGAGGTTAGTACAATCATGATTAATTCTAGATTGTCTGATCACCTTAGTAAAAGTATGAATGCATGTGAATGATAGAAGACATTCATTGATTAGGGTTATGACACTTATGATTGTACTAATGCACTTGTGGTGTTGTATGAGGATGATGTTGTCTGCTAACATGAAAGGTACATCAATAAAGACAAATCGAGTTCTATGACCATGATGACATGAAGACAAAGACTCATCCATAGTCTTTGATCACATAGAATCTCTACTTATGAGATATGCATGACTTTGTTCTACTATGCTTAAATTATGAGATATGCAAGTTGTAGCACAAGGTCTCTAAATCATTGAAGAGAACAAAGAATATATTGTGTGGGTATGTTAGACATAACCAAGCATGATAATCTAGGTATGTTTTCCTATATCAAGTTAGAATCCTACTTTATGTTAGGATCTTAGGTAAGTATACCTATGTATGAAATGATCATGACCATACATACTTAAGATTATTTAGAATCATAATGTTTTGATAGTATTGAGATTATACTAATGAATGTATGATTATGTATGAGATCACGAGGATGACACTAGTGCACACTTAGGCATGCATAGTGGTCCAGGATGGATAGAAGTTCAAAGACATATAATCATGATGCTATCATAAAGAGAAAATAGAGATCAAGTGGGAGGCAACCACACAAACATAAAATATAAGTATTTGCGTTACTTCTTGAATCTCTGAATAGTCCATGATATTGCTCGTAATAGTTGTATGCATATTTGTATTCCTAGAATATATCATGCATAATGTAAGCTTTCATATAGCATTGAACAGTATACTACTAATATGCATATGATGGGTAAGTTGGACAAACATTCCATTGTTGTTTTTCTAGAATGAAACCTCTTTGCTAACACGCTGAGAGTTGTGCACGCTCTTGATAGTATGTTCTGGTAGAGATGGAAGGTGTTTAGATAGCCACTGTATGCATACAGGATATGGAAAAGTGTTGTGCAAAAATATTGGTCAAGATAGTTGCATAACTTTGTGAATCATATCAGTATGCATAATAAGTTATCATGTCAACAAGATTTGATGATTATGAAGTATTACTAATCATGTAATTAACTTTGATTTGTAGGAAATATCATGAAGAATGATGAACACTGAACAAGTGATGGATGTTCAACAAGAAGAATTACAAATCAAATATACTATAGAAGGCTTGTGGCTAGAATATTCTCTTAGAAAGAGGAAGAGGATCATGATGAGTTGTTTGCTCCAAGTGGCTAGACAAGACCGTTCTCTTAATGGTGTAATTTAAGAAGAAGTGTGAATCAAGAAAACTCCCAGGATTCAATTGAAGAAAGATCTGTACAAGTACCCAGGATCGACAGTCATTTGATGAGCTTAATGATAACCATGGGTGATGCGGAGTTCAAACTTTGCTACAAGGTTGAAGATAGTTTCTATATACAGATGACATTCTTCTCTTAGATGGATGCAAGAAGGAACTCACCACAGAGTTCGAGTTATCTTGAGGCTCATATCAGTAGACCCATATGATGGGAGATGGAATGGATAGATAGACACAATATCACTCAATGCAGAGTGTGAATGATGTTCAGTCACATAGGGAGAATTGATAGCTTCTTGACAAGATTGGGATTTACCAAGAGTAAAGTTGATCCTAACCTTTACCTCAAGGTTATGGATGATAAACCTATTATATTGTTGCTTTATGTGGATGATCTATTTCTGACTGGGAATGAGAAACAGATTGTCGAATGCAAGAAGAAGATCTCTGCAGAATTTGAGATGAAAGATCTCGGATTGATGCACTACTTCCTAGGTCTGGAAGTATGGAAATGCCCAGAAGGAATCTTTCTAAACAAGGGAAAGTATGTTGTGGAAATCTTGAAATTTTGGAATTCAAAGCCATGGCCACTCCCATCGATTCCAACTTGAAGCTATTAGCTGATGACTCATCAGAGTTAGTGGATGTAACTCTATCCAGACATATTATTGGGTCATTGATGTATCTAACGAATACCAGGCCAGATATATGCTTTGATGTGAACAACTTGAATCAGTATCTGGTTGAGCCCAGACATGTTCACCTAATAGATGCAAAGAATGTGATGAGGTACCTAAAGGGTACGATAGATTTTGATCTATATTATCTTGGAGATCATGACTTCAAATGCTGATTGGGAAGGAAGTGTATCAGATATGAAGAACACATCGGGCGGATGTTATTGTCTAGGATCTGCCATGATCTCGTGGTTTAGCAGGAAGCAGTCCAGTGTGGCTCTAAGCATAGCTGAAGCGGAATATATAGTTGCTTGCTCAGCTATTTGTGAAGTGATATGGCTTCGAAAGTTGTTATCAGGACTGTTTGACTTAAAGATGGAACCCACCGTGATCCTGTGTGACAACCAGATTTGTATCAAAATGACAGAGAATCCAGTATTCCATGATAAGTCAAAGCACATAGAGATCCGTAATTTTTATATATGGGATATGGTGTAGAAAGGAGCTATAAAGCTCGATTATGTGAGAACTGACGTACAAGTTGCTGATATATTGACCAAACCCCTGTCTCAAGTAAAGTTTGAGTATTTCCAAGACAAGCTTGGTGTAGTTCAGAAGGACCATCCTCGAAAGGGGGAGTGATATGGTTGAGGATGATTTGTGGATACTGGTATCAATGTGGATACCTATATCAATGATAATATTGCCTACATTGATGGTAAGGTCGATGATGTGGATACATGTATCGATGATAAGATACTTGTATCGATGATGAGGATACTTGTATCGATGATAAGGATACATGTATCGATGATGAGGATACTTGTATAGATGGTGTGGATACTTGTATCGATGATGAGGATACCTATATTGATGATTAGGATACTTGTATCAATGATGTGGATACTTGTATTGATGATGAGGACACTTGTATTGATGATGAGGACACTTGTATTGATGATGAGGTTACATGTTCCGATGATGAGGTCGATGACGAGGTTACCTGTTTCGACTATGAGGTCGATGTATGGTCCTTAGAATTTGTTTAAGTAGATGATGAGAGGGATTGTATCATCCTTGGACTTCATTCCCTGAAATGATCCATAGACAGATGTCTTCGAGAAATGGTCCCTAGTGGACGAGAGGGATTATATCATCCCTGTACTTTGGTCCCTGAATTGATCCGTAGATAGATATCTTCGAGAAGTGGTCTCAAGTGGACGATATGGATTGTATCATCCCTAGACTTCGGTCCCTGAATTGATCCATAGACAGATGTCTTCGAGAAGTGGTCCCTAGTAGATGAGAGGGATTGTATCATCACTGGACTTTGGTCCCTGAATTGATCCTTAGGCAGATGTCTTCGAGAAGTGGTCCCTAGTGGACGAGAGGGATTGTATCATCTCTAGACTTCAGTCCCTGAATTGATCTGTAGACAGATATCTTCGAGAATTGGTCCCTAGTGGAAAAGAGGGATTGCATCATCCCTGGACTTCGATCCCTAAATTGATCCGTAGCCAGATGTCTTCGAGAAATGGTCCCTAGTGGATGAGAGGGATTGCATCATCCCTGGACTACGATCCCTGAATTGATCCGTAGACATAAGTCTTCGAAAAGTGGTCCTTTGACTTTGTCTAAGTTGACGAGTGGACTACATCATCCCTAGACATGATATGGTGTCTTAAATGTTGATGTATATGTAACTTTGAAATGTATTTCACATATATGTATATTGTATTCCTAAAGAGATGTTATTATTCCTCTATACGGATGTGTCGACATTTATATTGTAAGTGTCGTAACTTATACTTGATGGGTTATTAGACCACCTTGTTGGGGTCGGCCCTGTATAAGTCGTGTGGGTCAAAGGGTTATTAGACCACCCTATTGGGGGTTGGCCCAGTGAGCTTTATGTTATGTGGTTAAGTTAAGGCCGACGTAGTAAAGGTTATTAGGAAAGTAAGGTCAAGTATAAATAGAGTGCGGGAGGCACTCTATTTGATCATTCTATTCTCACACACACTCTTTGGAGAGTGACGCACTTGTGGAGGAGGAGAAGCTGCTGCTAGGAGATGCCTATCTCTTATGCTTGGGTTGTATCATTGCTCTATCTATCTATGAGGAAGTTATTGGAGTATTTCACCTTTATGGTTTTCCCCAAGTAAACTATGTGTCTCTTGTGTGCTTGCATTATTGTGTCCATGATTGATATGTTGTAGATATGTTGTACATGTTATTCTCTTAGTTAAGATCCTAGATCATATTGAAATTTCTGAAAAACTAACATGGTATGAGAGCTAGCTTGAAAGAAGGCATGGTATGGCATGCATGACACTTGTCGCACTTGCGATGCTAGGGCTTGATATAGCAAAATCCAGTCATCATAGCACTTTCCCTATAAATCCATTTTGAAAAAAATTTCGGATCAAAAATGTTTATAGGTCAAATATAATATCCCCATGTACCTTGTGTCCAAAGGACAACTTCTAATTTGTTGTACTGCGTGTTTTATGATACGTACAATCTAGGGTTTCATCCTCTTCCAGATATGAGTCATAAACAGGTGACCTAGGAAAAAGGGTCATAACTTGGGCTAGGAAGCTCCAAATGAAATTTTGTAAAAGGTGAAAGATAGTGTATGGATGGTACTTTCTCAGGTAACTTTTGCAGAGGCTGAAACTGAACCAGTGACACGTGGCATGCCATACAAGTTTCCTCTCCTGTTTTATCCCATAAATAGGTCACGTAGCGACACTTGGCATAACTCTCTCTCAGAGAATCCATTTGAGGTTAGACCTATGGGGTTGGAAAGATGACAAGTCAGGTTACCACAAAAAAAAATTCAGGCCTTATGGATCGAAAAGTTCAGAGTTACACCATAAACAATCAAGTGCATATTTCTGTCAAAACAGAATTGTTTTTTGAGCACCTTCATTCATGACATCGGGAATTTAGGGTTTCGGAGAAAGTTGAAATTTTTGTAATCGGATACCACGGCTGGATGCTACTCATAAAAATTGAAATTTAGAGACCAAGATCATATTTTTTGGTTGGGAAGAAGGCCGGGCTTGATCATACTTTAGTTTGGGACTTTGATCGGAAAAGTGGAAAATTAGGGCTTCTGCAAAAATGAGAATTTTTTAAATCTGTGACCACTGCTGGAAGCTCCTCAGAAAAATAGAAGCTTAGAGATTTGGATCGAACCTTTTGATTGGGCAAATTTGAGGGGTGAAACTTTGCAGTTTTCAAATTCTGAGTATACCAGGTTGATTAGCTCATCAAGGCGCATATTTCTATCATTTTCGAAGCTTGAAATTCAAAGTTTGAATTTTTAGGGTTTCCCTGACAAACCCTAATCTAGCTCCAGATCCAGTTTCTGCAAATCAAGTGGATTGGGTTAATCGTAGAAGAGAATGGATTGGTCACCTGCACAAGTGAAGAAGTTTCTGTTTCAGAGGAAGATGAGGCTAAGGCCTTACATAAGAAGATTACAAGCAATATCGACAGGTATGACTTATCCAGGTATGTTTTGAGATATGTTCTTAATTAAGCTTATGGTATGTTTGTCTTCATTAAGGTTAGTACAATCTTGATTAACCTTAGACTTGTCGTATCACCTTGATAAAATTATGAATACATGATAGAAGATATTCATTGATTAAGGTTTTGACACTTATGATTGTACTAATGCATTGTGATGTTGTATGAGGTTTATGTTGTATGAGGTTTATGTTGTTCGCTAACATGAAAGGTACACCAAGAAAGACAAATCATGTTCTACTTCAAGAACATATGATCATGGTGACATGAAGACAAAGATTCATCCATTGTCATGGATCATATACTTACGAGGTATGTATAACTTGGTTCTACAATGGTTAACTTATGAGACATATAGGTTACTAGCACAAGTCATTGAAGAGAACTAGAAGACATCATGCGGGTATGTTAGACATAACTAGCTAACATAGTAATCCAGGTATGTTTTTCCTATCTCAAGTTAGAATTTTACCTTGTGTTAGGATCCCTTATATAAGTATACTTGGTATGATCGGTTATGTTTATTCATAAATTTAGAAATGTAAGTAATCAAGGGTTTATACATATTATGTCTCTTACCTTGATTAATGATTTGACTAACCAGAAGAGTCCTATGATCAAATAAGAATATGCATGAGTAAAAGAAGTCTTCCCTGAAACCTTGAATACTAATGTTTATTATCTATGTTTGAAATAATCATGACTATACATGTTTAAGATTATTGTGTTTTGATAGTATTAAGATTATACTAATGAATGTGTGATTATGTATGAGACCTCGATGATAACACAATGATGATACTAATAAGCATGCATAGTGATTAAGGATGGATATAAGTTCAAGGACAGGTAATCCAGGAAGAAAAGATCAAGAGAGAGCACACTTCAATAGTTTCTGCAAGGATGCAGATATTCAGAGGGAGTTGACCACTTCTCACAATCCACATCAGAATGGAGTTGCAGAAATGAAGCAAAGACTAAGAGGGAGTCAACCCAACAAAAAAATAAAGATAAGTATTTGAATTATCATTTATTGCATATTTGATTGTTTAAATAATACTATTCAATAATGTATATACTGATGTTCCTAGAATTAGGTTGTGTATTATGCATAGTTGCATTGATGAACAATATACTACTAATATACATGGGTAAGTGGCCTATGGCACTATACAACATTCTATTGCTACTTATCTAGAATGAAACCGCTATGTTGACATGTTGGGAGTTGTGCACACTCTTAACAATGTTCTGGTAGAGATTGGAAGGCATCTAGAAAGTTACGGGATATGAATAAATGTTGTATTGAAGCATTGGCTAAGATAATTGCATGATCGTATGACATATTTCTTTATGTGTAAGAATTTGTTCTTAAAACTATGAGATGTTTCTAATCATGCAATTTAACTTGTTTTAGGAAAGATCGTATACGAGCACCTACGAAAGAAGGACTACAACATTTGTTCAGCAACAAAGTTATCTATTAAAGATATTGAAGCTTCGAGGATTCGGGAAGAATGCCATGATCGAGGAGTACCAGTCGATCATGAATAATGATGTTTGGGATGCAGTCCCAAGACCTGAAGGGAAGTCTATTGTGACTTCCAAATGGATCTATAAGATCAAGCATGTTGCAGATGGTAGCATGGAGAAATACAAAGCAAGGTTTGTAACTCGTGGCTTCTCCCAGAAAGAGGGATTGACTATGAAGAGACTTTTGCACCTATAGCCAGAAACACTTCCATGAGATCAGTACTTGCTCTGCCTGTAGTGATGAAATGGAAGATACACCAGATGGATGTCAAGATAACTTTCTTGAATGGTGTACTCAAAGAGGAAGTGTATGTGGAGCAGCCACTCGGGTTTGAGACACATGACCAATAGTCACATGTGTGCAAACTGAAGAAATCCCTGTATGGTTTAAAACAGGCAGCCAGGACCTTGTATGGCAGGATATATGGCTTTCTATCTAGTTTGGGCTTTACCAAGAGTAAAGCAGATTCCAACCTTTACTACAAGGTTGAGGAAGGCAATCCAATGATACTACTATTGTATGTGGATGACCTGTTTGTAATAGGTGAGGATAGATTGATTTTTGAAACGAAGAGGAAGCTTGCTGTCGAATTCGAGATGAGCGACTTGGGTATGATGCATTACTTTCTTGGTATGGAGGTGTGGCAGAGTGCAGATGGAATATTCCTTGGACAAGCGAAGTATGTAGTAGAGATCCTAAAGAGGTTCGGGATGATGGATTGCGAGGCTATGGCATCGAACCTGAAGCTTCTGTGTGATGCTTCATATGATCCGGTTGATGTCACTATGTATCGTCAGATGATTGGGTCCTTGTTGTACCTGAATAACATGAGACCAGTGTTAGGAACCCATGTCAACCCTTCTATTTACTTTGTTAGTATATTGTTGTTGGACGCATATGCTTTGTAAGTTGTCTCGTAGTATTTCTTGATCCATAGTTTTTATTATTGTTGTTGGACGCATATGCTTTGTAAATCATCCCGTAGTAATTGTTGATCCATATTTTGTATTGGCCCATGGTTTGTATTCACACATGGTATTGACCCATGGTATTTTCGATTAGACTTAGTATATAAGTTTGTGTTGAGACCAATGAAGGCACCGTGAAGTTATTTGTATTGATCTTGCTCAAAGTAGGTTGCCCCCTCAAAGTGGCCTGCAATCAATATAAAAGTGATTCTGAGTTCTGTTATTTCTGCTATTTCATGTGTTTTCATTGAGTAATTATTGCAAATTCTTCACATCTGGTATCAGAGCACTTTCTTGGGCTCGTTGGGTGGAATTTCTGCCAATTTTTTTTTTTGCATCTGTTGCAAGTTCGGATCTAGGAATAATCCCTATTTGCTTAAATGTGGGAAGTACTTGGGCATAATCCCTAAAACTCATTGTGGAAAGTACCACAGGAACCCCAAAGTAGCTGGCCCATTGAGAGGACCTGTCAGCGAAAAGGGAAACGACCCCTACCTGATTGACTAGTTCCCACCCGTGAGGTAAACCAAGAGCTATCGTTTGTGGCAAAGAGGTTGTTAGTTTTACCTGAGCCATTGAGTGAGGGGTACTGCTCCAATACGAAAGACTTCAGATAGCATTGGTGGCCGAGTGAAACCCCTGAACTGTTAGGAACACAAACATACCTGGGGTCCATATCTATTTTTAGTTGAACTATTACCGATCACTTCCGTGCCATTTCAGATCCATTCCAAGCCATTCCAGTCCAGCCGTTTCAGATCTATTCTGAAATTTGTTTCAAATCCAGCCGTTTCATATCTCTTTTGAAAGTCGTTTCTGATCCAACCGTTTTCGATCCCTTCCGTGCCATTTTAGATCCAATTATTTTGATCCCTTCCGCGCCATTGCAGTTCCATTTCTGAAAAAAAAAATAAAAAATAATAAAATAAAATTTCGCCATATCTCCCTTGTTTTAACTCCATTTCCCTTGAAACTTTCCAGACACCCCTGCAATCCCATTCTGCATATTTCATTCATGAGGACTCTATCCCAAATTCTACTTCCCAAAGCCAGAAATCTCACATTTGTCTATTTTTAGGGTTTCCCATAACTTCTTCAATTTTCACCCACTCGCCTCCAAATTTTGCCACCATGTTCATTCCCTATTTCTACTTCTTTGTTCCTCTTTGACAAATTTTCTCATTATTTCACCCTGCTTCTGAAATCCCCTTTTTTTGCTTCCTTGTCCATCAAAAAGTGTTTAGAACCTAGTCAAATACCAATTAGCCATCCGATTTTTTCCCAAATCCGAATTTCCCTTTATTAATAGGCTTTTGTGTGTGTTTTTCTATCCATTACCCCCCCCCGAAAAAAAAAAACTCATGGTTATGGTTGTCACCTGTGGAGGAGCAAAAACCATGGAGGAAGCACTTGCAGCCATCCAAACCAAACTCCAGGATTTGGATGAAAAATTTCTCAGCTTCCATCTTGAACATTCAGCCATGAACAATAATCAACAGCAAGAATCAGAATCTGCAGCCAATGGGTTCTCTTCTTCCATCAATTTCGGTGGTCCGAAGCTTGAATTTCCTCACTTCAATGGTACTGATCTGACTAGATAGATCTATCGTGCAGAATAGTATTTCAGTCTGCATAATACTTTTGATGTCCAAAACGTTCCACTTGCATCCTTTCATTTGGAACAGGAAGCCCTTCAATGGTACCGTTGGTACATCAAGGCTCATGACGAGCCAAAATCGACAGATTTTTTCCAACTCCTTTTGCAACGATTTGGCCCTAGTGCTTTTGATGACTTCACCGGAGCACTCACTAAACTTTGTCAAATTGGCACTGTGAGAGAGTATCAAACAGAATTTGAGAAACTAGCCAATCACACAGAAGGATTGTCAGATGAATTCTACAGGAGTTGTTTTATAGTGGTCTTAAGGATGAAATCCGGTTAGAGGTTAAAATGTTATGTCCCAACACAATGATGGAAGTCCTTGGGTTGGCTAAGTTAGCAGAAGACAAGATTGTATCCCAACAACGCTCCAAACCCACTTTTGTTCCCTTCCAAAATATGGGTTCTCAACGACCTCCCATCCTGCCAGCTCCTCAACCAACTTCTATCAAGCATTTGTCTGAAACAGAGATGTAGGCACGCAGAGAAAAAGGGATTTGTTATAATTTTGATGAGAAATTCACTCGGGGACATAGATGTGTTCAACAAAAGCTCTATCTCTTGGATATGGATTCTCCGCCTGCCTCTAAAATTGGTGAAGAAGCTCCAGATACAATGGATGATCAGGTCGACATTTAGGTGTCACCTATTGACCCCCCATCTCAGGATGAACAACTAGAGATATCTCTCCATGCTTTATCCGGCGTCACCACCCCCCAAACAATGCGGGTCAGGGGTTACTTCAAGAAGCTTCCTCTTACAATACTCATTGATTCTGGTAGCACTCATAACTTCATTGACCCTTGGATCGCTAAACAGGCTGATTGTTTTGTCCATCCTTGCTCCAACTTTGAACTCATGGTTGCCAATGGGGGAACCTTACCTTGAAAGGGGAAGTGTCACAATGTGCGTATCTCTCTGGAATATTATAACCTGCACTCTGACATGTTTGCCTTGTCCCTAGGAGGATGTGATGTGGTTTTGGGTGTTCAATGGTTATGCACACTTGGCCCATCTTATGGGATTTTGCTGAACTTTGGATGCAGTTTTCAGTCAATGAGAAACAACACAAATTTAAGGGCTTACAACAAGGATCTCTCTGCATCATTAGTTCACATCGCCTGGAAAAGATCCTTAAGAAGAATTCACATGGTGTCATCGCTCAACTCCATTCCATTCAGATGCACCCATCAATGGTCTCCCCTACTTCCTTGGATAGATATGCAGGTGTCTTTGTTGAACCAGTGGGCTTGTCTCCTTCAAGAGACATTTTCGGTAAGAATTTAGTTGCATCGACATCTCAGCAGGACATGATGGCTATTTTGCATGCAGTACAGAAGTGGCATCCATCCCTACTAGGAATTTATTTCTACATCAAGACTGATCTCTAGAGTCTGGAACATTTTCAAGAACAACGGGTCTCCTCACAAGCACACCGGAAATGGGTTATCCAACTCATGGGTTATGACTATGTGATCACTTACAAGAAGGGTAAGGATAATATGGTGGCAGATGCTCCTTCTCGCCAATTTGATGACCCAGTTTCTCTTATAGCTATTTCTCTGCTTGTTACAAATTGGTTGCAATCTGTTCATCAGGGCTATCTCTTCTATGAACTCCATGCTTCTTCATCAACAAGGCACTCTGGGTTCCTCAAAACCTATGACCGGGAACAATGCAACTTCTTTTGGTAGCGACTGAAAATGAAAATTAACCATATGGTGGTTGAGTGTGATACTTGCAAGGTCAATAAGGGTGAAATGCCACTCCTTTCGGGACTGCTCAAACCCTTGCCCATCCCTACACATACGTGGACAACTATTTCTATGGATTTCCTAGAAGCGCTCCAGTGGTACAATACCACATCTAAAAGGACGCCAAATGAAGAAGTTTATGGATAGGCACTGCCAGTTCTTCTTCCATACACGCTCAACAGCTCTCCAATTTAGGAAATTGACTCAGTTCTTCGAAACGGCGATCAAATTCTTCTCATTCTACAGGAAAATCTTCACATGGCAAGAATTCGACTGAAACAACAAGCCTATCAACACTGTTCTGAGCGCACTTTTCGCATAGCTGATATGGTCCTTCTTCCTCTACAGCCTTCCAAGCAATCCTCCTTAAAACTCAAAAGGCGTTAGTGGGTCGGAATGCAACTCGAGGATGCTATCGGGGAACCACTCCTTCAGATTCTGCATCAATTTCCACATCTAAAGCTTTGAGGACAAATCTTTTTCTAAGGGATAGGGGATGTTAGGAATCCATGTCAGCCCTTCTTTTTACTTTGTTAGTATATTGTTGTTGGATGCATATGCTTTGTAAGTTGTCCCATAGTATTTGTTGATCCATAGTTTTTATTATTATTGTTGGACGCATATGCTTTCTAAGTCATCCCGTAGTAATTGTTTATCCATATTTTGTATTGGCCCATGGTTTGTATTGACACATGATATTGACCCATGGTATTGGCGCTTAGACTTAGTATATAAGTTTGTGTTGAGACCAATGAAGGCACTGTGAAGTTATTTGTATTGAGCTTTCTCAAAGGAGGTTGCCCCCTCGAAGTGGCCTACGATCAGTATAAAAGTGATTCTGAGTTATGTTATTTCTGCTATTTCATGTGTTTTCATTAATTAATTATTGCAGGTTCTTCACAACTAGATATTTGCTTTGCGGTGAACACATTGAGCCAGTTCCTGACAGATCCGAGGAGTTTTCACTTGGCTGTTGTAAAGCATATTCTGAGGTACCTAAAGGGTACAGTTTATTATGGGCTCAAGTATGATGCGAATCAAAAGTTTAACCTGCAGGGTTATGTTGATTCAGACTGGGAAAGAAGTGCTACAGATAGGAAGAGCACATTTGGGTGCCGCTTCAGTATGGGATTAGGTGTGATCTCTTGGTTTAGCAGGAAGCAATCCTGCGTAGCACTGAGTACAGCTGAAGTAGAGTATGTTGTAGCTTGTTCGGCTAGTTGTGAGGCGGTATGGCTGAGGAAGCTACTGTCTGATTTATTTGATCTACCGTTGGAGGCTACTGGTATCTTCTGTGATAACCAGAGTTGTGTGAAGCTGTCTGAGAACTCAGTGTTCCACAATAGGTCGAAACACATTGTGATCAAATATCACTATATCAAGGATATGGTGTAGAGAGGAGCAATGAA
Organism: Larix kaempferi; assembly: GCA_027924585.1. Lineage (NCBI taxonomy): Eukaryota > Viridiplantae > Streptophyta > Pinopsida > Pinales > Pinaceae > Larix > Larix kaempferi. Next base: position 2,853,552 of record BSBM01001023.1, read on the forward strand.
GCTCCTGTATGTTGCGATGGATGAGCAGATTGTAGATGTACTGATGAAACCACTAGCCAGAGTGAAGTTCGAGTACTTCAGAGAGAGGCTTGGTGTCCTTTAGATTGACGACACTTCGAGGAAGAAGTGATGGACACATTTGCTAAAGCCATTCCAAGCATGGTGAGAGGAGGATCCTTCCATGGCTATGGATGTAAGCGTTGGATGATGAGCATCAAGATGATGCTCCAGTTACTGCTCTGTAGATGCATCATGTTGGATGATGGATATGATCAGTTGGATCATTTATATGTATGTACGCATCATGTTGGATGTTGGATATGATCAGTTGGATCATTTATATGTATGTATGCATCATGTTGGATGTTGGATATGATTAGTTGGATCATGTGTATGTATATGTAGATGTATCAGGTGGATACATTGTATGATCAGGTAGATCATGTATGTTGATATGTATCAAGCAGATACTATGTATGCATCAGGTGGATGCATTGTATGATCAGGATGATAATGGATGATGAGCTTCAGGATGCTGCTCCATATGACATGCATCACGACGATGCAGTGATGATGATCAGGATTATCATGTGTACATTAGGATGATGTATGGTGAGTATCGGGTTGATACTCTGTGGTCATGGACAGATTGTGCAGATAAGCATATAATAGCGCCCTGGGAGGTTTGCAGATTCTCTTGCTAGGTTTTGCCACTGGCATATAATAGCTCCCTGGGAGATCTTGCAAGTGCTCTTTTGAGGTTTTGTCCTATGGCATATAATAGCGCTGTGGGAGATCCGATAGGTTGGGATGTGTTCCCGTAATAAGTCCTGGGATGATCTTTCGAGGTTTTTCCATGGCCACATGTAATATTGCCCCGGGAGATCCGATAGGTTGGGATGTGCTCCCGTATTAAGTCCAGGGATGCTCTTGCGAGGTTTTGTTGTGACCACATATAATAGCACCCTGGGAGATCTGATAGGTTGAGCTGTGTGCACGTAATCAGTCCTGGGATTCTCTTTCGAGGTTTTGTGGTGGGGTCACATGTAATAGCTCCCTAGGAGATCTGATAGGTTTGGTTGTGTGCCTGTAATAAGTCCTCCAATGCTGTTGCAAGGTTTTCTGATGCACATAATAAGTCTTGAGGATTGCACAGTATGGCCAGTGATGATGAAGACCTGCAAGTGGTGCGCCTACATCTAGTATGAAAAAGGACTGGCTCTGTAGAACTTCCTATGACAAGTAGATTTAGAGATTGATTGAGATAGTAGCAGCAGTAACGATGACGATGATCTAGAGAAGAAGACTTGTGCTAGAAGACCTGTGCCGAGAAATATCTTCCTAGTTAAGAGGGAGTGTTGATGTATATGTAACTTCGGAATGTCTTTCACATATATGTATATTGTATTCCTATAGATATGTTATTATTCCTCTATACGGAAGTGTTGTCATTTATATTCTAAGTGTCGTAACTTATACTTGATGGGTTATTAGACCATCTTGTTGGGGTCGACCCTATATAAGTCATGTGGGTCAAAGGGTTATTAGACCATCCTATTGGGGGTTGGCCCAATCAGCTTTATGTTATGTGGCTAAGTTAAGGCCGACCTAGTAAAGGTTATTAGGCAAGTCAAGTCAAGTATAAATAGAGTGCAGGAGGCACTCTATTTGATCATTCTATTCTCACACACACTCTTTGGAGAGTGGCGCACTTGTGGAGGAGGAGAAGCTGCTGCTAGGAGATGCCTATCTCTTATGCTTGGGTTGTATCATTGCTCTATCTATCTTTGAGGAAGTTATTGGGGTTTTTCACCTTTATGGTTTTCCCCATGTAAACTCTATGTCTCTTGTGTGCTTGCATTATTGTGTCCATGACTGATATGCTGTAGATATGTTGTACATGTTATTCTCTCAGTTAAGATCCTAGATCAGATTGAAATTTCTGAAAAACTAACATTAAATGGATAGGGATTGATCATCCCGTAAAATAGATCATGTGTGTTGGAGGGTATGTTGCTATGATGTTGTTGATCAAGAGATCCGGATGATGCTGTTGATTGGGAGATCCAGACAATGAGGTTGTTGATATCGAGATCTAGATGATGCTGTTGATCGGGAGATCGAGACGATGAGGCTATTGATCTAGAGATCCATATGATGCTGTTGATAGAGATATCCAGATGATGAGGTTGCTGATCTAGAGATCTAGATGATGTTGTTGATCGAGAGATCTAGATGATGATGTTGAACGAGAGATCTAGATGTTGATACTATTGATTGGGAGATCCAGATGATGAGGCCATTGATTAAGAGATCCAGATGATGATGTTGTTGATCAAGAGATCCAGATGTTGATACTGTTTATCGGGAGATCTAGACGATGAGGCCATTGATCGAGTAATCTAGATGATGATGTTGTTGATCGAGATATCTAGATGATGATCGAGAGATCCATGTTAGGATATTCCTATACTCCATCCTAGTCCTACTAGATTTTCAGTCATTTTCATTTTCAGTCTTTTAGGGTTTGCATGCACTTTTAGGGTTTGCATGCATTCTAGGTTTTGCATGCATTTCTAGTCATCAGTCCCAGCACCTAGCCCTGAGTTAGCTAGCCCCTGGAGCTTCTTCTTAATTAGTTTCATCCCTCCTAGTTCCTAGTGCACCCTCCTTTCACCTACTGCATGAGAGAGGCGCACTTCTTCACCTACCAGTCCAGTTATGTTTAGTTAACAAGAGTTCTCTCCTTGATTTTAGGCTTGACTCACTCTTTACTAACCTTATCACTCTGATGGACCTCTAGTGTGCCTAGATAGGTTGTTCTGACTCCAGTTAGCTCCATGAGTGCCCTCCACCGAGCCTCCTTCACTACATTAGTGCTTCCATGTGCCAGTTACACCTACAACATTAAGTTAGACTCAGTTTGACTTCCGGTTGACTATCACTTGTGCATTGATGACTTCACTGATGATGAGTTGGACTCCTATTTATGACTTGATTACACTCCACTGATTATGGATCTATCCATGTAGGCTAATTCAAATCACACCTAGGGTATTTGAATCCTGAGCATTGTATATTTACCTTTTTACTATTCAGATTAATGTAACATGTGTAATTATTCTGCCTCTATCTGAGCTCCTTTGGATCTGTGTTCTTCTACTCTATTCTTCTTCTATCATTCCTAAATTCTTTCATTGTGAGGTTTACATCATCTCTTTCGATCTACTACGAGCATCTTCACATGGTATCAGATCCATTTGCGAGTATATTCTACCTCCATTCTTAAGAGTTTTTTGTAGGTATTTCGAAGTTCCAACAGTTGCAGCAACAGTATCAGCAATTTCTTTTTGCACTCATTCCAACTGTCAGGATGAGCAATTTGAATGCCCCTTCTTCTCCTATGATTCTCACTCCCTTCAATTACTTTGAATGGAAGGGTAATATGAAATTACACTTGCATAATAGACAGCTAAATCGAATAGTATTTGAAAAAGATGCCATACCACATCAAGCTGTAGAGAGAATCAAGCATTTAAATAGAATGGATGAAGCTTTTGGATTCATATTCCTTCATATGTCAGAAGAACTATTGTTTCATGTTGAAGGATTGAAGTCTCCAAATGAGTTATGGACAAAATTGGAGAGTCTATTTGGAAAACAAGATGGGCTAAGAGGCCACATTCTCGAAAATGAATTGGTTGCCCTACAAACTAACAATTTCGAAAGCATTCAAGAATTCTTCTCCAAATTTCATAAATTGGTTTTACAATGCAAGCATTGTGGCATCACTAAAAGTGATGAGCAATTGGTACTCTCCGTATTGAGCAAACTTGGATCTCAATTTTCTATCTTTGTATCTACTTTCCATTCTGTTTGAATGTCAATCCCTGGATGGAAGTTTATGTGAAGCACTTGCAACAATTAATTAATAAGAATATGTGAAATAGCAGAAATGATAGAACTCAAAATCACTTTTATATTGATCGCAGGCCACTTCGAGGGGGCAACCTCCTTTGAGCAAGCTCAATACAAATAACTTCATGGTGCCTTCATAGGCCTCAACACACACTTATATACTAAATCTAGGCACCAATACTATGGGTCATAACCATGGGCCACTACAAACTATGTATCAACAATACTACGGGCGACTTACAAAGCATATGCACCAACAACAATAACAAAAACTATTGATCAACAAATACTACGGGACGACTTACAAAGCATATGCGTCCAACAACAATATACTAACAAAGTAAAGACATGGGTTCCTAACATCCCGTCCCCCTTAAGAAAAGCTTTGTCCTCAAAGCTTTAGATGTGGAAATTGTTGTTGAATCTGAAGGAGTGGTTCCCATGTAGCATCCTCTGGTTGCATGCTGTGCCACTGAATTAAGACCTCTGTGATAGAGTGAGAGCAAAGCTGACGAGTGCACCGATTGAGGATGGTCTCCAGCTCCAAAAGGATGGATCCTTCATTATCCATTTCGGGTAAAATAGTTTGTCCACTGATGTTGGTGCCAAGAACTTTCTTCAGACAAGAGACATGAAAAACTGGATGAATGCAGGAAGAAGGAGGAAGTTCCAATTTATAAGTAATGGACCCAATCTTCTGAAGAATCCGATATGGCCCATAAAAATTTGGAGCGAGCTTATTACGCCCTTTGAGTTTCAGGGAGGATTGCTTGTATGAATGGAGATGAAGAAAAACCATATCGCCTGCTTGAAAAGTGCGCTTAGAACAGTGCTGATTAGCTTGTTGCTTCATGCGATTTCTTGCCATGTGAAGATTGTCCCGCAAAATGTGAAGAATCTAATTGTGGTTTTGAAGGACTGTGTCAACTTCCTGAACTGGTGAACTGTCATGGGTGTATGGAAGAAGAACTGGAGGTGCCTGACCATAGACTGCTTCATATGGAGTCATTTTAGAGGCAGTGTGGTAAGAGGTATTATACCACCATTCAACGAGAGGGAGCCACTTTTCCCATTGATGTTGTTGTTCAGAGGTTAAGCAACGAAGATAAGTTTCCAAGAATTTATTGATAATTTCAGTATGACCATCTGTTTGTGGGTGATACCCTGAAATCATCTTCAATTTGGTGCCAGTGTGGCAAAATAGTTCTGTCCAAAAATGACTGGTGAAAATCGCATCACAATCCGAGACAATGGAAGAAGGGATACCATGAAGACGAAAGATCTAGTCTAGGAAAATTTGAGCGATGAAGGAGTCTGTATAGGGATGGCTGAGAGCACAAAAATGACTATATTTGGAGAGGCGATCAACCACAACGAGAATCACTGTCTTCCCGCCAGATTTAGGGAGCCCTTCAATGAAATCCATAGAAATATCTGTCCAAATCCATGTAGGTATGGGCAAGGGTTCGAGCAATCCTGGAAGGAGTGTCGTTTCACCCTTATTGTGCTGGCAGGTATCACATTCAGCCACCATCTGTTGAATTGTCCTTTTCATGCCCTGCCAAAAGAAGTTATGACATGCCCGTTCATATGTTTTGAGGAACCTAGAGTGCCCTGTCGATGGAGAAGCATGGAGTTCATAGAAGACAACCTGTTGAAGATCTATGCTCTGGGGAAGCACCAGACGACCCTTGTATCTCAGAGAAGCACCATATCAAGAGTAATGTGGTACAGCAGAAGGGTTGTTGGTCAAGCGTTGGATGATTTGAGATAAGGAAGAGTCATTGACATAACCCTGTTGAACAGATTGCAACCAATTTGGAAGAGGCATAGAAATAGCTGAAAGAGAACCTTGGTTTCAAATGTGCAAGAAAGAGCATCTGCCACAATATTGTCTTTACCCTTCTTGTAAGTGATCTCATAGTCATAACCCATGAGTTTGCTAACCCATTTCTGTTGTGTTGGGGAGGAGACACACTGTTCCAAGAAATATTTCAAACTTTGGTGATCAGTCTTGATGTAGAAATGATTCCCTAATAGGTATGGTTGCCACTTTTGTACTGCATACAAAATAGCCATCATTTCCTTCTCATATGTAGAGGCAGCTAAATTCTTACCTGAAAGGGCTTTGCTGGTGAACGAAATGGGGTGTTCATCTTGAAGGAGAACAACACTAAGTCCATTTCCGCAAGCATCACTCTCAATAGTGAAGGGCTTGAAAAAATCGGGCATATCTAGAACAGGTGTAGTACACATAGCTTGTTTAAGTTTGTCAAATGCACACTGAGCAGCATGTGTCCATGTAAAAGCATCCTTTTTCAATAGAGCAGTTAATGGAGCTGCAATCTTCCCATAATCCTTGACAAACTTGCAGTAGTAGCCAGTCAACCCCAAAAAACCACGAAGGCTCTTGAGTGTCTGAGGATGCGGCCAATTGTTCATGGCATCGATTTTGGCAGGATCCATGCGAACCCCTTGTGCTGAGATAATGTGCCCAGGATACTCAACTTCCTTCTGTCCAAAAGCACATTTAGACTACTTAGTGTCGAGATGATGGTCAAAGAAAAGTTGCATGACAAGATCCAGATGCTGGAGATGTTCAGCCCATGTTTGACTGTAGATGAGGATATCATCAAAGAATATAAGAATGAATTTCCGCAAGTAGGGCCGAAATATTTTATTCATTAAGGGCTAGAATGTGGAAGGAGCATGAGTGAGGCCAAAAGGCATGACCAAAAACTCATAATGGCCATCATGTGTGCGGAAAGCTGTTTTAGGGATATCATCCTCATGAACTTGAATTTGATGATACCTAGAATGAAGATCCAACTTGGAGAAAAATTGAGCCCCATGAAGCTCATCAAGAAGCTCGTCAACAACAGGAATTGGAAACTTATCCTTGCTGGTGAGGTGATTAAGTACTCGGAATTCAATGCAGAGGTGCCATGACCCATCTTTTTTGCGGACAATAAGAACTCGAGAAGAAAAGGAACTAGTGCTTGGGAGAATAATACCTTGCTTCAATAAGTCCTGAACGAGCATTTCAATATCCATTTTTTGGTGAAATGGGTAGTGATAGGGCCTGATGTTGGGAGGAACGCTGCTAGGAAGGAGCTGAATATGATGGTCTTCTGGCCTTGAAGGTGGCAATCCCACTGGTTCAGCAAAGACACCTGTATATCAATCCAGAATTTATTGTAGATCCAAAGGAGTAGTGGAGACCACTGATGGTTGCATCTGAATGGAATCGATCTGAGCAATGACACCATGTGAATTCTTGTTGAGGATTTTTTCCATGCGATGTGAACTGATGATGCTAAGAGACCCTGGTTGTAATCCTGTCAATGTGTGTTTTTGTCCATTAAGGGAAAATTGAATCCAAAGTTCAGCAAAATCCCATAAGATAGGGCCAAGTGTGCGTAGCCATTGAGGGCCCAAAACCACATCACATCCGCCTAAGGTCAAGGAAAACATGTTAGAGTGCAAGGTATAATCTCCCATAGAGATTCGCACATTTCGACACTTACCTTCGCAAGGTAAGGTGCCCCCATTGGCAACCATGACTTCAAAGTTGGAGCAAGGATGGATAAAACAATCCGCTTGTTTGGCGATCCGAGGGTCAATGAAATTATGAGTGCTACCAGAATCAATGAGTATTGTAAGAGGAAGCTTCTTGAAGTAACCCCTGACCCGCATTATTTGGGGGGTGGTGATTCCAGCTAAAGCATGGAGAGATATCTCGACCCGAGCATGGTCAATAGGGGGTTCCTGAATGTTGACCTGAGCATCCATTGTATCTGGATCTTCGTCATCAATTTCAGAGGCAGGCAGAGAATCCACATCCAATAGATCGAGCTTTTGTTGAACACATATATGTCCCCGAGTGAATTTCTCATCACAATTATAGCAAAGCCCCTTTTCTCTGCGTGCTTGCATCTCTGTTTCAGACAAATGCTTGATGGGAGTTGGTCGAGGAGCCTGCGGTATGGGTGGTTGTTGAGAACCCATATTTCGGAAGGGAACAAAAGTGGGCTTGGAGCGCTGTTGGGCTACAATCTTATCTTCTGCCAACTTAGCCAACCCTAGGGCTTCCATCATTGTGTTGGGACAAAACATTTTGACCTCAAAGCGGATGGCATCCTTTAGACCACTGATAAAACAACTCTGGTAAAAGTCATCAGACAATCCTTCAGTGTGGTTGGCTAGTTTCTCAAATTCAGTTTGATACTCTCTCACAGTGCCAATTTGGCGAAGTTTAGTGAGGGCTCCTGTGAAGTCATCAAAAGCACTAGGACCAAATCGTTGCAAAAGGAGCTGGAAAAAGTCTGGCCATTTTGGCTCTTCATGAGCCTTGATGTACCAACAGTACCATTGAAGAGCTTCCTGTTCCAAATGAAAGGATGCAAGCGAAGCTTTGTTGACATCAAAAGTATTATGTGGACTGAAATACTGTTATGCATGATAGATTCATCCAGTTGGATCAGTACCATTGAAGCGAAGAAAATCAAGCTTCGGATCACGAAAATTGCTGGAAGAAGAGAACCCATTGTCTAATGAAGACTCGGACTGCCGTTTGTTGTTCATATCTGAATGTCCAAGATGGAGGCCGAGAAATTTTTCATCCAGATCCTGGAGTTTGGCTTGGATGACTGCAAGTGTTTCTTCCATGGTTTTTGCTCCTACGCGGGTGACAACCATAACCAGGAGTTTTTTTTTTTTTTTTTTTTTTTTAGGGTGGACTGGGTAGAAAAAAAAAACAGAAACTACTTCAATAAAGAAAAATATGGATTTGAGAAAAAATCTGAAGGGTAATTGGGGTTTGATTAGGTTTTGGACACTGTCGAATAGACAGAGAAGCAAAAAATGAGGATTTCAGAAGCGGGGTGAAAGAATGGGAAAATTTGGTAGAGGGGGACAAATAAGCAGAATTAGGAAGGGAACTCTGTGGTAAAATTTGAAGGTGATTGGGTGAAATCTGAGGAAGTTATGGCAAACCCTAAAAATAAACAAATGTGGGATTTCGGGCTTTGGGAAGTGGAATTGGGGATAGGGTCCTCAGGAATGAAATATGTAGAATGGGATTACAGGGGTTCCTGGGAAGTTTCAAGGGAAACGGACTGAAAATAAGGAAGATATGGAGTGGCTACGGCTCAGAAGGGATCTGAAATAGATAGATCTGCAATGGCCCGGAGGTGAGCAGAAACAGAGGGATCTGAAACGGTGTCGAATGGATTGAAAATAGCTAGATATGGAACGACTTTCAGAATGGATATGAACGGTTGGATCTGAAATGGTGCAGCAGTGATCGACAACCGTTCAGCTGAAAATATATATGGACCCCAGGTATGTGCAGCTTCCTAACAGTTCAAAGGTTTCACTCGGTCACCAATGTTGTCTGACGGCTTGCATATTGGGGCAGTACCCCTCACTCCACGGCTCAGGTAAAACTTATAACTACTTTGCCACAAACGACAGCTCTTGGTTTACCTCACGGGGGGGGAACTAGTCAATCAGGTAGGGATCGTTGCCCTTTTCGCTGGCAGGTCCTCTCAATGGGCCAACTACTTTGGGGTTCCTGTGGTACTCCTCACAATGAGTTTTAGGGCTTATGCCCAAGTACTTCCCACTGTTAAGCGGATAGGGATTATTCCCAAATCCGAACCTGCAATAGATGCGAAAAAAAATTTGGCACAAATTTCACCCAGCGAGCCCAAGAAAGTGCTCTGATACCAGATGTGAAACACGTGCAACAATTAATTAATAAGAATATGCGAAATAGTAGAAATGACAGAACTCAGAATCACTTTTATATTGATCGCAGGCCACTTCGAGGGGGCAACCTCCTTTGAGAAAGCTCAATACAAATAACTTCACGGTGCCTTCATAGGCCTCAACACCCACTTATATACTAAATCTAGGCACCAATACTATGGGTCAAAACCATGGGCCACTACAAACTATGGATCAACAATACTATGGGTGACTTACAAAGCATATGCGCCAACAACAATAACACAAACTATTGATCAACAAATACTGCGGGATGACTTACAAAGCATATGTGTCCGACAACAATATACTAATAAAGTAAAGACATGGGTTCCTAACAGTTTCCCACCTTAGAAGACTTTTCTAAATCTCTCATTCAAGAAGAGGACAAATTGATTCAAATGGGTGCCATCAAGGCCTCCAAAGATCTAGCTCTTCTAGCTGGAGAAGCAAGTGGAGCGAATGCAAAGGGGAGGCAAAAAGATAAGGACAAGAAGTCATCTAAATCCAAAAGTGACAAACACAAGAGACCTAATTGCTTCTACTATAGGAGAGGAAACCATCCTGAGAAAGCTTGCATGCACAAGAAAATAGATCTACTAACCAAGCTTCTTGAACAAAACAAAATTGTTATTCCAAAAGAAGCAAAGATGTCTGATTCTGGAAGTGGATTTGATGATTGCCATGCATTGATGGCTGGTTTTCCAAAGTCAAAATCCCTCCTTATAGATTTTGGATCCTCCAACCACATGGTTGCCTCTGAAGAATCCTTTTCCTCTTTAGATCTCAAAGATGGGCCTACTATTCACATGGGAGACAACTCTCAGATCTCTGCCAAAGGATTGGGTACAGTACATATGGAGCATGGTAAGTTCAGAAATGTTTTATTTGTACCTTCTCTAGCAGCTAATTGTTTATCAGTATATCATATGACTCATACAGGATCACCAAAGCAAGTAATTTTTGGTCCAAACATAGTAAAGATTACAGAGATCTCCACTGGAAAGATTATAGCGAATGGGGTTGCTAATCATGCCTCTAAGGCATATGAGTTCTCTCACTTTATGCCCTTCTCTCCGACTATTCCTTCAGATTATGATCAAGATCAAAATGACTCCTTTTCTGATGAAGAAGAATATCAAGATTTTGATGTTGATATCATAGTTCAAGAAGATTCAGATCCAGAACCAACACATATTCTCAGTCCAGATTCAACATCAATATGGGCTCACACAGTACATGCTACTAATGAGAACACAGTTGAGGATTCATCTGTTCACAGAACTACCAAACTTCAGCATCATGCGAACCTTGCATTATGCCATCTACCTCTCCATGAGAGATGCAGCATGATGATGGGGTTCTCTCTTCCATCACTTGGGAAGACTCCTCATGTTCCATTCGCTCCAGTTGCAGAAAGAATTCCTGAGTGACTTTCTTCATCCAATACATCCTCTACACAGTGGAAGGCACATCAAAATACTAGATCCACATCTAACACCTGTTTTGGCATCCTACAGGGGATCAACTTGCCAAGTTTTTTGCAAAATTTTTCACTGATGAAAGCTTCCTTCTTTTCTTCTTAGTATGATGGTTCTTTGAGTTATTTACTGTTCTTTTGGGGGGGGTATTTTTCCCATGAGGTTTTCCCCATTTCCTCGGTTTATGGATAGTTATTTATTTTTCTATCTTATTTGATTGTATCGGTGACCTTTGGTCCTAGCTACCAGGGCATAGGATGGATTAAGGGGGGGTGTTAGGATATTCCTATACTCCATCCTAGTCCTACTAGATTTTCAGTCATTTTCATTTTTAGTCTTTTAGGGTTTGCATGCATTCTAAGGTTTGCATGCATTTCTAGTCATAAGTCCCAACACCTAGCCCTCAGTTAGCTAGCCCTCAGAGCTTCTTCCTGATCAGTTTTATCCCTCCTAGTGCCTAGTGTGCCCTCCTTTCACCTATTGCATGAGAGAGGCGCACTTCTTCACCTATCAGTCCAGTTATGTTAAGTTAACAAGAGTTTTCTCCCTAATTTTAGGCTTGACTCACTCTTTACTGACCTTATCACTCCGATGGACCTCCAGTGTGACTAGATAGGCTGTTCTGACTCCATTTAACTCCATGAGCACCCTCCACTAAGCCTCCTTCACTACATTAGTGCTTCCATGTGCCAGTTACACCTACCACATTCAGTTAGACTTAGTTTGACTTCTGGTTGACTATCACTTGTGCATTAATGACTTCACTGATGATGAGTTGGACTCATAGTTATGACTTGATGACACTCCACTGATTATGGATCTATCCATGCAAACTAATTCGAATCACACCTAGGGTATTCGAATCCTGGGCATTGTATATTTACCTTTATACTATTCAAATTAATGTAATATGTGTAATTATTCTGCCTCTATCTGAGCTCCTTCGGATCTGTGTTCTTCTGCTATATTCTTCTCTTGTCATTCCTAAATTCTTCCATTGTGAGGTTTACATAATCTCTTTGGATCTACTGTGAGCATCTTCACAATCCAGATGCTGATACTCTTGATCGGGAGATCCAGATGGTGAGGTCATTGATCGAGAGATCTAGATGATGATGTTGTTGATCAGAAGATCTAGATGTTGATGCTGTAGTTGATCAAGTGCTGCAAAAGATGAAGACTCAATAATGAAGATGTTGATGTTCCAGTATTGAAGATCTTGAAGATGTTCCAGTAACTATTTCAGTTACTGATGATGATTAAAGAAATATTCCAATGATTTATAGATGTATCATGTATCATGTAGTTGATGACTCCTTGCTCCTGTAGATGTTGTTAGAATATCCTTCTCGTTAAGGGGGAGTGTTAAAATATTGTAACTTCTAAGAATATTCTATTTGTACTTTATCCAGAGATGTTTCATTCCTCCACTGGGACTTTATTGTATATCCAGAGATGTTTATTCCTCCGTCGAAATGTGGTAACTTGGGTTATTAGACTTCCCTAGTGAGGTTAACCTAGAGTTAGTTGTATGGGGTGTTTAAGTCCCCTAGTGAGGTTGGCCCAGCCAACATTATGTTGAGTGGTTAAGTTGGGGCCGACCTAGTCAGGGTTAAAACTCAAGTGAGGTAAAGTATAACTAGATGATGTGTGATCCTCATTTATCACACACACTCACTTGTGAAACTCACATAGGAGAGAGAGAACTCTGCAAAGGAGGAGAAGGAGCTCATGTTTGGGGATTACATCTTTGTATTTGTTGGTCATCTATATTGAGGAAGTCTTGATGGGTTTTCTACCCCATGAGGATTTCCCAGGATAAATCTGCATCTCTTATGTTTATGCTGTGCTTGTTGTTCTTTCAGTGATCTTGTATATGTTATTTTCATGAAATTGAATGTAATACTGATGTTATCTATCTTAGCATATTAAATCTTAACAACTTTTATTTTTTGTATTAGTCTAGTCTTGTTAATAAATTTCAACCGTATGGTGGGCCAACACTTATTAGCTATTTTACAATTTGTGAATTGAAAGTGGCTAAGTCAATGCAAAGAAGAAAGAGGTACACCAATGTGATCTTACTTATGGCCCTAATATGCTGGATACTCTGATCATCCTAATAAAATAAATGGTAATATAAACCTATATGATGTAATATAATGTAAATACTATAATTAAGTAATGAACACAACTAATATGAACCATTGCATATGTTAATGACACTAACCTAATGTACTAGTTATACTTGATAGCTGTTAATAATAAATAATATGATCCGTATGTGGAAGCTTATTGCATATGTTAATGCCACTAACCTAATGTACTACTTATACTTTATAGTTGTCAATAATAAATAATATGATCCTTACATGGAAGCTTATTGCATGATATGAATGATAATCATTCATATTATACGACTATGAAGTGTATCTCCATATTTAAATAAATGACTATCACTAGAGAGATCGTAAGCTAAGCATAAATCATTATTTACATGTTATGAATCACAAGCCTTAGTTACTGATAGCAGCATTTAAATACAGTTTCAAATGGAAACTACAGTTCCAACATTTACTGATAGCTTGATCCTTACTAATAGGTTAAGTATACGTATGGAATAAGTAAGCTTTATGTTACAGTTTATTTTACCAATATGAGTTATATATCCATTCTTAGTCTATTTAACAGTATTTGACATATATAACTACTTGTATAAAAAGAATTCATGAAGTCTGTTCATGAACAGAGATCTGTTCATGAACATAATTCATAAGCTTTGTTCATGAACAAAAGTGTGTTCATGAGCTTAAAATCCCTGGATTTTATGTGATGGGAAAATAGCCATGGATGACATCAAGCAAGCCCAACAATATAGTGGTAATGGTAAGGAAAATCTGATAGGGTTCAATGTTTAAAATTTCATATGTTCTCCCATGTTTAAATTTTTATTTATCTCTCTATCTCCAGAGTTAATACCTTTGGGAGTTACCACTCACCATTTCGGATATGCTAAATTTATTCTTAAATTTGATGTTGAATATGTGTATGGTCTTGTTTTGCGACATAGATCCTCGGTCCATTGAGTTTGTGGACATAAACCTTTAATGACTCTTCTCTCAATTGCTTCTCTAAACTTGTTAAATTTTATATTAATATCAATCCAATGGAAAATGAAATCAAGGGGAAATATTTTTCTATTAAAAAATCTGAAGTTATGGTTGTTTATGTGCAAATATTTTGTTATTATTTTAATGTGCTTCATTTATAGTTTGGCACATATAGCTAATTGTAACGTGAGCATTGAAGGAAACCATTTCAACACTAGCCTTTGCTTGCAGGTTAATCAAATCGTGCAACTTTCCATTTTAACCTAGACCATGCTAATTGACACGTGGGCATTTACTATTACTTTTGTTTTAGTGTTGAGTCCTTTTATTCTAGTCCGAAGAGCTTGGTTATAAAACGTTTTGATTTCTAGAGAATGAACTTAACTTCTACTTTTACATAGATAACTGTGAATCTTTTTCTTTTTTTTGTCTCTGCACCAACGTAGATACAAATAACTCTGTCCAAATAACGTTGCTTCAGAAATTCTAGAAATTTCTGGTTTTCTTAGTTCTTTTTTTTGGGCTATATGAAATGATTTATCTCCCAATACTCAGGGCTGCTCTAGTTAGCCATATAGACAATAGATCTATAAATAATCACTAAAATAGTGATTGATACAGAAAGGTATATATCTTTGTGTTAAATTATTTAAACCCTTGTTACTAAACTCGTAAATCTCATTAGCTTCCATCGAAATCCCGCTACAACCAACTACTGTATGTTATATTGATTTGGCCCAGAAATAGAAAATTGTATCAATTTAAAGTGTTACTGCTAGAAATATAAAGGTGTATTTATTATTAATTGATCTCTGATTCACGTTACGTAGTGTGTTAGTATACATACTCTATATCTAAAACATAGTCATCAATTAAATTTTAAAATCTCAATCCGCAAATGGAAGCTGCAATACTCTTATAATCTGACTCTGTTCTATTTGATTTTACTCCTCCTTTTCTGTAATTCAATTACGAGTAATTCATTATTGCCCATAACCAAAATTGGTTCCATTTTGAGATTGTTTCTATTTACATTGGAAACAACTATCTACCAACTATAATCAATTGATGTACAACCACATTACAGGAAACATAATTATGTGCTAAAATTGACTGTGACCTTCGGAAATCTGATGTTTACACTGTTAACCATTTGTTTGTTTGGATAGTTTGTAGGTTTGTTTCAAATGCTATATATATATATATATATATATAATTATTAGTTTTCTAATGTTATCATCTACTGCAGATAACTTAGCTTTCAGTTTTTATTTGCAATCCCTTTGTTTCAGAATTCAATTAAGAGTTTATCATGTTTTTAAGGACATACCAGTTATTTCAATGAAAACTAACTCTCAGAATAGCAATTCGTCGAACCCCACGAATCGGAGCAAACCACAAACTTGCAGAACTGACCACGAAAACCAACTTGCAGAACCAGACGCGAACACCAACACGCCAAACCGGAGCCAAACACCAACTCGCCGAATAGAGAAGATTTTCCTGCAAATAAAAACATCAATAATTAACAAAAGAAAACAAAAAAAACTGAAACAAATACACTAAAACCGAAACCAAAACTAAAAACTAAAAACAAAACCTGGCCGATCCAATTGCTATCAACTCCACGCTGAAGCTGTAAACTCCACACCGAACTTGTAAAATCCACGCTAAAACTGGATGGTCAACCTACAAGATCAATCTAGATGAGGTGGCGAGAGAGGAGCTGGCAGATGTCAATGGGGTGGTGAGAAATGAGATGGCAGATGTCGACAGGGTAGCGAGAGAGGGGGTGGAGGATCCCATCGCCGAAAAAAGCTGTAGGAGGGCAAGGTCAAGCGACTGGCAGGGTCCAAGTTGGGGTAGGGTCCGTAGGCAGGAGAGGGTCCACATGAGAGATAGGAAGGGTCCATATTTGCTGGCAAGAAAATGAAAAACAATGGCCGCAGCCGAGTTTTTATGCAGAATAATTATTTGATCGAATAATTTTTCGGCCGAATAAACTAACAAATCTTGGACATTTTTTCTGGCGAGCACTGCCTCACACACACTTTGAGGTCTCCATTAATTTTAATGGAGAACCGTTACTGGTTATTCGGCTGAATAAATTATGGGTTATTCAGACGAATAATCATATTTATTCGGTCGAATAATAACATTAATCAACCGAATAAATATGATTATATGGCCGAATAACCTCCACTACGTTTTTTTGGCACTTGATTATCACATAAGTGTTACGCATATTCACAATCACACCCTAGGGCGAGATCTATTAAAATATTTGGAACAGTTGATTACCAACGTACAACAGAATTTAAAGGAAGCACACGACTGACAGAAAAATTTATGCTGGCAAAAAAGGAAAAGACAAAGAGTATCAAATCGGAGAACATGTTTACTTAAAAGTAAAAGAAAAAAGGAGCTCATTAATCTTGGGAAAATGTGGGAAACTAGATCCCAGATTTTGTGGGCCATTTGAAATATTGGCCAAGAAAGGCCCTGTGGCCTATGAACTAGTGCTTCCTGTGCATGTGAAGGGCCACAATTCTTTTCATGCAGTATTACTTAAGAACTATGTTTATGATACTAAACATGTAATTGATTGGTCATTCTTATAGGTAGAACCCGAAGGGGAATTTGTGATGGAACCCCTTCGTATATTGAACAAGAGAGAGGTACTACTCAGAAAACGAACCATTGTCCAGCTGAAAGTGAAATGAAAGCATTTTGGTCCTGAAGAGGCCAGACGGGAAAATGAAACTACAATGAAAGAGACCTACCCATCCTTATTTCATTGTTTCATTTAAATCCCTTAACAACAGGATGGTGTTGTTCTAAGCGAGAAGGAATGTAATATCATAAGAAAATATCAATTTTTTTATGTTTATTTTTCTAAAAAGCTAATTCATTTTGAAAGGTGTTGAGAAAATGAACTCTTGAGAACCTAGATTGTTTATTTGGGTGTTGATCTAGTGAGCTCTGATTAGCACCTAAACTATTTTTAATATTTTTTTATTAGAATATGTTGAGCAAGTGAGCTATGGAGCATATGGACTATTTGTACTAGTTAACTGGTGTTGAACATAAGCTCTGGAGGACCAAGACTATTGATTTAATATTACTGAGCAAGTGAGCTATGGAGGACTATTAGTTGAGTGAGTGTTGAGCAGTAATTCTCTAGAGCACTTAGACTCATGGTGATTTACTGATGTCGAGCTCAGAGCTCTGGAGCATAAGTAATCCATTGAATTATTATTAAACTATTATTATCTATTTATAGTATTGGATAAACTGTGTGGAGGATTTAATATCGACGTTTCGGGCTTATTAGCACAACCCATCTTCAAGATATACCAAATAGTCTACTTTATTCTACTTTATTCTTCTAAACTGGTTGGGACTGCCACTCAAAGAGGGACCGAGCATGCAACAGATTAGAATGGCCGAGTAGTTGATAACTAAGATCAACTAGATGTTAGGATGAGTAAAAATTCTATTTTTATTAAAGAAAGATAAAATAAATTGTGAGAGTTAAAAATAAACTAAATTATCAATTAAAGATAAAAACAGAACAATCAATGTGTCTAACAACTAAACTGAGTGATTTAAACCTAAATCCTAAAAGCCTTTCCTCATAAAATATTATAAGTAGCTGAGGGGGAACATTGCAAGGGGCAAGTGATTCCAGGTTCACTAGAGGGTTTAGTTGTGGATCTTTGAGTGCTCAGATTACCAAATTGTGTGATATCTGGTGTGTCCAAGAAATAGGACTATGGGAATATTAGGGGAAATTATTTTTCAGGATCCACACAAATGGTTGGTAAATGGACCTTGTGACTACTCTGTTGTTAGTACATAAGATAGCAAATTTACCCTAATCCTTCTAGTTCTTGTCATGCTTGGTTCGGCTTGGTCGTGACCTGTTGAACAAACTGGGAACGATTTGAGGTCTACGGTTGGGTGGAGCATGGCAGTTTCCAAGGCAGTCGGAAAGAAAATAAAGGACTAATAAGTATTTTCATGTTATTACTGTTAATTTAAATATTATTCTTACATATCTGAATCGATCCTCTTTATATTTTGTTCATGCAGTATTCTTATTAAAATCTACATGCTGTGATTTATTATAAATATGTTGGATCTGCTCATAAAAATCAGATTGGGTTATTTAGTATATTTAATCTATTTTTGTGGAATTAATTCTAGTAATTATTATATTTTCAAATATTAGTTATGCAAATCTACTAGGCTATCATAATTGTTTTTATAACTTAAATATAATCATTGGAAGAATTAGTTAGCCATGATGCATGGGTTATCTTTTAATTCCAAACTATTGTTTATAATCTCATACCATAGTTATCTATCATATCTCACGAGAAATATCCCATTCTGCCTATATAGAGAGAGAATCCTAGAACCGGATTCTAGGACCAAGTCCCTAAACTCTAATAGGATATTTAATATATATTTATAAATTATATATATTAAATATAGAAATCATCAAAGTTAAGCCATATAGAAATCATAAACTACACCAAATAGAAATCTTAAAAATTAAGCCAATATTTCATTAGTTAAACCATCACATATCATAAAACATCAAACAGAGAGCCAACATTCTTTTACCCTATGCAAAAGACAGACCAAGAATAAACTCTCTTTAGCCAAACTGAAACACAAGGAGGTCTCACGTTGAGTCATGCACTTACAGAAATCGCAACAGAAGGGCCTGGTGTTGAGTTAACCTCTATGAAGCTATATCACATACCATGTCTAGGTAGTCAAACAAAGAAGTGATTATCTCAGCATGAGAGCTAGGTCTCATACGAATCATGCAAGTCGTATACAAACAGGGTCACGTTCCAAGCGTTTGATCAGGGATCATTAAATCCCGTGGAACCAATTCACACACATACAGACAAGGTCATGCTCAAGTGTTTGACCATGGCTCAAATCCTGTGGAATCCAATTCAAACACAAATAGATAGGGTTACGCTCAAGCGTTTGACCAGGGATCAAATCCCGTGGAAGAAAATCACAAGCTGAGAAAGAAGAAAAATATTCACTACAATGTAGAACACTTAAACTGAGAGGAATGAGCATGGGATTGAATCCCTTAGACATTAACACTCTCATAGTCATCAAAACGTTAAAAACCATATTCTTCACACTCAAATGCATACATCGAGAAGAGAAACGAAACACATAAATTAGAATAGTGATTAGATAGAAAATACCAACAACAGAGGATAGATGCCTTGAGCAAAAAGGGCCACGGATATGCTATAAACAAATACGAATTGCAAAGAATCTAAAAACATAACTAAAACCATTTTAAATATACATAACTGAAACATGAGAGATTCTTCTCTCTTCAACATAGTACACAGACCAAAAAAACTTGAAATGCCTGATAGGCTTAATACATTTATTTAAAACCATAGATAAAAGTTTGAAATAACAAAATAAAAAAACATATCTCAAATGTCTAAGTTACACAGTAAAACCCTGTTAGGATATTCCTATACTCCATCCTAGTCCTACCAGCATTTTCATCCTTTGCATTTTCAGTCTTGCATGCATTCTGCATGCATCCGCATGTTGCCCAGTCATCAGGTTGATACCTCCAGCACCTAGTCCCTAGTCTTCCAGCTCTTGAGAACTTATTTCCACTCAGATTGAGCCCTCCTAGCCAGTGATGCACCCACATCTCACCATCCACTTGACAAAGGTGCCCTTCTACACCTACCAGTCCAGTTGTCTTCAGTTAACTAAGTTCTCTCCTTGATTTTAGGCTTGACTCACTCTTAACTGACCTTACCACTCCGATGGACCTCCATGTGACTAGACTGCTCATTCTGACTTCAGTTAGCTCCTCATGCACCCTCCACTAAGCCTCCTTCATTTAGTTAGTGTCTCCATGTGCCAGTTACACCTACTAGACTCAGTTAGACTCAGTTTGACTGATGGTTGACAGTTACTTGTGTATTGATGACTCCACCGATGATGAGATAGACTTCTAGTTGTGATTTGATGACACTACAGTGATCTTTTGATTACTCCATGAAGGCTAATTCGAATTGTTACCTTGGCATTTGAATCCTCATGCATTGTACTACTTATTCGTCCATATTGTGATTAATTAATTAGTGTGTGTGAAGTATTTTTGCTTCTATCCGAGTTCTACTGTATTATTATTATGTTGTTCATCTTACTAGATTTACCACTCTTAATCTTATTCCTAAATTCTTTCTTGTGAGGTATACATCATCTCTTAGATCTGCTGTGAGGATTTTCACATGGTATCATAGCATGTTGAGAGTATTGTTTATCTCCATTCCTGAGAGTTTTTTGCAGGTTATTATCAAGATTTCGAGTGCAACAGTTGCAGCAGTTTATGCATCTTTTGCAGCAGTAGCAGTTGCACACTTTTCTATTGTTTTTGCAGGTCTTCTACGCCTTCCGTGTATTCAGAATAAATCCCTCCTCTTTCTCCATTCAACTATGATGAATGGAAACCAAAAATGATAGCACATTTGAAGAGAAAAGGTCTCTTTGATTATTGTTTTGAAAGAGTGTTCGAATCCTCTGAAGAAGAGATTGATTGGTTAAATAAAGGTGACCATGTCTGTGAAACCATGATGTTTGCTATGCCTCGATGCATGATACACCAATACATTGATGTTGAATCTCCAAAAGAGCTATGGGCCCATCTGGATGAAAGATTTGGAAAGCAGAATGAAGGGATTGGTCCAAACCCTTTCGAGAGCAATCAAAGTGATGCATTCACCCAACTTGATGATCTCATTGATCATGAATCAGTATCAAACATATCTCATATTGAAGTTGTCCACAAAGAAGAAGAACTTGTAGATTCTACACTCATGCTCCAAATTTCTTCTATTATGAATTCTGTGCTAGCTCACACTCTATAAATTGCAGAAGGTCCTAAATCCTCTCTTGCACCAGAGTTTGTTGGTTTGCATCATGATCTATTGAATGTTTCTGAGGTCAAATCAGCCATTGAAGGTAATGCATTCACTCTCCTTGATCACTCACCTCTTATGTACTACTATATGATCATTATTTCATGCTTTCAGAAGGTTATTGAAGATTATGGCCATTGCCATTCGTTTGGGATAATTTCTCATGCATTTATTGGTTTTGATCTCACCTCTAATGGTTCAAAGGAGATCTCAAGAAACCATGATTCAAGTCTTGGATCTAATTTGGATTCTAAGCAATCACTACTTGGGATAATTTCTCATGCATATGATGGTTTTGATATCACCCCTGCTAGTTGAAAGGAGATCTCAAGAAATTATTCTTCAAGTGTTAAATCTGATTTGGATTTCAAGCAATCATGTGATGGTTCTTTTTGGCATAATCTCACCCATGATGGTTCGAAGGAGAAGACAAAAGACTATCTGCACATTCATAGTTTTGATCCTACCTTAGCTAATTCGAATCACAGGTTCAAGGATCATCCTCATACTTTTGGATTTGTTCTCATCACATTCGATCTGAAGAGCAAGTACAAGCACATGCTTTTTGAGCATGATCCACTTCTTCCCAAGAATAAGATACCTGCAGACATATGACCAAGCATCACACCTACTTGAGTTTGGAGCAATTATTTTTGTGTGTGCCTTACAGTCTATTTTGAAGGGGGGTATTTTTCCCATGAGGTTTTCCCCATTTCCTCAGTTTATTGACTATTATTATTCATTGTATTGGGTGACATTTGGTCTTAGTTACCAGGGCCCAATATGGATTAAGTGGGGGTGTTAGGATATTCCAATACTCCATCCTAGTCCTACCAGCATTTTCATCCTTTGCATTTTTAGTCTTGCATGCAGCATGCATTCTGCATGCATTGCATGCATCCGCATGCTTCCTAGTCATCAAGTTGATACCTCCAGCACCTAGTACCTAGTATTCCAGCACTCAGGAGATTATTTCCACTCAGATTGAGCCCTCCTAGCCAGTGATGCACCCACATCTCACCATCCACTTGACAAACGTTCCCTTCTTCACCTACCAGTCCAGTTGTCTTTAGTTAACTGAGTTCTCTCCTTGACTTTAGGCTTGACTCACTCTAAACTGACCTTACCACTCCAATGGACCTCCAGTGTAACTAGACTGCTCATTCTGACTTCAGTTAGCTCTTCATGCGCCATCCACTGAGCCTCCTTCATTCCGTTAGTGTCTCCATGTGCCAGTTACATTCAGTTACACCTACCACACTCAGTTAGACTCAGTTTGACTGACGGTTGACAGTTACTTGTGCATTGATGACTCCACCGATGATGAGATAGACTTCTAGTTTTGCTTTGATGACACTACAGTTATCTTTTGATTACTCCATGAAGGCTAATTCAAATTTCCACCTTGGCATTCGAATCCTCATGCATTGTACTACTTATTTGTCCATATTGTGATTAATTAATTAGTGTGTGTGATGTATTTTTGCTTCTATCCGAGTTCTATTGTATTATTATTCTGTTGATCATCTTATTGCATTGACCACTCTTAATCTTATTCCTAAATTCTTTCTTGTGAGGTATACATCATCTCTTAGATCTGCTGTGAGGATTTTCACAAACCCCTCCAAGGAGAATCCAGGGCTCACTAAAGAATCCTTGGTCTCTCCATTAGTAGTGCAACCCAACCAACAATATGACACCAATATTAAAACCAGATCACAAATGAGAACCAAAACATCTTCAAGTCGTTTCCCCATAGAGGAAAGTGAATCCATGAGAATCCATGAGCTTACTCGGAACATTATAGTCAACCACTATTCGAGCATAGCAACCCCAAGTGATACTATGGCCGTATAATTTACCTTGGACACAGAAATTAGGATAAAAGGTAAATAGCTTAGCACATATATAAACATATACGCAGAAATACTAAATAAAAAGTGGACAAACAGAGTTCTACAGGACCATACCTGAGTAGAAGCGATTATCACAAAGGTGCCTCCTCACAAAGGTTAAACCAAAGACGAAGAGCACAACTCTAGTCCCCTATAGGTTCCTCTGAAGATAGCGCAGAGAAGAAGCCCTCGTCTTCCCTCTCCTACAATGAAATCACAAAAGGCCAAAAGAAACATAGAACAGAGCACGAAAATAGTAATACCCTACCTCCTACATAAACTTAATTTCCATGCCAGCGTGGAGTCTTCACATGAGATGTGCATTGAATTCTAACATACTTCTCGACTATCGTTTTGGATGAATTCGAATGTTGCATGAGTTCAACATTAATACTAAAGGCACATAGGTTCATGGTAGATATATCACATGAGTCCCATGTGTAGAACCCTTACCAAAACCTTTTCTATGTATGACCATGGTACCATATTACCTTGTCCTTTAAATTGTATTTTGGCAAAACTTAATTCCTTAAAACGTTGGTGAACATAGGACCTTTTAGAAGTCATCCTTATACCTTAAGGCATGGCATAGTTCAATCAAACACTTGCAGAGATAAATTAAAAGGCGATGTTAGCTTGTAATAACTAAGTAAACTCAGGCAACGATGTCTCTGAATTCCATCTACAAAGGAAACAACCATCTTTAAACATCTTCCAACATATGACGAACAATGTAAAACAAGAATTTGAACACTTACAATAAAATAAGACTCCATCATCATTATGAGTTAGATCAAGACCAAATCAAGTTACCATGGATAATTATTATAACGAGTTAGTTAGACTCCTTTAGATAATATGGTAGGTTATTACCATAAACAATTATATGCAGACCACACAAAGTCAAGTAAAAGGAAACAGTCTGAAACACTACATTAAGAATAACCGAGTAACCAACCATTCAAGGAGAAAACAAGTGAGAATACCAATATTTAACTAGTGTTGAAGTTAATTTATATAATTATGTATTTTACAACAAATTATGCCCTTATAATTTTCTTTTAAAGGTGTATTTTTTTAGGAACATTACATCCATCCATGGAGAAACTATATATTTGAACATCCCCTCTTTGATTATGCCATCTTGACATTTTAGGGGTTGTGATATTGAAATTCCTAGTATATGGAGCTGCAAGACTTACATAAATAGATGTTGCTCCAATCAAACGAGCTTTCATTGAGTTTGTAGGTTTGGAAAAAGACTACAGCTCCTTACATGGCGATATTGAATAGGGTTGATAGACTTCTTTCAGTGGTTTCCCAGGTACATTCTCATCTAGTTGGTGTTTTTTTTTATGAGAAATGGAACAATGGTTTTCTTTTCTTTTCTTTAGCGTTGGTCTCAGAGGATAATTTCTTATTATTTTATCTATTTTATTGTTAGATGATTGTATTAATGGATTAAAATATCTTCAGGTGTCATTGAGTTCCAACATAATTTTGTCGAGCTTAAGCCTTTGGATAAAATGCAAAAACACTGGTTTTTTTCCACCCAAAATTTATTTTATCCTTATTAACTCCTCACCAAATTTAACCTGTCGGATTGATCAGGGATGAAAGGCGGCCTTTCTAGTATCAAAGTTCTAGTGTCTTCTCACTTACTCTCTTATTCCCACTATTCTTATCTCTCTACTACTTCCTTCAATATTCTTTTTATTTTTCTCTCTAGATTTGATTGTTAAGTTATCTAGCAATGTCAACAACAAAGCTCAACAAGTCTTCTATGAGAATGGAAAAATAGGGTTTGATCATTGATGTTGTTATGTACAATGTATTGATGGATGGATTCTGCAAAGTGGATACTCTTGAGGCAATAAATTTATTTAAATAAATGAAAGATGACATTCATGTTAGATATGATTACATATATGACTCACACATATGAACTATACACGGTACAGCACATCCCAAGTGGTCAATAGTCTATTGCAAGAAATTTATGAAATGTTTGATATTAGAGTTGTGACATATTTAGCAATAAATAGAAGCATCTATAAAAATTCCTGAAATTCACTTGGCAAGATTCAGTAATAGGGGGACGATTTGCAATTGATGAATTTTAGCAGGGAATTTGGAAACAATGCACTAAGAAAGCTTACACCACCACGAATTCTTCTATTGAAGAGAAAGAGCATGTTAGAAACTTAGAAAGTAAGCAAATTAGAATGTAGTAGAGACTTCCCAAAGTAGCATAAAGGATAAGATATTAATGGCATATTATCAGATTACCAAGTAATGCAGTTGAGGTATTGGACACATACTTTGTTGTTAAACAAACTGCCATATGAACAAGTTCCATGGAAATTGAGGTAGTTAGATGGATACATACTGAAATTTATACAACATATTATCCCCATTTTTTTATTTATGGTTCGCAATTGTGGCTAGTAAACGCAAAAGATGGTTTTAATGGCCATTTTTTGTTGTTATTATGGTTTAACAATGATAGCTTAAGGATCTGACACTTGATACAAAAATCAAAGTGCCAATTTTAGCATACAAAACCATCATAAAGGTTATTTCCTCTTTTTTCTAGAGAAGGAATTGAGGGAGTTTGTTGAATGATGGTTGTATATTGATCCCCCTATGCTTCAAATATGTCTATGTAGTTTGAAAAAAAAATAGCATACAACACATGCAGTGGTGAACAATCATCCAATTGGACCCCTTGAGTGAGGTGGTAAAGTATGGATGTTAGCAAACTTCCCATGCAATGGGGGCTCACATGTTTAGGGTATTTGACATCCACTACCTTCTCTCATGCCTCTGAAACTCACATGGTCCAACTCACTAATGTATGGCTCTACCAATTTTGTCATATCTTCTCTAACCTATTAATAAAATAATATAGAGTCTCCACAAAGGGAACAAATACATATAATAGGTTCTAGAGTATGCCAAAAAATCAAATGATACATGAATATCCATAAGATAAAATAATATAAGATAACTTTATTAATGTTAAAAAAATAAACACATCGTAAGTCAATGGGACTCAGAAGTACACTCTGGTGCAAGCAGTTTGTGAGAGTGCAAAAGAAACTCCTATCACTGATCTACAAGAAAGCATCATATCTAAATAGCTAAGCAATAATAACAAAAAAATAATACAGATACAATCCCACGTCAAAAAAAATAAGTTGATGACGAAAAAAGAAATGAGGTAACATATGTAAGAAAGAATGCAATGGTGAATACAAACAACATTTTATTCAAACCACATATTTTTAGTCTTTTTCACTCAAATCTATAATCACTATCTCATTTTATCTATAATATTAAAATATATCAATATATACTAAAATAGTGTTAGACACAGTGCTCACTGAGAGGGGGGGTTGAATTAGTGAGCATATACTTAACCCAAAATTCAACTTCAATCACAATCTTATATTATCATTCACACATTTACTTCTATAACATATTTATCAATGTACTGTATCATTAGTCATTCACCATGTAAAACACATAATCACCAACACATTGAACAAGAGACATAAGACATAATTTGTAATCTTTTTGTATTTGTTTTTGAACCGGCTACAACCATGAGGTGAATCAACACCAACTCTTATTCTAGGAACCTGCCTAGTTCTTCTTAGATCCTACTAAGAAGGGGATATAAGACCCTACTTGTATGTCAGCATACATTAATCACATTACACTTCATCATTATCATATCATCAATCAACTATTGCTGCTCCGAAATTTCATTAGTCAACTTTCTGCCACATGTCATCTCAGTCAACTAGTTCTTTCCAATCATTCTACTATAGGTGTCACTGTCATCAAGCTGTTGAACTGTCAATCATCATATCAACTTTGCTGCTCATGTCACATTTTATTTGTTAAGAGTTCTCATCATCATCTGGTCATGTCTTTACTTGTCAAGTCATCATGCACTATTTAATTCGAACCCTATCAAGGTCTCATCACATCTGTAATCAACTTAATTCACTACCATCACTGAGTATCATCACTGTATAACATCTCAATACATAATATGAGCATATGATGCTATCATCATCATTTTACTGTACTTACAAACTGTCATGTCAATCAAGTCACTGTCCAGTACAACACTGTCAATTCAAGTCAATGCTATCATTACCTAGTCATTCTCTGTCAAATGTCATCATGATGCTACCATCAAATCAAATAGTCCTCTGGAAATGTCATCTAAAGTATGCTATCACTTTCATGCAAATGTAATCATTCTGTATCATGGTCACTGCTTGTATATATTTCTGTCATGTCATATTATTGTACCATTGTACACACCTCACATTGGATTTATATACATGTCATTGATACCACACTATGCACACTTGCAAAAATCAAATATGTCACAAGCCTCTCTCAACCTCAGGACTGTGGGCTCCTCGAGACTCAGATCAGAAGCTTCAAAAAACACATCTGCTACTACCAAAACAGACCTAAAAAAAATGTGAGTTTGTTGTTACTGAATATGCCCAGAAATATCAAAAAACGTTTCCTATGTACTGTAGCTGCTATAGTGCCGAACTTCCTCAGAATGATCGAATTTTAGAGCTCTCTGATTTCCATGAATTCTTTCTCTCTACAAATGAAGGCGTTCACTCCTTTTTATACTAATTTTCCACCACATTTTCCTGAGCCGACCTGTCTTAAAAAATTTAATTATTATTTTTGTTTTAATCTAGAGCTGACCTATCATGTTTTGATTTTTAATTGGGGCCGACTTCTTTAATTTATTTTCAAATCATTTAAGCAGGCCGACCTTACTTCTTTTTGGGTTATT
Source organism: Larix kaempferi (assembly GCA_027924585.1). Taxonomy (NCBI): domain Eukaryota; kingdom Viridiplantae; phylum Streptophyta; class Pinopsida; order Pinales; family Pinaceae; genus Larix; species Larix kaempferi. Next base: position 2,881,557 of record BSBM01001023.1, read on the forward strand.
TGATGTTCAAGGACACCACACTCAAACTTGTCAACATATTAAATATGTAGAGTTCCATTACCACAAGCTTGTGGGATGGAAGACTATGTCATTAATTAATCCCATGAGCTATGTGTATGCCATGCCTTCATTTATTGGCCATTCACCAAAATCTTCAAGTATAGAGGCTTCTTCAACAAGTATGTGCTCTTCAAGTCATCCATATGTACAGTGCATCTTGATGCAAGGACTTCTTCAAATGCCATCGAGCTTCATCAATCAATATCAACAAGCCACCAAGTATATCAAGGTGTCCAAGTGTCATCATACGTGAATGGAAAACCTTTTCATGCATTAGTTCCATATCCAAGGATTCCATGAACACATCAACACACAAATTACCACAACATGGGTCATTTGGTTCATTAGGTGGTCCAATGTCCATCACTTTGTCCACTTTGTCTATGTCATCCAATGGCATGTCCTCAAGCTTCTTTGTCATTAATGTTGTCATCAATGACAACTATATTCATCAATCTCCCCCTTTGTCATTGATGGAAACCAACCAACTGCTTCTTCTCCCCCTTTGAAATTAATGACAAAGGTCTGAGTAGCCATTGAAGGCTTCACAATGCCCAAAAATTGAACCTTGACATCATGTTGATTCTGATTGCTCTTGACTAATTTTGATATTGTGTTTTGCAGATCATGCTTGTACCTTGATGTCATCAAGTTTTTCATAAAAGAATAAACTCCCCCTTTCATGTAGACTGCTTGACATGCTTATATTGATACCAATATTGATCTTCTAGGGTTTTCCTACTCCCCCTACTTTGCTGAGTTTTTTCCATCTTTAGGTTTTGCATAACTTCTCCCCCTTTCAAATAGGCTGCTGAGTTTTTTGCTTCCATTATTTGTCATATTTTCATAAGTATAGACACCCCCCCTATCTAATATACTACTTCAAATTGTACCTTCAATTTTCCGAATATCAAAAAGGCCTACGATCAGGTTTGTTGCTATTCATTCAACAACTTTGCACTACCAGACTATCTTTGTATTTCCAAACTTTCACTTGCATCTTTGTTTGCTGATTATATTTATATTTATCAAAGACATGTTATTAACTTGTCCATAGTCATGTCAATACCATGTCCACAAACATATCACCAACCTCACATCCGCTATTAAGGATGTCAGTTCAGAAATTTAAGCCATCATCAAAGATTCATATAAAGATTCTGCTCATCAGCTTCTCATCTTGTTCAAAAACTTCTCACGGTTTTTCAATCTTATATCTCTCATCAGAATCCATAAAAGTTTATGTAAATTCATAAAAGGTAACCATGCATGAATTCTTCAAGACGCCATCATCCCATGTTATATGATGAGTTTACCAATCTTGACAGTGTTCAAACTTCAAATGATTGTCCTCCATTTTGCTACTTCTGGAAGAGTCCCAAAACAAGGTTAAGAATCTTCATTTAGCCACAAGGTCTGCTCCCACACTTATGTTAGTGTCCTCAAAATTCATTGTACTCTCCCTGTAGATCTGCTTTTATGTCTTCTTGTCCTTACTTTTGATTGTGACTTCAAGATGATAAGCATTGAGACTTTGACAAGCATTGAGACTTTGACTCAAATTTTTATCACTTTCAAATACTGCTACAAACACATTCAGATGTCTTTCTTCATCACTATAGTAGCCTTCTTGAAGCTGCCTTGGCTGGGATGACATTCTAGGATGCCTGGGAGATATGCTTTCGAAGAATATTCAGCCATCAACTAGACTTGAAATAATCTTTTGATGACTTTGATGGAGATCAAGTTATCCATCAATAGACTGTGATCGCATGTATTCTCTTGATCGTTCAAATTTCAGGGCTTGAAATTCTTTGACACAATTTTTTGAGTGCTTAGTCAAATGATACTGCTGTAACTACTGCTTCCTCTGTATGCTCGAGTTCAGGGCTTAATGCAAGCTAGTACTACACCTTCATTTGTGTAAGGTAGATGTATTTATAGAGGTAGTAGCTAAAAAATCCTCTGCTTAATTCAAAAATCTGAGCTTGATTATTTTACATTTTCTGTGGCTCAACTTGTCTGAGATAGATCACAGAACTCTTAATTCTACCCTGACCTTTTTCTTCAAACAATTTTCTTGACATATCTATCTTCAAGGTCAAAACTATTTTATTCAAGTTCCTTATGAGATCAAGGCAAACTACTCCTGCTCCCCCTATCAACATGCATTTTCCCTGAGCCAATTATTCTAGACTTCATCCTTACATTATCTTTCCTTCTATTAAGGTTTGGAATCCGATCCTAGGACCTGATTTGTTGCTTGGAGTGACCTTCATTTTCTCTTGAGTCCATCCTCCAAACTTCATGGTCTCAAGAAGTGCTTAAGGTTTTCAAAATACCTCAAGCATGGCTTGCCATATGGCAGCCATTTTTTCCTTTTGTGCATTGATACTCAACCTTATTTAGATCCAATAAAAGATTTTTATTCACCCATACCTTAGAGGTTACTTGGCTGAGATTGTTTATCTTTTGTTCTTCAATTCTGCTAGTGTCATTCTTCTTCCAAGTTCCATTGGATCTCCTTGTTGATGTGTATGAGAAGCTCCTCATATATTGTCTTCTTGGGCTTGCACACACATTGGATTTATGGCCAACACCTCCACAAGTGTAACATCTCATGGTATGACAGTTGAAAGGTATACGTCCTCTTTGATTGCATGTCCAACATCTCATTATGTCATGTGGACTTCCAACACTTTTTCTACAATTAACAGCTTTATGACCAAAATTAGAACAAGCAAAACAGTAACCATTAAATTTATTTTCATACCTGGGACTTTGGTTCCATTTTGGTGTTGTTTCTTCTTTGATTTTGTTTTGAGGTGGAGAACTAACTTCTTGATGTACACTTGAGGTTCCAAGATTTTCGTCATTATGTGCAGGTGTATGGAGAGCAACTTGATTTTCAATTTTGCAGGAGGATGATCTTGCTTCTGATTTCTTGGCAATCTCAATGACATCTTCATGATCCTCTGCTTCCTTGTTGAAGCCCAGCCCAATCTTGTACCCTAGGCTCGATTTGTGAAATGGGGACCTTTGACAATCTAAAATTTCATCTAGGATAGTTGAGTTGTGATGGAACTCACCATATGCATCAAACTTCTTATTTTTTCTTCTCAATTCAACTACCTCCATTTCAAGATTCTAAATTTCCTTCTCCTTTTCATCCAAGTGATTTTTCAATACGTCTTCTATCTTCTTGGATTCTTCTAGTTGAGTCTTTAAGCCAACATTATTTGTTCTTGTCTCTTCAAACTCGTTAGGATCTTCACAACTCTCCTTAATATTTCAATCATTTGGATCACCTTGTAAGCTTGTCTTCAGTAGATCCACAATCTTCTCTTTTTCTTCTAGTTGGGTCTTCATAGCATCAGCTGAGTCTTGGAGTCTTATCATCTCATAAATGAGTTTACAAGACAGCTCCATTGACTTCTCATGATACTCTTCAATGAACTTCTCAATTTCTCTTTTAAGCGTCCGATCATGCTTGACATCTTGCATCTTAAAAAGATTTGCTAGAAGATTCTTCTTAGCATCTTCAAGAACGTTTTCAAAGTTATCACAACCAGGATTACTGATATTAGTAAGATTCTTATCTTCATTTGCAATCACAGTTTGAGCCACCTTCTCTTCTTGCTTGTCATCTTCAGAGATATTGACTTCTGTTTCTCGATTTTCTTTTTCAGTGTCCTGTATTTTCTTTTGGTATTTACTCTCCAATTTGAGCCATAGATCCTTTGCTGAAGTACATTCCCCAATACATGTTAACACCAAAAAAGTGCTTACTAACTCATCCCTTTGTACATACACCTCTGTTGACCAAATTTCCTACCATCGTCGCCTCCAAAAACCCATAAAACCCAACTGGATATTAAAAATACCCAAAAATTCCCTCAAAAACATACTAAAACCTCAAAGAGGGTCAAAATCAAACAAATAGGGAATAAAACCCAAAAGAAAATACAGAAAGAGAGAAAATAGGGCAAAAACCCTAAAAAAGCCCTAAAACCCTAATCCAAGTTTATAAAAAGGGATGGAGCCCCCTCATTTAGAGATCCCCAATCACTCTACCCTCATGCTACTGAATTTTTTCAAAGCCTTAAGCCATCCATCTTTGTGCCTTTTGGCCTCCCTTGAGATAAAAATTTTAGCCACCATCCAAGCATTGGAGACAAGAGTACCAAACTAAGGAGCTCCGGAGCACACCTCCGGAACTCCACCAGCCTCATCTTCAAGGTAAATTTATTTTTTGCAAGCCCTTTTCTTGCCCATAGTAAAAGAAAAAATTATTTATTTCATAGTTTTCTGAAGTGTATTGTTTGTTATTTCAAGTCATATTTTACTTCATGCACGTGTTTAAGCTCAGGTTTATTATTTAATTTCATTTGTTTCAATCATTTGTACTTAGTTTATTGTTGTTTACTTCCATGCTGCTATTAAGGATTCCATAATCCTTAACAAGTGCTCATTTGCACAAGATGGGGTGAAAACCCCAACTAAAGTTTGGCGACTCCACTATCTGAACCCCTCTCTGACAAGTTTAGTTTTTATTAATATTTCTGTGTGCAGTTTTGTTTTATGTTTTTCCTTGCGTATTTTATCAGTTCTGCGTGTTTTCCTGCACGGTTGCAACCAATTTACATTCGTGTAGAAACCGCATATTTTTCATTGACAACTGTAGTCCAAACCGCGGCTGTTCTCCACCTTCGTGTGGTCTGCACATTGGCTTCTTAGCCTTTTGCTGCGATAAGAAACATGGGTTATCCTTACCTGTGTGTGGTCCCAACTACGACTATTCTCCACCTTCGCACGGTCTGCACATTGGCTTCTTAGCCTTTTGTTGCGACTCAAAACGCGAGTTAGTCTTACTTGTTCACAGTCCCGACCGCATCTGTTTTCCATTTTTATGCGGACTACACCGCGTAAAACCCTATCTTCTGCTCACAGACCATACTGTGGCTCTCACCACTCTTCCTGCGGCCTCATCCCCACACCAGAGTAGTGCTGCTCACTACTCTGACATATACGTGGTCCGCACCGCAAGCCAGACTAGCCACCTGTGCGGCTTCCACTGTAGCAACACGCCTATGAATTGCTCTGCAAAATGAAGGTTTCCTAGCGACCTACGCGCTGCCACAACCGCACCTGCATGCTTTTACCTCCACGATTTCTGCGGTGCACACCACATTCTCTGAGCTGAAACTTACACTGCAAACCGCGAGTTTCTCGTCGATACCCATGCTGCACCGTGCCAAACTTCCCAGAACTTGTGCTGCACACCACAACTTTCAGCGCAAAAGTCACGCTGCACACCGCATTGAGCAGTCCCTTAGCTGCATTCTGATTTCCACTTTTTTCTTAATTTTAGTTGTTATAAAAAATTAAAAAAAATGTTTTAAGTCTTTGAATCAGCATTCAATTTCCAGCATTGTTTCCATTTTTCTAGCATTTAAATACCATCTTTTTATTTGCTAGTTAACTGCCAACATTATCATTGCACACACTCTGACACCTAACTCAAGTGAGCCTTAAAAAACTACTTAAATCAATCAACTTGTTAACACCCAAATCGTACCCCCTGAGCTGCGGGAGGGGGTAAGTCGGGTAACCACTAGCCAACTTTGGACTAATGCTACTGACCCAACCTAGTTGGAGAGGGATCTCTCTATAAATGAATGAAAGACTGGAAATATTCAAAGGTGTCAACAATGAACACACAGACCAACCTCTCTTGGCTTGAAAGATTTTCAATTAAACAAATAGCAGAAGGCCAGATTTCTAAAGAAACAAAATGTGCAGAAATTATGGGAAGGATAATCACAAGCAGAAACGAAATTGGGCGATGGAGTCAAGGTATTACACATAAATCAGATAACAATGCCATGGTGTGAAGTACTCTAACAGAGGCAAGGTAGCCACTCGCTTGCAGTTGTAAAGATATTTCCTGGTGGTAAAAGAAGAAACTAAGAATAGTCAATTGATATGAGCATCCAACAAAGATGAATTCAATATCAATTTTAGTAGAAATGTTTTGTGAACATCTGAGATAATAGCCAGAGCGAGTTTCAAATAATTCCAAACTATTATACACTGATCTCAGACATGAAACAAAAAACATAATGTAAAAGCATAACAGGAAGCACATGCACATCGAGAAAAGGAGAAAAATGACTACAAGTTAGAACGACACAGGAATCTCTGCAAAACAGTCTACCACAGGCATTGCACATTAGATTAACATGAAAGTCCCAAAACTGGGCTCACCCCTCATGCCTTAGCCGAATTATTTTCCAACCCTTAATTATTCTATTACAAAGCTTTTTATAGGATCTTGGCCTTGAATTAGTCTTTTGGAAACAAACAAAATACACTGTCACCTTGACAACCCAAAATTCAGAATATTACATACGTGTCAAGTTCAAAACAGATTGACTAAGACGAGAAACAAAAATATTATGAACAGGGTGCCACCTTACTGTGGAATTTTCAAACGACCTTGCGAATCAAAGAAGTCCTCCACCTTCAGAGAGTTGTCGGCATGTGATTCCCCTGTGCGATGAGGAGGTGCCACCTCTTTAGGGAGCACGAGATCATGGATGATCTCTAGGTATTTCTAGATGCCTCCTTCTTCTAGGGAAATCTCCTCCTTTTTCCGATGTTGAATTCCTTTGGACACTTGCCGCTTTTTTGTTTCCTCATCGTCACTCCCAGAGCTGGACTCCTCATGGTCGAACGCTATAGGAGACGAAGGATCGTGTTGTTCCTCCACCTCAGACCACTCATGCTCCAGGACAAATACCACCTCAGATTCCTTCTCCTTCTCCATGATCCAATCCTAACTGAAGGATATCCCAAGCTTCCAGGTGTGCCATCCCCTCTATGTACCGATCTCGTACAGCGGGCGAAGAACCATATCCATAACTGCAGTGATGATGACAACAACTACGTGTGGCCATGGTCGCCATGATAACCCTATCGGGCCTCTTAATCAAGTAACAATGATGCCCTAGGTCTGAACTGACAAGAAACCTGCTCGACAAATATCTCTAGGTAGACGGCGCAATGGATGATGACATTGAGGTGGCTTCCATCGCCTTGGTAATCAGCTGGGGTGGCAGAAAGATGCCTTCAAAGGGTTTATCCTTTTGGGCCTCTCTACGTCACAACAATTAAACTTGTGTCTCTCCCACATGCAAAAAGACGTGAGTCACTTCATCTTCTAAACCACTTGGGTCACCTGTCAGTCCGCACAAGCGACCTTCCCCCGGCCTGCATCCCTTTATCACCCACAACTCTGGCCTTTTCTTCTCCGCTGCCAGCCAAGATTGTACCCTACCCTGTTCTCCTACACTGGTAGAGCTTCCAACCTTGCCATTCTGTTCCTTTCCTTAATTTTGGAAGCTGATTCTTCTTAACCCACTAACGCTATGGCAGCATCTGCGGGAAAAAAGCTATCTCTGAGTAGTGATGACAGATCCCCTGAAAAACCCTCTGGTTTCGAGCATGCATATCTTTGATAGGAGCGACAAAGGGCATAATGTTGTTGAAAAACCCCTTGGGTATAGAACACTGACTCTCCGAACCAGGCATCTTCAAACCCTAAGCCTTGGGATCCTTTAGTTTTAACCTCCTCGGATACCCGCCTTCGACCTGCCTCCTTTCCATGAATAGACCAAACCTTACCATGCGATCTCTCCTGCCTTACTCATAAAGCCTGAGAGGCCATGGGAATGGCCTCACCTATCTCTTTCTACATCTCTCCCACGCCTAGAGGCTTCCGCCCCCGACAGGTCTTAGAAAAATAAAAATGTCAACTTTTTTTTTTTCGACGACTATATAGGTAAATCTCTTTGCTTATCTTCTGGGCCTCTTTGTGTGCTGCCCGCCAATCTCTACCGTGGGATCGTTCCATGTGTCTCGTCATCCATCATCCATTGCTAGGCACCATACCTCAACAGAGTGGGATCATTGGCCCTTAACCCGCTTTTGGATTTACCACTTATCTCCTCGTGATGGCCTCTGGTAGTGACATTTGGCGAATGGGTTAGTGCCTCGCTACCGCCTTCCCTTTTTATCCCTCGAGCAACTCTTAAACGAGAGGATCACTACGGATCTTCGACCTCCCCAAAGCAGATCTATACTGTTTACCTCGTCACATTGCACTTTCTTCTGTGGGTCCACTAATTTAGAGCATAGGCTACTACTCCACTTTCCTGAGCTGTCCATGTGGCCAGGGACCTACCTTTATGCTTTTGTGGTATCGCGAGTTTATTAAGCCGATACTGCTTACCACCTTTCATCGTCGCGATGTATCCCCCTACTGCCACCTGTCTGGCGGTATTCACCATCGCGACTGCCCTTATGACTAATCCTCGTGCGCTTCATCCTCACGACTATCAACGAGGAACGTTGATCTAATTTAGGCGTTCATCCGACGGCGGAAACTAGCGCGGTAGCTATTCCTTGTATTATTTCCATCGGACTATAGACTTAGGCTTACTTTTGGTCCATTTGGTCATGCTTTAATGCGTTATGCTCCATATTTGCCATTACCTTGCATACTTAACACCCCCTTCTCATTTTCCTTGCATCCTTTAGCACCTGGTTAGGGAAACCAAGGACAAATTCCGATTTTTCTCAATGCTTTTTAGGGCCATCTCCAGGATTTCCCTTCCTTTCTTTGCTGTGAAAAACAGGTGCTAACAACTGGCTCCAACCGGGGATGCTATCCTCCCAGCGAGGTAGGAAAGGAGCTCATAGACCAGGGGCATGATCCATTGGGAGACTCCTAAAAATGTCCATGGAAAAAATCATGGGGAATCGGCTGTGTGGTGTTCCCTGTGGCGACCTGAAACCCCGGACCTATGTTGTGTCTTTCTGTAGACTGGGGACTTCTCGAAATTAAGAACAAAAATGAAACTGTACACTCTGAAAACAGATTGGGAATTGCTGTAAGTTAAGACTCACTACTGAAATTGGGGATGCCAAAACTTGTGGCTTATTTATATACAACCTACTCTACTTGAGAGGCTACAGCTCTAAGTAATGCAGAAGTGCCAGTGCAACCAGCCTAGCAACTGACATCCTAGGCGGGTCTTCTCATCTGGCTCGACCGACTATAGAAAAGTGAAGGTCCATGGCTTGAAGTGGCGACGACGGACGAGGACCTTTCGAGTGAAATCAAGACCCTTTCTCCTGCTGCAGAAGTCTTTCATATATTCAGCTACCAGATCATAAAACATTTGGTACACTTCACCTGCCCCATGCACCACTGCAGTCTTTCTTTCAGAAGAATCGCACAGATGTGGTTTAGTTCCCTCGGCGCTCTTGCCTGGCCCCGGAGTAACGTACCATTGACCAATCTCCTTCGAAACCTAAAAACCATGCATTTTTAAACCTTCGCATGACCGAGTATGACTGAAAGTATCAACTCTAGACAACCCCTTTTTAAGGATGCTCATGATTTCTTGGGTTGAAAACCTGGTTCTGCTTTGTAACTCCAGGAGAAAATCCCTCTTGTCCTTGAAAAGGGTTTGGGAAAAGCTGTTCTTCTTGAAAACCGGACTCCGATCTTGCAGAACTTTGCACAAATCTCTACCTGCCTAGGTTGGTTGCCCTCGAGCACCTCAATTGTTTGGTCGGTCGACCAGAGATATTGGCCCAGCCCAAAAACTTCCTTGAAGAGTCTATGTTACTCCTCGGTCTAGGAGATGGATTTTGTATAAGAATTTTGCAAGCTACCCTGGTCAGTCTCTAGCTTCTTAGCTATCTGGTCAACTTGCTTATGGTACTCGTTGAACCCAAGACTATCTTTGAGAACTTCGTATTTTTCTTCGAGGTTCATATATTCTTCCTCGAGGGCTCGGTATTCCTCTTCAAGGACTCTGTACTCCCTCTCAGCTCAGATCTGAAATGGTGTCTCCACTTGCCAAGACTTGCCACCCTGATGAATCTCAATGATGGGCCCCGGATTGGCTACTAAGTCTTCTCTTTTAATTGGCCCTCCCGACTTGTGAAACTGTCTGTCTGGAGATTCAACTCTGTCTCCTACTTCAAAAGAACTTATGAAGTTCTCTAAATGATCTTCTCCATATTCATCGTACTAGGGCGGACTGGAACCCTCATTATGACTATCATCGATAGGAGCATCGGCATAATGATTGTAATCTATTTGAAACATATCGGATTCACCTTCTTCTGGTACATTATCAGATTGATTGATTTTCTGCTCACCCTAGGAAAAATTAGGCCGGAAGAGCGATTTCCCTTGCTCAGGTTCTTCCTCAGAGCTTAATCCTCCTTTAATCCTTTCATCATGCTCCTCATTTGGTAGCTTTCCAAACATCCTAAGGTTTTCTTCCACTTCTATTGTATAAATGAAAATCTGTTGTAGGTCCGAGGACCTCCTTTCCAAAAGGTGAAGAGCCAAATCAAAAAGAAACACAACCGCATAGTGTAATTTTGTAGCATTTTCTAAAGGTTGAATTTCTTTTGGCATATTAAAATAAAAAACTAGCATATCTTCTGTTGAAGCGTGAAAGGGGTTCACCTTTTTGCCTCTTTAAAGAATGAAACTCTAAGAGGACTAGCTCCCATGACCTTCTCTTGCCCCAAAACCTCAAAAAAACCTCAGACAATGCTCCCCATGTATCAATAGACTCAAGCTGCAAATGCCTAAACCATCCCTTCACATTTCCTTGGAGGGAGGTTGCAAAAGCCCTCATACAGACGTCATCATGTTCTATTTCAAAGATATCTATAAAATGCTCAAAGCCATGAACATGTTTTTCTGCAGTAATCATCTTAGACTCTCCATCAAAGATAGGGAGATATTTATGGTACCCTAGGGGAAAATCGTGAAGGATAGGGGGTAGCTTTAGAGGGTTGTATCTCAGCTGGGCTCTAGAAGGAAAAGGGGTGAATGCAGGGAATGTTTCATTGGCCTTACTCTCAGAAAATTCTAGAGGTCGGTTATGGTTTATACAGGGTTCAAATGAAAAGACGAGATCAAATCTAGGAGTAAAAGGAGAATGTACATTTTCAAATTGAAGCAAAGGGTATACAAAAGAGGTCATCTCATGACCTAGGGCTCTCCGATGAGACAAGCATTTTTTGATATATATACATATAGGTAAAAGGATGCCAACACAGAAGAATAGGGCTTCTTTGAAGATATTTATATTTTGATACCTGGAACTTACTTCTTCCATGTCGGAGGCGACTGGGATTGTTCTCCAGTGGAGTCTGTATATTAAGCTCTAAATAAATGAGTGCAGTCACCAGGTGGATGGTATGCAACTCCTCTGGTGTCTGACTGCTGTCCACCATCAACAATCAGATCTAAAAATTTGTCGTTTTACCCAGGACGGTAAAAAAGAAACCTTCCCGGCAATGGCACCAATTTTTTAACACCCAAATCGTACCCCTTGAGCTACGGGAGGGAGCAAGTTAGGGTAACCACTAACTAAATTTAGTCTAATGCTACTGACCTAGTGTAGTCAGAGAGGGCTCTGTCTATAAATGAATGAAAGACTGGAAATATTCAAAGGCATCAACAATCAACATATAGACCAACCTCTCTTGGCTTGAAAGATATTCAATTAAACAAATAGTAGAAGGCCAGATTTCAGAAGAAACAAAATGTGCAAAAATTATGGGAAGGATAATCACAAGGAGAAACAAAATTGGGCAATGGATTCAAGGTATTACACATAAATCAGATAACAATGTTGTGGTGTGAACTACTCTAATAGAGGCAAGGTAGCCGCTCGCTTGGCATCGTAAAGATATTTCCTGGTGGTAAAAGAAGAAAATAAGAGCAATCCATTGATATGACCATCCAGCAAAGATGAATTCAATATCAACTTTAGTAGAAATGTTTTGTGAACATCTGAGATAATAGCCAAAGCAAGTTTCCAAGAATTCCAAACTATTATACACTGATCTCAGACATGAAATGAAAAACATAATGTAAAAGCATAACAGGAAGCACATGCACATTGGGAAAAGGACAAAACTGACTACAAGTTAGAATGACATAGGAATCTCTGCAAAATAGTCTACCACGGGCACTGCACATTAGATTAACATGAAAGTCCCAGAACTAGGCTCGCCCCTCAGGCCTTAGCCGAATGATTTTCCAACTCTTAATTATTCTATTACAAATCTTTTTATAGGATCTTGTCCTTGATTTATACTTTTGGAAACAAACAAAATACGCAGCCACCTTGACAACCCCAAATTTAGAATATTACATACATGTCAAGTTCAAAACAGATTGACTAAGACAGGAAACAAAAATATTATGAACAAGGCGCCACCTTATTGTGGATTTTTCAAACGACATTGTGAATCAAAGAAGTACTCCACCTTCAGAGAGCTATCGCATGTGATTGCCCTGTGGGATGAGTAGGTTCCACCTCTTCAGTAGGGAGCACAAGATCATGGATAATCTCCAATTCTTACTGGACTCCTCCTTCTTCTTCGAAAATATCCTCCTTTTTTCGATGCTGAATTCCTTTGGACACTTGTCGCTTTTCCATTTCCTCATCATCACTCCCAGAGCTAGACTCCTCGTAGTCGAATGCTATAGGAGACAAAGGATTGTGTTGTTCCTCCACCTCAAACCACACCTGCTGTGGCACAAAAACCACCTCGGATTCCTGCTCCTTCTCCATGATCCAATCCTAACCGAAAGATATCCCAAGCTTCCAGGTGTGCCATCCCCTCTATGTACCGATCTCGTCCAGTGGGCGAAGAACCATATTCATAACTGCAGTGATGATGACAACAGCTACGTATGGCCATGGTCTCCATGATAACCCAATTGGGCCTCTTAATCAAGTAACAATGATGCCCTAGGTCTGAGATGACCAGAAACCCACTCGACAAAGATCTCCAGGTAGACGATGCAGTGGATGATGATTTTGAGGTGGATTCCATCGCCTTGGTAATCGGTCAGGGTGGCAGAAAGATTCCTTCAAATGGTTCATCCTTCTCGGACTATCTACGTCACAACACTTAACCTTGCATCTCTACCGCATGCCGAAAGACGTGAGTCACTTCATCTTCGAAACCACTTGGGTCACCTGTCAATCTACACAAGTGGCCTTCCCCCGGCCTGCACCTCTTTATCACATGTAGCTACAGCCTTTTCTTCTCCGCTGTCGGCCAAGATTGTACCCTACCCTGTTCGCCTGTGTCGGCAGAGCTTCCAACCTTTCCATTATGTTCCTTTCCTTAATTTTGGAAGCCGATTCTTCTTAACCCACTGACGCTATGGCGGCATCTGCAGGAAAAAATCTATCTCTGAGTAGCAATGATGGATCGCATGAAAAACCCTCTGGTTCTAGACATGCATATCTTTAACAGGAACGACAAAGGGTAGAATGATGTTGAAAAACCCCTTGGGTATAGATCACTGACTCTTCGAACCAGCCATCTTCAAACCCTAATCTTTGGGATCCTTTAGTTTTAACCTCCCCGGAGACCCGCCTTCGACTTGCCTCCTTGCCATGAATAGACCAAACCTTACCACGCGATCTCTCCTGCCTTACTCAGACAGCCCGAGAGGCCGTGCGAATGGCCTCACCTATCGCTTTCTACATCTCTCCCATGCCTGAAGGCTTCTGCCCCTGACAGGGCTTAGAAAAATTAAAATGCCAACTTTTTTTTTTTGCGGCTATATAGGTAAACCTCTTTGCTTATCTTATGAGCCTCTTTGTCCGCTTCCTGCCAATCTTGGATTTTGGATCGTTCCACGTGTCCCTTGATCCATCATCCGTTGCTAGGCACCGTACCTCAATAGAGCGGGATCACTAGACCTTAAACCGATTTTGGCTTTACCACTTATCTCCTCGTGATGGCCTCTGGTAGTGACATCTAGCGAATGGGTTATTGCATCGCTACCTCCTTCCCTTTTTATCCCTTGAGAAACTCTTAAATGAGAGGATCACTGCGTATCGTCGATCTCCCCAAAGAAAATCTATGCCGTTTACCTCATCACATTGCACTTTTTTCTATGGTTCCACTAATCCAAACCGTAGGCTACTACTCCACTTTCCCGAGCCGTCCACGAGGCTAGGGACCTACCTTTACGCTTTGGTGGTATCGCGAGTTTATTAAGCCAATACGGCTTACCACCTTTCATTGTCGTGATGTCTCCCCCTGCTGCCACCTATATGGCAGTATTCACCATTGTGACTGCCCTTATGACTAATCCTCGTGCGCTTCATCCTCGCGACTATCAACGAGGACCGTTGATCTAATTTAGGCACTCATCCGATGGCCGAAACTAGTGCGGTGGCTATTCCTTGTATTATTTCCCTCGGACTATAGACTTAGGATTACTTTTGGTCCATTTGGTCGCGCTCTAATGCATTCTTCTCCATATTTTCCATTACCTTGCATATTTAACAATCCCTTCTCATTTTCCTTGCATCCTTTAGCACCTGGTTAGGGAAACCAAGGACAAATTCTGATTTTTCTCAAGGCTTTTTAGGGCCATATCTAGGCTTTCCCTTCCTTTCTTTGTTGTGAAAAACAGGTGCTAACACAAATTTTAACCCCACTTGGTGAACGTAGAAGAATTTGGTAGCTAGGTAGGGCAAGGGGGATAGGCATCCAAATAACACCCCTTTGCCACTCACATCTGAGACATAGTTGTTGTCATCTAGGGTGGCAAAATTCCTTAGTATTTTTTGACATGGTTACAACCAATTTGTCGAAAAGGCCTCTCCCTTAGGAGGGTTGAAGTGGCGAGATTGGTTCCGGAGGCCTGAGTGGAATACCGCAATCCATTCAGTCACCGAAGGCTACCTAATCGTCAGTCCGCGTGTTGTGATTCCTTTTAGGCCCACACGGTGATAGGACTAGAGCCGCAGATTCACCTTTCTGGACGTATCATGAATGGGGTATCTTAGTCGCTTTTCTTCTAGGATTGTATACCTAATGTCCCTCCTAGAAGGGGGATATCATTGGCTTTTGGTTCCACTTTTCGCATTGTCTGACTGGGATTTCATCACCCTACAGAGGATACGTGAAGTTCAAATCAACATACTTTCTAGTTAGGTGTTTACATGATCCCTTACCTCCCATGAGTCTAGTGAGTACACCTTTTTTCTCTTTGTAAGAGCCTTTGTCTGTTGGTATTCTGACCATTTTTTGCTGCTCCATTCAATTGCAACACAGCTATTGCAACCAACATTTTGAGCATTGTTGTTGGCCTGAGCGCCGCCTTTTTTACTCTCTCCTTCTGCACACACAGTTGCACTAGGATTTTTTGAGCTTTTCACTCATCACACCTCACTCGGAATACCCTCATCATCATCATTGAGTCCCAAGGACAGTCCCAACACCAATGGGGACAACCCCCACAGCACGGTCTACTTAGCTCTACTCGTCATAGACATAGAGCCTTGCTCCCTAATCCAGACGCCCCTTATACCACATCTGATTCAGAACCAGAACACACCACATAGTCGGCTCCATCTAGCCCCTTAGCCAGCATGACATCCAACCCCTTTTTCGATGGGATGGTTGGTGGAGGATCCACCACTCATCCAACTACCACGTCAATAGTCACACCGTCTACAGGCCCTACGCCTACCATTAACACCACTACATCCATCCCAGTGGGTAGTGTCTTAGTTACTAGTACAAATCCAGCAATGACTAGTGTCATGCTTGGGGGAAACACCTCCACCATGGATTCTATGGCCCACACCGTCGCCCCACACATTGGGGGAAGCACCTCCACTATGGCCGCTATGGCCCACACCATTGCCCCACACATTGGGGGCAGTGGCCATACCATCATCATCGTGGCGAACACACTTCCCCCACCACCTCCAATGCACCTTCCCGCTAGTTTTCCATTCATGGCCAGTCTTAACCTCCCCGACTTGGATAAGTTGACTAATGATCTAATACGACATGATCCTACGTGGCGTCCTATGCCCACCAAACTCACCTCGGACATACCCAAATTCTAGGGAAAGGGCAGAGAAGACCCTCAAAATCATATCATGTCTTTCCAGTTATGGTGTTCTTCTAACTCCATCGTGGATGACTCTATTCGCCTTCGACTACTATAGAGAACCCTTACTGGAGCTGCAGCCAAGTGGTATATTGACCAACCTCATGGGACCCACCCTACATGTTAATTTTTCAAGCATTAATTCAAAATACTCTAGGATCTTTACTGAGAGAATAACATGTATAGTATATCAATGCATATCAATCATCACAAGATGCAATCATAAGAGACAATAGACACACAGAGTTTCCGTGGGGAAAAACCTAAGGTGAAAAACCCCACAACTTCCTCAGAGATAGATAGAGCAATAGCACAACCAAAGTACAACCCAAGTACATAGAGATAGACTCCTCCTAGCAGCTGATCCACCTCCTCACATCTGTACCACTTTCCGAGTGATGGATAAGTGAGTAAGTGAAGTGATCAAATAGAGAGATCCCGCTCTCTATTTATACTTGTTTTGAGCAGCCTAATAAACCTATGGGGCCCAATCGTCTAACTCAGCCTAATAACCCCAGGTTAACTTAATCAGGGCCGACCCCACACATGGTGGTCTAATAACCCATCGACAAGTTATGACACTTGTGACACATGTCAATACAAATGACGACGCTTCCGTATAGAGGAATAATACATCTCTATAGGAGTACAATAAAATACATAGATGAAATACATTCCAAAGTTACATATACATCAACACTCCCTCTTAACTAGGAAGGTATTTCTTGACACAGATCTGCTAACACAAGTCCTCTTCTCTGGATCATCATCAACGAATCATCATCATCATCACTGCTACTGCTATCTCAATCAATCTCTGATCTACTCATCATAGGAAGTTCTACAGAGCTAGTCCTTTTTCATACTGGATGTAGGCCTACCACCTGTAGGTCTTCATCATCACTCGCCATACTATGGAATACTCAGGACTGATTACGTGCCTCAACAAAACCTCGAAAGAGCATCCCATGACTAATTACGAGCACACTAATCAACCTATCGGATCTCCCAGGATCTTTTACATGTTGACCTTCACAAAACCTACTCATAGCATCCCAGGATGTTATGAGCAAACCACTCTACCTGTTTGGATATCGATAGAGCATCCCAGGATGTTACAACCACACCGCTCTACCTGTCCAGATTTTAAAGGATCTTTTCTATGTGAACTTTCGTAAAACCTAATCAGATCATCCCAGGATGTTACGAGCAAACCACTCTACCTGTCTGGATCTCGATAGAGCATCCCAGGATGTTACGAGCACACTGCTCTACTTGTCCATATTTTAAAGGATCTTTTCTATGCGAAACTGTAACAAAACCTACTCAGAGCATCTCAAGATGTTACGAGCGCACCTCTCTACCTGTCCGGATATTGATAGAGAAACCCAAGATGTTACAAGCACACCGCTCTACCTATCTGGTTTTTAAAGGATCTTTTTTATGCTACCTGCACAACCTGTCCACACCCATAGAGTATCAAATAGATACTGACTATACACCATCCTGATGTACATCATCACATGATCAACCTGATCATCTTCATAGCATCAACCTGATGCATATCATCTGGAGCAACATCCTGAAGCTCATCATCTGTGATCATCCTGATCACCATCATATCATCATCCTAATGCATATCATCTGGAGCAACATCCTGAAGCTCGTCATCTATGATCATCCTGATCACCATCATATCATCATCCTGATGCATATCATCTGGAGTAACATCCTGAAGCTCGTCATCTATGATCATCTTGATCACCATCTGATGCGTACAAAGTATCTACCTGATACATATTATTATACATGATCTACCTAATCATACAATGCATCCTCCTGATACATACATCAGTACATGATCTACCTGATCATACAAGTATCCACTGATACATATACAAATACATGATCTACCTGATCATACAAGTATCCACCTTATACATATACAAATACATGATCTACCTGATCATACAAGTATCCACTTGATACATATACAAATACATGATCTACCTAATCATATCCTACATCCAACATGATGCATATACATATACATGATCCAACTGATCAGAGCATCCAAGATGATGCATACACAAATACATGATCACACTGATCAAAGCATCCAACATGATGCATATACAAAGCAGTAACTGGAGCATCGTCTTGATGCTCATCATCTAGTGCTTACATCCATAGCCATGGGAAGGGTCCTCCTCTCACCATGCTTGGAATGGCTCCAGCAGATGTGTCCATCACTTCTTCCTTGAAGTGTCATCGATCTGAAGAACACCAAGCCTCTCTCTGAAGTACTCGAACTTCACTCTAGCTAGTGGTTTCGTCAGTACATCTACAATCTTCTCATTTGTCGCAACGTACAAGAGCTTCACTGCTCCTCTCTGCACCATATCCCTGATATAGTGATATTTGATCTCGATGTGGTTCGATCTGTCGTGGAACACCGGGCTCTCAGACAGCTTCACACAACTCTGGTTGTCAGAAAAGATACCAATAGCCTCCAACGGGAGATCAAATAACTCAGACAGTAGCTTCTGGAGCCATACTACCTCACAACTAGCCGAACATGCTACAACATACTTTGCTTCGGCTGTACTCAGTGCTATGTAGGATTGCTTCCTGCTTAACCAAGAGATCACACCTGATCCCATACTAAAGCAACACCCAAATGTGCTCTTCCTATCTGCAGCACTACCTGCCCAATCTAAATCAACATAACCCTGCAGGTTAAACTTTTGATTCGCATCATATTTGAGCCCATAGTCAACTATACCCTTCAGGTACCTCAGAATATGCTTTACAGCAACCAGGTGAACAACTCTGGGATCCATCAGGAACTGGCTCAATGTGTTCACGACAAAGCAAATATCTGGTCTCGTGTTTGTCAGGTACATCAAGGATCCAATAATCTAACGATACATTATGATATCAACCGGATCAGATGAAGCATCACACAAAAGCTTTAGGTTCGATGCCATAGGTGTGGCCATGGCCTTGCAATCCATCATCCCAAACCTCTTCAGGATCTCTACTGCATACTTCCCTTGTCTAAGGAAGATTCCATCTGCACTCTACCACCCCTCCATGCCTAGAAAATAGTGCATCATCCCAAGTCCTTCATCTTGAACTCGGCAGCAAGCTTCCTCTTGGTATCTGCAATCAAACTATCTTCTCATGTAACAAGCAGGTCATCCACATACAGAAGTAGTATAACTGGATTGCCTTCCTCAACCTTGTAGTAAAGGTTGGAATCCGCTTTACTCTTGGTAAAGCATAAACTGGATAGAAAGTTGTCCATCCTACCATACCAAGTCCTAGGAGCTTGCTTCAAGCCATACAAGGATTTCTTCAGTCTGCACACATATGACTTTCTGTCATGTGTCTCAAAATGAATTGGCTGCTCCACATACACTTCCTCCTCGACTACACCATTCAAGAAAGCTATCTTGACATCCATCTGGTGTATCTTCCATTTCATCATTGCAGCCAGAGAAAGTACTTATCTGATGGAAGTGTACCTGGCTATAGGAGCAAAAGTTTCTTCATAGTCGATTCCTTCTTTCTGTGAGAAGCCACGAGCTACAAATCTCGCTTTATATTTCTCTATGCTACCATCTGCAGCATGCTTGATCTTATAGATCCACTTGGAAGTCACGGCAGACTTCCCTTCTGGTCTGGGAGCACATCCCAACCATCATTCTTCATGATCAACGGATCATGGAATTCTTCCATTACTTCATCCCAGATCCTGGGAACTTCAATATCTTCAATATCTTTAATATATTCAAAAGATAACTTTGTTGTTGGAACAAATGTTGTAGTCCTTCTTTTGTAGGTGATGGTATACGATCTTTCCTACAAGACAAGTTTAATTTCATGATTAGAAACATCTCATAGTTTCATAACAAAATCTTACACATAAGAATATATGTCATACAGTCATGCAATTATTTTAGCTAATGCTTCAATACAACATTTATCCATATCCCATAACTTTCTCGATGCCTTCCAATCTCTACCAGAACATTGTTAAGAGTGTGCACAACTCCCAACATGTCAGCAAAGTGGTTTCATTCTAGATAAGTAGCAATGGAATGTTGTACAGTACCATAGGCCACTTACCCATTACTTACATATTAGTAGTATCTTGTTCATTAATGCAATTATTCTAATATGCATAACACACAACCTAAGTCTATGAACATAAGAATATACGTCACTAAATTACATTATTTTAAACAAACAAAATATACAAGAAATGACAATTCAAATACTTATCTTTGTTTGTTTGTTGCGTGGACTCCCTCTAAATATTTGCTTCCTTGCAGGAGCTGCTGGAGTCCTATTCTGAAGGAAGTTCTTCTACACCTTTCTGTTGTGAATTGTAAGGAGTAGTCAACTCCCTCTTAATCCCTAAATCACTGCATAGCTTCTTGAAGTCACCTGAAGTGAATTCTCCGCCATTGTCTGATCTGAATGTCTTTATTTTCTTATCAGTTTGATTTTCCATCAAGGCTTTGAATTCCTTGAACTTGTCAAATGCTTCATCTTTGTTCTTCAAGAAATAAACCCAAGTCTTCATGGATAAGTCATCAATGAAAGAGACATAATAAACATACGCACTCAGAGAACTAGATGACATCGAACCACATACATCGGAGTGGATAATTTCCAAGATTCCTTTTGATTTGATTTCACTACTTGGAAATGCCTTCTTTATGTTCTTTCCTTTTGCACAGCCTTTGCAAACACCTTCATGCTTGGTCTTGATTTCAGGAAGACCTTCTACAACTTTGCTTTCAATTGGTAGTGCTCTGTAGTGCACATGTGCAAGCCTTTGATGCCAAAATTCATTTGGCTCCATGGATTCATGTACCATGGCATGTTCAGGTTGTCCCTTCAATTTGTACAATCCTCCCTCTTGCTCTCCAATCACCACTACATCATCAATATTTTTACCCTTTGGCCACATTAGGACTTGGCCATCTACAAATGAAACCCTCATGCCTTTTGCATCCAATGCAGAGATGGAGAGTAGGCTCTTCTTGAGTCTAGGTACAAATAACACATCTTTCATCTTCAAGGACTTTCCATATTCTAGGTTGTAGGAGGCTTTCCCACTTCCTTTGATAGGGTATTCATAATCATCCCAAGTTTCACTTTATGGGGTGATTCATGTTCAGACAGATTTACAAAAGATTCTTTAAACCCAGTCATGTGTTTAGAAGCCCCACTGTCAATTAACCAATCATTACAACCATGAGAAATAGTACCTGTGAGAGCAGAGATTAGAACATACTCTTCTTCGCTTGATGAGTCACCATCATCACTTTCTGCTCTAGATTTCTTCCTGGGAGGTTCATCATCCTCAGCAGCATGAGCATGATATCTTCTTTTGTTATTCTTCTTCTTCTTGTTGAAGTTGTTGTCTTTCTTCTTCTTGGGACAATTTGAAGCAAAGTGTCCCATTTCATTACATTCGTAACATCGAACATGAGATAGATCTTTCTTCTTGTGATGAGGGTGAGAATGTTTCTTGTTATGAGATTTCTCCCTCTTAAACTTGCTTCTCTTGGTGTGAGCTGTGAGAGCTTTATCTTCATTCCCCATCTTTTCTTCTCGTTCCACAAGCCTAGCTTCTTCTTGAGAGCATTCCTCCCACAGTCTACTGAAAGAGATCAATTTCTTTCTTGCACAGATTCCTTAAATAAAAGAGTCCCATGACCTAGGTAAGCCATTCAGAGTGGTCATAACAACTTCACCATTGTCCACTACTTCATCCACAGCTTCAAGTTGTTCTTTGATCCGAGAGACCTTGGAGAAGTAAGATTGAATGGTCTCTCCATTCAATAACTTGACCCCTTTCAATTGATTCCGCAGAGTAATCTTCCGATTTATGTTCTTCCCTTCAAATAGCTTGGTCAAAGAGTCAAACATCTCCTTAGGTGTCTTCAGAGATGACACATGTGGTATGAGATGGTCTTTGATAGAATCAACAATGATTCTCTTTGCTTTGACCAAGTTCTTCTTATGCAATGCCTTATCCTTTTCATCCTCTGGGATAGGGACCTCAGAGTTGATGTAGGTGTCCAATTCATTTTCTTCCACGATTAACCCAATCCTATACTTCCAGGCTCAGAAGTTATCAGCCCCTTCAAGCTTATCCTCAAGCTTGGTGTGGTGAGACATCTTAAAGAGTACTTCAAATGAAAATAGAAAAGATTTAGGTCTTATCACTTGATTTGCTGAAGACTGGATCTCGTCCCCGATTAGGGTTTGTCAGAGAAACCCTAAAAATTCAAAATGTGAATTTCAACTTTCTAAAAGGATAGAAAGATGCGCCTTGATGAGCTGATCATTTAGGTATATTCATAATTTGAGATCTGCAAATCTTCACCCTTCATAAATGCCTTTTAGTCTTCCTGGGTTCACTCGGGAGGACCCTGAATTTGGGTTTACGTTTCCCGGAGATTTACCCAGCCAAAAATCTCGATCCGAAGCTCTAAACTTCTATTTTTCCAAGGATCTTCCAGCTATGTCTTCGGATTTCAGAAATTCCTATTTTTTTGGAAACCCTAATTTTTAGGGCCAAAACTGAAAGTGCTCAGAACTGAATTCTGATTGGATAGAAATATTCACCTTGCTGAGGAGAGTCAATCTATCATATTGCTTTTCCAAAATCTATGGAGAGAAACCCAAAAACAAGAAGCCCTACCTTCCGCAACTGCACAATGTCTTCTTCTCAGGTTAGCTCTAGTACCATGTTAATTTTTTGAGCATTAATTCAAAATACTCTAGGATCTTTACTGAGAGAATAACATGTACAGTATATCAATGCATATCAATCATCAGAAGATGCAATCATAAGAGACAATAGACACACAGAGTTTCCATGGGGAAAACCCTAAGGTGAAAAACCCCACAACTTCTTCAAAGATAGATAGAGCAATAGCACAACCAAAGTACAACCCAAGTACATAGAAATAGACTCCTCCTAGCAGCTGATCCACCTCCTCACATCTGCGCCACTTTTCGAGTGATGGATAAGTGAGTAAGTGAAGTGATCAAATAGAGAGATCCCGCTCTCTATTTATACTTGTTTTGAGCAGCCTAATAAACCTATGGAGCCAAATCATCTAACTCAGCCTAATAACCCTAGGTTAACTTAATCAGGGCCGACCCCACACATGGTGGTCTAATAACCCATCGGCAAGTTACGACACTTGCGACACATGTCAATACAAATGACGACGCTTCCGTATAGAGGAATAATACATCTCTATAGGAGTACAATAAAATACATAGATGAAATACATTCCAAAGTTACATATACATCAACACTACATTCACATCCTTTGCCTCCACTTTCCTGCAATTCTTTCACCTACCCGTTCGTTACGATGCCGGTGTAGAGATCCTCTTGTCTTGCATACAGAACACCGCCACACACATCTCGGACGACATCCATGAATAGCGTAAACGACATACGTTATGCAAGATCAAGTTGGATGACTGAATCTTTTTAGATTGGTTCCTCAAATCACTCATACCAACCATCGTGAAGGATGTGGCATCCGAGCGACCCCAGTCTGAGGAAGAAGCAATTCTCAAAGCTCAATAGTTTGACCTCATCTATGCCGAGTCCGGTTATCTATATTCTATTTTACCTGTTTCCCCCCATGCCGACTCAACTCGGAGCGATGTGTTCAAGGAATCCCATGCTGCTGATGGTATCATCGGGCATGTGACATCACAGCCTCAACCGTACACAACTATGCCTTCTACTAGTGTCCCAGACCTCTCACGCGCCATGTCCCATTCTAGAGTGACTACTTATACGCCCCGGTCATAAAACCTCTTCATATCCATGGACCATCATGCCCACCGCAGTGTTATGGCCATGCACCCCCACCTTATAATTATCCTATGGGGCAGCCTACATTTTATCAACACCCAACTCCGCCCACCCATTCACACCCCCAAGTCCAGCAAGCTTACTACCCCCCGCAAGCCCCACTATGCAACCACCAGTTCCTCGAATTTATCATCCACAATTGACCCCACCAGCTCCAACCCAACCTCAAACACATCCTGGTTACTACCCAAGACCGACACCTTCACCACCTGCTCAACCACAGAATCCTCCCAATCCCCAAGGGAAATTTTATGCCCAACAACACCGACAGCAAAATCAGCATGCTCAACGCAACCCGCAAGGCCAACAAAATAGGGGGAGAGGATGGAACAGGAGGAATAACCAACCTCAGGACCAGGGCGGTCAACAACCAAACCCCCCCAATAACAACAACGCCACCGCACCCGACCAAAACCTCGACAAACCACCTTGTCAGGGAAAGAATCCCAACCTATGAACGAATCATCCTTGTTCCATATGTGGGGTATACGAACACTATACGCACAATTGTCCACATTTAGATCATGCCCGCCAACTATAGAAAAAGGATGCCCAACGCCAAGGACAAGCTACTCCCCCGACACAACCCAACCCCCAGCCACCCCCCATGGTGCTGCAAAATCCCTTGCCCACACAAGGAGTAGTAAATGCTCAATCACTACCTCCTCCTAAAGGAACCATACAACCACCTCAGCAAATCACATATGCTACACAAACAAACCAACCCATGGAATCGGGTACTCACCATCTCCTCATGATGTCATCAACTGATGTCAACGTTCAAACACATCGAAATCAATACTGACCTAATCCATAAACCCCCCCGTTGATACCGCTACCCCCACAGATCATCCCTTACGCATACCCCCACCACACGGCGATGGGGCCCCTAAAGCCCCTTGTTTCCCACTACAACAAATCAACAAAAATCCTAATGCTCGTGTTGCAGCAAATTCTAATATCGTAGAAGATCTAGTGCAATCCCCCGTGGCTATGTCTGCATTGGAAGTCCTAAAGAATTGCCCCGCACAGAAGAAACTGTTGTTATCCTCCATCAACGCGATAGACCCTAATGACTCTCGACTGATGGAATTTGACTTAGACCAAGCCGAACCATGTTTTCCTTCAACATTAGCCTTCCAAGACTCTGTATCAGTTCAGAACTTAGTCATCCATCGATGAAGGTGACTCCACCTGCGTCATGTCGATGTTTGTTTGGTAGAAGCTTGGATCCCCCACTCTACAGCCATCAACAACTGCATTAAGTGCTTACGATGGTCGCGTAGCCCAACCTCAGGGCCTTTTGACTAACATCCCCATTCAGCTAGCGAGAAAAACAATCCTAATCGATATAGAGGTTAGCAATGAACAACTTGATTACAATCTCTTACTTGGTCATAGTTACATGTATGCTATGAAGTTCGTCGCTTCATCCATCTTCCGCATCATGATGTTCCCCCATGAGGGACATGTGGTCAAAATTGACCAAATAACATACTACGATCCCAATGCCCCAGCTACCCCCGAGAATGTTCTCCTCATGATCAAACAACCCATGCACAATGCTCCTACATCGCTAGTCTCCACAGTCAGACTTGGATTATAGTTGGAGCCACCCGTGACTTCCACATTCCAATCCATTCCGCCCCCTCTAAAGATAATTGAGATATCAGATCTTTGCACAATTTCCTCCAACCACACAACGCCCAACCAACAACCGTCTTTACTACCGCAACCACCATCGATACCAATTACATTGGGGCGACGCCTATCCATACGATCCCATTTTTATTTCCACCATCTGGAGTGATAAGTTCACTGGTGATGGCCACTTTGAACCTCCCTAGATTAACCCTAGGACTTCCCCTGTGGTACTTACCTGCACCTAATCCTACACCAACACCACAGGTCATTCTTCAACTAGTTCAACCTATTAACACTTCCAACTGCCCACCACCAGTAGTGGCAAACATGCCCAACTATCCCCCTTCTAGAGCAGAATCCACATCTGCTACACAACCTCCACCACCACCACCAAAAACCTATGGTGGCAGAGGCCCGCAAAACTATACCGCCCCACCGGAAAGAAAACCAATGGCACCCCAACCACCCCCCCCCACCGCCCCCCCCCCGAGCACTCCCTAACTGCTCCTTGTGTGACGATATTGGCCATGCTACCCACAACTGTCCATAGTTACCCAATCTCCAAAAACACATGCAAACCTTGGACGATGACCCCAACATCCCTGTGGTCGTACTAAACCCCCTAGCCCATCAACGCAACAAGGGATTACGTACTAATCATGCTTGCGCCATCTGCAGAATATATGGTCATTACTCACACCCCTGCCCTGAGCTCCCAGATTACAGAGCATCCCTCTACGAATTGAATAATACAGACCTAGAAACATCACCTCCCACCATTGAAGAAATTCATCCTCCAACACCTTCCCCTTCGGAAGAAGTCAATACCATATATATGATCTCTACAGTTGATAGAAATGACTCTCCTCCAACACCTACCCTTCCCTCGTATGACTTGATCTCCCAGCACTTCCGCAGCGATGAGTAAATCCTTGAATCCCTTACGGAACCAGACTACCCATGGGACAACATGCACCATCAATCATATTTCATTCCCGGTGAGTCCACCCCTATCGCAGCCAACCAATTGGCAATTGAAACAAAAGACTTCCTCCCCAAAAAGGTCGATTGGTTCAAGAATCCTATTCCCACCCCCGACGCCTTCGAGGAAGGAAACATGGAAAATATTTCTCCCATCACACAGGTAGACATTGCTCGAGTGGCCAATCCAAGATCATCACCTTAGGGGCCACTTGTACAGAATATGAAATCGGGGAAGCCAAAATACTTTTTCAGGAGTTCCGTGATGTCTTTGCTTGGTCTTATACGGAGATGCCCGGCCTAGATCCTACTATCATAGAACGCCACATCAACACATGGCCTAAGGTCCCACCTATCTGCCAGAAGCAGAGACCAATTCACCCCTCCAAACTCCCTACAGCTAAAACTGAAATTGAGAAGCTCCGGAAAGCCGGGTTCATCTATTCCATTGCCTACACCACCTGGGTGTCCAACCCTGTACCTGTTAACAAAAAATAGGGCACCCTCCATGTTTGCACAGATTTTTGAGATCTCAATCAAGCATGTCCCAAAGACAAATTTTCCACACCTTTCATCGACCAACTCGTTGATGCTTGTGTCAGACATGAAGTCCTCTCCTTTATGGATGATTTTTTTGAATATAACCAAATACACATTCAGAAAGAAGACCAATACAAAAATGCTTTCACTACCCCATGGGACACCTTTTCCTACTGGGTCATGCCATTTGGTCTAAAGAACGTGGGTGCCACTTTCCAACGAGCCATGACATACTACTTCCACGACCTAACCCATATCATTCTGGTTTACCTAGATGACCTGACCACTAACTCCGAAAAATGAACTAACCACTTAAACGACCTCCGACAAGTATTCCTCCATTGCCACAAGTATAGAATCTGCCTGAACCCTCTCAAGTGTGTCTTTTTTGTTCCAGCAAGATGGTTGATTAGGATTCATCGTGTCACAGAAATGGATAATTCTCGACCCCTTAAAAGTCCAAGCCATCTTGGACCTACCCTACCCTCTCACCATATGTCAGTTACAAAGTCTACAAGGGAGAGCAAACTTTCTTCGCCACTTTGTTCTTGAATATGCCACGACGGTCCACGGCTTCCTCCACTTACTTTGTACCCGCAGCCCCTTTGTTTGGGATGAGCAAGCTCAAGTAGCCTTTACAGCCCTCAAAACATCCCTAACTAATGACCCTTTGATCTCTCCACTGGATTTCTCCAAGGATTTTATCCTGTACGTTTCGGCATCTGAATACGTCTTCTCTGGGGTGCTCATCCAAGAAGATAGTGCACGAAAAGACAATGTAATCTACTACATGATTCAAACCTTGTCTGGCCCACAGTTGCGTTACCCTCTTGAAGAGAAGTTGGCCCTAGCTGTCGTCTTCTCCATACAAAATCTCCGTCACTACATATTGCTGAGCACAACTATTGTTGTGCCCGACTCTAATCCTATGGTTTATCTACTGAGTCGTCATCTACTTCAAGGCCATGTGGCTAAGTGGGTCATTATTCCCCTAGAATATTACCTCATGTTTACAACAGCAAAGAGCGTCAAGGCCCTTGCTTTGGCACAAATTATGACAAACTTGCCATCGTCATCCATTTCAGCCCCCATTCAGAGCAATCTCCTGGATGATCATTTATTTATCATTTCTTCAGATGACCCTTGGTACGACAATATCTTGGTGTACCTTCGCACTCAGAAATTTAGACCAGATCTCGACCGCGATGAGCATCAATGCATACATCATCACGCTTCACGTTACCTTCTCCTAGGAGATGTCTTATACCATTGCGGTATTGACACCATTTTACGTCACTGCCTCACCCATGATGAGGACGAACAAGTCATTAATGATTGCCACATCGGAGCTTGTGGCGGAAAATTTTCAGGGAAGGCCACCACCCAAAAAGTCATCTGTGTTGGATATTTTTGGCCCTCCCTTTTCACCAACTGTATCACTGCATTAAAACATTGCCGCAACTGCCAACTCTTTGCAATCAAGGCAAGGAGCCCACCCACCCCCCTCAACCCAGTCGTCACTGTTGACCCCTTTTACAAATGGGCCATCGATTTCATGGAATGCAACCCAACCTCGGTAGGTGGCCATAAGTACATCATTGTTGCTGTGGATTACTTCACCAAGGCTGAAGCCATTCCCACATTCAACTGCAAATCTGACAACGCATCTCGTTTCTTCTTTAATCATGTCATTACTCAGTTCAGTCTCCCTGAACAACTAGTGTCTGACCACGACAGCCACTTTGAAGATGCCATCTGGAAGGAACTGTCCATCCTTCTTAAATTCAAGCATCAATACTCTTCTGCCTATTACCCTCAAGGGAATGGTTAGGTCGAGGCCATTAATAAAATAATGAAGACCATTCTTCAACGTACTGTAGATCACCATAAGTCCAACTGGCATCACATGTTATTTCCAGCACTTTGGGCTTATCGCACTTCCACTAAGACCACCACAGGGTTCACCCCTTTTCACTTGGTCCATGGCGTCGAATCAGTTCTCCCCATAGAGTGCCAGATTCCCTCCCTCCACATAGTTGTATAACTCCTTCCTGACACCTCCCCACTTGAGCAACGCCTAATCCTTTTGGTACAGGCTAACGAGGATCGTCGGACGGCCCTTCAAACCATCGAAGCTACAAAAAACCACTCCAAAGCAGGTTATGATGAACACGTTCACCCACGCAATTTCAAGGAAGGTGACCTTGTCCTAGTCTATGACCAAGCACATGATAATATCGGGAAAGGAAAATTTGAGTCCATGTGGCAAGGACCATACATCATGCATACTTGTTTGGGACATGGGGCATACATCCTCACCAATTCTGAAGGGACCCCTTTGCGCAAGCCTCATAATGGGTTGTACCTTAAACGCTTCTACCCATAACACCTTTTTTGAGGACCCACCAATCCCCTTTTGTACAGTTTCATTCCCATTTTTGTTTCCCACCCTTTTTATCTACGACCTTACGTTTTGATTACCCTGCATGATCATAGATGGACTCCCTCCCACTACAATATGTTGGTTTCTTCGATGGTGCAAGTCACTGGTCCCCGAACATTGCCTCTACATCTTGGGTCTTATATTCCCCCTCACATGAGCTCATCCACCTTGATGGAGTGTGCATAGGCACTGCTACCAACAACTAGGCTGAGTACGATGTCATGGCCAGTCTATTGACCGCTACCCTCCATATGGGCATATGTCACCTTCGTGTGTTTTTGACTCCTAGCT
Source organism: Larix kaempferi (assembly GCA_027924585.1). Classification (NCBI taxonomy): domain Eukaryota; kingdom Viridiplantae; phylum Streptophyta; class Pinopsida; order Pinales; family Pinaceae; genus Larix; species Larix kaempferi. The sequence goes on from BSBM01001023.1 coordinate 2,911,482, forward strand.
GCTTGTCGCTCAACTCAACAACTATTACCAGGTACGGGACCCATGCCATTTTAGAAAGTTCCTGCACACTAAACAAATGATTAGACAGTTTGAATCACTTACATTCACTCATGTCCCACTCAATCAAAATAGTGTAGCAGACCAAATGGCTAATAATATTCTAGACTGGAAAACGAATCACCATATACAGGGCACCAATCATACATACCATCCACATGTACATAACAATATCATTTAAATATATCAAAAAAGAAAATCAACCATAAGTGCATCCACGTGCATAACCATAAATTGCATCCATGTGCATAGAAAGTAAAACATCATCACAAAAGGTATCCACATGCCATCAAAAAATATATATATATATATATCATGAAAATTTCATAAGTACCCACTGTACCAAAATATACATATAAACACAGCGATGAGCCCCAATAGCATCCTTGATAAATATTATAAGCCGTATATTCAAAAACCCCACATGATCATCACAGTGGGGGAAGCCTTGTCAACTGCCTAGTTAGATTCCTCCTGGTAGTCCTCATCATCATCATCACCTGCGGACTCCCCTACCTCAGCAATAGTAGCCGCAGCTACCCGTGCTGCCTCCTCATCCTCTCCCAGCTCCTCCTCAGGAAGCCCCTCCTCAGGACCCTCCTCCTCAGGATCCTCATCCTCCTCATCCTCCCCAAGATAAGGTACATCCCCTCGAGTAAACACTCTCACGATCTATGCAGCCTTCGCAATGCACCGCATAATAGGCCTCCACTCCTGTCGATCATCATATAAAATATCGATCAGCTCCTGATCCAAATTATGCCAACCATCGCTCAAGATCCCCTCCAGGAGCCGATCAATCCCCTGCCTCAAAACATCCAGAGTAACAGCAGCACTCCGGCGATGACCCTGTCCACGCCCGACTGGGTCCACCCCCTCCACATGCCCTCGCCATAGCCTATGACCTGGAAGTGGTAACGGTCCCACATCTGCCAAACAAAAACACCAAAATATCAATGCAAGTCCATCAACTACAAAATGATATTATAAACAAAACCTATCGAACTGAAATAAAACAAACATACCATCCGGGCCCCAAGCTTGGCCAGGAGGTCTCAGCATCTCGGGATCCCAACGAAAGTCCATCCTGGCATATGGATAATCCTCGATGGATACCGGTATCTGCATCCACTATAGAAACAACTCCTCGGTAAAAAAATTACCCGCTATCCCTCCATCCCTACGAGTCATCATCTCGCCCCATCGCCGCATTCACGGCTCGGTCGAGAGCACCACTCGTATCGCTCGGTGAGGCTGAAGCATTTGAACCCGCTTAAAGAAAAAGGCACATAGAAAAGAAGGGAAACAAAACTCCTTCCCCAGGCATTGAACCTTGCTCAGCTCTCACCGAACAGTGATCAAGTACATCTGTCCCCATGCATAGTACGTCCCATTAAGGATGCCCTTTATTAATAACATCTACCCTCTCATGAGCTTGTTAGGGCCATGAGAACCCAAAACCCATACCAATGCCGCTGCAATAGCCTGCATAACTGGGCTCTCTATGTCACTCAACATGAGTGAAGAACCACTCACCACCGCTACAGGAAAACAGTGTCTCTCTAGTAAAGTCTCCATGGATATATTCCCCAACCTCCTCGGCTGAGTCTCGGAAACCATACCTAACCGAGGCAACCCAGTTAGGAAATATACATTAGCTAAGGTCAAATCTAGCCGCTCGCCCTGGATCATGAAAGCCTCGATATCAGAATCCCAGAAATCTACTAACTTCTTCAGCAACAGAGGTGTTGAATGCATGTATGGAATCTTCGCAAACTTCAGGATCCCACTATCAGTTAGTGCCTCCCGAACTGCTCGATCTATCCGGATATTCCTTCGGATGTTGGGAGGAATCTCCCACTCTTGCCATCCGACCTCTGGCATCCTACCAATAACAACAATAAAGCTCATCAGATCCCCATTTAGAAAAAAATAAAAAATAAAAACAACACAACCCTCTGGAGCGCGCTTTCTTCCTTGAAACGCACGTTCCAGAACACATTCACCAACCATTTTCCTGTGCTTCACACCACGTTTTCCTCCTGGAAATCCGCGATCCACACCGCAGACCGAACCACCCCCTGGTTGCGCCCTGAAGCATGTTTCGCCTTTGAAAGCCGCGCTTCAGAGCGCAACCATCATGGGTCCACCCGCGGGGCACACCGCAGTTTTTCGGATACCCCAGCGAGGCCTAAACCGCACCTTTGGCGAAGAAAACCGCGCTTTGCAACGCAGTTATCCACCCCCATTACCGTGGTCCAAACCGCACCAAACCATCCAGAACCCGCACTATGCCATGTAGGTTCCCATTTATGGCCGGTATGACCCCCCAGAGACCCAAAAAGATACAAAAACTTATAAATGACAAAGCTCGGGACATGGGCTCTTACATGTAACTCCCGGAATGCAAATCCACCAGTGAAATCTCCCACAAACTCAACTTTTACCCCTGACCTCCTCTAATGCTTTCTCAAACTCACCACGCACAAATGACACCTATTATGGGGGACCACTTACTATTTATAGACATTGGCCTTATCCTCCTTTCACCATTACGAGAACATTTGAGGCCCATTTCTCAATCCGTTGATACCAATGCACTCAGCACATCTAGAACTTCGTGGTGGTTCGGTCAATTTACATTTTTCACCACCACGTTTTTTCGGGCATATTTTCATGCCCTTCATCACCTCGGTTTGCATGCCACTTTGGCCATCGTTCATTTCTGATGTTTTTTATATCATCAGATTCGGTTTTCCATGCTCGTGATGACGCTTGAGACCATTTCTCGCTCTCACCTCTAAATCGTTCAAGCATTTTTTACAGTGCTCTCGTCACCTCGGTTTGCGTCCCACTTTGGATGTTGTCCGTTTCTGACATTCTTTATATTGTCGGATTCAGTTTTCCACTCCCATGATGATGCTTGATATTATTTCTCGCTTTCACCTCCAAATCTCTCGGGCATTTTTCAAATGTTCCTCGTCGCCTCGGTTTACATGCCACTTCGATCGTTGTCCATTTCTGACACTCTTTATATCGCCGGATTCAATTTTTCGGACCCGTGACGATGCTTGAGATCATTTCTCACTCTCACCTCCAAATATTCTGGGCATTTCTCAGATGTCCCTTGTCACCTTGGTTTGCATGCCACTTCGGCCGTCACCCATTTCTGACATTCTTTATACTACCGGATTCTGTTTTTCGCGCTCATGATGAGGCTTGAGATCATTCCTTGCCCTCACCTTAAACTTTTTTGACGTTGTGTCCCTACACCTTGCTACCTCGGTTTGCGTTCCACATCGACCACTACTGAGTCTTTACAAGTTCGTGCATCACAACCTATACACGAGCCCTCCACTCCATCCATACTGCAATTATGACGTTGTTTTGCTTCCATTCATCCACCCGCAAGGAGGCCCCATCAGTGTTCCCCCCTATCACTCTGTTGAATACACATATTTATGCCTTGATGGAACACTTCCTCCTTGCCTCACCAACACTTTTGTTTGGTTTAAGTTTGCCCCTTTTTCAGGCTGAACAATTCCTTTATGAAAAAGGCACTTAGGGAGTTTCTATTAACCTCTTTTCTGACTCCTAAAACAATGAAAAGATCGTCGAGCAATCTTGCTTCCTTTTATGCTCGCTAAAAGTATCTGAAAGGGCATCTACCTGGTATAAGTTTATCGCTTTTCTTGACCTCGTAGACTAACTATGAAAAAGGAATACTCTAGTCACACTGGCTAGAAGAGTTCTTCACTGCATCCTTTTACGCCTTTTCGGACTTTGAATACTAACACATGAAAAAGCACCCCCTTGGAGTCCTCTTACTAATTTCAGACTCTCTAAAAGTGAAAGCAACCACGAGCAATCACCATCCTGGGCTATTACAAATCCACAAGATGGTACATATCCACCATTTTAGAGTTTTCTTATCGCTTTCAGACTCCTTAAAATTGAAAGCACTTACAAGCATTAATTGTCCTGGGCTTGCACAAATCCACACGACAGTCCATCTAAGAGAAATTTCATGGTTGTGGTATTATCCTTCTTTGTCTCTTTCTGTGCTACTGCTTTTCCCTTCTTGGTTGATGGATTGGGTGGATTGATCACAATTTCCCAAACTCCAAAATTCTTTAGGTAGGCTTTGATTTTGCTCCTCCAACCAAAATAATCCTTCCCATCAAACATATGTACATCATTGATGAATTCCTCTTTTGGATCCATAATGGTGTCCACGGATCTCCTTCAAGCTTGTTGGGCTAGTAGTGTAGGCCCACTCTGATACCAATTGTTAGAAACAATGCTCACTGAGAGGGGGGGGTGAATCAGTGAGCATATACTTAACCCAAAATTCAACTTCAATCATAATCTTATATTATCTTTCACACATTTACTTCTATAACATATTTATCAATGTACTATATCATTAGTCATTCACCATGTAAAACAAATAATCACCAACACAGTGAACAAGAGACACAAGACATATTTTGTAATCTTTTTGTATTTGTTTTTGAACCAGGTACAGCCGTGAGGTGAATCAGCACCAACTTAATCAAGAGCACCAACTCTTATTCTAGGACCCTGCCTAGTTCTTCTTAGATCCTACTAAGAAGGCGATATAAGACCCTGCTTGTATGTCAGCATACATTAATGACATTACACTTCATCATTATCATATCATCAATCGACTATTGCTGCTCCGAAATGTCATTAGTCAACTTTCTGCCACATGTCATCTCAATCAACTAGTTCTTTCCAATCATTCTACTGTAGATGTCACTGTCATCAAGCTGCTGAACTATCAATCATCATATCAACTATGCTACTCATGTCACATTTTATCTATTAAGAGTTCTCATCATCATCTGGTCATGTGTTTACTTGTCAATTCATCATGCACTATTTAATTCGAACCATATCAAGCTCTCATCACATCTGCAATCAACTTAATTCACTACCATCACTGGGTATCATCACTGTATAACATCTCAATACATAATCTTAGCATATGTTGCTATCATCATCATTTTATTGTACTTACAAACTATCATGTCAATCAAGTCACTATCTAGTACAACATTGTCAAGTTAAGTCAATGATATCATTGCCCAGTCATTCTCGGTCAAATGTCATCATGTTGTTGCTATCAAATCAAATAGTCCTCTGGAAATGTCCTCTAAAGTATGCTATCACTTTCATGCAAATGTAATAATTCTGTATCATGGTCACTGCTTGTATATATTTCTGTCATGTCATATTATTGTACCACTGTACACATCTCACATTGGATTTATATACATGCCATTGTTACCACACTATGCACACTTGCAAAACTCAAATCCGGCACAAGCCTCTCTCAACCTCAGGATTGTGGGATCCTCAAGACTCAGATCAAAAGATTCAAAAAACACATCTGCTGCTACCAAAGAAGACCTAAAAAGAATGTGAGTTTGCTACTGCTGAATATGCCCAGAAATATCAAAAAAAGTTTCTTGTGTATTGTAGTTGCTACAGTGCCGAAATTCCTTGGATTGATCGAATTTCAGAGATCTCTGCTTTCCACGAATTTTTGCTCTCTACAAATGAAAGCGTTCACTCCTTTTTATACTAATTTTCCACCACATTTTCCTGAGCCGACCTATCTTAAAAAATTTAATTATTATTTTTGTTTTAATCTGGAGCCGACCTATCATGCTTTGATTTTTAATTGGAGTTGACTTCTCTAATTTATTTTCAAATCATTTAAGCAGGCCGACCTTACTTCTTTTTGGGTTATTTGATGTTCAGGGACACCACACTCAAACTTGTCAATATATTAAATATGTAGAGTTCCATTACCACAAGCTTGTGGGATGGAAGACTATGTCATTAATTAATTCCATGAGTCATGTGTATGCCATGCCTTCATTTATTGGCCATTCACCAAAATCTTCAAGTATAGAGGCTTCTTCAACAAGTACGTGGTCTTCAAGTCATCCATATGTATAGGGAATCTTCATGCAAGGACTTCTTCAAACGCCATTGAGCTTCATCAATCAATATCAACAAGAAACCAAGTATATCAAGGTGTCCAAGTGTCATCATACATGAATGCCAAACCTTTTCATGCATTAGGTCCATCTCCAAGGATTCCATGACCATAGCAACACACAAATGACCACAACATGGGTCATTTGGTTCATTAGGTGGTCCAATGTCCAACACTTTTTCCACTTTGTCTATGTCATCCAATGGCATGTCCTCAAGCTTCTTTGTCATTAATGTTGTCATCAATGACAACTATATTCATCAAATAGAACTACTGATGACAAATCCATATGAAAGGTTCTCTCTTGTCAACAAACACAAAAGGTTTTATTTTCTTATCAGCTTTAATAGGATTGTTCACTTTACATGTCATCTTTCCCTTCTTCCTTAAGCATGTATACACATCAGTTAATGTAGAAATAAGAAAACTTGATGATTGTTGATTTTAATATTATTGTAAAATAGAGAAAATTGAGATGACAAACCTCTCCCAAAGTGGTCAATAGATGGGATAAAGTCTGAAGTGTAACTACAATCATAGATGGACTTGTATCTGGTAAGAAAAGATGCATGACAATGAAAAAAATATCATTGGAGTTATTACAATCCATCACACCTTTGGTAACCAATGTCTTGCTAAAAATGTGAAGAACAACCAGATACAACAAAACCATAATCTAAAGAACAGTTTTCCCTCAGGTTTCCATTAAAAACTATGTCCCAAGAGATTCCTTAAAATATTAGAAAATTTGATTACTCAAATAAAATGAAACTAAAATTTAAATAAAATTTAATAATTCAGTTGCACAAAGGCTTTCTAGAAAAAACACAAAGCTAACTTGTTTTTCCAAAATGATCATAAACTCCTTCTGAGTTGGTTCACTCATTTTCTCTACAATAACAACTCGAAGAATATACAAAACACATGCCTACAGAAAGAAAAAGCATAAGAGAACAAAAAATATGCTTGCATGTGTAGCACATTTCATCTAACTTTGAGCTATGTTTAAGCAGAGACATGCTACAAGAAAATTTTCAAGTATAGATTTCATGCCCAACTGCTATAGAGAAAACATATAGGAAATAAAAAATTTAACAAGAATACAACTCATGTAATGATTGGGCCTTGGAATGCATTCCAACAGAATGAAAAGCAATATGTGCCTTTCGATGCCTTGATAAAAACAAAATATTACTAATTCGGTGCACTTTCTCCCTATATTAAAAGGTAAACACTCATTTTTATTCTCACCTAAATAATAAAATAAGATACCAGTAATGAATTTGCAGGAATCCAAGAATTCAAAGCTAACCAAAAACATAATAATCAAATTCTTATGTTGATGAAATCTAAGTGTGATGCATGAGCCTCATACCCTGTAAAGAAAACCTTTACCTCACACAGCATAAGATAGAGATTATAGCAGCACTAACCTGTGCATATTCATTTATTGTTGAATTTCCATAAGCATATCAATGGCTTGTAATACAAAATTTGGTTACTATGTATCATTTTGGAGATATATGAAATGCATTCCCTGCAGAATACATTTCAAGATAGAAATTGGCTTGCATAGACAAGCCAAATCATGTCTCCATTCTTGGAATCCAAAATATGTATCTCACTTCTTGGAAGCCGTCTCAACCACCCAACATGCATTTGCAAAAAAATAAAATTTATGGTGAAATGTTGCATTGGATTCCAGTATAAGAAATATCAAATGGAAATGCAGGACAAACTTTACAGATTGACTCATATCATAGAATCATAAGAGCATTTCATAATAGACACATCAAAGAAGCAATATGTTATGAGATTCTTTATCACAGTCCCTATATAGCAGTACGGGCTACAAAAATGGTTCAATAATGCCTAATTTTGATAGAGGACAAAGTAAGCTAAATAAAATGACAAAAAATACATTTAAGGAAATAATAAAAAAATGTCCTATGTACATTCAAGATAAAATTGTGATCATCACAACATAAAAGGTAGGATGGAAGTTATGAAACTAAAAAATGCAAAGTCCAAAAAATCAACATGGATCAACTTGGATCAATACTAGTCAAAGGAACCTAATAAAAGTGGTAGCTTGATGACCAATGACTTGGTCATCCAACTATTCCTATGCTTCGTTGTGGATTTGTGATATGTATATGCCTATAATGGGCAATGTTTCTGATCTGGAAATGGATATGAATCAACGAATGGATGTAAGACCTAATACCTATAACCAATGTTCCACCAAGTTTTCAAGGCTCGGGGACACAGGAGCGAGGAAATGCAGGAGTGGTCTATGTAGAATTAAGTCCCCAAATTTTAGGGAACATCAAGGGAGACTTCAGGGACTTCAACATAGGTTACCCTACCGGAAATACTAAAAACGATCCTTAGAATACATGAAAATTGAAACATAAATCTAAAATCAATGAAATTTTAAATTTTTATAATCTAATACATAACAATGTAACATCATAAATCATATATAGACTAAGACTACCACCATTGTTTAAATCTTGGGCTTCCTCAAACACTCTTCTAACAAAATTCTTCTCTTCTTCCAAGTTGTACATATCATACTCTTTCATACTCTTCCAAGTTGAACATATCATACTCTTCCAAGTTGAAAAGATATGATATGTTCAAATTTTGTTTAAGATGTTCAGAGGACACAATACAACAATCTACAATTGAGATGTATGGAAGAAGCACTCGAAATAAATTAATAGCTCAATATGATGGGCAATTGATGGATGAAAAGGAGTTGAACTTGATGAGAGTGGAACCTATGAGCCAATGTGGTAAGATTTTGTAACACAAAACAATGATTGAGCTCGTATTGTTAGGAAGTGAGAGGGTTGTGAGTGATATAAAGCAACCATGACCACATGACTTTGGCATTGATGATGATCAACATGAGTTAGTGATGTCTATTGGTGTGGGGATTCATAGTAATGTAGATGAATTTGGCAGTGTAGTGAGGGAAAGCCTTGTTGGAAGGAGCAAGGAAGGAGATGTTGAATACTTCCATGATCTAGAGATTACAATATTTGGTTTTAAGCAAGTTAAATATGATCGGTCAAGGAGAACCCATGAAAGGTTGGACAAAACTAAAGAGATACCAAGGCAAGAATTGCATAAATATGATGATCTACCCAAGAATAAGGACATCATAATAGGAAGGAGTTATGACTCTTGGCAATATCGAATAAAATCTAGGAATAGTCAAGATAGGTAGAGCATCTCTGGAGACCAAGACATTATCAAATATATTGTTAAAAGAAGGGATGATGATAATGGTTGTCTTGACATTGAATAGTTCTATTTTCCATCTCATTCTAGTACTTGTGATATGGTGCGATCAAAGGCAAAATATGGTAAATCTCTATGGTCAACCAAGAGGAATACTACAACTTACGAGGATATAGATGAATACCGCAATGACATAATTGAACCTAATGATGTTTTGGCATCATGGAGGTGCAAGAGTAATTTTTCTTCACCTGTTATAAGCTCAAGCAATGAAAACTTAAATAATGCACCATTGTCTTCACACTCTATTGCATCCACATATTCCAACTTTGAACTTGCTGAAAGGGAAATGAGGAAAATAGATATAGAAAAGAATTTGAATGACCCAAGGGAAGATGAATAAGTTGGAGTAATAGAGGAAGAGGCTACAATTGTACAAGAACAACTACGATAGATAAGAGCACAAGAGGATGAGTTTGAGACGTTCAACCTCAAGATTGTACATAGGAAAAATGGGTCATACTCACTCAACATTTTTCTATTTATCTACAATTGGATTGAGTAATTTGCTCAAACTTAATTTGAAGATGGATTAGTTTAGAAGACAACAATTTGTATTCTATAATTGATGTTGTTCATTTGCATTTTAATTACTCTAATTTTAAATAGAAATTGCAAAAATATGTGTTTATATTATAATTATCTTGAAAATATTTGCATGTTCATGAGATTTTTATTTAGGGTTCCTTATTTGATTGCATGGATACTTTTATACAATTTTTTGTTATAATTGTTTTCCTGTTTTGATCCAAGGCTGGCTTTGAGGAAGAAATTTTTTTATGTTGTTCTTAACTCAGACATTGCTAGCCATTACCATGTGACTAACTATCTTGGTTCAATAGTGTTATCCCTTATTTCACATAGGGCGGTTTTTGAGGCTTTCTAAGGCCTTGAATAAATTTATGGTCTTGATGGGGTATCTTGGGTATCAAAAGGGAATCATTTTAATCTCTCAATTAATGGGATCTATGAAGAAAACCCTCAAATATAAGAGCATGAAAACCACAAGTCGCCCCTAAATGTAAATATGATGTCTAGAAAGGAGCTCATTAGTTGTATTGATAATTTCAATTGTTGTATATGTATGCTGTGGTGCGGCAGAGCCATTGGTGACAATTATCTTCTCCTAGGATAAAGAAAAATTATTTCTGTTGGGACCGCCATTAGAGTCCACCAATTGTGTGACACCCTGCAAACTATCTTTTTTAGACCAATTTTGACTTGGTCGAAGGCTTAGAAAAGGATGTATCTCTAGGTCCCTGTACATTAAGAAATATCTCAATTATTCTTGAATGAACAAATTTTCAAATTTCAAGTCTATTACATGCATGTTAAAAGTATTAACAAGAACCAATAGCCAATAATATTATAGAAAAGTAATGTTAACAACAAATGTGAATCAAGAATAGTACTTTCCCCTTTAAATTCTATGAATATGCCCTTCCAAGCACATCTTGCATACATATTTATCAATACCCCAAATACATGGATAAAAGAAAAAAAAGTAAACCACTGAAACTAAATTTCAAATCACTATATCCAATTTCAAAATCAAAATTAGAACAACTCACACAACCAATGCCTAAGACAAATTACCTAGAAAAGAGCGTACTTAAATTTGTCAACACATATCAAACCCAAAAACCAAGGGACATTTACATAGTAGAAAATTGAGATGAGATGTTATAGATAAAGGATAGTACATGTTGTTTTTATTTCATACTGCTCATCTGGATGTTCCCCAACAACTTGTTTTCTCTCCGAGAGTCTGATCCACCTCTTCCAAAAAAATTGACAAGTGACAACCATGAGTAGCATGATAAGTAAATCAACATTTAATCCAAGATTTACACTTCAATTATTGTTCCCAAGTTCATACTAGGAAAAAATCCCTGGTAATGTCATAATGCTACAGGAGGGATACTGAATGGATTTTTTCATAAGATTCAAAATCAGGTTTCCTTTATAATAAATGAACTCATTTTTATCCAAAGTCAAGTAATATATATATATATATATATAGTTAGTCAAGGATGTACATACTACACAGAATTTAGAAGTGATCTTCTAGGGGTTGTAAAAAGAGTTTTCATCAGCTCTTATGGATATTTTGTTATGAGGATATCTGGTTAGCTTAGTAGAGTGTTTGAATTTTCCAAAATGAGGTCTCCTTATTTAAAAAAATATTATCTTCTACAAAATATTTTCTACTCAATTAGGCAGTGGTTTGATTCTCTAAATTCATTTTTCTTAGGGAGATTCCTCAAAAAGTTGAAGGACAAAAGTTAGTTAAAAATTCCACATAAATTTGGAGGAAAATGATAGTCAAGAATATGTTAAGGAGGGAATGAAAGAATGAAGAATTACACTTCGCAAATCAGAAGGTCTTTCACTTTTCAAGAACAACATATTATATCCTATCTATTGTAGAAGGACTTATAAAAATCCATAATAATAAATACCAGGGTACCCGCACAAAGATGATACCCAAATAGGCTGCAATAGAAGTGCACGAGCGGAAAAAAATAAGGGCGCAAATGCGCATTCAAACACATCTACACGCCCCTGCTTTAGCAATGATGAACATCCACGTTATTGAGTTGACTTGGAAAAAATGTGCACGCACACATTATTAACGCATATGCAAACATATGCGTGCACGCGTCATTAACGTGTGCGCGTGCCTATTTTTTTTATAAAAAAAAACAGAGCACGGGTTTGTTATCACAATAAAAAACCTGTGAGCATGGATAGGCAAAACAGAGACCCCACGAGTACGTGTTAGAGCACCCAACAACCTCCTCCTCAACATCAAATTGAACCTCCACTCTGTTGCCGCTATTTCCTCTAGGTAGGTGCTCAACCAATCAATTTTTTGTTGTTTTATTTGTTTTTTTTTTTGTTTTCCATTGCAATTTTACATTAAAAAAATTACAATCAATTAAAAAAACAACAAATTGTCATTGCAGATTAAATACACCACAACCATTAGAGGAAACCAATGAAACCGAACCATTAGAAGATAACATCAACATTGGAACGGACAATTAACTTGGTGACGACCATCTCAAAACCCCGATGATGAATCACACCAAGATTTAAAGGAATTAAGGGTATTAAGCAATGAATTGAAGATCACCAAGGAACCCTCTTAGGTTTCTTGGCTACATCATTGCAAAACATCATTGAATCCATCAACATTTCCCACAGTGAGATCACAAATTTGAGCCAATATAGGGCTCAAATGAGGGAGCACTATTACATTGGGATATCCAAAGAACAAATTAAAGACCTCAACATTATGAAAGCACAGTTGTACAACAAATTCATAGATCCCTATACAAGACAACCTCTAGATCTGAGGAAGATAAGGGTTTGCATGGACTGGTGTATTTACCATCCATGGAGAGATAACTAGAGAAAAATATGGTTTATGGTGTTTGATTGTTAGGAACCCATGTCAACCCTTCTATTTACTTTGTTAGTATATTGCTGTTGGACGCATATGCTTTGTAAGTCATCCCGTAGTAATTGTTGATCCATAGTTTGTATTGGCCCATGGTTTGTATTGACCCATGGTATTGGCACCTAGACTTAGTATATATGTCTATGTTGAGACCAACGAAGGTACCCTGAAGTTATTTTGTATTGAGCTTGCTCAAAGGAGGTTTCCCCCTCGAAGTGGCCTGCAATCAATAAAAGTATTATGTGATCTGATATATTGTGTATTCTCGTCAATTAGTTGTTGCAGGTTCTTCACATCTTGTATCAGAGCACTTTCTTGGGCTTGCTGGGTGAAATTTCTGCCAAAATGTTTTTCCGCATCTGTTGCAGCTTCGGATCTGGGAGTAATCATTATCCGCTTAATTGTGGGAAGTACTTGGGCATAAGCCCTAAAAATCATTGTGAGGAGTACCATAGGAACCCCAAAGTAGCTGGCCCATTGAGAGGACTTTCCAGCGAAAAGGGAAACGATCCCTACCTGATTGACTAGTTCCCACCCGTGAGGTAAACGAAGAGCTGTCGTTTGTGGCAAAGCGGTTATCAGTTTTACCTGAGCTGTGGAGTGAGGGGTACTACCCCAATATGCAAGCCGTTAGACAACATTGGTGGTCGAGTGAATCTCCTGAACAGATAGGAAGCCAAACATACCTGGGGTCCATATCTATTTTCAGCTGAACTGTTGCCGATCACTTCTGTGCCATTGCAGATCCATCTGTTGCCGATCACTTCTGCGTCGTTGCAGATCCATTTTGAAAGCCAGTTCAGATCCATTCTAAAAGTCATTTCAGATCCATCCATTTCAGATCTTTTCTAAAAGCCATTTCAGATCTTTTCTGAAATCCGTTTCAGATCCAGTCATTTTCGATCCATTCAGTGATGTTTCAGATCCATCTGTTGCCAATCCCTTCCGGACACCGCTCCAATCCCATTCTACATATTTCATTCCTGAGGACCCTATCTCAAATTCTACTTCCCAAAGCCAGAAATCTCACATTTGTCTATTTTTAAGGTTTTCCATAACTTTTTCAATTTTCACGCATTCACTTCCAAATTTTGCGATCGTGTTCATTCCATATTTCTACTTCTTTGTCCCTCTTTGACAAATTTTCTCATTCTTTCACCCCGTTTCTGAAATCCCCATTTTTTGCTTCCCTGTCCATCAGAAAGTGTCAAAAACCTAGTCAAACCCCAATTACCCATCTGATTTTTTCCCAAATCCAAATTTCCCTTTACTAAATAAGCTTTTGTTTGTGTTTTTCTATCCATTCCCCACCCCCAAAAAAAACAAAACTCCTGTTTTTGGTTGTCACCCGCGCAAGAGAAAAAACCATGGAGGAAGCACTTGCAGCCATCCAAACCAAACTCCAAGATATGGATGAAAAATTTCTTAGCCTGCATCTTCAGCATTCAGCCATGAACAATAACCGACAGCAAGAATCTTCTCCAGCCAATGGGTTCTCTTCTTCCAGCAATTTCCGTGGTCTGAAGCTTGAATTTCCTCGCTTCAATGGTACTGATCCGACTGGATGGATCTATCGTGCAGAACATTATTTCATCCTGCATAATACTTTTGATGTCCAAAAATTTCCACTTGCATCCTTTCATTTGGAACAGGAAACCCTTCAATGGTACCGTTGGTACATCAAGGCTCATGACGCGCCAAAATGGATAGATTTTTGCCAACTTATTTTGCAACGATTTGGTCCTAGTGCTTTTGATGACTTCATCGGAGCCCTCACTAAACTTTGTCAAAGTGGCACTATGATAGAGTATCAGGCAGAATTTGAGAAACTAGCCAATCACATAGAAGGATTGTCTGATGAATTCTACAGGAGTTGTTTTATCATTGGTCTTAAGGATGAAATCCGGTTAGAGGTTAAAATGTTCTGTCTCAACACAATGATGGAAGTCCTAGGGTTGGCTAAGTTGGTAGAAGACAAGATTGCATCCCAAAAGTGCTCCAAACCCACTTTTTCTCCCTTCTGAAATATGGGTTCTCAATGACCTCCCATCCCGCCAGCTCCTCGAGCAACTCCTATCAAGAATTTGTATGAAACAGAGATGCAGGCATGCAGAGAAAAAGGGCTTTGTTATAATTGTGATGAGAAATTCACTCGAGGACATAGATGTGTTCAACAAAAGATCTATCTCGTAGATATGGATTCTCCACCTGCCTCTAAAATTGATGAATAAGCTCCAAATACAATGGATGATCAAGTTGACATTCAGGAGCTGCCTATTGACCCCCCATCTCAGGATGAACAACCAAAGATATCTCTCCATGCTTTATCTCGCGGCACCACCCCCCAAACAATGCGGGTCAGGGGTTACTTCAAGAAGCTTCCTCTTACAATACTCATTGATTCTGGTAGCACTCATAACTTCATTGACCCTCAGATCGCCAAACATGCTAATTGTTTTGTCCATCTTTGCTCCAACTTTGAAGTCATGGTTGCCAATGGGGGCACCTTACCTTGCAAGGGGAAGTGTCACAATGTGCATATCTCTCTGGAAGATTATAACCTACGCTCTGACATGTTTTCCTTGTCCCTAGGTGGATGTGATCTGGTTTTGGGCGTTCAATGGTTATGCACACTTGGCCCCATCTTATGGGATTTTGCCGAACTTTGGATGCAATTTTCAGTCAATGGAAAACAACACAAATTTAAGGGCTTATAACAAGGGTCTCTCTGCATCATTAGTTCACATCGCCTGGAAAAGATCCTTAAGAAGAATTCATGTGGTGTCATCGCTCAACTCCATTCCATTCAGATGTACCCATCAATGGTATCCCCTACTTTCTTGGATAGATATGTAGGTGTCCTTCTTGAACCAGTGGGCTTCTTGCCTTCAAGAGACCTTTCTGGTAATAATTTAGCCGCATCTACATCTCAATAGGAAATGATGGCTATTTTGCATGCAGTATAGAAGTGGAAGCCATACCTATTAGGGAATTATTTCTGCATCAAGACTGATCTCCAGAGTCTGGAAAATTTCCTGGAACAATGGGTCTCCTCCCCAGCACACTTGAAATGGGTTATCCAACTACTTGGTTATGCCTATGCAATCACCTACAAGAAGGGTAAGGAAAATATGGTGGCAGATGCTCCTTCTCACACATTTGATGACCTATTTTCTCTTACAGCTATTTCTCTGCTTGTTCCAAATTGGTTGCAATCTGTTGAACGAGGCTATCTCTTTTATGAACTCCATGCTTCTTCATCAGCAGGGCACTTTGGGTTCCTCAAAATGTATGACCGAGAACAATGTAACTTCTTTTGGAAGGGACTGAAAATGACAATTCAACAGATGGTGGCTGACTGTGATACTTGCCAGGTCAACAAGGTTGAAATGACACTCCTTTTGGGACTGCTCGAACCCTTGCCCATCCTTGCATAGATTTAGACAACTATTTATATGGATTTCCTAGAAGCACTCCAGTTGTACAATACCACATCCAAAAGGACACCATATGAAGCAGTCTATGGACCGGCACCGCCAGTTCTTCTTCCATACACCCTCAGTAGCTCCCCAGTTCAGGCAATTGACTTAGTTCTTTGAAACTGTGATAAGATTCTTCTCATTCTGCAAGACAATCTTCACATGGAAATAATTCAACTAAAACAACAAGCCGATCAGCACCGTTCTGAGCATACTTTTCATGTAGCTGATATGGTTCTTCTTCATCGACAGCCTTCCAAGCAACCGTCCCTGAAACTCAAAAGGCATCAGTGGCCCGGAATGCAACCTGAGGATGCTACAAGGGAACCAATCCTTTATATTCTGCATCAATTTCCACATCTAAAGCTTTGAGGAAAAATCTTTTTCTCAGGGAGAGGGGATGTTAGGAACCCATGTCAACCCTTCTCTTTACTTTGTTAGTATATTGTTATTGGATGCATATGCTTTGTAAGTCGTCCCATAGTATTTGTTGATCCATAGTTTGTCTTATTGTTGTTGGACGCATATGCTTTGTAAGTCGTCCCGTAGTAATTTTTCATCCATAGTTTGTATTGGCCCATGGTTTGTATTGACCCATGGTATTGGTGCCTAGACTTAGTATATAAGTCTGTGTTGAGACCAATGAAGGTATCTTGAAGTTATTTTGTATTCAGCTTGCTCAAAGGTGGTTTCCCCCTCGAAGTGGCCTGTGATCAATAAAAGTATTCTGTGATTTGATATATTGTGTATTTTTTTCAATTAATTGTTGCAGGTTCTTCACATTGACAGGCCCCCATGCAATAATTTGGAGGTCCCATGGTATTTTCTTAGGAAATTGTGGGCTGAGTTTGAGCTAGGATACCATGTCAATTATTTTGACATCATTGAGTTTCAGGGTGTCAGTCTTGGCTCTGCCCAAGATCGACCTCAGGCCCGCCGCAACCCACTCAAAGGACCTCCTGCACCTAGGAGAGAGCCGAACCCCCCTCCTCAGCCACCTGGGTTTGGTAGCACCCTAGATGAGATTGATGACTTAGTTAGACGTGCCACACATCATTTGCTTAGACATACCACATTTGTGGCTATGTCTTCACAGAGTCGGGAGGACATCGATGAGACACACACAACATCATGGTCTATGGGTGTTGGCTGGGACATTCTAGGTACATGTGGAACCCAGGAGGGGCCATCTAGTTCGATTGGAACAATGGCACATCAATGTTCTTATTGTGGTCATTCTTTCCATGGTCTTATGCAGCGGCATGCCATGAAGAGCTACATGGACCAGTTTAGCTATTTTTTAATTTAATGTTCAAGTATTTATTGTATTTGATTTGATATCGTATTTTTTAATATATTTAACTTTGAATTAGACATTGTTGACATTATTTGTTTTAACGTACAGTTATTCAGGGCGAGTCTCCATCCTCCAAGTGGGAGGACATCGGTTTCTTCGACCTAGACCGAGCCATGGCAGCAACAGAGGTGATTGTGGCACCATACACACATGTAACTTCTTTACTTTGAATAATTAGATCCAGTTATGAGTAATTTGTGTTCAGTAATTACAAATTAATTAGTAGTGAGTAACCATTTTTTATATTATCATCGTTTAAAGCTAAAATGAAAATGAATAATTCTCACAAAACATGTCTATCATATTATCATTGGATTTTACAACTGTGTTTTATCATATTGTCTAAATTATTTGAGAGCTATAAATTCATATAATCCAACAAAAAAAAATGAAACCTTATAAAACATGAAAACCTAAGAAAACTAGACATGTGTTCATGTTCACTTTAGGCATCCTTTGCTTCTCCATTTTCAACTTCTTTCATTTATGATGCTACTTGTGCTTATTCTATGTCTTCATAATCACCATAATCCTGTTGAAATGCAAAGTATTTTGGACCAATACCATTCACTAAAACTATGGAAACCTATAGGGTGTAATGTTACGAGGCATTTCTAAATCTGTAGCCAACTTCTCTAACCTTTCACTCTGTGTTTCCATTCTCTTTTCCATATCCAAAAGCCTAGAAAATTGGTCTTCATGATGACTACATATACTTTGATTAATATGGAAAATTACCTCTTGTAAGGTATTTATCTGTGGTGATAAGCAACTTAGGATGTTGTGAAGCTTTGTAAATCCACAATGAACACACTCAACCCAACTTACCATATGATGAAGTTTCTTGGCATTAATAGTCAAAGATATCCTACACGCACCAAGATTTTCCATCTGAACCAAATTAAAAATCCCACTACAAAATAATCCAAGTTCAAGTGTGCATTGATTAGTTGAATGAGGAGGACTTAGACGTGATTTACTCGACCGCATCCATTTCCATTTATCACATAAATACCAGTAAGTGTGATTGCTAATGTATATCATGAAGGAATTAAGTGAGTTATAACACTCCAGGTTTCCAATTTCACCATCACATTCACCGTGGTTTATGTAAATTTGGTATCAAATGAACAAAGAATATGAAAATATTCAATAAATTCAAACTCTGTAGCTATAACATTAATACCTCTAATGATTATAGAAATGGGAGAGAAATTTGAAAAATTTGTCATTCTTACTTGACCAATGATGAGAGAAATTTACATCATCAATTTGTTGTAGGTGACATTGTCATCATTCTATCCATCAACAATCTGTCCATAAGATGATCATCTTCATTCTATTTAATAGCATGTCCTTATTCTGTCCCCAAACATATCTTCATTTTTCCATGGTCATGCTATCATTAATCTACCATTGCTGCTGCCTTAGTGAAGCCCAAAAGATTAGAGATAAAAATTAGTTTACTACTGCACCAATGCTCCTGCTGCTGCTGCTACTTCACCAACCCTTCCTCATTCATCCTGACCCCTAAAATCAAAGCTCTCTTCAATCTCCTGAAATCTTCACACATTGCCTCCTTAAAAAGGAAACTTGTCTTCTATTTATACTCTTCATCACCATCATGTTTTTTCAGGTATTTCTTTTTTTTGGGGCAGCCGGGTCTGTCAAAAATATGCAGTGTGGGTACTTGAGTGCTCTCGCTCGAAATTTGAGTAAAAACACAAGGAGATACGTTGAAAATACGAACAAAAAAAGTTGTTTTTTATGACAAATATCTCAAGTCAACCATTATGGTGACTCATTTTATTGAAATTCTATTGGTTCTTGAATTCCAACTCATCAAGAAATTATGGTTGGCTCATTTTCTTATAAGGCCCATTTTAGACCCCAAATTTCCTCTAATGATACCCACTAAATAAATAATCACCGCCATAACTAAAATATTTTCCATGATTATAGCAAAGTAAAAAAAAAAAATTTCCATATGAGAATCGTTAGACACAATAATGAATCTTTTGCAGTGACTATAAATCAAATGGTTGATAAACACAATATCTGAATGGTACTATCATATAAAAGTACACACTTTAAATGGATCTACTCAATATTCCTTGAAAAAAATTCCATAAGCAACATAGTTATGGAATCCACAAACATTCTCTCTTAAAATTTTATTGCATGGATTCAGCATACTCAACACAAAAACTAAATAACGGAGAAACAAGAAAATAGCAGTGTCTTATCTTTCTTCTCACATCAGATGCTAATATTTTGTGGTAGATTATTCTTTTCTAGGTCCAAACTACCTGCATCCGCTGCTGTTGTCACCCAGAATAGACATAAGAGGCAACACCGCCAAGATGTTGAATGCTTAGGTTGAACAAACATTCAAGCAAAGATTCAAGAGCACAAATATCTACAAACAATAAAAAAAATGATTGGGTCAAACATTCAGTCAGTTTGGAAAACCACCAACACTAAATAAATAATCACCGCCATAACTAAAATATTTTCCATGATTATAGCAAAGTTAAAAAACAAAATTTCCATATGAGAATCGTTAGACACAATAATGAATCTTCTGCAGTGACTATAAATCAAATGGTTGATAAACACAATATATGAATGGTACTATCATATAAAAGTACACACTTTAAATGGATCTACTCAATATTCCTTGAAAAAAATTCCATAAGCAACATAGTTATGGAATCCACAAACATTCTCTCTTAAAATTTTATTGCATGGATTCAGCATACTCAACACAAAAACTAAATAACGGAGAAACAAGAAAATAGCAGTGTCTTATCTTTCTTCTCACATCAGATGCTAATATTTTGTGGTAGATTATTCTTTTCTAGGTCCAAACTACCTCCATCCGCTGCTGTTGTCACCCAGAATAGACATAAGAGGCAACACCGCCAAGATGTTGAATGCTTAGGTTGAACAAACATTCAAGCAAAGATTCAAGAGCACAAATATCTACAAACAATAAAAAAAATGATTGGGTCAAACATTCAGTCAGTTTGGAAAACCACCAACACTTTCTTAATAATAAGTTTTTAAAAAAATTGTTTACAAGCTACAACTTGATGGAGAATTCAATCCAGGTTTCTTCAGCGAGAATTGAAAGGATGCACCAACACCCTATTTACCAGCTACAACTTGAAGGAGGTTACGACCCTTTGGTTTATCAGCTCTAACTGAAAGGATGCTTCAATACCTTATTTTACCAGCTTCCACTAGAAGGAGGCTACAACCCCCTGCAGGCATGTAGCCTGCCCTGGCACCACCCTACCACCCATATTTGAATTTTCAAAACATCAATATCTTCTATGGAATATGATTCTTCTCTTCACTTATTTTCTTTGGCCTTTGTATTGCTTCAAATCTTCATTTAAAAACTTCTAAGACACTCCTCTTCAAATACAAGATTTTTTTTATATAATCATTCAAGAGGTGTAAAAATAAATCATGATGACTCTTCATAATGAATAATTGTGACTCTTCATAATATATTTTACTTTTATTTTAATATTTTTGACTTTGAAATAAGATTGGTGCTTGATAGTCTTTTGCGAATGTAGATTTGACATCAAATGCCAACATTATCCAACAATTCTTATTTTCTTATTTTTTATATTGTTAACCTTTTTTCTTTCTTTGCTATTACTCCACTGGAATGAAAATTGCTCTTTTTTTTGTCAATTTATCCTTTTAGTAGAACCATCTTTGTTGGTTTTTTTACTTGCATGTCAATGTTAATGTTGTAAGTTTCTTAAAATTTTCACATATATTTACAAAAGGAATTTTCATGCCTATTCAGAAATTAACTTGTTCCGTACCTTCTTCTAAGTAGTAGGGAACCTCGTTTAAGGAAAATGAGCTATTAAGACAAATGGAAAAAAATCTAAAACAACCATGTAAAGCTCATCCTTGACCACATTTTAGTGTTTATTTTCTACTTAACAAGTTTTCGTTATCACTCACACATGCCACTAGTACATTATATTTCAAGTTCAAATACGAAAAGTTTCATTTTCAACATTTTTAAGAGGATAAATTAGTATTTAAAACAAGTTTTTGACCACTATTCACTACGAGAATGTGAACTTCAACTTGAAACTTGTTGTACCTGACACTCCACAATGAATTCCTTGATACCTCTTTATCCTTGGTATTAGTTTCATTGTTATATACCATTGCTAGTTTTAATTCCTATTTGTTAATCATTTTTAGTTCACTTAGTTTGGAACAAGTTGAAGCTATATTTGCACATGGCGGCTATTGAACCTACAAATAACTTCAATCCCATTCATTTGGACCATGTAATTAATATAATTTTATCTCATTTTATTTCTTTAGTAAACTTTATAAGTGCCATGAAATCAAATTCAGAGGATAAAGAGGACGAATCTTGTGACTAAGTGATGGTCCAATGTCTTGTCTATCATATATAATATGGTTAATATCAATTTTAATAGAAAGGGTGTATTAATACTATGTGTATGTATATGTATTAATAGAAAAACTTAGTTATATGTATGTATTAATTTTGTGTGTGTGCGCACAGGCATGTGCATGTGCATGTGTGTGTATGTGTATGTGCATGTGTATATGTGTATGTGCACATATCTTTGTGTGTATGTGTAATAGGTAGTTTCATTTTCTACGGAACATAAGTCATGTTTCTAGAAGTAAATACATATTATGCGACATGGATGGCTTGGTCTACATTTAAATTTTGCATTGTGAATTTGTAGAATCCTAATAGCCAAAGATAAGGAATATCCCTCAGGGACCCATTGTAAATGCCATTTTAGCAATTACCATAAATGCCATGTTAACATTTACCATAAAGTATAAATGCCATGTTAGCAAGTACCATAAAGTATTGCTAGGTCCTTATTTGTCATATCGACATGTATAAATAATATTTAATTATGAGGATTTGCACAATAAACACAACAAATTCACAT
Source organism: Larix kaempferi (assembly GCA_027924585.1). Classification (NCBI taxonomy): domain Eukaryota; kingdom Viridiplantae; phylum Streptophyta; class Pinopsida; order Pinales; family Pinaceae; genus Larix; species Larix kaempferi. Next base: position 2,934,166 of record BSBM01001023.1, read on the forward strand.
ATAGTTATTTTGTAAATAACTTAATTCAATTATTTATTCTTTTTCTTTAATTATTCAAAGAAATGCTCAATATTAATTTATCAATTTTTGCACCACAATCACAACAAATTCACCTTTTTATTTTTATTAATCTTAAATAGCATATTTCATTTCTAAAATCACAACAAATTCACTTTTTTTATTTTTATTAATCTTAAATAACATATTTAATTTGTAATTAAAGATCATGATTTTTAATTTATTACTATTATAAGTTATTAATATTATAAAGTATTGATAAAAAGTGATTTGAATTCAAAATTGATTATTGAATTTAATAATTTTATAGATATTATTAAATTTCTTGAGTGATATTCATATAATTATTAGGTATGGTTTAGGGATAAAACCTCTACCTTTGGCACTAAAAAAAGCTTATATGGATCTAGGACCATGAAAAACACCTCAAAGATCATGACACATCTTTTTCTAACAATATTATTATCCTCTATGTATGGACATTAACACCATTATAAGTTTTTTTATCTCTAGGAATAGGTCTAGTGTCCCTCAACATGGTTGACATAATAAACCTATGCCTTAGGCTAAAGGAAGCTTCTACACATCTAGGGCCAAGAATGACATTGTTGAACCAAAACAAATGACATTTTGAGAGGATCCTTAACATTAGAAAAATGATACAAGTGGAAATGGGAGGAAAGAAAAGTAGGTATGAGTCTTCGAGTCATAGAAATGATGAAGGAAGGAAATCCAATCCTTATCCCTTGAATGAAACATCTAGTCATATAGGATTAACAAATATACCTCATACCAACACATAGGTCATTTTAAGGGTAGTCTTGTTGTGATATCGAGCGTATCAGTCTCAATATTAGGTGTTAAGCACAATATATGAGTTTCTCGGTCTTGACATGAGATCTTAGAAGTACAATCATTTTTGACCAATAGGTGTGAGTATGTGGTTCCTATATATGGTTATGATGAAAAGGTAATCCTTAGGGTCTACATGAATATTAAACAAATCTAAGCCCAAGGGTAAATCCTTAAAACAAAATCACATGATTTCTCAACATGATATTTGACCTTGAAGTGGGAATAATGAGTTTTAAATCATGAGGTATGGTTTATAGGGTCCTCAACATGATTAAGGAAGTACATCATAGGATTTAGTGAGGCCTTAAGCCTTACATTAAGATTCCATGTATCCAAGACCAGAAGGAAAACCTCAAACCAAAAGACATGACTTCACAATGGGATCATTTAACTCTGATTTCGAAGATTGGCACCATTTGATTTTTTGGAACTAGGTATTGGCTTTGAGGCCTTGAAAAAAGAGAATAAATTAAACTTAAAAACATTATCAAGTAATTGACACAAGGTTATTCCACCTTTAGTGCTTCCATCATATTAATATTTATCCTTCCTTACTATTAATAGAAACGTTAATATTAATACTTCTAAATGGTGAAAAAGTCTTAAGTGTAGAGGAGTGATCATATAGTTTCTTAAATGAATTCCAAATGAAAATACTTTTAATAAATGGTGGTTTTTGAATTGTGAAGAAAAAAGGGTGTCACTAAACTCATAATTGGGAATGGAGTTTAAATATGTGTGCTTGTCGTTCAATTTTAAAGCTTCAATCAGGTGTTGCAATATGATACATGGAACATTGGAATTTCTATCGCCTATGCTTAGTGATGTAGGGAATATTTTGATATAGAGGATCGAATACATATATGTTGATCTATATGTAACTTCAGAATGTATTCCACATATATGTATATTGTATTCCTATAGAGATGTTATTATTCCTCTATACGGAAGTGTTTGTATTCCTATAGAGATGTTATTATTCCTCTATACGGAAGTGTTGTCATCTATATTATAAGTGTCATAACTTATACTTGATGGGTTATTAGACTACCTTGTTGGTGTCGGCCCTGTATGAGTCATGTGGGTCAAAGAGTTATTAGACCACCCTATCGGGGGTCGGCCATGTGGGTCAAAGGGTTATTAGACCACCCTATTGGGGGTCGGCCTAGTCAGCATTATGTTATGTGGTTAAGTTAAGGCTGACCTAGTAAAAGTTATTAGGCAAGTCAAGTCAAGTATAAATAGAGTGCGGGAGGCAATCTATTTGATCATTCTATTCTCTCACACACTCTTTGGAGAGTGGCGCACTTGTGGAGGAGGAGAAGCTGCTACTAGGAGATGTCTATCTCATATGCTTGGGTTGTATCATTGCTCTATCTATCTCTGAGAAAGTTATTGGGGTTTTTCACCTTTATGGTTTTCCCCAAGTAAACTCAGTGTCTCTTGTGTGCTTGCATTATTGTGTCCATGATTGATATGTTGTAGATATGCTATACATGTTTTTCTCTCAGTTAAGATCCTAAATCAAATTGAAATAAATTCTAAAAAAATAACATGGATTCAGAGCTAGCCTGAAAGAAGGCATGGTATGGCATATATGACACTTGTTGCACTTGTGATGCTAGGGCTTGATATAGCAAAAACCAGTCATCCTAGCACTTTCGCTATAAATCCATTTTGGCGAAGTTTTCAGATTTGAAAATTTTATAGGTCGAAGATCGAATCCCCATGTACTGTGTGTACAAAGGACAAATTCTAATTCGTTGAACTTTGTGTTTTATGATCTGCACAATCTAGGGTTTTTGCCTCTTCCATATCTGAGTCATAAACAGGTGACCTAGGAAAAAAGGTCATAACCTGGGCTAGGAAGCTCCAAATGAAATTTTGTAAAACATGACAGGTAGGGCACGGACTATACTTTTATAGGCCGAAGGTTCAGAGGCTGAAAGTGAACTAGTGACACATGGCACTCCGTAAAAGTTCACTCTGTTGTTTTATCGCATAAACAGGTCATGTTGCAACACTTGCCATCACTATCTCTCAGAGAATCCAATTGAGGTTAGACTTGTGGGATTGGAAAGATGATAGGTTGGGCTACCATAGGTAGAAGTTTCAGACCCTGTGGATTTGTAATTTCGGAGTTACACCAGAAACAATCAGGTGCATATTTATGTCAAAACCGAATTGGATTTTGAGCACCTTCATTAATGGCTCCAGGAATTAGGGTTTTGGAGAAAGTTGGTATTTTTGTAATCAGAGACCAAGGCTGAATGCTACTCATCAAAATAGAAATTTAGAGACCAATATCAAATTTTTTGGTTGGGTAGAAGGTCAGGCCTGATCAAACCCTAGTTTGGGAATTTGATTGGAAAAATGGAAAATTAGGGCTTCTGCAAAAGTTGGAATTTTTGAAGTCTGTGACCATGGTTGGAAGCTCCTCAAAAAAATCAAAGTTTGGAGCTTTGTATCAAACCTTTTGGTTTGGCAGAAGGGTGGGATTTATCAAACCCTTGTTCGGGATCCTGTCTAGAAGATCCGGAAGTTTCAAAGGCAATTTTGAAGGGTGAAACTTTGCATTTTTCAAATTCTGAGTATACCGGCTTGATCAGCTCATCAAGGCGCATCTTTCTATCCTTTCAGAAGTTTGAAATTCAAAGTTTGAATTTTTAGGGTTTCTCTGACAAACACTGATCCAGCTCTAGATCCAGTTCATGCAAATCAAGTGGATTGGGTTATCCTAGAAGAGAATGGATTGGTCACTTGCATAAGTGAAGAAGTTCCTATTTCAGAGGGAGATGAGGCTAAGGCCTTACATAAGAAGATTACAAAGAAATCTTGACAGGTATGACTCATACAGGTATGTTTCGAATTCTATTCATAATTAAGTTTATGATATGTTTGTCTTCATATTATTACGGTTAGTACAATCTTGGTTATTTTTAGACTTGTCGTATCACCTTAATAAAATTATGAATGCTTGATAGAAGATATTCATTGATTAGGGTTTTTGACACTTATGATTGTACTAATGCATTGTGATGTTGTATGAGGTTGATGTTATCCACTAACATGAAAGGTACATCAAGAAAGACAAATCATGTTCTAGTTCAAGAACATATGACCATGGTGACATGAAGACAAAGGTTCATTCATTGCCATGGATCACATAGAAGATCTACTTATGAGGTATATATAACTTGGTTTTATAATGGTTAACCTATGAGATATGCAGGTAACTAGCACAAGTCATTAAAGAAAACAAGAAGACATTATGCGGGTATGTTAGACATAACTAGCTAGCATGCTAATCCAGATATGTTTTTCCTATATCAAGTTAGAATCCAACCTTGTGTTAGGATCTCTTATATAAGTATACATGGCATGATTGATAATGATTATTTATGAAGTTAGAAACTTAAGTAATCCAGGGTTTATGCATATTATGTCTCTTACCTTGATTGATGATATGACTAACCAGAAAAGTCTTTTGGTCAAATATGAATATGCATGAGTAAGAGAAGTCTTCCTTAAAACATTGAATGCTAATGCTTATTATCTGTGTTTGAAATGATCATGACTATACATGTTTAAGATTATTGTAGTATTGAGATTATACTAATGAATGTATGATTATGTATGAGATCTCAAGGATATCACAATAATGATACTTGTAAGCATGCATAGTGATCGAGGATGGATATAAGTTCAAGGACAGGTAATCTAGGAAGCAAAGATCAAGAGGGAGAACACTCCAGTAGTTTCTGCAAGGATGCAGATATTTAGAGGGAGTCCACCCAACAACCAAACAAAGATAAGTATTTGAATTGCCATTTCTTACATATTTGTTTGTTTAAATAATGTTGTTCAATGATGTATATGCTTATGTTCCTAGACTTAGGTTGTGTATTATGCATATTAGAATAATTGCATTAATGAACAATATACTACTAATATGCATGTGATGGGTAAGTGGCCTACGTCATTGTACAACATTACATTGCTACTTATCTAGAATGAAACCTCTTTGCTGACATGTTGGGAGTAGTGCAAACTCTTAACAATGTTCTGGTAGAGATTGGAAGGCATCTAGAAAGTTACAGGATATGGATGAATGTTGTATTGAAGAATTGGCTAAAATAATTGCATGACTATATGACATATTTCTTTATGTGTAAGAATTTGTTTTGAAAAATATGAGATGTTTCTAATCATGCAATTTAACTTGTTTTGTAGGTAAGATCGTATACCTTCACCTACAAAAGAAGGACTACAACATTTGTTCCAGCAACAAAGATATCTATTGAAGATATTGAAGTTCCCAGGATCTGGGATGAAGTAATGGAAGAATGCCATGATCATTCGATCATGAAGAATGATGTTTGGGATGCAGTCCCAAGACGTGAAGGGAAGTCTGTTGTGACTTCCAAATGGATCTATAAGATCAAGCATGCTGCAGATGGTAGCATGGATAAATATAAAACGAGGTTTGTAGCTCGTGGCTTCTCCCAGAAAAAGGGATTGAGTATGAAGAGACTTCTACACCTATAGCCAGGCACACTTCCATCAGATCAGTACTTGCTCTGGCTGCAGTGATGAAATGGAAGATACACCAGATGGATGTCAAGACAAATTTCTTGAATGGTGTAGTCGAAGAGGAAGTGTATGTGGAGCAGTCACTTGGTTTTGAGACACATGATGGGAAGTCATATATGTGCAGAACTTGGTATGGTAGGATAGACAGCTTTCTATCCAGTTTGGGCTTTACTAAGAGTAAAGCAGATTCCAACCTTTACTACAAGGTTGAGGAAGGAAATCCAGTGATACTAATTTTGTATGCGGATAACCTGTTTGTTACAGGTGAGGATAGATTGATTACCAACACACAGCAGAAGCTTGCTGCCGAGTTCGAGATGAAGGACTTGGGAATGATACACTATTTTCTAGACATGGAGGTGTGGCAGAGTAAAAATGGAATCTTCCTTGGACAAGGGAAGTATGCAGTGGAGATCCTGAAGAGGTTCGGGATGATGGACTGCAAGTCCATGGTCACACCTATGGCATCGAACTTGAAGCTTTTGTGTGATGCTTTATCTAATCTGATTGATTTCATAGTGTTTCGTCAGATGATTGGGTCCTTGATGTACCTGATGAACACGAGACTAGATATTTGCTTTGCGGTGAACACATTGAGCCAGTTCCTGACAGATCCGAGGAGTGTTCACCTGGTTGTTGTAAAGCATATTCTGAGGTACCTAAAGGGTATAGTTTATTATGGGCTCAAATATGATGCGAATCAAAAGTTTAACCTACAGGGTTATGTTGATTTAGATTGGGCAGTGCTGTAGATAGAAAGAGCACATCTGGGTGCTGCTTCCGTATGGGATCAGGTGTGATCTCTTGGTTTAGCAAGAATCAGTCCTGCGTAGCACTGAGTATAGACGAAGCAGAGTATGTTGTATCTTGTTCGGCTAGTTGCGAGGCAGTATGGTTCCAGAAGCTACTGTCTGAGTTATTTGATCTCCCACTGGAGGCTACTAGTATCTTTTGTGATAACCAGAGTTGTGTGAAGCTGTCTGAGAACTCGGGGTTCCACGACAGGTCAAAGCACATTGAGATCAAATATCACTATATCGGGGATATGGTGTAGAGAGGATCAATGAAGCTCCTGTATGTTGCGATGGACGAGCAGATTGCAGATGTGCTAACGAAACCACTAGCCAGAGTGAAGTTCGAATACTTCAGAGGGAGGCTTGGTGTTCTTCAGATTGATGACACTTCAAGGAAGAAGTGATGGAGACATTTGCTGAAGCCATTCCAAGCATGGTGGAAGGAGGATCCTTCACATGGATATGGATGTAATTGCTAGATGATGAGCATCAGGATGATGCTCTAGTTACGGCTCTGTATATGCATCATGTTGGATGCTGGATATGATCATTTGGATCATTTATATGTATGTACGCATCATGTCAGATGCTGGATATGATCAGTTGGATCATTTATATGTATGTATGCATCATGTTGGATGCTGGATATGATCAGTTGGATCATTTATATGTATGTACGCATCATGTTGGATGGTGGATATGATCAGTTGGATCATTTATATGCATGTATGCATCATGTGGAATGTTGGATATGATCAGTTGGATCATGTGTATGTATCTATAGATGTATCAGGTGTATACATTGACTGATCAGGTAGATCATGTATGTTGATATGTATCAGGTATGATTAGGTGGATCATGTATTTGTGTATGTATCAGGTGGATACATTGTATGATCAGGTAGATCATGTATGATGATATGTATCAGGTAGATATTGTGTATGCATCAGGTGGATGCATTGTGTGATCAGGATGATCATGGATGATGAGCTTCAGGATGTTGCTCCAGATGACATGCGTTAAGACGATGCAGTGATGATGCTCAAGATGATCATGTGTACATCAGGATGATGTATGGTGAGTATCAGGTTGATACTCTGTGGCCATGGACAGGTTGTGCAGATAAGCATATAATAGCACCCTGGGAGGTTTGCAGATTCCCTTGCTAGGTTTTTCCGCTGGCATATAATAGCTCCTTGGGAGATCTGTCAAATGCTCTTTCGAGGTTTTGCTTTGGGAGGACATATAATAGCGCCCTGGGAGGTTTGCAGATTCTATTGCTAGGTTTTTCAGCTAGCATATAATAGCTCCCTGGGAGATCTGGCAAACACTCTTTTGAGGTTTTGTCCTATGGCATATAATAGCGCTCTGGGACATCCAATAGGTTGGGATGTGTTCCCGTAATAAGTCCTAGGATGCTCTTTCGAGGTTTTTCCATGAGCACATGTAATATCGCCCTGGGAAATCTGATAGGTTGGGATGTGTTCCCGTAATAAGTCCTGGGATGCTCTTGCAAGGTTTTGTGGTGACCACATATAATAGCGCCCTGGTAGATCCAATAGGTTGAGCTGTGTGCTCATAATTAGTCCTGGGATTCTCTTTCGAGGTTTTGTGGTGGGGTCACATGTAGTAGCTCTCTGGGAGATCCGATAGGTTGGGTTGTGTGCCCGTAATAAGTCCTGGGATGCTCTTGCGAGGTTTTGTGATGCACGTAATAAGTCCTGAGGATTCCACAGTATGGCGAGTGATGATGAAGACCTGCAACTGGTGGTCCTACATCTAGTATGAAAAAGGACTATCTCTGTAGAACTTCCTATGATGAGTAGATTCAGAGATTGATTGAGATAGAAGCAGCAGTGATGATGACGATGATCTAGAGAAGAAGTCTTGTGCTAGAAGATCTGTGTCGAGAAATATCTTCCTAGTTAAGAGGGAGTGTTGATGTATATGTAACTTCGGAATGTATTTCACATATATGTATATTGTATTCCTATAGAGATGTTATTATTTCTATATATGGAAGTGTTTGTATTCCTATAGAGATGTTATTATTCCTCTATACAGAACTGTCATCATTTATGTTGTAAGTGTCGTAACTTATACTTGATGGGTTATTAGACCACCTGGTTGGGGTCAACCCTATATAAGTCATGTGGGTCAAAGAGTTATTAGACCACCCTATCGAGGGTTGGCTATGTGGGTCAAAGGGTTATTAGACCACCCTATTGGGGGTCGGCCCAGTCAGCATTATGTTATATGGTTAAGGCCAACCTAGTAAAGGTTATTAGGCAAGTCAAGTCAAGTATAAATAGAGTGCGGGAGGCACTCTATTTGATCATTCTATTCTCTCTCACACTCTTTGGAGAGTGGCTCACTTGTGGAGAAGGAGAAGCTGCTTCTAGGAGATTTCTAACTCTTATGCTTGGGTTGTATCATTTCTCTATCTATCTCTGAGGAAGTTATTGGGGTTTTTCACCTTTATGGTTTTCCCCAAGTAAACGATGTGTCTCTTGTGTGCTTGCATTATTGTGTCCATGATTGATATGCTGTAGATATGATGTACATTTTGTTCTCTCAGTTAAGATCCTAGATCAGATTGGAGTAAATTCTAAAAAACTAACAAGATCCACTACCCTTTTTGGTTAGAATTTGATTTCTTGCAATGGGACTACAACATTTTGTAGACACAATTTCTAATAGGTTTTCCAAAGTGTTGATCTGAGATTCCTAATGGAATTCATTTCAAGGTAGTCCTAGGGTGTGTAGAAATCACATGAGGAATAAATTTCCTCCTCCTGTTTCATTTATGACAATCAATGGAGCTATATGAATCTATGTAATTCTTGCTTTTCTTGTTAAGATTAGGACCACCTTATGTGTGATTGACAACATAGGAGACTACTTCATTGGGGGTCCAAATGTGACATTTGGATTGATGTTCAATGGTAAGAAAAGTATTTAATGTCGGATAGACATATTTAGGGCGATATTTCTTGGGTAGAGTTTCAAGAAAGAGATTTTCACGCCGATTAATTAACGTTGTTTTGTAACGGACGTCCCTTAATCGACGCTACTGATAGGAACATCTATTAATCGATATTCCAGGATGTCCCTTAAGGGAGGTTTCATGACATCTCTTAAGGGACATCCTGGAATGCCGATTAATAGATGTTCCCATCAACAATGTCAACTAACGATGGTTATCATGGCCAATGGAATGGTCTAAGGTTTAAACTTAGGATATAATTCGAAACCAATTTCCTCTAGGGCTCAGGGGCATTCATGGTGCATTAGACCAACACAAATGGTCTACATAATGAATCCTTATCTTAGATGTGAGACATGTTCACCATTTATAGGATTATTTTGAATTATTATGAGATTCTTTTGGTCTCTTCTTTATTGTTTTCACACTTTCATATCAAAGAATTGTCAATACAGGCTTGTCATCTTTCATATATGATGTCCATTTCAAGCTCCGTCACACAAATAATTGTTTTCATCACCCATGACATGGTCCTAGATTGTTTCTACACTTGTTCTTTACCTCCTCGCATTATAAGAACCACATTACTATCTCTATTTCCTTAGCTTAGAAAAACTTTATTCTTCTCTTGCTATTTACCTTCTCACATTATAAGAACAAAATTACTAGATATATTTCCCAAGCATAGAAAAACTTTAACCAAGCCATTGTATAATTATTTTTTTCTGTTTACATACAATGGACATAGAAAGCCATACTCTTAACAACATGGATTTTTATTTCAAGATTCTATCTATCTATCTATCTATCTATCTATCTATCTACCTATATATATATATATATATATATATATATATATATATATATATCTTCCAAATGGAAAATATCTATCACTTTAAATAAAAAGGGATCATCAACTGTCCTTAAAGGACTTACATTAATGATATGCTTAGAGTTTTTTAGCATAAAAAAGATTACATTCTTCATTACATCTATATTGCCATCATCATCTATCTGTGTCTTATCAGCTTGCTGATGATTCATTCTCATGCTCAAAAAAGGGGACTAAATGTTGCCATTGCTTCCCTGTTAGGAGATAGAGCTGATGATTGATTCCCTAGTTATTTGTCATTGTGATCATTACCATCAACATATGGTGTAATAAGTCCAAAACTTTCCAGTAGAAAATTATGTACTGAGATGTTGAGCTATCTACAGAGGTATATGAAAAACAATGACTTTTCCATTGTAGATTTTCTCTCCTTCTATAACTCCAAGCTGTATTGCTAGAGCTTGTTTTGAAAGTGTGTCTGCTTCTGTGTTGATCTCCCTGTAGATGTGAGAGAAGGAGATCGAATCGAAGAAGAGTTTGAGAGATTGAATTTCTCTAAGGATATTGTGAAGATGTGGGGCTCTAATGTGGCTCACACCATTGACACAACTGATTACTATTTTTGAGTCGCCGAAGATGTGGAGTTTCATGATCTACCTGTCCCTTTCAATTTTCAGAACTATCCAAAGTGCAGAAATCTATGCCATCGTATTAGTGGCATGACCCAAAGAAAATTTGATTGATATTTTGTTGTTATCAGAGAGATACATCATGCTTCCTGCTCCTCATAGTTGTAGTTCTCCTTGTCTTACGCCGTCAAAGAATGCCCAAGGCTTTCTTTTTTCAATAACTGGAGCATTTAAAACACGGACTTTGGATAGTTTGGGACTCGTTTGTAGTTCCTACACTTTACAAGCCAGCAACGAGGAGGTAATATAAGCAGGCGACCATTGATCTTTGAAGATAGATTTGTTACTTATATCTATATCTATATCTATATCTATATATATATATTAAATTTCAAATTAAAGTTACCAAGATTTATCCAAATAAAAACATATAATGGTGTTATCTCTCATGTTAAAATACCTTGAATCTCAACAAGAACCTCTCTTTTATAAGGAAAAAAAGTGGTCCACATTAGTTCACAAGATAGATCATGGCCCTACTAGTTTATGACTTAATATTTGGCTCAGGAATGGCACTTGCATAAATTTTAAAACTACTATTAATTTTAATTTCAAATCAATCTTTTTAGATTTTCTTATAAGAATAATTCTACATAAAATTATTTTAAAGTAATATTAAGCTAGGAAAAGTGCAAATTAATGGTATAGCTCATGATAATGGTTCAGTTCTACCCAAATAATTTCGATGACCAATTTTGAGTGTAATATGAAAATTTCCCATTGCAATACTAAATTTTGAAGCATGCCAAATAATTTGAATGACCAATTTTGAGTGTCATGAAAACCCGCCAAAACCCACCATTGCAATATTGATTTTTTAAGCACGCTTTCTTGCAATAGGTTGGATTCTTACTTTCGCGGTCTAATTTAATGTGGATTGAAGTACCAATAGCATGAAATCAAAAGATATGATCCTTTTTGGGTCAAAAGTTGTTCATTGAGTGACCAAATTTGCAACTAGTGTAAAAGATCATTCAACAATAAACCACATATATCCAATTTCCCACATGGAAAAAGGTTTAGAAAACCTTCGATCTATGGGCTTGTCAAGTATTATGGTTTTTATAAGAGTATGGAAGATATCAGATCACGGAATGGGCATTTCAGATCCATGGCCAACTTGCGTGGATCAGATCACTTGCGGCTAGGAAACATCAGATTATATATTAATACAATAAGATATTATTGCACAAGTTTAAATTAAACGGCTTGGGTTCACTCTTTATATTATTTATACGGTCTCCAGAGGATGACAGGACAACATTACTAACTTACCTAGAACTTTACAGACCCTGAGTTCCTACCATAAGATCTAGGCCATTCCTATATATTTTTAGGTGCTACATTATAGACTTGCTTTAGTTACCCGTAGATATTAATGTTAGACTGTTACAGGGGACCACCTGGACATACTCTCTCTTTTAGCAGCTTGGAACTCTATATACGAAATTTAGTCCCTACTTTACCTACTAGTTCAGTGGGACCTAAGCTCCGGGACCTATAGATACATTTGTTGTGGGGACCTACAGGTTACTCTTTAGTAGTCTATTTATTTCAAAGTGGAAACTCTAATTAACTGTGGTACCTTTCCTTTTTCCTTTACTTTGATTTTATACTCCCATATAAGTTCCACCACTAATAAAATATTTACATCTCTAGCTCTCCATGGGTGGGTAACTTACGTAGAAGTCGTCGTTTCACACAAGCAATGATTGCATTATATACCGTTATTATCCCACACACAATAAGCTCAACAATGTCTAGCTTCTTCGTTGTTGTAACTAAGGGGAAACAAATAAGTAAGTGGTATGGACCTTACCTTACTTTTTCACGAAGGAATAAAGGAAGGAGACTGGTAGTTTCTTTTTTAAAAAGAATGGAGACAACTTAAAGGCTTTCACTTTAATTTTAAGATTCTGTTGATTGCATAGATTACACATTTTTCGAAGTTCAACGTAGAGATATAGTATCACTAGGTGTTCACAGAAGCGCATTCAAATAGGAACCGAGGAAAAATTTCTATGACCTACCTCCTGGAAATGACTAGGGCTATCTGTAATGACCTTCATGCAAAAAAATCAGGCCAAGATTATTGATTGTGGCAATTTTCTAACAAAGAATCCCCTTTGTGTATGTTCCAATGATTGTAAGGTGGGAACGAACATGGGTTAATAAAAGAAATGGCCTTCCTATAGTTTTTTTCCTATTTGATTTTCCCCAAGAACACTTCCTTAGTTCTTTTTGATTGTGCACACAATGGAGGGAGGCGTTCCAGGTTTCGGTTGAGCTCCATGAAGAGTGGGAGGCTATAGAGGTTAAAGTGGGAGAAAGAATAATCTCCTATATAACCTCAAGCTTGATACCATTCAATCAATCTAGCTCCTTTAAGAAGCATGGGTAAAGACATCAAATCCGGAAGCTCTGGTATACCCGTAGAAGCAAAGGAAAAGGAAGGCACTAGCTAGTTTTCAGGTCCTAGAAGCAGAGACAAAATAGCAATAAAAAGGTAAGCACCACAAATGGCATCATGATTATGAAAGGTCATGGGGAGACAAGTTAGGAGTAACCTTGCAATTGGACATGACTTATGCAACTATTCCTCTATTTTCCAGAGAAACGAGAAGGTTATATTGAGAGGCAAAGTTTACTTACACTCTTAGTGATCCAAATCATCCCTACAACTTCCTAGTATATGTGACCGATTATGGGATGCCACGTGTTGTCAATAAATGATATTATGGGGAAATGTCCAGTAATTGAATAATTGGCTACTCATAATAAAAACACTAAGATGTGAGGAATTGAAATCTGTAAGCCATATTTCGAAGGGGCCTCATAAAGGGATGGATTAGGAGAAGAAGAAATGGAAGTGGACAGGGATTTTCATTCCCCATACTGGGGGATATAAAAATCCATATAGATATTAGTATATGAACAATTTTGGTCTTCCAATAAGGGCCTTCCACGAATTAATGGAGGAGAAGCTTCAGATAGAGGGGCATAGCGGGTGCTGCTGCTACGAACTCGAATTAAGCGGGAAGATCCAAAATTCTTATATGGGAACCATAGAGGGGGGAGGCTTCTAGTATCTTAGACCTATCCAGGTCATGTGAAGAAGCCCAATTTGGGATGAGGGCATTCTATAAAGTAAATCAACATAATATAATGCGTACCTTTAATTTTATTCATATCACGCGTACCTTTATCACCCTGCGAAGGAACAATCATACTGTGGAGTTCTCCATTTTGCTAGTTTCCTTTATATATTTATGCTGTAAAGGGATAATGTTAATTTCCAGAGAGATTACATAACCCTATCCTTTGTAAGGTGAACGAAGGAGCACATCTCATTTTATTGTTTCTTCACAAATCACATTATCGACCAGGCCCTTTGGAAATTTCGAGTCAGGATGTGAGAGCATTGTTACCACATTATAATTAGAGAACTGGATTACTACTAGTTACCGCATGAAAGTATTGGTTCCACATAATAGTTAGGTAAGGAATGTTGTTGGAGGATATATAACGGGTGGATCCACACCTGGCTTGGGCTATTAAACTGTTGTAAGGGATACTATTGCTTATGAAACTACTGCATGTGGTGTTGCTCGCCTTTGTGCTTGCCCCTCTACTTCTAGTTCTAGTGCAAGGTAAGATAAACTGGTTCTGCTCGAACTTCTATTAGAGTTACAGAGATAGGGGTAGCATCTTATAAAATAAGGAAACCAAAGAGGCGACCCCAATATCATATGCAAGGATAACAATAGTAGGGTGTGAAAAAACCCGGAACACCATGAGATGTGCAGTCGGAACAAGGGGAATATATCAAAATCCAAAACATGCTATGCTAAGATTTGAATCTACTAAATCTACATATGCTTTGCTGACTACTTTTTCGACTGGATCAACTGGTGCTTCTGCTGATAAATATGTTGATTGTTAAGTTTAAACCAAATAGACTAACAAGATCACTAAAAGAAACATAATCACAAGATAGACACAGAATTTACCCTGGGAAACCCTCATGGGGTAGAAAACCCAGCAAAGCTTTCCTCAATAAGATGATCAACCAAAATACAAGATGTGCTCCAAGACTTGTCCTTCTTCTCTACCTCACATGCAGACCTCCCAGACACAAGTGCGCTACTTTTTGAGTTGTGGAAGTGTGTTAAATGAGAAGCTCTCCTCCTCTACTTATACTAGTTCCCGACTGACCAAAATCCCTAATGGGGACGACCTCTCCTAGAGAAGTCTAATAACCCCTAAATAACAAACTCAGGGCCGACCCCCCACATGGTGGGTCTAATAACCCTGGTTACCACAAACCATCGGAGGAATAAACATCTCTGGATACATAATAGAATAACCTCGGAGGGATGAACCATCTTCGGAATAATAAAGTACAAAATATAATATTCTTAGAAGTTACAATATTCAATTCTCGGGGACGATCCAATCCCTATTCTCGGAGACATCATGTCTACAACTCAATTCAAGGGACCAATGTCCGGGGACGATCCAATCCCCATTCTCGGAGACATCATGTCTACGGCTCAATTCAAGGGACCGAAGTCCAAGGACGATCCAATCCCCATTCTCGGAGACATCATGTCTATGGCTCTCTTTAGGACTGAAGTCCAAGGATGATCCAATCCCCTCATCAATACAGGTACAAGTATCCTCATCCATACAAGTACATTAATATATGTGCATATATCATCAATACAAGTATTCTCATCAATACATCAATATGTAATAATACAAGTATCCTTATCAATACATACATCATCAAAGCATGTATCCTCATCAATACATCAAGGCACATATATCATCAAAGCATGTATCCTCACCAATACATATATCATCAAAGCATGTATCCTCATCAATACATATATCATCAAAGTAAAAGAAAAGTAATATAAGTATTCTAAGTGTAAGAAACCTAAATCTAAATAAGCATAAATATCTAAGAGTGGTAAACAGGTATCCTCATCATCAGCGACGATACTACTCCCCCTTTCGAGGAGGGTCCTTTTGAACTACACCAAGCTTGTCTCGGAAGTATTCAAATTTTACACAAGACAGAGGTTTGGTTAATATATCAGCAATTTGTTCCTCAGTACTCACATACTCGAGTGCTCCTCTCTGCACCATGTCTCATATATAAAAGTATCGGATCTCTATGTGTTTTGACTTATCGTGGAATACAGTATTTTCTGTCATTGTGATACAACTTTGATTGTCACACATTATCACAGTGGGATCCATCTCTAAGTCAAACACTCTAGATAATAATTTCTGAAGCCACACTGCTTCATAGCTAGCAGAGCAGGCAGCTATGTATTCTGCTTCAGCAGTACTGAGAGCCACACTAGATTGTTTCTTGCTGAACCATGAGATCATGGCAGATCCAAGACCATACATCCACTTGATGTACTCTTTCTGTCTGAGACACTTCCTGCCCAATCAGAATCTGAGTAACCATGTAATCTGAGTTCATGATTTCCAAGATAATATAGAACAAAATCTAATGTACCCTTTAGGTACCTCATTACATGCTTTGCAGCTATTAAGTGAACCTTTCTAGGCTCTACTAGATACTGACTCAGGGTATTTATAGCAAAACATATATCTGGCCTAGTATTTGTTAAATACATCAATGACCCAATGATTTTTCTATATAGAGTTATGTCCACTAATTTTGATGAGTCATTAACTAATAAATTCAAGTTGGAGTCCATGGGAGTGGCCATGGCTTTACACTCCAACATATCAAGTCTTTTTAGAATCTCCACAACATACTTACCTTGATTTAGAAAGATTCCTTTTGGTTCTTGCCATACTTCTAGACCTAAGAAGTAGTGCATTAATATGAGATCTTTCATCTCGAATTTTGAAGAAAGCTTCTTCTTGCATTCAATAATTTGTTTCTCATTTCCGGTTAGAAATAGATCATCTACATATAACAACAGTATAAATGGTTCATCATCCATCACCTTGAGATAAAGATTAGGGTCAGCTTTACTCTTGGTAAATCCCATGCTTGTTAAGAAATTGTCAATCCTTCCGTACCAAGCTCTGGGAGCTTGCTTCAATCCATATAATGCCTTTTTCAGTTTGCATACATGAGTTCTCCCGTCTTTAACCTCAAACCCTTGTGGTTGCTCTATGTACACTTTTTCTTCAATTACACCCTTCAGAAAAGCTGTCTTAACATCCATTTGGTGTAATTTCCACTTCATCATAGATGCAAGTGCCATGATAGTTCTAATTGAAGTATACCTAGCAACTATTGCAAATGTTTCTTCATAGTAAATTCCCTCTTTCTGAGAGAATCCTCTGGCTACAAATCTTGCCTCGTATTTTTCAATGCTACCATCTGCAGCATGTTTTATCTTGAAAATCCATTTGGAAGAAACCACACTTTTATCTTTTGGTTTGGGAACTATATCCCAAACATCATTTTTCATTATTGACTGATATTCTTCTGTCATTGCTTCTACCCATTCTTTCTTCCGAGCTGCCTCTTCATAGCTATTAGGTTGTTGATCCACAAGATCACACATCAAGGCGACATAGTTGGATACTAGCTTTGGTTTCTTTCTTTCTCTAGTGGAGCCTTCAGGACTCCATATCTTTCAGCTCCTTGAATAGTGTCTCTAGCCCATGCTAGCCTTCTTTTCCTAGATAAGTTTGTAATAGGGGGTTCTTGTGGTTCCAACATGTTATGGTCCTCTGGTGTATCATCTTCAGGGATGGGCACAACTTCTGTGATTCTAGGAGGTGTATCTTCTTCATAGATTTCTTCAAGTTGGCACTTCCAGGATTTCTTGAGAGCTTCTTCTTCATCAAATGTTACATCTCTACTTATTTCCATATGATGAAAACCTGGTATGTAAATTCTGAAGGCTTTGGATGATTCACAATATCCAACAAATATTCCCTTCTTACCAGAAGGATCCAACTTGGTTCTCTTTTCTTTTGGAATGTGAATGTACATAGGACATTCAAATATTTTGAGATGACTTACCTCAAGCTTCTTTCCTGTGAACACTTCTTTTGGAGTTTTGAATTCAAGAGCACTATGGGATAGTCTATTTTGCACATAGACTGTTGTCCTAGTTGCTTCAGCCCATAGATACATGGGTAGATCTTGGTCATGTATAATAGTCATTACAACTTCCATGATGGTTCTATTCTTTCTTTCAGCAACCCCATTTTGTTGGGGATTGTAGGGAGTGGTTAGTTCCCTCTTGATTCTAGCTTCGTTACAAAAGTCTTCAAAGTCCTTTGAAGTATATTCTCCGTCATTATCTGTTCTAAGAATCTTGATTTTCTTTTCTGAGAGATTTTCTATTAAGGCCTTGAACTCTTTGAATTTTTCAAAGACTTCATTCTTACCTTTTAGAAAGTATATCCAAGTCTTCCTTGAATAGTCATCAATGAATGAGAGATAGTATTCAAACCCACTTAGGGAAGTGGTGGGCATTGGTCCACATACATCTGAGTGTATTAGCACCAAAATTTTCTTAGTCTTTGTTTCACTCTTTGGAAAATGGTTCTTGACATTCTTCCTTTTTTCACATCCTTTACATGAGCCATTATGATCAACCTTAAAATCTGGTAATCCTATGACCACCTTGCTTACATAGGGTAGGGATTTGTAGTTAATGTGAGCTAATATTCTATGCCATAGCTCATTGGGGCTAGAGGTTTCATGAACAAGGGCAGCTTCTGGATGTCCCTTGAGCTTATAGAGACCTCCTTCCTCTTCACCAATGACAACTGCATCTTCAATTGATTTTCCTTTGGGCCACATAAATACTTGTCCATCTATGAAAGAAACTCTAAAACCTTTCTTATCTAGTGCTGAGATAGAGAGTAGGTTCTTCTTCAAACCTGGTACATATAACATTTCTTTCATCTTCAAGGGTGTACCAGAATCAAGCTTTTAGCTTGCTTCACCAATTTCCTTGATGGGATATTGATAATCATCTCCTAGAGATACCTTTTGTGGAGAAGACTTTTCTTCAAGTTTTGAGAGAGTTTTCTTTTGACCTGTCATGTGCTTTGAAGCACCACTATCAATGAGCCATGTATCTTCTCCAGGAGATACAGATCCAGAGAGTGCCGAGAATAGGACATATTCTTCTAGATCTTCTTTCTTTACTTTAGATCTTTTCCTTTGAGGCCTTTCCTCTTTCTCTTGTTCTTCTTCTTCTTATTCTTCTTCACTATCATCTTCTACCATATGTGCATGGTGTCTTTTGTGGACAAAATTCTTCTTCTTTTGTGAAGGACAAAATATGGAAATGTGTCCTAGTTTAAGACAATTGAAACACTGGACTGTGGAGAGGTCTCTTTCTGGTTTGGGTCCTCTTCCCTTTTTAAATCTAGAGAAGGGTTGAGATCCTTTGTGGTCAACTTTCTTGAAGTGACCCTTTCTTCTTCTTTTGGTGTGAGTAGCCAAGGCTTGGTCATCCTCCTTGAGAAGGGATTCTCTATTGGCTACCCTAGCCTCTTCTTGAACACAATCCTCCCATACTATATCAAACTTCATACTTTCTTTTCTGGCACACATAGTTTGTATAAATGACTCCCAAGGTCTAGTGAGACCATTTAGAGTAGTCATCACAAGTTCATCTTCATCAAGACTATCACCAATGGCATCTAGTTGCTCCTTGATTTGGGAGACCCTTGAGAAGTAGTCTTGAATGGATTCTCCTTTGTGCATCTTGGTACTCTTCAACTGAGTTCTTAGGTTCATCTTCCTATTGATGTTCTTTCCTTCATACATTCTTCCTAGGGCATCATACATTTCCTTTGGAGTCTTCTTGGAAGCCACTTGGGGAATCAAGTGGTCTTTAATAGAATTAGCTATGATTCTCTTTGCCCTAATCAAATACTTCCTATGCTTCTCTTTGGCTTCATCTCCTTTAGGTTCTGCAACTTCATCCTTGATATAATGAGCAAGATCATTCTCTTCAAGAATGAGACCAATTCTGTATTTCCATGCCCAAAAATTCTATATACTTTCTAGCTTGTCTTCAAGCTTAGTGCTTGGAGCCATCTTCTCTTGGGGGAGTCCAAGAGATAAGAGATAGAGTAGTACTTACCCGAAAACTTTAACTTTTCACTTTTCCAAATCTGCAACAGAGTTTTTGGTTTATCGCACTTTTGGTAAAACTAGGGTTTGAATTTCCCGAAGTTCTACCCAACCAAAAACCTCGACCCAAGGCTCAAAAGATATATCTTTAGAAGGGCTATTCAGCCATGCAACCAGAATCCAAAAATACTAACTTTTGCAGAAACCCTAATTTTGGGAGAGAGAGAAATATAATTTCACCTTGTGAAAGATGTTCTATTCAGGATAGCTCTGATACCATGTTAAGTTTAAACCAAATAGACTAGTAAGATCACTGAAAGAAACATAATCACAAGATAGACACAGAATTTACCCTGGGAAACCCTCATGGGGTAGAAAACCCAGCAAAGCTTTCCTCAATAAGATGATCAACCAAAATACAAGATGTGCTCTAAGACTTGTCCTTCTTTTCTACCTCACATGTAGACCTCCCAGACACAATTGCGCTACTTTCTGAGTTGTGGAAGTGTGTCAAATGAGGATCTCTCCTCCTCTACTTATACTAGTTCCCGACTGACCAAAATCCCTAATGGGGCTGACCTCTCCTAGAGAAGTCTAATAACCCCTAAATAACAAACTCAGGGCCGACCCCCCACATGGTGGGTCTAATAACCCTGGTTACCACAAACCATTGGAGGAATAAACATCTCCGGATACATAATAGAATAACCTCGGAGGGATGAACCATCTCTGGAATAATAAAGTACAAAATATAATATTCTTAGAAGTTACAATATTCAACACTGATCCTATAGAAGGAACCAAGCAAAGGGATGATAGGACTACTACTAGTGGTTATGTTGGCACAAATTCTAGCTCTTTTTTTTGCGGTGCGTAGTCAATGGGTTCTAGATCGAGTATTGGTGCCTTTGCTTCTGGGATAGGAAGGAATGTTGCAGGGCAGGCGCACAAAGTTTCTCCCCAAAAGTGTTGCAACAGGGCCATGCTAGTGGGGAGAAAACAATTATGCACATGCACCGAAGGTAGGGAGCACACACTACTAGATTTGGTACCGAACCGAGGTGTTTGCACATTGTTGTGCATGCGTGTTTTTGGTACGTACGCGCTCAAATGTGCGCACATGCTTTTGTTAAAATTTAAAAAAAACAGGGAAGAGTCTTTGTAATTCTACCCTTTGCAGCCGAGCGCGACTCACTCTCTGTGTGAACGTCGTTACAAGCCATGAAAATCATCATTTCCACTCCAAAACGATCTAAATCCATCCACCAACTCATCAGCAAGTTAATTGGATAGGTAAATTCCATTTTTTTATCATTTTATTCTGTCTTTTTCATTTTAATCATTGTTTTTTGTTTATTAAATTTGTAATAATTCCCAAATTATGAAAATAATATAGAAATTTTCAATTGTAGAGTGTAAACCCACATAATGAATGAACAAAATGTTAACATGGAGTCCAGTGCTACACAAGAAAACACTAATCTTGGAACCACTTAAAACCATCAAAAAAATCCAAATGCCTAAGAAAATCAAAACCCCCAAACAAATATTGACCAAGATGACTTGAACCCTTATGTAAATGAAATGAGAGTGCACACTCGAGATATAATAAACATAGGGGAACCATATCGAGTGTCCATTTCCACCTCAATTGAGAGCTCAATTGATTGCCTCTTCCATGCACATCGCCAATTAACTAACATGACTGAATATAGAGCTAGGATGAGGGAGTATTATTCCACGGGAATTTCCGAGGAGGAAATAAAAGATTTGAATATTATAAAGGCCCAATTGTACAGTATGTTCACCGATCCAAGAACACAACAACTACTAAATATTAGAAAGCCATGTGTTTGCATGGATTTGTATCATTTCCAACCATGGAGGGACAATTGGATGCATAGGTGGTTCATGGTTTACGATAAACCTCCTTGCAATAATAGGGAGATTCCACAGTACTTCCTTCAGAAAATGTGGGATGAGTTTGCACTCGGTTTACATGTCAACTATTTTGACATAATCGAGTTCCAGGCTGTTTGGCATGGATCTGCCCAAGATCGACCTCCTACTAGGAGGAACTTGTTAGAAAAACAGGATCGTAGAGCAATAACAATAAATAGAAATGCAAATATAATCACATAGACACATTACAAGACAGACACCAATATATTGTGGTTGACCGAAGATGGGCTACATCCACACTGAAATTTTCAGTCCTTATTATTATACCATCCAACAAATGAACGAATACAACCTGCAACACATCCGCTGCACTTCCTCTTCACTATCTCACAGTCTCTCTTCACAATCTCAGAGATATTTACAATGCATAATACCTTATACATCTTTCCCTATCCATATTACAATGTCTTTCTTTAATTATAGGGGAAATACAATGGGAAAATACCACGAAATACCCAAAACCATGGGTCCACAAAACTGTTGGCCAACAAACATACCAAATAAAATTTCTTGGGGGCTTTTCCCCCAAATCCCAATGTTGGGGAACGAGTGTATAGTCCTTTTGCATATCATATAAAGTTGGGGTACACAGCTGAGACAATATCATCTATGAGACTAGAAGATCTAGCTCCACAACCAACAAAACCCACTAAGAGGGTCACCAACTCATAGGAATGAGCCCATTTGAAATTTGACACGTTATAATAGAACAAGGTTATAGTAGATGTCATTATGACCATTGTGTTTATTTCAAGAGGCTATATAATGGAAGATATATTTTATTGTTATTGTATGTGGATGACATGCTTGTTGTAGGGTCTAACATGTAGGATATAAATGTGCTCAAAAGGAAGTTAGCTAATTCATTTTCAAGGTATATGAAGGTATATGAACAATCCAAGTAAAGAACATTGGAAGGACGTATAGTGGATTCTCAAGTATTTGAGAGGTATTACCACTCATGCATTATGTTTTGGAGGTTCAAACACTATTCTATACGGATATGTTGATGCAAATATGGAAGGTGACAAAGACAGTAGGAGGAGCACTGGAGAGTATGTTTTCACAGTAGGTGGAAAAAAAATAATTTGGATTTCGAATGTGCAAAAGGTTGCTGCACTTTCAACAATGGAAGCAGAGTATGCTCTTGCTACAAAGGCTATTAAAGAGATGATTTGGTTGCAGAGGTTGATGGAGGAATTGGTTAAGAAGAAGGAGGATAGCAAGTTGTATAGTGAAATCCAGAGTGCCATTCATCTTACAAACAAATCAACTTTCCATCATAAGACTAAACATATACAACTGAAGTACCATTTCATATGCTCTGTTATGGAAGATGAATTGTTGAAGCTAGAAAAGATACATTCTAGCCGGAATCCTGTAGACATGTTGACAAAGGTAGTAACCAGAGAGAAAATGATTTCCTGCTCGGTTTCAGTTGGCCTTCAAGCATGAACATGGATATGAGAAATTTTCCAAGTCCAAGGTTTAGAGCATAATCCAACAAGTGTAGCAGTTATGGAGTTGTTGTGACCATTCTCCAAGTGGCATATTGTTGGTTGTGGAGCCTAATCTTCTTGATTGAGAGATGTTGTTTTTTAGCCATGTTTGTACCCTAGTTTTATACGATATGTAGGTGGAATGTACCCTCACCCTAGTGGGAGGTTTTGGGGGAAGCATCATCCCCCCAAATGGATCCAGGGGCTAGTGGTCCCCTGATGGGGGTTCAAGGGTAGGTCCCCCAAGAAAGGGGGTTTGGGGGCGACCCCCCCCAAAGAAATTTGTTGGTTTGTTTTTTTGGACAACAATTTGCGTACCCATAGTTTTGGGTAGGCCATAGTAATTTAACATGGTAATTACCCTTTAAAAGGAAGGCATTTTAATACGATTGTGTAATGTATTGTAGCATTGTAATGATTTTCGATTAAGTAAGAGAGACCGTGAGAGAGTGAAGAGGAAGTTGTAGTGGATGTGATGCAAGTTGTATCCCTTCATTTGTTGGATGGTATAATAATAAGGACTGAAAATTTCTATGTGGGCGTATCCCATCTTGGGTGAACCACATTATACTTTTGTCTCTCTTGTAATGTGTTTTTTGTGATTTATATTTGCATCTTGTTTATAGTTATTGCTCTGCAATCCTGTTTTTTAACAGATGGGCGTGCACACGAAGTTGGTTCCACTTTTTAGTGCCACCTTAGAAATAAAAAATGCACGTCTGAAATGGAAATCCATAACGCATATGCGTTATTGTGGCTAGGTTCGGACAAACCCGATCCCAAAACCGAGGCTAAGCTTAGTTAGCCTATATTGCATATGTGATATATCGGACTTGCGTTTTGTAAGAGTTAAAAATCGCAGGTGTGATATATCGCAAGTGCAATTTGGAACACTAAAACTTTGTTACAACATCTACAAATTGTTTCATTGCATTTCTTAAGACACCTAACCCAAGATAGAAAAGAGAAGCAGGGTTCCTATTGGGATAAAGCAGGTTCCCTAAACACCTAACCAAAGATAGAAAAGAAACAAATGGTTTATACTTCATCCTAGATCCAGTTTATAGACAAGCCAATCCAAGCAAGCATATGCATGAGAAGGGGTAGATGTCCCACCCCAGCCCTGAAGGTTGTCCTCGATCCTCCTTGTTGATCCAACTCAGGTAGCGTGAGGATCCAAGTTGATGAGCCTACAAGCAAAAGGAAAATAGAAGCAACTTCCAAGAACAAGTGTATCAAACAAAATATATTCACTAACAATTAAACAAATACATGCATTCGACATGAGAAACACTATTTGGGAGAATAGGCCAAGTTCATTTATTAGAAATCCAAAGGAAAAAAGTAAATGACATTATTATACCTTATCTTGCACTAGCAACATCTCCTCCAAGCTCTCAATTAGAATCCCCTTGAGCACTTTAAGACCATAAGGACCATCTCTCTAAGCTATTTTACGTGTTGAGAATCATGCAATCATAAGGATGGTATCTCTAAGTCCCGATGTTTTCATTCAAGAATTTGCCTCATTTTATAGGGTGGAGAGGCCAAACTGCTTGGGAGAGAAGGGCGGATTAAGGGAGGATAATTTGGATCCAAGGATATCAAGGACGCCTCAAATAGAAATGAGATCATACTCAAAATATGCAACAAACCTCTCAAAATCATGTCCAAATCAATATCCTAGATTCAAGCTCAAATGGTGCAAACATGATTATCGCTCCCCAAAGGCATGACATAGAGTGAAAATGTTGTAATTATCACTCCCTAGTAGGCTTGCAAGGAGTGACAATGTTGTAATTGTCCCTCCCTAGTCAAGGAGCAAGGGGTGAAAATCCCTATACATTGGCAAAAATGAAGGTCGAAATGATGGGATTTCGACCTACTAATTATGGATTTGTAGAATTCAATGTGCCCTTGTCTCCATCGTACTTGGTCCAAGGAAATCCCCAATCATTTATTCATTCATATATATATATATATATATATGGAAATAAAAAAAGATGGAGAAAAAAACAATGGTGTTTGGGTTGGTTTCCCATGGCCACATTCCTTGGGGCCAGGCATGGATTCAATGGCCATGGGATAACAAGTTGTGGCCATGGTAGCCATATAAAGAAAAAACCTAGATTCGATTGAAAGAAATAAACCAGTATAACTTTGGGGCCATTTCGAGAATTGAACATAGATTTAAAAACCTAAGCATAAATATAGAGATATCTTTCAATAAAAAATAATTTTTAAGAAATTTATAATGTCATTTAATGTGTCAATTCTTCTTTTAATTAATGTTTATCCATAATTAAATCTCATTTCTATGTTCATAATTTACTCTTTTAAATAAACTATAAAAAATAGAAATACCACTTCGAAGAGTAAAAAAGGATTCATACGGTTACAAAATGCAAGTGCGATATATCGCAAGTGCGATATATCTCACTTTCGATATATCACAAGTGCAATTTGCAATGCAAATATATATATATATATATATATATAACAGAGGCCCATGGACTCATTTTCCTAATCTTCACAGTCACGACTGACGATATCAAGAAGGCGATAAAATGCACTGTCGATTTGCATTTGAGAGAAGGAGGAGGCAAGCCAATTCACAATTCGGATAAAATGGAAGGTAGGTGGCCCTTTATGACCAAATTCCTTTCAATTTTC
Source organism: Larix kaempferi (assembly GCA_027924585.1). Taxonomy (NCBI): domain Eukaryota; kingdom Viridiplantae; phylum Streptophyta; class Pinopsida; order Pinales; family Pinaceae; genus Larix; species Larix kaempferi. The sequence continues at coordinate 2,960,174 of BSBM01001023.1, forward strand.
GTTATTGTGTTTATTAATTTACTAGTTTTTGTTTTTTTTTTTAAACCAATTTAATAAAATTTGTTACATGTATTAAAAAACAAACAATGATATTTTTAATTTGTTGTTTTAATCTTAACAAAGAACACAAACCCAAACTCAAACCCACCCCCAAACCCAAATCCAGACACAAACCCAAACACCGAGGAGGAACACGACCAGAATTCAGAGATTCTGGCACGTTTTGGTGCATTGAGGTGCCTTAGCTCACTGTTTAGAGGGGGGGACCATATAAGACAATCATTAGGCGAGGCATTAGATACCATAAAAAACACAATTTCCAATGCCTAGAGAGCACTGTACAACATTATCTCGTATAGAGAATCCCAGAAGCAATACTATTCCACTGGGTTTAGCTACAAAGATGTCAAAAAACTCAAGATAACCAAAGACCAATTGTTTTCATTATTCCGGGACCCTAGCACCGGATTGGTTCCACCCACTAGTCAACCACACATTTCCATAGACTGGTGCGTCGAACCAAATATTATAGCCAATTGGATGGATCTCTGGTACATGGTCTTCGATGAAGACCCTCATGGGAATAGAGACATCCCATTTTATTTCCTTAGGAAGCTGTATGCAGAATTTATCCTATGGAAATATGTGAACTATTTTGACATTCTAGAGTTCCAGGGTGTAGGTCATGGCATGCCCCAGGATAGGGAAGGGGCTAGGATTGATCCTAACCGTGTGCAACGCCCTCCACGCACACCAAACCCCCTCTCGGGTATATCCTCCTGCGGGTTCTGTTATTGATGAAACACAAGAGGCCTTATTGCATTTGGTCGATACATTGCTTAGACATGAGACTGCTGTCGAAGGAAATGTAGGCCAAGGGGTCAGCACTTCTGAGGCTGGCCCATCTGGGGTTGGACCATCGCACACTGAGCATCCACTTACTAGGTCTCCATACCGCACCAGAGTTCCAGATCACATTAGAGACGCAGAGGGTCTAGAGCGTCGTGTTATTCCACACCCTTGCACAACGTGTGGAAGCATATGCTATGGGCCTACTTCAGAGTTTCGGGGTGATGGATTACTCTGATATGTAAGTAAAACTCATTCTTTACATAGTATATTTTGTTTTATATCACAACTTGCAATTGTTTCATTTAATTTATTTCTATTTAATTATCTGACAATTTGCATGAACAAATATACAGATGGTGTCCAATGACACCCCAAATTCGCAAAATTTGACCATTGATGATGATGTCATTGATGTAGCTGTCAATGCTGCATATGATTTTGGTGCTTCACCATTAACTGTAGGAACTTTACTTTTTAATTTTTCATCGTGATTTACATATTTATAGTATATATTGCAACATTCAATACACATCTTAATCTGGAAACAATATGTTTTATGCAGCGTGGGCACGATGAGTTGGTGGAATCCCAGGCAGGTCCCTTGCTGGTAGAGGAAGATTCCCAAAGAAAGGTATTCTTAAATAATTATGTGCTTTTAATTATGCTTTTAATGATTTTACATGTACATGCTTTTAATTATTACAAATTTTATAATTGTATCTTTATTTTTTGTTACGTAGCATGATTTCGGTGCTTTATATGACCATCTATTTAGGGGGATGTAATTTATTTCACCCACTAGTGACCCACTTCTTAACCCACTGGTATATATGTAGCATAGTTTAATTTGTACATGCAAGTATGTCTTGCTTTCAACGCCAATTTCATTAAACTTGGACTTATTCTAGTCCAAGTCACTTTGAAGATGGGGCTAAAACCACCTTTCTAAACTCCAAAATCAAGCAAAATCTGGTTCCAAAACTGCCAAATCCAGGTTCCAAAAGTGCCAAAACTGGTTCCAAAAGTGCCAAAACCGGTTCCAAAAGTGCCAAAACTGATTCCAAAAGTTCCAAATCAATGTTCCAAAAGTGACAAAATCAGTTGCTAAATAGCCAAAAACTGGTTCCAAAAGTGCAAAATCCAGTTCCGAAAGTGACCAAACCAGTTCTGAAACTACCAAATCCGTTTCCAAAAGTGCCAAAATCCAAGTTCCAAAACCATATTTTTTTTTTTGATATTTGTGTATGTATAGTATGATGGTCATTTGAAGTTGAATGTCATTAACCAACACCCCATTTTTGAATGAGGCTCGAGCTAAATGAATGAAGAGGTGGCTGACCCTTCTTCTGCCTAGTATTATTTTCATTATAGTTCTAGACTGCAACAAGGGTGGTTTGATCCTTCTTGTGTTCACCATTTTGGATACAGGTGAATTGTCAGATATTGGTGTTCACAATTATTTGCTAAAAAAAGGGGCGGGTGATCCTTCTTGTCGGCAGGCGGGATACATATTTTTTACATGTTATAACATAGGCAATGTCCTGATCCCTGCAACATAATGCGGAAGTCGGTAGTGGGAAAATATTGTCCCAACCTTCGTAGATTAATTGTTCTTCGTTCCTCTTTCAAATGAAGGGTCTACCGACCCTTCTTGTGCTTAGTATTTTTGCAATCTTCGACATTCATGATATACATGAATTGGTAGCCTATACTTCGTAGGTTGAATATTTGCACAATTCCCTCATAAATGAAGGGGTGGCTAACCCTTCTTCTGCCCAATATTATTTTCATACTAGTTCTAGACTGCAAGAAGGGTCGGCCGACCCTTCTTGTGATTTATATTTATCCAGTCTTGACCCTTATGGTTATACATGAATTGATCTCTATTTTGGAAGGCAAAAATCTCACACGTGTGAGCCTCAAAGAGAGAACTGACGCCATAGGAAGTGATGACATGGAATCTATGATGACATGGAATGTGTGATGATGACATGACATGTGTGATGACATGGAATGTATGATAACATGGCATCAAAAGACACATGATGGTGTTATCATTAAGTCAATGTTGGAATGTGACATCATTCTAGAAAAGTATGGCAAGTTTGTGAAACTTTGGAAATTGACAAAGTATGGAAAAAGTAGTCAAAATTGCTCTGAGAGAATGCCCGCCATGATTCATGGCTTCAGAAAAATGCACGCACCATGATATCATGCTTTAGCTTTTTGAAGTGACTATATAGTTATACATGATTACAGATTGTGGGAACTATTTGAGTAATGCATTTGCAACATGCATTTCTGCAACCTGCAATTTGGATTGTAGATTGCGGAAAGTTTGGTTTGTTATTATTTCGAGTTGTAGTCCCACAAACTTCAATTGCGGATTGCGGGAACATTATATATATTTCAAAACAATTAAACCCCCACAACTCGTCTTCTGCATTCCCCAGATTAGATCTTAGCCGTCGACTTGTCTTATTCTTACGGCCCAAAATTAAGCCAACGGAATTAATAAATATGTTGATTTTTTTCTGTTTCCTTTTATTATTTTTCATCTTCAAAAAAAACCTGCTCTGTGGATTTTACTGCCAAATCCTTTTCAAAAATTGCCAAATCCAGGTTCCAAAACCATAGTTTTTCTTTTGATATTGCCACTTTTCAAATTGGTTTTTGCGGTGTTCCGATATGATAATTATGACGATCATTTGAAGTAATAAAAAATATAAAAATTATCAAACGAATCGGTGTCTGCATAATATGACAATCATTTGAAGTTGAATTTCATTAACCAACACCCAATTTTTAATGAGGCTCGAGATAAATGAATGAAGGGTCAGCCGATCCTTCTTCTGCCCACTATTATTTTCATAATAGTTCTAGACTGCAAGAAGGGTGGTACAACCCTTCATGTGTTCACCATTCTGGATACATGTGAATTGTCGGATATTGGTGTTCGCAATTACCTACTAAAAGAAGGGGTGGATGATCCTTCTTGTCGACAGTCGGAAATCCTGAGAAATATTGTTTAGATGTTATAGCTTAGGCAATATCCCAATCCCTACCATATACTATGGAAGTCGGTTGTGGGGAATTGTCATGCCAACCTTCGTAGATTTAATATTTTTTCATTTATCTTTTAAATGAAGGATCGATAGACCCTTCTTGTGACATCAGTATTTTGGTAGTCTTCACTATTTAGGATATATATGAATTGACAGCCTATACTTCATAGGTTGAATATTTGGACAATTCTCTCATAAATGAAATGGTAGTTGACCCTTCTTTTGCCCAATATTATCTTCATACTAGTTCTAAACTGTAAGAATGGTCATCCGATCCTTCTTGTGTTCACCAGTCTTGATATAGGTGAATTACTGGATATTCAGATTTTATTTCCGCAACCCGCATTTATCGATTGCGGGAAGATTATTGTAAATGTTTGGATTCTGCGTTTCCGCAACCCACAATGCAGATTGCGAGAATAGTTCGAATAATGGATTTGCGATTCTCCTCTCAACATAGTTTGTCATTGCAGAGTCTTGATCGAATTCCTTGGTGGTATAGTGAAGAGGATCAATGGATTTTTACACATTCCAGGTTTTGCGTGTAACCTAGTATTATTAAGAAAACTTATTCATGTTAGTGTCAGATTCCTTTTAACTAACAAAGGGTGTAAAATGGTCTAGTAATCTATGGTGTTTGCTACGAGTGATTGTGTGGGAACTCGATTCAATGTTGATGCATGTATTATTCAATGTAATAGTTATTCAATTTCTACAGTGAACAAACAATCACTAGGATCTACAACCTCACAATTAGAACCTGTACATACCTCTAATGGTCATGAATTTTAGGTACCTAAACAATCCCTTGCTTCATAAATGAAGTTACCTACAAAGGTGAAAAGTCCAATGTCTAAAATATTCACTCATTGTTTGAATAGCCAGTCAATTAGCTAAGTTATAACATATAAAAATCGTTTGTCCTGACTTTTGTTTTCCCACAAGAAGGATCGGCCACCCCTTCTTTTCGTAGTTAATTGTGAAAACATTTATCCAACAATTCAGATATATCCATAATGGGGAACACAAGAAGGGTCGACCAACCCTTATTGCGGTGTCAAACTATTATGAAAAGAATATTAGGAATAAGAAGGGTCGTACAACCCTTCATTTACAAGGGAATTGTAACAATAGAAGACCTTGGAGAAAGAGCGATCGCTCTTTCTTTGAGAATATTTCCACTTGCCAACCAAGCCTTTGAAGCAAAACGTCTATAAATTTTGTTGTTTAAATGTTGATATCTAGTATCCCAGGGTGACACGTGGTATGATCATATTGTGAAATGTGGCATATTTGATTTGGCAAATTGAGTATTAGAAATATAGTTTAATTATAGTATTGACTCGTATAGAATATTTTCTCCTCTGAGCACCACTGAATCCATGCTACATTTTATTCTCTATTAAACACTATGTTTTAAATATGCTTGGGCGAATTGCAAGAGGAAGTGAATAATTATAGTAGCATTTATGGTCTCACAGTATCACTGCCTCTCTAGCTACCTATACACCCTATTATCTTGGTCATTCACGTTGAATCATCTAGATACTTGCAATCGTTGAGACCTATGGATTGGAAATATTGACACTAAATCCTCCAAAAACAAAGGTATCGAAGGAAAAGACCGTGTTTTGAATATTCTGTGCCTATGTTTCATGTTCTAATCGACCATCAAACCTAAATCGTTTCATGCACCCAGCTTATGAGATATTGAAAAATATAAATACCTGGCAATTGAAATGTTCTATTATAGATTTATTATTAAGACATAAAAATCAATAGAAGTTATTCCTAGCAATTGAATTTACTTTGATCTTTCAACTTTTACAGATCTTGGGCTCTTAATACATTTCACGACTAGTACGATCTTGAGCTCACAAACACAGACTCTTCTACTACAGAATTTATATTAAAAAATTTCTTACTAAGAAATAAAAATCAGTAGAAGTTATTCCAGGTTAAAACAGTGCAACTTCGCCGCATTACACAGAGATGAAATTTACTTCGATCTTTCACCTTTTACAGATCTTGGGCTCTTAATACATTTCAGGACTATGAGATTGAGCTCACAAACACTAACTCTACTACAACAGACTCTACTATAGAGAATTTACATAGACTTTATTTTTGCTTCAAATAGAAGCTAGTATACTTTTTCTTTGCTTCAACTAGAATCTATACTTTATCTTTGCTTCAACTAGAAGCTATGAGTCACATTAGTGACAAATCCTGGTCTTGGGGATTCGACAGTGCTCGAAATTCCCATATATCATGGTGTGGTGAGGATTTGTGAGGGAACTGCTGCCAAAATGCTCATATATCAGGAAGAGAGCAACCATAAGACTCAAGTATTTCTGATAAAACAACAAAGGAAACGAAACATAGGTGGTAAATAATAGTGCCATGACTTCTCAAAGATTTCATTTTGCTGTGATACGGGGTATACTTTAGTCACTATATAGTGAATTGGTGAATTGACTTGGATGTTACGGATGGGGAATGATAATTATGACAGTATGGCGGGATGGTGGTCATAGATATCATCTGTACCGACTATAGATTTTGATGGAGTAATTGTACATTATCACCCTAATCGATGCCTTGAGAAAGGAATGTATGCTGACATGGCGATGGTTTATACGATGAAATTCTGAAATGGTTGTTATCCTAATGGTGCTAATAGTGAATGATGGCTTGTATCACGTGTGTGAAGAAAATAATCACATCATGCTTTAGTCGAAATTATGACTTGTCACAAACACTAGGATCACCGCCATCATTTACGATTAGCGCCATCGGGACAAACATTTTGTATATGTTCTAACTAAGCTTGTGCAATATTATTTTATATTATGTTAATTATAATGTTGTGATTTCTCTGTTATTTAATTCTATAATATGTATGTTTGAAAAGAGAACATATAAAATCCTAAGAACTGTTTGGAAAGAAAGAACACATAAAATTTGAATATTTTAATGCCCCTCAAAGGGATTTAGACTTTGAAAGCATGAATTTAGACTTTGTAAGTGTGAATATCAACCTTTCTACAGTGCAAAAATGGGTTCTGAAAGTGGCAATATTGGCTTTGAAATGTGGGTTTTTCTATTCCAGTATTGTGTTTTTTCACTACTTAAGAACCTTAAAATTGCAGTTTTTTGTTATAAAACTATGAATTTCAATTGAAAATGTGTGAATTTGAACACTTAGCCAAAGTTCTTAATATGCAAAACAGAACAACCTTTTTCTCATTTTGTTAGGTTTGCATTTCACCCGTGTGAACTCCAGAGGCAACTCTGATCCTATAAATAGATAGCCAATTCATCACTTAGCCATGTGAGTTCAACACTTAGCTAGATTTTTGTTCTTTATATATAAAATACTTTTTTTCTTAATATGTAAAATTCTTTTGTTCTTAATATGTAAAATATAATGAGTTATATTCAGAAAGATATATTCATCATTTGACAATATTTCTCTCTACAATACTTCTGTATAACTATATTGAAGCATATAGATGGATTTATTTAGAAGGTTGTGCACAACCATTCATTACAAAAAGGAGATCTTGGGAGCATGAATAGCTTTCCCAGCATGGATCTGTAAATTTAACAAGATGATGCAAAAAAAAATCCAAAATTGATGTAAAAACTAATCCAAGCAGGGATCTCTTCTACAAAAAATTCTGTCACTGAACAGAGGTTTCCTCGGCAATTCTCATGTCCACAGAGGGGGATTCCTGGAAGTGCCTGCACTGTGACATCCTGGCAGCAGCTAAACTGTGACATCCTGGCCATCTTCAAAATTTCATCTTTTATAAAATCCTCTATCCCAATAAGTTCAATCTGATTCCATTCCAAATCATCAATTATGGAGTCGTAATAGGTTAATTGTTTTATTTTAAATAGAAACATTCTTTCTTTTTGTTCATTTAAATGAAGTATTATTTTTTTTTTTTTTTTAATAGAATGAAATATCATAAAAGGGAGAACACAAGAAGGATCGACCGACCCTTCTTGCAGTGTCGAACTATTTTGAAAATAATACTGGGAATAAGAAGGGTCGCTTGACCCTTTTGTAGTGTTGAACTATTATAAAAATAATATTGGGAATAAGATGGGTCGGCCGACCCTTCAATTACGAGGAAATTGTAAAAATAAAAAACCTTGTAAGTTATAACATATAAAAATGGTTTCTGAGTAATTTTGTTTTTTATCCTTATTTTTCAACAAGAAGGATCGACCGCTCCTTCTTTTCGTAGTTATTTGTGAAAATCTTTATCCAGAAATTCAGCTATATCCACAATGGAGAACACAAGAAGGATCGACCGACCCTTCTTGCAGTGTCAAACTATTATGAAAAGAATATTGGGAATAAGAAGGGTCGACCGAACTTTCATCTACGAGGGAATGGTGAAAATAGAACGCCTTAGAGAAAGAGCGACCGAGCGGCCACTCTTTCTCTGAGAATATTTCTACTTGCCAGCGAAGTCTTTGAAGAAAAACTTCTATAAATTTGGAGACACGTGGAATGCTTATATTGTGACACGTGGCATATTTGATTTTTAAAATTAGTGTAAAGATTTTTTAAACGAATATTAAGCATATTAATGCTACCAGGCATGTTGGCCATAGGATTTTCAATGAATCAATTGGAGTAATAAGTGTAGGATTACTCCAGCAAAATCTGTACTCACTACGGATGATATCTATGACCACCATGATCTCTCCATAATATGATAATTACAATTGACCCCATTCAGATACTTTGTTGGTGACAAGACATAAACATTACGTGGACTAAAAGCATGATGAGATTATTCACACAAGTGATACAATCGATCATTTATGGCAAATATTATTAAGCCTGATGTAGGCCATTTAATGCGTTGGAAGCAGGCATGTTGGCCGTTGGATTTTCAAGGAATCAATTGGAGTGATACATGTACGATTACTCCAGCAAAATCTGTAGTCGATACAGATGATATCTTTGACCACCATGATCCTTCCATACTGTGATAATTACCATTCCCCATCTGTCCCAGACTCCCATCCCATTCAATCCATCAACATAGTGTCCACTCACTATATATAGGCTAATCCATCAACACAGTGGCCTTATATTCCCTAGGTATGCATGGATTTGTCATTATGTTCCTGCAACCAGGAGGGGACATAGGGAGATTAAGAAACGTTCTCATATAGGTAGATGAAGAAACATTCTCATATAATGGATCTAATGCACCATTTTCCTACAGAGAAATTTGGGGAGATAATAGGTAGCTTGAAATCATTGAAGAATCTTGATATCCATATTTCGAATCCTCTTCATCTTCTCAACTTATTGGAGCAACTTCCTAACCTTGAAAGACTACATATCTGCAAAAGGTTTTTCTCGGTAAGAAAGAATTTTTGTAGTCATTATTATACACACGTCTAATTTAAGTGTTTTCTTATCATTTGCAAAGTATATTTCATTGGTTGAATGCCTTTGATTCCACTCACTACGGTGTTAGGAGCTAACCCGTCCAAGCGGGATGCCCAGACCAACTGTGTTAGGAGTTAACCCGTCCATGCGGGATGCCTATACCAATTGTTATGGTGCACTTGGAAATTTAGGAATAGTTTCTCTATTTTTATTGTGCATAATGATATGTGTGCTCATGCGTTGGCTGCAATAAAATGATTATTTTTGCATTTGTTCGAAATGGTTTCTTTTTATGGCAGTGTGATAAACAGTTATTTGTTTTCTATGCAGGTATTCGAGAGAGATGCAATACCGTCGTGTCTAGGCTATCTTCGAATCTCTATGCCTCCAGATCATGCTGTCGGCTTCTTCTAACTGGGAATAATTTGTTTCACTCGTTTTAGAGATGTGCACCTCACCCATTTACACTACATTTTATAGTTAGTCCCATGATAGTCAGAAATCTCAAGACTTTCCAAAATCTCGAGACTTTCCAGCTCCACGGAATGAAAAAAAAATGTTATCAATTGTTTCTATTTCTTCCTCGATGAATTTCAGCTCACCAAAGTTCATCTCACCAACTTAAGATAGTAGTATCAGACTTAACAGATACTAAACTTGGTGACGATGTAGTATCAGAGCTCAATGATATAGTATCAGACTTAACAGATAGTAAACTTGTTATCACCATCGCACATTTTTTGCACTATTCATCAACAAATAACTACATCTGGCCCGTAGAGCTTACCAGTATTTGCAAGAATATTCCCTTTGTAGCTGAAGGTGAGAAAATCATCAAGGTAGGAGGCTTTCTAAAGTTTCTCTAGGTGCCTGCATCCAAGAGTAACTAGGCCAAGTTAATGGGATGGAAATGGAATCCTTGGATGACTATGGGATTTTCAACACTTTTGAAGGTTACCTTATACTACCACCTTGTGCAGGAGGTATGATGTATTGAGTGAATGATTTGGTTTCATTCTTTCAAAGACACTTGCAACAGTCATCGAATGTTGTTTTAGTACATTCCTTCATGTCTGGAATGAGTCTAGTGCTTCTAAGTCTACAAGTCGAAGCTCCAATAAAAGTTTAGTCTTTTATTACTCCTTCAAAGGATATGATTAGATTAAGGATAAGGAGAATCTAAAACGTTCAATGACTTTAAAATATTCTGAAGATGAATTTAAAATAAAAAATGCAATTGAAAAGGACCTTTTGAAAGTGGCAATATTGGCTTTGAAAAGGGTGTTTTTCTATTGGAATAGTGTGTTTTTTTACTACTTATGAACCTTAAATTGCAGTTTGTTGTTATAAAACTATGAACTTCAATTCAAAAAGTGTGAATTTAAAATAAAAAAATGCAATTTATGATTTGAAAAGTGTGAATTTCAAATCAAATATTGCAAATTTTTATCTGAAAATTGCAATTTTCATTTGTAAATGTTCTAAATTTTAAGGTGAAAAAATCAATGTCTAAAATATTCAAGTCATGTTGAAGACGGGTCCAAAACCGCCTTTCTAAACTCCAAAATCAACCAAAATCCGGTTCCAAAACTACCAAATCCAGGTTCCAAAAGTGCCAAAACCAGATCCAAAAGTGCCAAAACTAATTTTCAAATTGCCAAAACCAAATCCGAAAGTGCCAAATCAAGGTTCAAAAAGTGACAAAATTAGTTCCTAAAGAGCCAAAACCGGTTCCAAAAGTGAAAATCCGGTTCCAAAAGTGACCAAACAGGTTCTAAAACTGCAAAATTCATTTCCAAAGTGCCAAAATCTAGGTTCCAAAACCATACTTTTTCTTTTGAACGAGGCTCAACATAAATTAATGAAGGGGCGACTGACCCTTCTTCTGCCTACTATTATTTTCATAATAGTTCTAGACTGCAAGATGGGTGGTTCGATCCTTCTTGTGTTCACCATTCTGGATACAGGTGAGTTGTCGTATATTGGTGTTCACAATTATCTACTAAAAAAAGGGGCGGCCATTCCTTCTTGTCAGCAGTCGAAATTCGGGAAAAATATTGTTTACATGTTATATCATAGGCAATATCCCGATCGCCACCACATACTGCGGAAGTCGGTAGTGGGGAAATGTTGTCACAACCTTCGGGTGAATCCAAGAATGTGGTTCACCATTTTTGGCGGATCGAATGGGAAAAATTTGTTTTTCGGACCCTCGATCGAGGTTTTAAATGCTCGATCGAGGGTTTTAAAATACCTCGATCGAGGGCTGCAACGGACCTCGATCGAGGGTGTTTTAAACCCTCAATTGAGGTTCTAACCAAACCCTCGATCGAGCTAATATCTTGATCGAGGGTTTGGTTAGAACCTCGATTGAAGGTATGCGTCGGGAAAAAAAAAACAAAATAGGGCCCGGTCGGGCCGACCGACCTTATTTATGCAAGTAATCGACAATGACGGCTACATCAACGCATCCGGACTCCCTCGACTGGGCTCACACCCACGTCACCTCACAACAGCGACACCACCTCACCACAGGGCCTCCACCATGTCTTATATTCCACCAGGTGGGTAGAATTCATCTAATGTTTTGTTATTTAAAAGAAAATTTATATTTTTGTTTGTATTGTATAAAATTGGGTTTTTGATAAAATCTAGTTTTTATTTGGGTTTTATGAATTGGTTATGATGTAGCCATTGAAACTAAACCAGGATTGAAACCGAAAACCACCATTGAAACCAAACTAATTGAAAAAAAAAACCATTTGAAACTAAAACAAAAACCCCTTTCAAACCAAAACCATTTGAAATTTGAAATAGATTTAGTGTTTTAAATTTATTTTGCAGTTATTTGTTTAAATTATTTGATTTTTTTTTTATATCAACTGGTAGCATTTCACTGCATAAATGCTACCGGTTTTATTTTAAAATGTGTTTTTACAAGCACAAATGCTACCCATTTTTTTTCAATCCTCTGAGAACGCCAAGAGGATTGAAAAAAAAAACATTTGAACCTAAAACCAAAAACCATTTGAAATTTGAAATAGGTTTAGGATTTTAAATTTATTATTCATTTATTTGTTTAAAAATTATTTGGTAGATAAATTTGTTTATATCAACCGCTAGCATTTCACCATATAAATGCTACCGGTTTTATTTTTAAATGTGTTTATACAAGCAGAAATGCTGCCCATTTTTTTCAATCCTCTGAGAACGCCAAGAGGATTGAAACTATAACTCTAAACCTACCGATATAACATCACAAAAAAAAATATTAATAATATAATATAAAGAATTAAAAAATGAATATTAATAATATATATAATCATATATTATTTATTAATTTTTACTTAATTTATTTTAAAATAATAATATTTAATATTAATAATATAATATAAAAATTTAATATTAATAATATATAATCATATATTATTAATCATAACCATAGCCTAACAACTTGCCACCATAACCAGTTGATGTAGCATCATCCAACCACCTAATACTATAACCAGTTCAGATTTTGCAAAATAAAAAATGTCGGATTCCAGTGAAAATCCCTTGTCCAAGCCAAATCGTTGAGTTTTTAGACAACTCCTTATCAAAGTGCCATTCCTAATCGATGTGAGGCAAAATGGAAGTTGTATCTTATTACATTGATTTCATGGCATAGTTAACATTTTTCAATAATCATCAAATATGATTATTAGTAATTGATTATTTTTATTAAAAATAAAATTGTAAAATAGTTAAAAGGTTTAAAAGTATAATAGTTATTTTATTGTGTATAGTACTTGGGAGTGAGGATCCCCAAGGGAACAAGATCCATTGATTGCCACATAAATTCCAGGAGATGGGGCATCATGTCGCCTAGATGTAAGGGTGTTATCTCATAGCAATTACACACACCAAATACAAATACAGTTACAAATACTTTAAATTCATGTATACTAAATATCAAATGCAACAATAAATATATAAGCAAAGAAAGTATAAAAATTATGGCATACTAACCTCATCCAAGAAATTGTCCTGAATAGGATCCTCTCTTAGGCCATGAAAAGTATGTCCACAATGTGAGCATCAATGAAGATAAATTGGCCTGGAACCATAATGGATAGCTCGGAAAAATTCCCAACATTAGGTGGCTTAACATCATTAGATGATGTCTCTAAATGATAAGCCACTACAAATGCATTTTGCTGTGCTAGACTACATGTGTTTGGATTAGATTTTTCCACCATCTTTGTGGAATACAAACTACAATTCAACAATAAAAACACCTTTTTAAAAATATGGACGTTTCTAAAATGTAAAAATTATAAAAATGGTTGGACAAATAAAACTTACGGAAATGCTCCTTGGAAATTGGCAATGAATGACTATAGGTCCTCCTAGAACAAGCGCATATTAGCTCCTTATACAAAATTTATTGTTGGTATGGGAGGGTCAAAAAAAAAAAAGTAATCAACCTTATTTTGTTTGTTTGTATATACATAAAGTAACATGCATGTGTTCCTATTGTTTGTATGCTTAGAATCATGTAGCACTTTCAAGAATGCACATGTGTTCCTATTGCACGCATGCTCTTTTAATTATAAAATATGATGTGGAATTTATATTTAATGTGACATATGGTTGCATGCATATCTTTGTATTTATATTTATGGGTTCATAAATGGAGTGCATTGTTAAATTAACTTTGCATAATCTCCATTAATGTACATATGTATTTTGTAAATAGTTTATTATAAGAATGTTGAGGTTACATAATGGTACCATAGTGAAGAAATTCAATGTGGTGATGGAGGATTATGGAGTGCTCCATGGAATCAATAGTGAAAAGAGGCTACTAGGTATGTTACACAAAGTAAGATGTGAAGCACCTGCAACAATTAATTAATAAGAATATGCAAAATAACAGAAATGACAGAACTCAGAATCACTTTTATATTGATCACAGGCCACTTCGAGGGGTAAAACTCCTTTGAGCAAGCTCAATACAAATAACTTCACGGTGCCTTCATAGGTCTCAACACACACTTATATACTAAGTCTAGGCGCCAATACCATGGGTCAATACTATGTGTCAATACAAACCATGGGCTAAGTCTAGGCGCCAATATTATGAGTCAAAAGGATGGGCCAATACAAATTATGGATCAACAAAACTATGGGCGACTTACAAAGCATATGCGCCAACAATAATAACACAAACTATGGATCAACAAATACTATGGGACGACTTACAAAACATATGTGTCCAACAACAATATACTAACAAAGTAAAGACATGGGTTCCTAACATCCCCTCTCCCTTAGAAAAAGCTTTGTCCTCAAAGCTTTAGATGTGGAAATTGATGCAGAATCTGAAGGAGTGGGTCCCCTATAGCATCCTCGGGTTGCACTCCGAGCCACTGGCACCTTTGGATTTTCAGGGAGGATTGTGTGGAAGGCTATAGACAAAGAAGAACCATATCAAAAATGTGAAAAGTGCGCTCAGAACAGTGTTGATTTGATTGTTGTTTCAGTCGAATTCTTGCCATGTGAAGATTGTCCTGCAGAATGAGAAGAAGTTGATCATAGTTTCGAAGAATTGAGTCAATTGCCTAAACTGGGGAGCTGCTGAAGGTGTATGTAAGAAGAACTGGTGGTGCCTGTCCAGAGACTGCTTCATATGGTGTCCTTTGAGATGTGTTACTATACCACTGGAGCGCTTCTAGGAAACCCATAGAAATAGTTGTCCAAATCTACGGAGGGATGGGCAAGGGTTTGAGCAGTCCCAAAAGGAAGGTCGTTTCACCCTTGTTGACCTGGAAAGTATCACAGTCAACTGCCATCCATTGAATTGTCATTTTGAGTCCCTGCCAAAAGAAGTTACACTATTCCTGGTCATACGTTTTGAGGAACCCAGAGTGCCCTACTGATGAAGGAGCATGGAGTTCATAGAAGAGATAGCCCCATTGAACAGATTACAACCAATTTGGAACAAGCAGAGAAATAGCTGTAAGAGAAACTGGGTCATCAAATTTGCGAGGAGGAGCATCTTCCACCATATTGTCCTTACCCTTCTGGTAAGTGGTCGCATAGTCATAACCCATGAGTTGGATAACCCATTTCAGGTGTGTTGGGGAGGAGACCCATTGTTCCAGGAAAGTTTCCAGACTCTAGAGATCAATCTTGATGCAGAAATAATTCCCCAATAGGGATGACTGCCACTTCTGTACTGTATGCAAAATAGCCATCATGTCCTACTGAGATGTAGATGCAGCGAAATGCTTACCGGAAAGGTCTCATGAAGGTGGCAAGCTCACTAGTGTAACAAAGACACATGCATATCTATCCAAGGAAGTAGTGGAGACCATTGGTGGGTGCATCTGAAGGGAATGGAGATGCGCAATGACACCATGTGAATTCTTCTTAAGGATCTTTTCCAGGCGATGTGAAATGATGATGCGGAGAGACCCTGGTTGTAAGCCCATAAATTTGTGTTGTGTCCCATTGACTGAAAACTGCATCCAAAGTTCAGCAAAATCCCATAAGATGGGGCCAAGTGTGCGTAACCATTGAATGCCCAAAACCACATCACATCCACCTAAGGACAAGGCAAACATGTTAGAGCTTAGGTTATAATATTCCATAGAGATACGCACATTGTGACACTTCCCCTTGCAAGGTAAGGTGCCCCCATTGGCAACCATGACTTCAAAGTTGGAGCAAGGATGGACAAAACAATTAGCCTGTTTGGCAATCCGAGGGTCAATGAAGTTATGAGTGCTACCAGAATCAATGAGTATGGTAAGAGGGAGCTTCTTGAAGTATCCCATGACCCGCATTGTTTGTGGGGTGGTGATGCTGGTTACAACATGGAGAGAGATCTTGGGTGGGTCGTCCTGAGATGGGGTGTCAACAGGCGGGTGTTGAATGTCGACCTGATCATCTACTATATCTGTAGCTTCTTCACCAAGTTCTGAGGTAGGCAGAGAATCCACATCCAAGAGATAGAGCTTTTGTTGAACACATCTATGTCCCTGAGTGAATTTCTCATCACAATTATAACAAAGCCCTTTTTCTCGGTGTGTCTGCATCTCTGTTTCAGACAAATCCTTGATAGGAGTTGGGTGAGGAGCAAGCGTGATGGGAGGTTGTTGGGAACCCATATTTCTGAAGGGAACAAAGGTGGGTTTGGAGCATTGTTGAGCTGTGATCTTGTCCTCTTCCAACTTAGCCAACCATAGGACTTCCATCATTGTGTTGGGACAGAACATTTTGACCTTTGAGTGGATTTCATCCTTGAGACCACTGATAAAACAACTCCTCTAGAATTCATCAGACAATCCTTCTGTGCGATTAGCCGATTTCTCAAATTCTGTCTGATACTCTCTCATTGTGCCCATTTGGTGAAGTTTAGTGAATGCTCCTGTGAAGTCATCAAAAGCACTAGGACCAAATCGTGGCAAAAGGAGTTGGCAAAAATCTCTCCAGTTTGGCTCAAGATGAGCTTTGATGTACCAATGGTACCATTGAAGGGATTCCTGTTCCAAATGAAAGGATGCAAGTGGAACTTTCTGGACATCAAAAGTATTATGCAGACTAAAATATTGTTCTGCTCGATATATCCATCCAGTCGGATCAGTACCATTGAAGCGAGGAAAAACAATCTTCGGCCCATGAAAATTGCTGGAAAAAGAGAACCCAGTGGCTGCAAAAGATTCTAGCTATCGGTTATTGTTCATGGCTGAATGCTAAAGATGGAGGCTGAGAAATTTTTCATCCAGATCTCGGAGTTTGGTTTGGATGGCTGTAAGTGCTTCCTCCATGGTGTGTGCTCCTGCATGGGTGACAACCATAACCAGGTTTTTTTTTTTTTTTTTTTTGGAATGGGTAGAAAAACACAAACATAAGTTGATTTAGTAAAGGGAAATTTGGATTGGGGAAAAAATCTGATGGGTAGTTGGGGTTTGACAAGATTTTTGTCACTGTCGAAAGGACAGGAAAGCATAAAAGGGGGATTTTAGAATGAGAAAATTTGGCAGAGAGGGACAAAGAAGCAGAATTAGAAAAGGAACTTTGTGGTAAAATTTGAAGGCGATCGGGTGAAAATCGAAGAAGTTATGGCAAACCCTAAAAATAGACAGATTTGAGATTTCGGGTGTTGGAAAGTGGAATGTGGGATAGGGTTCTCAGGAATGAAATATGCAGAATGGGATTGCAGGGGTGTCAGTGAAGTTTCAAGGGAAATGGATTTAAAACAAGAGAGATATGGAGAAAAAATTGAATTTTCTACTTTTTTTCCAGAATGGAGCGGCTACAGCTTGGAAGGGATCTGAAACAGATAGATCTGCAATGGCCTGGAAGTGAGAAGAAACAGAAAGATCTGAAATGGCACTAAATGGATCGAAAATGGCTGGATATGAAATATATCTGAAATGGCTAGATCTGGAACAACTTTCAGAATGGGTCTGAACGGATGGATCTGAACAGCGTAGCAGTGATCGACAACAGTTCAGCTGAAAATAGATATGGACCCCAGGTATGTGCGGCTTCCTAACAGTTCAAGGGTTTCACTTGGCCACCAATGTTGTCTGACGGCTTGTGTATTGGGGCAGTTATCCTCACTCCATGGCTCAGGTAAAACTGATAACCGCTTTTCCACAAACAACAGCTCTTGGTTTACCTCACGGGTGGGAACTAGTCAATCAGGTAGGGGTCGTTGCCCTTTTCACTGGCAAGTCATCTCAATGGGCCAGCTACTTCGGGGTTCTTGTGGTACTCCTCACAATAAATATTAGGGCTTATACCCAAGTACTTCCCACAGTTAAGTGGATAGGGATTATTCCCAAATCCGAACTTGCAACAGATGCGAAAAAAGAATTTGGAAGAAATTTCACCCAGTGAGAGCAAGAAAGTGCTCTGATACCAGATGTGAAGCACCTGCAACAATTAATTAATAAGAATATGCAAAATAGCAGAAATGACAGAACTCAGAATCACTTTTATATTGATTGCAGGCCACTTTGAGGGGGCAACCTCCTTTGAGCAAGCTCAATACAAATAACTTCACGGTGCCTTCATAGGCCTCAACACACACTTATATACTAAGTCTAGGCACCAATACCATGGGTCAATACTATGTGTCAATACAAAACATGGGCTAAGTCTAGGCACCAATACTATGAGTCAAAACCATGGGCCAATACAAACTATGGATCAACAAAACTATGGGCGACTTACAAAGCATATGCACCAACAAAAATAACACAAACTATTTATCAACAAATACTACTGGACGACTTACAAAGCATATGCGTCCAACAACAATATACTAACAAAGTAAAGACATGGGTTCCTAACATAAGAATCCATAGCTAATGTGAGAAGCCAAAATCCATAGATAGGAATAGACCCCTTCCAAGTTCTTGAAGTCATTAATGGTTTGAGGACCAAAAACCATCCCAATGGAGATGTGGAAAAGGTAAAGAAAGGATTAGGTTGACACAAGTGCCATGTAACCCTAACTTCACAAGAACTAATTGATTGAAAATTTGGAAATAAATTATTGGATATAAATTGAATATTTAAAGGATTCAATAAGATTTGAGGAAGACAAAGCTTGATTACTAGAAACATAATAAGGGTTCACATTTTGCTGAGGAAACAACATAAAAGTGAGGATGGGACGAACAACCTCATTATTGTGCCCATTCTTATTTGTAGAGTTAGGAAATGGTTTCTTGAGAAAAAAATTGCTTATTAGACCTATTTCTTCTTTATATCCTTTACTTTCTAAGCCCTCTCTAAGCCACTGATGCAGTAACAATTTTTTTGCAAACATTGGTGATTGTAAGATCCCTCCATAAACCTCCATTTCTAGATTTGCAGCGGAGAAAATCATGATAGAATAGAAGAAATCCCTATTCCATAGTTACCAAGCTTATCCAAATCACGTCAAAAGATTTGAAAATTTGACAATGGTTTGATGTGAACTGATCTAGCCAAACAACACCTCAATTTTTTTTAGTCAAATAACATCTCAATTTTTTTAGTCAGACAACTTTTAAAGCCACCAAATGACCCCAATTTTCTTCATCTTAGTTCTTTCCCAATCCCAGTGGGACTCATGCTTGTGCATGAAGAGTCGAGACTTTGATTGAAATTTCTACTCAATGTATTCTACGTAATAACGTTTATTTGATACTTTCACAAATCCAAAACATAACATTGAACTCCTTTGATACTTTCACAAATAAAAGACATAATCTGTAAACATAGATGCAAATGATTCCAAACACCAACACACAAGACTAAACTAAGAAGTAAATAACTAATTATTTAGTGAACTAGAAAATAATTAGATATTTCCTTTTTTTACAAGTATATGAGTTCATCGCCATTCTCTTATGTTTTAAAGATTATTTAAAAAAACCACAATTCATATATCCTTGAGAAATAATGCTAAACTAAGAAACATTGTCATCATCTAGAACAATGATTGTAGGAACCTTCCTCTCACTCGATGGTTGAGGATCAATAGGAGCAAACTCTAGTCCAGTGGTGGCCTTGAATTTGAATTGGAATTGAAATTGAAATTGAAATTGAATTTGGAATTGAATTTGAAATTTAAATTTGAAATTTGAAATTGAAATCAAAATTTGAATTTGAATTTGAAATATGAAATTTGAAATTTGAATTGAATTTGAAATTTGAATTTGAATTTGAAATGTGAAATTTGGAATAGAATTTGAATTTTAAATGTGAAATTTGAAAGAAAATTAGAATTAGAAATTGAAATCTGATGCAGATAGTCCTGAAGAGAGAGATTCATTGCTTTGTGCTCCGAGAAGCACGAGAGCATCTGACGTCGCCCAACAGGGCGGCCATCGGCAGCGCTCTCGTTCACCAAGGAGTGATGCCAAGCCATGGTCAGCTTCCACTGGTGGCAGCAGCAGGAGAGGTAGTGTGTCGATTCATCCCGATGACATACATGTGGATCCCCCGGCGGAGGATGTGCAACAATACACGAGTGCATCAAGTGCATCAGGTGCGTATTTTTTGTTAGCACATTTTCAGCAAATTCTTAGTATATAATGCATTGAATTTCAGTTGCATGTTATATTATATATTTTTAGTAACATTTGTGTTTTGGTTTGGATCGTAGGTGCCCCGTCAGGGGGATCATGTGATGTCATACTCTCGTTGATATCACTTCCCAGCGAGAGTGGGTGACCTCATGTATCTGCACATTGAGGGAGGATTCTCCCACACGGAGATCTTTGTCCATGATGTTATCGGCAGTTGATGAGATGTTGGCCCTCTACAAGAGGTTAGGACCTCTCAGTGACATTTGGCATCATGCATGTTAGAGGAGGAGATAGGATTTCATTGGGATCCATAAATGGGATGATTTCAAAGTCGCCATTAGAGGGCATGACATCAAGGGTGCTTTGTTCGGAATCCCACCTGACCGCGCTATCGGTCAACCGCTTAGACTTAGGGAGTTTAAGTTGGAGGTCCCTGCACCACATCTATATGATAGATTCATCGGAGTGTGGGGCATGTTCCCCCACCATGACCAGGTTCCATTATACTTTGGAAAACATGTTTATGTAGAGTTTGTTTTGGACATGCACCCGGATTACACCAGCACAGGGTCCTTGTTCTATGGGGCTGGTAGGGGACGCTCCTACCAACGTCCTGGAGCTCGGAGAGACCCTGCCTTCGTGCCACCCGCTCTGAGGTTGGTACCATTTCCAGATAGTATGGTTATCAGGTTAGAGGATGTGGCACAATCATCCCAACTTGTTGGAGAGTCTAGACAGGACCTTGCAGAGTCATTGTTCACTACCATGGGCAGTGCTATTGTTGCTACACATGGAGAGGCATCTAAACCACCCCCTCCACCTGCAGAGCCAGAGATAGAGTATGCCCCTAGTGACGTGCTCAGGAGTTTCGATGGCGAGGACCTACTGAGGTATGCTGAGTCATCCTGAGATGCATACTTTCAGTTGTATCGTAGAAGCATTGCTACAAGATAGGTATACTTTTGTACAATTATGTATATATGTTCTTCATGTTACATCATATTAATGTCGCAAATTGAATGGTCAATAATAATTAAGGGAGTTGTATTCTATTGATCCATGCAGAGGACCCCATTCATGGATCAAGTCTTTGGTAGCGAGCCATTGGTTGGTCCATCCGCTCATCCCCATCCACAAATGCCAGTAGTCGAGGTAAGTTATAATTTATGTTCCAATTTAATTTGTGTTTGAATATTATTTCTCAGTTTAAATAATTTATGTTCTATTTCTTAATTTTCAAGATTTTATGTTTTAGATCTTAACTTCAAATGAATTTCAAACTGTGCAGGGCAAAGGAAAGGGGGTAGATCCTGATTATGGACATGAGGATTGCGAAGGTCCTGACAAGCCGGGTTTAGACACAGATGTGAGTTTTAATTTATGTTCCAATCCATGTTATTTAGTCACATTTAGTAATTGATTTTTGTACTTTATGTTTCAATGTTTGACGGATAACTTTTAAATTATGTTAAATAGTTTTAATTTTTAATAAATCTAACTTATTACATGTAATGGCATATTACACAGGCATCGCTACGGGTAGGTGTCAATGCTACAATGTATTTCACATATGGCTGGGATGCAGCTCGAGTACATGGTCCTGATGAAGGGCCACCTACCCGTATTCCTACCCAGATCCCGGATATCACCTTTGCCACAATAGATATGGAGGAATTCCTTGAGGGTTTAGCATCTCAGAGACAGCAGTGGGGTACTACACACGAGGGTAGTCGGAGGGACGATCATGAGCCTCGTGGGTGTAGTGGCCAATGAGTTGATGATCTATACATTTCCATGTTTTGGATATTTTCATATTTTATATATTTTCATGTGTTTGGATGATCTATGTATACGTTTTCATGTTTTGGATATGGATTTCTATCATTTATACATGGACTTCTATCATATATGGACTTTGGATATGGACTTTTGGATATTTTGTATATTTTATCATATTGATGTCTTCATGTGTATTTTGTATCTGATTTGAAATAGATTGTTTTTTATATTAGATTTGGATATAGTTATTACAGTTACAAATTTATGTTTTGTCATTTGAAATGCAAATTTAATGTGTGGTTACAATTTAGTTCAATTTAAAATGCAAATTTCGACTACATTACAGAACATCTTCCAAAATTTAGAATTGAATACATACATTATGTTTTAATATTGAAATTACAATTCCAATTCAATTACAATGTAAAATTTCAAATTTAATGTGTAATTTCAATTCCAAATCAATTACAATTTAAAAGGTCGTTTTCAACTACATTACAATTGCATAAATGAAATCAAAATGTAAAATTAGAATACATTTGAAATTAAAAATTGAAATTGCAATTACATTATGTTGTCTACACATTACAATTCAGTTACAATTTACACATTCCAATTCAATTACAATTTAAAATTAAAATCTCAAAATAAATGTATACTTCACATCTTTATATTGTTTTAATATGCTTTAAATTAAACGTAAAATGATATATTTTAATGTGGTTGCATCTTTTCATAATAATAACGTGTGGTTGAAATATGTAATAAAAGATGTAGTTTATATTTCTACAAGTTAATTTTTATTTTCCACTCAAAATTAGTTCATTGGATCGACTGCTAACAAAAATATTGCCAAATATTTTATGCTTGGAAATTTAACAATTAGTAAGATTTCTACACTTATGGATCCATACAATTTTCACTCCTAATATTTTTATGTTAAAAAATATGATAATTGTCTTCCTTGAATGTTTGTTCATAACTATTACTCATACATATACTATATTCATGATATGCACAATAACCTCAAAACATACAAAGATTTGTCTTCAAATCAAATTATTTAATAAATTTGATGATTAATCTATGTTGCTTCCATGTTTACATTAATTTTCCAATGAATGTTTATCCATAACTATAAAACCACACAAAGTTTTATATGATCGTTAAAATCAATCAGTATTTAGATTTATTGACTAGGTCACAACTCTTTTAATGATTGTGTTGGTGATCCATACTATGTCACAACTCTTTTAATGATTGTGTTGGCGATCCATGTTTCCTCCCATGTCTACAAACTTGGTAAGATGGCAATAGAGAAGCACGATCCTAATATGCAATGCTATTTGATGAGTTCACAAAACTAGGTAAACTAAAAAAAGCCTTAAAGATATTTTGTAGAATTAAATGGCAGTAGCATTTAAGTCAAATGCTGGTGTTTACAATAAATGGTTTAGGGTTTTATTGAATGAAGGAAAATCAGGCGAAGCTTAGAATCTCTTCCAAGGCATGGTGGATGGAGGCCAAAACATTGATGATGTGGCATACAATGTACTATACAAGCTTTTTAGGCCAAGGTCATTGTAGTAGTGTATATTAGTCCTATACATTTTGAGATATGATTGCACTGAGAACCTAATGTGACCACTAGTGATTATGACCCAAAAAATGGAAAGAACTATGTCATGTCCATGGATTGATGTGGAGGGGACTGCCACCAACACCCATGCTTCTTGTATTTTTGTTTGAATACCTACATACATTAGAGTCAATTTACAATAAAGCCAATAATGCAGTCTCCATGTTAGATCACTAGCCATAAAACCCACGATAAAACTATTGGAACACGCAATGTTCAAGACAAATACACCACAAATAAGATAAGTATGAGATATTTTTCATTATGGATATATACATATTTTCCATGTATTATTACGTTTACGTTTCAACTTTCATTATTATGTACAATCCATGTCTATCAAAAACAAAGGCATGTACAAGTTGTGTTTTGGTTTGATAATTGAGTTTTTTTTATGCAAGCAAGGCCATATAATACTAACTAATTTCTCTCAAAGAGGTTCCATGCCTATGCCTGCAAAATTGCATGATAATGATGGTTTTTGATGCATGCAATCAAAAAATTGAGAAGGTTTGATGGTTAGAAATTATAGTGAATGTTTGTGAGATGTGCCAACAATGGGTATTGTTTGCATGAAAATATATTGAAAGATTATGTGTAAGTTCCCTTTAGTTGAATTGTATCCTCTATCTGCTATGTTATACTCCATGTAGCACCAAGTGCCAATATTTTTATTAAATGGAATGAGGAGAGGCAAAAAAAATTGGTCCTAACTTTGATATCTTCTTGATAACAAAACTAATTGATTATTGTTGAATCAAACATTTTTTCAATACATTGGTATTTGATAATATTTTTATATAATTGATTTAATGAAATACAATGTAATTGATGAGTAAATACAATGAATGGATTATAATGTATAAAATTTTGCAAATTTGAAATCAAAATTTAAAATTAGAATACATTGTACAATTCAAAATTTAAATTTTACAATTCCACATTGTATAGATGTATTTTAAATTCTCAATTACATTACAATTGTATTTGAAATCAAAATTTAAATTTAGAAGATGTACATTCAAGTGTATTCACATTGGAGCACCATGACCCAAATTTCACAAAAACCTCCCATCTAGTATTTGTATTCTTGATATTAAAGAATCTACAAAGATACATTTATAAAACAACCTCCACAAAAATCTCGAAAAAAATATTACACAAGACAACATGAAAACTATGCCAATGATGCAAGTGGCATACATGTAACTCATTCATCTGGCTAATGTGTTATAGGAATGCAAGTCTCCATAATACAATCATGGTCAACTTCTATCATCTTCGATCTCTTTGGATCACCTCTCTTCACCTTGATTTCTATTAGAGGTATCCGAGCTGCCACCACTAAATGACTGTATTGACATGATATATATTCAGGCATAAAATCTCTGTAAATAATATGAGCACCCTGTTTTTTCACTTTTTCAAAAAAGTGTCCCATTAGAACCATGTCTCTAGTCTAGTATGTGAAGTCCCCATCTTGGTAGGGTCACACCAACCTACTCTTTATTTGCGTGCCTCACATAAAATAGTATGCCACATTTTCTTGGTTGTGGTGGGGTGCAGTGACAATGAATACATCACTTACAAGATACATTACAAATATTATTCAAATTTTCTGTGTGCAAATTTCTAAAACATTTGTATATGTGTAATATATAATGAACTAATTAACTTAATGAAGACTCTTGTACCTTCCCTAACCATATTAGAAACTTGATCATGATCTAATGAGACCATTGCCTCTTCAGTGTGCATCTCTTGCCATGTTGGAATTGGATGTGGGCCCTTTGGATTAAGAAAGACATATTTCCATGGTTTGACATATACATCATTTTCACAGTGATCAAGTCCGCATCCATTTGCATCAATGCAAAAATCACAAAAACAGGCATACTTCCTCATTTCAATGGAAAATATGTCACCCATGTCTTTACTTCGAACATAGTGCAATTCCCTCGTACCAAGGATGGTCTCACAATACCACAACATGGATCTATTAACATATCCAAGGGAAACATCCCAAAAGAACCTGCATGGAATTCAGTTTGTCAAATTTAAATTCCTATCGAGTATGTGTTTTTTTGGAAATGATGATAGTGAATGTTATTAGCTTATTAATTGAGTTTGGAGTTTATTACCTGGAGACTGGCCTTGCTTGTTCACGACCTTGATGTCCCAAATGACGTGTGCACCAATCAACTACTTCACTGGAGCATTTGAGTCGGGTTGCACCATGATTCATCTAGTACCTCCAAAGTGCTCATTTCACACATGCACCTACGCTATCATGTTCACCCTTTCCATGCCCTATCTCAAAAAAGCTCCAAGTGTCTCGGATTCATGTCTGTTTGTGAAGGAGACTCAACCAATAAAATGAGCGTGCCGATTTGAATTTCCCTGCACACCCATCTGACCAAATCTAGTGTTTAGTAAATGATACGCCTCTCTGCCTCAATGAATCATAAATCAATCCAAAGCAGTGTTGAACAAACAATGTGTCATGCTCACGATCATCACTAACATAAAAATGGTACTCCTTGATCACTTCATGTGACTGAGGAGTGCTATCCCTACCATCAATGCTTTCCTGAGCATGTCTGTACAATACATGTACAAAGATAGACACTTGGTCAGAGTGATAGTACTCACTATGTATCTCTCTCTAAGGAGCAAATGTGTATTTCTCTGCAAATTCTACCACTGATAAGATTGTGTCCGTCTCAAATACGTCACGAGAATGTTTGAATTCTGAAGCTTGCCACCTGGACCTATGGGAGCGCTTTATGTATTTATAAATCTGACTTTGAAAATTCTCCATGAATTCTGAAATAGGAATATCATCATCGAGCAAGTCGATCCTCTTGGATGCCATAGATGAAGAAGATGTTGGATTCATGGTGATGTATTCGTACCTTTTCCACCTAACGGTGATATCGGACAATCCATGGTGTGTTGGATCGATAGGAAAGTTCCTATGGAACAATTTCAAATCACCGCATTCTTTGCATTTTCTCCCACCTACACACCTCTTATTGAAAAAAGCGTGTTTAGGATTCCTGTTGCATAGTATCATACAAATAAAATCTCGCACTGTGTGAGGAGCTAGTACACCGTTCCAGTGCCTTTTGCAAAAATCCAGAAATGTGTCATAGTATAGTTGAAGTTCAACGTGGTACCGGTAGCAACAAGTGTCGTGAATCACATTTAGCCTAATATACCACGGTTTCAATTTGTTGAACATGCTACATGATATTTGAACACCAAGATTGGTTTCTTGGAATTTCTCGTAAAGTGCAACTCCCGTCATCTCCATCACATGCTTACAATGCTCCTAATAAATGCCTTTGGATAAACGTTATCGCAGGACATGCTTTCGATCTGGAATAGCACGAGAATGGCTATCCCAAAACTCCATCACCTTCTCTCTAATTCCTTCTACCATCCTGCCTCGATAGGGTTCCCTACAAATAAGAGCCCAACAAGCAGCTTCATCATTTTCATCTATCCGGACCCTGAATTTAGTATATTTGAGCAATGTTCTTTTTGAAACATTGAGCAATGATGCCATTATTGATACCATTCGATTTCTTGAGGTGTTTTGTGCTACAACAACATTGTAATTTCCCTACAAGCAGCTCGGGTACATTGTTTCTTTATTTTCCAAACGAAGATAATGCAGTTCTTACATTTTCTATTGCATTCTTGCATGTCCTTTTTGTTTTAACATCTTGAAAACCCAACAACTTTGTGGCACGTTTCAATTTTTTGTGTTTTATCAACCCATGTAGGATTTGAGCTTGTGCCATCATTGAATGTTGTTCAAAATATGACTTGACTATGTTATTGGCATGCTCTCTGACTCTCCGACCAGGGATCGAGTTCCTAATCTCTTCTTGTGTCGAAACCACTGCACAATCCTCTAGAAAATTTCCACCCCTTCCAACCCCACTGCAACTCCCAATTATATTTTCAATGTGAGAGGGAAAGGTGTCATGTGATGGTTGATCAGGATCATGAGGGGGCACAGGGTCATGTGATTCTTGATCACCATGATGTGATGTCTGACCATAATCTCTCCCTACATAACATGTAAATTAACAAATTGAAAATTGGTTACTTGATAGTTGTGCATTGCACTTTAAAATTGTTAGTTACTTGAAATTTGATGTGGAAATTGAGAAATTTAAAAAATTGAAAATTGCATGTGAATTGAATTTTCCAACTAATACATTTAGCTTGAGAATTGTTCTAAGTAAAAATTGAAATTGCTAGTAACTTGAAATTTGAAATTGCTCAAGTAACTTGAAATTGCTAGTAACTTGAGATTTGAAATTGCTCAAGTAACTTGAAATTTGAAATTGCTCAAGCAACTTGAAATTGCTAACTTAATTAAACTTGAGAATTGTTCTAGAAGTAAAGTTTGAAATTCCTAGTAAAATTTGAAATTGCTTGTAACTTGAAATTGGTAGTAGCTTGTACATTTAACTTTAAAATTGCTAGTAACTTGAAAATAAACTATATATATTTAAGTCAAGATACTTATTAATAACTTGATAAAATTTATTGTGGGCATTAAAATTAATATAATTTATAATCATCACATTATATAATTGTGGGGCAAATTTTCTTTATGCAATTTATGTCCATTTTACTTTTACATTACAAGAAAAATATTATTTTAACTTTATGGTATAAAATAAATAAATAAATATTTAAAATACAAGTTGCAAATCACAACAAAAAAAAATGATTACAACACTTCTACCCTTGAATTTCAAGGACAACATCATGCATCCCATGTTGTATATAAGTGAAATAAAAATTTAAGATTGGTTTTTTACCCATGATAACGTACCTATTATACTCTAAATGTTGGGAAAAAAACATTGATTTAGAGATGAATACGATATTTAATTAAAAACATTGTAGTGATATGATTGAGGAGAAATTCATAATTTTTAATGCAAAATAACATTTTCATTAGTTCATGATTTTGCAATTTCAACAATAGACAATTATGGAAATTGTGATTTTTATCATAAATTGCAATTTAAGGATTTTTTTATCAATAATGCTTCACATATCAATGCAAGGTTGCAAACATTGCAAATAATTATTTCCAATTTGTCCTAACAAAATACATGATTATAATCATTAATCTTATCATGGTGATATGTCATGTTATGTAAATAAAAGTACATGTGATAGATGGAATTTTTTTTAAAGTAAACATTATAATTAAATAGTTGTTTGAATATTCATTTGTATTCAAATATTCATTACTATGAAAATATTGTCAACCACCATAACTATGAAAATATTGCCAACCACCATAACTATGAAAATATTCATTCATTTGTTGTAATGTCCCTTAAATGTAAGATAATTTTTTTTTTCTCTTCATACATAGCTTATACATTTATGAGATTTCCCTACAGTATCAGTACTTGCATTTGTCATTTCAATGTGTTAAGAAAATTCCTATCAAGTAACCCTTTGTCGGTTAATAACTTATGCGGAAGAAATTAAGATGAACATGTGGGTGTGAAGTTTTGTTTCGTCATGCATTAATATCAACAGTTTCTATTCTTCTTGCTCGATCTAAATTATGTTTGAAATGTTTTAATTGTCTAATGTCAAATCTCAAGCATGGTGAACCTGATGAGGGAAGTTGAAAACACCCTGAATCTTTAGGGTTTGGTTAAACACTTCTGGCGAAATCACCGAGAGGTAAGGTGTGAATAGGGAAAGGCCCATGGAATTACTTAGCAATTATGCTAACGACTATTTAAATGTTGTCTTCTATGTAGGTGTCCCTTGGGGTTATATGGTTGGAAACTAGTCCTATGTAACAACTTCTAAAAGTGTGAACTACCTAATGTTTATCATGGATGAGTGGAGGACCTTGTCGATGTATTAATGAGCTAAAGGTATTGCACCCACATGACTTATACCATATAGTTTGATGGATTCAAAAAGTAGTATTATCGTGGTAGTTGCAAGTGTTTAATGCCTCATGTGATAGTCACGTGGCTTTGGCCAGCTAGACTAAGGCTTGAGTGAGGGTTTACTCCAAGGTTTTCCCAAATCGTGACTTCACTTTGTATTTGGCTACGAGGGTTTTAGCTCAGGCCTGAGCTATGCTCATCGACAGGGCAAGGTTTTGGAAGTTATGAAGGCAATGAGGACGTGCTTTTTACAGGTAAAACCATGCATACTTTAGATGTTGAGTTTGTTTGCTTCGTTATAATTTTAAGAACTGTCAGGCCCTAACTCTGCCTTGTCTTTGTGCTCTTACAAGTATAGTGGCTCTCTGCATGGACCAGGGTGGGAAACACTACGACTATGCCAGCTATTTTGGACTGGTAAGTCCTGGGTGCTCTCAACCTTTCGCCCTTATCTGTCTCGGTGGTTTAGGAGAAGGGTTTGTTAACTTTGATAATGGGGAGATTCGTGAAGCTTTTGGCTCACCCAAACTTGGAATCTTCAGGGAGGTCGCCTTTGGATTGACCCGGGGTCTGATACATGGTTGTAATTATTTTTTTGATGAAGTCGAGTTTATGTAAATACTGGTTTTTGGAAGAATATTTTCCCCCTGTATGTAATCGTGGGGTTTTGACTTGAGTTTTGGAGATGGGGAAAAGACCTAGGCGTTTTTTTGTTTCTAAACAAGTTAAGAAGTTGTGTACAGAACTTTAGACACTGTAATGGTTATCTATTTCCTCATGTTGAATGTATATGTTTAACTTGCTGTAGTTCTGCATTTTTTCTTTGCTATGGGGTGGGAGAGGTTTGTGAATTGTATGTGTGGATTATGCCTCTATCATGTAGCTAGTTGTTTCATTTTAAATGGAAAATCTATAATAATTGATACCTGGTGAAATTATGTCCGTTGTCTTGTAAAGAAAGTGCTGGCTAAGTGAGTTACTCCAGGGGTTTGCTATTCCCAACCTATGTTACAATCCTCAGCAAATGATGGCTCTAAATGTTTGGATATGAGACATGTGTAATGGATAGGACCAACAGGGTTTTTGAATCTTTAATATAAATATAATGTTGACAGAATATGCGTTGATAGTGTAGGATGTCGTAGCTGTTGGATTTATTTTGGTTTATGAAAACGTCTGTCCAACATTGTTTTACTTGTAAACCTAAAGGGATTTGATCCCCGCCTTTGGCGTTTTATGTATGGGGAAGAATACTGGTTGTAGGTGTTTCGTTCTATGGTAATGAGAATTATTTGTTGGGTCAAATACTACTTCTGTGTAAATGATATGGATATCTAATTTCTATGTGTTTCAATGTTTAAATTTATATGATGAGCATTTGATTGTGATGGGGTTCGATCCTTTGACCCGTTAGAATGATATGTTAACGATTTTGAATATTGTGGATTATTTGATTTCTAAAAAGCAAATCGTTGAGTTTATTTTTCATAGTTTAGGTTGAAGAATGAAAATGTCTGATACTACGTTTATAATTCGTAATGCTGGAAGATGCATTTAATCTCTTGTAATGAGTTAACTGTGGGTGATAATCGACCCTTAGAAATGTTATGTGGATGATTAACTTGTTTGTATATGGGAAAACTTTAAGGAAGAATATGATGTACATGCCTTCACTACTTGGTACTTTTAATTCAAAGTCTGTATGTGTTTTCCTGAAAGGGTTAGTAGTTTTCGAACATAATCCTAACTAGATATGTGATATGTTGATGTTGCATATTTGAAAGAGGACTTTAATAGAGACAAATATAAAAGGTATTGTGAACATAAATCTTATCCTTGCTATACACAGAATATGGAAAACGTAATTTCAAACACTATTTCAGAATGGAGAGGATATATATAATTTCAATAATGCTGCTCTGAATGGAGCGATCTAGGTGTATCTAAATACTAAGAGCAGGTTTCTAGGTTATGGGTTTGCTAGGATGTCTAGCACGGGAACCTGCTAGATGTTCTACTGATCCTAGCTTCTAAGTTAACAACAATTCTTTTTGTTTGTTCCTAATAGAAAGTCTATATTTAAATGATTTAGGATGAAAGAAAAACAAGGCCAAATGATGCTGGGGTAACATCCTGTGTTACTTATCTAACCACTATTATAACTTGAAATGGAAGATTCACATTTCATACCTGATTACTTTGTAGATTGCTCCCTTCCTTAAGTAACCTTAACACTCAAACAATAATTAGTGTAGAGCCCTCTGAGCTCAGCTAACCTATTAAAATGACTTTGGGACTACCACATTTCTCCCAACCTTGACCCTTGAACCATTCTGGTTCTATATGGATCCCCCCGAGCTTGGTTCCAACATGTAATGAGAGGTAGAGGCCTTAGATCCACTGTTGGTTCAGTTCTGAGAATTTCTAGGTTATGCTGCTTCAGCTTCTTGGAGCAAAATCCTTTTCTTGGATTACCATAATAGAATGACAATAACCAAGAATGATAGATGATCTCCAAACTTGGGATCTGCCCTCTTTAAGTAGGGAAGTCTTTCAATTAGGACTGTTGAAACAATCAGTTTCTTTAAATTAGATAATTAATAATTAAAAGGTATTATTTAATTAAATACCTAGTCCTTTTGAACTAGGACTTTTCCAACTGTTTAACTATAAGTCATTTTGATTTATGCTCTTAATAATAATTATAATAACAACAATTATACTAACAATAATTATATTTTACTTAACTATTAATACACCATTTATAATATAAATTAATGCATAGTCAGATATACTAATTATATTCCATAATTAAATAATAACACCATTATTATTAAATCTCTTAATAATAATAATAGCTTGGAGGCCTTTATACATGTTAGTCATAAAAGACTACTAGTAATTATATTTTATTTATTTATGTGTCATCACATGACACTCTTTTCTCTTTAACTTTTAGGGACATAGTCCACTTCTTTGGATGGTCTTGGTCAGCTTGGTTAGGTACCTCTAGTCTCTCTCTTTGCATGTCGGATTCCCTCGTTTAACATGGTAGTTCCTGCAGTAGGTGATAATGGATAAAAAGATGAATCATTTAAGCAATTTAAACAAATGTGATTAAAGTGCTCTTCAGAGTCTTTCCGACTCGACACTTTGAAACTCCATAGCCCCGAGTGCTCTTCAGATCCTTTTAACTCAACACTCTCACACGGGCGTTACTCTAGTGCAATTCTAGAGTCCTTGCTCAACACTAGTGCTAGAATGTGGTTGCGAGGCACATCTAGATTATTTAAGTTTCCTCGGATCTGGTATTCGTTTATCAATCTTTGAGTGCTCCAGGGCTTATGCCCAACACTCAATGTACATCGGGGCTTTTACCCAGTACGTAGGTAATCCATGTGTTCCTGAGTCCACGCTCAACACACCATATAAGTCAATCATGTCATTCACATCACTACACAGTATGTAAGAAAATAGCATATCAGTATATTAGGGTTTTGTACCCACATCATATGGTAAAAACATGAATCAAAACATTGGGGCTTCCTTGCCCAGTATATAATCAAATAATGAAATTTAGTCAGGGTCGATGCCCAATATGTCAGTCTACAAATGAATAAATCATATGCACTAGGGCTCATGCCCAATAATCAGAATAAATTCTATGTGCTGGGGCCGTGGCGCAATATAACATCATAAAATGGTCAGTCCAAAATTCAGGATATTACATTTGTTTTCAAATTGAATAAATTCTAACTAATACATAACTATCACAACATGTTCATTTCAAAATATTCATTCATTTGTTTTGAAATTGAATTTTCTAACAAAACAAGAATTGAAATTACATTTAACTTGAAATTGTTAGTAGCTTTAAAAATTGCAATTAGTTAAATATGTACAATTTAACTTGAAAATAGTGTCCAAGTGTACATTTAATTTGAAAATTATTCTAATAACATTGAAAATTGTTAGTAAAGTTTAGAAATTTGAAAATAGTTAATATGTACATACATTTTAACTTGAAAATAGAATCTAAGTGTAGATTTCATTTGAAAATTGTTGGACAATAAAATTGAAAATTGTTAGTAAACTTTGAAATAATTTGTAAATTGTTAAAGCAACTTGGAAACATAATTTGAAAATTGCTAGCAACTTTAAGGTAATTTGAAAATAGTTAAAATATGTACATGTATTAACATGAAAAGATTATAAATTTACATGTTTCATTTGAAAATTGTTCCAATTTAACATTTGTTAGTCACTTGAAAATTGTTCATTTAACATAAAAATTGTTGCAAACTTTGAAATTTAAATAACAAATGGATGAAATAAATAAGAATATCATTACAAATAAATATGAAACAAATTAAATTATTAAATTTAGTTAAATTTATTGGAAAATTGTTACTAATTTTGTAAATTATGTAGCATGATATTTAAATTATGATAGCATGTAATTCAATAATTTACCTTGGTTGTCCTCCATTGGAATTTGTTGCACCAAATGCGCATATTCTTCTTCTCTCAACCTTGCTCTTTGTTGTCTCGTTCGTTCTCTATACTTCTCACACTCTTCATTGTCATTTTGTTGTCTAGCATGATTTCTTTGTCTTTTTTTTTATTCCCCATCAATCTACAATGAAAACAAACAAAAAAAATTCAAATTGTTATAACAAACAACAATATGTTAGTATGAAATCTTGAAATATGCCTGAAAAGAAATCTTGCATGTCTAAGGAGCTCTAATTCAACAACATGAAAATGACAAAGGTCTAATTCAACAAGATCAAAATGACAAAGCTCTAATGGAAAAATAAACTAGCAATGAGTTAAATTGTTGTTTTTGATTAATTGTTTGCTGGTTATATATAGGTTCATTGATGTTTTTATGAGGCAAGGGTAGTTGTAAACATTAATTGTTTCCAAATCCTTTCGCGGTTTCACCCCAGTTCGTTTATATTTTTTTTTACACAGACAAACCCTCGATCAAGTATATTTTATAGACCCTCGATCGAGTAGATACCTCGATCGGGGGTTTATCAAGACCTCGATCGAGGTATTTCTAAACCCTCGATCGAGGTGTTGTTAAGCCCTCGATCGAAGTATTTGAAATACCTCGATCAAGCAAATAGATCGATAGAGGGCTTAAAAACCAGGTTGAGAGCCCTTTTCCCTGCAGAATGGAAGTTTTGTCTGCCTTCCACACAGTTAAACCATCTCATTAAATGCTCATTAATGAGCGGACTTGATACCATTGGATTCGTCAATGAATCCTCTATCCAGATACATAAAATTTATGAATTTGTATCTTCATATGTCTTTTGTTTTCAAATTTCTACTAAAAATTGCCCTAAAAAACCCTGTCGACAACTTCGATTGAGCTCAAAGATAAATCCACAACATTCAAAATACACATCCAAAAAAATTGAAAAAATACACAAGCCCTAGATAAATGCATCCTCTTTAAGATGGTATTTTTAGTTTTTGTAAATTATGTAAAAAATCAAAAGATTTCGTGCACACACACACATGTATGCAAAATGAGACTTAAATATTCATTGGTCAGTTTCGAAAAATAATAATAAATATAATTTTTCGAGAAAAATTAAAAGAAAAATATGTAATCCCTAGTGCATTTTGTTTAGATCATGTTCACATATTTCATTTTTTAAAATTATTACTTTAACATTAAATTATTGTGCACACACACAAACTACTTGTTAATTGCTCTTCAAATTTTTAAGTACACACGTTTCATTAAATGAAAATTCAACACGATATATGACATTGGTATATTTCCAAAAAGATATCATTGTAAAGCCAACATAATTCTCTACATTTTGTTTTTCAACCACATGTCAAAATTCATGTGGCAAGTATGAGTTTCGAGGGCTTCAATTTAATACATGGGTAAAATTTATGTTTTTCACCATCATATTTAGCCAAAAAGAGTTACCCATCTTCATGGAATCACCCATAACATTTATAGAAGTCAATCCTGTACTCGTAATCTAAAAAATAATCTAACAAATGTTCAAATTTCCACATTCTACAAATTAATAAGTAGATCATTAGGTTAATACTACTTAGAAATTTTTTTTATTTTTTGAAGGATTTTTGGACGTGTTACATTCCACCTAATGTAGGATTGACAATCAAGCAAAACAAGAGGTTTAATGAATGTGGAAGGTTGATTCACTAATGGAATACTCTATAAGTGGGTGGTCTTGTAGATTTGATGTAGCTTTTGAATATCCTCTATCTAGAGAGATTTGGAAGAGGATGACTATTGTGGACTTACTATAGAAAATGGTGTTGGAGGTGATGAATGAGTGATTGAAGAAGTCAAGTGTTTACATATAAAGTTAGTGTACGCAAGCACATGTGGTAGAATTGTCGTTAAACTAGTTTAGATTACTAAAATCTATTGTATAAGTCAACGGATTAAATCCACCAATACCTCCTAATTTAAAAATGGTGTCATACGAAAGGATAAAACAGTTAGGACATAGATAAGGTTTTTTGAATTTATATGACATAATTAGTTGTTGTCGAAAGAAAAAATAAAGAATAATGTGATGGAGTTGTGTAGACCATCAATGGTGACTATTGTTGAGAGATTTGGAGTTTTTAGAGTAACAATGTATACTAGACACAATATTTGTACATCAATATCCGAGTAGGGATAACAATGTATAAATGTGTGTTGGATTAATAAGGGCCAATGGAATTACCTATCTACGTAAGCATCATGTAGTAGGTGTCTATCGAGGTGCCAGAAACCTGAACTCATAGGAAAAGTGTATGCTCACAAAAATAAGCTTGAATGCATGGAGGATGGGATAGCTATAAGAGAATTGAAGAATTGGTATCATGGGAACATGTTATTTAATGTAGAACACCTAGTTGAGGACATTTTGAAGTGTTTAGGATTTCTTGTATCCCTAGTGCATACCAGCAAATAGAAATGGGATTTTTGGATTACTACAAATGTGTTAACATTTCTTATTGTAGGTACCTTGTAACATGGTAGTTGGAGATGGAACTATAGGTGATTGGAAGAGTATTTAGTATTTTATGATAAGGGTTGAGATGTTATGTGTAAAAATATTTGAAAAATGAACAAGATGTTTTTATGTTGTTTAATGCTACTATCTGTTAAAAAACAGGATCACAGAGCAATAACTATAAACAAGATGCAAATATAAATCACATAAAACAAATTACAAGAGAGACAAAAATATAATGTGGTTCACCCAAGATGGGATACGTCAACACAGAAATTTCCATTCATTATTATTATACCATCCAACAAATGAATGGATACAACCTGCATCACATCCGCTGCAACTTCCTCTTCACTCTCTCACAATCTCTCTTACTCAATCAAAGATCTTTACAATTCTACAATACATTACACAACCGTATTACAATGTATTCCTTTTAAAGGGTAATTACCATGGTAAAATATCATAGCCTACCGAAAACCATGGACACACAAATTGTTGTCCAACAAAACAACCCAACAAATTTCTTTCGGGGGATTCGTCCTCTAACCCCCTTTCTCGGGGGTGCTACCACCGAACCCTTATCGACGAACCACTGGCCCCCGGACCCCTTTGGGGGACATATGCTCCCGCAAAACCCCCCTCTAGGGTGAGGGTACATTCCACCTACATATCATATAAAACTGGGGTACAAACACGGCTGAACAACAACATCTCTCAATCAAGAAGATTAGGCTCCACAACAAACAATATCCCACTTGGAGACTGATCACAGCAACTCCACAGCTGATGCACTCGCCGGATTATGCTCTGAACCTTGGACTTGGAACATTTCTCATATCCATATTCATGCTTGAAGGCCAACTGAAACTGAGTAGGAACTCATTTTCTCTCTGGTTACTACCTTTGACAACATGTCTACAGGATTCTTGCTAGAATGTATCTTTTCTAGCTTCAACAATTCATTTTCCAGAACATAGCATATGAAATGGTACTTGAGTTGTATATGTTTAGTATTATGATGGAAGGTTGAGTTGTTTGTAAGATGAATGGCACTCTAGATGTCACTATACAATCTGATATCCTCCTGGTTCCTACCCAATTCCTCCATGAACCTCTACAACCAAATAATCTCTTTACTAGCCTCTGTAGCAACAACATACTTTGCTTCCATTGTTGAAAGTGAAACAACCTTTTGCACCTTCGAAATCCAACTTACTGTTGTTCCACTTACTGTAAAAAGATACTCTATGTTGCTCCTCCTACTATCTTTATCACCTTTCATATTTGCAACATATCCCTATAGAAAAGGGTTTGAACCTCCAAAACATAATGCATAAGTGGTAGTACCTCTCAAATATGCTAGAATCCACTAGAATACCTTCCAATGTTCTTTACCTCGATTGTTCATATACCTGCTCAACTCCCACTACATATGCAATATATGGTCTTGTGCACACCATGGCATACATCAAGTTGCCAATTGTTGATGAATAGAGAACCCTGGACATGTAATCTATCTCTTCTTATGCCTTGGGAAACATCTCCTTACTTGGTTTGAAATGTATGGCCAAAGGTGTACAATCTGTGCCTGACTCCTATTGGCACTCTGCTATGTTCCAGACTGTGTGTCAGCCAGGTTTTTGAGTTTTGAGAGCTTGGTTCTTGATTCTTGTCCCATTTTTTGTTATTTTTATTTATGGATGGGCTTAGGAACCTTTTATATTAGATTTTAAACTTAATTTGTACCCTCCTTTGCTCAAGATTTGGAAGATTTTAAAACAATTTTAAAGCTTTCTTGTTTCAAATTTGCAAAAATTGCTAGAACTAGTTTTGAGATTTTACTGTTTTAGGGCCACATTTAGGCTTCATTTTTGTACTTGCAGACCTGAGTATTGATTCAAGACATGTTAAGATCGTTTTAATACTAATTAATAAATATTTGGGAGGGTTTGGATTGTTATTTTCATATTTGAGATTTCCTTCCAAAAACATTTAAAAATGGCTTAAATTGACATTTCTTTCAAATTTTTCTTACAATTGGTGGTAGATCCATTTGCTTAAAGTCATCTTTTTCTTATAGATCCCTGATTGGATAGGATTAGGAATGGTATTTAAAGAATTTTGATTCATTTCATAATTTGCAAATAGTGAAAAGTGAAAAAACATGAATATTTGTTTCAAGAACTTTAAGGCCCTTTAATTTTTTACTCTCATGCACTTGCTTATATGAAACTTGGAACCAAATCTCAATTATGCCATTTTAAAAGATCACTTTA
Organism: Larix kaempferi; assembly: GCA_027924585.1. NCBI lineage: Eukaryota > Viridiplantae > Streptophyta > Pinopsida > Pinales > Pinaceae > Larix > Larix kaempferi. Next base: position 2,999,249 of record BSBM01001023.1, read on the forward strand.
ACACATTGGCATTGAAAAAACAAAAAATTGAACATCACACTTTGAGATATTTTGAAAAACAATATCCTTCCAAAAGAAAAAAAAAAGCTTTAATTAGTCAAATTTTGTTTTAGATCCACAAGTATTTTCATCATTTTCATGCACAATTAGAGAAATTTGTAGATTTAGATCTCAATTTTCTTGTGATAAGTTGTGTCTGAGCCACCATATCCTCTTTACTTGGGCCTTTGGGTGATCTTGTGAATGAGAAAGTGGATCTCAAATGTAACAGTCTAGGATTTGATTTTTCAAGCATCTTATTTTTGAGCCATCGTATCCTCTTCACTTGGGCTTCATGTGATCTTGTGAATGAGAAAGTCGATCTCACATGTAACATAATAGATTTCATTTTTGCATACATTTCTTGAGCCACCATATCCTCTTCACTTGGGCCTTCGTGCAATCTTGTGAATGAGAAAGTGGATCTCAAGTGTAATAGTCTAGAATTTAATTCATAAAACATTTCAAAGGGCTCTGCATATCCTCTTTGTTTTCACTTTCAGGTGGACCTTGCAGATGAGAAGCAAAGATCCTCCTTGTAATAGAATTAGATTCATTTTTCACTGAGATATCTGTTTGGTTTACATTGATTTTGTTAAATCAATTATTATCCATATTTCAGAAGAACTGTTCTTAAATATTAGAAATCTACCAAAGAATTTTACATGTTTGAAAGGAACACATAAACCTATAACTTTTCATTATTTTAGAACATTCATCGAATTGAAAGGTAGAGTAGTGAGCATATTGCATTCTTTGGTTCATAGTTTTCGAGTCAAAACACCACCAGTTTCACTTCCACTCCTGAAACTAAGCAAACTACCCTTAAAATTGGCGCTTAATCTAAAATTGACCAACATTTGATTTTCATATCACCAACAAGTTTAGATTAGTGCCCTGGATTAGGTTTGGAGACTTAACACTCCTGGGTTGCAAAAATTTTGAAACTAGCATTGATTACTGAGAGTTTAAATCCATTAGTAACAAAAAACATTTGTCGGGAAAGCGCTTATGAAACATGAGTCAAGCACGAGGTCAATCTGGACAAGTAAGGGTGGTTCCCCCTTCTTGCTTGTTTAGTGGGACATGAGATCATCAAGGGATTCTATGTTCAGTGACAAGTCCTCGGGGTGACATTAGTGTTTCTAGAGTACCTGGTTATGAGAGTTGTCATCGACTTACAACTGTTACGCCCGACCATCGATTGTGAAGTGGTAACTTTAGTGGCTATTCCTATGATATCGCATAGGTTATTGTGAGTGGGGGACACTTGCAATACCTGAGATAGACATTGGAACTTTTACTCCTTGGGAGGGTGATTGGTCAAGAACCAAAACTTTCACCCCTGGCGATTAAAGTTTATTGTAACTGTTTCTCATACCTTCGCTGCTAGCAATTGTTTGAGGCTTGAGATCCCTCAGAATCTACTAGTTTTGGAAGGCCCTCTAATACAACTTTTCACTGAACTTTAGTTCTTTGGAAAATTTGTTTGCTTGCTTGGATCTATAGGACTTTTTTACTATGTGGACACTGTTTATTTTTGTTGAGTCTAGACTTCCTTAGGATTGTTTGATTATGAAAATCATTTTAAACACAACCTTTTATCAACTTCTTAGAAGTGACTACTCTCCTGATCCACTAGTCACAGTGGCAGGGAAGTGAGTCACCAGAAATTTAAGGCCCTACTACATTGCAGAGATAGATACAAAAACCACATCCTAATCACTTGGAAATAGAACTGATGTTAAACTCAATTAATATTACTCGAGAAGAACAACATCAAACAAATCGTGAAAAATTCATTATCATATCACAAACTGAATACATACATAGTTGATGATCTTACTCTAGTTGAAATTGAAACATTGAAAAATCACACAAATGCTCATGTACTACCACCTTTGATGAGTCTTTTAGAACTAGTTGCACTTACTATCCATGAGTCACTAGGTGATATCAAACCCCTTTTTGAAAGTTTGAATGACATGCAAAATTCAATAAATGACCCTTTCGCTTCATCAGAAGCATAAGGGACTAGATCGTCGCAACATCAAACAGTTGTTGGAGGTATAAATACTTCCAATTTGGCCTTTACATCAATCCAAACACTTATTATACCTATTAGTAGCACAAGTTCAACAAGCACTTCAGTGCTAGTTGGTACAGTTTCGGATTCCAATCCCGAAAGTACATCCACTTCATCTGCAGGAATCCCTACTGAATGGTGTGACTTACCAAACATGGGTTTTCCATATGGTTCGGATAATCAAGGTCAAAACAGATAAGGAGTAAACCAAAATCCTCATGGTATACCTAACACTTGTCCAAATTCTACTTCTGGGGGAAACCCTTCACCATGGAATGGTAATATTCCTGGCGGAAGAAATGAACCATGGAACATTTATGCCAATTGGGGCTATGCTCCTCAAATTAGTGGAAACGCCCCGAGGGGTTATCCTCTGACTAATCCTAGCACAAGGCCTAGGGGAAATCCACCTATCAAACCCATTCCGCAATGGAGTGGGGAGGTTTTAGGGAGTATCCAATCTTCTTGGGGCCCACCTCCTCAAGGAGGCAGTCAACCTTGGAATGATTTTCAATACCAAGTTCAACCCCCATGGTGTGGTTGGGATCTAGGAAGTAACCCATCTTCTTGGGCCCCACCTCCAGAAGGAGGCAATCCACCCATTGGTCATGTTCTAGGAAGTAGCTAATCTTCTTGGGGTCAGTCTCCACAAACGGGAAACCCACCTTGGAATTATTATCACACCCAAGGAACACATCAATGGAGTGGTCAGGTTCTAGAAAGTAACCAATATTTTTTGGGCATAACCCTGCAAAGGGGCAATCCAACCATTGCAAGACCTCCATTTGATCCAGCTAGGCTGCCACATGGACCTCATGTCAATGGTATGATGGATTCCGTCAACCATCTTAAACAAATTACCCCACATTCGGGACAAGTCTCTATCCATAATTTGCAACCCACAGCTGGCCAAGCAATGCAGAAACCTACTAATCCTTTCAATACTTCTGAAATATTTACTGTCTCATTGATAGACCTTAGAGGAAAGAAGAAGAAGTACAAGGGTAAGCAAAGTGCTAATCCTTCCCAGAATTCTGAAATCCTTATAGTCGAGTCCAAATACCTTAGGGACAAGAAGAAGAAATAAAAGAGTAAGAAAAATGCTAACTCTAGGAAAAGAGATGCACCAACTACACTTCAATGCGGTGGTCAACAAAAACCCACTATTTTGACACTCCCCCGCTAGGGGGAAACCAGCCAACCCCCCCGTAAGGGGGCAATGATCCCAATGCCAATGTCTTCATGTGTGATCATGAGATGAACATTCAAACAAGACTTGATTCTTATGATGTCTCTCATAGTACATTGGATCAATTGGTATTACAGCCAAGTTGTTCTCTCTACATTGAGAAACCATCCATAGACTTAGTACCACACCCTCCAAAGGGGTTCTGCATAGAACAATGCATAATCCTAACACGCGAGCTGCTCAGAATGGTAATGTTCTTGAGGACCTAGATCAAGTACCAGGTGCCATGTCGGCCTTGGAGGTATTGCAATGTCATCTTGCACAAAGAAAGGAACTTTTGTCTACAATTGGCATTGTTGATCCATCTGATATGACTTTGATCACATCGACCATTCAATATGTAGGATCCTTTCTGAAGTTGCTTTTCAGATTAAAGTAACGACTCATGGTAAGAACATCTATCTAACCATAGTGGATGAAGGGGCCTCAGCTTGTGTAATGTCATTTAAATGTTAGCAAGCATTTGGATCACCCCTATCTCCCGTAGAAGTTTCATACCAAGCTACTCAAATAGCTTCGGCAGATTCAAATCAAAATCTTCCCGTGATGGAGGAATATGATTTGGTTACTTGGCCCATTTGGGCTGTGAGATATCCCAGCTCACATGACTTCTTGGATTACATTTTATCATTAGATGAAGATATCCCTGAAGTTGTAAACATTTGGTTTCACCCACCTAAGGACATCTTTTGTGGGGCCACTGGGAGCATAATTGGCGTAAATCTACCCAAGTATAGGAGCATGATTTGCATGTGCCTCGATCTGATATGGTATATTTTGAAGCTTGCATATAGGTTTAGGCTATCCCTTTGTAAATATGTATTTGAACCTTTTGCAACCCAAACTTGCCATAGGGTCGAACCTGTTGGAAATTGGTGGATCATCCCTTCATATTTGTATTTTCCACCATTCTGACAGAAGAGCCTATCGAACATGGGACACCCTAGTCATCGCCCCATTTCCATTTTGGTGCCCATGCTGACTTATTCTCATAGGCCTGGGAGTCCTATTAGTCCCATTATGACTTGGATTTTGAGACCACATATTTCTCTTTCATATATTTTGGACCATATCTTGATGGGCTCCCAATTTTTTGTCACTTTACATAAGCGTGTGTTAAAATATCCACTTGAAAATCCGTGTAAACTGCTTCGTTGCTTATTGCTTATGTTGCATATTTGCGTTTGTAGTCACTTTTTGTTACAAGATGCCTATAAACCATTTCTTATGTATATTTGACCCATACCCATGGAGGAAACACCCATAAGAGTGTACATAACTAGCTCAGCCCTTGTTTGCAATATGTATCTTTGCCTTGTCCTGACCCATGCCCTTGAAATTTAGGTGCATGCTCTTGGGACACTTGTTTCCTCTAATGTATCATAGCATGCTTTATTATTTTTTAAAGCTAATAAATGAAAAAGGTTAAAAAAATTGGAAAACACAAAAATCCAAGAAGAGGGAGAATTGAATCATTTCATATTATATCATTGAATAAAATGGCAACAGTTAGTCCTTGTCACCCTTGAACATGGCACATAATTTGGTATCCACCGTCAGTACACCATCTACACTTGCCTTAGGAAATTGTACCAGTATTTTTAACAGATCTCCACTGATGCATTATCCTTCCCGCCATCAATGGAGCTTTCGTTAATGCATCTGGCATTGGAGGATTTCATTAAGGTCAATTACTCAAATTCCTATGTTGCCAAGTGTCCATTCTACATCGTGTTATGTGTTCAAGGGAAGTTCAAACTATGTCAGCCATTCCTCAAATATTTCTAACCAATCATGTCGGCCATCCTTGTGTCAGTATACATCTTGGATCTCGCAGTTCTACCAAACTATATCAGACTATTGATCTTTGTTTCATATTGGTTAATGTGGGATGCATTAATGCCCTCCTTCCGATGTATCTATTCCTATCGACACCAAATCATCATCTAGGTAATGGATCTAGAAACCTAGGAGTACCTTATATCTTGCAGTCATTAGTGGCAGGTTTCCTTGCAAATGACGGTGGGTATACATCAATGGCCCCTGATTATTTGATTCTACAAGTGTTTGACTTCAAAACATCTATTCTCACTTGCTAGTTTGTACTCAGTACCTAGATTCCATCATCATTATGGGTGGGTGTAACATCCCAAAATTTACAAAAATTTAAAAAATTTCGATATAGCTGTTAATGCAAAATCTAACTCTGCATAAATATAATAAATGCTTAAATGTCGTCTTGTTGTACTAAATGCTGTGTTGGTCAAAAGTGTAATGTTTGCGACAAGATGATTAATATCTATGTTTCGATGTTAAACTTGCTCAACTGTATTTTCACATTTCTTTTGTTGTTGATTCAAAGATATAAAGTTTATAAGTGTTAACTATTGTTCTTCTGTTTGATGATGAAGGGGTCCCACGGATGCCCCGAGGCTTACTTAGAATTCATGCTAAACCATTTGAATCGTCCTTTTTCGCAGATTACAGGTAAGAGCCTTAATGTTTACGACATGTGCCCAAAGAGTTTCTAACTAGTTTTCAGTAATTTCCAAAGTCTTAATGGTTTAAGAGACAAAATGTCGAAAATGCCATCGGTGAGAAACTTCAGTTAGCCTAGCTTATAAAATAGAAGTATGTTAGTTGTAAAATTTATAACCCTATACAAACCTTTTTATTACTTTGTACAATCACTAGATAGGATCCATATATCAATATTCAAAGATTCTATTTCCTACAAACTATAAGGATAAACAAATATCTATATGCAATTCCTTGTATGCTCTAGAGTATAAGAATTATATGCAATATTTTATTTAACTTCTAACTTATAAACTATTTGTGAAATCATATTCAAATTTTACCCTAGGAACTATATACAAATTCTATACTATATTGAAATATATATATGTAGTGTCTTATACATAGTCCTATGAACAAGGAATATATACATTTCATGTGTGCATTGTGTGACCCTTTAACATATTGAATTCCTAGCATAAGAAACTAGTACAACCTTGACTTACCTGTTGATGTATATGTAACTTCGGAATGTATTTCATCCATGTATTTCATTTATATATTATTGTACTCCTATAGATATGTGTCATTCCTATATACATAAGTGTCGTCATATGTATTGACAAGTGTCACAAGTATGTTAACTTGCCAATGGGTTATTAGAACACCATGTGTAGGGTCGGCCCTGATTTATGTAATATATGGTTGATGTACCTAGCTCGACAAGTCGGCCCCATAAGGTCACTGAGCAAACAGATCAAGTATAAATAGAGATTGGGAGATCTCTATTTGGATCACTCAGAAACTCATTCTTCCTTCACTTGGAAAGTGGCCCACATGTGAGGAGGAGGATCATCTGCTACTAGGAGACTATCTCTATGTATTTTGGTTGTACTTTGGTTGAGCCATTTCTCTCTCTATCTCTGAGCAAGTTGTGGGGTTTTTCACCTTAGGGTTTTCCCCACAGAAACTCTGTGTGTCTATTGTCTCTCATGATTTTGATTCTTATGATGATTGACATGCTTGTTATGATTGATATGTATTGATATACTGTATATGTTGTTCTATCAGTAAAGATCCTAGAGTATTGTGAATTAATGCTCAAAATTTAACATGGTATCAGAGCTAACCTGAGAAGAAGACATTGTGCAATGACGGAAACCAAGGGTTTCTTGTTTATTGGGTTTCTCTCCACATATTTTGCAAAAGTAGTATATTAGATTGACTCTACTCATCAAGGAGAATCTATTTGTCCAATTAGAATTCAATTCTGAGCATTTTCAGATTTGGCCCTAAAAATTAGGGTTTCCACAAAAAATAGGAATTTCTGTAATATGAAGACATAACTGTAAGCTCCTTGTAAAAAGTGAATTTTAGAGCTTTGGATCGAGATTTTTGGCTGGGTAGATCTTCGGGAAACTCAAACCCTAATTCAGGGTCCTCCTCAGTGAACACAGGAAGACAAAAAGGCATTTCTGAAGGGTGAAGCTTTGTAGATCTCAAATTATGAATACACTAGGTTGATCAACTCATCAAGGCATATCTTTCTATCCTTTCAGAAAGTTGAAATTCACATTTTGAATTTTTAGGGTTTTTCTGACAAACCCTAATCTGGGACGAGATTGAGTTTCCAGCAAAGCAAGTGCTAAGACCTAAATCTTTTCTATTTCCATTTGAAGTACTCTTTAAGATGTCTCACCACACCAAGCTTGAGGATAAGCTTGAAGGGGTTGATAACTTCCAATCCTGAAAGTATAGGATTGGGTTAATCCTCGAAGAAAATGAATTGGACTCTTACATCAGCTCTGAGGTCCCTATCCCAGAGGATGAAGAGGCTAAGGTATTGCACAAGAATAAATTGGTCAAGGCAAAGAGAATCATTTCTTATTCTATCAAAGACCATCTCATACCTCTGTGTCATTCGTAAAGACACCCAAGGAGATGTTTGATTCCCTAACCAAGTTATTTGAAGAGAAGAACATAAATCGGAAGATGACTCTGCGGAATCAATTGAAAGGGGTCAAGATGTTGAATGGAGAAACCGTTCAATCTTACTTCTCCAAGGTCTCTCAAATCAAGGAACAACTTAAAGCTGGGGATGAAGCAGTGGACAATGGTGAAGTTGTTATGACCACTCTGAATGGCCTACCTAGGTCATGGGACTCCTTTATTCAAAGAATTTGTGCAAGAAAGAAATTGATCTCTTTCAGTAAACTGTGGGAGGAATGCTCTCAAGAAGAATCTAGGCTTGTAGCCCAAGAACGAGCGCTCTCACTTCAAGAGATCCTATCACAACCAACAAAAGAATAAGAAGGATATAAGATGTTTCACATGCAATGAGAAGGGTCACTTTGCTTCAGAATGTCCCAAGAAAAAAGGGATAATAACAACTCCAACAAGAAGAGGAAGGGCAGTAAAAGAAAGTTCCATGCTCATGCTGCCGAAGATGATGAACCTCCAAAGAAGAAGGCTAGGGAAGAAAGTGATGATGACTCATCAAGTGAAGAAGAGTATGTTTTAATGTTTGCTCTCACAGGTACTATCTCTCATGGTTGTAATGATTGGTTAATTGACAGTGGGGCTTCCAAACACATGATTGGGTTTAAAGAATCTTTTGTAAATCTATCTGAACATGAATCACCCCATAAAGTGAAAATTGGGGATGACTATCAATACCCCATCAAAGGAAGTGGTGAAGCCTCCTACAACCTAGATTCTGGAAAGTCTTTGAAGATGAAAGAAGTTTTTTATGTACCTGGGCTCAAGAAGAATCTTCTCTCCATCTCTACATTGGATGCAAAAGGCACGAGGGTTGCATTTGTAGATGGCCAAGTTCTGATGTGGCCAAAGGGTAAAACTATTGATGATGTAGTGGTGATGAGCAAGAGGGAGGATTGTATAAATTGAAGGGACAACCTGAACATGCCATGGTGCATGATTCCATGGAGCCAAGTGAACTTTGGCATAGAAGACTTGCACATATGCACTACAGAGCATTACCAATTGCAAGTAAGGCTATAGAAGGTCTTCCTGAAATTAAGACCAAGCATGAAGGTGTTTGCAAAGGATGTGCAAAAGGTAAGAACATTAAGAAGGCTTTCCCAAGCAGTGAAAGCAAGGAAAAATGTATCTTGGAAATTATTGACTCTGATGTATGTGGTCCAATGTCATCTAGTTCTCTAAGTGGGTATGTTTACTATGTCTCTTTCATTGATGACTTCTCCAAGAAGACTTGGGTTTACTTCTTGAAGAATAAAGATGAAGTTTTTTATAAGTTCAAGGAATTCAAAACCTTGATGGAGAACCAAACTAATAAGAAGATCAAAACATTCAGATCCGACAATGGTGGAGAATTCGCCTTAGGTGACTTCAAGAAGCTATGCAGTGATTCAAAGATTAAGAGGGAGTTGACTGCTCCTTACAATCCACAACAAAATGGAGTTGTAGAAAGAAATAATAGAAAAATCATGGAAGCAGCAAGGGAAATGTTGCATGAGCAGGACCTACCTATGCATCTATGGGTAGAAGCAGCTAGAACAACTATATATGTGCAGAACAGAAAACCCCACAAGATATTGGACAACAAGACACTAGAAGAGGTATTCTCTGGTCAGAAACCTGAAGTCAGCCATCTCAGAATATTTGGTTGTCCAGTATACACTCATGTCCCAAAGGAAAAGAGGACCAAGCTAGATCCTTCAGGAAAGAAGAGTATCTTTGTGGGTTACAGTGAAAGCTCGAAGGCTTACAAAATATACTTTCCAGGGTTCAAGAAGATTGATGTCAGCAGGGATGTAACATTTGATGAAAACTCAGCATTCATCAAATCAAGGAAGACACCTATTGAAGATTATGAAGAACCCAAGGAAACTAAATTTGAAGACACCACCATGATTGAAGCAATTCCAGATATTGATCGTGAAGCTGAAGATCCGCAACAACCTGTAGATCCACCACGTGAGGACAACTCTCATAAAAGGAAATTTGCATGGGCTAGAGAGCTCATTCAAGATGAAGAAAGATTTGGCAATCCAGAAGAAGAACACAGAGCAAAGAAGAGAACTAGATCTCACACCAGCTATGTTGCTTTAATCTATGATATCATGAACAAAGAACCTTCCAGTTATGAAGAAGCAACGAAAAAGAAAGAATGGAAGGATGACAAGGTTGAGGAATAGCAATCAATAAAGAAGAATGATGTTTGGGATGTTGTCCCAAGACTTGAAGGGAAGTCTGTTGTGACTTCCAAATGGATCTACAAGATCAAGCATGCTGCAGATGCCAGGATAGAAAAATACAAGGCAAGATTCGTAGCTTGTGGCTTCTCTTAGAAAGAGGGAATAGGTTATGAAGAAACTTTTGCTCCTGTAGCCAGGTACACTTCCATCAGATCAGTACTTTCCCTAGCTACAACGATGAAATGGAAGATACACTAGATGGATGTCAATATTTCCTTCTTGAATGGTGTAGTCGAAGAGGAAGTGTATGTGGAGTAGCCATTTGGTTTTGAAACACATGACAGGGAATCACATGTGTGTAGATTGAAGAAAGCCTTGTATGGCTTGAAGCAAGCTCACAAAACATGGTATGGTAGGATGGATAGTTCCTATCTAGTTTGGGCTTTACTAAGAGTAAAGCGGATTACAACCTTTACTACAAGGTTGAGGAAGGCAATCTTGTGATTCTACTCATGTATGTAGATGACCTGTTTGTAATAGGAGATGACAGATTGATTGTTGATACAAAGAGGAAGGTTGTTGCTGAGTTCGATATGAAGGACTTAGGGATGATGCACTATTTCCTAGGTATGGAGGTGCGACAGAGTATAGATGGGATCTTCCTTTGACAAGGGAAGTATACTGTAGATATCCTGAAGAGGTTAGGGATGATGGATTGCAAGGCCATGGCCACACCTATGGCATCGAATCTGAAGCTTCTATTTGATGCTTCATCTGAGCCAGTTGATGTCTGTATGTATCGTTAGATGATTGGGTCCTTGATGTACTTGACGAACACAAGACCAAATATTTGCTTTGCGGTGAACACATTGAGCCAGTTCCTGAAGGATCCAAGGAGTGTTCACTTGGTTGCTGTAAATCATATTCTGAGGTACCTTAAGGGTACAGTTGATTATGGGCTCAAGTATGAAGCGAATCAAAAGTTTAACTTGCAGGGTTATGTTGATTCAGATCGGGCAGGAAGTGCTACAGATAGGAAGAACCTATGGCATATAATTTGGCCCTGGGATATTTGGCAGATGCTCTTTTGAGTTTTTGTCCTATGGCATATAATATGTCCCTGGGAGATCCGATAGGTTGGGCTATGTGCCCGTAATATGTCCTGGGATGCTCTTGCGAGGTTTTTCCATGACCACATGTAATATGTCCCTAGGAGATACTATAGGTAGAGCTGTGTGCTCGTAACAACCTGGGATGCTCTTGCGAGGTTTTGTGATGACCACATGTAATCTGTCCCTGGGAGATCCTATAGGTAGAGCTGTGTGCTCGTAACAGCCTGGGATTCTCTTGTGAGGTTTTGTGGTGAGGTCACATATAATATGGCCCTGGGAGATCCTACAGGTCGGAGTTGTGTACCCGTAACATCCTGGGATGCTCTTTCCAGGTTTTGTGACACACGTAATAAGTCTTGAGGATTCCAAAGTATGGCTAGTGATGATGAAGACCTGCAGGTTGTGGGCCTACATCCAGTATGAAAAAGGACTGGCTCTGTAGAACTTCCTATGATGAGTAGATTCAGAGATTGGTTGAGATAGCAGCAGCAGTGACGATGACTATGAATCGAGGACTATGCATCGATGACAATGATCCACAGAAGAAGACTTGTGCTAGTAGATCTGTGTTGAGAAATACCTTCCTAGTTGAGAGGGAGTGTTGATGTATCTGTAACTTCGGAATGTATTTCATCCATGTATTTCATTTATATATTATTGTACTCCTATAGAGATGTGTCATTCCTCTATACGAAAGTGTCGTCATATGTATTGACAAGTGTCGCAAGTATGTTAACTTGTCGATGGGTTATTAGACCACCATGCGTGGAGTCAACCTTGATTTATGTAATATATGGTTGATGTACCTAGTTAGGAAATTCGGCCCCATAAGGTCACTAGGAAAGAGATCAAGTATAAATAGAGATTAGGAGATCTCTATTTGGATCACTCAGAAACTCATTCTTCCTTCACTTGGAAAGTGGCGCACATGTGAGGAGGAGGATCATCTGCTACTAGGAGACTATCTCTGTGTATTTTGGTTGTACTTTGGTTGAGCCATTGCTCTCTCTATCTCTGAGGAAGTTGAGGGGTTTTTCACCTTAGGGTTTTCCCCACGGAAACTCTGTGTCTATTGTCTCTCATGCTTTTGATTCTTGTGATGATTGACATGCTTGTTAAGATTGATATGCATTGATATACTGTACATGTTGTTCTCTAAGTTAAGATCCTAGAGTATTGTGAATTAATGCTCAAAATTTAACATTACCACAAGGTGTTATAACATAACCGAGTTGTGCATTTTATCAACGAATCGATACATTATAAGGATGGGTAAAATTAACATCATGATGGTTTCGTGCTGGCAGGCACTTTGGTTTCCTTTTGCATTTAATAATACAACCACCGAGTCAGTGGAATGTCTCCATGGGCATCGTCATGGTGCTAGGCACGTGAAGGTATGATGTTGGGTCATTCATCGTGACAAGTTGTAAGTGTTTTTGGTTCAAAGTTTATCCGAGCTATCCTCCTTGGTGGCTATGGATATTAATGGTGTCTTTACTATGGTGGATTGCTTGGGATTACATGATACCCTTCAGGTGGTCTCCATCATTGATCAAACAGGGTTTTGGGCTTTGGGATCTAACGCTAACCACCACTATTTTTTTCAAAGTTATTGTTCCTTGGCATTTGTTGTAGTGGCTTTGAGGAGAGGCCGACAGACCGAGAGCCTTCAGGGTTTCGATAGAAGGTGTTTGTGGTGTGTTCCCATGGTTCGAAACCGTGACCTGCCGATAGCTTTAAGGTCGATACTCTTATGGGTGTTTTACAGTGACAACTTTGTAATAAAAGTTCCAGGGTGAGTGACAAATTCTTCGTGGAATTTGATTCGATACTCGGCTTTTCTTGTCTGTCCAGTGGTAGTTTTTACAGAGTTGTTTTCCACCCTTCTTTGCATTCGGTGGTGGAGTGATGGCTACAATTTGCATTATCTTTGGCATTCTGCTCCGATGATAATTTAAAAGGTAATGTTTCTCAGGTTCGAACCTTGTATCTTCCATTCTTTTTTGAGAGTTTCAGTTATTGTTATTTCACATGTAATGAATTTTGTCAAAAGCTTGTTTTAACCACACTTGTTTCAAATGGAAGGTCCCTTCGTCGACGACTTCCCAGCTTAGGTTTTTATATCTGGCAGCTGCAAAAAGACTCGTAAGCTTCGGTTGTTACTCTATTACTCCAGTTAGATGACTATTGGACCTTCATATGTTCTTTGCCGAGACTTCGTGTTTTCTTGGGCTCTGAGGAGTGATCTTCATTGAAAAGCTTGTGAGCTATCTAGCAGCTTGGGGAGGATGAAGTCCTTGACCCCTTCGTCATTGTTTCTGTGGTGTTTTCTTTTCATTGTAGAATCTGTAAAAGAAATTGACTAAGGAGAGGGTTTTACCCTTCTACTTTTCTCAGTAAATAAAAGAATTTGTGCTTTCATAAGACATGTGTTTGTGTGGTTAAGACCGTGAGCGGTGCTCCATTTTGTGTAAAAGAAAAAGAAACTTAACATTTGCAATCTACTATGTTTTTCTATGTTATGGTTTTTGTGTTTTGAGATTTGAGGACAATGCTCCAGTTTGTGTGCAAATGAAGTTTATTGTTTTGCAATTGTTTGTGTTTTAAGGACAAGTTCGAGAGCAGCTAAGGGTTTAGACCGGTGATAAGTCGTCAAACTTTAACATGTTGTTCTTTGATAGTAGTTTTCTTTCGTTGTACTGATAACAAAAGTTTAGCTCTGAAGGAAGATATCTAAATCAAGATAATCATATGGTTTTACTATTAATGGTTTTCAATTGAAATGTGATAATGTAGTCTCATGTTGATGATGAGATGCTCTTTAATTCAGTCTTAAGGAATGTATATGATAATCGTTTTTGTGCCTAAGCTTATGGTGGTGAAAGCGTCACTTGTTGTTCATGTCTGTCGATTTTAGGTGTTGGCTGAGAGCCGAGAGTCAATGTTTCAATTCGCAGCTATGTAATGAGATTGTAACTATTTTCTTATTCTATTTTAAATGATGATATTGAAAAGATTTGTATATGTGTAAGCTATTTGTCTAGATTACTCATGTTATGTTTGAGTAGAACATATGTATCACCTAAACCTATTTTCTCTATTTGGTTTGTTAGTTGAAAAACAAAATAGAAAAACAATACTCGTTCTGTTATTGAAATAGGGCATAATACAGAATAAAATATGGGTATTTTTGGAAAACTTAGAAGAACATAGATTCTAGATTTTACTATTCCTGTCCAAGGTAGAAATGAAATAGCATGTTGTAGTTTTTGTTACATGTATCCTTGCAGCTATTTAAGATGTAATTATTAACAAAAGAAGATAAAAATGAAATGTAATATTATATTGTTTTTGAGAGAAAAAATAATCTAAGAATACCTATCCTATGTATCTTGTAACATAACTAATACAATGACTACTTTATGAATGCTATTTCTAACACCTGATTTTAGTGATATAAATTTTATTACAGAAGTACACTAAAAGAAATATTATTGACCTACAACAGTGTTAAAATATTCATTCATTGGAAATCTACCAATCATTCATTTATCTATTTAATCTCCTTCTCTATATTAGAGTACAATGTGTTCAGGTACACAGGGTACTACCAAAGGACCGAACACCAAGAGCAACCACTTCACATAAATAGATCACAGATCAACACACCGATGTTTTGATGTGGTTTAAACCCTCTTGAGGGAAACACTCCACGGCCCCGGCCAAATAGCTTTTACAGGACAATTTATTATGCAAAGAAAGAAAGTTACAAATGAGCTTCTCATAATCGATCAACTAAACAATGACCCTCCATGCACTTTAAATAGAGATCATGGACCAATCGGATGTTAAGCCACGGATCAAGGTTAGGTTTGATCTAAGAGAAGTTGAGCCGTCGGATCACTCTATGTCAGAAACATATCATGACCATCGGATTAAGTATTTACAAATGCATACTAATGCATACTAAAGAAACACACTATCCCTAATGGATATATTACACAAGTTGATCTTAACTAACTCCTAAGTGTCTAAATATCCTAACATCCCCCCTTAAGAACAACTTGGGATATGATTGAAGGATTTACAAAAGTGACACTATTAGGAGAAGGAAGGAGGCATTAGAGCCTATCCCCCCTTAATGACAAGTTCCTGAACTCCTAACATAGATCGAAGTTTAGAAAACTTCACTTCTGTAAGAGACTTGGTGAAGATGTCTGCAACTTGGTCATTTGTAGGGAAAAAGAGCACTTCAAGAACACGATCATGAACAAGATTTTTGATGAAGTGCATATGTAGCTCAATGTGTTTGCTGCGTTGATGTAGAACTGGATCTTTGGCAAGCTTGATGGCACTTTGATTGTCGCACCAAAGTGGAGTAGGCTGTTGCTGCTCGAATCCAAACTTTGAAAGGATTTGTCAAAGCCATAAACCTTCATGACTGGCATTAACTGCTGTTCGATATTCTGCCTCTGCTGAAGAAAGAGCAAGAGCTTGTTGTTTCTTACAAGCCCAAGTAATAGGTCTAGATCCTAGACTGAAAACATAACCTGCAGTAGACTTTTGATCATCAGGATCGCCAGCCCAATCTGAATCAGTGAAACCAAC
Source organism: Larix kaempferi (assembly GCA_027924585.1). Classification (NCBI taxonomy): domain Eukaryota; kingdom Viridiplantae; phylum Streptophyta; class Pinopsida; order Pinales; family Pinaceae; genus Larix; species Larix kaempferi. The sequence goes on from BSBM01001023.1 coordinate 3,015,041, forward strand.
CAACAAAGGTTTCCCCCCTGTACTGTAATGAATCCCAAACTGAACTGTACCTCGAATATATCGAAGTATTCTTTTAGCTGCTTTTCAGTGACTTTCATGAGGTGTCTGCATATAACGGGCAACTCGCCAACGACAAAGGAAAGGGCAGGACGTGAATGAGTCAAGTATAAGAGACTACCAACAAGCTGACGATACAAGGTGGCATCTACTTCAGGTGAAGTACAAGTGGCAGAAAGTTTGACTCCAGACTGGAAGGGAGAAGGGGCTGGTGTACAATCTTCCATGTGAAAGCATCGAAGAAGGTCACAAGCATACTTAGACTGAGAAATAAAGATTCCTTCTTTGGTTTGCAGGACTTGGAGACCAAGAAAATAATGCAAATGTCCTAAGTCTGACATTTCAAAATTTTGTTTAAGACTGGATTTCACATGGGTTATAAGTTTAGGGTCACTACCAGTAAGAATAAGGTCATCAACATATAGAACAAGTATGATGAGATGGTTTCCTACTTTCTTGGTATAGACATTGGGGTCAGAATGGCATCTAGAAAAACCAGTGTCAAGGAGAAAGTTATCCATTTTGGCATACCAAGCTCTAGGAGCTTGCTTAAGGCCATATAAGGATTTTTTAAGGCGACAGACAAGGCTAGAGTTATTCTGAACATATCCAGGAGGTTGTTCCATGTAAATTTCCTCCTGTAAATCACCATTTAAGAAGGCAGACTTGACATCCATTTGATGGACTTCCCAGTTGTGTAAGGCTGCAAGGAAAAAAACAAGGCGGATGGAGTTCATTTTTGCGACAGGAGCAAAGGTTTCATTGTAGTCAATCCCTTCAACTTAGGAAAAACCTTTGGCAACTAACCTTGCTTTAAGTCTTTCAACACTTCCATCTGATGCATACTTAGTTCTGTAGACCCATTTACATCTGACAAGTTTTCTTCCTTTTGGAAGAGGTACAAGATCTCAAGTATCGTTCGCCATTAAAGAACGATATTCTTCATCCATGGCTACATCCCAATATGGATTCCCTGAAGCTTCTGCAAAATTTTCTGGATCATGATTCTCGAAAACTTGAGCAAAAAGAGAAGAGGCTCGCTGAAACTGAAAACGTGTTCGACGTTGATCTCTAGGATCACCGGCAAGATGACCAGCTGCTTCACATGTCGAACGGACCCATCAAGGAAGCACTTGTGCTGGTGCAACTGGAGGAACATGAGCAGGTGGAGGTGGATTTTCATCTTCACTGTCATCATCAGAAACTGGAGTTGGAAACCTGTCAAGGAAGTTGGAAGAAGAAGAAGAAGAAGAAGGCACAAACGCCGAATCAGGCTCGCAGGCCAAAGATGGCACAATCACCGAGTTAGGCTCGCAGGCCAAGATATTTTCATCAAATTTAACATCTCTTCTAATGATTACATCATGAGAATGTGGTTGAAGAAGTCTATAGCCTTTTACATCTTCAGAATATCCAACAACTATGCACTTTTCACTTTTAGGCTGCAATGCTTTCCGTTTTTCATTTGGAATGTGAGCCCATGCTTCACTACCAAACACACGAAAGTGACTTACATCAGGTTTAGTTTTACTCTATGCTTCTTCCGGTGTTATACCTTGTAATACTTTTGTGGGGGTGCGATTAACTATGTAATTTGTACAATTAATGGCTTCAACCCAAAATTGAAGACTTAGTCCCTTAGATTGGATCATACAATTAGCCATTTCTTTTAAAGTGCGGTTCTTCCGCTCAGCTACACCATTTTGTTGTGGTGTATATGGAACAGTGTGCTGTTGTTGGATGCCTTGTTCAGTGCAGAAAGTAGTGAACTGTTTCTTAACATATTCTCCTCCATTGTCAGATCTTAACTTAATAATTTGATGACCAGATTGTTTTTCAACAAGGGCCTTGTAGGCTAAGAACATATTAAATACTTCGCTCTTAAGTTTTAGGAAATAAACCCAAGTGCATCTGGTGTAATCATCAATGAAAGTTAAGAAATATTTGAAACCAGAAAATGAAGCAGATGGAAGAGGACCACACAAGTCACTATGCACAAGCTCCAAAGGAACCGAGGCATGCCAAGAGGCACGTTTGTTAAAACTGTCCCGATGATGTTTTCCGAGTACACAACCGGAGCAAACACCATCTCTGCAAGATACCATCGGAAGACCTGTCACCATATTTTCTTTACATAGTTGTTGCAATGAGTGATAATTTAAGTGACAAAATTGCTCATGCCAAAGTTTGCTCAAGTTATCACTATGAGCAACAAAAACTGAAGGAAAAGGTGATGACCCAAAGTTGTTAAACTTGTACAACCTGGTAATATCATCAACAATTTCGGTAGCCAGGACCTGTTGAGGATCTTTAAATTCCTTAATTACAACTTGGTGAGGTGTAAAGGTCACAGTTTTACCTTCACCAGAATGAGTGATCTGATAGACTGATAACAAATTGCAGGAAATTCTTGGAACACATAGTACATCACTAAAATGACCATTATCTACTGGAACTGTTCCAGCTCCTACAACACTTAGAGATCTATAATCACCAACAAATATTTGTTTGGTGTTACATTCATGCATAGTAGAAAAGATGGCTTGATCCTTAGCCATATGATAAGATGCTCCAGAATCAATGAGCCATTCATTTGAAGTAGAAGAAGAAGATGCATTATAAGAATAACCAGAAGCACAAAGTGCATGTCCATGAGAGGTTGATTCTGAAGGTGAATCTAGGCTGATGTGGTGCTTCTTCATTGCTACTTCCAAGGCTACCATCTTCTTGAAACACTTAGATTCATCATGGTTATCTTTCCCGCAATAGTTGCAATGACGCTCAGTCTTCTTGCCTTTTGGCTTGGATCCTTTGTCATTTTTTAAAGAAGGAGCTGACTGAGAGGGTTTTGGACCCTTGTTTGACTTATTATTGCAAAAATTTTGTTTCTTGGGAGGCTTAGACTTTTCTTTCTGTTGGGACAATAAGGATTTCCTAGATGTATCTGCATTTTTTATTATTTCAAGATGAATGAGTTTATCTTGTTCCCTAATCAAGGAATCACAAAAGGATTCAAGACTAGGCTCTTGATAGCTAGCTGCATTCAAGGATGCTTTCATGGAGTAAAATGTAGATACAAAAACAGAATATGCAGGTCCAAGTTTGGAAAGAATATGATAAATGCATTGTTTGTCTTCTCTCTCAATCTTACATTCTACACATAAGAGTTTAAGATTTTTGTACTTAGATAAATAATCTTGAATGCATGAAAAGTCACTTGGATTTAAAGAAATCAACTCATTTTTGAGTTGGTGACTTCGAATTTCATTATGTTTACCAAACACAGATTCCAACTTGTCCCAAGCAGTATTAGGTTCATCAATTCCAGATATGTGGAATCGCAAATCAGTAGAGATTGACATCCTCCATACAAGATTTCCATGAGAAATAGTTGGAACTATTAAGTAGAATATCACAATGGGCGGCCATATTTGTAAATTAATGAATCTAAAAGTAGAAACCAATAGTCTGGATGTGAAGAGATCGAAAAAATAGGCGGTTTAAAAAAAAATGGCACTAAAAACTGACTCTGTATGATGAAGTTAAGCTTGAACAAAGAAACTGTTGAAGATGTCCCCAATAGTGACGTGGCAGCTAGAGAATGTCCAGTAAAAAAAGAACCCCCCTCTTCCCAAGATGAACCTTGCAACAATCACTTACAAGAAAGTTGCTTTAGGTGAACCACTTTTGTAAAATAAGTGATTTCACTTTTACAATGATATTACTTTTAAATAGTGCAACAATAAAAAAATTGAAGTGACTCACTTGTATTTTTATTTTTTATTATTTAAGTGAGATGCACTTTTACAATAAAGTAACTTGAAATTAGAAATTGCATGTACTTTTTCTTTTAAAAGTAACTTCCTAAGACTTGAACTCAAGACCTATTAAGGAATAAAGCAACTTTGAACCAAGTGAGCTATATTAAAAGGTATGTAAAATATGGGAATGAGGAAGGGGGCTCTTTTTTTTTTTTTTTTTTTTACTCTTCTTGCTCTGTTTGAGTGCTTTCCCTTTTTCCTGCAAAACAAACCACAAATCGAAACAAAAAAAACTTTTCCACACAAGTGGAGTTAGATCTTGTTAGCTTTCCTGGAAAGTCTACGTTTTTTCTCTGTTTCTGATTTGCCGAGATCGCTCAAGGTGCACGGCAAAGAGCATACGCAGCTGAGAAAAACCCTTTCCCTTTCTGTTTCTGATTTGCTGAGATCACTCAAGGTGCACGGCAAAGAGCATACGCAGACGAGAAAGCAACAATCCGAACAAAAAAAAATCTAATAGTAAAAAAAGATGAAATATGAGATTTTTTCTTTTCAAAAAACGAAATAAAAAAATGCGTCACTGTAACATTATACCTTCAGATCTAATAAAATACGCGTTTTTGGAGCAACCGGGAACCATTTTCGATCGAACGAAAACTATTTCCCAATGGAAACGATGCTCCGGACGCAATGGAACACCTCCCATAGCCTAGAAATGCATAGAAATACCAGAACTAGAAACCCTTTCAAGTTTTAGCAACAACAGTTCAAGATCTATATCATAACCGGAAGCGACACTTCATAAAAGCTCTGATACCATGTTCGGGTACACAGGATACTACCAAAGGACCGAACACCAAGAGAAACCACTTCACACAAACAGATCATAGATCAACACACCGATGTTTTGATGTGGTTTAAACCCTCTTGAGGGAAACACTCCATGGCCCCGGCCAAATAGCTTCTACGGGACAATTTATTATGCAAAGAAAGAAAGTTACAAATGAGCTTTTCATAATCGATCAACTAAACAATGACCCTCCATGCTCTTTAAATAGAGATCATGGACCAATCAGGTGTTAAGCCACGGATCAAGGTTAGGTTTGATCTAAGAGAAGTTGAGCCGTCGGATCACTCTATGTCGGAAACATATCGTGACCGTCGGATTAAGTATTTATAAATGCATACTAATGCATACTAAAGAAACACACTATCCCTAACGGATATATTACACAAGTTGATCTTAACTAACTCCTAAGTGTCTAAATATCCTAACACGATGCAGAAACATTAGCATGGGGAAAAATGCAGAGAAATATTTTTATTCATTTCATCTTCATTACTATACAGAATCCTAATTAGGTCAGAAAACTAAAATAAATGCATTTGTATAATAATATCCTTTAAACAGTAAATCAATAATTGCAGATAGAAATTTTAACTACTTAGAATTATAAAAGACAAGTAGAACCTGTAAATGAAGAAAGAGCCGACAAACACCAAAGGAGGCCTGTTCCTCCCAACCTTTTCCAGAAGAAGCAACAGAACTACTTGCTTCCTTTGGACCCCTGAGCTTTCTTACTAAACCACTAAGTAGATGGACTCTATGTAGAAGCAAGGCACTCAGTAATATAACTTTTGCACTCAATAGCATAACTTCTGGACTCAATAGTATAACTTATGCTCTCAACAATGTAACTTCTGCACTCAGTAGTATAATAGACAGAATTACAACATGATCATAAACTTAGCATATCTCTTCATCGATTCTCTTGGGTGCAAGCACAGCAAAACCCCAAGGTAAATTTCCTTGTCAGGAAAAGTGATGAACCTCAGTTCATAATTCGATGGCTCTTATATAGATTGCCTAGGTCTTTAGTGGTCAGTTTTCAATAAATGAGCCTCAAGCTCCAGTCCCACCTTCCAGGGCACTATGACCACATTTCAAGGGAGTTGTCCCATACCAACATCTAGTTAGTTGCATCATGATGCTGCCACTTGTCCATTGCCTTCTACCCCAGACTCCATTCCACCTAGTGGGTTAGTAAGCACTCTTTCAACAGTCTCCTTAGGTGGTTGTCTCCTATTTAATTTATTTAATAATAAAATATTGTGCAAATTACAGTCATCCTTGGACACTTGTGCAACATTAAACTTTACAATAAAAGTTAACATAATGTTTCCAACAAAAAATGTTTTTCAACAAAAAGGGTATGTTACAGTGGGTCTCTTCACATCTGTTAACGGTATACATCAATGACCAGTAATCAGATGGTGTTTTATTATGCTTGATATAAACTCGTACTATTGTCAGCTTGTATTGAAGACCTTGGGAAAAACAATTGTCTCACGCATCGATGCACTTCCCGAGCTGCACAATATTAGACTACCATGTCAGAAGTTCAATGAAGACCTCGTTCTCACACTCATCAAAGTGCATGTTTCCGCTTCTGAAAAATTTACTTTTGACAGGGATCCATTGTGTATTGTTCATGGCCATGCTTGTTTACTACTGAGCATAGGTATGCCCACCTCATGAAGATATTATATATTTGATAAATTGCTATGTTTGAATTGCAGATGCTATCTTGACTCCTGCGCCCATGAGCTAATCCTTTACTAGCCTTGCTTTGATCCATAAAGAGTATCAGTATGAAGAATATCATTATACAAGTAATGTATTTCAGCCCTTAGCTTCACTTCGGACCTCACACATTAGGGGGCATATGTTAACAATCAAATTAACACCCTTAACCAAGTGAAAGAAGAAGCATATTTTTACTATACGCTCGCAACATGAATACGGAAGACAAGTATAGAAGAGAACAGTACTCTCCGATCTAATCACTACTTCCATAACTGGAAGGATTGAGTGAAGAAAGAGAAAGCCTAAAGAGACAAAGTTCAGTGATTGAACTGCTCAATTGAAGGCTCAAATCTAGTCTCCATCAGTCAACAGTGAGAAGAAATGCACAAGATTGCATTAATTGTGCTTGAGAAACCTAAATTTGTGAGAAAATACTAAAATACTATGGAAAGTGGATTTTTGAGCAAAAAAATAAAAAAACATGAAAAGGGACAAGCCCACATTGAAAATAAAAATTTGAGAGCCCATTTACCAATGCTATAAAACAAAGGCATTTGGGGCATGGTAGAGGAGGACAAAGGAAGAGCAAAGACATGCTGGAGAGATTTGGAGGATTAGAAAGCTCATCTTCATCAAAAGCAAGGATGGAGAAGGATAGTTCAAAGCAATGGAGGATGGATGCATCTCAATCAATATTGATTGTAAGTATCTTTTCTTCATTGATATTAATGAAATGATTCAATTTTCTTTCCATTTAGGAGTTTGGGTTTTGCTTATCAGGTTTAGTTTTAATTCTGAAATGGCTAAGATGTTAAGGAATGATAGATAATTGTTTCATATCTAACATTGGAACTCACCACTTTATAGTAAGATAGCATGTTTAATGTAGACACATCCCTACCTTAAAGCTATTATCAGTGTACTAACTGGTTTTTCATTCTGCATTCTAAACCTTGTTGATGTATATGTAACTTCAGAATATATTTCACCTATGTATATTGTACTCCTATAGAGATGGTATTATTCCTCTATACAAAAGTGTCATTATTTGTATTGACATGTGTTGAAAGTGTCGTAACTTGTCGAGATGGGTTATTAGACCACCAAGTGTGGGGTCGACCCTGATTAGTATAACCATGGGTTATTAGACTGAGTTAGACAAGTCGGCCCTGCTAGGTTATTAGGCGGGTCAGGTCATGTATAAATAGAGTGTGGGAGGCACTCTATTTGATCATCTCATTATTCACTTCTACACTACTCGAAAAGTGGTGCACTAGTGGAGGAGGAGGTTCAACTGCTAGGAGAAGACTATCTCTTGTACATGGGTTATATCATTGCTATTTCTATCTCTGAGGAAGTTGTGGGGTTTTTCACCTTTATGGTGTTCCCTAGTGAAACTATGTGTGTCTATTGTCTCATGCATTGTTATAATTGATATGTTGTACATGTTATTCTCTGAGTAAAGATCCTAGAGTATATTGAATTAACGCTCAAAATCTAACATGGTATTCGAGATAACCTGAGAAGAAGACACTGTGCAGTTGCGGAAAAGAGGGTTTCTTGTTTATTGGGATTCTCTCCACAGATTTTGGAAAAGCAATATGATAGATTGACTCTCCTCAACAAGGTGAATCTTTCTTTCCAATCAGATCTCAATTCTAGGCACTTTCATTTTTGGCCCTAAAAATTAGGGTTTCCACAACATAGGAATTTCTGAAATCTGAGGACATAGCTGGAAGCGCCTTGAAAAAATCAAAGTTTAGATCTTTGGATTGAATTTTTTGGTTGGGTGAAGCTTCGGGAAACTCAAACCCTAATTCAGGGTCCTCCTGAGTGAATCCAGGAGATTGAAAATCATTTCTGAAGGATGAAACTTTGTAGTTTTCAAATTCTGAGTATACCAGGCTGATCACCTCATCAAGGCGCATCTTTCTATCATTTCAGAAGTTTTAAATTCAAAGTTTGAATTTTTAGGGTTTCTCTCACAAACCCTAATCCAGGACGAGATCCAGTTTTTAGAAAATCAAGTGGTAAGACCTAAATATTTTGTATTTCCATTTGAAGTACTCTTTAAAGATGTCTCACCACACCAAGATTGAGGATAAGCTTGAAGGGGCTAATAACTTCCAAGCATGGAAGTATAGGATTGGGTTAATCCTGGAAGAAAATGAGTTGGACACTTACATAAGTGAAGAGGTCCCTATCCCAGAGGAATAAGAGGCTAAGGCCCTGCACAAAAGGAATTTTGTCAAGGCTAAGAGGATCATTGCTGATTCTATCAAAGACCATCTCATACCACATGTGTCATATCTAAAGACACCAAAGGAGATGTTTGATTCCATGACCAAGCTATTCGAAGGGAAGAACATAAATCGGAAGACGACCTTGAGGAATCAATTTAAGAATGTCAAGATACAGAATGCAGACACTATGTAGTCTTATTTCTCAAGGGTCTCCCAGATAAAAGAACAACTTGAAGCTGTGGAAGAAGATATAGAAAATGGAGAAGTGGTAATGACCATTCTTAATGGCCTTCCTAGGTCATGGGATTCCTTCATCCAAGGAATTTGTGCTAGGAAGAAACTTATCACATTCAGTAGACTGCGGGAAGAATGCTCATAGGAAGAAGCTTGGATTATAGCTCGAGAAGAGAAAATGGGGAATGAAAATCAAGCTCTCACATCAAACACCAGGAAAGATAATATCAAATGGGAGCACTCTCAACACAGGAAAGGTAAACACTATCACCAAAGACAGAAAGAAAGCTCTGGAAGATCTATGAAAGATCTCTCTCATATTCGGTGCTATACTTGTGATGAAAGGGGACACATTTCCATAAATTGTTCCAGGAACAAAAGGAAGAACAACAAGAAAAGACATCATGCTCATTCTGCTGAGGATGATGAACCTCCCAGGAAGAGGGCTAAAGAAGATAGTGAAGTTTCTTCAAGTGATGAAGAATATGTTTTGATTTCTGCTCTCACTGGAACCATTACTCATGGAAGTAATGATTGGCTTATCGATAATGGGGCTTCTAAACACATGACAGGATTCAAGGAATCCTTTATGAACCTATCTGAACATGAAGCACCCCACAAGGTGAAACTTGGGGATGACTACCAGTATCCAATAAAAGGGAGTGGTGAAGCCTCCTATAAACTAGACTCTAGAAAGTCTATGAAGATGAAAGATGTATTATATGTTCTAGGTCTCAAGAAGAATCTGCTCTCCATATCTGCATTGGATGAAAAAGGCATGAGGGTTGCATTTGTAGATGGCCAAGTCCTAATGGGGCCAAAGGGTATGACTATAGATGATGCAGTGGTGATTGGAGAGCAAGAGGGAGGATTATACAAATTGAAGGGCCCACGAGAATAAGCCATGGTCCATGATTCAGTAGAGCCAAGTGAACTTTGGCATAGAAGACTTGCACACATGCACTATAGAGCATTACCAATTGCAAGCAAAGCAGTAGAAGGTCTTCCTGAAATTCAATCAAAGTATGAATATGTTTGTAAAGGATTTGAAAAAGGAAAGAACACAAAGAAGGCATTTACAAGCAAATAAGGAAAAAGGAATTATCCACTCTGATGTATGCAGTCCGATGTCATCCAGTTCTCTGAGTGGGTATGTATACTATGGTTATTTCATTGATAATTTCATTAGGAAGACTTGGATTTATTTCTTGAAGAACAAAGATGAAGTATTCAGCAAATTAAAGTAATTCAAAGCCTTGATAGAAAACCACACTGAAAAGAAGATCAATGGTGGAGAATTCAATTCAGCAGACTTCAAGAAAGCTATGCAGTGATTCCAGGATTAAGAGGGAGTTTACCACTCCTTACAGTTTACAACAGAAAGGAGTAGAAGAAGCTACTTCAAAATAGGACTCCAACAGCTCCTACAAGGAAGCAAAGATTCAGAAGGAGTCCACCCAACAAACAAACAAAGATAAGTATTTGAATTGTCATTTCTTGTATATCTGATTATTTAAATAATATTGTTCAATGATGTATATACTTATGTTTCTAGACTTAGGTTGTATATTATGCATATTAGACTAATTGCATTAATGAACAGTATACTACTAATATGCATGTGATGGGTAAGTGGCCTATGGCACTGTACAACATTCCATTGCTACTTATCTAGAATGAAACCTTTTTGCTAACATGTTGGGAGTTGTGCACACTCTTAACAATGTTCTGGTAGAGATGGAAGGCATATCGAAAGTTACGGGATATGGATAAATGTTGTATTGAAGCATTGGCTAAGATAATTGCATGACTGTATGACATATGCCTTTATGTGTAATACTTTGTTCTGTAAACTATGAGAAGTTTCTAATCATACAATTGAATTTGACTTGTAGGAAAGATAGTGTACAATCATGTACAAAAGAAGGACTACAACATTTGTTCCAGAAAAGAAGTTCAAAGTATCTATTGAAGATATTGAAGAGTATGAAGTTCCCAAGATACAGGATGCAGTAATAGAAGAATCCATGATCGAGGAATACTAGTCGATCACGAAGAATGATGTTTGGGATGAGGTCCCAAGGCAAGATGGGAAGTCCATGGTGACTTCCAAGTGGATCTATAAGATCCAGCATGCTGCTGATGGCAGCATAGAAAAATTTAAGGCAAGGTTTGTAGCTCGTGGCTTCTCCTAAAAAGAACGGACTGATTATGAAGAGACCTTTGTTCCTGTGGCCAGATACACTTCCATTAGATCAGTACTTTCTCTAGCTGCAGTGATTAAATGGAAGGTACACCAGATGGATGTCAAGACATCTTTCTTGAATGGTGTAGTTGAGGAGGAAGTGTATGTGGAGCAGCCACTCGGGTTTGAGACACATGACCGAGAGTCACATGTGTGCAAACTGAAGAAATCCCTGTATGGTTTGAAACAGGCACCCATGACCTGGTATGGCAGGATAGATGGCTTCCTATCGATTTTGGGCTTTACCAAGAGTAAAGCAGATTCCAACCTTTACTACAAGGTTGAGGAGGGAAATCCAGTGATACTACTATTGTATGTGGATGACCTGTTTGTAATAGGTGAGGATAGATTGATTGCCGACACGAAGAGAAAGCTTGCTATCGAGTTCAAGATGGAGGACTTGGGTATGATGCACTACTTTCTTGGTATGGAGGTGTGGCAGAGTGCAGATGGAATCTTCCTTGGATAAGGGAAGTATTTAGCAGAGATCCTGAAGAGGTTCGGGATGATGGATTGCAAGGCCATGGCCACACCTATGGCATCGAACCTGAAGCTTCTGTGTGATGCTTCATATGAGCCGAGTGATGCTACGATGTATCGTCAGATGATTGGGTCCTTGATGTACCTGACGAATATGAGACCAAACATCTGCTTGCGGTGAACACCTTGAGCCAGTACTTGATAGATCCGAGACATGTTCACCTAATAGCTGCAAAGCATATTCTGAGGTACATAAAGGGTACAGTTGACAATGGGCTCAAGTATGAGGTGAATCAAAAGTTTAACCTAGAGGGTTATGTTGATTTGGATTGGGAAGGCAGTTCCATTGATCGGAAGAGCACTTTCGGGTGCTTCTTCACTATGGGATCTGGTATGATCTCTTGGTTTAGTAGGAAGCAGTCCTATGTGGCACTGAGTACAGCCGAAGCAGAGAATGTCGCAGCTTGTTCGGCTAGTTGTGAGGCAGTATGGCTCACGAAGCTACTGTCTACTTTGTTTGATCTCTAGTTATGTACTACTTGTATATATTGCAACAACTAGAGTTGTGTGAAGTTGTAGGAGAACCCAGTGTTCCATGACAAGTCGAAGCACATTGAGATCAAGTATCACTATATCAAGGATATGGTGTAGAGAGGAGCAGTGAAGCTCCTGGATGTTGCAACAGACGAGAAGATAGCCGATGTGTTGACTAAGCCACTGGCTAGAGTGAAGTTTGAATACTTCAGAGGGAAACTTGGTGTACTTCAGATCGAGATGTCTTCCAAGGGGAAGTGATGAGTCCAGAGACACAGATGCACATGAGCCATTCTGACATGGTTGAAGTTTGTCTTACCATGGTCGTTGATGTAAGGGCTAGAGCCATTCCGACATGGTTGAAGTTTGTCTTACCATGGTTATTGATGTAAGGGATAGGCCATTCGAGAATGGTTGAGGTGTGTCTTCCCATGGCTGCGATATAAGTGTTGGGCCATTCGAGCATGGCTGACGTGTGTCTTCCCATGGATGCGATATAAGCGTTGTGCCATTCCTAGCATGGTTGAGGTGTGTCTTCCCATGGCTATGGATATAAGTGCTGTGCCATTCCTATCATGGTTGAGGTGTGTCTTCCCATGGCTATGAATATAAGTGTGGTGCCATTCTCGCATGGTTGAGGTGTGTCTTCCCATGGCGTAGATATAAGTGCTAAGCCTTTCACAGATGGTTGAGGTGTGTCTTCCCATGCCGATGAGTGTAAGTGGTATGTGATGTGCATCTGGGTTGTGCTCCATGGATGATGAGGTGATATGAAGACGATGATGTGACAGTACGGTACACAAGTTTTGCAGAGGCATATATTCAATCCTGAGATGCTCTTGCAGGTTTTGCAGAGGAAGTGTAATCAATCCTGGGATATCTTGCAGGTTTTGCAGAGGCAGTGTAATCAGTCCTGATGTGTACCTACTTGATGGCTTGCTCGCAAAGATGTTGAAAGACCTACATGGAGGCTAGGCCTACATCCAACATGAAAAAGGGTTGGCTCTATAGATGATGAAAACCTACAAGTGGTTGGCCTACATCTAGTATGAAAAAGGACTGGCTCTGTAGAACTTCCTATGGCGAGTATATTGGATATTGATTGAGATAGCAGTAGTAGCAACGATGATAGCGATGATGATTCGATGACGATGATCCAGTGACGATGATCCAGAGAAGAAGACTTGTGCTAGTAGATCTGTGTTGAGAAATACCTTCTTAGTTAAGAGGGAGTGTTGATGTATATGTAACTTCGGAATATATTTCACCTATGTATATTGTACTCCTATAGATATGGTATTATTCCTCTATACAGAAGTGTCATCATTTGTATTGACAAGTGTTGCAAGTGTCGTAACTTGCTGAGATGGGTTATAAGACCACCAAGTGTGGGGTCGCCCTTGATTAGTATAACCATGGCTTATTAGACTGAGTTAGACAAGTCGGCCCTGCTAGGTTATTAGGTAGGTCAGGTCATGTATAAATAGAGTGTGGGAGGCACTCTATTTGATCATCTCATTATTCACTTCTACACTACTCTGAAAGTGGCGCACTAGTGGAGGAGGAGGTTCAGTTGCTAGGAGAAGACTATCTCTTGTACTTGGGTTATATCATTTCTCTTTCTATCTCTAAGGAAGTTGTGGGGTTTTCACCTTTATGGTTTTCCCCAGTGAAATTCTGTGTGTCTATTGTCTCATGCATTGTTATACTTGATATGCTATACATGTTATTCTCTGAGTAAAGATCCTAGAGTATATTGAATTAATGCTCAAAATCTAACAAACCTCTCCAACACCTTTTGTATGTACCCACCCTGAGACAATGTCAATTTGTGAATTTTTATGTCTCTTGTTATTCTCATACCATGGATTTTCTTTGTAGCACCCAAATCCTTCATCGCAAATGAATTAGCTAACTTCCTTTTGAGCACATTTATATCCTACATGTTAGACCCTACAACAAGCATGTCATTCGCATACAATATCAAGATAATATATCTTCCATTATCTAGCCTCTTGAAATAAACACACATTTGGTCATAATGACATCTACTATAACCGTGTTCTATCATAAACCTGTCAAATTTCAAATACCATTTCCTTGGAGCTTGCTTTAGGCCATACAAGCTCTTCTTCAACCTGCATATCAAATTATCCTTCCTATTGAACTCAGACCCTTGTGTTTGTTGCATATAAATATCTTCCTTCAAATCCCCATGGAGAAAAGTTGTTTTTACATCTAACTATTCAAGATGCAAATCTTCTACCACCACTAGACTTAAAATAGTTTTAATTGAATTCATTTTAACAAAAGGAGAAAATATTTAATCAAAATCTATACCTTTCTCCTATGCAAACCCCTTTACAACATGTCTAACATTGTACCACTTCTTTCCTCCATCTTCTTCCTTCAACCTATAAAATCATTTATTCTGCAATGCTCTTTTACCAGCAGGAAACTGAACCAAATCCCAAGTCTGGTTTCTTACCAATGAGACCATCTCCTCATTCATGCCTTTCTCCCACTTCTTTCTAGTTTCCACCTACATTGCTTCTTCATGACATTCTCGTTCACCAGAATCAATAATTAATAAATAATACAATGAAGGACATAATTGTTCATGGGGTCTATTTAACCTGGTAGATCTTCTAACACTTGCCAGAGTTTGAGGTACCTATTTTTATTCTTGATTTTACGACACGTTTGGAACTTCATTTCCTTTGATTTTCATCTAGCAATGTGTACTCTATATTTTCCTTTTCCTATTTCTTTCCCTGCAACTAATCTTATACATGACCTTTTATTGAATACCACATCTCTACTCCTATTTTTTTTTTTTTTTCATAATCCCATAAGTGATAACCAAAATCAATAACCCGATATCCAATAAACGTAAATTTCTTGGATTTAGCCTCAAGCTTTGTTCTATTTTCTTTATCAATATGGAAAAATGCTTCACAACAAAAAGTTATCAGAAAAGAGTAGTTTAATGTTTTACCTGTCCAAGACTCCTCTGGAATACCACCATCCAAAGCACTTGAAGGCCCTCTATTTATTAAGTAAACAACAATATCTACTATATTTACCCAAAACTGTAAGGGAAACTGTAGGGACCCCTCCTGTAGGGTCCTCACGAACTGAACCTGAAACTCAACAACTTAATACAAACAGATTAGATACCATAATTACTAGAGAAATAAAATAAATTAACTGAATAACTTAGAAAATATAGACAAAACCATAACGTGTCGACTGTAGGTCGTGACGGTTGTCGAAGGAGAATTTTTCGTTGATCCGATCCAGCTTGTGCATTGTCGTCCATGTCTTCTGTAGGAACCCTCCAGCAAATCTCAATTAACCATTGGCGAAGCAACCGTTAGCTTCACCACCCAACCATAGTGTTAGCACCAGATTTGTGCTTAGTTAAAACCCACCACCTAGGAGGTTTACATGTCAATTGATACACCTGCCACCTCAGCACCTTAGTCCGAAAATTCAAATTGCAAGAAGAAAAGCCAAATTCAAAATTCAATGTTATATTATATGAAGGACGGGCTTGTTTTTTCCAAAAATGACTGTTTTAGTCATCGTTTTGCAGAAGCTGTCTCCACCAAACCGGGAGGAATTTCAAGAAACCGAGAGGTTTTTCTCCATTACAATCCCATATACAATAAACTCTCTCAGAATTTACACAGGTGCCATGTTTTGGGAGAACCAAAGGGTTTTTCAGAGGGTAATGTTTCAAAATTCACGTTTTCTGTGTGAGTCATCAACTTCTGGAACAGATCCCGACCAACTGGAGTTGAATCTGAGGAAACTGAAAGAGGTTTTTCTTCAGCATGGTCTAATATACAAAAAAATATTTTAATTATTACACAAATATCACCGTTTGAGATATACAGCCGTTGCACTGAGAGGCATTTTTTAGTAGTCCGCGGCCAAAATTGGGTAAAAAGTTGTTGTGGTCGACTCCCAGGTTGTTGAATCTTCTGGTGCAGGTGTCCATACAGTTGTAACAGCTTCCTATTGAGATAGCTCGACCCTAGGGCCAAAGTAGATCTATGAAAGAAATGTAATAGAAGAAGAATAGGTTGGAAAATCATTTTGCCTGAGGCCTTGGGGAAACCTGGCTCTGTTTCTAAAGCATTTTCTTTAATATATTTGTAGTGTCTGAAGTTGGATTTCGACTGAGATTCGTGTGTAATTGGTCCTATAGTCTATTCTTTCTTCTTTCTCCTGTGAATTGTATATCTTTCATTGTTATTTCCAATCTATAATATCTCTTCATACTTGGTGCAGTGTTGTAGCTAAGCAGAATTCATATAAATTATGATTTGTTTATCTCATTCCAAGTATTGCACAAATGATTTCTACTAAAGTTGGTACAGGATTCATTATTGTATGCCTTGTATTGATGGATTGTTTCTTTCTCTTCTGTTTCACCCATTAAAATCACTTTGACTACAAGCTAATTGCTACCCTACCTCTATTTGGATATCTCATGCAGCAACATTATATTTGTTTTATGTTTCATGTTTTGACTCCATTGCCCAATAGTTTTCCTTATGATTTTCTCTCCAAACAATTTAAACCATTTTTGTTTCCAGCAGAAATCTGATCTTCTGTGTATGTTGTAATTGAATATCTTGAATGATGAATACTGGTGTATGTTTTCATTGTTGACACCTTTGATTATTCCAGTTTTTCATCAGCTTATAGAGAGAGCCCTCTCTGTTTGTGTTGGGTCAGTAGCACAAGCTAAAGATTGGTTAGTGGTTACCCCAAATTACCTTCTTCACAAACTTGGGGGTTAATTTGGGTGTTCACAAATTGGCGCCACTACCGGGGAAGCATTTGTCCCATCATCCCTAGGAGAACGACAAAGGTTTCAGATCTGAATGATGATGCTGAACAACAGTCAGACATTGATAAGGCTATATCATTCACCTGGCGACTCCACTCATCAATATTTCAGTATGAAGGTGACTCCACTGGGAGGATCGGTGACTCCATATCAGAATGTTGAAGATCTCATGGCGACTCCACTATTATAAAGCTTCAAAGTTTGAAGTGTTGATTCGGTTTTCTCATCAAATCAAAATGGTAGGGTATGTGGCAAATCTTGTTTCCATTGATGGTTTTAAAGAATATTTTGATATGTATGATGATGACGAAATCAAAGAATCTTTCTCATTATTTTTACCCAGATACTTGAAGTCACATAAACGTTTCTCTGAGGATAAGGCTAGTTTCTTAGAGATTTTGTTGAGAAACTCATTGGAGATCTTGAAACCCTAGAAAGTCAAATTCAGTCCCAAGATTTTCACCTACCTTTTGAAAAGTCTTTTTAGCCTCCTCTAGATGTCAATATAGGAGAATGTTTTGGTTCTAAAGATGAGTTTTATGTTCCAAAACAATATATGCAAGTAGAAGACACATATGAGGAGTCAATGTGTGATGGCCAAGTTATAAAGTGTTGTGGAGGGAAGACAAACATCAGTGATTTTTATGACCCTGTTAATGAATACATGGAAAGGTTTTTCAGTTTAAATTTGCAGTCATATTTTCACCTTGAAAATGAAGGTATCGTTGTTTTCCGAGGCTGCCATATTTTCTGTCAGTGACTGATTTCAAGCATAGTGAATGTAGCTAGGGTTTTCACCCTAGCTTGTGCAAATGAGGACCTACTAAGGAGAAGGGACTCCTTAGTAGCAGTTCAGAAAAACATCAAATGAAAGACAATACAGTAAAATAGTAATTATTCTAAACATAGGCATAAAACAAAAAAGACAAGATAATAAAAAGGGTTTTTGTATTGATTATACCTCCAATGTGAAGGTTGGTGGAGCTCTTGCAGCAGTTCAGGAGGTTTGCTTCCAAGCTTCTAGCTTTGCTCCTTCTCTTTCTCCAAAGGGTTGGCAATGGGCCAAAAGGGGCACTCAAGGGTGAAAGTAGCTCAAGGGTGAGCTAGGGTTTCAAGAGTGATTTTGGCAGAGTAAGGGTGTATTTGACTGTGGATATGAAATGAGGGGCCTCTATCACCTATTTATATGTTTTTAGTGGTGGAGTGTTGGCCCATGGTTTTGGGAACCATATGGTTTAGGTCAGCTGTATAGGGTTTTTGCCTCCTTTTTCCCTCTTTTTCCTTTTTTTTGTATTTTTATTCCCTTTTTAGAGGGTTTTTGCTATTTTGGAGAAATTTTGGATTATTTTGAGGGAAGAAGGGGTTTTTTGGCCTTTTGGAGGCTTTTTAATGGGATTTTAAGGTTCTGGAGGTAAATATGGTAGGAAATATGGACAAATGAGTCATGTAATGGGGTAGATGAGGTAGTGAGCACTTTTTGGGTGTTAACAGATTGCGCCCTGATGTGTGAGGGTAGGAGCTCATCATATGGCCGATATACATCATAAGTCTTTTATGGTTTTCCTAGGGTGTGGAGAAGAGAAGAAACAAACTAGAGCCCGGAAGAATGATCTCGAACAAACTGCAAAAACTGAAAATACATGACCGCAATAATGAATGAGGAATAATCTGAACATATGGACGAGGCGGGCATTCCCATGTTCGTATCAAGATCTAGAATAATAATAACAATGGGGTCCAAAATATGGGGACCTGAAATATACATGGCCTCAAATAATGAATGAGGAAGAATCTCAATATATGGACGAGGCGGGCATACCCATGCTCGTAACAAGATACATAAAAAATAACTGTGAGGCCCAAAAAGGGGGACCTGCAGGATACATAGAGAACCACTGTGTACATCATAAGGGTCCAGAGGGGACACAAATCTGGGACATACTGCTGGGCTGACCATGTCGGAGCTGAAGAACTATTACACTGGAATAACTACAGTGCTTCTAAGTGTGGTACTAGAGGAACTGATGAGCTGCTGGAGCATAGTGACGGGGAGTCATGTCCTCAATGGTACACTGAACTGGAACTAAACTGGGTACTCAAGGAAGCATATAACTGGATGGCTTCCGAATACAATTGCCAACGCAACCCTGACATCCACGGGAACATATAACTGGGCGTTCCGAAGAGACTCACCAATGTGCTAGAGTCGGGGGAAATCCAGGGTCTTCGACCAATAACTGAAGGGATATAAACCCTATGCGATTCTCAACGATGTGATCAAGGTGTTGAAGTTGAGCATGTGAGAAACAACCACGCGGAGAGGCAATGATGACTCCTCTCAGAATGGTCCATAGGCACTCACCAAAGATGGTGATGGGTCCAAGGCGCAGGGACCTCTGGGTATATCCTCTGGAATAGAGGGGCTTTTGTCGATAGAGGGAGACCTGCAACTATCAAGGCAATGATGTTTCCTTGACAAGAGCGCGAGGTGGAGAACCGAAGTGTGAGAGTACTGATGGTAGGACTGACATACTGTGGGGGATAACTGGGCAAGTAGAGTGGGTGGACTCAAACTTCCTTTGTTCAGAGTATGATGGCGCGGATGATCAGGCATCATATGAAACTGACTGGTGGGAAAGGGATCATAGTTGTAATGGATCAAGGATAGTGACTAGGATGAGTGAGGCTCAAGCTAGTGTAAAATGGCAGGAGACTACAGAATACTCTGAACAAAGGTGACCTGATTGGGGGTGCTGCCGAGATGATTGATCATAGTGCTAAGAGGCATGGGGGGACTTCTTCACGGGTTAAGGAACTAGAAGAAGTGTGTGTAAAATGGTACTGTCGTGTGGATTTATACTAGCCCAGTACAGTTCATGCTCGTGATTGCTTTCAATTTTAAGGAGTCTGGAAGCGATAAGAAGACTTTGAAATAATGGAATGGTACTGCCGTGTGGATTTGTACGAGCCCGGGATAGTTCATGCTCATGGTTGCTTTCAATTTTAGAGAGTCTGAAAGCGATAAGAAGACTCCAGGGGGTTTCTTTTTCGTGTGTTAGTCTCCAAGGCTCAAGGAAGCATAAAAGGATGCAAGGAAGAACTCTTCTAGCTGGTGTGACTAGAGTATTCCTTTTTCGTAATTAGTCTACCAGGTCCGAAAAAGGGTTAAACTTATACCAGATAGACGCCCTTTCAGGTACTTCAATGAGCATGAAAGGAAGCAAGATTGCTCGGCGATCTTTTCATTGTTTTAGGAGTAAAAAAAGAGCTTAACAGAAAATCCCTAAGTGCCTTTTTCGTAAAGGACTTGTCCGGCCCGAAAAAGGGATAAAATTATACCGAACAAAAGGAATGGCCAGGCAAGGAGGAAGTGCTCTATCAAGGAACATTGATAATGACCAAGAATGAGGGTAGGGGGGAGCACTGGTGGGCCTCCTTGCGGGATAATGAATGGTGGCAAAATAACGAAATAATTTCAGTATGACAGGTGTGAATAGCTTATGTAAAAATGTGGAACAATCGGATGGTGGTCGATGTGGTGCGCAAACCAAGGCAGCAAGGAGTCGGGACACAATGTTGAAACTATACCTGGTGAGAGCGAGAAATTATCTCAAGCATCATCACAAGCTCAGGAAAATGAATCCAATAAGATAAAAAGTGTCAAAAATGGATAACGGTCGATGTGGGACGCAAACCGAGGCGACGGGGGCGTTTTGGAAAAAATACCCGAAAAATATGGGGGTGAGAGCGAGAAATGATCTCAAGCATCATCACGGGCTCAGAAAAATGAATCCGATGATATCAAATATATCAAAAACGGAGAGCAGCCGAAGTGGCACGCAAACCGAGATGACAAGGTGTCATGTCATGATGTCAATAAAGGTTCTGGTGAGAGTGAGAAATGATCTTAAGCATCATCACAAGCACAGAAATATGAGTCCAGCGGTGCAAATGGTGTGAAAAATGGAGGTCATAAGGACTCCGGAATGGTCAAAGAAAATAACTAGGTTAAAAAATGGTTGCAACTAAAGGTGAGCCCACCAAGCCAAGGAGGCAGTGGTGGGGAGAAATGATGACCCGTGGGGGAAGAATACTAGGTGTATCAAATTAAATCAAATCTACAAGTGATATGTGACCTCAAAAATGGTTGAGATCACAAATGTGAAAAAGTGAGCAGGGTTAATGAACTGCCCCCATGCTATGTGCATGGGGTTTGTGATTATGTATCACATAGGTGTTGGTTTGAACAAGGGGGTCATGGACGTGCTGAGATAGATGTGATGGGGTAGGGTCAAAATGATTGATCATGCCCCCTATCCTAGGGTCAAGGTAATCTATTATGCCCCCTAACTTAGAGGTGTCAATGTGGTGCTCTATGATAGCAGGGTAAAGACCAAGCATTTCGGTATAGGACCAGGCAAAGACATCACGGAACTCTTGGAAAAGTTTTTTGTACTCTCCAATCTCATACTCACTGTAGGAGGCTCCTAATGTAATGATTTCAAGAGCACTAGGTGGGTCAGAGATATCTATGTGGATGACAAGTGAGATGTTGGCCATGTTACCTTCCTCGAAGGCGTCGGGGACAGGAATGGGGTCTTTAAACCAGTCGACTTTGGTGGGAAGGAAATCTTTGGACTCAACCACAAATTGGGTAGTTGTGGTAGAGGAGGATTCTTCTGGGAGGAAATAGGAACGATGGTGCATGTCGTCCCAAGGATAATCCAGGGTAGTGAGAGCCTCAAGAATCTCCTCATCATTGCGAAAATGTTGAGTTGTCAAATCGGTTGACAAGGGAGTGGTAGTCGAAGAGATCATATAAATGGTGTTAAGCTCTCCGGATGGGGGTGATACTAGTGGGTGGATCTCCTCAATTGTGGGGGGTGCCGTCTCAAGGTCCAAATTATTCATCTCGTAGAGAGCTGCTTTATAATCTGGGAGATCAGGATAGTGATGTGAGTAATGGCCGTAAATATCGCATATTGCACAAGGGTGGTTAGTATGTAGTGATTTATCACGAGGTTTAGGGGTTGGATCAAGTGCGACAACTGGGATGTTGGGGTCGTCGTCAAGCATTTGAATGTGTTCCTGTAATGCAGGTAATTGTCAACATTGATGAGTTGGATGGCCTAACTCATCACACCACGAGCATTTAGGAGGAGCACGAAACATGGGGGGGTGGTTAACCGCCTTGGGAGGGGGTACAACAGTGTATGGTTGTGGGCCTCTGCCCCCAGTGGGCTTGATAAGAGGAGGGGGATTCGTAGATGACGAAGGGGTAGTGATGCCGGGAGGTGGTTAACTAGTAGTGGAAATGGGTTGCATCGGTTGTAGGACAACATTTGGTGTCGGCAGGGGAACAGGAAGTGAAATATACCACACGGGTAATCCTAAGGTTAACTCGAGGAGGCTAATGGTAGCCATAACCAGGGTGCTTACTATGCCCGAGGGAGGGAATAGGAAGGGGATTGTGTGGATGGGTGTAACACCAATGTGACTAGGTACCAATAGTGGTTTGGGTAACAAGGGCGATTGATTGTTGGGTGTTTGTGTATTGTGGTAAAGGGGACATAGGTCAGATACGTCAAGCGCTGGTGACGGGGGTGGAATAGATTGGAATGTCGAGGTCATCGATGGATCTGAGTAAAGTCTGGGTCCCACGGAGGAAACAAACGAGGTAGTTGCACCACAAATAGGTTGTTCAACCATGGGCAGAACATTTTCGGGTGCAGCGGGGGCATTGGGATCGTAATAGGTGAGTTGGTCGACCTTGACCACGCGTCTGTCATGGGGGAACATCATGGTACGAAAAGCGGATGAGGAAACCTCCCGCATGGCATACATGTAGCTGCAGCCAAGTAAGAGGTTATAATCAAGTTGGGCATTGATGACCTCTATGTCAATGAGCACGGTTTTACTAGCCAACTGGATGGGAACATTAACTAAGAGACCTTGGGGTTGAGCCGAACGGCTGTCGTAGGCTCGCAACGCAGTGGTGGACTGCTGGAGAGTAGGGGATCCCAACTTCTGCCAAATGAATGTGGACATAACGCATGTAGAGGCACCTTCATCGATAATGCACTGATGGATGACAAGATTCCTAACGGAAACAGAAACTTGGAACACTAAAGTGGAAGGCAGGTGTGGTTCAGACTGGTCCAAATCAAAGGCCATCAGTCCAGAATCATTTGGGTCAATAGCACCAATGGCAGAGAGCAAAGTCTTGCACTGTGAACGACAGTTTTTTAAGACTTCTAATGTAGACATGGCTGTGGGAGACTGGGCTAAGTTATCTACAATGTTGTAATTTGACGCAGCGTGAGCATTGGGATTATTGTTGATGCGACAAAGTGGGAAGCGAGGAGCTTTGGAGGAGCCATCTAGTGGAGCCAGAGGTATACGTAACGTCTGATCAGTGGGATGAGCGTTAGTGTTTTTGTCAGTGGGAGAGGCTTTAGGGGTGGAGCCATATTGGTTCCGACGGGTTTGGAGGTTGACATCAGCAGATGACATCATTAACAAGTGGTGGGTACCTGAGTCTAACATGGGTTGATCAGGAGCGGCATAAGTGATCTGTTGTTGTGGTGGCACATTGCTTTGAGGGGGAGCCAACAGCTGAGTGTTCACTACGCCTTGGGTTGGTAAGGGGTTTTGCAGCACCAAAGGTTGATGCTAAGGTGGTGGGGGGTTGCGTGGTGCCTGAGGAGCCGCGTGCCCTTGGTGATGGGCATCATCAGTCCAAAGTTGCCGAGCTTGTTCCAAATGTGGGCAAGCATGTGTATAGTGGCCATAGACCCCGCAAATAGAACAAGGATGGTTTGTTCACAGATTAGGATTTTTGGCCTGCTTGGGTGGTCGATCAGGGTTCTGGTTGGCAGGTGCCGCGTTATTGTTGTTTGGGGGATTGGGAGGTTGATTGGCTTGGTCTGGAGGGGGGTTGTTCCCACGGTTACGGCCTTTGCCACAGTTTTGCTGGTCCTGTTGGCGCTGGTTGTTTTGGTTCTGCTGTGGATTCTGTTGGGCGTATACTTTCCCTTGGGTAGCAGGTGGATTTTGGGGTTGTGCAGGTGTGGCAGCAGGCTGCGGTGGATAATAAGTAGGTGGATGCTGCGCAGGTGTTGAAGCTTGTGGAGGTTGCTAATATGTCTGCGGAACGGGTTGGGGGTTTGCTGCATGGGCTTCCTGTGGTGGGTAATAATCATGTTGGGCTTGAGAGGATACAGGAGCTGGTGTAGCCTGTGGGTGGTAATATGGCTTAGGTGCGACCGGGGGGGGTGTAAGTGGGGGATGCATGACCAAAGCACTAAGGTGGACATGAGGGTCCGTGGAAATGGTGATTATGTGTCATGGGAGAATACGAATTAGTTGCTCCAGATTGAGATGTAGCCCACGAAAGGTCGGGCCAGGGCTAGGACGTGCTATGGAAAAGGGTTGGGGATGCGAGGCAGCATGGCCAATGATGCCGTCTGTGGCATGGGATGCCCCCGGTGCATCGTTTTGGGAGGAATCACCGCGAGGGGCGTCAGGTATGATGGTATATAGATAACCTGATTGGCCGTAAATGAGGTCAAATTGCTGGGCTTTGAGGATGGCCTCTTCTTCGGACTGGGGTCATTCGGATGCCACATCCTTGGCAATGACAGGAAGGAGGGATTTTAAAAACCAGCCTAAAAAGATATGGTCATCTAACTTGATTTTGCAGAGGCTGCGGCGTCGACGCCACTCATGAATGTGGTCAGTGATGTGGGTAGTTGTGTTCTATCTGCAAGACAGTAGGATCTCAACTCCTGCATCATAGTGGACAGGTAACTGAAAGAACTGCAGGAAGGTCGAGGCAAGGGAGGTAAAGGTGGCATGGGTCCCATGGGGTTGCTCGATGTACCACTTAGCTACAGAGCCAGTGAGGGTGCACTGTAACAGATGGAGGCGGACAGAGTCGTCCACTATGGAGTTGGAGGAACACCATAGATTTAAGGACATAATATGGTTCTGGGGGTCCTCACCTGCCTTGCCCTCAAACTTATGGATGTCAGAGGGGAGCTTGGTGGGCATGGGAGGCCACACAGGGTCGTGTCCTATGGGATCGTTAGTCAATCTAGCTAGGTCATGAAGGTTGAGGCTAGCCATGAATGGAAAACTAGTAGAAGGATGTGATGTACTAGTGGATGTGACCATGGTGGGACCAATGCCCCTAAGTGGAGGGGATGGAATTGGGATGTTTCCCCCAAGTGGAGGAACGAAAGTGGTATGGGACGGTTCTGCACTGCCAAGGGTAGTGTGAGTCACTGATGGAGTGGCGATAGGGATGCCAACTACTGGAATGGGTGCAGTGATCGGAATGGTAGATGTGGGCCCCATCGAGGGCATACCCAAAGCAGGAGTGGTAGATGGTGGGGTGGTGGATGCTCCACCAATGGTCCCTACAAAGAAAGGGTTGGAAGTCACGCCAACCATGGGGCTGGGTTGTGCAGTGTAAATGGGGTTCTCGGACTTTGCCTCAGAATTAGAGGTAAAATAAGGGGCATCTAGCTCGGGTGACGGAGTTCTATGTCGTTGACGAGTGGAGTCAAGTGACAAGGCTCGAGATCTATGATGAGTGGTATCAAGTGATGAAGATCTATGTCTATGACAGGTGGTGTCAAGTGAACCGTGCTATGGGGGCTCACCCCGGAGGTGCCGAAAATGTCTCGGGGACTCAATGGTGACAAATGGTGTCAAGTATCTGGGGGTTGTGTTGAGTGAAAAACAGCTTGAAAACCCTAATGCAACCGAGTGTGCAGAAGGAGATCTCAAAAAATATGGCACTCAGGCCAACAACCAACTCAAAACACTTACTGTAACAACTGTGCTACAATAAGTGGAGTATCAACAAAAATGGTCAGAATACCAACAAGCAGCAGGTTTCCTAAAAAAAATAAAAATAGTGGACTCGCTAAACCAAAAGGAGGTAAGGGAGCATGCAAACACCTAGCTAAATAGTATTCTGACTCAACTAGACATATCCTCTGCAAGGTGATGAAATCCAAGTTAGACAATATGGATAGTAGATCCAAGTGGATAAAGATATCCCCCTACCGGGAGGGACACCGGGTAGTCAATCCTAGAAGAAAGGAAACTAAGATACCTCGTTCATTACACGTCCAGAAAAGGTGAATCTTCCGTTTGGTTCTATCGCCGCAGTATCCCCATATGGGTGATACCCCGAGAACTGCGAAAGGTAGCCTTCGGTTACTGAATGGATTGCGGTATTCCACTCAGGCCTCTGGAACCAGTTTGGAGACTTCAACCCTCCTAGGGGAGAGGCCCTCTGATAAACTGGTTGTGACCGTGCCAAAAAATACTAGGGGATTTTGGTTCCCTAATTGACAACAATTATTGGTCAAGTGTAAGCAACCGAGGGGTGTTATTTGGATGCATATCCCCCCGATCCTACCTAACTACAAAAATTCTTATGTGTTCCCCGAGTGGGGTTAGAATGTTGGTTGTGTTAAGTAGTATTTTAGGGCTCACTTGAATTAGGTGACAGAGTGTGTACATGTGAAATGATGAACCCAAGTAAAAGTGCCACGGGGTGGGCAACTTTCTAACTAAAAATAACAATACAGAATTTAAACTTTGAAATGCAAAATTTTCTTTTTTTCAATTAAAATGCTGAAATTTAAAAAATATTTTGTAAATGGAATAGAAATAATATTGTAGAAAAGGTTGTAGGGAAGGATGGCTGCAGGCAGGACAGATGGCTGTGCAAGTGCAGAAAATATTGCAGCAAAATGCTGGGTTCAAAACAGGGAAAAAAGTGCAGAAAGCAGACCGCGGGTCTGTGGCAAATATGGGCTGTCAGACCACGGGAAACAGCTCAACAGTCACGGACAGGTTGCAGGATTTTGGCCGAAAGATGCAGTCGGACCGTGGGAAACAGGTCGAAATCCGCAGGCGGGTTGCAGGAAAATGGTTGAAAGCCACAAGAGGGACGCGGGAAAATGGCTAAAGACGCCGGCCGGTTGCAGAAAAATGGCTGAAAGTCGCAAGTGCGACACGGGAAAATGGCCTAAAGACGCAGGCAGGTTGCAGAAAAATGGCTGAAAGCCGCAAGTGCGATGCTAAAAAATGGGTTAACAGCCGCTGTCGGACCGCACAAAACAAGCTAATAGCCGCGGTCGGATCGCATGTAACAGACTGGAAACCGCCGATAGGTCGCCGGAAACAGTCTGAGAGTCGTAGTCGGATTGCAGGTAAATGCCTGAAAGACGCGGTTGGAACGCAACTGCGGGGGGTAAAAGACGCGGTTTACAGCAGCCAAAAGGAAAAAATAGAAAAATATTGTACAAAACTAAAAACGTTTAAAACTTTAAAACTATAACTAGAAATTCAAAGGAACACAAGGGGAGTTGCCAAAACTGTAGCTAGGGTTTTCACCCTAGCTTGTGCAAATGAGCACCTACTAAGGAGAAGGGACTCCTTAGTAGCAGTTCAGAAAAACATTAAATGAAAGACAATACAGTAAAATAGTAATTATTTTAAACATGTGCATAAAACAGAAAAGACAAGATACTAAAAAGGGTTTTTGTATTGATTATACCTCCAATGTGAAGGTTGGTGGAGTTCTTGCAGCAGTCCAGGAGAGTTGCTTCCAAGCTTCCAGCTTTGCTCCTTCTCTTTCTCCAAAGGGTTGGAAATGGGCCAAAAGGGGCACTCAAGGGTGAAAGTAGCTCAAGGGTGAGCTAGGGTTTCAAGAGTTATTTTGGTAGAGTAAGGGTGTATTTGACTATGGATATGAAATGAGGGGCCTCCATCACCTATTTATAGGTTTTTAGTGGTGGAGTGCTGGCCCATGGTTTTGGGAACCATATGGTTTAGGTCAGCTGTATAGGGTTTTTGCCTCCTTTTTCCCTCTTTTTCCTCTTTTTTTTGTATTTTTATTCCCCTTTTAAATGGTTTTGTGGCCTTTTGGAGTCTTTTTAATGGGATTTTAAGGTTCTGGAGGTAAATATGGTAGGAAATATGGACAAATGAGTCATGTAATGGGGTAGATGAGGTAGTGAGCACTTTTTGGTTGTTAACAGTGAAGGAGTAAGTTTGTTCAACCATTTGATGGATTGGCTCTAGTTGCATTTTTGTGTTACCTAATTGAGCAAAGAAGTTTGGCATCTTAGGGTAGGTAGGCAGTTTGAATAAGCTGACAATGAGCATCTTCTTCAGCATTTTTCAGCATGTATAGTTTCAATTTTGGTTTGGTTTCAAAGCATTTTTCAATTTTCAGTCTTGAGAATGTACAGTGAGTCTTTCAGTTTCAATTTCCGTTTAGAAAATTGCAATATATTATATCAGTTTTGGTTTGAATAGGGGATGGCACAGGGTGCACCTTGCCAGTTTCCCAATGTGTTTGTCATGGTTGCATTCGGGAAAAGCTCTCCAAGCATTCTACGCCAAGGAGAAGTGCTTTTATAATTGGATAAATTGGGTTCTATATGCCAAGGTTGATGGTCCATTTGGGCAAAAAATTTAAATTGTTATGAAAGCCAAGCATATGGAGCCAACATTTGAATTTTTACATAAAGAAAGTTCAAAGGCTTTATGGTTTGGGCGAATTTCTAAAATAGAAATGGAAAAGCAAAAGGCCTTAGAATTTTTTTTTAAATTTTAAAAGTGGTATAGCCAAAGGTTTTGAAATTCTTTTGGATTTTTATATAAGCAAAGGTTCAAGAAATTTCAAATTTTTATGAAGCTAAAGTTTGAAAACTTTTATGTTTTGGGCTGAAACCTGAAAGGAAATTGGACCAAACATTTAGAGGGCCCATCCCGAGTGCAACAATGAGAGCATCACCAGTAGCCAATTTGCAAGTCGAATAGGGGTCCATGCATACCATCAAACACCCAAGCAACAAGCTCACCCAAGAGCCTAGCCTCGATTTGTTACTTGCTGTATGATAAAGCACTCGGTGAATATAAATGTCAAAAGCACACTTATTCATTTACATGTGGGATTATTGCCAAGGATGAAAGAGGTAAAAAAAGTAAAAGCTTGACGCAGGTTCTTAAGCTCACATTTGTATTGGCATCACTGTCCATGTCAGGAGCTCGAGCGTTGTTTCTCTTCAGCATGTTAAGGTTTTGTGTTACATTTCACTCTAGGTCGTGCTGCAAAATATATGTGTGGATAGATGAGCAGTGAGTGATACCTAGACATCTCCAAAATCGTGCTTGGGGTTATATCGTGTCACTGGAGCCCGTGCTTGTGGTGAAGCGTTGAAGCTCTCTGCTATGAAGACTGCTCCCTTGAAGCCCATGGTGAATGGTGACAGCTATGAGATTTCTCTCGAGCGATGAGAGTGGACCTTGATGACTAAACTATTGTAACCAATATCAATTCTTCTATTGACTCTTGGAGATTACTACGATGTGGGATATCCATCTCTTCAAAGGCGTGCAACTTGTTGCTATTTGGTGAACCTTAGAGATATTATTTTTGTGCATGTTGAAGACCATTGGAGAATATAAGGGAAACTGTATATGTGCGAATAGATGAGCATATAAGCCAGGGTTAAATAGAAGCATGTTGTGGGGAATTTCCAACAACTGAAATTATTTGCTGAAATCGAAACCATAGAAGGTCGAGAGTATTTCGAGGAGAGTTTGCAAGAGGCATGGTCTCAAAGGAGCGTGCAGGTCCAGACTAGAGTCAGCCATCAGATGTTGGGTAAGAAAGAGATCAACAGTTGCCAAGGATAGCTGTGATTTAACTTGCACAGATTAAATACAATTCTCAAATCACCGCAATTTTGGTACGAGCTCCACATTTTGATGGTGGTGATCTGGGTATGAGAATGATCCACGGCTCTAATGTATAGCGCAAATACTACTTGTGCAACAATTCGACATGTTTAAAATTCCCGTAGTATGGTAGGGGCTCCACCATTCAATGACCCAGATCAAAGGGTGGTCGTGATCAACGGTTAAAGACCAGCTCATTGGCAGAAATAAGATGAGGTTAGTGATTAAATAAGGTGAAGAAATCATGAGTTTTTCACTACATTCCCAACAGAAGCATCAACTGCAAATTCAGTTTTTCTGGTTGGCGCCCAATAAGATGACCGATGTCTTCCCAGCAGGAGTGGTTGTCAATTTTTCTAAGCCACAGCAAATCTGCTTTATAATATCTACCTATTATGGGAACCGGGTGAAAATTAGGGTTAGACGAAATGCAGATTGGTGAGTAGCAGTACCGGCATATCCATTTTTTTTCCTTTTACTCTAACATGCAGACAACATTTAATTTCACAAATCATCTTTTTTGAGATCGGTGGGTAAAATGGCAGGGTGTAGGATCTGTGAATTTCAGATCGGATGCACAGAGGAGAATATTTTCAGATCATGGCATTGGCTCTTTTGTTTCTTAGCTGCTACATGATCAAAATGCGTGAAGAAGGCAGAGAATGTATCCCCATTGATTTTGACTCCCTTGATTTCTGTGACCATGATTCCAGGCAGTTTTATCAAACTACGATGGCACTTGGTAGGCGAATGTTCACATTTAAAGGAAAATTGCAGGTCTGCTTTCTTTTCTTATCATCTCATAGCTAGAAAAATTATAACATTCAAATAAATGGTTGTAATAAGGTACCCATGAATGGGAGTGTATGCTTTCAAATTTAGATTTCTTCCATTGGTCATTAGAATGATGTGGGTAAGGAAGAGCTTTTCTGTGTATTTTTTTCCTACAAGCCATCTATACATCAGAGATGTATTAGTCAATTCAAGTGATATGATTAAAGCCAAGCTTGTCCATACAAGATGTCTTGATATGAAATCAGTAAGATATGCAGGGGCATTTGATTTGTTTAACTAAAATTACAAGTGGCTAACATCTGTCAAAAAGGAATTTTATCCCAAGCACTAGGGTTCCCATCATACAAATAGCAGGTCCAATACAACATATGTCAAGCAGGGTGGATTGGAGACATTTCTCATTCCAGGGGGTTGCATGTTTGCTGGTTTTCAATGGAGGAAGCTTTTTCAGTCAGAGTTTAAGCTGAATTGTAGGATCAGAAGGGCTAGCAGGTTACAAAGTTCAGAGCACAATTTTCACTTTGAAGTTGAGAGCTTCCCAATGGATCAGGCACTTGTTCTACGGGTTCTTTGCTACCTCGCAGGGAGGACAAAATCCCCGGTTGGAGCCAGTTGTTAGCACCAGATTTCTGCTAAGTTAAAACCCACCACCTAGGAGGTTTACATGTCAATTGATACACCCACCACCTCATCACCTAAGTCCCAAAACTCAAATTGCAAGAAGAAAAGCCAAATTCAAAATTCAATGTGATATTATATGAAGGGCGGGCTTGTTTTTACCGAAAATGACTGTTTTAGTCATCGTTTTCCAGAAGCTGTCTCCACCAAACCGAGAAGAATTTCAAGAACCAGAGAGAATTTTTTCTCCATTACAAGACCATATACAATAACCTCTCTCAGAATTTACACAGGTGTCATTGTTTGTGAGAACCAAAGGGTTTTTCAAAGGGTAATTTTCCAGAATTCACGTTTTCTGTGTGAGTCATCAACTTATGGAACAGATTCTGGCCATCTGGAGCCAAATCTGAGGGAATTGAAAGAGGTTTTTCTTCAGAATGGTCCATTCTACAAAAACCTTTTTCCTTTTTTACACGGATATCACCGTTTTAGATATACAGTCGTGGCACCGAGAGGAAGTTTTGAGCAGTCCGTGGCAAAAATTGGGTAAAAAGTTGTTGACGACGCCCAGGTTGTTGAATCTTCTTGTGCAGGTGTCCATATAGTTTTAACAGCTTCCTATTGAGATAGATCGACCCTAGGTCCAAAGTAGATTTATAAAAGAAATGTAATAGAAGAAGAATAGGTTGGAAAACCATTTTGGCTGAGGCCTTGGGGAAACCCTGCTTTATTTTTGAAGCATTTTCTTTAATATATTTGCAGTGTCTGAATCTGGATTTCGACTGAGATTCCTGTGTAATTGGTCCTGTAGTCTGTTCTTTCTTCTTTCTCCTGTGAATTGTGTATCTTTAATTGTTATTTCCAGTCTGTAATATCTCTTCATACTTGGTGCAGTGTTTTAGCTAAGCATAATTCATACAAATTATGCTCTGTTTAGCTCATTCCAAGTATTGCACAAATGTTTTCTACTAAAGTTGGTACAGGATTCATTATTGTATGCCTTGTATTGATGGATTGTTTCTTTCTCTTCTGTTTCACCCATTAAAATCACTTTCACTACAAGCCGATTGCTACCTTGCCTCTGCTTGGATATCTCATGCAACAACATTATATTTGTTTTATGTTTCATGTTTTGAATCCATTGCCCAATAGTTTTCCTTGTGATTTTGTCTCCAAAAAATTTATGCCATTTTTGTTTCCAGCAAAAATCTGATCTTTTGTGTATGTTGTAATTGAATATCTTGAATGATGAATACTGGTGTATGTTTTCATTGTTGACACCTTTGATTATTCCAGTTTTTCATCAAGTTATAGAGAGAGCCCTCTCTGTTTGTGTTGGATTAGTAGCACAAGCTAAAGATTGGTTAGTGGTTACCCCGAATTACCTTCTTCACAACCTTGGGGGTTAATTTGGGTGTTAACACATAGGCTCATGCTTTCAAATGCATCGCCTCCCACGAGCTTCAGGTCGTAGAGCTCACACACAATATTCAAGAAAATCCTCAATGGGTTCCCCCCCACAAGAATTTTTATTCAAACCCCAATAACATCAAGTCACTCACTTTTTCAAGATTATGATAACCATCCAAAAACTGGGTCCTTTACCCATCCCCAAAGCCTTCCTTAAATACGAAATTCCCCTATGACACATGTCACTTCATGCAAAATACCCAATTTCTTAATATTCAAAAAGTAATTTATCTCACAAATCCATTTGTCAAGTTTTCTAGAATAATGTACCTACTTTCCTAAATTTACTCATGTTTGTCTTTAAGATGCTCACTTTAAATTCTATTTTCTGGGTGCATGTGGTGTTTAGCTAATAACTCAAGCCTAGGATTCCATTTTCCTCTTAATATAATTATTTTTAATACTAAAATGTATTTTCATGAGCAAGTGTTCTAAATGCAATTTTACATGGTTTTTATGCATAAAGTTTACCAATTCATCCCTTCTAGGACCTAGGTACCACACCGTTGGGCCCATCTATTCTTTATGCTCATCTTTCGACATGGTACCACTCTGTCGGGTCAATTTATCCATCGTATCCATTTCTCAGAAAGGTACCACATCATGGGGTTCTTGTGTCTATCCTTCCCATTTCTTGGCAAGGTACCACACCGTCGAATCCTTATGCCGATATCTTTTCATTTGACTTGTGAGAACTTCATGTAGGAATTTAGCATCCATTACCTTCAATCCTCTGTCTACACGCTATTGAGGACTAATGGCGCTGAGGAGTAAGTCTGTTCTTACTGCATGCCCCCCAACTCGTATGTGACCAAATCCATCGTGGTCCACATCACACGACTTCACGCGACCCTGAGTAAGTGGATAAGGGATTTTGAATTGGGCCGTGGGATTCCATAGGAAGTCGACATCGTCATCGTTCTTCCGTGTGTTATTTATCCGTACTCTATGACCCTTCAATACCTTTGTGTCTCCGTCGGTGAACCATTTCACCTATTGCTACACACATCTCAGAAACATATATTAATAGTCCTATTCTTATTCGTAATATTTCAATCCATAAACCCGCTAATCATTAAGCAAATTACAGTTTACTCACAACATCAAACGTTCAATTAATTTGTAAAGAATTTCATCAATAGACGTATTTCTTTTTTTCGCATCTCATAATTCATCATACAACTATTTGTTAATCATCATATTCATGTTGATGTGTATGTAACTTCGGAATGTATTTCACATATATGTATATTGTATCCCTATAGAGATGGTATTATTCCTCTATACGGAAGTGTCGTCATTTATATTGTAAGTGACGTAACTTATACTTGATGGGTTATTAGACCACCTTGTTGGGGTCGGCCCTGTATAAGTCATGTGGGTCGAAGGTTTATTAGACTACCCTATTGGGGGTCGGCCATGTGGGTCAAAGGGTTATTAGACCACCCTATTGGGGGTCGGCCCAGTCAGCATTATATTATGTGGTTAAGTTCGAGCCTACATGAGTTAGGTAAAAAGGCAAGTCAAGTCAAGTATAAATAGAGTGCGGGAAGCACTCTATTTGCTCACTCACTTCTCACACATGCACTCAAGGAGGAGTGGCGCACTTATGGAGGAGGAGGATCTGCTGTTAGGTTATGGTTATCTCTCTTGGTTGGTTGTATCATTGCTCTATCTATCTCTGAGGAAGTTATTGGGGTTTTTCACCTTTATGGTTTTCCCCAAGTAAATCTTTGTGTCTCTTGTGTGCTTGCATTATTGTCTCC
Source organism: Larix kaempferi (assembly GCA_027924585.1). Taxonomy (NCBI): domain Eukaryota; kingdom Viridiplantae; phylum Streptophyta; class Pinopsida; order Pinales; family Pinaceae; genus Larix; species Larix kaempferi. The sequence continues at coordinate 3,049,466 of BSBM01001023.1, forward strand.
ATGATTGATATGTTGTAGATATGTTGTACATGTTGTTCTCTCAGTTAAGATCCTAGATCAGATTGAAGTAAATTCTGAAAATTTAACATGGGATCAGAGCTATCCTGAAAGAAGGCATGATATGGCATGTATGACACTTGTTGCACTTACGATGCTAGGGCTTGATATAGCAAAACCCAGTCATCATAGTACTTTCGCTATAAATCCGTTTTGGAGAAGTTTTCGGATCTAAAATTGTTACAGGATGAAGCTAAAATCTCCAGGTACCTTGTGTCCAAAGGACAACCTCTAATTCGTTGTACTTTGTGATTTATGATCTGTACAATATAGGGTTTCTGCCTCTTCCAGATCTGAGTCAAAATCAGGTGACCTTGGGAAAAAGGTCATAACTTGGGCTAGGAAGCTCCAAATGAAATTTCGTGAAAAGTGACAGGTAGTACACAGACTGTAATATCTCAAAAAACTTTTTTAGAGGCCGAAGTTGAACCAGTGACACGTGGCATGCCGTACAAGGTCGCTCTCCTGTATTATCCCATAAACAGGTCACGTTGCGACACTTGGCATAACTCTCTCTCAGAGAATCCAATTGAGGTCAGACCTGTCAGGATGGAAAGATAACAGGCCGAGATATCTCAAGAAGCTTTTTCAGAGGCCGAAGGTCAAAAAATGACACGTGGCACGCCGTACAAGTTCTCTCTCCTGTATTTTCCCAAAACAGGTCACGTTGCGATATTTGGCATAACTCTCTCTCAGAAAATCCAATTGAGGTCAGACCTATCAGGATGGAAAGCTAACAGGTCAGACTATCTCAGGAAGCTTTTTTCAGACCCTGTGGATCAAAAATTTCGGAGTTACACCAGAAACAATCAGGTACATATTTCTATCAAAACAGAATTATTTTTTGGTACCTTCATTCATGGCTTCCGAAAATTAGGGCTTTGGAGAAAGTTGGATTTTTTTGTAATCGGAGACCACGGCTGAATGCTACTCATCAAAATAAAAATTTAGAGACCAAGATCAGAATTTTTGGTTGGGAAGAAGGTCGGGCTTGATCAAACCCTAGTTCGGGACTTTGATCAGGAAAGTGAAAAATTAGGGCTTCTGTAAAAATGGGAATTTTTGAAATCTGTGACCATGGCTGGAAGCTCCTCAGAAAAATAGAAGCTTAGAGCTTTGGATCAAACCTTTTGATTGGGCAGAAGAGTGGGCTTCATCAAACCCCAGTTTAGGGTCACGTCTAGTGAATCCGAAAGTTTCAAAGGCAAAATTAAGGAGTGAAACTTTGCAGTTTTCAATTTCTGAATATACCAGTTTGATCAGCTCATCAAGGCGCATACTTCTATCCTTTCGGAAGTTTGAAATTCAAAGTTTGAATTTTTGGGGTTTCTCTGACAAACCCATATCCAGCTCCAGGTCCAATTCTTGCAAATCAAGTGGATAGGGTTAATCCTAGAAGAAGATGGATTGGTCACCTGCATAAGTGAAGGAGTTCCTATTTCAGAGGGAGATGAGGCTAAGGCCTTACATAAGAAGATTACAAGCGATCTCGACAGGTATGAATCATTGAGGTATGTTTCGAGATTTGTTCATGATTAATTTTATTGTATGTTTGTCTTCATGTTATTACGGTTAGTACAATCTTGATTTTAGACTTGGCATATCACCTTAATAAAATTATGAATGCATAATAGAAAATATTCATTGATTAGGGTGTTGACACTTATGATTGTATTAATGCATTATGGTGTTGTATGAGGTTTATGTTGTCTACTAACATGAAAGGTACACCAAGAAAGACAAATCATGTTCTGTTCCAAGAACATATGATCATGATAACATGAGGACAAAGATTCATCCATTGTCATGGATTTCATAGAAGATCCATTTACGAGGTATGTATAACTTGGTTTTGTAATAGTTATCCTATGAGATATACAAGTTACTAGCACAAGTCATTGAAGAAGAACAAGAAGACATCATGTGAGTATGTTAGACATAAATAGCTAGCATGCTAATCCAGGTATGTTTTTCCTATATCAAGATAGAATCCTACCTTGTGTTAGGATCTTATATTGTCGTTGATAATGATTATTCATGAATTCATAGGTTTGAATAATCATGATTGTATGCATATTATGTTTCTTACCATAATTGATGATATGACTAACCAGAAGAATCATGATGGTATAGGTTTGAATAATCACAGGTTTTATGCATTTCATATCTCTTATCTTGATTGATGATTCAACTAAACTGAAGAGTCATAGGTTTGAGTAATTACAGGTTTAGACATGTTATGCTTCTTATGATTTGACTAACCATAAGAATCCCACATAAACCTTGAATGCTAAATGCTTATTATTCTGTTTGAAATGATCATGACTATACATGCTTGAAATTATTGTGTTTTAATAGTATACTAATGAATGTATGATTTTATATGAAATCACAAGCATAACACAATCATGTTACTAATAAGCATGCATAGGGACCAAGGATGAATATGAGTTCAAGAACAGGTAATTCAGGAAGCAAAGATCAAGAGGGAGCACACTCCAGTTGCTCCTGCAAGAAAGCAAAGGAGCACACTCCAGTTGTTCCTGCAAGAAAGCAAAGGAGCACACTCCAGTTGTTCCTGCAAGAAAGAAAAAGGGCACACTTCAGTAGTTTCTGCAAGGATGCAGATATTCAGAGGGAGTTGACCATCTTTCTACATTCCACAACAGAAAAGTGTAGAAGAAGCTACTTCAGATTAGGACTCCAACAGCTCCTGCAAGGAAGCAAACACTCAGAGGGAGTCCACCCAACGAACAAAGAAAGATAAGTATTTTAATCATCATTTCTTGCATATTTGTTTGTTTAAATAATACTGTTCAATAATGCATATACTGATGTTCCTAGAATTAGGTTGTGTATTATGCATATTAGAATAGTTGCATTGATGAACAATATACTACTAATATACATGGGTAAGTGGCCTATGGCACTGTACAACATTCCATTGCTACTTATCTAGAATGAAACCTCTTTGCTGACATGTTGGGAGTTGTGCACACTCTTAACAATGTTCTGGTAGAGATTGGAAGGCATCTAGAAAGTTATGGGATATGGATAAATGTTGTATTGAAGCATTGGCTAAGATAATTGCATGACTGTATGACATATTTCTTTATGTGTAAGAATTTGTTCTGAAAACTATGAGATGTTTTCTAATCATGCAATTTAACTTGTTGTGTAGGAAAGATCGTATGCCATCTCCTACAAAAGAAGAACTACAACATTTGTTCAGCATTAAAGATATCTATTGAAGATATTGAAGTTCCCAGGATCTGGGATGAAGAAATGGAATGATCCGTCGATCATGAAGAATGATGTTTGGGTTGCAGTCCCAAGACGTGAAGGGAAGTTTGTTATGACTTCCAAATGGAACTATCAGATCAAGCATATTGCAGATAGCAGCATTGAGAAATATAAAAGTGATAAAATAGAAGATGCACCAGATGGATTTCAAGACAGCATGGTGTAGTCAGTTATGTGTGCAGAACTTGGTATGGTAGTATAGACAGCTTTCTATTCAGTTTGGTCTTTCCTAGAGTAAAGTGGGTTCCAACCTTTACTACAAGGTTGAGGAAGGCAATCCAGTGATACTACTATATGGATGACCTATTTGTATCAGGAGAGGATAGATTGATTGCCGACACGCAGCGGAAGCCTGCTGCCGAGTTCGAGTTGAGGAACTTGGGGATGATGCACTATTTGTTTTTGGCATGGAGGTGTGGCAGAGTGATGGAATCTTCCTTGGACAAGGGAAGTCTGCAGTAGAGATCTTGAAGAGGTTCGGGATGATGGATTGCAAGGCTATGGCCACACCTATGGCATCGAACCTGAAGCGTCTGTGTGATGCTTCATCTAAGCTGATTGATATCACTATGTATCGTCAGATGATTGGGTCCTTGATGTACCTGATGAACACGAGACCAGACATTTGCTTTGTTGTGAACACATTGAGCCAGTTCCTGACGGATCCGAGGAGTGTTCACCTGGTTGTTGTAAAGCATGTTCTGAGGTACCTGAAGGGTACAGTGGATTATGGGCTCAGGTATGAGGTGAATCAAAAGTTTAACCTGCAGGGTTATGTTGATTCAGATTGGGCTGGTAGTGCTGCAGATAGGAAGAGCACATCTGGGTGTTGCTTCAGTATGGGATCAGGTGTGATCTCTTGGTTTAGCAGGAAGCAGTCCTGTGTAGCACTGAGTACAGCTGAGGCAGAGTATGTTGCAGCCTGTTCAGCTAGTTGTGAGGCAGTATGGCTACGGAAGCTACTGTCTGAGTTATTTGATCTCCCGTTGGAGGCTACTGGTATCTTCTGTGATAACCAGAGTTGTGTGAAGCTGTCCGAGAACCCAGTGTTTCATGACAGGTCGAAACACATAGAGATCAAATATCACTATATCAGGGATATGGTGCAGAGAGGAGCTGTGAAGCTCCTGTATGTTGCGACGGACGAGCAGATTGCAGATGTGCTGACGAAGCCACTAGCCAGGGTGAAGTTCGAGTACTTCAGAGAGAGGATTGGCGTGCTTCAGATCGAGGATACTTCGAGGAAGAAGTGATGAACACATTTGCTGAAGCCATTCCAAGCATGTTGGAAGGAGGATCCTTCACATGGCTGTGGATGTAAGCGCTGGATGATGAGCATCAGGATGATGTTTTGGTTTCTGCTTGGATATGATCAGTTGGATCATTTTATGTAGGTATGTACGCATCATGTGGATGCTGGATATGATCAGTTGGATCATTTTATGTATGTATGTATGCATCATGTTGGATGCTTGGACCATGTATCTGTATATGTATCAGGTGGACACATTGTATGATCAGGTGGATCATGTATGGTGATATGTATCATGTATTTGTATTTGTATCAAGTGGATACATTGATGATCAGGAGGATCATGTATGATGATATGTATCAGGTAGATACTTGGTATGCATCAGGTAGATGCATTGATGATCAGGAGGATCATGTATGATGATATGTATCAGGTAGATACTTGGTATGCATCAGGTAGATGCATTGATGATCAGGAGGATCATGTATGATGATATGTATCATGTATTTGTATCAGGTGGATACATTGATGATCAGGAGGATCATGTATGATACTTGGTATGCATCAGGTAGATGCATTGATGATCAGGTGGATCATGCAGCAGGATGTTGCAGTGATGATCAGGATGATCATAGATGATGAGCTTCAGGATGTTGCTCCAGATGACATGCAGCAGGACGTTGCAGTGATGATGATCAGGATGATCATGGATACATCAGGATGATGTATGGTGAGTATCAGGTTGATACTCTATGGCCGTGTATCAGGTTGTGCAGATGAGCATGTAATTCGTTGCCCTGGGAGATTTGCAGATGGTCTTTCGAGGTTTTGCCTATGGCATGTAATTCGGTGCCCTGGGACATCTGGAAAATGCTCTTTTGAGGTTTTTCTCTGGGAGGACATGTAATTCGTTGCCCTGAGAGATCTGCAGATAGTCTTTCGAGGTTTTTCCTATGGCATATAATAGTGCCCTGGGATATCTGGCAGATGCTCTTGCGAGGTTTTGTCCTATGGCATGTAATTCATTTCCCTGGGAGATCCGATAGGTTGGGCTGTGTGCCCGTAATCAATCCTGGGATGCTATTGCGAGGTTTTGCCATGACCACATGTAATTCGTTGCCCTGGGAGATCCTATAGGTAGAGCTGTGTGCTCGTAATAGCCTGGGATGCTCTTGCGAGGTTTTGTGGTGAGGTCACATGTAATTCGTTTCCCTGGGAGATCCTATAGGTAGAGCTGTGTGCTCGTAACAGCCTGGGATGCTCTTTCGAGGTTTTGTGACGCACGTAAAAGTCCTGAGGATTCCACAGTATGGCCAGTGATGACGAAGACCTGCAGGTGGTGGGCCTACATCCAGTATGAAAAAGGACTGGCTCTGTAGAACTTCCTATGACGAGTAGATTCAGAGATTGATTGAGATAGCAGCAGCAGTGACGATGATGATGACTCGATGACGATTATCTAGTGACGATGATCCAGAGAAGATGACTTGTGCTAGAAGAACTGTTCTGAGAAATACCTTCCTAGTTAAGAGGGAGTGTTGATGTATATGTAACTTCGGAATGTATTTCACATATATGTATATTGTATCCCTATAGAGATGGTATTATTCCTCTATATGGAAGTGTCGTCATTTATATTGTAAGTGACGTAACTTATACTTGATGGGTTATTAGACCACCTTATTGGGGTCGGCCCTGTATAAGTCATGTGGGTCGAAGGGTTATTAGACCACCCTATTGGGGGTCGGCCATGTGGGTCAAAGGGATATTAGACCACCCTATTGGGGGTCGGCCCAGTCAGCATTATATTATGTGGTTAATTTCGAGCCTACATGAGTTAGGTAAAAAGGCAAGTCAAGTCAAGTATAAATAGAGTGCGGGAAGCACTCTATTTGCTCACTCACTTCTCACACATGCACTCAAGGAGGAGTGATGCACTTATGGAGGAGGAGGATCTGCTGCTAGGTTATGGTTATCTCTCTTGATTGGTTGTAACATTGCTCTATCTATCTCTGAGGAAGTTATTGGGGTTTTTCACCTTTATGGTTTTCCCCAAGTAAATCTTTGTGTCTCTTGTGTGCTTGCATTATTGTCTCCATGATTGATATGTTGTAGATATGCTGTACATGTTGTTCTCTCAGTTAAGATCCTAGATCAAATTGAAGTAAATTCTGAAAATTTAACAATTCACATAGCACATTTTTACAATCAAGGCTAATCATTAAGCAAGATGTAATCAATCAATTACCCCACTACACACATATCTTTTAATTTATTAATTCATTTATCAATTATTGTCGTCATTCACATCTTCAGGTTTTCATCAATCATTTAAGACATGTCACGGCTCAAGATACCACTTTATCGAAGTTGTTCAGCTGGGTCACTCGACAAGTGCCCTTAAGGTCCACAATCATTTTAGGGGCATTACAGAAACCCTACATGCAATCTCATACACCTTGCACGCTCCATGATTGTTCTGTTAATCCTTTCTAACACACCATTTTCTTGTGGTGTTCTTGGGACTATCTTCACTCTCTGAATCCCATGGTATGAGTAGTAACTATCAAAATCCTTGCCGCAACATTCACCTCCATTATCAGATCTAAGACACTTCAACCTTTTTCCTGTCTCATTCTCGACCAAAGCTTTCCATTTCTTAAATGTAGCAAACACATCAAATTTTTGTATAATTAAAAAAACCAAGTTTTTCTAGTTGCATCATCAATAAAAGTAACATAATAACAAGAGCCACCAAGATATTGTACCTGATCCAGTCCCCATACATATGTATGCAGAAGCTCTAACTTTTCACTCTTTTTTTGTTTCCCAACACTAAGAAATCTCTCTCTCTTTTGTTTTCCATAAACACAATTCTCACAGAATTCTAAACTTACCTGATTCAGATCTGGAAACAACTTCCCTGAGTGGGGAATCTACATCCCCTTTTGAATCATGTGGCCAAGCCTATGATGCCACAATGTTATATATGTTCTCGTGGAAACTCAAGAGATAGAATAGTCAGTATTATGAGAACATAAATACAACATACCTATCATGTATCCCTTTTCGATAACCATTGATCCTTTAGTGATTTTCCACCACGTCTCTCCAAACGTAGATAAACATCCACCATCTCCCAACTTCCCTATTTAGATTATATTTCTTTACATAGCAGGAATATCCTTACATCATTCACTAGCCATTCACCATTCTTTAACTTTATATGTACCTTACCCTTTCCAACAATTTTACATGGTTCATCATCACCCAATAAAACATGTCCAAATTTGCCTGGAACATAATCATGAAAGAATTTCCTATAGGGTGTAGCATGAAATTAAGTCCCTGAATCTACTACCTAGTAATCACTAGTATTATCTAATGTAAGAATAAAAGCATATTGTAACATATCACCTGCTACATTTGCTTTCTGAGTAGTCTCCTACTATCCATCTCCTTTCTTCTTTAGATATTTGCAGTCTTTATTCAGATGTCCTTTCTTTCGATAGTTCCAACACTCTATCTTTCCCAGTCTAGACTTAGATCTTCCCTTCCAGTACTTACTGGATTTATTTGGGCTCTTTCCTCTCTCCCTTTGTCTTCCCCTACTCTCCATGGTCAATGCATTACCTGATGTCTCACCTATGATTTTCCTCGCTAAGAATAACACCAACAGCACCATAAAATTTGAAAGTGTTTGAACCAAAGACATAGTTACTTATAGCCATGGCCAAGCCTTTCCAGCTTTCTAGAAATGAACAAAATATTAGAAGATCCCTAACCTCATCATCGAAGTTCACTTTTACAGAACTTAGATGAATTGTAATCATATTAAATTCATTTAAATGATCAGTAATAGATCCACCTTCTAACATCTTCATATTGAATAAACTCTTCATTAGAAATACCTAGTTGGATGCCATGGTTTTTCATACAGCTTACCCAATGCACCCATCAGAACCTGCATTGTCTTTTCTTTTGAGTATTGAAATCCACCGATGAATCCAGGCACAACCGTATTGTTCTGAGTGCATTTCTATCAAGAACCTCCCATTCTTCCTCCTTCATAGTCGTCAACTGTTTTTCTTTTCCTCCCAATGATAGTAATAGATCCTTTTGGAACAGATAGTCCTTCATTTCTCAACCTTAAACTTTCCTTCTTCCGCCATTGCTCCCAATCAAACCAGGAACCCTTCTTTCCTATGAGTTTATATGGAAAATAAACCTTTGGCTCTGATACCAATTGTTAGAAAAATAGGATCCATATTACAATTTATTCCTTTTAAAGGGGAATTATCGTGGGAAAATACTACGTTACGGGCTACCCAAAACCATGGGCCTGCAAATTGTTGGCCAACAAAACAATCCTAACAATTTATTTCAGGTGTTTCACTCCTGAACCCCCTTCCTCGAGGGAGTTTCCCTCGGACCCCCCACCTGGGGTGGATTGTCCCCCCCGGACCCCCATGGGGGACCGATGTCCCCCCACATCCCCAGTTGGGGTGAGTGTTATACCTCAAATTATCGCGTTGAGTTCCATTTCGAGTCTTCGTGTTGTATCACCATGAAGAATGTAATGGGCGTACCTCCTACAAATTTTTTAGAGCCATCTTTACCATGTTGGTCCCCTCCCTAGTTTAACTTCGAGATAAATCAAACCCATCATGGTTGAATTCCACCTCATCAAGCCCACTTTGCCCATATTTTCGAACCCTATTAGTGGTGCAAGAAATGAAAATACAACATTTTTCGTGCTCTACATACCTATAGGGGCACGAAAATATCAACATTTTCATGCTATGCTCAGTACCGAGGGCACAAAAATCCCTCAACAACCACATTGCTCGGAATGTAGATCTTGACTCTGGAGAGATATCCTTGGGATTGGGAATCCCTTCGAATCTCACCTCACTCTCCCTCTTTATCCTCGTTTAACTCCTTGATCCACCATTTACTAACATAGATGCATCATCCTCTCTTATTGGTTGGCCTCCCAAATCCTATAAGAAGGAGGCCATCCATGAGCTAGAGGGAGAACAATTGGAGGCATCAAACCTATGGTCTTAGAATTTTTGTAGAGGTAGGAAGAGGAGAAGCTTGGAAGGAAATGTTATTGCTTTGGACATCAAGCACTAGTACATATGGGCATATTTTTCCATGAAATATTTCCATGTTTTGAACATTCATGGAAAAATACAATGAAATTTAAGATTTCTTTTCATTTTCTTTTATCATGGCGGAAAAACCATGGCAATATCAATGTTTTTCAAATTTCGAAGAACTTTCATCTCTATATCGACGAAATATAGCTATCTTTGCACACATGTGCTAGCTTCCAATGAATCTTGGCCTTTTACAGGTCAACTCATGCATTTTCGTCGATAGATAGACGATTGTCGATCTATAAATACATACTTTAAGACAAATTTTGACACATTTTCCATAGTTGCGACAAGGTTCATGGTGATTGATTGAGCCCGGGTTTTGAACTTGCGAAAAAATTTCATGGTGATTATTGAGCTCGGATGTTCTACAAAACTCAGATTTTGAACTTGCAAGGTTAGTATTTTTATATTTTTTGTCTATATGTTAAGAAAAAACAATTTAAGATTTTTTTTAACATGCATGTTTGAACGAATTTTTATTTATTTTTTAAATTTAGCATTGCTACATATATTTCGTGTGATTAAATAGTTATGCTTACATGGTTTTATAGGATTTGCATATGTGATTATATATTAACTACTAATTAAACCTATTCTTTTTTCCATGGTTCTATTAGAATATAATTATTACATGAAGGTATTGTTAGAGACAGTGGCACACTGAGAGGGGGGGGTGAATCAGTGGGCCAACAATAAATACTAATTTCAACTTCTTTAAAACTTAATCAAAGATCATTAAGTATTTTCACTTCAACACTTAGGCATAGTTCATCATTCATAGTACATTAGGTTATACTAATTCAGTTTGACATGCTTAGAATCATTCAGAACAACACTCCGTTGCTAGGTTTCACTTTACTTCATGCCTTCTAAATGTTTTCAAGTGCCTTTGTTTGCTTCACTCATTTGAAGAAGGAGCTAGCATATCTCAAGGAAGGACTTGAGTGCTTTTTCAAAAATAACCTGAATATCTAAGAATGGCTAAATATTTAGGAATACTTAGAGCTGTAGATTTCTTGTATACCCAAAATTGTCTTCTTCAGGACCTATGCATTCTTCAAGGGATCAAATATATTGACAATGAATGTCTCCCTTAGATTGTAATCTTGGTCTTGTGAAATGTGCATGCATGTATAATCTTATGCTGATGCAAGAACCTACGCTTGTAGCAACCCAAAATCAGCATTGAAAACCACCTTAGTAGTATCCAAGAACATCCAGTTATGCTTTTGACTGCATTGGATTATTCAACACTCGAACTGTGAGATTCAACTTTTCCACATGGCTCTGCTGCCCTTGTTCTTTGTTTTCTCTTGTATGTTTGTCCAATATAAGCCATACAATCAGATACCAACAACAAGTGTTTCTTAAATACATTCTTTATCAACCATATCGAAAACTAGAGAGAGTCATACTCAACAATCATCTAGTAAATTCATAAAAGGTAAGCATGCATCAAGGACAACTTTTATTTGGACCATTTTTTCTACCTAGTGTTCCAATGCCCAAACTATCAAGGTCTCCTTGTGATTAAATCAAATTCCATTGCACAACACTTGTTGGAATCAATGAAAATTTAGTCTTCAGGTTTTTCTTTATAGAAATTGGTATATAATATACTATATTTAGAAATATACTTATATCTAATGTATTTGACAAGTTACTATTTGGTATGGTGTAGGTAAGACAATTACTTGTCACTACAAAGATTTGTCACTATGAATGAAAATGCAAGGAATCTTGCTCAGTTTAGAGTGGCATTAGAGGCGAGGGGAGATGGAAAATGTTATTTCCCTTGCTTTGATTGCAGGGGCTTGCAAAGAAGAAGAATTTTAATAACAATAGCTAAAAGAAATTGTAGCGAGAAGGGGCACTCCGGAGGGGGTTATGAATATCGTCCCTTGGTAAGAGGTTATTCAATTTTTAATGTATTCTCTGTAATAGTCATCATGTCATGAATTTCTGTAAAATGTCTTATCGTTTTATTATATGTTCTATACACACCAATTTTACTATGTTGTTTGTAAATATATAGACAATGCCCCCAAAATGTCTCCCTCCAGAGCGTTATTTTCCAAGTACTAGCATAAATACTCATTTACAGGGTGACAAACTTCTAGATCAGAATATTGAAGTTGATCAAGTTCTTAATGATGATATGGATGGAGATAAAGTTCGTGATACAATTCAGGAAGATGAGATACATAGATTGATCCAAGACACATTTGCTCCAATGGATGAGAACAACCAGGATGATAGTCATGATGTTGATCCTCTACTCGAGAAGACATGTGAACCTATTTATGAAGGCTCAAAAACAAATCTTCTATATGCTATATTGTTGTTAGTGAACTTGAAGGTTTTGAATGATTTATCAAACACCTGTCTCACACATATACTAAGGTATGTAATTTGTTAATTATTTATGTCTGCATGTTCACATGAACATAAAGGGTTTGCTTTTTTCCTATATTGCTATTGTTATCTAATTTGTAAAATATAAATGCGATATTGATGATTAATATTGTTTACATTGACTTATTCTTTTGAATTTTGTAGATTGTTAGGTGAATTTCTATTACTCACATCAAATATTTTAACATGCACATATCGAGAGATATATGTGATTATGAAAGAATTTGGAATGGAGTATCAAGCTATTAATCCATGTCCTAATGATCATATCATATAATATGGACAATATACATTAGACAATGAATTCCTACAATGTTAAACAAGTAGGTATCTGTTGAGGCCTCGGGGGTGCTGGAATGGGTCCAAGGCTCCCAACAGAGGGTGAAAACCCAGATTGAAAGGATTCAAAAGATGATATGCAAAGGCAGTTCTATCCCCAGCCTGTTTGGTATGGAAATCTCCCATGGATATTCGGCCTCCGCTGTCACTCTATGAGTTGATGTTTCGATCAATAGATCAGTTCTCCACTTAAGGAAAACAAAAGTAGGAAAAATTAAAACGTTCTAAATTAACCTATGTAAGGAAAGAATCTATTCTAGGTTAGATATAATATAAGGAAAAGCTTTTTGTTGTGCAGATCAATCTTGATGTGAAATGAATAAGTGTGTTTGCTAACTTCAACAGAAATGTAAAAGATGCATTTACTCATTCACTTAGATCATAATCAATTAATGAAAATTAAACGAGAATGATTTAAGCATGTAAACTATTCAAGATAAATCTGTAATCACCTTGTTAATTGAAAAATTAACAATGATTAATTTAAATGTTGATTATTTGCAGAAATCGATAAAGAAAACATCTTAATTGACAGAAATTCAATTAAACATTTCCACACATAGATCAGCCATAAAGAGAAATCAGTATAATAGATCCCTATGTAAATTAATGCCTGCGAAAGATCACACACTGTAGATGAAAATTTGAAGCAAGAAACCAAGTATTGTCAAAGAAATTTGAACAATAAACAAGAGATGATTCACAGAGATTAATTTACTGTATAAACGAAGTCTGTAAACAAAATTACAAAACTCTGCTATGACAGAGTATCTCCAAGTCTTTTCCTGCCGATTTCTAACCCAAAAATTATCAACCCCTAACATCGAGAAGAAGTCCTCTTTAAAAAATAATTACAACAGCGTGCAAAAATTGAGAAGTTCCCAAAAGATAGGGATTACAAAATCGAATCAAGCTATCGATCCAGAAAATCCTGTCACAATAATCTGAACAGTTTTAACTCATACGACTCCCTCAAAGCCTGAGATAGAATTTGAAATATGGATCATCTTTCTAATTTTGGTAAAATCCCATAACAAAATTATGGAATTGAACAACGCCCCACTAGCTGTCGGCAACAGGCAAGAGTCGGTCAAGGAAATCTTCCTATTGAATTGCTACAGGATCCTCTCGCTAACCCATAACGTTTTCGAAAATAGAAAAATCAGACAACAGGTCTTGCTTCTCAGGAGCTGGTGGAATATCAGGTTCCTCATTGATTATAAAATCACGGATAATGGAGTTATCTTGGTCACCCTGTTGTTCATCGATTTCCTCTTTGTTCTTCTGAGGGAGCGGTAAGCAAACAAGCAGAATTCTAGAATCTTCCTCTTCACTGCCACTACTGGTATCAGGAACATCTACATCAAAGGGTGGCGACATTCGTTCTAGAAATAGCAAGAAGTGAATTTCTTCTTGCATAGAAGATTCATCAAAGGATACATGACCTGCCTGCATGTTACTCATTAGATCGTCAGAAAGAAAGCTTGCAAAATAGGAAACTTTTCTAACAAATTCAAATGACTAGCTAAGTGCTTCACACTTACGACCATATTTAAGAAGAGTTAAAGAAGATCAAAATGATTAAACATGATGAGCTACTATTATTAAAATCATACGAATCTAGAAATACAATCATTTGAATTGGAATGAAACGACGTCGCAGCATGTTAATTTGATATGGATCATAACAAAGTACAATTTCAAGAGAATCAAGCATAATCCGACGTCGCATCTGAAAACTATCATTATAGGTCAATCTTATCAAACAATCATATCTTCAAAGATGATCATGAGGTGCAAATTGAAGTGAGCAACCTGTTCGTAAGAACGACAAAAATAAGGCATTTACAACGTAAGTTTGAATTGTTGAATTTCATCCACTGGATCAATAGGAATCGATGGTGAAGATTAACTGATGCAGGATGCATGATCAGACCTTGGAGCGTAACTCACAAATTTCTTCATGGTTCTCGAAAGCTGCAACCCAAAAAATTACGGGTTTCGGGTCTGCAAACTAAAATAAAAACATAAATGGGTTTTTGAAAGCCATAACCCGAAAATTGCGGGTTGTGGGTTCTGTAAACACGTAACGCAACTGTAAGGAGAAATGAAAATCCGAAATCCAAAAGCCGCAACTGCAGGTTTCAGGTTTTGGGAAGGAGATTTCCCTAAATTATTAACAAGGGGTTCCTGCAACCCACACCTTTTGGGTTGCGGGTTTCGGATTGACAGAAAACCAAAAGAGTAAAAAAAATTATTTCCGCAACCCGCACCTTTCAGGTTAGGAGTGTCACAGTGTCGGAAAGTTGGGTTTCGGACTGGCAGAAAGAAGATGATAAAATGCTTAAATTTTGAATCTTTCCATGACCAAAACAATTAGACACTCCCGAGTAAAACAATGACAATCAATCCAAGCCAAGGTGTGGGTACACGATCATAAAAACAAGCTTAAAACTCACATCCACAAGAACACTTACACAAATTCCCTTGCATTTATTTTAAAATCGGGGCTCTCATGTTCAACTGAAGCATGGGATCAGTTGTGGCCACAACAAATGGCGATAATCTGGGAAGAACCAGTTATCTCTGCAAACAAACTTCAGTTAGAGACAATGTATCATTCCGTTGCTCTTTTAAGCCTGAATATTTTTAGAAAATATTCATAAAAGGGACGACCAACAAGTAGAAAACATAAGATTGATATATTCCCATCGATGATCATGTTAACAATAAGGAAAATCTGATAAGAAGAATTGAGAGACAACAGAGATATTTTAACATTATGCAATCATTGAACATCATCTTGTGATAAACCTAGGACACACTCAAAACTGCTCATGGATATCCAAATTACATATCACCTTGGTTTATTAATTGATTTTATATACAACGATTCCCTTTTGGCTATATACACTTTTTTTTTATTCAAAGGGATGCACATAAGACCTTATTGATACGAGACCACTGCCCTAACATGGTAATTAGATATCAGCAGTGCCATTCACAAACCTAATCTAGAAACTGATCAAGCTGGCTCCGTAAGGAGACCCCTTGTCCTTTAGTTGTGACACTAAAGGAAACTATCATGGCTTGGTCACCACATGATGGTAGCTCCAGTCCAAATTAGACCCATGATCATGGTAGGGATGGCTTGTAATAAGACCCCCATGTCCTTATACACAACATGTATCTTATAAAAGAAAAACACATATTTTATTCAAAGAATATACTACAAGGCACTGCCGAGGCTTGGTAACTTCATGATAGCAGCGTTACTCACCAGTGTTTTGCAGATCATCAATGGAATGACCTGTGATAGGATCTTCAACCTCTCAGCAAAACTGAGAATCATCTTCCAAGTGTGGTGGCTTGATGTGAATATGTCATTCCACTAAACACCTATGAACCTAAAGGGTTGGCTTAAGATAAGACCTCCCTCCTTGTAATCTATAATTATTTAAGAAAAATATTATCAAGGTGATTTTAAAAGGATATAGAGAAGTTAAAGATGATCAGGTTATTAGGATATGATGTGACAATGAGACATAGGATAAGAGTATTTCAACCGTTCCCAATATCTCAATTAAATAGATAAAACATGTGAAAGATAATGACCAAGGTGGAAAGGTATCAATCAAGGTCCTGCATCTACTGGTTGTTCGCTTTCACAAAACAAATTCTGTTATTGGCCGAAAGAAAATGAGACTAACATACTATTATGCAACTACAACTGGAATCATCTTCTAGCAAAACTCATTCTAAACCATTACCAAATGCGTGGAGTTTATTATCAATAAAACAAAAGAAAGCAATCGAAACAAATAAAGCAGAAAACACACACCAAACCTATATACAGAAGGACCAGCTGTTCAGACAAAGTACTTTTTGAGCATTGAAACATTCACTGGGTAGGTGTCTAAGACTCCGTCCAGTGTTTGTAATCTGACAGTACTAGGACCTATCTTTTCTGTAATAATGAAAGGCCCCAGCCAAAGGTGCTGGATTTGGTATATTGATTTTTATCTTTATGTCGTTTGTTCCATCTTAATACCAAATCACCAAGTGAGAATTTCCTGTTAGATGAATATTTCTCACCAAACCATCTCTTCACCATGTGCCGGTGATGATATAACTTATTCTTAGCCACTTCTCTGTCTTCCTCCAGCTTAAGCAAAGTGTCAATCCTCTGCTGAATAGGAGAAGAATCATCTTTCTCAATAGATTGGGCTAACTGCAGTGATGGAATGGCGAGGTTGGAAGGAAGAATGGCCTCTTTGCCATAAACCAAGCAGTAAGGGGAATTCCCAATAGCTGCTTTTGGAGTGATTTGATCCGCCCAAAGAGCATTATAGAGCTATGTGTGCCAATCCCGGTGATGAGTGGCTACTGTCTTCTTGAGAATATTTATCAAGTTCTTATTGGAAGAGTCAATGAGCCCATTACCCTGTGGGTAATAATTGGCAGAGAATTTTAATTTAATCCCTCTTTCAAGGGCATACTGTGTCAAGTCAATTGAAGAAAAGTAGGAAAGATATTACCTAGTTTGCATTGCATTGTTTCAGGGGCATTGCTTCTGTCTATCTGGTAAAGTAATCAGTGGCAACAAGTATATACCTTTTTTGAAGGGAAGAAGTAGGATTAATGGGACCAACAAAGTCTAATCCCCACTACTGAAAAGGGAACTGAACTGTCACTGGTTGAAGAGGAAAAGCAGGTTTCTTAAACTTCCCTACACATTTCTAACATGGTTCACACTTCCTTACATAGGCATATGCATATTTAAACAATGTAGGCCAATAATATCCCTCCCTCAGGATCTTGTGCGCTATGGTTTCGCCTAAGAAATGGCCTCCAACTGATCCTGCATGAAATTGAAAAAGTATATCATCAGTTTCAGGCTTCTCCAAGCACCTAAGGAATACTCCATCATAATTTTTCCTAAACAAGATTCCTTTAATGAATTGATAAGGATCAGACTTTAATCTTAAAGCTCTTTGTTTTTTGAAATCTAAGGTTTCAGGAGGAAACCCATTGTTCAGAAAAAACCTGATATGGTCATACCATTAAGAAGTTGGAGTATCTATTGCATTGACACAACCTGTAGGTAGTTCTTCCTCCTGCTACCACTCGGTTTGGTGCCGTACAGGGTCATTCAACGGAGCAGTAAGCAAACACAAACCTTGTCCTTTCACAATTTTAACTGGCCTGATTTCTAGATCATATTCTTATAAAGAAGTCATCCAATGGGCGCATTTTTCACCCAGTTCCTTTTGGACCAGTACATTTATTATTGTTGTATATGGCACGATTACCTTAGTTTTAGATTTCAACAAATAAGGCCTGTAATGTTTAACGGACTTGTAAACCGCATAAGCATGTTTATCAATTTGAGAGTAATTCAATTTAGCTCCCTTGAATATTGAACTCGTAAAGGAAAATGGAATTTTTGCATCACTATCATGCTTCTGTGTTAAAACAACTGCATAATATAAATCAGTGGCAAAGGTAAAGAAAATAAAATCTTTGTCAAAGTCCGGGGACATGAGAGCAAGAGCCTCAACAATAGCCCTTCTAATTTCAACAAACGCATCTTTCTATTCATGTGACCAAGTAAACCATACATCTTTCTTGACTAACTGCTACAAAGGTTTAACTATCTATGCGAAATTAGGTATAAACCTACGGAAAAAATTTATCTTATCTAGGAAGGACTACATGGCCTTGCGCGAACCGAGCAAGCCAATTTTTGAAATGGCATCGGTACATTCTGGTTCAATAATCATACCTTCTTTAGACACAATGAAACCAAGAAGCTTTCCTTCTGTGACTGCAAAGATAGACTTTTTCGGATTGAGTCAGATCCCGTACTTCCTGCAATGTTCAAAAACCTGTTTCAGAGCAAAAAGATGTTCATGTTATTTCTTTGAATATATGGTAATATCATCTAAATAAACTATGACAAAGTTATGCATTAAACCTCTGAAAGCTATGTCCATAGCTCTCTAAAATGTAGCTTCGGCATTTATCAACCCGAAAGGCATCCTCCTGTAAGCGAAAGTTCCCCAAGGGGTTCTAAAAGCAGTTTTGAGTTGGTGGTCGAGAGCAACCATGACTTGATTATATCCCAAAAAATCATCCAGGAGTGAGAACATCTATGATCCTGCTACCTTTTGCAAAATCTGTTCCATGGGGGGAATAGGATAATTGTCTTTTTCGGAAGCCCGATTCAGATTTCGAAAATCGACATAGAGTCTAATTTCACCGCTCTTCTTACGCACAAGCACCAAGTTGGCGATCCATTGGGTGTGTTTGACAGGAAAAATGATTCGTGTCCTGAGCAGTTTTTCCAGATCCTTTTTCACAGAAGGTTCTAAGTTGGGGTGCATTTTGAGTAATTTCTATTGATAAGGATTTACCTCTAGCTCCATAGGTATGTTGTGGTGCATGATGCTTGTATCAAAGGTTTTCAATTCGTCATAGGCCCATGCGAAAACATCCTTGTATTATTTATATAATTTAATGATAGCCCTTCTTTCCTCGGGAGAATAGTCAACTCCTATATTGATAAAACGTGGTTCTTGCTCAGTACCTAAGTTGACTGGTTCGCAATTAAGTGAGGAGCTCTGGGTTTTGCAATTGATTTTGTGTCTAAACTTATCCTGCAAATCATACAACTTCTCTAGATTGATAACGTATTTTGGGATAACGTTTGAAGTGCTAGAGAGTGATTTTTCATGTTCTTCTTCATCCATAGCCATGTTTTGAAACATATCTTGAGCTGTGAGGAAATCAAGTATCTGTTGGTCGTCGTCAAACACTTTTTAATTTGTCACGTTGCCAGGTATGGATGGCCTGTACATGATTTCAATTGAAAAGGTTTGAGGAGACAAACCCTATGGTGGTATCAATTTGGATGTTGTGTTTGCTAAGAGGTCAGCATCGAAGTTCTGTGACCTAGGGATTGAATTAATATTAAATGCAGAAAAGGAACTGGTAAGGTCTCTTACCAGCTTCTGATAATTCATCAGGCATGGAGAGAAGTAGTGTATCTTATTCCTTACCTGTTTGAAAATGATTTTAGAGTCGTCAAAGCAATGAATTACATGTACACCCATATCAACAGCTTTTTTAAGTCCTTGAACAAGGGCTTTGTATTCAGCTACGTTGTTGGTACAATCAAATTCTATTATGCATGATATCATAGTTGTAATCCCCTTTGGGTTAATGAGGACACAACTTACACGAGCTCCTTCCTTAGACCTGGAGCCATCAAAAAATAAATTCCAAGCAATTGGATCTATTCTAAAATTTGTATTTACATTAAAAACATTATGTACAACATCTCCAGTGAAAGGTACAGAGGTAACCTGAGTGATATGTGATTCTTTCTTTAAATTTTCATCTGGGGAGCGGTTAGCAGGAAAATCTCCAAAGAAAGTATCAAACGTAAAATGTTCAATATGTGCACTGTAGTAATTGGCAAGTTCGCTAGAATCATTAAGGTCTGTGACTGTCTGTTTCATGAAAGGCTCACTAATGATTTTGATTTTGTTGGGCTGTCCATTATAGGGTAACCATAGATGAGACCAGTTAGTGGCGAAGTAGCCCTTAAGCTTCTATGACCAGTCCCTAATCAACCACATTCCATAAGCTTTAGTAATTTTAGCTACAACAATGTCTATAGTTTGGTGGATACGAGGATCTGCAGATAATGTAAGCAGGACATTCCTCAACCTTCCTACTACTCTGACTTTTGATTTGTCGAGTTGGACGATCTGAGTAGGGAAAGGTTCGCAAGTGGCATTCAATTTCCTACACACAGATAAGGGAATTAGGTTTGATGAGGAACCTGAATCTATCATGCAGTTATGTATGTTCCTGTTGAAGATTTCAAAAGTAAGAAGAAAAGGGGGTGTCCTTTTGCTTCCAAGTTTTTGGGCATCTGGCTTAGTGAAAGAGTCTAAGTTGTTCTTCTGTGATTCTCTAGGTTGTTTGATTATCATACTTTTGGGTAAAATATCCCGCATAGAAGGGATCTTTAAAAGTTCAAACAAAGATATATTTGCCTTAACTCTTTTCAAATCTTTAGCTAGATTGTACTCAATTTTGGGAATAACTATATCCTTTTGGGGAACAATCTTTCCTTTGTTGGGAACTATTATTGAAGAAGAAGGTTCCTGAGGAGGTTGTGGCCTTGATCTTGTATTATAGGGGTGTTGAACATTAAACATAGTTTCAAGTTCTTCTTCCTCTTCATTCATAAGAAGTTCAGAGAAATAACTAACAGTGTTCACCTATAGGTCCTCTTGTTCTTCATCCTTTTCGGGTGACTGTGAATCTCGTTTAGTCTGATCATTGGAGGATTCAAGAGTAATTTGAGATCTGTTGCCAAGGCTCTAAAGATGGAATAGAGTTCTTCATTTGAAAGTCCTTCAGTGGGATCCGGAGGTGGTGGATTCTGAGGAGGCTGATAAGGTCTCCTAAAAGGCGGCCTTGCAAAACCTTTGTTTTGGCTTTGATTCTCATTGTTATTTCTTTTCAAATCGACCATCTCATTCGACATTTTGTGAAGGAATTTATTCACATCAGTCATGTCAAAAGGATCCTTGTTTTGGGTAGAATCCTTGGGCACAATGTCAGTTTTCTTCCTAGATGTGGAAGGAGTGGGTTGCTCTTCTACTACATCTGGACTATCCTTCAAGCAATAGATATCCTTTTCAACTTGGATAGCTTCAGCATAGGCTTCATATAAGTTGTTTTTATGTTCCCTTTTTACCCACATTGCAATAGGGGCAGAGAAACCTTTTTCATAAAGGAAACCAGAAGCTCTTCTATTGGGAGAATAGGAGAAGGGATTCTATTCTTTAGGTAAGAGAATCATTGGTTGTAATATTTAATCCTTTCTTTACCTTTCATGTTTATAGAAGATAATTCCAAAAATAAATTCTGCGGTGTTTTGTCATCTCCGAAGTTTTGGATAAACAACTTCTCAAAATCATCCCATGATGTTATAGACCTGGCTTCTAAGGAAAAATACCATGTGGAAGCTTTACCTTGAAATGTGTAAGGGAAGAGTCTACAAACCACATCCTCATGTATCACACTCCTAAGTCTGATAGCTTGCATGAAAGTTTTGATATGATCCAATGTAGGTGACTTGTCATCCGGATTGAATTTGGGAAGCCATTTCTCAAGGTTCTTAGGTAACCTATGTTGGTCTCTAAGTATCCACACAACATCTTGGTCAAGCCAGGGTCTGTTCTGGCCTTCTCTAGCCATAGGTTGTTCCTCTTTGTCTTCAGATGAAGAGTTAGAAGAATGCTCCCTCTTAGATGAGGTGGATGAATATGAAGGAGGAGAGGGTGACGATCCACCTGAAGGAATTACTTGTTAAGATAGTTCTGTTTCAGTGAATAATAGATGGAGATCAAATTCAAGGAGCTGATGTTGGTTTGATGAACTATTTTTTTTCAGTTGTTTGTTCAGTACTTTGCTCAGTAGAATTGTGATTATCTTGAATGTTTTCCTGAGGGTTGGCGTTTTCTTGGTGAATTGCTGCTAACCCTTGATTTCTCTCAACAGAGAGTCTCTGCTACAGCCTAGCAGTACTATCATTAGACCTTTTGAGTATTTCTTCAAGTGATATAGGTCCTCTAGTAGGTGATATAATAATAATATCCCCTGTTCTAGGATCTCGGTGAGCTATTGGGGAAACAGGGATAGTATTAGGTTGTTGTACTGGTTGCTCAACAAAAGTAGATGCTTAAGTGTGAGTACGGGTGACAATCGATATTCTTGCTAGAGGAGGTTTCTGAGTATTCTGTTTGTGCATAGTTCACTATTGGCCCTCCTTCTAGCGCCATTTGTTGAGGCCTCAGGGGTGCAGGGTGATTGTGAGGTGCTGGAATGGGTCCGAAGCTCCCAACAGAGGGTAAAAACCCATATTGAAAGGCTTCGAAAGACCCTATGCAAGGGCATTTCTATCCCATCCTGTTTGGCATGGAAATCTCCCACAGATATTCGGCCTTCGCTAGCACTCTATGAGTTGATGTTTCGATCAATAGATCGGTTCTCCACTTAAGGAAAACAAAAGTAGGAAAACTTAAAACGTTCTAACTTAACCTATGTAAGGAAAGAATCTATTCTAGGTTATATATAATCTAAGGAAAAGCTTGTTGTTGTGCAGATCAATCTTGATGTGAAAGTAATAAGTGTGTTTGCCAACCTCAACAGAAATGTAAAAGATGCATTTACTCATTCACTTAGATCATAATCAATTAATGAAAATTAAACGAGAACGATTTAAGCATGTAAACTATTCAAGATAAATCTGTAATCACCTTGTTAATTGAAAAATTAATAATGATTAATTTAAATGTTGATCAATTGCAGAAATCGATAAAGAAAACATCTTAATTGACAAAAATTCAATTAAACATTTCCACACACAGATCAGCCATAAAGATAAATCAGTATAATAGATCCCTATGTAAATTAATGCCTACGAAAGATCACACACTGTAGGTGAAAATTTGAAGCAAGAAACCAAGTATTGTCAAAGAAATTTGAACAATAAACAAGAGATGATTCAAAGAGATTACTTTACTGTATAAACAAAGTCTGGAAACAAAATTACAAAACTCCGCTATGACAGAGTATCTCCATGTCTTCTCCTGCCGATTTCTAACCCAAAAATTATCAACCCCTAACATCGAGAGGCATTCCTCTTTAAGTAAGAATTACAACAGAGTGCAAAAATTGAGAAGTTCCCAAAAGATAAGTGTTATACCTCTATGTTTCACAGTGTCGCATCTCCATCACAAAACGAGTTGACGACACTTTCCCTACTGTTTTAAACCATCCAGAAGAGACAGATGATGAGTCAACCTTGAAGGTGAATCCACCCTGGCAAGTTTTGACCCACCTTAGACTTTATTTACACACACTACCATGCCTTGCTAGTTTGCCAAAACGCGGTACTAGACACTACCGCGTTCTGCTATTTCCCCAAAGCGCGGCAGTGCCGCGTTCTGCAGTCTTTGCAAAACGCGGTACTCTTTTATTAGCTTTTTTCCCTTGGCTTGTGGGATTTTGGATTTTCGAAGATAATGGAAGATTGGGGTCCTTGATTCGATCTCAACTCATCTCCTTCGATTAGAAACCCTGATCCACTTATCTCTCCTTAGATCCACCCATCTCTCTTGTTGGTTAACCTCACCATTCACCATAAAAGAGAGGTATGCCATTGGGAAAGAGGAGGACTCTTGAGAGTACCAAACTTATGGTCTTGCAGCATTGTGGAGATAGCTAGAGGAGAAGACACTTGGAGTTGGAAGATTGGCTTGGACATCAAGCACCTTTTGTAAGTATTCTTCAAGTTGTAATGGAATAACTTGTCTTGTTTTCCCAAATCATTTGTGTTAATCTTGTTTTAATGATATGATTTGTATCTTTCATAGATTTAGATCCTAACTCATGTTTCAGGTTGCTAGAGAATAGTGTATTCTTGTGTCTTGGTTCTATTTTGACAGGTTCACTTGTGAGGGCTTGGAGCTTGGAGCAAATACCCAAAACAAGCGTCTGGATAGAAGGTCAGTTAAACTCCTTCTACTCTCTTTAGCATTTTAATCCCGAGATGTTCGTTAGATCTAGGGATTCAAGGTAGCATTTGTTTTGACTTGTTTCTTGCTTTAGAGTTAGTTTAAAGTCTGCCTTAAAGTTAAGAGAGTTTTGGCTTATCCGTAGGACAAAATTCTACATAACAAGAATGGCGACTCCGCTGGTTTTGATTACTGCTTGATTGATTCAATTCACAGTCATTTATCTTTGCATTGTGAGTTTTTGTTGCACTTCAAACCAGTTTGAATCTTGGTCCTTTTTGACCCTTATTCACCCCTCCTCGCAGTATTTATCTCCCTGTTCAATCACTGAGTCCCTTGGGTTAGCAACAACCCTGAACATTTTATTTTTTCTTCTCAAGTTGCGTTTTTCCTTCCCTTGCTACAGTACCGCGCCCTCATAACTACTTCCAGTGCAGTAGTACCGCGCCCTCTGCATTAGTACCAGAGCGGTACTGTCACAGTGCTGCGCTTCAGCCAGACCATCACCCGCGGTAGTGTCTGCAAGCGTTTAAATTTTTTTATCTTTGCTTGGTTTCCTGAGTTTCTCTCTGCCTTAGGTAGTCTTTACTGTTGCCTGTTAGCATCCTGGTTAATTTCCAGTCTGCATGGTGTGCTTATTACCCAGTTTGTGAGCTTGATTGTTGATTGAATTAAGTGGCACTTTTGACATATTGGTCATTTTTTAGTCTGATTGCATTGACTTGATTTTTTCACCACAACCAACTCAACACCACTGTTCTCTGTTACTGAATACTGTAGTTTTTACAGTCATATTATCATTATCATTTTCAGTAAATTAAAAAGATCATTAGTTGAGAACAATTTTGTTGTTTAAATTGAAAAAGTCTAGTGGTATTTTGCATAGGGAAATGAACCATTGATTTTGCCATAGAAATTCTCATTGTAGAAGCATTGTAGATTGTAAAATCAGTGCATTGAAAAGAGTGTTTACTTCAGTTTGGCTTTGTTTATAAATCGAAAAGAAAAGGAAAATCTTTTACTTTGATTGCTTGTGAAAATTTTCATGCATATTTGATCGAAGAACCTCTATCTTTACCTTAGCTAGATTTCATCGAAGACAAAGGCTTATTTGTGATTCATTCTCATTTGCATGGTTTGAGTCGTCATAACACCATCAAGTTTCACGTCCACTACCCGATTGAGTAAGACAGCCACTAAAATTAATCACCCTAATTAAACCAACTTTAACCTCACTTGAGGAAATCAAAAGAATTTGGTAGTTAGGTAGGACACCAGGGATAGGCATCAAAATAATTCCCCCTTGTCATTTTCATCTGAGACATAGTCGTTGTCTTTAGGGAACTAAAATCCTCTAGTACTTATTGACACGGTCACAACTAGTTTGTGGAGGGGCCTCCTGACTGTTTCCAACTTTCAGGGGTTAAATGGCCGCGAGATTGAGAACCGGATGGACTCTGTGGAATACCGCACTCCACTTAGCCCTAAGGCAACATCGATCGATGTCTTCTTCGGAAGGATGAAGTGCCCAAAACCTTTTCCGACGTGTCATGAACGAGGTGGCTTAGTATCTATTCTACTAGGGCTCTTTTACCCAGGATCCCTTTCGGTAGAGGGATATCCTTCTTATATCGGTCTCTCATGTTGTATTGTTCGACTTGGATTTCATCACCTTGCGAAGGATATAGCCTGTTGAGGTCTCCAGCTCTTAGTTAGGAGTTTGCTTGCTATCTCATCTTTGTAGAGGGTCATTTTTTTTTTATAGGGACTGCTTGTTGGCATTCTGGCCATTTTTGTTGATCAGCTCGCTTATTGAGACACCGGTCTCAGTATAGATTTTAGAGCTTGATTTTTTGGCCTGTGAGCCTTGCTTTTTCTAGCTCCTCTTCTGCACACCCAGTTGCATTAGAGTTTTTGAGTTCTTTGTTTACGATACTGCCCCCAATTTTCATTTTCCTGTCATCATGTCAGATCTACCACGAAGATCACGAAGACAACAGGGCCAAAGCCCTCCACCACCACCACCGCCACGGACTACTGGTCTGCCTGCATCACGCATTCCTGCTTGTCCTGGCCGCGGTGCTGGTCGAGGCAACATTCCACCGCCGATACGTACAACATCTTCAGTTACGCCCGTAACTGCCACACACAGCACAGTCTCAGGATCTATTGTAGCTTCTGCAACCACTAGCACGTCTGAGACTTCCACTGTCACCTCACCCACTGTCATTCCAGATTTATCTGTTACAGTGGACACAGTTACCACAACTGAACCTAGTATAACCCAGAGTACTAGACCAGAGGTCATCCTTCTACCGGATGCCAACACTTCCCGTCCATCAGACACTTTTCACGATGATATAGACGGATCTATTGGCACCACAGAAGGGTCTGACTAGGACATACCTGGCTTAATTTTAGTCCCAGGCGGATACGTTGAAATCGTTGAAGATACTCGTCTACCTGACACACCTTTTGAACCTGATTATGGTTTCATCACTTCCCAGGCGGATCTTCCACCTGTTATCACTACGTCACCCAGTGTTCATCCTCAGGAGACAAGTTCTTCTAGCAACGTACCTCGTACTACAGCTCTACCCAACCTCCCTCCGGGACATGAAATCATGGCTTCCATTCAGTCTAGTATGGTTAGCCTAGCGAACTCTCCGTTAGCATCGGCACGGTTTAGACGCAACACAGAGCACATGCTCTCGTCAGTCTCTCGATATCCCCCTGACACTCGTCCTTCTGACTATAGGGATACCAGCATCCCGTCTAGCACGGAGTTTCGACACTCCTTTGCAGACAGTGCAGGACCTTCAGATGTCACCATACCTAGGTTCCTGTCGGATCCCCAAAACCTTTTCCAGGACATGAACTCGGACCCAGTTTTCGAGGGTCCTCCTACCATTGAACATGTCATGGACGACGCTAATACCCCTGGGCTAAATTCCCCACATTTGCTGTCATCACCTATATTTGGTGCACATTCTATGAGGGATAACCCAGTTTTTTCCCCATCCTCACCTGTTCGATATGGACGACCCCCTCCGCAAATAGGTACTTTTGGTGCCGTTGGCCAATCCACGTTATCATATTTGACCAGCGGTGGAAGAACGCTTAGTCACACTGCTGGATATTCCGATTGGACCGGAGGATCACCCTCAGCCACCATTTACACTATCTCAGGAGGTGGACAACCGACTACAGTGGTCCCCAACCCTAGCTACCAAATCCCCCCTGGTGGGCCATCAACCCAACCAGTTGGTGGACAACCTTTTGTTGGGAACCCTATTCCGAGTCAACAACCTCCAACTGGTGGGCCATCAACCCAACCAGTTGGAGGACAACCTTTTGCTGGGAACCCACTCCCCAGTCAACAGCCTCCTCATATAGGGCCATCCAACCTAACTGCTGGTGGACAACCTATTGGCTCGATCCAACAAGCTTCCCAACCAGCAGCATCTACTCAGTTCGGTATGTACAATCCACCTGGCAGTGGGCAACTTTATTCCGGTGTTCCAACCGGGCCTTACTCTCAACAACCCCTGTCAGGCATGCTTCCTTCGTGGGATCATCAAATCCCACAGAGTGGGGGGTACTCACTTTTTGGAAACTGGAACCAAGCTGGGGGGCAATCTCAGATTTCCCCCAACTTGAATTCTGGCTTCCCTTACCCTTCAGCTGCTACAGCTCCATGGAACCCATCACTTCAATTTCCACTCGCTCCTCAAGCAGGAACGAGCCTTCCATGGACACCACTGTCGCAGCCACCCCCCAACCCTGCTATGGGAAATCCTCCACTTGCACAGTATAGTGGTAACATCCCTGGAACACAACAATTCCAAGGAACTTTTCCCCAACAAGGAACAGCAACCATTCCTGGGTATCAACAGCCTCAGGGTACTATACCCACTCAGCAGAACACTCACCAACCGGTTGTTTACAATCAACCGGTTAACCAGATGGCTTATCATCCACAGAATTTCCAGCAGTATCCCGCGGGAAATTCATATGGGTATAACACACAGCAGTATGCTATGCAGGGCCCTCCAGGGTTCTCGGCACCACATGGTTATTACTCATTCCCGCAGACCAACCGTCAACTTCCCTTTTTGGCCACACTTGATCTACCTGATTTTTTGAGGCTTATCAACGATCCTATATGGCATGAACCTCACTGGCCACCTATCCCAGCCAAACTACCATCGGACATTCCTAAGTTCGATGCCAAACCTGGGGAAGACCCCAAGAACCACGTGATGACCTTCCATCTTTGGTGTTCATCCAACTCCTTGATGGATGATTCCATCCGACTTCGGCTCTTCCAACACACGCTCACCGGAACGACAGCAAAATGGTATATCGAGCTGCCACAACACTCTTTTCGTGATTTCGACACTTTGGCTATGCAGTTTCTGACACATTTACAGCTTCCCATCTGGTATGAGACTGGAACAGAACTGCTAACTTCACTGCGTCAAACCACTTCTACACATATTTCGGATCACATCCATGAGTGGCGAAGACGTCGTAGGCTAATAAAGGCACCTATTCTGGATCAGCTACTTGCTGATTGGTTTACAAAATCCTTTTTGCCTCCCATAGCCAGAGATATTGCTATGCGCGGACCGGTTACAGAAGAACAAGCCATCTCGGCAGCACAATACATGGATTTGGTATATACTCAATCCGGTACTTTACATGAACTTCTTCCACATGCCTCCCGCGTTCACACTGATCCTACAAAGCCTACCACTGAACCACCCATCGATGGTATCGTTGGTTCAGTCAAGGCTCAGCCTGCTACCAACTCGACGGGACAACAAGCTTCTGCTTCCCCCGCTTTTACCCAGGCCGCTTCAAAAGCTTCCACCTCTCCTGCTGTCTCCTCCGAAGTGAATGCAGTCCAATCTACGTCACAACCATCCGGAGGAAAGAAGAAAAACAATCGTGGCAAAACCAAAAAGAACCAGCAGGAGAACCCCAAGCCACAACCTACCCAGAATGACCAGAAACCACGTCGGAAAGCTAAGTTTCCCTGCTTGATTTGTCAAGATGATCATTATACGCATGAATGTCCCTACAAGGACGAGGTCCACAAGTTCGTTAAAGGATCCTCTCGCCCGGCAGTGCTAACTGACCCTTTCCCCCAACAGCAACAGCAAATGGTTGCCCAAGAATCCCCACAAGGGGGCAACCCGACCAATCCTTCCCGTGGAGAGACGTCCACAAACCGCGAAATCCTAATGACAAGTAATGAGGAGATTAATATCACCACTCGTTCAAAGACATACGACAATCTTCCAAGTTCAAACAAACAATCGGAGATAGCCAAAGGCAAATCTCCTGTTGAAGATTCGATTCCTATTCCCCCTCCTAACGGTCATCTCCATATCGAGAGACCACTTATGGATACAGTGCTACGCCCACCCAAGGGCACCATACGAAAGGCGACATTCAATCCGAATGTGCGAGCTGCCCAAAACTACAACATTGTTGAGGATTTGGCTCAAGCACCTTGCGCTATGTCAACTCTCGAGGTTCTCCAACACTGCCCCACGCAGCATAGAACCCTACTTTCAGCACTGGGGGCACTGGACCCAGATACTTCAAACTTCATCATGTTTAACTTGGAGCATGCTAAACCTAGGCTTTCTCATCAGTTAGCCTTCCAGGTGCATACAAAAATCCATGGAAATGTCATCCACCGCACTGTGTTAGATGAGGGTGCTTCCACGTCGATTATGTCTTTGAACTGCTGGAGAGCCTTACGCTCACCCGAGGTCACAACCTCTCCCACTACTCTTAGGGTGTTTGATGGACATGGTTTTCAACCATATGGACTCATTCCCTCAATCGGTGTTGAACTGGGGGGCAAAACAGTATCCGTACACATCGAATTCGTAGATGCACCTTTGGATTACAATCTCCTACTTGGTCGGAACTGGTTCTATGCCATGACCGCCATAGCATCTACAGTCTTCCGGATTGTACAATTTCCTCATGAAGGGAAAATTGTCACTATTGATCAACTGGATTACTGTATCCCAGACTCCCATCCGAACTCCACCAATACCGTCCCGTTATTGGATCAACCTCGGTACCGGTTCTAAGACATAGGTGTTGGTCTCATGAAGGATTCATCCCTCATTGGAGTTTTTCCAGAGTTGGGAACCCATCTTCAACCAGTCAACATGATTTCATCGCATGTTACCCCTTCCGATGATTCATGGGTGATTCCGAGTCCTACTCAGATCCAAGGCTATGGCAATTCCATGCCTTTGAACAGAAACCTTGCAGCATATGACGCGATCCAATCAGCCACAGATTGGGTCGACTGTTCTACTGATCACACAGTGGCACAGCTCTCGACTGAAACTCATACACACCCACCATTGTTTGATCCTCTCAACTTGATTTTTCCCACTGACGAATCAATCATAGAGGTCATTGTTATAGCTTGAAATGACACCTCTCCGTCCGTGACGACACTTGTTTCCCTTGGTCGCATGACGACACTTCTTGAGATCAAGTTCAGTCACACAACAGGACAATTGTGGATGGAGGAGTCATTTGGGACACTAAAAATGGTTGAAATTACCTCATTCTTGACCCATTTGATGTATATGACCCTTAGGAACATTTTTCCAGACCAAACTATCTCCTGAAAATGAGCAGAAAAGCCTGTTTTTGGCCATTTTTCACTATGAGCGCGACTCTACTGTTATAATAGTAGCGTGTGTACGCGACTTTACCTCATTCAAAGTAGCGCCCATTGCCATATGTACGCGACTTTGTCTACTATAGAGTAGAGTACACACCTGTTTTGGTCAAAATCTCGAAATTCGAGTAAGTTAAGTTGGTTGGGAAACCTCTTGAGCGGTTGTAACTTCTTTTCCTCTTCCTCATTGATTATATAAGGAGGGTAGAAGGGCCATGTGAAGGGACCAAGCCCAATTGCAAAGTTATGCTGGAGGAATGGAGACCCTCATCCCCTCTCTTGTGCTTCAGTTTTGGTAAACCCTAGTACAATTGCTTAGAGGCTGGGATCCTTGGAGAAAGGAAGCAGGAGATCTTGAATCTAGGTTTCGTGAAGTGCCAAGCTTGAAGGAAGGTATAATTGTATGTACTCGCTTTCATTCATTAATAAAGATCAGACGTTCTTCTCTTTCCAAATATGACCTATTAATGTGTCTTGGATTTGATTACAGTTTGTTTATAATCTGATGTCTCTTTCTATTATGAATATCAGTCTTATATGTGTAGTCAAATGTATTTGAGAAAGGTATCAAGTTGTTTTGCATGTCTGGGCATTGCGACACCGGATAAGCATTGAAGAGCGAGGGAGGAAAAGCTAGGATCAACCTTCTGAGTAAGGTGCCTACATCTCTAAACCCTAATCTCTTCATTTATTAGTTATACTTGCAGAATGCTTGTAAGTCTATCTTTATCACCGTAAGTTGGTAGTTTCTCCCCTGAACTATAGGTGCATTTTCCCCACAACAGAATGGCGACTCCGATGGGGAAAGCCTAACTGCTTAGGGGTATCTAAGGTCATTTCTTCAGTCTTGTTTGATGGTCTTTGTTCATTTTCTTGATTAGGATCAGTTAGTAGGCTCTGTTTGACCCTCCTGGGCTTTTTACAGACCCTTCCCAGCCCTTGCAAACCTTTGTGGACCCAGTTTGGGGGTTTTAACCCCGTTTTTTAGACTTTTTTTCTTGTACGCTACTGTTTGTACCACACAGTAGCGCCCATACGCTACTTTTCCTTTGCACAGTAGCGCC
The DNA here is from genome assembly GCA_027924585.1 of Larix kaempferi. Classification (NCBI taxonomy): domain Eukaryota; kingdom Viridiplantae; phylum Streptophyta; class Pinopsida; order Pinales; family Pinaceae; genus Larix; species Larix kaempferi. The sequence continues at coordinate 3,081,389 of BSBM01001023.1, forward strand.
CATACTGCTATGAGCGCTAGTTTCCTTCATACACAGTAGCGCTCAAAATCTGGGTTTGATTTTTTGAGTTTTTGGGTTGTGGACCCAAATCTGGGGGCTGTGGCTGCATTTTTTGGGGTCCCTGATGACCTTAGGTCTGTGTTAAACCCCTGTAAGTGGTCTCCCATCCTTTTATTGATCCTACATTCATGATTTGAACCTCTTTTGATCAATTTGGGCTTGTTTGGAAAGTTTTGGGGTTTGTTGACTTAAGTTGGGGGTTTGTGGACCTGTTTGGTGTTTTGTACCCTAATTTGAGTCTGATTGAACTTGCTTGCCCCATTTCCACTGGATTTGAAACCTCTTGAGTCTTCTTGACCCTGTTTGTATCTATTTGAGTGAAATTTCTCTTTTAGGTTGGTTTCTTATCCTCCCTTATGCTTTTAGTTTTTCTTTTGTAGTGAAAGCTCAAGTGTTTTGGCTGTTGTTCAAGACCTTGTTTGCATTGTTTACGTGCAGACCTGACTTTACCAAAACATACTTCTTCGTAGGTCATTTGCTTCATTTGGGTCTAAAAGTAGTTTTTGTACTCTTTTCCCAATGGTTGGCATGCTTACATCAATAAGAATTTGAAAGTCATATTTGGTAGCTTTTACTGTTTCATAAAGAGAACCTGAAAGTTTCTTTGCTTTGATTTGATAGTAGGTTAGTTTCAGTTTTTGTTTCTTACCTTTGAAAAGCATAAAGAATTTTGATGTATCTTCTGAATAGAGTACCTTGCAAGTGGCTTAAAAGATTTTAGAGTGCTTTGCATCAAAAAGAACAAGTTTTCTTTTGCATTCCTAGTTGCTTGAGTAGCTGCATTCTTAGGTTTTGAGTTTAATTTTTTACATTTAGACTTTATTTTTACCTTTTTTGCATTCAAAAGATTAAAAAATTGCATTTGCACATGCATTCTAGATCAGAATTTTAAGACTTGCATTGAAAAGAAAAAGATTTGTTTGGTGGTAAATATTTCATTTTCAGTACTCTATTTTTATTATAACCACTCTCACACACCCACTACCTTTTTGAGTAATCAAGTAACCTTTAAAATGAACTCTAATAAAATGAACTAGCAACATTTTCTTTTCTAGGTTACACTACACCAACTAGTCTTGGTTAGGATCTTGGGTTTAAAACACCTTAAACCACCCAAGATCACACATTACGCAAAAATCGTAGTGAGACTATCATTAGGCAAACCCACCTCACTCAAAATTTGCCTGGGAGCATATGCAGTAGGTCAATGTGAGATCAGTTTGTGGGAATACCCCTCCTACTTTCTGTTCGAGCATACGCCAGGATCGGATTGCGTATTGGGGACTCTTTCGAGTTTCGGGCTTAGCTACCCTGCCCACGCTTTCTGATTCGACCGGTGACTGTTCCCCCAGGAGTTTTCGGTGTTGTGGTATCCTTAGTATCAGACTCTAGGTTCATACACAGGTGACAGCGGAGGGTATATCTGTTGTACCTAGGACAGGCGTGGGAGGAAATCCCTTGCAGGTCTTTGGGAGGGCGGTTGGGTGATTCCAGCGCTTGCACCCTTAGTCATTGTATTGTGGACCCCGGGTAACTGTCCTTCATCCTTCGTTGATCTATTCTGGGCCCTCATCATCCCAGACTCTTCTCCGGAAGGCATCTGTTTTCCTGGTTTGATTTACTTAGGACCTTTTTTAGTGGTGTGCTCTTTGTGCTACTTGTTTTTAGTTTGCCTTAGGGAATTTCTTGTTCATTTGAGCAGGAAACTATGTCTAGCATTCCGGCGAGTGCCAATCAAGGTACCCCTATTCCGGGGGATCCTTGTGCTGTTCCATTCATTGGAAACATTGGTGCTCCCTTAATGGCTACTCTGAATCTTCCTGGATTCACTATTGGGCTGCCGGTTTGGTTGTTTTCCACTCCGAATGCCTTGCATGCTCCTGACGCTTCTTTTGTGAGCACCTCAAATCAAGAGCATCAGAACCCTGTGCCTCCTTTGCCAGTAACATCTTCTCCTCCTCCTTCTACCTCATGTGGTAAAAGTAGCAATACTAGTAACCAGCAGTCTAAAAGGAATAGACGGGGGAAGAATAGGAAGAAGACGCCAAAACAAGGGGGCAAGCACCCTGTCTCTGCAAATCATGCAGGGGGCACTCACCCAGCCTCTGGAGGACATGCTGGGAGAAAACTTTTAGTCACTGAAAATCATACTGAAAGTTTGTCTTCAACCACTGTCAGTCATGTTGAGGACACGTCATTGATCACTGCTAGTCATATTAATGACAAGTCACCAGTTCCTGTGAGTCATACTGGAGATACCAGATCAGCCACTGCAAGTCATGCTGAGGGAGTTGACATTGTCGACAAACCCAACAAACAGAAGCTTAAGTTCCCTTGTAAGTTTTGCGAGGGAGACCACCTTACTTACTTGTGCCCTGTACTTCCAGAAGTGCAAAAAGTGTGGTCCTTAGTTCAAAAGTCTTCTGCTTCTGAGCAACCAGCCTCGGTGAGTCATGCTGGGGGCAAGCTGTCAGCCAATGTTAGTCATGCTGAGAGTACTGACGTTGTAAAGGAGTCTAAACCTATAGGATGGAAACCAAAGTTCCCTTGTAAACTTTGTAAGGGAGATCACCTTACTCACCGATGCCCTGCCATTCCAGAGGTACGAAGAGTGTGGTCCATGTCTGAAGGAACCTCTGTTCCTGAGTTGTCTATAGATTCCCTGCAGTCAGATCAACCTTTGGTTGATAAAGTGGTTGAACCAATGCAATCTTTGGTCGACCCCACTCTTCCTTCGGAGAGTGAAGTGATTGAATCGATGCAATCTTCGACCGATCCCATCAGTCCTTCAGATATTGATGCACCTACTACTGAAGTCTTCTGCATTACCAGTTTGGATGTTCTTGAAAAAGGGGGCACTTCATCTGTTCCATGTGAACCCCTACCAAGCCTTAGGATTGTTTCCTTTGATTGGAATAGTCTAGCCGAGCCTCGTCTTCCTTCTTCGACACCTTTCCAGATAAAGGTTGATATCGGAAACCATACGGTTGATCGATGCATTGTTGATGAAGGTGCTTCTGTTAGTATCTTATCCGCTTATGCTTGGAGAGATTTGGGTTTCCCTAATGTTATTCCAGCTGTTAATTGGCCGTTGACCTTTGATAGAAGACCTAGTGAACCGATCGGATTCCTCCGTCAGGCACCTGTTACCTTGGGTGGAAAAACAGTCTTAGTTGATTTTATGGTTCTAAAGGACCCTGTGGACTTTGATATGATCCTTGGGCGTGATTACATTTATGCTATGCATGCTGTGGTGTCTACGCTTTTTCGTGTGATGCATTTCCCTCATAACGAAAACATTGTCACCATCGACCAGCTTGCATTCGTTGATCCTCCTTATTACCCAACTGAAGACCAGTCTGATCCCTCGTCATTAGGCACTACTATGTCACATGAGCCTTATGTGGCATATTGTTCCTTGAGTTCAACTGCTACTGAGAAGAAGTCTCTGAGTTCATGCTTACCTTCTCGGGACTTGGTCCCAGCTTTTGACCAAGTGACACCTCCATCTGAATGTTTAGATATGTGTTCTATCTGGGATGATATACTTCCTTCCGATGAAGTTTTCCTAGAGTCCATAGTACAGTCTGCCATTCATTTGGATGTTGATCCAGTTGCAGTAATGTCCAGCCCCATTTTGACCTTAAAGTCTGATCTTCCTACTGTTGAGTCTTTGGACTCTCCTATAGATCTGCAAATCGGTGTTCCTGCTGAGTTTGATTCTGCTTCTAGAATTTTCAACTCCCGTGATGATGAATTTGTTTCTGCAGATTCCATCATGTCCTTCAACTTTGATCTTCATCCTGAATTTGATCTTGTTGATTGTAAGTCCTCGGGCTTGGGTACCATAGAGTCTTCATTTGAAAACTCTGCCTTGTTTATGCCTGTTGTTTATGATAGCAAAGTTGAAAGTATTTCTACCACAGTGACTTGTATCGAATCTTTCTTTACATATGTTTTAGATATGATATTGGTACTGATGTTTCTTGGAGACAGGATTCTTAGTTGGATGTATACTTGCTTACTGGTCCTTTTCGACACCTTGTGCGGCCATGTCAGGTATATTCGGAACCTTGCATATAGGTTTAGGCTTCCCCGCTGTTATGTTGCATTTGAACCATTTGCCATCCGAATTTGCCATAGGGTCGAACCTGTTGGATATTGGTGTGTTAGCCATCTCTTTATGCATTGTGCACCAGTCCGACAGCAGAGCCTACCTAACATGGGTCACCCTAGTCAGCACCCTTATGCCATTCTGGTGCCCATGCTGAGTTTTTCTCATAGGTTCGGGAGCCTTTTTAGATTTACCATGACTTTGAGAAGAAGCCTCATATCTTTCTTCCTCATATATTTCTGGCCATCCCTGATAAGGCTCCCATCTTTGTGTTCAAATTGCATATGCATCTATTATGATCCCGCTTGCGCTAATGATCCTGAAGCCGCCTTCCACGCTTTTAGCCCGTTGTATAAGCCTCCATATCTGATCTCATTTCCGCTAAGCCCTGTATCATTTTGCCCTCACAATTTGACACTTTTACCTGGAGGAGACACACCCTGAGTGTCCTTATCTTGCCCATGTTCCTTGCATTAGGCATAGCTTTGTTCCATGCGCTTGGAGCTAGTTTTGCATGTCCCTGACACTCGTCTCTTCCCATTTAGAGCATTCTTCTTTTACTTCGAGCTCGTTAAAAACAGTAAGTAGGTTACGAGCAGTCTTCCACCTTTCCTTCGAGCTCATTAAAAACAGTAAGGAGGCTACGAGCATTCTTCTACCTTCACTTCGAGCTCGTTAAAAACAGTAAGTAGGTTATGAGCATTTCTTTCATCTTCACTTCGAGCTCGTTAAAAACAGTAAGGAAGTTGTGAGCATTTTCCTATCTCCTTTGAGCTCGTTAAAAACAGTAAGGAGGTCATGAGTTTACTTTTCCGGACTCGTTAAACCTTTACGGAAAAGATCCCTATGGAGTTCTTTTAAGCCCTTTTCAGACTCCTTAAATAGGAAAAGTTTGCCGAGCATAGTTGTCTTTTCGGGCTCGTTAAAATAACTGAATCGACATCCACTTAGGTATAGAATTACCCCTTTTCCGGGCCTTGGTGGATAATTTACGGAAAAGGTATACTCTAGGTATACTCTTGTATGCGCTAGAAGAGTTCTTCTTCCATCATTTTACTCTTTTTCGAGGAAGGAGACTAACTTTACGAAAAAGGACCTTTGGAGTCGTCTTTAGGGTTTTCAGACTCTCGAAATGTGAAAACACCAAGCGAGCACATACCAATCCGGGCTCGATATAAAATCCACGGATAAGTGTATAGAGGACTGTTTAAGTTTTTCAACTCTATAAGCAAGAAAACACCGCCGAGCACAGACCAATCCGAGCTCGATATAAAATCCACGGATAGGTGTATGGAGTTTTCTTCTAGGTTTTTCAGACTCCTTAAATATGAAAATACCGTCGAGCATGCTTTAGTTCTTTGTCAAGCTCGTTAAAAAATGAAAAAGGAAAGGGAAGGGAAGAATGTCAAAATATCTTTCAATATGATGGCAGCAAGTCAACTATCTCCTTGAACAAAGCACCTGTTTTGAGTCTATCAAACAAGTTGGGTTCTAGTATTGACCTTAGGGTAAACTTGATCTCAGAGTTCTTACTCCTCCGTTTGGTTAGTCTTCCAATCATTTGGAGAATCTGTTAATGTCTCCTACATTGCAGATATGTATCGTGGTCTCTTTGTGTTCAAAGCTTCCTAAGTCACTCTTGTGTCGTGCTCACTGTTCAAGGATACAACCTGTGTCAGCCATTCTGCAGTTGCCTTGACCTCATGTGTCGGCCATTCCTTGGTGTCAGTATGTTTCATCCTGTGTTTAGTCCTACTCCAAATCAGCTCATACCTTTTGAGTGTCCCTCGTGTTGGATGATGGAGGATGCATTAAGGCCTCCCTTCCAACGGACTTCTTCCCATCGACTTCAACTCATTGTGCTCTGGGAATGAAGTTTAGAGTTTCAGTTAGTACCTTGGGGATTGCAGTCATTAGTGGCAGTTTCCCTTGCTATTGGATAGATGGGAATACATCAATGTCTCCTATCCGATGGATTCTTCAAGTGTTCGACGGCAAGACCATCTATTCGCACTTGCTTGAATGTACTAGGTACCTTGGGTTCCATTTTCATTATTGGTGGACACCCTCGCGTTTGTTAACGGTATACATCAATGACCGGTAATCAAACGATACCTCCCATGTTCGACAACAGCTCATTTATTCGCATGGATAGGTTTGTACCTTGGGTTGTTTTTGGATGAAGACCTTGGGATCCTCGATAGCATCACCTCATTTATGTTATCGCCCAAGTTGCGCAAGACTGAGCCCCACTCCTTTTTGCTCTTGATGAGACATAGATCCAGCTTGTTCTCTATGGCTATGTTCTCCAGTTTTGACATAGATCCACCTTGTATTTATGTGGCTATGTTTACACTTATGTTCCTCATGGATCCACGCTTGTATTTTAGTGGCCATGATATATGCATCAGTATTTTGGATCATTATTGTATCCTCTTGGAGATCATGTTCCACCATTTGAACATGGACAGTTACCCCATGGATAAGTTTGTCTGACTTTGCCTTTGCTTTCAGGTACTTCATTTGAGCCTATGATTCTTGGTTTCTCCGTTCCTCCACGATTCAACTCTTTTTTTTTTTTTTTTTTTTTTTATAATGTATTTCGGCCATCGTTTCCCGTACTCCCTCTGACCTCATACATTAGGGGGCATCTGTTATAGCTTGAAATGACACCTCTCCGTCCGTGACGACACTTGTTTCCCTTGGTCGCATGACGACACTTCTTGAGATCAAGTTCAGTCACACAACAGGACAATTGTGGATGGAGGAGTCATTTGGGACACTAAAAATGGTTGAAATTACCTCATTCTTGACCCATTTGATGTATATGACCCTTAGGAACATTTTTCCAGACCAAACTATCTCCTGAAAATGAGCAGAAAAGCCTGTTTTTGGCCATTTTTCACTATGAGCGCGACTCTACTGTTATAATAGTAGCGTGTGTACGCGACTTTACCTCATTCAAAGTAGCGCCCATTGCCATATGTACGTGACTTTGTCTACTATAGAGTAGAGTACACACCTGTTTTGGTCAAAATCTCGAAATTCGAGTAAGTTAAGTTGGTTGGGAAACCTCTTGAGCGGTTGTAACTTCTTTTCCTCTTCCTCATTGATTATATAAGGAGGGTAGAAGGGCCATGTGAAGGGACCAAGCCCAATTGCAAAGTTATGCTGGAGGAATGGAGACCCTCATCCCCTCTCTTGTGCTTCAGTTTTGGTAAACCCTAGTACAATGGCTTAGAGGCTGGGATCCTTGGAGAAAGGAAGCAGGAGATCTTGAATCTAGGTTTCGTGAAGTGCCAAGCTTGAAGGAAGGTATAATTGTATGTACTCGCTTTCATTCATTAATAAAGATCAGACGTTCTTCTCTTTCCAAATATGACCTATTAATGTGTCTTGGATTTGATTACAGTTTGTTTATAATCTGATGTCTCTTTCTATTATGAATATCAGTCTTATATGTGTAGTCAAATGTATTTGAGAAAGGTATCAAGTTGTTTTGCAGGTCTGGGCATTGCGACACTGGATAAGCATTGAAGAGCGAGGGAGGAAAAGCTAGGATCAACCTTCTGAGTAAGGTGCCTACATCTCTAAACCCTAATCTCTTCATTTATTAGTTATACTTGTAGAATGCTTGTAAGTCTATCTTTATCACCATAAGTTGGTAGTTTCTCCCCTGAACTATAGGTGCATTTTCCCCACAACAGTCATGTGCGGTGATGAGCCACCATGGGGAGATTTTCATCATCGATCTTCATTCCCCACCATTCAGTCACTTGAGCCTGACACCAAATCCAATGCTTCACTTGGGATGGTTCAAACCAAGTTCTCCACTTCCCTCGACGAAGTATTTTCTGAAGGCAACTTGGCCAATCTTATGGCAACCACTCCCATCGATATTTCAATGAAGCCTGGTATCGTGGAAAACGTACACATTGGCAAAACATGTACTCCTCTCGAAACGGAGTTCTATAATGCCTACTTTAAAACTTTTCGCGATGTTTTTGCTTGGAGTTATGAAGAGATGCCAGGGATTGACCCATCGATTGTGGTCCACGAAATTCCAACTTTCCCTGGCGCCCGACCTGTTCGGCAAAAGCTTCGACCCGTTCATCCTCGTAAGGAAGCCGCCATTAAAGCAGAAGTTGAAAAACTTTTGCGTGCTGGTTTTATCTATCCTGTCCCATTGACAGAATGGGTATCCAACATCGTTCCCGTAGCCAAGAAACAGGGAACGATTAGAGTCTTTGTTGATTATCGTTATTTGAACAAGGCTTGTCCCAAGGACAACTACCCAACTCCGTTTATCGACCAGATCATCGATAACTGTGCCGGAAGTGTTATCTTTTCATTTATGGATGGCTTCTCTTGCTATAATCAGATCGATATCCTCCCAGCCGACCAGCACAAAACAGCCTTTATCTGCCCTTGGGGGATCTTTGCATATCGAAAGTTACCTTTTGGCTTGAAAAATGCCGGGGCAACTTTCCAACGGGCGATGTCCTACGCATTCCATGACATCAAACATATCGTAGAGCCATATCTTGATGACCTTCCCGCTCACTCTCGAACTTAGGAAGAACATCCAGATCACTTGAGTGCCATTTTCGAAAGGTGCCGGCGCTACAATATACGTTTGAACCCGCATAAGTGCGTCTTCTGTGTAGAAGCCGGAAAACTGTTGGGCTTCATAGTCTCCAAAGACAGGATACGTCTAGATCCCGCAAAGGTAGCAGCTATCATAGCCCTGCCTTCACCTACCAATATTCCAGAACTTCAATGTTTGCAAGGGCATGCAAACTTTCTACGCCGTTTTATCTGCAATCTGTCCGAGATAACAAAAGGCTACATGTGGCTTCTCAAGAAGAATGTTCCCTTCATATGGGATGACGAAGCCCAACGCTCCTTTGACAATTTAAAGGAAGCCTTAACCAAAGATCCTGTGATTCAACCCCCCAATTACACACAGGACTACATCCTTTATCTCGCAGCCTCGATTTCCACCATTGGTATGGTGTTAGTCCAGGAAGACCACAACGGCATAGAACATGTGGTGTACTATCTCAGCAAGAGTCTTCTTGACTCTGAAACTCACTACTCACATGTTGAAAAGCTGGCTCTGGCAACAGTATTTGCTGTCCAGAGATTCCGTCATTACATCTTACTCCGCCGGACCACCGTCATCGCCGATTTCAATCCAATGTACTACATCCTCACACGACAAGTGCTTGGGGGCAAGTACTCTCATTGGATTGTCATCCTCCAATAGTTTGACTTGGAATTTGTCAAAGCCAAGTCTAAGAAATCTCTGGTCTTTGCTGAGTTAATTTGTAACCTGCCCCGTGCTACTGAGCAATCCGAGCCCATTGATTCTCTTCCCGATGAATCATTGTTCCTCATTAGCACGTCTGATCCATGGTATGGGGATATTCTCTTATATCTCCAAACCCAAGGCTTCCGTCCCGATCTCACCCGCGATGAACGACGACGTATCAGACATCACGCAAAATACTACCTTATAGTGAACGATACTCTGTATCGACGTGGTGTCGACACCGTCCTTCAATGTTGTTTGACCTTAGATGAGGCGGAATGCGTTCTCAACGACTGCCATGCTGGAGCATGTGGTGGTCATCTCTCTGGGATGGCTACGGCCCAGAAAATATTGCGAGCGGGATACTTCTGGCCCTCAATTTTCAAAGACTGCATTGAAACAGTCAAGAAGTGTCCGCCATGTCAATTCTTTCATAGCAAAGCACGCTCGCATCCTGCTCCACTCCATCCTATCATTGCCGTCGGCCCCTTTTCCAAGTGGGGCATCGATTTTATGCACTGTAAGCCCACTTCAGCCGGGGGGCATAGCTATGTCATAGTAGCTGTTGACTATTTTACAAAATGGGCTGAAGCGATGCCTACGTATGCTGAAGACGGCAAAACAGCAGCGCAGTTCATATTCAATCATATCATAGCTAGATTCGGTGTCCCACAGTCTATTGTGACCGATCACGGTTCCCATTTCAGGAACCATATGATCGAAGAACTAACTGCCAAACTGGGTTTTCGCCACGAAAACTCAACCCCGTATTACCCACAAGCTAACGGCCAGGTTGAATCCATCAATAAAGTCCTGAAAAGAATGATTCAGCACATTGTGGGTACCCAAAAATCCAATTGGCACTCAGCTCTGTTCTTAGCACTGTGGGCATACCGAACCTCAGTGAAAAGCGCTACTGGGTTTACACCATTTCAACTGGTGTACGGCCTAGAAGCCATTCTCCCGATTGAATGTGAAATTCCATCACTCAAGATAGCCATAGAGATACTTCCACACACTACTTCCGAAGAAGAACGGTTTCTATACCTAGCCAAGCTAGATGAAACCCGCCGCGACGCCGCTTTGGCTAATGAAGCTCACAAAAAACGCGTCAAAGCTCAATACGACAAATTCGTTCAACCTCGGATCTTCAATGAGGGTGACCTCGTACTTACATATGATCAGATGCATGATAAGCTTGGAAAATGTAAACTTGAATCTATGTGGTACGGCCCCTTCATTGTAAAACGCGTCTTAGAAAAAGGAGCCATGAACTAATCGATTGTGATGGTACGCCATTGGCACGGCCCCGCAACGGGCTATACCTCAAGCGTTTCTACGCGTGAGGTTACCCTACGCGGGTTACTTGTTGTACATAATGTACTTAGTTTGCTTTTTGCTTTCTTTTTAGTGTGTGCGTGGACCTTATGTATCTACTCTTACTTTGACTCGTGACTTTATGCGCAGATGTCTGCCTACTGTGGATTCGCCGACGGTGCAAGACGACATACCCGGAATCTCGCTTCCGCAGCATGGGTGATTTATTCCCCCACTGGTGAGTTGATTTCTTCAGGAGCCAATTGTTTAGGTCCTGCAACCAACAATATCGCGGAGTACCATGCAGTCATTGGTCTCTTGACAGAGGTTGCTTCACTCGGGATTGACTCCTTATCGGTCTTTTTAGACTCCCAACTCGTGGTTTCTCATCTAAACCGTGTTTACACAGTTCGCGATCCTATATTACTTCGTTTATTTCGAAGAGTACGCCTCTTGGAACGGTCATTTGATTTTATCACATATCAACACATACCGAGAGAATTCAATTGTATTGCCGATTCATTGGCTAATTACATTTTGGATTGGCATCTTGCCCATACATAAAAACATCATAAAAGATAAAATGCACAAATCATTGTAAATATTTAAATCATAAAATAGGTCCATATCACTGTATATAAGAGTGTTTTTTCAAAAATACATAAAGTTTGTGTCAAAGACAAAATTGGGGATCAAATCCCATATACAAAAAATTGGCCCTCAAAGCCTACATATCGCATACATGCCGCAAAAAGATCAAAGGACCATCTATGGAGACCTAGGAGACCTATCATGTCCCTCATCGGACTCCTCCTGCTGCTGGTGGTAACACACCACAGCTCGAACCACCCTGCGAAGAAGTCGACTGATACGACCAGGTACACCCACAGTATGCCGCTGGAGGTGGTAAGGGACGTCATCCATCCGCATAGTAGGGATACCATGGGTCAATCCCTGCAGGTTCCTCTCAATGTCCCGGACGCCTCCTGCCTCGTCTTCCTCTTCCTCTTCGTCAGGAGCAGCTTGACGATCCACACCGCCACGACGTAGTGGAGAGTATCCAGCTGGCCTCTGTGGTCCATGGTCTGCAACATGCATGCGAATATACATTAGGCGTCTTTTACACATTCTAAAAAAGCAATAAAAATTAAATATTCAAAAAGGAAAAAATACATATCCATAAAGGTCATACCAGAGTTGTCCCAGTCATCATCCTCCGGCAATGCCAAGTCGATATCCTCACGGAAATCTACCCCTGAATAGGGATAGTCGTCAATCATGACTATCTGCTCCTCTAGCCAAGAGAAGAAGTCCTCGCCAAAGGCTAGCCGCTGAGGTCCCCCGAGGCGTCTAGCATAGTCACTCCATCGAGCCATCCATGGCTCAGTAGGTGGATGAGGGGGCATAGATATCTGTGGACGCAGTAGTGGCACCCTCGCCGAAAAGAAAGTGACCAGGATGCTCCCATAGCCAAACTGGGTATTTTTCCCAATCCTACACTTGTGCACTTGTTCCTTCAGATTGGACAACACTGCATCACACCAGTTGAAAACTGTTCCTCCCATACACTCTGCTGCGAGATTCACCTGCGTGCGGGATGCCTGATGTGGACTCACGCTTCCCGCTGCACGCATGATAGTGAATAGCACGGTTTTTACAGGAAGATTTATGACCTCTTTTATGGCCACCTTCCCACTTTTCTTACTCAAACCCACCTGGCAATATCGAGCAATCAAATCATCTGTGCTTGATTCTGAAGCTGTGTACCCGGTAAAGTTCGCCCGGGCCCCTCTTTTCGAGAGACCCGTGAGGAAATAAATATCCTCGAGTTGGATTTCAAGCACATGCTCTCCTACTCGGAAAGCTTGAATGTCAGGGTCCCACAATTGGATAAGGTGAGTAAGGAGCTTAGGTTGCTGGCGGATCCCTTTGGTTTTGAAGAACTTTAGCAAACCACATTCTCGCAATGCGGTCACGGTTGGTAAGTCATGTTCGGCTGCAAAATCATCCGCTTCGTGCTCTCTCTCTTTCCAGCTTACCATTTTGCTCCGAATAAGTTGCAAATCCCTGCAAAAGGGAAAACAAAACAATTAGTAACTATTTAACAACTTACTTCCAGCAAAAAATTGGAGAAAATTTGATTTTTTGAACTTGAAATTCGCCTGTGCCGCACCTGGAGGATACCCTACCACGCGGCAGTCCACACTACCGCGCCTCAGTTTGAGGATACAGCACGGTACTGTTCAACAGTACCGCGTCTTTCGATAGGGCCCCCACGCGGTAGTGTGGAGGGCGATTCTTGCCCAAAAGGGCTTGCTAAAAAATTAATTTTTTCCTGATGAAAGCAAAAATTTCTTACATGAAATGAAAGAGGGGCTCAAGCACTCTTACCTGGCGCAGACGGCGGTCGAAATGGTGTCCCAGAACTCCCGGTATGGATCCTTGAAATTTTGCTCCAAAATGGGTGAAAATGTCTCCTTTGGGTAAAAAACACAAATGAATAGTAATTTCTATTTTTACCATTCCTTATATAGCATTTTTTCAAATTTTTTAATTAATTAATTAATTACTATTTCAAATAATTGAAATAAACCCTTGTTCACAATGCTAATGTCTAGTTTTTGAGCATTTATTGACAGGATCCTCGGTAGAAATGAGATACATTCACACTGGTGTTTATTCATAATTTGACCTTCATTTTGAGCCCACTTTATCTTTTTCGTGCTCTGGATTTAAAACTTGAAAAATATTCCAAGCGCTTTTACACCTGTGTCGTGCTTGTCAAACTCAAGTAAACAGTGTCGAGTACGGTCAGCTTTACTCATGCTCGTTAAACGATGAGGAAAGTATTATCCTGGTTGTATTTTATTCTTTTTTCGGACCAGAATAATTTAAAATTACGAAAAAGACCATAGGAGTCCATAGTTAAGCTCTTTTCAGACTCCTTAAAATTGAAAAGATTGCCAAGTGATCTTGACTCCTTCACACTTGTAAAAGTATTTGAAAGGTCGTCTATTTGGTGATAGGTTACCCCTTTTTCGGCCCGTCTAGACTATTTACGAGAAAGGTATACCTCAGTCAATCTCGGCTAGGAGAGTTCTCTCGGGAATTGTTTTACACTTTTTCGGGATCGAGAGACTAAATTTTACGAAAAAGTACATTATGGAGCTTCCTTTAAAGTTTTTCAGGCTCTCTAAATATGAAAAACTACCGAGTTTTCCTTCCTTGGACTCGTTAAAATATTAACATCGAAGGACCCACTTTGGGACGAACCCCTCCTTTCTCAGGTTCGTAAAATATGTGAGATTGGACTCATCTATGAGATGAGCTACACCGAGCATCTGTTATCCTCTTCAAGCTCGCAAAACAAGAAAGAGGTACTCGTCCATCATGTCGGGGAAATATGGGGGAATAAGTCAAGTTTATCTATGGCAGCTTGTCAGTCGTTACCTTTGAACATGGCATGTGTCCGTCTCTTGTCTATATTTGGGTATCCGTCTTCCATTGAGTTATAGTCATCATCATGGGTCGTCTCCCTGGCCACGAGTCCACTCATCCGGTGTCTATCTTCTATTTATCAATAATCCCTGCTGCCAAGTCCTGTTACATGCCGTTATATGTTCAAAGGGTTGCATTGTTTCGAGTCATTCATTGTGTCAGACCTCCGCTGTGTCAGTACATACTCCATTGCTTCATCATCCTATCATATGTGCCGATTTCGTGTCGATGATGTGGGAATCATCATGGCCCACCTTCGACGAGTCTATTCTTGTCGACACCAAATCACTATCCGGGAATTAGACTTAGAGATCAACCGTTAGTACCTTGGTACCTGCATGCCTCAATGGCAGGTTTCCTCGTGTTTGACAGCAGGTTCACATCATTGACCTCTGATCAAGCAATCTCTCGGATGCTCGACAGCAACTCATTCATTCGCATTTCGTTGAGATGTACTATTGATACCTTGGGAATCATTGTCATCATTGGTGATCTCCCTCGCATTTGTTAACGGTCTACATCATTGACCGGTAATCAAATGGTTTCTACCATGTTCGACTTCAACACCTTGTAATCACATGGTTAGATTCGTATCTTTTTGCGATCGGGTAGAAGACCCTGGGCGCATCACTGTATCTTGACTGCGTCCAGGCTGCGATGGAGATGTCCCTTGTATTGTCACACAGATCCACTTATTGTATTCGTCGTGGCTGTGTCATTATTGTCTCATGGATCTACGATTGTTCATAGTAGCCATGATCTGTCCACAGTTTACATTATCTCAGTACTCATGGATCTGCAATGTATTGGTCGGCAGCCATGCTTTGAGTCATCTGTTTCCGAGCATGGGAATGCCCGCCTCGGTGGTATATCTAACACTTTGTTTCTATTTCAGCTCAGTGTCGCTCTCCTCAATGCTATCTCTGCACATTCTATTCGTAAAGTCTTTCAGCCATCAGTCCCTTCTGACCTCACACTTTAGGGGGCATCTGTTATACCTCTATGTTTCACAGTGTCGCATCTCCATCACAAAACGAGTTGACGACACTTTCCCTACTGTTTTAAACCATCCAGAAGAGACAGATGATGAGTCAACCTTGAAGGTGAATCCACCCTGGCAAGTTTTGACCCACCTTAGACTTTATTTACACACACTACCGCGCCTTGCTAGTTTGCCAAAACGCGGTACTAGACACTACCGCGTTCTGCTATTTCCCCAAAGCGCGGCAGCGCCACGTTCTGCAGTCTTTGCAAAACGCGGTACTCTTTTATTAGCTTTTTTCCCTTGGCTTGTGGGATTTTGGATTTTCGAAGATAATGGAAGATTGGGGTCCTTGATTCGATCTCAACTCATCTCCTTCGATTAGAAACCCTGATCCACTTATCTCTCCTTAGATCCACCCATCTCTCTTGTTGGTTAACCTCACCATTCACCATAAAAGAGAGGTATGCCATTGGAAAAGAGGAGGACTCTTGAGAGTACCAAACTTATGGTCTTGCAGCATTGTGGAGATAGCTAGAGGAGAAGACACTTGGAGTTGGAAGATTGGCTTGGACATCAAGCACCTTTTGTAAGTATTCTTCAAGTTGTAATGGAATAACTTGTCTTGTTTTCCCAAATCATTTGTGTTAATCTTGTTTTAATGATATGATTTGTATCTTTCATAGATTTAGATCCTAACTCATGTTTCAGGTTGCTAGAGAATAGTGTATTCTTGTTTCTTGGTTCCATTTTGACAGGTTCACTTGTGAGGGCTTGGAGCTTGGAGCAAATACAAAAAACAAGCGTCTGGATAGAAGGTCAGTTAAACTCCTTCTACTCTCTTTAGCATTTTAATCCTGAGATGTTCGTTAGATCTAGGGATTCAAGGTAGCATTTGTTTTGACTTGTTTCTTGCTTTAGAGTTAGTTTAAAGTCTGCTTTAAATTTAAGAGAGTTTTGTCTTATCCGTAGGACAAAATTCTACATAACAATAGGGATTACAAAATCGAATCAAGCTATCGATCCAGAAAATCCTGTCACAATAATCTGAATAGTTTTAACTCATACGACTCCCTTAAATCCTGAGATAGAATTTGAAATACGGATCATCTTTCTAATTTCGGGAAAATCCCATAACAAAATTATGGAATTGAATAACGCCCCACTAGCTGTCAACAATAGGCAAGAGTCGGCCCATGAAATATTCCTGTTGAATCGCCATGGGATCCTCCAGCTGACCCATAACGTTTTCGAAAAGAGAAAAATCAGATAACGGGTCTTGCTTCTCAGGAGCTCGTGGAATATCAGGTTCCTCATTGATTATAAAATCACGGATAATGGAGTCATCTCGCTCACCCTATTGTTCATCGATTTCCTCTTCATTCTTCTGAGGAAGGGGTAAGAAAACGAGTAGATTTCCAGAATATTCCTCTTCACTACCACTACTGGTATCAGGAACACCTACGTAAAAGGGTGGCGACATAGGTCCTAGAAATAACAAAG
This sequence comes from Larix kaempferi, assembly GCA_027924585.1. NCBI lineage: Eukaryota > Viridiplantae > Streptophyta > Pinopsida > Pinales > Pinaceae > Larix > Larix kaempferi. The sequence goes on from BSBM01001023.1 coordinate 3,098,177, forward strand.
AGTGAAGTTCTTCTTGCATAGAAGATTCATCAAAGGATACATGACCTGCATACATGTTACGCATCAGATCGTCAGAAAGAAATCTTGCAAAATAGGAAACATTTCCAACAAATTCAGATGATGAGCTAAGTGATTCACACTTATGACCATATTTAAGAAGAGTTAAAGAAGATCAAAATGATTAAACATGATGAGCTACTATTATGAAAATCATACAAATCTAGAAATACAATCATTTGAAGTGGAATGAAACGACGTCGCAGCATGTTAATCTGATATGGATCATAACAAAGTACAATTTCAAGAGAATCAAGCATAATCCGATGTCGCATTTGAAAACTGTCATTATAGGTCAATCATATCAAACAATCATATCTTCAAAGATGATCATGAGGTGCGAATTGGAGTGAGCAACCTGTTCGTAAGAATGACAAAAATAAGGCATTTACAATGTAAGTTTGAATTGTTGAATTTCATCCACTGGATCAATAGGAATCGACAGTGAAGATTAACTGATGCAAGACGCAGGATCAGACCTTGGAGCGTGACTCACAAATTTATTCATGGTTCCCGAAAGCCGCAACCCGAAAAATTGCGGGTTTTGGGTCTACAAACTAACATCAAAACATAAATGGGTTTCCGAAAGCCACAACCCAAAAATTGCGGGTTGTGGGTTCCGTAAACACATAACACAACTGTAAGGAGAAACAAAAATCCGAAATCCGAAAGCCACACTGCGAGTTTCGGGTTTCGGGTTTTGGAAAGGATATTTCCCAAAATTATTAACAAGGGGTTCCCGCAACCTGCACCTTTCGGGTTGTGGGTTTCGGATTGACAGAAAACTAAAAGACTAAAAAAAATTACTTCTGCAACCCGCACCTTTCGGGTTCGGGGTGTTGGAAATTCGAGTTTTGGAGTGGCAGAAAGCAGATGATAAAATGATTATAATTTGAATCTTTTCGTGACCAAAAAAATTAGACACTCATGAGGAAAACAATGACAATCAATCCAAGCCAAGGTGTAGGTACAGGATCATAAAAACAAGCTCAAAAACTCACATCCACAAGAACACTTACACAAATGCCCTTGTGTTTATTTCAAAATCAAGGCTCTCATGTTCAACTGAAGCATGGGATTTGTTGTGGCCACAACAGTATCGAACTGAAAAAGAGACCAAAAAGGTGCCTCACAAAGTTGTTCGTTATATTCTGATAATTCCACGTTTCTAGCAGTTGTTCAAGTGTGAAAGTATAGCACAGTTTATGGATTTCCATGGATTTACAGGGCAAAGAATTTTTGTTCTTGATGAATTCTTAACGACTCTTTCACTTTGAAAATGATTTACTGCACGCCAAAAAACGAATTCCGGAAACCCTAAAACTTGTTATGGAGAGAAATGGATAAAACAAGACTTATAAACATTGTGCACATCCAAATTTTTTTTATATAAAACCTCCAACTTGCTTTTTATTTCTGAAACTAAGAATTTAACCATTATGTGTTCAGGAATGTCACTATCTCTGTCCACTAGGGTTTCTTCTATCCTCATAGTTTCAACGTTCCAAGGGATGGTTTCACTACTTCCTTTCATTATGTAAACAGTTCTAGTTATTTTCACGAGTTAAGAGGACCTACCTGGCACAGACAGGTTGAATAAACGATTCTCTGTTGCTTTTTAGTAGCACGGACATGTTCCAATCCTCTATCGTTCGCAAGACAAAAGTCAACTTTTGACGTGCCCTTGGCTTTTATACACCACTGAAGGTGGTTTTACAACGCAAGAGGGTGGTTTTCCTTACTGCTTTCTCTGATTGCGAAATGATGTGGAGACGACACGCGTATAGCGGTATGGTATTTCGCAACCGCTCAAACCTCCATTACATTGTGCATGTTGGCGGCGCAAAAATATTATGGGCTGTCGATCCAACTTCTCTTTATCGAATAGCCATTTATCTTGGTGTACCTTTAACACCGCTTGACTTGACTTTTCAACACACTTTATCTTTGTTATCCTCCTCACTTCTTCCACAACAAAACCTTTCCCCTGTCTTCGATCTATCCATTTCCCCGCCAACAATCGTCGATCATTTCTATCCTTTAGCATCACCCTTTAATTTTTTCGGGGTATTTCGATTCCACTATTCATCCCTCTTCTTTTCCGGTGAAACTCATCTTCCACCGTCGATCTTCTCCAATGCAATCATCACCATTGATAATTATGTTTTTTTTTTAGTTTTTAATTAATTAATTAACTAAAACCTTCATTGATTATCTCAGGCCTACGGGCTTCTCATCTCAAGGATGAGGGATCCTTCCATAAGAGGGCTTCTCCTCCCATGCCTAACCTTGAATCCTGCGAACATCTTCATTTGCGGGCTAGCCTTTATCTTTAGCCAGCGGGTTTATACCTTAAGATCCTTTGCGGGAATAACCTAAGCCCCTGCGAGCATTTAAGCCCCTGCGGGATTTTCACAAGCCCCGTGGGAATCTCTTTAGCCCTTATCCATTGAGCCCCTTGAGGGCATACCTAAGCCCTTGCGGGAATCTCTTTAAGCTTTTGCAAGCTTATTCATTTAAGCCCCTGCTGGCATAAAGAAATCCTTGCGGGCATAACGCTAACCCTTGCGGGCATAATAAAGCTCTTGGGAGCTTTATGCTTCAAGCCCCTTGTGGGCATTCCCTCATTTTGGTAGGCTTGTATTTCGCATGTGTGAACTCCATTGGAATATCTAAGCTCATGGTTAAATAGCCAATTCACCAGAGAACAAGCCTATGCCACCTGATTAAATTTATCAGCAAAAGGACAACTCCTTGCAGGCGTTTCCAAATGGCCTCTTAGCCATGTGAGTTCAACACTTAGCCAGATTTTTGTTCTTAATATGCAAAACAATTTTTCCTTCACTTTGGGAGATTGATTTCTTTCATATCTGATGAACATAAGGAAAACTAAAAGCATGGATGGATAAACACTTCAACAATGAACAATACCATGTCAATTGATGAACTTATTGACACACACACAACATCTGGTGGGCATTTGAAAGTGGTCTTCCAAAATGCTGATTTGACACTTAGGCAAAATGATCAAACCCTAGGTTAGTATGATGAGATTTTCCTTTTCACCAATTTTCAAGTGTGAGACAACCAATGGATAGAGGACAAGGAAACTTCATCTAAGCCAATTTCACCTGTTGAATCCTCTTTCTCTCTCCTTGATAGGAATTTTACTAGTGTAGTGCAACTCAAGCTGAGAGGCATTTTTGGTAGATTAATATCTTCCTCCATAGAGACTCTTTGGACAATATGAGACCATGGTTGGATGCACCAAAAAACATTCTAGAGATCCAGACTCGCAAAATGATTTAAGACATCAAACACAAGACATGGCAGGTATTTTACTGAGGTCACTTCAGGCATTACCAGTGATTTTACACTTGGACAATTTTTGCACTTTCCTAGACTTGCTCCAATCTGCCTCAAACACTACTTTGGAAGATCCGTAACTTCTTCCCCAAGAAATTTCAAGTCAATATGAGAACATGGTCAGGTAGAAAAAACAATAACCTACAAGATCACCGTATGGTGCGGGCATTTTCTTCAACCCACAAACTATGGAGGGCATTTCCCTGAGGCCACTTAGGTAGTATTGCTACTTTGGTGTAAAAGCAACCTGAAACCCTATTTTCGCAGGCTGTTAACTTTGTCATCAAACACCTTTTCGTGAAAACTAAGACCATGGAAAGATACGCTCTTTGACAAGCTAGAGCATGATAGTTCCAGATAATTTTTATCATTCTCCCATGAGGTATGGTGAGCATTTTCCTAAGGCCACCTGAACCAGTTTTCCAACACTTAGTCATTTCCAAGAATTTCTCCAAGGATTATCCTAAAACCCTATTTTGGTAGACTTATAACTTTCTCCTCAGAAATGATTAAGGCAAACTGAGACCATGACTAGATAGCCACATCAACAAGCTATAGCCTAATATGATGGTGCGTGCATTTTTCTCAAACCATGAATTATGGAGGGCATTATCTTAAAGCAGTTTTTACTATTTTTTCCGTACTTTGTTAATTTCCAAAGTTTCACAAACTTGCCATACTTTTACAGAATGATGTCAGATTGCAACAATGACATAATGATAGCACAAGAACACCATCATGTGTCTTTCCATCTTCATCACACATGCCATATCATCATACATGCTATGTCATCACTTCCTTTGTCTTTCACTGAGTTTCCTTGCCATCATGTCCTTGGTTATTCCTTTGTCATTACTGAACTCTTTTGACATCAATGAAAACCGTAATCAACATCAGACGGCCCTTCCTGCAGTCTAGAACTAGTATGAAAATAATATTGGGAAGAAGAAGGGTCGGTTGCCCCTTTATTTATGAGGGAATTGTGCAAATATTCAACCTACGAAGGATAGGCTTTCAATTCATGTATATCCTGAATGGTAAATACTGGAACAACACTAAGCACAAGAAGGGTTGGTCGACCCTTCATTTAAAAGAGAAATGAAAAAAATTTAATATATAAAGGTTGGGACGACAATTCCCGACTAACGCCTTCCACAGTAAATGGTAGGGATCGAGACATTGGCTAAGTTATAACATGTAAACAATATTTATCCCGATTTCCAACTTCCAACAAGAAGAATCGGCTGCCCCTTCTTTTAGCAGATAATTGTGAACACCAATATCCGGCGATTCACGTATATCCAGAATGGTGAACACAAGAAGGATAGATACACCCTTCTTGCATTCTAGAACAATTATGAAAATAATAGTGGGCAGAAGAATGGTCGGCCACCCCTTCATTCATTTATCTCGGGCCTCATTAAAAAACGGGGCATTGGTTAATGACATTCAACTTCAAATGACCGTCATATTATACAGACAACAATTCATTTACTGATTTGTATATTTTTTACAACTTCAAATGACTGTAATATTTATCACATCAGAACAATGCAAAAACCAATTTCAAAAGTGGAAATATCAAAAGAAAAATGTATGCTTTTGGAACCTTTGGAACTGGATTTGGCACTTTTGGAAGCGGTTTTGACACTTTTGCAACCTGGATTTGGCACTTTCGGAATCGGTTTTGGCACTTTTGGAACCGATTTTAGCACTTTCGGAATCGGATTTTGGCACTTTTGGAACCGGTTTTGGAACTTTTGGATCTTGGATTTAGCACTTTTGGAATTGGATTTTGCATGATTTCGGGGTTTAGAAAGGTTGTTTTTGACTGGTCTTCAAAGTGACTTGGACTAGAATATGTCCAAGTTTAATGAAATTGGAGTTTCTTATTGGGGAACCTCATGGTCTCTATCGGTAGGTAGGTAGTGGGAACATACCAATTACCTATTGGTTGGTTGTAAAGCTAGAGAGAAAACTACTATCACAGGTAGTAGGTCCGAGCCAATATAGTAGGCATTCCTCATAGTAGGTAGTTTCCAACCAAAAGTTGTTGCTTACCTATATGATCTGATGTGGTAAAATGTATCGATTCTTTTCATTTCATTCAATTAGTCCCCTCCATTACTAAAAAAATAGCTTTAATTATAAGTAGTAAGTGTCTCATTTTTTTGTTGGAACTATAATGGGTGGGATTTTAGACTTCTAGTAGTATGAAGGTAGTTAGTACCAGCATATATTTATTTTATTGAGAATAGGTTCTATGGGAACTAGCCTTATGGGGACACTTTCATAGAGTTACAAATTAGATTTATGACAATTTATGAACAAACCACATATGGTGAGGATACTATTCCAATAGATGAAAAGTTTTCATCTTCTGGTCCAACCAAACAACATGGCTTCAATGAATGAATGGAAGGACTCGTTCATCCCAATCACATCTCGTTTAACATTGCAAACTTTTGTCAGCACGTTATCCAACACCTTATTGAAGGCCTCCACAATGCCAGTATCTTGTGGGTGATATAGGGTACTTTTCTAATGTTGAATGAGGAATTATTTTTTTCTAGAACTATCACAGTTTGGTTGAAAAAATGTGATCCCTCATTGCTCATTAATATCTTAGGGAAGCCAAAGTGAATGATGACATTTTCAAAAATGAAGCATGCTACTATCTCTACACTGCAATCTTTGACCGGCACTACTTCAACCGTAAAATGTTATATTTTTTCAATAGGGTAACCAATTGTATTGTGGAATTGCGCTTTTAGAGTTGCACACTTATCCTCTAAAATGTACCCCACTATCTCCATTGTGTGCCGAGTTCCTAAAGGCCTGGTAAATATATTTTTGAGGAATGTGCATGCTTTTTATGAGATGTTATTTTATAATGTATGGATTCAAATGATGCCATTTGGAATTTTATTCAATTATTATGGCATCAATATTATATAATTCAATGATGCTTGCATAGTGGTGCTTGTAACACCCCCTTGTGCTAGACTTTGCTTTCTAGTTATTGTGTGTCGTAATTTCAAAAGTGGGTAGAGCTTGTTCTATCTCATTGTTCCGGACTATGCTGCATTCCCGATGGGTCAGGGTCCCGGAAAGACAGACCAGCACCCGTGTCCACGACGGATAAGAGGGAATCACTATATAACAAATTTTCACCCCTGACATGTAATATGGAATAGATCGCGGTGTGTCCCCCAAGAATAAGCCTACGTCCATACGGTTTTCTATGGCCAATGAGGTAAACTAAATATGCAAAATCATATGCTTCTACTTCTCTCTCTCTTCCTCCTTATAGGGAACTAAGGACTCGTCCACAGGATCTGTCGCTAGTGAAAGGAATGTTGCGAGCTTTGACTCTTCCTCATAGAAGATTGACGGATCGGCTCTATTTCGGCCTAACATTACCTCACCAACCTTATTAAGGGCGATATATAGTAATATTTATTATAACCAACCGAGGCGTAAGAGCGTATGTATACAAAGGAAGGAAGGATATTTATGATTTAGAAGGAAGGAATTAACGACGGATGGATCAAAGGAAGAATTCGGTGACCTCATAATATGGGAACAAATGACCCTCTAATAGGGATTACCCGCCTCATTAAGATAGAAAGAGATAAGGAAGCAAATGTATTCTCAGATTAGGTTTTCCTCTATATTTTGGGCTTGCTTTATATCCGAGAGCCCTCATAGCCAGTTCATATCGGATTGCTTATCTTCTCGTCGGGCTCGCTTCGCTCAACAGAGTACTCTCTTATTTCATTGGTCGAGCGGATGGATAGAGCCTCTTTCTCTACTGAAGGGAAATGCGTGTACTTAAATCTATAAAACTTTGTTATAATATTATCGGCCTGGTCTTTATGGAACAAAGTACCATCTCCGGGTTCAAGTGGCAATACAACACATTTTCAAACCTATTTAAATAGCCTCCATATCTAAGAAGATAAGAGATGCACCCCATTGCTTATCGCTTTCCTTCATAGCTAGGATTGCCTTAGCTTAGCTCGGATCAACATATAGTCGGATTTCAATCCCTTCACCAGCATTACGAGGATCAAGTCTAACACTAGCGTGATTAGGAGCGTGATTGGGTTTGTTGAATTGCTCAAGTGCGTAGGTGTTTTGAGCCGGCAAGGGTTGGAAAATTTTTACGACAGTGAGGCCAAAACGTTTTGATTAACCAAGGCCCCTGGCGAGGACCAGGGAAGGGGTAATCAGTATTTGTTCGTGGGGGAGCTCAATATTGATTATTTGGCCTATAGGATGATGAGGTGTCGCCACTGCAATTTTTACTATTGATGAACTTTGTATGTGTTGGGTGGGGTGCATAGCGGTGGAGGACGCGCCCTTGTTGAACTTTGTATGTGTTGGGTGGGGTGCATAGCGGTGGAGGACGCGCCCATGTTGGGGTAATTAATGTTGTACTTCCCGTATGTGGCCTGGACAGACGAAGGGTTTGTTAGCAATTTAAATTAGAATACTAAGTCCTAAGACCATATAATGTTTACTTTAGAATATAGTAATTATATTTAGTAAACATATGCTTAGTTATGTGGACCACTATAAGGTGGATATTGGTTTATGTACTATATTTGTGAATACAAGATTGATTGGATTCTGGCCTTTTCTGCCTTTTTATTTAATATTTTAATGTTTTATTATATTTATTTCCTTTGAAATGTCAGGGTCACTCTCGTAAGAGCTAGTACCGACGGAATCTGTTGTGGCTCCACTGTAAGGATGACCCTGAGGATGATAATTGTGGGGTTTCATATGACCAAATTAGTTGGCCATAAACCCAATGATACCATCAGTGGCATGGGACGCTCTTGGTGTCTATTGTTCAAGATAGCGATGTTGAAGGACATATAGGATGACCGTGTCAAGATACCTGGGATGGATAGTCATTCCTTATCCTGGACGATAACCCCTCAAGCTGGGATCACCGATCCTGGATGATAAGATTTGTAGATCTAAATGTCTTACCTACAGCAAGTATCACCTTCTTAATTGTTAGAAAAATAATAGTTAATTGTTTATATTACCATGTTAATTCTACTTGCTAGCTAAATATTAGAGATAAAGGTCTTTATTCTTTGGTTAAACATATTTTGACACAGTAAATGCAAGATAGAACACTTATATGGCAGTCACAATGTGATTAAACATGAGGTCAACCACAAGAAGATTACAAAGATAGTGGATTACAATAATGAATGTCTTAGATTCAGATTTAATAAAGAAAGAGACATAATCAACCAACCTTAAGCTAGAATTGCAAGATGGTCCAGTGTTTAGGAATAAAAATAAAGGAAGCTTAACCTGGGAGTTGAAGCATAATATTCATTCTAAAGGAGGTCACAATTTTATAACTATGTCAAATGAAAAGGAAGTAGTATTACCTTGTCTAGTAGATGCCTACCGGGGTAAGGTTCCAAAGTTCAGATTTTTAAGTGGAATAAATTAAATACTTTAATCCCAATTGCAATGAGGATCATTATTATACCACACGCACATAAGCATATAAATGAGAGCAAGGAGGGAGATCCTATTATTTATCAGCAATAGTCAAGGAGGAAGCATCTGTTTAATAACCAACACCGATGGTAGTTGTTTATTTTTATCTAGCAAATTCTCCAGTAGTAAATTCAGAAGGAGCAGAGCCAGTAGCAAATACAGATAGAGTTTCAAAATAATTTTAAGCCACAAATTCAGTAGCACCCTAAAGTAGAAAAAACTGCAACATTCCTTCCTGTCCCAGAAGTAAAGGCACCGATGGTCGATCTAGAACCCATTCACTAAGCACCACAAACAATAGAGCTAGCATACCCACTAGTAGTAGTCCTAGCATCCATTTTCTTGGTTCCTTCTCTAGGATCAACTTATTTATGAGCGGAAGCACGAGTTGATCCAGTTGAAAAAGTAGTCAATGAAGCATATGTAGATTTAGTAGATTCAGATCTCAGTATAGTGTGTTATAGATTTTGGTATATTCCCCTTGTTTCGACTACACATCCCATGGTGTTCCGGATTTTTGCACCCTACTACCGTTATCTTTGTGTATGATATTGGGGTTGCCTCTTTGGTTTCCTTATTTTATAAGATGCTACCCCTATCCCTGTAACTCTAACAATAGTTCTAGCATAACCAATTTATCTTACCTTGCACCGGAACCAAAAGCAGAGGGGCAAGCACAAAGGCGAGTAACACCACATGCAGTAGTTTCATACGCAACACTATCCCTTACAATAGTTTAATAGCCCAAGCCAAGTGTTGATCCACCCGTTATATATCCTCCAACAACATTCCTTACCTAACTATTACGTGGAACCAATACTTTCATGCGGTAACCAGTAGTAATCCAGTTCTCTAGTTATATTGCGGTAACAATGCTCTCACATCCTGACTTGAATGTTCCAAAGGGCCTGGTCGATAATGTGATTCGTGAAGAAACAATAAAATGAGATGTGCTCCTCCGCTCACCTTACATAGGATAGGGTTATATAATCTCTCTGGAAATTAGCATTATCCCTTTACGGCGGAGATATATAAAGGAAACTAGAAAAATGGAGGACTCCATAGTCTGATTGTTCCTTCGTAGGGTGTAATGCCCCATTTTGACATTACTACCTGGACTACTTTTATATGTTGTATTTGTTTGATTGTGAGACTTCGTCGATTTGACGACACTATGGACATATGGTTCTATTATTTTGTCGATATATATGTGTCTGTGTGTGTGTGTGATGTTAGTATTATGATCGATAGTCATGTTTAGGTATGTATCATATGTTAATTATGTCTCATATATGCAAATTATTGAATGGTGGGTACGTGGATACTGTTACACTTATATGTTGAATAAATGAATGTTATGCCAGGTGTATGGAGAATAAATGAATTTATTGTTGTTATGTTATGATGAAATATATGTGTACATGTTGAGTATTTATGCACGATATTCTAGACTATATGTCAAAGACTAACTTATAGGTTAAAAGGCTAAGTAATAGTTGGATCCTACGAGGTGGGAGAGCCTTGGGGACATGGACTCCGAAAGATAAATGGTATGCGAGTGATGCATTATTTGCTTTTGCATGATTACTATTATGATTTTTATTATGATGTATGGGTAGGGTAGGGTTTCAGGAAACTCAACCTCCCATAATCGTTATACGATGACAAACTGAGTACAAGTGCAACATTGTTATTATGTCGGGTAGACATAGTCCCTTGTTCTGTTAGGGGGGGTGAAGGCTTTACCCACCATTTATCCCCGAAACCCAGAGTCATGGGAGGGTTGTGCTGCGGCACGCTCCCCAAGGTGTGTGATTATGACTAGTGGTTTCCTGCTGGGGAAGCTTGCTCGATGTAGTTAACACTTCCGCTTACAGGTTCTAGCTAGAGCCGGTCATGGCTTGACACTTTAGGGTAGTCCAACAGAGGAAAGGATAGGATGTGGAAGTTAGTTGTGATTTAGGTAGATGATGTAGGTAGATAGGTGTAGCTTGAAGTCGGGATGAAAACAAGATCTAACTGTGTGTGTGGAAAATCCTTGATTGATTATGTGTTGTAACTCAGTTATGTATGAATTGTCATAACTTAATAAGATGCGGTTAGGTAAAGGACTGTACCTTGCAAACTATGTTAAACATGTGTTAGTGAACAATAAGTTTAGTGATTATTATTGATGTGTGTGATTTATTACTGTTAGTGTACTTACGCAAGGTATGCAACCAGTAGCTACGCTTACATAACTCACCTACATAGTTATAAATTGCATGAAATAATGTTGAATAATAATGTAATTATTGTCGATTAATAATTAATTAGTGTTGATTAATAAATGAACCATGGTTAACCTAGGTAGTAACTAATGGAATTAATTAGTCATGCTTGATTGATTGTTAATAAATTTAATTAGTCAGGACTAAGGGTAAAAATGTTAAATTGTAATTATAACGTCAATTCGGTTAATATTAATTAAATGATAATAAAGTCGATTAATGTTAATAAAGTTGGTTAATGATTAATTATTGTGGATTATTGTTAATAATTTAAAATAATGTTAACTATTGTTGACTAATGTTCATTATGTGTTAATAGTGATTAGTTAATGTTAATCAAGGGCTATTCTTATATTTAGTAATAATTATTAATCAAGTTAAATGTAATTAAGAGAGTAATGTTGAATGGTAATAGTGCTATGAATGATTATTAAGTTAATTACAAATAATTAGGATTAATTAATTAATTAATTAGGTTACAGTAATAAATAAGTATCAATTAGGGTAAATACTTTAAGGTTCAAATTATTGAATGTGGTGGAAGACATGCTACCTTATGCTATTATTTAACAAATTTTATAATTGTAATTGAGTTGATTAATAAAAATAAAGATTGAATATAAGTTAATTACGAAACATTGAGTCGTAAGGTCGAAGGTTGCTTAGAATTTAGTACGGTGGAAGTGTGTAAAAATAAAACACATATGAACCAACCCATGCATTTATTACACAACATATATATATAATATTTTAATGATTAATGAGAGTCAAAGGTTAAGGGCTTGTGGACTCACATGGGCGTTGAGGGATTTATGTTAGGGATAGGGTATTAATGGTAGAGGTAAAGATTCGACAGGGGGGACGATAAGGTCGAGAAGAAGAGGGGGAGAATGGGATCTTCACCTTAGGATGTTTTGAGGAATTGAGCATAAACATAGGAAATTATAGTGAGGAAGGAGGAGTGGGGTTGGATATTTTATGAATGGATTAAGTAGGTTGGCTTGTACTCAGTTTAGGCTTGGGGGTACAAAGGGGTGCCTTTGGAGCTCGGTGGTTGGCAAGACCTCTCCAGTTGGCAGGGTGGAATACTTGTCTGGGGTTGAGTTTCAAGGGTTTGGAAAGATTTTGGTTGCAGGGAGACAACATGACATATAGCAAGCAGGGAAACAAAAAGGAGCAGCAACAAAGGGGGATCTACTATCTATTTACAGGTACTTATCCTACAGGTATAATGATCATTTCTACCTTACCATATTCTTATCTCTGTTAGGATATTCCTATACTCTATCCTAGTCCTACCAGCATTATCATTATTTTGCATTTTAGTCATGCATGCATTTTTGCGTGCAGGCATGCAATTGCATGCATCCGAGTCATCAGTATGGTGTCTTCCAGCACCTAGTTCTTAGTTTACTAGCCCTGGGAGCTTGTTTCCACTCGGTTCCAGCCTTCCTAGTCAGTGATGCACCCTCTTTCTCACCTACCACATGTGAAAGGTGCCCTCTCTCACCAACCACCAATGACACTTCAGTTAGTTCCTTAACTTGTGGATCTTTCCTTGATTTAAGGATTGATTGACTAGTTAACTAACTGAAACACTCCGTTGGACACCCGAAGAGACTTGGTTGAATATTTTGACTACAGTTAGGTCCTCATATGCCCTCCATTAGTGCTCCATGCATTAGTTACACCTACTACATCTAGTTAGACTTAGTTTGACACATGGTTGATGGTTACTTGTGCTTTGATGACACTCCATTGATCTGATGATGAGATCTGAAGGTTAATTCGAATTTCCATCTTGGAATTTGAATCCTCTCCATTGTATTATTTATTGTTCATATTATGATTAATTAATTAGTGAGTGTGATGTTATTTTGCTTCTATCTGAGTTATACTGTATCATAATTCTGCTACTCTTTTACATTGCATTGTCCACTCTTCTTCTATTTTCCCACCTAATCTTTCTTGTGAGGTTCACATCAGCTCTTAGATCTCCTGTGAGGATTTTCACATGGTATCAGAGCATGTTGAGAGTATAGTCTATCTGCATTCTCAAGAGTTTTTTTTGTAGGTTATTACCAAGATTTCGAGTGCAGCAACAATTGTGGCATTTTTCCGCATTTTTGCAGCAGTAGCAGTTGCAGATATTCTCTATTTTTTTTTGCAGGTCTTCTGCAACAAATTCCATGAATCTGGAAGGAATTCCTCTTCTCTTTCCATTCAACTATGATGAATGGAAACAAAAGATGATAGCATATTTGAAGAGACATGGTCTTTTTTATTATTGTCTTAAAAGAGAGTTTGAATCTTCTGAAGAGGATAATGATCGGTTAAGTGAAGGTGACAAAGTCTATGGAGCAATGTTGTTTTCTATGTCTTGTTGTATGTTACCCCACTTCATTGATTCTGCTGAATCTCCAAAAGAGCTATGGGCCCATCTGGATGAAATATTTGGAAAACATGATGAAGGGATTGGTGCAAACTATTTGGAGAGAAAGCCCAGTGATGCATTCACCCTCTTTGATGGTCTCTTTGATCATGATTCAGTATCAAACATATCTCATAATGAAGTTGTCGAAAAAGAAGAAGAACTTGCAGATTCAACACTCATGTTCTCAATGTCTTCTATTTCAAATTCTGAGCTAGCTCACACTCTAGAAATTTAAGAGGTTCTTAAAGCCTCTCTTGCACAAGAGTCTGTTGGTTTGCATAATCATGATCTATTGAATGTTTCGGAGGTTAAGTCAACAATTGGAGGTGATGCATTCGCTCTCCTTCATCACTTATCTCTTATGTACTACTATATGATCATTTGTACATGCTCTCAGAAGTTCATTGAAGATGTAGGGCATTGCCATTCGCTTCGGATCATTTCTCATGCATATCATGGTTTATTGGGTTCTGATCTCACCCCTGCTCGTTCAAAGGAGATCTCAAGAAACCATTCATCATTTCTTGGAGCTGATTTGAAATCCAAGCAACTACAATCATGTGATGGTTCTTTTGGGAATGATCTCACCAATGATGGTTCAAAGGAGATGACAAAATACTATCTACACATTCATGGATTTGATCCTACCTCAGCTGATTTGAATCAAAGGTTCTAGGATCATCCTCATACCTTTGGATTTGTTCTCATCACATTCGACCTGAAGAGCAAGTACAAGAACATTGTTAGAATAGTAATCCAATACTTAGTACCTTGGTTCATAACCTTCTTCAAGTTAATTGCCTTGTATGCATTATTGCACTATAGTTTGGACTAGGTAACTATAATTGGTCAAATAACCACTTTTGAGAGTGTTCACACCTATTTTGAGTAACCCAGCTCATCCAAACTCTTGTTTTGTCCATAAGTGCACTCTCATTAAATGTTGGAGTGCTCTCCCTCCTTGAAATGGGGAATCTCTGTTGACTTTGAGCGCTTGAGTGGATTTAGCCCATTTTTTATTAGATTTGGAGCATTTAATGCCTCCTTGGACCTCCCACACACCTCTATTTGCTCACCCACACATGCCTATGAATCATTTATGACCCAGCATGCTTTATCCATGTTCATACCAAAATTCGTGACTATTTCGGCTGATTAGGATTGAGTTGGACCCACCTAGGGGGGATTGAGGCCAACTTGGCCAATTAGCATTGTACACTCATTTTGGGCTTCCTAAGCCTCTCAAATTTCTCCAAGATGTAATATAAACCTGTTCTAAACATATTTACATATTAGAAAGTCTGATAATGCCAAGTTTCAGTTCACATTGTGTGTAAATTTGTCTTCTTTTCAAGCTTTTTTGTTGGTTATTTCAAATTATTCGATTTTGTGAGGTTCTCTAAGGATCCTAGATCTTACTCTGGATCAAAATACTCACATGGTATCAGATCCTTGTGGATTTTAGTGAGTTTCATATCAATCTTGAGCGTTTGAGCTGCATTCTTGAGAGAATTTCCAAATAAAAATTGTGTTTTTTGCAGGACTTTCAGCAGTTTTCTCACCATCAATGCAAGCACAAATGGAAGCAAACCAAATTTTTCTCACTCCCTTCAATTTATTTGATTGGAAGGCTTAAATGGTCATCAAACTGAGATCTAAGGGTCTCTATAGAGTAACCATGGGCACAAAAGTGGAACCAAATTCTGCTGTGGAGAAAGCAAAGTACTACAATCAGCTTGATGAAGCATATGGATTGCTATGCTTGAGCATTTCGAGGGAATTCTTGTTTCATACAGACACTTTGACAACCCCAAATGAAGTTTGGGTTAAGCTAGAATCACTCTTTGGGAAAATTGATGAACTGAGAGGCCACCAGCTTGAAAACGAGCTCATTAGCTTGAGCCCAGTGCATTTTGAAACCATTCGAGAGTTCTTCACTAAGTTCAAGTCACTAGTGCTTCAGCTGCAGCAATGTGGAATTGTTAAGAAGGAAGAACAATTGATACTGTCCATCCTTTCAAAGCTAGGGCCAAAATTCTCAGTGTTTGTAAGCACCTTCCATTCTTCCAAAATGACCCTTCGAAATTGGCAAATGCCATCACTAGCAACCTTCATGGAGTGTCTTACTCAGAAGCAAGACAAGCTAGTTCAAATGGGCACCATCAAATCGAAATATCAATCCTTGGTCATGGGTATTTCGAATGCCTCCAAGGAAAAGCAGAAGGCAAAGAGTTCGAAGCAGCTAGAGAAGAGGAAGTTTGACAAAACCAAATCTGCTGATGGGGGTTCGAATCCTTCCAAGGAGAAGGACAAGAAGGGAAAAGAGAAGACCAAATGCATCTATTGCCACAAGTGATGGCATCCAGAGAGATCATGCATGAAGAAAAGCATTGATACAATGGCACAGCTGCTAGAGAAAAAGAACATCCCTGTCCCTAATGGTGCAAAGAAGAAAGATGGCACCTCAAATACTGACAACAAGGAGAAATGTCATGCTTTGGTAGCAGGTAATTCTAATTCCTCATCCTTAATTATTGAGTCACGGGATTCTAGGAACATGCTTTCATCTAGAGAACTCTTCTCCTCTATGCATTCGAATAGTGGCCCAACAGTTCGAATGGGAGATGACTCTGAGAGCCATACCAAAGGGATTGGTAGGATCGATTTGGAGCATGGTTATTTCAGTGATATGCTCTATGTACCTTCATTGGCTGCAAATTTTTTATTAGTGTATCAAATGATCCATACAGGAGAAGCCAAGAGAGTAACATTTACTCCTGATTTGGTAGAGATTTCAAAAATTTCTTCAAACAAAGTTTTGGCAGTTGGGTATGCAGACCACCAAGAGAGGATGTATAAGTTCTCGAATTTCCTCCCTAGATCTAGTGACTAAGCACTTCACTCTCATACCAATGAGACCTCCAAGATATGGCATGAAATATTTGTCCACATGAACTACAAGTATCTCCAAACATTGCACATAGATGAGATGGTGGAAGGGCTTCCTGAAATCAAATCTTCAAATGGAGCTTGCATTGGTTGTATGATTGGGAAACATCCAGAACACTGCTATGAGAAGGGAATCGCAACGAGAGCCACTCAACCACTTGGAATGGTACATTCAGACCTCATTGGTCCACTACCCACTCCATCCTATGGTGGATCAAGGTATGTACTTACATTCATAGATGACTACTCTTGATTCTGCTGGGTTTACTTCCTTAAATTAAAAACTGAAGTGTTTGAGGAATTGAAGATTTGGAAGGCCTTAGTGGAGAATCATAGTGGTCATAAGATAAAAATCCTAAGGACTGATAATGGAAAGTAGTATGTGAACAAAAACATTCAGCACCTTTGTGAGGAATGTGGCATCCAAATGTAACATTCAATCCCCTACACACCACAACAAAATGGTGTGGCAGAGAGGGAAAATAGGTCTCTCAAAGAGATGGCTACATGCATGATTGAAGCTAGGGATCTAAGCCCTAATATATGGGATGAAGCCATCAATTGTGTTGCACATATTCAGAATAGAGAATTTCATAAATCAGTCAAAGGTAAAACACCCTATGAGGCATGGTTTGGCCAAAAACCAAATGTCTCAAATTTCAGGATTTTTGGATCTAGAGCATGGGCTCAAATTCCATCAGAAAAGAGGAAGGCTTTGCAGCCATAGAGTAGAGAATGTATCATGGTTGGTTATGGTGAAGAAACAAAGGGTTATAAACTCTTTGACACATCCACACTAAAAACTTTCATTGTGAGAAGTGGGAAATTCGAAGAAGAACCAATTCCTGATTTGAGCTTGCACCGGGGCAATGCTCTATTCCTCCACACCTTAATGAAGTAAGTGATGATTCAAGTTCTGTTTTTTCTGATATTGCTGAAGATGACATGTCTAAATATTACATTACTGTAGATGAGTCACCATCAAGGCCCAAGTGGGCTGAAAAAATCATACAAGCTGCAGGTGAATTGGCAGGCAATCCCTAAGAGCCTAGGAAGACTAGATCTCAAACAATCAATGCTTCCTTTGCAAATGAAAGTGCACATGCTAATCACTGTTATATGATGATTGGATCTGATCCAACATCATATTAGGAAGCTTACCATGATCCAAGGTGGAGATCATCAATGGAAGAAGAATTCCATTCTCTTCAAGAGAACAAAACATGGGATTTGGTGCCTCTTCCTCCCAAGAGAAAACGTGTGCAATGTAAGTGGATTTTTCGAACCAAACCTGTTGCTGATGGTTCTGATATGAAGTATAAGGCTAGGTTAGTGGCTAATGTCTACTCACAAATCCATGGTGTGGATTATATCGAGACCTTTGCACCGGTTGCAAAGATGGACTCAATTAGACTAGCTCTAGCCATGGCAGCTAGTAAGGGTTGGCAAGTGCACCATATGGATGTTAAAAGTGCATTCTTACATGGTGAGCTACAAGAAGAGATCTATATGCAGCAACCTAAAGTTTTCCAAGAGGATCTGTCACTTGTTTGCAGGTTAAAGAAATCACTCTATGGACTCAAGCAAGCCCCCAGGGCTTGGTATGCTAAAATGGATGCTTTTTTGCTCTCAATTGGTTTCATTCGATGCAAGTCTGATCCAAATGTGAATTTGCAGCAATGTGATGATATTTTGAAGTTCATTTTACTGTATGTTGATGATATTTTAATTACAGGGAGCTGCAACAAACAAATTGGTTCAATTAAGGCATCTCTACATAGTTAATTTGCCATGAGCGACCTAGGATTGCTAAGGCAATTTTTGGGTTTGGAAATTGAGCAATCCGAAAGAGGAATCATGTTGAGTCAGCCAAAGTATGCTTCATACCTATTATCAAAGTTTAAAATGGATGAATATAATTCATCCAAGTGCCCATTCCTTTCAGGCATAAAACTAGGTGAATTTAATGACTCTCCATTGGTGGATTGCACACTCTACAGGAAGCTAGTTGGTAGTTTGTTGTACCTTACACATACAAGACCTGATTTGTCTTATGTTGTAAGTGTTGTAGCAAGGTATATGCAGAAACCACATGCAATCCATTGGAAGGAAGCCAAAAATATCCTTCAATATGTCCAATGAACAAAGAATTTTGGGGACATTATGCAGGTGGTTCTTCACTACAACTAGTTGGATTTTCTGATTCGGATTGGGATGGAGATCCCATTGATAGAAAGTCCACTTCAGGTTTTGTTTTCATGTTTGCTGAAGGTCCCATTTCCTGGTCAAGTAAGAAACAACATACTATTTCACTTTCATCAGTAGAGCCCGAGTACAGGGCAGCAGTGAATGCAGCCACACAGTGTGTTTGGTTGCAAGGTATTCTTCGGGAGTTTGGTGTTTCTATTTATTCTCCAACCAAAATTTGGGTGGAAAATCAAAGTGCCATCAAGATATATACTGATCCATTTTAGAGGCAGAGAACAAAGCATATTGAAATCCATATGCACTGCATTCTGGGCTTGGTGCATGACAAGGTGATTTCCTTGCAGTATTGCCCATCCACCAAGCAAACTGCTGATATTTTCACCAAGTGTTTTACTGAGAAGACCTTCACTCACTTGAGAGCTTTGCTTGGAGTGAGTGGTGGATGGTGATTGCTGCAATTCTATTGAAGGTTCAGCCCCATGTCCATTTTAGAGTGAAGGTTTTATCCCATGAGGTTTTCCTTCTTGTCCTCAATTTATATGGGCAAATAAAATTTCTTTTTTGTAATGAGGTGACTTGAGCCTTTGTTTCCAAGGCATCCCACTTTAAATTCATGCATTGTACTAAGTTCTCATTAAGGGGGGGTGTTAGAAAATTAATCAAATACTTAGTACCTTGGTTCATAACCTTATTCAATTTAATTGCCTTGTATGCATTATTGCACTATAGTTTGGACTAGGTAACTATAATTGGTCAAATAACCACTTTTGAGAGTGTTCACACCTATTTTGAGTAACCCAGCTCATAAAAAATCATGTTTTGTCCACAAGTGCACCCTCATTAAATGTTGGAGCACTCTCCCTCCTTGAAATGGGGAATGTCTATTGACTTTGAGCGCTTGAGTGGATTTAGCCCATTTTTTGCTAGATTTGGAGCATTTAATGCCTCTTGGACCTCCCACACACCTCTATTTGCTCACCCATGCATGCCTATGACTCATTTATGACCCAACATGCTTCAACCATGTTCACATCAAAATTCGTGACTGTTTGGGCTGATTAGGATTGAGTTGGACCCACCTAGGGGGGATTGAGGCCAACTTGGCCAATTAGCATTGTACACTCATTTTGGGATTCCTAAGCCTCTCAAATTTATCAAATATGTAATATAAAACTATTCTAAACATATTTCCATGTTAGATAGTTTGATAATGCCAAGTTTCAGTTCACTCTGTGTGTACATTTATCTTCTTTTCAAGCTTTTTTGCTGGTTATTTCAAATTATTCGATTTTGTGAGGTTTTCTAAGGCTCCTAGATCTTACTGTGGATCAAAATACTCACAAAAATGTCTCCATATTCACTTGCATCAACTGAGGGAGAACACAAGCACATGTTTTTGGAGCATGAACAAGTTTTTCCCAAGAAGAAGATACCTTCAGACATATGACCAAGCATCACACCTACTTGAGTTTGGAGCATTTTTTTTTGGTATGCGTTACAGTCTCTTTTGAGGAGGGGTATTTTTCCCATGAGGTTTTTCCCCGTTTCCTTGTTTCATGGACTGTTCTTTATTATTCATTGTATTGGGTGACCTTTGGTCTCAGTTACCAGGGCCCAGGATGGATTAAGGGGGGGTATTAGGATATTCCTATACTCCATCCTAGTCCTACCAACATTATCATTATTTTGCATTTTAGTCATGCATGCATTTTTTCATGCAGGCATCCAATTGCATGCATCCCAGTTAGGAGTATGGTGTCTTCCAGCACCTAGTGCTTAGTTTACTAGCCCCAAGAGCCTGTTTCCACTCACTTCCATCCCTCCTAGTCAATGATGCGCCCTCTTTCTCACCTTCCACATGTGAAAGATGCCCTCTCTCACGTACCACCAGTGACACTTTAGTTAGCTCCTTGACTTGTGGATCTATCCTTGATTTAAGGACTGATTGACTAGTTAACTAACTGAAACATTCCATTGGACACCCACAAAGACTTGGTTGACTATTCTAACTATAGTTAGCTCCTCATGTTCCCTCCATTAGTGCTCCATGTATCAGTTACACCTACTACATCCAGTTAGACTCAGTTTGACACATGGTTGATGGTTACTTGTGCTTTGATGACACTTTACTAATCTGATGATGAGATCTGAAGGCTAACTCGAATTGCCATCTTGGCATTCAAATCCTCTCCATTGTATTATTTATTGTTCATATTATGATTAATGAATTGGTGAGTGTGATGTTATTATGCTTCTATCTGAGTTCTATTGTATCATAATTCTGCTACTCTTTTACATTGCATTGTCCACTCTTCTTCTATTTTTCTACTTAATCTTTCTTGTGAGGTATACATCAGCTCTTAGATCTGCTGTGAGGATTTTCACATGGTATCAGAGCATGTTGAGAGTATAGTCTATCTCCATTCCCGAGAGTTTTTTTTGCAGGTTATTACCAAGATTTTGAGTGCAGCAGTTGCAACAGTTTTCTGCAGTTTTGCAGCAGTAGAAGATGCAAATATTCTCTATTGTTTTTGCAGGTCTTCTGCAACAACTTCCATGAATTTGGAAGGAATTCCTCCTCTCTCTCCATTCAACTATGATGAGTGGAAACCAAAGATGATAGCATATTTGAAGAGACATGGTCTTTTTATTATTGTCTTGAAAGAGAGTTTGAATCCTCTGAAGAGGAGAATGATTGGTAAAATGAAAGTGACAGAGCCTATGGAGAAATGTCGTTTGCTATGTCTCGTTGTATGTTACACCACTTCATTGATTCTGCTGAATCTCCAAAAGAGCTATGGGCCCATCTGGATGAAAGATTTGGAAAACAAAATGAAGGGATTGGTGAAAACTATTTCAAGAGAAAGCCCAGTGATGCATTAACCCTCCTTGATGGTCTCTTTGATCATGATTTAGTATCAAACATATCTCATAATGAAGTTGTCGAAAAAAAAGAAGAACTTGCAAATTCAACACTCATGTTCTCAATGTCTTCTATTTCGAATTCTGAGCCAGTTGACACTCTAGAAACTGAAGAGGTTCTTAAATACTCTCTTGCACAAGAGTCTATTGGTTTTCATAATGATGATATATTGAATGTTTCGGAGGTTAAATCAATAATTGGAGGCGATGCATTCGCTCTCCTTGATCAGTTATATCTTATGTACTACTATATGATCATTTGTACATTCTCTCAGAAGTTCATTGAAGATGTAAGGCATTACCATTCGCTTGGGATAATTTCTCATGCATATCATGGTTTATTTGGTTTTGATCTCACCCTTGCTGGTTCAAAGGAGATCTCAAGAAACCATTCATCACTTCTTGGTCCTGATTTGAAATCCAAGCAACAAAAATCATGTGATGGTTCTTTTGGGTATGATCTCACCTATGATGGTTCAAAGGATATAACAAAAGACTATCTATACATTCATGGATTTGATCCTACCTCAGCTGATTCGAATCACAAGTTCCAAGATCATCCTCATACCTTTGGGTTTGTTCTCATCACATTCGATCTGAAGAGAAATTATAAGCACATGTCTCCATATTCGCTTGCATCCATTGAGGGAGAACACAAGCACATGTTTTTGGAGCATGAACCACTTCTTCCCAAGAAGAAGATACCTCCAGAAATATGACCAAGCATCAAACCTGCTTGATTTTGGAGCATTTATTTTTTGGTGTGCCTTACAGTCTCTTTGGAGGGGGGGGGGGGTATTTTTCCCATGAGGTTTTTTCCCATTTCCTTATTTCATGGACTGTTCTTTATTATTCATTGTATTGGGTGACCTTTGGTCTCAGTTACCAAGGCCTAGGATGGATTAAGGGGGGGTGTTAGGATATTCCTATACTCCATCCTAGTACTACCAGCATTATCATTATTTTTCATTTCAGTCATGCATGCAGGCATGCAATTGCATGCATCCCAGTCATGAGTATGGTGTCTTCCAACACCTAGTGCTTAGTTTACTAGCCCCAGGAGATTGTTTCCACTCAGTTCCATCCCTCATAGTCAGTGATGTGGCCTCTTTCTCACCTACCACATGTGAAAGGTGCCCTCTCTCACCTACCACCAGTGACACTTCAATTAGTTGCTTGACTTGTGGATCTTTCCTTTATTTAAGGACTGATTGACTAGTTAACTAACTAAAACACTTCATTGGACACCCAAAGAGACTTGGTTGACTATTCTAACTGCAGTTAGCTCCTCATGCACCCTCCATTAGTGCCCCATGCATCAGTTACACCTACTACATCAGCTAGACTCATTTTGACACATGGTTGATGGTTACTTGTGCTTTGATGACACTCCACTGATATGATGATGAGATCTGAAGGCTGATTTCAATTGCCATCTTGGCATTCAAATCCTCTCCATTGTATTATTTATTGTTCATATTATGATTAATGAATTAGTGAGTGTGATTTTATTCTGCTTCTATGTGAGTTCTACGCTATCATAATTATGCTTCTCTTTTACACCGCATTGTCCATTCTTCTTCTATTTTGCTGCTTAATCTTTCTTGTGAGGTATAAATAAGCTCTTAGATCTGTTGTGAGGATTTTCACAATTTCTAGTTATGAAAACACAACTTATATGATGTTACACCTGCACAAACAGAATTGGTTAGAAATATATATAACATTAAAAATATATATGTAGCAACCAGTAAATGTAAATTTGATATATATTACAGTCATGGAAATGGAAATAAAACATAAGTTAGAAAATCAAAACTGAGACTCGAAACATTGTTAAAATGAAGGAAACATGGATTTATTATTAAAAACTTAGTAAATTAGGACATGGGTTCTACATAGGGTGATAAAGGTACACGTGATGTGAATAAAATATTAAAGGTGCGTGTGATATGAATAAAATATTAAAGGTATGCATTATATTCTATTGATTTACTTTATAGAATTCCCTCATCTTGGATTGGGCTTCTTCACATGACCTGGATAGGTATAAGCTACTAGAATCCTCCCCCCTATGTGGTCCCCATATAAGAATTTTGGATCTTCCTGCTTAATTCGGGTTCATAGAAGCAGCACCGGCTATGCAGAGCTGCTCCTCCCTTAATTCGGGGAAGGCACTTATTGGAAGACCAAAATTGTTCCTATACTATTATCTATAGGTATTTTTATATCCCCTGGTACAGGGAATGAAAATCCTTGTCCACTTCCATTTCTCGTCTCCTGATCCATCCGTTTATGAGGCCCCATCGAAATACGGCTTACATATTTAATTTCCTTACATCTTAGTGTTTTTATTACAAGTATCTAGTTCTTCAATTACTGGACATTGCCCCATATCATCATTTATTGACAACACACGACATCCCATATAATTAGTCACATATACTAGGAAGTTGTAGGAATGATTTGGATCACTGAGAGTGTAAGTAAAATTTTTCTCTCAATATAACCTTCTCGTTTCTCTGCCAAATACAGGAACAATTGCATAAGTCATGTTCAACTGCAAGGTTACTCCTAACTTGGCTCCCCATGACCTTTCATAAATATGATGCCATTTGTGGTGCTTACCTTTTTATTGTTATTTTTGTCTCTACTTCTAGGAACGAAAAAATAGCTAGTTCATGTCTTTGCCTTTGCTTCTATGGATATCTCGAAGCTTCCGGCTTTGATGTCTTTACCCCTTCTTCTGAAAGGAGCTAGATTGATTGAATGGTATCAAGCTTGAGGTAATCGAGGAGATTATTATTTCTCCCGCTTGAACCTCTGTATCCACCCAGTATTCATGGATTTCAACCGGAACCTGGAATGCCTCCCTCCATTGGGTGCACAATCAGAAAGAACTAAGGAAGTTCTCTTGGGGAAAATCAAAGAGGAAAACAACCATAGGAAGGTCATTTATTTTACTAACCCATGTTCGTTCCCACCTTACATTCATTGGAGCATAGAGAGAGGGGCTGCTTTGTTAGAAAATTTCCACAATCAATAATCTTGGCCTGATTTCTTTGCATGAAGGTCATTGCAGATAGCCCTAGTCATTTCCAGGAGGTAGATCATAGACATTTTTCCTGGGCTCCTCTTTGAATGGTGCTTCGGTGAGCACCTAATGATACTAAATCTCTACGTTGAACTTTGCAAAATCTAGAATCTATGCAATCAGCAGAATCTTAAAATTAAAGTGAAAGCCTTTAAGTTGTCTCCATTCTTAAAAAAAAAAGAAACTACCAGTCTCCTTCCTTTATTCCTTTGTGAAGAAGTAAGGTAAAGTCCATACCACTTACTTGTGTGTTTCCCCTTAGCTACAACAACGAAGAAGCTATAGGTTTTTGAGATTATTGTGTGTGGGATAATAACGGTATATAATGCAATCATTGCTTGTGTGAAACGAAGGCTTCTATGTAAGTTACCCAACCCATGGAGAGCTAGAGATGTATAGATTTTATTAGTGGAGGAACTTATATGGGAGTATAAAATCAAAGTAAAGGAAAAAGGTAAGGTACCACAATTAATTAGAGTTTCCACTTTGAAATAAATCGACTACTAAAGAGTAATGTGTAGGTCCCCACAACAAACGTATCTATAGGTCCTAGAGCTTAGGTCCCATTGAACTAGTAGGTAATGTAGGGACTAAATTTCATATATAGAGTTCCAAGTTGCTAAAAGAGAGAGTATGTCCAAGTGGTCCCCCATAATAGTCTAACATTAAGATCTACGAGTAACTAAAGCAAGTATGTAATGTATTACCTAAAAATATATAGGAATGGCCTAGATCTTAAGGTAGGAGCTCAGGGTTTGTAAAGTTCTAAGTAAGTTAGTAATGATGTCCTGTCATCCCCTGGAGACAGTATAAATAATATAAAGAGCGAACCCAGGACGTGTAATTTAAATTCGTGTAATAAGATCTTATTGTAATGATATATGATATGATGTTTCCTAGCCGCAAGTGATCTGATCTGAGCAAGTTGGCCATGGATCTGGCACACCTATTTCGTGATCTGATATCTTCTGTAATCTTCTGAAAACCATAATACTTGACAGGCCCATAGATCAGAGGTTTTCTGAACATTTTTCTATGTGGGAAATTGGATATATGTGGTTTATTGTTGAATGATCTTTTACACTGGTTGCAAATTTGGTCACTCAGTGAACAACTTTTGACCCAAAAAGGATCATATATTTTGATTTCATGCTATTGGTACTTCAATCCACATTAAATTAGACCGGGAAAGCAAGAATCCAACCTATTGCAGGAATGTGTGCTTCAAAATTCAATATTTCAATTGCGGGTTTTGGCGGGTTTTCATGACACTCAAAATTGGTCATCCAAATTATTTGGCATGCTTCAAAATTCAGTATTGCGATGGGAAATTTTTATATTACACTCAAAATTAGTCATCCAAATTATTTGGGTAGAATTGAACCATTATCATGAGCTATACCATTAATTGTAATATCCCAAATTTTGACTGACTATATTGATGTTATATATTGGTCTTAAGCCCCAATACATATGATTTATTTTGATATACTGGGCATAAGCCCCAATGCACATGATTCATTTTCTTTATAGATATACATATTTGGGCATGGACCCTGACTGATGCAGGTTATTGTTATATACTGGGAAGAAAGCCCCAATGTATTGATTTATGTTTTATTATGAGATTGGGTACAAAACCCTAATATCCTGAGATGATCTTTGTTACATACTGTGCAGAGTTATGATATACATGATTGACTTTTATGATGTGTTGAGCATGGACTCTGGAATACATGGATGCCCTATGTACTGGGCATAAGCCCCGATGTACATAGAGGATCTTATTATCTACTGGGCGTAAGCCCCAATGTACATAGAGTGTTGGGCATAAGCCTTGGAGCACTCCAAGATTGATAATAAATATTGGATCCAAGGCCATTTGTATTTCTAGATGTGCTTCACAAACACATTCTAGTACTATTGTTGAGCGGGATGCTTTGGAATTCCACTAGCGTAACGCCCATGTGGGAGTGTTGAGCCAAAGCTCTGAAGAGCACTCGGGGTTACTTGATCTTAAAAGTGTTGAGTCAAGAAGAATCTGAATAGAACTACTATTCATCACAAATATTTAATTGGCTAAATGGATCATTTCTATCTCTCATCAAGGACTACATAAACTACCATGTTAAACGAGGGAATCCAACATGCAAGAGGAACCTAGAGTTACCTAACATAGTCAAACTATCCAAACCTACCAAAAGACATTGTCCAAAGAATTGGACCTTGTATTAAATAATTATCAAAGAGCTATTATGCTATTTAATTAATTAAATCAAAGAGTTATTATGATATTTAATTAATTAAATAATCAGATTGATTATTCATAAAAGAAATCTCACTTACGTATAAATAGCATGCATAAAATTTATGCATAGGATATTTTTATATTATTATATTACTTAAAGAAAAGATTGTGATCTAACTTATAGATATATATAGTTGTAACAAAGTAAATAAATTATAAAAGTTCCTTTAAAATAAAGTCATAAAGGAACAAGTTAAAAGTCCTATATAAACTAGGAGTGAGTAATTAGTTAAAATATCTTTTACATATATTATAATTCAAATTTAAAATAAAAACTGAAATTAGTATTAGAATTATTATTATTCCAAACAGCTATATTACAAAATTTCACCTATATAAAGAAGGACCGTTCCCAAAGTGAGGGATCATATTTTCTTTCTATCATTCTTTTATGGTAAGAGAAGAGAATTGTCCCACAGAACTGAAGGAGCTTATTATTTCCAATATCTAATCATCATCAACAGTCTTCCCTAGGTTCTCTACCCTTCCTATTTCATGTTGGAACCAGCTAGGGGGGGTCTAGTTAGAACCATGAACAGTTCTAAGGGTCATGGTTGGGAGGAATGTGGTAGTTCCAAAGTTATTCGGTCCACTGTTACAGGTTAGTTAAAAGATTTTGGTTCCATTAACTAGTGTTTGAGTGTGCAGGTTCTTCAAAGGAAAGGCAAGGTACAAGAATCAGGTATGAAACCACATTTTATTTTATAGCTGAATAATTAGGATTTAAATTTAAAAGTATTGTACATCCTCTTCATTTCTGTAGTTATAATCTGATTTCCTTTTATGGAGCAAGGGATGAATGGCATAGGCTCCTAGGGTGAAACATTAAATTATCTTAGTCCATTTCTATGTTTCAGTTTAAAGACTTTATTCAATATTTAAACATGTATTAAAATTGAGTGCAAATATCTAGCAGAGCTAGCTTGTGCTAGATCTCCACGTAAACCAAGTTTACCTTTAAAAATCCTTCCTAGATTTCTTTTACGGAACTTATTTTATGCTAATTATTTTACACAGGATCACATTCAGTTCTAAATAATCTTCGTATCATAATTCCTTAAACATTAGAAGTTTAGGGCTGGTTTTTATAAAGTATGCAAACTATCAAATTAATTATTTAGTATTTAAAACTGCAACAAAGATCTCCTAAGGATACACCAAACCCCTTTTAAAAATGCAGTTAAACTGTAATATCCTGAATTATTGACTGACTATTTTTGATGTTATATATTGGGCTTAAGCCCCAACAGATATGATTTAGTTTTTTATATTGGGCATAAGCCCTAGTGCACATGATTCATTTCTTTTATAGATTTACCTATTGGGTGTGGACCCTGACTGCTGCAGACCATTGTTATATACTGGGCAGAAAGCCCCAATGTATTGATTTATGTTTTATTATGAGATTGGATACAAACCCTAATATACTGAGATGATATTTTGTTACATACTGTGTAGAGTTATGGTTTACATGATTGATGTGTATGATGTGTTGAGCATGGACTTGGGAACACATGGATGACCTATGTATTGGGCATAAGCCCTGATGTCCCTAGAGGATTTTATTATGTACTGGGCATAAGCCCCGATGTACATAGAGTGTTGGGCATAATCCTTGGAGCACTCCAAGCTTGATAATGAATACCAGATCCGAGGCCATTTGTACATTCTAGATGTGCTTCACAACCACATTCTAGTACTAGTGTTGAGCAGGAATACTCTGGAATTGCATTAGTGTAATTCCCATGTGAGAGTGTTGAGATAAAGCTCTAAAGAGCACTCGGGGTTACTTGATCTTAAAGTGTTGAGTCGAGAAGACTCTGAATATCACTTCCACTCATCACATTGATTTAAATTGGTTAAATGAATCATTCTCTATCTATCATCAAGGACTGTTGGAACTACCATGTTAAATGAGGGAGTCCAACATGCAAGAGGAACATAGAAGCACCTAACCTAGCCAACTATCCAAGCTTACCAAAAGACCCTGTCCAAAGAGTTGGACCTTGTACTTGATATTTATCAAAGAATTATTAAGATGTGTACATAATTAAATCAAAGAGTTGTCATATTTTAATTATTTAATAATCAGATTGATTATTTATAAAAGAAAATATTACTTATGTAAATAGCATGCATAAAGGTTATGCATAAGATATTTCTCATGTTATTATTATTAGTAGTAGTAGTATTATTATTATTATTTGTGATCTCACTTAAAGATACCTCTAATTGTAACAAAATAAAGGTCTTAGATAAACTAGGAGTGAATAATTAGTAAAATATCTTTCATAAATATTATAATTCAAATTAAATTAAAAGATAAAATATTATTATTTAAACTCAACAGCTATATTCCAAACACCAAATCCCTTTCAAACCCAGAAACGTTGTGTGTATTTTCTTTTCAAAACTTAAATATTTTTACAGAGCCATACATTCAAATCCTTTACAGTAGCGAAAATAAACCCCTCAAGGGTTTATCCTATCATCTATAAAAAATAAATAAACATCATTGACGTTTGACCAACAGGTTCATAATCCCGGGAAGTCCAAATCAAATTTTCCATAGTTGTTTTCCCCTTATTTACTAACCAGGCTAGAAACGACCAAAAGAACTTCAAAACAAAATATAGTGAGCCCAAAGGACTCAACTAGGTTACATTTTAAAGAACTCAAAAGCTACAGAGCTTGTAGCCATAGCTACGAAAGGAAGGAGAAAATATTGGGATGACCTGGGCTTACCAGAGTTATGCCGAAGCCCAAATCTTCCTGTCATTGTTAGAACCCAACGCAGAGGATACCAATACCTGCAAACCTGCTAGTGAAATCATAAGAGCCACAAGTTAAATAGAGGCAAAACAATCACCTGCAGAGAGAATAGTGAAGAAACCCATTGGCTATGGGAAGAAGGTTACCTGTTAGTGTATCATAGCACCCTCCATCTCCATACTCAGTAGCAGCGACCACACTGACCATGAGCATAGCTCAGGTCAGAGCATAGTCGAAACCAGACACGGTAGAAAGCTACCCCTCAAGCCAAAACCATGAAATGACAAACATAGTCCTGTAGACCAAAAGTAAAACCCTCTTTTGAGCTGGCAACGAACCACATGAAGACCTCATGTAGCATTTAAAGCTACAACTAACATCCACTAGCGCTTCAATATTTATCCAAATGCTATAGTTTGGGTCGTGGTGGTGCAAACCCCATGTGTTTATTTCATGGCTCATTCAAAAGTTAATTCTTGGACCTTTTTCGATTCATAGAACTAGTTTCATGCTAGGTAGTTGAACTTGGTAGTTTAGGGAAGAGCCCTCTTATGCCTGCAAAACATGATCCAAGTAAATGCTTTAGCAGAGATTGCTAAGTAAGACTGAGATAATCCAAATACTCATCCCTTACCTCTCGGCAGCTTCGCCGGTAGCATGACTACCAACACAAAGACCCCATAAGTAGTCTTACCCTTCTCATAAAAGTCCATCAGGCTTGAATTAATGATATAACCAAGTTTAAACATTTAAATGAAATGAAGCATACATTTAAGCTTTAGAAAAGAAGTAATTAAAGAAGAACCTTAAAGTATTGCACTAGTATTAAAATTTTCATCTAGACCATACAGGATTGAGCTTTACGTTTCACACTACCTTACTTCATCGCTTCCGCAGAAAACATACGATCTAAGACCAACTTTCATAAAACATAGTTTCTCATTTATTCAACAAAGACTGATATAACTTCCCAGTACTAAAGTTAATTTGTTATATATTACTTGTTTAGACAATGTTAGTAATAAATGATTTTTTTTTAATTTTTACTATTTTTAGGGACATTACATAAACCCAGCATTAAAATTTTATTAAAAAAAAGGAACTAAAACTCAGAGCATGCTGGAAAACATCCATTGCAAATATCTCATAGGATCTCAGACCTAAATTAAAAGATCAATGTACCATCAAAACATTATTTCCATACATTGACATTCAAAACGAATTAAATACCAGCGTGAATTTTTTCAGGGTTTCATTACTCTTCCCTTATCAAAAACCCAATCAATGCATGGGTATACCCCATACCTTACAGCGTGGAAACCAAACAAAGGACCCAGCCTTTCTTTAAATCTTTAAAACATTCATCTATTTAAAAATAACTCACAGAGCCATTCCATGCCGTCACGAAATCTACAGGGGTTTCAATTCTTTATAATTTTGGGCAAAGGTCACCCAAGGACCAAACACATGCAATGACAGAGCTAATGCTCTCAGCATCATTTTACTTAAAACATTAAAAGAGCTATCAATACGCTGGATTGAAACGCAGAGCCATTACGCTCTTAGTAAAAAAGAAATTCCAAAAAAATTACAGAGGCATCAACGTTTCCCATTTTATAAGCAACGGAGTATAAATTAAAGAAAAAATACATTCTATGTTCCAATTTAAGAATTCTTTTCATAGAGTCATGATTTTTACAACCATAGCTGACTAAAACCCTACATATGAAAACCAATGAACAAAAGAGGCTAATGGAAGGATTTAAACCAACGAAGCACGATTTCAAACATAAGAAACATTTCATTTTAATTAGAGAGTCATGCTAGACATATTTATGAATAAATTCCAAATACCCATAATATCTTATTAAACCCCAACACTGAGAGTAAGAGCCTGCTAGGCTTTAAAAATATCCAGTGCCATTTTTCATTCAAACCATAGAAAAAAAAATAACCATAGCTTTAAAATAAATTACAAGCAAAGGCCCAGTATGCCCTTAAGCCGAGAGAATCCAAATCAAAACCCACAGTCGCCTTAATCTATGCTAAACTAAAGGCAAGCATGACCAAAGATTCACCCAGAAAACTAAAAGAATGAAATATTTCTTCATTACAAAGTAAAAAACTTAAAACTGTAGAACATTCAACCATTTTCCCTTTGCTGTGACAAGAAGAGATTGAGCCATGAAGAGTCCTGGGCTTACCAGGTTTGTGCTAAGTGTATTCTTCTCTGCCATATTAACACAATCCCAAAACGTAGAGACCATTTTTCTTACCTGCAAACCCTTCTAGTAAGAGTCACGGAAACCACGAGTTAAATACATAAACGAATACCACTTACAACGAAAGCATACTGAAAACCATTTTTTTAAAGAGAAGCTTACCTTATCTTTGATCCAAGTGTTCTCCACATCTACGTAGAGAACCTGTGAGTACGCTAACCATGAGCGTAGTTCAGGTCAAAGCGTAGAGCCCCATTGAACCTGAGCACAACAGGAGGCTGCCATCCAAACTCCAAAACCACGAAATGATCAAACTGGTCACTGGCGCCAAAGAGTGTAACCCTCATACAGCTTGCAAGCAAACATGTGAACTTCACATCGATAGCATTCAATGCTACAACACCCTCCACCAGTGCTGCAACGTTTTTACCTTTCTCTATAGTTAGGGTCACGTTATTGACTCAAGCTTCCATTCTTTTAATACATAGCTTTTAATCTAAATTTTCCTTTTGTCCATTTTGATTTCATAAGTTTAGGTTGTTGCTAGGTAGAAAATTTTAGGAAGTTAGTGTAGGGTCCTCATTTTACTATACTGCAAAACAAGGTCCAATTGATGCTTTAGCCAACTTTGCTAAGTAAGCACAGGGAAAAACATTACTCTCCTCTTACCTCTCGGCAGTCCTGCCAGTAACTCAACTATTCAACTTAAACTTCCAAGTATTCATACTATCTTCATAAAGTCCATCAATCCTGAACTGATAACATAAGGATTTCAACAGTTTAGAAATTCAAAGCATACATAATTTTAACTATAAGCAAGATGTAGACATAAAGACCATTAAGTTTTATACAAGTACTAACTGATCGATCGGACTAAGATGTTAATCATTTGAGGATCATTTTTTTACTATGCCATTACATCGCTTCCACAGAAACATAAAATAGAAGACAATCACATCCAATTAAATCAGATAGTGAATCATAAACCAATTTTCATAAACCATGTTTTCTCATTGTGTCGACGAGGCTTATACTATTTCCCAGTACTGAAGTTAATTTGTTAAATATTTACTTGAATTGATGATGTTATCCGTATAGGAAAAAATTTAAATTTTTGCTGATTTAGGGACATTACAAGTGGTATCAGAGCCCATCTACAATACTAAGTGACCTATTGGGGTCATTACAGAAAACATCCGCTGCAGATTCATATACTTCGAAACATGTACTTATAAATTTCTTCATATAAACTAACAGATTTCTGTTCTTACAAATTGATGAAACATTGCAGGTACAATTACAGCCTGAATGATGAATACAGAAAATGATAGGAGTATACATGGAAACTTGAACTCCCCACCACGAGAGCAAGAGATCATGGTGTAATTGAAATCAGATCTAATGAAATCAATACAGAAGTTACAAACTGAGTTGTAGAGCTTCATAGATGATAATATGCAGGAAAGATGGGAACAACAAGCCATAAATGAAGCTCTACTTCAGAGCTTAACAAGGGAAAAATCCCATGGACAGTCCACCCACTCAACCAACATATCCAAGGAAAACAACTATTATACAAAAAGACCACCACCTCACCGGAAACAAAACAATAGTTTCCCACCCAACAGAGGTTTCAACCGACCTCATTCATGGCCAAATGTGTCTGCATCGCATGCCAACATACCAGCTTTTAACAAAGGAGAAAAAGCCGCCCCACCAACCCTCACTTGCTAGAAATGCCAAGGATCCCACTATTTCCAAGATTGTCCCGACAAGACGGACGAAGTTTTACACAACATACAAGAAAACCCAACAGTAGGGGACATGGAAAGAAAACCAACAATTTATGTCACACTTGATGGCCGACAAGCAGACCACCAGGCCACTATGGTCGATATTGAGGGTAAGTTCTCTAGCACAACTATTTCAGTTTTGATAGATCTCGATGCATGCCGAAGCAATGTCTCCCCTAAGATAGTAGATACTTGTAAGTTAAACCGAGAGAGTCACGAGAAACCTGGCTGGTACAACTAGCCACAGGTACCAAACGGAAGGTCTCCGAACTAGTTAGAACTTGTGAGCTAGATTTGAATGGTTTCCCGAGTAGGGTGGATCTAAACATCTTACCACTAGGATCTTACGATGTACTTATAGGCATGGATTGGTTGGAAGAACATCATGCCCTGCTTCACTGCTTGAACAAGTCAATATTATGCATGGATAACCAAGGGAATCAAATAAAGATTCAAGGTATACCTAAGAAAGTTTCTGTAAGACAGATATCTTCCTTACATGCAAAGAAGTGTGTAAGAAAGGGTTGTAAACTCTGGGCAGTCAACATTCAAACCGTAGAAGCCAAGAGGGAACAAAAGATCGAAGACTTCCCAGTTCTTATAAAATTCAAAGTTGTATTTCCCAAGGAAATACAAGGGTTACCACCCAAATGAGACTTAGACTTTTCTATAGAATTGACATCGGGGTCAATACCAGTTTCTAAATCCCCTTACCGCATGAGTCCACCAGAATTAGTGGATCTCAAGGTTCAGTTACAAGAGTTGATCGAGAAAGGATACATCCGACCAAGTGTTTCTGTAGTTCCCCTCGACAGTTGTAGAACTTGAGGGCACTTGTCGAGTAACCCGACTGATTGAAACATTAATAAAATAACTCTTTGATTTTAGTATATGTATCTGAAGAGTAGATGCAAATGAATGATTATAGGTGTTTAACGATTAACTATGATTATGGAAAATATGTTTATGAATGATGCTTAACGACTAACTATACGGTGATTATGTGATGAAAACAAACAAAGTAATTATCGACGAAATGTATATTTTCTTAGATGAACGAGTAATGTTTGAGTCAACTATAAATGCTTAACGAAGTAGCAGATTTATGAATCAGATGATGATTATTGAGGACAGTACTACTAATAATTTGTTTGTAAGAAATGTGTGTAGCGACAGGTGAACCGGTTCACTAACGGACACACAAAGGAATATGAAGGGTCATAGAGTACGGGTAAATCACATGGAGGAAGAGCGATGACGATGTCGACTCCTGATGGAATACCATGCTGGGCAAATAAGCATTGACCCACTTGCTCAAGAGGAAAGCGTGAGGGCATACGAAGTGGGCCACGACGGAGCTGGTCACGTATGAGTTGGGTGGTGCACAGTGAGAACGGACTCACTCCTCAGCGCCATTAGTCCCTAATAGCGTGTAGACGGAGGATGGAAGGTAACGGTTCTCAAAATCCCTACATGAAGTTCCCACAAGTCAAAATGGAAGGATGATGGCAGAAGGGCCCGACGGTGAAGTACCCCGTCGAGAATGGAAAGAGTGGATGCAAGGATCCAACAATGTGGTACCTTGTCAAGGAATGTAAACTATAGATGATTGGAACCGACGGAGTGATGCCATGTCGGGGAAATGAAATTAAGGAACGCGGAAGCCCAATGGAGCAGCACCGGGATCCTACTGAAATTGATTGTTAAACATAAAACTGCATAAAAACTTATAAGATTACACCTACATCATGAATTAGGAAATACATAAGAGTATTTGAGGCATTTGCACATAAATGATTATTTTGGCTTATAAATAATATTGATTGATTTAGGCATTTGCACATGAGTTATTATTTTAAGCATTTAAAATAATATAAACCATTACTTAGGATCAAAGTAGGATCCTAAGCATGGACACTTAGTCAGCTAAAAGCTAGGAGTTAAGTAAAATATCTGGGGGGCAAGACATGAGCAAACTTAGGGATGTTGGTGCATCTCCTAGAGAAACTGACACTTGGATGGGTGAGTTGTTTTTAATTAAATAATTATTTATGCATGAAGCAACATGTGTCACATGAGATTTTCCTTTATAAGGAAGGCATAGGAATGGTTAAGGGACCCAGATCCTAGATGACTGTCGTAATTTTGAATTACCTCACGACTTGCTGCTATTGAGAGTTTGGATGAAAATTTTGGTGGGGGGGAATCCCAAGCTGAATTTTCTTGTTTAGTGTGTGTGAACTCTACGACCCGAATAGCTCGGGGGTTCGGAAGGAAGGAGAGTACTTCCGAAGTGGTAGGGTGGTTTACCGAGGTGTCCACCGGTGAATGGTCGAGGTCTTCAATAGGAACAATAGGATCAATTCTGCCGAAGAGAACTTCTACAAGCAACCACGGGAGAGGTAACCCTTATGTTTTGTAAATCTTATTTGTATCTGAAAGAAATATGTTTATCGATTAAATATTATGTTCATCCTATGGTACTATTGTGAAAGTTGGATCTTGATCATGTTATTTGTTTAAGAGATGTTGTTATATATGGAATCCTACAGAGATTTAATTTCTGTAACGTAGCACTAGGGAAGCGAGAATGCAATAAAAGAAAAGTGATGATAGATCCAAGCACTCCGAAAAGAAAACGTAATTCTGGGTTTGCAATTAATCGTTTTTATTTAAGGTTACTTGTTGGAATTAATTTCCAACATCATGCAAATATCTGACGGGAGATTTGCATTTAACCACACTAATGGACATATGGACGGTAATTGTAATTTCGTCCAACGATCGCATTAATTCATGGACGTGTGGTAGCCTCTCTCAGGTTGTAGTGTATCGAGGTAGTGCAGAGGTGGTTGTATATGACAGACTCATCTATGGTTTATTAAATCCACTTTATAATATTGCAACAGGTCACAAAGTGACGGTGATCTTAACTGATGATCTCGCCCTACATTATTTTCTGGTGACCGATAATCTCCATGTATATATATTTTTCTACTTAATGAAATAGATAGGGTTCTGGGCAGTTTGCCCTTGTCATGTTATGTCCTCGGCTGCATTGCTCTGCTGGGCTATTTTGTTGTGTGCTTATTTGTTTTGGTAATTTGTCCGCTGTGCCCTCCTTCAATTGGTATCAGAGCAGACTTGCTCTTCACCCTCGCCAGTTCCCACTCTTTGCTTTGTCACATCTACAGAGAATCTATCACCCACTTCTTCCTTTGCGAGAGTACACCATCTGCCTTTCAGAGTGCAGAAACTCTAAGCTCCGTTCTATCTTTGCAAGTCTCCTGGCCTGTAGTGCCAACACAAAGAGTGTAATTGTTGTAGCTTTGCTCTGCCTATCGTTGATTTATTGGGCAGACTAGTGTTGTTGGAAGACCACTAAATGGTGACGTTGGGTGTTGAAGTAAATTCTGTAGCCGTCATTATAACTAATGAAAGCACTGAGAAACCATATCCCATGAATGGATCAAGCGTACTCGACCAGTGAGAGAGGTGGAGAGTTGTGAGAATTTGTGGAGGTCTCAATTTGCTAATGAGAGCTTCCGTCTTGAAATAGAGAATCCATGGTGGACAGTGGAAACGCTTGTAACTAGCCTGAATGTGTCCCAGACTTTGGGCTATCCCGTGACACCTGTTTGTATCCATTTTGAGGCCGTGGATGATCAGAAAAAGGAGAGGGCCGTAGCCCATAGATTTGTTTTGTTTTGTTGAGAAGAAGAAATCCCCTGACACCAATATCTGGTGCTGGGTGAGTCGGTGTTGCCGTGGATTGATGCAGCCATCTTTGCAGAGACCCTCATTGTTGGTCATCTTCTTTTACCCAAGGCGTTGAACCATTTCTGTTCATAGCTATAGCGTGAGGCAGTTTCTCTGGATGTGTATGAAGGAAACCCTTTGTGGTTGTTGAAGAAATCTTCACGTTTTCGGTTTGTGCCGATAAATGTTGAGGTATGCTCCTTCACATTGTATAAAAGTTGAAGCCTATAGCGGCCTGTATCCTCTGTATTCTGGTGAAGGGAACCATATTTATTGGGTTTAAGAAAGAGTTGTAGCACTGCTTAGTCTAATTCTGCATCTATGTATTCGAGCCAGTTGAGCCCGATAGCTTGTAAGAGTCCACATTTGAATCCTTTTTCTATTTCTGAACTTGGTTTGTAGTGTTATCTACACACCTATGAGTCATATTATGTATGTGTTGAAAGTGTCGCCATTATGGAAATGAAGTTTGCTGGTGTAATCTCTCATAATTGTTAGTGGATTTGATTGGTAAACCCATTGTATAGCAAACATTTGTGTTGGTGAAAATCCAGTACTGTATGTATTTGAGGGGGAGAATAATTATTAATGAGCACAAGCCAATCTTCCCAGGTTGTAATGTGGCGGTATGGTAGGCCGTTTTTCTTTTGAGAAAGAAGAACACCCTCTAGAATGAATAGGCATGTTGCTGCAGCTAAGTTGTTGAAGTCGTCAGTTCTGAATTCCTCGGAATTCTGATGTGTTACTGCTGAGTGCTCCCATGGTTAATGGTAGAGTAGATTGATTGTTGAATGCTCCCATAGTTTAGTGGTTGAGCGATCTTGTGTGTATCTTGCGTGCTATTGCAGAAAACTCCTCCAATAGAGTTGAGTGGCCACGGATGAAACTTCCGAAGGCTGTAGCCTGAAGAATCTTGTGGAATGGTTAAAAACCATAAAAGTGATTCTCTCTGGTTGATGCTCCCACAGTGTAGTGGTTGAGCAGATTTGAAGAATTCATCTTGAATGAAATTGAAATTGGGCATTTATAGAAGGAAGCCCATGTGTTTCTACATTGACAGAGTTTAGCTGTGTATAAGAAGAGGGTTGTTTCCCGTGTTTAAAGAAATTGAGACCAGAAAAGCAGAAGCTCGATGCATTTTCAGCAGAACCCAAGATAAAGATGGGGAAGAGCAGAAGGCTCAAACTTACCAAGAAACATGCTCTCAATCACTACAATGTTGTATATAAAGACTTGTTTGCTTTAGCAGAGATGAAAATTGAAGAAAGTTGTTATCATTGGAAACCAATTCCAGTTTTCTCAAGTAAGAATTATGAATTTTGGGTTATTAAAATGAAAACTCTGTTTTGCGCTGAAGGTGTGTTGAGTGTAGTTGAAAATGGATTCAAGGAACCCCCAAACCAGGAAGCCTATGAGGTTTTGCCCCAAAGTCAAAAGATTGATCTCATGGAAAATATGAGAAATGATGATGTGGCACTATTTCTCATTCGACAAAGTTTGAATGAGAGAATTTTACCCACGATTGCTAATGCAGCCAGTGCTAGAGAAGCCTCGGAGTGCTTGAGAAGAGAATTCGATGTAAGGGGGAGAAACATAAATCAGCATCAAGCTGAGCTACATGGTGTAGAAATTCAGAATGTAGATGCTGTTGTCATTGACAATACTGAGAATTGCAACGAGTCTAATAAACTTACTGCTGAAGCAGAAGATAAGATTGAAGATGCAAAGACTAGATATGTAAAAGAAGACAAAAGCAATGATGAAAATATTTTGATGAAAGATGAAAGTAGCTATGTAGATGCTGCAACACAAGACAAAGTTGAAAATAAAATGGATGAAAATGTTATTGCTAAACATGAATTTGAATTTTATGAATTTCATAAAAATGTTAATGTTTTAGACCATCTTCAGAATGATGTGATAGGTGCTGAAGCACATACAATCGAAGAAAAGTTTGCAGAAGAGAAATCTGAAAAGGTAAAGAAAGAAGTCTTCTTGTGTGTTGCAAAACAGTTTGAAAGAATTGAAGATTGCATGCATCAGAATGCCACATATGTGGAATATAAACTTGAAGAAATTGACAACAATCTCATTGTAAATGGTGAATATTTCAAAATAATGGATACTGCAAATGATGAGAATAAGGACAACATCGAAGAAAATTCATTGATGATAGTTGAATGCAGACCTATAATTTATGATGAAGAATTTCTGAGTGAAGTTGAAAAGATTGCACTTGAAAATGAAATGAAATTAATTTTTAATATGATCAATGGTGAAGAAGGTTCACTTTCTGCAGAATGCAATGAAGATGGAAATGCTGTAGATGTTTTTGATGAAGTGAAATTTAGGATTACAGCTGAGGTAGTACATGAAATAGAAGAAAATTCAGAAGTAAAAATTTCAGAATCTGTAGAAGATGATGAAGAATTATGTACAAATGATGAAACTCTTGAAAATATGATTGAAGAAATGTTTAAAATGGGTATAAAATTGAAATCAACGGAAAGACTGTTGAATGGGGAAGAAGAAAATGTAAATAACGATGATATGAGTTTAATTGCAACAAAAATAATTGAAGAAATTGAAGCTGAAATGAATGGTTATGATGAGAATGGAAGTGTTAATGTTGTAAATAATGAAGAAAATGTACATATTGAGAAGACGGAAATTGAAGAACAATTTGAGAATGAAATCTTTGCAAAATGGAATCGTGAACAGATCAAGCACTACTATGAGTTGATTTCATGGCAGTAGCCTTCTCAAAGTAAGATGGATATGTTACAGCTTAAAAGTTTCGAGTATAATTGTAAGAAAACCATAAAAAACTTTGTGGATGCTGAAAACTTTGAGGATGCTGATGGAAGAATTAGGCCAAAGGATGTTAATGATAGCAGATTTGAAGAATCAAAGAAAAATGTGATGCTAAAGAAGAAAGTGAAAATGAAAGAGCCAAAGCACAACTGGTTTAAAGTTTGGCGTCCTCGAAGATGGAAAAGCTGCAAACAAATTTGAGTTTCCAGATTTATGTGTTTTTTGAATGCCTCATAAGTTTTTTTTTTTAGTCATAAACCTAGCCGAGATTGAGACCGGCAGGCATGTCTTTCAATCATATTTTGAAATCTGTGTTTTGTATGTCTATAAGTATATATATAAATCATGTTTTTGTTGTGGTTGAAAATTAAAGAGCAATGTTGGAATTAATTTCCAATATCATGCAAATATCTGACCGGAGATTTACATTTAACCACACTAATGAACACTAATGAACATATGGACGGTAATTGTAATTTCGTCCAGCGCATTAATTCATGGACGCCTGGTAGCCTCTCTCAGGATGTGGTGTATCGAGGTGGTGCAGAGGTAATTGTATATGACAGTCTCATCTATGGTTTATTAAATCCACTTTATAATATTGCAACAGGTCACAAAGTGACGGTGAGCTTAACTGATGATCTCGCCCTACATTATTTTCTGGTGACCGATAATCTCCATGTATATATATTTTTCTACTTAATGAAATAGATAGGGTTCTGGGCAGTTTGCCCTTGTCATGTTCTGTCCTGGGCTGGGTTGCTCTGCTGGGCTATTTTGCTGTGTGCTTATTTGTTTTGGTAATTTGTCGGCTGGGCCCTCCTTCATTACTGATTGTGTTATAGCAGATTAGACCTAACTATATTAATCTCCTCTGCCTTCAGTATTGCAATTAGACCTAACTATATTAATCTGAGAAATGTGTGCGGAACCTGGCTGGGTTAATTTATTCTTTTCAGTTTTTCTTTAGATCAGAGGCCGATCGTCCCCTATTTCATTCCTTGGTATTGTAACTTCGTTCGAGATCTGTAATTTTTTTAAAGTTTCATTTCTTGTTGAAAACAAAAAAATTACCTGGCACACGACTTCAGCTTGAACTGTATTTCATGTTTGAATTTCGTAGCAATTTTACGCTCAGATCGACTCTGCCCTTTAATGGCAGCATTCAATCTCTGGACTCCGATCAGTAACTGATGATTTCTATATGCTTATGACTTCAGATGAATTAAGCAATTCATACTTGAGTTTCGTATTAACCTTACAGCCGGATTGACTCTGCACTTTTAATGGTAGCATTCGATAATGAGATCCAGATCGCATTACCACTCTCCCAACCGTGGATCCAGATCGATGATCTCTCGTCTTGGACTGGACGTCCTTATACCCTAAGCGATGTTGTACATTCATTTACAGTGGTCGATTCTCTTATTCAGATCGGCTCTGCCTTTTGATGGTAGTGTTCGATCTCCGAATCCGATCGATACCAATTATTCAGAAT
Source organism: Larix kaempferi (assembly GCA_027924585.1). Taxonomy (NCBI): domain Eukaryota; kingdom Viridiplantae; phylum Streptophyta; class Pinopsida; order Pinales; family Pinaceae; genus Larix; species Larix kaempferi. The sequence goes on from BSBM01001023.1 coordinate 3,140,178, forward strand.
GCGAATGCACCAGATTGGGATCGGCACCTTATTTATTGAATTTAATATTAAAAATTTCTCTTAGATCGGCTCTGTATTTTCATTGGCAGTGTCCGATCTTCGAATCCCATCCCATCGATGTCATGATAAATAGAATGTGTAATGTTTCAGTTTAGAGTCGGTTCGATACGTTGAAAGCTCCATGTCAAACATACACTGAGATCGATACTGCCTTCTTAATGGAAGCGCTCGATCTCAGATCGATACTGCCTTCTTAATGGAAGCGCTCGATTTCTTAGGGTGTAAACCGTTCCACAGACTTATTCCCGGCCAGATAGAACTGTTTATTACCTTGAGCTTTGCCCATCTTTAAACTGGTACCTCCGATTGTATAAATCCTCGACCCCATTAATGGCGTTTCGGTGCTCCAACCAGTACCACGCTGAACATTCGGTGGTTTAATACAGTTATGATGAGAAGTAAAATTATGTATGGTCTGTTTTCGTTATGAAGTCAAACTGCATGTTAATTGATTGAAATGTAAAGTTACATAATATTCTTTAATTCGGTCACGCTATGCAGTCGAAGAGTATTTGAATTCAAATTATGATTATACCTAATTCTGGTTTTTGATAAGAAGTGAAATCGTATTATTATTATTAAACTTGAAAGTAAAGAAATGTGAAGATATGATAGTTATTTCATAAATGATAATGGAATGTAATAGTTCCTCACGGTTGAGAGGATACATCATTATTGATATTATGTGCTTTTCTTTTAATCGAATATATTGAATATCAAATATATATAAACATGTATTTTTTTATGCCAATAAATTGATTCACTTATATATTCTCATTTAATAAATTGTAACGGAGTCTTACTGTGTAGAATATAAATATATTGTATAAAGGAGGGATAACGTGTATCAATTTTAAATTTAGATAAATTTATCAAAGAAGGACAATGCATGTAAGTATTATGTATATAAATAATTTGATATTGCGTTAGAATGGTAATTAGAATCACCTTTATTAAAAGAATTTGTTATTGTGTTAGAAAGGTAATTAGAATCACCTTTATTAAAAGAATTTGCCATTGTGCTAGAATGGTAGGAATCTCCCTTATTAAAAGTAATTGTTTTATGGATTAGGATACATATTAAAATCTAATTTTGGGTAGGCATGTGTTAACATTTTTATACATTTGAACATGCAAGTTAATTTGGAAAAATGAAATTCATGGCGGAAGTAAGTTAGAATATTTGGTTTATTTTTATATTTATCTATCAAAGGATATTCATGGGAAATTTATGATATGCATGTTTTGTTTAAGTTAAAAAAAAAACAAGTGGACCTCGACGGATGCTACAGTTTTTCCTTGGGGAGCACCAATACTCTTTGTCAAGAAGAAGGGCGGGATGATGCAAATGTGCATTGTTTACCGTTAACTCAACAAGTTTACTATCAAGAATTGTTACCCACTCCCTAGAATTGATGATTTGTTTGACCAAGTCGGAGGAGCAAAGATCTTCTCGAAGATCGACCTACGATATGGATATCACCAAGTAAGAATCCATGATGAAGACATTAGTAAGACTGCCTTTTGAACCCGATACGACGATTACGAGTTTGTGGTAATGCTTTTCGGTTTGACGAATGCACCTGCAAACTTTATGTGCATGATGAACAACATCTTTAGTAAATACCTAGACAAGTTCGTTCTAGTCTTGATTGAAGACATTTTGATCTACTCCAAAAGTGAAGAAGAACACGAAGAACACCTTTGGATAGTGTTACAAGTACTACGAGAACACCAACTGTATGTTAAGTTTAGCAAGTGTGATTTCTACAAACCCCAGATACAGTACTTAGGTCACATCATTTCTAAGAAGGGGATAGCAATTGACCATGAAAAGATTAACGCCATAGAGGAATGGCCTACACCCACTTGTTTGACCGACATAAGATCATTCTTAGGGTTAGACAAATACTACCGAAAGTTCATTGAGAACTTCTCGTGGATTGCTTGTCCTATGACTGCCTTGCAGAAAAAGGAAAACAAGTTCATTTGGAAGACCAAGTGACAGGAAAGTTTTCAAAAGTTAAAGCAACTTTTGACGAGCGCACCTATTTTACGGATAGCTGATCCCGACGGAGACTTTGTTGTTTGCACATATGTAAGCAAAGAAGGAGTCGATGGATCCCTTATGCAAAATGACTTCGCCATCTGCTACGAGTCAAGAAAGTTGAAGTAACATGAACATAACTATCACACACACGATCTTGAACTAGCCGCCATTATCCACTCCTTGAATATGTGGAGGCATTACCTTATGGAAAGAAGTTCCTACTGAATATGAAAAACATGAGTTTGAAGTACTGATTTGACCAACCTGACCTAAATTCTAGGAAATCCAAGTGGCTAGCCTTCCTTAGTGAGTACCACTTTGAGCTAAAGCACATAAAAGGAAGGAGAACAAGATTGTTGATGCTTTAAGTTGATCGGCTTATATGTTATATGAGGTGAAAGTAAGTCAAACTGACTCAGATTTGCACGACAGGATTAGAACGACATGTAGGAATGACTGATTCTATGTTGAGATCCTTAAAAATATCCAAGAGGATAGGTTATTCCAACAACAAAAAGAATATAAAATAGACGAGTTAGGACTACTATGGTCGAAAGAGAGACTCTATGTTCGAGAGAGTGGGGACATTATACTCACATCCTCACAGAGTTCCATTAGAAACCCTATTCAGCGCATCCGGGATATCAAAAGATGATATCAACGGTAAATAAACACTTCTTTTCGCCTAAGTTGAAAGCCAACATAGCCTTATTCATTGCTAAGTACCAAAACTTCCAATTGGTTAAAGCGGAACACCGACGCCAGCACTTATTTCATTAAATTTGGACAAATTAGGCAAATTTTGGACTAAGTGTGAATTTAGACTCTGAAAGTGAAAAAATGAGTTTTGAAAGTGGCAATATTGGATTTGAAAAGTGTGTTTTTCCATTCGAATAGTGTGTTTTTTGACTACTTATGACCCTTAAAATTGCAGTTTTTTTGTTATAAAACCATGAATTTCAATTCAAAATGTTTGAATTTCAAATCCGAAAATACAAATTTTGATTTGAAAAATGTGAATTTCAAATCCAAAAATGCAAATTTTGATTTGAAATGTGTGAATTTCAAATTAAAAAATGCAAATTTCGATTTGAAAAGTGTGAATTTAAAATAAACAAATGCAAAATTTTATTTGAAAAGTGCGAATTTCAAATAAAAAAAATCAAATTTTGATTTGAAAAGTGTGAATTTAAAATCACAAAATGCAATTTCGGATTTCAAATAAAAAAAACTGCATTTTTTTACATAAAAACTGCAATTTTCATTTGTAAATTTTGAAAATTTTAAGGTGAAAAGTTCAATGTCTAAAATATTCAGTCATTGTTTGAATAACAACACAATCTGCTAAGTTATAACATATAAAAATGGTTTGTCTCGATTTCTCTTTTCCGACAAGAAGGATCGGTCGCCCCTTCTTTTCATAGTTAATTGTGAAAACCTTTATCCAACAATTTAGCTATATCCATAATGGAGAACACAAGAAGAATCGACCGACCCTTCTTGCAGTGTCGAAATATTATGAAAAGAATATTGGTAATAAGAAGGGTCGAGCGATCCTTCTCCCAGTGTCAAACTATTATGAAAATAATATGGGGAATAAGATAGGTCGATCGACCCTTCAATTACAAGGGAATTGTAAAAATATAACACCTTGGAAGTTATATCATATAAAACTGGTTTGTCCCGACTTCCGTTTTACGATAAGAAGGATCGGCCGCCCCTTCTTTTCGTAGTTAATTTTCAAAACCTTTATTCATCAATTCAGTTATAGCCATAATGGATGATGCAAGAAGGATCAATCGGCCCTTCTTGCAGTGTCGAACTATTATGAAAAAAATATTTGGAATAGGAAGGGTCGACCGACCCTTCATTTAGGAGGGTATTGTAACAATAGAACATCTTGGAGAAAGAGCGGCCGCTCTTTCTCTGAGAATTTTTCTACTTGCCATCAAAGTCTTTAAAGCAAAACCTCTATAATTTTTTTTGTTAAAATGTTGATATCTAATATCCGAGAGTGACACGTGGAACGAGCATATTATGACACGTGGCATATTTGATTTGGCACATTGAGTAGAGTGAGGTTACTAATTTTTATTTGATTTGGCACATTGAGTAGAGCGAGGTTACTAATTTTTATTTGATTTGGCACATAGTAGTTTATGCTAATTGAAAAAATCACTGATATTAGTAGTTTTAAGGATAATTAGGCATAATGTGCAAGATTACCCTATAGCTTATGTTAATCATTAACATGAAGCTATTACTTTATGTTAATCATTTAAAGAAATAGATAAATGTTTTAATTAAATAAACAATGTTCATAAATAATCTGAAGTAAAAATCACCATTCATCAAAGAAATTTGATCAATTAACAAAAGAGAAATGAAGAGAAGGACTAACTGCACTACTTCAAAGTTGCAAAAAATTACAATCTCTACATCAATCAGAGTGTCTCTAGTGTTCTTTTGCTGATTTTCTCCACCCCTACCCCACGAGACCTCTACTGACCCTTCTTGCATTCTAGAGGTATTAATTGTAAAAATATTCAACCTATGAAAAATAAAATCTGATTAAGTAGATTCTAAGGAGATTCTAATTAATTAAATATTTAATCTCTGATGAAAGTTAAACATGAGCGACATCTGTATATTTTGTTCGTGACAAGACATAATGTCGACTGAAGCATGAGATTATTTTGTACACACGAGTAATATCTACGATTACTCCAGCAAAATATGTTGTCATTGCAGATGATATCTATGAACACCATCCCGCCATACTGTGATAATTACATTACCCATTCATCCTATCTCATTCAATCCATCAACTCACCATATATTATTAAGTGAACCATGCCCCATTTCACAACAAATTGAAATCTTTGGGAATCAAAGCCATGGAATTTTTCTTTACTGCCTCTGTTCTCTGTTCCTTTTTTATGAGAAATGCTTGAGTCTTATGATCTCTCCCCAGTTCTCCTCATGATATATGAGCATATCGAAACCATCTCCCTTGAAAATCCTCACTAGACCATGATATATGGGCATTTCGAGCACTGTTGAAGTCCCAATATGGGCATTTGTATACATGGATCACATTTTTGTCAATCTTCTTTCCGTCACTCTTCTTTCAATAATCGATGGGTATGCAAGCCACTGTCTTGGAAGTTTTCTTCTCTAAGACAACATGTACTGCTATGATCCTCAATGTTAGGCTTGCAACAGTCGTCGAATGGTTTTTTAGTACCAGACCATGCTGTTAGCTTCTTCTTCGTGCATGGAGATGTTTCCATACATGACGACCCATTTCCAGCCAAGGGAGTATCAGGTATTAGCTCGTAGTTGATCATGTCTATGCCTCTAGACACATTTCTAGACATGACAATCCATTTCCATCGAAAGGAGTATCGAGTACCAGCTCATAGTCATCAACGCGCTGTTCATCCAACTACAGTTATTTTCTACCAATTATTTTTGTAAAATGGAATTTAAACAAAAATGTGATGAAAAGATTGGAAATGCCATTTTGTTCAAGTCCTTTTATCATGGCATTATGTGAAATCATCATGTGATAGAAAATATATTGAATGGCCTAATCAGTTATATATATATGAGGTTTTGACGCCCATGAATGGTAAATCATAAGGTGTTTTTGTTTACTGTAAATATATAAGTGTATGCAACCATTTTCAATGTTTTATATGGTTAATTTATTTTGATGGTTGAATATCTTCAAGGTTTTAAATGGTTAATTTATTTTGATTGTTGAATATCATGTTTAGTAGACAGTAATTTGATGTATGATATTAATTTTCTCTGTTTATGGGATAAGGGAGTTTGTGTGTCTATAATTTTACTTTATATACCTTATATCAGCTCGTAGTTCATCATCTTTGTGCCTCCAGACACATTTCTAGAAATGAAAACCCATTTCCATCCAAGGGAGTATCGAGTACCAGCTCATAGTCATCAACGCGTTGTTCATCCAACTCCAGTTATTTTATGATTTCTTCGAGATGAAAAAAAGCATTATTCATGGGGGAGATGTTGGAGGAGGTTATGTCGGCTGCTCATAGTCATTAACACACCAGTTCATCCAACTCCAGTTATTTGCCGCCCAACTAGGTCCTCCGTTCAACTAATTCAAACAACATGTCGAACCATCGTGTCGATCACCACATGTCGAGTCAGTTAGTCTCGTAAGTTAGTGAAACTAAGAGTCGTTAAGAGTTGTTAGTGAAGCTACGACTAATAGAAGACTTCTTGACTCTGCTACTTACTTATCTTGGGTTGTGGACTAGTAAGAAAGTGTAAATTTAGACTTTGAAAGTGTCAATATCAACCTTTCTAAAGTGCAAAAACCGATTCTGAAAGTGGCAATATTGGATTTGAGAAGTGCGTTTTTCTATTCGAATTGGTGTGTTTTTTGACAACTTATGAACCTTACAATTGTAGTTTTCTGTTATAAAACTATGAATTTCAATTTAAAATGTGTGAATTTCAAATAAAAAAATGCAAATTTTTATTTGAAAATTATGAATTTGTCATGATTTCTATTTTCCGACGAGACAGATCGTCGGCCCCTTCTTTTCATAGTTAATTGTGAAAACATTTATCCAACAAATCAGCTATATCCATAATGGAGAACACAAGAAGGATCGACCGACCCTTCTAGCAGTGTCGAGCTATTATGAAAATAATATTGGGAATAAGAAGGGTCGGTCAACCCTTCAATTTAGAAGGAATTGTTAAAATAGAACACCTTGGAACTTATAACATATAAAAATAGTTTGTCCCGAATTCTATTTTCCGACAAGAAGGATCGGCCACCCCTTCTTTTTGTAGTTAATTCTGAAAACCTTTATCCAATAATTCAGCTATATCCATAATGGAGAAAACAAGAAGGATCGACTGACCCTTCTTGCACTATCGAAATATTATGAAAATTATATTGGTAATAAGAAGGGTCGAGCGACCCTTCTTGCAGTGTCGAACTATTATGAAAATAATATGGGGAATAAGAAGGGTCAACCGACCCTTAAATTACGAGGGAATTGTAAAAATAAAACACCTCGAAAGTTATATCATATAAAAATGGTTTGTCCCAACTTCCGTTTTACGACAAGAAGGATCAGCTGCCCCTTCATTTAGTAGTTAATTTTCAAAGCCTTTATCTATCAATTCAGCTATAGCCATAATGGATAATGCAAGAAGGATCGACTGGCCCTTCTTGCAATGTCGAACTATTCTGAAAAGAATATTTGGAATAAGAAGGGTCGATCGACCCATCATTTAGGAGGGAATTGTAACAATAGAACACCTTAGAGAAAGAGCGGCCGCTCTTTCTTTGAGAATTTGTCTTTTTGCCAACAAAGTCTTTAAAGCAAAACGTCTATAAATTGTTTTGTTAAAATGTTGATATCTAATATCCTAGGGTGACACGTGGAATGATCATATTATGACACGTGGCATATTTGATTTGGCACATTGAGTATAGCGAGGTTACTAATTTTTATTTGATTTGGCACATAGTAGTTTATGCTAATTGAAAAATTCACTAATAGTAGTTTTAAGGATAATTAGGCACATGTAAGATTACCCTGTAGCTTATGTTAATCGTTAACATGAATTTATTAATTTAATGTTAATCATTTGCAGAAATAGATAAATGTTTTAACTAAATAAATAGTGTTCATAAATAATCTGGAGTGAAAATCACCATTCATCAAAGAAATTTGATCAATTAACAAAAGAGGAATGAAGAGAAGGACTAACTGTGTTACTTCAAGGTTGCAAAAAATTACAATCTCTACATCAATCAGAGTGTCTCCAGTCTTCTTTTGCTGATTTTCTCCCCCCCTACCCCATGAGACCTCCACTGACCCTTCTTGCATTCTAGAGGTATTAATTCTAAAAATATTCAACCTGTCAAAAATAAAATCGGATTAAGTAGATTCTAAGGAGAACTTGATTAATAAAATATTTAATCTCTGACGAAAGTTTGTGTCAAACTATTATTAAAATAATATTGGGAATAAGAAGGGTCGGCCAACCCTTCAATTTCAAGGGAATTGTTAAAATAGAACACCTTGGAACTGATAACATGTAAAAATAGTTTGTCCCGACTTTTGTTTTCCAACAAGAAGGATCGGTCGCCCCTTTTTTTCGTAGTTAATTCTGAAAACCTTTATCCAATAATTCAACTATATCCATAATGGAGAACACAAGAAGGGTCGACCGGCCCTTCTTGTAGTGTCGAAATATTATGAAAGGAATATTGGTAATAAGAAGGGTCAACCGACCCTTCTTGCAGTGTAGAACTATTATGAAAATAATATGAGAAAATAATAGAAGAAGGATCGGCCGCCCCTTCTTTTCGTAGTGAATTGTCAAAACCTTTATCCATCAATTCAGCTATAGCCATAATGGAGAAGACAAGAAGGATCGGCCGACCCTTCCTGCAGTGTTGAACTATTATGAAAATAATATTTGGAATAAGAAGGGTCGGCCGACCCTTCATTTAGGAGGGACTTGTAACAATAGAACACCTTGGAGAAAGAGAGGCCATGTTGTTAAAATGTTGATATCTAGTATTCTAGGTTGACACGTGGAATGATCATATTGTGACACATGGCATATTTGATTTGGCACATTGAGTATAGCGAGGTTACTAATTTTTATTTGATTTGGCACATTGAGTATAGCGAGGTTAATAATTTTTATTTGATTTGGCACATTGAATATAGCGATGTTACTAATTTTTTTATTACGGATTTAAAACTTATAAATATTTATTTTTCCAAAATTAGTAATGATGATGGATAGGACGGATGGGGAACGGTAATTATCACAGTAGATTTTGCTCAAGTAAGATATCATCTCTGTAGATTTTGCACGAGTAAGATATCATCTCTGTAGATTTTGCTGGAGTAAGATATCATCTCTGTAGATTTTGTCGAGTGATTGTACAATTATCCAACAATTCGTGAGAGGCCTAGAAATTGACAGCGTGTAGAACGTATTTGCTTCACTGGAACGTATTTGACAGGTCTGCTTGAAATTTAAACCCATCAAATCGACATCCACCAAAATTAATTCACTTATCCGTCGTAGACAAATAGTACAGTTAGTACAGTAGTAAAATTACTAGTTTGGGAATATTTAGTAATTAAGATTGGGAATATTTACATGGTTTAATGAATCGAAAATTTTCATCAGATTTATGCTTGTTTGATCCACTTGTTACCTGAGTGCAGTGTGCTTCTTAGATGCATTTGTGACCTAAGTGTAGTGTGGCATTCTGTACCAACTTTGATGTAAATAAGAAAATAGTACCGGCTTGCTCGAGGTATGTCGTATTTTTTCAAGTTTCGTATGGCTTAAGGGTTCTATATTGATGATTTTGAAAAGTAGTAAATTATTGCTTGGATCATTGCTTGTTACCATAGATGCACTTTCTTTTAGCATGCTGGACCAGAAATCCTCCATATATTTTATTTATTTACCGAGAAAAGTATGGGATCATTGCTTGAACTGAAATTACCATGACAATGCCACGGACAGAGCCTCTCGAGGATGATATACCCATTTTTATCACTGTTATCTTTTATATATATATATGGTGACCACCTATGGGATCGACCTTTGTGTTTAACTACTATAATATTCTATGACTTTGCATGTTGCATTCAATAGGGATAGAATGAACTCTATTTTTCATATAATTGTTTATTGATTATTGTGCCTTGTTTGTTGATTTTTGAAATAAAGGCTTGTTTTCATGAGAATGCTCCATACATTAATTTAAGTAATTTCATTGCTTTTAGAAAGAAGAGATCTCTGCCAAGAGATCAACAGGGAACAGATCCTTTTGGATAGTCACATAGTCTCTTCGGCTCATAGGACAGTTTGGACGCAATGTAGGATTTTCCAAATAGACCTATCGTCTGGAGTGCCGAAGGAAATCCAAGGTGTGGAGGTTTGACCGATCCTTCTTGCAAGGTCGAACTATTATGAAAATAATATTGTAAATAAGAAGGGTCAGCCGACTATTCATTTAGGAGGGAATTGTAAAAATAGAATGCCTTGGAAGGTATATCATATAAAAATGGTTTTTTCCGACTTCTGTTTTAAGACAAGAAGGATCAGCCACCCCTTCTTTTTGTAGTTAATTGTCAAAACCTTTATCCATCAATTCATCAATAAGAAGGATCGGTCGCCCCTTCTGAGAATATTTCAACTTTCCAGCAAAGTGTTTAAAGCAAAATGTCTATAAATTTTGTTGTTAAAATGTTGATATCTAGTATCCTATGGTGACACATGGAATGATCAAATTGTGACACGTGGCATATTTGATTTGGCACATTGAGTATAGCGAGGTTATTAATTTTTATTTGATTTGGCACATTGAGTATAGCGAGGTTACTAATGTGGGTTTAACTACAACACAATCAGGAAATGAAAATTAACTGATAGTAGTTTTAAGGATTAGGCACATGTAAGATTACCCTGTAGTTGGAATGCTAATTGAAAAATTAACATGAATTTATTGATTTATGTTAGTCATTTGCAGAAATAGTATGTATGAATTTATTAAGTTCTTTCTGCATCGTGTTCAGAGTATGTAATTGTTAGGAGGAAATCTCTGGAAATTGAATAACAAGACTTTTTCTATGGAATATGATGACTAACCAATTGCCCATATTGGTCTTAAATGTGTTTAAGAAGGGCAATAAAGATCCCAATATGGTAAACTGTAATGAATTGCCATGATTAAGACCTTTGGGTCTGAGAGATGCAATTATCACATCTGTAACGAGATAACATATTGCATGCTCCAACAAAATTTCGCTTAAGATGGAGTACAATTTTAATTATATCAAATCTAAACAACTTATCATTATGGATTAGTCGGATCAATGATTATGACTTCAAATTTGGCCGAAGGTGAAAATTGCAGTTAGAAGCCTAATTGCAAATTTTAAAAATGGTAGAGGGGAAAACGTACGGATCAAGACAAATCACCCAGTGTAATCTCATCCGCAGGATCAAGACAAATCGATGGTTAAAACTAAAACATGCAGGAAGGAAAAGAAGGGTTGCAAGGTTTTATTTCATAAATATATACATTCTTTCCGCAAGTAATAGTCCGAATTGCAGGTTGCAGAAAAGAAAAGTGAAAAACTATTTTAAGACCCTTCCCACAATCCACTATTGCGGGTTGCGGGTGTAAAAATATTGAAGAATATTTCTGCATTCACAATCCGCATTGAGGATTGCGGGTTGCGAAAAGAAAATGTTTCAAAACCGAAAACCAAGATTCTGCAATCCGCATTGCGGGTTACGGAAAGCACCTGACTTTTGGAAAACCTCAGTGCTTTCCGCAACTCATAAAAACACTAAAAAATTCAAGAAAATTGCAAAGTAAAGTGTGAATTTCAAGGAATCGATTGGAGTGATACGTGTACAATTACTTCAGCAAAATCTGTAGTCGCTACAGATGTCTTTGACCACCATGATACCACCATACTGTCATAATTACCATTCCCCATCCATCCCAGACTCCCATCCCATTCAATCTATCAACACAGTGGCCACTCAATATATATCAAAGCAAACTGAAATCGTCCGGGAAGCCATGGAATTTTTCTTTACGTCCTTTGTTCTCTGTCCTTTGTTGTTTTATGAGAAATGCTTGAGTCTTATGATTGCTCCCCAGTTCTCCTCGTGATAAATGAGCATTTCGAAATCGGCTCCATTGGATATATAGGTGGAATAGAGCCATCTTTGTCTGACAGAGGACATGAATTCACCCTCAAAACTTATAATCACTGACATCCAACAAGAATATGCAACTCCGGAACAATACATGTGACGACGAGCAATATTAATGGAGAACACAAGAAGGATCGACCGACCCTTGTTGTAGTGTCAAACTATGATGAAAATAATATTGGGAATAAGAAGGGTCGGTTGAACCTTCAATTTCGATGGAATTGTTAAAATTGAACACCTTGGAACTTATAACATATAAAAATAGTTTGTCCCGACTTCCTTTTCCGACAAGAAGGATTGTCTGCCCCTTCTTTTCATAGTTAATTGCGAAAACCTTTATCCAACAATTCAGCTATGTCCATAATGGAGAACATAAGAAGGATCGAGTGACCCTTCTTGTAGTGTATAAATATTAAGAAAAGAATATTGGTAATAAGAAGGGTCGACCGATCTTTATTGCAGTGTCAATTACGAGGGAATTGTAAAAATAGAACACGTTGGAAGTTACATCATATAAATATGGTTTGCCCAGACTTCCATTTTACGACAAGATGGGCCGCACCTTCTTGTTGTAGTTAATTGTAAAAATCTTTATCCATCAATAAAGCTATAGCTATAATGGATAATACAAGAAGGATCGACCGACGCTTCTTGCAGTGTCGAACTACTATGAAAAGAATATTAGGATTAAGAAGAGTCGCCCAACCTTTCGTCTACGAGGGAATTATAAAAATAGAACACCTTAGAGAAAGAGTGGCCATTCTTTCTGTGAGAGTATTTCTACTTGCTAGCAAAGTTTATGAAGCAAAACTTCTATAAATTTTTGACACCTGGAATGCTTATATTGTAACACGTGTCATATTTGATTTTTAAAATTACCTTAGAGATATTTTAAATGAATATTAAGGATATTAATGGTAGCATTTAATGTTTGGGGACTGTTTTAAGTTGCATTTTTTGAACCAACAACATGGATATTATATCAGCAGGGGTCCAAATGAGAAGTATAGCTTGCAGCTTGTGGAGAAATGAGAAGTAGTTGGAGATGAAGATGGTGTAAGGAATTTACGGTTGAGTTGCTGCGTAGAATTTCCTTAACAATGTTTAAGGTCAATAAACTACATATAAGGTAAATAGAAATTTCGTTATAATTTTCTGTAAAAAACATTTTCAGAAATAGCTAAAAGTTTTAATTAAATTAATTCTTTTAAAACATTAAGGATACACAGATCATAAGCAAAGAAAAATGAAAACTGTAGATCAATGTAATTATAGATTGCAACAGATTAAACAGTATTGATAAACAACCTGAAGGTGAAAATCAATATTGATCAAATAAATTTGATTAATATACAAAAGAGTATGCAAGAGAATAACATAACTGTATTACTAAAAGTTTGCAAGAAATTACAAGCCTTGCATTAACCAGAGTATTCCTAGTCTCTTCTGCTGACTTTCTCCTCCAAATTCTATCATCCCTAGCCTACGAGAGAACTACCCTTTAAATAATAATTACAATTTTGTTACAAAAGATAAATTCCCCCAAAAATCAGGGATTTCAAAAATCAAACTAGGCTAATAGCCAAGAAAATCTTACCACATGGCTGCAATTTCTAACAATTCATCTATATTTGGATAATTATGCCAAATACCAATAAAAATGTGTATCATTCCCTCAATGGCAACAGGTTTCCTGATTAGCTGATCCACGTCATCAATCTTGATATGCTCGAGGCGTTGGATCTTCTCTTTAGCTTCCTCGCATCAACTTTAAACCTGTTCTAGCATCAACTTCGGTGGACAAGCGCTTTCAATGAGGTTCATGGTCGGGAACTACAACTTCTCCATGATGCTATCCACAATGTACCATCTCCTTCCGCAAACACCTTGTGCTTTCTAGATAGTATCTCCACCGATATTATTTAGACCATCCCAAGCGCGCAACGCAGTAACTCTGATTTTCTTCAGTAGGAAACTAGTGAGAGTAGGAATATTCTTAGGTCTCACCTTAATGTCACTCTTCCATTGCACAATATCTTCATTGGCGTTATACATATTGGGCCAATGGAGTCAGATTAAACAAAACATGAACATCCTTGACAAATACTTTGCATAAACCTTCGTACAGGGGCAAGGTAGCCACCAGCTCATAGTCAAAGAGATTTTAGTTGGTGATTTAGAAGAGAGATGAACAATCCATCAATATAAAGCATGGAAAACATGAATTCTATATTGACTTTAGCATAAAATAAGGGTGAAATGGTTGGTATGACCTGAATGGAGCATTATCTCTATGAATTCCATTCAAATACTACACTGAACCAAACATGAATAAGCAATTACAAAATGGATTGACAAAGAGAGAAACACAATTCACATGGAAAAAGAGAAGGAACAGACTGTAAGACCAATACCACAGGAATCCCTATCAAAACACCTGCTCGGCTCTGTCAACTTTATTCAGAAAACAACTCAAAAGATTATACAGAGCAATATATTTTTCTCCAAAAAGTTTTCAACCCTTCTTACTTCAAGTACATAGCATATATATGGCTTCCTAGAGCCTGAGGCTCGATCTATTCGTACCTAAAAACAACTACAACAAAATGGCACCTGATCAAGACATATTCGCCACTACCAAAAATGGGCCAGCTGGCTTAACCGCTTTCTTTAACATTTACCGATCTTCTTACTGAGTGATAATTAACTTGAAGATTAAAAACAAAATATAGTAAAGCGGTTGCACCGGATAGCTATTCCCAATAGCCACCTCAAAAATATAACAAATTACTTTTTAAAATGGAAATGTCTTGAGAGTCTTTGAAAATAACAACACCTTTTGAAAGTAAAAATAAAAACTACTGAGGAACATTAAGGGAATATTTCATTTTCCCATTCTTCACCACATAACCACATTGATCGGATGTGATGCTCTCATTCAACACCATTTCTTTCACTAGTACCCTCAGCTCCACGTTCTCTCCGCTGGATAGGATAGGTGCCCCTTCACTTAGACTCTTTAGCAGGTCCATGATCTCGAAATCTTCGACAAGCTTCTCCAATAGTATTTTTCCTGTAAGAACTTGACTTAACCTTTAGAATTTTTCGTGATCCATTTTTATGGTGCACAACATGCTGTTGTAATCATTGTGCAAGATGAGCTCATTTTCTTCATCCCAAAAGGAGGGTAGCCCATTCTGGAAGACCTTCTCGAATTTTCTTTTTATATTAGCAACGTGAGCAGCCAATGTCTCACAGTGGGCTTCAATACTTTCTGCATGAGCATGATTGCCTAGCGTCTTCCTTGCCTAGGTGATCATAGCCACTCTATTCTTGATATCCAATGCAGCTAATTTTTCTTCTAATAAGGGTGTCAAAAAATATATGGTGTCTTGAGCTATCTCTTTGGGCCTCAGACTCAAATTCTCTCTTGTTGATGCACAACCTTTTAAAGCCTTCTTTATTGCTCTCTCTCTGGAACCTATGGAGATAAAACAAGGCCTGAGATCAGTGGCTATTGTTATAATGTTATCCCAGATCAGGATCCTGCTTGTTTGTATCGGGATCTTCCCAGTTAGTTGCGAGAAAAACCTTTGGTTCGTTTCCATCAACCCCTTATTCTGCTTCTGTAATCCCTTTATTTTTTCCTGCATATGTGTGTTATGTTCCTCTAATTTTAGAGTTCTTTCCTTTAGTTCTTTAATTTCTGCTTCCTTTAGGCTGACTTGAGATATAGCCCGTGAAAGGCTATCAGCACCATCGTCATCTACCTCTCGACTTATCTGGGATGACCGCATGCCCAAAATGGGCAAGTTATCTTTCAGATCTTCAACTTGTTGTTCCAAACTTTGCTCCTCTTTCTCCCAATCTGTCCTTTTCTCAACCAACTTCAACAACTCAGCTAGGCTTTCACTGAGCTGCCTGGTTAGGGTCTCTTTTTCCTGCTCTAATTTAGCCACCTCGGGAGCCTGAATTAATTAAATGCTCGAAAACATTTCCTTCTTTTGCATTGTTTGGATTAAGATTTCTTTCTTTTCCAGCAGCTGTTTGGTAGCTTTGCCACCACCATCGCTATCGATCAAATCGAGCTACAACTTCTTAACCTGCTGCCGGTGGGCTTTGCTCCTGAGCCTCTCTTGTTTTAACTGGACATCCATTTTTCCAACAATTTCCTCTAACTTCCCAACTCTTAGAACCACCTGCATATAGTCCTCGTAGATAACATCCCTGAGTTGCTTATGCAACTAGACCTTGTCAGGGGCTCATATGTTTTTTAAATCATATTTCACCTCAGTTAAACTGCTTGGTGTAGCCACTGCCACATTTAGAGTGACTTCCTTAATATCTCAGCTAGTCACCAAAGCAACATTTGACTTCGACAGGCTCCGAGTTTTGGGTAGCAAGTCATATATGAACTGGGCAGAAGCCTACTTGTTCTGAGCATACCTTTCAAACATCTCCTCTCTCGATGAGAACTTGTTTATTTCCCCGCCTTCCCTTGCTTCTTGGAAATTGTATTCTAACATTTGCACCTTGGGAGTCT
Organism: Larix kaempferi; assembly: GCA_027924585.1. NCBI lineage: Eukaryota > Viridiplantae > Streptophyta > Pinopsida > Pinales > Pinaceae > Larix > Larix kaempferi. The sequence goes on from BSBM01001023.1 coordinate 3,156,605, forward strand.
AAATTTCCCCTTCTTTATTTCCCTCGCGATCCATCAAAATAGCCAAATCAGGTTGTGTGCTGACTGCTCACTGATCTTCAGTCTCGAGTCTCATTCTTTCCTCTTCCTCATATTCATCCAGAATTTCCTGCAAATTTCTTTTCTCCCCTACTTCCACTACCTTATGTACCTTCTCCACCTCTATCGCCGCTTCTAGTAACATGAGCTCTTCTCCCTACAACATATGCACTGCCGCTGCCTTGGGTTCGTACTGCAACAGGTTCTTTCCACCTAACAAACCTTCCACCTCCTTATGCTCAAAACCATGAAGGTTATTCAATTTTCTTCTATAAAAAATAATGTGACAAGGTTCGTAGCTCATCGTGATACCCTTTTTGAATTCCAATCCTTCTAATAAACTTTGCACCTTCGCAACAGCTTCCTTACTTTTTACAATAAATAGAATAACAACCCAAGGATACTTTAAATCACTGGCCTTTCTGAACTTTGAAAAATGTTCATCTTCTACGGTCAACTTCTGCCCGATAATTTCTAAAGAGAAAATCCTCAATGTCAGGAAGGCAGGCAGTATGTAGGGTTCATGCACGAACCCGTACAGTCTGATGACAGTGTAATATTTTGATAATAACCAGTCCCCTGTGGCGACCTCCCTTTTTAACTGCAACAACATCTTCATTTCAGGAAAGACCCTTGGCAGTTCTTCCCCAAACAATAATTTGTACAATACAGATAACATAGAAATCATGTAATTGAACATGTTTTCCTCCAGAATGCCGGCATAAACCTCGGGAGCGAAATGCAGTTCATTCTGGTTACTGACCATGATTAGTTTCATTAAATGGGCCTGAAACTGGAAAGATATAGTGTTTGGAAACACAACAAATTGGGAATTCATGGCCTCTGCCACAAAATATTCCAACCTAAGGCTTGGAACCGACTCATAACTGACTAGGGATGACCCGACACTTATTATGTACAGCAGACTCAACTGCAGCTCTGTCAGAAACCTGTCAGTATCAAGACCTAAAAATTGCACGAGTAATGAGAGGACTAACTGGGTATTTGCATTGAACAGGTTAACATCTAATGGGTATGGGGTTTCTTAGGACTAACTAGGTATTTGCATTGAATAGGTTAACATCTAACCGGTATGGGGTTTCTCCTATCTCCTGGTCTGTTTTGAGGCAAGTGGTAAAAAATGGTTGCCGACTCTCGGGAAGGGTTTGGCGGTAGAGGGTCACAATTGCTTTTGCAAAGTGTTGATGTATATGTAACTTCAGAATGTATTTCATCTATGTATTTCATATATATTTATTGTGCCCTTATAAAAGATGTGTTATTCCTCTATAAGGAAGTGTCGTGATGTGGATTGACAAGTGTCGCAAGTGTGTGTACTTGCCGATGGGTTATTAGACCACCATGTGTGGGGTCGGCCCTGAAATATATATTATTTTGTGTATGTATCTAGATAGACAAGTCGGCCCCATAGTGTAACTGGGCAAACAGGCTAGTATAAATAGAGATCGGGAGATCTCTATTTTCATCACTCGGAATCTCACACTTCTCTCACTCAGAAAGTGGCACACTAGTGAGGAGGAGGATCATCTGCTATTAGGAGACTGTCTCAGTGTATTTCGGTTGTACTTTGGTTGAGCCATTGCTCTCTCTATCTCTGAGGAAGTTGTGGGGTTTTTCACCTTAGGGTTTTCCCCACGGAAACTCTGTGTCTCTTGTCTCTCATGCTTTTGATTCTTGTGATGTTTTTCATGCTTATTGTGATTGTTATGCATTGATATACTGTGTATGTTATTTGCTCAGTAAATATCCTAGAGTATTGTGAATTAATGCTCAAAATTTAACATGGTATCAGAGCTAACCTGAGAAGAAGACATTTTATAGTGACGAAAACTTGAGTTTCTTGTTTATTGGGTTTCTCTTCACAGATTTTGGAAAAGCAATATAGTAGATTGACTCTAATAATTAAGGAGAATATATCTGTCCAATCAGAATTCAATTCTGAGCATTTTCAGATTTGGCCCTAAAAATTAGGGTTTCCACAAAAATAGAAATTTCTGGAATCTGAAGACATAGCTGGAAGCTCCTTGCAAAAATCGAAGTTTAGAGCTTTGGATCGAGATTTTTGGCTGGGTAGATCTCCAGAAAAATCAAACCTTAATTCAGGGCTCTCCCTAGTGAACTCGGGAGGACAAAAAGACAAAACTGAAGGGTAAAACTTTGCTGATCTCAAATTCTGAATACACCAGGATGATCAGCTCATCAAGGTCCATCTTTCTATCCTTTCAGAAAGTTGAAATTCACATTTTGAATTTTTAGGGTTTTTCCAACAAACCCTAATCCGGGACCAAATCCAGTTTTCATCATTTCAAGTGGTAAGACCTAAATATTTTCTATTTCCATTTGAAGTACTCTTTAAGATGTCTCACCACACCATGCTTGAGGATAAGCTTGAAGGGGCTGATAACTTCCGAGCTTGGAAGTATAGGATTGGGTTAATCCTGGAAGAGAATGAGTTGGACTCATATATAAAAGAAGACATCCCTATCCTAGAGGAGGAAGAGGCTAAGGTATTGCATAAGAAGAACTTGGTCAAGGCAAAGAGAATCATTGTTGATTCTATCAAAGACCATCTCATACCCCATGTGTCTTCTTTAAAGACACCCAAGGAGATGTTTGACTCTTTGACCAAGCTATTTGAAGGGAAGAACATAAATTGGAAGATGACCCTACGGAACCAATTGAAAGGAGTCAAGATGTTGAATGGAGAAACCATTCAATCCTATTTCTCCAAGGTCTCTCAGATCAAGGAACAACTTGAAGCTGTAGATGAAATGGTGGAGAACGGTGAAATTGTTATGACCACTTTGAATGGCCTACCTAGGTCATGGGACTCCTTTATTCAAGGAATCTGTGCAAGAAAGAAGTTGGTATCCTTTAGCAGACTACGGGAAGAATGCTCACAAGAAGATGCAAGGCTTGTGGCATGCGAAGAAAAGATGGGGAATGAAGATCATGCTCTCATAGCTCACACCAAGAAAGGGAAGTCCAAGAGAGAGCCATCTCACTCCAAGAAATCTTCACATCACTATAAAGAAAGAAGAATATGCTTCACCTGTAATGAAAAAAGACATATTTCCATAAATTGTCCCAAGAACAAGAAGGACAACAACAAATTCAACAAGAAAAAGAAGGGCAGCAAAAGAAGGTTTCATGCTCATGCTACCGAGGATGATGAACCTCCCAAGAAGAAGGCTAGAGAAGAAAGTGATGATGATAACTCATCAAGCAAAGAATAGTATGTTCTAATCTCTGCTCTCACAGGTACTATCTCCCATGGTTGTAATGATTGGTTAATTGACAGTGGGGCTTCAAAACACATGACTGGGTTTAAAGAATCCTTTGCTAACCTATCTGAACATGAGTCACCCCATAAGGTGAGACTTGGGGATGACTACCAATACCCTATCAAAGGAAGTGGCGAGGCCTCCTACAATCTATACTCTGGGAAGTCTTTGAAGATGAAAGATGTTTTGTATGTACCTGGGCTCAAGAAGAATCTACTCTCCATATCCACATTGGATGCAAAAGGTATGAGGGTTGCATTTGTGGATGGCCAAGTCCTAATGTGGCCAAAGGGTAAAACAATCGATGATGCAGTGGTGATTGGAGAGCAAGAGGGAGGTTTGTACAAATTGAAGGGACAACCTGAACATGCCACGGTGACATAAAGACAAAGATTCATCCATATTCATGGATCACATAGAGGTATGTATAATTTGTTTTTGCAAAAGTTAACTAATGAGTTATGCAGGTCATTGAAGAGAACAAGAACACATTGCTAGACATAACTAGCAAATATGGTGACCAGGTATGTGTTTCTTATATCATAGGATCTATTATATAAGCATGCATGACATGATTGATGATGTTTATTCATGAAGTCATAGGTTTGAATAATCTTGGGTATATGCATATTACGTGTCTTACCTTATTTAATGTTATGACTAACCAGAAGAGTCATAGGTTTGAGTAATCACAGGTTTAGACATGTTATGACTAACCATAAGAGTCCTATATAAACCTTGAATGCCAATGCTTATTATTTGTGTTTGAAATGATCATGACTATACATGCTTGAGATTATCATGTGTTGATAGTATTGAGAATATACTAATGAATGTATGATTTTGTATGAGTTCACAAGGATAACACAATGATGATACTAACAAGCATGCATAGGGATCGAGAATGAATATAAGTTCAAGAACAGGTAATCCAGGAAGCAAAGATCAAGAGTGAGCACACTCCAGTGGTTTCTACAAGGATGCAGATATTCAGAGGGAGTTGACCATCTCTCTAAATTCCACAACAGAAAGGTGTAGAAGAAGCTACTTCAAATTAGGACTCCAACAACTCCTGCAAGGAAGCAAAGACTCAGAGGGAGTCCACCCAACAAACAAACAAAGATAAGTATTGTCATTTCTTGCATATTTGTTTGTTTAAATAATATTGTTCAATGATGTATATGCTTATGTTCCTAGATTTAGGATGTGTATTATGCATATTAGAATGTTTGCATTAATGAATAGGATATTACTAATATGCAAATGATGGGTAAGTGGCCTATGGCACTGTACAACATTCCATTGCTACTTATCTAGAATGAAACCTCTTTGCTGACATGTTGGGAGTAGTGCAAACTCTTAACAATGTTCTGGTAGAGACTGGAAGGCATCTAGAAAGTTATGGAACATGGATAGATGTTGTATTGAAGCATTGGCTAAAATAATTGCATGACTGTGTGACATATTTCTTTATGTGTAAGAATTTGTTCTGAAAATTATGAGATGTCTATAATCATGCAATTTAACTTCTTTTGTAGGAAAGACCGTATACCTTCACCTACAAAAGAAGGACTACAACATTTGTTCTAGCAACAAAGATATCTATTGAAGATATTGAATATATTGAAGTTCCCAGGATCTGGGATGAAGAAATGGAAGAATGCCACGATCCGTCGATCATGAAGAATGATGTTTGGGATGCAGTACCAAGACCTGAAGCAGAGTCTGTAATGACTTCCATATGGATCTATTAGATCAAGCATGCTAAAGATGGTAGCATAGAGAAATATAAAAGTGATGAAATAGAAGATACACCAGATGGATTTCAAGATTGCTTTCTTGAATGGTGTAGTTGAAGAGGAAGTATATGTGGAGCAACCACTCGATTTTGAAATACATGACAGGGAATCATATATGTGCAGATTGAATAAATCCTTGTATGGCTTGAAGCAAGCTCCCAGAACTTGGTATGGTAGGATGGACAATTTCCTATCTAGTTTGGGATTTACCAAGAGTAAAGCGGATTCCAACCTTTACTACAAGGTTGAGGAAGGGAATCTTGTGATTCTACTCCTGTATGTGGATGACTTATTTGTAACAGCAGATGACAGATTGATTACAAATACTAACAGGAAGCTTGCTGCTAAGTCCGATATGAAATATTTGGGAATGATGCATTATTTTCTAGGTATGGAGGTGTGGCAGAATGCGGGTGGGATATTCCTTGCTCAAAGGAAGCACACAGTAGATATTATGAAGAGATTCGGGATGATGGATTGCAAGGCCATGGCCACACCCATGGCATCAAATCTGAAGCTTCTATGTGATGCTTCATCTGAGCCAGTTGATGTCACGATGTATCGTCAGATGATTGGGTGCTCTATGTACCTCACAAACACGAGACCAGATATTTACTTTGCAATGAACACATTGAGCTAATTCCTGATGGATCCGAGAGATGTTCACGTGGTTGCTGTAAAGCATATTCTGAGGTACCTAAAGGGTACGGTTGATTATGGGCTCAAGTATGATGCGAATCAAAAGTTTAACCTGCATGGTTATGTTGATTCATATTGGGCATGCAGTGTTGCTTATAGAAAGAGCACTTATGGGTGCTGCTTCAGTATGGGATCAGGTGTGATCTCTTAGTTTAGCAGGAAGTAGTCCTGCGTAGCACTGAGTACAGCCGAAGCATAGTATGTTGCGATGGATGAGCAGGTTGCAGATGTATTGACCAAGCCGTTGGCCAGAGTGCAGTTTGAGTACTTCAGAGAGAGGCTTGTTGCACTTCAGATTGAGGTTCCTTCCAAAGGGAAGTGATGAGTCCGGAAGATGTAGATGCACATGAGCTTTTCTGACATGGTTGATGTTTTCTCCCATGGTCGTGATGTAATTGCTGAGCCATTCTCACATGGTGGTAGATGTGTTCTCCCATGTTGTAGATGTAAGGGCTGAAGCCATTTTTCACATGGTGGTAGATGTGCTCTCCCATGGTGAAAAAGTAAGGGCTGGAGCCTTCCCCGAATGGTTGTAGATGTGTTCTCCCATGTCGGTGGTGTAAGTGCTGGATGATGTGCATATGGGATATGCTTCGTGGACAATGAGATGATCTGAAGAAGACGATGATATGATGATTAGGAGGATCATGGATGATGAGCATCAGGACGATGCTCTAGTTACTGCTCTATATGTATATGTACGCATCATGTTGGATGCTGGATATGATCAGTTCGATCATTTATATGTATATGTATATGTATACATCATGTTGGATGCTGGATATGATCAGTTGGATAATTTATTTATATATGTATGTATGCATCATGTTTAATGCTGGATATGATCAGTTGGATCATTTGTATGTATTTTGTATATGCATCATGTTGGATGCTTGGACCATGTATCTGTATATGTATTAGGTGGATACATTGTATGATCAGGTAGATCATGTATGTTGATATGTATCAGATATGATCAGGTGGATCATGTATGATGATATGTATCAGGTAGATACTTGGTATGCATCTGGTAGATGCAGTGTATGATCAGGATGATCATAGATGACGAGCTTCAGGATGTTGCTCCAGATGACATGCAACAGGATGTTGTAGTGATGATGATCAGGATGATCATGTGTACATTAGGATGATATATGCTGAGTATCAGGATGATACTTTGTGGTCGTGGATCAGGTTGTGCAGATGAGCATGTCTGGGAGATCCTATAGGTTGGAGTTGTGTACCCATAACAGCCCGGGATGCTCTTTCGAGACATTGCTCTAGGAGGACATGTAATTTGTGCCCTGGGAGATTTCAAGTTGGAGTTGTGTACCCGTAACATCCTGAGATGCTCTTGCGAGGTTTTGTCCTATGGCATGTAATTTGCTCCTGGGAGATCTGGACAGGATGAAAAAGGCCTCAGATGCTTCAGCCAGGTTTTGCCATGACCACATGTAATTTTCTCCTGGGAGATTTGGACAGGATGAAAAAGGCCTCAGATGATTCAGCTAGGTTTTGTGGTGGACCATATGTAATTTTCTCTTGGGAGATCTGGACAGGATGAAAAAGGCCTCAGATGCTTTAGCCAGGTTTTGTGGTGAGATCACATGTAATGACCTCTTGGGAGATTCGACAGGTAGAGCTGTGTGCTCGTAACAGCCTGGGATGCTTCAGCCAGGTTTTGTGATGGGTAACATGTAATGTGCTCCTGGGAGATCCAACAGGTAGACCTGAGTGCTCGTAATAGCCTGGGATGTTGTAGCTAGGTTTTGTGATGCACGTAATAAGTCCTGAGGATTCCACAGTATGGCCAGTGATGATGAAGACCTGCAGGTGGTGGGCCTATATCCAGTATGAAAAAAGACTGGCTCTGTAGAACTTTCTATGGCGAGTAGATTCAGAGAATGGTTGATATAGTAGCAGTAGTGACGATGATGATGACAATGATCCCAAGAAGAAGACTTGTCTAGCAGAACTGTGTCGAGAAATACCTTCCTAGTTAAGAGGGAGTGTTGATGTATATGTAACTTCAGAATGTATTTCATCTGTGTATTTCATATATATTTATTGTACCCTTATAAGAGATGTGTTATTCCTCTATAAGGAAGTGTCATCATGTGGATTGACAAGTGTCACAAGTGTGTGTACTTGTCGATGGTTTATTAGACCACCATGTGTGGGGTCGGCCCTGAAATATATATTATATTGTGGATGTATCTAGATACACAAGTCGGCCCCATAGTGTAACTGGGAAAACAGGCTAGTATAAATAGAGATCGGGAGATCTCTATTTTCATCACTCGGAATCTCACACTTCTCTCACTCAGAAAGTGGCGCACTAGTGAGCAGGAGGATCATCTGCTACTAGGAGACTATCTCATTGTATTTTGGTTGTACTATGGTTGAGCCATTGCTCTCTCTATCTCTGAGGAAGTTGTGGGGTTTTTCACCTTAGGGTTTTCCCCACGGAAACTCTGTGTCTCTTGTCTCTCATGCTTTTGATTCTTGTGATGCTTGTCATGCCTATTGTGATTGTTATGCATTGATATACTGTATATGTTATTCTCTCAGTAAAGATCCTAGAGTATTGTGAATTAATGCTCAAAATTTAACACAGAGAAGCTCTCAGACTCTGGCGTTAGCGGCTCAGGGATTCCAAATGAATGATGCACGACTAACGGCTCTATGGAACAGACGATTCTACTTTGCTAACTATTCATGATAACTCTTTGGGACCCTTCGTAATTAGATGTGCACCAGGAGATGAACTCAGGAAATGACATGATTTGGTCTAAACGAAACAAAATGAATGAAGACTAGAAAACCCTATGTACATTTGTGCCCTTGTCTTGCAGACGCTTCAACCTTCTCTTAATTTCGGTCACGGGTAGCTGGATAATTATGTCAAAAATGTTATAGTCCCTATCCTCCAGGGTACTCCTGACCCTATTCATGCTTACAACTGAACCTTATTCCATTATTCAACTATAAAAACACTTATATTACTGACGGAATCAGTTGAAAAAGGGCTTACATGTCGCTAGCAACCCTCTGGAATTATGTTGTTGAAATCCCTATCGCCCTCGCCGTCTCCCACATGCCGAGAAGCTTCTAAGTTCGACAGCTCCAACAAACAAATGTCAACAACACATGCCGGTGATTATATATAAAACTCCATTCATTTAACGATCAGTCTTATCTATCAATCGCCCACTGATCTCGGCCGTTGGTTTCTCACGTGCCACTCCCCGCCATTGGATCCGACCTTTATTTAACCATTTGATTTGACACCTTTTCTCTGCCTGGCGCTGGATCATTCCGTAGGTCCCAATCTGCACTATCCACCGGCACCACATGTCTACGAAGTGGTATCGCTGACATCCCAACGTGGTTTTAAATAATGCTTTCCTACCTCGTGACCATACCTTGTGTCGACACCTATAGAATGGTTTCATTTGTCACGACCATTGTTCCCCGTATCCATTTCTCTACTTCGCGATGAGACTATCATCGGGAACCGTTGATCTGTTCTTGCTTTCGATCCATGGTGGGGATAGATGACACATTTCGTTCTCCGACCTTTTCCGTAGATGGGGTCCACTTTTTCTATGATCCGTGCATCTTCTTCATTGCGCTGCCGTCAATTTGGCTAACTGCATTCCACACCGTATATCCTGTACGATCCTACCACTGCGGTATCGTGTGCTTTTACAGTGGTTTTACTTACCACTTTACCTCTTCCTGACAGTGATGCGCTTCTTGGCTGCCATCTGTCCAGTGGCACAACCCATCATGACCACCCATGCAACTAACTTACGCACCTCTTGGCTACGTGACCATTAGTGTGAGCCATCGATCTCATGCTCATGCCCGATCAATGGTATCCTGTCTGCCCTTGACTATCCTATGTAATATTTGGTTGTCGGACTTAGGACTTAGGTTTATTTGATTTTTCAAAAGGCCTTTCAACAAATTCCCTTGCAAATTTTCCTATGGTGTATCATATTCACCCTTTTCCACACCAATTTTTCATACCTTAGCCTTCCAATCTAAAGGAGGAATGGGACCCTGGGCTTTTACCAGGTAAGATTTATAATCCATCTTTCATTTATGATATTTATGCTACAGAAAAATCAGGTGCTAACACATGGTTTTGCTTGAAATGGGCATCAATAATACCTTTAGGATCATGTCTTCTTTTGGAAGCATAACCCAATTTGAAAGCAGCAATTTTGTCACCCAACACTATAGCCCAAGTTGAAGTTGGGATGGCCAGTGGCCCAAGGTTCAAGGGGAACTTAGGCCACGCCTTCCTCTTAGGACCAGATAGCTTTAAATACACACCATCAGTAACAGTTTGATAGGAGACCTCTTCAATGACCAATCTGTCAGGAACTATCCTGGGTAGTAGATGTACAGTACTACTTCCCCAAACTCTAACATATGAGAAGGATTGACACACATAACAGTCACCAATTGTGGCGATGAAGGTTCTGGCATCAACTAAGAAAGCAGGAGCCTGCTCTTTGAATATTTTGAAGTAAATACTTCCAAGGAAGTGATCACAAATGTCATATATCAAAGGCACATAATTGTTCTCCCATAATTCTGAACGATAAATATGGACAAGAATCCAATTACATGTTGGGATATTGGAATTTTTCACAAAATATATCAACGACAAAAGCTGAAAAGAAGAAATGTGGATTCCTCACAGCCAGTGCCTTCTGATATGCTGCATTTCTTTTGAGTTCAAAAGATAAGATAGATGCCCAAGAGAATGACTCACCAGTCCTTAGAACATGATGGGATATAAGAGCCCACTTAGCTTTAAATACAGAACAGTTTGGGAGGCCATACAGTCTACATAGCATGGCAGCCAATGGGGAATAAAGTTCTCTAAACTAGGAAACCGGGTACAAGTTATCAGCGCTAGGGATGAAACTGTTAGGTTTATTCATCCATGACTTCAACATTTCGTTAAAATTGTACCTGGTATTAGAGGATTCTATGAACTCAACGTTAAGGGGTTGCATAAGCTCTGATGAAAACCTCAGGGTGGAAGGTAGCCAATTGTGACCCTGCACTGTCATTTAAATGATCGGTCTTTAGGCTTAGCGTAGTCCACAATCCATTTAACCGCATCAATATAAGGAAAGATAGCGGGTCTGGAAACAATGGCATGAAGCTAGGAATCCCTAATTTTCTCATATTCTGGCTAGTCATTCTGAATGTCTGATAGGTCATCATTATAAAAAATTGAGTAGATTTTGGACCAGTTTATCTGATAGCTTTCAGAGATTTTATCACTAGTGGCTGAGAAAATACCAAAATTTGGGTCTTTTTTCTGTAAATCCTTCTGAGGAGTTTTACAGCATGTATTGCACGACATGTTTGAAACTGGTGGTTTTCTGATAAACAAATGAACAAAAATAAAAAACAATTCAAAATCTCGAAACAGTAAATAACTGAATAAGAAGAATGACTAAAACCAACCTGTTTCAGCTGAAAGTAATGGAAACCAGACACCTAGAAAAAACTTCATAGTAAAATTCAAGCAACAAGGTAATCTTCAAAATTAAAAATGATAAGGAAAAATAGGGAAATTCACATATTTATTGCTTTTTGACGGGAAACAAGTCTAGACCGTAGGATGAAAACGAATCAACACCTGAGATTAAATCTTGTGTGATGCGGGGTCAAGTTGGGGGATTTTTATTTTGGAACTACATATATTGTTCCCACAAACTGCAATCCGCAATTGTGGGTTGCGGGTTGTGGGATCGTATCTTAGAAAACAAACAATCAAAAGGATCCCACAATCCACAATCCACAAATGTGGGTTGCAGGTTGCAAGAACAAAAAGTTCTAAAGCTATTTACAAAGTCTTCCCGCAATAAGAAATTTGCGCGTTGCGGGATGACAACACTTCCAAAAAGAAATGAAAATCTTGCGGGATGAAAACGACTTTGTGGAAAAACACAAAGCTTCCCGCAACTTCAATAAAACAGTAAAAAAAACTAGAAATTTTAAAATGGAAAATTCTAATCAAATCCAAACAATGCAATGGCATAAAATCATAATAATCATAAGGATGAAACCCCCATAATGATAAAGTAATTAGAACATGGGATATGTTGTTCCTACAACACAGCTAAACTTCATTTAAATCACCCTATGTAATCTCATCCGCAGGATCAAGACAAATAGACGGTTAAAACCTAAACATATTGAAGGAAAAGAGGGGTTGCAGCGTTTTATTTCATAAATATATACATTCTTTCTAGAATCTGCAATCTGCAATTGCGGGTTGCGTGTTGCGGAAATGCAAAGTGCGAAACTATTTTGAGCCGGTTCCTGCAATCCACAATTGCGGGTTGCAGGCTATGGAAATGCCTAGTGCAAAGCTATTTTATGACTCTTACCGCAATCTGCAATTGCGGGTTGTGGATGTAAAAGACCACAATTATTGAAGAAGGATCATCCGCCCCTTCTTTTCGTAGTTAACTGTGAAAAACTTTATCCAACAATTCTGCTATATCCATAATGGGGAACACAAGAAGGATCGATCTACCCTTTTTAAAGTGTCGAACTATTATCAAAATATTATGGGGAATAAGAAGGGTCGACCGACCCTTCAATTATGAGGGAATTATACAAATAGAACACCGTTTGTCCTGACTTCCATTTTCCAACAAGAAGGATCGACCGAACCTTATTGCAATGTCGAAGTAGTCTGAAAAGAATATTGGGATTAAGAAGGGTTGGCCCACCCTTATTGCAGTGTCGAACTAGTCTGAAAAGAATATTGGGAATAAGAAGGGTCGGCCGACCCTTCATTTTGGAGGGAATTGTAAAAATAGAACACCTTGGAGAACTCTTTCTCTGAGAATTTTTCTACTTGCCAACAAAGTCTTTAAAGCAAAACATCTATAATTTTTTTTGTTATAATGTTGATATCTAGTATCCTAGGGTGACACATGGAACGATCATATTGTGACACGTGGCATATTTGATTTGGCACATTGAGTATAGCGAGGTTACTAATTTTTATTTGATTTGGCACATTGAGTATAGCGAGGTTACTAATGCAGGTTTAACCACAACACAATCAGGAAATGAAAATTCACTAATAGTAGTTTTAAGCATCATTAGGCACAATATGCAAGATTACCCTATAGCTGGAATGCTAATTGAAAAATTAACATGAATTTATTAATTTAATATGTTGATCATAATTTTACAGAAATAGATAAATGTTTTAATTAAATAGATTCACTTAAAACGTAAAAGACACACAGATCATGAGTAATGACAAGTCCAAACTACATTAGATCAATGTATAGATTATTAACTGCAAAAATTAAACAATGTTCATAAATTCATCAAAGAAATTTGGTCAATTAACAAAAGAGGGATGAAGAGAAGGACTAACTATATTACTTCAAAGTTGCAAAAAATTACAATCTCTGCATCAATCAGAGTTTCTCCGGTCTTCTTTTGCTGATTTTCTCCCCCCTACCCTTTAAATAATAATTACAAAAATAGTTACAAGAGATAGACTTCCCATAAAATAGGGATTACAAATCGAAACTAAAAGGCATCCTCGGGAGCGACTGATACCGACAATATTTTCACAAAATTCCCAAAATATTTTCATCACATGGTTTCCGGGAAGTACTACGAGCTTGGGCTCTTAATACATTTTAGTACTACATTTACAGAGCTTGGGCTCTTAATACATTTCACCTTTTACAGAGCTTGGGCTCTTAATACAGAGCTCTTTTACATTTCACCTTTTACAAAGTTTGGGCTCTTTTACATTTCACCTTTTACAGAGCTTGGGCTCTTAATACATTTCAGTACTACGAGCTTGAGCTCACAAACACAGACTTTTCTACTACAGAGAATTTACAGACTTTATTTTGGTTTCAACTAGAAGCTATACTTTATTTTTTGCTTCCACTAGAGGCTTCAACTAGAAGGTATGAGTCACATTAGTGACAAATCCTGTCTTAGGGCTTCGACGGTGCTCGAAATTCCCATATATCATGTTGTTCTGAGGATTTGTCAGGGATTTGTTGTCGAAATGCTCATATATCACGAAGAGAGCGACCATATGACTCCAGTATTTCTGATAAAACAACAAAGGAAGTGGAACAGAGGTGGTAAAGAAGAGTGCCATGACTTCCTGAAGATTTCGTTTTCGTGCGATACCGAGTATCATGATTTAGTATTGGTGAATTGACTTGGATGTTATGGATGGGGAAGGATAATTATCACAGTATGGTGGGATAGTGGTCATAGATATCACTTGTATCGACTGTAGATTTCGCATAACTAGAGATGAGTTGGCTAACAAAGGTGTTGAAGCACATTTAGCCTTCAAAGTAGGAATGCTATAAGGTGCATGCGATCACGTAGCTAGAAGAATGAATGAATGAAAGATTTTAATAATGTCCACAAGGCGAATCAGCCTAAGGGACCAAAAGAATCACAGCCCTAAATCCTCTCCATGTTCTTTTCCAAGTCGGATCTTCTGCTGCAAATCTTGACTAGAAGACTCGCAATCTGGTTGATCTTATCTTCTTCAAGAAGATGGTGCATGTTGTCAGCCTTTAAGATGTCAGCCTTTATGCTGTCAGCCTTTTCCAAGATGATGCCTTTTTTGCATTATATTTTAGGATGCCACGTTGCTACCTTTACACGTGTTTAATTAAATTCTATATAACAATTAAATGATGCAGCCAACATACAGAGTAATTACGTGGTAGAGTGTTAGAGTAACAGGCGGGAAGGGTGAATACCAGCTGGTATTCATTAGTGGAGCATTGTTAATGGTGGAGGTCAATTAATTGATCATTAAAGCAGAATAACTAATGCATGACACGACTGTATCTTTGAACTTGTACTCTGCTCAAGATAATACAAGTCTATAAAGCATGAATTTTGTGGATCTTAGGTTGATTTTAGACTAAAACGGTAAAACAAATTGCACATATATAAGTAATATTTGAATATAACAAAAAAAAATTAACACTTTATAAAGTTTAATCAAATGTAAAATGATAGGCAATGCAAATTAGTAACTGTCATTAAATTTTGACTTGACAGGCAGTGAAAATTTGAAATTCCAGACCTGGGCTCGAAGGCTTACCAAGCATGCGAGGCCTCGCATGCTTGGCCTCAGGAAGGGATGGAATGGTTATCATTTTCATTAATGGAAAATCAAGGCCTGGTAGGATGACCATATCTATTGGAAGGCAGGTCTAAATTGAGAAAGTAGCTTTCCCTACCATGAGAAAAGGCATGTTGTGTCTATTCCATTTTCGGATTAAATAGTTTTAGATAACTGGAGGTTTTTCTCTTCTGTCCAAAACCATATTCTTAAGAATTATGGCCCCTCGCATGCGTCTTTGTAGTCATTGTGGCTCTAAACAAACCTCCGGGGAGAGTTGCAGGCAAAGGGGTGAAGGCTTGTCCAACCAGGCGAACGTCCCAGTGGATGACCACCATCTGGATTTCAACTGGGCGCATCTTTATCTGGAGGAAAATCCTGTGGCTACTGAGTCCCATATCGCTCATTTGGAAATATTGCTGCAGCAGGAGGTCGAGGAGCAACAGGGCCATCAAATTGCATCCAACCCATTATGGGCGGGCAGAATTCTTCTGGCCCACGAAATCCAGGCACGGGAGAAAACTGTCAATGAAATTGAAGATATTATCGAGGGAATGAAAGTGACTTAGCAAAATGAAATGGAGAGTACATGCACTCTAGAGACCTTAGTGGAAGCACTCAACATCCATGACCCGCAGGAGGCCCAGAGTCGGGCGCCGAGAACCATGCGTTGATCAGGCTGGCCTTTTCTCTCTTTGCCCTATGTCTGCGGTTATATTTTGATGGCAATACTAGTTGTTGGTTTTCTTCCTGTTCGAATTGTTGTTCTCGATTAAGCCGACAGCTTGTTCCCTTGCTTTGCTGCTAGGCTGTTTTTTGGCCCTTGGAAGGTGGTTTCTTGTCCGAGAGGTTTTGTGTTCTCATTTTTTAAGATGATCTGTGTCATGCTATCTCATGAAGTTGTTAAGATGATCCATGTCATGCTATCCGGTGTAGTTGTTAAGATGATATATGTCATTCTATCTGGTTAAGTTGTTAAGCTCTTTTGTGGGTACCTAGTTTTCCCAACTTGGGAAGGGCCTGAGTGAGATTTTAGATCACTCTGTTTGTAACTCTGTACCATTTTTGTACCTTTTTATACCATATTTATAGAATTTATGGCTTTGCTTACTTTCAAAAAAAAGAATGGTCGATCAACCCTTCAATTTTGAGGGAATTATAAAAATAAAACAATTTGAAAGTTATAACATATAAAAATAGTTTGTCCCAACTTCTATTTTCTGACAAGAAGGATAGGTTGCACCTTCTTTTCATAGTTAACTGTGAAAATTTTTATCCAACAACACAGCTATATCCATAATGGAGAACACAAGAAGGATCGGCCGACCCTTCTTGCAGTGTTGAAATATTATGAAAAGAATATTGGTAATAAGAAGGGTCGACTGACACTTCTTGCAGCGTCGAACTATTATAAAAATAATATGGGGAATAAGAAGGGTTGGTAGACCTTTCAATTATGAATGAATTGTAAAAATAGAACACCTTGGAAGTTATATCTTAAAAAATGGTTTGTCCCTAATTCCGTTCTATGACAAGAAGGATTTGCTACCCCTTATTTTTGTAGTTAATTGTCAAACATTTATCCATCAATTTAGATATAGCCTTAATGGATAATACAAGAAGGACAGACCGACCCTTTTTGCAATGCCGAACTATTATGAAAAGATTATTGGGAATAAGAAGGGTCGGCCAGACCTTCATTTACGAGGGAATTGTAACAATAGAACACCTTGGACAAAGAGCGACCACTTTTTCTTTGAGAATATTTCCGCTTGCTAGCAAAGTCTTTAAAGAAAAACGTCTATAAATTTTGTTGTTAAAATGTTGACATCTATTATCCTAGAGTGACATTTGGAATGATCATATTGTGACACGTGGCATATTTAAGCACATTGAGTATTAATAGGGAGGTTACTCTTTTTTATTTGATCAATTAACAAAAGAGGAGGGCAATCTCTACATCAATGAGAGTGTCAGTCTTCTTCTGCACAGCTTGCTCTTGTTACCTTCCTATGCAAAATAGGACAGATAGAATCCAGCTCTCCATGCAGGTGAGTTTTTTATATTATTTATCCTTTGGTATCACCACTGCATCTTCTGCGATGTGGAAGCCTCCTAGGGTGTCTATTTTCTATGATCCTTGGTGGCGTCGAATCCCACCACATGTCTCCTTTTTTACCAGTTAAAACCACGGGAAGTCTCCCACTATTGATCTGGATCTTGCATGAATCCTAGCCGTCAAACGGTGCGACTTTTACCAACTTCGCCGATTTGGCTTGCATTGATGTTTCAGGAAAGTTAGATCCATGAACAAAACCTTGGCCATAGATCTCAGCCTAATTAGATCTGCGTCGTCCAAACCCACGGACCTCCACCAAAAGTTCGTGGATCCAAAAATTTGTTTCCTCCGCGCATGTTGTATCGGAGAAGTAACTCCTGACCGTCGATCTACTCCATTGGCTGTTGATCTCCTCCTTAAGATGCTTGTGGGTTAGATCTCATGCGTCTGTCTAAAACACCTCACCAAGCTAATTCTATTTTTCTCAAACCACCGAGGCTTTCTCCATTCTTTTTTAAAAATTGAACCTCCATTATATTTTTCTTAGTCCTCAAAGCTAGTGCTAACACTGACAAACTAAATGGGCAATCTAATCAGCCAGTGTAATCTCATCCACAGGATCAAGACAAATCGACGGTGAAAACATAAACATGCAGGAAGGAAAAGAAGGGTTGGGGATGTAGAAGACAACAACTATTGAAGAATATTTATGCATCCGCAAACCTTTCAAAACTGCAAAATCAAGTTGTGAAAGTGGCAATATTGGCAAGAAGGATAAGCCGCCCCTTCTTTTCGTAGTTAATTGTGAAAAAAATTATCCAGCAATTCATCTATATCCATATTGGAGAAAACAAGAAGGATCGACCGAGGGAATTGTAAAAATAGAACACCTTGGAAGTTATATCTTATAAAAATGGTTTGTTCCTACTTCCGTTTTATGACAAAAAGGATCGGCTGCCCCTTCTTTTAGTAGTTAATTGTCAAAACCTTTATCCAGCAATTCAGTTATTGCCATAATGGAGAACACAAGAAGGATCGACCGACCCTTCTTGCAGTGTCGAAATATTATGAAAAGAATATTGGCAATAAGAAGGGTCAACCGATCCTTCTTACAGGGTCGAACTATTATGAAAATAATATTTGAAATAAGAAGGTGCGGCCGACCCTTCAATTAGGAGGGAATTGTAAAAATAGAACACCTTGGATGGTATATCATATAAAACTGGTTTTTCTCAACTTTCGTTTTAAGACAAGAAGGATCAGTCGCCCCTTCTTTTCATAGTTAATTGTCAAAACTTTTATCGAGAAATTAATCCATAGCCATAAGGGAGAGCACTAGAAGGACTGACCGACCCTTCTTGCAACGGAGAACTACTATGAAAAGAATATTGGGAATAAGAAGGGGCGGCTGACCCTTCATTTAGGAGGGAATTGTAACAATAGAACACCTTGGATAAAGAGCGGAGAAAGAGCAGTCGCTCTTTCTCTGAGAATATTTCCACTTGCCAACAAAGTCTTTAAAGAAAAATGTCTATAAATTTTGTTGTTCAAATGTTGATAGCTAGTATCCTAGGGTGACACATGGAACGATCATATTGTGACAGATGGCATATTTGATTTGGCACATTGAATATGGGGAGGTTACTATTTTTTATTTAATTTAACACATTGAGTATACTGAGGTTACTATGAGAAGTATAGCTTGCAGTTTGTGGAGAAATGAGAAGCTACAGCTGGAGATGAAGATGGTGTAAGGAATTTATGGTTGAGATGAAGATGGTGTAATGAATTTATGACCGACATACTGTGATAATTACCATTCCCCATCCAAGACTTTCTTGGCGACAAGACATAAACATAATATGGACTGAAGCATGATGAGATTATTCACACGAGTGATTTTATGACGAATATTAATTAGCCTACTGTAGGCCATTTAATGCATTGGTAGCATGCATGTTGGCCATTGGATTGGAGTGATACATGTATGATTATAGTTACTCCAGCAATATTTGTAGTCGGATTGGAGTGATACGTGTACGATTACTTGAGCAAAATCTATACTCGCTATAGATGATATCTATGACCACCATGATTCTAGCATACTATGATAATTACGATTTCCCATCCGTCCTAGACTCCCATCCCATTCAATCCATCAACACGTTGGCCACTCACTATATATAGGCTAACCATGCCCCATATCATAGCAAACTGATATGGGGATATATTAGGGAGATTAGCAATGTCTAAGTCCCAATACATGGATTTGTCATTATGTTCTTAGATATGCAATGAGGAGGGGACATAGGGATATTACCAGTCTTGAAGGATTTCTTCTCTAAGACAACATGCGCTGTTGCGGTCGCCAACACTTGCAACAGTTGTGGAATGTTGTTTTAGTACCAGACCATGCTGTTAGCTTCTTCTTACTCTTGTTTCAATTCATGAATAGTTTCTCTGTTTTTATTGGACATGATGATATGTGTGCTCACGTGCTACACTGGTTGCAATAAATGATTACATTTCATTTGTTGGCAATTGTTTCTTTTTCCGGTAGCGTGATAAATAGTTATTTGTTTTCTATGCAGGTACTCGAGAGAGATGCAATTAATTGACATGTCCAGGCAGTATATTCGAATCTCTGTGCCTGCAAATCATGTTATCATCTTCTTCTTACCCTTGTTTCAATTCATGAAAATGGTGTAAGAATAAACAGGGTATTGTTTAACGACCTCAAAATGGAATGTGGAAGTAATTTAATTGGATTGCAGACCTCAAAATGGAATGTCAAAATGGAATGTGGAAGTAATTTAAGTGGACTAGCAATTTGTTCGAATTGGAATTCGTCCATAATGCACAATTTTCCTATAGAGAGATTTGTGGAGATAATGCACCATTTTTCGAATCCTCTTCCTCTTCTCAACTTATTGGAGCAAGTTCATAACCTTGAAGGACTACATATCTGCAAAATATTTTTCTTGGTAAGAAAGAATTTTTGTAGTCATTATTATCCACACGTCTAATTTAAGTATTTGCTTATCATAATTTGCAAAGTATATTTCATTGGTTGAATTACTTTGCTTCCACTAACTACGGTGTTAGGTGCTAACCCGTCTAAGAGGGATTCCCAAACCAACTTTATAAGCGGGCTACCCAGACCAACTGTCTAGGGCTAACCCGTCTAAGTGGGATGCCCAGACCAGCTGTCTGGCCATCCCCTATCATGGTGCACTTGGAAATTTAGGAATAGTTTCTCTGTTTTTATTGTGCATGATGATATCTATGCTCACGCGCTACCCTGGTTGCAATAAAACGATTATTTTTCATTTGTTGGAAATGGTTTCTTTTTACGGAAGCATGATAAAGATTTATTTGTTTGCTATGCAGGTATTCGAGAGAGATGCAATACTGCCGTGTCTAGGCCATCTTCCTTCTAATATTCGGGTATTAAAAGTAGACATGAAGGGATATGATGGGAGGGAAATCCCATCAGCAGTCTTCAAATGTTGTTTTAGTACTAGACCATGCTGTCATCTTCTTCTAACTGCGCCAAGTAGAAGGCTTCGAGCACTCTCGAAGTCCCAATACACCATGATATATGGCCATTTCGAGCACTTTCGAAGTCCCAATACATGGATTTCTCATTATGTTCCTTGGCACCAATCACTTTTTCGTCCATCTTCTTTCCGTCACTCTTCTTTCAGTAATTGATTTCTATGCAATGAGGAGGGCACATAGTGAGAAGAAGCAGCAGAAGTAGAAAGCAGGACTGTGCTTTCTCTAAGACAACATGCATTGTTGCGGTCGTCAGCATTAGGCTTGCAGCAGTCATCGAAGGTTGTTTTAGGACCAGAAGGCTTCAGTCCTCGGGAAGGTGAGAAACTGTGCAAGTAGTTGAATCAGCATCTTAAATTACATAGCATTCTATATCAAAGTTTGTTGACAACTCTCAGAGAGCTTACCAGTCTTTGCAAGAATATTCTGACTAGGTCCTCCGTTCGACTACTTCAGAGATCATGTCGAACCGTCATGTCGATCACTATTAAATTTTAATTAACATTATGCTGTGTCTCGGAAGGAATGACTGTGTTGCTTGTATCGGGTGTCAGCTCATAGTTCATCATCTCTCTGCCTCCAAACACATTTATAGACATGACCAACTCATAGTCGTCAACGTGCTCTTCATCCAACTCCAGTTATTTTTTTATTTCTTTGAGGCTAACAAAGGAATTGTTCATGGGGGAGATGTTGGAGGAGGTTAGGTCGGTCACCCAACTAGGTCCTCCGTTCGAACAATTCAGAGAACATGTCGAACCATCATGTGGAGTTACTGAACCTACGAGAAATAGAAGACTTCTTGAGTCTGCTACCATTACTTATCTTGGGCTCCTATTGCAGCAAACTGAAATATTCTGGATACCAATCGCAATTTTCTTTACTTCCTTTGTTCTTTGTCTTTTTGTTGTCTTATGAAAAATGCTTGGCTTTGCAATTAGTTGATGGATAATTGTTGTTATAGGACTCTGTATTCAATGAAATCCCTTTGAGGGGCATTACAATAACTGAAACTAAGAGCTAGATTCCTTAGTATTAAAGTCTTCATAGAGAATGATTTTTGCATGGAATTCAGCAGTGCATCAATGTCAAATTATTTTTGTTTATAACCAACACTTCTGTAAATTTCCTTCCTTTCTCTATTAATTGTTATTTCCAGTACTGACAGTCTATAAATTTCCTTGCTTTCTCTGTTAATTGTTATTTGTAGTAAATTATGTCAGTCTGTAAATTTCCTTCATTTCTCTGTGAAAAAATCAATGTCTAAAATTTAAGTCATTGTTTGAATAACAAGTCAATCGGCTAAGTTATAACATAAAAAAAATTGTTCGTCCCGATTTCCTTTTCCGACATGAAGGATTAGCCGCCCTTTAATGGCCAACATAAGAAGGGTCGGCCGACCCTTCAATTTTGAGGGAATTATAAAATATAACACCTTGGAAGTTATAACATATAAAAATAGTTTGTCTCGACTTCCGTTTTCGGACAAGAAGGATTGGCCACCTATTCTTTTCATAGTAAACTGTGAAAACCTTTATCCAACAATTCAACCATATCCATAATGGAGAACACAAGACGAAGCGACCGACCCTTCTTGGAGGGAACTATTATAAATATAAAATGGGGAATAAGAATGGTCGACCAACCCTTCAATTACAAGGGAATTGTAAAAATAGAACACCTTGGAAGTTATATCATATAAAAATGGTTTGTCTCTACGTGCGTTTTACGACAAGAAGGATCTCCCGACCCTTCCTTTCTGAGTTAATTGTCAATACCTTTATCCATCAATTCAGATATAGCCATAATCGATAATACTAGAAGGACTGATCGACCCTTCTTGCAACATCGAACTACTATGAAAAGAATATTGGGAATAAGAAGGGTCTACCAACCTTTCATTTAGGAGGGAATTGTAACAGTAGAACACCTTGGAAAAGGAGCGAACGCTCTTTCTCTGACAATATTTCCACTTGCCAGCAAAGTCTTTATAGCAAAACGTCTATAAATGTTGTTGTTAACAAGAAGGATCTTCCAACCCTTCCTTTCCGAGTTAATTGTCAATACCTTTATCCATCAATTTATATATAGCTATAATGGAGAACACAAGAAGGATCATCTACCGACCAATCTTGCAGTGTCTAACTATTATGGAAAGAATATTGGGAATAAGAAGGGTCGACCGACCCTTCATTTAGGAGGGAATTGTAACAATCGAACACCTTGGAGAAAGAGTGGAGAAAGAGCCACCGTTCTTTCTCCGAGAATATTTCCACTTGCTAGCAAAGTCTTTAAAGAAAAACGTCTATAAATTTTGTTGTTAAAAATTTCTTATCTAGTATTCTAGTGTGACACATGGAACAATAATATGGTGACACATGGCACATTTGAGTTGGCACATTGATTATAGGGAGGTTACTATTTTTTATTTAATTTGACACATTGAGTATACCGATGTTACTACGTTTATCCACAACACAATCAGGAAATGAAAATTCACATAGTAGTTTTAAGGATAATTTAGGCACATGCAAGATTACCGTGTAGCTAGAATGCTAATTGAAAAATTAACATGAATTTATTAATTTATGTTAATCATTTGCAGAAATAGATAAATGTTTTAATTAAATTGTTAAAATTCAATATTCTAACACAGAAAATAGTAGCATTACATTCCATTTCACAATAATAGCATATACATGATCACTGAAGAAACAACAAGCATAGCATAAACACAAGAGACACAGATTTATCCTGGGAAACCCTCATGGGGTAGAAAACCCAGTAAAGCTTCCTCAATATAGATGACCAGCAATATACAAATATGCAAACCAAAGACATGATCTCCTACTCCACCATAGCAGACCTCTCCTCCACAAGTGCGCCTCTCTTGAGTGAGTGAGTGTATCAAATGAGGAACATACCTCCTCTATTTATACACTACACTGACATGTATTTTACACAAGTACATGTAGGCTCGTATTTAACCATTAGGTTAAATACCCTATTATAACTGACTGGGCCAACCCCCACATGGTGGGTCTAATAACCCTAGTTACCACAACCAATTCAGAGGAATAAACATCTCCGGATTCATAGTATAATCACATCGGAGGTATGGAACATCTCCGGAATAAATAATATACAAATATAATATTCTTAGAAGTTACAATATTCAAAACTCCCCCTTAACGAGAAGGATATTATAACAACATCCGCAGGAGCAACGAGTCATACATCATACATGATACATCTATATATCATCAGAAGCTTTCTTCAGTTCATCATCATCAGTAACTCAACTAGTTACTGGAACATCGACATCACTCGATCATCAGCATCGTCATCACACGATCATTAGCATCGACATCACACGATCAACATCGTCATCACATGATCATCAGCATCGTCATCACATGATCAGCATCGTCATCACACGATCATCAACATCGATCATCAGCATCGTCATCACACGATCATCATCGTCATCACATGATCAACATCGTCATCACACGATCATCAGCATCGATCATCAGCATCATCATCACATGATCATATTACAGGATGATCAATCCTGCTCTCTTTAGGACATAGGTCCATGGATGATACAATCCAGATCAAGTTCCAGGATGATCAATCCTTATCTCTTTAAGACAAGTCTCATGTATAGGGACGATCTAATCCCAACCATAGTGCCAGTCCTTCTTCATACTGGATGTGACCTAGATTAGATCTAGGATTTACTGCCACAGAGCCAGTCCTGTTTCATACTGGATGTGTCACATCTACAGAGCCAGCCCTGTTTCATGCTGGATGTATCACATCTACAGAGCCAGCCCTGTTTCATGCTGGATGTATCACATCTACAGAGCCAGCCCTATTTCATGCTGGATGTATCACATCTACAGAGCCAGCCCTGTTTCATGCTGGATGTATCACATCTACAGAGCCATCCCTGTTTCATGCTGGATGTATCACATCTACAGAGCCAGCCCTGTTTCATGCTGGATGTATCACATCTACAGAGCCAGCCCTGTTTCATGCTGGATGTATCACATCTACAGAGCCAGCCCTGTTTCATGCTGGATGTAACCTAGAACAATTCTAGGATTTGTCACGTACATTTTGAACCGAGGTCCAGGGACGATCCAGTCCTATCATGTACCTTTTGAACCGAAGTCCAGGGACGATCCAGTCCTATCATGTACCTTTTGAACCGAAGTCCAGGGACGATCCAATCCTATCATGTACCTTTTGAACTGAAGTCCAGGGATGATCCAGTCCTATCATGTACCTTTTGAACCGAAGTCCAGGGACGATCTAGTCCTATCATGTACCTTTTGAACCGAAGTTCAGGGACGATCCAGTCCTATCATTCAATTCTTGAAGACCTCATGTCTATGGCTCAATTCAAAGGACCATAGTCCGAGGACGATCCAATCCCCTTACCTGTTCATTCAGGATTTAGTTCTCGGAGACATCATGTCTACGGCTCAATTCAAAGGACTAATAGTCTGAGGACGATCCAATCCCCTTACCTGTTCATTCAGGATTTTGTTCTCGGAGACATACGTCTATGGCTCTCTTTAGGACTAAAGTCCAGGGATGATCCAATCCCCTCAAGTCCACCAAGGACTTCATTCTCGAAGACATATGTCTAAGGCTCTCTTTAGGACTGAAGTCCAGGGATGATCCAATCCCCTCAAGTCCACCAAGGACTTCATTCTCGAAGACATACGTCTACGGCTCTCTTTAGGAATGAAGTCCAGGGATGATCCAATCCCTTCAAGTCCACCAAGGACTTCATTCTCGAAGACATACGTCTACGACTCTCTTTAGGACTGAAGTCCAGGGATGATCCAATCCCCACATCACTATGGGTACAAGTATCTTCATCCATACAAGTACAAACACGTATCAATACATCAAGGCATCATGTAACCTCATCATCAAAACATGTATATCAAAACATGTATATCATCATCAAAACATGTATATCAAAACATGTATCCTCATCATCGAGACATGTATATCAAAACATGTATCCTCATCATCGAGACATGTATATCATCATCAAAACATGTATATCACTAATACATCTATCATCAAAAGCATGTATTCTCACTAATACATCTATCATCAAAAGTAAAAATATAAGAGTCCTAAATCTAAATAATTCTAGGTAACTAAGTGTAGTGAATAGGTAACCTCATCATTGATGAGGCAGACTTGTTATCAGATACTATGCTACTCCCCCTTCCGAGGAGAGTTCTTTTGAACTATACAAAGCTTGTCTCGAAAGTATTCAAACTTCACTTGAGACAGAGGTTTAGTCAAGATATCAACAATCTGATCCTCAGTGCTTATATATTCGAGCTTGATAACTCCTCTTTGCACCATATCTCGTATATAGAAGTATCGGATCTCTATGTGTTTTGACTTATCATGGAACATAGGATTTTCAGTCATCTTAATGCATCTTTGATTGTCACACATAATCACAGTGGGATCCATTTCTAAGTCAAACACTACATATAAAAGCTTCTGAAGCCATACTGCTTCACACTTGGCAGAGTAGACAGCCATATATTCTGCTTCAGCAGTACTGAGAACCACACTAGATTGTTTCTTGCTAAACCACGAGATCATGGCAGATTCAGGACTATAACATCCACCTGATGTACTCTTTCTGTCTGAGACACTTCCTGCCAAATCAGAATTTGAGTAACCATGTAAACGGAGTTCATGACCTCCAAGATAATATAGACCAAAAATCTAATGTACCTTTTAGGTACCTCACTACATGCTTTGTAGCTATTAAGTGAACCTTTCTAGGTTCTATTAGATATTGACTTAGGGTATTTACAGTAAAGCATATATCTGGCCTAGTATTTGTTAAATACATCAATGACCCAATGATTTGTCTATATAGGGTTAGGTCCACTAAATACGATGAGTCATTAACTAATAACTTCAAGTTGGAGTCCATGGGAGTGGCCATGGCTTTATACTCCAACATAACAAATCTTTTTAGAAACTTCACAGCATACTTACCTTGATTTAAAAGATTCCTTTTGGATCTTGCCATATTTCTAGACCTAAGAAGTAGTGCATTAATCCGAGATCTTTCATTTTCATTTCTGCAGCCATTTTCATGACTTGTTTCTCATTCCTTGTCAGAAAGAGATCATCGTCATACAATAATGGTATGATAGGTTCATCATCGACAACCTTAAGGTAAAGGTTAGGAACAACTTTACTTCTGGTAAAGCTCGAGCTTCGTCATGAAGCTGTCAATTGTCCATTATTCACACTCTGCATTGACTGATCTTCTGCATATCTATCTGTGCCATCTCTCGTCAGATGGGTCTACTAATATGAGCCTCAAAATCATTCGAACTCTATGGTGAGTTCCTTCTTGCATCCATGTCATATGTGTATAGAATCCATATTCAACCTTGTAGCAAAGGTTGAGATCCACGTCACCCATGATGATCATTAAGCTCATCAATTGACTACCGATCCTGGGTACCCATACAGAACCTGATTCACACTTCTTCTTTAATTACATCATTAAGAGAATGGTCTTATCTAGTCCCTTGGAGCAAAACATCTCATCATGATTCTCTTCCTACAAATCAAAATTAAGTACATGATTAGTAATACTTCATAATCATCAAATCTTATTGACATGATAACCTATTATGCATACATATATCATTTACATAGTTATGCAACTATTTTGACCAATACTTTGGGACAACACTTTCCCATATCCTATATACATACAGTAGCTATCTAGATGCCTTCCATCTTTACCAGAACATACTATCGAGAGTGTGCACAGCTCTCAGCATGTCAGCAAAGAGGTTTCATTCTAGACAAGCAACAATGGAATGTTTGTCCAACTTACCAATCATATGCATATTAGTAGTATACTGTTCAATGCTTTATGAATGTTTACACTCAGCATGATATATTCTAGGAATACAAATATGCATACAAGCAATATCATTTACTATTTCTAATAACAACTCAAATACTTATCTTTTATGTTTGTGTGGTTGCCTCCCGCTTGATCTTCTATATATCTCCTGAACTTGTATTCATTCTGTACCACTGTGCATGCTCAAGTGTACACTAGTGTCATCCTCATGATCTCATACACAAACATACATTCATTAGTATATTCTCAATATTATCAAAACATTCTAATTCTAAATAATCTTGAATATGTACAGTCATGATCATTAGTATTCAGGGTTTCAAGGAAGTCTTCTTTTACTCATGCATATTCTTGTTTGATCTAGTTAGTTAAATCATCAACCAAGATAAGAGACATAATATGCATAAACCCTTGATTACTAACCAATCATACCAAGTATACTTACATAAGGGATCCTAACACGAGGTAAGATTCTAACATGACATAGGAAAACATACCTGGATTAGTATACTTGCTTAGTTATGTACAACATACCTAAATAATCTCTTCAATGATTTAGAGATCCTGAGCTAGAACCTGCATGTCTCATAGGTTAAACATAATATAACAAAGTCATACATACCTCGTGAGTCTTTGTCTTCATGTTGTCATGGTCATGGAACTTGAATTGTCTTTTGTGATGTACCTGTATCTTGTTAGCAGACAACATCAACCTCACACAACACCATAATGCATTAGTACAATCATATAGCCCTAATCAATGAATGTATTCATGCATTCATACTGTTACTAGGGTGATAAGACAATTCTAACATTAATCAATATTGTACTAATAAATAACATGAAGACAAACACATCATGAATTTAATCAAGAATAAGATTTCAAGACATACCTGAACCTCCTTAAGTCATACCTGTCGAGACTTCTTGTAGTCTTCTTATGTAAGGCCTTAGCCTCAACTCCCCCTGAAACTTGATCTAGAGCTTGATTAGGGTTTGCTAGAGAAACCCTAAAAATTCAATCTTTGACTTTCACACTTCCGAATGAATGGAAGGATGTGTCTTGCTGAGCTGATCAAACTAGCATACTTCAATTCCAAAATTTGACCCCTCAAAATTGCCTTTGAAACTTCTAGATCTTCTGGACAGGATCCCGAACTAGGGTTTGATGAAGCCCACTCTTCTGCTCAATCAAAAGGTTTGATCCAAGGCTCTAAACTCTTATTTTTCTTAGGAGCTTCCAGCCGTAGTTACAGACTTCAAAGATTCCAACTTTTGCCGAAGCCCTAATTTTCCATCTTTCCAATCAAAATCCTGAGCTAGGGTTTGATCAAGCCCGGTCTTCTACCCAACCAAAAAATTCGATCTTGGTCTCTAAATTTCGATTTTTCTGAGTAGCATTCAGCTGTGGATTCTGATTCCAAAAATTCTAACTTTCTCCGAAACCCTAAATTCCGGAAGCCATGAATAAAGGTGCTCCAAAAATAATTATGTTTTGACAGAAATATGTACCTAATTGTTTCTGCTATAACTCCGAAATTTTCACTCCACAGGGTCTAAAAACTTTTTTTGTAGTATCCTGACCTGTCATCTTTCCATCCTGACAGGTCTAACCTCAATTGGATTTTCTGAGAGAGAGTTATGCCAAATGTCGCAACGTGACCTGTTTTGGGATAATACAGGAGAGCGAACTTGTACAGCGTGCCACGTGTCACTGTTTGAACTGCGGCCTCTGAAAAATTTTCTTGAGATATATTTCCCTATTATATTTCAATCCTGATAGGTCTGACCTCAATTGGACTCTCTAAGAGAGATTTATTCCAAGTGTCGCAACGTGACCTGTTTATGGGATAAAACAGGAGAGTGAACTTGTACGGCATGCCACGTGTCACTGGTTCATCTTCGGCCTCTGAAAAAGTTTATTGAGATATTAAAGTCTATGCACTACCTGTCACCTTTTACGAAATTTCATTTGGAGCTTCCTAGCCCAAGTTATGACCTTTTTTCCTAGGTCACCTGATTTTGACTGAGATCTGGAAGAGGCAGAAACCCTAACTTGTACTGATCATAACTTACAAAGTACAACGAATCTGAGGGTTCCCTTTGGATACAAGATACCAGGAGATGTTATCTACGACCTGTAAAGGTTTCAGATCATGAAACTTTTCCAAAATGGAGTTATAGCGAAAGTTCCACGATGACTGGTTTTTGCTATATAAAACCCTAACCTTCAAGTTGTCGTAAGTAAAGCAAGTGTCGTAAGTGCCATACGTTGCCTTCCTTCAGTTTAGCTCTGATACCATGTTAAAATTCAATATTCTAAGATAGAAAATAGTAGCATTACATTCCATTTCACAATAATAGGATATATAGGATCACTGAAGAAACAACAAGCATAGCATAAACACAAGAGACACAAATTTATCTTGGGAAACCGTCATGGGGTAGAAAACCCAGTAAAGCTTCCTCAATATAGATGACCAACAATATACAAAGATGCAAACCAAAGACATGATCTCCTACTCCACCATAGCAGACCTCTCCTCCACAATTGCGCCTCTCTTGAGTGAGTGAGTGTATCAAATGAGGAACATACCTCCTCTATTTATACACTACACTGACATGTATTTTACACAAGTACATGTAGGCTCGTATTTAACCATTAGGTTAAATACCCTATTATAACTGACTGGGCCGACCCCCACATGGTGGGTCTAATAACCCTAGTTACCACAACCAATTCGAAGGAATAAACATCTCCGGATTCATAGTATAATCACATCGGAGGAATGGAACATCTCCGGAATAAATAATATACAAATATAATATTCTTAGAAGTTACAATATTCAACATAAATAAATTCACTTAAAAGATAAAATACACACATATCATGAGTAAAGACAAATCCAAACTGTTAGTAGATGAATGTATGGATTATTGATTGCAAAAATTAAACAGTGTTCATAAATTCATCGAAGAAATTTGATCAATTAACAAAAGAGGAATGAAAGTTGCAAAAAATTACAATCTCTACATCAATCAGAGTGTCTCTAGTTTTCTTTGGCTGAATCCCCCCCCCCTACCTCATGAGACCTCTACCAACCCTTGCATTCTAGAACTAATATGAATTAAATACTAAGTGTGGGTCTCCCCTTCATTTATGAGGTAATTGTAAAAATATTCAACCCGTGAAAAATAAAATCTGATTAAGTAGATTCTAAGGAGAATCTGACGAAAGTTAAACGTCTATAAATTTTGTTGTTAAATGTCGATATCTAGGTTTCTAGGGGAACACATGGAACGCTCAGATTGTGAAACATGGAATGCTCAGATGGTGAAACATGGAACATGAGCGACATCTGTATCATGGTTTATATTTTGTTCGTGACAAGACGTAATGTTGACTGAAGCATGATGAGATAATTTTCTTCACACGAGTAATATCTACGATTACTCCAGCAAAATCTGTTGTCACTGCAGATGATATCTATGACCACCACACCTCCATACTGTGATAATTACATTACCCATCCATCCTATCCCGGTCAATTCATCAACTCACTGACCATTCACTATATATAAGCTAACTATGCCACATATCACAGCAAACTGAAATCTTCAGGAATCAAAGCCATGGCATTTTTATTTACTGCCTCTGTTCTCTATCCTTTTTTTATGAGAAATGTTTGAGGCTTGTGATCTCTCCCCAGTTCTCCTCATGATATATGAGCATTTCGAATTCAGCTTACTTGAAAATCCTCCCTAGACCATGATATATGGGCATTTCGAGCACTATCGAAGTCCCAATACATGGATTTGTCATTATGTTTTTTGTCACCAATCACATTTTTGTCAATCTTCTTTCTGTCAGTATTCTTTCAATAACCGATTGGTATGCAAGCGACTATCTTGGAATATTTCTTCTCTAAGACAACATGTACTACTGTGGTCCTTAGTGTTAGGCTTGCAGTAGTCGTCGAATGGTTTTTTAGTACCAAACCATGCTATTAGCTTCTTCTTCGTGCATGGAGATGTTTCCAGACATGACGACCCATTTCCATTCAAGGGAGCTTCTATGAATCCAACCTTTCTTCTTAGTTGGGGAATGCGACCTTCTCGTTTCCTTAGAAAGTTGTTCTTGGTTGGGGAATGTGAACATCTTGTTTCCTTAGAAAGCTATTCTTGGTTGAGGAATGCAACCTTCTCATTTCCTTAGAAAGTTGTGGATTAGCACAGAAAGTAGCTACAAATTTCACACTCCGTCTGTGGAGTTTCTTCCAAACCCAGCTATTATTGTGGCCAGTTGCAAGAGCTTACTTTGCTATGCCTACAGACATGTTTCTAGACATGACAACCCATTTCCAGCCAAGAGAGTTTCTGCGAATCCGGACTTTCTTCTTGGTTGGGGAATGTGACCTTCTCATTTCCTTAGAAAGATGTTCTTGGTTGGGGAATGCGACCTTCTCGTTTCCCTAGAAAGCTATGGATTAGCACAGAAAGTAGCTATAAATTTCACACTCTGTCTGTTGAGTTTCTTCCAAGCCCAGTTATTATTGTGGCCAGTTGCAAGAGATTACTTTGCTGCAGTGGAAAAGATGAAAATTACATATGCAATCCTATGACCAAAACTTGGATAGAATTGCCTAAGCGTCCAGAACAATATAAATATAGTAGCCTTGATTTCATTTCTCTGGATTTCGATACATGCGCTACATGCTGCAGTCTCATCATGGGAAGGAAGTCGAGTGGAGACAATGATACAACAGTTGAGATGTACAATTCTGAGTCTCATAATTCTGAGCAATCGGTTACTTTGGATAGGGAGTATATATATATTGTTATAGCTCTATTTTTCCTTGCTAACGTTTTATCTGTAAGAAACTCCTTCTAGATATTTTGCAATGTTCGAGATTTGTCAGAATTGCTAAATCTGTTGTAGTTTTTGTTAGAATTTTGAACTCAATCGTGAGCTATAACATGAGAATACTTGGTTTAATATCTGGCAACTATCTTGTATTGAATCTGTTGTGCTGAATTTTTTCAGCCACTTATTTTTGTAAAATGGAATTTAAACCGAAATGTGATGAAAAGATGATGAAAAGATTAGAAACACCATTTTGTTCAATTCCTTTTTATCATGGCATTATGTGAAATCTTCATGTGATAGAAAATATATTGAATGGCCTAATCAGTTATACATATATGAGGTTTTGATGCCCATGAATGGTCAATCATAAGGTGTTTTTGTTTACTATAAATATGTAAGTGTATGGAACCATTTTCAAGGTTTTATATGGTTAATTTATTTTGATGGTTAAATATCTTCAAGGTTTTAAATGGTTAATTTATTTTGATTGTTGAATATCATGTTTAGTAGACAGTAATTTGATGTATGGTATTTCTCCAGACACGTTTCTAGACATGACAACCCATTTCTATCCAAGGGAGTATCGAGTACCAGCTCATAGTCATCAACGCGCTGTTCATCCAACTCCAGTTATTTTCTCATTTCTTCGAGAAGAACACAAACATTGTTCATGGGGGAGATGTTGGAGGAGGTTAGGTCAGCTGCCCAACTAGGTCCTCCGTTCGACCAATTCAGAGAACATGTCAAACCGTCATGGGCCAACCCTTCTTCTTCCCACTAATATTTTCATAATAGCTCTAGACTGCAAGAAGGGTGGTTCGATCCTTCTTGTTTTCACCAGTGTGGATATTGGTGTTCACAATCAACTACTAAAAGAATGGGGTCGATCCTTCTTGTCAGCAGTCTGAAGTCAGGATAAATATTGTTTACATGTTATAACATAGGCAATGTCCCGATCCCTACTACATACTACGGAAGTCGGTAGTGGGAAAATGTCGTCCAAACCTTCGTAGATTAATTGTTTTTCATTTCCCTTTTAAATGAAGGGTCAACCGACCCTTCTTGTATTGCTCTAATTGAATTTCTTTTGAACTTTTGAAGCTCTTAGTGGCTTTCCACATCATTGCTTTAGAAGGACTTTGGTTGAGTTGTTTGAAGGAACATTTGTCCACATCTTTTACAATAAATCAGAGAAATGCTCTTCTATTGTACATAAGAATCATTTCATGGTTTTCCTTTATTGACCTAGACTTATTAATATTCATGTAATGCAATACAAAGGAAGTTTTCGCAGCTAGCATTCTTTTCCTCCATACCGACAAAATTCCTTTGTTCAGGGCTGTTGCGGTATCAATTTTGGAATGATTAGAAAAATCATAAGAGGGAAAAATCCACCCTTGCTTTGCATATGAAATAGGATCTGAATCGGGACCACTTTTCATTATATCTAATCGATAATTACAAACCATAAGATCAAGCTTGACAAATCATACAGAGATAACAAATAAAACTCATTAAAGAGTTGACTGGATTTTTTCTTGTCTCTTCTTTTCCATGAGACCAAAGCATTATGACCATAACTAAATGGATACCTTGCCTTTGTTAAAAATGGCCATGCAATGAAGGGGCGGTCGGCCCTTCTTGTACCAAGTATTCTTTTCATAGTAGGTCTAGACTGAAAGAAGGTTCGGCCGATAATAGTTGTATGTGAACTCCTGGATAATATACGTGTTCACAATTTTATACTAAACAAAGGGGCGGCTGATCCTTCTTGTCGGAGGTCGGAAGTTGGGATAAATATTGTTTATATGTTATAACTTAGCTAATCTTCGTTCCCCACTATTTACTGCGGAAGTCAGGAGTCGGGAATTGTTGTCCCATCCTGTAATCTGCATTGCGGGTTGCAAGATAGCGGAATTGATGGAACGTCTTAAGAAAATTACGTATATGCAATATATTTGCTTCTTCAAAAAAGGAAATGAATCCTCATGTGGGGTGCAAGAAGGGTCGGCCGATCCTTCTTGTGCCGGGTATTCTGTTCAAAATAGTTCTACGTTGCAAGAAGGGTCGACGGATCCCAACTATTCATCATGAAAGTCGGAAGTCTGGAATTGTTGTCACAGCCTAAGTGGTTGAATAGTTTTTCCTTCCACTTATAAATGAAGTGTCGACCGACCTTTCTTCTGCCCAATATTCTGTTAAAAATAGTTATAGACTGCAAGAAGGGTTCGTCAATCCTTCTTGTGTTCACCATTCTGGATATAATACAGGTGAATGGTTGGATATAGTTCTTCACAATTTTATAATAAACGAAGGGGCAGCCGATCCTTCTTGTCGGAGGTTGAAAATCGGGATAAATATTGTTTATATGTTATAACTTAGCCAATCTCCATTCCCCACTATTTACTACGGAAGTCGGGAGCCAGGAATTGTTGTCCCATCCTGTAATCAACATTGCGGGTTGTGGGATAGCAGAATTGATGGAACGTCTTAAGAAAATTACGTATCCGCAATATATTTGCATCTTCTAAAAAGGTGATGAATCCTCATGCGGGGTGCAAGAAGGGTCGGCCGACCTTTCTTGTGCCGAGTATTCTGTTCAAAATAGTTTAGGATAGCGGAATTGATCGAACTTCTTAAGAAAGTTACATATCCGTAATATTTTTCTGTCTTCCGAAAAGGCGATGAATCCTCATGCGGGGTGCAAGAAGGGTCGGCTGACCTTTATTGTGCCAAGTATTCTGTTCAAAATAGTTCAGGATAGTGGAATTAATGGAACATCTTAAGAAATTTATGTATACGCAATATATTTCGGTCTTCGGAAAAGGCGATGAATCCTCATGGGGGGTGCCAGAAGGGTCGGCCAACCTTTCTTGTGCTGAGTATTATGTTCAAAATAGTTCTACACTTCAAGAAGGGTCAGTCGATCCTTCTTGTGTTCACCATTCTAGATACAGGTGAATTGTAACATATAGGTGTCTACAGTTCTCTACTAAACGAAGGGGCGGTCGATTCTTCTTGTCACTAGTCAAGATAAATATTGTTGATATGTTATAACTTAGCCAATATACCTATCCCAACTATTCATCGTGGAAGTCTGAAGTCTGGAATTGTTGTCGTAGCCTGAGTGGTTGAATAGTTTTACCATTCACTCATAAATGAAGTGTCGACCGACCTTTCTTCTGCCCAGTATTCTGTTCAAAATAGTTCTAGACTGGAAGAAGGGTCTGTCGATCCTTCTTGTGTTCACCATTTTGGATACAGTACTGGTGAATGGTTGGATATAGTTGTTCACAATTTTATAATAAATGAAGGGGCGACCAATCCTTCTTGTCGGAGGTCGAAAATCATGATAAATATTGTTTATATGTTATAACTTAGCCAATATCCTTTCTATGATGAATTCTGCATTAATTTGGAAGAAAGAACATTGACAATATTTAAATGTGTGGATTAGAGCATATAAAATGAATTCTAACTCAGATATTACAGTCAACTATGCAGCAAAGCAATAAGATGGTGTAACATGAAATACATTCACAAAATAGAAATTAAAATACTGAAGAAAATAACAACATATGAATCTGTGTTTCGGATGTACTTGTACTTCAGTTCTTCTTTAAAGTCTTAAAAAAATATTACGTCATTTAAAATTAACACACCTGAATATTTATTCCCGACTTAACCTGTGTTTTGGTTTCCCAAATCTTTCAGCAATTTTCCATTGGTCTTGACTTGGGATCTCATAATCCATAATTTCTTTCACCATCACCTCCAATTCTATGCATTCTATGTAACATACATCTGGAAGACCCTTCTTAATCATTACAAATTGTTTAAGTATTTCAAAATCATCGGTGACGCAAGTCACCCAACGAAATACTTTCTTGCTTAACGATACACACGACACAAACCACAATGCTTACACAAACAAGGTGTAAGACAAGATGCCAGAAGTGGCTTATATTACTTCTCATAAATCGGTTAAAATGCAAATAACTGTAAACAAATAACTAACTATAATCAACCTCATCCATTACAACTTAGAAGTAACTGTGGTGTGTTCTCCCTATGTGTCGACCTCACCCTCTCCTGGTTCACCATGGAACTCTGAGCTACGGTTCGATCTCAATGCTCTGGACTTTGACCGGTGTGACTCTTCACAACTCTCTCAACACTACTATGTCGGCTCCTTCTCTTTCATTCTGCACTCTATCCTCTTCTCTAAAATTGAGGGCCTTCTCTTTCTCTTCTACTCCTCAATTGCTGTTCCCAAGACGATGGCAATCCCAAGACACGCATCTTCCTCTCTTCGTCGATCCTTCCAAATCCTGCGAACCTGCACTATCAGATTCTAGCCGTGCTATACAGTCTCTCTCCATGATGTCTCCTATCATGTCCTTCACCAACTTGCAATAACTGTAATAACTTCCTCAGCAACCCTGAACAACTATTAGGTACAATCCCTTGACTTTCTGTCCTTCCAAATCTACTACAGTAGTCAGTCTCATCACGACCTTCCTGTCGGTTCACTCTTTTCCCAATTACACTTGGCTTCGCCAAACCCTGTTGTGTCATATTTCGACCTCTTGTCGACTACCCAACATCTTACATCACCCGTCACCTGTCGACCATTACCTGTCGATCCTCGACCTCTTGTGACATCTACTGATCTTTCAGTTGGCCACACCCCGAGTGTTTATGCTCGACTTGCTGACTTCGACAAGTCAACTTGCTCTCTGCACCAGTGGTCATTGGCACTCCCGCTGGTTGGCCACCTTCGGTCAATCAGCCTCGATTGATTTGCCTAGGTCCCGATGCTCCTGCATCAGACTCCCCAGGTTAAAAAAAATTCGACTGCTCCATCAGTCTCATGAACTCCTCTTCGAAAATCCATGTCACCTCCTGCAACTCATCATTTGTCCAACGCACCAAGTATTCCTTCATGCGCGATCTACAAGTATGCCCTAATTCGCATTCATCGATTACTTCTGCGATCCCTTCCTTATGTCGGTCTGGAATCTACCCTGTCCAGTTGATGCTGGTTCCTTCCTCCTTTCTGTTGCTTGACCCTTCTTCAAATTTGTACAAGTCTGAGACGTTGAACGTTGCTGAAATGCTCAAGTCTTCCAGCAATTCCAACACATATGTGCTATCTGAAATATTCTTGAGAATCTTGCATGGCCCTATCTTCTTCAACTTCAGCTTGTTGTACGTTCCTGTCGGAAATCGCTACTTCTAGAAATAGGCATAGACTAAGTCCCCTTCTTGGCACAATAGTAGTCTCTTTATCCGTTCGGCTCTCAACTTGTAGGCCACATTACTTTTCTTAATGCGCTTTCGCACATTTTCATGAACTTCACGCATATGCTCTGCGAATGATTCTGCATCTGTGCTGTTCCTGGTTTCTGTCGGCAATTCGACCAAATCTACCACTACATGTGGACTCCTCCCTTGAACAATCTGGAATGGACTCAATCCTATCGATCGATTCACAGAATTGTTATATGCAAACTCTGCCTGTTCCAACACATTTTCCCACTGCTTGGGTCTATCGGTTGCTAAACATTTCAATAGGTTTCCAAAACTTTTGTTTACAGCCTCGGTTTGTCCATCTATCTGCGGATGATGTGCTGAACTAAACTCTAACTTCGTGTCGAGTTTCTTCCATAGGTTCCTCCAGAAATGCCCCATGAATTTTGTATCCTGATCCGACATGATACTCTTTGGAAACCCATGCAGCCTGACTATTTCCTTAAAAAATAGCACAACGATCCTTGTGGCATCACTTGTTTTCTTTCATGGTATTAAATGTGCCATCTTCGAAAATTTGTCGACTACAATGAATATTGAGTCACTTCCCTACTGAGTCCTAGGTAATCCTAACACAAAATCCATGCAAAGATGCTCCCACGGGTTCTCTGGTACTGGCAATGGTGTCTACAACCCTGTGTTTTGACTCCTTCCTTTTTCCAACTTGAAAATCTGACATTGTCGAACCCATCTTCCAACATCTGTCAACATCCTTGGCCATAAATACTTTTCTTCAACCAATGCTTTGGTCTTATCGATCCCAAAGTGTCTCGCTAACCCGCCATTATGAAACTCTCGGATTAGGTTCTCTCTTACTGATCCTCTGAGAACACACAGCTGACTTCCCCTAAACAGATAGCCTCCTTGAATGAAATAACTCAAATATGGAATTCTGTCGATGCTCCAAGGCTCACGACAAGCCTTCCATGCTTTCACAAAATCTTCATCGGTCTCATACTCTATCTTTATCGACTCTATCCCTGTTTCTTGAACAGTCGTCATGCCCCACAACGCAACTCTCCTACTCAACGCGTTGGCAACTTTGTTCGACTTGCCCGACCTATGTTGCAACACGAATGTATATCTCTGGAGTAGCTCCACCCACTTCATGTGTCTCTGATCCAACTTCGACTGAGTATTCAGATACCTCAGTGCTTGGTGATCCGTGTATAACAAAAATTCCTGTGGCAACAAATAATGCCTCCATTTCTTCAATGCTTATATGATAGCATAAAATTCTTGGTCATAGACCGAATATTTCCGTTTTGCTCCATTCAGTTTTTCACTGAAGAATGCAATTGGTCGGCCTTCCTAGCTCAATACTATTCCAATTGCTGTTCCACTCGCATCACAATCAACCTGGAAAAATTTGTCAAAGTCTAGGAGCACCAATACTGGGCTCTTAGTGACCTTTTCCTTCAATTTGTCGAAAGCTTCCTGGGCCTTATCCATCCAGTTGAACTCACCCTTTCTCATGCATTCTGTCAATGGTGAACAAATCCAACTGAATCCCTGAATGAACTTCCGGTAGAAACTAGAAAGTCCATGGAAACTTCTCATTGCAGTCGCACTTGTCGGTTCCAACCAATCTACTATTGCCTTCACCTTCTCGGGGTCCATCTCCAACCCTTTACGTGAAATTACAAATCCCAAGTACACTAATTCCTTCTTCATGAAGAAACACTTTTGTAGGTTAACCATCATCTTTCCTTCCTGCAACTTCTGTAATACTTGTCGAACATGCTCCAAATGTTCTAACTTGGTCCGACTGAAAATCAGAATGTCATCTAGATAGACTATGACAAACTTTCCTAAGAATGGCTTCAACACTTCATTCATCAGTCTCATGAATGTACTGGGTGCATTAGTCAATCCGAATGGCATGAATAACCACTCATATAACCCTTCTCTTGTTTTGAATGCTGTCTTCTATTCATCTCCTTCTCTGACCCTAATCTGGTGATACCCACTCTTCAGGTCTAATTTCGTGAAGTATGTCGCTCCACTCAAGCAATCCATCAAGTCATCCATCCTTGGAAATGGAAATCAATACTTGATTGTGATCCTGTTGATGGCTCTAGAGTCGGTACACATTCTCCATTCTCTGCCCTTCTTGGGTATCAATACTGCTAGTACTGCACACGGACTCAAACTTTCTCAAATCAAACCCCTGTCCAACAACTCTTGGACCTACCAGTTGAGCTCCTATCCCTCTACTGCACTTATCCTATACAGTGCTTTGTTTGGCATACTCAAACCTGGAATCAAGTCGATCTAATGGGATATACTCCTTGTCGGCGTCAAACCCGTCGATTTCTCATCAGCCATTATGTCCCGAAACTCTTCGAGCGACTCCTCAACTTTGACTGGAATACTCTCCCCGTCGGTCGTTCCTTCGACATATGGTCCTTTTGGAATGATTGAAAATCATCCTGACTGTTTTTCTTCGTCTACGAGGAATTCTTTGGCGATGCTCATCAACACTCGCTTTTCCCAAAGATTGTTCTTGCCGTCCCTACCGTCGGCTGGCTCTTCTTGCCTAAGCTTAAGAGTCCTTTTCACGCCATTCTTCCACACTGTAACTATGTTAGCTCGACCGTCATAGATACTATTACGATCATATTGCCATGGTCTCCCTAACAATAGATGGCATGCATCCATAGGTACTACATCACATAGTACGCTATCCTCCAATCCTTCAACTCTGAAGTTGATAAGGCATTGTTCGGTCACCTTAACACGGTGTCCTTTCTATAACCATGAGATCTTGTAAGGGTGTGGATGTTCTCGACATTTCAACCCGATCTTGTCGATGAATTCTGTCGACAAAAGATTCTCTGTACTCCCACCATCAACTATGGTCTTGCAACACCATTCTCTAATCCGCACCTTCGTTTGAAAGACCGCCTTCCATTGTGCAGGTTCCATTGGATCACGTTGATCTTCCTAGATCAAGGCTCTCTGAACCGTCAGATTCTGATTCTTCCTTTTCTCACCTCCATTGCTATCTGATGCCGATTCTTCCCTCTCGTCAACTTGCTCATCCTTTCAATGTCTGGTTTTGACTCTTTTGCAGCATGTAGGTTTTCTGGGCACTCATATGCCTTGTGTCCCATTCCATGACACTTGTAACAGATTATGGCTGGTTGGTTAGCTCCCTTTTTATCAGATGGACCATCGCGTCAGTTTTCTTGCGCTCTTTCTTTCATCGATGTCCCTTTTGTGTGTTGGCTATTTTTGACATATTATTTTCTGTAGCCACTACCTTGACCCTTCACGGAGACAGTCTTTCCACCCCGACCAGTCATCCTGCCTCTGGTCGCTGCAGACTTCCTCGACAGTTTCTCCTCCTCCTTTAGAGCTAACTGATAGGCTTCTCTGACTACCCTGAATCTAGACATGCTGAGTTCATCCTAAATAGTATATCTCAAGCTATTTACATACCCGGTGACAGCTTCTTCTCCTTCATCAGTTCGTCCTAACCGAAACGACAATCGGTAGAACTCGTCCATGTACTCTTTCACGGTCATTTTCTTCTGTCAAAATTTTTGTAGCTTTCGGAACAAGGAAACCACATAGTCGTTTGGCAAGAACTTCCCCTTCAACTTGGCAACCATCCTATCCCAAAACTTGATTTTCTCCTTGCCTTTCTTGAGTCTATTAGCCTATACATTGTCCCAACACAATGAGGCATGACCCTTCAACCTTAGACATGCAATCTTAACACGCTTAGGATCCTCGATCTGCTCTACGTCGAAGTATTTCTCCATCTCTCTAAACCAATTGATCAAGTCTTCTGGGTCCAGGCTTCCTGAGTACGTACGCACATCTATCTTCACTCGACCTCTCATTTCTGTCAGAAGCTTGATGAGTTTTTCCTCTGGTTCTTCTGCTGCGGCTTCTCGAGCTTCCACTTCATCGACTTCCTCATTGTTGTGGTCCAGTGCTTCAGGAATGCAACCATGTCTCTGGTTTTCTTTGATTGCTACGACTTCATTTGTCAAAGTCCGCATCGTTCGGACACATTCGTCAAACATCTCATGATCCACTGTGACAGCTATTGCACCACACGCTCTTCGTCCTCAGACGTTAATGCCTCTATGAGCCATTTTCAACCTTTGCTGAAAACTCTCCAACCAGACTCGCTTACGGGCTCTGATACCAACTGACACAAGTCAGGTTGGTATAGTCATATTCTCCAACCGCACTCGCTTCCGGGCTCTGATACCAACTGATGCAAGTACGGTTGGTATAGTCGTCTTCTCCAAACAGACTCGCTTCCGGGCTCTGATACCAACTGACGCAAATCACCCAACAGGATAGTTTCTTGCTTAACAATACACACGACACAAACCAAAATGCTTACACAAACAAGGTGTAAGACAACATGCCAGAAGTGGCTTATATTACTTCTCAAAAATCGGCTACAATGCAAATAACTAAATACAATCGACCTCAGCCGTTACAACTTAGAAATAACTGTGGTGTGTTCTCCCTGTGTGTCGACCTCACCCTCTCCTCGTTCGCCATGGAACTCTGAGCTATGGTTCGATCTCAATGCTCTGGACTTCGGCCGCTGTGACTCTTCACAAATCTCTCGGCTCCTTCTCTGCTGTTTTGCACTTTGTCCTCTTCTCTAAAACTGAGGGCCTTCTCTTTCTCTTCTACTCCTCAGTTGTTGTTCCCAAGACGATGGAAATCCCAAGACACGCATCTTCCTCTATTTGTCGATCCTGCCAAATCCTTCGAACCTGCACTGTCAGCTTCTAGCCGTGCTGTACAGTCTCTGTCCATGATGTCTCCTGTCATGTCCTTCACCAACTTGCAATAACTATAATAACTTCCTCAGCAACCCCGAACGGCTACTAGGTACAATCCCTTGACTTTTTGTCCTTCCGACTATGCTACAGCAGTCAGTCTCACCATGACGTTCCTGTCGGTTCACTCTTTTCCCAATTACACTTGGCTTCACCAAACCATGTCATGTCTTAGTTCGACCTATTGTCGACTACTAGAAATCTTACGTCGTTCATTGCCTGTTGACCATTTCCTGTCGATCCTTGACCTCTTGCGAGATCTGCTGATCCTTCAGTCGGCCACACCCCGACTATTTATGCTCGACTTGCTAACTTCGACAAGTCAACCTGCTCTCCACACCAGTGGTCATCGGCACTCCCGTTGGTCGGCCACCTTCGGTCGATCAACCTCGACTAATCTGCCTATGTCCTGATCCTCCTGCATCAATCGATCAATTTATCAATTATTATATTTCCAGTTAATCCTTTGACCAAAACTTCAAATTTCGAGTGATCCATACAAGCCTGTACTATCAAACTATGATGATTTTCTTGAGCCATTAATTTTCCATCGGCACTCCAAAAAGAAGGTAGACCACATTCAAAAGGCCCCAGAAATAATTCCTTAAAATTTTGAACTTCGAGGACCATCTATTGCACCATGTCTTCTACTTCTTTAACACAATCATGCTTGCCAATAACTCTTCTTGCCGAAATGATGATTGATGGTCTGTCTTTGATTCTAAAACTCTGCATATCTAATTGGGTTAGTTTTTTTAACAAACTAACTATATTCCGAGCTGTTTCCAAAGGCCTTTTGCATAATGTCTCGTTTTCCACTTTACAACTATGGAGAGCTATGTTTTCTATAGCATCTTTATTCGCTATAAAATTCAAATTCAAATTCAATCCTTTCTTTTTCTCAAGCATTTTTTTCATCTTGTAACTTTAACATTTTACCTTTGTGATCCATCATTTCTTGATATATGGATTCATTTTCTTGTTGTAATGTTGTCAACTCTGGAGACTACACATGTTGATTATTTGGCACCTTCAATTTTTTTTGAGAATTTGAATGGCATTTTTTTTTCATCAATGAGCCTTTTGGTATACTGGCTGTTCCTTGGCTCAACACCCATGGTCACAAGGTCCACTTGTAGTCTTTTGATCTGGATCGAATTTGTTTTGTTTTCTTCCTTCTCTTGCCTCAATTGACTCTCCAACTTTGCTATCATAGACTGCAATTTAGAAATTTTTAAAGTGAATTGCAATAAATTAGAATACAAGACATATCCTGTTTGTTTATGCAATTGAATCTTATCTAGTATATTAATTGCATCAAGCTTAACTTCCATTTCAGAAACTTTCTCATCGTTCACCACTGCAAACCTTATAGAGTTTCTTCCTGGATCCGTAGCTGTAAGGAGGGAAAATTTTTGTTATGCCAGTGTTCTTACCTGAGGGTACAATTTTTCAGTTTCTTCGGAAGACTTCTTCCACTTTGATGTATATTGTGAAAGCACAGCAAATA
This sequence comes from Larix kaempferi, assembly GCA_027924585.1. NCBI lineage: Eukaryota > Viridiplantae > Streptophyta > Pinopsida > Pinales > Pinaceae > Larix > Larix kaempferi. Next base: position 3,200,714 of record BSBM01001023.1, read on the forward strand.
TGGATTTATACTGAGAGTTACTTCCAGATTCTGAAAAATAATATTGTAGCATAATATTTGGCTACAAAATCAAACTAGTTTTTTCTGGAACAATTGAATCTTGTTCCTCCATACTAATAATTTCCTTCTATCGTTCCACTTTGATTTCTTCCTTGAAACTTCTTGATCGACTTCCATACTATCAACTTCTGGAATACTTCTCTTACTGGTGATATCAGATTTAGCTGGTGTTTGAACCAACATTGCCAAATTGCATGTTTGTTCCATATTCACCTCTTTATTATCTTGTTCAAATTTGAATAAATTTGTCATTTCTTTCAATCCTTCTACTGTTTGATGATCAAAAGCCTTGTTTCCATTTTGATGTCTCCTTTGCGATATAATTTGAGGAGGATCATAATTAATCCTTTCAGCCTCTTGGAAATCCATAATCCTCAGTAATTTTTCTACTACAAAGAGGGATGCCTTATTCTTAATGATGAATGGACCAACATTAAGAGGGGATTTCACATCCGATGCTTTTTTGAAAGCACCGAAATGTTCTTCTTCTAACTGCAACCTTTGTCTAATAAATTCCAAGGCAAAGACCCTCGGTGTTAAAAATGTTGGCAACAGATATGGTGCTCCAGTAAAACCATACACCCTAATTATAGTATGTTCTCTATATAAGAACCAATCACCTGTTTGGCCTTTAGGTGTAGGCTGCAAAGTTTCTTTCAGTCCTTCCAACACTCGGGGAATTTCAGCATTAAAAATAATTCTGTAAACTTCTGCCATGATTTTATGGGTGAACTCAAACATATTGACCTGTTTAGGAAGGTCATGAGAAAAGATGGTAACAAGAAACTTGGATTCTGAAATGTTTGAACACACAAACAGCTTCAGGAGATATGACTGATATCTGAAATGCTTCAACTGGTTGAAATTCACCAACTGCACATGAATCGCTTCAGCTGGGAATTCATCAAAATTAAAACAACACACTGGGCTTGACTGTGACTCTGGTGAAATTACTTGGAGAAGGAAACCTAACATAACCTCCGTGATTGACTTATCACTATCTAAACCTAAAACTTGACTCAAAAAGGACAAAACTAACTGGGTATCTCGCTGAAAGATATCAATACTCAAAGGGAATGACACGTTTTCATGCGACTGACCTTCTTTCAAGACATGTAATAAAAACTTGTCTTTTTTTGCAGGACTGCAGTTTTTATAAAACTTTGGCAAATTTTCCTTGTTAAACGACTCAGGGCATTTGGGAAATGTTTCAGGTAAACCTAGAACCTCATGGATAGTTTGTGCATTTACTGGGCATAGAATTTTGGTCATTTTTACATTAATGATTACCCTTTGGCCCTGCGAATAATTCACCGCACACCAACAAACAAATTCAGGGAAGTGTGGGGTTTGTTCGACACAAAAATAGTACAGAAAAGAACCACAAACATTAAATACATCCTTTCCTTGTGACTTAAAATCCATTAATTTCTCCTTAGACTGCGAAATACTACACACAAACAAAACAGGGTCGAAAATATCCCTTTCCCTATCAAATACAAGCTTCTCGTTTTCATCTGAACTTTCATTGAAGGGAAAGAGGTCTTGGGTTTTCTCCATTTGGGACACAAAATCTAAACACAGAGGGTTTTGAGCTACCTGTGAAGTGAGCTTCTTGGGTACTGTTCCAGTTGACGAAGAAAAACAACATGTTTCTTGTGGGTTCTTTTCCTCTAGGCAATAAGCGGAAAAAACATTTTTTAAAACTTGGAACAAACCTTGTATAAAACATATGCTTAGGTGGTTCTGGAACTTGCGATGAGCAGTTTAAATTTAACCTCTTTTCATAGCGGACTCCACCAATTCTTGCCACGTGGTAAGCGGCTTAATTTCTGCTCCACCTTATCCAGGTTTAACCACCATGCACTTTCTAGCGCGGGAACCCATTTCCACCATCGATTTGCTTCTGGGTGAATCTGGATCATTATTCCGCCTGTTACACCTCCACCCTTGGCCTTAGAATAGTAACAATATTTACATTGTTCCTCTCTATAAACATTAATAAATATTTGACATAATTTGTTTGTAATTGGTTTGTAGAATATCTAGTGTAACATGGGAAGAATTCGATGAAGAAGAGGGATAGATGACCATAAGAGATAAGATAAGTCTAAACAACACGATCAATCTTCCTAGATGGCAGTGAGATGAAACATTAAATTAGGAAAAGAAGGAGTTAGAGATCAGATGTCGCAGAAATAAAATCTAAGGTTGGCGTTGTTTTTCTACAGAACTCATTTCATATTAGCTGCATAATTGTTCATGTAGTGTCCCTTTTTAATAAATTTGTTAAACTTCAAAAATTACAATTTTTTCCTAATTCGACCCTTAGACTATTAATGACTTGAATGCTTCCAAATTTGGGTCTGAACATGTTTAAAAGGTATTAGGACATAAAAAGCAACAAAATTTGCATCATTCCTCTCTACAACTTTTAATAAGCAATGTCTAACCAAGATAAACCAAGAACCCATATAGAGGAAATTTTAAAATCCCGCAAGGTTAGATGGCTCCAAAAGACTCTTTAAAGGATTTCGAATTGGTTCTGAATGTATATGAAGGGTATTAAGACATAAAAAGGAACCTCATCGATGATTGTTGACTAATATCTTCTGGAACTTCTTCTACTGTCAGCAACCTCGTGATTGGAACATCGTCTACTGGAACATCCTCACCAGCAACAACATCAACTCGAACATATTCTGCTAACAGAGTGTTCTTCTTCTTGTGGGAGTTGCTTTTCTTCCTGGGACAATCTCCTTGTGATTAGGATGCTCCCTCTTGTTGTAATTCTTCTTAGTGTGTGTTGTTCCTACTCTTCACTACCCATGTTTTCTTTTCGAGCTACAATTCGAGCTTCTTCCTATGAGAATTCCTCCCACAACCTACTTCCTAGCACAAATTCCTTGGATGAAGGAATCCCATGACCATTCAAGGTGGTCTGTTGAGATATTGTAACTTCAAAGAATATTATATTTGTACTTTATTATTCCGGATATGATTCATTCCTCCGTGAAGATCTTATTGTATATCCGGAGATGTTTATTCCTCCGTCGGAATGTGGTAACTTGGGTTATTAGACTTCCCTAGTGGGGGTCGGCCCTGTATGTGTTATGTGGGTCAAAGGGTTATTAGACCACCCTAGAGGGGTCGGCCCAGTCAGTTATAATGGGGTATTTAACCTAATGGTTAAATACGAGCCTACATGTACTTGTGTAAAATACATATCAGAGTAGTGTATAAATAGAGGAGGTGTGTTCCTCATTATACACATTCACTCACTTGAGGATAGCGCACTTGTGGAGGAGAGGTCTGCTATTGTGGAGGAGGAGATCATGTCTCAGGGTTTCATCTTTGTATATTACTGGTCATCTATATTGAGGAAGCTTTGCTGGGTTTTCTACCCCATGAGGGTTTCCCAGGATAATCCTCTGTCTCTTGTGTTTATGCTGTGCTTGTTGTTTCTTCAGTGATCCTGTATATGCTATTATTGTGAAATGGAATGTAATGCTGCTATTTTCTGTCTTATCATATTGAATTTTAACATGGTATCAGAGCTAACCTGAAGGAAGACAAGGTATGGCACTAAAGACACTTGCTTTACTTACGACAATTTGAAGGTTAGGGTTTTACATAGCAAAAACCAGTCATCGTAGCACTTTCGCTATAAATCCGTTTTGGAGAAGTTTTCGGATCTGAAATTGTTACAGGACGAAGCTAAAATCTCCAGATACCTTATGTCCAAAGGAAAACCTCTAATTCATTGTACTTTGTGATTTATGATCTGTACAATATAGGGTTTCTGCCTCTTCCAGATCTGAGTCAAAATCAGGTGACCTTGGGAAAAAGGTCATAACTTGGGCTAGGAAGCTCCAAATGAAATTTCGTGAAAAGTGACAGGTAGTACACAGACTTTACTATCTCAGAAAACTTTTTCAGGGGCCGAAGTTGAATAAGTGACACGTGGCACTCCGTACAAGTTCGCTCTCCTGTATTATCCCATAAACAGGTCATGTTGCGACACTTGGCATAACTCTCTCTCAAAGAATCCAATTGAGGTCAGACCTGTCAGGATGGAAAGATAAGAGGCCGAGCTATCTCAGAAAACTTTTTCAGAGGCCGAAGGTCAAACAATGACACGTGGCACGCCGTACAAGTTAGCTCTCCTGTATTTTCCCAAAACAGGTCACGTTGCGACATTTGGCATAACTCTCTCTCAGAACATCCAATTGAGGTCAGACCTGCCAGGATGGAAAGCTAACAGGTCAGGATATCTCAGAAAACTTTTTCAGACCCTGTGGATCAAAAATTTCAGAGTTACACCAGAAACAATCAGGTACATATTTCTGTCAAAACAGAATTATTTTTTGGTACCTTCATTCATGGCTTCCGGAATTTAGGGCTTTGAAGAAAGTTGGAATTTTTGTAATCGGAGACCACGGCTGGATGCTACTCATCAAAATAGAAATTTAGAGACCAAGATCAGAATTTTTGGTTGGGAAGAAGGCCGGGCTTGATTAGACCCTAGTTCGGGACTTTGATCAGAAAAGTGGAAAATTAGGGCTTCTGTAAAAATGGGAATTTTTGAAATCTGTGACCACGGCTGGAAGCTCCTCAGAAAAATAGAAGCTTAGAGCTTTGGATCAAACCTTTTGATGGGGAAAAAGAGTGGGCTTCATCAAACCCCAGTTCAGGGTCACGTCCAGTGAATCCGAAAGTTTCAAAGGCAAAATTAAGGACTCCAGGTCCAGTTCTTGCAAATCAAGTGGATTGGGTTAATCCTAGAAGAAGATGGATTGGTCACCTGCATAAGTGAAGAAGTTCCTGTCTCAGAGGGAGATGAGGATAAGGGCTTACATAAGAAGAATACAAGCGATCTCGACAGGTATGACTCATCGAGGTATGTTTCGATATTTGTCCATGATTAAGTTTATGGTATGTTTGTCTTCAGGTTATTACAGTTAGTACAATTTTGATTTTAGATTTGTCGTATAACCTTAACAAAATTATGAATGCATGATAGAAGATATTCATTGGTTAGGGTGTTGACACTTATGATTGTACTAATGCATTATGATGTTGTGTGAGGTTGATGTTGTCTGCTAACAAGATACAGGTACATCACAAAAGACAAATCAGGTTCCATGACCATGAAAACATGAAGACAAAGACTCATCCATAATATTTGTTCTACTTACGAGGTATGTATGACTTTGTTATATTATGCTTAACCTATGAGACATGCAGGTTCTAGCTCAGGATCTCTAAATCATTGAAGAGATTGTTTAGGTATGTTGTACATAACCAAGTAGGTATACTAATCCAGGTATGTTTCCCATGAATCTTACCTTGTGTTAGGATCCCTTATATAAGTATACTTGATATGATTGGTTATGCTTATTCATAAAGTTAGTAATCAAGGGTTTATGCATGATTTAATTAACCAGAAGAGTACTATGATCAAACAAGAATATGCATGAGTAAAAGAAGACTTACTTGAAACCCTGAATACTAATGATCATGACTATACATATTCAAGATTATTTAGAATTAGAATGTTTTGAGAATATACTAATGAATGAATGTTTGTGTATGAGATCATGAGGATGACACTAGTGCACACTTAAGCATGCACAGTGGTACAGAATGAATAGAAGTTCAAAGGACATATAGAAGATCAAGCGGGAGGCAACCACACAAACATAAAAGATAAGTATTTGAGTTGTTATTTGAAATAGTAAATGATATTTCTTGTATGCATATTTGTATTCCTAGAACATATCATGCTGAGTGCAAACATTCATAGAGCATTGAACATTATACTACTAATATGCATATGATTGGTAAGTTGGACAAACATTCCATTGTTGCTTGTCTAGAATGAAACCTCTTTGCTGACATGCTGAGAGCTGTGCACACTCTCGATAGTATGTTCTGGTAGAGATGGAAGGCATCTAGATAGCCACTGTATGCATACAGGATATGGGAAAGTGTTGTGCCAAAGTATTGGTCAAGATAGTTGCATAACTATATAAATGATATCTGTATGCATAATAGGTTATCATGATTTCATGATTATGAAGGATTACTAATCATGTACTTAATTTTGTTTTGTAGGAAAGATCATGAATAATAATGAACACCGAACAAGTGATGGATGTTCAACAAGAAGATTTACAAATCAAAAAAAAATATAGAAGGCTTGTGGCTAGAAGATTCTCTTAGAAAGAGGAAGAGAATCATGATCAGATGTTTGCTCCAAGTGGCTATATAAGACCATTCTCTTAATGGTGCAATTAAAGAAGAAGTGTAAATCAGGTTCTGTATGGGTTCCCAGGATCGATAGTATATTGATGAGAATACATGTGGGGATTGTATCATCCTTGAAAACTTGTTCTAAAGTGAGCCGTAGACAGGTGTCTTCGAGAAAGAAAAGGGATTGGATCATCCCTGGACTTTCAGTCCTAAAGAGAGCCGTAGACGTAAGGTCTCCGAGAATGAATTCCTTAGTGGACAGTTAAGGGGATTGGATCATCCCTGGACTTTCAGTCCTAAAGAGAGCCGTAGACGTAAGGTCTCCGAGAATGAAGTCCTTAGTGGACAGTTAAGGGGATTGGATCATCCCTGGACTTTCAGTCCTAAAGAGAGCCGTAGACGTGAGGTCTCCGAGAATGAAGTCCTTAGTGGACAGTTGAAGGGATTGGATCATCCCTGGACTTTCAGTCCTAAAGAGAGCCGTAGACGTGAGGTCTCCGAGAATGAAGTCCTTAGTGGACAGTTGAGGGGATTGGATCATCCCTGGAATTTCAGTCCTAAAGAGAGCCGTAGACATAAGGTCTCTGAGAAGTGGGGATTGTATCATCCCCGGACCTTGGTCCCTGAATTGATCCGTAGACGTATGGTCTTCGAGAATAAAGTGATGGGGATTGCATCATCCCGGAACCACTAGTTCAAAATGTACGTGAGGACTGCATCGTCCATGAACTGGGTTCAAAATGTACGTGAGGACTGCATCGTCCATGAACTGGGTTCAAAATGTACGTGAGGACTGCATCGTCCATGAACTGGGTTCAAAATGTACGTGAGGACTGCATCGTCCATGAACTGGGTTCAAAATGTACGTGAGGACTGCATCGTCCATGAACTGGGTTCAAAATGTACGTGAGGACTGCATCGTCCATGAACTGGGTTCAAAATGTACGTGAGGACTGCATCGTCCATGAACTGGGTTCAAAATGTACGTGATGGGATTGCATCGTCCCTAGACATGAGACTTGTCTTAAAGTGATAAGGACTAATCATCCTGTAAGTAGATTGGGATTGCATCGTCCCTAGACATGGTGAAGTGTCTTAAAGTGATAAGGACTAATCATCCTGTAAGTAGATTGGGATTGCATCATCCCTAGACATGGTGAGGTGTCTTAAAGTGATAAGGACTAATCATCTTGTAAGTAGATTGGGATTGCATCGTCCCTAGACATGGTAAGGTGTCTTAAAGTGATAAGGACTAATCATCCTGTAAGTTGATTCGGGATTGCATCATCCTTAGACATGGTGAGGTGTCTTAAAAGGATAAGGATTGATCATCCTGTAAGTTGATCTGGATTGCATCATCCATAGACATGAGAGATGTCTTAAATTGAGAGGGATTGATCATCCCATAAGTGGATCAGGATTGTATCATCCTTGGACCTATGTCCTAAAGTGAGAGGGATTGACCATCCCGTAATTGGATCATGTGTGTTGCAGGGTATGCTGCTGTTGTGTATACTTGTATCAGTGTGGATACTTGTATTGATAGATGTATTAGTGAGAATACATGCTTTTGATGATAGATGTATTAGTGAGAATACATGCTTTTGATGATAGATGTATTAGTGAGAATACATGATTTTGATGATAGATGTATTAGTGAGAATACATGCTTTTGATGATATATGTATTAGTAAGAATACATGTTTTGATGATAGATGTATTGGTGAGAATACATACTTTTGATGATACATGTATTGATTAATGTACTTGTATGGTTGAGGATACTTATGTTGTAGATCGAGATGATCCAGATGCTGTAGATCGAGATGATCCAGATGCTGTAGATCGAGATGATCCAGATGTTGTAGATCGAGATGATCCAGATGCTGTAGATCGTGATGATCCAGATGCTGTAGATTGAGATGATCCAGATGGTGTAGATCGAGATGATCCAGATGCTGTAGATCGAGATGATCCAGATGCTGTAGATCGAGATGATCCAGATGCTGTAGATGAGATGATCCAGATGCTGTAGATCGAGATGATCCAGATGTTATAGATCGAGATGATCCAGATGTTATAGATCAAGATGATCCAGATGCTGTAGATCGAGATGATCTAGATGTTGTAGATCGTGATGATCCAGATGCTGTAGATCGAGATGATCCAGATGCTGTAGATCGAGATGATATGACAATGCTGATGATCGTGAGATAACGATGCGGATGATCGTAAGATGACGATGCTAATGATCGTGTGATGACGATGCTGATGATCGTGAGATGACGATGTTGATAATCGTATGATGACGATGCTGATGATCGTGAGATGACGATGCTGATGATCGTGTGATGACGATGCTCATGATCGTGAGATGACGATGTTGATGATCGTGTGATGACTATGTTGATGATAGTGAGATGACGATGTTGTTGATCATGTGATGACGATGCTGATGATCGTGTGATGGCCATGCTGACAATCGTGAGGATTCAGATATTGATGTTGCTGTAGCTGTTTGAGTGCTGCAGAAGATAAAGACTCAGTATTGAAGATGTTGATGTTCCAGTATTGAAGATATTCCAGTAACTGGTTGAGTTACTGATGATGTTGAGAAAGCTTCCAATGATTTATAGATGTATCATGTATGATGTTGATGACTCCTTGCTCGTGCAGATGCTGTTATAATATCCTTCTCGTTAAGGGGGAGTGTTGAGATATTGTAACTTCAAAGAATATTATATTTGTACTTTATTATTCCGGAGATGATTCATTCCTCCGTGAAGATCTTATTGTATATCCGGAGATGTTTATTCCTCCGTCGGAATGTGGTAACTTGGGTTATTAGACTTCCCTAGTGGGGGTCGGCCCTGTATGTGTTATGTGGGTCAAAGGGTTATTAGACCACCCTAGAGGGGTCGGCCCAGTCAGTTATAATGGGGTATTTAACCTAATGGTTAAATACGAGCCTACATGTACTTGTGTAAAATACATATCAGAGTAGTGTATAAATAGAGGAGGTGTGTTCCTCATTATACACATTCACTCACTTGAGGATAGCGCACTTGTGGAGGAGAGGTCTGCTATTGTGGAGGAGGAGATCATGTCTCAGGGTTTCATATTTGTATATTGTTGGTCATCTATATTGAGGAAGCTTTGCTGGGTTTTCTACCCCATGAGGGTTTCCCAGGATAAATCTCTGTCTCTTGTGTTTATGCTGTGCTTGTTGTTTCTTCAGTGATCCTGTATATGCTATTATTGTGAAATGGAATGTAATGCTGCTATTTTCTGTCTTAGCATATTGAATTTTAACAATCACTATTTCTCCATTCTCTATATCTTCTTTAATGGCTTCAAGTTGCTCTTTTATCTGAGAGACCCTTGTAAAGCATGTCTGCATGGTCTCTGCATTTTGTATCTTGACATTCTTTAATTGAATTTTCAAAGTCATCTTTCGATTTATGTTCTCTCCTTCAAACAGCTTGGTCAAGGAGTCAAACATCTCTTCATGGATGACACATGTGGTATGAGATGGTCCTTGATAGAATCTACAATGATCCAAGTTCTTGGCCTTGACCAAGTTCTTCTTATGTAAGGCCTTAAGGCATCATCTCCCTCTGGGACTGGAACCTCTTCATTTATGTAGGTATTCAATTCATTCTAGACTTCTAGGATAGGATTTAAACCCAATCCTTACTTTCATGTTCAGAAGTTATCAGCTCCTTCAAGCTTGATGTGGTGAGACATCTTAATGAGAAAATTACCACTGGATTTGGAGCTTACTGTTTGACAGAGAAACCCTAAAAATTGAAACTTGGAATTTCAAACTTTTCGCTGGACAGGGAGATGCAATTGACTGAGGCGAGCAAGCCGGTGTGCTCAGATTTTGAAAACTCCAAAAATTTACCCCTCAAAAGTGACCTACGAATTTCAAATCTGCAATTTCTGTCAAATTCTAGATTTTTGTCCAATGCACAATGGCCTCTCCAATTCCCAATTAGGATGGGAATCTTTCACCCTCGAAATTGGTAGTAAGGAAAGTAGAGTAAACACTCCACTAGCATGGACAAGGTACAAGCTCTCCAAATTGAAAATATGCATATAAAAATGATCAAAAGCTACTCTCCTTGGGTCGAATTCGGTCGAATTCCTTCCAAAGGATTTATTCCAACTCAATTTGGGGAAGAGTTTCCAATGTGTGCGACTTGTCCAACAATTCCTATTCCCTCATTTCGAATGGTACCCTAACTCCCTTGTGCACCTTCTTGGATGCTATTTTTATCCCTAACATGTCATATATTTCAGATGTCAGCATTCACGTATGATTTGTGTCATAGAATCATTGTTGTCATACTAGAGGCAGCCTAAGGAATTTAGCCCAAGTGTAACAATTCTTCTAAGATGCCTTTCTTCCATGGGACCTATTCTTCCACTCCAATTTGACTCACGCCATGAATAATGCCTCTTAAACTACCCCAAGTATGTTACCCTACATCTTGAACTCGAATTGGTGAGAGAATCATGCCAAGTGTATTGGGTCCCACAACCTCTTAATATGTGTCCTCATGGTCCAATGCACAATGGCATCTCCAATTCCCAATTAGGAAATCTCACCCTCGAAATTGGTACTAAGGCAAGTAGAGTAATTATGGACAAGCTATGCTCTCCAATATGCAAAATGAAAAATGATCAAAAACCACTCTCCAATGGCATAGATATTATTGGTGATTGTATACCATGGTAATGATATTGGCATGAGACCCCTCTAAGCTTTGATTACACTCTGGGATTTGGTATACATCTGAAGCATATCTTGGAAGACGTTGCTGTCATTCTTGGACGACAAATTTGGGGCATGTACAAGTTGGCATTGTGACAGAGACAATGATTGTGTCCTTGTGAGGAACATGGATTGCGATAGTGACATCAATACAATGATACAGGTACAAGGACATATATACACATATAGGTTGATGGAAACTGTGATACAATGGCAGTGGAATATTATTCTTCTTATTCATATTAGGGTGGAAAGATCATGTGAAAGATAAATTTGAAAGGTGTTCATGAGGTGGGACAAGGTACAAAATCTTTGCACAAACGGAACCCATTCTTAGCATTATTTTTGTCCCAATTACCTAACAAGATCGGGGAAATTTCACGATATTTGGATTCCAAAGAAGGCTTAAAAAGTATAAGGGAGGTAAGCTTACCTTAAGGGGCCTACAAACTTATGTCAATAGGCCCAAGTGCTTAAAATATTAAGCAGAGGCACTAGAGCATCAACTACACAAGATGTTAGGCGACGATGAGGGCTATGTGGCAGGTGTTGGCTCATCCGTATTGCGGTGGGGGAATCCGTATTGCCTTCTTCTACCCTTTTTATATAAAATTAGTGTTAAGCACATGTTAAATAATCATTCCCAATGTGAATAGGACAATTAAAAATTTGAACACACCGATACAAATCATATACAAAATTGTTCTACAAGCACCAACTTGATAGAGATCTTAATCCCATGGATTCTTCTGCCACTACATAAAGGATGCTCCTACACCCCTGTTTTTCTACCTGCTAAACAGATAAGGATGCCCCACCACCCTAAATCTCTACCCACGACTAGAAGGAGGCAACAATTCCCTTAGAAGGCCTCAACCTGCCCGAAGAACCACCCAACAACCCCCCTAATTTATAATAGTTTTAACTTCAGCTTTTCAGATCTTGCTTCTGATATGCAATTACTTCATAGACACCTATGGTCCTCTTCATACATGGTTATATATATTTTCAAAGAACTTTATTATTTGAGAACTTTATCAAGGAAAATCATGCCTCTTCATAAAAAGAATATTCGATCCTTATAATGGCATCGATTCATCATTGATCTTCATAGTCTTTCAATCTTGTTTTAGCATGCGCTTAGCTAGATTTCATAAAGAATTTGCATCGTATCCTATGCTTTAAAAGCTGCACAACTTAACCCAGCATAACTATATTGTAGCGTTGGATTGTCCCATCCAAGATCAATGGTGGACTTCAACATTTTATGAGCCCAATTATGAAGGAGCAGTATAAGACCTAACCAAAACACCCCCAACTCACCGGAATCCGATAGTGTGGAAATAGCTGAAATGGCAATTTTGACTACTCAAATCGCAATTTCGGTGATCTGAGTAGTTTTAAAATAGGGAATTTAGTCTAGGAATGGCAATTACAATTGCTGAAATTGCAGTATTGTGGAAATAACAATTTCTAGGAAGAAATTTGACTGATTTCCATCCAAATTTAGTCGGAAAAGCGGGGCGTTTTAATGTCCCATCAGTTAAATCAAAGGGTAAAGGGTAAAGCGTAAAGTCCCATTAGTTTTAATTTCCAGGAATTTAGCTTTTATCCTATGCGAATTATGAAGGCATGGCCTATCCAGCCTGCTGCAGGCCATTTAATGCGGCCACAGCAGGACGGTTAGTCGTTGGATTCCAAGAAGTTAAGATCCTTGCTGTCAATATGTCCCATCAGTTAAATCAAAGGGTAAAGTCTGCCAGTTCTCGGATAACTTCTTTGACCCTTAATGTCGTATAACCCACTGTAACAATCTTTCAATCACTTTGATCTTTCATTTCGACGGCTCTGGAGATTTCCTGCGATCCGAGTTCTGGTTTTGGATCATGTTCTAGTTTTTTTATCATTTCCACTCATTTAAAAAGGATCTTCTCCTATTCGATCTAGCTTTCCGAAAATGTTTTCGAAATTAGCTTTGTGTTCGACTCTTTCTCCATCCACTGGCCCTCCTCAACGGCTGGTTGTTAAAGTTGGAGAAAAGGAAAGTCTCTAGATTCCAACCACTACTCTGCATAGCGGCCTCTCTTCAGGAAAGATTTCTTACAGCAGTTCTTTAGGAAAGTCTCCTTGTTTTATAATTGCGGACAGTAGCACACATGGAAGGACCAAATTCACTGATGAAGCCACCCGCATCACAGTGGAGAATATGGAAAGGCGGATCGACGAGATTCAGCAGACTGTGGAAACCAAGCTAGACTCGATGGAGCAAAGAATGGATAAAAGAATGGAAAGCAACCAGACCAAAATGATGGAGACAATCTGAGTCCTCCTCTATGAGAACGACGAAGACATTCGAAATCAACCCGCTGGACCTCAAGGTAATGTCGAGGGGAGCCCAGTTACTTCAGTAGGTTCTGGACAGTCCCATCTAACTGTCGGAACTCCCTCATCAACTCATGCAACTACCGGAACTCCGTCAACTGCTGGAACTCCCTCATCAACTCCCTCAAGATCATCCAGGGGGTGAAACCAATGGATATTGACTCATCCTGAGAGAACCACATGGCCCATCCACCACGGTCTCATGTTATTTTACTGAAAACTTTAATATTTTAGGTTTACTTTTCTGTTAGTTTAGTTGAGCGATTTTTTCCAAGGTCCTTCTGTTCAGTTTGTATGGGCAACTATTTTAGGTTTACTTTTGTGTTGGTTCAGGGGAGGGATTTTGTCCTCGGCCCTACATTTTGAAAAATTTAAACTCTATGATATATCTGGATCCTCCTTGAATGAAATATATGCAGTTTTTTGAATATTAATTTTAATTAATTTTCTAATTCTTTGGTCTTCTCTAAATTCTTAACCTCTCTTATTTATCGATTATGTTTGGATTTATCTATTCTTTTTCAATTTAGATAAAATAAGTTTTGAATTTCTTTTGAATGACAGGTTAAATAATGGAAAACAAAAAATCCAAGCCATCAATTTGACATAGTGATTATTTACTCGAGAAAAACTCTTTGAATGTAGAACTCAAGGAGACACATTGAGCGATGAATCATATTTATCTTGGAAGTGCATTTTAGCTATTTTCAAAGTACTAATGTTTGTAAATTACCTTACATTACTTTGCATAATGTTTTTTGGTTAATATCTAAATATGGCTTAAATTGCATGTTTGAAGGTCATGTATCTCTTGATTTTTTCCTCGATGTTTCTGCTCTTGCATTGGAATTACTATAACTTAAATATGTATTCTAAGGTTTATATTGAAATACTACCTTTAAGATTCGTAATATTCTTTTAAACAATAGCAAAAGTACTGTAAAAATCAAATATGCCACGTGTCACAATCTGAGCATTCCACGTGTCACCCTAGAACCGTGGAAGCTAGATCTCGAACCGTGGAAGCTAGATCTCAACATTTTAACAACAAAATTTATAGAAAGATTCCTCAAAAGAGTTTGATGGTGCCAAGATGAAACTTGTGTTTAGTGGAAGGGTGTTGGAATTAGATGCTGAGGAGAAAGAGCGACCGCTCCTTCCTCTAGAGATGTTTTGTAGCAATTGGAAATTTCAACACTCTAAACAAAAATTTCAAACCAAAATTTCATAGGAACATTGCACAACTTGATTGCAATTGGAAATATTCTCAGAGAGGAAGGGGCAGCCGACCCTTCTCATAAAGGGACAGCCAACCCTTCTTCTTCCCATAACTCTATTCATAATAGTTTTAAGAATGCAAGAAGGGTCGCTCGATCCTTCTTGTGTTCTCCATTTTGTATAATATAGGTGAATTGATGGATATGGGTGTTCACAATTATCTACTAATCGAAGTGGCAGATCCCTAACAACGGAAGTTGAAAGTCGAGAATTCTCAGACTGGCCTTCATATATTAAATTTGTTTAGAGTAGTCTTGTAAATGACGGGTCGGCTGAACCCTTGTTGTGGTAAGCATTCTTCCATTGTTCACCATTAAGGATATAAATGAATTGACGGTATAGCCTTCATAGGTTGAATAATTTTACATTTTTTAGTAGAAGTATTCTTAGAGAAAGAGTGGCCGCTCTTTCTCTTTCTTGAAGTTGTCTATTTTTAAAATCCCACATAAAGGAAGGGGCTACCGACCCTTCTTTTGCCCATAACCATTCATAAAAGTTCTAGGATGCAAGAAAGCTCGTTCAATCCTTGTTGTGGTAAGTATTCTGCTAGTTCCAACCGTTTTGGATATAAATGAATTGACGGTCTAGACTTCGTAGGTTGAATAAGTTTACATTGCTTTGCACAATTCGCTAGCAAATGGAAATATTCTCAAAGAAAGAGCGGCCGCTCTTTCTCCAAGTTGTCTATTTTTACAAATCCTTCATAAC
Organism: Larix kaempferi; assembly: GCA_027924585.1. Lineage (NCBI taxonomy): Eukaryota > Viridiplantae > Streptophyta > Pinopsida > Pinales > Pinaceae > Larix > Larix kaempferi. The sequence continues at coordinate 3,216,177 of BSBM01001023.1, forward strand.
GGAAGGGGCAAACAACCCTTATTTTTCACGTCACTCTATTTCTTGTAACTCTATTCATAATAGTTCTAGGATGCAAGAAGGGTGGGTTGATCCTTCCTGTGTTGGCCAATCTGGATATAGGTAAATTTCTGAGCTCACCGTTTTGGATATAAATGAATTGATGTTCTAGCCTTCATAGGTTGAATAACTTTACATTCCTTTGCACAATTTGCTTGCAAATGGAAATATTCTCAAAGAAAGAGCGGCCTCTCTTTCTCCAAGTTTTCTATTTTTACAAATCCTTCATAACGGAAGGGGCAGCCAACCCTTCTTTTGCCCGTAACTCTATTCATAATAGTTCTAGGATGAAAGAAGGGTGGGTTGATCCTTCCTGTGTTGGCCAATTTGGATATAGGTGAATTGATGAGCTCACCAATTTGGTTATAAATGAATTGACGGTCTAGCCTTCGTAGGTTGAATAAGTTTACATTTCTTTGCACAATTTGCTTGCAAATTGAAATATTCTCAAAGAAAGAGCAACCACTCTTTTTCCAAGTTGTCTATTTTTACAAATCCTTCATAAGGGAAGGGGCAGCCAACCCTTCTTTTTCCCGTGACTCTATTCATAATAGTTCTTGGATGCAAGAAGGGTGGGTTGATCGTTCCTTTGTTGGCCAATCTAGATATAGGTGAATTGCTGAGCTCACCATTTTGGATATAAATCAATTGACGGTCTAGCCTTCGTAGGTTGAATAAGTTTACATTACTTTGCACAATTTGCTTGCAAATGGAAATATTCTCAAAGAAAGAGTGGTGTTCTTTCTCCAAGTTGTCTATTTTTACAAATCCCTCATAAGGGAAGGGGCAGCCGACCCTTCTTCTCTATTCATAATCCACTAAACGAATGGGCGGATATAGTCCAGAATTCTAAGCCTGGCCTTCATAGATTAAATATGTTTACACTTCCTTTGTAGTGCTCACCATTTTGGATATAAATGAATTGACTGTCTAGCCTATGTAGGTTGAATAAATTTACATTTCTTCGAATGATTTTCTGGTAAGTAGAAATATTCTCAGAGAAACATTAAACCGCTCAAGTTTAAATTCTCACATCCCCAATTCCGCAACCAAATTAATAATTTCCCTTTAAAATTTATTATTTTTTTTGTGTTGTGGAAAACATATATTTTCTCTCCACAATCATCTTGCAATGAGGATTGTGGATTTCTTGGTCATTTGGTTTTGATATTTTTTTTATTCCGCAACCCGCAATTGCAATTGATCTCTTTTCCATGCTGTGTCTATAACACAAGAGGTCACTAAAGTCTCTCAGGCAATTGCTGATTTGCTTGATAGCATTGTGATTGATGATCCCACTCTAGAGGCCCATTGATGATCTCCTTGTTATGTCCAGTTAATAATTTTCCCTTTAGAATTCATTGTTTTTTTGTGCTTTTGTGATTTGCGGAAAGCACAAATTTTCTCCAAATTTTGTTCTTTCTGCCACCTGCAATCCACAATGCGGAAGCTTGGTTAGTTGGATTTGAAAGTTTTTTCTTTCTGCAACCCATTGTTTGGGAAGTTTACCCTTTATATCTATTTGGTAATTATTATTTTAGCGGGGGAGAAAATCACAGAAAGAGGACTATAATTTTTTGCAGCCCTTAAGAAATACAGTTAGTTGTCTCTTGATATTTGTTTTCTTAAATGAATTTGTTTATTTAAATCATTTATCTATTTCTGCAAATGATAAACATATGTTATTAAATTAATGCCAATTTTCCAATTAGAATTTTATATGAAGATGATTTGAGGGGTTCAGGTCCATAAAACAAGGGGTAAGGCCTCGAGTGTCAAATTAGAAGACCCAAGGGATGTCTAATGTATCTCTGGATGTGAATTTGTAGCGTGCGAATACAATAATCAAAGATCCTAAGCTTTAACATTGCTAATGGGGGAGAATTTTTTTTTTTGTAAAGATGCGGATTTATGTTAAGCTAATAAAAATACAGTAGAGATTACAGTCAGCAGTGGTCTTATCCAGAGGTGCCAACCATAGATATCAGCAGAGTTGTGGTGATTCAAAATCAAACTATACAAAAAACTGGCAGTCATAGGCAGAACCAAAATAGACAAAAAGTAAGAGAGAGACATCAGAAGAACCTCCTCAACCAGTTACAGAGCAGCCTTCTGCATCCGAAGGTGTCTCCTCTAGAATTGGGCAGCTGTAATCTGTGTCCTTCCAATCACTTGCAGGTGTTGGAGCAACATTCCGAGGTGTCGAAGCAACAATCCCAGGTGTCAATGTAGCTCTCACAGGAGGCAGAGTAGTTTTCGCAGAAAGACGAGTGCCCTAAGCAGAGAGCTTGACCGGAAACGACGTCGTCTTCTGGGGCCTGAAAGGAACGAAACATGTCGTCTCACTGCATGTACTCTTGGCCCAAGGTGGAGGGGATGGGATCCCTGCTACGTGTCAAAACCGACATGCTACCCCCTGGGTTGGACTTATCCATCACAAGAGGAGTGGCCATAGTGTTCCAAGGGTGGCTTCAGGTTTGACAGCAGATGTGGTGGTGCCAGGTGTATTGCTCCCAGGATGACTATCGTGGCCGAAGGGACGAGTGGCAGAATAGGAGTCCCAACTGAGCGTGTGTTCCAGGGTGGCAAGCAATGATCAAATTTGAAGGGTGGGTATTAATTTTTATTGGAAGGGCATTTTTTCCTTGAGTCCTTCAAAGATGAAGGGCAATTTAAATAATTGTACTTCAATTGACAAGCATAAATTAACTAAACCCTCCTGCCAAAAAATGCAAAACACAAACATTTCCCATCCAAATCTCTACAATCTTAAACAATTGAGAACTCTTGAATATATAAATGATAAAATGGTATCTTTTCAATAAAACCAAAATTGAACACATTAATTTGACATATATGTAACATTAATTTTACAGTTCATTAAAATAACAACTATTTTGTTGTATTTTTATGGGTTAGACCACACTTCATTATACATAAAAACTACTTAGACTCTGCAATAATCATATTGGGGCATCTACATGATGTTATGCATATTGCTGAGAAAATTACTTACTATTAACTATCTACAAAAAGAAGCCACTAAGCAAAATGAGGCTATAATAAACCTACAACCAAAATCTACATATAAAACCAACCAAAACCTTAATTCAAACTGGAGAGAGGGAAACCATCCAAGATTGAGAGATGTAAGAATGATGGACACTAGGAGCATAAGAAAAAATAATGCATAGATAAAAAAAACATTAAAAAATAATCCTCCATACCAACCAAGTTAGCAACACTAGCATCATAAGGGCCTAGGCATCAAATTTTGTTGTTCAAAACTTGTCGCGACAACATATAGGTATGGGACAGAGGGGAAATGGAATCAATCCTAAGTCAACTAGAGCCTTGCACCTCGCTACATGTTTGAGTCTTGACAATCTACCTTTAAAATTGAACCACAATTCAGTGATTTCATAGTCATCGGCATGGAATTTAAGTTATTTAATGAAATAATTAATGTATCTAGCTCTATGTTGAAACTATTTTCCATCCTAATGCGGGCCACTTCCCTCCTTATTGTCTTACCAAAAGGCATGATAATGAGGAAGAAGACTTAAAATTATAGACTTCACCATCAAAAAATCCTTACACTCACATTGGTAAGGAGTTATAAGAAGATCACAACAATCCAACGTGTCAAATCAAATCTTAGATGATAGTGCAAATTAAAGACTTATATGGTAAATTTAATATAAGACTTACTTATAGTTGTCTCTTACTCTTTGTGTCTTGACACATTTGATAATTTATGGTTGTCTCTATGCCTTGAACCAATTGGTATTATAAGGTGAGGATGTGCATGCATAATAATCATTGGTCATGACTATGCGATGAGGATTTAAATGGAAGAGGATGTAAAGACATGTAATTTTTATACATATTTTGGTGGCGAGTGTCGAAGAGAAACGTGGTGAGAAACCACATATTTTTGGAAGGACGGAGGGAGATTACATGATCATGATCATTGCACCCATCAAATTGAAGACAATTCCTAAGCCAATTTTTTTTTAAAATTTTTATTAATAACCATTGTGGTACTTTGGTCCAAATATTTTTTCTAACTCATTGTTTATGCATATTGTGTTCCTAGTGCCACCTCTCTATATCAATGCATAAATCAACCTCATCTTTGTTTGTGGTTCTAGATGCATGCCATTATTTGTAGTTGCATTCCATTGAGTGTTGTTTAGAGTTATCGTGAGTCTGTGACATTCATGCAATAAATGAAGTCTTGTAGAGGAGGACTCATCGAAGGGGAAATTTGCATTTCATTTTGATGAAAAACTAGTGGACATTGGTATCCAGGTTCACATAGGTAGTAGGGACAATGTTTCAACCTTGTTTTGGGCCTAGTAGTGGTTCTGTTATTACATCCATAGTCATTGACACATTGTCACACCTTAGATCTCAGCCCGAATTGAGTCGGGATTCATAGGGCCATGACATAACATAATAGTGCGAACCTGGCAGCGTGATGTTCGCACGTCGGAGATCCATGTGAATTGTTTCCAGGTAGGATGAGGTGACATGCGGGTAGGGAAATTAAAGAGCCCAGCTACTTGACGTCGCATGGTTTACCTCATGGGAGACCTCATGGGAGTTAAACAGGGATAGAGATCCACGACGCAGAGTAGATATTATAGTTGGACGACTTGAAAAACCAAAGCCACTAAAGTGAAAGTGAACTTGGAAGATATTCTTGTTCCTGATATGATCAACTTGCACAAGGAGACTGGGGAGGTTATCTATGCCAAAATGATAAAGGATTCCCTAGAACTGTCAAAATTGCAAGTTAGAACAAAGCCCATAAGACACAAATAAAAAAGCTGCAAAATGCATTGTTGGTTACTGAAAGCCAAGAAGACAAAAAGGGTAGTATAAAAAAGATGTTGGATGACAAAGACAACATCATTCAGTCATTAAAAAAGAAGCTAAAGATCCCCTCTAGTTGGTAGAAGCTTATGAATTGGCAGAGATCTCCAAGAGGAACCAACAGACTGCAAAGTTAGGCCATTGAATTTTGAAGAGAAGTTGTGGCTGACTGATATAGCTCTCATGGTGGAAAGTGAAAAGAAGTGGAGAGCTATGTCTGAAGACCTGGAAAGGAAAACGCAGGAGAAGAGCAAAGAGTTGGAGAACATGGCAAGCCTAAAAGACTGAGAATTGGAAAGGTTGCAAAGCAGAAAATAGAGTTGAGGAGTAGAGTCTCAGAAGAAGAGCAGGAGGGAAAGGATTGGGAGGTAAATACCTAGGGATACAAGTGAAATATGATGAATTAATAAAGAATATTAGAGGTGAAACCTCCCTGATGGAAGCAAATCAAGGGAGGGAAATGGAGAAATTGAGGCCATATCTCGATTTCATTCTGGACAAAGAGGCTGTAATAAATTTAGCCAGGAAAAGCATAACAACAGTCAAGGAAAAGTTGAACAAGAAACCCATGGAGTGTGCAGAAAAGGCCATAGAATTTCTACAAAGAACACAATTCAGGAAAGGATAGACATTTTAGCACATCAAGTAAAACTCTACAAAGAAATGTTTGATCCATTATTCAAGAAGGGACTTCCTCTCTTTTGGGAGGAGGATGGCACCATGAGTCAATGTAATTTTTTGCACAATTAATGAAATTCAGTCGGTTTCGGTCATCTTTCTTGGATTTCTTAATTAATTAATTAATTAATGCATTGATCTGTAGGTTGGATTTCTATGAATATACAATTCATGTGTTATTATGTCTTAAATGAATATGTTCGTTTAACTCATTTTATCTATTAATTTTCTGCAACTAATAGACAGCCACAACGCCATTTTATCTAAGTGGAAAAGTGCTCTTACAACGCGAGTTGCTTGGATCTGTGTTGTATAAAGATACTATGTAGCACGAGAACCACTTTCGGCTTTTAAGAAACTGGTTCCTGAAGTTCTGACGTTCTAGGGAACTTGGGAACTTGTAGGAAACTTTCCAAATCTGATGGGAACCATTCTGGATGGTTGGAAACTTATTGGGAACTTCTACCCTCTAAAATTGGGAACTTTCGGACTTTTTCTTGCATGTTCCCTTCATCAGGCTCTTACACGCATTCATGATTGCCATGTGGGTTTTTAACGACATTCCTATTGCCTTGCAGCCATACATATACATGGTTGACTGAAAAAAAATTCTGTAGAAAACTAAGCTGCAGTAAAAGTCTATTTCATGCTACCTTGTCGAGTTGGTGCACTAATCTCTATCTACCACCCATTCTAGAGTATTCTCCTGAATTGCAATTACCATAAACAATAATAAATGAAAATCTATTTTTACTTTTATATATTAAATAAAAGAAAGTAAATTTATATATTTTACTATTTACTTTATGAATAAAAAAATAAACTTTTAATGTAGCTAGGGTTTTCACCCTAGCTTGTGCAAATGAGCACCTGCTAAGGAGAATGGACTCCTTAGTAGTAGTTCAATAAACAGTAAATGAAAGTAATAAAACAATACAAATCCTAAACTAGCATGAGCATAACAAAAACATAGAAATATGGAGAAGATCTTTCTTTTTGTATTAAAATTTTACCTCAAGTGTAGAGGTTGGTGAAGTTCTTGCAATGGTCCAAGAGGGTTGCTCCAAACTCCAGCTTTGCTCCTTCTCTTTCTCCAAAAGGTTGGAAATGGGCCAAAAGGGGCACTTAATGGTGAAAGTAGCTCAAGGGTGACCTAGGGTTTCAAGAGTGATTTTAGCAGAGTAAGGGTGTATTTTACTGTGGATATTTATAGGTTTTTAGTGGTGGAGTGCTAGCCCATGGTTTTGGGAACCATATGGTTTAGGTCAGCTGTATAGGGTTTTTTTCTCCTTTTTCCTCTTTTTCCTCCATTTTTTTCTATTTTTTATTCCCTTTTTAGAGGGCTTTTGCTATTTTTGGAGGAATTTTGGATAATTTTGGGGGGGAAAAGGGGTTTTTTTAGCCTTTTGGAGGCTTTTTTGATGGTTTTGTGGCCTTTTGGAGGCTTTTTAATGGGATTTTAGGGTTCTGAAGGTGAATATGGTAGGAAATATGGACAAATGAGTCATGTAATGGGGTAGATGAAGTAGTGAGCACTTTTTGGGTGTTAACATTTAACTAATTGGAAATAGTTTTAAATCTTACTTTAAAACTAAATTCATATATTACATTTAAATAACAATTATCTTGATTTTTATTTTATAATAATTTAAATTTAATTATTTATACACCTTTGCAAATACCCTAGCATAGAATGTATTTATATTCTAATACATTTTAATCATAGTTGGAACAAAACAAAAAACTTTATACATATAGCGACAACTATAGGCACTATAAATTCTAAAAGGCTGCACTTTAGAAAGATCCTGCCTTATATAATCAACTGTAAGGAAGACTCTTTGGTTTTGGTTACAACTGTTATATCTAGCCACATCATATCCACACGTGCCAGCGACCGTGAAGGATGGGCGAAGGTGTTTTCGCAAATGGAGGAAGGTGGTTTTCCTTACCGCCCTTCCAACTTGCGAAATCATGTGGTGCTAACCACATGGAGAGCGGTTTCAGATTCCGCAATCACCCATCCCTTTGTCCTAGCGCACATGTTGGGGATGTGGAATTGATCTTTTCCACCATTTAAAATGGTTTGTACGTTGGCAGAGGTGATCTTTTCCGCCATTTAAAATGGTTTGTACGTTGGTGGAGGTGATCTTTTCCGCCATTTATAATAGTTTGTATGTTGGCGGAGGTGATCTTTTCCACCATTTAAAATAGTTTGTATGTTGGCATGGAGGTAATCTTTTCCACTGTTTAAAATGGTTTATACAATGCTAATGGTAAATGATGGACTGTATCACTCATGTGAATAATGTCATCACATTTATGATGGATTGTGTTTATGTGTCACGACGTAGAGATGATATCCCACCACACTGTGATAATTAATGTCACAAACTTTTCTGCAGTGATGATATCCCACCACACAACATTGAAACTTAAAGTTCAAACTCTCTGTGGTTGCGAGTTTGGAGCTTTGTCTTCTTTGAGGACCAAGGTTTGCTTTTGCTGAGGTGGAACCGAGAAGAGTGTTGGGCGGGTAGAGCTGTAAGATTGGTTTGAATAATTGACTGCTAGTTTTTCAATTGGCAGGTATTTATATTATTCAAACCATAAATCTAAATCTGTAACACATCATGCTTATTCAGCCTCCGGGCTAAAAATCCATATCTTCCATGGTTGTCAAAAATCAATGCAATGATAATTTCAAGTTCACAGTAATTTAAAGTCGCTGAACGTTTTAGATTCTTCAAATTTCCTTCCACCCTTGTCTGTCTTCTTCAGATTTCCAGAATTTATTTCCTTCAATTCTGGGTAGTTATCTCCTTACCATCCATTAATATGAATTCACATCGTTATATTTGCAAAATCATGCGTTACAGGATTGCTGCCAGCTTGCATACGTTTTTTGTCTGGTGGTGTAGCGTATTATTTTCATTTATTCCATATTGTTTTCTACAAATCCTCTAGCATTTGGCTAGGTTTGTTGGAAAAAGATAATGACAAATGAACTCGGAAAATTGAAACATTTTTCTTCTTTTTAATATAATTTTGCAGTTAATATTCACTATAGAAAATTCCCATGTATTGGGTAGTTGGACGTGGTTTATGACTCAAATTGTTGGATGCAATGAGAACACATTTGAGTCTTGCATACAATACCAAGGAATTTAGTTGAAGAGATAAAGCTGATAAAAATGTTCTTAAAATTAAGTGAATTTTATCAGGAAATTCGTGAAAATTGGTGAATACCCTTGTTTGTCTTAGTTTGCAGGTTGATAATGAAGAAACGAAAAAAGACCATTAATATTGGGCATTGGTCATAAATGAATCCAATATCAATTTTAGCAGAAAATTGGTGAATACTTAGTTGCGGTAAACTAGAGCATAAACATATGAATTCTGATTTAAGATTACTTTCATCCAAGCATGAAGAATAACACAATGGAAAAGACTTACTGGAAACAACAATTAACATAGAAAGGAAGGAAATTTACAGACTATCATAACTGGAAATAAAAATTAACAAAGAAAGGAAGGAAATTTACAGACTCTCATTAATGAATAATCAAATCCACGTGGCACAATCTGAGCATTCCACATGTCACCCTGGAGACTAGATTTCGACATTTGAATGAAAAAATTTATAGAAGTTTTGCTACAAAGAGTTTCCTATCAAGTCAAAATTTTGTCAAAGAAAGCGAGGGTCCTCTTTCATCAGGTTGTTCCATTTAGGGGTTTTCGAAAGTAGATGCTGAGGAGAAAGAGTGTCCGCTCCTTCTTCCAGGGATAAGTTTTTCAGAGTGGCTAAAGTAGATATCCGCACTCCAAATACATATTTCATAAAGAAATATCCACAGAGAAAGATCAGCCACTCTTTATCCAAGTTCTTTTTTTTACAATTCACAGAGAAAGAATGGTCGCTCTTTCTCCAAGTACTATTTTTCCAATTCCCTTGTAAAAGAAGGAGCAGACGATCCTTCTTCTTCCCAATATTCTTTTCGTTATAGATTGAGACTATAAGAGGGATCAGTCGATCCTTCCTCGTCTTCAGGATTCTGGATATCGTTCAATTTATAGATGAAGGTTTTCACAATTATCTACTAAACAATCCTTCTTCTCAGAAAACAGAAGTCGGGGCAAACAATTTTATATGTTATAACTTAGCCATTATCCGTTGATGCTTGATCTGGAATTTTTTTTCCAAACTGCAAGTCTTTTATTAAGGGAGGGTTGGCTGTTAAGCTAGATTTTCTTTTCCTAAATGTATATCTTGCCTAACGGGGGTAGTAGCATTTTGCTGTGTTTCTTTATTTCGGGCCTGCATGCCTATGCTAAGAATATCTCCGGTTCAGCAACTTTTTGGATAGGTAGTAATTTTTGTGGTTCCAAAGCTTCTGAGGATAGGGATGGCTAGTTGAATGAAAGCATCTTATCTGTTTTGGTGATAATTGTCTACCGCAAGGTTAATGATGCTGGAGTCTATGGTTTAGTAGTTAGATGGTCTATTTTGATGCACAACTCTGACTCTAGGACAGCTTGTTCCTTCTGTAACTCCTCTTTGATTTAATACAAAAACTTCTTACTTACAAAAAAAAGAAGGGACGGCTGACCCTTCTTCTGCCCAGTATTGTATTCATAATAGTTCTAGAATGCAAGAAGGGTCGGTCAATCCTTCTTTCTTTCACCATTCTGTATATCGGTGACTTGCTAGATATAGTTATTCACAATTCTCTCCTAGACGAAGGGGCGACTGATCCTTCTCTTTGGAAAATGGAAGTCGGGACAAACATTTTTATCTGTTAGAACTTAGATGATGTTCGGTTCGACTCCCTACTATTTACAGCAGAAGTTGGAAGTCAGGAATTTTTGACATAGCCTTTGTAGATTAAATATATTTAAATTTATATCATAAATGAAGGGTTAGGCGACCCTTGTTGTGCTCAATATTCTTCCCTTGTTCACAATTTTGGAAATACATGTATTGACGGCCTAGCATTTGTAGATTAAATATATTTAAATTTTTATCAAAAATGAAGGGTCGGCTGACCCTTGTTGTGCTCAGTATTATTCCTTTGTTAACAATTTTGGAAATACATGAATTGATGGCCTAGCATTCGTAGGTTGAATATTTTTAATTTTTCATCATAAATGAATGGGCTGGAGAAGCTTCTTCTACCTAGTATTTTTTTCGTAATCTTTCACGACTGCAAGAAGGGTATTTTGATCCGTCTTGTGTTCACTTCTTCTACAAGAAGGGGCGGCTGATCCTACCATTCAGAAAATTGCAAGTCCGGACATACATTTTTTTACATATTATAATTTATGTTATATCTTTGTTTAAAATAAATACAATTGTTAATGTGGTCCTGTTATTTTATATTTCATAAAACGCTTTTGAACTGGATTTTTGTTCTGAACAATGTGTCCTGTTATTTTATATTTCAGATATTGTTTATGAAATGGATTTTGGTACTAAACAATGTGTGGACCTACTTTTCAATGGATTGAAAGTTGCTAAAGGAATCTCTTTTCCAGAAACAAATTTTTTGCATAATATCAGAATTAAGGACGGATGTATCATTGTAAATGTTACCAAGTATTTAAATGCAAGTCTTCCATGGCCCTATCGATAAGAAGGTGCAGATACATTGTCAGAGGCAGTTATTGGTTATATCCAATGGCTTGTATCTGAGATCATTAACCAGATTGGGTCTGCTCTTCGCAAGAAGGAGGTGAATGATATACCAGCTTCTACTTCGACAAGTGTAGCACATATCATAACAACTGAGAATGAGGTCAATGATATACCAGCTTCTACTTCGACAAGTGTAGCACATATCATAACAACTGAGAATAAATCTTATTTTATTATGAGAAAAGTTAAGTTGTTACATAAGTGTTCAGAAGGAAAGGATTGCATTTCCATAGGTGTTGTAACAAATGTGAGTGGGAGTGATTTTGCTGGGGGAACAATTTTGGGTGATTTCAACTTTGGTATTCTGATGGATGAAGTGGTGTTTTCTTGTATGGCATGTTGTCCAGGGTTGAGCAGTGGAGCTTTTGTTGTTTGGCCAATTAAGAGAATCATCGATTTTAATACAGAAACATTGCTTTCTTTTGCAAAAATTTCAACGATAATCAATCTGAATCTACTTTGAAAGTATTAAGAGAAAATCACAATGAAAGGTTGTTGGGATGGACAGTTAATTTGATACATCAATGTTCTTTAAAGCCACAATATGTTGCTCGAGGAATAGTGTCAAATGTTTTTGAGGGAGACATTGTACAATTCAAAGCCCTAGATGCTGGTGAGTTTGGTATTTTAGTTCATAAAGTCTTCTGCAATTGCGAGGATTGTGGTGTATTTGAACGATCCATTATAAGATGGCCTGCAAACAATTTTCTTGACCTCGATAATGTTCCTTTGGATGTTATACGAAAAATGAAAGCAGAGGAAGAAATGGTCAACTTTTGGAATGTTTTTGAAGAATGTCCTTTACAGATGGTCTTTCTAGGTACTCCTCGTTCTGAATATATAGATGTTAAAGGTAATGGAACAAGGCCATACAATTATGTAAAGCGGAAAGATGGAACTAAAATTTCCGAAAGAAATTCAAGATTGGTACCATACAGGCCTACAATAAATCGAGGTGCATTCCTTCCAAACATTGGCACCAAACATTGTTGCTCAAATCTTTGTATATAAAAAAATTCCACATGGATCGATAGTTGAATGTGCGAAGAAATTTGATAGTATGAATGGAAATTCAAAAAGACATTTTGTTATGAATTCTTTGGGATCAAATGCTCCTGTGGCCAAAGAAGGAGATGACAGTAAAAGAAGCTTGTTTACAATGAGATTAGCCACAGTAGACGTCTATCAAAATGCATGGTATAAATTCCATCGGATAAGAAAAAGCACTTTCTTCAATTGTAAAAGATTGTTCATGAATGGTGATGTGAGAGCTGTGCACAGTAACAGTGGCTTGAAAAAATCCAGGCCGAACACTATTGCACTGGTAGCTACTATTAATAAAATTGTACTAGAGAATTCAGTCAAATCTCCACATCATACACGAATAATTAGTAAAGATGGAACAAGGACAACCTCGAAATTATTCCCCGCTAATATGTCCCATGGTTTACTATGAAAAATGGCTAATGATGAAATCACAGGAATTAGTTTGCCTCCAGTATCACAATTCTCCTTTAGGAAGGTGATGAGAGAAGATTTTCCAGATGTTAAAATTTCTAAATCAAACAACTTTCCAAGGTGTAATGAGTGCATTACAATACAGGATAGGCTGAAGGGGACCACTGATTTAGCTGAGGTGGAAAAGTTGTGAGCAAATCAGGAAGCTCATAATAAATATGTCTCAAGTTGTCGCCAGATCTATTATGCTCACAGGTCGGCTTCCATGCAACATCCTAAGACTTATTGTAGTATTGTTCATGATAAAATGGACAAGCCAAAGACTTCCATTCCAAGGATGGGTAAGAAGGAAAAATCTTTTAGTAATGTTATGAATATTCCCATATCATTGACTAGAATGTTGACTCATGGGCACAAGACTGGGGGTTTTGGTCATTTCAGCGTCTCATTTTTAGAGATGGGATCGAATTGCACTATGACATCCCTGGATAAATGCTTGAAGTGTCTTGAAGAACCAGTGGGTGATAAGTATGGTGATTTTCTCTACAAAGGCGGAACATCTAAGCACCAATTGCATGATGCTTTACTGCAATCAGACTCATATGAAAAGTGTTCGGTATACAGACAAGATGTAATGCAAGATGATGTAATGTGTGTTGATGGTACTAATCAATGCATGCTTTATAGAAAACTACCATGCATATTGTTGTTGCAAATGGATACTTGTTTAGGAGATAACAAAAACCACTTTGTATTTGCATTTTTATCTCTTTTAACAGCAAGGAGAGTGTTCGAGAAAGTTGAAGTTGGATTCCTCCTGGTCAGACACACCCATGAAGACATAGGTGGAACTTTTGGCAGGTTATCAGCAAAGCTAATGCACAAGGATATATTTTCTCTCCTAGAAATTATGGATACGTATAGGACATGTGAAGATCAAAATTCCTTTGTCCCTTATCTAATTGATGAACTTTACGATTTTAAGATTTTTGTGATACCCCACCTTTTGGATGGAAATGCCAAGATCGTCGGTATCAGAAAATGCTAGTATTTTAAATTTCAGCTCATAGATGAAATTCTAGTCATGCAATGGAAGGCATCACTTAGGGATGAAGATTTGTCGTCTCCTCTTAAACTCTGGCGGTCATTGCTAGATGGTAGAGCAGACTTGCCGGTGGAACAGCCTAGGTTACTAAATCTACAATCAAAAAGTCCTTCGGACATTGACGAAATAAAAAAAGGACTAGAAACATATATTTCATTATGGAATGGAGGGATTGAGAAGGGAGGTGAACAATTTTGGCTTCCCAAGTTAAATTATTGGGAGGCTGTACTTAAAGCTTTGGACAGTCCCTTTGAGAGTGTTGATCAGTCATCAACTAACTTTTGGCCATTGACAAGCCATGATATTCATAGTGAACCTAGAAGATCTGAACATGAAATTATGGATGCCTATTTGAAGGAAAATGTTCCTGCTTTGCAGGATTTCTATGTTGGACCACTACGCAACAAGCCTAGAGATGAATTCATTCCAAGAGTGGATGTTGTAAAGGGCCAAATGGTCGTTGTGCAATCACCAGAACCAAATTGTGAAATCTGGTTGGGTAAGATGATTGGTGATGTTTATCAGGAGTCAGATGCTAGTATTGTTGGGTCTTACAAAGTAGAGGTGCAATGGTGGAAGCCAACAGGAACATCAAAGGATCTGAAGGTCTTGTACAAAAAATGCTTAGATAGACACCAACAATGGGTCGTAGGTGCAGAAAAAAATATGAAGATCGATGTAAATAGCATCATATGGGCATGGTCACCAAGGCAAGGATGGTCAGGAGAAAGAATTAGAATAAACGAGAAGGGCCTTGCAGCAGTCAAGGAACAAGGAGTAAACATGGGGAAGAGTGTTTAGAATGATGGATGTCCACAAGGGTTGATAGTAGACAAAATTGGTTTCTAAATTTCCCTATGTGGCAGTTTTAAGCAACAAAATTGTTGTGCTTGTAAATTTCCACTTGGTCAACAAAAAGTTGTATTTATTCATTTTCATCAATAAAAGTTTTATAAAAGGAAAGGTACAACTTATAGCCATTGGGATTGATAATGGATGGTTATTTGTTACAAAATTGAATTTGCGATAAGTGTAGTCATTTGCGCACTAACTGTCGTTAAGTGTTGTAATTAACACCTTAATTACTAGTTAATTGTGCTTAAGAATAATTAGCCTTTAGATGTGTTTTATCCGTTGCACTTAAAATCAAGTAATTTTCCTTAGAGTAACTACCGAAATACTAAAATATGAACCAATATACTCAAACCGCCAAATTCAACGGTGCTCATAGGAGAAAATATTCTATACGAGCCAATATTATAATTAAACTATATTTCTAATACTCAATGTACAATATCAAATATGCCACCTGTCACAATAAGATCGTTCCATGTGTCACCCTGGGATAATAGAGATCAACATTTAAACAACCAAATTTATAAACATCTTGCTTCAAAGACTATGCTGGCAAGTGGAAGTATTCTTAGAGAAAGAGCAGTAGAGCAACTGCTCTTTCCCAAAGGTGTTCTATTGTTGTGATTCCCTCGTAGATGAAGGGTCGGCCGACCCTTCTTATTCCAAATATTCTTTTCATAATAGTTTGACACTGCAAGAAGGCTCAGTTGATCCTTCTTGTGTTTTCTATTATGGATATAGCCGGATTGTTGGATAAAGGTTTTCACAATTAACTACGAAAAGAAGGGGTGGTCGATCCTCTTGTCGGAAAATGGAAGTCGGGAGAAACCATTTTTATATGTTAAAACTTCCAAGGTGTTCTATTTTTAAAATTGCTTTGTAATTGAAATTTCGGCCGACCCTTCGGATCCCTAATATTATTTTCATAATAGTTCCACACTGCTAGAAGGGCTGCTCGACCCTTCTTATTCCAAATATTATTTTCATAATAGTTCACCACTGCAAGAAGGGTCGGTCGATCCTTCTTGCGTTCTCCATTATGGATATGGCCGAATTGTTAGATAAAGGTTTTCACAAACAACTACAAAAAGAAGGGGTGGCCAATCCTTCTTGTTGAGAAACAAAAGTATGGAGAAACCATTTTTATATGTTAAAACTTCCAAGGTGTTCTATTTTTAAAATTGCCTTGTAATTGAGAGGACGACCGACCCTTCTTATTCTCTGTATTACTTTCATAATAGTTGGACACTGCAAGAAGCACCACTCAACTGTTCTTATTCCAAATATTATTTTCATAATACTTCACCACTTAAGTTTAGCTTGCCCATTTAGCTTGTCTGTGTTAGCACTAGTGCTGTCCTGGATGAAATTGGGAGGTTCAATTTCTAAAAATAATGGAGAATCATCTAGGTAGGTATTCACAGCCTCAAGGGTGAAATGATCAAAATGCCAAGCCCGAAACTTTGCAAGGAGAATTAAATTGCAGAGATACGCCTCCTGTTACATATCTGCGGAAATAAACAGTCTAGATCTTCGGTGGTGAAGATCTACAGACATGAGCAGGATTCGTGAAAAAAGGGTAAGGTGTTTCAGCGGAGGGGGATGTTTAACCAATGACCATCTTAAGTAGCAGATCAATGGCCAATGGAGCAGATCGACGGTTGGGAACTGCTTCTTCGATACGACATGCATGGAGCAAACAAATTTTTGGATCTGCAAACTTTTGGTAGAGGCCCACGGGTTTGAACGGCGCAGATCTATGGCAGAGGTTTTGTTCTTGGATCTAACTTGCACGAAACATCAATGCAAGCCAAAATTTCTGCAAATTTGATAAAAATCAAACCATTTCACGGCCAAGATTCATGCAAGATCCAAATCAACGGTGGGTGACTTCCCATGTTTTTAACTGCTAGAAAAGGAGACATGTGGCGGGATTCAAGGCCACTAGGGATCATAGAGATATAAACTAGTGGCAAACCACGGCCCAAACTAACTCAAGAAAATAGATGGCTAGGGAAGCTTCCACGCCGCAGGAGATAGCAAAGGATTTTGAAGTATTTTTTTTCAAAAGAAATTTGTAATATTGTTTGTGACTTTGACTCAAATGACATTTGGCAAGTTTAATTAAGTTATTTCATTTTTTAGTTAAAAGACATTTTGTATAAAAGACATTATGAATTACTTTGAAATGGTTGGAAACATTTTGGAGAGACAAGAATTTTGTATCAACTTGATATATTTGAATATAAAGAGCCACACATGAAATAACTCATCTTTACAGAATCAGAGATTCATGTGTTGATCTTATTTACAGTCGACTGTATTTTTCTCTTCTTAAAATTGATAGTGTATTCATCTGTAACTTGGTGCCCATTATTGATATTTTTCTCTTATGTGAATGTTTCTCTCACTGTTTAATTCATACTGTTATGCCTTTTCATGCCTTGATAAGTGTTGTATTGGGACATAATTCATAAATATTATGCTCTGTTGCTTTCATTTCAAGCATCCACTACCATTTTTTGCTAAGGTCAGTAGAGAGTTCATTTCTATATTGATGGGTTGCTCATATCTTCTTCTTTAATCACCAAACAAAAGCTCTTTGACTGTGAGTGGGTGGCTATCCTGCCTATGATTAGTTTTCTTTGCAAAGCAATGTCATGTCTAATCATATTTGTAATCAATAATCCATACATTGATCTACAGTTTGGATTTGTCTTTACTCGTGATCTGTGTGTCTTTTATGTTTTAACAGAATTTATTTAATTAAAACATTTATCTATTTCTGCAAATAATTAATGTAAATTAATAAATTCATGTTAATTTTTCAATTAGCATTCTAGCTATAGGTTGATATCAAAGTGCCAAATCAAATATGCCATGTGTCACAATATGATCATTCCACGTGTCACCCTAGGATACTAGATATCAACATTTTAACAACAAAATTTATAGACGTTTTGCTTTAAATACTTTGCTGGCAAGTGCAAATATTCTCATTTTGCCAAGGTGTTCTATTGTTACAGTTCCCTCCTAAAATAACAGTCTGCGGACCCTTCTTACTCATAATATTCTTTTCATAATAGTTCGACACTACAAGAAGGGTCGGTCGATCCTTCCTGTAATATCCATTATGGCTATAGCTGAATTGCTGGATAAAGGTTTTGACAATTAACTACTAAAAGAAAGGGCAACCGATCCTTCTTGTCGTAAAACGGAAGTAGGAACAAACCACTTTTATATGATATAACTTCCAAGGTGTTCTATTTTTACAATTCCCTCATAATTGAACGGTTGGCTGACCCATCTTATTCCCCATATTATTTTTATACAAGTTCGACACTGCAAGAATGGGTCACTCCACCCTTCTTATTACCAATATTATTTTCATAACATTTCGACACTGCAAGAAGGGTCGGTCGATCCTTCTTGTGTACTCCATTATGGATATCGCTGAATTGTTGGATAAAGGTTTTCACAACTAACTTCGAAAATAAGGGGCGGCCGATCCTTCTTTTCATAAAACGGAAGTCGGGACAAAATATTTTTATATGTTATAACTTCCAAGGTGTTCTATTTTTATAATTCCCTCAAAATTGAAGGGTCGATTGATTGTTATTATTCCCAATATTATTTTAATAATAGTTTAACACTGCAAGAAGGGTCGGTCGATCCTTCTTGTGTTCTCCATTATGGATATAGCTAAATTGCTGGATAAATGTTTTCACAATTAACTACCAAAAGAAGGGGCAGCTAATTCTTCATGTCGGAAAATGGAAGTACAATTGACTTGATATTCAAACAATGACTGAATATTTTAGACATTGATTTTTTCACCTTAAAATTTTGAACATTTACAAATGAAAACTGCAATCTTCAAATATACAATTGCATTTTTTTATTTGAAATTCACTTTTCAAATCAAAAATTCAAATTTTTTTATTTTAAATTTAACTTCACAATAATTTAAAGTCACTGAATGTTTTAGATTCTCTTTATCCTTAATCAAATCATCTCCTTTGAAGTAGCAATAAAAGACTAAACTTTAATTGGAGCTTCGACTTGTGGAATTAGAAGCACTAGACTCATTCCAGACTAAAACAACATTCGATCACTGCTGCAAGTGTCTTTGAAAGAATGAAACCAATTCATTCACTGAATACATCATACCTCCTGCACAAGGTGGTAGTATAACTTAAACTTTAAAAAGTGTTGAAAATCCCATAGTCATCCAAGGATTCCAGTTTCCATCCCATTAACTTGGTCTAGTTACTCGTGGATGCAGGGTGGAGAAACTTTAGAAAGCCTCCTACCGTAATGATTTTCCCAACTTCAACTACAAAGGGAATATTCTTGCAAAGACTAGTAAGCTCTCTGGGCTAGATGTAGTTATTTGTTGATGAATACTACAAAAATTGTGCAATGGTGATAACAAGTTTACTGTCTTTTAAGTCTAATACTACATCATCAGAGAGTCGCTCAACAAACTTTCAGATAGAATTTTGTTTCAACCACTTGGCGCAGTTAGAAGAAGATGACAGCATGATCTAGAGGCACAGAAATTTGAATATTAGCAAGCGGATAGCCTAGACACAGCGGTATTGCATCTCCCTCGAATACCTGCATAGCAAAAAAATAACGGCTTTTCACGTTGCCGTAAAAAGAAACCATTTCCAACAAATGCAAAAATAATCATTTTATTGCAGCCAATGCGTGAGCACACATATCATCATGCACAATAAAAACAGAGAAAATATTCCTAAATTTCCAAGTGCATCCCGCTTGGATAGGTTAGCTACTAACACCGTAGTTAGTGGAAGCAAAGGCATTCAACCAATGAAATATACTTTGCAAACGATAAGCAAACACTTAAATTAGACATGTGTATAATAATGACTACAAATTTTTTTTCTTACCGAGAAAAACCTTTTGCGGATATGTAGTCTTTCAAGGTTAGCAAGTTGCTCCAATAAGTTGAGAAGTGGAAGAGGCTTTAGAATATGGATATCAAGATTCTTCAATGATTTCAAGCTAACTAGTCTCTCCACAAATTTCTCTGCAGGTAAATGGTGCATTAGATCCATTATATGAGAACGTTTCTTCATAGCTATAAGATTTTGGCAGTTCACAATTAAAGCCTCTATTTCAAAAGCCCATTAAACATATTAAGTTTTCAATGTTGGGAGAGGAAATAATAGGCTTCTGCAATCCATAACAATAGATTAGCTCAAGCTTTCGAAGAAGAGGGCAATGAGAAATAAAGCGAGCTAAAGAGTCATCCATCAAAGTGAGCTAACAGCACCCCTTTGACTCTTACACCATTTTCATGAATTGAAACAAGAGTAAGAAGAAGCTGACAACATGTTCTAGTACTAAAACAACATTCGATGACTTCTACAAGTGTTAACGACCGCAACAGCGCATGTTGTCTTAGAGAAGAAAGCTAGGAACATAATGACAAGTCCATGTATTGGGACTTCGACAGTGCTAATATCCCTATGTACCCTCCTCGTTGCAGGAAATTAATGACAAATCCATACATACAAAGGGATTTTCAAGGGAGAGGACTTTGATATGCTCATATATCATGAGTAGAATTGGGGAGTGATCATAAGACTCAAGGTGAACAAACATAAAAAATTCCATTTCAGTTTGCTGTGAGTGGCCACTGTGTCGATGGATTAGCCTATATATAGTGAGTGGCCACTGTGTTAATGGATTGAATGGGATGGGAGTCTAGGACGGATGGGGAATGGTAATTATGATAGTATGGTAGGATCATGTTGGTCAAAGATATCATCTGTAGCGACTACAGATTTTACTGGAGTAATTGTACACGTATCACTCCAATCGATTTCTTGAAAATCCAACGGCCAACATGCATGCTGCTAGCGCATTAAATGGCCTACCATAGGCTGAATAATATTCACTGTAAATGATGGATTGTATCCCTTGTGTGAATAATCTCATCATGCTTTCAGTCCACATAATGTTTATTTCTTGTCACCAAAAAATTCTCTCGATGGGGCCAATGGTAATTATCACAGTATGGCGGGATCATAGATATCATCTGTAGCGACTACAGATTTTTCTAGAGTAATCGTACACTTATTACTCCAATCGATTCCTTGAAAATCCTATGGCCAACATGCCTGGTACAATTAATATCCGTAATATTCGTTTAAAAAATATTTGAAATTTTTTTAAAAATCAGATATGCCACGTGTCACAAGATAAGAGTTCCACGTGTCGCCAAATTTCTAGAAGTTTTGCTTCAAAGACTTTGCTGACACGTAGAAATACTCTCATAGAAAGAGCAGCCGCTCTTTCTCTAAGACGTTCTATTTTTACCTTTCCCTTGTAGATGAAAGGTTGGCCGACCCTTCTTATTCCCAATATTCTTTTCATGATAGTTTGACACTGCAAGAAGGGTCTATCGATCCTTCTTGAGTTCTCCATTATGGATATAGATGAATTTGTCGATAAAGATTTTCATAAATAACTGTGAAAAGAAGGGGTGGCCGATCCTTCTTGTCAAAAAACAAGGATCAAATCCCAGGAATACCCCTCTACGGACATGAGAATTGCTGAGTCTACCTCAATTCAGCGGTAGAATTTTTTGTAGAAGAGATCCCTACTTGGATTAGTTTTTACATCAATTTTGGAATTTTTTTTGCATCAGCTTGTTAAATTTACAGAGCCATACTGGGAAAGCTATTCATTCTCCCAAGCTCTCCTTTTTGTAATGAATGGTTGTTCATAGCCTTCTGAATAAATCCATCTATATGCTTTAATATAATTATAGAGAAGTATTTTATAGAGAAATATGGTCAAATGATGAATATATCTTTTTGAATTTAACTCATTGTATTTTACATATTAAGAACAAAATCATTTTACATATTAAGAACAAAAGTATTTTATATATAAAGAACAAACATTTACAACCTAAAATTCACCGATTATTGGAGAACATTTACAACCGAAAACCATAATGGTCAAATAATGGAAAAATACTAAGGCTAGGTCATCATTTCATGTATAACCAGAATGGAAAATAATGGAAAAATACTAAGCACAAGAAGGGTCGATCGACCCTTCATTTAGTAGATAATTGAGAACACTGATATCCAGCAATTCACCTGTATCCAGAATGGTTAACATAAGAAGGATCGGACGACCATTCTTGCAGTCTAGAACTAGTATGGAAATAATACTGGGCAAATCGCATGAATGGGGGGGACCATCGAAGGAGAGAACTGGAGACACTCTGTACTTGGAGACTAGTAATGTTTTACAATCTTTAAAGAATTTTAGTTAGTTTCTATTTTACTTTCTCTTGTTATGTGTATCAATTTTCCTTGATTCATTTTGGTTTTTCATACATACATCTAATAACTCAGTTTTGTATTGTTAAATCATAAAACATATAAATTTGTGTGCTTGATTTATCATTCATATGATTTTTATGTAGGTTATGCATCAGTCAATTTCTTTACTTGATTCATATAGTTTCACATTCTCTAATAACAACACAGTCATTATGGTCATAATTTAATTTGTTAATTAGCTCATCATTGACAAGACAGTCACATTCCTTTTAATCCTTTGAATAAAATAACACAAAAATATTTACTCTTGAAAATATGCATCAACTTTGCTTGGGAATATTTATTCAAAATTGGAGGGCTCAATACAAAACGAGTATCTCTTAAAGGGTTCCAACACTTACTACATTGCCAAAAATAAACATCTAATCCTTTGAATAAAATAACATCGAAATCTTTATACATTGTAGAACCTCTCGAGGTAAAACCCTAACTGCTTCATAACTAAAAATAGAAAATTTTAAACTAACTATTACATTCCATTTCGGTCAAAATTTATACAATTTCCAAAATTTCTTAGAATATAACATTTGATGTCTTTCTATTGGTTGTAGCTGCCGACAAGGCTTCTTTCTCGAACAGTAGTCTTCAAGTGTGCAAGGTATACTTCTTTTTCCCATATCTCTCCACTGTCTTCCATTGCTCTGTAGAAGGTACCTCATAACTAGTCATCTCCTCGACCAATACTTTCATCGCTATGTGCTCTACAATGGAGGTTGGAGGAATCTTTTCAGCTATCATGGCCAGCTGGTTTAGAATTTCAAAATCAAGGGAGAGTTTCTTCAATAGAATTTTCCCTGTTAGAACATGATTCAAACCTTGAAATTGCTCATGGTTCCTCTCAATGTTATATAGTAAATCCTTATAATTGTCCTAGGAAATTAACTCATTATTTTCATCCCAAAAAGAAGGCAGTCCCTTTTGTATTACCTTCTCAAATCCCCTTTTGGATGCTTCAACCTGTTCCTTCATCTGTTCTACAGTAGCTTGAACATTCTCAATGTGAGAATGTTTGCTAAGGACTCTCCTAGCCCAAGTTATGACTGTTACCCTATTTTCGATAGCCATTGCTTTCAGATCACCTTCTGTCAGAGCATTTAAGAAACTTATGGTACCCTAGGCTATATCTTTTAGTATCTTATCTAAAACTTCTCTCATTGCTTTATTGCTTTGTAAGCTATCATTTGATATGGCTTCCTTTGTCTTCAAAAAATCTAAATAAGGCCTCAATTTTGTAACCTCATCGATGATTGAATCCCAAATCAAACACTTTACACCTTGCAATGCTAGTTGTCCTGTCATTTGGCCTATCATCCTCTGATTTCTGCCTACCAAATCTTTATTGTTTTTTGTCAACTCTTTTATTTCATTTTACTTTTTCTGATTTTCCTCTTCTAGTCTTAGTTTTTCTTCTTTTAGTTCTATGGTCTCCACCTCTTTCAAGCTAACTTGGGACATATCTTGAACTATATCATATGTGCTTGCTTCTTTGTTTCCTTGATCTGTTCCTTGCTTCTCTTGTGCTGTATTGTCCAATTTCGCCTTTAGATCTTCAATTCCAGTCTTAAGACTCGATCTATCTTTCTCCCAACATTCCTCTTTTTCCTCAAACTCAAGCAATTTAGGAAGACAGTCATCCAATTCTCAAGATAAAGTTTCTTTTTCTTGTTCCAACACAGTTAATTCAGAGGCTTGAATTATCTGTGTTGCTGGAATTCTAACCTTTTGTTGAAGTAATTGGATATTCTTTTCTTTCTTAGCTAAAAGCTTTTTAATTGCCTTGCCTCTATTTGGTTCATCATTACTCTTCACCAGGTCATCTTGCAATCTTTTTATTTGTAGTTGATGAGCTTTGTCCTCTGTTTTCTCTTGCCTCAACTGGATTTGCATCCTGTTCACTGTTTTCTGTAATTTTTCCATTGTTAAAGTAGCTTTCATCATATCAGCATAAATCACCTCTCCAGTCTAACTGTGTAGGTGAATTTTATCAGGGACTGTTATCTTCTGCAAATTCAATTTCATTTATGTGACCTTATCATCAGATGATATGGCCAAATTCAAAGTATTTTTGTCTTATCTCTGCTAGTCATCAGGGTAATTTCTGAATCAACAACATTCCTGACTTCCGGAAACAACTTATGGATTGCTTCTACTGATGTTTGTTTGTCTTCACCATATTTTACACATATTTCATCTCTTGAATGAAATTTGCTAGAATCACCTGCAGCTCTTGCCTCATCAAATTCATATTCCTGTACTTGAATACCTGGCCCTTGGTATTTTTCTTTGTTCATTCCCTTTTCTTTGTCAGATACAACTACTTCATCTTGCTGGATTGATTTTAATCTTTTGTCTTCTCTTTCTTCCTCCACCTGCATATCAGTACTTTCATAAAAACTTTGTTTACTTATTGCGTCAAGCTTTCCTGGGGTAGGTACCAACTCATTTGAAACTTTATCCAAGGTAGAAGGATTAGAGTGTGAACTTCCCGAAACTTTCGTGTCGAATTCATATTGTAGTAAATTTTCCATCTTCGCCAATCCTTCAACCTCTTGGTGATCAAAGGCTTTATTTTTGTTCTCTTTCTTTCTATCAGAAATAACATGACAAGGATCATAATTAATAGCTGTCACTTTCCTAACACTCATTGTTTCTAAATGTTTTTTTAGAAAAGGGAGAGCATTCTTGTTCTTGATGATAAAATGACCAATTTTTAAAGGGAACTTTATATCTATAGCTTTTTGTCAATTTTTGTCTGATAAACTTCAAAGCAAAAAATCTCAGAGTCAAAAAGGCTGGTAGAATAAAGGGCTCCTTAAAACATCCATAAAGTCTGATTACTATATCTTGCTTCCCTAAAAACCAGTCTCCAATTGCTTTTTTTGGGCTTAATTGCATCAGGGTCTTCATCTCTGATAATATTCTAGGCAAATTTTCTCCAAACATCAATCTGTATACATCTGATAAAATAAAATTCATAAAATTACACATACTGTCTTCCACTATTTCTGAAAACACAGACTGTGGGAATTGTAAATCTTTCCGACTGCTAAATAGGAGCATTTTCATCAGGTGTGTCTGGAATCTGAAATGTCTTGAAGTGTGGAAATTCACTAACTGAGAGTGGATGTTCCAAGCCAAGAATACATCAAATTTAAGGTAGGGTACTTGACTGTAATCTATTTCTTGTTTAGCAATGTGTAGTCTAAAAAGCAAACTTAAGTGGACCTCTGTGACCATGGAATCATCACCAAACCCTAAAAACTGTGAAATGAGTGACAAAACTAACTGTGAATTTTCATCAAAGAAATTAATGTCAAGTGGATAGGGGGTGTTATCAATGGCAAGGCTAGGTTTCAGACAGTTGGTCATGAAGGTTTGTTTGGTCTCAGAGGATGAATCTCTCTACTAGCTAACTAGGGCTTCTTCGGCAAAATCGTCCTGGTTGTGGGAGGAAAACAAGGGTACTCCTAGAGCTTTCCTAATGGTAGACGCATTTACACGGCAAATAATTTTCTTTTGTGAAGAATCCATAATGACTCTTTGACTCTGAGAATAATTTACTACACACCATGAAACGAATTCCGAAAACCCTGAAGGTTGTTCCAGACAGAAATGGATAAAACAAGACTTATAAACATTGTGCACATCCAAATTCTGTTTATATAAACCCTCCAACTTGCTTTTGATTTCTGAAACTGAGAATTTAACCATTATGGGGTCATGAATGTCACTATTTCTGTCCAGTAGGGTTTCTCCTATCCTCATAGTTTCAACGTTCTGACATACGGTTTCACTACTTCCTTCCATTATGTAAACAATTCTAATTACTTTCATGAGTAAAGAAGACCTACCTGGGACGGACAGGTTGAATAAACTATGCTCTATTGCTTTCGAGCAGCACAGACATGTTCCAATCCTCCACCTTTCGCAACACAAAAGTCAAATTTTGACGTGCCCTTTTCTTTTATACACCACTGAAGGTGGTTTGGAAACACGGGATGGTGGTTTTCCTTACCACTTTCTCTGATTAAGGAACTATGTGGAGACGACATGCGTACAGCGGTATGGTATTTCGCAGCTACTCAGACCTCCATTACGTTGTTCATGTTGGCAGCACGGAAAGATTATGGGCCATCGATCTAACCTCCCTTTAGCGAATAGCCATTGATCTAACCGCCCTTTTATCATCCTCCCATGAGGAACGGCGTGCATTTTCCCAAGGCCACCTGAACCAGTTTTCCAACACTTAGTCATTTCCAAGATTTTCTCCAACTTGGTTGATCCTAAAACCCTATTCTGGTAGACTTATAACTTTCTCCTCAGAAATGATCAAGGAAAACTGAGACCATGACTAGATAGCCACTTCAACAAGCTATAGCATGATATGATAGTGTGTGCATTTTTCTCAAACCATGAATTATGGTGAGCATTCTCTCAAACCAGTTTTTTGTACTTTTCATACAACATGGCGGATTGAGACACTGATTTAGTGATAACACCATAACACAATCATGTGTCTTTCCACCCTCATCACACATTCCATGTCATCATATATGCCATGTCATCACTTCCTATGGTGTCAATTCTCTTTTCGAGGTTCACATGTGTGAGATTTTGTCCTGTCAAAATAGAGATCAATTCATGTATAACCAGAATGATCAAGACTGGAAAAACACAAATCACAAGAAGGGTCAGCCGACCCTTCCCTTAGTAGATAATTGTTAACATGAATATCCAGTAATTCACCTGTATTCAAACTGGTGAACACAAGAAGGATCGAATGACCATTCTTGCAGTCTAGAACTAGTTTGAAGATAATATTTGGCAGAAGAAGGGTCGACCGCCCCTTCATTTATAAGGGAGTTGTCCAAATATTCAACCTATGAAGTATAGGCTGCCAATTTATCAATATCCTGAATAGTGAAGACTGAAAAAATACTAACCACAAGAAGGGTCGGTCGATCCTTCATTTAAAAGAGAAATGAAAAAATATTAAATCTAAGAAGGTTGGCATGACAATTCCCCACAACCAACTTCTGCAGTATATGGTAGGGATAGGGACATTGCCTAAGTTATAACACCTAAACAATATTTCTCAGGACTTCTGACTACCAACAAGAAGGATTGGCCGCCACTTCTTTAGAAGATAATTGTGAACACCAATATCTGACAATTCACCTGTATCCATAATGGTGAACACAGGAAGGATTGGACCACCCTTGTTGCAGTCTAGAACTATTATGAAAATAATAGTGGGCAGAAGAAGGGTCGGCTGATTGTTCATTCATTTATCTTGAGCCTCATTTGAAATGGGGTGTCATTTAATGAAATAAAACTTCAAATGACCGTCATATTATGCAAACACCGATTCATTTGATAATTTGTATATTTTTTATGAAATGGGCTAAACTCTAGACCGTTTGCACCTTTACCAACAATTTTCACTGGAATTCGGCGAAGGGGAAATTGCTGAAACTGCAATTTGAGT
Organism: Larix kaempferi; assembly: GCA_027924585.1. Taxonomy (NCBI): domain Eukaryota; kingdom Viridiplantae; phylum Streptophyta; class Pinopsida; order Pinales; family Pinaceae; genus Larix; species Larix kaempferi. The sequence continues at coordinate 3,243,785 of BSBM01001023.1, forward strand.
TTCTTGAATTGCAATTTTGGTTGCAGGAATGGATTCAGAGACCTCGATTACCCCTGGGGCACTCCGATTATGCAATTCTAGCAACCCAAAACTGTCATTTAAGCAATTTTAGCCAGATTTTCGCTGGAAAAATCGTCGGATTCTTGGTGCAAACGGTCTAGAGTTTAGCTTACTCTACTTTGAATGACCATCATAATTATCATATCGGAACACACCAAAAACGAATTTCAAAAGTGGCAATATCAAAAGAAAAAGTATGGTTTTGGAACCTGGATTTGGCAATTTTTGAAACAGATTTGGCAGTAAAATCCACGTAGCAGGTAATTTTTTAGGATGAAAAATAATAAAATGAAACAGAAAAATAATAAAATGAAACAGAAAAAAAATCAACATATTTATTCATTCCATCGGCTTAATTCTGGGCCGTAATATTAAGACAAGTTGATGACTGAGATCTAATCTAGGGAATGTGGAAGATGAGTTGCGGGGGTTTAATTGTTATGAAATATATACAATGTTCCCGCAATCCGCAATCATGTATAACTATATAGACACTTCAACAATCTATAGCATGATATGATGGTGCATGCATTTTCTTGAAACCATGAATTATGGCAGGCATTCTCTAAGAGCAGTTTTGACTACTTTTAACATACTTTGTCAATTTCCAAAGTTTCACAAACTTGCCATATTTTTCCAGAATGAAGTTAGATAGCACCAGAGCACCATCATGTGTATTTCTAGCCTCATCAAGCATTCCATGTCATCATAGATGCCATGTCATCACTTCCTATCATGTGATATTTGGCCTTCCAAAATAGAGATCAATTCATGTATAACGAGAATGGCCGAGACTGGAAAAATATAAATCAGAAGAAGGGTTGGCCGCCCCTTCATTTAGTAGATAATTGTGAACACCAATATCCATCAATTCACCTGTATTGAGATTGGTGAACACAAGAAGGATCGCACGACGTTTCTAGCAGTCTAGAACTAGTATCAAAATAATAGTGGGTAGAAGAAGGATCGTCCTTCGCTTCATTTATGAGGGGATTGGGCAGAAGAAGGGTCGGCTGACCCTTAATTCAAGCTGGAAAAAATGGCAAAAATGACCCCTGTTAAAAACTCATAGTAAAATCCACACAGTAGGTAATTTTTGAAGATAAAAATAACAAAAGGAAATAGAAACAAAATCCACATATTTATTAATTCCATTGGGTTAAATTTGGTCCGTCACATTAAGACAAGGGACAATTGAGATCTAATCTAGGGAAGGCTTCAACGAGCTGTGGGGGTTTAATGGTTTGGAAATATATACAACGTTCCCGCAATCCGCAATCGCGGGTTGCAGGACTATGACTAGAAATAAAAACAAACCAAAGTTTCTGCAATCCGTAATTTGTCGTTCGGGTTGCGGAAATGCATGTCGCAAATCCATTATTCAAACACTTCGCGCATTCCACAAACATGTGTAACTAGATAGTCACTTCAACAAGCTATAGCATGATATGATGGTGCGTAAATTTTTCTGAAACCATGAATTATGGCAGGCATTATATCAGAGCAGTTTTGACTACTTTTTCCATACTTTGTCAATTTCAAAAGTTTCACAAATTTGCCATACTTTTTGAGAATGATGTCAGATTGCAACACTGACTAAATGATACACCAGAACACCATCATGTGTCTTTCCAGCCTCATCACACATTCCATGTCATCTCATATGCCATGTCATCATTCATGCCATGTCATCATAGATGACATGTCATCATAGTTGCCATATCATCATTAATGCCATGTCATCATACATGCAATGTCACCACTTCCTATGGCGTGAGTTCTCTCTTTCAGGATCACACGTGTGAGATTTTGGCCTTACAAAATAGAGATCAAATCATGTATAACCAAAATGGTCAAGACTGGAAAAATATAAATCACAAGAAGGTGGGCCAACCTTTCTTTATTGGGCACACGAAGGGTCGACCGCCCCTTCATTTATGATGGAATTGTGCAAATATTCAACCAACGAAGTATAGGATGTTAATACATGTATATCCTGAATGGCGAAGACTGCACAAATACTGAGCACAAGAAGGGTTGGTCGACCTTTTATTTAAAAGAGAAATGAAAAACAATTAATCTACAAAGGTTGGGACAACATTTCCCCACTACCAACTTCCGCAGTATATGGTAGAGATGGGGACATTGCCTATGTTATAACATGTAAAAAATATTCCCAACTTCCTACTGACGAAAAGAAGGATCTGTCACCCCTTCATTTAGTAGATAATTCTGAACACCAATATCCAACAATTCACCTGTATCCAGAATGGTGAACACAAGAAGGATCGAACAACCCTTCTTGCAATCTAGAACTATTATGAAAATAATAGTGGGTGGAATAAAGGTCGGTCACTGTTAACACCCAAAAAGTGCTCACTAGCTCGTTCCCTTATCCACATGACCCTTTTGTCCACTTTTCCACCATTTGAGCCTCTAAAGCCATCAAAAGGTCACCAAAAAGACCATAATACACCCTTTTTCCCCTCAAAATATATATTTTTCCTCAAAAAACATAAGAAACCCTAAAAAAGGGTCCAGAATTCCCAAAAATATTAAAAGGGAATAAAAATATTCAAAATATTCAAAAAAGGGAAAAGAGAGAAAAAGGTACCTAAACCATGTTGGTCAATACCATTGGTTTTCTCAAAACCATAATGGTATTCCCCACCACCAAAAACTATAAAAAGGTGATAGGGCCTCCTCACTTTCCATCCATCCATCATCCTATCCTCATGTTGTCAAAATCTCTCTTGAGTTCTTTGACCATTGTAGCAACCTTGGAGAAAAGACCATTGGAGCCTGGAGCATCTCAACCTTGGAGCTGCTCAACACCAAACATCCTCACCATTTGAGATATTGCAATACAAAAGTCATTTTTTATTTTCGTTTCTTGTTCTTGTTTTTAATCTTTTCAAATTTATTGTTATATGCACATGTTAGTTTAGATTTAATTCATAATCATTTTTACGTTCTATATTGAAACTGCTATCACATTGTTGATAGGTGCATCATTGCACATGCTTGGTTGAAAAACCAAGCAACAGTTTTTGGCAAATCCGCTGGCTTCAAATTCTCGGATCTTGATTTTTTGCTTTAGATCTTAGTTTTTGTTAGTTTTAAATCATTTTAATTTACAGATCTGCCATACTAGGTAGCAGATCCATTGCTGCTCTTGATCTTGGCCCTTTCTGTAGCCATTAACAGCCTGAAATTTCCATTTTCGGGCTGGTTTTTCGGCGTCCATTTTTCGTCTTTTGCATCGTGACTTTTCACCCAACAGTCGCGTGGCTCATCGCAACCTTTTTTCTACGCAATGCGTTGCGGCTTCACGGCAATTTTCCACGCTGCACATCGCGGATTTGCGGCTTTTTTCCGCGCTGCACATCGCGGCTTTGCGGCCTTTCTACACACTGCACATCGCGGCTTCGTGGCCATTTTCCATGCTGATCATCGCGGCTTCACAGCCATTTTATGCACTGCACATCGCGACTTTGTGGCCTAAACCCACGATGCACATCGCGGCTTTTTCCCTGAAACCCGCGATGCTGTTATTTTGAATTCGGCCAATTTTTTAGAAAAGTTTTTGCTGTATTTTTTGCCCATTTAGCCTATTTTCCAGCCTTATTTTTTCTGCATTTTTTCAGCCATAGTGAATCATTTTCTATTTATATATGCTCCATTAAAAAGTCTTTTTAAAAAATTTTAGTAAGTGAAAGAGAGATTTTCAGCACTTATTTTAGATCATAGGTTCCACTTTAAATTTGCTCAATAGTTTGCCCAAGCAATTTTTTAAGAAATCCATTTATTTCTTGAAATTTTTATGTTATTTGCTTTCCTTTAAAATTATTTCAAAAATCCATCATTTTTGAATTGTTTTTAAAGCATTTGCATTTCGAAAACGCCTTTATTTTTTGCAAACGGGAAATGCCTTATTTTTTCATTTGTAATCAATCGTCCAAGCGAGGCAAATCATTTTCATTTAAATAATCACACGTGCACCCAATCTGCCACATTTTTTAATTACCTGAGCCTTAAAATCTACCTTAATTCAACAAAAAATTTTAACCCCACTTGGGGAGCACTTAAAAGAATCTTGTAGTTAGGTAGGATTGAGGGGATAGGTGTACCAATAACACCCCTCAATTATTTACATCTGAGACATAGTGGTTGTCTTTTAGGGTCCCAAAAATTCCTTATAATTTTGACACGGTTATCAACCAATTTATCGGGAAGGCCTCTCCCTGAGGAGAGTTGAAGTAGCCAGACTGGTTCTGGAATCCTAAGTGGAATACCGCAATCCATTCAGTAACCGAAAGATACCTTTCCAAGTTCTCGGTGTACACCCGTATGGGGGTACAGCAGTGATAGAACCAAACTGCAGATTCACCCAACCAAACTGCAAATTCACCCAACCGAACGTCTCATTAATGGGGTATCCTAGTTGCCATTCTTTAGGATTGTCTACCCGGTGTCCCTCCCAGTAGGGGGATATCTAGCCATTGATTCTACACTCTATATTGTCTGACTTGGATTTCATCACCTTGCAGAGGATATAGTTTGTCGACTCACAATACTTCTAGTTAGGTGTGTGCATGATACAATACCCACCTTTGTCTAGTGAGCACCACTTTTTTCTAGGAACTGTTTGACTTTTGGTATTATGGGGACTTTTTTCTGGGAACTGTGCTATAATAAGTGGAGGTATTCAAAAAAGTGGTCAAAATACCAAAAGTCAAACAGTTCCTAGAAAAAAGTGGTGCTCACTAGACAAAAGCTGGGTATTGTATCATGCAAACACCTAACTAATAATAAGTGTCTTTGAGGTTGGTTGTTGGCCTAAGAGCCATTATTTTTTTCACTCCCCTATTGCACACATTGTTGCACTAGGGTGTTGAGTTTTTTACATCACCACCATCCACTGACATTTTTTATACATTTCTCACCATTGAGAATTTAAGACGATCCCACCATTTTCAGGGTGAACCCCCTCAGTTCAGTACACTTGACTCTACACGTCACAGACGTAGAGTGTTATCCCTTGATTTGACATGTCATTGGCATAGAACACTGTCATCTTATTATGACGTGCCTCACTTCACATCTAATTCTAAGGCTGAATCCGAACACCCTACTAAAACACCACCAACCAACCCCATGGCTGGATCACAATACGACCCCCTTTTCACCAGTGCTATTGGAGATACATCAACAAACCCTACTACTACTGTGCCACCCACAGAAACAACAAACCCATTAGGCATGCCTAATATAGGGGCCATTCCCCCTTTAGGTATGCCCAACACAGGCCCACCACCTATTATGGGTATGCCCAACAAAGGGGTCACACCCCCTCTCATTACCACAACCCAGATCCCAGGAATTCCTGGCACAATTCCTAACCCCTCTGCAACCCATGTTGCACTTGGAAGCGCAGGTCCTCCCCACACCACATCGATTGGAGGACACATACCTGCCATACCTAGCATACCCTTAGGGGCCACTGGACCACTACATAATTCTACCATTAATAGTTATGTCCCAGTCACTACGCCACACACATCTGCTAGTCTACCATGCATGGCTAGTCTAAAATTGCCAGACCTAGCTAGGTTAACCAACGATCCTATGAGACACAACCCTACATGGCCACCCATGCCTACAAAGCTTCCCTAAGACATCCCGAAGTTTGAAGGAAAAGCCGGGGAAGATCCCCAAAACCACATAATGTCATTTCACCTGTGGTGTTCCTCTAACTCCATAGTGGATGACTCCATTAGAGTAAGACTGTTACAACGAACGTTCATTGGCTCTACAGCCAAGTGGTACATTGAGCAACCACATGGGACCCACCATACATTTATATCCCTCGCCTCCACTTTCCTCTAGTTTTTTTAGCTACCTTTACACTATGATCCAGGAGTTGAAATACTTTTTTCTTGTAGACAAAACATGGCTACCCACATCACCGACCATATCCATGATTGGCGTAAGTGCTGTAGCCTCTGCAAGATAAAGCTTGACGATCGTATATTTTTGGATTGGTTTCTCAAATCACTCCTACCCCTCATAGGCAAATATGTAGCTTCCGAATGACCCCAGTCAGAAGAAGAAGCTATCTTAAAAGCTCAGCAATTCGACCTGATTTATGCCCAGTCAGGCTATCTCTACACTATCATACTAGATGCCCCACGAGGCAATTCTTCACGAGGTGACGCTCTAGGGGAATCCCATGCCATTGATGGTATTATTGGCAAAGTCACGGCACAAAATAAACCTTTTACCATAACGAGTACACACACCCATCACATCCATGGACCTTCGTGTCCACCACAATGTTATGGGGATGCACCACCAACTTATGCGCCAACTCCATATTATAACCAACCAACCCACGAGACTTCGGTTCAGCCACAAGCCCAAGTGGCTTATTATCCTCCGCAGGAAGCACCTCTTGCTCCAACACTTCCAGCAACTCAAAGTTATCCACAATAGCAACCAACAGGGCCACCTCCGAACCCTCCTGTTTACTACCCATCGCAACCTGCTCTAGATCCGGCACGACCTAAAAACCCACCTACTTCCCAAGGGAATGTTTACGCACAGCATAACCAATCCCCAAACCAGAACCATCAGCATAACCAAGGAGGTCAACCAAACCACGGAAGAGGACATAACCACGGAAATAACCAGCAACATAACCAAGGTGCACCACCACCTAATCCTCCAAATAACAATAATGCTGCTCCCCCCAACCAAAATCTTGATCGCCCACCAAAACAGGGCAAAAATAATAACTTAAGAACAAACCATCCGTGTTCCATATGTGGAGTCTACAGCCATTACACACACAATTGTCCCCATTTAGATCGTGAGCGTCAACTCTAGACCGACGACGCCCAATGGCAAGGACATGCTGCACAGCCAACACCTCTTCCTCAACAACAACCCATGATATTGCAAAACCTCTTACCAAACCAAGGCGCGGTAAACACTCGTCCGAATGATCCCCCTCAAGGATTTGCTACACCTCAACAACAAATTACCTATGCAGCCGTCGATTACCAACACACTGAGTCCAACACTCACCAATTGCTCATGATGTCATTTAATGATGTCAATCTTTAAACCCATCGCAATCAATATGGATCCACCCCGGGGACCACACCTACCGACCCATTGTCAAGTACTCTCCCAACTAATAAACCACTTCGCATACCCACTATGCCCATGGATGGAGGCCCCAAGCACCTCATTTCCCTTTGAGACAGATTAACAATAACCCGAGCGCTCGTGCAGCTTCCAACTACAACATCGTGGAGGATTTAGCTCAGTCCCCCACTGCTATGTCCACTCTCGAAATCTTAAAGAATTGTCCTACACAAAGAAATTTGTTGTTATCTACCATCGGTGCCATAGATCCTAACGAATCTAACATGTTGGATTTCGACTTAGAACAAGCTGAACCTCGCATGTCTGCATCTCTAGCTTTTCAAGTTTTTGTCTCCATTCACAACCTCGTCATTCATCGATGCATAGTCGATGAAGGGACCTCTACCTGCATTATGTCAACTTTCGTATGGCAGAAACTTGGATCCCCAACACTACAACCATCCACTACCGCATTACGAGCGTACGATGGCCATGCAGCTCAACCTCAAGGTTTGCTAGTGAACATACCCATACAACTTGGGGGAAAATTGGTTCTCATAGATATAGAGGTCATTAACGCCCAACTTGATTACAATCTCCTTCTGGGATGAAGCTACATGTATAAGATGAAAGCTGTCGCTTCTTCAGTTTTCCACATCAAGATGTTCCCCCGTGAAGGATGTGTAGTCAAAATAGACCAGATTACATACTATGATCCCAATGCCCTCGCAGCACCAGAGAATGTTCTTCCCATGATCGAATAACCCGTTCTTAGTGCACCAACATCCTTTGTATCATCAGTTGGACCCGAGATATATTCGGATACCCCCATGACTGCCAATTTCCCTTCTATTCCACCTCCTCCCTAGGTAGCTAAAGTATCCGATTTGTGCACCTTATCGCACAATGAACAACAACATCTTCAACAACCTCAACCACTGCCACTAGTACCCATCGTGCCTAGTCATATCAGAACAACACCGATTCACACAATCCGATTCTTGTTTCCATTTTCAGGAGTTGTCAGCTCACTAGTAATGGCTACACTTAACCTCCTAGGTTTAACAATAGGGTTACCAATATGGTACTTGCCTGCACCAAACCCCCCATCAACTCCGACCGTTGTTTTACAATCGGTACAACCTGTGAATATGTCCAACCATCCACCACCTGGCATACCAAACCACCAAAATCATCCACCACCTGGTGTTTCGAACCCACAAAACTGATCAATTCCAATAGGGGGCACTACATCGATATCTACTTATGTCCCCCCTCAATCCCACCACACTGGGGGAAGAGGTCCTCAAACCTACAACACTGCACCGACAACTCGCACCCCCCTAGTGACTCCTAAATTGGCCAAGAATCCCCCAACCTGTGTGCTCCCTAAGTGCTACTTGTGCGACGATATTGGCCACGCCACCCATCTATGTCCACAACTACGAGCACTTCAAGAACATATGAATATGTTGGATGATGACATAAACGTTCCAGTTGTCAAATTAGAATTACCACCTCAACCTCGTGATAAATCATTGCGCACAAACCATCCTTGTGCAATATGCGGAATCTACGGCCATTATTCACATCACTTCCCCGATATCCTAGATTACAGAGCAACACTATACGAATTGAATAATGCTGACCTAGAGATATCCCCTCCTCTCATTGAGGAAATTCATCCCCCACCATCTTTCTCCTTAGAAGATATTAACACAATTTACATGGTTTCCAATGGAGACCCATTTGTCCGGTCGACCCCTTCCATTGATCCCTCCGAACCACATATTCAACTTTTTCATATCAAAGAGGAAACCACATGTCCACAGCATGGGGGCAGGCCCAAAACCTTTCCTACTCATCATCATCGTGATTCTCATCGGAGATATTGGGGGCATCCACCCCACAAGGGGAATCCCACATCATCATATCATCACTTCAGTATGTCACCATGGCCCACAGCCTCATGGTATACCCCCTCGCCAACAGTTGCTCAATGCCCTATTGATCCCTCTCTGAGACAACATCTGCACCACATTGACACCTCTGAGTTAGGGGGCATAATGGATTACCTCGGCCCTGGGATAGGGGGCATGATCAATCATTTTGAACCTTCCCCATCACATCTATCTCATTATTTCAATGACCCCATTTTTTAAACCAACACATATGTGATCCACAATCATAAACCCCATGCACATAGCATGGGGGTAGGTCATTAACCCTGCTCACTTTTTCACATGCGTGATCTCAACCATTTTTGAGGTCACATATCACTTGTATATTTGATTTGATTTGGTACACCTAGTATTCTTCCCCCATAGGTCATCATTTCTCCCCACCACTGCATCCTTGGCTTGGTGGACTCACCATTATTTGTAGCCATTTTTTAACCTAGTTATTTCCTATGACCATTCCAGAGTCCTTATGACCTCCATTTTTCGCACCATTTGCACCTCGGATTCATATTTCTGTGCCCGTGATGATGCTTGAGATCATTTCTCGCTCTCACCAAAAAATTTTGGGCATTCTCTCCATGCCACATGGCACCTCGATTTGCATGCCACATCGACTGTTGTCAGTTTATTAGCAATTTTTATACCATCGGATTCAGTTTTCCGAACTTGTGATGATGCTTGAGATCATTTCTCGCTCTCACCTCCAGATTTTCTGGGCATTTTTTCCCATGTCTCTCATTGCCTCGATCTGCATGCCACATCGACCATCGTCCATTTCTTGACAAGTCTTTTATCACTGGATTTAGTTTTCCGCACTCATGACGATGCTTGAGATCATTTCTCACTCTCACGCCTATATTTTTTGAGCATTTTTTACATGCCCCCTTGTTGCCTCGATTTGCGTGCCACATCGGCTGTCGTCCATTTTTGACAAGTTTTATATCGTCGAATTTAGTTTTCCGTGCTCGTGATGATGCTTGAGACCATTTCTCGCTCTCACCCCCATGATTTTTGGGCATTTTTTTAAAATTCCTCTCATTACCTCGGTTCGTGTGCCACATCGATCGTTGCCCATTTTTTATGATCTTCATGTCACTGGATTCATTTTTCCATGCTCGTGACGATGCTCGAGATCATTTCTCACTGTCACCAATACCTTTTTTGTTCGGTATAATTTTATCCCTTTTTTGGGCCAAGCAATTATTTTACGAAAAAAGGCACTTAGGGAGTTTCCGTTAAGCTCTTTTCTGACTCCTAAAACAATGAAAAGATCATCGAGCAACCTTGCTTCCTTTAATGCTCGTTAAAAGTATTTGAAAGGGCATCTACCTAGTATAAGTTTACCCCTTTTCTAGACCTTGTAGACTAATTATGAAAAATGAATACTATAGTCACATCGGCTAGAAGAGTTCTCCATTTGCATCATTTTATGCTTTTTCGGGCCTTGGAGACTAACTTACGAAAAAGAACACCAATGGAGTCTACTTACCGCTTTCAAACTCTCTAAAAATGAAAGCAACCACGAGCAAACACCATCCTGGGCTCGTATAAATCCACAGGACGGTACTCCACCACCACTACAGAGTCTTCTTATCATTTTCAAACTCCCTAAAAATGAAAGCACCCATGAGCATGAACAGTCCTGGGCTCACAAAATCCACAGGACAGTACTATTTCAGAGCACACTTTTATCCCTTCTTTGAGCTCATTAAAACTACGAAGAAGGACCCAATGGTGCTTCTTGGTGCCACAACAGATCATGTCTACTCATATGGCAACTTCCCCATTTTGGTCGCCTTTGTTCAGAGTATTTTGCAGTATGTCACCTTGAGAGTCCCTCTACAACATCCATCAACTTGTCCCCCCAGAGTTAATACATACCCTTCAGTCCTTAAAAGCTATGATTCTTGCACCTACAAGTCAGTCTCCTACGCTGCGAGGTCAACCATGTCATCATACTCAGAGCAAAGGAAGTTTAAGTCCAACCACTCTGTGACCCTAGTTATTTCCCATCCCTGTTAGGATATTCCTATACTCCATCCTAGTCCTACTAGCTTTCCAATCATTTTCATTTTCAGTCATGCATGCAAAATTAGGGTTTGCATGCATTCTAGGTCATCAGTCCTAGCACCTAGTCCTTAGCAAACTATCCCCCGGAGCTTCTTTTAGATCATTTCCAGGCCTCCCAGTGACTAATGCACCCTCCTTTGCTTCACTGCATGACAAGGGCACCTTCTTCACCTACCAGTCTAGTTATATTCAGTTACATTGAGTTATCTTCAGTTATTCCCTTGATTTAAGGCTTAACTGACTCTTTACTGATTTTATCACTCTGTCGGACCTCTAGTGAGACTAGATTGACCATTCTGACTCCAGTTAACTCCTATGGTGCCCTCCACCGAGCCTCCTTCACTATATTAGTACTTCCATCTGCCAGTTACACCAACCACATTCAGTTAGACTCAGTTTGACTCCCGGTTGATCATTACTTGTCCATTGATGTATTCACTGATGAGAAGGTGGACTCCTAGTTAGGCATTGATGACTCTCCACTGATTATGGATCTGTGCATGAAGGCCAATTCGAATTCCTCCTAGTGAATTCGAATCCTCATACTCAACATTGTATATTTACCAGTTCATTATTCTGTTAATAGTAACATGCGTAATTATTCTGCCTCAATAAGAGTTTCTTTGGATCTTATGTGGGAAATTTCACAATCCCCACAGTATGTTAGTCCTACCATCAGTACTACCACGCTTCAGTTGTACACCTTGCAGTCCTATCAAGGAAACATCATTGCCTTGATAGTTGTCGGTCTCCCTCTGTCGACGCCAACCAAATTTATTGCAGAGGATAGACCTAGAGGTCCCTGTGCCTTTGACTCATCACCATTAGCGATGAGTGCCTACGGATCGTTTTGAAAGGAGTCCTTAGTGCCTCTCGAAATGATTGTTTCTCACATGTTCGACTTCAACACCTTGATCGCATCATTGAGACTCGCACAGGGTATTGGTCCTTTCAGTTATTTGTTGAAGACCCTAGATACCACCTGATTCTTCAACATTTGTGTTGAGATATTGTAACTTCAAAGAATATTATATTTGTACTTTATTATTCTGGAGATGTTTCATTCCTCCTTGAAGATCTTATTGTATATCCGGAGATGTTTATTCCTCCGTCGGAATGTGGTAACTCGGGTTATTAGACCCACCATGTAGGGGTCGGCCCAGTCAGTTATAATGGGGTATTTAACCTAATGGTTAAATACGAGCCTACATGTACTTGTGTAAAATACATATCAGAGTAGTGTATAAATAGAGGAGGTGTGTTCCTCATTATACACACACACTCACTTGAGGATAGCGCACTTGTGGAGAAGAGGTCTGCTATTGTGTAGGAGGAGATCATGTCTCAGGGTTTCATCTTTGTATATTGCTAGTCATCTATACTGAGGAAGCTTTGTTGGGTTTTCTACCCCTTGAGGGTTTCCCAGGATAAATCTCTGTCTCTTGTGTTTATGCTATGCTTGTTGTTTCTTCAGTGATCCTGTATATGCTATTATTGTGAAATGGAATGTAATGCTGCTATTTTCTGTCTTAGCATATTAAATCTTAACATGGTATCAGAGCTAACCTAAAGGAAGGCAAGGTATGGCACTTACGACACTTGCTTTACTTACGACAATTTGAAGGTTAGGGTTTTATTTAGCAAAAACTAGTCATCGTGGAACTTTCGCTATAAATCCATTTTGGTGAAGTTTTAGGATTTCAAACCTTTATAGGTCGTAGCTAACGTCTCCAGGTATCTTGTGTGCAAAGGGAACCCTCAGATTCGTTGTACCTTGTAAGTTATGATCAGTACAAGTTAGGGTTTCTGCCTCTTCCAGATCTCAGTCAAAATCAGGTGATCTAGGAAAAAAGGTCATAACTTGGGCTAGGAAGCTCCAAATGAAATTTCGTAAAAAGTGACAGGTAGTGCACAAACTGTATTATCTCAGGAAATGTTTTCAAAGGATGAAGCTGAACTAGTGACACGTGAAACACCGTACAACGTCTCTCTCCTGTTTTATCCCTTAAACAGGTCACGTTGCGACACTTGGAATAACTCTCTCTCAGAGAGTCCAATTGAGGTCAGACCTGTCAAGATGGAAAGATAACAGGGCGAGCTATCTCAGGAAAAGTTTTCAGAGGCTGAAGTTCAAACAGTGACACGTGGCACGCCATACAAGTTCGCTCTCCTGTATTATCCCAAAACAGGTCATGTTGCAACATTTGGCATAACTCTCTCTCAGGAAATCCAATTAAGGTTAGAACTGTCAGGATGGAAAGATGACAGATCAGGCTACTGCAAAAAAAAATTTCAGACCCTGTGGAGCAAAAATTTTAGAGTTATAGCAGAAACAATCAGGTACATATTTCTGTCAAAACAGAATTATTTTTGGAGCACCTTTATTCATGGCTTCCGGAATTTAGGGTTTCGGAGAAAGTTAGAATTTTTGGAATCGGAATCCACGGCTGAATGCTACTCAGGAAAATTAAAATTTAGAGATCAAGATCGAATTTTTTGGTCGGGAAGAAGACCGAGCTTGATCAAACCCTAGCTCGGGATTTTGATCAGAAAGATGGAAAATTAGGGCTTCAGTAAAAGTTGGAATTTTTGAAGTCTGTAACCACGGCTGGAAGCTCCTCAGAAAAATAAGAGTTTAGAGCCTTGGATCAAACCTTTTGATTAAGCAGAAGGGTGGGCTTCATCAAACCCTAGTTCGAGATCTTGTTTAGAAGATCTAGAAGTTTCAAAGGAAATTTTGAGGGGTCAAATTTTGGAGATTTCAAAATTGAAGTATGCTAGTTTGATCAGCTCAGCAAGACACATCCTTCCATTCATTCGGAAGTGTGAAAGTAAAAAATTCAATTTTTAGGGTTTCTCTAGCAAATCCTAATCAAGCTCCAGATCAAGTTTCAAGGGGAGTTGAGGCTAAGGCCTTACATAAGAAGACTATAAGAAGTCTCGACAGGTATGACTTAAGGAGGTTCAGGTATGTCTTGAAATCTGATTCTTGATTAAGTTCATAATGTGTTTGTCTTCATATTATTTATTAGTACAATCTTGATTAAACTATCTTATCACCCTAATAACAGTATGAATGCATGTGAATGATCGAAGACATTGATTTTTTAGGGCTATATGATTGCACTAATACACTGTGGTATTGTATGAAGTTGATGTTGTCTACTAACAAGATTCAGGTACATCACAAAAGACAAATCAAGTTCCATGACCATGACAACATGAAGACAAAGACTCCTACATAATCTTTGATCACATGGAGGTTCTACTTACGAGGTATTTATGAGTTTGTTCTATTATGCTTAACCTATGAGATATGTAGGTTCCAGCACAGGATCTCTAAATCATTGAAGAAAACAAAGAAGATATTGATTAGGTATGTTAAACAAATATACTAACCCAGGTATGTTTCCTATGAATCTTACCTTGTGTTAGTATCCCTTATATAAGTATACTTGGTATGATTAGATATGCTTATTCATAAAGTTAGTAATCAAGGGATTATGCATATTATGATTGATGATATGCATGAGTAAAAGAAGGCTTCCCTGAAATCTTGAATACTAATGTTTATTATCTATAATCATGACTATACATTTTCAAGATTATTTAGAACTATAATGTTTTGATAGCATTTAGAATATACTAAGAAGTGTATGTCTGTGTATGAGATCATGAGGATGACTCTTGAGCATGCACAGTGGTACATAATGAATAGAAGTTCAAAAGACATACAGAAGATCAAGCAGGAGGCAACCACACAAACATAAAAGATAAGTATTTGAGTTGTTATTTGAAATAGTAATGATATTGCCTGTAATCAGTTGTATGCATATTTGTATTCCTAGAATATATGATGTTGAGTGTAAACATTCATAGAGCATTGAACAGTATACTACTAATATGCATATGATTGGTAAGTTGGACAAACATTCCATTGTTGCTTGTCTAGAATGAAACCTCTTTGCTGACATGCTGAGAGCTGTGCACACTCTCGATAGTATGTTCTGGTAGAGATGGAAGGCATCTAGATAGCCACTGTATGCATACAGGATATGGGAAAAGTGTTGTGCCAAAGTATTGGTCAAATTAGTTGCATAACTATGTAAATGATATCTGTATGCATAATAGGTTATCATGTCAATATGATTTGATGATTATGAAATATTACTAATCATGTACTTAATTTTGATTTGTAGGAAAGGTCATGAAGAATGATGGACATCGTACAAGTGATGGATGTTCAAACAAGAAGATTTACAAATCAAAAAAAATATAGAAGGCTCATGGCTAGAAGATTCTCTTAGAAAGAGGAAGAAAATCATGACGAGATGTTTGACCATTCTCTTAATGGTGTAATTAAAGAAGAAGTGTGAGTCAGGTTCTGTATGGGTTCCTAGGATCGATAATCAATTGATGAGCTTAATGATCACCATGGGTGATATGGATCTCAACCTTTGCTACAAGGTTGAATATGGTTTCTATACACAAATGACATGGATGCAAGAAAGAACTCACCACAGAGTTCAAATGATATTGAGGCTCATATCATTAGACCCATCTAACGAGAGATGGCATAGATAGATATGCAGAAGATCATTCAATGAAGAGTGTGAATGATGTTCAGTCTCAAAGGGAAAATTGACAGTTTCTTGATAAGCTTGGGCTTTACAAAAAGTAAAGTTGTTCCTAACTCTTACCTTAAGGTTATGGATCATACTATTATTG
The DNA here is from genome assembly GCA_027924585.1 of Larix kaempferi. Taxonomy (NCBI): domain Eukaryota; kingdom Viridiplantae; phylum Streptophyta; class Pinopsida; order Pinales; family Pinaceae; genus Larix; species Larix kaempferi. The sequence continues at coordinate 3,259,756 of BSBM01001023.1, forward strand.
TATGTAGATGATATCTTTCTGATAGGGAATGAGAAACAGATCATGAAAAGAAAGAAGAAGATGGCGGCAAAAATGAAAAATGAAAGATCTCAGATTGATGCATTATTTCCTAGGTCTGGAAGTATGGCAAGGCTCAGAAGGAATCTTTCTCAACCAAGGAAAGTATGCTGAGAAATATTAAGAGGACTTGATGTGTTGGAATGGCCACTCTCATGAATTCCAACTTGAATTTCTTAGCAGATGACTCATCAGATTTAGTGGATATAACTCTGTACAGACAAATTATTGAGTCATTGCTGTGTCTAACAAATACTAGGTCAGATATATGCTTTGCTTGAGTCAGTATCTAGTGGAAACTAGATGTGTTCACCTGTTAGTTGCAAAGCATGTGATGAGGTACCTAAAGGATACAATAGACTTTGATTTATGGAGATCATGAATTCAGATGGCTACACAGATATTGATTGAGCAGAAAGTGTATCAGACAGGAAGAGCACATCGAGAAGATGTTATTGTCTGGGATCAGCCATGATATTGTGGTTTAGCAGGAAGCAGTCTAGCACAAGCGGAATATATGGCTGCTTGCTCTGCTAATTGTGAAATGGCATGGCTTCAGAATTGTTTGACTTAGAGATGGACCCAACTGTGATCCTATGTGACAAACAGAGTTGTACTAAAATGGCAAATAATCCAGTGTTCCATGATAAGTCAAAAGCACATAGAGATCTGACATTTCTATATACGAGATATGGTGCAGATAGGAATCAAAGTTCGAATTTGTAACAAGTTACCAATGTACTAACCAAACCTCTACCGATCCGATGTACTAACCAAACCTCTACCTCAAGTAAAGTTTTCCAAGACAAACTTAATATAGTCCAGAAGGACCCTCCTCGAAAGGGGGAGTGATGTGATCACTTATGATGAGATTGCCTGCATCGACAGTGAGGTTAATGATGTGAATACCTATATTGGTGATGCCGACAGAGAGGTTGGTGGATGGTCCTTAGACAGGGTCTGAGGTGACAAGGGGATTGCATCATCCTTGAACACATGTTCTAAAAGAGAGCTGTAGACGTATGTCTTCGAAAATGAAGTCCTTGATGGACATATAGGATTGCATCATCCTCAAGAGAGCCGTAGACGTATGTCTTCGAAAATGAAGTCCTTTGTGGACATATAGGATTGCATCATCCTCAAGAGAGCCGTAGACGTATGTCTTCGAGAATGAAGTCCTTGGTGGACATGATAGGATTGCATCATCCTCAAGAGAGCCGTAGACGTATGTCTTCGAAAATGAAGTCCTTGGTGGACATATAGGATTGCATCATCCTCAAGAGAGCCATAGACGTATGTCTTTGAGATTGAAGTCCTTGGTGGACATGAGGGGATTGGATCATCCCTGGACTTCAGTCCTAAAGAGAGCCGTAGACAGGTGTCTCCGAGAAAGAAGAGGGATTGTATCATCCTTGAACACATGTTCTAAAGTGAGCCGTAGACAGGTGTCTCCGAGAAAGAAAAGGGATTGTATCATCCTTGAACATTTGTTCTAAAGAGAGCCATAGATGTATGTCTCCGATAAATGAAATCCTGAATTAACAGGTAGGGGATTGCATTGTCCCTAGACTGATGTCCCAGAATAGAGCCGTAGACATGATGTCTCCGATAAATGAAATCCTGAATTAACAGGTAGGGGATTGCATCATCCCTGGACTGATGTCCCAGAATAGAGCCGTAGACATGATGTCTCCGATAAATGAAATCCTGAATTAACAGGTAGGGGATTGCATCGTCCCCGGACTGATGTCCCAGAATAGAGCCGTAGACATGATGTCTCCGATAAATGAAATCCTGAATTAACAGGTAGGGGATTGCATCGTCCTCGGACTGAGGTCCCAGAATAGAGCCGTAGACTGGGTCTCCGATAATGAAGTCCTGAATGAACAGGTGGGGGATTGCATCGTCCCCGGACTGAGGTCCTAGAATAGAGCCGTAGACTGGGTCTCCGATAATGAAGTCCTGAATGAACAGGTAGGGGATTGCATCGTCCCCAGACTGAGGTCCCAGAATAGAGCCGTAGACTGGGTCTCTGATAATGAAGTCCTGAATGAACAGGCAGGGGATTGCATTGTCCCCGGACTGAGGTCCCAGAATTGATCCGTAGACTGACGTCTCCGAGAATTGAAGATAGGACTGCATCGTCCCTGGACCTTGGTTCAAAATGTACGTGAGAGGACTGCATCGTCCATGAACTGGGTTCAAAATGTACATGATGGGATTGCATCGTCCCTAGACATGAGACTTGTCTTAAAGTGATAAGGATTGATCATCCTGGAACTTGATCTAGATTGTATTATCCATGGACCTATGTCCTAAAGAGAGCGGGATTGATCATCCTGTAATATGATCATGTGTGTTGCAGGGTATGCTGCTATGTATTAGTGAGAATACATGCTTTTGATGATAGATGTATTAGTGAGAATACATGCATTTGATGATATATGTATTAGTAAGAATACATGTTTTGATAGATGTATTAGTGAGAATACATGCTTTTGATGATAGATGTATTAGTGAGAATACATGCTTTTGATGATAGATGTATTAGTGAGAATACATGCATTTGATGATATATGTATTAGTAAGAATACATGTTTTGATAGATGTATTGGTGAGAATACATACTTTTGATGATACTTGTATTAATGAGGATACTTGTATGTATATGTGTATTGGTGTGGATACTAATACTGATGATCCAGATGCTGTAGATCGAGATGATCCAGATGCTGTAGATCGTGATGATCCAGATGCTGTAGATCGAGATGATCTAGATGCTATAGATCGAGATGATCCAGATGGTATAGATCGAGATGATCCAGATGCTGTAGATCGTGATGATCCAGATGCTGTAGATCGAGATGATCCATATGCTGTAGATCGAGATGATCGAGATGATTTCGATGTTGATAATCGTATGATAATGATGCTGATGATCGTGCGATGACGATGCTGATGATCGTGTGATGACGATGCTGATGATCGTGTGATGACGATGCTGATGATCGTGTGATGATGATGCTAACGATCGTGAGGATTCAGATATTGATGTTGCTGTAAAGACTCAGTACTGAATATGTTCCGGTAACTGGTTGAGTTACTGATGATATTGAGAAAGATTCCAATGATTTATAGATGTATCATGTATGATGTTGATGACTCCTTCCTCGTGCAGATGTTGTTATAATATCCTTCTTGTTAAGGGGGAGTGTTGAGATATTGTAACTTCAAAGAATATTATATTTGTACTTTATTATTTCAGAGATGTTTCATTCCTCCTTGAAGATCTTATTGTATATCTGGAGATGTTTATTCCTCCGTCGGAATGTGGTAACTCGGGTTATTAGACCCACCATGTGGGGGTCGGCCCAGTCAGTTATAATGGGGTATTTAACCTAATGGTTAAATACGAGCCTACATGTACTTGTGTAAAATACATATCAGAGTAGTGTATAAATAGAGGAGGTGTGTTCCTTATTATACACACACACTCACTTGAGGATAGCGCACTTGTGTAGAAGAGGTCTGCTATTGTGGAGGAGGAGATCATGTCTCAGGGTTTCATCTTTGTATATTGCTGGTCATCTATATTGAGGAAGCTTTGCTGGGTTTTCTACCCCATGAGGGTTTCCCAGGATAAATCTTTGTCTCTTGTGTTTATGCTATGCTTGTTGTTTCTTCAGTGATCCTGTATATGCTATTATTGTGAAATGGAATGTAATGCTACTATTTTCTGTCTTAGCATATTAAATCTTAACAATTTGAGAGTCTACTTATGGAAATAACTAGTTACATTTTCCTATATATATCCGGGTTGCGCATGGAGATAGTATTCAAATGTACCCCAGTTTTATACTCCCTCGAGTATATAGTTACATATACTCCTTAGAGTTTACTCACAGTTGTTGAGTCCCCACAGATGTTGGACACCTTCAGTTTCAACAGTTCATCAATCCTCCTGTAATATTTAGAACGGTTGTTGCATTTCCAGTGTTTCAGTTATTGAGATCAGTCATGTTATGATCATGAGTACATCCCAGAATAGTGTCCCCTTTGGACCATTATGATGTACCAGCAGATTTTTTATGTATTATTTAGGTCCCTCTTCTTGGGACTAATTGTTATGTATATGTCTTGATACGAGCATGGGTATGCCCGCCTCGTCCATTATCTGAGATTATCCCTCATTGATATTGAGGCCATGTAATTTTTTTTTTTTGTAGCTTCCAAGGGGCTGTTGATCCAGTCTCCAACCGATCTCTTCTCTACTCCAAACCCTAGGAAAAACAGAAAAGAACTATGATGTCTATCGGCCATACGATGAGCTCCTACCCTCACACATTAGGGGGCAATTTGTTAACACCCAAAAAGTGCTCACTAGTTCATTCCCTTATCCACATGACCCTTTTGTCCACTTTTCCACCATTTGAGCCTCTAAAGCCATCAAGAGGTCACCAAAAAGACCATAATACACCCTTTTTTCCCCTCAAAATATATATTTTTCCTCAAAAAACATAAAAAAAAAACCCTAAAAAAGGGTCCAGAATTCCCAAAAATATTAAAAGGGAATAAAAATATTAAAAATATTCAAAAAGGGGAAAACGAGGGAAAAAGGTACCTAAACCATGTTGGTCAATAGCATTGGTTTTCTCAAAACCATAATGGTATTCCCCACCACCAAAAACTATAAAAAGGTGGTAGGGGCTCCTCACTTTCCATCCATCCATCATTCTATCCTCATGCTGTCAAAATCTCTCATGAGTTCTTTGACCATTGTAGCAATCTTGGAGAAGAGACCATTGGAGCCTGGAGCATCTCAACCTTGGAGTTGTTCAACACCAAACATCTTCACCATTTGAGGTATTGCAATACAAAAGTCATTTTTTTTATTTTCGTTTCTTGTTCTTGTTCTTAATCTTTTCAAAGTTATTGTTATATGCACATGTTAGTTTAGATTTAATTCATAATCGTTTTTACTTTCTATATTGAAACTGCTATCACATTGTTGATAGGTGCATCCTTGCACATGCTTGGTTGAAAAACCAAGCAACAGTCGCCCCTTCATTCATTTATGACATTCAACTTCAAATGACCGTCATATTATACACACACCAATATCAAAAGAAAAAGTATGGTTTTGGAACCCAGATTTTGGGTCTTTTGGAAACAGATTTGGCATTTTGGGGACTAGTTTGGCCACTTTGAAAACCGGATTTGGTGCTTTTGGAAACGGTTTTGGCTCTTTCGGAACCGGTATTGTCACTTTTGGAACCTTGATTTGGCACTTACGGAATCGGATTTGGCAAATTTGGAATCGGTTTTGGCACTTTCGGAACCGGTTTTGGCACTTTCGGAATCGGATTTGGCAATTTAGGAATCAGTTTTGGCACTTTGAGAATTGATTTTGGCACTTTTGGAACCGGTTTTGGCACTTTTGGAACTTGTATTTGTGTTGATGTATATGTAACTTCAGAATGTATTTTATATATGTATATTGCATTCCTATACAGATGTTATTATTCCTCTATACGGAAGTGTCGTCATTTATATTGTAAGTGTCGTAACTTATACTTGATGGGTTATTAGACCACCCCATTGGGGGTCGGCCACATGGGTCAAAGGGTTATTAGACCACCCTACTGGGTGTCAGCCCAGTCAGCATTGTGTTATGTGGTTAAGTTGAGGCCGACCTAGTAAAGGTTATTAGGAAAATCAAGTCAGGTATAAATAAAGTGCGGGAGGCACTCTATTTCATCATTCTATTCTCACACACACTCTTTGGAGAGTGGTGCACTTGTGGAGGAGGAGAAGTTGCTGCTAGTAGATTCCTATCTCTTATGCTTGGGTTGTATCATTGCTCTATCTATCTCTGAGGAAGTTATTGGGGTTTTTCACCTTTATGGTTTTCCCCAAGTAAACTCTGTGTCTCTTATGTGCTTGCATTATTGTGTCCATGATTGATATGCTGTAGATATGATGTACATGTTATTCTCTCAGTTAAGATCCTAGATTAGATTGCAATTTCTTAAAAAATAACATGGTATCAAAGCTACCATGAAAGAAGGCATGCTATGGCATGTATGACACTTGTTGTACTTGCGATGATAGGGCTTGATATAGAAAAAACCCGTCATGGTAGCACTTTCACTATAAATCCACTTTGGTGATGTTTTCGGATCTGAAACTTTTATAGGTCGAAGATAAGATCCCCATGTACCGTGTGTCCAAAGGAAAACGTCTAATTCGTTGTACTTTGTGTTTTATGATCTATACAATCTAGGGTTTCGACCTCTTCCAGATCTGAGTCATAAATAGGTGACCTAGGAAAAAAGTTCATAACTTGGGCTAGGAAGCTCCAAATTAAATTTCATAAAAATTGATAGGTACTGAATGGACTTTAACTTCTTAGGTAACTTTTTCAGAGGCCAAAACTGAACCAGTGACACGTGGCACACCATACAAGTTCACTCTCCTGTTTTATCCCATAAACAGGTCACATTGCGACACTTGGCATACCTCTCTCTCAGAGAATCCATTTGAAGTCAGACCTATGGGGTTGGAAAGATGACAGGTTGGGCTATCACAAAAAATATTTTCAGGCCGTTTGGATTTGAAAGTTTAGAGTTAAACCAGAAACAATCAAGTGCATATTTCTGTCAAAACAAAAAAAAAATTGAGCACCTTCATTCATGGCTTCGGGAATTTAGGGTTTCGGAGAAATTTGAAATTTTTGTAATCGGAGACCATGGCTAGATGATACTCATAAAAATCTAAATTTTGAGACCAAGATCAGTTTTTTTGGTTGGGCAAAAGGCCAGGCTTGATCAGACCCTAGTTCGGGACTTTGATCGGAAAAGTGGAAAATTAGGGCTTCTGCAAAAGTTGAAATTTTTGAAATCTGTGACCACGGTTGGAAGCTCCTCAGAAAAAGAGAAGCTTAGAGCTTTGGATCGAACCTTTTGATTGGGAATAAGGGTGGGATTTATCAAACCCTAGTTTGGGGTCATGTCCAGTGAATCTGGAAGTTTCAAAGACAGATTTGAGGGGTGAAACTTTGCAGTTTTCAAATTTTGAGTATACTAGGTTGATCAGCTCATCAAGGTGCATATTTCTATCCTTTCAGAAGCTTGAAATTCAAAGTTTGTTTTTCTAGGGTTTCTCTGACAAACCCTAATCCAGCTCCAGATCTAGTTTCTGCAAATCAAGTGGTTTGGGTTAATCGTAGAAGAGAATGGATTGGTCACTTGCACAAGTGAAGAAGTTTCTGTTTCAAAGGGAGAAGAGGCTAAGGCCTTACATAAGAAGATTACAAGAAATCTCAATAGGTATGACTTATCAAGGTATGTTTCGAGATATATTCTTGATTAAGCTTATGGTATGTTTGTCTTCATTAAGGTTAGTACAATCTTGATTAACCTTAGACTTGTCGTATCACCTTAATAAAATTATGAATACATGATAGAAGATATTCATTGATTAAGGTTTTGACACTTATGATTGTACTAATGCATTGTGATGTTGTATGAAGTTTATGTTGTTCGCTAACATGAAAGGTACACCAAGAAAGACAAATCATGTTCTACTTCAAGAACATATGATAATGGTGACATGAAGACAAAGATTCATCCATTTTCATGGATCATCTACTTACGAGGTATATATAACTTCATTCTATAATGGTTAACCTATGAGATATGCAAGTAACTAGCACAAGTCATTGAAGAAAACAAGAAGACATTATGCGGGTATGTTAGACATAACTAGCTAGCATGCTAATCCAAGTATGTTTTTCCTATATCAAGTTAGAATCCTACCTTGTGATAGGATCTCTTATATAAGTATGCATAGCATGATTGATAATGATTACTCATGAAGTCATAGGTTTGAATAATCATGGGTTTATGCATATTATGTTTCTTACCTTAATTGATGATATGACTAACCCGAAGAGTCATGAAAGTATAGGTTTGAGTAATCACGGGTTTAGGCATATTATGTTTCTTACTTTAATTTATGATATGACCAACCATAAGAGTCCTATATAAACCTTGAATACTAATGCTTATTATTTCGGTTTGAAATGATCATGACTATACATGCTTAAGATTATTGTGTTTTGATAGTATTGAGAATATTCTAATGAATGTATGATTATGTATGAGATCTCAAGGATAACACAATAATGATACTAATAAGCATGCATAGGGATCAAGGATGAATATAAGTTCAAGGACAGGTAATCCAGGAAGCAAATATCAAGAGGGAGCACACTCCAGTAGTTTCTGCAAGGATGTAGATATTCAGAGGGAGTTGACCACTTCTCACAATCCACATCAGAATGGAGTTTCAGAAAGGAAGTGAAGACTGAGAGGGAGTCAACCCAACAAAGAAAGAAAGTTAAGTATTTAAATTATCATTTCTTGCATATTTGATTGTTTAAATAATACTGTTCAATGATGTATATACTGATGTCCCTAGAATTAGGTTGTGTATTATGCATATTAGAATAGTTGCATTGATGAACAATATACTACTAATATACATAGGTAAGTGGCTTATGGCACTATACAACATTCCATTGCTACTTATCTAGAATGAAACCTCTTTGCTGACATGTTGGGAGTTTTGCACACTCTTAACAATGTTCTGGTAGAGATTGGAAGGCATTTAGAAAGTCATGGGATATGGATAAATGTTTTACTGAAGCATTGGCTAAATTAATTGCATGACTATATGACATATTTATTTATGACTAAGAACTTGTTCTGAAAACTATGAGATGTTTCTAAGCATGCAATTTAACTTGTTTTGTAGGAAAGATCAGATACCATCACCTACCAAAGAAGGACTACAACATTTGTTCCATCAACAAAGATATCTATTGAAGATATTGAAGCTCCCAGGATCTGGGATGAAGTAATGGAAGAATGCCATGATCCATCGATCATGAAGAATGATGGTTGGGATGTGGTCCCAAACCAGAAGGGAAGTCTGCTGTGACTTCCAAGCGGATATATAAGATCAAGCATGCTGCAAATGGTAGCATGGAGAAATACAAAGCGAGTGATGAAATGGAAGATGTAATGCCCCATAATTGCATACTTAGTAATTAAAACTCTAATGTGAATTAGCTTAACATTTTCATTTGTTTATTATATGTTAGACTCATCTAAGTTGAGTAAGACTATTGTTATGTGAATATATGGAATCCCTATGTGTGAACAGTAAATGGAATATAATGTTTTAATTTATTAATGACAATGAATATGTTATTTCATTTGAACATTCAAAATTGAATATAAAATATCCATATGAGGAATGCTAATTTAGTTGTTTGCAAAAGTACTTACATGATTATTTGTAAATGTTGTATTAGTGAAATGGATTAACACTTAAAAGAGTTGGGTATGGCTTTATATATATGTCTCATGTTAATGATGAACTATTCCACATGTTAATTGGCTATGAGATAGGCAGATTCCTATATTGCCAAGGGGTACGAGATGTATTAAACATCATGAGTATAATGATGTTATATCAAATTTCATGCTATTTAATTGTGAATTCCAATATTTCTATCACTTGTGGATGAGTGTGAGTTTTGACAGGAATTGTGACTTTCCCAAAGTGGTTTTTCAATGACGGGACCCCTTAGAACAGTGATGGCACAGTATGGTTGATGTAGGGTGTTGACCCTAGTACTATTAGGGGGGGTGGAGGAATTTCCCACCGTTTATCCCCCGAAACCTGGAGTCGTGGGAGGTTTATGTACCGCACTCCCCTAGACGTGTGATGACGACTAGCGGATGCCTGCTAGGGAAGCTTGGTTGATGTGGTCAATCGACACTTCCGCTTACGGGTTCTATATGTGGTTAGGTCGTGCAGTTGACGCCACAGTATATTGCAGCAGAGGACGGGATGGTGAGGTCAGGAGATGGAAGTAGTGGTGATTTAGGGGCTGGATTACTGATGTGATGGATGGTGCCAATGATGGATTGGATGGTGTCCTTGATTGTTGTTAACCATCATGATTATATGTTTGATTTCACCATTATGTTTATCTAATTTTGTCTTATTGTTTCTGTATGAATGATTATGAATGATGAATGATGCAGTGTTTAATTGTTCTTCTATATGTTGTTTGAGAGGATGTAATAATGATTTATTAGGAGCATTAAATGTGATTATTAGTACGCACGCTTAAGACGTGTGCATTGGCCACGCATACGTCAATTCGTGATTACATTACTATGATTGGTCGATCGATGAATAAATTAATATGATTATATTATTTATTAGTAACTTGGTTGACGAATTGATGAAAGCATTACTTGTGTGTTGAAAGTATGAGTTGTTGACTTGTTTAAAATGATTTAGATTTATATAAATTGATTGGATTATTAAATAACATATATAATTATATACATATAATATAAAATATGTCATAATATAATATAGTATATGAAAATATCTTATTTGACTTATGAATGAAAGGATAATATAAATAAATGGATAGATAGGATTTGCACAAATTTTTAGAAATTGGTTGTCATAGTTGCATTAATATGGAAGCATGACAAGTGAGACTTTGCATCCATCTTTATTAATATTTTAATTATTTAAATCAAATTTCTATTTTATTTGGAGAAAATGAATTTATTGGTTGATGACTATTATTTATGGGAATTTATTGATGGATGAGGATTTTTGGATATAAATATGAGACTTGAGAGTGGAAGGAGAGAGGTTCTTTTTCTCTTGAAGATTATTTTGGTGAGAGTATTCTAGGATGGAGAATTCTGGGTATTTTGGGGTATGAGAAGTTTCGAAGAGTTGGAAGAGTTTGAGAACTCTTGGAAGATTTGATACATAGCCTACTTGTGCATCACTGTTCTGTTCTCTGGGGGTCTTGGGCACGGAGGGCCAGGAGGCCATTTGGATGGGACCGTTCAATGGTTTCCTGGGGCTAGGGAGCCGGCTAGGCCCCTAGTTGGCTGGGAGGTAAAACCGTGGTCCCGCTTTGGGAAATAAAGATGGAAGCAACTCGAGAAGAAGAAGAGGAAAGCTTGCTCAGTTTGGATTCCGTCACCATTCTTATAACGAGGTATTTTTATTGTGATTTTAAATCGTTTATATGTTGTTGTAAAATTATCATATGATGCTATTGCTACATGATTTATGATGTTAATTTATGTTGTGTGAATCACCAACGAAGTTTTAAAAAAATTCTAAGTTATTTGATGCTATTGCAAAATGCTTATATTTTGCTTATATGTTATTATGGTTACACTTGCTTATGTGTTGTTTATATGTTGCTAGGGCTACATGATGTATATTGAGCTTGTATTGACACTCTTATACATTTAAGAAATAAATAAATAAAATAGGTATTTAATTAGTTTAAAATTCTTAATGCCCTTGAGAGGCATTACAGAAGATACACTAGATGGATGTCAAGACAACCTTCTTGAATGGTGGAGTCGAAGAGGAAGTGTATGTGGAGCAGCCACTTGATTTTGAGACACATGATGGGAAGTCACATATGTGCAAAACCTAGTATGGCAGGATAGATGGCTTTCTATCCAGTTTGGGCTTTACCAAGAGTAAAGTAGATTTCAACCTTTACTACAAGGTTGAGGAAGGCAATCCAGTGATACCACTTTTGTATGTGGATAAACTATTTGTTACAAGTGAGGATAGATTGATTGCCGACATCCAATGGAAGCTTGCTGCCGAGTTCGAGATGAAGAACTTGTGGATGATGCACTACTTTCTAGGTATGGAGGTGTGGCAGAGTGCAGATGGAGTCTTCCTTGGACAAGGGAATTTTGTAGTAGAGATCTTGAAGAGGTTCGGGATGATGGACTGCAAGGACATGGCCACACCTATGGCATCGAACCTGAAGCTTCTGTGTGATGCTTCATCTGATCTAATTGATGTCATTGTGTATCGTCAGATGAGTGGGTCCTTGATGTATCTAACGAACACGAGACTAGATATTTGTTTTGCGGTGAACACATTGAGCCAGTTCCTGACTGATCCTAGAGGTGTTCACTTGGTTGTTGTAAAGCATATTATGAGGTACCTAAAGGGTACAATTGATTATGGGATCAAGTATGATGCAAATCAAAAGTTTAACCTACAGGGTTATGTTGATTCAGATTGGGCAGGTAGTGCTGTAGATAGGAAGAGCACCTTTGGATGCTACTTCACTATGGGATCAAGTGTGATCTCTTCATTTAGCAGGAAGCAGTCCTGCGTAGCACTGAGTACAGCTGAAGCAGAGTATGTTGCAGCTTGTTTGGCTAGTTGTGAGGTAGTATGGCTGAGGAAGCTACTATTTGAGTTATTTGATCTACCGTTGGAGGCTACTAGTATCTTCTATGATAACCAGAGTTGTGTGAAGCTATCTGAAAACCCGGTGTTCCACAATAGGTCCAAACACATTCAGATCAAATATCACTATATTGGGGATATGGTGCAGAGAGAAGCAGTGAAGCTCTTATATGTTGCAACGGATGAGCATATTGCATATGTACTGATGAAACCACTAGCCAGAGTGAAGTTCGAGTACTTCAAAGACAGGCTTGGTGTTCTTCAGATTAACGACACGTCGAGTGATGGACACATTTGTTGAAGCCATTCCAAGCATGGTGAGAGGAGGATTCTTCCATGGCTATGGATGTAAGCGCTGGATGATGAGCATCAGGACGATTCTCCAGTTATTGCTCTGTATATGCATCATGTTGGATGCTTGATATGATCAGTTGGATCATTTATATGTATATGCATCATGTTGGATGCTGGATATGATCAGTTGGATCATTTATATGTATATGCATCATGTTGGATGATGGATATGATCAGTTGGATCATGTGTATGTATTTGTAGATGTATCAGGTGGATACATTATATGATCAGGTGGATACATTATATGATCAGGTAGATCATGTATAATGATATTTATCAGGCAGATACTGTGTATGCATCAGGTGGATGCATTGTATGATCAGGATGATCATGGATGATGAGCTTCAGGATGTTGCTCCAGATGACATGCATCAGGATGATGCAATGATGATGATCAGGATGATCATATGTGATGACATGCATTAGGTGGATACATTACATAATCAGTTGGATTATGTGTGATGAGTTCCGAAGACACAGATGCACATGAGATTTTCGGACATGGTTGTAGATGTGTTCTCCCATGGTTGCGATGTAATTGTTGGGCCTTTCCGACATGGTCGTAGATGTGTTCTCCCATGGTTGTGATGTAATTGCTAGGGCTATTCAAGCATGGTTGTAGATGTGTTCTCCCATGGTTGCGATATAAGTGCTCGGCCATTTGAGCATGGTTGTAGATGTGTTCTCCCATGGCTACGATATAAGTGTTGGCGCCATTCGAGCATGGTTGTAGATGTGTTCTCCCATGGCTATGATATAAGTGCTAGGACCATTCAAGCATGATTGTAGATGTGTTCTCCCATGGCTGCGATATAAGTGCTGGGGCGATTCAAGCATGGTTGTAGATGTGTTCTCCCATGGCTGCAATAGAAGTGCTGGGCCATTTGAGCATGGTTGTAGATGTGCTCTCCCATGGCTACAATATAAGTGCTGTGACATTCTCACATGGTTGTAGATGTGTTCTCCCATGGCATAGATATAAGTGTTGTGTGATGTGCATCTGGGCTATGCTTCGTGATACTCTGTGGCCATGGATAGGTTGTGCAGTAGCATGTAAAAGGTCCTAGGATATCCAATAGGTTGAGCTGTGTGCTCGTAATCAGTCCTGGGATGCTCTTTCGAGGTTTTGTTGACTCACGTAATAAGTCCTGAGGATTCCACAGTATGGCCAATGATGATGAAGACCTGCAAGTGGTGGGCCTACATCCAGTATGAAAAAGGACTGGCTCTATAGAAGTTCCTATGACGAGTAGATTTAGAGATTGATTGAGATAGCAGCAGCAGTGACAATGATGATGATTCAAGGACGATGATTCGATGACAATGATTCAAAGAAGAATACTTGTGCTAGAAGACCTGTGTCGAGAAATACCTTCCTAGTTAAGAGGGAGTGTTGATGTATATGTAACTTCGGAATGTATTTCATATATGTGTATTTCATTCCTATAGAGATGTTATTATTCCTCTATATGAAAGTGTCGTCATTTATATTGTAAGTGTCGTAACTTATACTTGATGGGTTATTAGACCACCTTGTTGGGTTCGGCCCTGTATAATTCATGTGGGTCAAACGGTTATTAGACCACCCTATTGTGGGTCGGCCATGTGGGTCAAAGGGTTATTAGACCACCCTATTGGGTGTAGTCCTAGTCAGCATTGTGTTATGTGGTTAAGTGGAGGTCGACCTAGTCAAGGTTATTAGGCAAGTCAAGTTAAGTTGTGTGCTTGCATTATTGTGTCCATGATTGATATGTTGTAGATATGCTGTACATGTTATTCTCTCAGTTAAGATCCTTGATCAAATTGAAATTTATGAAAAACTAACAATTTGGCACTTTTGGAATTGGATTTCGGTTGATTTTGGAGTTTAGAAAGGTTGTTTTTTAACTGTCTTCAAAGTGACTTGGACTGGAATAAGTCCAAAATTAATGAAATAAGCGTTCACCCTTCGGGATTACTGCAACCATTACCCATTCGAGAGTGGAAGTGGGAGGCCATCAGTATGGATTTCATCACACATTTACCAAAGAGTAAGAGACAGAATGACTCCATATTTCTAGTGGTAGACAAGTTATCAAAAGAAACACACTTTATATTGGTGAAGTCTACTTACAAAGCTGTCCACATCAAGGCAATATTCCTAAAAGAAATCTTCTGATTGCATGGGATACCCAAGGAAATCATTTCAGATCAAGACGCGAAGTTCACTAGTAACTTCTGGAGGTCATTGTTCTCCGGTTTGGAGACACAAATTTAGTTGAATATTGCGTACCATCCACAAACCAATGGACAGATGGAACGAGTGAACCAAATCCTTGACGATATGTTTAGGATGTATGTTATGAATAACCCCACAAAATGGGAGGATTATCTGCACCGCACATATTTTGCTTACAACAACGGATAATAGACCTCAGCCAAGATGAGTCCCTTCGAAGTAGTCTATGGCAGAAAGTGTAGGACACCAGTGACATGGGATAGTTTGGTAGACATACTTATGCTGGGTCCCGATTTACTAAAGGACTTGGAGCAGCTAGTCACCAAAGTAGAAAAAAACTTAAAAAAGGCACAAAGACCGCCAGAACAGTTTTGCAGATAAGAAGAGGAAAGAAAAATATTACCAAGTCATCGAACATGTCTTCCTAAAAGTGAAGGCAAAGAGAAGCTCTTTGAGCTTAGGGCAGTGTAGAAAGTTAGCCCCCCATATTTTGTGGACCCTTTGAGATACTGGCCAAGAAAGGGCCAGTAGCATATGTGTTAGCTTTACTCGCTCATGTAAAAGTTCATAATTTTTTTCATGCATCTTTATTAAACAAATATGTCTATGATACTAAACATGTGATTGATTGGTCCTTATTTCATGTAGAACCCAAGGGGGAATTCATGCCGAAGCCCCTCCACATTCTGGGCAAGAGAGAAGTGCAACTTAGGAGACGAACCAACGTCCAATTGAAAGTACAATGTGTGACATGTAAAAAATCCAAAGCTAATATTAGTGAAATTTTGGGAAAACAAAATAGATTTCGTAACATGAAATAGAAAAAAATAATCTCCTCAGGAAAATTTATCTACGATAAGGACCCAAGGTCCGTAAGCCTTGCAATAACAATTGATAAATAGTTACTCATACAAATGATGCACATTTTGATTAATTATTTTTCCACAATCAACCTGCTTATAACCTTGCTTACCTCATACAAAGATTCTTACAATATGAATTCTTCTACTGAATTTATATAACATCAAGCCCATTTCTTTTATCTTCATCGGATGATGGAAAGCATGTTAACTATAGGCTACTTTAAGAATAAATATTTTCGAACAAAACTATATATGACCATGCTTCCTCTAACATATTTCTCATATGTGAATATCATTATCTCTACCTTAAACATTTTCATATAATCATTCAGCAGTTTATATCTCAATCATTAAGCAAAATACAACACATAAAACACATAAAAAGGGAAGCCATATGTACGTGGTTCACCCAACCTGTGGGCTACGTCCACCAAATGTCTTATCTTGTGCAATTACTTCAAATAGAGAGTTACAATCTACCACACAGTTGTAGTAACATTTCCTTTCACCTTCTAGACTCCTTTAGACTCCTTTCTGTTGTGGAGAGCTCCATCCAGACATTCGACACTACAACAAGACCTAGTCTCAGTAGTATAGCCAATCTCGGTAACTTAAATATAAGTTTTGACAGGGATATATCCATGAAATTTAATCACATCTTCGGTGTATCTATACTACAAAGAGGTACCTGCAGTCAATGTAATAGTATGACACCCATGTAACATAAAAAAACCGGAGTATATAACATTAGAATAAGTAATACCAGGAAAAGGGACTCTTAATCCCTTCTTTCCTAACTCTGCAAAAAACTACTACATGTTTCCTGTAAGGAAAATAACATAAAACTATAGAACTATCATTGCTTGAATACCCGAATAGATAAATATGTAGAGTACAAAAAGGAAAATGTAGTACCAAAACAAAATAGATAGTATCTATATAATCCACGATAGGGGTAAATCCGTACTATCACTGTGCCTGCATAGGCAAACCATCTGTAGTCAAGCACTTCAAACTACAACAAGGTTAACCCTATACAATCACCGGCCAATAATTTATGAACCACATGCACAGGGAGGATCTTGTCGATAGAATAAAGATTGCAAACAAAAAGAGACGATCGAGAATGCATATGCATTCCTTGCAGGAGGAGATCTCCCTTCTAATTCTGACACAATATATCAAAGTGCCGAAATTAATAACATAAACCATAGAGATCCTAAACATACTACACCTAGGTCAGAGTACCCATTATCAAGGATCCTAAAAGGCCTAGCTCGGTCTACACAAATTCGTAGCAGTATATTGACTACGAATCTTTCAACAGAAATTAAGCTCCCTAATAGAATGCCAATAAGAATATTTCAAATAATATTCCAAATGATTCAGTAGTCTATATACAACACCAAAGCGCTTCGATTTCAGCAAACGATTCCACGTATTCACAGAGATCAAATTCAACGGAGCTTCGACTCTAGCATATCATGCTTACACAGAGATCTTAACATAAAGTTGAGTTCCTCCAATCGTAGGCAAAGAACATATATCTCCGTGCATCACATCAACTTTAACAAGGTAAAATGCAAATACCCAATTCATGCAGCATGTCGAACTTCAATAAGGTCAATCGCTAATGATTCATCCATGCAGCATGAAGACTTCAATCTAAAAGGATGAATCCGTTGAACCAACAGGCACATAAAAAAAGGAATACTCCACATAGTAAACTGATCAATTAGTCTTCCTATAAAATACCAAGTTCAACATGCAGAAAACTCAAATTGGATTTAACATGGATCGACTATAAATTCATTAATGCAGTTATCATCTACCAAGCAAATCAGCTTACAACCACAAATCACATAACATAAAACTCTGCCAATCTACAATGAGAAAAGCCAAGTCCAATTTTTGTCCAGCAAATGACCTATGCAGAGATCCAAATTCGTTTTCTCAAACATGGATTGGCTATTAATCACTATCATTAATCAAAGGTCCTGTGCAGACAAAACCACAATCCTATATAAATAAATGTCAATACTCAGTTACAGGGATCGGGCTTCATGCATCCATCCTTTCCAAAGTTATTTGAAGGAATAATTTGGGATTGCTTATACCCAAGGTCTTCTTGGGATCAGCTACCACGCCCATCAATGCCCTCATATGGAAAAGAGTTAGATCCCAACCACAAAGAAAAATATAAAAAGCGAACACCCTCTCCCCCCCCTCTCCACGGATCTTCCCACTAGATTAAGTAGGCAAGGCTTTACCCTTTGGAACTCACGCTTACCCACCGAGATAGAGATATTCGCGGGCCCTCTTTAAGACAATTGGCACATCAAAACAGATCAAAGAGAGGAGATCGCTCCGCTTTGTCTCCGGTGGTTGTTTAACCAAACCTTTGTCTCTGGTGGTCGCTTAACCAAAAGGCTTCTCTTGAATTTAGATTTTAATGATCCACTTAAGGGAAGTGCGCTTCTTTGGAGAATGATCCCCAATATATATATATGTATATATATTAGGTAATGAAATCATTAAATTAATATTCAAAAATAACTATCCAATGTAAAAATGATTAAATTCACAAAGGTTCTTCTCTCTTTTAAATGTATAAACAGATATAGTACTCGATTGGTATTAGTATTTAAAAGCACTCTTACCTCTCCTTTTATAACTTAGGGTAATGTTTCTTTACTTTTAATACTAATAATTAAATTTGTAAATATATGTAGATTATATATATATATACACACTTTAGCATAAGGAGTTCCATCAAGGTAACCTTATACGGTAATTCTTCCTTCTATCCTATACCCAAGGTGGGGAAGAAGAAAAACCCAGGATTTATTCCTATTTAAGAATTCTACACAAATTTTACTTGGCATCATTTTCAGAAATGAGGTAGTAATCATATCTGTGATGATTGCTTAGTTGTACCAAAGATCATATAGTAAAGTTTATCTTTTAACCTAATAGATAGGTTATAGGAGTTCACTAAACGCTCCAGACAAGTAGCTTATTTGTTTAAGATAAACATAATTTAAGACAAGAGTTATGTAAAATAGTTACTAACTGCCTACGACCAACAAGATGACCTTCAATCATCAGTCTCATACTCTCATGGATTCCTATCCAATCAGTCTCTCTCCCCCTAGTGGATTCAATTGATGATGCTTTAGATGTGTTATCATTCATAGTCTCCTAAGTTTACAATTCTTAACTTAGGAATTAAACCCTATAGGTTACAAGGTTTACTGGTGGGGCCTTGTGTTAGGAACCCATGTCTTTACTTTGTTAGTAGGTTGTTGTTGGACGCATATTCTTTGTAAGTCGTCCTGTAGTATTTGTTGATCAATAGTTTGTGTTATTGTTGTTGGCGCATATGCTTTGTAAGTCGCCCGTAGTATTGTTGATCCATAGTTTGTAACGGCCCATGGTTTCGACCCATAGTATTGGCGCCTAGAATTAGTATATAAGTGTGTGTTGAGACCTATGAAGGCACCATGAAGTTATTTGTATTGAGCTTGCTCAAAGGAGGTTGCCCCCTCGAAGTGGCCTGTGATCAATACAAAAGTGATTCTGAGTTCTGTCATTTCTGCTATTTCACGTATTCTTGTTAATTAATTGTTGCAGGTGCCTCACATCTGGTATCAGAGCACTTTCTTGGGCTCGCTGGGTGAAATTTCTGCCAAATTTTTTTCACATCTGTTGCAGGTTCGGATTTGGGAATAATCCCTATCCACTTAACTGTGGGAAGTACTTTGGAATAAGCCCTAAAACTCATTGTTAGGAGTACCATAGGAACCCCGAAGTAGCTGGCCCATTGAGAGGACTTGCCAGCGAAAAGGGCAATGACCCCTACCTAATTGACTAGTTCCCACCTGTGAGGTAAACCAAGAGCTGTCGTTTGTGGCAAAGAGGTTATCAATTTTACCTGAGCTGTGGAGTGAGCGGTATTGCCCCAATACGCAAGCCGTCAGACAGCATTGGTGGCCGAGTGAAACCCCTGAACTGTTAGGAAGCCGCACATACCTGGGGTCCATATCTACTTTCAGCTGAACTATTGTCGATCACTGCTGTGCCGTTTCAGATCTATTTTGCAAGCCATTCCAGATTCAGTCGTTTTCAATCCATTCGGCACTGTTCCAGATCTCTTTCGAGCCGTAGCCGCTCCAGTCTGGAAAAAAAAAAAAAAAAATCCTGGTTATGGTTGTCACCCGTGCAGGAGCAAAAACCATGGAGGAAGCACTTGCAGCCATCCAAGCCAAACTCCAGGATCTTGATGAAAAATTTCTCGGTCTCCATCTTGAACATTCAGCTATGAACAACAAACGGTAGTCCGAGTCTTCAGTAGACAATGGGTTCTCTTCTTCCAGCAATTTCCATGGTCCGAAGCTTGATTTTCCTCGCTTCAATGGTACCGATCCAACTGGATGGATCTATCGTGCAGAACAGTACTTCAGTCTGCATAATACTTTTGATGTTAACAAAGTTCCATTGGCATCCTTTCATTTGGAACATGAAGCTCTTCAATGGTACCATTGGTACATCAAGGCTCATCCAGAGCCCAACTGGCCAGACTTTTGCCAGCTCCTTTTGCAACGATTTGGTCCTAGTGCTTTTGATGACTTCACAGGAGCCCTCACTAAACTTCGCCAAACTGGCACTGTGAGAGAGTACCAAACCGAATTTGAGAATCTAGCCAACCACACCGAAGGATTGTCTGATGAATTTTACCGGAGTTGTTTTATCAGTGGTCTAAAGGATGCCATTCGCTCTGAGGTCAAAATGTTCTGTCCCAACACAATGATGGAAGCACTCGGGTTGGCTAAGTTGGCAGAAGACAAGATTGTATCCCAACAACGCTCCAAGCCCACTTTTGTTCCCTTCCGAAATATGGGTTCTCAGCGACCACCTCTATCGCAGGCTCCTCGACCGACTCCTATCAAGCGTTTGTCTGAAACAGAGATGCAAGCACGCAGAGAAAAGGGGCTTTGCTATAATTGTGATGAGAAATTCACTTGGGGGCATAGATGTGTTCAGTAAAAGCTCTATCTCCTGGATGTGGAGTCTCCGCCTGCCTCTGAAATGGGTGACGAAGATCCAGAAACACTGGATGCTCCGGTCGACATTCAAGAACCGCCTAGTGACCCTCCGTCTCAGGATGACCAGCCAGAGATATCTCTCCATGCTTTAGCTGGAATCACCACCCCCCAAATAATGCGGGTCAGGGGTTACTTCAAGAAGCTTCCTCTTACAATCCTCATTGATTCTGGTAGCACGCATAATTTTATTGACCCTCGCATCGCCAAACAAGCTATTTGTTTTATCCATCCTTGCTCCAACTTTGAAGTCATGATTGCCAATGGGGGCACCTTACCTTGCAAAGGGAAGTGTCAAAATGTGCGTATCTCTATGGGAGATTATACCTTGCACTCTGACATGTTTGCCTTGCCCTTAGGCGGATGTGATGTGGTTTTGGGCGCTCAATGGCTATGCACACTCGGCCCTATCTTATGGGATTTTGCCGAACTTTGGATGCAGTTTTCCGAGAATGGACACAAACACACATTGACAGGATTACAACCAGGTTCTCTTAGCATCATCAGTTCACATCGCATGGAAAAACTCCTCAAGAAGAATTCACATGGTGTCATCGCTCAGATCCATTCCATCCAGATGCAACCATCAGCGGTCTCCACTACTCCTTTGGATCTACAACAAATTTTGGATCGGTATACAGGTGTCTTTGCTGAACCAGTGGGATTACCACCTTCCAGGCCAGAAGACCATCATATTCAGCTCCTTCCTGGCAGCGTTCCTCCAAACATCAGGCCCTATCGCTACCCATTTCACCAAAAAACGGAGACTGAAATGCTCGTTCGGGACTTATTGAAGCAAGGTATTATTCGCCCAAGCACTAGTTCCTTTTATTCTCCAGTTCTTCTTGTCCGCAAAAAAGATGGGTCATGGCGCCTCTGCATTGACGTCCGAGCACTTAATCATCTCACCATCAAGGATAAGTTTCCAATTCCTGTTGTTGATGAGCTTCTTGATGAGCTTCATGGGGCTCACTTTTTCTCCAGGTTGGATCTTCGTTCTGGGTATCATCAAATTCGGGTTCATGAGGATGATATTCCTAAAACAGCTTTCCGCACACATGATGGCCATTATGAGTTTTTGGTCATGCCCTTTGGCCTCACTAATGCTCCTTCCACATTCCAGGCCTTAATGAATAAAATATTTTGACCCTACTTGCGGAAATTCATTCTGGTATTCTTTGATGATATCCTCATCTACAGTAAAACATGGGATGAACATCTCCAGCATCTGGATCTTGTCATGCAACTTTTCTCTAACCATCATCTCCATGCCAAGCAGTCTAAATGTGTTTTTGGACAAAAGGAAGTCTAGTATCTCGGGCACATTATCTCAGCACAAGGGGTTCGCGTGGATCCTGCCAAAATCGAGGCCATGAACAATTGTCCACATCCTCAGACACTCAAGAGCCTTCGTGGTTTTTTGGGGTTGACTGGCTACTACCGCAAGTTTGTCAAGGATTATGGGAAGATTGCAGCTCCATTAACTACTATATTGAAAAAAGATGCTTTTACATGGACACCTGCTGCTCAGTGTGCATTTGACAAACTAAAACAAGCTATGTGTACTACACCAGTGCTAGCTATGCCTGATTTTTCCAAGCCCTTCACTACTGAGAGTGATGCTTGCGGTAATGGACTTGGTGCTGTTCTCCTTCAAGATGAACACCCCATTGCGTTCACCAGCAAAGCCCTTTCAGGTAAGAATTTAGCTACCTCTACCTATGAGAAGGAAATGATGGCTATTTTGCATGCAGTACAGAAGTGGCGTCCATACCTATTAGGGAATCATTTCTGCATCAAGACTGATCACCAGAGTCTGAAATATTTCTTGGACCAGCGTGTCTCCTCCCCGGCACAACAGAAATGGGTTAGCAAACTCATGGGTTATGACTATGAGATCACTTACAAGAAGGGTAAAGACAATATTGTGGCAGATGCTCTTTCTCGCACATTTGATGCCCAAGGTTCTCTTTCATCTATTTCTATGCCTGTTCCAAATTGGTTGCAATAAGTTCAACAGGGTTATGTCAATGACTCTTCCTTATCTCAGATCATCCAATGCTTGACCAACAATCCTTCTGCTGTCCCACATTACTCTTGGGATGGTGCTTCTCTGTGATACAAGGGTCGTCTGGTGCTTCCCTAGAGCACAGATCTTCAACAGGCTGTCTTCTATGAACTCCATGCTTCTCCATCGGCCGGGCACTGTGGGTTCCTCAAAACATATGAACGAGCATGGCGTAACTTCTTTTGGCAGGGCATGAAAAGGACAATTCAACAGATGGTGGCCGAATGTGATACCTTCCAATGCAATAAGGGTGAAACAACACTCCTTCCAGGATTGCTTGAACCCTTACCCATACCTACACGGATTTGGACAGATATTTCTATGGATTTCATTGAAGGGCTCCCTAAATCTGGCGGGAAGACAGTGATTCTCGTTGTCGTTGATCGTCTCTCCAAATATAGTCATTTTTGTGCTCTCAGCCATCCCTATACAGCCTCCTCCGTCGCTCAAATTTTTATGGACCAGATCTTTCGTCTTCATGGCATCCCTTCTTCCATTGTCTCAGATCGTGATGCAACTTTCACTAGTCATTTTTGGACAGAACTATTTCGCCACACCGGCACCAAACTGAAGATGAGTTCAGGGTATCACCCACAAACAGATGGTCAGACTGAAATTGTCAATAAATGCTTAGAAACTTATCTTCGTTGCTTCACCTTGGAACAACAACATCAGTGGGAAAAGTGGCTCCCTCTCGCTGAATGGTGGTACAATACCTCCTACCACACTGCCTCTAAAATGACCCCATATGAAGCAGTCTATGGTCAAGCACCTCCAGCTCTTCTCCCATACACCCCCACCAGTTCACCAGTTCAGGAAGTTGACATGGTTCTTCGCAACCACGATCAGATTCTTCACATTTTGCGGGACAATCTTCACATGGCAAGAAATCGCATGAAGCAATAAGCTGATCAGCACCGTTCAGAGCGCACTTTTCAAGTTGGCAATATGGTTTTTCTTCGTCTCCAATCGTACAAACAATTCTCCTTAAAACTCAAAGGGCGTCATAAGCTCGCTCCAAAGTTCTATGGGCCATATCGGATTCTTCAGCAGATTGGGTCTGTTGCTTATAAATTGGAACTTCCTCCTTCTTCCCACATTCATCCAGTCTTTCATGTCTCTTGTCTGAAGAAAGTTCTTGGCACCAACATCAGCGGCCAAACGATTTTACCCGAACTGGATAATGAAGGATCCATCCTTTTGGAACCAGAGGCCATCCTCAATCGGCGCACGCGTCAGCTTTGCTCTCGCTCTATCACAGAGGTCTTAATTCAGTGGCACGGCATGCAACCCGAGGATGCTACATGGGAACCACTCCTTCAGATTCAACAACAATTTCCACATCTAAAGCTTTGAGGACAAAGCTTTTTCTTAAGGGGGAGGGGATGTTAGGAACCCATGTCTTTACTTTGTTAGTAGGTTGTTGTTGGACGCATATGCTTTGTAAGTCGTCCCGTAGTATTTGTTGATCAATAATTTGTGTTATTGTTGTTGGCGCATATGCTTTGTAAGTCGCCCGTAGTATTGTTGATCCATAGTTTGTAACGGCCCATGGTTTCGACCCATAGTATTGGCGCCTAGAATTAGTATATAAGTGTGTGTTGAGACCTATGAAGGCACCGTGAAGTTATTTGTATTGAGCTTGCTCAAAGGAGGTTGCCCCCTCGAAGTGGCCTGTGATCAATACAAAAGTGATTCTGAGTTCTGTCATTCTGCTATTTCTCGTATTCTTGTTAATTAATTGTTGCAGGTGCCTCACACCTTGGCCATGAGCTCCTCACCAGAAATCGGTACAATAATCAATTCAATTACAAAAATATAGGGCATAAAGGAGGGATATTACACAATGGAGGCACTTTGGACCAGAAGAGACTACTTGGGAAAATGAAACCACCATGAAAGAGGCTTACCTCGCCTTATTTTATGACTTCCTTTATAGTCCCTAGAACACCGGGACAGTGTTCTTCTAAGAGAGGAGGGATGTAATATCTCGAATTTTGACTAACTATATTGATGTTATATATTGGGCTTAATCCCCAACACATATGATTTATTTTTATACACTGGGTGTAATCCCCAATTCACATGATTCATTTTCTTTATAGATATACATATTTGGGCATGGACCCCGACTGATGCAGGTTATTGTTATATACTGGGCAGAAAGCCCCAATGTATTGATTTATGTTTTATTATGAGATTGGGTACAAAACCCTAATATACTGAGATGATCCTTGTTACATACTATGCAGAGTTATGATATACATGATTGAATTTTATGATGTGTTGAGCATGAATCTGGAACACATGGATGACCTATGTACTGGGCATATGCCCCGATGTACACAGAGGATCTTATTATGTACTGGGCGTAAGACCCGATGTACATAGAGTGTTGGGCATAAGCCCTCGATCATTTCAAGCTTGATAATAAATACTGGATACAAGGCCATTTGTATTTCTAGATGTGCTTCACAAACACATTCTAGTACTAGTGTTGAGCGGGATGCTCTAGAATTGCACTAGCATAACACCCATGTGAGAGTGTTGAGCCAAAGCTCTGAAGAGCACTCGGGGTTACTTGATCTTAAAAGTGTTGAGTCGAGAAGACTCTGAATAGCACTACTATTCATCACAATTATTTAATTGGCTAGAGGAATAATTTCTATCTCTCATCAAGGACTGCGGAAACTACCATGTTAAACGAGGGAATCCAACATGCAAGAGGAACCTAGAGTTACCTAACCTAGTCAAACTATCCAAACCTACCAGTAGACCTTGTCGAAAGAATTGGACCTTGTATTAAATAATTATCAAAAAGTTATTATGCTATTTAATTAATTAAATCAAAGAGTTATTATGATAGTTAATTAATTAATAATCAGATTAATTGTTTATAAAAGAAATCTCACTTATGTATAAATAGTATGCATAAAATTGATGCATAGGATATTTATTTGTATTATTATTTTACTTAAAGACAAGATTGTCATCTAACTTATAGATACATCTACTTGTAAGAAAGTAAATGAATTATAAAAGTTCCTTTAAAATAAAGTCATAAAGGAACAAGTTAAAAGTCCTAGATAAACTAGGAGTGAGTAATTAGGTAAAATATCTTTTACATATATTATAATTCAAATTTAAAAAAAAAACTGAAATTAGTATTAGAATTATTATTATTTCAAACAACTATATTACAAAATTTCACCTATATAAAGAAGGACCATTCCCAAAGTGAGGGGTCATCTTTTATTTCTATCATTATCTTATGGTAAGAGAAGAGAATTGTCCCAAAGAAGTGAAGGAGCTTATTATTTCCAAGATATGATCATAACCAACAGTCTTCCCTAGTTCCTCTACCCTTCCTATTGCATGTTGGAACCAGCTCGGGGGGATCCAGTTAGAACTAGAAACAGTTCTAAGGATCATGGTTGGGAGGAACGTGGTAGTTCCAAAGTTATTCGGTCCACTATTACAGGTTAGCTAAAAGATTTTGGTTCCATTAACTAGTGTTTGAGTGTGCAGGTTCTTCAAAGGAAAGGCAAGATACACGAATTAGGTATGAAACCACATTTTATTTTATAGCTGAATAATTAGGATTTAAATTTAAAAGTATTGTACATCATTTCCATTTCTGTAGTTATAATCTGATTTCCTTTTGATGGAGCAAGGGATGAATGGCATGGCTCCCAGGGTGAAACATTAAATTATCTTAGTCCATTTCTATGTCTCAATTTAAAGACTTTATTCAATATTTAAACCCATATTAAAAGTGAGTGCAAAGATCTAGCAGAGCTAGTTGTTCTAGTTGTGCTAGTTGTGCTAGATCTCTAGGTAAACCAAGTTTACCTTTAAAAATCCTTCCTATATTTCTTTTACAAAACTTATCTTATGCTGATTATTTTACACAGGATCGCATTCAATTCTAAATAATCTTTGTATCATAATTCCTTAAACATTAGAAGTTTAGCACTGGTTTTTATAAAGTATACAAACTATCAAATTAATTACTTAAGATTTAAAACTGCAACAGAGATCTCCCAAGGATCCACGAAACCCCTTTTGAAAATGTAGTTAAACCCAACATTAAAATTTTATTAAGAAAAAAGAACTAAAACTTAGACCATGCTGAAAAACATCCATTGCAAATATCTCATAGGATCTCAGAACTAAATTAAAATATCAATCTAGCATCAAAACATTATTTCAATACATTTACATTCAAAATGAATTAAATACCAGCGTGAATTTTTTCAGGGTTTCATTACTCTTCCCTTACCAAAAACCCATTCAACGCATGGGAAGACCCTATACGTTATAGCGTGAGAACCAAACAAAGGACCCATCCTTTCTTTAAATCTTTAAAACATTCATCCATTTAAAAATAACTCACAGAGGCATTCCATGCCCTCACGAAATCTATAGGGGTTTCATTTCTTTATAATTCTGGGCAGAAGTCACCCAAGGACCAAACGCATGTAATGATAGAGCTAACGCTCTCAGCATCGTTTTACTTAAAACATTAAAAGAGCTATCAATGCATTGGATTGAAACGTAGAGCCATTACGCTCTTCATAAAAAATAAATGCCAAAACAATTATAAAGCCATCAACATTTCCCATTTTATAAACAACGAAGTATAAATTAAAGAAAAAATACATTCTATGTTCCAATTTAAGAATTCTTTTCACAGAGTCACAATTTTTACAACCATAGCTAACAAAAACCCTACGCATGAAAACCAACGAACAAAAGAGGCTAACAGAAGCATTTAAACCAACGAAGAACGAAATTAAACATAAGAAACATTTCGTTTGAATTAGAGAGTCATGCTAAACAAATTTATGAATAAAATATTCCAAATACCCAAAAATATTATTAAACCCCAACGTTGAGAGTAAAATCCTCCTAGGATTTAAAAATATCCAGTTCCATTTCCCATTCAAACCATAGAAAAGAAATGTAACCCATAGATTTAAAATAAATTGCAAGCAAAGTCCCAATATGCCCTTAAGCCGAGAGAATCCAAATCAAAACCCATAGTCACCTTCATCTATGCTAAACTAAAGCCAAGCATGACCAAAGCTTCACCCATAAAACTAAAAGCCCAAAGGATTTCTTCATTACAAAGTTAAATACTCAAAACTATAGAACATTCAACCATTTTCCCTTTGCCGCGACAAGAAGAGATCGAGCCATGAAGAGTCTTGGGCTTACCAGGTTTGTGCTAAGTGTATTCTTCTCTGCCATATTAACACCATCCCGAAACGTAGAGACCATTTTTCTTACCTGCAAAGCCTTCGAGTAAGAGTCACAGAAACCACGAGTTAAATACATAAATGAATACCACCTACAGCGAAAGCATACTGAAAACCATTGTTTTAAAGAGCAACTTACCTTATCTCTGATCCAAGTGTTCTCCACATCTATGTAGAGTACCTGTGAGTACATTGACCATGAGCATAGCTAAGGTCAAAGTGTAGATCCCCATTGAAATTGAGCACAACAAGAGGTTGCCATCCAAACTCCAAACCCAAGAAATGATCAAACTAGTCGCTAGGGCCAAAGAGTATAACCCTCATACAGCTGGCAAGCAAACATGTGAACTTCACATGGGTAGCATTCAATGCTACAAAAACCTCCACTAACACTGCAATGTTTTTACCTTTCTCTATATTTAGGGTCACGTTATTGAATCAAGATTCCATTATTTTAATACATAGGTTTTAATCTAAAGTTGCATTTTTTCCATTTCGATTTCATAAGTTTCGGTTGTTGCTAGGTAGCAAATTTTAGGAAGTTAGTGTAGGGTCCTCATTTTACTACATTGCAAAACAAGGTTCGATTGATGCTTTAGAAAACTTTGCTAAGTAAACCCAGGGAAAAACATTACTCTCCTCTTACCTCTTGGAAGTCTCGCTAGTAACTCAACTACTCAACTTAAACTGCAAAGTATTCTTACTCTCTTCATAAAGTCCATCAATCCTGAACTGATAACATAAGGATTTCAACACTTTAGAAATTCAAAGCATACATACATTTAACTATAAGCAATATGCAGACATAAATACCATTAAGTTTTATACAAGTACTAACTAATCGATCATACTAAGATGTTAATCATTTGAGGATCATTTGTATACTATACCATTACATCGCTTCTGCATAAACATAAAATAGATGACGATCACATCCAATTAAATCATACAATGAATCATAAACCATGTTTTCTCATTGTGTTGACGAGACTTATACTATTTCCTAGTACTGAACTTAATTTGTTAAATATTTACTTGAATAGATGATGTTAGCCGTACAGGAAAATTTTTAAATTTTTGTTGATTTAGGGCCATTACATTAATTTGCACTTTTCCTAGCTCAATACTACTTTACAATAATTTTATGTAGAATTATTCTTAAAAGAAAATCTAAAAGGATTGATTTGAAATTAAAACTAATAGTAGTTTTAAAATTTATGCAAATGCCATTCGTGAGCCAAATATTCAGTCATAAACTAGTAGGGTCGTGATCTATCTTGTCAACTAATGTGGATCACTTGTTTTCCTTATAAAAGAGAGGTTCTTGTTGAGATTGAGGGTATTTTAACATGAGAGATAGCACCATTATGTTTTTTTTGGGATAAATATTGGTAACTTTAATTTCAAATTATATATATATATATATATATATATATATATATATATATATACGTACATATATATATATGTACATATATATATATATGTACATATGTATATGTACATATATATATATATGTACATATGTATATATATGTACATATATATATATATATATATATATATATATATATAATCAATCTTGAAAGAAAAATCTATGTTGTTAAGGGTATCGATTTCTATGTCCATTGTATGTTAACGGAAAGAAAAATTATACAATAGCTTGGTTAAAGTATTTCTATGCCTGGGAAATAGATCTAGTAATTTTGTTCTTATAATTTGAGAAGGTAAATAGCAAGAGAAGAATAAAGTTTTTCTATGCTAAGGAAATAGACCTAGTAATGTGGTTCTTATAATGCGAGGAGGTAAAGACCAAGTGTAGAAACAATCTAGGACCATGTCATGGGTGATGAAAACAATTATTTGTGTGACAGATCTTGAAATGGACACCATATATGAAATATGACAAGCCTTTATTGAAAATTCTTTGATATGAAGGTGTGAAAACAATGAAGAAGAGACCAAAAGAATCTCCTAATAATTCAAAATAATCCTATAAATTGTGAACATGTCTCAAATCTAAGATAAGGATTCATTATGTAGACCATTTGTGTTGGTCTAGTGCACCACGAATGGCCCTTGATCCCTAGAGGAAATTGGTTTGGAATTATATCCTAATTTCAAACCTTAGGCCATGCCATTGTTCATGAGAACCATCGTTAATTGACATTGCTGATGGGAACATCTATTAATCGAGGTTACTGATGGGAATGTCTATTAATTGGCATTCTAGGACGTCCCCTAAGAGATGTCCTGGAACGTCCCTTAAGGGACATCCCAGAACATTGATTAATAGATGTTCCTATCAGTAACGTCGCTCTTTGATGATAATACAAAAAGCTTTTTTTCCTTGGGAAAAAAAAAAGTCGATTAAGGGACGCCCATTACAACACAACGTCAATTAATCGACATTAAAATCTCTTTCTTGAAAATCTACCCAAGCAATCTCGCCCTAAAGGCATCTATCTGATGTTAAATACTTTTTTTTACCATTGAACATCGATCCAAACATCAAATTTGGACCCCCAATGAAGTAGTCTCCAATGTTGTCAATCACAAATAAGGTGGTCCTAATCTTAACAAGAAAAACAAGAATTACATAGATTCAGATAGCGCCATCAATTGTCATAAATGAAATAGGAGGAGGAAATTTATTCCTCATATGATTTATACACACCCTAGGACTACCTTGAAATGAATTCCATTAGGAATCTCGGATCAACACTTTGGAAAACCTATTAGAAATTGTGTCTACAAAAGGCCGTAGTCCAATTGAAAGAAAATCAAACTCTAAGAAAAAAGGGTAGTAGATCTGTATTCGATCCTCTAGATCAAAATCTTCCCTACATGACTAAGCATGGGCGATAGAAATTCCAGTGTTCGATGTATCATATTGCAACACCTCATTGAAGCTTTAAAATTGAACAACAAGCAAACATATTTAAACTCCATTCCCAGTTTAATGACACCCTTTTTTCTTCACAATTCAAAAACCATCATTTATTAAAAGTATTTACATTTGGAATTCATTTAAGAAACTATATGATCACTCTACAATTAAGACTTTTTCACCAGTTAGAAGTATTAATATTAATGTTTCTATTAATAGTAAGGAAGGATAAATATTAATATGATGGAAGCACTAACGGTGGAATCACCATTGGTGTCAATTACTTGATAATTTTTTAAAGTTTAGTTTATTCACTTTTGTCAAGGCCTCAAAGCCAATACCTAGTTCCAAAAAATCAAATGGTGCCAATCTGTCAAATTAGAGTTAAATGATCCCATTGTGAAGTCATATCTTTTGGTTTTAGGTTTTCCTTCTGGTCTTGGATACATTGAATCTTAATTTAGGGCCTAAGGCCTGAGTAAATCCTATGATGTACTTCCTTAATCATGTTGAGGACCCTATAAACCATACCTCATGATTTAAAACTCATTATTCCCACTTGAAGGTCAAATATCATATTGAGAACTCATGTGAATTTGTTTTAAGGATTTACCCTTGGGCTTCAATTTGTTTAATATTCATGTAGTCCCTAAGGCTTAGCTTTTCACCATAACCATATATAGGGCCCACATACTCAATCCTATTTGTCAAACCTAATTGTACTTCTAATATCTCATGTCAAGGTCCAAGAAACTCATATATTGTGCTTAACACCTAGTAATGAGACTGATACGCTCGATACCATGACAAGAATACCCTTAAAATGACCTATGTGTTGGCGTGAGGTATATTTGCTAATCCTATATGCCTAGATGTTTCATTTAAGGGATAAGGTTTGGATTTCCTTCCTTGATCATTTCTATTACTCGAATACTCATAACTACTTTTCATTCCTCCCATTTCCACTTGTATCCTTTTTCTAATGTTAAGGATCCTCTCAAAATGTCATTTGTTTTGGTTCAATAGTGTCATTCTTGGCCCTCAATGTGTAGAAGCTTCCTTTAGCCTAAGGCATAGGTTTATTTTTTCTTGAGCATGTTGGAAGCCACTAGACCTATCCCTAGTGATAAAAAAACTTATAATGGTGTTAATGTCCATACATAGAGGATAATAATACTCTTAGAAAAAGATGTGTCATGATCTTTGAGGTTTTTTTCATGGTCCTAGATCCATATAAGCTTTTTTTAGTGATAAAGGTAGAGGTTTTATCCCTAAACCATACCTAATAATTATATGAATATCACTCAAGAAATTCAATAATATCTATAAAATTATTCAATTGAATAATCAATTTTCAATTCAAATCACTTTTATCAATACTTTATAATATTAATAACTTATAATAGCAATAAATTAAAAATCACGGTCTTTAATTAGAAATGAAATATGTTATTTAAGATTAATAAAAATAAAAAACATGAATTTGTTGTGATTTTAGAAATGAAATATGTTATTTAAGATTAATAAAAATAAAAAGGTGAATTTGTTGTGATTGTGGTGCGAAAATTGATAAATTAATATTGAGGATTTATTTAAATAAATAAAACAAAAGAATAAATAATTGAATTAAGTTATTTACAAAATATTTATATGTGAACTTCTTGTGTTTATTGTGCAAATCCTCATCATTAAATATTATTTATACATCTAGATATAACAAATAAGGACTTAGGAGTACTTTATGGTACTTGCTAACATGGCATTTATCTTAATATAAATGAGGAGAAACTCCATTTCCATAAATATTTATAAACATTCATGCCACCTTAACACCACAAAATGTAATTGGTGCTAATACCACCACATTAACATCACATAATTGAAGTGGTGCTAATCCCACTATACCCAAAAATTATAAATAGTGTTAATACCACCACCTTAACATCACAAAATGCAAGTGGTGCTAACTTATAGGGTTAAAAGATATTTCTGAAATGTTATACATAAATTATGTATAAATATAGTGCTCACACCTGCCATAAGTAAAAAAATTCAACTACCTCTTTTGTATGAGGCATTGCAAAATTTTATCCACCTCCTCCCTCTGAGTCATTGCTTTCTTCGTCGTTGCAGTATCAAATTTAGCGTTCAAAATTTCATCCACCTCCTCCCTTTGAGTCATTGCTTTCTTCCTCGTTGCACTATCAAATTTAGCGTTCGGGCGAACAAAGAAATGACGAACTACTTCGTACGTTTGGGCGTTGGCATTTTAGGTATGTAAGAGCTACCATATTCCTATCCCTGAAGATAAATAGATATAAATAGTATATGATATTACGCTTTTTGTTTGGGAAGAGCTTAATATTAATTATGGCATTTGCAATTGATTTATCTGACATGACATTCCAGGAAGTTTCTTGGCGTTGCTTATGTATAGTTCACCAATGTAAGTATAACAGGTTTCCATAAGCGTATTCTCGTGTATTCATACACTCAAACTAACTTAACAAAGAATTGAGTATTGAATATAATGTTATAACTTTTGGTCAACAGTGCTACGTTCAAGAGGATAATAGAAAAGAGAAGCACGCAGAGTTTCTCAGGGTTGCCGTATGCAATAGCTCTCTTCAACTGCCTGATCTACACGTTGTTGGCGATGTTTGGCGATGTTTGGCACTATTGCAATAATTTCCTTGTGTGTTGTCCATGATCACGAGAAGAAGAAGTTCCTTGTAGGAACTGTAGGAATGATAGCCACTGCTAGTCTCTACGTTTCTCCACTATCCATAATTGTAAGCATAGTCTACAATGCATTCATTTTCAAAATTGTGTACGGTTACATACTTGTGGAATGAAAAATCTTCAATTATTGTTAGTTTTATTGATGATGTCTAATGGTAATATAACTATATACAGAAAAAGGTAATTCAAACAAAGAGCGCGGAATTCATGCCGAGTTTCTATTTCTCATTGTTCGGGTTCCTGGGATGTCTATTGTGGCTGGCGTATGGCGCTTTCAGTAGAGACATAATCATCATGGTAAAATGTGGTTCTTAGTCTTAATGTAAAAATTCATGTATATAAACTCAATGATATAATTTAAATAAATCAATTATGTAAGCTCAATGTTATAATGACATAATTCATATTTTGCAGACACCAAACTTTGTTGGAGTGCCATTATCGTTCAGTCAGATGGTTTTACATTGTATCTACAGAGACAACAGAAAACATGCAGAGATGGATACAGAAAACATGAAAGAGGACAAAACGATGTCCGGCTCTGATAAAGAGATCGAAATCGTTGTATCATAATCGTCCAGACTACAAATAATCGTTGTATAGATCACGATTGAAAATATGCATATCGAAATCGTTGTATCATAATCGTCCAGGCTACAAATATGCATTTAGAATTCTTCCACGAGATTCATGATATGCTTGTTGGTTCAACTAAGTAAAAGGATTCGATTTACATAACACTAGGTCATGGGTCATTCCTCACTGGATTTGTTTATAGTCTATGAATACATGTTCAAGTCCATTATTCATTATTTAGGTGTGCCACGTATTCAATGGCTCACCTTTGTATAAGAACCGCTCAAGAGGGCAATATATTTTCAATATATGGTATTGATTTCATACTTATTTTGGTTCGTTCTTTCATATGTATATATAAAATCTAAATTTTTGTGTACCAGTT
Organism: Larix kaempferi; assembly: GCA_027924585.1. Taxonomy (NCBI): domain Eukaryota; kingdom Viridiplantae; phylum Streptophyta; class Pinopsida; order Pinales; family Pinaceae; genus Larix; species Larix kaempferi. Next base: position 3,294,612 of record BSBM01001023.1, read on the forward strand.
TGTTTGTGTATTATTTTTCTATAAATATTAAATTTGTTTAGTCTTAATGGTTAGACGGTCTTTTTATTGATAATGGTTGTTTTTCTAAATACAATAATAATAACTCTAATAATTTTAGAGGAGATTTTGGAGTGGGTTGTTATGGGTTGAATGGAAGAATTTTGGCCTAAAACCTCTTGTGTTTGATGTTGTTTGCAAGTCATTTGAAGTCAATTTTTTTGTTTATAAAGCCTAGTACTAATTAAAAGAAAAAAGTGGGAATGATGGGATTTTTGGTCATCTCATGAGGTGAATACTATTCAGTTTGCTACAAGCCATTTAATGCAGCTGCAGCAAGCATTGGATCTCAAGCTGCTTGAGATCCAACGATCAACTTGCCTGCTGCAACTGTATTAAATGGCCTAGCAGGCTGAATAGTGTTCGCCATCTTATGGTTATGAGTGAATTTGTTCAAATCCTCCTAGTTTAATTTGGTTTTTAGTTTATGAAAATTCTATTTTTTTATTATGAAAATTCTATTTTTTTATACTTTCTTAAAATATTTTAAACTAGAATCTCTTTTATTATGTTTGTATAGTAAATCTCTCGTAACATTTCACTAAATTTGGCCATGGATGGTAAGGTTATTTTACCCTAACTGTTTTGATATCCGTGACATTGATCATTTGGCCATGGATGGTAAGGTTATTTTACCCTAACTGTTTTGATTATGTTTGTATAGTAAATCTCTCGTAACATTTCACTAAATTTGGCCATGGATGGTAAGGTTATTTTACCCTAACTGTTTTGATATCCGTGACATTGATCATTTGGCCATGGATGGTAAGGTTATTTTACCCTAACTATTTTGATATCCGTGACATTGATATGTTGATCAGTAGTTTTTTTGAGGTTGTCAGTTACATTTTTAAAATGACAATTGAATACACAAAGTTGCACATCATGAAGTTGAAAGAAAACGAATGGGGAACAAGGCTTTCCTTTTTGGGTGCCTTTTTGCAAGAAATTGATGGCTCAGATAATCAGATTCCATATGCAATCATGGGCATGTCCTTTGATAGATAGATGCTTGCAAAGTAAAATGACAATGCAACTGCTCAACAATATGTATAATATGCAACTTATTTTTTCTCACCTGCATGTTAATGTACATCTGCAATCAAAGGTCCAAACATTCCTGCAAATATGTTGTGCATGGCCCAGTTCCTGAACAGAGTTCCGTTAATTCTCTTGTTGCGAGCATGACGGAGTATGGGTCATGCATAGTGAAATAGGTAGACCATTTGAACAGTAACCCAAAAAACCCACAGTCTTAAGCTTCCTTAGATTCTGGTCATTGGTAGACAGATAAATTAGCAGCTTCCTTGGATTCTCGTCATCGGCAGAATTGCAATATTTGATAATCTTCGAAAATAACAAACTGATCAAACAAAAAAAAAAAATTATTTAATTATTTTTTTAATACGATGTAGAAAGGGAATAATGATTCTTTGCAATATTTGTTAATATTAAAAAATAAAAAACTGATAAAATAAATATTTTCTTATTTAATTCATTTTTTAATATGATGTAGAAAGCTAATAATGATTCTTTAAAAAAAAAAAAACATTTCACATATACTTTCCCAAAAATATATAAGCAAGAGCCACTGTGTCAATGTCGTGGCAGTTGCTTTTGGCAATTGCTAACAACTATTGCTATAATATGAGACTTTTGCCACAAAATTGTAATAGAAAAGAAAACAGAAAACATGAAAATGACTATATATTGAGAAGGTACTTGACAACAGAAAACAAAATCCAATAGTATGGTTAGCATTCTCATGGCCCCTTGTCCATGTCTACCTGAACATTTTAAATAGGAAATTAATATGAGTAAATGAAATTAAAATATGTACAGAAAAAATAGGCGAGAGGTAAAGCCTATAATTGACAACAAGCTCAAAACCAAAGCCTATAATTGACAACAAGATCAAAACCACATAATGTAAGAATATAAGGCTTACCCTTCTTATACTAAATGACTATGTTTTGTTGAGCTTGCCAAGTGTTAATTTTTGAGCATTAATTCAACATACTCTAGGATCTTTACTGAGGGAATAACATGTATAGCATATCAAGTATAACAATGCATATCAATCACATGAGACAATAGACACACCGAGTTTCACTGGGGAAAACCGTAAAGGTGAAAAACCCTACAACTTCCTCGGAGATAGAAAGACCAATGATACAACCAAAGTACATAGAGATAGTCCTCCTAGCAGCTGAACCTCCTCCTCCACTAGTGTGCCACTTTCCGAGTAGTGTAGAAGTGAAGAATGAGATGATCAAATAGAGTTCCTCCCACACTCTATTTATACATGACCTAAACTACCTAATAACCTAGCAGGGCCGACTTGTCTAACATAGTCTAATAACCCATGGTTATAATAATCAGGATCGACCCCACACTTGGTGGTCTAATAACCCATCAAAACAAGTTACAACACATGCGACCCTTGTCAATACAAATGACGACACTTCCCTATGGAGGAATAATAACATCTCTATAGGAGTACAATATACATAGGTGAAATACATTCCAAAGTTACATATACATCAACACTCCCTCTTAACTAGGAAGGTATTTCTCGACACATATCTACTAGCACAAGTATTCTTCTCTAGATCATCGCCATTGGATCATCGTCATCGAATCTTCGTCATTGTCACTGTTACTGCTATCTCAATAAATCTCTGATCTACTCATTAGGAAGTTCTACAGAGCCATTCCTTTTTCATACTGGATGTAGTCCCACCACCTGCAGGTCTTCATCATCATTGGCCATACTGTAGAATCCTCAGGACTTATTACGTGAGTCAACAAAACCTTGAAAGAGAATTCCAGGACTTTTACGAGCACACAGCTTAACCTATCGGAACTCCCAGTACCTTTAACATGCCACTGCACAACATGTCCATGGCCACATATTATCATCCTAATACTCATGATCATACTGATCATAGTATCGTCTACGAAGCACAGTCTAGATGCACACAATACAACACTTACACTCACTGGCATGGGAAGACACACTTCAACCATCCAAGAAGGGCTCAACACTCACATCAACGCACATGGGAGAACACATCTACCACCATGTTGGAAAGGATTTGCACTTACATCAACGCACATGGGAGAACACATCTACCACCATGTTAGAAAGGCTTTGCACTTACATCAACGCACATGGGAGAACACATCTACCACCATGTCGGAAAGGCTCTGCACTTACATCAACGCACATGGGAGAGCACATCTACCACCATGTTAGAAAGGATCTGCACTTACATCAACGCACATGGGAGAACACATCTACCACCATGTCAGAAAGGCTCTGCACTTACATCAACGCACATGGGAGATCACATCTACCACCATGTTGGAAAGGCTCTACACTTACATCAACAGCTTCTCAATGTTCTTTGACCTGTAGTGGAAAACTGGGTTCTCAGATAGCTTCACACAACTCTGGCTGTCACAAAAGATACCATTAGCCTCCAACAGGAGATCAAATAACTCAGACAATAGCTTCCTGAGCCATACTGCCTCACAACTAGCCGAACAAGCTGCAACATACTTTGATTCGACTGTACTCAGTGCTACAAAAGATTGCTTCCTGCTAAACCAAGAGATCACACTTGATCCCATACTGAAGTAGCACCCATAAGTGCTCTTCCTATCTACAACACTACCTGCCCAGTCTGAATCAACATAACCCTATAGGTTAAACTTTTGATTCGCATCATACTTGAGCCCATAGTCAATTGTACCCTTCAGGTACCTCAGAATATGCTTTACAGTAACCAGGTGAACACCTCTGGGATTTGTCAGGAACTGCCTCAATGTGTTCACCGCAAAGTAAATATGTGGTGTCGTTTTCATCAGGTACATCAAGGACCCAATCATCTGACGATACACAGTGACGTCAATTGGATTAGATGAAGCATCACACAGAAGATTCAGGTTCAATGCCATAGGTGTGGCCATGGCCTTGCAATCCATCATCCTGAACCTCTTCAGGATCTCTACTGCATACTTCCCTTGTCTAAGGAAGATCCCATATGCACTCTGCCACACCTCCATGACTAGAAAATAGTGCATCATCCCCAAGTCCTTCATCTCAAAATCAACAACAAGCTTCCTCTTGGTATTGGCAATTAATCCACCCTCCAATCTTGGTAAGCAAGAAATCCATAACCCTCCAATCTTGGAAATGTCATGAGCTGATGCATGCGAATTGAAACATGGAAAAAATTAATGAAATATGTAGATCTATAACTCAGTTAATGTTTAACCCTAACATTAAATTTAATTCAAATGACCCTCTCTAAATATCCATGATATTATCATGCTTCATAGAGATATAACATTTACCTTAAGTTTATATTACCAAGGAATAGCTAGAGTGACTCAATGATGATAATAAATACAAGAGGGACATGTGACATTTTCCTTCCATCACCATAAATATAATCACTTCCAATGAAGCCTCAAGACTCGAGTATGTACCATGAAATATTACGTGGAGTGTTTTATATGGTCCTTTATTACTCCAATGGTAGTTTGTAGCATGTTCAATTAATATGCAATGATAAACCATATAGTGAAACTCACACAAGTTATAGGCAATTAAAACTTGAATAATTGTTTTTTTTAAATTATATTTAATACATAATATTACAAACATTATAGAAGCATTGGAAAATAAAAAAAATTAGCTTCCTCGGAAACAGATTAATCCACCGAAGTGAATCATACATGTCCCCCATCAAGGACATAATAAATGTACTTTCATCAACATATATAATTTTTTATGATTTTAGATAAAATATTTATGAACCATTTTGAAATGATATTGTAACTACCATTTATAATTTTGAATAAAATATTTATGAACCATTTTGAAATGATATTGCAATTGAATAAAATATTTTGGACCATTTTGAAATGATATTGTAATTGCGATTTATGTTTTGAATGGCATTATTCAACAAAAAGTTTAAAATTTTAGGAAGCATTTATGATTTTTTTGAAGTGACAGATTCCCAAGTATGTTTTCTTGGATTATGCTTAACAAATTGGATTTTACATGTTTTTCTTCATTGATGGCTCTAGATGAGGACCAAACAACCACACACTTCTCAACATTCAATTGGCTCCTGTCCTTTTACATTCTATTTGCAATTATATTTATTGCCTAATTGTATGTCTTAGAAAACAATATGAGCCAAAACCTTGAAATATCAATTGGGAGAAGTGGAAAACTAGTAACAACAATATATATGGACGGGCACAAAGAATCTTAAAGTACCTGTCATACTGTTGCATTTTATGTTGAACAATAAATCAAGCTTTATCAATTTTAAATCTATTGTTTACCAAACTGCAAAGAAATTAAGTTGACCTGCTATAATCCAATAGATATACATTCATCTACCTTTGCATTAATATGTGTGGTACACATGTACTTTAAATTTTGAAGACACAACAAGAAAATCCATCTTTTAGCACCACAAGTTAGCATCACTTATAGTTTATGGTGTTAAAGTGGTGCTATTTGCACCACTTACAATTTGTGGTGTTAAGGTGGTGGTATTAGCACCATATATATTTTGTGGTGTTGAAATGGTGTTAATGTTTATTAGAAATTATGTTTTTACTCATGCATATTAAGAGAAATGCCATGTTAGCAACTTGCAAGTCACATAAAGTGGTGCTAATAATTATTTGTCACATGGGCATGTACATGTAGGATTTTTGTATGAAGATTTTAACCATAAACACAACTATTTCACAAATAATCATTTTGTAAATAATTTAATTTAATTATTTATAGTTTTTTTCGTTCAATTAAATGATCAAGACTCGTTTATGAGTTTTTGCACCACATTCCCAACAAATTCAATTTCTTATTTTACAGTTTTTAAACAATTAAATTGATGTTATTCATTTCATTTCAATTATTCATTTTTAATACTACCTAAAAAATAAATATTTAGCACTCTGAATATTAACAAACAATAAAAATAACCATTTTTTAATTATCAACATTATAAAGTAGCAATAAAAATGATTTAAATTGAAATTTGATTATTCAATTAATTTTTTTTATATTGAGCTTAATAAATTTGTTGATGCACTAAATCCATCTTTAGCACACAAGCTAGCCCCACTTATATTATATGGTGTTAATATGGGGATATTAACACCACTTACATTATATGGTGTTAAAGTGTTGATAGTATTTGTTAATCTTATTGGAAATGGCATGCCAAATCATATGTGTTAATTAGAGGAGTGGTGTATGATACTTTAATAAATACAATAAGGCAGCAATAAGTCCTTTTCCACATTGACACTTACAAATATATTTTAACTGTGCACAACTCTCTTCGGCTCTGCTCTCTGATGCTGCTGATCAAAGTCTAAAGCTCCCTCTTTCATTTCCTCTCCTTCATCTTTTACCCTGCGATTACTGTTCCCCAGACTACTGCAATCCCTAAGACATGCATCCTCCTGTCCGTCGATCCTTCCAAATCTTGTATACCTGCAACTTTAAGCTCCCAACCGTGCTACACAGCCTCTTTCCATGACATCACTTGTCATGTCCTTCACCTACTCGCAATAACTGTATTAACTTCCTCAGCAACCCTGAATGGCTATCAGGTATAGTCCCTTGACTTTCTTCCCTTCCGACCCTACTACAGTAGTCAATCACATCTCGACCTTCTCGTCGGCTTACTTCTCATCTCCTGTGGTTCGCTAGTCCTATCCTTCCTCCATGCTTGGATCTGCCAAACTTGTATCGTCGTAGTTCGACCACTTCTTGACTATCCGATGTCTTGCTCCACTTGTCGTATTACCTGTCAATTATCGACCTAACACAACATCTGCTACGCTACTCCAGTCAGTCGAATTATGTCTGCTTCTGCCCAAATTGTTGACTTTGACAAGTCAACCTGCTTCCCCGACCCAGTGGTCATCGGCACTCCTATTGGTCGGATCCCTCCTCTCGATCAACTTCGACTGATCTTCCTAGGCCCCAATGCTCCTACATCAGACACCCTAGGTGAAAAAGAATTCCATCGCTCCATCAGTCTCTTGAACTCCACTTCAGAAATCCATGTTGCCTCCTACAACTCATCATCTTTCCATCACACTAAGTACTCTTTCTTCCGTGCGCTACCCATCCGCCCAACATCGCGTTCCTCGATTAATTCTGTGATCTCTTCTTTGTGTCGATTTGGAATTTGGACTGTCCAGTTGATGCTTATTCCTTCTTCACTTCCGCTACTTGACCCTTCTTCAAACCTGTACAGATCTAAAACGTTGAACGTCGCTAAAATGTTCAATTCTTTCGGCAATTCCAACACATAAGCGTTGTTCGAAATATTCTTCAGAATTCTGCATGGTCCTATCTTTTTCAGCATCAGCTTGTTGTATGTACCTGTCAGAAATATCTCCTTCTGTAGATATGCGTAGACTAAGTTCGCTTCTTGGAACGAATGTAGCCTCTTTTTCTTGTTCACCCTCAATTTGTATGCCACGTTACTCTTTTCTATGCGCTTTCGCACATTTTCATGAACTTCATGCATATGCTCTGCGAATGATTTTTCATCTGCACTCTTCCTAGTTTATGTCTGTGACTCGACCAAATCCACCACTCTGTGTGGGCTTCTCCCTTGAACAATTTGGAATGGACTCAACCTTGTCGACTGATTCACAAAATTGTTATATGCAAACTCCACCTGTGCCAACACATTTTCCCACTGCTTGGGTCTGTCAGCTGCTAGACATCTTAGAAGGTTTCCCAAACTTTTTTTCACCACCTCGGTCTGTCTGTCTGTCTGTGGATGATACGCCAAGCTAAACTGCAACTTCGTGTCCAGTTTCTTCCATAGGGTTCTCCGGAAATACCCCATAAACTTGGTATCCCAATCCGACGTGATACTCTTTGGCAACGCATGCAATCTGACTATCTCCTTGAAGAATAGTACAAAAATTCCCGTGGCATTACTCATCTTCTTACACGGAATGAAGTGTGCCATTTTTGAAAACCTATCGACCACAACAAATGTTGAGTCACTTCCTTGGTGAGTCTTCGGTAGTCCTAATGCAAAATTCATGCTAAGATGCTCCCTAGGGTTATCTGGTACTAGCAATGGTTTGTACAACCCTATGTTCTGACTCCTTCCCTTTTCCAACTAGAAAACATGACATTGTCGAACCCATTGTCCAACATCTGTCGACATCCCTAGCGAGAATACTTCTTGTCAACCAATGCTTTGGTCTTGTTGATGCCAAAATGTCCTGCTAACCCGCCATTATGAAATTCTTGAGTTAGGTTCTCTCTTACTAATCCTCTAGGAATACACAACTAACTTCCCCTGAACAGATAGCCTTCTGGAATGAAGTAACTTAGATATGGAGTCTTGTCGATACTCCAAGGTTCACCACAAGCCTTCCATGCTTTCGCAAAATCCTCGTCGGTCTCATACTCCGTCTTTATTGACTCTATACCTGTTTCCTGAACTGTTGTCATGTTCAATAGTGCAGCTCTCCTGCTCAATGCATCGGCAACTTTATTCGACTTGCCTGACATATGTCGCAACATGAATGTATACCTTTGAAGTAGCTAAACCCACTTCATGTGTCGCTGATCCAATTTCGACTGAGTGTTCAAATACTTTAGTGCCTGGCGATCTGTATATAACACAAATTCCTTAGGCAACAAATAATGACTCCACTTCTTCAGTGCATGAATGATAGCATAAAATTCCTAGTTGCAGACCGAATACTTCTGCTTCGCTCCATTCATCTTCTCACTAAAGAATGCAATTGGTCAGCCCTCCTGGCTCAACACTACTCCAATTGTCATTCCACTCGCATCACAATGGACTTGGAAAACTTAGTCAAAGTCTGGGAGTGACAAGAATGGGCTGTTAGTGACTTTTTCCTTCAACTCATCGAAAGCTCTCTCGGCTTCATGTGTCCACTTGAACTCACCCTCTCTCATGCATTATGTCAATCGTGCACAAATTCGACTGAATCCCTGAATGAACTTCCTGTAGAAACTAGCAAGTCCATGGAAACTCCTCACTGCAGTCGTACTTGTTGGTTCCGGCCAATCTACTATTTTCTTCACCTTCTCTAGGTCCATCACCAACCCTTTACTCGAGATTACAAACCCTAAGTACACCAATTCCTTCTTCATGAAAAAACACTTTTACAGGTTCACCATCAACTTTTCCTCTGGCAATTTGTGCAATACTTGTCGAATGTGCTCCAAGTGTTCTACCTTGGTTCGACTGAAAACCAGAATGTCATCTAAATAGACTACGAAAAACTTTCCCAAAAATGGCTTCAGCACCTCATTCATCAATCTCATGAATGTGCTGGGTGCATTAGTCAACCCAAAGGGCATGACCAACCACTCATATAACCCTTCTCTTTTCTTGAATGTTGTCTTCCATTCATGTCCTTCTCTGACCCTAATCTGGTGATAAACACTCTTCACGTCTATCTTTGTGAAGTATGTCACTCCACTCACAAAATCCATCAAGTCATCCATTCTTGGCAATGGAAACTCATACTTGATCGTGATCCTGTTGATGGCTCTAGAGTCTGTACACATTCTCCATTCTCCACCCTTCTTTAGTGTCAATACCACTGGTACTGCACACGGGCTCAGACTTTCTCTGATTAACCCTCTGTCCAACAAATCTTGGACCTGTTGGTTGAGTTCCTGTCCCTCCATCAGACTCATCCTATATGGTGCATTGTTTGGCAGACTCGACCCTGGAATCAATTCGATTTGATGGGATATACTCCTTGTCGGCGGCAATCCCATCGATTTCTCATCAGCCATTTTGTCACTAAACTCTTTGAGAAACTCCTCAATTTCAACTGGAATATTCTCCTCCTTGGTCGTCCTTTCGACATATGGTCCTTTTGGAATGATCGCAAAACATCCCGACTGTCTCTCCTCTTCTGCGAGGAATTCCTTCATAGTGCTCATCAACACTCGCTTCTCCCAAAGATTGCTCTCAGCATGCTCACTGTTGGCTTGCTCTTCTTGCCTCGGCTTAAGATTCCTTTTCATGCCATTCTTCGACACTGTGACTGTGTTGGCTTGACCATCATAGGTCATTTTCCGATCATATTGCCGTGGTCTTCCTAACAACATATGGCATGCATCCATGGGAACTACATCGCACTGTACACTATCCTCTAATTCTTCAACTCGGAAGTTGATTAGGCACTGCCTAGTCACCTTGACATGGTGTCCTTTCTACAACCATGAGATCTTGTAGGGGTGTGGGTGTTCTCGACACTTAAACCCGATCTTGTCGATGACTTCCGTCGACACAAGATTCTCCGTGCTTCCACCATCGACTATGGTTTTGCAACGCCATTTACTGATCTGTGCCTTTGTTTTAAAGATCTCCTTCCATTGTGCTGGCTCCATCGAGTCGCATTGATCTTCCTAGATCAAGGCTCGCTAAATCATCACATTTCTGTTCTTCTTCTTTTCACCTCCACTGCTGTCAGATGCCGATTCTTCCCTCTCGTCTACTTGCTCATCCTTTCAACGTCTGGGTTTCAGCTCCTCTGCAAAATGTAGGTTCTCTGGGCACTCATATGCCTTATGTCCCATCCTTTGACACTTGTAACAGATTATCGCCAGTCTGTTAGCTCCTTTCTTATCGGATGGACCACTTCAACTATACGCACCTCGATCGCGGTTCTCACGACCATCGCATCTGTTCTCTTGTGCTTTCTTTCTTGTCAATGTCCCTTCCGCGTGTCAGATATCTTTGACACTTTCCTTCCTGTATCCACTAGTTTGGCCTCTCGCAGAGACAATTTTCGTACCTCGACCAGTCATCCTTCCCCTAGTCGCTGAGGATTTTCTTGATAGTTTCTCTTCTGCCTTTAGAGCTAACTGGTAGGCTTCGCTGACTGCTCTAAATATTGACATGTTGAGTTCATTCTGAATAGCATATTTCAAGCTGTTCACATACCTAGTGACAGCTTCTTCTCCTTCATTAGTTTGTCCTGACTGAATCGACAATCGGTAGAACTCCTCTGTGTACTCCTTCACAGTCATTTCTTTCTGTCCAAAGTTCTGCAACTTCCTAAACAATGAAATCACATAGTCATTTGGCAAGAAATTTCCCTTCAACTTGGCAACCATTATGTCCCAAGACTTGATTTTCTCCTTGCCTTTCTTGAGTCTGTTAGCCTGTACATTGTCCCACCACAATGAGGCATGAGCCTTCAACCTCAGACATGTATTCTTAACTAGTTTAGGGTCCTCAATCTGCTCTATGTCGAAGTATTTCTCCATCTCTCTGAACCAGTCAATCAAATATTCTGGGTACAGGCTTCCAAAGAACGTACACACGTCTATCTTTGCCCGACCTCTCATATCCATCAGGCGTTTGATAAGTTTTTCCTCTAGTTCCTCTTTGACTTCCTCGTCGCAGTGGTCTAATGCCTCAGGAATACAACCACGCCTATGGCTTTCTTTGATCGCTGCGACCTCATTTGTCAAAGTCTGCATCGTTCTGACACATTTATCGAACATCTCATGATCCACTATGACGGCTGCTGTGCCACATGCTCCAGTCGGTCGCATTCCGACTGCTTATGCCCGACTTGTTGACTTCGACAAGTCAACCTTCTTCCCCAGCCCAGTGGTCATCAGCACTCCCGCTGGTCGGCTCCCTCCTATCGATCAACTTCGACTAATCTTCCTAGGCCCCGATGCTCTTGCATCAATCTATCACCTCTTAGTGGGGATATTAATTACATCAGAATGCTTTGAATAATAGATATGGTTCTCACGATTATGAACATGGTCTACAAATAAAATATTGCCTTTACACCCTAAAAGGAACTTTTATGCATAGAGGGACAAGAACAACACCTCAACCCACCAAAAACAAGATCTGAAAGATACCCTTCACCTAAGAATGGGTTGTTGATTACATTAAGAATTTGATCAACATTATGTATGGGTCTCGGAGATGAGAGTGAGGTTGGGGGAGAAAACCTAAAACATAGGCCATAAAGGAAGCTTCTAGTAATATAAGTCTTAGAGAAACAACTGAAGCTACAACATAGCACCTCACAAGGGTATCATTTTCTTTTTAGTGGGGCTAATGGAGCCATTGGAGTATTTTGAGTAGTAGTTATGGATTTCAAGGAATTTGACATGGTTTGGGGAGGAAATGTCGGGATATGACTCCAAATAAATGTTATAGGTACTCATGGCCATCAACAATACCTCAAACTACCACCTAAGACCTCTCAAGTGTATCCTTGCCTTCAAGTGGGGAGACAAGTGCCATTAGAAAATTTTGGATATTAGTTATGATTCACTATGCCTTGAACATGATTGAGGAAGGAAAGATAGGTGTTATTTCATGATGAACTTGGAGGAGGAGGGTTTGGGGTCTCCAGAGGTAGTCCAACAGGGATGGTACCCCAAAGCGGTGCCACTGCCATGCCTGGGACAAGACACAGTAGGAATGTGATGATATAGGGTTTGGGGTCTCTAGAGGCAGTTCAACAGGGACAATGCCCCACAATAGTGACACTGCCACAACTGGGCTAAGACATAGAAATTCTATGGAGGAGGAGGGTTTGGGATATACAAAGGTGTTCCAATGGGGAAAATGCATAAGAATAGTGCCATTTCAATGACTCAGTTAAGACACAGCAGCACAAAGTCATCAGAGGTGACGAAAGTGGAGGAGGAGGATCTGGGGGTAACGATGGTAGAAGCAATATGCATAGGATCTACAAATATGTTGCTCTCGACTTCATTTTTTTTCTCTTCTGAGCAATTTTTGTAATGTTTCTTATCCTTTAATGAAAGGATGCACCCTCATTGCTAGACTAACTTCCAACTAATGTCAGAATCACTAGTTCTTTGTAGCATATTGACATCTCCCCCCTTATTTTTTAATTATGTTGTAGAGGCATGGAGAAAATATTGGCATTTTTAAGAAAGAAAGAAAAATATGGACCTGGTTAAGAATCCATCTACAGGGAATTTTTCTCCTTGAAACTCTATAAATCGACAGCCGAATAGTTTGACTAAGGATTGAACACCAAACGTGGGTTTTATGATGTAAAAACAACTGTGAACACATAGATTTAAGTTCTATCTTGGAAGAGAAATAGTGCTTATATCACAAAGTCTTTATAGCCGAAGGTATGAGATTGGCAATAATTAAGCAGGTTATTGAAAGGATAATGGATAAAGACATGCAAGGTTATAGAGTAGGTAAACATAAGTTCAAGCAAGGGATTTAGGTTAGTGAATGAATTTATGGTAAAGGTTCAAATTGCTTACTTACGCGCTCATAATATTCTAGAAAGAGTTCCTAAAAGAAGTAGTTTTTATGGGATCCTATGTGAGGAACGAAGTCTTCTTTTCTGTGTAACGTACTTCTATTCATCTAGTTGAACCCATTTCCTTCCTAAAGTAATGGTTGTCTAGTCATATTACATTTTGTTCACTTGTCTCCTCTTGCTTTAACTTCTTGAGGAAGTAGAAGAAGTAAAGTTTGAAAGTTTTGTGAGTATACATTTGTGGTTTACCCTCTCAGGGGTTTCGTCAATATATTGTAATCTATGAATACATTCTCAATTTCTTGGACATTGTGGTTACTATTGTTGAATACAAAAATGTCTTCTTATCGGTAGTCCAGATGGTGGTTTAAATATGGATAACACTAGTTCAAGAATATATTGTCTAATATTAATTTTTATGAGTTACACACTGTTCAAAGTTCATCTTTTGGTTTATAGTATAAATTAGACACTTTTCCTTTATGAACGAAGTGTATCTTAGTTAATAATAATTATTTGTTTAATATTATACGAAGGATTTTAATCCTAATATTTCAGTCATATCTATAATTTTATCTAACAAGGATTTATCTCGGCCATGTTAGGGTTAGTCTAAAATTTCCATTTTTTATTACAGTTATGTAACTGTTGTAAAGGGAATGAAACCCTCGACTGACTGGGCCTTAATTGTCTTTAAATCTGCAATATATATACATATTGTTTAGAAAATTAGATATAGTCAATTAGCTAATAACCCAATCTAGTTAACTATTGTTTTCAAAGATATCAAATTTTTTTCAAGGGTTTTTTTTATCCTGGGTGATTATATGCATCTATATTAGAGATGCTTAACGATCCTTTCATATAATAATTGATGATTATAATATTTTTCTTCTTGAGGTTAGGAAGCCTATGCTACAGTAAATCTTTGATTAACTTAGAAACATGTTAATAAGATTTACAAAGAACTTATAAGAAGTATAACTCATGTCTTACAATTTATGTTTTTACAATTTTTCTTTAGATATATATATATATATAATCAATGTGAATGATATTTTTTCCACTATTTATTATTTTATGGTGCTTTGCACCATATACACATTTGTGTATATTAAATCTTAAAAATAATGGTAATTTTGGTGTTTTGCACCGAAAAGTTTCTATCCATGTTGGATTGGTTTTGGTGTTTTGCACCACAACATTTCAATCCACCAAGGATTAGTTTTGGTGGTTTGAGCCATACACCATGGAATGACACATATTCATTTAACACCAAAATCAACTTTTTTACAAACACCACTTTTGCCCCATAAATCTTAGCACCACTTGCGTATCCCCACATTATCACCACTTTTGTACCACTATTTGAAAATTGAGGATTTCTCAAATCCTTTACAAATAGTGGTGCTAATGTGAGGCTAAAATTCCCTTTTTCTTGTAGTGAGAGCTGCATTTTCACAATGCATTTTGAAAAGCTTCTGATTTATTTTTGTTTTTGGTGTAAGTCAAGATGTGGATTGTAATTCTATTAGAAAATATAATGAAAAAGAAGAATGAAATTATTTTCACTAATTTTTCCATATAAGGAATAAAAAATTTGCAACCTTTGGTTTCTACATGTAGTATTTTGTTTCCTCTTGTTCTTCTCACTAAGCCTTAAGATTATAAATACCGGTATTTCATATGCAATAGGGATTTCAGTGATTATGCCAAGGCAACAAGATATTCCTACATTCTCCCATCCAACCCCACTCCCTAGTCCCTGGGAAGGGGTCCCATGGCTGTCTCATGAACATGGATATTATTGCGGATCTTGTAGTTTGGGCATAAAATACTCCCCCACATATACAGTGAAATCCGAGGACAGGGAAGCTGAAATGAGATCCATTTAGCATGATGATTATATTTTTGTACTTGTATGGATATATGACATTTTGGTGGGATGAAGGCCAATGGTGTTTATTGCTAAAAAAAAAACCCTTGGGATGGAAACCAAGCCGAGTATGAATGCATAACCACCGATGGATTTCTAAACTTGCCAATGGAATTTGAAACTTCTAGAGATAGATGGCACTCTAGAATCTAGATTAACTCTTCCACTAGTTGATTGTGTGCATAATTCACATAAAATTTTCTACCTGGGAATTTGAAGTGTACTGGAAGTTTACAAATAAAAGTGGCATGGAAAGAAGGATGGTGAAATGAGAAAACTCCCAAATGTATCATGTTCCATTGGCTATTTGTAATTATTGTTTTGATAGAATTAGAAATTATAGGTTTATGGACAAGTTCATCGGGTGTAATCAGACATACAAGCTTTAAAACACACTAAATTGGGTGTCCACTACCATGATAAACATCAATCCTGCAAAAGCTGATGTCTGCAAAAGTTGATTGCTAAATTACACAATAGCTACTAGACTCATAACACCTAGTTGAGTATTGTACCTCGCTGCCCTTTGAGATTCTCTATGAACTGGTAATTTCATTGTTTTAGATGTTTTTAATTTTGTTATAATCTATATATACATATCATACAAATCATCAAAGTGCAAGTTTCAATCAATATTATAGATTTCACAATCTATAAAATCATGAAGGAAAATGCCATATTGTAAGTACAATATCATACAGATTCATGGAAAAAGTATTTAAATCATGATAGAAGTATTTAACAGTGGCATCGAGCAAATCCCAGGTGGTGTCGCTATGGCTTTCCGTCAGATTAGCCATCAGCGAGGAACTTCCTAGAATCCAACCCCAACTATTGGAAGGCAGTGCCAAATTGGGTGACTTCAACATCGTAGATCCCTGTTGAAAGAAAAGATGAAAGTGAAGCCGAAACTATGATTATGGCGTTTCAGCCGCATCCTTTGTGTGGCCTCCTCCTTGAGAGTTTTGTGAAACTGTCAACCCATTTTAGCTCTTCAGACGCAAATTATGTACCTGTAGACAAAAACAAAAAAGAATCTCAACATCAGTCAAGCGAACCATAAGGATATGAGTTTGGAACCTTCGATACTATTGACTCTCTCTCTCATAATGCATAAGCAAAAGGAGACTAAATAATAGCTATCTTCAACTACCACTTGTGGAAGACTTTACGTTTCTTGAAAGTGGGGAAGGAGAGACTGATGGTAGATGCCCTAAAGCACTTGAAGGACTTCGTCGATGATCTTGCCTAAATAACAGGTACATCCACAGAGACCGAACACCAAGGACACTGCTCACACACAAAAGATCATAGATTAGTACACGAGATGTTTGACATGGTTAAAACCCCCTAGAGGGAAACAGTCCATGGCCCCGGCCAAATAGCTTCTACGGAGCAGTTTATTATGCAGAAGAAAAATATTACATGAGCTTCTCTCAACAATGGATCATTCGGCAAGTGACCCTCCATGCTCTTTAAATAGAGATCATGGACCAATCGGGTGTTAATCCATGGATCAAGTGCTGCGAATATCAAGAGAAGTTGAACCGTCGGATCACTTGATATCGAGACCATTGGATTACATATATACAAATGCATACCTAACAGATATATTAGACCAAGCTGAACTTAACTAACTCGTAAGTGTCAAAAATATCCTAACATCCCCCCTTATGAACTACTTGGGATAGGATTGAAGGATTTACAAAGGTGACACAAAATTAGGAGAAGGAAGGAGGCATTAAGGCCTTTCCCCCCTTAATGACAACTTGCTATACTCCTAGCATAGTTTGAACTTTGGAAAACTTCACTTTTGTAAGAGACTTGGGGAAAATGTCTGCAACTTGATCATTTGTTTTACAATAATGCACTTCAAGAATATGATCCTGGAGGAGCTTTCTAATGAAGTGCATGTGAATTTCAATGTGTTTGTTGCACTGATGTTGGACTGGATCTTTGGCTAACTGAATGGCACTTTGATTGTCACACCATAGTGTAGTCGGATGCTGTTGTTGGAACCAAAACTCTGAAAGGATCTCACGAAGCCACATAGCTTCGTGACTAGCATGAATAGTGGCACAGTACTCGGCTTCCATTGAAGAAAGATCAAGTGCACTTTGTTTCTTAGAAGCCCAAGAAATAGGTCCTGAACCCGAGTGAATACATATCCTGCAATGGACTTTCGATCATCAGGGTCACTAGCCCAATCGGAATGAGTGTAACCAACTAAAGAAGGAGTCCCCCCTAAACTGTAATGTATCCCGAAGTGAACTGTTCCTCGAACATACCAAATGATTCTTTTTGCTACTTTCCAATGACTTTCATGAGGGCATTGCATATATCGGGAAACAAGACCAACAACAAAGGAAAGGTCAGGACGGATGTGAGTTAAGTACAAGAGGCTACCAACAAGCTGGAAGTACAAAGTAGCATCTACTTCAGGTGTTGAACAAGTGGTAGAAAGTTTGACTCCAGACTGGAAAGGAGAGGGAGCTGGTTTACAATATTCCATGTGAAAGTGGTGGAGAAGATCGTAGGCATACTTAGACCAAGAAAGGGAGATAACTTTATGGGATTGCAAGCCTTGGAGGCCAAGAAAATAGTGCAAGTGTCCAAGGTATGTTATTTTAAACTGCTGCTTAAGACTTAAATTCACATGATCGATAAGTTTGGGGTCACTACCAGTAAGGATTTGGTCATCAACATAAAGGACTACGATTATGAGATGGTCATTGGCTTTCTTGGTGCAGACATTTGAATCAGAATGGCATCTAGAAAAACCAGTATCTAGAAGAAATGTGTCCATTTTAGCATACCAGGACCGAGGGGATTGCTTAATGCCATAGAGATATTTCTTGAGGCGGCAAACAAGGCTTAAGTCAAACTAAATGTAACCAGTAGGTTGTTCCATGTAGATTTATTATTGCAAATTTCCATGCAAGAAGGAAGATTTAACATCCATCTGATGGGATTCCCAATGAAAGGATGCGGTAAGGGAAAGAATAAGGCAGATGGAATTAATTTTGGCTATGGGTGCAAAGGTTTTGATGTAGTCTATGTCTTCAACTTGAAAGAATCCTTTAGCAACTAGTCTTGGCTTATGTCTATCAATACTTCCATCCGGTCAATATTTGGTTCTGTAAACCCACTTACATCTGACAAGTTTTCTGCCTTTGGGAAGAGGAACAAGATCCCAAGTGTTATTTTTCATTAAGGAGTTGTATTCTTTATCCATTGCTGCATCCCAATCTGGATGGCCAAAAGATTCTTTTAATGTCTTTGGATCACATTTTTCTGGAACTTGAGCCAAAAGTAATGAGGCTCGCTGAAACTAAGAGTGAGTACAACGCCGATCTGTAGGATCACCATCAAGATCACCTATAGCTTTTCGATTAGAACGGACCCATTTAGGAAGCTGTGAAGTTGGTGCTGGAGGAGGTTGAGCAGGATTTTCATCCTCGCTATCATCATCATCTGAAGAAGTAACTGCAGTAGGAGAAATATCAATA
Source organism: Larix kaempferi (assembly GCA_027924585.1). Classification (NCBI taxonomy): domain Eukaryota; kingdom Viridiplantae; phylum Streptophyta; class Pinopsida; order Pinales; family Pinaceae; genus Larix; species Larix kaempferi. The sequence goes on from BSBM01001023.1 coordinate 3,313,467, forward strand.
GGTGAATAAGAGGAAGAAGATGATGGCACAAGCACCGAATTAGGCTCGCAAGCCAATATATGTTCATCAAATTTGACATCTCTTCTTATAATTATATCATCAGAATGTGGTAGAAGAAGCCCATAGCCTTTGACATATTCAGAATACCCAAAAAATATACACTTTTCACTTTTAGGTTGTAAAGCTTTTCGTTTTTCATTTGGAATATGAGCCCATGCTTCCCTACCAAAATCACGGAAATGACTGACATCTGGTTTATTTTTACTCCATGCTTCTTCCGGTCTAATCCCTTGTAAATCTTTAGTGGGGGTGCGATTAATGATGTAACTTGCACAATTTATAGCTTCAGCCCAATATGGAAGACTTAGTCCTTTAGCTTGGAGCATACAATTAGCCATTTCTTTTATAGTGTGTTTTTTCCTTTTAGCTACACCAATTTTTTTTGGTTTATATGGAACAGTATGTTGTTGTTGGATTCCTTGTTCATTGTAGAAATTAGTGAACTTGTTGTTAACAAATTTTCCCCCACTATCAGATCTTAACTTAAGAATTTGATGACCAGATTGTTTCTCAACAAGGGCCTTATAGGCCAAGAACATGCCAAAAAATTCGCTCTTAAGTTTTAAGAAGTAAACCTAAGTACATATGTAGTAATCATCAATGAAAGTCAAGAAGTATTTGAAACTAGAGAAGGAACTAGAAGGTAGAGGATGACACAAGTCACTATGCACAAGCTGCAAAGGAGCCTAGGCATGCCAAGAGGCACGTTTGTCAAAAATGTCCTGATGATGTTTTCCGAGTACACAAGAGGAACAAACACCATCCTTGCAAGAGACCAAAGGAATCCCTGTCACCATATTTTCTTTAAATAGTTGTTGCAATGAGTGATAATTTAAGTGACTAGATCGCTCATGCCAAAGCTTGCTCAGTTCATCACTATGAGCAACAAAAACTGATGGAAGTGAAGATGACCCAAAGTTGTCAAACTTGTACAACCTGGTAATATCATCAACTGTTCCAGTAGCTAATACATGTCATGGATCTTTTAAATTTCCGATTACAACTTCGTGACGTGAAAACTCTACGATTTTACCTTCACCAGAATGAGTGATCTGGTATACTGATAAAAGATTACATGAAAGAGTAGGAACACATAATACATCATTAAATTGTCCATTGTCTAGATGAACAGTACCAAACCCTTCAACAGTAAGTGATCTATTATCACGAACAAATATTTGTTTGGTGTTACAATTATTCAAATAAAAAAATATGGATTTATCCTTAGCCATATGATAAGATGCTCTAAAATCTATAAGCCACTCATTTGAAGAAGAATGAGAAGATGTTGTAAGTGCAAAACCAAAGGCTGAAAGTGCTTGAACTAAAGATGAAGTTGAAGAAGAATCAAGCTGAATGTGATGCTTCTTCATTACTGCTTCCAGAGCTTCCATCCTCTTAAAACATATTGACTCGTCATGCCCATCGCAATTACAAAAGTTGCAATGTCTTTGTGTCTTCTTTCCTTGAAATTTGGCAACTTTATATTGTTGAGGATAATTTTGAGGATGAGAAGATTTCGGACCCTTGTTATTTTGATTTTGCTTCTTCATATATTACTTCTTTGGATTCTTTGGATTCTTTGGATTCTTGTAATTCTACGAATCATGCGATTGCTGATCTACTAAAGCCTTTTTTGAAGTACTGGCAATATTAATTAGTTCAAGATGTAAGAGTTTTTCCTGTTCTCTTATCAAACAGTACAAAAACTATCAAAAGAAGGAGCTTTGTATTGAGCTCCTGAAGAAAGAAGCTTCTCTAGTGGAATGAAAGGTTGAGACAAATACAGAATATGCAGGCCCCAACTTGGCAAGAATGGCGTAAATAAGGCCATCATCTACGTTTATGACTTTACATGCAGCCACCAAGACTCTAAGGGTCTTAAATTTTGTTATAAAATCTTCCATGCAAGAAAAATTATTAGGATCTAATGTAAGCAACTCATTCTCAAGCTGATGAGGTCTAATCCAATTTTTAATACCAAAAATAGTATTTAGCTTTTGCCAAGCATCATACAGTGCATGAATGCCTTGAAGATGAAACTGCAGATCAGGAGAAACTGATAAACCAATTAAACCACAAGATGAATCATTTCTATTTTCCCATTTTTATAGTTTATCAACATCATAGGGAGGAGTTTCCATGGCAAGGGTAAGTCTATATAACCCTTTGCTTCTAAGAATATCTTCCATAGGAGACTTCCATACAAAATAGTTAGTACTAGTAAGAAGCATATCATTTGAAATTTTCATTCTAAAATAAATATTATTTAAAAATGAAAAGAAGCTCTAAAAAATAATAGAGCTCGAAAAAATAAGCGGTTTAAAAAAAAACGGCACTACAATCAGCTTCCGGATGAAAAAGTTATGCCTTTTTGAAAATAAATTGAAAGAGCAACTAAGGAACCACGTGGTGTGTGGAGATAAGTACACACCAAAAAAAATTCCCCTCAGTCCTAACTTAATACTAAACTCACTTTTAAATATATATATATATATGTATATATGTCTTACAGAAAGAGGAGGTAACATTTTGTTTAATAGAATAGATCACCAGAGGCATCAAATCTCAGATAGCAACAAGCGACAATCTAGTTCACAGGAATGCGCGACCCCAATTGCATAACTTACCCGTGATAGACTGTGTTCTATAAGAACATTATTATTCTTGATTCTTATGTGGAATGCATCTTGGAATACGAAATTACTATCTCTGTTTTCCGTTTATTCTTCTGAACAGTGCAATCTGGAAAGCGAGTTATTTATCTCTGTATTCTATTTATTTTCTAAACAACAAGATCTAGAAAACGAAATCACTATCTCCGTATTCCATTTCTTTCCTGAACAACGAGATCTAGAAAACGAAATCACTATCTATTTTTTCATTTATTTACTGAATATTGCGATTTGTCTTGTTGTAGCTATCCGGAAACGGAAACCATTTACCTCTGTCCCATTCTTTGTATGATTTACCGAGATTGATCAACAAGCCTGATCATGGCACCATTTAAATCCCGTTCCATCATTTTATGAACACTGTGGTAGACCTACCAATGCACCTGATCGGGCTGTATCTAGCAGCCCCAAAAGCGAGGCCTCGGACTTGCCTCGAGATTCTGTGTCTAAAATCTCCGGTAACTTTTATATTGTTCTACAAATTCAAATCATTAGTCTTCTTCACATACAATTTTCTCTTTAAATTGGCTTTTATATGAGTTTCCAGTGCCTGATTTTGCCTTGATGAATGTGCAGGTTGTGCGAGGTTGGCTAGAGATTATGCACGGCCATTGATTGCAAGGCTCTTCATAATCTTAGTCACTGCCTTCTTCATGGGTTGAAGAGTGTCTTCGCGTTTTCGGGTTGGCTTTTATTTAAGTTTTTTGTTTGGGATTTCTCAACCAAGATTTTGTATAGACTTTTTGATGATTAGGATGTTCATGATTCGATGATATGTATTATTTTTGTGCATAAATAATAAATGTGGAGATTTTCCATGGAAGTTAGTAAAAGTAATGATTTTCAATTAATGAGGTCATATGTGCAATTGCAACGATAGTTCAAAAAAATAATAAATTTAAAGTAATATTACTAAAACAAATATAGATTAATGGGTGGCACCCACTTTGACAAAACTTTTATGAAGTACAATGGTAAAACTATAATAATTAGTTTATAATTAACTTCTATTTATAAATTTAAAAGGTGTTCTATGTTCTATATAAAACACATTAAACCACATTCAAATTTATCATAATTTTAATTAAATCACATCTAATTTTATCCTGATGTGGCATGTTGTCGTGATTGGTTCTTTTGCTCATGGATTTCGATTGTCCACTTCACCTTTAACTCATGAACCACATGTATGGTATTAGTTAAATAATATGTAATCATTCTTAAATATTTTCCACGGGTTGGTTAGGTAGTAGTTTTAGCTTATAAAAAGTATAAATATATTAATATAAAAGTATATATATTATGAATGAAAATCTTAACACTTATATTTATAAGGACTAAAATTAAAAAAGTGTAATGAATTATCACTTATTTATCATTTTATCTATTTTATAAAAACAAATAATTAATAAGTTATGTATCTTGAATAACATTGACACATTTCCACCCAGGCTTCTAAGGATATAAATGGCTTTATCACTGATTCCACCAGGTCTATGTCTCCCCTCTCCCTTTTGGTTTAATGGGTGGTAAGTAGGGTAAAGTCTATAGGTTGTTAAATCGAACAAGTGAGTTGGTAGTACTAAACTCAAGGCAGGTCTATTCCTAGCGATGCAGTGGTTTCTTCGTCTCTTAGGTGCTCGCTTGGTGAGAAAAATAGGTAATGCGTGGTACCCGATTCATTACAGTAAGTGTTATGGCATGTTGGTAAATGCTATGTTGTCTCGAAGCCTGTGCAGTTGTATGTGAAGCCCTTTCATTAAATGCGCAAGGTGAGATAAGTCTTCAGATTGGCGATTCAGGTGCGTAGGGGTTGTTTGGAAACACTGAAGTAAATAGTAAGGAGGTTATCCCATGTTAGAACACGTCTGAGCACTACCAACCAAAGAAAGGTAGCAACTTTGGGCCATAAATGGCTACGCCAGAGTAATGAATTATCACCATTATGCAATATATATATATATATATATGGACTGAATAAAAAATATATATATATTATGAATGAAAATATTAACACTTATATTAATTCATATTTATATTAACTAATCAAAATGTTACATAATGGAATAATCAAAATCAAAATTTTCAAAAAAATATAAATTTGTTTTAATAAAAATAATTATATATATATATATATATATATATCAACTTTTTATTTAGGACACCATTCATATGATTAGTTTTATATTAAATTATCAAATAGTTATAAATTTAAATAATCATAAAATAATTATTTATTTATTTAATTATTTATTAAAATATGTTTCTTTTAAATTCTTTTATATTTTTTTTAATTATTTATAATTTTTTAGCAATGTATTTTTCACATAAGTTTTAGCTTATGAAAAGTATTATAAGTATATTGATATAAAAGTTATATTTTATGAGTGAAAGTATTAACACTTATATTTATATGGACTAACACCATAATGTTACATAATTACATGTGTTTTCTATAATGTATAATTATATAATGTTATGTATATATATAACATTATATATATAAAGTTAATAATATTTTATAATGTCTTTATTTGCTTTTAGGTTAACTATTATATACATATAAATATAAAATTGTAATGAACATTTTTGTGGGATTTTTCAAAAAGGAAAGAAAAGTTCAATATAAAACTTAAAAAACTAAAAAATAACTTTAAAAATCTCAAAATTACAAAAGATGTTTATAATTCCGATTTTTCAATGTGGAAAACAATTTAGTTTCAAAATTATGTAATTATAATTTCCATTTTTCAATGTGGCAAACAATTTAGTTTCAAAATATGCAATGGTTAATCATTTCCATTTCCCATGGGTTATGATTCATTACGACGTTCATCTTGAAGGTTTTATCGCATCGCAACATTGATCAATATAATTTTAATAGGTTATCTCACATTGTGATGTATATCAAGTGCTATGTTTAATTGCGTTGTTCAACAAGGGTTAAGTCGCATTGTGACATTGATCAAGGATTATATGTCTAATATGACGAAGGGTTATCTCCCATTCTGATATTGATTAAGGATTAAAAATGAATTACACTGACAATTCCAAACATGTGACACATTAATAATGTGACATTAGGCATTCATCAATGACTATTCCACATTGTGATGTATATCAAGTGTTATGTTGTATTATGACATTCATCAAGGGTTTTGTCGTATTGCGACATTGATCAAGGGTTATGTTAGGAACCCATGTCAACCCTTCTATTTACTTTGTTAGTATATTGTTGTTGGATGCATATGCTTTGTAAGTCGTCCCATAGTATTTGTTGATCCATAGTTTGTATTATTGTTGTTGGATGCATATGCTTTGTAAGTTGTCCTGTAGTAATTGTTGATCCATAGTTTGTATTGGCCCATGGTTTGTATTGGCACATGGTATTGGCGCCTAGAAGTAGTATATAAGTTTGTGTTGAGACCAATGAAGGTAACGTGAATTTATTTGTATTGAGCTTGCTCATAAAAGGTTGCCCCCTCGAAGTGGCCTGCGATCAATAAAAGTGATTATGAGTTATGTTATTACTGTTATCTCATGTATTTTCATTAATTAATTGTTGCATGTTCTTCACATCTGGTATCATAGCACTTTCTTGGGCTCGTTGGATGGAATTTCTGCCAAATTTTTTTTCTCGCATCTATTGCAAGTTTGGATCTGGGAATAATCCCTATCCGCTTAACTGTGGGAAGTACTTGGGCATAATCCCTAAAAATCATTGTAAGGACTACCATAGGAACCCCAAAGTAGCTGGCCCATTGAGAGGACCTACCAGCGAAAAGGGCAACGACCCCTACCTGATTGACTAGACCCCACCTACGAGGTAAACCAAGAGCTGTCGTTTGTGGCAAAGCGGTTATCATTTTTACCTGATGCGTGGAGCGAGGGGTACTGCCCCAATACGCAAGCCGTCAGACAACATTGTTGGCTGAGTGAAACCCCTGAACTATTAGGAAGCCGAACATACCTACGGTCCATATCTATTTTTAGCTGAATTGTTGTCGATCACTTCCACGCCGTTTTAGATCCATTCCGAGCCGTTTCAGATCCATTCTGAAAGTCATTCCAGATCCAACCATTTCAGATCTATTCTGAAAGCCATTTCAGATCGAGTCATTTCAGAATCCATTTGGCACCATTTCAGATCCATCTGTTTCCAATCACTTCTGTGTCATTGCAGATCCATCTATTTCCCATCCCTTCTATGCCATAGAAGATCCATTCTGGAAAAAAAATAAAGGCTTGCAGCAGGCTTCACCATATCTACCTTGTTTTCACTCTATTTCCCTTGAAACTTCCCTAACACCCCTGTAATCCCATTCTCCATCTTTCATTCATAAGGACCCTATCCCAAATTCCACTTCCCAAAGCCAGAAATCCCACATTTGTCTATTTTTAGGGTTTTCCATAACTTTTTTTATTTTTACCCAATCGCCTTCAAATTTTTCCACCGTGGTCATTCCCTATTTCTGCTTCTTTGTGCCTCTCTGACAAATTTTCCCATTCTTTCACCCCGCTTCTAAAATCCTCATTTTCTGTTTCCCTGTCCATTTGATAGTGTCAAAAACCCAGTCAAACCCAATTACCCATCAGAGTTTTTCCCAAATCCAAATTTCCCTTTACTAAATAAGGTTATGTTTTTTTTTTTTCTACCAGTTCCATGCCCCCCCCCAGCAAAAAGAAAAAAAAAACTCCTAGTTATGGTTGTCACCCGTGCAGGAGCAAAAACCTTGGAGGAAATACTTGCAGCCCTCCAAACCAAACTCAAGGATTTGGATGAAAAATTTCTCGGCCTCCATCTTGAGCATTCATCCATGATCAACAAACGAAAGTCCGAGTCTTCATCAGACAATGGGTTCCCTTCTTCCAACAATTTATATGGTCCGAAGCTTTATTTTCCTCGCTTCAATGGTACTGATCCGACTGGATGGATCTATTGTGCAGAACAATATTTCAGTTTGCATAATACTTTTGATGTAACCAAAGTTCCACTTGCATCATTTCATTTGGAACAGGAATCTCTTCAATGGTACCGTTGGTACATCAAGGCCCATGAAGAGCCAAAATGGCTAGATTTTTGCGAGCTCCTTTTGCAATGATTTAGTCCTAGTGCTTTTGATGACTTCATAGGATCCCTCACTAAACTTCACCAAATTGGCACTATGGGAGAGTATCAGACAGAATTTGAGAAACTAGCCAATCACACAGAAGGATTATCTGATGAATTCTATAGGAGTTGTTTCATTAGTGGTTTTAAGGATGAAATCCGCTCAGAGGTTAAAATGTTCTGTCCCTACACAATGATGGAATCCCTGGGGTTGGCTAAGTTGGAAGAAGACAAGATTGTATCCCAACAACACTCCAAACCCACTTCTATCCCCTTCCGAAATATGGGTTCTCAACGACCTCCCATCCCACCAGCTCCTCGACCAACTCCTATCAAGCATTTGTCTCAAATAGAGATGCAAGCACATAGAGAAAAAGGGCTTTGTTATAATTGTGATGAGAAATTGACTCGGGGACATAGACGTGTTCAGCAAAATCTCTATCTCTTGGATATGGATTCTCTGCCTGCCTCTAAAATTGGTGAAGAAGCTCCAGATACAATGGATGATTAGGTCGACATTCAGGAGCCACTTATTGAATACCCATCTCAGGACGACCAACCAGAGATATCTCTCCATGCTTTATCCAATGTCACCACCCCCCAAACAATGCGGGTCAAGGGTTACTTCAAGAAGCTTCCTCTTACAATACTCATTGATTCTGGTAGCACTCATAATTTCATTGACCCCCAGATCGCCAAATAGGTTGATTGTTTTGTCCATCTTTGCTCCAACTTTGAAGTCATGGTTTTCAATGGGGGCCTTACATTCCAAGTGAAAGTGTCACAATGTGCGTATCTCTCTGGAAGATTATAAATTGCGCTCTGACATGTTTTCCTTGTCCTTAGGCAGATGTGATGTGGTTTTGGGCGTTCAATGGTTACGCAGACTTGGCCCCATCTTATGGGATTTTGCTGAACTTTGGATGCAGTTTTCAGTCAATGGGAGACAACACAAATTTATGGGCTTCCAACTAGGGTCTCTGCGCATCATTAGTTCACATCGCCTGCAAAAGATCCTTAAGAAGAATTCACATGGTGTCATCAGTCAGCTCCACTCCATTCAGATGCACCCATGAATGGTCTCCACTACTTCCTTCGATAGATATGCAGATGTCTTTGCTGCACCAGTGGGCTTGCCACCTTCAAGAGACCTTTCCAGTAAGCATTTAGCCACATCTACATCTCAACAGGAAATGATGGCTATTTTGCATGCATGTAACATCCCAAAATTTACAAAAATTTAAAATTTTTCAATATAGCTTTTAATGCATAATCTAACTGTGCGGAAATATAATAAATGCTTAAAGGTCGCCTTGCTGTACTAAATGTTGTGTTTGTCAAAAGTGTAATGTTTGTGATGAGGTGATTAATAGCACGGGGGCTTCACTCAATAAACCTCTATCATAGCACATTCTTTTGTGGCATTTTAAACAACACCCCTAATTTCACTAAATATTGGAAAATACCTTCCAAATCATTTTTTTTAATCCCCTCCCAATATGCCTTCCCAATTTAAAAAAACCCTTGTTTTAACTAGATATTGTATGTATCAATTTTTTCATTAACATTTTTTATACGCCTTTATATTTCTACCTAGTATATTGATATGATACCCCTCTTATGACCCCACATGCATTCTACAATGCACCTTGCTTCTTTTGATGTATATTGTGGATGCACATTACTTCACCCACAATGAATTACTCAACCACATATCATTATGATTTGCAACATCTAATGGTCTAATGAAGAGATAGGATATCACTTCTTGTATGTCACTAGAGCCAATGCACATAGTAAAACATTTAGATTCATGTTGCAGTTCCCCAATCGCTGAGTAAGCCTGTTGTGGGCTAGGTATCCAAGCCCCCATGGCCCGTAACAAGCTCTAGGAGGTTGACTAAACCTCCTAAGTCCTGTAATAGGAACGAGTGGTTTGGTATTGAAGCCCTTGAGGCCTATCAAGGGCCTATAACAGGCCCTAGAGGCTTAGAGCCTCCCACGGATATTGATAACAAATGGTTGAGTGCTATTGGTAGCAATTGGTTGTCAATGACCACTGTCTCTCGACTATGATCGACTTGCAACCCACTTCACCATGAAACCCTTGGCCTCAAGCATGCCTCAAGACGCGATTTCTCTGTGTACTGGTAAGCCCGAGCCTTGCCTCAACCCGATTTCTCATTGTCCCATGATCCCACCACCTCCATTTGGCGGATATTTGTTAGCCCACCTATATAAAAAAGATGCCAAAGTATTTTTGTATTGTTACATTTAATAAAAAAAAAACATTTTCCCCTTAATATATAAGCAATATAATTTTTAGGTTTTCATGAATATTTAATACCGCAATATGAATGAACGTGATATTATATTGCCTTCTAGTGAAGCCCCTGTGATTAATATCTACATTTCAATGTTAACTTGATCGACGGTAATTTCCCATTTCTTTTGTTGTTGATCCAACGATGTAAAGTTTATAAATGTTAAGTATTGTTCTTCTGTTTGATGATGAAGGGGTCCCACAGATGCCCCAGGCTTACTTGGCATTTGTGCTAAAGCATTTGAATCATCCTCTTTCGCAGATTACAGGTAAGAGCTTTAGTGTTTACGACATGTGACCCAAGAGTTTCTAACCAGTTTCAATAATATCCAAAGTCTTAATGGTTTAAGAGACAAAATGTCAAAAATGCTATCGGTGAGAACTTCAGTTAGCCTAGCTTATAAAACAGAAGTATATCAGTTGTAATATTCATAATACTATACTAACCTATTTATTACTTTGTACCAACAATGGATAGGATCAATATATCATTATCGTGAGCTTTTATTTCATGCAAACTATAAGGATAACAATTTCTATATGAAATGGATAATTACAATTAGCGTGCAATTAAAATGCAATATCTATATGCAATTCTTTTGTATGCTCTTGAGCCTAAGAATTACATGCAACATTTGATTTAAACTTTAACCTAGGAACTATTTGCAAACTTAAAATCAATTGCTATCCTAGGAACTATATACAACTTTATGATCAATCTCTAGCCTAGAGACTATATACAAATTCTATACTATATTGGAATATATAAATGTAGAGTCTTATAGATAATCCTATGAACAAGGACTATATCCAATTTGTGTGTGCCTTGTGTGACCCTTTAACATATTGAATTCCTAGCAAGACACTAGTAGAACCTTGACTTACCATAAGGTGTTATTACATAACTAAGTTGCGCGTTTTATTAACGAATCGATACATTATAAGAATGGGTGACATTAAGACTATGAAGGCTTCGTGCTAGCAGGCACTTTGGTTTCCCTTGGCATTTAATACTCCCAACTGCTGAGACAATGGAATGTCTCTATGGACGTCGTCGTGGTAATAGGCACATGATGGTGTGGTGATGGTTCAAACATTGTGACAAGCTGTAAGTGTTTTGGTTCAAAGTTTAACTGAGCTGTCATCCTTGGTGGCTATGGTATTGATGGTGTCTTTAATATGGTTGTTTCTTGCGTTTACATAAAAAACCCTTTAGATGATCTCCACCATTGATCAAGCAAGGTCTTTGACATTGGGATCTAATCCTAATCACCGCTATGTTTTTTCGAAGTTTATTGTTCCTCGGCATTCATTGTATTGTGTAATGGCTCTGTGGAGAGGCCGATAGGTCGAGAGCCTTCAGGGTTTTGTTAGCAGTTGTTTGTGGAATGCCCACGGCTCGAAACCGTGACCCGTTGATGTTTAAGTAGAACCTATTGATAGCTTTTTAGGGACCGATACTCCAGTGAGGGTTTTACAGCAGCAGCTTGGTGTTGCAAGGGTTCCAGGGTGATTAACAGTTCTACCTGTAGGTTGATTTGATATTCGGCTTTCCTCGTTTTTTAAGTGATAGTTTCTCATATTTGTTCTTCCATTCTTCTTTGCATTCGATGATGGAGTGATGATTACAGTTTTCAATGTCTTTGGCGTTCTGCTCTGGGAATCAATTTAAAAGGTAATGTTGTCAGTTTGAACCTTGTGTCTTCCATTCTATTTTGAGGGTTTCAGTTAATGTTATTTCACATGTAAATACTTCTGTCAAAAGCTTGTTTTAACCACGCTTGTTTTCAAATGGCAGGTTCCTTCATCAACCGGAACCATACTCAGGTTTTGATAATTGGCAGTTGTGAAGAGATAATGGTAAGCCTCGGTGGTTACCATGTTGCTTCGGTTAGGTGACTTATGGACCTTCCTATATTATTGCCGAGATTTCAATGTTTTCTTGGGCTCTGAGGAGTGAGCTGTTCATCGAAATGCCCGTGAGCTGTTTGACAGCTTGGGGAGGATGAAATCCTTGACCCCTTCGTCGTTGTTTCTATAGTGTTTGTTTTTCAAGTAAAACTGTAAAATAATTTGACTAAGGAGAGGGTTTTACCCTTCTACTATTCTCAGTAAATAAAAGAATTTGTGCTTTCATATGATATGTATTTGTGTGGATGGGACCGTGAGCATTGCTCCATTTTCTCTATAGAAATTGAAACTTATTGTTTGCAACCTACTGTGTCTTTGATAATACAAGAGCTTTGTTTTCCTATGTTATCATGTTGGTGTTTGAGTTTGAGAGCAGGGCTCCAGTTTGTATGCAATTGAATTTTTTCGTTTTGCCACTATTATGTTTTAAGAAAAGTTTGGGAATTAAGAGTTTAACCTTGTGCTTAATAGTCAAACCCTAATGTGTGGTTCTGGGAAATGTTTTGTTGTTAGGATAACAATGTCGAGTTTTCTGAAAGTAGATATCTAAATCGAGCAAATCGCATGGTTTACTGTTTAATAGTTTTCAATTAAAACGTGATAATGTAGTCTCATGTTAATGTCGAGATGTTCTTATTTTCAGTCTTAAGGAATGTAAATGATAATCGCTTTTGTGCCTAAGCTTATGGTATTGAAAGTGTTACTCGTCGTTCATGTCTGTCGATTTTAAGTGTTGACCGAGAGCCAATGTTTTCTGTTCACAGCTATGTAATGAGATTGTAACTAGTTTCTTATTTTGTTGTTAACTGATGGTGTTTGAATCTTAACTAAACTCTAAATCTGAGAGATAGATGTTGATACTTCTAGGGTTTGATCAACGAAGGGTTACGATCCTGTCATAAAATTTAAGTTTGTAAACGAAACTCTGTTTGGATAACATATTAGTTCTTTGTTTAATAGTTGTGATAACTATGGAAATTGATGAAACCACAAGCTAGGGTTTCTAATCCTATGCTAAATTGAAATGGAATTAACTGTAGTTTAAATAATAAAATAATATAAAAGAAATGAATATTGTGCATAAAATTAGAGCTAAATAATCATGCATTTGTTTTTAATAGAAAGAGTTATGTTTGTTTTTGTGATTATATTTACTTGCTAGCAGTATTGGATAACAGTACTATGTACTTAGGAAATAATTATTTTGCAGCTGTTATTTCAATAAAAAAATGTGAAATGAAAATACAGTGAACCTTAAACACTTAACTGATGAAAGGAATGATAAGAGAAAGACATAGAATTATATTATTTATTACAGAATATTAATGGTAAGAAAAACTAATGAAATACAACAGTATTAATCGTTCTCATTCATTTGTCAATCTACCTCTCAATTTATCTACCTTAATCTCTTCTCTATACTAGAGTACGATGCAGAAACATTAGCATGGGGAAAAATTTAGAGAAATATTTTTATTCAATTCATCTTACATAATTATTACTATACAGAATCCTACTTAGGTCAGAAACTAACATAAATGCATTTGTATAATAATATCCTTTGAGCAGTAAATTTATAATTTCAGATAGAAATTTTAGCCACTTAGAATTAGAAAAGACAAGTAGAACCTGTAAATGAAGATGGGGCCGAAAAACATCCAAGGAGGCCTGTTCCTCCCAACCTTTTCCAGAAGAAGCCGCCAAACTACTTGCTTCCTTTGGAACCCCTAGCTTGCTTACTGAACCACTAAGTAGATGGAATCTGTGTAGAAGCAAGGCACTCAGGAATATAACTTCTGCACTCAGTAGTATAACTTCTACACTCAGTAGTATAACTTCTGCACTCACAACATGCCTTCCGCACTCAACAATGTAACTTCGGCACTCAATAGTATATTAGGCAGACTTACACCATCATCATAAACTCAGCATATCCCCTCATCGAATCTCTTGGGTGCAAGCACAACAAAACTCCAAGGTAAATTTCCTCGTCAAGAAAAGTGATGAACCTCAGTTCATAATTCAATGGCTCTTATATAGACTGCCTAGGTCTTTAGTGGTCAGTTTTGAATAAATGAGCCTCAAGCTCCAGTCACACCTTCCAGGGCACTATGACCACATTTCAAGGGAGTTGTCCCATACCAATAGCTAGTTTTTTGCATCATGATGCTGCCACTTATCCATTTCCCTCTACCCCAAATTCCATTCCACCTAGTGGATCAGTAAACACTCTTTCAACAGTCCCCTTAGGTGTTTGTCTCCTATTTAATTTATTAAATAATAAAATATTGTGCAATTACAGTTATCCTTGGACCCTTTTCCAACATAAAACTTTATAATAAAAGTTAATATAATGTTTCCAACATAAAAAAAATTTCAGCAAAAAGGGTATGTTACAATGCAGTACCAGAGTGGCAGCCATCCCTATTAAGGAATTATTTCTGCATCAAGACTGATCTCCAAAGTCTGGAAAATTTCTTGGAACAATGGGTCTCTTCCCCAACCCACCTGAAATGGGTTATCCAACTCATGTGTTATGACTATGCAATCACTTACAAGAAGGGTAAGGACAATATGGTGGAAGATGCTCCTTCTCGCACATTTGATGACCCAGCTTCTCTTACAGCTATTTCTTTGCTTGTTCCAAACTGGTTGCAATCTGTTCAACAGGGCTATCTCTTCTATGAAATCCATGCTTCTTCCTCGGTAGGGCACTCTAGGTTCCTCAAAACATATGAATAGGAACAATGTCACTTCTTTTGGTAGGGACTGAAAATGACAATTCAAGAGATGGTGGTTGACTTTGATACTTGCAAGGTCAACAAGGGTCAAATGACACTCCTTTCGGGACTGCTCGAACCCTTTCCCATCCCTACTCATTTACTGACCAAACCATAAACGACCCAATAGAACTTCAAAATTTGTTATAGCAATCCCAAAGGACTCAACGAAGTTACATTTTAAAAGAGCTCAAAGCTACAGAGCTTGCAGCCATAGCTGCAAGAGGAAGGAACCAATATTGGGAGGACCTGGGCTTACCAGAGTTATGCCAAAACCCAATCTTCATGTCACTTGTTAGAACCCAACGCAGAAGATATCAATACCTGCAAACCTATTAGTGAAATCATACAAACCACGAGTTAAAAAGAGGCAAACAATCCCTATAGAAAGAATAGTAAAGAACCCTTTAGCTATGGGGAGGAGTTTACTTGTTACGAATTTGAAACATCCTCCATTACCACGTAGTCATAGCTAGGACTGCACTGACCATGAGCATAGCTCAGGTCAGAGCATAATCGAACCAAAAGTAGCATGAAGTGTTTTCCCCAAAGCAAAACCTTGAAATGACAATATTGTCGTGTTAGACCAAAGGCTTTAACCCTCCTTCCAGCTAGCAACGAACCACGTGAAGACCTCATGTAGCATTTAAAGCTACAACTAACATTCACTAGCACATCAATATTTATCAAAATGCTATAGTTTCGGTCGTAGTGGTGCAAACCCCATGTGTTTATTTCATGGCTCATTCAAAGTTAATTCTTCAACCTTGAGGGGCAACAGAGTTCCTGGACTCAAGCGAGAGGGCTTGAGGGGAAAAGGGTTGTCCTGGACTCAAGCGAGGAGGCTTGAAGGGCAACAGAGTTCCTGGACTCAAGAGAGAGGGCTTGAGGGGAAAAAGGTTTTACCAGACTCAAGCGAGGAGGCTTGAGGGGAAATAGAGTTCCTGGACTCAAGCGAGGAGGCTTGAGGGGAAAAACAGAGTTCCTAGACTCAAACAAGGGGGCTTGAGGGGAAATAGAGTTGTCCTAGACTCAAGCGAGGGGGCTTGAGGGGAAATAGAGTTGTCCTGGAATCAAGTGAGAGGGCTTGAGGGGAAGAGGAATTTTCCAAAATTCAAGTGAGAGGGATTGAATAGAAAATTTTGAGATCACCTGTTGATCCATTCGACGATGCTATGATTGGTATGATTATACCACAGGTACACAAATGAAAATTTTGCGGCAAAAATATGTTTATTTAAATTCATGTATTTGTGAATTAATGAATAGCTAAGTTGAAATGAAAATACTGTGATGTATTTTGTATTATTGAAATACTTGAATGTGCCATAGAGTGGTTATTCAAATGAAATGCTATTGTTAAATGTAAAAGATTGAAGTACATGTAATGTTTTGGTTTAACATTGTACTTGGTATACTGATAGCATTATGCATGTATATTGTTTTCTCACACATTGGATGTGATATGGTCACTTGGTGTGGCACTTGTGGTTGTTGCATGATAAAATAAAGTGCTTAGGGGTGCTAATTATCTTTGTGTTTTGGCGAATACAGTTTCAGGCCGAATTTGATCAACTTAAATATCACATTGCAAAAATTAAAATGTGTATATTGTAAACTAACATGAAAGAATGTTTAGCAAGACAATGCAAGTTGAATAACCACGCATAGTAAAACAATAAATGATCATGCATGGGAGCATGTGGCTCCAAGTTTTTATGTTTTACATTACGCAACTAACATGTGAACCAGGTGGGACTAGTATGAACATTGCACAGTAAGTCCAATTTCCCAAGAAAGTGAGCATAGCAATGTAGGGAATAAGCATTGCAGGTATACAAACCATGTTTTGATGATGTTTTTATTACCAAAACATTATGTTGTTAATATATATTGGCAGGAGAATTGGGTTGCATGCGATAGAAATGCAAGAAAGATAGATGCACAAGGGAAATAGTGCAACAAGTGACACAACATCGAGGACGGTGTTATTCCAAGAGGGAGAGTTTTCTCATGTCCCCATCTCGGGTAAAAGATTTTAATTATTTAATTTTTGTCTATCCGCATGATGACACTAATTAGAAGCCTAAACTATTTTCCCGCAATGAAACCAAGAGTGAAAAAGGGCATGGTGAACCATAAGGGGGAGAGTAATTAAGTCTTAAACGTCATCGTAGTTGTTGGCTTGGTTTAGCTCTTGTTTTCGAGTTAAGTTAGGTTTGGTATATTTTGTTGGTATGCTTATGCTCCTATATGTTTAAGTGGAAAAACATATATTTCATTTATGTAGTTACGTAGCAGTAAGCATAAGCCTAATACCAAACCATATTAATGTGTGTACTTGGTGCTAATTAAAAATGTATGATATCGGTAATATATATTTAGTATATGTTTATACATCTATATTTTATGCTCATATATTTATAAGAGAATATGAAAATATATATATATATTAAAAGCATATAAATGCTTGGTATGTATAATCATGCTTTTATGGGAGAGCACACATATATGTGTATATGTACTTTCTAATTAGGAAAGTTAAATTTAATGTTTATGTTGCATTTGATTTCATTCATATATTGAAGTGCACATATTATGCTTCATGGTCATTTATTCTTTGTGAGAATACACAAATATGTATATATATATGATATTTAATATGTTGTGGGAGCATTTGTAGTTATATTGGTATGGCTTATGCTCTTACCAAAGGAAGCAACATATATTGTGTATATGAATGGAAACATATACTTAGAAGTTGATATGAAAAGTATGTTTTAAAAGTGTGTTCTCATTTTTTTTATTGAAGAAAAGAAAATATATATATATATATATGTGAGATTAATGAAATACATGAGATATATATATGTTATTATTTTTAACATATATATTTGAGTTTTTGAATTAGATATTTAAGGTTATATAGGGTTATGTGTGTACATGAAAGTTTTATTATTTAGAAAATAATATATATATATTATAGATTGTGAATATGATTTTTTTATGAGCATTTGTATGATAATACTTCTAAGTTGTGTTTTTTATATTTTTCTTTGGAGAAAAAAATAATAATAAATGAGATACATAGTATTATTCTTTTTCCTTGAGCGGGATGGTTTTTAGGGTTGTTGGCTCGTGCTGGGGGAGGCACGCAGTTGCAGATTTTGGAAGAATATGTGTTTCTTCTTTGGGGGAGTTTTCTTCCATATGGGGTTGCAGGGGATGGTGGAGGAAGGTTTTGCTGTACACCCTCGTTGATGGCCGGAGGGTTCCTGGAGATCTCTCTGCGTGAACACCTGACCAGAGCTTTACGCTCTATATCTAGTTACTCCTTTTGCTGTCGGCGCTATACCGGGCCTCGATCCCTCTGCGTGAAGGCTGAGAGAGCTGTACGCTCTGAGCGTTTATCGTGGAGTTGTAGTCATTTTGGTTATGGTACTTTCTGAGACAGCAATACGTCGGGGATAAATTCTTATTTGCATTATTTTTTGTCTGAGTTAAAGCTGGAGCCAGCATGGCTGTCTGAGTTAAAGCTGGAGCCAGCATGGCTGTCTGAGTTAAAGCTGGAGCCAGCATGGCTGTCTGAGTTTTGTTATAAAAAAACATGTTGTTGTAGTGCCCTTGAAAGGAGGCGTTTTTATTGCCTGACGGGAAGTCTGGTGGACAAGTTGAAATCGTGTTGAATGGCAAAGCTTATGCTGTATCCGTAGCACCGTGCTGTTACACATTTTGTTAGTAATACTGGAACTCTTCCCTGCGTTGGTCCTTTGCAGAATAAAAACATTGGTGGTATTCTATTGCTGGCTAGAAGAGCTCAAATGCTCTGTATTGTCCTCCTTAAACGTTACGGTACTTATTTGTTTGTTTATGGTTCTCTGTATTGAATGGCAGTATTGCCATGTTAATCCCGCCTTCCTCATTGCTTCTTTCTATCCTTTTGTCTCCCTATGGATTGCGCGTGGGATGGGGGTAGAGTAACGATACTCTGCACCCTTGATTGGTTTTGGAAGTGCTCTGTCCTGCGGGGAACCATAGCGTGTTGTGTTGTACAGCATCAGCTAGGTACACTATGGCCACCAAGTGATTGTTTGTTGTTTACATGTATGTCGATACAGCCACCAAATGCGTGAAATTCCCAGGAGTTTGGAATCGCATTCTATTGATGTTGGATGTATTATTCAACTATACTGCGTGGTGGATTTGTTTTGTTTGTTACACCATTACTTCAGCACAAGCACAGAATCCATGAAGCCCCCATGAGATTGAAAATGTAACTAGTGGGTATTGTTTTTATGCATTAAAGTTCGTGGATGGTTTTGATGATTGGAGAAATCCTTGTTGTGTTTATTTGCATGCCAGATGCTATGTATCCTTTCACTCCATAATAGACTACATTATAAGCATGGAGCGCTTAGGGATGGGCGTGCATTGGTAGGTCGTAATGGTTATGGCATATATATATATGTGAATGACGTGGGTTACATGTTATATACTTTTGCCTATGGTTGTGTTATGTTAATGTTACATGGTATAAAATGGCTATATATATATATAGTAATGATTAATATATATATATATATATATATATTCTTACAATGGCCACATGATATTTATATATGGAAAAAGATGTTAGTATGTATATAAATACATATATACATATAGATTTTGCATAAAGATTGTTGTGCTCCATATACCCTTTTGTCGGAATGATCATGTATTGGTGTATAATTACACAATGTTATATTGTATATACAGCATATGATGTGGGTATGTTTCATAAATAGGCATATATTGCATAGAAGGGTGAATCTATACATCTAATTGACTTTGGTTGGCATGCATGCACTTAAATGAATGGGGTATGCATTCATGGATGTAAATGAATTCGGGTGTATTCACAACCTTATTGGAATGTTGTATGCATTTACGCTCTCAAGCAAATGTTGTATGTATTTGTAGAATCTATATGAATGGTGCAATGTGTGAAATCCTCACAGTGGATCCAAAGAGATGATGTAAACCTCACAATGAAAGAATTTAGGAAAATAGAAGAAGAATAGTATAGCAGAACATAGATCCAATGGAACTCAGATAGGAGTAGAATATTCACACATGTTTCATTAATCAGAATAGCAAAACAGTAATGATACAATGCACAGGATTCCAATACCAAGGGTGTAATTCAAATTAGCCTGCATGGAGAGATCAAAAGATCATTGGAGTGTCATCAAAGCATAACTAGAAGTCTATCTCATCATCGGTGGAGTCATCAATGCACATGTAACTATCAACCATCAGTCAAACTGAGTCTAACTGAGAGTGGTAGGTGTAACTGAGTGTAACTGGCACATGGAGACACTAACTGAATGAAGGAGGCTCAGTGGAGGGTGCATGAGGAACTAACTGAAGTCAGAATGAGAATTCTAGTCTCACTAGAGGTCCATCAGAGTGATATAGTTAGTTTAGTGTTAGTCTAGCCTTAAATTAAGGAAAGAACTGATGATAACTCAACTAACTGAAGTACAACTGAATGGTAGGTGAGATAGGGCGAGTGGCTTCCTTAATTCAAGGAATAAGGGTGCACTAAGCTCTAGGAGGGATAAAACGGATCAGTGAGAAGCTCTCGGG
Organism: Larix kaempferi; assembly: GCA_027924585.1. Classification (NCBI taxonomy): domain Eukaryota; kingdom Viridiplantae; phylum Streptophyta; class Pinopsida; order Pinales; family Pinaceae; genus Larix; species Larix kaempferi. The sequence continues at coordinate 3,333,957 of BSBM01001023.1, forward strand.
GCTAGCTAATTGGGGACTAGGTGCTGGGACTGATGACTAGGATGCATGCAAAAATACATGCAAGACTGAAAATGCTGGTAGGACTAGGATGGAGTATAGGAATATCCTAACACCCCCCCTTAATCCATCCCAGGCCCTGGTAACTAGGACCAAAGGTCACCCAATATAATCAAATAAATGATAAAATAAGAACTATCCATAAACTGAGGAAATGGGGAAAACCTTATGGGAAAAATACCCCCCCTCAAAAGAACAGTAAAATAACTCAAAGAACCATCATACTAAGTAGAAAAGGAAGAAGCTTCCCTTAGTGAAAGATTTTTCAAAAATCTTGGCAAGTTGATCCCCTGTAGGATGCCAATGTAGGTGCTAGATTTGGATTTGGTCTTCTAATGTGCCTCCCACTGTGTGGAGAATGTATTGGACGAACCAAGTCTTTTAGGAAATCTTTCTACTACTGGAACGAATGGATCATGATGAGTCCTCCCAAGGGATGGAAGAGTGAACCCCACCATCATGCTGCATCTATCATGGAGAGGTAGGTCGCATAATGCAAGGTTGGCATGGTGATGAAATATGGTAGCTCTATGAGCAGATGAATCCTCAACTGTGTTCTCAGTAGCTGCAAGGACTGTGTGAGCCCATGTTGGCCTTATCTCTGGATTGAGAACATGTGGTGGTTCTGGATCTGAATATGAATGTTCTTCAAATTTTATCTCAACATGAATATCTTCATCTTCATGTTCATTGGAAGAAGAGTCACTTGGATCTTCATCAGATTCCGAAGGAGTAGGAAGAGAGAAGGGAAGAAAATGAGAGAACGCATATGCCTTGGAGGCATGATTTGCAAACTCTTTCGCTATAGTCTTCCTAGTAGAGATCTCTGTAATCTCAACTGTGTCAGGACCAAAAGTCACCTTCTTACGTGATCCGGTGTGAGTCATCTCATATACAGACAACAAATTTGTTGTCAAGGAGGGAATGAATGGAACATTCTTGAACTTGCCATGCTCCATATGTACTGTACCCAATCCTTTGGTGGAGATCTGAGAATTGTCTCCCATGTGAATAGTAGGCCCATCTTTGAGATCTAAAGAAGAAAATGATTCTTCAAAGGAAACCATATGGTTGGAGGCTCCATAATCTATAAGGAGGGCCTTTGATTTTGAAAAACCAACCATCAATGCATGGCAATCCTCATGACCATCATATCAACTTCTAGAATCAAACATCTTTGCATCTTTTGGAATAGCAATTTTGTTCTCTTCAAGAATCTTGGTTAGTAGGTCTATTTTCTTGTGCGTGCAAGCTTTCTCAGGATGGTATCCTCTCTTGTAGTAGGGACATTTAGATCTCTTATGTTTGTCCTTCTTGGAGCTGGAGGCTCCTTTTGATGGACTTGACTTATAATTCAGCTTGGATTTAGATGGCTTCTTATCCTTATCTTTTTTCATCCCTTTCACATTCGTCCCACTTGCATCTCCAACTAGAAGAGCTATATCTTTGGAGGCCTTGATGGCACGCATTTGAATCAATTTGTCTTCTTCTTGAATGAGAGCTGCAGTAAAAAATTCTATGTTTGGCATCTTCCATCCATGGATTGACATTTGTCCAGAGTGGAAGGTAGATACAAAGATAGAAAATGGAGATCCTAGCTTACTCAGAATGGAGAGCACCAATTGCTCATCCTTTTTCTCAATGCCACACTGCATGCATTGCATAACCAGGTTGTTAAATTTCGAGAAGAATTGCTGAATTCTCTCAAAATCACTTGGTTGTAGGGAAATCAATTCATTTTCCATAGCATGGCCTCTTAGCTCATCTTGTTTGCCAAAAAGACCCTCTAATTTCTTCCATACCTCTCTTGGAGTCTTCAACCCTTCGAGATGAAACAATAGATCTATAGAAATATAAATGCACATGTAACCAAAAGGTGTATCTAATTGATTTAGATACTTGGCTTTCTCCACAGCTGCATGTGGTTCAACTTCTCTCCCCATTGTTACCATGTGTAGACATTTCGATATCATCAATACTTCCATGTCAGCCTTCTAATCGAAATAATTGAAAGGGGTAAGGATTCTAGGATAGAGAGGAGCATCTGAATTGCTCATCTTGACTAATGGAGTGAATGCAAAGTGAAACTATTGTTGCTATTGTTGCAACTGCCGTAACTTCAAATTACCTGCAAAAAACTCTCAGGAATGGAGGTAGAATATACTCTCAAATGGCTCTAATACCATGTGAAAATCCTCACAGTTGATCCAAAGAGATGATGTATACCTCACAATGAAAGAATTTAGGAAAATAGAAGAAGAATAGTACAGCAAAACATAGATCCAATGGAACTCAGATAGGAGCAGAATATTCACACATGTTTCATTAATCAGAATAGTAAAATAGTAATGATAGAATGCATAAGATTCGAATACCAAGTGTGTAATTCGAATTAGCCTGCATGGAGAGATCGAAAGATCACTGGAGTGTCATCAAAGCACAACTAGAAGTCTATCTCATCATCGGTGGAGTCATCAATGCACAAGTAACTGTCAGCCATCAGTCAAACTGAGTCTAACAGAGTGTGGTAGGTGTAACTAAGTGTAACTAGCACATGGAGACACTAATTAAATGAAGGAGGCTCAGTGGAGGGCGCATGAGGAGCTAACTAATGTCAGAATGAGTGGCATGGTCTCACTGGACATCCATCAAAGTGATACAGCCAGCTGAGAGTTAGTCTAGCCTTAAATCAAGGAAAGAACTCATGATAACTCAACGAATTGAAGTACAACTGAATGGTAGGTGAGATAGGGCAAGTGGCTTCCTTAATTCAAGGAAGAAGGGTGCACTAAACTCTAGGAGGGATAAAATGGATCAGTGAGAATCTCTCGGGGCTAGCTAATTGGGGGCTAGGTGTTAGGACTGATGACTAGGATGCATGCAATTGCATGCATGCATGCAGAATGCATGGTGCATGTAGAATTGCATGCAAGACTACAAATGCAAATGATGAAAATGATGGTGGGACTAGGATGGAGAATAGGAATATCCTAACACAATGTTTTCATAATTCAAGGTGAATGTGGTAGGCATGGCTCAAGTAGATAATGTAGGATGCTTGTAACTCTTGACGTCCCTTAGGTTGCATGTCGAATGCATGGGACGAGGCCTAATGGCATGTTCATATTATTTACATATTACATATGTTGAGAGATTGCTCGTGGAATGGGTAGGTGGCATGTCAAATGTATTATTGCATGTCGAATGCGTAACTAATATTTCATTTGCACGTTGATGATGTTCTTTATCTTGTGGTTGCATGTCGACTGTAGTGGAATCATTACATACATATTTTGTGATGCATAGGATTGGGGGAATCGCATGTCCAATGTATTGTTGCATGTCGAATGTGTTCCTCATGTTCTTATACATGAATTATTTCATGAGGCACTAAAGGCCAAGTTGGGAGTATTGACTTGGGCCCGCTGAGAAAAACACCACAACTACACACGAGGTTAGGACACGAGAATTGTCTAGGTAGGAGCACTACCTTTAGAATTGCAGGAGGACTGCATTCACCTATAGAGTTGTGTGTGATTGGTTCTAGGGCAATGAGACTTAGAGAATCCCTATCCCATTGTGGATCACCATGCCAAGCTTGGGGGTGGCCTCGGATGGACTGAGTATATGCCATCGAAGAGCCTACAGTTGGGTGGAGCGTTGCATTTCCCACATTATTCCCCCTATTACATGATTATGTTTTCGATATTAATTTGATGTATCTTGATTAATGAAATGATGTTTATAGTTGTTGTAGTATGTTTTATTATACTAATGTATATTGTGAGTATAAATGATGAATACAGAAATAAGACAACAGGAAGGACCACTCTTCAGTCTTACCAAGGTGGTAAGAAATGTTTGTAAAGTTATCATACACTTTTCTATATATATATTGGCTCCTCTTATTGTGTCCTTATTTGTATTCGATTAATCCAAGTAGAGATTAAGTCTACTTATTCATGTGTTCATGTAAATTTGATGGTTGGATGGCCATGAGAAAGAGGCTACCTTTTGTTGAAAAAGAGATTTTTGTATGATGCTATCTCTAGGGATGAATCGTATCATACCCATGCTTAAGGTCTTATAATTCCATGTCTTTGATGTGGAAACATATAGTACGAATTGTGTTTAATGTGCATGCATGTGATTGTGATTGCAATAGAAGAAATGTTAAGCTTCTTGTACATTGGGAATTAAATGTGTAAAACCTTATGTGGATGGTGAATGAGGCCTTACCTTAGATCAGTTTGCATTTGATAATGATCTATGTAAGGGTATGTGTGAAAAGAACATGTTTGTATGCTTCTTGTGAATGTGTAAAAGGAGACTAGTCAACATAACATAACCAAACCTTCTTAAGGCTAGAATTACACCTTTCGACATGATCTATGGTTGGCTTGGCATGATTTGGGTGTAAGAGAAAGACTGGATATGTTCTCATATTGTTATATAGATGTATGACTTTGTCTTCATTTACTTACAATGATATTTATGGTGCATTTATATCTCATGGTTAGATGAACTTTTTATTAATGAAATTACGACACCATGATGTTGAGCATTATTGGGTTGGCATACTCATGTGATTGAAAAGGTTTCTATTAGGCATTAATGATGTGTTAACAAGTTTTCAAAAGGTCGATTAAGTAAGTGAATTATTGAATGAGTATCTTTGTATAAATTGAAACCTAGCACTTGAATGTTTTTTTGTGCACCATTGTAATTAATGTTGTAACTACCAAGTATGCTTGAGTATTGAATTGAGTTATTACTCTATAAGTAGCTGCACCGTGATATATCTTTCATTATTGATTTAAAGTATTTCATGTCATTATAGAGAAAGATAGGTGCATATCTTGGTTTATAGATATATGAGACTTATGATACATAGGCATCCTTCTGATGTTAAATGACTCTAGTTCAGAGTGCTATGTTAAAGATAACATCGAGTTATGGGGCTAACTTATTGTGTAGAAGGAATGTTCTTCTATGTTGCACCAAGTTTGATATCATGTGGTATTTCTTACCCAAGCTTGTACACGAAGTTGAAAGTGGTTTTCTACTTGGCATCTACTTTATAATGTTATAAAGAGAGACTTGGTTTGCATGCATTTATGCTTGGAAATACTTTTCCATATTGTAGTAAAGCTATGTATCTGATGGTCTATATGTTATTCACCTTGGTAGGTGAATTGATGATTGTATGGATATTGATAGTATGTGGATTTAAAAACAAAAAAATATTCTCCCCATTTTCTTTTAAAAGTGACTAGGATTTTGGGATGTTACATGGATAGACGGGGGGGCATGGATGAATGGGGGAGGATGTATAGATGGGGAGCGTGGACGAATGGGGGAGGATATATGGAGGGGAGAGTATGGATGGAGAGGGGAAGGTGTATGGAAGGGAGGGAGTAGACGGAGGGAGGGGTCTGGATGGAAGCGAGGGGGTGACTCATGGGAGAGGGTGGAAACAGGGGACTAAAATGGCCTGTAGCTATTGGCGACCCCTGCATTCAAATTTGTAATCTCATAGTTTAGTAAACAAAAATCAAATTAAACCATAGTATGTTGTAACATTTAAAATTAAAAACATGCTTTTAACTACACATTGTACCTGCGTATATGGTGATCTTACGACCCCTAGTGGAGATGGCTGATCATCGTAGCCCATGCATACATGTGCGCACAAAAATGCATGCACGTTATAAACATATTAAACAAGTAATTATTCAATCAATCAAACTATTAAAAAACATTGTATGAACTATCATCATGTATGTCATAAATATAAATACATAAAAGTATAAATTCTATAAGTAATAACAATATTGTGTGGGGTATTGAAAATACCTCCCTGTGAGGTGCCGCAATTTCAATTACAACTGCCATTGTTGTATCCAGGTTGGGAGATGTTGCGTTCTCCCATGATGATGTCTCAGCTCTAAATAGCTATACATTGAACTCATAGTTTAAGTCAAGCAAAAATACTTTACAAATTATTAAGTGATGATTGAAAACACGTTAAAAAAAGTGCTATCCTGCTCCATATAGCTTCCATCAATCAGTCCAGGGAAAGTGTGCCTGCAATGGGGACAAAGATGTTGTATTATCCCCATCGAACTAGAAGGCCCAACATGACTACCACCGGTGATAGGCCTGTCCTGACTGTGTCCTAAATACCCTTCACCTACATCTCTATCAGGGCCAGCATGTCTCTCCACTATAGTAGCTGGTACAAAGGCAATGTGTCTAAGCAGTCCCCGTGCAACACTCCTCATTGTACCCTCGATCTGATCAAATTTATGGGGTAACTGAGGTGGCTAGGGAGAGGGATTGGGATCATGCCTAGGACTTGGTGGCCCTCTCAATGGGTTCCTCCTAGCAGTAGGTCGATCTTGGGAACATCCACGCCTAACACTCTGGAACTCAGTTATGTCAAAATATTGACATGTAAACCAACCTCAAATTCAACCCACATTTTTCGAAGGAAGTATTCTACAACCTCCCTATTATTTTAGAGAGGTTTATCGTAAACCCTGAACCACAATTGTCCCTCCATGGTTGGAAATGACACCACTCCATGGAGACACATGGCTTTCTAACCTCTGTTGGTTGTTGTGTTCTTGGATCGGTGAACATACTGTACAATTGAGCCTTTGTAATATTCAAATATTTTATTTCCTCCTTGGAAATGCCCGTGGGATAATACTCCCACATCCTAGTTCTATATTGAGTCATGTCCGTCAATTGGCGATGTGCATGGATGAGGGAGTCAATTCAGCTCTCAATTGAGGTGGCAAGGGACACTCGAGATGGTTCCCCTGTGTTTCTTAGATCTCAAGTGTGCACTCTGAATCCATTTACATAATGGTTGAAGTCATCTTGGTCAAAATTTGGTTGGGGGTTTTTATTTTCTCGGGCATTTGGATTTTGTTGAGGGTTTTCATTGGTTCCAAGATTAGTGTTTTCTTGTGGAGCACTGGACTCCATGTTAACATTTTGTTCATTCATTGTGTGGGTTTATACTCTACAATTGAAAATTTCTCTATTATTTTAACAATTTGGGAATTATTACAAATTTAATAAACAAAAAACAATGAATAAAATGACAAAAACACTGAATAAAATGACAAAAAATTGGAATTTACCTATCCAATTGACTTGTTGATGAGTTGGTGGATGGATTTAGATCATTTTGGAGTGGAAATGGTGATTTTGGTGACTTGTAATGACGCGCACGTGGAGAGTGAGTCGCGCTCGACTGCAATGGGTGGAATTACAAAGACTCTACCCTATTTTTTTTATAATTTTAACAAAAGCATGTGTGCACATTTGAGTGCGTACGTGCCAAAAACGTGCATGCGCAGTAGCGTGCATGTGCCTCGGTTCGGTATCGAACCTAGCAATGCGTGCACGCTGCCTTAGGTGTGTGTGCATAATTGTTTACTCCCTGCTAGCGCAGCCTCATTGTAACACTTTTGGGGAGCAACTTTGTGCCCCCGCCCTGCACCATTCCTTCCTATCCTAGAAGCAAAGGAACTGGTAGTCGATCTAGAACCCATTGACTAAGAACCACAAACAAAAGATGCAGCATCTATTCCAACATACCCATTAGTAGTAGTCCTAGCATCCCTTTGCTTGGTTCCTTCTATAGGATCAGATTCTTTCTCAACGGAAACACCAATTGATCTAGTCAAAAAAGTAGTCAGTGAAGCATATGTATATTTAGTAGATCCAGATCTTAATATAGCATGTTCTAGATTTTGGTATATTTCCCTTGTTCTGACTGCACATCCCATGGTGTTCTAGGTTTTTTCACACCCTACTATCGTTATCCTTTCATATGATACTAGGGCTGCCTCTTTGGTTTCCTTATTTTATAAGATGCTACCCCTACCCCTGTAACTCTAACAACAGTTCGAGCAAAACTAGTTTATCTTACCTTGCACCGAAACTAGAAGCAGAGGGGCAAGCACAAAGGCGAGCAACAACATGTGTAGTAGTTTCATACGCAGCAATATCCCTTACAACAGTTTAATAGCTCGAGTCAGATGTGGATCCACCCATTAGATATCCTCCAAAAACATTCCTTACCTAAATATTATGTGGAACCAATACTTTCATAAAGGAAACTAGCAAAATGGCGAACTCCACAGTCTGATTGTTCCTTCGTAGGGTGATAAAGGTACATGTGATATGAATAAAATATTAGAGGTATGTGTGATATGAATAAAATATTAAAGGTACGCATTATATTTTATTGATTTACTTTATAGAATATCCTCATCCCGGATTGGGCTTCTTCACATGACCTGGATAGGTCTAAGCTACTATAAGCCTCCCCCATCTGTGGTCCGCATATAAGAATTTTGGATTATTTCGCTTGATTCAGGTTCGTAGTTGTAGCACCGGCTATACCCCTCTATCTAGAGCTTCTCCTCCATCAATTCGTGCAAGGCGCTTATTGTCCAAAATTGTTCCTATACTATTATCTATATGGATTTTTATATTTCGCGGTACGGGGAATGAAAATCCTTGTCCACTTCCATTTCTTCTTCTCCTGATCCATCCCTTTATGAGGCCCCATTGAAATACGGCTTATAGATTTCATTTCCTTACATCTCAGTGTTTTTATTATGAGTAGCTAGTTCTTCAATTATTGGGAATTGCCCCATATCATAATTTATTGACAACAAACGACATCCCATATAATCGATCACATATACTAGGAAGTTGTACGGATGATTGGGGTGGATTGGGATCACTGAGAGTGTAAGCAAAATTTTCCTCTCACTATAACCTTCTTATTTCTCTAGAAAAATAGGAATAGTCGCATAAGTCATGTCCAACTGCAAGGTTACTCACAACTTAGCTCCCCATGACCTTTCATAATCATGATGCCATTTGTGGTGCTTACCTTTTTATTTCTATTTTTGTCTCTGCATCTAGGACCGAAAAACTAGCTAGTGCCTTCCTTTGCCTTTGCTTCTCCAGGTATCTTGGAGCTTCCAGATTTGATGCCTTTAGCAATGCTTATGAAAGGATCTAGATTGATTGAACGACATCAAGCTTGAGGTCATCTAGGAGATTATTCTTTCTCGCGCTTGAACCTCTATAGCCGCCCACTCTTCATGGAGTTCAACCGAAACCTGGCATGCCTCCCTCCATTGGGTGCACAATCAGAAAGAACTAAGGAAGTGTTATTGGGGAAAATCAAAGAGGAAAACAACTATAGGAAGGTATTTTCAATTATCAACCAATGTTCGTTCCCACCTTACATTCATTGGAGCATAGACAGAGGGGCTACTTTGTTAGAAAATTGCCACAATCAATAATCTTGGTTTGATTTCTTTGCATGAAGGTCATTACAGATAGCCCTAGTCATTTCAAGGAGGTAGTTCATAGACATTTTTCCTCAGTTCCTCTTTGAATGGCGCTTCTATGAGCGCCTAGTGATACTATATCTCTACTTTGAACTTTTCAAAATGTGTAATCTATGCAATCAGTAGAATCTTAAAATTAAAGTGAAAGCCTTTAAGTTATCTCCATTACTTTTAGAAAAAGAAACTACCAGGCTCCTTCCTTTATCCCTTCACGAAGAAGTAAGGTAAAGTCCATACCACTTAATTTTTTGTCTCCCCTTAGCTACAACAACGAATAAGCTAAAGGTTGTTGAGCTTATTGTGTGTGGGATAATAACGGTATATAATGCAATCATTGCTTGTGTGAAATGACGGCTTCTATGTAAGTTACCCAACCCATGGAGAGCTAGAGATGTATATATTTTATTAGTGGTAGAATTTATATGGGAGTATAAAATAATAGTAAAGGAAAAAGGTAAGGTACCACAGTTAATTAGAGTTTCCACTTTGAAATAAATCGACTACTAAAGAGTAATCTGTAGGTCCCCACAACAAATGTATCTATAGGTCCCACTGAACTAGTATGTAAAGTAGGGACTAAATTCTGTATATAGAGTTTCAAGCTGCTAAAATAGAGAGTATGTCCAGGTGGTCCCCCATAATAGTCTAACATTAATATCTATGGGTAACTAAAGCAAGTCTGTAATGTAGCACCTAAAAATATATAGGAATGGCCTATATCTTATGGTAGGAACTCAGAGTCTGTAAAGTTCTAAGTAACTTAGTAATGTTGTCCTGTAATCCTCCGGAGACCGTATAAATAATATAAAGAGTGAAACGAGGCTGTGTAATTTAAACTCGTGTAATAAGTTCTTAATGCAATAGTATTTGATTTGATGTTTCCTAGCCGCAAGTGATCTGATCCGAGTAAGTTGGCCATGGATCTGGCACACCCTTAAGAGATGTCCTTGAACGTCCCTTAAGGGACATCCTAGAACATCGATTAATAAATGTTCCTATCAGTAACGTCGATTAAGGGACATCCGTTACAGAACAACATCAATTAATCGACATTAAAACCTCTTTCTTGAAACTCTACCCAAGAAATCCTACCCTAAAGACATCTATTTGGTGTTAAATACTTTTTTTACTATTGAACATCGATCCGAACGTCAAATTTGGACCCCCAATGAAGTAGTCTCCTATGTTTTCAATCACAAATAAGGTGGTCCTAATCTTAACAAGAAAAACAAGAATTACATAGACTCAGATAGCTCCTTCGATTGTCATAAATGAAATAGGAGGAGGAAATTTATCCCTCATATGATTTCTACACACCCTAGTGACTACCTTGAAATGATGTCCATTAGGCATCTCGGATCAACACTTTGGAAAACCTATTAGAAATTGTGTCTACAAAAGGTTGTAGTCCCATTGAAAGAAAATCTAACTCTAACAAAAAAGGGTAGTGGATTTGTATTCGATCCTCTAGATCAAAATCTTCCCTACCTGACTAAGCATAGGCAATAGAAATTCTAGTGTTCCATGTATCATATTGAAACACCTCATTGAAGCCTTAAAATTGAACAACAAGCAAACATATTTAAACCCCATTCCCAATTTAATGACACCCTTTTTTCTTCACAATTAAAAAACTACCATTTATTAAAAGTATTTACATTTGGAATTCATTTAGGAAACTATATGATCACTCCTCTACACTTAAGACTTTTTCACTAGTTAGAAGTATTAATACTAATGTTTCTATTAATAGTAAGGAAGGATAAATATTAATATGATGGAAGCACTAATGGTGGAATCACCATTGGTGTCAATTACTTGATAATTTTTTTAAGTTTAGTTTATTCACTTTTGTCAAGGCCTCAAAGCCAATACCTAGTTCCAAAAAATCAAATGGTGCCAATCTGCTAAATTAGAGCTAAATGATCCCATTGTGACGTCATATCTTTTGGTTTGAGGTTTTCCTTCTGGTCTTGGATACATGGAATCTTAATTTAAGGCCTAAGGACTCAGTAAAGCCTATGATGTACTTCCTTAATCATATTGAGGACCCTATAAACCATACCTCATGATTTAAAACTCATTATTCCCACTTGAAGGTCAAATATCATGTTGAAAACTCATGTGGATTTTGTTTTAAGGATTTACCCTTGGGATTAGATTTGTTTAATATTCATGTAGTCCCTAAGGCTTAGCTTTACACCATAAACATATATAGGGCCCACATACTCACACCTATTGGTCAAACCTTATTGTACTTCTAAGATCTCATGTCAAGAGCCGAGAAACTCATATATTGTCCTTAACACCTAGTAATGAGACTAATACGCTCGATATCATGACAAGAATACCCTTAAAATAACCTATGTGTTGGTGTGAGGTATATTTGTTAATCCTATAAAGATAGATGTTTCATTTAAGGGATAAGGATTGGATTTCCTTCCTTGATCATTTCTATGACTCGAAGACTCATAACTAATTTTCATTCCTCCCATTTCCGCTTGTATGATTTTTCTAATGTTAAGGATGGACTCTCAAAATGTCATTTGTTTTGGTTCAAGAGTGTCATTCTTGGCCCTAGATGTGTAGAAGCGTCCTTTAGCCTAAGGCATAGGTTTATTCTGTCAACCATGTTGAGGGCCACGAGGCCTATCTCTCTAGTGATAAAAAAACTTATAATGGTGTTAATGTCCATACATAGAGGATAATAATACTCTTAGAAAAAGATGTGTCATGATCTTTGAGGTGTTTTTCATGGTCCTAGATCCATATAAGATTTTTTTAGTGCCAAAGGTAGAGGTTTTATCCCTAAACCATACCTAATAATTATATGAATATCACTCAACAAATTTAATAATATCTATAAAATTATTCTCAATTGAGTAATCAATTTTCAATTCAAATCACTTTTATCAATACTTTATAATATTAATAACTTATAATAGTAAAAAATTAAAAATCACGGTCTTTAATTAGAAATGGAATATGTTATTTAAGATTAATAAAAATAAAAAGGTGAATTTGTTGTGACTGTGGTGCAAAAATTGATAAATTAATATTGAGGATTTATTTGAATAACTAAAACAAAGGAATAAATAATTGAATTAAGCTATTTACAAAATAATTATAAGTGAATTTGTTGTGTCACTACAAGAAAAAGGGCATTTTAGCCTCACATTAGCACCACTATTTGTAAAGGATTTGGGAAATCCTCAATTTTCAAATAGTGGTGCAAAAGTGGTGATAATGTGGGGATACGCAAGTGGTGCTAAGATTTATGGTGCAAAAGTGGTGTTTGCGAAAAAGTTGTTTTTGGTGCTAAATAAATATGTGGCATTCCATGGTGTATGGTGCAAACCACCTAAACCAGTCCTAGGTGGATTGAAATTTTGTGGGGCAAAACACCAAAAGCAATCCAACATGGATTAAGACTTTTTGGTGCAAAACACCACAATTATTATTATTATTATTATTATTTAATATACACAAACTGGTATATGGTGTAAATCACCATAAAATAAAAAGTGGTGCAAAGCACCATAAAATAATAAATGATGCAAAAAAATAAAAATCACATATTATATATAATATAAATATATTTATATATAATATGTGATTTTTTTTTTTTTTTGCATATACACTTGTTAACAAGGTTAAAAGATATATATTAAAACATTTTTAAAATTTATTTTGTTTTAATCCATCATTAAAAATTCGATAATTTAATGCGTTAAATAGACACAAGTGAAGAGCGAGAGAGAGGCAAATTTCCCTCCAAGGAGTTATAGCTTTTACATGTCATTAAGCATGTTGTTAGAATAGAAAATCACTATTTCCATTACTGGGAATTTAAAATAGAAAAATTGAATCAGACAATGTAATTTTCCAAAGATATTGTCATAAGTATGCACAATCTTGTTTCACTAGTACTTATTACAATGTATGATATAAGAAAAAACAAAAAGGAATGTTTTATATAGAAGATATTATATCAATCCAAAGTGTTATTTATCTCAGTTTTAGCGTGATTTTCGTGAGGCATGTGCCCTTTGCAGAAGCATGTAGATCCTGGTCTGTGAACAACAACTTTGACAATCAATTTTCTGGACCAACCATTTTTCTGCGGATAAGAGTTGTAGAATAGGATGTTATATGGCTGTATATGTTTCTGCAAAACAATCCCAAGCAAAAGTCAACAATGCCGGTTAGTGCAAGGAAAAATGTTAACTGACTAAATGTTTTGATTTTTTTTGTTATATTAGCTGGGTCTGATTCGATTGTTGCACTTGTCTGAGCTTAGAAAAAGTTACAATGAGATAAGAGTTGCAAAATGAGAATTTTTCTCAATTATAAATTTTTTAGCTGAGGGGTCAGAATTCCATGTCAATGCACATCTTTTGAGCAATCTGCGAATGATGGAGTTTTAGGAGTTTTGAATTTGTTTCGATATTTGTGGCTAATTAACAAAAAAAGAAAATGATTTGCAATGATAACTGTAGAGGATGAACTATACTCAACAGTAGCGAGTAAAGCATACCTTTAATCTCCTTCAGCCATCAAAGGTCTCCAGCAGCTTTGTGTGACAAATAATCCTCTTATTTCTTAAAATATCTCATGTACACTCCCAAGTAATCATCTATCCCACACATTAACCCCGGGTACATATCTCATAGGCGCTTAATGCCCCGAATGGATTCTGCTACCCTCGACAAAGGAATGGCGATGGAGGTATGGAAGAAGAGGGTGTCGTTTACTTGCGTGTCCCAAAAACAGATGGTGTTGTTACTTATCAACTATTTTGTCTCCCATGGACATGAGGCCGTATTGCTGGTATTTCCCTAACATGCGGAGGAAGTCTGCATGAGATGGTTGTAGCCAATCACCGGGTATCCCTCAAATGTTGACCCGTCATTCATAAAACCATTTCCCGTCTGCACGCCTAGTTTCACTTCGGTTTCAGATATGTTACAGAGCATACTCTGTCTCTCCTCGCCTAAATCGCTTCCTCTGCAAATCGCACAAATTGTTCTTGATTTCCATTAGAAAAGGACGGAAAAAACATCTAGATCAAAAGAAAATGGAAATATAAAACTATCATAAAAAAGACCAGAGAATAAACCAGGAATAGGAAAAAGACTTCAGAAAATGTCAATAAGAAGTTTAACAATTACATTTTAGATTTTAAGAGCTATGACCCCTGTAAAATATTTTTAATTGCATAGACTTTCAACCCAAGCGTCAAAGTTAAGTTTTTAATTGCATACACATAAACAAAATCCTCCAAATAAAGTATCTCACTGATCATCATAGACTGCACCACAGTTTGCACTGTCAATGGTTGAAAGGCTATGTTTATAAGTTTCTCATTTACTGCGACCTGAACGAGCACTCTATCCTGGATCGGTCAATAGCAGCGAGTAAAGCATACATTTAATCTCCGTCAGCCATCAAAGGTCTCCAGATTGTTATTTTCTCTTATTTTGGTATCCCAGTTTTGGTGAGGAGGCTGAAGTTTTGCTGAATTTTCATAATAGCAATAATGAAATCTATGTTGTAGATAGCAAATCAAATTGGCAGCATTCCAGGGGCATGTTCATCATACTAGTAAAATACTCGAAGGAAGCATGTACAATAGCATGGACATTTGCCTAAAACGTTACCTTCAGACGTGTGAGATTGTTGCATGATGTGCATTGTTTTGGTGCTGTATTTGTTTTTTCTTTCTTTGTTTTCCTAAAATAGCAAGTTGGACCAAGCATGAACAGCTTTGCTTCAACATCAGGAAAGTGATTCAGTTTACTGATAAATTTTCTTTGATACAAAACTTGGTATATCTACAACCTGATCTTTAAGGTTCTTCGTTTCGGCTGACAGACTTCGGTAATTGTTCTCCATGTCTTGAAAGCTCGTTTATGAGTGTACAAGATTTGAGTCTAATATTATATATAAATAAATGAATTTTTTAACCCCAAACTTCAAATTACCTGGAAAAATTTCTGAGTATCAGCTTCGATCCTATTAACTCGTTCAAGTATACTGCAACGAGACCTGTCAACGATTTGATCACATTATAATATAGGCATAACAAAGTATTTTTTTGTTAACACGCCAATAAGTAAATCAGATACTGCCAATTTCATACATTCTACTGGCAGCCTGAATAGTCTTCTCAATTTCATTGTCAACAGAGCTCATTTGACGCTTTAACATTGAGACGGCTGCTCCTTCAACTGATGCTTGAAATGCTCTTAGAACTGCTGCTAGTAATTATGCCTCAACTGGGGCTTCTGGTCGTGGTGCTCCTGGGGCTGGGAATAATGCTTCTATAAATTATCTTCGAACTGCTTTTGCTGATTCAAATGCCGGTGTTGGGACTATTTCCGATTAAGCTGATGATGGTGGTGGGGATGCTTGGCCTGGTTCTTTTTGTTCAATTGGTGCTCATTAAGCTGGGAATTCAGCTCCTTCAACTGCTGATTGAAATAATTCCATTTAAGCCTCTGGATAAAAAGAATGCTCGTTCGACTGCTTATGGAGATGCTTTGGGTTCGACTGGTTTTTATTGAGAGAATTCTATTTCCTGAGACAGGGGAGGCTGTTGGTCGTGAGGCTGCTGTTGGTAATTATGTTGCTAGTGAGACTGGTGCTTCTTTAAATGATGCTTATTGGCCCGGTTATGCTTATTCAAATAACCCTGGTAATGATGTTCCTTCCGCTTCTGCTTATTCAAATGTTGGTTCAACAAATGCTTATCATAGTGTCCCTTCTTATGGAAATTACCCTAGGAATAAAGCTCCTTTAACTGTTTCTTCAAATGCTGGTGTTGGGACTCCTCGTGCTGTTGGGAATAATGCTTCAACCAGTTGTTTTGCTTATGAAACTGATCCTGGGACTGCTACTCTTGGAACTACTCTGGAAACTGATCCTGGGAATGACGCTTGAACTGCTTTGGAAAGTGTTTCTGGAAATGATCCTGGAAATGCTTTTGTAACTGCTCCTGGTACTGCTTATTGAAAGAATTTCATTTCTTTATAATGTAAATTTTGGTTAAACTGGTGAGGCTATTCTACTGTTTCTGGTGATGCTGGTCGTGATGCTGATGGTGGGATGCTGGAAATGTATTGCTTGCTTGTTATACTTTCAACCTCGAGTTTAAGGCATATTGGATCGACCGGAAATCAAACTTTTGAAAAGCCTTTATTACAACGGGGCAGAAGATAAGCGCGCTCAAATGAAATGGCCGAATAACCCCCCTAAGCCTATTTCTTATTTCTTATGCTGCACCCGCCTTATCAGATGGAAGGATGTTAGTAGGGAAATCTGAATCCCCACTGGGAGGGAGCAGCAGAAACCAAGGTCGAGGGTGATAAAGAAGGCCATGAAGGAGAGGATTGTGGGTCTGAAGGTGTAGAAGAAAAGGGGGAAATAAGTAAGCTGCGGATTGGAGAAGGGAAGGAGTTGCAGGTCTGAGGGTTTGTAAGGAAAATTGGCCAGCAGAAGAGGATGGGATGTGGAATAGAGAAGAGAGTAGAAAAATGGGAAGGTAGAGCGATGGTAAGGAATGGAGGATAAGGGAGCTGCGGATAGGGGAACAAAACAAGGGAGCAGCAAGTCTGAAACAGGTGGGGCAGCGGTGGAAGGAGGGATGATCGAGTTTGTTGTTGAGGAGAAGGGAGGCCGTGGAGCAGGTCAAGGGTTGCAGCAGGCTTGGATGAGCCTTGATCTAGGGCAGTGAGGGTTCAAGAGGGAGGCCGAGGGTTCCAAAAAGGAGAGGTAGGGAGGCCGAGTGATATGGTAATGAGAGCGAGGCAGAGGGAGGCCTCAAGGGCAAGGTCGCAGGAGGTAAGCAAAAAAATGCCAAAAATAAAATAAAAACAACTGTGCTATAAAACGAAAGAGGAAAACATTGAAGGAAAATTGCAAGACATGCCTGGAATCGACCGTAAGACCTGGACACTGCCTTCAAAAAATGGTAGTTTATTCTGGGCAGACCATCCACCCGCTGATATTCAGAGATGCCATCGTATTGCTCTTTTTCTACAGTATCATGGTGTTTTTACTCCTCTCCCTCGTCCCATCTTTTTTCATCCAAATGGGCATGGGAAGGCCATTCCTTCTCCCTTCTGTGTGGGAAGGGCCATCGACTGGTTTGATTTGGTGGGAAGACAACTTTATTGTAGTATTTTTTTCTGTTTTTCTCTTTTATGTATATTTAGTCTTAATTCATAAAGAAGTGGGTGCAATTAAGAGGTCATATTTGAATTCTAAGGATATTTAAGAAGAATCCCCAATCCAATGACTTTTGTGTATTTGTGTCTTCGACATCACGGTGCTTAAAACATAGGAGGTTGGTCATGGAAATGCCTTACAGGTGGGTTGTGGTTCTATAGGATTATTATGCAAACACCCTAAATTCAATATTGGATAGGTGTAGAATCTTTGTAGGTTTTTTAAGGTAGACATTAAACTTTTTGGAGTTGGTTTATGATTAGCTTAATACATGTCTCACAAATTAAATTTATAAGTGGATCCTAATACTTTCGGTATTATTTAATTATCTACAAAATGCCCATTTTTTTTTTTTTAAGTTTGATGAATCAAAATTTGTGAATTTGATTGATTTATTATTTAAATGGCAATTTTAACATTTTCTTACAAATTTAATACTTGTAAGAATAGAATGTTAAATATCTGAAATCATGATTGTCAAATTCAAGGAAAAATCATACTAGATAAAATGTTATAAATAGGCATGTTTTAGTTGATGCTTAGCCCACATCAATGCATCCTAAAAGTGTAGAGGGGCCCATCGGTCAAGATGAGCAAATGTAACTCCATAGTGGAAAAATACAAGTTAGATGCATTATAAAACTTGTTGGTTGGTGGATTGGTTGGATTTTACCACAATGAGTCTAAGTATTTTTGTAGCGTAACTCGCATCCCTCTTAATGAACATAACAAAGCATCTAAAAATCCCCAAAGTAACACATTCATGAACTTTTGGCTGGAAAATATGCTTATCCTTGTATTAATAAACAATAAATATCGGTGCATGTGTTTTAGACAAAAAAGCATTGCAATGACATCTTCCACAAGCACAATGCCATCCTTATTAGAAATCTAACTCTTTGTGGCTTATACAACTATAAAATATCCTCTCCTCTACCACAAAAGTAGTTTTCAAAATTTGTTTAATGAAAGATTATATTTGCCAATAAATGAATTTAGTTATAAATTAGAAAAGGTTTATCATTCTTTTGTGGAGGTATGAGATGTCATATAAGGAGTTTGAGCCTTATAAACCAATTTTATGGCCTAAGTATGACGATTTTTTCTTGCGGTTGTCTATTTTCAAGGTGTTGAGAGTTAAACTTAGTTCTCAAAACATATTAATGGTTCTCATATTTCCACTGGGAGGAATACTTACTTCTCAAAACCTATTAATGGCTCTCGTATTTCCACTTAGAAGCTCTAGATCCCTTATAGAGGTCATGTATGGTAATTTGAGGCAATATTAATGGCCCTTGATCCCTAGAAGATTTCTTTATAAATTAAGGCATCGGATCCTTCCCCAACCATGTATATGGACTAGAGATACACACATGGATCTAGATTTAATATCCACACTTGGATTCCAAACATCCCCTAGATAGGTCTTATGTGGTTGTTTTCAACCTCCTTCCTAGCCCTTTATCCCTAGGTGTGTATGTTTGGGGACTAAGTCCTAGGTTTCCTATATTTATCTTATCTAGATCCAAGACCCATATATGAGTACTGAAAACTCATAATGGTGATCCTATCCTCATTTAGAGGACATGTATTCCTATTAGAGGTGAAGTATTGTGGTTTTATGCCTTGATCACGACCCTCAATCCCTAAGAGCTTCCCTTAGGACCTAAGGCCCAAATTTCCTCATTTGATAATTTCTATATCCTTAGATGCAAGTTTGGTTCTCCAAAACTCCAAAGACTATCGATATCCCCACCTATAAGCTAAATATTCCCTAGATAGGTGTGTGTAGTGATCTAGGGACTCATTCATAAGCCTTGAGTTAGGGCCCAAGGCTTGGATTTCTTCCCCCAACCATTTGCAGGGCCTTAACACCCATACGTGTTGTTCAAAACCTCTTAATTGTGTTTGAATATGCTCATATGAAGGCCATGTAACCCCTTGATATGTCATATGTGGTGGTTCAAGGTGCCATTATCATCCTTTAAACCCTATTTTTTTTCCAGGAACTGAGCCGTGAGTTATATTCTTAGCTTGATGTTATCCATTGGGGGAAAGTTATGGATGTAATGTGGTTTGAGACATCATTATTTTTCCTAGGTGCATAAAATATTTGTTTAGGGAATGAGCCCTATGAGTTGCAAGTCTCCTCCATGACCATGTATAGGGCCCTAAGACCATAAGACCTAGATACACAACACCACGGATACCCATGCAAAGTCATGTGTGGCTCTTTGAGGCATTGTGGATGGCTCTAGATACCTCAATGGTTTCTTTAGAGCCAAAGGTATGGTCTTTATCCCTAGAATTCCATTCTGAAGGCTCTAAGACACCTTCATAATTCTCAAACCACTTAATGGCATCAACATCCCAAATCATAGGCCTGTAATACCCTCAATAGGCCATTTGTGGTTGGTGGAGGAAACCTACTTAGTTCTAGATGTCTAGAAGATTCCTTTAGAGCCTAAGGTTTAGGTCTCCTCCACTAACCATGTCCAAGGCCCTAAGTCCACAAGATACAAACACATAGCACTATAGATACCACTCCAAAATCTTGCATGGTGATTTGAGGCAATGTTCATGGCTTTGAATGCCATGAGAATTTCTTTAGGGCCAAAGGCATGGTCTTCTTTCCTAGAACATCATTCCCAAGGCCCTGAGACACCTACATACTACTCAAAACAACTTGTTGTCACCAACACCCTAAATCATAGGCTAATAATACAGTCAAGCAACCATGTGTGGTTGGTGGATCCTATCCTTAGCCTTATATGAATAGAAGATTCGTTTAGGGATTGAGGATCAAGTGTCCTTTGTTGACCATGTCCAATGCCCCATGACAAAAAACCTAGATACATAGTGCCATGGATACCCCTATAGAGTTATGCATCATTCATTGGCACATTTTTCATGGCTCTAAATGCCCTAGAATTAATTTAGGGCCAAACACTTAGTATTCTACCCTAGAATATCATTCCCAATGCCTCGACACAAGTAGATAATACTCAAAATCATCTAATTGTACTAACATCCTCAATCATAAGCCAATGCTAGAAGCTTCCTTTAGGGCCCTATGTTTAGGTCTCTTTTATTGACCATGTCAAAGGCCCTAAGGCCGCAAGACCTAGATACAATATTCCATGGATACCCCTGCAAATTCATGTGTGATTCTTCGATGCATTTTTCATGGCTCTAGAATCCTCAATGATTTCTTTAGGGCCAAAAGTATGCTCTTCCTCCCTATATATTCATTGCCAACACCTCGAGATATGTACATACTCCTCAAAACACCTTAAGGCCATGTGTTGTTGGTGGATACAACCTTCTTCTCCCTAGATGGATAAAATATTCCTTTAGGATTGAGCTTCATGCCTCCTACAATGACCATATCCAATCCCCCAAGTCCCCAAGACTTGGATACATAGTGCCATGGATACCCTTGCAAAGTCACACAGGATGCTTTAAGGCATTTTTCATGGTTTTGGATGCCTCAATGGTTTCTTTAGGACCAAAGGCATGATCTTTCCCCTAGAATGTCTTTCCCATGGCATCCAGACACATACATATTTTTCAAACTCACATAATGGAATTTTCATCCTTAATAATAGACCAATGAGTCTGAGTCCATGTGTGGTTGGTATCACTAGAGCATGTGTGGCTAGTGGAGGAAACATTCTTAGACGTGGATGGATAAAATATTTCTTAAAGGCCCAAGGTTCAGGTTTCTTCCACTCACCATGTTCAAGACCTCAAGGCCCCAAGACCTAGATTCAAAGCTCAATGGATACCCTTGCAAATTCATGCATGGTTCTTTGAGGCATTATCCATGGATCTAGATTCCTCAATGGTTTATTTAGTGCCAAAGGCATGGTATTCTTCTCTAGAGCATCATTATTGAGGTCCTAAGACATCTACATACTTCTCAAAACCACATAATGGCATTAATATCCTCACTCATATGACAATGACACCCTCAAGAGGCCATGTGTGGTTGGTTGAGATGATATTTCTAGCTTTGGATGGCTATAAGATTCCTTTAGGGACAGAGCTTCAAGTCTCCTCCCTTAACCATGTCCAAGGCCCCAAGGCCCCAAGATACTGATACATAGTGGCATGGATATCCATGTAAGGTCATGCCTGGTGCTCTAGGAATTTTTCATCACGTTAGATGCCCCAATTGTTTCTTTACGGCCAAAGACATGGTTGTTTTCCCTAAAACATCATTCCCAAGGCCTTGAGACATGTAGATACTACTCAAAACCACATAGTTGAAATGACGTAATCAATCATAGGCTAATGATACCCTCAAGAGGCCATGTGTTTTTAGTGGAGGCAATCTTCTTAGCCTTAGATGGATAGAAGAATCATTTAGAGCTCGAGATTAAGGTCTCCTCCACTAACCATGCGTAAGGACCCAAGGACAGAAGACCTGTATACATAGTGTCATACCTCTGAAGTAATCAATGGTGCTTTTATGTAGTGTTCATAGCTCTAGATGCAGCCTCAATGATTTCTTTAAGGCCAAAAACATGGTCTTCTTCTATGGAACATAATTGCCAATGGATTAAGGCATGTACGTACTACTTAACACCACCCAACATTAACAACATCCCCAATCATAGGCATATTATACAGATTAAGAGGTTGTGTGTGGTTGGTGGAGGCAAACTTCTTACCCCTAGATGGCTACAAGATTCCTTTAGGGGAAAAGGTTCAAGTATCCTCCACTAACCATGTAGAAATCCCCAAGGCCACAAGACTTAGATACATAGTACAATGGATACCCCTACAAAGTCATGCATGCTGCATTGAGGAATAATAATTCATGGATTATAACCATGTCCATGTCCAAGGCCCTAATACCCATACCTAGTGCTAAAAAAATCCTAATGGCACATATATCTCAATTTGAGGGAAACCATACCATATGAAGGTATTATACATTGAGAGATTATCATTGACATTGCATTCCTAGGTCTTCCTTTAGGGGCTAAGGCTTGGGTTTCCTCCTTTGACAATATCGAGGCCCCTAAACTCATATCTAATGTTCGAAACCTCCTAAAGGTGATGGAATCCTCTCTTTGAGGCCAAGGATATCCTAGCCCAATAATGTGTGTTTCTTTAAAATATTGTTCATGGCTCTGGATACCTCAAAGCTTCCTTTAGGGCATAAGACATGTGATTCCTTCCTTAATTATGTATAGAGCCTCAAGACCCCTAAATACTATTCAAAACCATCTAATGACATAAACATCCCTACTCAAACACTAAAGATACTCTCAATAATCCATGTGTGTTTTTTCAAGTTGTTTTTCTTGGCCATGGATTCTTAAAAGGTTTTTTCAGGGATTAAGCCCCAAGTTTTCTCCCTTAAGAATGTCTAGGGAACCCAAGTCCCATACCAAGTTCTCAAAAAATTATAATGGCACTAATATCCCCACTTAGATGAATAATATGCTCTTGTGAGGTCATGTGTGGTGGTTGTAGACATTGTTCTTAGCCAAATATGCCTAAAATTTCCTTCAGGACCTAAGTCCCACTCTTTTCTCCCCAACCATGTCCATGTTGTTGACACCTATAATTAGTCTTCAAATTCTCTATGTGCCACAAAAAACCCCACTCAGAGGCCAAATATACCATGGAAAGGTCTATTGTAGTTGTTCGACATGTCATTCTTGGCTTTAGATACCTAGAAGCTTCCTTCAGGTCCTAAGGCCCATTTTCCATTCCTTAACCATGTCTAGGGCCCCAAGACCCATACCTAATGCTCAAAAACTTCTTAATAGTGCCCATATTCCAACTACAAGGACAAATATCCGCTCGATAGGTTAGCTTTGGTGGTTGGAGACATCATTGTTAGACTTTAGGCCTAAAAGTTTCCAATATATCCCAATGCATGAGCTTCCTACACCAACCATGGTTAATACCTCAACACCTAAAATTCGTGCTCAAAAACTCCTAATGGTGCCCATATCTCCACTTGGTGGCCATGGATACCCTCAGGAGATAATGTGTAATATTTCAACATGATGTAGTTGTCCCTACCTACCCATATCCCAACTTGGAGGAAAACGATACTGTCAAGAGATCGAGTGCAATGGTTGAAGGTGTCGTTCTTGAAGTAGGATACCTAAAAGATTGTTTTAGATACTAAAGATTAGGATCCTCTCTTATCCATGTCTATGGCCCCATGACCCATCCTTGGTTCTAAAATCCTTTTAATGGTGCCATATTACAACTTAGAGGTGAAATATTTTACATAGAGGCCAAGTGTGGTAGGTTAAGAGTCTATTCATATTCCTTTAGTTTCAAAGGCTACTATACACTTTGCAGTCACATCATAAGGTAATAACCTTTGTACTTAACAAAGAGGATTAAATTTACCTTCGTTGTTAAGCTCAAAAGGAATTTAATCTTTACTTAGTCACTCAACTAAGTAGTAATTGCATTTTTTTAGTGAGGAATAGTGTGAATAGTGCTTTAGGGGAAAGACTATAAAGACTAATTCCTGTATTTAAGTATGAACTTTGAAGAAAGAACGAAGCTTACCGATTTCATTGGCCAGATATTCGCATTGTGCTTGCTATATTTTAATTGCCAGAGGATAAGTGTATTAGATAATAGGTGTCATGTTTAAGAATTTTTGTTTTATATATTATTTTTATTTATTTTTATTTATTTTTTTAATTTTGATAACTAAAAGCACTCGTGCATGGATTTATGTCCCATCACAATTCTCCTTAACCAATCATAAAATTAAATTAATGTATTATAAAAATTCTTAAAATTATTTTTATTTTTTAGAATATTAAGTTCAATATTAAAATTAAGCAAAACATTTTAAAACTTTATGTAAATTTGTGTTTCAAAAACCAAACTAATGCAAGTGACTGAAAGTTGACTTCTCAAAGAAAAGTATAGGAGCTCATCGTAAAAAATTTCAATTAAATAATCCAATTTTAATTTAAATAATTTTTATTGCTACTTTATAATATTAATAATTAAAAAATAGTTATTTTATTATTTGTCAATATTAAGTCTTAAGTATTTATTTTTTAAATAGTATTAAAAACGAATAATTTAATTGAATTGAATCGTGAATTTATTGTTTAAATAATGAAAAAAAAAGAAATTGAGTTTGTTGGAATTGTTGTACAAAGAATCATAAATTAGTCTTGAATCATTTATTTGAATGAAAATAATTATAAATAATTAAATTAAATTATTTAAAAGATAATTATTTGTGAAATGATTGTGTTTATGATGAAAATCCTCATAAATAAATTCCACATGTACATGTCCATGTGATAAATAAGTATTAACACCACTTTATGGTACTTGCCAACATGGCATTTCTCTTAGTATACATGAGTAAAAACATAATTTCCAATAAATATTAACACCATTTTAACACCACAAAATATATGTGGTGTTAATACCACCACCTTAACACCACAAAATGTAAGTGGTGCTAATATCACCACCTTAACACCACAAAATTGTAAATGGTGTTAATAACACCACTTTAACACCATAAACTATAAGTGGTGCTAAATTGTGGTGCTAAAAGATGGATTTTCTTGTTGTGTGTTTATTGTGGAAATCCTCATAATTAAATATTATTTATACATGTCGATATGACAAATAAGGACTTAGGAGTACTTTATGGTACTTGCTAACATGACATTTATCTTAATATAAATGAGGAGAAACTCCGTTTCCATAAATATTTATAAACATTCACACCACCTTAGCACCACAAAATGTAATTGGTGCTAATACCACCACATTAACATCACATAATTTAAGTGGTGCTAATCCCACTATCTTAACACCAAAAATTTATAAATAATGTTAATACCACCACCTTAACATCACAAAATGCAAGTGGTGCTAACTTATAGTGTTAAATGATGTTTCTCTAGTGTTATACATAAATTATGTATAAATATCCTGCTCACACATGTCATATGTAAAAATAAATCAACTACCTCCCTATGAGGCATTGCAAAATTTCATCGACCTCCTCCCTCTGAGTCATTGCTTTCTGCCTTATTGCTTTCAAATTTAGCGTTCGGGCGAACAAAGAAATGACGAACTACTTCGTACGTTTGGGCGTTGGCATTTTAGGTATGTAAGAGCTACCATATTCCTATCCCGGAAGATAAGTAGATATAAATAGTTATGATATTACGCTTATTTTTTTTGGAAGAGCTTAATATTAATTATGGCATTTACAATCAAGATTTATCTTACATGACATTCCAGGAAGTTTCTTGGCGTTGCTTATGTATACTTCACCAATGTAAGTATAACATGTTTCCGAAAGCGTATTCTCGTGTATTCATACACTCAAACTAACTTAACAAAGAATCGAGTATTGAATATAATGTTGTAACTATTGGTCAACAGTGCTACGTTCAAGAGGATAATAGAAAAGAGAAGCACAGAGAGTTTCTCAGGGTTGCCGTATGCAGTAGCTCTCTTCAACTGCCTGATCTACGCGTTGTATGGATCGCCTCTAATCAGTAATGGTTGGGATAATGTTGTCGTTATGGTTGTCAACTGCATTGGCCTTCTTCTAGAGTGCTGCTTCGTTTGCATCTATCTCACTTTCGCTCCACCCAAAAGCAAGGTATTATCTCATCATATTACTTCAATAAATAGTATTAAGTTGAATCCCTTTTATCAATCAATGCCTTATCCTTTTTAATCCATGCATAAACAGCTAAACAATTTGCATTGATCATATCTATCTGTGTGCAGAGGAATATGGGGTTGATGGTTCTAGGCTTGTTGGCGATGTTTGGCACTATTGCAATAATTTCCTTGTGTGTTGTCCATGATCACGAAAAGAAGAAGTTCCTTGTAGGAACTGTAGGAATGATAGCCACTGCTAGTCTCTACGTTTCTCCACTATCCATAATTGTAAGTATAGTCTACATTGCATTCATTTTCATAATTGTGTGAATGAAAAAACTAGAAAGGCTTAACAGAGTTGATTTCACCATCTTCAATTATTGTTAGTTTTAGTTATGATGTCTAATGTTAATATATAACTATATACAGAAAAAGGTAATTCAAACAAAGAGCGCGGAATTCATGCCGAGTTTCTATTTCTCATTGTTCGGGTTCCTGGGATGTCTGTTGTGGCTGGCGTATGGCGCTTTCAGCAGAGACATAATCATCATGGTAAAATGTGGTTCTTAGTCTTTAAATTCACGTATTTAAGCTCAATGTTATAATGACATAATTCATATTTTGCAGACACCAAACTTTGTTGGAGTGCCATTGGCATTCAGTCAGATGGTTTTACATTGTATCTACCGAGACAAAAGGAGCCCGCGTGTTGAAAATGCAGAGGTGGATACAGAAAACATGAAAGAGGACATAACTAGAGACTACACGAACAAAACAAAGTCCGGCTCTAATAAAGAGATCGAAATCGTTGTATCATAATCGTCCAGGCTACAAATATGCATTTAGAATTCTTCCACGAGATTCATGATATGTTTGTTGCATGGTTGAACTAAGTAAAAGGATTTGATTTACATAACACTAGGTCATGGGTCATTCCTCAGTAGATTTGTTTATAGTCTATGAATACAAGTTCAATTCCATTATTCATTATTCAGGTGTGCCACGTATTCAATGGCTCACGTATGTATAGAAAGCGCTCAAGACGGAAATATATTTTCAAAATGGAATATTAAATGATATGCTACTGCCATATCTACCCTTATTGTTGGTATTGATTTTATACTTATTTTGGTTCGTTCTTTGGTATGTATATATAAAATCTAAATTTTTGTGTACTAGTTTATTTGTATATTTTTTTTTATAAATATTAATTTTGTTTAGTCTTAATGATTAGACTTTTTTTTATTGATGATGGTTGTTTTTATAAATAAAATAATAATAACTTAATAACTTTAGAGGAGATTTTGCAGTAGGTTGTTATGGGTTGAATGGGAGAATTTTGGCCTAAAACCTCTTGTTAGGGTTTGATGTTGTTTGTCTTTTTATTGATGATGGTTGTTTTTATAAATAAAATAATAATAGCTCTAATAATTTGAGGAGATTTTGGAGTGGGTTGTTATGGGTTGAATGGGAGAATTTTGGCCTAAAACCTCTTGTTAGGGTTTGATGATCTTTGCAAGTCACTTGAAGTTAAGCTTTTTGCTTACAAAGCCTACTACTAACCCAAAAAAAGTGGGAATGATGAGATTTTTGGTCCTCTTATAGTTATGAGTGAATTTGTTCAAATCCTCTTAGTTTAATTTGGTTTTTAGTTTATGAAAGTTTTAATTTTTGATAGTTTTTTAAAATATTTTTAACTAGAATCTCTTTTATTATGTCTGTATAGTAAATCTCTAGTAACATTTTACTAAATTTGGCCATGGGTGGTAAGGTTATTTTACCTTAACTTATATTCCGTGACTTTGATATGTTGATGAGTAGTTTTTTTTAGGTTGTTACTTACCTTTTTAAAATGATAGTTCTATACACAAAGTTGCACATCATGGGCGTCTGATAACTGGCACTCAAATCACCCCGCTTTTCCAGTCATTTGTTTTGTTCCGTAGATCCGGTTATAAAAACTGGTGAAATTGTATTTCCACCCCATTTCCTGCGGAACTATGCCATGGAACTGTGTCCCTAGGTGTTTTGGCCCATTTTAAGATGACCAAGATCATCGAAATTCCAAAAAAATAACGAAAACTTGTGGAACTGTGCCTAGACAGAAAAATTTCCGTCGCTCACAGGGGGCAATTTGAGTGTTAGTTATCACACCACCACATCATGAAGTTGAAAGAAAAGGAATGGGGAAGGGGGATTTCCCTTTTGGGTGCATGTTTGGGCGCCTGTTTGCAAGAAAATGATGGCTCATATAGTAAGATTCCATATGCAATCATGGACATGTCCTTTGATAGATAGATGCTTGCAAAGTAAAATGACAATGCAACTGCTCAACAATATGTATAATATGCAACATATTTTGTCTCCGCGATATGTTAATGTACATCCTCAATCAAAGGTCTAAACATTCATGCAGATATGTTGTGCATGGCGCAATTCCTGAACATACTTATGTTAATTCTCCTGTCGCGGGCATGATGGAGTATGGGTCATGCATAGGGAAATAGGTAGACCATTTGAATAGTAACCCAAGAAACCCACGGTATTAAGCTGGCCACGGATAAATTAGCAGCTTCCCTGGACTTTGGTCATCGACAGAATTGCAATATTTGATAATATTAAAAAATAGCAAACTGATAAAATAAATAAATTTTTTTATTTAATTATTTTTTTAATACGATGTAGAAAGGGAATAATGATTCTTTGCAATATTTGTTAATCTTACAAAATAACACACTGATAAAATAAATACTTTTTTATTTAATTTATTTTTTAATATGATGTAGAAAGCTAATAATAATTCTTTAAAAAAAACATTGTACTTATACTTTCCCAGAAATATATAAACAAGAGCTACTGTGTCAATGTCCCAGCACTTGTTTTTGGCAATTGCTAACAACTATTGCTATAATATGATATTTTTGCCACAAAATTGTAATAGAAAAGAAAACAGAAAACATGAAAATGAATATATATTGAGAAGGTGTTTGACAACAGAAAACAAAAGCGAATAGTATGGTTAGCATTCTCATGGCCCCTTGTCCATGGCTACCTGAACATTTTAGATAGGAAATGAATATGAGTAAATGAAATTAAAATATGTACAGAAAAAATAGGCAAGAGATAAATCCTATAATTGACAACAAGCTCAAAACCACCGAATGTATGAGTATAAGGCTTACCCTTCTTATATTAAATGACTATGTTTTGTTGAGCTTGCCAAGTTGCCTGAAATAAACTTTCAACTAGCTAAAACCATGAGAAAAACACATTAATTGCTAACTCTCATATTATAAACCTCATTACAAAGATTTTATGCACAAAAGGATGAATAATTCAATCAAACATAGGCATAACTAAGGGGAAATGCCTTGGAGGTCCAAATCCTGCTTCATTGGACGACAGAGAAAGTGTAAAAGACAAATTCTACTAGTAATTACCATTCAACCTCAACCAATTCACCCATCTGTAGTTTTATTGGTAAGCAAGCAATTGATGACCCTTCAATATTGAAAATGTCATGAGCACCCATCCATAGTTTTATTGGTAAGAAAGAAATTCATAACCCTCCAATCTTGAAAATGTCATGAGCTCGCATGGTATTTTTATTGGTAAGCAAGCAATCCATAACCCTCCATTCTTGGAAATGTTATGAGCTGATGCATGTAATTTGAAACATGGAAAAAATTAATGAAATATGTAGTTCTATAACTGAGTTAATGTTTAAGCCTAGTATTAAATTTAATTCAAATGACCCTCTCTAAATATATATGATATTATCACGCTTCATATGGATATAACCTTTACCTTAAGTTTAGATTAAGATGGAATCACTAGAGTGACTCCATGATGATAATACATACTGAGAGGGACATGTGACATTTTCCTTCCATCACCATTAATATAATCATTTTCAATGAAGCCTCAAGACTCGAGTATGTACCATGAAATATTACGTGGAGTGTTTTATATGGTCCTTTATTACTCCAACGGCAGTTTGTAGCATGTTCAATTAATATGCAATGATAAACCATACAGTGCAACTCACACAAGTTATAGGCAATTAAAACTTGAATAATTGTTTTTTTTTAAATTATATTTAATACATAGTATTACAAACATTATAGAAACATTGAAAAATAAAAGAAATCAGCATCCTTGGAGACAGATTAATCCACCCAAGTGAATCATACATGTCCCCCATCAAGGACATAATAAATGTACTTTCGTCAACATATATAATTTTTTATGATTTTAGATAAAATACTTATGAACCATTTTGAAATGATATTGTAATTGCCATTTATGATTTTGAATAAACTATTTATGAACCATTTTGAAATGATATTGCAATTGAATAAAATATTTTGGACCATTTTGAAATGATATTGTAATTGCAATTTATGTTCTGAATGGCATTATTCAACAAAAAGTTTAAAAGTTTAGGAAGCATTTATGATATTTTTGAAGTGACAGATTCCCAAGTATGTTTTCTTGGATTATGCTTAACAGATTGGATTTTACATGTTTTTCTTCATCGATGGCTCTAGACGAGGACCAAACAACCACACACTTCTCAACATTCAATTGGCTCCTGATCTTTTACATTCGATTTGCAGTTAGCTTTAATGCCTAATTGTATGTCTGAGAAAACAATATGAGCCAAAACCTTGAAATATCAATTGGGAGAAGTGGAAAACTAGTAACAACAATATATATGGACGGGCACAAAGAATCTTAAAGTACCTGTCATACTGTTGCACTTTATGTTGAACAATAAATCAGGCTTTATCAATTTTAAATATATTGTTTACGAATTTGCAAAGAAATTAAGTTGACCTGCTATAATCCGATAGATATGCATTCATCTACCTTTGCATTAATATGTGCGGTACACATGTACTTTAAATTTTGAAGACACAAAAAGAAAATCCATCTTTTAGCACCACAAGTTAGCACCACTTATAGTTTATGGTGTTAAAGTGGTGCTATTTGCACCACTTACAATTTGTGGTGTTAAGGTGGTGGTATTAGCACCATATATATTTTGTGGTGTTAAAATGGTGTTAATATTTATTAGAAATTATGTTTTTACTCATGCATATTAAGAGAAATGCCATGTTGGCAACTTGCAAGTACCATAAAGTGGTGCTAATAATTATTTGTCACATGGGCATGTACATGTAGGATTTATGTATGAGGATTTTAACCATAAACACAACTATTTCACAAATACTCATTTTGTAAATAAGTTAATTTAATTATTTATAATTTTTTTCATTCAATTAAATGATGAAGACTGGTTTATGAGTTTTTCCACCACATTCCCAAAAAATTCAATTTCTTACTTTACAATTTTTAAACAATTAAATTGATGTTATTCATTTCATTCAATTATTCATTTTTAATACTACCTAAAAAATAAATACTTAGTACTCTTAATATTAACAAACAATAAAAATTACCATTTTTTAATTATTAACATTATAAAGTAGCAATAAAAATTATTTAAATTGAAATTTGATTATTCAATTAATTTTTTTTATATTGAGCTTAATAAATTTGTTGATGCACTAAGTCCATCTTTAGCACACAAGTTAGCCCCACTTATATTATATGGTGTTAATATGGGGATATTAACACCACTTACATTATATGGTGTTAAAATGCTGATAGTATTTGTTAATCTTATAGGAAATGGCATGCCACATCATATGTGTTAATTAGAGAAGTGGTGTATGATACTTTAATAAATACAATAAGGTGGCGATAAGTCCTTTGCCACATTGACACTTACAAATATATTTTTATTATGAGGGTTTGCACCAACCATAATTATTTTTCTAAATAACGAGCTTCAATGATTTATTTTTTATTTCATTCAAGCAAATAAATGTTTTTAATATCAATCTTTGCACCATATATATATATATATATATCAAATAATTGATTCGATTGTTTACTTTTTATATTATTCTCACTTCAAATAAATAAATATATGCATTTTCTAAAATTATTATTGAAAGATTATCAAATATAATCAATTTGAATTTATTAAGATTATAAATATGGTGATAAAAGTGTTTTGAATTGAAATTTAATTTTGTTTGAATAATGATATTTTTATTATTAATAATAATTAATTATCAAATTGTTTGATATGTATTAGTTCCATTAGGAATATTTGAGCATTATGGAGGGTCTTGGGGCCCTAGACATAGTTGAGGGAGCAAACTTCTACCTTAAGTCTTATAGGAATATTCTAAAGATATATGGCCAATAAAAGCGCCTCAAACCACTATACATGGATTTGTGAGTGTATTCTTAGCCTATGAGTGTGGACATCAATACTATTATGAAATTTTGATAAGTACATGTGGAACTAATAGTTATTTACATGGTTAAGGGAGGAAACCAAGCCTTAGGCACTAAATGATGCTTTTAGGGATTCAAGGATAATAGAGTTGTAGACACATCCATCCACAATACATGACTTCTGAAGGGGATCATTGACCTTCGAATAGGGATATGGGTGGAATTTGCAAAGTTTTAAGGACTAGCTATGGGTCTTGGGGCGCTAGCCATGGGCAAGGGAGAAAAAATGAACTTTAGATCCTGAAGGAAGTATTTAGGAATATATGGTCAAGAAAGACACTTCAAATGACTCTAAAAAACAATTTGATGGTATCCTTGACGTATGAGTTGAGATAGAAATTTGATTAGGAGGAACTAAGCAATAGACATGGATCTCGATGCCTTCGACATGGTTAATGGAGGAAACTTAGGCCTTAGGCCCTAGAGGCACATTCTATACACCCAAGGCCCATATCAATGGATTGAATCACCAAACATGACCTATCAAGGGAATCTTTGATGCAAGTCACCTTATAGGAATTCTTTCTTGCTTAACAATACACATGAAACATACCACAATGTTTACACAAACAAGGTGTAGAACAGGATGCCAGCAGTGGCTTATATTACTTCTCTGAATTTGGTTACAATGCGGAATAACTTTAAACAAATAACTAACTACAATCGGCTTCAGCTGTTATAGCTTAGAAGTAATTGTCGTGTGTTCTCCCTGTGTTCTCTCTCTGTGTCGACCTCACCCTCTCCTGGTTCACCTCAAAACTCTGAGCAATGGCTCGATCTTAACTCTCTTCTCTTCGGCTTGTGTGACTCTGCACAACTCTCTTTGGCTCTGCTCTCTGATTCTGTTGATCAAAGACTAAAGATCCCTCTCTAATTTCCTCTCCTTCGTATTTTACCCTACGGCTTTTGTTCCCGAGACTGCTACAATCCCCGAGACACGCATCCTCCTGTCCGTTGATCCTTCCAAATCCTGTAGACCTGCAATTGTCACCTCCCAATTGTGCTACACAGCCTCTGTACATGACATCACTTGTCATGTCCTTCACCTACTCGCAACAACTGTATTAACTTCCTTAGCAACCTTGAACGGCTACCAAGTACAGTCCCTTGACTTTCTTCCCTTCCGACCCTGCTACAGTAGTCGGTCACATCTCGACCTTCTTGTTGGATTACTTCTCATCTCCTGCGGTTTGCCAATCCTCCCCTTCCTCTGCGCTTGGATCCGCCAAACCTGTCGCGTCATAGTTTGACCATTTGTTGACTATTTGACGTCTTTCTCCACTTGTCGTCTATCGACCATTACCTGTTGATTCTCGACCTAACACAATATCTGTTGCACTGCTCCAGTCGGTCTTAGTCCAACTACTTCTTCCCAACTTGTTGACTTTGACAAGTCAACCTGCTTCCCCATCCTAGTGGTCATCGGCACTCCTGCGTGTCATCTCCCCCCTTTCGATCAACTTCAACTAATCTTGATAGGCTTTGATGCTCCTACATCAGGCTCCCTAGGTGAAAAAGAATTTGACTGCTCCGTGAGTCTCCTGAACTCCTCTTCGAAAATCCATGCGCCTCTTTTAACTCATCATCTTTCCATTGCACTAAGTACTCTTTCTTCCGTGCGCTATGCATCCACCCAACCTCGCATTCCTCGATTACTTCTGCAATCTCTTCTTTGTTTCGATCTAGAATTTGGTCTGTCCAGTCGATGCTTATCACTTCTTCACTTCCGCTGCTTGACCCTTCTTCAAACTTATATAGATCTGAAATGTTGAACGTTGTTGAAATGTTCAAGTCTTCTGGCAATTCCAACACATAAGCGTTGTCCGAAATCTTCTTCACAATTCTGCATGGTCCTATCCTTTTCAGCTTCAGCTTGTTGTATGTACCTGTCGAAAATCTCTCTTTTTGTAGATATGCATAGACTAAGTCCCCTTCTTGGAATGACTGTAGCCTCTTTTTCCTGTCGGCCCTCAACTTGTATGCCGCATTACTCTATTCTATGTACTTTCACACATTTTCATGAACTTCATGCATATGCTCTGCGAATGATTCTACATCCACGCTCTTCTTGGTTTCTATCGACGACTCGACCAAATCCACCACTCCATGTGGGATTCTCCCTTGAACAATCTGGAATGGGCTCAACCCTCTCGACTGATTCATAGAATTGTTATACGCAAACTCCGCTTGTGCCAACACATTTTCCCATTACTTGGGTCTGTCGGCTACTAGACATCTCAGAAGGTTTCCCAAACTTCTGTTCACCACCTCGATCTATCCGTCTGTCTGCGAATGATAAGCCGAGCTAAAATGTAACTTCGTGTCTAGTTTCTTCCATAGGGTTCTCCATAAATGCCCCATAAACTTAGTATCCCGATCCGACGTGATACTCTTTGGAAACCCATGCAATTTGACTATCTCCTTGAAGAATAGTATAGCAATTCCCGTGGCATCACTTGTCTTCTTACATGGAATGAAGTCTGCCATCTTCGAAAACCTGTCAACTACAACAAATATTGAGTTGCTTCCCTGCTGAGTCTTCGGTAGTCCTAACACACAATCCATGCTAAGATGCTCCCAAGGGTTATCTGGTACTGGAAATGGTGTGTACAACCCTCTGTTTTGACTCCTTCCCTTTGCTAACTGGCACGCTTGACATCATCGAACCCACTTTTCGACATCTGTCGACATCACTGGAAAGAAATACTTCTTGTCAACCAATGCTTTGGTCTTGTCGATGCCAAAATGTCCTGCTAGCCTGCCATTATAAAATTCTCGGATTAGGTTCTCTCTTACTGATCCTCTAGGAATACACAACTGACTTCCCCTGAATAAATAGCCTTCTTGAATGAAGTAACTTAGACATGGAGTCCTATCAAGACTACAAGGTTTACGACAAGCCTTCCATGCTTTCACAAAATCCTCGTCGATCTCATACTCCGTCCTTATTGACTCTATCCATGTTTCCTGAAGTATTGTCGTGTTCAGTAGCGCAACTCTCCTGCTCAATGCATCAGCTACTTTATTCAACTTGCCCGATTTATGTCGCAACATGAATGTAAACCTTTGAAGTAACTCCACCCACTTCATGTGTCGTTGATCCAATTTCGACTGAGTATTGAAATACTTCAGTGCTTGGTGATCTGTATATAACACAAATTCCTTGGGCGACAAATAATGCCTCCACTTCTTTACTGCTTGAATGATAGCATAAAATTCCTAGTCGTAGACCAAATACTTATGCTTTACTCCATTCAGCTTCTCACTAAACAATGCAATTATTCAGCCCTGTTGGCTCAACACTGCTCCAATTGTCATTCCACTCGCATCACAATCGACCTGGAAAACTTTGTGAAAGTCTGGGAGTGCCAATACTGGGCTCTTAGTGACTTTTTCCTTCAACTCGTCGAAATATCTTCGGGCTTTGTCCATCCACTTGAACTCCCCCTTTCTCATGCATTTTGTCAATCGTGCACAAATTTGAATGAATCCCCGAATGAACTTCCTGTAGAAACCAACAAGTCCATGGAAACTACTCACTCCAGTCATACTTGTCAGTTCCATCCAATCTACTATTTCCTTCACCTTCTCTGGGTCCATCACCAACCCTTTACTCGAGATTACAAACCCCAAGTACACCAATTCCTTCTTCATGAAGAAACACTTTTGTAGGTTCACCATCAGCTTTTCCTCTTGCAATTTCTGCAATACTTGTTGAGCGTGCTCCAAGTGTTCTACCTTGGTTCAACTGAAAATCAGAATGTCGTCTAAATAGACTACGAAAAAATTTCCCAAAAATTGTTCAGGACCTCATTCATCAATCTCATGAATGTGCTGGGTGCATTAGTCAACCCAAAGGGCATGACCAACCACTCATATAACCCTTCTCTTGTCTTGAATGTTGTCTTCCATTCATCTCCTTCTCTGACCCTAATCTGGTGATAACCACTCTTCAAGTCTATCTTTGTGAAGTATATCAGTCCACTCAAGCAATCCATCAAGTCATCCATTCTTGGAAATGGAAACTGATACTTGATCGTGATCCTATCTGTACACATTCTCCATTCTCCACCCTTCTTCGGTGTCAATACCGCTGGTACTGCACATGGGCTTGGACTTTCTCTGATTAACCCTTTGTCCAACAACTCTTGGACCTGTCGGTTGAGTTCCTGTCCCTCTGTCGGACTCATCCTATATGGTGCTTTGTTTGGCATACTCGACCCTGGAATCAATTCGATTTGATGGGATATACTCCTTATCGGTGGCAATCCTATCGATTTCTCATCAACCATTATGTCACTAAACTCTTTGAGTAACTCCTTGATTTCGACCGGAATATTCTCCTCCCTGGTCATCCTTTCGACATGTGGTCCTTTTGGAATGATCGCAAAACATCCCAATTGTCTCTCCTCTTCTACGAAGAATTCCTTCACAGTGCTAATCAACACTCGCTTCTCCCAAAGATTGCTCTCGCCATGCTCACTGTCGGCTTGCTCTTCTCGCCTCGGCTTAAGAGTCCTTTTCACACCATTCTTCCACACTGTGACTGTGTTGGCTCAACCATCATAGATCATTTTCTGATCATATTTCCATGGTCTTCCTAACAACATATGGCATGCATCCATGGGAACTACATCGCACAGTACACTGTCCTCTAATCCTTCAACTCGGAAGTCAGTTAGGCACTTCCTAGTCACCTTGACATGGTGTCCTTTTTGCAACCATGAGATCTTGTAGGGGTGTGGGTGTTCTCGACACTTCAACCCAATCTTGTCGATGACTTACGTCGACACAAGATTCTCCCTGCTTCCACCATCAACTATGGTTTTGCAACACCATTCACCGATCCGCACCTTTGTTTGAAAGATTTCCTTCCATTGTGCTAGCTCCATCGGGTCGCGTTGATCTTCCCAGATCAAGGCTGGCTGAATCGTCAGATTCTAGTTCTTCTTCTTTTCACCTCCATTATTGTCAGACACCGATTCTTCCTTCTCATCAACTTGCTCATCCTTTCGATGTTTGGGTTTCAATTCCTCTGCAACATGTAAGTTCTCTAGGAACTCATATGCCTTGTGTCCCATTCCTCAACACTTGTAACAGATTATGGCTGGTATGTTAGCTCCTTTCTTATCGGATGGACCACTTCGACTATACGCACCTCAACCTTGGTTCTCATGACCATCACATCTATTCTCTTACGCTTTCTCCCTTGTCGATGTCCCTTCCACATGTCAGCTATCTTTGACACTTTCCTTCCTATATTAGCAACTTCATCCTTCCGCGGAGACAATTTTCATACCCTAACCAGTCATCCTTCCCCTAGTCGCTGCAGATTTTCTTGACAGTTTCTCTTCTTCCTTCAGAGATAACTGGTAGGCTTCGCCAACTACTCTGAATCTTGACATGCTGAGTTCATCCTGAATAGCATATTTCAAGCCGTTCACATACCTAGTGACAGCTTCTTCTCCTTCATCAACTTGTCCTGACTGAATCGACAATCGATAGAACTCCTCCATATACTCCTTCATGGTCATTTCTTTCTGTCGAAAGTTTTGCAACTTCCTGAACAAGGAAATCACATATTCATTAGGCAAGAACTTTCCCTTCAACTTGGCAACCATTATGTCCCAAGACTTGATTTTCTCCTTGCCTTTCTTGAGTCTGTCAGCCTGCACATTGTCCAACCACAATGAGGCATGACCCTTCAACCTCAGACATGCAGTCTTAACCCATTTAGGATCCTCGATCTACTCTATGTCGAAGTATTTCTCCATCTCTCTGAACCAGTCGATCAAATCTTCTGTGTCCAGGATTCCCGAGTACGTACGCACGTCTATCTTCGCCTGACCTCTCATATCGGTCATGAGTTTGATCATTTTTTCCTCTGGTTCCTCTACGGCTTCTTCCTGAGCTTCCACCTCTTCAACTTTCTTGTTGCTGTAGTCTAACGCCTTAGGAATACAAGCACGCCTCTGGCTTTCTTTGATCGTTGCAACTTCATTTGTCAAAGTCTGCATCATTCTGACGCATTCATTGAACATCTCACGATCCACTGTGATGGCTGTTGCACCACGTGCGCTTTGTCCTCAGACATTAATGCCTCTATGAGCCATTTTCAACCTCTGCTGAAACTCTCACACATCCAATCGCAACCAAACTTCAAACAAGACATCCACATGTTGGGCTGGGCCCAAGTGGGGTGGAAAAATATACAAGTATGGAAAAGCATGCGTAGCGCGCTGTAGCAGGAAGAAAAGATAATTTAGATAATTGCACACTGTGCGGTGTGGTAGGGAGAGAAAGCAGTTTTGGTGGAAGCACATTGCACGTGGTGGCAGGAGACAGACAATTTTGAGGTTTTGCGCATGTCACGCAACAACAATGTCTAAGGCACGGTTGCGCAGTAGGACGATGCACATGAGCTTGTTTTTGGGGTAGAACATGGGTAAAGGTTAGATGAGGATATGACCTATTTTGGGTAAGGAATTGGTGGATGACAGATGAAAGTGACCTGTTCGAACGTGTGGCGGCAAGCAGTTGAGAAGCTAGGCCATGATGCCGATGGAGATAGGCAAGCGAAGGAGTGGAAAGGGACAGGTCATGATGCAATTGTAACCATTTTGAGGATTGCGGCTATTAGAAGAGCATGTGAACCATGAGTGGCCCAGCTGGAGCAGGCGGAGCAGGCTGTCAACTGTGATAGCTAGGGTGGCAGCTAGCCACGCTAGTTTTGGAAACTTTAGGGTTTCGGCCTAATGATTGTAAAGACATTACCTACGGGCATGATCTATAAATAAGGCACAATATTGTAAGGGAAGGGTTACTCTTCATTTTTGTTAAGTGTTGATTATTGTAGAATCTTAAGCTTAGAAAAGCCATTGTAAAGGCTCTACAGCTGAGTGCGCAGAGACCTATCTAAGAGATAGAAGAGAGTCTGGAGCTGAGTGCGCAGACTAAGAATGGTTGTACCCTTCCCATTAAGAGAAATATTAACAACTGTTCTTGTGGACATAGCCTCCATCCGAGGGGTGAACCACGTTAAATCCTGTGCTATGTGACCAATGTGTGTTTATGATTGTTTAAATTGCCTGGTATGAATGTTCAATGATGGAAAATTCTATTATGTGATTGATTTTATATGTATTCGCCATAGAGAATGGGAATAATATGTTAAGTAATGCATGCGTAGAGGATTGTTAAGTGTTCAACATATATGAATTTGTCGATTGGAATGTATGAATCCATCTATTGGTCAAGTAGTGAACATTGAGTTTAAGCGCAGCGTTGGAGCGCACAGTAACGTATGTTTAGTAAACCATCTACAATTTAATTATAAGAACTTGAGCAAAATAAAGGGATAAAGAATGTTAAGTAGAGTGGTTAGAATTGGACATCTCGGCAAGGACACGCAGTCTTGTTGATGCACAGAGTCATTGAAGGTTGCTGCAGAGTAAGCTGTTGATAGCTTACTATTGTAGCGCAAAGGTATCCTATATTACACAGTCATTAGAGGCGCAAGTGCGCAAGCACAGTTGTGTACTGAAGTACCCTACGCAGAATAGAAGGTTCACACAGTT
The DNA here is from genome assembly GCA_027924585.1 of Larix kaempferi. Lineage (NCBI taxonomy): Eukaryota > Viridiplantae > Streptophyta > Pinopsida > Pinales > Pinaceae > Larix > Larix kaempferi. The sequence goes on from BSBM01001023.1 coordinate 3,374,224, forward strand.
ATCTAACCGTGCAACCCATAAGGCGTTGTGCTACTTATTAGCCTTTCCCCCCATCGCATCACCCGGTTGTGGAAACTTGATTCCGCAAACACCCCCTCAGCTTCGCCTTGGGTGAGACCTCAGGCTGCGTGCAGCCTGTTGCTGAAAGGGCCAGTGAATTGGGGTTTTGTTGGTTCCTTGAACCGCAAAGTACCTGGGTCTACACTGGAAACCTTAAGAGGGTGTAAACAACCAACACCATAACTCTACCCAACCATAGCTGGAGTTGTCCAACTCACTTGTAGGCTCAATATCACGAACTCGAAGGATTCTTCCACTCTGATACCAACTGTCGCAAGTCACCTTACAGGAATTCTTTCTTGCTTAACAATACACATGACACATACCACAATGTTTACACAAACAAGGTGTAGAACAGGATGCCAGAAGTGGCTTATATTACTTCTATGAAATCGGTTACAATGCAGAATAACTGTAAACAAATAACTAACTACAATCAGCCTCAGCCGTTATAGCTTAGAAGTAACTGTGGTGTGTTCTCCCTGTGTGTCGACCTCACCCTCTCCTGGTCCACCTCGGAACTCTGAGCTATGGTTCGATCTCAACTCTCTGCTCTTCGGCCTGTGTGACCTTGCACAACTCTCTTCGGATCTACTTTTTGATGCTGCTGATCAAAGACTAAAGATCCCTCTCTGATTTCCTCTCCTTCGTCTTTTACCCTGCAGATGTTGTTCCTGAGACTACTGCAATCCCCGAGACACGCATCCTCCTGTCCGTTGATCCTTCCAAATCTTGCAGACCTACAATTGTCAACTCCCAACCATGCTGCACAGACTTTGTCCATGATATCACCTATCATGTCCTTCACCTACTCGCAATAACCGTATTAACTTCCTTAGCAACCCTGAATGGCTACCAGGTATAGTCCCTTGACTTTCTTCCCTTCCGACCCTGATACAGTAGTCGATCACATATTGACCTTCTTTTCATTTTACTTCTCATCTCCTACGGTTCGCCAGTCCTCCCCTTCCTCCGTGATTGGCTCTGCCAAACCTGTCGTGTCATAGTTTGAACAGTTGTCGACTATCTGACTTCTTGCTCCACTTGTCGTCTATCGACCATTACTTATCGATTCTCAGCCTAACACAACATCCATTGCACTGCTCCAGTCGGTCACATTCTGACTGCTTCTGCCTGACTTGTTGACTTCCACAAGTCAACCTGCTTCCCTGACCCAGTGGTCATCGGCACTCTCGCTGGTCGGCTCCCTCCTGTCGATCAACTTTGAATGATCTGCCTAGGTCCCGATGCTCCTGCATCAATCTTTCACCTCTTAGTGGGGATATTAATTACATTAGAATGCTTTGAATAATAGATATGGTTCTCACGATTATGAACATGGTCTACAAATAAAATATTGTCTTTACACCCTAAAAGGAACTTTTATGCATAGAGGGACAAGAACGACACCTCAACCCACCAAAAATGACATCTGAAAGATACCCTTCACCTAAGAGTGGGCTGTTGATTACATTAAGAATATGGTCAACATTATGTATGGGTCTCGGAGCTGAGAGTGAGGTTGGGGGAGAGAACCTGAAACATAGGCCATAAAGGAAGCTCCTATTAATATAAGGCTTAGAGAAACAACTCAAGCTACAACATAGCACCTCACAAGGGTATCATTTTCTTTTTAGTGGGGCTAATGGAGCCATTGGATTATTTTGAGTAGTAGTTAAGTATTTCAAGGAATTTTACATAGTTTGGGGAGGAAATGTTGGGATATGACTCCAAATAAATATTATAAGTACTCATGGCCATCAGCAATACTTGAAACCACCACCTAAGACGTCTCAAGGTTATCCTTTCCTTCAAGTGGGGAGACAAGTGCCATTAGAACATTTTGGATATTAGGTATGATTCATTATGCCTTGAACATGATTGAGTAAGGAAAGATAGGCCTTATTTCATGATGAATTTGGAGGAGGAGGGTTTGGGGTCTCCAGAGGCAATCCAACAAGGATGGTACCCCAAAGCAGTGCCACTGCCATGGCTAGGATAAGACACTGTAGTATTGTGACGATATAGGGTTTGGGGTCTCTAGAGGCAGTTCAATAGAAACAATGACCCACAACAGTGACACTGCCACAACTGGGCTAAGACATAGAAAGTCTATGGAGGAGGAGGGTTTGGGATATACAGAGGTGGTCCAATGGGGACAATGCACCAGAATAGTGCCATTTCAATGACTCGATTAAGACACAATAGGACAAAGTCATCATAGGTGACGAAAGTGGAGGAGGAGGGTCTGGGGGTAGCGGTGGAAGAAGCAATATGCATAGGATCTACAAATATGTTACTCTCGACTTCATTTTTTTTCTCTTTTGAGCAATTTTTGTAATGTTTGTTATCCTTTTAATGAAAGGATGCACCCTCTTTGCTAGACTAACTTCCAACTAATGTCAGAATCACTAGTTCTTTATAGAATATTGACATCTCCCCCCTTATTTTTTAATTATGTTGTAGATGCATGGAGAAAATATTGGCATTTTTAAGAAAGAAAGTAAACTATGGACCTGGTTAAGAATCCATCTACAAGGAATTTTTCTCCGTTAAACTCTATAAATCGACAGCCGAATAGTTTGACTAAGGATTGAACACCAAACATGGGTTTTATGATGTAAAAACAACTGTGAACACATAGATTTTAGATCAACGCTTGTGCTGGCTCCATCAAGCCGCGTTGATCTTCCTAGGTCAAGGCTTGCTAAATCGTCAAATTTCAGTTCTTCTTCTTTTCACCTCCACTGCTGTCAGATGCCGATTCTTCCCTCTTGTCTACTTGCTCATCCTTTCGACGTCTGGGTTTCGACTCCTCTGCAACATGTAGGTTCTCTAGGCACTCATATGCCTTATGTCCCATCCTTTGACACTTGTAACAGATTATCGCTAGTCTGTTAACTCCTTTCTTATCGGATGGACCACTTCGACTATACGCACCTCGACCGCGGTTCTCACGACCATCGCATCTGTTCTCTTGTTCTTTCTTGCTTGTCGATGTCCCTTCCGCATGGCAGATATCTTCGGCACTTTCCTTCCTGTATCCACTAGTTTGGCCTTTCGCAAAGACAATTTTCATACCCCGACCAGTCATCCTTCCCCTAGTTGCTGCGGATTTTCTTGATAGTTTCTCTTCTGCCTTTAGAGCTAACTGGTAGGCTTCACTGACTGCTCTGAATATTGACATGCTGAGTTCATTCTGAATAGCATTTTTCAAGCCGTTCACATACCTAGTGACAACTTCTTCTCCTTCATCAGTTTGTCCTGACCGAATCGACAATCGGTAGAACTCCTCCGTGTACTCCTTCACGGTCATTTCTTTCTGTCAAAATTTCTACAACTTCCTAAACAATGAAATCACATAGTCATTTGGCAAGAAATTTCCCTTCAACTTGGCAACCATTATGTCCCAAGACTTGATTTTCTCCTTGCCTTTCTTGAGTCTGTTAGCCTTTACATTGTCCCACCACAACGAAGCATGACCCTTCAACCTCAGACATGTAGTCTTAACCAGTTTAGGGTCCTCAATCTGCTCTACGTCGAAGTATTTCTCCATCTCTCTGAACCAGTCGATCAAATATTCTGGGTACAGGCTTCCAAAGTACATATGCACGTCTATCTTCAACTGACCTCTCATATCCATCAGGAGTTTGATCATTTTTTCCTCTAGTTCCTCTTTGACTTCCTCATCGTTGTGGTCTAATGCCTCAGGAATACAACCATGCCTCTGGCTTTCTTTGATCGTTGTGACCTCATTTGTCAAAGTCTGCATCGTTATGATGCATTCGTCGAACATCTCACGATCCACTATGACGGCTGTTGTGCCATGCGCTCCAGTCGGTCACATTCCGACTGCTTATGCCCGACTTGTTGACTTCGACAAGTCAACCTTCTTTCCCAGCCAAGTGGTCATCAGCACTCCCGCTGGTTGGCTCCCTCCTGTCGATCAACTTCAACTAATCTTCCTAGGCCCTGATCCTCCTGCATCAATCTATCACCTCTTAGTGGGGATATTAATTACATTAGAATGCTTTGAATAATAGATATGGTTCTCACGATTATGAACATGGTCTACAAATAAAATATTTCCTTTACACCCTAAAAGGAACTTTTATGCATAGAGGGACAAGAACAACAACTCAACCCACCAAAAACAAGATCTGAAAGATACCCTTCACCTAAGACTGGGCTGTTGATTACATTAAGAATTTGATCAACATTATGTATGGGTCTCGGAGATGAGAGTGAGGGTGGGGGAGAAAACCTAAAACATAGGCCATAAAGGAAGCTTCTAGTAATATAAGTCTTCGAGAAACAACTGAAGCTACAACATAGCACCTCACAAGGGTATCATTTTCTTTTTAGTGGGGCTAATGGAGCCATTGGAGTATTTTGAGTAGTAGTTATGGATTTCAAGGAATTTGACATGGTTTGGGGAGGAAATGTCGGGATATGACTCCAAATAAATGTTATAGGTACTCATGGCCATTAGCAATACCTCAAACTACCACCTAAGACCTCTCAAGTTTATCCTTGCCTTCAAGTGGGGAGACAAGTGCCATTAGAACATTTTGGATATTAGGTATGATTCATTATGCCTTGAACATGATTGAGGAAGGAAAGATAGCTGTTATTTCATGACGAACTTGGAGGAGGAGGGTGTGGGGTCTCCAGAGGTAGTCCAATAGGGATGGTACCCCAAAGCGGTGCCACTGCCATGGCTGGGACAAGACACAGTAGGAATGTGACGATATAGGGTTTGGGGTCTCTAGAGGCAGTTCAACAGGGACAATGCCCCACAATAGTGACACTGCCACAACTGGGCTAAGACATAGAAATTCTATGGAGGAGGAAGGTTTGGGATATACAAAGGTGTTCCAACAGGGACAATGCATAAGAATAGTGCCATTTCAATGACTCAGTTAAGACACAATAGGACAAAGTCATCAGAGGTGACGAAAGTGGAGGAGGAGGGTCTGGGGGTAACGGTGCCAGAAGCAATATGCATAGGATCTACAAATATGTTGCTCTCGACTTCATTTTTTTCTCTTCTGAGCAATTTTTGTAATGTTTCTTATCCTTTAATGAAAGGATGCACCCTCATTGCTAGACTAACTTCCAACTAATGTCAGAATCACTAGTTCTTTGTAGCATATTGACATGTCCCCCCTTATTTTTTAATTATGTTGTAGAGGCATGGAGAAAATATTGGCATTTTTAAGAAAGAAAGAAAAATATGGACCTGGTTAAGAATCCATCTACAGGGAATTTTTCTCCTTGAAACTCTATAAATCGACAGCGGAATAGTTTGACTAAGGATTGAACACCAAATGTGGGTTTTATGATGTAAAAACAATTGTGAACACATAGATTTAAGTCCTGTCCTGGAAGAGAAATAGTGCTTATATCACAAAGTCTTTGTAGCCTAAGGTATGATATTGGAAAGAATTAAAAAAGGTTATTGAGAGGATAATGGGTAAAGACAGGCAAGTTTATATATTAGGTAAACATAAGTTCAAGCAAGGGATTTAGGTTAGTCAATGAATTTATGGTAAAGGTTGAAATTTCTTACTTACGCACTTGTGATCTTCTAGCAAGAGTTCCTCAAAGAGGTAGTTTTAATGAGATCCTATGCGAGGAGCGAAGTCTTCTTTTCTGCGTAACCTACTTCTATTCATCTGGTAAAACCCATTTCCTCCCTAAAGTAATGGTTTTCTAGTCGTATTACATTTTGTTCACTGGTCTCCTCTTGCTTTAACTTCTTGAGGAAGTAGAGGAAGTAAAGTTTGAAAGTTTTATGAGTATACATTTGTGGTTTACCTTCTCAGCGATTTCGTCAATATATTGTAATCTATGAATACATTCTCAAGTTCTTGGACATTGTGGTTACTATTGTTGAATACCAAAAATTCTTCTTATCGGTAGTCCAGATGTTGGTTTAAATATGGATCCCACTAGTTAAAGAATATATTGTCTAATATTAATTTTTATGAGTTACACACTGTTCAAAGTTCATCTTTTGGTTTATAGTATAAATTAGACACTTTTCCTTTATGAATGAATTGTATCTTAGTTAATAATAATTATTTGTTAATATTATACTAAGGATTTTAATCCTAATATTTCAGTCTCATATCTATAATTTTATCTAACAAGGATTTCTCTCGGGCATGTTAGGGTTACTTTAAAATTTCCATTTTTTATTACAGTTATGTAACTATTGTAAAGGGAATGCAACCCTCGACTGACTGGGCCTTAATTGTCTCTAACTCTACAATATATATACATATTGTTTAGAAAATTAGATATAGTCAATTACATGATAACTCAATCGGGTTAACCCTTGTTTTTAAAGGTATCAAATTTTTTTCAAGGGTTTTTTTATCCTCGGCGATTATATGCATCTATATCAGAGATGCTTAACGATCCTTTCATATAATAATTGATGATTATAATATTTTTCTTCTCAAGGTCAGGAAGCCTATGCTACATTAAATGTTTGATTAACTTAGAAACATGTTAATAAGATTTACAAAGAACTTATAATAAGTATAACTCATGTCTTACAATTTATGTTTTTACAAATTTTCTTAATATATATATATATATATAATCAATGTGATTTATATTTTTTCCACCATTTATTATTTTATGGTGCTTTGCACCATATACACATTTGTGTATATTAAATCTTAAAAATAATGGTAATTTTGGTGTTTTGCACCAAAAAGTTTCTATCCATGTTGGATTGGTTTATGTGTTTGGCACCACAACATTTCAATCCACCTAGGATTAGTTTTGGTGGTTTGTGCCATACACCATGGAATGACACATATTCCTTTAACACCAAAATCAACTTTTTTACAAATACCACTTTTTCACCATAAATCTTAGCACCACTTCCATATCCCCACATTATCACCACTTTTGCACCACTATTTGAAAATTTAGGATTTCTCAAATCCTTTACAAATAGTGGTGCTAATGTTGGGCTAAAATGCCCTTTTTCTTGTAGTGAGAGCTGCATTTTCACCATGCATTTTGAATAGCTTTTGATTTATTTTGGTTTTTGGTGTAAGTCAAGATGTTGATTGTAATTATAGTAGAAAAGATAATGAAAAAGAAGAATCAAATTATTTTCAATAATTTTTCCATATAAGGAATCAGAAATTTGCAACCTTTGGTTTCTGCAGGTATTTTTTTTCCTCTTGTTCTTCTCACTAAGCCTTAAGATTGTAAATACATGTATTTCATATGCAATAGGGATTTCATTGATTCTGCCAGGGCAACAAGATATTCCTACATTCATTTCCCATCCAACCCCACTCCCTTGTCCCTAGGAAGGGGTCTCGTGGCTATCTCATGAACATGGATATTACTATGGATCTTGTAGTTTGGGCATAAAATACTCCCCACATATACAATGAAATCCGAGGACAGAGAAACTGAAACAAGATCCATTTAGCATGATGATTACATTTTTCTACTTGTATGGATATATGGCATTTTGGTGGGATGAAGGTCAATGGTGTTTATTGCTAAAAAAAAAACCTTGGGATGGAAACCAAGCCGAGTATGAATCCATAACCACCGATGGATTTCTAAACTGGCAAATGGAATTTGAAACTTCTAGAGATAGTTGGCACTCTAGAATCTGGATTAACTCTTCCACTAGTTGATTATGTCCATAATTCACATAAAATTTTCTACCTAGGAATTTGAAGTGTATTGGAAGTTTACAAATAAAAGTGGCATGGAAAGAAGGATGGTTAAATGAGAAAACTCCCAAATGTATCATGTGCCATTGGCTATATGTAATTATTGTTTTGATAGAATTAGAAATTATAGGTTTATGGACAAGTTCATTAGGTGTAATCAAACATACAAACTTTAAAGCACACTAAATTGGGTCTCCACTAACATGATAAACATCAATACTGCAAAAGATGATGCCTGTAAAAGTTAATTGATAAATTACACAAGAGATACTAGACTCATAACACCTAGTTGAGTATTGTACCTTGCTGCCCTTTGATATTCTCTATGAACTGGTAATTTCATTGTTTTAGATGTTTTTAATTTTGTTATAATCTATATACATATCATACAAATCATCAAAGTGCAAGTTTCAATCAATATTATAGATTTCACAATCTATAAAATCATGAAGGAAAATGCCATATTGTAAGTACATTATCATACAGATTCATGGAAAAAGTATTTAAATCGTGATAAAAGTATTTAACAGCGGCATCGAGCAAATCCCAGGTGGTGTCGCTATGGCTTTTTTTCAGATTAGCCATCAGCGAGGAACTTCCCAGAATCCAACACCAACTATTGGAAGGTAGTGTCAAATTGGGTGACTTCGACATCGTAGATCTCTGTCGAAAGAAAAGATGAAAGTGAAGCCGAAACTATGATTACTGGCGTTTCTACCCCATCCTCTGTGTGGCCTCCTCCTTGAGATTTTTGTGAAACTGTCAACCCATTTCGACTCTTCGGATGCCAATTATGTACCTGTAGACAAAAATAAAAAAGAATCTCAACATCAGTCAAACGAACCATAAGGATATGAGTTTGGAACCTTCGATAGTATCGACTCTCTCTTTCATAATGCATCAGCGAAAGGAGACTAAACAATAGCTGAATTGAACCATGAGGATATGAGTTTGGAACCTTCGATACTATCGACTCTCTCTCTCATAATGCATAAGCGAAAGGAGACTAAACAATAGCTATCTTCAACTACCACTTGTGGAATACTTTACGTTTCTTGAAAGTGGGGAAGGAGAGACTAATGTTAGATGCCCTAAAGCACTTGAAGGACTTTGTCGATGATCTTGTCTAAATAGCAGGTACATCCACAGAGACCGAACACCAAGGACACTACTCACACACAAAAGATCGTAGATCAGTACATCAGATGTTTGACGTGGTTAAAACCCCCTAGAGGGAAACAGTCCATGGTCTTGGCCAAATAAATTCTATGGAGCAATTTATTATGCAGAAGAAAAATATTACATGAGCTTCTCTCAACAATGGATCATTCAGCAAGTGACCCTCCATGCTCTTTAAATAGATATCATGGACCAATCGGGTGCTAAGCCACAGATCAAGTGTTGTGAAGATCAAGAGAAGTTGAACCATCGGATCACTTTATATTGTGACCATCGGATTACATATATACAAATGCATACCTAACAGATATATTATACCAAGTTGAACTTAACTAACTCCTAAGTGTCAAAAATATCCTAACATCCCCCCTTATGAACAACTTGGGATAGGATTGAAGGATTTACAAAGGTGACACAAAATTAGAAGGAAGGAGGCATTAAATCTATCCCCCCTTAATGAAAACTTCTTGTACTCCTAGCATAGTTTGAAGTTTGGAAAACTTTGCTTCTATAAGAGACTTGGTGAAAATGTCTACAACTTGATCATTTGTTTTACAATAACACACTTCAAGAATATGATCCGAGAGGATCTTTCTAATGAAGTGCATATGAAGTTCTGTGTGTTTGCTGCTCTAATGTTGGACTGGATCTTTGGATAACTGAATGGCACTATGATTATCACACCATAGTGTAGTTGGATGCTGCTACTGTAACCCAAACTATGAAACGATTTGACGAAGCCACATAGCTTCTTGACTAGCATGAACAACTGCACGGTACTCGGCTTCGATTGAAGAAAGAGAAAGTGCACTTTGTTTCTTAGAAGCCCAATAAATAAGTCCTGAACCCAGATTGAATGCATATCCTGCACTGGACTTACGATCATCAGGGGCACTAGCCAAATTGGAATCAGTGTAACCAACTAATGAAGGAGTCCCCCCCGAATTGTAATGTATCCCTAACTGAACTGTACCTCAAAGATACCAAAGGATTCTTTTTGTTGCTTTCCAATGACTTTCATGAGGGCATTGCATATATCAGGAAACAAGATCAACAGCAAAGGAAAGCCCAGGACAGATGTGAGTTAAGTACAAGAGGCTACCAATAAGCTAGTAGTACAAAGTAGCATCTACTTCAGGTGGTAAATAAGTGGTAGAAAGTTTGATTCCAAACTGGAAAGGAGAGGGAGTTGGTTTACAATCTTCCATGTGAAAGCGGCGGAGAAGATGACAGGCATACTTAGACTGGGAAAGAGAGATACCTTTCTGGGATTGCAAGACTTAGAGGCCATGAAAATAGTGCAAGTGTCCAAGGTCTGTCATTTCAAACTACTGCTTAAGACTTAACTTCACATGATAGATAAGTTTGGGCTCACTACCAGTAAGGATTAGGTCATCAACATAAAGGAATAGGATTATAAGATGGTCATTGACTTTCTTGGTATAGTCATTTGAATTAGAATGACATCTAAAAAAACCAGTATCTAGAAGAAACATGTCCATTTTAGCATACCAAGACCGAGGGGCTTGCTTAAGGCCATAGAGAGATTTCTTGAGGCGGAAAACAAGGCTTGAGTTAGACTAAATGTTACCAGGAGGTTGTTCCATGTAGATTTCTTCTTGCAAATTCCCATGCAAGAAGGAATATTTAACATCCATCTGATGGACTTCCCAATGAAAGGATGTGGCAAGGGCAAGAACAAGGCAGATGGAATTCATTTTGGCTACGGGTGCAAAGGTTTCGGTGTAGTCTATGCCTTCAACTTGAGAGAATCCTTTAGCAACTATTCTTTCCTTATGTTTGTCAATACTTCCATCTGGTCCATATTTGGTTCTGTAAACCCACTTACATCTGACAAGTTTTCTGCCTTTGGGAAGAGGAACAAGATCCTAAGTGTTATTTGTCATTAAGGAGTTGTATTCTTCATCCATTGCTGCATCCCAATCAGGATGGCCAGAAGCTTCTTTAAATGTCTCTGGATCACAGTTTTCTGGAACTTGAGACAAAAGTAATGAGCCTCGCTGAAACTAAGAGCGAGCATGACGTCGATCTGTAGGATCACCAGCAAGATCACATGGAGCTTCTCGAGTAGAACAGACCCATTTAGGAAGCTGTGAAGCTGGTGCTGGAGAAGGTTGAGCAGGATTTTCATCCTCGCTATCATAATCATCTGAAGAAGTAACTGGAGTAGGAGAAATATCAATAGGTGAATAAGAGGAAGAAAATGATGGAACAAGCACTGAATTAGGCTCGCAGGCCAATATATGTTCATCAAATTTGATGTATCTTCTTATAATTATATCATGAGAATGTGGTAGAAGAAGCCTATAGCGTTTGACATCTTCAAAATAACCAACAAATATACACTTTACACTTTTAGGTTGTAAAGCTTTCCATTTTTCATCCGGAATATGAGCCCATGCTCTACCAAACACACGAAAATGATTGACATCTAGTTTATTTTTACTCCATGCTTCTTCCAGTGTAATCCCTTGTAAATATTTAGTGGGGGTGCAATTAATGATGTAATTTTCACAATTTACAGCTTTGGCCCAATATGGAAGACTTAGTCCTTTAGCTCGGAGCATAAAATTAGCCATTTCTTTTAGAGTGCAGTTTTTCCTTTAAGCTACACCATTTTGTTTTGGTGTATATGGAATAGTATGTTGTTGTTGGATTCCTTGTTCATTGCAGAAATTGGTGAACTTGTTGTTAACAAATTCTCCCCCATTATTAGATATTAACTTAAGAATTTCATGACCAGATTGTTTCTTAACAAGGGCCTTGTAGGCCAAGAACATGCCAAAAAATTCACTCTTAACTTTTAAGAAGTAAACCTAAGTGCATCTGTACTAATCATCAATGAAAGTAAAGAAGTATTTGAAACGAGAGAAGGAAGCAAAAGGTAGAGGATGACACAAGTCACTATGCACAAGATGCAAAGGAGCCTAGGTGTGCCAAGATGCACGTTTGTCAAAACTGTCCCGATGATGTTTTTCGAGTACACAACTGGAACAAACACCATCCTTGCAAGAGACCAGAGGAAGACCTGCCACCATATTTTCTTTACATAGTTGTTGCAATGAGTGATAATTTAAGTGACCAAATTGCTCATGCCAAAGCTTGCTCAGTTCATCACTATGAGCAGCAAAAACTGATGGAAGTGAAGATGACCCAAAGTTGTCAAACTTGTACAACCTGGTAATATCATCAACTATTCCGGTAGCTAATAAATGTCGTGGATCTTTTAAATTTCTTATTACAACTTGGTGAGGTGAAAAATCTACAAGTTTACCTTCACCAGAATGAGTGATCTGGTATACTGATAAAAGATTACATGAAAGAGTAGGAACACATAATACATCATTAAACTATCCATTGTCTAGGTGAATAGTACCAGACACTTCAACACTAGGTGATCTATCATCGCCAACAAATATTTGTTTGTTGTTACAATTATTTAAATAAGAAAATATGGATTTATCCTTAGCCATATGATAAGATGCTCCAGAATCTATACACCATTTATTTGAAGAAGAACGAGAAGATGCCGTAAGTGCAAAACCAGAGCCTGAAAGTGCTTGACTTGAAGATGAAGTTGAAGAAGAATCAAGCTGAATGTGATGCTTCTTCATTGTTGCTTCTAGAGCTTCCAACCTCTTAAAACATCTTGACTCGTCATGTCTATTGTGAGTACAAAAGTTGCAATGTCTTTGTGTCTTTTTTCCTTGAAATTTGGCAGCTTTATCTTGTTGAGGATAATTTTGAGGCTGAGAAGATTTAGGACCCTTGTTATTTTGATTTTGCTTCTTCGGATATTGCTTCTTTGAATTCTTGTAATTCTTCGGACCATGCGACTGTTGAGCTAATAAAGAATTTTTTGAATTACTGGCAGTATTAATTAGTCCAAGATGTAAGAGTTTTTCTTGTTCTCTTATCAAAGAATACAAAAAATATCAAAAGAAGGAGATTTGTATTGAGCTCCTGAAGAAAGATGAGCTTCTCTAGTGGAATGAAAAGTTGAGACAAATACAGAATATGCAAGCCCCAACATGGAAAGAATGGCATAAATAAGGCCATCATCTGCCTTTATGACTTTACATGCAGCCAATAAGACTCTAAGGGTCTTCAATTTTGTTATAAAATCTTCCATGCAAGAAAAATTATTAGGATCTAATGTAAGCAACTCATTCTCAAGATGATCAGCTCTAATCTCATTTTTAATACCAAAAATAGTATTTAGCTTTTGCCAAGCATCATCCAGTGCATGAATGCCTTGAAGATGAAACTGTAGATCAGGAAAAATGGACAAACCAACTAAACCATGAGCTGAATCATTTCTATTTTCCCATTTTGCTAGTTTATCAGCATCAGAGGGAGGAGTTTCCATGCCAAGGGTAAGTCTATATAACCCTTTGCGACTAAGAATATCTTCCATACGAGACTTCCATACAAAATAGTTAGTACTGGTAAGAAGCATATCATTTGAAATTTTCATTCTGAAATAAATATTACTTCAAAGCGATGAAAACAAGCTCAAAAAAATAATAGAGATCGAAAACATAAGCGGCTTCAAAAAAATGGCACTGCAATCAGCTTCCGGATGAAAAATTTATGCCCTTTTGAAAATAAATTGAAAGAGCAACTAAGGAACCATGTGGTGTGAGGAGATAAGTGCACACCAAAAAAAATTTCCCTTAGTCCCAACTTAACTTGTCAAGTCCCCTCCCATCAGACTGAGCCAGGGAGAGAACATGGCACTAAATCTGGGCATCTAGCCCCATATCCATTAAGTAAAACTCATTAATAATAAGTAAACATATACATATGCACAATGTAGAAACATAGTGGAATAAAAATCATGTTTCATATCTAACATACATTCCACATTTTTATGACAGCCATTAAATAAATACATTGCAGAATTTATCACATGAGAGTATTTATCTTAAAACAAAGTAGTCCCAAGCAACTAGCTATGCAACTGCAACGTTCCACCCAACCATAGGCCAGTTGTGCTTACCAATATCTTGATACAACTGCCACCCCCAAGCTGGGCACGATTTCTACAAGGAAAAAGGGAACAACAGACTCACACATAGCCAAAATATACCAAAATCATCCAAACCAATCCACAATTGGGTTTATTAGGCTGCTAAGGAAAAGGGAGGGAATGAATTGCTAAGCTAGTGAACTCAAGCACAGAGCTAGGGATACCTCTACAAGATCTATCTAGCTTGGCACCCATAATGCCTACACACCCCACTCAAGGAAGTATTCCCTTCAACAATACATAGTCCCTTAGGCCATACCTTCCAATCTAGAGTTGTCCAAGGTGTGCATAGAAGAGTAGCTAGCCCTTTTGATCTTTCTGAGAGGTTACTCCCTCCCCTCACTACGTTTATCAAGCCAATTCTGTCCACTACCACTCCAAATTTCCTGCTCACAGGTTCAAACCAAAACAGGGATGCATAACAGCAAAATCAAAAGTGCTAGGCATGTAGAAAAATGTTTTTACAGTGGGATGCCCAAAATGAGGTTTCTACCAATTTCAAAAAAATGTGGGCAGCCAAAAACGAAATGGGAGAAGGGGAAAACAACTCTGGGAGAGCAAATCCTTTTCAGAAAAACGATTATGGGCATTTAGAAAATGATTTTGGGCATTCAAGGGCCAAAAACGGCTTTCACACAGTCATTAACTAGAAGCAGGGAACGAACATGAATTTTGGACAAAACCGTGACAAGTTGGCTCCCGAAATCGACATATAAACAGTCACACAATTGATAGAAACATTCAAAAACAATTTATGAGGTAGGAGAGAACAGCTGGGTTCGCAAAAATGATTTTTCCATAAATGAAAACCAAATCTGGAAATTCAAAAACTTTTTTACAACAATAATGGCAACAACAAGCTATGAAAACTTATCTATTGAGCTTCCCAATGGATTCTCTTCCTTCCCCACAGTATAGCCATCACAAAAACGGGACTCTCAGCTTGAAAACCAGTGAATTTACAACATACTTCATGAGAGAAATGCCTAGCAAGCTTCCAAAATATGACAGAGTGAAGTCTGATCATGAATAATGGATTGGGAAGGCAATTCGTGGGTGTTTTCTTGCCCAAGAAGCAAAAATACGGATTCCCAGGTTGATGGCTTGCCCATACATAAAATTGGCTACCATACCTTTCCATTCCCAAGGCATTAACTTCCTCAACCAACTCTTGGAAGAATTAAATGATTGGGTGCATAACCCAAAATGGGTAGTTGGTGGTTTATGGGTTTTCTCATTGAAACACCATTGGCTCAAGGGTTTGAATAATTTACCTCCCTATTCCTTATAAGAAATCATGCCCCCATCTCTTTGTTGCATTGCATAGCTTGTTGTGGGAATTTCATTAAAATTTGTATTTATATGATATATTAATTTACATTGTGCATGTCCAACACAAGAACCATAGGCATCTATTTTTAATTGCCGATACATACAAAGCTAACTCGATGGCGGGGCCTTGGCCTTGAGCTCCTCACCATGATTAAATAATGATATTTACATCATTTACAATTTTAATGCAATAGGGTCAAAATCGAGATATTACATAACTCCTAAGCCCACATTTTCATATGTATATATATATATATATATATATATATATATATATATATATATGCCTTACTTCTATAAATAAGTGAAGGTCACTTTTACATAAAGTTGCTTAAAAAAGAAGAAAAGAAACAACTTAAAAGGAAACTTTTGTTTTTGTTTTTATTTTTATTTTATAAAGTTGCTTTTAGAAAAGAAAAGGAAAGAAACACCTTAAAAGGAAATAAATTAGCTTATGTGAGATTTTAAGTAACTTTCTTTTCTTTAATATATGAAATTAATGCAACAAATACTTGCAGGATTTGAACTTAAGACCTCTTTAATAAGTAACTTTAAATCAAGTGAGCTAGAGTAAAAGCATATAAAATATTGTAAAGAAGGAAAGGGTTCTTTTTTTTTACTCTTCTTGCTTTGTTGTGCGTGCTTACCCCACAAACCCCTATTTCAACCTGCAAAACAACTTCACACACTAGAAATAGAAAAACAAGACAAAAAAACTGAGGGGTTTCTCGTTCTCTGTTAGTTTCCTGCTAGTCCTTCCTGTAAGCAGAATACCTTTCCTGGTGTTTGTGGTCAGCCAATACTGCTAGTACGTGTAGACAAGAGGCTATCCCTTCCAGAAAAAAAAATTAAAAAAAGGAACAAAACAGTATACCTCAAATCTGTGAAAAAGGTCGCAGTTAGGGCAAACAACAGCCTTTTCGTACAAAACGACAGGTGATCCCTAATGAAACAAATGCTCTGAACACAATGGAGCACTTAAAACAGGCCAAAAATGGCCAGAAATAGAAGATCTCGGTAGTAGATCCCACATGCACCCGCACCGGCTTCAGATCTTGATCGAAATAAAACGGAGACGACCCTTAACAGTGCTTTGATACCATGTATGAATAATAGGTACATCCACAGAGACCAAACACCAAGGACACCGCTCACACACAAAAGATCATAGATCAGTACACCAGATGTTTGATGTGGTTAAAACCTCTTAGAGGGAAACAGTCCACGGCCCCGGCCAAATAGCTTCTATGGAGCAGTTTATTATGCAGAAGAAAAATATTACATGAGCTTCTCTCAACAATGGATCATTCGGCAAGTGACCCTCCATGATCTTTAAATAGAGATCATGGACCAATTGGGTGTCAAGCCACGGATCAAGTGCCTTTAACATTGAGAGAACTTGAACCATCGGATCACTTTATATCATGACTATCGGACTACATATATACAAATGCATAGCTAACGGATATATTAGACCAAGTTGAACTTAACTAACTCCTAAGTGTCAAAAATATCCTAATAGATCTCATTGCTTTCAAGAAGAAAATTTTTGATTTTCAATGCTAGCAGCAGTGGGGATATGAGAGATCTCCTTGCTCAACAACTTGCACCAATTTCAAGAAGATGACCTCAACAACTTGCACTAGTTTCTTCGAGATATGGTGATCAACTTTGTGGCATAGATACATACAATTTTGGATTAGGTTGGTTCTTTTTCCTCCTTTATTGCAATCCTCACGTCAGAAAAAAATCATTCAAGTACTTTGCAACGTATTAGCTCAAAGAACCAATTCTAAAAATAATGGAGCCTTTCAAATATTGTGTATATTTCCAGGTAGCACTAAACGAGACTATGAGATTGTATCCTTCAATTCCCAACAATCACAAAGAAATTTTGCACAAATATGTATTGCCTAGTGGAAATTTTTTTTTTTCCTCGAAAAGCCTAGTGGAACTTACATAGAGCCTAGGATAAAATTTAGGTACAAGATTTATGCTTTGGGCCGCATGGAAAGCGTATGGGGATCCGATTGTCTCAATTTCAAGACAAAGAGATGGATCGATAACAACAATGAAGGGAGTATGAGGATGAAAAACGAGTCCATGTACAAGTTCTTGGATGTCCTACATGCCACCCCGGTGAAAGGTAGAGTACATGCAGAATTGAGTGAAGGACTGGATCTGTCACACGACAGCCATGACCTGTCGCACAACAACCATCATTCTGCACACCACCCGTCTTGGGGATGGAATATAAAGGCTGACGTCATAGTGTAGCATCCAATAAAATTTCAAATAAATAATTTTTATTAAAAATTATATTTAATAAAAAATTATTACGCTCATAAGCGTTAATATCTTAGATTTTTCTGGGGTGGATGAGGAATGATAGATGTGCTAGATTAAAGGGGAGGAACACCAAGTGTGTGATCTGGATGGTTTTTATGGTCGTGTTTTTTAGTTAGCAATAAGCTAATGGTTTATCCACGTAATAAAAAAAATGTGGCTTGAAGCGGTGGCGGTTTACTCGAGTGACCTCCACCTCCAAGCACAAAAGTTAAGCCCACCTCCACACACGACAGTTTACTCGAGTGACCTCCACCTCCACGCACGACAGTTAATCTCAGCTGATGGTGTCCTGTGATAATCGTTCATCGCTACTGCGGACGGGTGGAAATTCCTATTTGACTGGTGGCAATTCTTGTTCACCGCGTAAACATTACAGAACGAGGAATGTAGCATTTTGTTTAATAGAATAGATCATCAGAAGCATGTGAAACACGACGACAACGACTGAGAAGGTATCTGGTTTTTTTGTTTTTTTTCCTTGCATTCGACCTGCATTGTATATGCAGCATTACCACTATGGCTTTCTTGTGGAGGTTTCCAGAGATGCATAACAGGACACGCATCGAAGCTCAGATAGTAGCAAGCAACAATCTCAGTAAACATTCTGATGCGCAACCCCAATTGCATAAGTTACCCATGATAGACTGTGTCCCATAAGAACATTCTGATTCTTGATTGTTATGTGGAATGCGTCCTGGAATACGAAATTACTATCTCTGTTTTCCATTTATTCTTCTGAACAGTGCAATCTGGAAAGTGAGTTATTTATCTCTGTATTCTATCTATTTTCTGAACAACAAGATCTAGAAAACGAAATCACTACTCTGTATTCCATTTATTTCCTGAACAACGAGATCTAGAAAATGAAATCACTATCTATGTTTTTCATTTATTTACTGAATATTGCGATTTGTCTTGTTGTGGCTATCTGGAAACGGAAACCATTTACCTCTGTCCCATTGCTTGTATGATTTACTGAGATCGGTCAATAAGCCCGATCATGGCACCATTTAAATCTTGTTCCATCGTTTCATGAACACTGTGGTAGACCTACCAATGCACCCGATCGTGGTGTAGCAAGCAGACCCAACAGCCAAGCTTCAGACTCGCCTGGAGATTCTGTGTCTGGAATCTCCGGTAACTTTTATATTGTTCTGCAAATTGAAATCATTAGTCTTCTTCAAATAAAATTTTCTCTTTAAATTGGCTTTTATATGAGTTTTCAGTGCCTAATTTTTCCTTGATGAGTGTGCGGGTTGTGCGAGGTTGGACAGAGATTATGCACGGCCATTGATTGGAGGGCTCTTCATAATCTTATTCACTACCTTCTTCATGGGTTGAAGAGTCTCTTCGCATTTTCGGGTTGAAGTTTGAAATCATATTAGTTTTTTAAGTTTTTTGTTTTGGATTTTTTGACGGGGATTGTGTATAGACTTTTTTATGATTAGGACGTTCATGATTGATGAGATGTATTATTTTTGTGCTATAAATAATAAATGTGGAGATTTTCCATGGAAGTTAGTAAAAGTAATGATTTTCAATTACTGAGGTCATATGTGCAATTGCAACTATAGTTCAAAAAAATAATAAATTTAAAGTAATATTACTAAAAAAATATATATATTAATGGGTGGCATCCACTTTGACAAAACTTTTATGAATTACAATGGTAAAACTATAATTATTAGTTTTATCTGTATAATTAACTTCTATTTATAAATTTAAAAGGTGTTCTATGTGCTATCTAAAACACATTAAACCACATTCAAATTTATCATAATTTTAATTAAATGACATCTAATTTTGTCGTGATGTGGCATGTTGTCGTGATTGGTTATTTTGGTCATGGATTTCGATTGTCCACCTCACCTTTAACTAATGAACCACATGTATGGTATTAGTTAAATAGTCTCTAATGAGTGGGGAAAATATTTAATCATTTTTAAATATTTTCCACGAGTCGGTTAGGTAGTAGTTTTAGCTTATGAAAAATATAAATATATAAATATAAAAGTATATATATTATGAATAAAAATTTTAACAATTATATTTATATCGACTGAAATAAACAAAAGTGTAATGAATTATCACTTATTTATCATTTTATCTATTTTATTAAAGCACATAATCAATAAAGCACATAATCAATAAGTTATGTATCTTGAATAACATTGACACACTTAAACATATATGTTAAGTAATGAATTATTACCACTATGCAAAATATATATATATTATGAATGAAAATATTAACACTTATATTAGTTCATATTTATATGAACTAATCAAAATGTTATGTACGTGAATAATCAAAATCAAAACTTTAAAAAAACATAGATTTGTTTTAATAAAAATATAAAAAAAATAATTGCATATATATATATATAGACTTTTCATTTAGCACACCATTCATATGATTGGTTTTCTATTAGATTGGTTTTATATTAAATTATTAAATGGTTATAAATTTAAATAATAATAAAATATTTATTTATTTATTTAATTATTTATAAAAATATGTCTCTTTTAATTTTTTTTTTTAATTATTTATAATTTTCTTAGTAGTTTATTTTTCACATAAGTTTTAGCTTATGAAAACTACAAGTATATTGATATAAAATTTATATTTTATAAGTAAAAGTATTAACACTTATATTTATATGAACTAAAACCATAATGTTACATAATTACATGTGTTTTCTATAATGTATAATCATATAATGTGATGTATATATATATAACATAATATATATATATATATAACATTATATATATATATATATATATATAAAGTTAATAATATTTTATAATGTTTTTCTGTGCTTTTAGGTTAACTATTATATACATATAAATATAAAATTGTAATAAAAATTTTTATCGGATTTCTCAAAGAGGAAAGAAAAGTTCAATATAAAACTTAAAAAACTAAAAAATAACTTTAAAAAAGTCTCAAAATTACAAAAGATGTTTATAATTCCCATTTTTCAATGTGGAAAACAATTTAGTTTCAAAATTATGCAATTATAATTTCCATTTTTCAATGTGGCAAACAATTTAGTTTCAAAAATATGCAATGGTTAATTGTTTCCATTTCCCATAGGTTATGATTCATTACGACGTTCATCTTGAGGGTTTTGTCGCATCGCGACATTGATCAATATAATTTTAATTAGCTATCTCACATTGTGATGTATATCAAGTGTTATGTTGCATTGTGACATTCAACAAGGGTTATGTGGCATTGTTACATTGATCAAGGGTTATATGTCTAATATGACAAAGGGTTATGTCCCATTCTGATATTGATTAAGGATTAAAAATGAATTACATTGACCATTCCAAACATGTGACACATTAATAATGTGACATTAGGCATTCATCAACGACTATGCCACATTGTGATGTATATCGAGTGTTATGTTGTATTGCGACATTCATCAAGGGTTTTGTCATATTGCAATATTGATCAAGGGTTATAATTAAGGATTAAAAAATGATATACACCGAAAATTCCCAAGATGTGACACATTAATAGTTTGATATTCGGCATTCATCAGGGGCTATTGTTTCATTGTGAAGTTTATCAAGGGTTATAATGCATGCGACGTTCATCTTGAGGGTTTTGTCGCCTCGCGACATTGATCAATGTAATTTTAATAGGCTATCTTGCATTGTGATGTGTATCAAGGGTTATGTTGCATTGCGACGTTCAACAAGGGTTATGTCACATTGTGACATTCATCAAGGGTTATAATATTAATATGATAAAGGGTTGTGTCCCATTCTAACATTCATTAAGGATTAAACTAGCCTAGATCCCAAAATGGTATACACCAACAATTCCCAAAATGTGACACACGAACAATGTGACATTCGACATTCACCATAGGCTATGTCACATTGTGATGTATATCAACTGTTATGTTCCATTGCTTCGTTCATCAAGGATTATGTCGCATTGTGATGTATATCAAGTGTTATGTTGGATTGCGGCGTTCAGCAATGGTTATGTCAAATTGCGACATTGATCAAGGGTTATATGTCTAATATAACAAAGGATTATGTCCCATTCTGATATTGATTAAGGATTAAAAATGAATTACACTGACAATTCCCAAGATGTGACAAATTAATAATGCGACATTAGACATTCATCAACAACTATGCCACATTCTGATGTATATCAAGTGTTATGTTGCATTGCGATGTTCATCAAGGGTTTTGTTGTATTACAACATTGATTAAGGGTTATAATTAAGGATTAAAAAATGATATCCACCGACAATTCCTAATATGTGACACATTAATAGTTTGATATTCGGCATTCATCAGGGGCTATTGTTTCATTGTGAAGTTTATCAAGGGTTATAATGCATGCGACGTTCATCTTGAGGGTTTTGTCGCCTCGCGACATTGATCAATGTAATTTTAATAGGCTATCTTGCATTGTGATGTGTATCAAGGGTTATGTTGCATTGCGACGTTCAACAAGGGTTATGTCACATTGTGACATTCATCAAGGGTTATAATATTAATATGATAAAGGGTTGTGTCCCATTCTAACATTCATTAAGGATTAAACTAGCCTAGATCCAAATCCTAGGCTCTATCAAGCATCGAGAGGGATCAAATCTCCTGACGTGCAAACCTCTCCTCGAAAATATGCTTGAGTGAAATACCTGAGAAGAGGTTTTCACCTCGGGATATTTGATCCCTCAAAACGCTTGATAGAGCCTAGGATTTGGATCTAGGTTGGTTCTAGTCGTGGGCGGTGACACAAAACTAGAGTTTGATCAGCATTGTAATGAACAGGTTAAGTTGAAAACATAGATAGAATTATGAGGATTATCATAATGTAAGTAATAAGTATGAGTAAATGGTTAAACTGGAAAATAGAGACAAACATTTTGTAAGGATTAAATAAATGAAAATATGGTTCACATCATGATCATTCTCAATCTATCTTCTTCATCCTTTCTTATATTCACACCTGGTAGTTTTGACATCTTCTCATATTGATCATATTAGAATTGACATTGGACTTGTACTTGTATTACGTATTTGTATTCCAGCATACTACTCCTGGAAGACATGACACATTTGAACTTCTGCTAATTGATCAATTCATTAACAAATTTTTCGATGTCTAGTATACATTTCTTCAGATGGTACCGATATATTATCATCAATTTCAATATCCTTCTCTCGGACAATATTAGTAATTAGAGTTGCTTGAAATTCGACCATGTCATCAACACATCGCTCTTTGACTCTTACATGTTGAGCATCTCCCACAGTTGGTTCTATGGGTATATCAGTTGAATATTGTCTTTGTTGTTCTACATTTTGATTTCTTTGTTGTTCTAGAAGTTGATTTCTCTTTTCTTCCAATTGCTTCAACTTTCTCTCTCGATATGCTCTTTATCAGTCAACGTTTCATTTTCTTTGTTCTTCTCGTTCCTCTGCTGTCAAGTCTAACTTTATTTTTCGATATTCTTTTTGTCGATCCACATTTCATTTTCTTTGTTCTTCTCATTCTTTTGTTGTTATTTCGTCCAACTTCCTTTTTCGATATTCTTTTGATGCAAGTTGCCTCACGGAAATAAGGTTCTTGCTTAACAATACACATGACACAAACCACAATGCTCACACAAAAAAGGTGTAGAACAAGATGCCTAGATGGATTATATTACTTCTCTGAAATTGGTTACAATATAAAATAACTGTAAGCAAATAAATAACTAGAATCGGCCTCAATCATTACAATTTAGAAGTAACTATGGTGTGTTCTCCCTATGTGTCGATGTCACCCTCTCCTGGTTCACCATGGAACTCTGATCTATGGTTTGATCTCAACACTTTGCACTCGGCCAGTGTGACTCTTCACAACTTTCTCGGCTTTGCTCTCCTCTGCTCTGCTGCTGCCCAATAGTTCAATCATAATAGTTGTTTAGATTGAAGGTCCTCTCCTCCTCTTCTACTCTGTGGGTGATTTTTCCAAGATTATTACAATGCCGAGACATTCGTTCCCTCCATTTGTCGATCTTGTCCAAATCCTGCGAATCTGCACTGTCAGCTTCTAACCATGCTATACAGCTTCTATCCATGACGTCATCTGTCATGTCCTTCACCAACTTGTAATAATTGTGATAAATTCCTCAGCAACCCTGAATGGCTACTGGTACAGTCCCTTGACCTTCTGTCCTTCCAACCCTTCTACAGCAATCAGTCACATCTCTACTATCCTGTCGGTTCATTTCTTTCCCCATTACACTTGACTTCGCCAAACTCCATCGTGTCATAGTTCAACCACTCGTCGACTACCCGACCTCTTACATCACTCGTCATCTGTCAACCATTTCCTGTCGATCCTTGACTTCTCGCGACATACGCTGATCCTTCAGTCGGCTGCATCCTGACTACTTCCGCTTGACATGTTGACTTCAACAAGTCAGCCTGCTCCCCGCACCAGTGGTCATTGGCACTCTCGTTGGTCAGCTCCCTTTAGTTGATTAACTTCGACTGATCTGCCTAGGTCTCGATGCTCTTGCATCAGTCTCTCCAGGTGAAAAAGAATTGGAATGCTCCATCAGTCTCCTGAACTCCTCTTCAAAAATCCACGTCGCCTCCTGTAAATCATCATTTTTCCATTGCACCAAGTATTCCTTCATGCGTGATCTACGGGTATGCCCTACTTCACGTTCATCGATTACTTCTGCGATCGCCTCTTTATTCCTATCTGGAATCTGTTCTATCGAGTTGATACTGGTTCCATCCCCCTGGTTGCTGCTTGACCCTTCTTCATATTTATGCAGGTCTGAGACATTGAATGTTGCTGAAATGTTCAAGTCTTCTGGCAATTCCAACACATAGGCATTATCTGAAATCTTCTTCAGAATCTTGCATGGTCCTATCTTCTTCAGCTTCAGCTTATTGTATGTTCTTGTCGGAAATCGCTCCTTCCGCAAGTATGCATAAACTAAGTCCCCTTCTTGGAATGACAATAGCCTCTTCCTCCGGTCAGCTCTCAACTTGTAGGCCGCGTTACTCTTCTCGATGTGCTTTTGCACATTTTCATGAACTTCATGCATATGCTCTTCCTGGTTTCTGTCGGCAATTCGACCAGATCTGCCACTACATGTGGAATCCTCCCTTGAATAATCTAGAATGGACTCAATCTTGTCGACTTATTCACATAATTATTATATGCAAACTCTGCGTGTGCCAACACATTCTCTCACTGCTTGGGTCTATCGGCTCCTAAACATCTCACAAGGTTTCCCAAACTTCTATTTACAACCTCGGTCTGTCCTTCTGTCTGTGGATGATATGCCGAACTAAACTCTAACTTCGTGTCGAGTTTCTTCCATAGGGTCCTCTAGAAATGACCCATGAATTTCGTATCCCTATCCTACACGATACTCTTTGGCAACCCATGCAACCTGACTATTTCCTTAAAGAATAGCACAACGATTCCTCTGGCATCACTTATTTTCTTACATGGTATGAAATGTGCCATCTTCGAAAACCTGTCAACTACAACAAATATTGAGTCATTCCGCTGCTGAGTCCTTGGTAATCGTAACAAAAAATCCATGCTAAGATGCTCCCACGGGTTCTTTGGTACTGGCAATGGTGTATACAACCCCATGTTCTGACTCTTTCCTTTTGCCAACTAGCAAACTTGACATTGTCGAACCCATTTTCTGACATCTGTTGACATCCTTTCCCATAAATACTTTTCGTCGATCAGTGTTTTGGTTTTGTCGATCCCAAAGTGCCCTGCTAACCGCCACTATGAAATTCTTGGATTAGGTTCTCTCTCACTGATCCTTTGGGAATACACAACTGACTTCCCCTGAACAGGTAACCTTCTTGAATGAGATAACTCAAATATGGAGTTCTGTCGGTGCTCCAAGGCTCACGACACGCCTTCCATGCCTTTGCAAAATCTTCGTCGGTCTCATACTCTATCTTTATCGACTCTATTCCTATTGCCTAAACAATCATTGTGCTCAACAGGGAAACCCTCCTGCTCAATGCGTCGGAAACTTTGTTCGACTTGCCCAACCTATGTTGTAACACGAACATATATCTTTGAAGTAACTCCACCCACTTCATGTGTCTCTGATCCAACTTCAACTGAGCATTCAGATACCTTAGTGCTTGATGATATGTGGATAACACAAATTCCTATGGCAACAAATAATTCCTCCATTTCTTCAATGCTTGTATGATAGCATAAAATTCTTGGTCATAGAACGAATACTTCCTCTTTGCTCCATTCAATTTTTCACTGAAGAATGCAATTGGTCAGCTTTCCTGGCTCAACATTGCTCCAATTGTTCTTCCACTCACATCACAATCGACCTGGAAAACTTTGTCAAAGTTTGGGAGCGCCAACACTGGGCTCTCAGTGACCTTTTCCTTCAATTTGTCGAAAGCTTCTTGGGCCTTATCCGTCCACTTGAACTCGCCCTTTCTCATGCATTCTGTCGATGGTGCACAAATCTAACTGAACCCCTGAATGAACTTCTGGTAGAAACTAGCAAGTCCATGGAAACTTCTCACTATAGTCGTACTATTGCCTTCACCTTCTCGAGGTCCATCTCCAACCTTTTACCTAAAATTACAAATCCCAAGTACACCAATTCCTTCTTCATGAAGAAACACTTTTGCAAGCTAATCATCAGCTTCTCTTCTTGCAATTTCTACAATACTTGTCGAACATGGTCCAAATGTTATGACTTGGTCCAACTGAAAATCAGAATGTCGTCTAAATAGACTACGACAAACTTTCCCAAAAATGGTTTTAGTACCTCATTCATCAATCTCATGAATGTACTGGGTGCATTAGTCAATCCGAATGGGATGACTAACCACTCATATAACCCTTCTCTTGTCTCGAATGTTGTCTTCCATTCATCTCCTTCTCTGACCCTAATCTGGTGATATCCACTCTTTAGGTCTAATTTCGTGAAGTATGTTGCTCCACTCAGGCAATCCATCAAGTCATCCATCCTTGGAAATGGAAATTGATACTTGATCGTGAGCCTATTGATGGCTCTGGAATTAGTACACATTCTCCTTTCGTCGCCCTTCTTGGGTGTCAATACTGCTGGTACTACACACGGGCTCAAGCTTTCTCGGATCAACCCCCTATCCAGCAACTCTTGAACCTATCGGTTGAGCTCCTGTCCCTCTGCTGGACTCATCCTATATGGTGCTTTGTTTGGCAGACTCAACCCTGGAATCAAGTCGATCTGATGGGATATGCTCCTTGTCGGCTGCAATCCCGTCGGTTTCTCATGAGCCATTATGTCCTGAAACTCTTGGAGAAACTCCTCGACTTCGACTGGAATGCTCTCCCGATTGGTCATTCCTTCGACATATGGTCCTTTTCAAATGATTGCAAAACATCCCGACTATTTTTCCTCCTCTGCGAGGAATTCCTTGGCAGTGCTCATCAACACTCACTTCTCCCAAAGATTGCTCTCGCCATCCTTACTCTCGGCTGGCTCTCCTCACCTCGGCTTAAGAGTTCTTTTCACACCATTCTTACACACTGTGACTATGTTAGCTCAACCATCATAGATCATCTTACGATCATATTGCCATGGCCTCCCCAACAACAGATGGCATGCATCCATGGGAACTACATCACATAGTACACTGTCCTCTAATCCTTCAACTCTGAAGTTGATCAGGCACTGTCTAGTCACCTTAACATGGTGTCCTTTCTGCAACCATGAGATCTTGTAAGGGTGTGGGTGTTCATGACACTTAAACCCAATCTTGTCGATGACTTCTCTCAACACAAGATTCTCTATGCTCCCACCATCAACTATGGTCTTGCAACGCCATTCCCCGATCCGCACCTTTGTTCGAAAGATAGCCTTCTGTTGTGCTGGTTCAATCGAATCATGCTGATCTTCCTAGATCAAAGCTCTCTGAACCGTCAGATCCTAGTTCTTCTTTCTCTCACCTCCACTGCTATCTGAGGCCGATTCTTCCCTCTCATCGACTTGCTCATCCTTTCGACGTCTGGGTTTTGACTCTTCCACAGCATATAGTTTTTTTGGACATTCATATGCCTTGTGTCCCATTCCTTGACATTTGTAATAGATTATAGCTGGTCTGTTAGCTCCTCTCTTATCGGATGGACAACTTCGACTATACGTGCCTCGACCGCGATTCTCATGACCATCGCGTCGGTTCTCTTGTGCTCTTTCCTTCGTCGATGTCCCTTCTATGCGTCGAATATATTCGACACCTTCTTTCTTGTAGCCACTGCCTTGACCTTTCACGGATACAGTCTTTCCAGCCCAAACTGTCATCCTGCCTTTGGTCGATGCGGATTTTCTCGACAGTTTCTCTTCTGCCTTCAGAGCAAATTGATAGGCTTCTCCAACTGTTCTGAATTTTGACATGTTGAGTTCATCCTAAACAACATATTTCAAACCATTTACATATCTGGAGACAACTTATTCTCCTTCATTAGTCTGTCCTGACCGAATCGACAATCGATAGAACTACTCCATGTACTCCTTCACGGTCATCTCTTTTTGTCGAAAGTTTTGTAACTTTTTGAACAAGGAAATCACATAGTCATTTGTTAAGAACTTCCCCTTCAACTTGGCAACCATCCTGTCCCAAGATTTGATTTTCTCCTTGCCTTTCTTGAGTCTATCAGCCTGTACATTGTCCCACCACAACGAGGCATGACCCTTCAACCTTAGACCTGCAGTCTTAACCCATTTAGGGTCCTCGATCTGCTCCACATCAAAATATTTCTCCATCTCTCTGAACCAGTTGATCAAGTCTTTTGGGTCCAGGCTTCCCAAATACGTACGCACATCTATCTTTTCCCGACCTCTCATTTCCATCAGAAGCTTGATGAGTTTTTCCTCTGGTTCTTCTACTGTGGCTTCCCGAGCTTCCACTTCCTCGACTTCCTCGTCATTGTGGTCTAGCGCTTCAGGAATGCAACCACGCCTCTAGTTTTCTTTGATCGCTGTGACTTCATTTGTTAAAGTCTGCATTGTTCGGATGCATTCGTCAAACATCTCACGATCCACTGTGACGGCTGCTACACCATGCGCTCTTTGTCCTCAGACATTAATGCCTCTATGAGCCATTTTCAACCTCTGCTAAAAATTCTCACGCTTCCAGATCTTGATACCAACTAACACAAGTCAGGTTTGTATAGTCCTCTTCTCCAACCGAACTCACTTCTAGGATCTCATACCAATTGAATCAAGTCAAGTTGGTATGGTCTTATCTTCTGCAACCAGACTCGCTTCCGGGCTCTGATACCAACTGATGCAAGTTAGGTTGGTATGGTCTTCTCTTCTCCAACCGGACTCGCTTCCGGGCTCTGATACCAACTGACGCAAGTCGCCTCACGGAAATAAGGTTCTTGGTTAACAATACACATGACACAAACCACAATGCTCACACAAACAAGGTGCTGACCAAGATGCCTGGATAGGCTTATATTACTTCTCTGAAATCGGTTACAATATAAAATAAGTGTTAGCAAATAACTAACTAGAATTGGCCTCAGCTGTTACAACTTAGAAGTAACTGTGGTGTGTTCTCCCTGTGTGTCGACCTCACCCTCTCCCGGTTCACCACAGAACTCTGAGCTATGATTCGATCTCAACACTCTGCACTCGGCCAATGTGACTCTTCACAACTTTCTTGGCTCTGCACTCTGCTCTGCTGCTTCCCAATAGTTCAACTATAATAGTTGTTTAGACTGAAGGTCCTCTCCTCCTCTTCTACTATGCAGGTGCTATTTCCAAGATTATTACAATCCCGAGACACGTGTTCCCTCCATTCGTCGATCCTATCCAAATCCTATGAATTTGCACTGTCAGCTTCTAACTGTGCTGTACAGCTTCTGTCCATGATGTCCTCTGTCATGTCCTTCACCAACTCGCAATAATTGTAATAACTTCCTTAGCAACCCCGAACGACTACTAGTACAGTCCCTTGATTTTCTATCCTTCCGACCCTGCTACAGCAGTCAGTCAGAGCTCGCCTGTCCCGTCGGTTCTTTTCTTTCCCCATTACACTTGACTTTGCCAAAATCTGTCATGTCGTAGTTCGACCACTCGTCGACTACCCAACCTCTTACATCGCTCGTCATCTGTCGACCATTTCCTGTCGATCCTCTACTTCTCACGACATCTTTTGATCCTTCAGTCGGCTACACCCCGACTGCTTCCGCTCGACTTGTTGACTTCGACAAGTCAACCTGCTCCCTGCAACAGTGGTCATCAGCACTCCCGCTGGTTAGCTCCCTTTGGTCGATTAACTTCGACTGATCTGCCTAGGTCCCGATGCTCCTGCATCATCTTTTTTTTGTTCTCATTTTTGTTTCAAGTCTTCTTCTCTTTCTTTTGTTGTCATTTCGTTAGATTTTCTTCCTTGATATAATGCACATCTTCCATTTCTAGTTCACACTATATATCAAAAATGTCAAGCATTAACATATACACTGAAATTTATGTATCTATTAAATCCACACTAAAATTTATGCATCCATGAAATCTACATTGAAATCTTTGCATCCATCGATTAACATCTACACTGAAAATTATGCAATGATAAAACACCATACAGTGAAATCTATGCAAGTATAAAACTTACTTTACATGATAATGAGATTCAATATCCACATAACTTTTGGTTCTGTGCTATAAACCTTTATCCTTCTTGTTTTTTTGTTGTCATTTCGTTATATTTTCTTCCTTGATATGCTTTCTGATGTTCAACATTTTTTATTTTTTGTTCTTCTCCTATTTGTCTGATAGCATCTTCCACATGCACATCTTCCATTTCTAATTCAGACTCTATATAAAAAATGTCAAGCATTAACATATAGACTAAAATTTATGCATCTATGAAATCCACAGTAAAATTTATGCATGCATGAAATCTACACTGAAATCTATGCGTCCACCGATTAATAGCTACACTGAAAATTATGCAATGATAAAACACCATACACTGAAATCTATTCAAGTATAAAATTCAGTTTACATGATAATGAAATTCAATATATTTAAAAAAAAAATAGGAGATGTGGGAGGATCGAACCTTGGACATCATGCCCATTATCCCAACACCCTTACCACTATACCGTAGGTAGTTCTTATTATACATAGTAAAGAAGTTATATATTAACTTGAATAATATTACATTTGGTGAAAATGGGGGAAGGGTGGATCAATAGGGTTTGACCCCATGGCATACTTATGACAACCACAATGTGTTACCAATGGGATACACCCAGTTGTTTGGGAATTAAACGATTTAATATATTTATATGTTTGATTTGAGAGTTAAATTTAAATTTAAATTTAATATAAATATTAAATAGTTAAAATAATTTAAAATGTTTAATATTAATATAATTTAAAATTTAATATATTAAACAATTAAGATTTATTACATTTAAAAATAGTTTAAAATTATTAAAAAAATTAGAATTTATTAAAATTAAAATTAACCAAATAGTTAAAAATGATTATAATTTAAAATAATTAGAATTAATATTCAAAACCATTCACACCATTAATATCATATTCAAATTACCATTTAAAGCATGACCATTAAAACTATTATCTTTAAAAGGTGAGTATATTAAACAAAATTTGCAATTATATTTTTAGAAAAACTAAATTCAAATTTAAAGCACTACATTTAAAACTATTATTTTGAAAAGTGAGTATATTAAACAAAATTTACAATTATTTTTGTAGAAAAACTAAATTCAAAATCATTATTCTATTTGGAAAAACATAATTAGTATTCTATTTTTATATAGAATCAAATTTCCAGAAAACCTAAACGAAACGAACCTTGCTTCTATTTTTATTCCCTTGGATCTAGGCCGGGATACTGTTAAAGCACTTCCATTAAAACTATTATTTTTAAAAAGTGAGTATATTAAACAAAATTTAGAATTCTATTTTTAGAAAAACTAAATTCAAATTTAAAGCACTACAATTAAAACTATTATTTTAAAAAGTGAGTATATTAAACAAAATTTATAGTTATTTTTGTAGAAAAACTAAATTCAAATTTGGTATTCTATTTGGAAACACATAATTAGTATTCTATTTTTATAAAGAATCAAACTTCCAGAGAAAGCGAAACGAAATGAAACTTGCTTCTATTTTTATTCACTTGGATCTAGGCTGGGATAATGTTAAAGCACTTCCATGAAAACTATTATTTTTCAAAAGTGGAATCAAACTTCCAGAGAAAACGAAACGAAATGAAACTTGCTTCTATTTTTATTCACTTGGATCTAGGCTGGGATACTGTTAAAGCACTGCCATTAAAACTATTATTTTTAAAAGGTGAGTATATTAAACAAAATTTAGAAATATATTTTTAGAAAAGTAAATTCAAATTTAAACCACTACAATTAAAACTATTATTTTAAAAAGTGACTATATTAAACAAAATTTACAATTATTTTTGTAGAAAAACTAAATTCAAATTCGGTATTCTATTTGGAAAAACATAATTAGTATTCTATTTTTATATAGAATCAAATTTCCAGAGAAAACGAAACGAAACAAAACTTGCTTCTATTTTTATTCACTTGGATCTAAGCTGGGACACTCTTAAAGCACTGCCATTAAAACTATTATTTTTTTAAAGTGAGTATGTTAAAAAAAAATTAGAATTATATTTTTAGAAAAATTAAATTCAAATTTAAAGCACTACAATTAAAACTATTATTTTAAAAAGTGAGTATATTAAACAAAATTTACAATTATTTTTGTAGAAAAACTAAATTCAAATTCGGTATTCTATTTGGAAAAAGATAATTAGTATTTAGTTTTACTTTAGAATATAGTAATTATATTTAGTAAACATATGCTTAGTTATGTGGACTGCTATAAGGTGGATATTGGTTTATGTACTATATTTGTGAATACAAGATTGATTGGATTCTGGCCTTTTCTGCCATTTTATTTAATATTTTATTGTTTTATTATATTTATTTCCTTTGAAGTGTTAGGGCCACTCTAGTAAGATCTAGTCCTAACGGAAATTGTAGTGGCTCCACCATAAGGATGACCTTAAGGATGGTAATGGTGGGGGTTCATATGACCAAATTAGTTGTCGACAAACCCAATGATACCATCAGTGGCATGGGACGCTCTTGGTGTCTGTTGTTCAAGATAGCGATATTGAAGGACATATAGGAGGACTCTGTCAAGATACCCGGGCTGGATAGTTGTTCCTTAACCTAGACAATAACCCCTCAAGCTGGGATCACCAATCCTAGAAGATAAAATTTCTTGATGTAAATGTCTCACCTACAGCAAGTATCACCTCCTAACCCTGGAAGATATGAGTGGCTGGAAACTCAAAGAGTTGCAGGCTGGTAATCCATACCGGATAAGAGTTCTTGGGATGATAAGCCTACCTCTCTAGCAAGTTGTTGGGATGATAATCGTCCTTACCAATATAAATAGCATCTACTACTACTATAGTGCACTATAGCTATTACCTTACCCGCTATACCAATTCTCCCTGAAGCTATCCTTCCTGGTAGTTAGAATCGGTTTTAAAATACTTTTACTTGTAGGGTTATAATACAGAAGCTTGAACTGCATATATATTCCCAAAACAGTGGTTATATTTTATAATACAATATAAAATATAAGGAAGGTTAGAAAAATAATAGTTAATTGTTTATATTACCATGTTAATTCTAGTTGTTAGCTAAATACTAGAGATAAAGGTCTTTATTCTTTGATTAAATAGCTTTTGACACAGTAAGTCCAAGATATAACACTTATATGGAAGTCACAATGTGATTAGACATCAGGTCAACCACAAGAAGATTACAAAGATAGTGGATTACAATAACGATTGTCTTAGATTCAGATTTAATAAAGAAAGTGACAGAATCAACGAGTCTTAAGCTAGAATTGCAAGATGGTCCAGTGTTTAGGAATAAAAATAAAGGAAGCTTAACCTGGGAGTTGAAGCATAATATTCATTCTAAAGGAGGTCAAAATTTTATAACTATGTCAAATGACAAGGAAGTAGTATTACCTTGTAAAGTACATTCCTAGCAGGGTAAGGTTCCAAAGTTCAATTTTTTAAGTGGAACAAATGAAATACTTTAATCTCAATTCCAATGAGGATCATTATTATCCCACACATGTAAGCATATAAATGAGAGCATGGAGGGAGCTCCTATTATTTATCAAAAATAGTCAAGGTGGAAGCATCCGTTTAATAACGAGAACCAATGGTAGTTGTTTATTTTGATCCAACAAATTCTCCAGTAGTAAATCCAGAAGGAGCAAATCCAATAGAAAATATATATAGAGTTTCAAAATAATTTTAAGCTACAAATTCAGTATCACCCTAAAGTAGAAAAACCAGCAGCATTCCTTCCTATCCCAGAAGCAAAGGCACCGGTAGTCAATCTAGAACCCATTGACTAAGCACCACAAACAACAGAGCCAACATCCGGGCCAACATACCCACTAGTAGTAGTACTAGCATCCATTTGCTTGGTTCCTTCTATAGGATCAACTTATTTATCAGTGGAAGCACCAGTTGATCCAATCGAAAAAGTAGTCAGTGAAGCATGTGTAGATTTAGTAGATTAAGATCTTATTATAGCATGTTATATATTTTGGTATAATCCCCTTGTTTCGACTGCACATCCCATGGTGTTTCAAGTTTTTGCACACCCTACTACCATTATCCTTGCTTATGATATCGGGATTTCCTCTTTGGTTGCCTTATTTTATAAGATGCTACCCCTATCCGTGTAACTCTAAAAATAGTTCTAGCAGAACCAGTTTATCTTACCTTGCACCAGAACCAGAAGCAGAGGGGCAAGCACAAAGGTGAGCAGCACCACGTGCAGTAGTTTCATACATAACAGTATCCCTTACAATAGTTTAATAGCCCGATCCAGGTGTAGATACACTCGTTATATATCCTCCAACAACATTCCTTACCTAACTATTATGTGGAACCAATACTTTCATGCGGTAACAAGTAGTACTCCAGTTCTCTAATTATAATGCAGTAATAATGCTCTCACATCCTGACTTGAAAGTTCAAAACGGCCTAGTCGATAATGTGATTCATGAAGAAACAATAAAATGAGATGTGCTCCTTTTCTCACCTTATATAGGATAGGGTTATATAATCTCTCTGGAAATTAGAATTATCCCTTTACGGCAGAAATATATAAAGGAAACTAGAAAAATGGCGGACTCCACAGTCTGATTGTTCCTTCATAGGGTGTAATGCCCCATTTTGACATTACTACATGAACTACTATTATATGTTGTATTTGTTTAATTGTGAGACTTCGTCGGTTTGATGACACTGTAAACATATGGTTCTATTCTTTTGTCGATATATATGTGGGTGTGCGATGTTATTATTATGATCGATAGTCATGTTTAGATATGTATCATATGTTAATTATGTCTCATATATGCAAATTATTGAATCATGGACACGTGGATACAGTTACACGTATATGTTGATAAATGAATGCTATGCCAGGTGCATGGCGAATAAATCAATTTATTGTTGTTATGTTATGATGAAATGTATGTGTACATGTTCAGGATTTATGCACGATATTCTAGACTATATGTCAGAGACTAACTTATAGGTTAAAAGGCTAAGTAATAGTTAGATCCTACGAGGTGGAAGAGCCTCGGGGACATGGATTCCGAAAGATAAATGGTATGCGAGTGATGCATTATTTACTTTTGCATGATTATTATTACGATGTATGGGTAGGGTAGGGTTTCAGGAAACTCAACCGCCCAGAATCGTTATATGATGACAAACTGAGTACATGTGCAACATTGTTATTATGTCGAGTAGACATAGTCCCTTGTTCCATTAGGGGGGTGGACGATTTACCCACCGTTTATCCCCAAAACCCAGAGTCATGGGAGGGTTTTGGTATGGCGCACTCCTCAAGTTGTGTGATTATGACTGGTGGTTTCCTCTTGGGGAAGCTTGGTTGATGTAATCAACACTTCTGCTTACGAGTTCTAGTTGGAGCTGGTCATGGCTTGACACTTCAGGGTAGTCCAGCAGAGGAAATGATAAGATATGGAAGTTAGTTGTGATTTAGGTAGATGATGTACGTAGATAGGTGTAGCTTGAAGTCGAGATGAAAATAAGATCTAACTATGTGTGTGGAAAACCCTTGACTGATTATGTGTCGTAACTTAGTAATGTATGAATTCTCGTAACTTAATAAGATGCAGTTAGGTAAAGGACTGTACCTTGCAGACTATGTTAAACATGTGTCAGTGAACAATAAGTTTAGTGATTATGATTGATGTGTGTGATTTATTACTGTTGGTGTACTTACGCGAGGTATGTAAGCAGTAGCTACACTTACATAACTCGTCTACATATTTATAAATTGCATGAAATACTGTTGAATAATAATATAATTATTGTCGATTAATAATTAATTAGTGTTGATTAATAAACGACCTATGGTTAACCTAAGAAGTAACTAATGGAATTAATTAGTAATGCTTGATTGATTGTTAATAAATTTAATTAGTCAAGACTAAGGGTTAAAATGTTAAATTGTAATTATAACGTCATTTCAGTTACTATTAATTAAATGATAATAAAGTCAATGAATGTTAATAAAGTTGGTTAATGATTAATTATTGTGGATTCATGTTAATAATTTAAAATAATGTTAATTATTGTTGACTAATATTCATTATGTGTTAATAGTGATTAGTTAATGTTAATTGGGCTATTATTATATTTAGTAATAGTTATTAATCAAGTTAAATGTAATTAAGAGAGTAATGTTGAATGGTAATAATGCCATGAATGATTATTAAGTTAATTACAAATAATTAGGACTAATTAATTAATTAGGTTACAGTAATAAATAAGTATTGATTAGGGTAAATACTTTAAGGTTCAAATTATTGAATGTGGTGGAAGATATGTTACCTTATGCTATTATTTAACAAATTTTATAATTGTAATTGAGTTGATTAATTAAAATAAAGATTGAATATAAGTTAATTAGGAAAGATTGAGTCGTAAGGTCGAAGGTTGCTTAGAATTTACTACGGCTGAAATGTGTAAAAATAAAACACATATGAACCAACCCATACATTTATTACAAAAAATATATATATAATATTTTAATGATTAATGAGAGTCAAAGGTTAAGTTCTTGTGGACTGACATGGGCGTTGATGGATTTATGTTAGGAATCGGGTATTAATGGTAGAGGTAAAGATTCAGCAAGGGGAAGGATAAAATCAAGAAGAAGAGGGGGAGAAGGGGATATTCACCTTAGGATGTTTTGTGGAATTGAGCAGAGACATAGGAAATTACAGTGAGGAAGAAGGAGGAGTGGGGTTGGAGATTTTATGAATGGATTAAGTAGGTTGGCTTGTACTCGGTTTCGGATCGGGGGTCCAAAGGGGTACTTTTGGAGCTGGGTGGTCAGCAAGACCACGCCATTTTGTAGGGTGGAATACTTGTCTAGTCGGTTGAGTTTCAAGGGCTTGGGAATATTTTGGTTGCAGGGATACAACAACACATACAACAAGCAGGGCAACAAAAGGGAGTAGCAACAAAGGGGTATCTACTAGCTATTTATAGGTACTTATCCTAAAGGTATAATAATCATTTATACCTTGTCATATTCTTATTTCTAGTTATGAAAACAATTCGTATATTTTGTTACACCTGCACAAACAAAAATGGTTACAAATAGATATAATAGTAAAAATATATATGTAGAAACCAGTAAATGTAAATTTGATATATTTTACAGGCATGGAAATGGAAATAAAACATAAGTTAGAAAATGAAAACTGAGACTTGAAACAATGTGAAAAGGAAGGAGACATCGATTTATTATTAAAAACTTAGTAAATTAGAACATGGGTCCTAAATAGGGTTATAAAGGTACATGTGATATGAATAAAATATTAAAGGTACGTGTGATATGAATAAAATATTAAAGGTACGCATTATATTCTATTAATTTACCTTATAGAATTCCCTCATCCCGGATTGGGCTTTTGCACATGACTTGGATAGGTATAAGCTACTAGAATCC
Organism: Larix kaempferi; assembly: GCA_027924585.1. Classification (NCBI taxonomy): domain Eukaryota; kingdom Viridiplantae; phylum Streptophyta; class Pinopsida; order Pinales; family Pinaceae; genus Larix; species Larix kaempferi. The sequence goes on from BSBM01001023.1 coordinate 3,412,055, forward strand.
TCCCCCCTCTGTGGTCCCCATATAAGAATTTTGGATCTTCTTAGTTAATTCGGGTTCGTAGAAGTAGCATCTGCTATGCCCCTCTATGCGGATCTATGCCCCTCGGGGAAGGGACTTATTGAAAGACCAAAATTGTTCCTATACTATTATCTATAGGGACTTTTATATCCCCCAATACGGGGAATGAAAATCCTTGTCCACTTCCATTTCTTCTTCTCCTGATCCATCCCTTTATGAGGCCCCATCGAGATACGGCTTATAGATTTCATTTCCTTACATCTTAGTGTTTTTATTATGAGTATCTAGTTCTTCAATTACTAGACATTGCCCCATATCATCATTTATTGAAAACACACGACATCCCATATAATCGGTCGCATATACTAGGAAGTTGTAGGGATGATTTGGGTCACTAAGAGTGTAAATAAAATTTGCCTCTCAATATAACCTTCTCGTTTCTCTGCCAAATACAGGAACAATTCCATAAGTCATGTCCAACTGCAAGGTTATTTCTAACTTGGCTCCCCATGAATTTTCATAAACATGATGCCATTTTTGGTGCTTACCTTTTTATTTCTATTTTTGTCTCTGCTTCTAGGACCGGAAAAATAGCTAGTTCCTGCGTTTTCCTTTGCTTCTACGGGTATCTCGGAGCTTCTGGCTTTGATACCTTTACCCTTGCTTATGAATTGAGCTAGATTGATTGAATTGTGTCAATCTTGAGGTCATCGAGGAGATTATTATTTCTCCCTCTTGAACCTCTGTAGCCTCCCAGTCTTCATGGAGTTCAACCGAAACCTGGCAAGCCTCCCTCCATTGGGTGCACAATCAGAAAGAACTAAGGAAGTGCTCTCGGGGAAAATCAAAGAGGAAAATAACTATAGGAAGGTCATTTATTTTACTAACCCATGTTCGTTCCCACCTTACATTCATTAGAGCATAGATAGTGGGGATTCTTTGTTAGAAAATTGCCACAATCAATAATCTTTTCCTGATTTCTTTGCATGAAGGTCATTGCAGATAGCCCTAGTCATTTCCAGGAGGTAGGTCATTGACATTGTTCCTGGGTTCCTCTTTGAATGGCTCTTCTGTGAGCACCTAGCGATACTATATCTCTACGTTGAACTTTGCAAAATCTATAATCTATGCAATCAATAGAATCTTAAAATTAAAGTGAAAGCCTTCAAGTTGTCTCCATTCTTTTAAAAAAAAGAAACTACCAGTCTCCTTCCTTTATTCCTTCGCAAAGAAGTAAGGTAAAGTCCATACCACTTACTTGTGTGTTTCCCCTTAGCTACAACAATGAATAAGCTATAGGTTTTTGAGGTTATTGTGTGTGGGATAATAACTGTATATAATGCAATCATTGCTTGTGTGAAACGACGGCTTCTATGTAAGTTACCCAACCCATGGAGAGCTAGATATGTAGAGATTTTATTAGTGTCAGAATTTATATGGGAGTATACAATCAAAGTAAAGGAAAAAGGTAAGGTACCACAATTAACTAGAGTTTCCACTTCGAAATAAATTGACTACTAAAGAGTAATATGTAGGTCCCCACAACAAACATATCTATAGGTCCTAGAGCTTAGGTCCCACTGAACTAGTAGGTAAAGTAGGGACTAAATTCCGTATATAGAGTTTGAAGCTGCTAAAAGACAGAGTATGTCCAAGTGGTCCCCCATAACAATCTAACATTAATATCTACGGGTAACTAAAGCAAGTCTGTAATGGAGCACCTAAAAATATATAGGAATGGCCTAGATCTTATGGTAGGAACTCAAGGTCTGTAAAGTTCAAAGTAAGTTAGTAATGATTTCTTGTCATCCTCTGGAGATAGTATAAATAATATAAAGAGTGAACCCATGCAGTGTAATTTAAACTCGTGTAATAAGATCTTATTGTAATAATATCTGATCTGATGTTTCCTAGCCGCAAGTGATCTGATCCGAGCAAGTTGGACATGTATCTGGGACGCCTATTTCATGATCTGATATCTTCCATACTCTTCTGAAAACAATAATAGATAGGCCTGTAGCTCGGAGGTCTTCTGAACCTTTTTCTATGTGGGAAATTGGATCTATGTGGTTTATTGTTGAATCATCTTCTACACTAGTTTCAAATTTGGTCATTCAATGGACAACTTTTGACCCAGAAAGGATCATATCTTTTTATTTCATGCTATTGGTACTTCAATCCACATTAAATTAGACCGAGAAAACAAGAATCCAACCTATTGTAGGAAAACGTGCTTCAAAATTCAATATTGCAATGGTGGGTTTTGGTGGCTTTTCATGACACTCAAAATTGGTCATCCAGATTATTTGGCATGGTTCAAAATTCAGTATTGCAATGGGAAATTTTCATATTACACTCAAAATTAGTCATCCAAATTATTTAGGTATAACCGAACCATTATCATGAGCTATGCCATTAATTGTAATATCTAGAATTTTGACTGACTATATTGATTCTATATATTGGACTTACGCCCCAACATATATGACTTATTTTGATATACTGGGCGTAAGCCCCAATGCACATGATTCATTTTCATTATAGATATACATATTTGGGCACGGACCCTGACTGACGCAGGTTATTGCTATATATTGGGAAGAAAGCTCCAATGTATTGATTTATGTTTTATTATGAGATTGGGTACAAAACCCTAATTTACTAAGATGATCTTTGTTACATACTGTGCAAAGTTATGATATACATGATTGACTTTTATGATGTGTTGAGCATGGACTCTGGAACACATGGATGACCTATGTACTGGGAATAAGCCCCAATGTACATAGAGGATCTTATTATGTACTGGGCATAAGCCCCGATTGACATAGAAGATCTTATTATGTACTGGGCATAAGCCCCGATGTACATAGAAGATCTTATTATGTACTAGGCATAAGCCCCGATGTACATAGATTGTTGGGATTAAGCCTTGGAGCACTCCAAGCTTGATAATAAGTACCAGATCTGAGGTCATTTGTATTTCTAGATGTGATTCACAAACACTTTCTAGTATTAGTGTTGAGCGGGATGCTCTAGAATTGCACTAGCATAACACCCATGTGAGAGTGTTGAGCCAAAGCTCTTAAGAGCACTCAAGGTTACTTGATTTTAAAAGTGTTGAGTCGGGAAGACTTTGAATAGCACTACTATTCGTCAGAATTATTTAATTGGCTAGAGGAATAATTTCTATCTCTCATCAAGGACTGCAGAAACTACCATGTTAAATGAGGGAATCCAACATGCAAGAAGAACCTAGAGTTACCTAACCTAGTCAAACTATCCAAACCTACCAAAAGACCTAGTCCAAAGAATTGGACCTTGTATTAAATAATTATCAAAGATTTATTATGCTATTTAATTAATTAAATCAAAGAGTTATTACGATATTTAATTAATTAAATAATCAGATTGATTATTTATAAAAGAAATCTCACTTATGTATAAATAGTATGCATAAAATTTATGCGTAGGATATTTATTTATATTATTATTTTACTTAAAGAAAAGATTGTGATCTAACTTATAGATACATATAGTTGTAACAAAGTAAATAAATTATAAAATTTCTTTTAAAATAAAGTCCTAAAGGAACAAGTTAAAAGTCTGAGACAAACTAGGAGTGAGTAATTAGTTAAAATATCTTTTACATATATTATAATTCAAATTTAAAATAAAAACTGAAATTAGTATTAGAATTATTATTATTTCAAACAACTATATACCAAAAGTTCACGTATATAAAGAAGGACCATTCCCAAACTGAGGGATCATCTTTTCTTTCTATCATTCTCTTATGGTAAGTGAACAGAATTGTCCCACGAAATTGAAGGAGCTTATTATTTCCAAGATCTGATCATCATCAACAATCTTCCCTAGGTCCTCTACCCTTCCTATTGCATGTTGGAACCAGCTCGAGGGGATCCAGTTAGAACCAGGAACGGTTCTAAGGGTCATGGTTGGGAAGAAGGTGGTAGTTCAAAATTTATTCGGTCCACTGTTACAGGTCCGCTAAAATATTTTGGTTCCATTAACAACTGTTTGAGTGTGTAGGTTCTTCAAAGGAAAGGAAAGCTATAGGAATCAGGTATGAAACCACATTTTATTTTGCAGCTAACTAATTAGGATTTAAATTTAAAATTACTGTACATCATCTTCGTTTCTGTAGTTATAATCTGATTTCCTTTTATGGAGCAAGGGATGAACGGAATGGGCTCCCAGGGTGAAACATTAAATTATCTTAGTCCATTTCTATGTTTCAGTTTAAAGAATTTATTCAATATTTAAACCTGTATTAAAATTGAGTGCAAACATCTAGCAGAGCTAGCTATGCTAGCTTGCGCTAGATCTCCACGTAAACCAAGTTTACCTTTAAAAATCCTTCCTAGATTTCTTTTATAGAACTTATCTTATGCTGGTTATTTTACACAGGATCACATTCAATTCTAAATAATCTTCGTATCATAATTCCTTAAACATTAGAAGTTTAGGGCTGGTTTTTATAAAGTATGCAAACTATCAAATTAATTATTTAGTATTTAAAACTACAACAGGGATCTCCCAAGGATCCACGAAACCCCTTTTAAAAACGCAGTTACACCCAGCATTAAATTTTTATTAAGAAAAAAGAACAAAAACTCAAACCATGCTAAAAAACATCCATTGCAAATATCTCGTAGGATCTCATACCTAAATTAAAATATCAACGTAGCATCAAAACATTCTTCCCATACATTTACATTCAAAAGGAATTAAATACCAGCGTGAATTTTTTCAGGGTTTCATTACTCTTCCCTTATCAAAAATCCAGTCATCGCATGGGAAGACCCCATACATTACAGCGTGGAAACCAAACGAAGGACCCAACCTTTCTTTAAATCTTTAAAACATTCATCCATTTAAAAATAAATCACAAAGGCATTCCATGCCCTCACAAAATCTACATGAGTTTCATTTCTTTATAATTCTAGGCAGAGGTCACGTAAGGACCAAACGCATGCAATGACAGAGCTAACGCTCTCAGCATCATTTTACATAAAACATTAAAAGAGATATCAATGCGCTGGATTGAAATGCAGAGCCATTACACTCTTAATAAAAAAGAAATGCCAAAACAATTACAGATCCATCAATGTTTCCCTTTTTATAATCAATGAAGTATAAATGAAAGAAAAAATACATTCTATGTTCCAATTTAAGAATTATTTTCTCAAAGTCATGATTTTTACAACCATAGCTGACTAAAACCCTATGTATGAAACCCAACAAACAAAAGAGGCTAATAGAAGCATTTAAACAAACGAAGCATGATTTCAAACATAAGAAACATTTCATTTTAATCAGAGTCATGCTAGATAGATTTATGAATAAATTCCAATACCCAGAATATCTTATTAAACCCCAATGCTGAGAGTAAGAGCCTGCTAGGCTTTAAAAATATTCAGTGCCATTTCCCATTCAAACCATGGAAAAGAAATGTAACCCATTTCTTTAAAATAAATTACAAGCAAAGGCCCAGTATGCCCTTAAGCCGATAGAATCCAAATGAAAACCCACAATCACCTTCATCTATGCTAAACTAAAGCCAAGCAACACCAAAGCTTCACCCAGAAAACTAAAAGCTCGAAGGATTTCTACATTAAAAAGTTCAAAACTCAAAACTATCGAACATTCAACCATTTTTCCTTTGCTGCGACAAGAATAGATTGAGCAATGAAGAGTCCTAGGCTTACCAAGTTTGTAGTAAGTGTATTATTCTCTGCCATATTAACACCATCCCAAAACATAGAGACCATTTTTCTTACCTGCAAACCCTGCCAGTAAGAGTCATGGAAACCACGAGTTAAATACATAAACTAATACCACTTACATCGAAAGCATACTGAAAACCATTGTTTTAAAGAGCAACTTACCTTATCTTTGATCCAAGTGTTCCCCACATATACGCAGAGTACCTATGAGTACGCTAACCATGAGCATAGCTCAAGTCAAAGCGTAGATCCCCATTGAACCTGATCACAACATGAGGCTTCCATTAAAACTCAAAAAACATGAAATGATAAAACTGGTCGCTAGGGCCATAGAGTATAACCCCCATACAACTGTCAAGCGAACATGTGAACTTCACATGGGTAGCATTCAATTCTACAAGAACCTCCACTAGCACTGCAATGTTTTTACCTTTCTCTATAGTTAGGGTCAAGTTATTAACTCAAGCTTCCATTCTTTTAATACATAGATTTTAATCTAAAGTTGCGTTTTGTCCATTTTGATTTCATAACTTTAGGTTGTTTCTAGGTATAAAAGTTTAGGAAGTTAGTCTAGGGTCCTCATTTTACTACCCTCCAAAACAAGGTTCGATTGATGCTTTAGCAAACTTTTCTAAGTAAGCCCAGGGAAAAACATTACTCTCTTCTTACCTTTTGGTAGTCTCGCCAGTAACTCAACTACTCAAGTTAAATTGCAAAGTATTCTTACTCTCTTCATAAAGTCCATCAATCCTAAACTGATAACATAAGGATTTCAACACTTTAGTTTTAGGATATTCCTATACTCCATCCTAGTCCCACCAGTATTTTGATCATTTACATTGTCAGTCATGCATGCACTTTTAGGGTTTGCATGCATTTTGCATGCATCCCAGTCATCAGTCCAGCACCTGGCCCTCAGTTAGCCAGCCCCCAGGAGCTTCTAACTATTTAGTTTTAGCCCTCTAGTTGCTTAATGCGTCGTTCTTCCTTGATTTTAGGGAGCAACTTGCCCTTCTTCACCTACTAGTCCAGTTGTCTTCAGTTTACACTCAGTTACACTTAGTTACAGTCAATTACACTCAGTTACACTTAGTTACACTGAGTTACACCTACTAGAGTTAGTTTGACTGATGGTTGACAGTTACTTGAGCATTGATGACTCCATTGATGATGATGAAGACTTCCAGTTGTGCTCCGATGATCATGAGGACACCTAGTTGTTCTCTGATGACACTCTATTGATCTTATGATCACTCTGAGAGGCTAATTCGAATTGGCACCTTAGGCATTAGAATCCTCTCTACCATTGTACTATTTATTTGTCCATACTATAATTAATTAATTAGTGTGCGTGAAGTATTATTGCTTCTATGTGAGTTCTACTGTACCATATTATTCTGTTGCTCATTATACTATATTGTTCACTCTTCTTCTATTTTCCTGCTTAATCATAATTACTCTTGTGAGGTACACATCATCTCTTAGATCTGTTGTGAGGATTTTCACATGGTATCAGAGCATGTTGAGAGTATTGTTTATCTCCATTCTTGAGAGTTTTTTTGCAAGTTATTACCAAGATTTCGAGTGCAGCAGTTGCAGCAGTTTCTGCATATTTGCAGCAGTATTCTCTATTGCTTTTGTAGGTCTTCTACAGCTTCAATGTATCAAGAATTAGAAGAAATCACTCCTCTTTCTCTATTCAACTATGATGAATGGAAACAAAAAATAATAGCATATTTGAAGAGCCATGATCTCTTTGATTGTTATTTTGAAAGAGAGTTCGAATCCTCTGAAGAGAAGATTTACTGGTTGAATAAAGGTGACATGCACATTGGAAGACTGAAGCTTACTATGCCAGATTACATATTGCTCCCAATCATTATTGATATTGGGACTCCAAAAGAGTTATGGGATCACCTGGATAAAAAAATTGGCATAAAGAATGAAGGACTTGGTCCTAACCCATTCGAAAGCAAGCAAAGTGATGCATTCGCTCCTCTTGATGGTCTCTCAGATCATGAACCAGTGTCATCTCATATTGAAGTTGTTGACAAAGAACTTGCAGATTCTCCACTCATGCTTAGACTTTCTTCTCTTTCTGTGCCAGCTCACACTCTAGATATTGCAGAAGGTCCTAAATCCTATCTTGCACCATAGTCTATTGGTTTGCATCATTATCACATGATTATTTCGGAGGTCAAAACAACTATTGAAGGTAATGCATTTGCTCCTCTCCAGCTATCTCCTCTTTTATACTACTATATGATCATAATTCCATGCTTTCAGAAGGTCATTGAAGAATATGGCAATTTCCATTTGCTTGGGAATATTTCTCATGCATCTCATGGTTTTGATCTCACCCCTGTTGGTTCAAAGGAGATCTCAAGAAACTATGATTCAAGTCTTGTATCTAATTTGGGTTCTAAGCAATTACTGCTTGGGATAATTTCTTATGCATATGATAGTTTTGATCTCACCCCTGTTGGTTCAAAGGAGATCTCAAGAAACTCTTTTGAAAGTCTTAAATCTGATTTTGATTTCAAGCAAACATGTAATAGTTCTTTTTGGCATAATCTCACCCATGGTGGTTCAAAGGAGAAGACAAAAGACTATATGCACTTTCAAAGATTTGATCCTACCTCAGCTGATTTGAATCACAGGTTCAAGGATCATTCTTATAATGTTGGATTTGTTCTCATCACATTCGAACTGAAGAGCAAGTACAAACACATGCTTTTTGAGCATGATCCACTTCTTCCCAACAAGAAGATACCTCTAGACATATGACCAAGCAACACACCTGCTTGAGTTTGGAGCATTTATTTTTGTGTGTGCCTTACAGTCTGTTTTTTGAGGAGGGGGTATGTTTCCCATGAAATTTTCCCACTTCCTTGGTTTATTGATTGTTATTATTCATTGTATTGGGTGACCTTTGGTCTTAGTTACCAGGGCCCAGGATGGATTAAGGGGGGGTTTTAGGATATTCCTATACTCCATCCTAGTCCCACTAGTATTTTGATCATTTACATTGTCAGTCATGTATGCACTTTTAGGGTTTGCATGCATTCTAGGGTTTGCATGCATTTTGCATGCATCCCAGTCATCAGTCCAGCACCTAGCCTTCAGTTAGCCAGCCGCCAGGAGCTTCTCACTATTCAGTTTTAGCCCTCCAGTTGCTTAATGCGCCCTTCTTCCTTGATTCTAGGGAGCAACTCGCCCTTCTTCACCTACTAGTCCAGTTGTCTTCAGTTTACAATTAGTTACACTCAGTTACACCTACCAGAGTTAGTTTGTCTGATGGTTGATAGTTACTTGAGCATTGATGACTCCACTGATGATGATGAAGACTTCCAGTTGTGCTCCGATGATCATGAGGACACCCAGTTGTGCTCTGATGACACTCTATTGATCTTATGATCACTATGAGAGGATAATTCGAATTGCCACCATAGGAATTCGAATCCTCTCTACCATTGTACTATTTAGTTGTCCATACTATTATTAATTAATTAGTGTGTGTGAAGTATTGTTGCTTCTATCTGAGTTCTACTGTACCATATTATTATGTTGCTCATTATACTGTATTGTTCACTCTTCTTCTATTTTCCTTCTTAATCATAATTACTCTTGTGAGGTACACATCATCTCTTAGATCTGCTATGAGGATTTTCACATTTAGAAATTCAAACCATACATACATTTAACTATAAGAAAGATGCAGACATAAAGACCATTAATTTTTATACAAGTACTAACTGATCGATCAGACTAAGATGTTAATCATTTGAGGATCATGTGTATACTATGCCATTGCATTGCTTCCGTAGAAACATGAAATAGAAGATGATCACATCCAATTAAATCAGACAATGAATCATAAACCAATTTTCATAAACCATGTTTTCTCATTGTGTCGACAAGACTTATACTATTTCCCAGTACTAAAGTTAATATGTTAAATATTTACTTGAATAGACGACGTTAGCTGTACAAGAAAAAATTTAAATTTTTGCTAATTTAGGGACATTACAAGTTGTATCAAAGACCAGCTAGAATACTAAGTGACCTATTGAGCTCATTACAGAAAAAATCCGCAGGAGATTCATATACTTGTAAACATGTACTTATAAATTTCTTCATATAAACTAATAGATTTATGTTCTTACAAATTGATGAAACATTGCAGGTACAATTATAGCCTGAATGATGAATACAAAAAAAGACAGCAGTATACATGGAAACTTGAACTCCCCACCACGAGCACAAGAGATTGTGGTGGAATTGAACTCAGATCTAGTGAAATAAATACAGAAGTTACAAACTGAGTTGCAGAGCTTCAGAAATGATAATATGCAGGAAAGATGGGAACAACAAGCCATAAATGAAGCTCTACTTCAGAGATTAATTGGGGCAAAATCGGATGGACAGTCCACCCACTCATCCAACATATCCAAGGAAAACAATTATCACACAAAAAGATCCATCAGTCCTAAAGAGGATGAGTATGAAGAACACATACCTGAATTCATGGAAGAGGATTGTAAGAGATATTCCATTGATGTTGGTTCACCTTCCCCTTGAAAGAGAAGGAGGAATAATGATGAGATTTTGCAAGGAGAGTTCTGGAAAATAAAATCCCCAACTTATGATGGAGAGGTAAATACCAGGGAGAAAGCTGAGGAGTGGCTGTTAGGAATGAACGAGTATTTTAAAGTCCACAACTATTCCAGCGAAATGCAAGCACGACTGGCCATTTACAACTTAAATGGTAAAGCAACCAAATGGTGCAGAGACTTGAAACATACAAAAGGACATGAAGTGAAAGATATCAGATAGAGTGCTTTCAGCAAATTGTTTCAAGACTATTAGGAACCCATGTCAACCCTTATATTTACTTTGTTAGTATATTGTTGTTGGATGCATATGCTTTGTAAGTTGTCTCGTAGTATTTGTTGATACATAGTTTGTCTTATTGTTGTTGGACGCACATTCTTTGTAAGTCATCCCATAGTAATTGTTGATCCATAGTTTGTATTGGCCCATGGTTTGTATTGACACATGTTATTGACACATGGCATTGGCACCTAGACTTAGTATATAAGTTTGTGTTGAGACCAATGAATGTACCATGAAGTTATTGGTATTGAGCTTGCTCAAAGGAGGTTTCCCCCTCGAAGTGGCCTCTGATCAATAAAAGCGATTATGAGTTCTATTATTTCTGCTATCTCGTGTATATTCATTAATTAATTGTTGCAGGTTCTTCACATCTAATATTAGACCACTTTCTTGGGCTCACTGGGTGAAATTTCTTCCAATTTTTTTTTTTCGCATCTGTTGTAGCTTCAGATCTGGGAGTAATCCCTATCTGCTTAACTGTGGGAAGTACTTGGGAATAATCCCCAAAAATCATTGTGAGGAGTACCCCAGGAACCCCAAAGTAGCTGGCCCATTAAGAGGACCTACCAGTGAAAAGGGCAACGACCCCTACCTGATTGACTAGTTCCCACCTGTGAGGTAAACTGAGAGCTATCATTTGTGGCAAAGAGGTTATCAGTTTTACCTGAGCTGTGGAGTGAGAGGTACTGCCCTAATATGCAAGCTGTTAGACAACATTGGTGGTTGAGTGAATCCCCTGAACCGATAGGAAGTCGAACATACCTAGGGTCCATATCAATTTTCAGCTAAACTGTTGCCGATCACTTCTATGCCATTGCAGATCCATCTGTTTCCGATCACTTCCATGCCATTGCAGATTCATTCTGAAATCCAGTTCAGATCCATTTTAAAATTCGTTTCAGATCCATCCGTTTCTGATCCATTGTGAGCCGTTCAAGATCCCGCCACCGAAATCCGTTTCAGATCCATTATGGAAAAAAAAAATGTTTTTCACCATATCTCCCTTGTTTTAACTTTGTTTTCCCTGAAAATTCACTGAAACCCCTGCAATCCCATTCTACATATTTCATTCCTAAGGACCCTATCCCAAATTCCACTTCTCAAAGCTAGAAATGCCACATTTGTCTATTTTTAGGGTTTGCCATAACTTCTTCAATTTTCACCCACTCGCCTCCAAATTTTTCCACCGTATTCATTCCCTATTTCTGCTTCTTTGTCCCTCTTTGAAAAACTACTTCTGAAATCCCCATTTTTTGCTTCCCTGTCCATCAGAGAGTGTCAAAAACCTAGTCAAACAGAGGTTTCAACCGACCTCATGCACGGCCAAATGTGCCCGCACTGCATGCCAACAAACCAGCTTTTAATGAAGAAGCAAAGGCTGCCCCACCAACCATCACTTGCTGGAAATGCCAAGGACCCCACTATTTCCTAGATTGTCCCAACAAGATGGATGGAGTTTTACACAACATACAAGAAAACACAACAGTAGGGGACATGGCAAGAATACCAACGATTTATGCCACACTTGATGACTAACAAGTAGACCACCAGGCCACTATGGTTGATATTGAGGGTAAGATCTCCAACACAGCTATTTCAGTTTTGATAGATCCCAGTGCATGCCGAAGCTATGTCTCCCATAAGATAGTCGATACTTATAAGTTGAACTGAGAGAGTCACGAGAAACCTTGGCTAGTACAACTAGCCACGGGTACCAAATGGAAGGTATCCAAACTAGTTAGAACTTGTGAGGTAGATTTGAATGTTTTCCCAACTAGGGTGGATCTGAACAACTTAACAGTATGCTATTGCAACACACTTATAGGCATGGATTGTTTGGAAGAACATCATGCCCTGCTTCACTGCTTGAATAAGTCAATATTATGCACGAATAACCAAGGGAATCAAAGAAATATTCAAGGTATACCTAAGAAAGTTTCTGTAACATAGATATCTTCCTTACAGGAAACAATTGTGTAAGAAAGGATTCTAAACTCTTCACAATCAACATTCAAACTGTAGAAGCCGATAGGGGACAAAAGATCAAAGAATTCCCAGTCCTTGTAGAATTCAAGGATGTATTTCCCGATGAAATACCAGGGTTACCACCCAAATGAGTCTTAGACTTTTCTATAGAATTGACACCCGAGTCAATACCAGTTTCTGAAGCCCCTCACCACATGAGTCCACTAGAATTAGTGGAGCTCAAGCTTCAGTTAGAAGAGTTGATTGAGAAAGGATACATCTGACCAAGTGTGTCCCCTTGGGGAGCACCAATACTCTTTGTCAAGAAGAAGGATGGGACGATGCAGATGTGCATCGATTACTGTCAACTCAACAAGTTGACCATCAAGAACCGTTATCAGCCACTCCCTAGAATTGATGACTTGTTTGACCAATTCAAAGGAGCAAAGATCTTCTCGAATATCTACCTACAATCCGGATATCACCAAGTAAGAATCCATGACGAATACATCAGTAAGACTGCCTTTCGTACCCGATATGGTCATTATGAGTTTCTGGTGATGCCTTTTGGTTTGATGAATGCACATGAAAACTTTATGTGCATGATGAACAACATCTTTAGGAAATACCTAGACAAGTTCATTCTAGTCTTCATTGATGACATTTTGATCTACTCCAAAAGTGAAGAAGAACACGAAGAACATCTCTGGATAGTGTTATGAGTACTACAAGAACACCAACTGTATGTTAAGTTTAGAAAGTGTGATTTCTACAAACACCAGATACAACACCTAGGTCACATCATTTCTGAGAAGGGGATAGAAGTTGAACCTGAAAAGATTAAAGCCATAGAGGAATGGCCTACACCCACTTGTGTGACCAACATAAGATCGTTCTTAGGGTTAGTCGGATACTACTCGAAGTTCATTGAGAACTTTTTGAGGATTGCTTGTCCTATGACTGCCTTGCAAAAAAGGGAAAACAAGTTCCTTTGGATGACCAAGTGCGAGGAAAGTTTTCAATGTTAAAGCAACTTTTGATGAGCGCACGTATTTTATGGATAGCCGATCCCCATGGAGACTTCATTGTTTGCACAAATGCAAGCAAAGAAGGACTCAGTGGAGTCCTTATGAAGAATGACTTCATCATCTGCTACGAGTCAAGAAAGTTGAAGGAACATGAACAGAAATACCCCACACATGATCTTGAACTAGCTGCAATTATCCATGCCTTGAAGATGTAGAGGCATTACCTTATGGGAAATAAGTTCCTACTCAATACGGACAACATGAGTTTGAAGTACTTTTTTGACCAACCTAACCTAAATGCTAGGAAAGCGAGGTGGCTAACCTTCTTTAGTGAGTACCACTTTGAGCTAAAGCACAAAAAAAGAAAGGACAACAAGATTGCCAATGCTTTAAGTCAATGGGATCATATGTTATATGAGGTGACAGTAAGTCAAACTGACTCAGATTTGCATGACATGATTAGAATGACATGTAGGAATGACCAGTTCTATGTCGAGATCCTTAAAAAGATCCAAGAGGAAAGGTTATTCCAAGAAAAAAACTAATATAAAATAGACGAGTCAGGATTGCTATGGTCGAAAGAGAGACTTTATGTTCCAGAGAGCGGAGATATTAGACCTCACATCCTCATAGAGTTCCATCAGAAACCCTATTCAGGGCACCTAGGATATCACAAGATGTTATCAGCGGTAAAGAAACACTTCTTTTGGCCTATGTTGAAATCCTACATAGCTTTATTCATCGCTAAGTTCCAGGAGTGCCAATTGGTTAAAGCGGAACACCAGCACCCTTCAGCATTACTGGAACCATTACCCATTCCAAAGTGGAAGTGGGAGGTCATCAGTATGGATTTAATCACGGGTTTATCCAAGAGTAAGAGACAGAATGAATCCATATTTTTAGTAGTAGACAAGTTATCAAAAGCAGCACACTTTATACCAGTCAAGTCTACTTACAAAGCTGTCCACATCGCAGACATTTTCCTAAAATAAATCTTTCGATTGCATGGCATACCCAAGGAAATCATTTCAGATTGAGACACAAAGTTCACCAGTAACTTCTGGAGGTCATTGTTCTCCGGTTTGGAGACACAACTTCAGTTTAGTACTGTGTACCATCCACAAATCGATGGACAGACAGAATAGGTGAACCAAATCCTTTAGGATATGTTTAGGATGTATGTTATGAATAACCCCATGAAATGGGAGGATTATCTGCACCTTGCAGAGTTTTCTTACAACAACGGATATCGAACCTCATCCAAGATGAGTCCCTTCGAGGTACTTTATGGAAGAACATGTAGGACACCAGTGACATGGGATAGTTCAGTAGACAGACTTATGCTGGGTCCCAACTTACTAAAGGAACTGGAGCAGCTAGTCACCAAATTACAACAAAACATAAAAGAGGCACAAGACCTCCAGAACAGTTATGCAGATAAGAAGAGGAAATACAAAGATTACCAAGTCGGCGAACATGTCTTCTTAAAGTGAAGGCAAAGAGAAGCTCTTTGAGCTTAGGGCGGTGCAGAAAGTTAACCCCCAGATTTTGTGGACTGTTGGTGTCTGTTTTTGTCATCATTTTTGAACATCAATTACATTATGATTGGCATCACTTTCACCATTTTTGATGTAATAACTCATTCTTCTTGCCATTCAGACCGTCAAATAGATCAGGTATGCATATATTCACACATCACATGAATTTTGGGTAAAATCGTCATTTTGTGATTTATTGATGTTTAATTAATACTTCTTGGCTTGCTTGGAAAATATGTTTCATTTTATAGGTTTTGGCTCTCAAACGAACCTTCACTCAGATGTGTATCTACATTGCAAATGATTAGCCGTATTCAGCCCACCGTTCAGACCCACATTCAACCCACATGATCGTTAGTTGATTTATTCTCAGTCCATTGGGAAGTAAACTGTCATATGGGTTTTGTTTAGAATGTGGCCCCTATGGTGCTTGAGCTGGTGCTCTTGAAGATTACCTCTCCTGCACCCTCAAGCTCGACATCACATTTCTTTGCCATGTCAAAGGAATATCGATGTCTCAATGATTGCGTGAATGAAACCGATGCCGTGGAACCTGGTGGATGCTCTGTGCACTGTCGTAACTATTATGAGGCCGTTCCCTGGCTTATGTGTTGTCACAAACTGTTAAGTAGAGCCATTTTGTGGCGTTAATATTGCCTATTATTAGAGAAGTTGACCACTAAAGGGTCGAATTGCTCCTCCAAATGTACTACTGTATATATAGATGTCCTCGTAGCAGAGATGAGTTAGTCAAGTTAGTCAGTTAGTCAGTCTTTTTTATCTTTAGACTTGTTAACCTTTTCCAGCTACAAATGGATACAGAAACACTGTAACTCTGTTTTTATTTAATACATCTCTGTTCTAGTTTTATAAAAATTTATTAGCATGCGTGGTGATTGAGTGATTAAGGCTCATCCTCTGTTTGCTGAGAAGGGAGAAGGGCCCCTCAACAATCAGTGGTCTTCTGTTTGTATATATAATTTGTCTTTCTCTTCTTTAGATAAGTTGTGTTACTCATTCAAATTCTATATTCATCTTATATATGATGTTTTTATTTCATAACATATATGTTGTTTTGTTGTGTACATAAAGGATACCTCTGTTTTATGCTATGCATATCTTGTTGTTGTTCATATTTATAATATTTTTAGAATATAATTGATGACTGGTCATGTTTAGTCCATTTAGTTTGCTTAAATAGTTTAGTTCATATAGTTTGCTTCAATAGTTTAGATTGCTTAGTTGCTTAGGGTTTAGTTAGCTTAACCTTCTAAGTTCACTTATAATTGATGTTAAGTTCAATAGTTTCTTTCCTATACAGAAGACTAGATTTAGTTACATTTCAGTTTCATTTTAGGATGAAATAGAAATAGCTAGTTTCCTAAATTTTGATTAACATAGATGGCTTTTTCTTATTCTAGCTCTTCAATAGCTTACTTGGTGCTTTCCGTACACTATAGGATCACATGCTTCAGCCAGCTCCTAGTTATCATCCAATCTTCTCTTTCCTTCGCTTAAATCATTTTCTTCTATCCGGACTGACATTCACAATGTCATTCAGATAGCTATCCGACTCGTCATTCAGACCTCAACACTTTTTGCATTGTTTTCATGCTTATTTTTTAATCCAGTTTCTTAGGCTTTTAATTGTAATATTTCTTGCTTTAATTAACAATATTTGGTATAATATAGATCTTGTTTTACATTTAATATGGTTTCAAGTAAGTTTCATCTCCATTCTTAGCTTTCATTCTATTTTCCCTTACTTTGCTTTAGTTGTTTTACAGGTTACATCTGAATACTTTCATGTTACAGAATTTATTAGTTTCATTCTTAGGATTGTTTATTATGCGTTCTTAAGATTTATTTTCGATTAAGAGTTAATAATTTCATTCTCCAAGTATCTTAGTTCTGATTATTTCCTTGCTAAAGCACAAGATCCGTTTCCCATTCACACAAATAATGAGGATGTTCATAATAAAGAATTTGGTTCAAACATAAATATCTTTATCAAGTTTTCTACTTGCTTCCTAATCTAATTCAATCTTAGTAAATGTCTTTATTAAGCTTTTGCTTATTTCTAAGTTACATTAGTCTTACATCATTTCACTTATAGATAGGAAATAGATCGCAATGTTTAAAGTTAATTGTAGCTGGATAATATTTAGTTTACATTTGTTTGTAGGGGTTAAATTAGACTTGCTTCCCTTTTGTTCCTTTTGTACATTTGAAAGTCATTTTGACACTCTTCGTCATAATCCCCAAGGAGAATGGAATTAGGTAGTTTAGTGTAATCTTGAATATTAATGCATGAATCATTGTTGAATTTATTAAGTAGTTTGTAGTCTTATTTTGAGTTATCATAGTTCCTTGTTTTCATAATTAATTGTCATAAATAGGTTTTTCAAATTTACTTACAGTTATTTATAATTTCTAGATTAGAGCTTTTTATTAGCAGTTTTCAATTTCATCAAAGTAGCCTTGTTTTAGTTTTGCTTTCTAGAGTAATTCTTATATCTTTCAATCATCATCGATAAAATAGAGTAGTGTAGCTTTCTACTATTTTCATCGGTTAATTTAATCAGGTTTGATTAGTTCCTTCGTTGTATTTCTGAAGTTTGACTCGGTTTTTCATTTTGAAAAGTCTGACAAGCCGAAATTTAGGTGCCATTCTACCTCAACATATATTGTGCCTCAACTCTAAGATTACCAACCCTGGTTGATAATTAAATATTAGGTGATTCTTTGAGATAGCTCACACACCCAACATTTTGGCGCCATTGCTCGGGAGTTGTAGATAGATAGGTAGAATTCAGTTATAGATAGGTAGAACCTTCTCTTAAAAAATTAGGGATAGATTTGAGTTCTCCTCTTTTGAAATTTAGAAATAGGTTGGTGGCGGGTGAGATGTAAGACGAGAGGTAAGAACCTGCACATCTGTTATAACAAGCATCCCCAAAACCGAACACTAGTAGTGATGAAGTTGAATTTATTTCAATTATAGTTTGCTTTTCATGAATAAGTTTAGAGACTTGCAAGGTAGATTTATTAGAACTAGAATTTCTACTGAAACCCATACTAAAATTCCTACTAACCTATATGGGGTGCATGCCACCCAATCTCTAACTCAGTAGAAAGGTATCGGAAAACACCTAAAGGGGATAGTCCTACTTGGAAAGAAAAGGAAATCCTTTTTGGAAATCATTTGGGGGAAATCATAGGGACATCAGAATAGTCCGCTGATAAAAATATTCCAATAGAAGAACCTCAAGCTCATACTAAGACTAAAATAAGACAAGAGGAAACTTAAAGGATAAAATTCCAGGACCTCTCAACCCTCCATTAATCCAACAAACCTAAAGACATTACGTTTTCAATAGTAGGTGGTCCAAACTTAGTACTCTTTGGCAATCAAATCTTCATGGGTGATGAAAATGAAGATCATGTCCGACAAGATGAAGGGGTGGTTAGAACTAAAGGAACCCTCAGGTTCCCTATTCTACACACTACACAAGGTGTAACTATGAAAAACATCCCTCCCTCCTCACTATCGACCTTCTATGGGAAAAGTAGTGAGGATCTAGATACATTCTTATTTGAGGTTGATATTTTGTGTAGGATTTATAATTACCTACAAGATGGCCAAAAGCTAAAACTCTTTCCTTCCACATTGAAAGAATTTGCTCTTCAATGGTTTATGGGATTAGGAGGATCTAGTATCAGAACTTGGGAAGATATGAAGAATGCATTTCTACAGAAATATCGGGATTACTATAAACCTAAGGACTTTCGCAACGATATTTTCAAAATTCAACAAATTGAAGATGAGAGCCTAGAGGACTATCTCAAAAGATTTAACTATATGTTACAAAAACCTAAATATAGTGATATTCTGGAAGATGCATTAAGAACACTCTTCCTTAAGGGAATCTTAGAAGAACTCTTAGAAAACCTTAATCTCATGGCAACATGAGATATTTTTTATAAGTCTTTTGCACAGATTTGCGAACTATGCAGGAATTACTCTAGGAATAGAGGAAGACACTCTCGAGAATTTTATACCTACACCTAAAAGGATACACATCCTGTCCTGGGGGAGTTACAAGGGTAGAGTTGGGAAACCTATTAGAAAATTTTAAAATAGATATCCTGGAAGCAATGGGTTCTCAACTAGATGCACTACAAGCTAAAAAGAGGCAAGATGAAGAGTGTGCAACAATGAGTGTTTTTTGTCCCAGGTGTAGAAGTAAACATCCTCAACAAGAATATCCCCCAAGTAATGTTTCAATTTGTCACCTTTGTACGAAAGAAAACCCAACTTATAGCTTCCCATCACTGCCTAGGTTGGAAGCTACATACAAGAGTGAAACTTTGGTGAAACATCTAGGAGGCCTTGGCAACCTAGAGATCAACCATCATATCAATATTCATCATCACAATTTCAATCCTATAACCATCCTTATCAACCTTCTTAGTGGAACCCTTCAGGTTGGTAGAATTGGCCACGTTAGTACCCACCTCAGAATGATCAATAGTAGCAAAGGCCACATGGGTGGAGAGGACAAGCTTATGCTCAAACACCTTCTCTTATGCCTGACTACACTTACCCACCTAATATTCAGCAACTCTTGCCTAGATTTGTACCTCCTTCACTACTCCATATCCCCAATCAACCTCATTATTTCCAGAAAATGAATCCTCCAAGAATCAGAATATTACCAGCGCAATCGATACAAAATCTTAACAATAAACCAACCCAAGCTTTTAATAGCATTGGGTTCTTTCCTCTTCCATCAAATGCCATTTCAACCACACCAATACATGAGATTCAACGGTGGTCTAGAAGAGTTCTGCAAGATCATCCCAAGTCCTCAATTGTTATCTGAGACGAGAATGAAGAAGTTAAAACAATTGATGATTCTGAAATCTCCTTTGTTGTAAATGGACATAGACCTAGACTTTATCATCAACCAATATCTAAACAATGTTTTGTGCAAAATGCCTTACAACAAAAGATGGAGCTAGTGGAAGAGGAAGTCACTCCTCCTTCCCCTCATTCTCAAATTATTTAGGGTTATCTTCATTTGTATATATGTAAATACATTTTTTTATTTTTTTTCAATAATGAAGAGTCATTTCTAACAACTGATTGCATTTTGACAGGAAATTTATTCTTATGATCAGCTTATGAAATTTTGTTAATTAAAACAAGAAGACTCTTCTCCTTTCCTAAAATTTTGAAAATTTTTCATAACTTTCTTTATACATATGTTGTTGTTTTGAATAAGTTTGAATCATCTAACTAGTAGTTTTTCAGTTGATTGTTAGATTTTAAGCATTAATTCAATATGCTATAGGATCTTCACTGAGAGAATAGCATGTACAGTATATCAATGCATAACAATCATATCAAGCATGTCAAGCATCACAAGAATCAAAAGCATGAGACAATGGACACACATAATTTTCTGTGGGGAAAACCCTAAGGTGAAAAACCACACAACTTCCTCAGAGATAGATAGAGCAATGGCTCAACCAAAGTACAACCAAATACAATAGATAGTCTCCTACTATGCAGCTTGATCCTCCTTCAATGTGCGCCACTTTTCGATTGAGAGAAGAGTGAGCTCTGAGATGATCAAAATAGAGAATCTTGACTCTCTATTTATACTTGTCCTGACCTGCCAAATTACTAATGGGGTCGACTTGTCTAACTCAGCCTAATAACCCCAGTTACATATATATCGGGCCAACACCCACATCAGGTAGTCTAATAACCCATCGGCAAGTTAATCTACTTGCGACACTTGTCAATACAAATGATGACACTTCCTTATACAGGAATAACACATCTCTTATAAGGGTACAATAAATATATGTATGAAATAGATTCCAAAGTTACATATGCATCAACACTTCCTCTTAACTAGGAAGGTATTTCTCGACACAGATCATCGGGCACAAGTCTTCTTCTTTGGATCATCGTCATCGAATCAGCTGCTGCTATCTCATCCAATCTCTGAATCTACTCATCATAGGAAGTTCTACAGAACCAGTCCTTTTTCATACTGGATGTAGGCCTACAACTTATAGGTCTTCATCATCCCTAGTCATACTGTGGAATCCTCAGGACTCATCACGTGCGTCTGCAAAACCTCGCAAGAGCATCCCAAGCCTTTTACAAGCACACAGCTCAACCTCTCGAATCTCTCAGGACCTTTTACATGCCACTGCACAACCTGTCCATGAACACAAAGTATCAAATTGATACTTCACCATACATCCAACTGATGTATATCATCACATGATCAATGTGATCATCATCATCATTTGCAAGCAAGCCATCAAGTAGGTACACCTCAGGACTGATTACACTGCCTCTGCAAAACCTGCAAGATCTCTCAGGACTGATTACACTGCCTCTGTAAAACCTATGTACCAAACTATCACATCAATGTCTTTAGATCACCACCAAGTCCATGGAGCACAACCCAGATGCACACACATAGCACTTACACTCACCAGCATGGGAGGACCAGCCTACTACCATCTAGGAAAGGCTAACAGCACTTACATCAACGACCATGGGAGGACCAACCTACCACCATGTCAAAATGGCATAGCACTTACATCAACAAACATGGGAGGACCAACCTACCACCATGTTGGAAAGGATCAAGCACTTATATCTCACCATAGCAGGACCAACCTACCAATATGTGAGAATGGCCTAGCACTTACATCTCACCATGGGAGGACTAACCTGCCACCATGTGAGAATGGCCCAGCACTTACATCTTACCATGGGAGGACCAACCTACCACCATGTAAGAATGGCTTAGCCCTTACATCCTTCCATGGGAGGACTAACCTTCCACAATGCAAGAATGACCGGGCCCTTACATCCTGCCATGGGAGGACTAACCTGCCACCATGCAAGAATGGCCCAGTGTGCATCTGTGTCACTGGAATTCATCACTTCCCTCTGGAAGGAATCTTGATCTAAAGTACACCAAGTCTCCCTCTGAAGTATTCAAAATTCACTCTGGCAAGTGGCTTGGTCAACACATCGGCTATCTGCTCGTCTGTCGCAACATACAGGAGCTTCACAGCTCCCCTCTGCACCATATCCCTGATATAGTGGAACTTGATCTCAATGTGCTTCGACCTGTCATGGAACACTGGGTTCTTTGACAACTTCACACAGCTCTGGTTGTCATAATATATATAGGTAGCACTCAACTGGAGATCAAACAAATGAGACAGTAGCTTCCTAATCCATACTTCCTCACAACTAGTTGAACAAGCTGTGACATACTCTGCTTCAGCTGTACTCAGTGCCACACAGGATTGCTTCCTGCTAAACCAAGAGATCACACCTGATCCCAGATTGAAGCAGCACCCCGAAGTGCTCTTCCGATCAATGGCACTGCCCGCCCAATCCAAATCATCATAACCCTCCAGGTTAAACTTTTGATTCACCTCATACTTGAGCCAATAATCCACTGTACCCTTTAGGTACCTTAGAACATGCTTTGCAGCTATCAGGTGAACATGTCTTGGATCTGTCAAATACTGGCTCAAGGTGTTCATCGTAAAGCAAATGTCTGGCCTTGTATTCGTCATGTACATCAAGGACCCAATCATCTGACGATAAATTGTAGCATCAACCGGCTCAGAAGAAGCATCACATAGAAGCTTCAGGTTCAATGCCATAGGTGTGGCCATGGCCTTGCAATCCATCATCCCAAAGGTCTTCAGGATCTTTACTGCATACTTCCCTTGTCCAAGGAAGATCCCATCTGCACTTTGCCACACCTCCATACCAAGAAAATAGTGCATCACACCCAAGTCCTTCATCTTGAACTCGATAGCTAGATTCCTCTTCGTGTCAACAATCAGTCTATCCTCACCTGTCAGAAACAGGTCATCCACATACAATAGTAGAATCACTGGATTTCCCTCCTCAACCTTGTAGTAAAGGTTGGAATCTGCTTTACTCGTGGTAAAGCCCAAACTGGATAGGAAGCCATCTATTCTGCCATACCAGGTTCTGGGTGCCTATTTCAAACCATACAGTGCTTTCTTCAGTTTGTACACATGTGTTCCTCTATCATGTGTCTCAAACCCTAGTGGCTGCTCCACATACACTTCCTCTTCAACTACACCATTCAAGAAAGTAGTATTGACATCCATCTGGTGTACCTTCCATTTCATTACTATAGCCAGAGAAAGTACTGATCTAATGGAAGTGTATCTAGCCACAGTAGCGAAAGTCTCTTCATAATCAATTCCTTCTTTCTGGGAGAAGCCACGAGCTACAAAACTAGCTTTGTATTTCTCAATTCTACCATCTGTAGCATGCTTAACCTTACAGATCCACTTGGAAGTTACCACAGACTTCCCATCTGGTCTTGGGACCACATCCCAAACATCATTCTTCATAATAGATTGGTATTCTTCGATCATAGCATCCTTCCACTCTTTCTTTTCTGCAGCTTCTTCATAACTGGAAGGTTCTTAATCCATGATGTCACAGAGTAAAGCAACATAACTAGTATGTGACCCTATTCTTTTTCTTTCTCTGTGTTCTTCTTCTGGAATGCCAAATCTCTCTGCATCTTGGATGAGCTCTCTAGCCCATGTAGGTTTCCTCTTGTGAGAATTCTTCTCACGAGGTGTATCCACAGGTTCTTTTGGATCTTCCATTTCTTGATCTTCTTCAGGAACTGCTTCATTCCTTGTGGTGTCTTGTGTTCTGGATATTCTGGGTTCTTCATTGTCTTCAACAGGTGTCTTTCTCGATTTGTGGTAAGCTGAACTTTCATGAAAAGTTACATCTCTGCTGATGTAAATCTTCTTGAATCCAGGGAAGTAGATTCTGTAAGCTTTTGAGCTTTCACTATAACCCATGAATATACCCTTCTTTCCTGAAGGATCCAACTTTCACCTTTTCTCTTTTGGAATGTGAGTGTATACTGGATAGCCAAATATTCTGAGATGGCTCACTTCTGGTTTCTTACCAGTAAACACTTCTTCTGGTGTTTTGTTGTCAAGTATCTTATGGGGTGTTCTGTTCTGCACATATACAGCTGTCCTTGCTGCTTCAACCCATAGGTGCATAGGTAAGTCTTGGTCATCAAGCCTTTCCCTTGCTGCTTCCATGATTGTTCTATTCTTTCTCTCGGAAACACCATTTTGCTGTGGATTGTAAGGAGTAGTGAACTACCTCTTAATCCCTGAATCACTACATAACTTCTTGAAGTCTTTTGAAGTAAATTCTCCCCCTTTGTCAGATCTAAATATCTTGATCCTCAAGTCAGTTCGCTTTTCTATCAAGGCTTTGAATTCCTTGAAATTGTTAAACACTTCATCTTTGTTCTTTAAGAAGTAGATCCAAGTCTTCCTAGAGAAATCATCAATAAAGGAGACATAGTATACTTAACGACTCAGAGAACTGGATGACATGGGACCGCATACATCAAAGTGGATAATCTCCAAGATTCTTTTTGCATTGCTTTCACTGCTTGGAAATGTCTTCTTTGTATTATTTCCCTTTGCACAACCTTTGCAAACGCCTTCATGCTTTGTCTAGATTTCAGGAAGACCTTCTACCACTTTGCTTGCAATTGGTAATGCCCTGTAATGCATGTGTGCAAGCCTTCTATGCCAAAGTTCACTTGGCTCTACAAAATCATGGACCGTGGATTGTTCTGGATGGCCCTTCAATTTTTCCAATCCTCCCTCTTTCTCTCCAATCACCACTGCTCATCTATATTCTTACCCTTAGGCCACATTAAGACTTGGCCATCGATAAATGCAACCATCATGCCTTTTGCATCCAATGCAGATATTGAGAGTAGATTCTTCTTGAGACCCGGAACATATAGTACATCTTTCATCTTCATAGACTTTCTAGAGTCCAGTTGATATGAGGCTTCACCACTCACTTTTATGGGATACTGGTAGTCATCTCCAAGCCTCACCTTGTGGGGTGAATCATGTTCAGATAGATTCACAAAGGATTCTTTGAATCCTGTCATATGTTTGGAAGCCCCACTATCTATGAGCCAATCATTACTTCCATGAGTAATGGTTTTGGTGAGAGCAGAAATCAAAACATATTCTTCATCACTTGAAGAATCTTCACTATCTTCTCTAGCCCTCTTCCTGGGAGGTTCATCATCCTTTGCAGCATGAGCATGATGTCTTCTTTTGAAGTTATTCTTCTTGTGAGTACCGTCTTTCTTATTCTTAGGGAAATCTCTCGCATAGTGTCCCTTATCATTACATGTATAGCAATGGACATGGGTCATGTCCCTTGGATGTCTGGGACTACCTCTTTGATTCTGATATTTTCCTTTCTTGCCATGATGGTGAGCTTTCTTGTCACCATGTCTTTTGGAGTGATCTGTGAGTGCTTGGTCTTCACTCCCCATCTTCTCTTCTCTGGCTACAATTCAAGCTTCCTCCTGTGAGCATTCTTCCCACAGTCTAGCAAAAGAGATAAGTTTCTTTCTAGCACAAATTCCTTGGATGAAGGAATCCCATTACCTAGGGAGGCCATTAAGAGTGGTCATCAACACTTCTCCATTTTTTATATCTTAACCCACAGCTTCAAGTTGTTCTTTTATCTGGGAGACCCTTTAGAAATATGACTGCATAGTCCCTACATTCTGGATCTTGATATTCTTCAATTGATTCCTCAGGGTCATCTTCCGATTTATGTTCTTGCCTTCAAATAGTTTGGTCAAGGAATCAAACATCTCTTTTGGTGTATTTAGGGATGACACATGAGGGATGAGATGATCTTTAATAGAATCAGCAATGATCCTCTTTTCCTTAACCAAATTCCTTTTGTAAAGATCCTTAGCCTCTTCTCCCTCTGGGATAGGGACCTCTTCACTTATATAAGTATCCAACTCATTCTCTTGAAGGATTAACCCAATCCTATACTTCCATGCTCGGAAGTTATCAACTCCTTCAAGCTTGTCCTCAAGCTTGGTGTGGTGAGACATCTTAAAGAGTACTTCAAATGGAAATAGAAAATATTTGAGTCTTACCACTTGATTGCTGAAAACTAGATCTAGTACCGGATTAGTGTTTGAGTTTCCCAGAGATCTACACAACCAAAAGTCTTGAACCAAAGCTCCAAAATTCTGATTTTCCAAGGAGCTTCTAGCTGTGTCTTCAGATTTCAGAAATTCCTATTTTTGAGGAAACCCTAATTTTTAGGGCCAAAACTGAAAGTGCTCAGAATTGAATTCTGATTGGATAGATAGATTCCCCTTGCTGAGGAGAGTCAATCCATCATATTACTTTTCCAAAATCTGTGGAGAGGAACCCAAAAACAAGAATCCCTAGCTTTCGCAACTGCACAGTGTCTTCTTCTCAGGTTAGCTCTAATACCATGTTAGATTTTAAGAATTAATTCAATATGCTATAGGATCTTCACTCAGAGAATAACATGTACATTATATCAATGCATAACAATCATATCAAGCATGTCAAGCATCACAAGAATCAAAATCATGATACAATGGACACACAAATTTTTCCGTGGGGAAAACCCTAAGGTGAAAAACCCCACAACTTCCTAAGAGATAGATAGAGCAATGGCTCAACCAAAGTACAACCAAATACAATAGATAGTCTCCTACTATGCAGCTTGATCCTCCTCCTTCAATATGCACCACTTTCCAAGTGAGAGAAGAGTGAGTTCTGAGATGATCAAAATAGAGAATCCTGACTCTCTATTTATACTTGTCCTGACCTGCCTAATTAATTATGGGGGCGACTTGTCTAACTCAACCTAATAACCCCAAT
Organism: Larix kaempferi; assembly: GCA_027924585.1. Lineage (NCBI taxonomy): Eukaryota > Viridiplantae > Streptophyta > Pinopsida > Pinales > Pinaceae > Larix > Larix kaempferi. Next base: position 3,439,076 of record BSBM01001023.1, read on the forward strand.
TACATATATATCAGGCCGACACCCACATCAGGTAGTCTAATAACCCATCGGCAAGTTAATCTACTTGCGACACTTGTCAATACAAATGATGACACTTCCTTATAGAGGAATAACACATCTCTTATAAGGGTACAATAAATATATATATGAAATACATTCCGAAGTTACATATACATCAACATTGATTACAAGAACCTTATAATCAGCTCATACAATATCATCTGAAAAGGGAAGTGCTCTAAAAAATAAAAATACTTATAATTCTTCCTCTCTTTTGATTACTATTGAAAATTGAAAATTTACAATGAAGGTTAAGATGTTCTCTATATCGTCCCAAACCACTTTCTTTTATGATTCTATACATGGTATTTGATTCAGACATGCACATTTGTGATTTATCATAAGAACAGTTGCTTAAGACTTACCTTAATCATTTTGATCTTCCAAAAGTTCTTTCTTACACCTATGGATCACTAGCCCATCCTAGACTCATTATCAAAACTTCTCTCTTAAAGCATCGTTAAAAGGTAGCTCAAAAGTGAATGATATTTCTATTTTGTGGGGAACGTTACTGACTTTTTATGAAAAGGATAGATTGAGAGGTCAAAAAATAGCTTTAAGTTATTATCTTTTTACATGATCTATAATTTAAGCCATTTTGAAAAAAGTTACTCATAAGGGTCGTTCTAAATATTTTGAATTATGTGTTTATCCAGCTTAGCAAACTCTAGTACCAGTCGGCTTCCTTATAGAAAATACACACACACACACACACACACACATATATATATATCATTATATGAGGCAAACCCATTGGGGTACTGAACAGGCTCGCTAGAAGCGGGTCCATGCTAAGTAAAATCTTAAACAAGGAATCTCGGTAAATGCAATTAAACCCATTGGAGTACTGAACAGGATTGCTGGTAGCGGGGCTATGCTTGCATGGTACCCAGATAAACCCGTTGAGGTACTGAACAGGTCTACTCACAGCGGGGAAATATCAGGTAAAGGAGGTTTGGTTAATGCATCGCTATGCACATGACTCATAAAAACCCTAAGTATATAAGCAAATGTAAGGCCAATTATTTATACTGTCATTAGAGAATAGTTGTAAGTTGGACTTGGACCCTATCATCTGATTCACACAATACCTAGGATATGACTATCCTAGAAATGGGACCCATAGCTATAGAAGTCTCACAAACTCTACGGTGAACCTTATTTATATTCTTTGGATGAGAACAAATATTTACAATGACTCATGGATGAATAGCTTTCCTTTGGAATTTTTCACATCAATTATACTATCGTTCTTCATATGGTCTTCTTAAGCACTATTGTGTTCTTTTTGATGAATGTACATATCTGAATCATCTACATTTACTAGTTAATATTTTATTTTCTGAACATTATTACAACGTTTCTAGAATCTATCAACAAAACTTTCAATTGAAAATATTTGAATATAGATCAATTTTTCTTTGATCGCTTGAGGACACGCCATATTTTTGGTTTGGGGGAGGATTAGAATTGTTTTTACTCTCTAAATATTGATGAAAAAGTTTATGTATCTCTGATAAAATAATAGGCGTTTTTAGGATAACACAAAAAGCATAAAGAAGCTCATTCTAATCAATGACAAATAAGAAAGAACGTGACTTAAAATTCCAGAAAATCAAGTTTACAACATCTCTTGTGTGCTGACCATTTAAAAAAAAATTCTCTGAATAATCAGCGGCAGTCAGATCCATCAAAGCATATTTTGGTACAAAGGTCTGTATGAAGGGTTGAATGAAGGGTCGAATGAAGATCTGAATGAGTTGACAAAAGATGAAAATGAATAAGCGATTTGAATGAAATGACGAATGAAATCATAACTTGTAATGATACTTATAAGCATGCTAAGATATTTTTTATTTTTTATTTTTGCTAATATATCTAATCAACTAATCATATCAAGGATCAAATTAAAAGACATCTTTGCATACTCACCTCGTCTCGTCAAATAAATTGGTCAATCATACATTTCGGGTGCTATCTTATGATCCTTATCCTCCATTTAAGAGTTATCATGCCATCTATCATTCATTTACTAAGACATTATGATTTTTTATGTGTAATTATGTCTCTCATTCATAATAAAAATTATGTTCAACCTGTCCAAAGTTTTACTTTGGACATGGTTGAATACATTACAAGCCATACGAATTCATAATTACATAGTTCTAAGGTGGCACATGACTCAAGGAAGCTTAATAATAGCGTATCACTCATACGTTCTAAATCTCCTTCCACGACCGTTTAGCAGCTCAAACAAACCTCGATTTAAACCTACCCCCCTGCGTAAATTCTGCTTTTCCATTTGTCTATCCACCCTAAACCTACCAAGCTTCGTCCCTTGCAATATTCACGCATTCCCTTTATCCATCCGTCTCCCTTCAATCTATGTTCAAAATGCCAATCTGTCATGAGCCTGGCAGTTACCAGGACCTCCTTTGCATCCCCAAATTCAAGGAATGCCGTGAAATATTCTTATGAACCGGATTGGGTCCATTCCTTCGCCTCCTCCAAGATCACAACCATGAAATCTCCATTCTCTTTGCAAAAGAGTTTGATGGTCAGATAGCCAGGATCGACCATCTCACCTCCCTATGATGGAATAATCCATTGCATCAGCCACGAAACTGCCTAGGGAAGGTTCCCATTGGCACAAGCATCTTTTCCTTCCTCAGACAGAGCTCAAGTTTTCCCTTAAGGATGAATATCAACATGTTGCTGACACCAAAGGGTTCCATAGAGAATGGGTCGAGCCTGAGTACCTCGAGCCACTGACTATTATCATAGATCTGATCACTTGTGAAGGTAAGTTTTCCGTCTTCAAAGCCTGTCATTTATTATTGGCACATTTCATTAATAATCAGGCCCTAAACTTCCCCTTCTATTCCCTAAAAATCTTAGAGAAAATGTCTAGCCAGGTTAGGAAGAATACCACTAACCCCTCTGGAATACTATACCACCACTGTTTGATCAAAATCTTGATCACCTACCAATTGGAAGAAAAGGGGCAGACCTGGGAATGCTTTGTCTTTGAAGTCATGAACCCTCACCTAGTCAAGAAGCCCACCGTTAATTCCCCTGCCTCTCGTAAACGTCATCGTTTCCTATCCCATTCTAATGAGCTGACCCAAACCTCTGCCCAAAAGGAAAAAGTTTTCAAGTATGTAAGGTTTACTGACGATGCCTCGGAATAAATACACCCTGTTTAACCATCTTCCCCTGAGCATGTCTAGAAGGACACCACTACGGAACCCCCCTTATTTTCACTAGTACCCACAAACTCAAGAAGGGCTAATCGAGACTAGACAGTCGACCCGACCATCGCCCAGTCCGATGACCAAACCATTATTCAGTCCATCAATCAATCGGTCGTTGAGCCAATGCACCCAAACAACCTTGACGACCAAGCAAATGACTCTATCCTTGAGTCCCCTCTCCTCGCATTTCCCAATTTATCAGTAAGTTTACTTAAAGACCCTGTCTTGGCGCCTGCCTCTGCACATACTAAAGATAAGGCCCCTGACACACACATTACACCTACTCTAAAAGGGTCAATCCCTCAAAAGGACTCGGTGTCCTTAAAATAAGTATTTATTCCACTCTAGCAGATTGTGGATAGATTAACCCAGGACTTAGCAGAGCTAAGAATCCAGAATAAAAAGTATGAAGAGAGCATTTATGGGCTTCATCAAGAGAACAAGAACTTGCGTTTATAGGTGAAATGTGTGGAAGATTTAAATGAAGCCAAAACAACCTCCAACCTCTCTCTCCGATTGAAGTATGATAATTTGAAGGATCAACTCCAGAAGTTTAGAGCTAAAAACACTTCCTCATCCAAGTCGAAGGAAGCTGCTACCGCAGCTCAACCTTCTTCCTAGATTTTTCTTTGTTTGCTCAGTGGGATTTGGCATATCTCCAGTTTGGGGGAATGTTGGTGTCAGTTTTTGTCATCATTTTTGAACATCAATTACATTCTGATTGACATCACTTTAACCATTTTTGATGTAATAAGTCATTATGCTTTCCATTCAGACCGTCAAATAGATCAGGTATTGTTGGGCCTGGCCCAGATGGGGCAGTTTTGAATAGGAAGAATTTTGAGAACTACGGAGCTAAGCGTAGTTAAGTCTGAACAATTTTGGGATAAGTTTTGGTATGCTGCGAAGTTGCGCACAACATAGTGGCGAAGGAGCTGCGAGGTCGGTGTTGCGAGGAGTACAACACCGCGATGTGCCATGTCGAGGAAGAGCTAGCTAAGTAGAGCATGGACGAATGAAGGCAGCTATTTTGGTTAGGTCACATAAGACCTATTTTTGGCAAAGATCGTCGATAACTACCAAATAGTGGGTAGGTACAGATCAGAGGTAGGTGACTGATCACAACAAACATAAGACTACTCAAACCAGTCATCTAAGGATGTGGAAGAAGGAACAACTTGGTGGAACTAACCTATTTTTGTGTGCATGACAGAAGATCCGCTGCCAGATATCAGTAATTCAGTTTTGGGAAAAGCGTGATAGTTTTGTAAACCTAAGGGTTCTGCCTTCGAAAATGTAAAGACATGATCTATAAAAGGGAAATTTTGTAAACGTAAGGGTTCTTCCATCGTCCAGTTCAAAGTACAATGTGTGACACACCCAAAAATCCAAAGCTAATATTAGTGAAATTTTGGGAAAACAAAATAGATTTCATAACATCAAATAGAAAAAAATCATCTCCTCAAGGAAATTTATTTGTGATAAGGATCCAAGGTCCGTAAGCATTGCAATAAAAATTGATAAATAGTTAGCCATACAAATGATGCACATTTTGATTAATTCTTTTTCCACAATCAACCTACTTATAACCTTGCTTACCTCATACAAATATTATTACAATATAAATTCTTCTACCACATTTATATAACATCAATCCCATTTCTTTTATCTTAATCGGATGATGGAAAGCATGTTAACTATAGGCTACTTTAACAATAAATATTTTCAAACAAAAGTGTATATGACTAGGCTTTCACTAACATATTTCTCATATGTGAATATCATTATCTCTACCTTGAACATTTTCATATAATCATTCAACAGTTTAGATCTCAATCATTAAGCAAAATACAACACATAAAACACATAAAAAAGGAGGCCATATGTACCTAGTTCACCCAACCTGTGGGCTACGTAAACCAAATGTCTTATCTTGTTCTATTACTTCAAATAGAGTGTTACAATCTACCACACAAATGTGGTAACATTTCCTTTCACCTTCTAGAATCATTTCTCTCGCGGAGAGCTCCTTCCAGACATTCGACACTACAACAAGACCTAGTCTCACCATTATAGCCAATATCGGTAACATAAATATAAGTTTCAACAGTGATATATCCATCAAAGTAGATCACATCTTCGGTGTATCTATACTACAGAAATGTACCTGCAGTCAGTGTAATAGCATGACACCCATGTAACATAAAACAATCGGAGTATTGTTGAGGCCTTGGTGGTGCAGGGTATTTGCAAGGTACTAGAATGGGTTCAAGGCTCCCAACAGAGGGTGAAAACCTAGACTAAACGGGTTCTAAAGACCCTATGCAAGGGCAGTTCTATCCCCATCCTGTTTTATGTGGATTTCTCCCACGGATATTCGGCCTCCGCTGGCACTCTATGAGTAGATGGGTTTGATCAATAGATCAAAATTCAATATGGAAAACAAAATCTTAAAACTAACTCTGCTCTTACTTAACCTATTGAAGACAAAAGGATCTATTATGAGTTAGATGTATGCTAAAGAAAGGCTTGTTTTTGTGCAAATCAACCTTGATGTGAAAAGAATAAGTGAATTTATGAACTTCAACAAAAAATGTTAAAAGGTGCATTCACTTACTCACTCAAACCATAATCCATTAATGAAAATTAAAAGAGGATAATTCAAGTAATTTAAACCTATCCAAGGTCAACCTGTAATCACTATGTTAATTGAAAAATTAACATTGATTGAGTAGCTACAAATCATTTGTAGAAATCGATAAAGAAAGTATCTTAATTAAAGAAATTTAACAAGATATCCTTATACAAAGATCAGTCATAAGAGAAATCAATACAACAGATCTGTGCATTATTTTATATGTGCGAAAGATGTTCGGGTACACAGGGTACTAGCAAAGGACCGAACACCAAGAGAAACCACTTCACACAAACAGATCACAGATCAACACACCGATGTTTTGACGTGGTTTAAACCCTCTTGAGGGAAACACTCCACGGCCCTGGCCAAATAGCTTCTACGGGACAATTTATTATGCAAAGAAAGAAAGTTACAAATGAGCTTCTCATAATCGATCAACTAAACAATGACCCTCCATGCTCTTTAAATAGAGATCATGGACCAATCGGGTGTTAAGCCACGGATCAAGGTTAGGTTTGATCTAAGAGAAGTTGAGCCGTCGGATCACTCTATGTCGGAAACATATCGTGACCGTCGGATTAAGTATATACAAATGCATACTAATGCATACTAAAGAAACACACTATCCCTAACGGATATATTACACAAGTTGATCTTAACTAACTCCTAAGTGTCTAAATATCCTAACATCCCCCCTTAAGAACAACTTGGGATAGGATTGAAGGATTTACAAAAGTGACACTATTAGGAGAAGGAAGGAGGCATTAGAGCCTATCCCCCCTTAATGACAAGTTCCTGAACTCCTAACATAGATCGAAGTTTAGAAAACTTCGCTTCTGTAAGAGACTTGGTGAAGATGTCTGCAACTTGATCATCTGTAGGGCAAAAGAGCACTTCGAGAACACGATCATGAACAAGATTTCTGATGAAGTGCATATGTAGCTCAATGTGTTTGCTGCGTTGATGTAGAACTGGATCTTTGGCAAGCTTGATGGCGCTTTGATTGTCGCACCAAAGTGGAGTAGGCTACTGCTGCTCGAATCCAAACTCTGAAAGGATCTGGCGAAGCCATAAAGCTTCCTGACTGGCATTAACTGCTGCTCGATATTCTGCCTCTGCTGAAGAAAGAGCAAGAGCTTGTTGTTTCTTACAAGCCCAAGTAATAGGTCCAGATCCCAGACTGAAAACATAACATGCAGTAGACTTTCGATCATCAGGATCGCCGGCCCAATCTGAATCAGTGAAACCAACCAATAAAGGTTTCCCCCCTGTACTGTAATGAATCCCAAACTGAACTGTACCTCAAATATATCGAAGTATTCTTTTAGCTGCTTTCCAGTGACTTTCATGAGGTGTCTGCATATAACGGGCAACTCGACCAACGACAAAGGAAAGGTCAGGACGGGAATGAGTCAAGTATAAAAGACTACCAACAAGCTGACGATACAAGGTGGCATCTACTTCAGGTGAAGTACAAGTGGCAGAAAGTTTGACTCCAGACTGGAAGGGAGAAGGGGCTGGTGTACAATCTTCCATGTGAAAGCGATGAAGAAGGTCACAAGCATACTTAGACTGAGAAAGAAAGATTCATTCTTTGGTTTGCAGAACTTGGAGACCAAGAAAATAATGCAAATGTCCTAAGTCTGACATTTCAAAAGTTTGTTTAAGACTGGATTTCACATGGGTTATAAGCTTAGGGTCACTACTAGTAAGAATAAGGTCATCAACATATAAAACAAGTATGATGAGATGGTTTCCTACTTTCTTGGTATAGACATTGGGGTCAGAATGGCATCTAGAAAAACCAGTGTCAAGGAGAAAGTTATCCATTTTGGCATACCAAGCTCTAGGAGCTTGCTTAAGACCATATAAGGATTTCTTAAGGCGACAGACAAGGATAGAGTTATTCTGAACATAGCCAGGAGGTTGTTCCATGTAAATTTCCTCCTGTAAATCACCATGTAAGAAGGCAGACTTGACATCCATTTGATGGACTTCCCAGTTGTGTAAGGCTGTAAGGGAAAGAACAAGGCGGATGGAGTTCATTTTGGCAACGGGAGCAAAAGTTTCATTGTAGTCAATCCCTTCAACTTGGGAAAAACCTTTGGCAACTAACCTTGCCTTAAGTCTTTCAACACTTCCATCTGATGCATACTTAGTTCTGTAGACCCATTTACATCTGACAAGTTTTCTTCATTTTGGAATAGGTACAAGATCCCAAGTATCGTTCGCCATTAAGGAACGATATTCTTCATCCATGGCTGCATCCCAATGTGGATTCCCTGAAGCTTCTGCAAAAGTTTCTGGATCATGATTCTCGGAAACTTGAGCCAAAAGAGAAGAGGCTCGCTGAAACTGAGAACGTGTTCGACGTTGATCTCTAGGATCACCGGCAAGATCACCAGCTGCTTCACATGTTGAACGAACCCATCGAGGAAGCACTTGTGCTGGTGCAACTGGAGGAACATGAGCAGGCGGAGGTGGATTTTCATCCTCACTGTCATCATCAAAAACTGGAGTTGGAAACCTGTCAAGGAAGTTGGAAGAAGAAGAAGAAGGCACAAACGCCGAATCAGGCTCGCAGGCCAAAGATGGCACACTCGCCGAGTTAGGCTCGCAGACCAAGATATTTTCATCAAATTTAACATCTCTTCTAATGATTATAGCATGAGAAGGTGGTTGAAGAAGTTTATAACCTTTTACATCTTCAGAATATGCAACAAATATGCACTTTTCACTTTTAGGCTGCAATGCTTTCCGTTTTTCATCCAGAATGTGAGCCCATGCTTCACTACCAAACACACGAAAGTGACTTACATCAGGTTTAATTTTACTCCATGCTTCTTCCGGTGTTACACCTTGTAATGCTTTTGTGGGGGTGCGATTAACTATGTAATTTGCACAATTTATGGCTTCAGCCAAAAATTGAAGACTTAGTCCCTTAGATTGGATCATACAATTAGCCATTTATTTTAAAGTGCGGTTCTTCCGCTCAGCTACACCATTTCGTTGTGGTGTATATGGAACAATGTGCTGTTGTTGGATGCCTTGTTCAGTGCAGAAAGTAGTGAACTGTTTGTTAACATATTATCCTCCATTGTCAGATCTTAACTTAATAATTTGATGACCAGATTGTTTTTCAACAACGGCTTTGTAGGCCAAGAACATGTTAAATACTTCGCTCTTAAGTTTTAAGAAATAAACCCAAGTGCGTCTGGTGTAATCATCAATGAAAGTTAAGAAATACTTGAAACCAGAAAAGGAAGCAGATGGAAGAGGACCACACAAGTCACTATGCACAAGCTCCAAGGGAACCGAGGCGTGCCAGGAGGCACGTTTGTCAAAACGGTCCCGATGATGTTTTCCGAGTACATAACCGGAACAAACACCATCTCTGCAAGATACCATCGGAAGGCCTGTCACCATATTTTCTTTACATAGTTGTTGCAATGAGCGATAATTTAAGTGACCAAATCGCTCATGCCAAAGTTTGCTCAAGTTATCACTATGAGCAACAAAAACTGAAGGGAAAGGTGATGACCCAAAGTTGTTAAACTTGTACAACCTGGTAATATCATCAACAATTCCGGTAGCTAGAACCTGTTGAGGATCTTTAAAATCCTTGATTACAACTTGGTGAGGTGTAAAGGTCACAGTTTTACTTTCACCAGAATGAGTGATCTGATAGACTGATAACAAATTGCAGGAAATTCTTGGAACACATAGTACATCACTAAAATGACCATTATCTATTGGAACTGTTCCGGCTCCTACAACACTTAGAGATCTATCATCACCAACAAATATTTGTTTGGTGTTATATTCATGCATAGTAGAAAAGATGGCTTGATCCTTAGCCATATGATAAGATGCTCCAGAATCAATGAGCCATTCATTTGAAGTAGAAGAAGAAGATGCATTATAAGAATAACCAGAAGCACAAAGTGCATGTCCATGAGAGGTAGATTCTGAAGACGAATCTAGGCTGATGTGGTGCTTCTTCATTGCTGCTTCCAAGGCTGCCATCTTCTTGAAACACTTAGATTCATCATGATTATCTTTCCTGCAATAGTTGCAATGACGCTCAGTCTTCTTGCCTTTTGGCTTGGATCCTTTGTCATTTTTTAAAGAAGGAGCTGACTGAGAGGGTTTTGGACCCTTGTTTGACTTATTATTACAAAAATTTTGTTTCTTGGGAGGCTTGGACTTTTCTTTCTGTTGGGACAATAAGGCTTTCCCAGATGTATCTGCATTGTTGATTATTCCAAAATGAATGAGTTTATATTGTTCTCTAATCAAGGAATCACAAAAGGATTCAAGACTAGGCTCTTGATAGCTAGCTGCATTCAATGACGCTTTCATGGAGTAAAATGTAGATACAAAAACAGAATATGCAGGTCCAAGTTTGGAAAGAATATGATAAATGCATTGTTTGTCTTCCCTCTCAATCTTACATTCTGCACATAAGAGTTTAAGAGTTTTGGACTTAGATAAATAATCTTGAATGCATGAAAAGTCACTTGGATTTAAAGAAATCAACTCATTTTTGAGTTGGTGACCTCGAATTTCATTGTGTTTACCAAACACAGATTCCAACTTGTCCCAAGCAGCATTAGGTTCATCAATTCCAGATATGTGGAATCGCAAATCAGTAGAGATTGACATCCCAATCAATCCACGAGCTTCATCACATCTATTTGCCCATTTTATTTTCTTATCATCATCAGTGGGTTCTTTTTCTTTCCCTGTTGTAATTCTGAAAAGTCCCCTACTTCGTAGAACATCCTCCATACGAGATTTCCATGAGAAATAGTTGGAACTGTTAAGTAGAATATCACAAAGGGCGGCCATATTTGTAAATTAATAGCTGTAAAAGCAGAAACCAATAGTCTGGATGTGAAGAGCTTGAAAAAATAGGCGGTTTAAAAAAAAACGGCACTGAAAACGGACTATGTATGATGAAGTTATGCTTGAACAAAGAAACTGTTGAAGATGTCCCCAATAGTGACGTGGTAGCTAGAGAATGTCCAGCAAAAAAAAGAACCCCCCTCTTCCCAAGATGAACCTTTTGACAATCACTTTACAAAAAAATTGCTTTTAAGTAAATCACTTTTGTAAAATAAGTGATTTCACTTTTACAATGATATTACTTTTAAATAGTGCAACAATAAATAAAAAGCTTAAGTGACTCACTTGTATTTTTATTTTTTATTATTTAAGTGAGATGCACTTTTACAATAAAGTAACTTGAAAATAAAAATTGCATGCACTTTTCTTTTTAAAAGTAACTTCCTAAGACTTGAACTCAAGACCTATTAAGGAATAAAGCAACTTTGAATCAAGTGAGCTAGATTAAAAGGTATGTAAAATATGGGAATGAGGAAGGGTTTTTTATTTTTATTTTTATTTTACTCTTCTTGCTCGGTTTGCGTGCTTGCCCTTTTTCCTGCAAAACAAACCACAAAATGAAACAAAAACAAAAACTTTTCCACACTCGTGGGGTTAGATCTTGTTAGCTTGCCCGGAAAGTCTACGTTTTCTCTCTGTTTCTGATTTGCCGAGATCGCGCAAGGTGCATGGCAAAGAGCATACGCAGCCGAGAAAACCCCTTTCCCTTTCTATTTCTGATTTGCCGAGATCGCTCAAGGTGCACGGAAAAGAGCATACGCAGACGGGAAAACAACAATCCGAAACAAAAAAATCTAATAGTAAAAACAAAATGAAATATGAGATTTTTTTTCTTTTCAAAAAACGAAATAAAAAAAATGCGTCACTGTAACATTATACCTTCAGATCTGATGAAAAACGCGTTTCTGGAGCAATCGGGAACCGTTTTCGATCAAACAAAAACTATTTCCCAATGGAAACGATGCTCCGGATGCAATGGAATACCTCCCATAGCTCAGAAATTCAGAAAAATACCAGAAATAGAAACCCTTTCGAGTTTCGGCAACAACAGTTCAAGATCTAGATCATAACCAGAAGCGACACTTCATAAAAGTTCTGATACCATGTTCGGGTACACACTGTACTAGCAAAGGACCGAACACCAAGAGCAACCACTTCACACAAACAGATCACAGATCAACACACCGATGTTTTGACATGGTTTAAACCCTCTTGAGGGAAACACTCCACGGCCCCGGCCAAATAGCTTCTACGGGACAATTTATTATGCAAAGAAAGAAAGTTACAAATGAGCTTCTCATAATCGATCAACTAAATAATGACCCTCCATGCTCTTTAAATAGAGATCATGGACCAATCGGGTGTTAAGCCACGGATCAAGGTTAGGTTTGATCTAAGAGAAGTTGAGCCGTCGGATGACTCTATGTCGAAAACATATCGTGACCGTCGGATTAAGTATATACAAATGCATACTAATGCATACTAAAGAAACACACTATCCCTAACGGATATATTACATAAGTTGATCTTAACTAACTCCTAAGTGTCTAAATATCCTAACAAAAGAAACACACCTTGTAGATGAAAATTTTGAAATTAGAAATCAGACACCGTCAAAGAAATTTGACAATAAACAAGAGATGATTGAAAATATTACTTTACTATATTAAGAGGTCTGTAAACAAAATTACAAGGCTCTAGTAAAATAGAGTATCTCCACGTTGTCTCCTGCTGATTTCTGACCCAAAAATTATCAATCCCTTTCCCTCAGAAGTATTCTTCCTTAAATAAGGATTACAATGGAGTACAAAAAGGGAATCCCAAAAGATAGAGATTATAGAGTTTAAATATGGCTATCAATCCAGGGAATTTAGCCATAATAATCTAAACAATTTTAACTCAGCAGATTGCCTTCACTTCAAGGTGAAGTTTGAATAGGAGTCATTTTGGAATTTTAGGAAAATCCCATAACAAAATTGTAGGATTCGACAATAGCTTAATAGCTATCGACAACAGGGAAGAGTCTGTCCTCCAAACCTTACTTTTGAATCGCCACGGAATCTCCTGGCTGATTGATGATGCTTTAAAAAACAAAAAAATCAGACAATGGGTCTTGTTTCGTGGGCGCTACTGACGTATCAGGTTCTTCATTAATTATGAAATCTTGGATAATAGAGTCATCTTGATCATGCATCTATTGGCTGCTTTCCTCTTCATCCATTTCAGGAGGCAGTAAACAAACTGGCAGAATTTCAGAAACTTCTTCTCTGCTACAACAGTTGATATCAGGAACCCCTGCATCAAAAGGTGGCAATGTATGTTCAGGAAACAACAAAGAGTTAAGTTGTTCATGCAGAGAAGATTCATCGAAAGTTTCACAACCCATCTGCATGTTATTCACCAAATCGTCAGAAAGAAAATTTTCCAAAACAGGAAACCTTTCTAACAAATTCAAATGACAAACTAAGTGCTTCATACCTGTGGCCATATTTAAGATAAGTTAAAGAGGATCAAAATGATTGAATATGAGCACTGCAATGATTAAGATCATGCGAATGTGGGGATTACTATCATTTGAACTAGAAGGAAATGACGTCGCAACATGTCAATCCGAAATGGATCATAACAAGTACAATTTCAACAGAATGAAGGATAATCCAATGTCGCATATGAAAACTGTCATTGAAGGTCAATCTTATCAATGTAATATCCTCAATTTTGGACTAACTATTTTTCTTGTTATATTGGGCCACGACCACAACACCTATGTTATATTTTGAGTATTAGGCATGAGCCCTAGCACCTATGATTTATTCTTTTATATATTAACATATCAGGCATGGACCCTACTTGACTTCTTTATTTGAGTGTATACTAGGCGAGAAGGCCCCAATGTTTTAATGATGTTCTTCAGCTTTGATATGGGTACAAGCCCTAATATAGAGAGATGATATTTTGTTACTTACTGTGCAGAGCTATGATTTTACATGATTTGACTTATGAGTGTGTTGAGCATGGACTCAGAAACACACATATAACCTACGTACTCGGTATAAGCCCCGATGTACCTGGAAGAATGTTTATGTATTGGGAGTAAGCCCTGAGGTACATTGAGTGTTGGGCCTAAGCCCTGGAACACTCTAAGCTTGATAAACGAATACCGGATCATAGGCAACTTAAATATTCTAGATGTGCCTCAGAACCACATTCTAGCACTAGTGTAGAGCAGAGGCTCTGGAACTGCACTAGCGTAACGCCTATGTGAGAGTGTTGCGTTAAAAGGCTCTGAAGAGCACTCGGGGTTACTGGATCTTAAAGTATTGAGTTGAAAAAGACTCTGAATAACACTTTTACTTTCATCACATTTATTTAATTTGATTAAATGATTCATCTTTTATCTATCATCAAATACTGCGGGAACTACCATGTTAAACGAGGGAATCCGACATGCAAAGAGAGAGACTAGAGGTGCCCATCCTAGCTTACCGAAAGACTGTCCAAAGAAGTGGACCTTACCCTTAAGTTGTTAAAACTAAGTATCATGTAAAGATACAAGATTTCATATTATTATTAGGAATATTTAGTAAATAATAATGGGATTAATTATTTATAAAATACATTATTGCATATAGTTTATGCATAGTGGGATGCCACATTATTTAATAGTATTAATAAAGTATTAATAAAGTATTAATATTTAGTGGGAAGCCACATTTATAAATAGTATTACTAATGTATTAATACCTAGGTTAGAAATACTATTATTATAATTATTGTTATCATAATTATTATGAAGAGCTTAAATCAGAAATCACTTATAGATTAAAGCATTGAAAAAGTATTAGTGCAAAAGACTAGATATATATTAAATAAACTAATTATTCCAACAATCATAATTCAAGACTCCCCTACTTAAAGAGGGCTGATCCCAAGTTTTGGGGGATCATCTATCTTATTCATTATCATTCTCCTATGATAACCAGAGAGAAGGCTTCTGCTCCAAGAAACTGAAGTAGCCTTATATAATTCCAAATCTGAACCAACAGTAACCCTATGACCACTATCTCTTTTGCATGTTGGGATCCAGCTCGGGGGGATCCATATAGAACAGGAACGGTTGTAGGAGCATGGTTGGGATGAAAATGGTAGCCCCAAATTTATCCAGCTAAGAAAAATATTTCTCACAGGTCAGCTAAAGTATAAAAGGTTCCGCAATAATTATTGTATGAGTGTGTAGGATTCTATAGGAAAGGATCAAGTTTCGAAGCAGCCAGGCTTCTACAGGAAAGGATCAAGCACCAAAACAGCCAGGTATGTAGTGTTAATTATTTCCATTTTCAGTCATAATATACATAGGCCTTTATACTAGAATGGATACTTCAGCATTGTTTAAATTCTTAATATAAACATTATCAACTTAGAGGTTTGGCCCAAAAACCAGTGGAGGGTCTAGCAGGTCTAGCCAAGCTAGCCTGTGCTAGACATTGCCCAATCAGAAAACGTAGGATTAGTTCTCATTACTAATTGAAAGATTTATTTTATAACTATCCATTGCTCCTTGTGTTTACATATTGTTAAGCTAGGGTATTAGTTCTTTAAACCATGATTATGTTTCAAATTAGAATCGTTTACCCTTTCATAGTATAGGTTCCACAACTTCCTACAGGATTTCTTATTAAAAATCTAGTATATTAAGGGTTTGTTCTAAGTTTCGAAACCCTCAAGGCTCTTAAAGCTTGGGAAATCAAATTTCTCCATAATTTTAGTTATACCGTAGTACCTATCAAAATTCATTGTATTTCCCATTCTATCCCTTGTAGGGAAATGATTCCATTCAGGCAGTAAAACGATTGTCAAAGTTAGGGTTTTATATCTATTTATTTATTCTTCTTTTATGTTCTTAAAGAACCACCAAATAGGAACATCAGCACAGTAAGCCAGCCATTGAATCCTCTTAAACAACCTTTCACACTTAGAATCGCAGGCTGAAAATAAACTTATAATTATTTTCCATATTAGCTACCATTCTTTCTTTCAAACCTTTTTGGCAAACAAAACTAGAATTCACAGGTAGATTTGAGAGTCCCATCATTTAAAACATTCAGAAGCCAAACGTTGAAACATTACACCATGACTACGACTTGTATTTCCTTCTTGAAACCATAACGAAAGTATAGTAGAAACTCAGGGGTTACTACATCACACAACAGATACAGACTCGCAAATTTACATTTAGACCTTAAAACCCTGACAGACTCAAGGATCGAATCCCATAATCAAAATCATAGGCGTCTCATATTATACTAATTCAAAGGCCCAGGTCAAGGATTGAACCTTGGGAGCATTTCAAAGGCCCATGTCCCATTCAATAATCTAGACAAGAGACAAAAGTATATTTGACATCAACGCTTAAACCAAATTTTCCATACAGAGGAGCTAAGCAATTATCTTCAGGTTGGAAGCACTATCAACATTTTAGACACATATAAATTCTTGTATGCTATAGGAAAATGCAGAATAGAGTGATGGAAATATTCTTACGCTAGCATGAACCCCATTATTTTAGAAAAACAACCTTTAGCCATATTTTTGAACTAATAGAATACTAATTGAAAAACCCAATGTCCCGATTCATTCACGCATCCATTGAGTTTCATATCAAAACGCAGCAGTCTATTCCACGTCACCAACAGTAAAACGAGATCCACAAATAAATACAGAAGAGTTTATATTATTTCAAAAACCCATATTTACACTGGTATGAATACATTGAACACAACCGAGACCAACTCACAAAAATCTATAGCAACATGGAAACCTTCAGAACTTTCGCCCATCGAAATAGTATTACAATGATTTCTTGAAACAATTGGTCAAGCCAAAGGAGACCACTCTGGAGACTCCAAAACTTGAGTGAGCCAAAGGCATCATGAGTCTCTCCAATGCAAACTTATCAAAACCTTCTCCAAACCACTGAGACGGACAGGTGTGAAGGCTTGAAAGAACCCAGGACTTACCAATCCAAATGCTTTGAATAGTTCCTATTGTTTCCCTTCTAGTCCACGCAGAGAGTCACACCATACCTGTCAGTGAAGGAAGTGAAAAAAAGTTAGGGACTGGAAAACTCTTTAAAATAGAACTAAAAATGAGGAGTTTTAGTGATAAACATGGACGTAGTTACCTGTAGGATGTCCTTCTACATCGCCTTCCTGTTCACCAGACCTTACCCTAGCCATGAGCGTAACTCAGGCCATGTGCAGCTACCTCACAAACAGAGCTAAAACCCTCTCGACCAAAAGACCAAGCAAACCCACGATTTGACAACTTTGGTGTAACCCTCGATAAGCCCTTAGTCCAGCTGGACAAAAGCCATGTGACTACCATGTGCGACATTAATACATCCAACTACCATGATAGGACCCTTTTGCGAATTACAAAACTTTATAGTATGGTCATGTAGGTTAAACACTCTTGGTTAATTAGCATTAAAACGAAGACCTCAACCTTTACAAGTTTAGCATAAGGGGTGCCTTCACCTTGAGAATTTTTACATGTTGGATTTACTCAAATGATTGCCATAGAAGAACACTTGCAAGGAGATGACCAACAGAAATGTATTAAAGAAATCACTAAGTAAGTCCATAGGTTTCAAACATTGACACCTTACCTATCAGTGACCCCGCCAAGAGTGATTAGATCAACCCCAAAAGTTTCAAGGTATTTCAACCTCTCTCATCAAGTTCATCATGCCTGAGAATTAGCATTTAGACGATTGAGATTTAAAACATACATTTTGATCATATAAGAGGGAAAGAGACTACTAGTATTATTTCATGACTGAACTTTACACAAACATATTCATCATAATTACTTCTGCAACAAAAGCAAGGCCATTAAAAACTACCTTGTTAGAATTTTCCTAAACACTTAGATACTGTATGCAAGAATGGATACTCTTCACATTGCTGAACATTAATTCTATAAATATATAAGCTATGTCAGGAAAACTTGCAAGAAGAAGATTTTTTTTTTTTCACTAATTTAGGGACATTACAAGTGGTATCAGAGCTCAGTTACAAAAACTAAGACCTATTGGGCTTATTAAAAATAGAACATCTGTTGTCGATACTCAGTAAACAGAAACATACATTTAAATTTATTTTTTTATGTGAAAATAAACTAACATATTTTTCTGCTCTTTATACTTATATAACATTTCAGGTACAGACATTGTCTGAAAATGAATGCAGAACAGGGCAGCAGCATACACGAAAATTTTAACTCACCACCATGAGAGCAAGAAGTGGTGGTGGAACTAAACTCAAATTTGATGAAGTCTATGCAAAATTTGCAGGCAAAGTTCCAAAGTTTTCGAGATGAAAACATGCAGGAAAGAAGAGAGCAGCAAGCCATAAATGAATCTCTGCTTTAGACTTTAACAGGGAAAAAACCTCACGGATAGCCCGCTCTCTCAGTCAACACTTTTAAAAAGGGAAACAATCACCCAAAGAAAACTGCTAGTCCTAAGGGAGAAGAGGAGGGAGAACACATACCTGAACCAATGGAGGAGGACTATAAGATTTCTTCTAACGATGGTTTGGGCCTAGCCCAAGTGGGGCATTTTGAGCAGGAAAAATTTTGAGAACTGCGGAACTGAGCGCAGTTTAGATGGAATAATTTTGAGATAAGTTTTGGTAGGCTTTGAAGTTGTGTGCAACACAGTGTCGGAAGAACTATGAAGCCAATGCTGCAAGGAGAGTAGTGCTGCGATGTGCCACGTCGACGGAAGATCTAGCTAAGTAGAGCATGGATGGATGACGACAGTTATTTTGGTTAGGTCACATAAGACCTATTTTTGGCAAAGATCGTTGATAGCTACCAAGCAGTAGGTAGGTGCATATCGAGAGGTAGGTGACTAATCACACAAACATAAGACTACTACTACTTGAACCGGTCATCTAAGGCCGTGAAAGAAGGAACAACTCGGTGGAAGCAACCTATTGGTGCGCACGTGACAAAAGATCCACTACCAGGTACCAGTAATCTAGTTATGGGAAAACCCTGATAATTTTGTAAACCTAAGGGTTCTGCCTTCATAAATGTAATGACATGACCTACGGGTCTTGATCTATAAATAAGGAAATTTTGTAAGGGAAAGGGTTAACTTTTCATTTTGTTGATTATCATTGAATATTGTTAGATCTGTCATATTGAAGCATTGTAAAGGATCTGCAGCTGAGTGTGTAGAGATGTAATTTTGAGAGAGAGAGAAGAGCATCTGCAGCTGAGTGTGTAGAGATGTAATTTTGAGAGAGAGAGAAGAGCATCTGCAGCTGAGTGCGCAGATGAAGAACTGTTGTACCCTTTCCTAGGATAATAAACAACAGTTCTTGTGGACGTAGCTTCCCATCCGGGGGGGTGAACCACATTAATCCTTATGTTATGTGATTGCTGTGTATGATTGCCATTATTTTTACTTGAATTACTTACAGTGCATGCACAAAGTTATTGTTATCTAATATATGTTTACTTTTAGCTCTGTTCACCGCGAAAGGGATGAAATAAGATGTTAGTAGTTCATATATGGGTAAATGTTAATAGTCAAGCACCTATAAGTCCATGAATGAATGGATCTATGAGATAACGACATAGTTAACTGTTAAGTTTGAATCGCGGTATCAAAGCACACAGCACCGCGCATCTCACTCATTTTCATAAGTTATGATGTTTATCAGTCTAAGTAAGGATGAATGATTAAGGATTATCCAATAAGATTAAATAGAAGTGATTAGGTCTCATAAACAACCCCGTGGCCTAGTTGACACACCGACCCATAAGAAGTGTTGTGCGATAAGTTGTTGACAACCTATCCTCGTAGAGTGGAAGTAATCCGTATGCCCAGTCATTGAATGCAATGGGTACATAAGCATCCTTGCTTGCTGCGGCATTCAACGTAGAGTAGAAGACCTCACGTAGCCACTAACCGCAGTACGCAGTCTGTCACCGTGCTGCGCATTAACTAGTTGAAACACTCACATCACAAGGTTGTGGAAAGCTGTTTCTACAACCACCTCCTCAGCTTCACGTTGGGTGAGACCTCAGGCTACTTTTACTCTGTTGCCGAAAGAGCCAGTGAATAGGGGTTTTGTTGGTATCTTGTACCGTGAAGTAACTGGGTCTACATTGGAAAACCTCTAGATCAGGATTAGCACCAACAAATGGCTCCGTTGCCGCTCTAAGACTCAGTGCTACGATAGCGTGTTTCAAAAAGTAATGTGCAAAGAATAATATGAGTTGTCATCAGGGTTAGACCATTGGAACCCAAAAAAGAAAGATATCTGGGCTTGGTGCGATAAGATCAAAAGAGATTTCGCAAAGAAAGAAAACAGACATCCGCATCTATCTGACATAGAGTGGTTGAAGAGATACTTGTGGAGGGACATCCATGAAATTTTTTGGGCTTCGTTTCAAAATGAGCTACATGAGTGAATATCATGCCTAACAGAAAGAAACAATTGTTCCCAAGGTGGAGTACCTATGCAGTGGACTCCGAAGCTTATTACTCAAAGTAATAGACAGCCCACTGTCTCAAACAGTCGACTTTTGGGTTGATAGCATACTAGAAGGATTTGTGACCGAGTTTGCTGTAGATATGCTGAAATCCTAGAGCCAGGATGAAGCATACGTTTTCGAGGGATTCAAAGGTAAGTTCATAAAAAACCTCAGTCTATACATTGAAATGCTTTTAGTTGAGAAAGGTGTTTTAAGAATGTAGCAATAATTCTAAATCTGTCATGGTAGAGAATACACACATTGATTATGACAAAGAAAACCATACTTTGAGAAGTGGAAAGAGATAAAAGCTTACTAACGAAAAGAGTCTGGGACAATCTAGAAACTGTTAAATTTTGAGTATTAATTCACAATACTATAGGATCTTTGATGAGAGAATAAAATCTACAGTATATCAATGCATGAAAATCATAATATGACAAGCATCATAAGCATCACAAGAATCAAAAGCATAGAGACAAGAGACACAGAGTTTCCGTGGGGAAAACCCTAAGGTGAAAAACCCCACAACTTCCTCAGAGATAGAGAGAGCAATGGCTCAACCAAAATACAACCAAATAACACTGAGATAGTCTCCTAGCAGATGATCCTCCTCCTCCTCACTAGTGCGCCACTTTGAGATAGATAGTGAGTTACTTTTTCGAGTGAGTAAAATAGAGATCTCCTATCTCTATTTATACTCACCTTTTTGCCCAGTGACCCAATGGGGCCGACTTGTCTACTTAGATACATCCACATTATATTATATATAATTCTGGGCCGACCCCAAATGGTGGTCTAATAACCCATCGGCAAGTACACACACTTGCGACACTTGTCAATCCACATGACGACACTTCCTTATAGAGGAATAACACATCTCTTATAAGGGTAAAATAAATATAGATGAAATATATAGATGAAATACATTCCGAAGTTACATATACATCAACACTCCCTCTTAACTAGGAAGGTATTTCTCGACACAGATCTGCTAGACAAGTCTTGTTTTCTGGATCATCGTCATCGATGCATCATCATCATCATCTTCACTACTGCTGCTATCTCAACCAATCTCTGACTCTACTCGTCATAGGAAGTTCTACAGAGCTAGTCCTTTTTCATACTGGATGTAGGCCTGCCATCTGCAAGTCTTCATCATCACTGGCCATACTGTGGAATCCTCAGGACTCATTACGTGTGTCACAAAACCTGGCTGCAGCATCCCAGGCTATTACGAGCACACAGCTCTACCTTTAGGATCTCCCAGGAGCACATTACATGTGACCCATCACAAAACCTGGCTGAAGCATCCCAGGCTGTTACGAGCACTCAGCTCTACCTGTCGAATCTCCCTGGAGCACATTACATGTGATCTCACCACAAAACCTGGCTGAAGCATCTGAGGCCTTTTTCATCCTGTCCAGATCTCCCAGGACCAAATTACATGCCATAGGACAAAACCTCGCAAGAGCATCTTCCAGATATCCCAGGGCACCGAATTACATGCCATAGGCAAAACCTCGAAAGACTATCTCCAGATCTCCCAGGGCACAAATTACATGTCCTCCCAAGCAAAACCTCGTAAGAGCATTTGCCAGATGTCCCAGGGCACCAAATTACATGCCATAGGAAAAACCTCGAAAGACCATCTGCAAATCTCCCAGGGCACAAATTACATGCTTACCTGCACAACCTGATCCACAGCCACAAAGTATCATCTGATACTCATCAAACATCATCCTAATGTACACATGATCAACTTGATCATCATCACTACAACATCCTGCTGCATGTCATCTAGAGAAGCTCGTCATCCATGATCATCCAAGTATCCACCTGATACATACATAGATACATGATCCACACAATGTATCCATCAGCATGCATGATCTACCTGATCATACAAAGATACCTGATCCACACAATGTATCCATTAACATACATGATCTGCCTGATCATACAAAGATACATGATCCACACAATGTATCCATCAACATACATGATCTGCCTGATCATACAAAGATACCTAATCCACACAATGTATCCATCAACATACATGATCTTCCTGATCATACAAAGATACATGATCCACACAATGTATCCATCAACATACATGATCTGCCTTATCATACAAAGATATATGATCCACACAATGTATCCATCAGCATCCAACATGATGCGTACATACAAAATACATACACATGATCCAACCGATCATATCCAGCTTCCAACATGATGCGTATACACACACATGATCCAACTGATCATATCCAGCATCCAACATGATGCGTTCATACATATAAATGATCCAACTGATCATATCCAGTATCCAACATGATGCTTACATACATACATATAATGATCCATCTGATCATATCCAACATCCAACATGATGCATACATACATAAATGATCCAACTGATCATATCCAAGTAGAAACCAGAACATCATCCTGATGCTCATCATCTAGCGCTTACATCCATAGCCATGTGAAGGACCCCCCTTCCAACATGCTTGGAATGGATTCAGCAAATGTGTCCATCACTTCTTCCTTGAAGTGTCTTCGATCTGAAGCACGCTAAGCCTCTCTCTAAAGTACTCGAACTTCACCCTGGCTATTGGCTTCGTCAGCACATCTGCAATCTGCTCGTCCGTCACAACATACAGGAGCTTCACAGCTCCTCTCTGCACCATATCCCTGATATAGTGATATTTTATCTCTATGTGTTTCAACCTGTCATGAAACACTGGGTTCTCGGACAGCTTCACACAACTCTGGTTATCACAGAAGATACAAGTAGCCTCCAACGGGAGATCAAATAACTCAGACAGTAGCTTTCGTAGCCATACTGCCTCACAACTAGCTGAACAGGCTGCAACATACTCTGCCTCAGCTGTACTCAGTGCTACGCAGGACTACTTCCTGCTAAACCAAGAGATCACACCTGATCCCATACTAAAGCAACACCCAGATGTGCTCTTCCTATCTACAGCACTGCCAGCCCAATCTGAATCAACATAACCCTGTAGGTTAAACTTTTGATTTGCTTCATACTTGAGCCCATAATCCATTATACCCTTCAGGTACCTCAGAACATGCTTTATAGCAACTAGGTGAACACTCCTCGGATCCGTCAAGAACTGGATCAATGTGTTCACAGCAAAGCAAATGTCTGGTCTCGTGTTCGTCAGGTACATCAAGGACCCAATCATCTGACGATACATAGAGACATCAACTGGCTCAGATGAAGTATCACATAGAAGCTTCAAATTCGATGCCATCAGTGTGGCCATGGCCTTGCAATCCATCATCCCGAATCTCTTCAGGATATCTACTTTGTACTTCCCTTGACCAAGGACGATCCCACCTGCACTCTGCCACACCTCCATACCTAGGAAATAGTGCATCATTCCCAAATCTTTCATATTGAATTCAGCTACAAGTTTCCTCTTAGTATCTGCAATCAGTCTGTCATCTCCTATCACAAATAGGTCATCCACATACAGTAGTAGAATCACAAGATTCCCTTCCTCAACCTTGTAGTAAAGGTTGGAATCCGCTAGATAGAAAACTGTCCATTCTACCATACCAAGTTCTGGGAGCTTGCTTCAAGCCATACAAGGCTTTCTTCAATCTGCACACATATGACTCCCTGTGATGTATTTCAAAACCGAGTGGTTGTTCCACATATACTTCCTCTTCTACTACACCATTCAGGAAAGCAGTCTTGACATCCATCTGGTGTATTTTCCATTTCATTGCTGCAACCAGGGCAAGTACTGTTCTGATGGAAGTATACCTGGCTATAGGTGCAAAGATTTCTTCATAATCTATTCCTTCTTTCTGAGAGAAACCACGAGCTACGAATCTTGCTTTGTATTTTTCTACACTGCCATCTGCAGCATGCTTGATTTTGTAGATCCAGTTGGAAGTCACAACAGACTTCTCTTTAGGTCTTGGGACAACATCCCAAACATCATTCTTCATTATTGATTGGTATTTCTCAACCATAGCATCCTTCCATTCTTTCTTTTCCGCTGTCTCTTCATAACTGGAAGGCTCTTTGTTCATAATGTCACAAAGTAAAGCAACATAGCTGGTCTGTGATCTGGTTCTCTTCTTTGCTCTGTGTTCTTCTTCTAGAATACCAAATCTTTCTGCATCTTGAATGAGCTCTCTAGCCCATGCAGGTTTCCTCTTGTGAGAGTTATCCTCACGGGGTGAATCTATAGGTTCTTGTGGATCTTCAAACTCACGAACAGCTTCTGGAACTGCTTCAGTCATGGTAGCGTCCTGAAATCTTGTTTCCTTAGGTTCTTCATAAACTTCGGTAGGTGTCTTCCTTGATTTGATGAATGCTGAGTTTTCATCAAATGTTACATCCCTGCTGACATCAATCTTCTTGAACCCTGGAAAGTATATTCTGTAAGCCTTCAAACTTTCAGTGTAACCCACAAAGATACCCTTCTTTCCTGAAGCATCTAGTTTGGTCCTCTTTTCCTTTGGGACATGAGTGTATACTGGACAACCAAATATTCTGAGATGGCTGACTTCAGGTTTCTT
This sequence comes from Larix kaempferi, assembly GCA_027924585.1. Lineage (NCBI taxonomy): Eukaryota > Viridiplantae > Streptophyta > Pinopsida > Pinales > Pinaceae > Larix > Larix kaempferi. Next base: position 3,464,054 of record BSBM01001023.1, read on the forward strand.
ACCAGAAAAGACTTCTTCCGGTGTCTTGTTGTCCAATATCTTGTGGGGTGTTCTGTTCTGCACATATACAACTATTCTAGCTGCTTCTGCCCATAGATGCATAGGAAGATCTTGGTCATGCAACATTGCCCTTGCTGCTTCCATGATAGTTCTGTTCTTCCTTTCTGTAACTCCATTATGTTGAGGATTATAAGGAGCAGTCAACTCCCTCTTAATCCCTGAATCACTGCAAAGCTTCTTGAAGTCATTTGAGGTGAATTCTCCACCATTGTCGGATCTGAATGTTTTGATCTTCTTGTCAGTTTGATTCTCCATCAAGGTTTTGAATTCCTTGAATTTATTAAGCACCTCATCTTTGCCCTTCAAGAATTATACCCAAGTCTTCCTGGAGAAGTCATCAATAAATGAGACATAGTAAACATACCCACTCAGGGAACTGGATGACATAGGGCCACATACATCTGAGTGGATGATTTCTAGGATGTCTTTTGCCTTGCTTTCATTGCTTGGGAAAGCCTTCTTAATGTTCTTACCTTTTGCACATCCTTTGCAAACACCTTCATTTTTGGTCTTGATTTCAGGAAGACCCTCTACTGCCTTGCTTGCAATTGGGAGTGCTCTGTAGTGCATGTGAGCAAGTCTTCTATGCCAAAGTTCACTTGGCTCCATGGATTCATGCACCATGGCATGTTCAGGCTGTCCCTTCAATTTATACAAGCCTCCCTCTTGCTCTCCAATCACTATTGCATCATCTATGTTCTTTCCCTTTGGCCACATTAGGACTTGGCCATCCACAAATGCAACCCTCATACCTTTTGCATCCAATGCAGAGATGGATAGTAAGTTCTTCTTGAGCCCAAGTATATAGAGGACTTCCTTCATCTTCAGAGATTTTCCAGAATCTAGGTTGTAGGAGGCTTCACCACCTCCTTTGATTGGGTATTGATAATCATCCCCAAGTTTCACCTTATGGGGTGATTCATGTTCAGATAGATTCACAAAATATTCCTTAAACCCAGTCATGTGTTTGGAAGCCCCACTATCAATCAACCAATCATTACAGCCATGGGAGATGGTACCTGTGAGAGCAGAGATTAGAACATACTCTTCTTCACTTGATGAGTCATCATTGCTATCACTTTCTACCCTAGCCTTCTTCTTTGGGGGTTCATCATCTTCGGCAGCATGAGCATGAAACCTTCTTTTGCTACCCTTCTTCTTCTTGTTGGGGATGTTATTGTCCTTCTTGTTCTTGGGACAATTTATGGTAATATGTTCTTTCTCATTACAGGTGAAGCATATTCTTCTTTTTTTGAAGTGATGTGAAGATCTCTTGGAGTGAGATGGCTCTCTCTTGGACTTTCCTTTTCTGGTGTGAGCTGTGAGAGCCTGATCTTCATTCCCCATCTTTTCTTCTCGTGCCACAAGCCTTGCTTCTTCTTGTGAGCATTCTTCCCGAAGTCTACTAAAAGAGATCAACTTCTTCCTTGCACAAATTCCTTGGATAAAGGAATCCCATGACCTGGGTAGGCCATTTAGAGTGGTCATCACCACTTCACCATTCTCCACCATTTCATCCACTTATTCTAGTTGTTCCTTGATCTAGGAGACCCTTGAAAAGTAAGATTGAATGGTTTTTCCATTCTGAAACTTCACTTCTTTCAATTGGTTCCGCAAGGTCATCTTCCGATTTATGTTCTTTCCTTCAAACAGCTTGGTCAAAGAGTCAAACATCTCCTTGGGTGTCTTAAGAGAAGACACATGGGGTATGAGATGGTCTTTGATAGAATCAGCAATGATTCTCTTTGCCTTGACCAAGTTCTTCTTGTGCAATGCCTTGGCTTCTTCATCCTCTGGGATAGGGATGTCTTCTTTCACATATGAGTCCAACTCATTCTCTTCCAGGATTAACCCAATCCTATACTTCCAGGCTTGGAAGTTATCAGCCCCTTCAAGCTTATCCTCAAGCTTGGTGTGGAGAGACATCTTTAAGAGTACTTCAAATGGAAATAGAAAAGATTTAGGACTTACCACTTGAAGTGCTCAAAACTGGATCTCATCCCGGATTAGGGTTTGTCAGAGAAACCCTAAAAATTCAAAATGTGAATTTCCAAATTCTGAAAGGATAGAAAGATGCACCTTGGAGAGCTGATCAGCCTAGTACATTCAGAATTTGAGATCAGCAAAGTCTTGCCCTTCAAAATTGCCTTTTTGTCCTCCCGGGTTCACTCAGGAGAGCCCTGAATTAGGGTTTGAGTTTCCTGGAGATCTACCCAGCCAAAAATCTCAATCCAAAGCTCTAACCTTCGATTTTTGCAAGTAGCTTCCAGCTGTGCCTTTAGTTTCCAGAAATTCCTATTTTTGTGGAAACCCTAATTTTTAGGGCCAAATCTGAAAATGATCGGAACTGAATTCGGATTGGACAGATAGATGCGCCTTGATGAGTAGATCCAATCTACTATACCGAATTTCAAAAATCTGTGGAGAGAAACCCAATAAACAAGGAACACAAGCTTCCGTCACTACACAATGTCTTCTTCTCAGGTTAGCTCTGATACCATGTTAAATTTTGAGTATTAATTCACAATACTATAGGATCTTTGCTGAGAGAATAACATATACAGTATATCAATGCATGACAATCATAATATAACAAGCATCACAAGCATCACAAGAATCAAAAGCATAGAGACAAGAGACACAGAGTTTCCGTGGGGAAAACCCTAAGGTGAAAAACCCCACAACTTCCTCAGAGATAGAGAGAGCAATGGCTCAACCAAAATACAACCAAATAACACTGAGATAGTCTCCTAGCAGATGATCCTCTTCCTCTTCACTAGTGCGCCACTTTCAGATAGATAGTGAGTTACTTTTCCGAGTGAGTAAAATAGAGATCTCCTATCTCTATTTATACTCACCTTTATGCCCAGTGACCCAATGGGGCTGACTTGTCTACTTAGATACATCCACATTATATTATATATAATTCCGGGCCGACCCCAAATGGTGTTCTAATAACCCATCAGCAAGTACACACACTTGCGACACTTGTCAATCCACATGACGACACTTCCTTATAGAGTAATAACACATCTCTTATAAGGGTACAATAAATATATATAAAATATACAGATGAAATACATTCCGAAGTTACATATACATCAACAGAAACCGTATAGATACTGAAATTCCATGTGACCTCAATAATAGGAACTCTCAGTTATCAGCCATAATCCAGCATATTACACCTCAAAATCCATCCGTCCAGAACCCACCCGCTGCAAGTGTCGCACAGCCCATCCCACAGATCAGCAATACTAGTAACACCGTAGGAGCGAGTGCTCATAGCACTACGACTCAGACCATTCCGCAGAATACTATGCCTAGCACAATCCAGTAGCCTGTGTCTACTTTTGTCACAGGGAATCAGTCCTAGAACAGTACACAATCCAAAAGGAGAATGACATATAATGGTATAAAACTGTTGATATTCAAAGGATTTGGTCAAGAAGACCCTGATCAACATTGGTTTATATGCGAAGCTGTGTTGAGTGTCGAGCAAGTTACGGATGATGCTATAAAAAGAGCGTAGCTCATCACTACTTTTAGAGATAGAGCACTGCATTGGTTTATGAAGTATTCCAAAAGCACAACCAAGAACCCTAGCAGACATTAAGACTGTGATTGCAACAGAGTTTAAAAAACCCAAATCAGAATCACAGTGCATAACAGAGTTTAAAGAAATCAAGCAGAAACCTACTGAATCGGTATGGGAATTCGACCAAAAATTCAAAACATTGTTGGACCAAGTAAGCTTTGTTATAGCTTCGCAACAACATTAAGAATGGTTCATTGATGCGTTGTTGCCCCATATCAGACAACCACTAATGCAACAAAAGGTTGTATATCAAGCTGAGGCCTTGGAGATCGCAATGAAGTTGGAAGCCTCACTAATTGGAGAAAGTAGCTCTAGGATGATACAGATCCATAACCAATTGGCTACCCTAACATTAGAATTACAAGGTATGAATAATTGAAAGGAACAAAGACATGAAGTTTGGTGCACAGGATGCAAAGGAGAGGGCCACACTAGACAACATTGCCCTTATTTCAAGATGATCTTAACAGTGGTGCACCAAACCCAATAAATATGAATCAAAACCAGGCGTCATGGTGTGAAATTTGTAGAACCAGAAGACACCACCCCAAGGATTGTTAGCTCATACAAAAATATGTCAAAACGTCTAAAAACTTATACTGTAATTTATGTAAATCAGTTGGACATGATGAGTCCAACTGTTGTGCTTATGAGTTGATGAATGAAAGAAATCGAGATATGGAAGTAATGCGAGGTGCTAGAATGTACTGCGTCCAGGAGGAAAATCAACCAAAGAAAGAGAATATCCATTATGATCAGGGAGGATATAGAGGCCGTGGTGGTGGATATCGCGGGAGAGGAAGAAATACTGGCCAAGCTCAAGGAAGAGGATGAGGCTAGGTCATATGCTATAACTGTGGCCAGCCAGGTCATGTATCAAGAGAATGTACTAATCCATGCACCACATGCAATTACTGTAAATCGTTTGATCATGTGATTGAAGATTTCCCTATGCTTGAGGTAGAAATGCATAAGCCAAGAAGAACAGAAACACCAAACCCTAACATCCAGTTGATCGCATTAGCGAACAAATCTACAGGTCAGAGTGTCAATGCAGTAACGCGAAGTAGAGCTGATATAGGAAAAGACAAAAGCACAGAGGCCTTGACTTCTGGAACAACTGATCCTAGGAAGAACCCTGGAGAAACAGTAGGGATTAGAAAAGCTCCTGGGAAAGCACCTCCATTTAATTTACAGAAAAATAAACAAATATTTAAAGAAGAGCGGGACATGTTTGAACAACCACCACCTACTTCACCAAGGATCATGTTGCACAGTCAAGAACCATAAATAGAAGACATGCCACTGGTATATGATCAGACGTGCGCTGCACTAGATACATCTATTTTTGTTGTGCAGTTTCTACACAGCTGCATCAAGTTATTAAAAAAAAGAAGATACTCTAATGGAATTTGAAAAACTCATAAATTAGTATGAATCATTCAGTAAGAAAGGAATAACACATGGCGCAGTACATAACATTAGGACTCCCAAAAGAACCAATAGGGAAATGCGGTTCACTACACAGATAGGAGACTACGAGATGGATGAGATCATTCTTGATCTCGGAGCTGAAATGAATGTCTTGACCAAGCAGCCATGGCAGGCGATGGGAAAACCAAAGTTACAGTGGTCACCTATACATTTAAGAATGGCTAATCAAGGCATAGTTATACCGCTGGGAAGGTTAACCAATACCATTATTGACATTGACGGAGTGCAAAGTTATGCATACTTCGAAGTAATTGAATTTGTGGATGATAGCAATACTTATCCAGCACTACTCGACATCGATTGGGCAATGACAAACTCCACCGTCATCAATCTAAAGACAATGAAAATGATATTTGAAGGCAATGACATAAGAGTCACCACACCATTGGATCCTTCGCAAGGGGAGTGATATGTTGAACCTATTCAAGACGAGTACAGAGCTCAAGACCTTGAACGTATCTATAAAAAGACGACAAATGATGCGGATTATACTCATCCTACTGTAGATAGAACACTCAGTTGGCGCTGTGATAGTTCTTGCATCTCAGTCTCTAAGGCATGATTAGAAAACTGGCAACACAAAATGCATGAAGTATCTGCCAGGAGATGCGCGACAATTACAAAGTCACTCTGCTGGATTGGAAAGCAGGTAAGTCCAATCCCCACTTACGATGGTACAACTAACATCTATTCATTTATCAAAGAATACATTGCCGCAGTAGCTGATGAACATTGTGTCTCAGCATTAGACATGGATTTCCACAAGACACCTGCCAAATGGTGGGCTATGCATAAAAAGACATTGACAACTTGGGACCAGTGCAGAATCAAACGACAGATCAGATTTGCTGATAAGGTTACACTACCATTTGAGAAATATAATGGCCAGATGGATACAAAGGATGATATTTCTGCCTGTGCAAAATCTTGGGAAGAAAGACCACATACAGAATGGGTACATCGCTTTGTGCATACATTGGAGGAGCCTATTCCAAAGAAATGGTACCTAGAGGAGGAGCTGCGCAGAGGAGCCATGGATTTGTTTGTCCTCATTATGAGCTTTTAGAAGGACTTTAGCTTTGAAGACAACCATTTGACTACCCATGACATGCTGGAGCTTATCAAGAAAAATATATTCACACCAGATTGCACGGAGGAAAACATAACATTACAAGAGTTTTTTGAAACAAAGAACGTACTTGCAAGTCTACAACCAGATTGGACATAACAAGTACAGCAAGTCATCGACTGTTATAACTTAGCTAAAAAGGATGAAGATAAGGAAGACAACAATGAGGAGGACCCGTGCAATATAAAGATCCCTGAATCAAAAGGAATGCAAGAAGTAAAAGGACCTCCACTAGAGATTCCAGATATGAGTGGACCGGTCAAAACAAAAAAAGTGAACATCGGTACTAGTGAAGAGCCGATATTCGCAGCAATAGGAGACTACTAGGATGATGATACAATTGTGGAGATCGCAGCTATATTACAGGAATATCAAGAAGTATTTCCGATGAAGTTCGCAGAATGAAAGGCATTCTGGGAGACTAAGGAGTGATGAGAATTCCTCTTAATCCAGGAGCAAAACCTATTAAACAAAGGCCATATAGACTGAATCCACGCTACAAAGAACAAGTTAAGGCAGAACTTGACAAGATGCTCGATTCAGGAATCATTGAGCCAGTTGAAGAATCTGAATGGATAAGCCCGATGGTCATCCAAGACAAGAAAACAAAGGGTGAGATTAGGATCTGTGTTGATCTCAAAAAGTTGAATGATGCCTCGCTACATGACCCATTTCCTACACCTTTTACCGACAAAGGACTTGATAATGTTGGAGGGAATGAGGCATACTCTTTTACTGATGGATTTTCTGGATACCATCAGATAAGAATTGATCCAGCCGATAGCCACAAAACCACTTTTGCAACCGAATGGGGGTCATTCCAATATATACTGATGCCTTTTGGTTTGATGAATGTACCAGCCATATTTTCAAGAGCATTGATCGCAGCATTTAAAGAATTCATCCACAAGTTTTTAGAAGTTTACTTTGATGATTGGACCATTTTTGGGTTACTGAAGAACCATACCGTGATGATTCTGCTGGGACATATCGTGTCTAAGCAAGGATTGATGATTGATCCTATGAATATCGCAGTTATTGTAAGCTTTCCTACACCAAATTTAGTTAAACAATTGCGCACTACACTAGGGCATACCGAGTACTACAGGAAATTCATAAAAGGATATGCATAGATAACTGCAGCAATGGAGAAGCTTTTAAAAAAGGATGCACCGTTCATTTGGAATGAGGACTGTGAAAAAGGATTTGACACATTAAAAGAGAAAATGGTCACTACACCGATGCTAGTTTTTCCAGACAAGGAAAATCCATTTCACGTACATGTTGATGCTTCATGTATAGCATTGGGTATTGTTCTTGCGCAGCCAGGAGAAGGAGGCATTCATCATCCCATTTCACTTTCAAGTAGAAAGTTGTCATCTACTAAGAAGAACTATACCACTACTGAAAGGGAAGGACTTGCAATGGTATATGCGCTCCAGAAGTTTAGACACTATTTGCTTGGTGCACACTTCTCAATGTTTACTGATCATTCTGCATTAAAATACCTCTTCAATAAGCCAGTGTTAGGGAGGCGAATATGTAGACGACTCTTACTCTTCCAAGAGTATGATTTTGAAATAGTAGTTAAACCAGGTAGTTTAATTTAGGCCCTGATCATCTCTCAAGGATCGAGTCAGGAGAAGAACCTACGAATCTAGAAGACAATCTTACTGATGCACAATTGTTTTCTATATAGGTTACCGATGATTATTATCAGGATATCATTAATTTTCTAACTATCAAGTTTGCACCTAGTGAATTAACTACACAACAAAAGAAGCAGCTAGTAGTGCGAGCCGTAGACTTCACCATTGTGTAATATCCCAACTTTTTGACTAACTATGTTATGAGGTTATATCGGGCCACAACCCCAACATATGTGATTTATTATTTTAGCATAACATTAGTATGTTTTGATTTATGCTTTCATGAGTTGATATATTGGGCATGGACCCTGATTGTTTCAATGTTGGATATATATACTTGGCAGGAAAGCCCGAATGAATAAACTATGTTGTATTATGAGAAATTGTTACAAATTATGATATACTGAGTTTTCCTCTTTTGTTACATTATATTGTGCAGAGCATGATTCATATGGATGATTTTGTAGTGTGTTGAACGTGGACTCAGAAATACATGAATGACCTATATACTTGGCCTAAGCCCTGATGTATCTAGAGGACTCTTATTACGTACTAGGATTACGCCCCGAGGTATGTTCAGTGTTGGGCATAAGCCCTAGAGCACTCCAAGCTTGAAAGAAATGATTACCAGATCTGAGGCCACTTAAATATCCTAGAAGTGTCTCACAACCACATTCTAGCTCTAGTGTTGAGCGGAGGCTCTGGAATTTCACTAGCGTAATGCCCATGTCAGAGTGTTGAGTTAAAAGGCTCTGAAGAGCACTCAGGGTTACTAGATCTCAAGTGTTGAGCCAGGAAGACTCTGAATAGCATTTATGTGTTTTATCACAACTTTTCGACTTGATTAAATAAATCTTATTATCATCAAATACTACAGGAACTACCATGTTAAAACGAGGGAATCGAACATGCAAGGGAAAGATGAGAGGTGCCTTTCCCAGCTTACTGAAACCGTCCAAAGAAGTGGACCCTTTCCTTAAAAAGAATTAAAAGAAGCATGATGAGAAACAAAATGCTTAAGGACCACAAAGCTAAGTACTATTATTTAGGGGTTTCAATATGTAATATTGTTATTTATTACATGTATACTTATACATAAGTGGGCTGCCACTTACTAATTATTAGTTATTAATATTTAGATAGAATTGTAATTTCTTTTATATTATTATTATTATTATAACAAAGGTTCAATATCAAAAACACTTTAATCAAACAAAGTGAGAAGTCCTAGTTCCAAAATAACTAGCAGTTAAGTAAACAAATACTATTTGATAATTTAAATTATTTTAAAGAAACCAGTAATTTTCAACAACACTAATTCAAGATTTGTCCTACTTAAGGAGGACAGACCCCAAAGTTTGGGGGATCTTTTTCTTTTGGTATTATTATGCCAAGAAGAACTCTCTATTCCAGGAAGTGAACTCTGCCCATAAATTTATGAACCAGCTACACATCTAGGGCCTCTACTTCTCAGTTTGGATGTCAGAACCAGCTCGGGGGGATTCATACTGAACCAAAAACTGTTGTAGAATCATGGTTTGGAGGAATGTGGTAGTCCCAAAGTTATCCATTCCAAGATCAATTATCAGGTTAGCTAAGAGTTCAATAGTTTGTCATTAACGAGTTGACTGAGTGTGCAGGCCACTATCAGCAGGAACAAGCCACATGGATCAGCAGGTATGAAATTCTTATAAAACCCTCCTACAGTTATATCTCTTGTTATAAATGCAATGTAAAAATAGTATTGGCCTTAATATTAGTTTTTAATTCAAGATTGCCCAAAATCAAATGGCATTTCCTAGCAGGACTAGCCATCTAGTCTTTGCTAGTCAATTGTATTGCTTAAACTTCTAGAATATGCGAATCGTTGATTTAATTCAGTGAAATCGATTGGGTTATTTTCTCTTATCTAAACTCTGTATTAAATTTCAACCAAATCATTTAGCTACTGAGATCATATTTCTAGTAAGAAATCGTTACTCACCTTGCTAACCATTCGAATACCCAGTTATACATTTTATAGCAAAACAGAATGCCGACATCACTCTGTAGGTTTTTTCCCAAACATTCCAATTAAAATGAAGACTGACATATTTTCCATTTCCTTATCTATCTTAGTTTCTTTTTCTAAAAACCACACATACCACATTTGAAACGAAGATAGTAGATAGGAAAGAGATCGTTTACACTATTCTTTTTAATTACACACTCATACACACATTCCAATAAAAGGAAAACGCATCATATTTAGCTATCGTTACCAATCATAGACCCTAGTATTCAATCAAGTCAATATTTTAATACCATTAGGTATGCAGTACAATACGACAGTGATTTAATGTGCTGGGAGGTTACAAACACAGATGCCCATTGAAGACACAGGTCGAGGATCGAATCCCATGGACTCCCTTAAATCAAAACTCTTAGTGGCCTCCTATAGGACTCAAGTATAAAACAAGCGTATGGCCAACATTTCAAAACAAACCTCCCATCGAAACAGTGCTCCATTCATTAAACGCAGACAACACATAAAATCGAGATTGTCTACTCAAAGCGTAGCTGCATTACCATAACAGAAGTATGGAAAATCCCTTATTAATCTCCTATGTTTGCACAAGCATTTAGTTAAGTGCATAGAAGCACCATAGCCATATCCAACATAGTTATCAAGTGAAAAAGAAATCAATACAAGAATCATAGTTACGTTTCCAAACTAAAGGCGCCAAAGACCTTTTAACATTTAGACATTTTTGTACAACAGTTGCAAAAATACTAAGAGACCCCATAATATTACAACCAATAAGTTCCATCTTAAATGCTAGTATTCACACAAGCAAAATAGAAATGTACCATTTGGAACCATTGCAACTGTACGGGATTCATATCCAAAACAAAATAGCATTACATTGTTACAGGAATTCGCAGAGCCGAGTAACAAGTAAGACCCAGCTGCTACATAAGTTCTTTTACATCACAGTCCTAGTTACTTATTCAACTATTAAATTTACATTGAAACCCCATTCTTTTTGGTCTAGATAGTAGGAAACTAACAGACTCCCCAAGGTGAATCAGTAAGCCAAGGGCTTACGGGAGTCTCCACTGTAAACCAGGCCAAAACACATACATACAACACCATGCGTGTGAGAGGTAGGGCACGAGTGGGTAAGCCAGACTTACCAATACCCTAGCCACACCTACAGCACCATGAGCCATCGTAGCTCCATACCAAAGAATTTATCACCTGCCCTTATGATATGCAACTATTAGTTAATCAAACCCTATGTTCTCAAATCAACGAAGAAAGATAAAATGTCAAATAGAGATTGTTACCTTACCTATGAGAAGGGCGACCTCCCTACGCGATAGTCGAGTTCAACAATTAACAAGTGTGCTAACCATGTTTAGAGCTCGGGTCAGTACCTAACATAGTCACCATACAAATGAAGTGCAGAGCCAAATCAAGGAACAAGTCGAATACAGGAGTGACTGGAAAAAGCCCCAAATCAATTTCTTCAAACCCTCGTTGACAGGCTGTCCCCCATACTCATTTAAAGCATAGTAAATAGTGCACCAACCTCACTCTAGTGGAGGTTCAATTAGTTGCACAAAGTCTATAGTGAAGTCATGGACTCATACCACATTTGTTTAAAACACAAAAGGTTCGATTCTAGTAGAAAGTCTATAGTGAAATCGTGACCCAACCCACACTTGTTTAAATTACAAGAAGCTCATAGTCGTAAACCTCACCTTAGAAAATACAGTATGATAAGAGCTCCCATGGTAATGGGACACCCATTTTTTAATACATATCATCCACCCTAGTAAAACATAGTCGATAAGTAAAGTATGGGCCAACCCTTTTTGGGATTACACATTCAGATTTGATATACCTACAACCACAGAAGTACGAAATGGCATTAGCAATATGCTAAGTATGTCTGGAAACCACTATACTCGCCCATACCTCCCAGCAACCCTGCTGAGGTATCTAATTACCTTTCCTGGAGTATTATATTAACCACCATGTGAACAACATACCGCCATCAAAGGAGCTCATCACCTGAAGGTGCATTAGACATTCAAAATTCAATTACAGGATTTCTTAAAACAGTAAGGAGTGTTATTTCTACCTTTATATTAGTATTTACGAACGTAACAAAAACATGCCATCATATATTTCCACATCGCTTCCGCAGTTCTAAACTCACATAGGAAAGAGACCATGTTAAATAAAAGTCTTAGACTTACATTTTTTTTGTGCAAAGTATGGATGTTTTTCATGATATTAGATTTAATGTATGAAGCTGTCTACTATAAATTAATGACTATTGCAGGTAGGAAAAATTTTAAATTTTCACTATTTTTTTTGGGACATTACAAGTGGTATCAGAGCAAGTTACAAACACTAAGTGACCAATTGGGCTCACTACCAAACACCGCCGCAGATAGAAAAAAAATTGTTTAAAATATTGTATTATGTTTATGTAAAGGATTAGCTAACAATTTGTCTTCCGTCCAACAGATACGTATATAACTTTCAGGTACAGGCAGTATCAGAAAAATGAATGCAGAATAGGGCAACAGTATACAAGGAAAATTAAATTCCCCACCATGAGAGCAAGAAATCGTGGTGGAACTCAACTCAGATTTAGAGAAATCCATGCAGCAACTACAGGCAGAATTCTAAAGTTTCAGGGATGAGAACATGCAAGAAAGAAGAGAACAATTGGCTATAAATGAAGCCCTACTCCAAAACCTAACTAGGGAAAAACCCCATGAATAGCCTACTCTTTCCGTCAACACTCTTAACACAAGGAAATGAACCAGTTGCAGGAGAGGAGAGCAAGAAGAACATAAATTAGAACCATTGGAAGAGGACTGTAAAATCTCTTCCAATGAAAATGGCTGCCCACCTCCTTGCAAGAGAAGGAGGAAGAGTGATGACAACTTACAAGGAGAGTTCCGAAAGATAAGGGCCCCAACTTATGACGGGGAAATTAAAATAGGATGAAAGGTTGAAGAATGGTTGTTAGGAATGAGTAAATACTTTAAAGTTCATAATTATTCCAGTGAGATGCAAGCCTGACTAGCAATATACAACCTAAATAGTAAAGCTGCCAGATGGTGGTGGGACTTGAAACACACTAAAGGACAAGAGCTGTGAGACACAAGCTGCGATACTTTCAGCAGAATAGTCTAGGACAAGTATATGTCTGAAAGATTCTTTGACAAGAAAATAAAAGAATTTCATGAGTTGAAAATGGGCACCCTGACTATGGAAGCTTTCATAAACCGGTTCTTAGACTTGCTGCACTATGTGCCTTATATTAAGGACGAGAAGGTGAAAATTTAGTAATTCTTGCATGGGCTGCCACCAAACTTTAGAGAGAATAAATAATTTGGCATACCTAAAACCCTTGATATAACACTACATAAAGCCAGGCTGTGCTATGAGCATGGGAAGCCAAGGAACGACAACATCAATAGAAATAGGGATCGATTCAGGACCTTCTCAGACAACTGTAGACCGGGTTTTAGACCCCCACCTTTTCAGAAACATAACAATAGTTTCCCACCCAACAGAGGTTTCAGTCGACCCCAAGCTCGACCAAGTGCACCCCTCCCACCAGCCAACAAGCCAGCCTTCAACAAAGGGAGAAAGGCAGTCCCACCAACCATTTCTTATTCGAAATGCCAAGGACCACATTACTACAGAGACTGCCCCAACAAAATAGATGGGAATTTACACAACATCCAAATGGAGCCTACAGTTGGAGACATGGCAAAGACACCTAGGATTTATGCCGTCCTTGATAGCCGGCAGGCAGATCATCAAGCCACCATGGTGGAAATTGAGGGTAAGATATCTAACACTGTCATTTCAGTCCTAATAGACCCTGGTGCTTGCCGAAGCTACATCGCTCCTAGATTAGTAGAAACATGCAAGTTAAACTGAGAAAGCCACAAGGTACCATGGCTGGTACAACTAGCTATGGGTACCAAGCGAAAGGTTTCCGAACTAATTAAGGGTTGTGAGTTAGATTTGAACGGATTCCCGACTAGACTAGATTTAAACCTCTTACCGTTAGGGTCTTATGAAATAATAATAGGCATGGATTGGTTAGAAGGACATCATGCCTTGCTAGATTGTTTAAACAAATCCATCTTATGCACAGATAGTCAAGGGAAGCAAAGAACCATTTAAGTTATACCTAAAGAAGTATCAGTACGACAGATATTAGCATTACAAGCCAAGAAATGCTTAGGAAAAGGTTGTAAACTATTTGCAATCCACCTTCAAACAGTAGAAGTCAATAGAGATCAAAAGATCAAGGATTTTCCAATACTAGTAGAATTCAGAGACGTGTTTCCCAAGGAAATACCAGGGCTACCACCCAAGCGGGACTTAGACTTTTCCATAGAGTTAACACTTGGATCGGTACCCGTCTCTAGGACTCCATACCGTATGAGTACGCCAAAGCTGGTAGAGCTCAAGATACAGCTACAATAACTAATAAACAAGGGATACATTCGATCGAGTGTGTGTCCTTGGGGAGCGCCAATACTCTTCGTTAAAAAGAAGGATGGAACGATGCATATGTGCATCGATTACCGTCAACTCAACAAGTTAACCATCAAGAACCGTTATCCACTCCCTAGGATAGATGACTTGTTTGACCAAGTCGGCGGAGCAAAGATCTTCTTGAAGATTGACCTGCGATACGGATACCACCAGGTGAGAATCCGTGACAAGAACATCAGTAAGACTGCGTTTTGCACCCGATATGGCCACTACGAGTTTGTAGTAATGCCTTTCGGTCTGACAAATGCACCCACCAACTTTATGTGCATGATAAACAATGTTTTCAGTAAGTACCCTCGAAAAGTTTGTTCTAGTCTTCATAGACGATATCCTGATCTATTCCAAGAATGAAGAAGAACATGAGGAACACCTTCGAATAGTCCTATGGATATTGTGATAAAATCAGGTATACGCAAAATTAAGCAAGTGTGATTTCTATAGACCTCAGATACGGTACTTAGGACATATCATTTTCGAGAAGGGAATAGTAGTTGATCCCGAAAAGATCAAAGCTATCGAAGAATGGCCCACACCTACTTGTGTTTTCGACATACGATCATTCCTAGGATTAGCCGGATATTACCGAAATTTCATTAAGAACTTCTCTCAGATCGCTTGTCCCATGATCGCTTGACAGAAGAAAACCAATAAATTCATCAGGACTGACAAGTGCGAGGAAAGTTTTCAGAAGTTAAAACAACTTCTGATTAGTGCACCAATTTTACGAATTGCTAACCCCAATGGGGACTTCGTAGTTTACACTGATGCAAGCAAGGAAGGACTCAGTGGAGTCCTTATGTAGGATGACTTTTCCATCTGCTACGAGTTAAGGAAGTTAACAAACATGAGAAAAAATATCCTATTCATGACCTCGAATTAGCTGCCATTATCCACGCTCTGAAAATGTGGAGGCATTACCTCATGGGAATGAAATTTCTACTAAAGAAGGACAACATGAGTGTAAAATACATGTTCGATCAACCAGATCTAAATGCTAGATAGGCTAGGTGGTTAGCCTTCCTTAATGAGTATCACTTTGAACTGAAAGACATCAAGGGGAAAGAAAACAAGATCGTTGATGCCTTAAGTCGATGAGCTCATATGTTATATGAGGTAACTGAAAGTTGAACTAACTCCGACTTACACGACAGAATTAGAATGGCATGCCAAAATGACCAGTTCTTTGTCGAGATCCTTAAAAAGATCCAGGAAGATAGGCTTTTTCAACAACAAAAAGAATACAATATAGATGAATCAGGATTGTTATGGTCAAAGGAGAGACTTTACGTTCCCGATGGGGGTGACATTAGACCTAACATACTCATTGAATTCAATCAGAGCCCCTATTCAGGACAACCCGGGTATCAAAAGATGATTTCAGCCATAAGGAAACACTATTTTTGGCCTAAATTGAAAGCTAGCATCGCATTGTTCATTGCGAAATGTTAGGAATGCTAGTTGGTCAAAGCAGAACACCAACACCCCTTTGTACTACTTCAACCATTACCCATTCCAGAATGGAAGTGGGAGGTAATAAGTATGGATTTCATTACAGGCCCACCCAAGAGTAAGAAACAAAACGACTCCATCTTCGTAGTGGTAGACAAGTTGTCGAAATCCACACATTTTATACCAGTAAAATCTACCAACAAGGCAATTCACATTGCGGAAATATTCCTAAAGGATATTTTCCGGTTACACGTGATACCCAAAGCAATTATCTCTGACCGAGACACAAAGTTCACTAGTAACTTCTAGAGAGCACTGTTCTCTGGGTTAGAAACAAAACTACAGTTTAGTACCGCATATCACCCCCAAACCGATGGACAGACAGAATGAGTAAACCAAATTCTGGAGGATATGGTGAGAATGTATGTCATGAACAATCCCACTAAGTGGGAAGACTATTTACACCTCGCAGAGTTTGCATACAACAATGGTTATCAAACCTCGGCCAAAATGAGTCCTTTCGAAGTACTCTATGGTTCAAAGTGTCAGACCCCCATCACCTGGGATAGCCCAGTGGACAGACTTATGCTAGGGCCAGACTTACTAAGAGACTTGGAGCAACTAGTCTCCCTGGTGCAACTGAATTTAAAAGAGGCACAAGACCGCCAAAAACGTTACGTAGACAAGAAGAGAAAGCACAAAGACTACCAAATCGGCGAACATGTTTTCCTAAGGATAAAAGCGAAACGAAGCTCATTGAGTTTGGCGTGTTGCAGTAAACTAGCCCAAAGGTTTTGTGGACCTTCTGAAATACTGGGCAAGAAGGGCCCAGTAGCATATGAGTTAGCCCTACCAGCACATATAAAAGTTCATAATGTTTTTCATGCTTCTTTATTAAAGAAATATGTATATGATACTAAACATGTTATTGATTGGTCCTTATTATAGGTGGAGCCCGAAGGGGAGTTCACGCAAGAACTACTCCACATTTTGGACAAGAGAGAGGTCCAGCTTAGGAGAAGGACCATTACTCAGCTAAAAGTGCAATGGAGGCACTTTGGACCAGATGAAGCCACTTGGGAGAATGAGGCTACCATGAGGGAGGCATACCCCGCCTTGCTTCATGATCTCATTCCTAGTCCTTAGGAACACCAGGATGGTGTTGTTCTAAGTGGGGAGGGATTTAATATCCCAACTTTTTGACTAACTATGTTATGAGGTTATATCATGCCACGGCCCCAACATATGTGATTTATTATTTTAGCATAACTTTAGTACGTTTTGATCTATGCTTTCATGAGTTGATATATTGGGCATGGACACTGATTGTTTCATTGTTGGATATATATATTGGGTAGGAAATCCCGAACAAATAAACTATGTTGTATTATGAGAAATTGTTACAAATTATGATATATTAAGTTTCCTCTTTTGTTACATTATACTGTACAGAGCATGATTCATATGGCTGATTTTGTAGTGTGTTGAATGTGGACTCAGAAACACATGAATGACCTATATACTAGGCCTAAGCCCCGATGTAGCTAGAGGACTCTTATTATGTACTGGGCTTAAGCCCCGAGGTACGTTGAGTGTTCGGCATAAGCCTTGTAGCACTCCAAGACTGAAAGAAATGATTACCGCATCCGAGGCCACTTAAATATCCTAGATGTGTCTCACAACCACATTCTAGCTCTAGTGTTGAGCGGAGGCTCTGGAATTGCACTAGCGTGATGCCCATGTGAGAGTGTTGACTTAAAAGGCTCTGAAGAGCACTCGGGGTTACTAGATCTCAAGTGTTGAGTCAGGAAGTCTCTGAATAGCACTTATGTATTTTATCACAACTATTCGACTTGATTAAATAAATCTTATTCTCATCAAATACTGCAGGAACTACCATGTTAAAATGAGGGAATCTGACATGCAAAGGGAGAGACTAGAGGTTCGTTTACCAGCTTACCGAAACCGTCCAAAGAATTGGACCCTTTCCTTAAAAAGAATTAAAAGAAGCATCATGAGAAACAAAATTCTTAAGGACCACAAAGCTAAGTATTATTATTTAGGCGTTTCAATATGTAATATTGTTATTTATTACATGTATACTTATACATAACTGGGCTGTCACTTACTAATTATTATTTTTTAATATTTAGATAGAATTGTAATTTATTTTATATTATTATTATTATAACAAAGGTTCAATATAAAAAACACTTTAATCAAACAAAGTGAGAAGTCCTAGTTCCAAAATAACTAGCAGTTAAGTAAACAAATACTATTTTATAATTTAAATTATTTTAAAGAAACCAGTAATTTCCAACAACCCTAATTCAAGATTTGTCCTACTTAACGAGGACATACCCCAAAGTTTGGGGGATATTTTTCTTTTGGTATTATTATTCCAATAAGAACTCTCTGTTCCAGGAAGTGAACTCTGCCCATAAATGTGTGAAACAGTTGCACATCTAGGTCCTCTACTTCTCAGTTTGCATGTCAGAATCAGCTCGGGGGGATTCTTACTGAACCAGGAATGGTTGTAGAATCATGGTTGGGAGGAACATGGTAGTCCCAAAGTTATCCATTCCAAGATCAATTATCAGGTCAGCTAAGAGTTCAATAGTTTTTCATGATCTAGTTGACTGAGTGTGCAGGCCACTATCAGCAGGAATAAGCTACAGAGATCAACATGTATGAAATTCTTATAAAACCCTCATACACTTATATCTCTTGTTATAAATGCAATGTAAAAATAGTATTGGCCTGAAGATCAGTTTTTAATTCAAGATTTCCCAGAATCAAATGGCATTTCCTAGCAGGACTAGCCAGTTAGTCTTTGCTAGTCAATTGTATTGCTTAAACTTCTAGAATATGCGAATCGTTGATTTAATTCAGTGAAATCGATTGGGTTATTTTCTCTTATCTAAACTCTATATTAAATTTCAACCAAATCATTTAGCAACTGAGATCATATTTCTAGCAAGAAATCATTAGTCACCTTGCTAACCATTCGAATACCTAGTTATACATTTTATAGCAAAACAAAATGTAGACATCACTCTGTAGGTTTTTTCCCAAACATTCTAATTAAAACAAAGACTGACATATTTTCCATTTCCCGATCTATCTTAGTTTCATTTTCTAAAAGCCATACATACCACATTTGAAACGAAGACAACAGATAGGACAAAGATCGCTTACACTGTTCTTTTTCAATTACACACTCATACACACTTTCCAATAAAAGGAACATGCATCATATTGAGCTATCATTACCAATCACAGACCCTAGTATTCGATCAAATCAAAGATTTAATACTATTAGGTATGCAGTACAATAAGACTGATTTAATGTGCTAGGAAGTTACAAACGCAGATGCCCATTGAAGACAGAGGTCAAGGATCGAATCCCATGGACTCCCTTAAATCAAAACTCTTAGTGGCCTCCTACAGGACTCACGTATAAAACAAACGTATGGCCAACATTTCAAAACAAACATCCCATCGAAACAGTGCTCCATTCATTCAACGCAGACAACACATAAAATCGAGATTGTCTACTCAAACCCTAGTTGCATTACCATAACAGAAGTACGGAAAACCCCTTATTAATCTCCTACGTTTGCACAAGCATTTAGTTAAGTGCACAGAAGCACCATAGCCATATCCAACACAGTTATCAAGTGAAAAAGAAATCAATACATGAATCATAGCTACATTTCAAAACTGAAGGCACCAAATACCTTTTAACATTTAGACATTTTTGTACAACAGTTGCAAAAATACCCAAAGACCCCATAATATTAGAACCAATAAGTGCTAGATTAAATGCTAGTATTCACACAAGAAAAATATAAATGTACCATTTGGAACCATTACAACTGTACATGAGTCATATCCAAAACGAAATAGCATTACATTGTTACAGGAATTTGCAGAGCCGAGTAACAAGTAAGTCCCAGCTGCTACATAGGTTCTTTTACATCACAGTCCCAGTTACTTATTCAACTATTAAATTTAGATTGAAACCCCATTCTTTCTGGTATAGCTAGTAGGCAACTAGCAGACTCCCCCAGGTGAATCAGTAAGCCAAGGGCTTATGGGAGTCTCCACTCTAAACCAGGCCAAAACACATACATACAACACCAGGGGTGTGAGAGGTAGGGCACGAGTGGGTAAGCCAGACTTACCAATACCCTAGCCATGCCTACAGCACCATGAAGCATCGCAGCTCCATAGCAAAGCATTTATCACCTGCCATTAAGACATGCAACTATCAGTTAATCAAACCCTGTGTTCTCAAATCAACGAAGAAAGATAAAATGTCAAATAGAGATTGTTACCTTACTTATGAGAAGCGTGACCTCCCTACGCCATAGTCGAGTTCAACAATTAACAAGTGTGCTGACCACGAGCATAGCTCGGGTCAGTACCCAACACAGTCACCATACAAACGAAGTGCAGAGCCAAAACGAGGAACAAGTTGAATATAGGAGTGACTTGCAAAAGCCCCAAATCAATTTCTCCAAACCCTCGTTGACAGGATGTCCCCCATACTCATTTAAAGTGTAGTAAATAGTACACCAACCTCACTCTAGTGGAGGTTTAATTAGTTGCACAAAGTCTATCGTGAAGTCGTGGACTCAGACCACATTTGTTTAAATCACAAAAGGTTCGATTCTGGTACAAATTCTATAGTGAAATCGTGACCCAGCCCACACTTGCTTAAATTACAAGAAGCTCATAGTCCTTAACCTCACCTTGGAAAATACAGTATGATAAGAGCTACCATGGTAATGGGACACCCATTATTTAATAGATATCATCCACCCTAGTAAAACGTAGTCGATAAGTAAAGTATGGGCCAACCCTTTTTGGGATTACACATTCAGATTTGATATACCTACAACCACAGAAGTACAAAATTGCATTAGCAATATGCTAAGTAAGTCCGGCAGCCACTATACTCACCCATACCTCCTGGCAACCTTGCCGAGGTATGTAATTACCTTTCTTGGAGTATTATAGTAACCACCATGTGAACAACATACCGTCATCAAAAGAGCTCATCACCTGAAGGTGCATTAGACATTCAAAATTCAATTACATGATTTCTTAAAATAGTAAGGATTGTTATTTCTACCTTTATATTAGTATTTACGAACATAACAAAAACATGCCATCATATATTTCCACATTGCTTTCGCAGTTCTCAACTCACACAGGAAAGAGACCATGTTAAATAAAAGTCTTAGACTTACATTGTTTCCGTGCAAAGTATGTATGTTTTTCATGATATTAGATTTAATGTATGAAGTTGTGTACTGTAAATTAATGACAATTGTAGGTAGGAAAAATTTTAAATTTGCGCTATTTTTTCTGGGACATTACACATTGTCGCAGGATAGCTCTGCAAGTTAGGACCTGATGAAGTGTTGCGAAGATGTGTATTAGAACATGAGAAGCCATTTATATTAGATGATGCGCATTCAAGCGTCACAGGAGGTCATTATGTAGGAAGGGCTACTACGCAGAAGATATTGCACGCAGGGCTATGGTGGCCTACAATTCATATAGACTCCAAAGAACATTGCCAAAACTGCGATGTCTGTCAGAGGACAGGGAAACCGTCAAGAAGAGATGAAATGTCGTTGAACCCTCAGTTGACCTTGCAAGCATTCAACAAATGGGCAATCGATTTCGTGGGACATATTATCCCACCGGGAAAAAGAATTAGTGCAAGGTACATTATTACTGCAACTGACTACCTCACCAGATGGGTAGAAGAAAAACCAGTCAAAGACTGTAGTGCAGCTACAGATGCACAGTTTATCTTTGAGAATATCCTTACACAATTTGGATGCCCAAAAATTTTGATGAGTGATCAAGGGACCCATTTTCTGAACAGAACTACTGAAGCTTTGACTGAAGAGTTCTCCATCCATCATCAGCATAGTATTCCTTATCACCCACAAGCGAATGGAACTATTGAAGCATTCAATAAAATACTTGAGAATGCGCTAACCAAGATATCCAATGTAAAACGCGATGACTAGGACCTGCGCATTCCATCTGTATTATGGGCGTACAGAACGACATGCAAGAAATTAACTGGACATACACCTTTCAGATTGGCTTACAGACAGGAAGCAATAATGCCAATGGAGTACATTATCCCGAGCTTCAGAATAACTACATTTACAGGGATGGCAGATCGCGCAGCACTGGAAGAAAGCTTGTTACACTTGGTTGGGTTGGAAGAAGATCGCTTCATAGTGGGATTCCACCAGCAAGTGTAGAAAGAACAAGAAAAGGCATGGCATGATCGCCACATCAAGAATAAGTCTTTTCAGGTAGGTGATCTAGTCCTCCTGTACGATAGTAAATTCATGAAGTTTCCTGGAAGATATAAAATGCATTGGCTTGGACCATATACCATCATACATGTTACTAATGGAGGCGCAACCCAGTTAGCTACTTTAGTCAGTGATACATTACCCAATCTGATAAATGGAAGTAGACTAAATCTTTACCATGATAGTCCTTCTTTGCAGCATCTAGTATGATTGGAAAGAAGGAAACTTTTCTAGGTACCAAGTACAGTTCGAATTGGGCACTAGAAACTGCGGAAAGGTCTGTACACAAACTTGTATTGATAGATCTATATACCACTCACAATGTTGAAGCTGCGAAAGAAAAAAAAATAAAAAATTATACACCGCGAAGTCATTGCGCAAAACCAAAGATGACCTACCACGCAGTTCGATGCAAGGCTAAACAAAATAGCCGTTATGGTGTTGGTCGGAAATATAGTTGTTATACAGTAGTTTCCTACCAACCGCTCGGGCATTTAAGGCACAGATAGCCATTCTGAACAGAATTTTGAAGGAAACGACAGAAGGAGCAGCCAGATTTGGCCAATGAATAGCACCATTAAATGGTTATTTAGCCGTTCAAGGTTGCGGAGGAGGGTCCGCCGCACCTATAAATAACACTGCATATCGTCTCGCGGGTGTATCAAACACTTAGAATTTTCTGCATATACTTCTGTCTGAGCTAGTTTTCTTAAGTTGTTTACACACCTTGAGAGCATTTGCATGTCTGAGAGCTTTTCATTTGCAGAAGAATTCACGATCCACGAGACAGTGTGGATTTTCAAGCACGAAGGGATTGAAGGGTAATGAGAACCCTGGCTAAGAAAGGTATCTTTGAAATAGTACAAGCATCAAGAAGGTTTCCAACGAACGGTCCAACAATGTAAGATAAAAGCAAAACTCCAATCGCACCAAGAACAAACGTTCCCAAGATGGGTTCCATAGTGCAAAAGCAACCGGTAGCAGATAAATAGATACCGTTGACTCTGACCCCGAACTACATTTCAACTCATGCACTAGATGCAGCAGTATTTAAGCTGATGAAAAAATCCAAGTACGAGATCCCACTTTCACCTATATCAAAGCATGTGGAGCTAGACAAGAATCTATTGGGAAGAATGCAAGATTGTAAATGGGAGGATTAGGATTTGTTGGTGATACAGAAGGACAAGCCCCATGACCTGAATTTCCCACGGTTCCAACCTAACCATTATATGTGCTGGAAGAAGGATGCAAAGGGTAACCTAAAATTGGTCACCGAAAGTTGGTTATCTGGAATAGTCCAGTCTAGACTACTCAACCTACTCAGGATCCCACATCTTGATAGAACCCTAGAACTGAATGCAGTAGTAAGAACGTTGATGGCACGAATGCACAAGGGATATTTGTGGCTAGATCACAATGTGGACCTAAACATTGATCTAATCCACTATATCACGTGCCTGAGTAAGAGGGGTAAATATCCCAAACAATTCTTCCAAGGGAAGAGCAATGATAGAGAAGCTAAAGCAATGATGAAAAAAACCCAGGCTGTCATCAAAGGGAAGAAGGGTTTTCAGATTGAAGACATTGAGAATAAGGCGACGAAGTTCATCACACAATTGCTAGTAGGAAAAATCCTTAGGAAATGCATACCTATGGAAGTAAATGCAGGCACAGTACTACTTGGTGCTGCAGCTGTCGAGGGACAAGAATTCAATTGGTGCCAATATCTACTAAATGAGTTCCTAGAGGAACTGAATGACACGTAAATCAATGGAGGAAATTTTCACTATAATTGGCTTATCGTATTGATCGCTCTTGATGATTATAAAGAGCCAAAGGATTATGTTGGAGTATCCACTGATCCTAATGAATGCAGGGGGGCCCATTACTCAAACCTCTAGGCAAACCTGAATTCGTAGAGGCAGCACGCGACATCTGAAGTGTTCTACTAGTACTATAGCTAGCTTCGTGATGGGATTGTAGTAACCCCCACGATCACGAAGTAGGTAACTAGCAATTACATTTGCATCATTGATTTTTATGATGACATGAGCAGTATCCATATCTCGCCAAAAGTGTAGATGAAGAAGGCAGAGTGGTACGTAGGAAGCTACCACATGTATGAAGAAGACATTGACCAAATAATGAAGGAATGGCGTGCTGAGTTTCGGGTAGAGGTTCTAGATGTCCCCAGTGATTTAGAGGAGGATTAACCCATCCCACGTCCATGCCCAATAGTTGAGGAGAAGGAGGCAGGAAAAAGAAATGAGCCAGAGAGCCCTGCCAAGAAAACAGGAGCTCGCAAGAAGAAGAAATATAATAAAACCTCGATGGATACAGTACTCAAGCAAGACGATTATGAAATGATTGGAGTGAAGTTCATAGAGCAGCTTGAAGATCTCATGACTGACAAGGAAAAAACAAATAATGAAATATAGGACACTCTATAGAAGAATCTGTTTGCGTTAGAGGGGATTACCGTCAAAATTGAAGAAGTACACAAAAGATTACCCCCACCGCGCGACTTGGAGTCAGAAGGGAAGTCAAGAGGGACTTCACAGTAGCCGCAGTTGACCATGAACATCCCTGCGAAGTCACGTATTGTCCATCTGGATACAAGCACTATCACGTTTCCCATGCTAGAGAAACTAATGTTAGACATAAAGGATGTCGATCGTGTGGAGCTCGACTTAGCAAAGATACCACTATCCGGTGTATACTTCTTACACCTGTAGTGTATGGAGGAGATGCATGGAAGAACTATTGATGCGCTTAAAGGACAGGCTGAGCTACAAGCAGCTATTAGGCAATTGGAGACCGATAGTTCGCGGAGAACTATGGAGCTGCAAGGCACACATGATTTCCACTTGAGGCTCGAAGCCACAATCACTACGGTCGCCGACAACAGCGAGGAGCTCAAGGTACAAACAGAACCAGTGGATATTGTTGTTAAAATTGGTGAGCTGGTTTCCAACATCAAAATAGAGAAGCAGGACATGGAGCTTCTCTATGAGGCTAATATTGCTGCCTTGAAGAAGCAAACTAACCCCCAAACACCACCAAATGAGTAGCAGTTGAGAGCAAAGGAGGTAAAGAACACCACTGAGAACATCACAGTGGAAGTGGTTAAGTGCCAAGGGCTGTTGGACGTAGCATCGACAACATTCACTGCCCTCAAAGAAGACCTAGCGTTGCAAGAGGTGAAGGATGTTGTAGAGCAGAAGTAGACTGCACTAGAACAGCTGAATACGTAAGTAAAATCTCTTCTACCAAGAGATAGGCTACCAAAGTACCGATAAATTAACGCACTGAAAAAGGAAGTACATGCATTACAGGAAAAAGAAAGTGAATTGGGCGATAAGTCCTAGTCTCTGCTGGACAATGCCAGCACGATCTCAAAAGGGATTGAGGATAAGCTAAAAGAGATGTGTGAGAATCAAGCATAAGTGGAAGGCCATATTGACCACGAAATTACACTGGACATAATGGAAACAGTCCAGGAAGTCGAGCAGGACACAAAGCAAGTGGTCAGCAACCTATTCAACACATACAATGAGTTCGCTGTGAAGATAGCTCCACAGCCAAAAGAATAGCTTGGAAAAATTGGAAGTGGCTCAGAGATGAGCCACATGTAAGTGTTAGGGGCTTGTTGGGCCTAGTCCAAGTGGGGCATTTTGAGCAGGAAGAATTTTGAGAACTGCGGAACTAAGCGTAGTTCAGATGGAATAATTTTGAGATAATTTTTCGTAGGCTGTGAAGTTGCGTGCAGCACAGTGTCGGAAGAACTACAAAGCCAGTGCTGCGAGGAGAGCAGTGCTGCAATGTGCCACATCAACAGAAGATCTAGCTAAGCATAGCGTGGATGGATGACGACATTTATTTTGCTTAGGTCACAAAAGACCTATTTTTGGCAAAGATCATCGATAACTACCAAGCAGTGGGTAGCTGCAGATCGGGAGGTAGGTTATTAATCACACAAACAGAAGACTACTACTACTTGAAACAATCATCTAAGGTCGTGAAAGAAGGAATATCTTGGCGGAAGAAACCTGTTGGCACATGCATGACAGAAGATCCGCTGCTAGATACCAATAGTTCGGTTTTGGGAAAACTGTGATAATTTTGTAAACCTAAGGGTTCTTCCTTCGTAAATGTAAAGACATGACCTATGGGTCTTGATCTATAAATAAGGCAATTTTGTAAGGGAAAGGGTTAACTCTTCATTTTGTTGATTATTATTGAATATTGTTAGATTTGTAAGGTGGAAGCATCATAAAGGCTCTGTAGCTGAGTGCGCAGAGACCTAATTTTGAGAGAGAGAGAAGAGCATCTGTAGCTGAGTGCGCAGATGAAGAACTGTTGTACCCTTTCCTAAGATAATAAACAACAGTTCCTGTGGATGTAGCCTCCCATCCATGGGGGTGAACCACGTTAAACCTTGTGTTATCTGATTACTGTGTATGATTGCCATTATTTTTACTTGACTTACTTACAGTGCATGTCAAAGTTACTGTTATCTAATATATGTTTACTTTTATCTGTGTTCACCGCAGAAGGGATCTAATCAGATTTTAGTAGTTCATGTATGGGTGAATGTTAACAATCAAGCACCTATAAGTCCTCGAATGAATGGATCTATGAGATAACCACACAGTTAATTTTTAAGGTTGAATCGCAGTATCAAAGCACACAACACCGCGCATCTCACTCATTTGCATAAGTTATGATGTTTATCATTCTAAGTAAGGATGAATGATTAAGGATTATCCAATAAGATTGAATAGAAGTGATTAGGTCTCATAAATGACCATGTGGCCTAGTTGACACACTGGCCCATAAGAAGTGCTATGTGATAAGCTGATGATAACTTATCATCATAGAGTGGAAGTAATCCCTATGCCCAGTCATTGAATGCGCTGGGCGCACAAGCATCCTTGCTCCCTGCGGCATTCAACATAGAGTAGAAGACCTCGCATAGTCACTAACTGCAGTACAAAGTTTGTCACCGCAATGCGCATTAACCAATTGAAACACTCACATCACAAGGCCGTGGAAACCTGCTTTTTCAACCACCCCCTCAGCTTCGCCTTGGGTGAGACCTTAGGATGCTTGCATTCTGTTGCCGAAAGGGCCAGTGAATAGGGGTTTTGTTGGTATCTTGTACCATGAAGTACCTGGGTCTACATTGGAAAACCTCTAGATCAAGAGTAACACCAACAAATGGCAGTTCACCACCTCCTTGGAAGAAAAGGAGGAGAAGTGAAGACAGTTTGCAAGGAGAATTCAAAAAGATAAAATCCCCAACTTATGACCAAGAGATAAACTTTGGAGAAAAGGCTGAGGAGTGGCTACTAGGAATGAAGAATTACTTCAAAGTTCATATTTACTCCAGTGAAATGCAAGCCCAGCTAACCATATACAACCTGAATGGTAAAGCTGCCAAATGGTCGTGGGACTTGAAACACACCAAGGGACAAGAACTAAGAGACATAACATGGAAAACTTTCAGCAGAATATTTCAGGACAAATATATGTCTGAAATATTCTTTGACAAGAAAATTAAGGAATTTCATGAGTTGAAAATGGGCTCCCACACCATGGAGGCATTCATAAACAGATTCTTAGACTTGCTGCACTATGTCCCATACATCCAAGATGAAAAGTTCAAAATACAATAGTTCTTGGGAGGGCTACCACCAAACTTTAGAGAAAAGATAGAGTTTTACATGCCCAAAACCCTTGATGTGACCTTACATAAAGCAAGACTGTGTTATGAACATGAACAACCAAGGAATGACAACATCAACAGAAATAGAGATAGGTTTAGAACCTTCTCGGACAACCGCAGACCAGGTTTTAGACCTCCACCTTACCAGAAACATAACAACAGTTTTCCGCCCAATAGAGGCTTCAACCGACCGCAAGCATGACCAAGTGCACCCCCACCACCTATCAACAGGCCAGCTTTTAACAAACCAACAAAAGCTATCCCATCAATCGTTTCTTGCTGTAAATGTCAAGGGACACACTACTACAGAGATTGCCCAAGCAAAATGGATGGAGTTTTACACAACGTACAAGCAGAACCTACCATAGGATACATGGCAAAGACACCTAGGATTTATGCCGCTCTTGATGGCCGACAGGAAGATCACCAAGCCACCATGGTGGAAATTGAGGGTAAGATCTCTAACACTACCATTTCAGTTTTAATAGATCCTGGTGATTTCCGAAGTTATATCTCCCCTAAGCTAGTGGAAACTTGTAAGTTGAACCGAGAGCCTCACGAGAAACCATGGTTGGTACAACTAGCCACCGGTACCAAACGAAAGGTCTCCGAGTTAGTTAAAACTTGTGATATAGACTGAAACGGGTTCCAAACTAGGTTAGAATTAAACATTCTACCCCTAGGGTCGTACAATGTACTTATCGACATGGATTGGTTAGAAGAAAACCATGTCCTACTAGACTGCTTAAACAAATCCTTACTCTGCAGGGATGACCAAGGGAATCAGAAGATGATTCAGGGTATCCCTAAAAATGTGTCGGTATGACAGATATCCGCCATACAAGCAAAGAAATGTATCCAAAAAGGTTGCAAACTCTTTTCTGTCAATATCCAAAACAAAGAAAATAATAGGGAATAGAAGCTTGAAGACTTCCTAGTCCTCATAGAGTTCAAAGATGTATTTCCCGAAGAAATACTGGGATTACCACCCAAATGAGACTTAGCCTTTTTCATCAAACTAACACCCGGGTCAGTACCTGCTTCTAAAGCCCCATACCGCATGAGCACACCGAAATTGGTGGAGCTCAAGCTTCAGTTACAAGAGTTAATAGACAAAGCGTACATTCAACCAAGTGTGTCCCCTTGGGGTGCACTGATACTCTTCATCAAGAAGAAAGATAGAATGATGCGGATGTGCATCGATTACCGCCAACTCAATAAGATGACCATTAACAACAGCTACCCACTCCCTAGGATCGACGACTTGTTTAACCAAGTTAGAGGAGTGAATATCTTCTCAAAGATCAACTTGCGATCCGAATACCATCAGGTGAGGATCCGTGATGAGGATATCAACAAAACCGCATTTCAAACCCGTTATGGCCACTACGAGTTTGTAGTGATTCCCTTTGGGTTGATGAATGCACCAGCCAACTCTATGTGCATGATGAACAACATATTTAGTAAATACCTCGATAAGTTCATTCTAGTCTTCATTGATGACATCTTGATCTACTCCAAGAATGAAGTAGAACATGAGGAACATCTCCGATATGTTCTACGTAAACTACGGGAACACCAACTGTACGCCAAGTTTAGTAAGTGCAGTTTCGATAAACCCCAGATTCAATACTTAGGACATATCATTTTCAAGAAGGGAATAGCCGTTGACCCCAAAAAGGTCAAAGCTATTGAGGAATGGCGCAAACCTATGTGCGTATTCGATATAAGATCATTTTTAGGTTAACCCGGTTACTATCGGAAGTTCATTGAGAAATTCTCATAGATTGCATGTCCCATGACTGCCTTGCAAAAGAAGGAAAACAAGTTTATCTGGATGGATAAGTGCAAAGAAAGCTTTCAAAAGATAAAGCAACTACTGATTAGTGTATTGATTCTGCGTATTGCGGATCCCAATGGGGACTTCGTCATTTGCACAGATGCAAGAAAGGAAGGATTTGGGGGAGTTCTTATGCAAGACAATTTTGCCATATGTTACAAATCAAGGAAATTAAAAGAGCATGAGCAGAACTACCCTATGCATGGACTTGAACTAGCCACCATCATCCATGCTCTAAAGATGTGACAACATTATCTCATGGGAAAGAAATTCCTATTGATGACTGATAGCATGAGTTTGAAATACCTTTTCGACCAACTCGACCTAAATGCCAGGAAGGCCAGGTGATTAGCCTTCCTTAGTGAATACCATTTCGAACTAAAGCATATAAAAGGCAAGGAAAAAAACATTGCGGATTCCTTGAGCCATCGAGCACATATGCTTTGCGAAGTCACGGTGAGTCAAACCAACTCAGACTTACACCACAAGATTCGAACGGCATGTAAGAGTGACCATTACTACACGGAAATCCTTGCAAAGATCCAAGAAGACAGATTATTCCAGCAACAAAAGGAATATAAGGTAGACGATTCAGGACTACTGTGGTTGAAATAAAGACTCTACGTCCCGGAAAGTGGAGACATTAGATCAAAAATTCTCACTGAGTTTCACCAGAAACCCTATTCAGGGAATCTCGGATATCAAAAGATGATATCGACAATAAAGCAACATTTCTTTTGGCCTAAGTTGAGAGCTGACATCACCATGTTCATTGCGAAATGTCAAGAGTGCCAACTAGTCAAAGAAGAACACCAACACCCCTCTAGATTACTTCAACCTTTACCAATTCCGGAATGGAAATGGGAGGTAATAAGTATGGACTTCATTACATGCTTACCCAAGAGTAAGAAACTGAACGACTCCATCTTTGTAGTGGTAGACAAGTTGTCTAAAGCATCTCACTTCATACCGGTAAAATATACCTACAAGGTAGTTCACATCGTGGAAATTTTGTTAAAGGAGATCTTTCGATTGCATGGGATACCCAAGGAAATCATTTTCAATCGAGACACGAAGTTCACTAGCAACTTCTGGAGAGCATTTTTCTCCGGTTTGGAAACCCAGTTACAATTCAGTACTGCATACCATCCCCAAACCCATGGAAAAACAGAACGAGTAAACCAAATCCTCAAGGACATGTTGAGGATGTATGTCATGCACAACCCCACCAAGTGGGAAGATTATTTGCACCTCACAGAGTTTGCATACAACAACGGTTATCAAACCTCATCCAAAATGAGTCCTTTCGACGTACTCTACGGTAGGAATGGTCGGACACCTGTGACTTGGGACAGTCCAATAGACAGACTTATGTTAGGGCCCGACCTACTAAAAGACTTGGAACAACTAGTCTCCAAGGTACAACTGAACTTGAAAGAAGCACGAGACTACCAAAAGAGTTATGCCAACAAGAAAAGAAAAGAAAAATACTACCAAGTCGGTGAGCATGTGTTTCTAAAAAGAAAGGCAAAACGAAGCTCGTTGAGCTTAGGACGTTGCGGGAAACTAGGCCCAAGATTTTGTGGGCCTTTTGAAATACAGGCCAAGAAGGGCCCAGTGGCTTATGAGTTAGCCTTACTGACGCATTTAAAAGTTCATAATGTTTTTCATGCTTCATTATTAAAGAAATATGTATACGATCCTAAACATGTTATTGATTCATCCTTATTACAGGTGGAGCCCGAAGGGGATTTCATGCCAGAACGACTCCACATTCTGGACAAGAGAGAGGTGCAACTTAGGAGGAGGACCATTACTCATCTGAAAGTGAAATGGAGGCACTTTGGACCAGATGAGGCTACTTGGGAGAATGAGACCACCATGAAAGAGGCATACCCTGCCTTGTTTCATGACCTCATTCCTAGTCCCTAGAAACACCGAGACGGTGTTGTTTCTAAGTGGGGAGGGATGTAATATCCTAAATTTTGGACTAACTATTTTTGTTGTTATATTGGGCCACAGACCCAGCACCTATGTTTTATTTTGAGTATTGGGCATGAGCCCTAGCACCTATGATTTATTCTTCTATATATTGACATATCGGGCATGGAACCTGACTGACTTCTTTATTTGAGTGTATACTGGGAAAAAAGGCCCCAATGTTTTAATGATGTTCTTCAGCTTTGATATGGATACAAACCCTAATATATTGACATGATCTTTTTGTTAATTTTTGAGTATTAATTCACAATACTCTAGGATCTTTACTGAGAGAATAACATGTACATTATATCAATGCATATCAATCATAACAAGCATATCAATCATCACAAGATGCAATCATAAGAGACAATAGACACACAGAGTTTCCATGGGGAAAACCCTAAGGTGAAAAACCCCACAACTTCCTCAGAGATAGATAGAGCAATGATACAACCAAAGTACAACCCAAGTACATAGAGATAGATTCCTCCTAGCAGCTAATCCTCCTCCTCGCATGTGCGCCACTTTCTGAGTGATAGAAGTGTGAGTTCTGAAGTGATCAAATAGAGAGATCCCAGTCTCTATTTATACTTGTTCTGAGCAGCCTAATAAACCTATGGGGCCAACTTGTCTAACTCATCCTAATAACCCTAGGTTAATTTAATCAGGGTCGACCCCACACATGGTGGTCTAATAACCCATTGGCAAGTTACGACACTTGCGACACTTGCTAATACAAATGATGACACTTCTGTATAGAGGAATAATATATCTCTATAGGAGTACAATAAAATACATAGATGAAATACATTGTGAAGTTACATATACATCAACACTCCCTCTTAACTAGGAAGGTATTTCTTAACACAGATCTGCTAACAAAAGTCTTCTTCTCTCGATCATCACCAGTGAATCATCATCATCATCACTATTGTTGCTATCTCAATCAATCTCCGATCTACTCATCGTAGGAAGTTCTACAGAGCCAGTCCTTTTTCATACTGGATGTAGGCCCACCACTTGTAGGTCTTCATCATCACTAGCCATACTTTGGAATACTCAGGACTTATTACGTGCCTCAATAGAACCTCGAGAGAGCATCCCAGGACTGATTACGAGCACACTGCTCAACCTATCAGATCTCCGAGGATCTTTTACCTGTTGACCTTCACAAAACCTACTCAAAGCATCCCAGGATGTTACGAGCAAACCGTTCTACCTGTCTAGATCTTGATAGAGCATCCCAGGCTATTACGAGAACACCGCTCTACCTATCAGGATTTTAAAGGATCTTTTCTATGTGAACTTTCGCAAAACCTACTCAGAGCATCCCAGGATGTTATGAGCACACCGCTCTACCTGTCCGGATCTCGATAGAGCAACCCAGGCTGTTACGAGCATACCACTCTACCTGTCTAGTTTTTAAAGGATCTTTTCTATGCGAAACTGTAGCAAAACCTACTCAGAGAATCCTAGGATGTTACGAGCACACCGCTCTACCTGTTTGGATCTCGATAGAGCAACCTAGGCTGTTACGAGCACACCACTCTACCTGTCCAATTTTTAAAGGATCTTTTCTATGCTACCTGCACAACTTGTCCACAGCCACAGAGTATCAAACCGATACTCACCATACATCATCCTAATGTACATCATCACATAATCAACCTAGTCATCATCATAGCATCAACCTAATGCATATCATCTGGAGAAACATCCTGAAGCTTGTCATCTGTGATCATCCTGATCATCATCGTAGCATCAACCTAATGCATATCATCTGGGGCAACATCCCGAAGCTCGTCATCTATGATCATCCTGATCAAACAATATATCCATCTGATGCATACAAAGTATCTACCTAATACATATCATCATACATGATCTACTTGATCATATAATGCATCCACCTGATATATACATAAGTACATGATCACACTGATCATAAAAGTATCCACCTGATACATACATAAGTACATGATCACACTGATCAAAGCATCCAGCATGATGCGTACATACATATAAATGATCCAACTAATCATATCCAACATCCAACATGCTGCATACATACATATACATATAAATGATCCAACTGATCATATCGAGCATCTAACATGATGTGTACATACAAATATATGATCAAACTGATCAGAGTATCCAATTGATGCATATACAAGGCAGTAACTGGAGCATCATCCTAATGCTCATCATCTAACACTTACATTCACAGCCATGGGAAGGATCCTCCTCTCACCATGCTTGGAATGGTTCCAATAGATGTGTCCATCACTTCTTCCTCGAAGTGTCATCGATATGAAAGACACCAATCCTCTCTCTGAAGTAATCGAACTTCACTCTGGCTAGTGGTTTCGTCAGCACATCTACAATCTGCTCATCTATCACAACATACGGGAGCTTCACTGCTCCTATCTGCACCATATCCATGATATAGTTATATTTGATCTCTATGTGTTTCGACCTGTCATGGAGCACCGGGTTCTCAGACAGCTTCACACAACTCTGGTTGTCACAAAAGATACCAGTATCCTCCAATGGGAGATCAAATAACTCAGACAGTAGCTTCCGGAGCCATACTACCTCACAACTAGCCGAACATGCTGCAACATACTCTGGTTCGGTTGTACTCATGAGTGCTACGCAGGATTGCTTCCTGCTAAACCAAGAGATCACACCTGATCCCATAATGAAGCAGCACCTAGATGTGCTCTTCCTATCTGCACCACTACCTCCCAATCTGAATCAACATAACCCTACAGGTTAAACTTTTGATTCACATCATACTTGATCCCATAGTCAACTGTACCCTTCAGGTACCTTAGAATATGCTTTACAGCAACCAGGTGAACACTCCTTGAATCCATCAGGAATTGGCTCAATGTGTTCACCGCAAAGCAAATATCTAGTCTCGTGTTTGTCAGGTACCTCAAGGACCCAATCATCTGACGATACATAGTGACATCAACTGGCTAAGATGAAGCATCTCATAGAAGCTTCAGGTTCAATGCCATAGGTGTGGCCATGGCCTTGCAGTCCATAATCCTGAACCTCTTCAGGATCTCTACTGCATACTTCCATTGTCCAAGGAAGATACCATCTACACTCTATCACACCTCCATGCCAAGAAAATAGTGCATCATCCCCAAGTCCTTCATCTTGAACTCGGCTGCAAGCTTCCTCTTGGTATCGGGAATCAAACTATCATTACTTGTTACAAACAGATCATCCACATACAGAAGTAGTATCACTGGATTGCCTTCCTCAACCTTGTAATAAAGGTTGGAATTTTCTTTACTCTTGGTAAAGCCCAAACTGGATACAAAACCGTCCATCCTACCATACCAAGTCTTGGGAGATTGCTTCAAGCCATATAAGGCTTTCTTTAGTCTACACACATATGATTCCCTGTCATGTGTCTCAAAACCGATTGGCTGCTCCACATACACTTCCTCTTCAACTACACCATTCAAGAAGGCATTCTTGACATCCATCTGGTGTATCTTCCATTTCATCACTGCAGCCAGAGCAAGTACTGATCTAATGGAAGTGTACCTGGCTATAGGAGCAAAAGTCTCTTCATAGTCTATTTCCTCTTTCTGAGAGAAGCCACGAGCTACGAATCTTTCCTTCTATTTCTCTATTGTGCCATCTGCAGCATGCTTGATCTTGTAGATCCATTTGGAAGTCATAACAGACTTCTGTTCAGGTTTTGGGACAACATCCCAAACATCATTCTTCATTATTGATTGGTATTCTTTGACCATGGCATCCTTCCATTATTTATTTTCCGCTACTTCTTCATAATTGGAAGGTTCTTTGTTCATGATATCAAAGAGTAAAGCAACATAGCTGGTATGCGATCTAGTTCTCTTCTTTGCTCTTTGTTCTTCTTCTAGAATTCCATACCTTTCTGCATCTTGAATGAGCTCTCTAGCCCATGCAGGTTTGCTCTTGTGAGAGTTATTCTCACGAGGTGGATCTATAGGTTCTTGCAGATCTTCAATTTCACAAACTGCATCTGGAATTGCTTCAGTCATAGTAGTGTCTTGAAATCTAGTTTCCTTACGTTCTTCATAATCTTCAACAGGTGTCTTCCTTGATTTGATGAATGATGAGTTTTCATCAAATGTCACATCCCTACTGACATCAATATTCTTAAACCCTGGAAATTATATTCTGTAAGCCTTCGAGCTTTCACTGTAACCCACAAAGATACCCTTCTTTCCTGAAGGATCTGGATTGGTCCCCTTTTCCTTTGGGACATGTGTGTATACTGGACAACCAAATATTCTGAGATGGCTGACTTCAGGTTTCTTACCAAAACATACCTCTTCTGGTGTCTTGTTTTCCAATATCTTGTGGGGTGTTTTGTTCTGCACATATATAGCTGTCCTAGCTGCTTCTTCCCATAAATGCATAGGTAGATCCTGGTCATGCAGCATTGCCCTTGTTGCTTCCATGATTGTTCTATTCTTTCTTTTTGCAACTCCATTCTATTGTGGATTGTAAAGAGCAGTTAGCTCCCTCTTAATCCCTGAATCACTGCATAACTTCTTGAAGTCACCTTAAGTGAATTCTCCACCATTGTCAAATCTGAATGTTTTGATCTTCTTATCAGTTTGGTTCTCCATCAAGGCTTTGAACTCCTTGAACTTATCAAACACTTCATCTTTGTTCTTCAAGAAGTAAACCCAAGTCTTCCTAGAGAAGTCATCAATGAAAGAGACATAGTAAGCATACCTACTCAGAGAACTAGATTACATCGGGCCACATACATCAGAGTGGATAATTTTCACGATACCTTTTGCCTTGCTTCAGAATATTTTTTAAGGATTCTAATATTAGACTTAACTATAGTATCCTATGCGATTATTTTGGATTGAAAAAAACATGTATATAGATAGGAAGGAGAATATTAAATATGAAACATACAATTTACTACTGAAATGTGTAAATTTTGGCAAATATTATGATAAGAAAACATATTTTATGTAAATATAGGCAATATTAGAGACTAAAAATGACCAATAGAGAATTTATTTTTTGAAAAAAAGCTCGAAAAATAGTCAATTGGCGAAATTTCGCCCTTAAAAATTACCCTGCCTCGCTTTCACTGCTTGGAAATGCCTTCTTTATGTTCTTTCCTTCTGCACATCCTTTGCAAAAACCTTCATGCTTGGTCTTGATTTTAGGAAGACCTTCTACAACTTTACTTGCAATTGGTAATGCTATGTAGTGCATATGTGCAAGTCTTCTATGCCAAAGTTCATTTGGCTCCATGGATTCATGTACCATGGCATGTTCAGTTTGTCCCTTTAATTTGTTCAATCTTGCCTCTTGCTCTCCAATCACCACTACATCATCAATAGTTTTACCCTTTGGCCACATTCGGACTTGGCCATCTACAAATGCAACCCTCATGCCTTCTGCATCCAATGTAGAGATGGAGAGTAAGTTCTTCTTGAGTCCAGGTACAAATAACACATCTTTCATCTTCAAGGATTTTTCAGATTCTAGGTTGTAGGACGATTCCCCACTTCCTTTGATAGGGTATTGATAATCATCCCCAAGTTTCACTTTATGGGGTGATTCATGTTCAGATAAATTTACAAAAGATTCTTTAAACCTAGTCATGCGTTTAGAAGCCCCATTGTCAATTAACCAATCATTACAACCATGAGAAATAGTACCTATGAGAGCATAGATTAGAACATACTCTTCTTTACTTGATGAGTCATCGTCATCACTTTCTGCTCTAGCTTTCTTCCTGGGAGGTTCATCATCCTTAGCAGCATGAGCATGATATCTTCTTTTGTTATTCTTCTTCTTCTTCTTGAAGTTGTTGTCTTTCTTCTTCTTGAGAAAATTTGAAGCAAAGTGTCCCATTTCATTCCATTCGTAACATCGAACATGAGATAGATCTTTCTTCTTGTGATGAGAGTGAGAATGTTTCTTGTTAAGATATTTCTCCCTCTTAAAATAGCTTCCCTTGGTGTGAGCTATGAGAGCTTGATCTTCATTCCCCATCTTTTCTTCTCATGCCACAAGCCTAGCTTCTTCTTGTGAGCATTCTTCCCTTAGTCTGTTGAAGGATACCCAACTTCTTTCTTGCACAAATTCCTTAGATAAAGGAATCCCATGACCTGGGTAGGCCATTCAGAGTGGTCATGACAACTTCACCATTCTCCACCATTTCATCCACTGCTTCTAGTTGTTCCTTGATCTGAGAGACCCTAGAAAAATAAGATTGAATGGATTCTCCATTTTGAAGCTTTACCCCTTTCAATTGGTTCCGCAGAGTCATCTTCCGATTTATGTTCTTCCCTTCAAATAGCTTGGATAGGGAATCAAACATCTCTTTGGGTGTCTTCAGAGATGAGACATGGGGGATGGGATGGTCCTTGATAGAGTCAATAATGATTCTCTTTGACTTGACCAAATTCTTCTTGTGGAGGGCTTTAGCCTCTTCTCCCTCTCAGATAGGGACCTCTTCCCTTATGTAAATATCCAATTCATTTTCTTCTAGGATTAACCCAATCCTATACTTCCAGGCTTGGAAGCTATCAGCCCCTTCAAGCTTATCCTCAAGCTTGGTGTGGTGAGACATCTTAAAGAGTACTTGAAATGGAAATAGAAAGGATTTAGGTCTTACCACTTGATTTGCTGAAAAACTAGATCCGGTCCTGCATTAGGGTTTGTTAGAGAAACCCTAAAAATTCAAAATGTGAATTTCAACTTTCTGAAAGGATAGAAAGATGCGCCTTGATGAGTTGATCAGCCTGGTGTATTCAAAATTTGAGATCTGCAATGATTCACCCTTCAGAAATGCCTTTTATTCTTCCCAAGTTCACTCTAGAGGACCCTGAATTAGGGTTTGAGTTTCTCAGAGATTTACCCAGCCAAAAATCTTGATCCAGAGCTCTAAACTTGGTTTTTTCCAAGGATCTTCCAGCTATCTCTTCAGATTTCAGAAATTCCTATTTTTGTGAAAACCCTAATTTTTAGGGCCAAAACTGAAAGTGCTCAGAACTGAATTCTGATTGGACAGAAAGATTCACCTTGCTGAGGAGAGTCAATCTATCATATTGCTTTTCCAAAATATATGGAGAGAAACCCAAAAACAAGAAGCCCTATCTTCTGCAACTACACAATGTCTTCTTCTCAGGTTAGCTCTGATACCATGTTAATTTTTGAGCATTAATTCACAATACTCTAGGATCTTTACTGAGAGAATAACATGTACAGTATATCAATGCATATCAATCATAGCAAGAATATCAATCATCACAGGATGCAATCATAAGAGGCAATAGACACATAGAGTTTCCGAGGGGAAAGCCCTAAGGTGAAAAACCCCACAACTTCCTCAGAGATAGATAGAGCAATGATACAACCAAAGTACAACCCAAGTACATAGAGATAGACTCCTCCTAGTAGTTGATCCTCCTCCTCAAATGTGCGCCACTTTTCGAGTGATAGAAGTGTGAGTTCTGAAGTGATCAAATAGAGAGATCCCGCTCTCTATTTATACTTGTTCTGAGCAGCCTAATAAACCTACGGGGCCGACTTGTCTAACTCAGCCTAATAACAACAGGTTAATTTAATCAGGGCCGACCCCACACATGGTTGTCTAATAACCCATCGTCAAGTTACGACACTTGCGACACTTGTCAATTCAAATGACGACACTTCCGTATAGAGGAATAATACATCTCTACAGGAGTACAATAAAATGCATAGATGAAATACATTATGAAGTTACATATACATCAACACTTTTGTTACTTACTCTGCAGAGCTATGATTTTACATGATTTGACTTATCAGTGTGTTGAGCATGGACTTAGAAGCACACATATAACCTATGTACTCGGGATAAGCCCCGATGTACCTAGAAGAATGTTTATGTACTGGGAGTAAGCCCTGAGGTACATTGAGTGTTGGGCCTAAGCCCTTGAACACTCGAATCTTGATAAACAAATATTGGATCTGAGGCAACTTAAATATTCTATATGTGCCTCACAACCACATTCTAGCACTAGTGTTGAGCAGAGGCTCTGGAATTGCACTAGCGTAACGCCCATGTGAGAGTGTTGAGTTAAAAGGCTCTAAAGAGCACTCGAGGTTACTAGATCTCAAAGTATTGAGTCGGAAAAGACTCTGAATAACACTTTTACTTTCATCACATTTATTTAATTTGATTACATGATTCATCTTTTATCTATCATCAAATACTGACATGCAAAGAGAGAGACTAGAGGTGTCTATTATGGCTTACTAAAAGACCGTCCAAAGAAGTGGACCTTACCCTTAAGTTGTTAAAACTAAGTATCATGTAAAGATACAAGATTTAATAGTATTATTAAGAATATTTAGTAAATAATGATAAGATTAATTATTTATAAAATACATTATTACATATAGTTTGAGCATAGTGGGATACCACATTATTTTATAGTATTAATAAAGTATTAATATTTAGTGGGATGCCACATTTATAAATAGTATTACTAATGTACCAATACCTAGGTTAGAAATATTATTATTATAATTATTGTTATCATAATTATTATGAAGAGCTTAAATCAGAAATCACTTATAGATTAAACCATTGAAAAAGTCTTAGTGCAAAAGACTAGATATTTATTAAATAATATGTTTTCAATATTATTTATTTAATTTAAAGAAAATGATTATTCCAACAGTCATAATTCAAGACTCCCCTACTTAAAGAGGGAAGATCCCAAGTTTTGGGGGATCATCTATCTTTTCAATTATCATTCTCCTATGATAATCAGAGAGAAGTCTTATGTTCCAAGAAACTGAAGCAGACTTATATAATTTCAGCTCTAAACCAGCATTAACCCTAGGACCTCTATCTCTTTTGCATGTTGGGATCCAGCTCGGGGGATCCATACAGAACCAAGAACGGTTGTAGGATC
This sequence comes from Larix kaempferi, assembly GCA_027924585.1. Lineage (NCBI taxonomy): Eukaryota > Viridiplantae > Streptophyta > Pinopsida > Pinales > Pinaceae > Larix > Larix kaempferi. Next base: position 3,504,883 of record BSBM01001023.1, read on the forward strand.
ATGGTTGGGAGGAACATGGTAGCCCCAAAGTTATCCAGCTAAGAAAAATATTTCTCACAGGTCAGCTAAAGTATAAAAGGTTCTGCAATAATTATTGTTTGAGTGTGCAGGCTTCTACAGGAAAGGATCAAGTGCCAAAGCAACCAAGCTTCTACAAGAAAGGATCAAGTGCCAAAACAGTCATGTATGTAGTGTTAGTTGTTTCCATTTTCGGCCATAACAGACATAGGCCTTTAGACTAGAATGGATACTTCAGCATTGTTTAAATTCTTAATATAAACATTATCAACTTAGAGGTTTGGTCCAGAAAGAAATCGAGGGTCTAGTAGGTCTAGCAAAGCTAGCTTATGCTAGACATTGCACAATCTGAAAACGTAGGATTATTTCTCATTACTAATCGAAAGATTTCTTTTTTAACTGTGCATTGCTCCTTGTGTTTACATATTGTTAAGCTAAAGTATTAGTTATTTAAACCATGATTATGTTTCAGATTAGAATCGTTTACCCTTTCATAGTATAGGTTCCACAACTTCCTACAGGATTTCTTATTAAAGATCTAGTATAGTAAGGGTTTGGTCTAAGTTTCGAAACCCTCAAGGATCTTAAATCCTGGCAAATCAAATTTCTCCAAAATTTTAATTATACCATAGTACCTATCAAAATTCATTGTCTTTCCCATTCTATCCCTTGTAGGGAAACGATTCCATTCAGGCAGTAAAACGATTGTTAGAGTTAGGGTTTTACATCTATTTATTTATTCTTCTTTTATGTTCTTAAAGAACCACCAAATAGGAACAGCAGCACAGTAAGCCAGCCATCGAATCCTCTTAAACGACCTTTCACACTTTGAATCGCAGGCTCAAAATAAACTTATAATTATTTTCCATATTAGCTACCGTTCTTTCTTTCAAACCTTTTTGGCAAACATAAATAGAATTCGTAGGTAGATTTTAGAGTCCCATCATTTAAAACATTCAGAAGCCAAACGTTGAAACATTACACCATGAACATGACTTGTATTTCCTTCTTGAAACCATAACGAAAGTACAGTAGAAAATCAGGGGTTACTACTTCACACAACATATACAGACTCGCAAATTTACATTTAGACCTTAAAACCATGATAGACTCAGGGATCGAATCCCACAATCAAAATGATAGGCGTCTCATATTATATGAATTAAAAGGCCCAGGTCAGGTATCGAACCCCGAGAGCATTTCAAAGGCCGATGTCCCATTCAATAATCTAGACAAGAGACAGAAGTATAATTGACATCAACGCTTAAACCAAATTTTCCATACAGATGAGAAAAGCAATTATCTTCAGGTGGGAAGCACTATCAGCATTTTAGACACATATAAATTCTTGTATGCTACAGGAAAACGTAGAATAAAGTGACGGAAATCTTCTTATGCTAGCATGAACCCCATTATTTTAGAAAAAGAACCTTCACCCAAAGTTTTGAACTAATAGAATACTAATTGAAAAACCCAGTCACCCATTTCATTCACGCATCTATTGAGTCTCATATCAAAACATAGTAGTCTATTCCACATTACTAACAGTAAAACGAGATCCACAAATAAATACAAAAGAGTTTATATTCTTTCAAAAACCCATATTTACACTGACATGAATACATTGAACACAACCGAGACCAACTCACAAAAATCTACAGCAACATGGAAACCTTTAGATGTTTCACCCATCGAAATAGTATTACAACGATTTCTTGAAACACCTTGTCAAGCCAAAGGCGACCACTCTGGAGACTCCAAAACTTGAGTGAGCCAAAGGCATCACGAGTCTCTCCAATGCAGACTTATCAAAACCTTCTCCAAACGACCGAGACAGATAGGTGTGAAGGGTTGAAAGAACCTAGGACTTACTGTCCAAATGCTTTGAACAGTTCATGTTGTTTCCCTTCTAGTCCATGTAGAGAGTCACACCATACCTATCAGTGAAGGAAGCAAAAAGAAGTTTGGCCCTGGACAACTCTTTAAAATTGTAGAAGTGAAACTGAGAAGTTTTAGTGAAAAACATGGACATAGTTACCTGTAGGATTTCCTTCTACATCACCTTCCTATTCACCAGACCTTACCCTAGCCATGATCGTAGCTCAGGCCAGGTGCAACTACCGCACAAAAAGAGCTAAAACCCTCTTTGCCAAAAGACCAAGCAAACCCATGACTTGACAACTTTGGTGTAACCCTTGCTAAGCCCTTAGTCCAGCTGGACAAAAGCCATGTGACTACCATGTGCTACATTAATACATCCAACTACCACGATAGGACCCTTTTGTGAATTACAAAACTTTATAGTATGGTCATGTAGGTTAAACACTCTTGGTTAATTAGCATTAAAACGGAGACCTCAACCTTTACAAGTTTAGCATAATGGGTGCCTTCACCTTGAGAATTTTTACATGTTGGATTTACTCAAATGATGGCCATAGAAGAACACCTGCAAAGAGATGACCAATAGAGATGTATTAGCGAAATCCCTAAGTAAGTCCATAGGTTTCAAACATTCACACCTTATCTCTCGATGACTCCGCCAGGAGTGATTAGATCAACCCAAAAATTTTAAGGGTATTTCAACCTCTCTCATCAAGTTCATCATGCCTGAGAATTGACATTTAGACAATTGAGATTTAAAACATACATTTAGATCATATAAGAGGGAAAGAGACTGCTAGTACTATTTCATGACTGAACTTTACACAAACATATTCATCATAATTACTTGCGCAACAAAAGCAAGACCGATAAAAACTACCTTGTTAGAATTTTCCTATACACTTAGATACTATATGCAAGAACCGATAGTCTTCACATTGCTGAACATTAATTCTATAAATATATAAGCTATGTTAGGAACACTTGCAAGAAGAATAATTTTTTCTTTTATTTTCACTAATTTAGGGACATTACAATCAAGCAATCATATCTTCAAGGATGCTCAGGCAGTGTGAAGTGAAGTGAGAATCCTGGCCGTACAAACAACAAAAATAAGACATTGCAATGTAAATTCGAATGATTGAATTTTGTGAAAGTCCTCACAGCAGTCTAAGAGATGATGTGTACCTCACAAGAGTAATTATCATTAAGCAGGAAAATAGAAGAAGAGTGAACAATACAATATAATGAGCAACATAATAATATGGTACATTAGAACTCAGATAGAAGGAATAATACTTCACACACACTTGTTAATTAATCACAATATGGACAAATAAATAGTACAAGCATGAGGATTCGAATGCTTAAGGTGGAAATTCGAATTATCCTTCATGGAGTGATCAAAGGATCATTGGAGTGTCATCGGAGCACAACTAGGTGTCCTCATGATCATCAGTGGGGTCATCAATGCACAAGTAACTGTCAAATGTCAGTCAAACTAAGTATAACTGAGTGTAGTAGGTGTAACTGAATGTAACTAGCACATGGAGACACTAACTGGATGAAGGAGGCTCAATGGAGGATGCAGTAGGAGCTTACTAGAGTTACAATAGGCAGTTTACTCTCACTGGAAGTCCATCGGAGTGATAAGGTCAGTAAAGAGTCAGTTAATCCTTAAATCAAGGAAGTAACTGAAGATAACTAAATATAACTGGACTGGTAAGTGAAGAAGGCGCCTTTCTCATGCAGTGGAGCAAAGGAGGGCGCATTAGTCACTGGGAGGGCTGAAACTGCAAGGAAAGAAGCTCTCGGGGCTAGCTCAATAAGGGCTAGGTGCTGGTGCTGATGACTGGAATGCGTGCAAAATGCATGCAAACCCTAATATTTGCATGCATGGATGAAAATGCAAACAATGGAAATGCTGCTATGACTAGGATGGAGTATAGGAATATCCTAACACCCCCCCTTAATCCATCCTGGGCCCTGGTAACTAAGACCAAAGATCACCCAATACAATGAATAATAACAATCAATAAACCAAGGAAGTGGGAAAATTTTATGGGAAACATACCCCCTCCTCAAAAAATAGACTGTAAGGCACACACAAAAATAAATGCTCCGAACTCAAGCAGGTGTGATGCTTCATGTTAACACCTAATTTTTACACCTCATAAATATCAAGTGTGAAAAGAATAGGTTTGGAGAAACGTACCTGATAAAGGTTTGAAAGCTCCAGTCTTCCTCCATGATTGAAGACCAGAATAGAGAAAAATTAATAAACAGAGGGATAAGAGGGAATACCCCATGAGAAATTTACAAAGAAGTAGGGGTAAGAGCCCTCTAAGCGAATGAATAACCCCAAAATCCTAAGTCCAACAGCCTAAAGTAATGTGAGGGTTAAGTCTCGGTAGAAGAACCGCCATGGAGGCAAAGCAGAGACAAATCCACGGTCCAAGATCCATCTCGTCGAGAAGCTGCCTGATGGATAACCAACAGGGTGGTAGCGATAGGTGATACCATTGAACAGATGGCAGCTGGAGGATTCATCGTGGGGAGAAAAGTGGTAAACAAAACCACAACAAGGGCGCAAGATACTAGGGTGGTGGAGGCATAAAGCGATCCATGGTGCGGAGAGTAGGTGGCCTAGATTGATGGTGCGGAGATGAAGGAAGATGCATGAAATAACGGACAGTTGGGCCCGTCGTTGGGGAAAGGTGGAACATTAAAAAGGGCCACTCATCTGAACCGTAGATGCAAAGTGAGATAAGATATACGGTCCAAGATCCATCTCATCGGGAAGCTGCATGATGGATACCCAAGAAGGTGGTCGTGATGGATAAAACCATTGGATAGGTGTCAACGCCACAGGAGATCGTGAGGAAGGAAAGTGGTATCCAAAACCACTATGGGAAAGTTTCGATGATGTTCCGTGGATGTGTGTTATCAGTGGAATGACATAGAGTGGGTCCTACTTGGGATCCGATGGAGGGCAGGCATACAATGTCACATCAGGAGATTAAATAATGGTTTAGATCCGACGACCGAAAATCACCCATGGAGAATCAGAGGCCGGGGTCCTCGGACAAGTGGTGGATAAGACCAAGGGTTAAGTGAAGAATATTTATATATAAAACCCTCAGTGGTTGTTGTAGGCATTTGTTTATTTGAAAAACTGTCAAGGTCTGGAAGTTTCTCGACAAGTGAGAGACGGTGAGGGCGACCGGGTTTTTCGATAGGAACATCCCAGAAGATTTGCTGGCAACATGTAGGCCCTTCTGACTGAGACTTGTTAGTAAAGTAGATAATTCAGTAGAAATCATGGAAGAAGGTTCCGCCGTGAGCATAAGTAGAGTTAGGAATGCCCTGGAAGACAGGGATGGTAATATTTTTGACACAGTCACCCGACTTGCCCGCGATTGACCCTTTCCGAGGCCTGTCTGGATGGAAGGGGTTTTTTCCAAGAGAAGTGATGTTCCAGCACCGGTAGAGGAGTTTGATGGCCGGTTGCCAGGCAGTTGGATTGAAAAAAGAAAAAGTTGCGCAGCCATGCCCTGGCAGGCTAGTCTCCGGAAGACCCTGTATCAGTTTCGGTCAGCGCTATAATGACCTACGAAGAAAGCTATCTTTCAGGACCTCGACCTTGTGGAATAGCCATGGTTGCCTTGTTTTGTCAACATTCTTCCAAAGGTCGTTGGGCCTTTGTGATTCCCTGCCACGATCCTGACCTGAGCATTAGGGTTAATTTCCACAGTTTTTCGAGCATCCAAACTAGCGGTTGGTATATCCAAAAACATAGGTGGATCGAGATTAAACCCCAACATGGGAGAATTTCTGGCTAAAGATATCCTTCGAGAGTGAACATTTTTCCTAGTATTAATAGCTTCTGGCCCAGTTTCTGAGTCAAGGAGAAGGGTCGAAAATAGCCGATGGAGAAGATCTACATCCCAACCTTACTAAGATGAAGACTGAAGTTTTGAAAAGGGTTATATGCATCACAAAGGTGCTGGATGCTTATGACTAAGAAGTTTGAAAACAGGAGGAGACTAGAGAAGGTTTGTAAAGGAGGAGTGAAAAGAGAAAAAGTCTCTTGCGTAGATTTGGGGATTGGATCGAAAGAGGATAGAGATAATGTGACCCACATCTTTAAGAGCATGCGAAAAAACATGAGATTAAGTGTTGTCACACGAGAGATGTCAGAAGAATAGACCTGCCAAGGGGATCCTTGAGTGTTCGCCCAGATGATTACCGGTATGATGGAAGGCACTTTTGCATCATCATTTTCTATGTCGTCCATCTAGAACGACATCATTGAGCTTGCTGAAGGTCGCCTCAAAAGCCTTAGGCATCAGGGTTACCTGGTTGAAGAGGCCGATAGAGTTATCATGGCAATAGTGACTACTTGTAACTGCCTTCATCAACCACAACAGTTATGGATAAAGTTCTCATGTTTTTTATTAGAAGTTAGTATAAGAGAAAGTTGGTGCACCTAGTGTTTTGACCATATACCATGTTTCTATTTGGCTCATGGAGAAAGGGCAGAAAAGTGAAGTGATATTCATGCTGGGGCAAGTGTGGGGTGAGATGGAGGAAAATTCTACTCCTCCACCTCTTGTAGTATTGGAACTCATAGAATCAAAATTTTCCAACAAAGACACGTAGCCTGATGGATGACAAGTGTCCAAGGGAGACCGACAAAGAACAAAGAAAGAGAAACACAAAATGAAGCAGAGCAGCCAACTAGGTGCGGAAATAATTCACGATTTCATACTCTCCACTAAGGGAACGACACCTATCCTACTAGTGGGTGCATCGAAGGCCGACACCTCATTGAAAGTGGAAGATTTCTTTGACTCACAAGGTCATTTGCAAACCCAGGGTTAAAACAATCCTTTGTCTATACTATTCCGTTCCTTGTCTTAATCAGTCTCTTTGAGGTATAATACATATGTAATATTTTTTGAGGCGGCTAAATGGATAGCCAATTGGAACTTTTATGCTTACTATGTTTACTTTACTATGATGTTAATTTCATTCAGTAATAATACCAGCAATGTAAAAAGTAGTTAGGATGGCTCTACCTATTTTTTGTTTGGAAAACAGTTGTGGAAAACAAATTTTTGACGAGATTGCATATGGCTGTAACTATTTTCTATTTTGAAAGAGCCAAGCCTAGAGCTCGAAGATGTCTATATATACATTTGTAATCGAAGGCACAAGGGTTGGAAATCTTATGAAAAATCTATTTGTGTTTTGATGATCATTTTGTAAGACTTTTTTCTTTGAGTTGTTTAATAGAAATTTGCAGAGCTGAAGCCTGCATTTTTTACAAGGATTCTTGTGTAATCGGTCTGGTAGTCTATATCTTTCTTTTCTCATGTGCAAATGTGTTTCTCTTTGTTATTCCATTTTGTGTTATTTCCTTCATACTTGGATTAGGGTAACAGTTAAGTAGAATTCATAGAGATTATGCATTTCTTAGCTTATTCCAAGTATTTCACCAAATATATTCTACTAAAGCTGATGTAAGATTCATCCTCGTTAGATGCCTTACATTGATGGATTGTTTCTTTTCTCTTCTGTTCCACAAATTAAATCTCTTTGACTATTAGCTGCTTGCTACATCGCCCTTGTGAATGCGTTTGCAGATTCTTTGTAAATATCGCTTTCAGAATTTGTTAAAGGTGACTCCATCGCCCAAATGAAATTCATGTGTTTTCAACCAAATATTTCTTGAATCCTTTCCGTCTCCTAAACAGAAATTTGATCTTCTGTATAATTGTTGTAATTGAATATCTTAGCCATGAATGCTGGTGTTCCTTTTTCATTGTTGACAATCTTGATTATTCCAGTCTTTTTCATGAGATTGTAGAGAGAGCCCTCTGTGTTTATGTTTGATCAAAAACATAAACCAAAGAATGGTTAGTAGTTACTCGAGATTACCTTTGTTGAGCCTTGAGGGTCAGTTTTGGTGTTAACAAATTGGCATCGTTGCTAGGGAAGAGATTGTTTTACAGTCCCTTGAAGAATGAGAAATCCCTGTGGGAAAACAGAGGGTTCCATAGTTTCAAGAAGGTTGAATAATTTTGTGCTGGCGACTCCACTTACCAAGATTAGACAATTCAAGAAGACTCCACTGGAGAAAGATCAGTACGCCAAAGTATACTATTGAAGAAATTCCAAAGAAATCCTGGCCTCGAGAATGATCCATACGAGAGGTAACCCTTTCCCTAAAATCCTGTTAGGAGTAGATAATCCTGAAAGTCTGCTCAGACAAAAAGCTGTGAAACATCTGGCTAGTGCTCCTAGCATTGAGACTGCTTCTTTTTTAGAAGATACATCCGTCTTTTACGAATTAGATTTAGAGATTGATATTAGCAAATCATTTCCAAGAACCAAATATGAATCATACCTAAGCCTGGGTGAAGCAACTCTGAATAACCTTGAATCATATCTTTTACACCCTGTGTGGTTGGATTTTAAAGGCCTTGCCAAAGCCAAAGGAAATAAGCCCATTTCTCGGATCCCCCAAGCCCACATCACAGTCCCAGTCAGTAATCCTGCTCAGAATATTCCCCCACAAGCTCTGAATCCACCTAGACCCATGGATGCTAGATATGCGTCTTTGGTCCTACTTGCTGCCTTGAATGACCTCCCTCAGAATTATGCCCAGAGAATTGTCTCTTATAACGGAGAAGGAGACTGGTCATCCAAACAGCATGTTGATAGATTTGAATATTTTTTGGACCTAGAGGAAGTAGACCACGATGATGCTAATATGAGATTCTTTGCTCAAAGCCGATTTGGAGAACCTAAGAAATGGTTCAAGTAGCTACCCAATGCATCCATAGACGATTATGCAACTTTTAAAGTATTGTTTCTAGAAAGATGGGAAACCATGGGCAATCCTACTATAGTCTTGTCCCAGTATAATCATTTAAAGAAAGGCGGTTTTGAATCAATCCATGAGTTTTCTGCCAGATTCATGAAAGCCTACAATTCTATTCCCCATGATTTAAAACCTTCAATAGGTGCTGCAAATCTCCACTATGCAGATGCCTTTGATGGAGACTTCTCGTGCACATTGAGAGAAAGAAAATCCGCCTCACTGCCTGCCATGCTGAAGGATGCCTTGGAGGTTGAGGCTAACATGATGGCTTTTGGGAAAATGAACGGAAAAATTGAAGCAGAGAAGAAGAAGCAAGAAAACCAAGCCTCTGCTAGTGATGCTAAATTCGATACCATGATGAGAATTATGGAGAAATTGTTGGATCGGTTAGCTATAGAGAATAAGCCTCCTGCTAGGGAACAGCCTGAAAATCAGACAAGGAACCCTAATTTTAGAAGGCTGCCTCCTCCAAGAAATATGAGAAACCAAGAAGATCATCAGATAAGACCTCCTTTCCCTGAGAATTTTGTAGATGAAGAAGGACCTGAAAACCCTGATGCTGACCAGATACATCTCTTTGATACCCTTGAACACACAGTCCATTTGACTGAAAAGTAGCACGATTTTTTCACCAAGGGGAATGCCGATAAGGCCATAGAGTTCGATTCTGAACAATATCAAATGGGTTACATGAATGTTGTGGACGACATCTAGAGAAAAACGAGGTTGAGAAACAGAGAAATACCAATAACTGAAGGGTAGTCTGCCCAGAGTCATCCCCCTAACACTCAACAGAATACAAATAAACTGAAGGGGAAACAACCAGTGGATCCTGTACAAAAAGTCTCAAAAGATGGGGGGCATCATTCTAAAGAGGGTAGGCAACCAGAAATAACTGAAATAGGGAAGCCAACCCCAATATGCAGCTTGAAGGCTAAACTCTCTAAGGTAAAGATCTCCATCCTCCTGAATGAACTATTAAGAGTTAATGAATGTAGGGAAGAGATAAATAGCCTAGTAAAAGGGCAGGCTGGAAATACACAAGCTATGTTGGAGGTGACAGATGATTCCCCCACTATAATCTTCGGTTCCAAAATGGAGGAACCAGATTATGAAGAAGTCCCTCCCTTCTATTTAAGCCTGAATATCGACAACAAGTTATTACACAATGCCCTGATAGACTCTGGAGCTTCACATAACTTGATGCCAAAGTCTGTAGTAGACTTATTGGGGTTAGAGGTCACTAGACCCTACAAAGACCTATATTCTTTTGATTCCAGAAGGGTACCCTGTTTGGGGCTGATTAAAGACGTGGTGGTAACCCTCGCCTAGATTCTAGCGAAGAGCGTCATGATGGACATAGTGGTAGCTGATCTACCTGCAAAGTTTGGGATGTTGTTATCAAGATCCTGGGTAAAGAAGCTAAAGGGAACCATGCAGATGGATTTATCTTATACTACTATACCACTATTCGGAAGCAATAGGAAGTTATACAGAGAAAAAAGGATGGCTTATGTAGTAAGCAGTGATGACAAGCCTGAGAATCACCCTATTTTCGCTGTGGACACAGACATGGGTTCCTCCATCCTTTTCAATGATGGTCCACATATTGATCCCAGACCCCCATTTTTTCATGAAGTAGAGGAAGACAAAGAGTTTGCAGCAAGGCATGAGGCATCAGAGAGGCAAGAAAATGAAGAAGGATTGTGGAAGATGTACTTTGATGGTTCACTAAGCAAAAATGGAGTTGGGATTGGGGTTTGTATCATTCCTCCAGACCAGGAATCTAGGGCCCTATCCTGTAAATTGACTTTTGAATGCACAAACAATGTGGCTGAATATGAAGCTCTACTATTAGGACTGAGACCTCTGAAAGACCTGGGAGCCAGGAAAGTACACGTATTTGGATATTCAAAACTGGTGGTGAACCAGTTAAACGATAGTTATCAGGCAAAGCACCCAAGAATGAGAGCTTATAGAAATGAAGTTTGGGACATATTTAGAAATTTTTTCGATGAACATAAGATTTGGGCAATTCCAAGATGTGACAATCAAGTGGCTGACTCCTTGGCCAATACTACAGGCGGTTTTAAAACACCCATTTTTTCCCAAGAAAAATACGAGGTCGAAGTGATAAACAGACCATCCATCCCAGAAAATTCCAAGTATTGGCAAGTGTTTGAAGATGACCTACAAATTAGAAGGTTTTTAGAGTTGTCTCATGAGTTTGCTAATGTTCAGATCGACACAGAGAATGATAATGTAGAAGGTCTAGTGGACTAAGAACAGTTAGAAAGCAAAGAGAATGGAAATAGGGGTTGGAAGAACACTCTAGGAGGCAAAGACATTGTCCAGTTAAAAAGAAACTATATTCCCAAAGGACTGATACCCCTAGAAAAGCTCTTTGACCAAAATGATGTGGCAAAGAATCCCAAATTTGAACCTCCCAAGGATATAGTAGAAGATTAGAATTTAAGTTCTGTTGGGGAACCTCGGATGGTAAAATTGTCTAAAAAATCGGAGACCAGGAGAAAAAAGTAGTATGTTGATCTGATGAAAAATGATGTTGTTGCCTTCGCCTGGAGCTACGAAGAATTAAAGGAGTATGACACTTCAATAATCCAGCATTCCATCCCAATTCGGCCCAGAGAAAAGCCATTCAAACAAAAGTTGAGAAGAACAAACCCCAGGTTGGTAATGGTGGTAGAAAAGGAGATCAAGAGGCTGTTCAACGCGAAGATTATTGTCACTTTGAGATTTTCTCAATGGGTGGCTAACCTAGTTCCTGTAAGAAACAAGAATAGGGATATTAGAATTTGTATAAACTTCAGAAATTTGAACAGAGCATCCTTAAAGGACAATTACCCTCTGCCCAAAATGGAGCATATCCTGCAGAAGGTAGTAGGGGCAGAAAGGATTTCTACAATGGATGGTTTCTCGGGGTATAATCAGATCAAGGTTAGTTCAGAAGATCAAACAAAGACTGCTTTCACCACTCCATGGGGTACTTTCATGTATGCTAAGATGCCCTTTGGATTGATGAACGCTAGAGCTACTTTCCAGAGAGCGATGGACATCGCCTTTGCTGAAGAGAAAGATAAGTTTCTGGTGGTGTACATGGATGATAGAACAGTATATTCAAAGTCTGATGACAAGCATCTCAAACACCTAGAGCAGGTTTTTAAGAAGTGCATAAAATATGGTATCTCCCTCAACCTAAAGAAATCCCACTTTGATTTAGAAGAGGCTAAACTCCTAGGACATATTATTTCTAAGGGAGGTATTAAGATAGACCCTGAGAGGGTTAGTGCGATCCAGAAAGTTGGAGATCCCAAAAGTAAAAAGGAGGTGCAATCTTTTATTGGACAAGTGGGTTTTTTGAAAAGGTTCATACCTAGCTTTGCTGAGATTATGATGAGCATTACCAATATGCTAAGAAAAGAAAACTAGATAAGGTGGACATAGGAAACAAGAGATTCTTTCAAGGGAATAAAAAATGCTATTTCTGAAGCCCCTGTATTAGCAAGCCCTGATTTTTCTAAATATTTTCTGATTTTTTCTTATGCTTCTGAGCATACAGTAGCAAGAGTGTTGCTGCAGAAGAATGATCAAAATTCCGAATAGCCAATTGCTTTTTTCAGCAGAGTATTGAGAGATGTAGAATTAAAATACGATATCATGGAGAAACAGGCTTATGCTCTAATCAAGTCGTTGAAAGATTTCAGGGTCTATATTCTCCATTCACACATCATTTTGCATGTTCCAAATAGTGCAGTAAAAGGTATCCTCACCCAGGATGATCCAGAAGGAAGAAGAGCAAAATGGATCATTGTGCTGCTAGAATATGACCTGGAAATAAAGCCTACCAAGCTGATAAACGGGAAAGGGTTAGCCAAGTTGATGACCAAAGCTAACTATGACTCTTTGCAACTAATTTTTTTGCAAGACTCTTTATGTCAGCCGGACGTAGGGTTACAAATAAAGCCCGACTTTTCTCCGTCTCCTTGGCGACAATGTTTATGTATTGCAAAATCTACAGGCTCCAGCATGATTAAGTAAGAGCAGGGCCAGAGCTATAAAATTAAAAGCCGCAAAATACTATATCATGAATCAATTCTTGTACTGGAAGGATCCTGGAGGCGTACTGCTAAATTTCATGTTAGAGGACGAAGCCAAACATACTGAGAGGGAATTTCATAAGGGGGATTGTGGTGGTCAACATTCTTGGAAGGTCATAGTGAACAAGATCCTGAGGGCTGGTCTCTATTGGCCCACCATGTTCACAGATGTGTATAAAGAAACAGTAACCTCTCACCAATGTCAAATTTTTAAAGGAAAGAGGAAATTCGTATCACTACCCCTTCACCCAGTCATAGTAGAAGCTCTTTTTCAACAATGGGGACTAGATTTCATCGGAGAGATAAACCCTAACTCTTTTGGGCAGCACAAGCGGATATTGATGGCCACAGATTACTTCACTAAGTGGTTAGAAGCTATACCTACCAGGAATGCAACAGAAAATGTTATTATGGATTTTCTGGAGGATAATATCCTATCTAGGTTTGGTTGCCCCAAAAGGATCGTAACTGATAATGCGCCTGCATTTTGTTCTAGGAAGATGATTAAGTTTTGCCACAAATATCATATCAATCTGAACCACTCTACAGCCTACTACCCCCAAGGAAACGGTCTGGCAGAATCCTCCAATAAAAGTTTAGTAAAGATCATAAAGAGATTATTGGAAGAGAATAAGAGGACATGGCACACTAAGCTGAAGTATGCCCTTTGGGCTGATAGAATAAGCACTAAAAGGGCCATTGGAATGTCCCCATTCCAGTTGGTGTATGGAGCTGAAGTGGTTTTCCCAGCTTCTCTGGGATGACCAGTTATGAGGTTGCTACAAGGTTTAGAAGAAGAACCAAATCACATGCAAAGGAGATTGAACCAGATAATTGAGCTAAACGAATTAAGAGCTAAAGCCTATGACAGAGTACAAGGACACCAGGAAAAGATGAAAGAGGCATTTGATAAGAAGACCAAGGAAGATAAATTTCAAGTGAATGACCTAGTTCTAAAATGGGATTGCCCAAGAGAAGACAGACATGGTAAATTTGACCACATCTGGATGGGTCCATACGTCATTGCTGCACCCAGAGGAACCAACTCTTTTATACTGGAAGACCAAGATGGGTCTGCTTGGTCGAGAGGACCAGTCAACGGTTGATTTTTAAAGCATTATCTGTCCTAGACGAGCCAAGTAATTCATGTACCATAACTTGTACATATTTTTCCTTTTTTCAGTTGTTTGAAGGTTTAACGGCTAACTAGAAGACTTGAAGCCCGAAGTGAAGGCCCTAAGGTCTAAAAGGGGAGGCCATGCAGTTTTTGTTGTCTGTTTTGTTTTTCCTTAAGTATTTTACCCAGAGGCAAAAGCAAGCACAGTTCCCAGCGCCAGTTTCTAAGAAATTTTTTTTGGTCTAAGGCCATAAGGAAAATTTGCCCAATGGATCAGGCACTTAGTCTACGGAGTTCTTTGCTACCTCACAGGGAGGATAGCATCCCCGAGTTGGAGCCAGTTGTTAACACTTTATTTTTACACCTCATAAATATCAAGTGTGAAAAGAATAGGGTTGGAGAAACGTACCTGATAAAGGTTTGAAAGCTCCAGTCTTCCTCCATGGTTGAAGACCAAAACAGGGAAAAATTAATATACAAAGGGCTAAGAGGGAATACCCCATGAGAAATTCACAAAGAAGTAGGGGTAAGAGCCTTCTAAGCAAATGAATAACCCCAAAATCCTATGTTTGATAGCCTAAAGTAATGTAAGGGTTAGGTCTCGGCAGAAGAACTGCCATGGAGGCAAAGCGGAGCCAAATCCACGGTCCAAGATCCATCTCATCGAGAAGTTGTCTGATGGATAACCAACAAGGTGGTAGCGATGGGTGATACCTCCAAATAGATGGCAGCTGGAGGATTCATCGTGGGGAGAAAAGTGGTAAATGAAACCACCAAGGGTGCAAGATACCCGGGTGGTGGAGGCATAAAGCGATCCACGGTGCAGAGATGAAGGAAGATGCACGAAAGAACAAACAGTGGGCCCCGTCGTCGGGGAAAGGTGGAACATTAAAAAGGGCCACTCATCTCTGCCGTATATGCAAAGTGAAATAAGATCTATGGTCCAAGATCCATCTCATTGGGGAAACTGCACGATGGATACCCAAGAAGGCGGTCGCAATGGATAAAACCATTGGACAGATGTCAACGCCACAGGCGATCGTGAGGAAGGAAAGTGGTATCCAAAACCAGTATGGGAAAGTTTCGATGATGTTCCGTGGATGCGTGTTATCAGTGGAATGACATAGAGTGGGTCCTACCTGGGATCAGACAGAGGGCAGGCATACAATGTCACATCAGGAGATTAAATAATGGTTTAGATCCGACGACCGAAAATCACCCATGGAGAATTAGTGGCCGAGATCATCGGACAAGTGGTGGATAAGACCAAGGGTTAAGTGAAGAAGATTTACATATAAAACCCTCAGCGATTGTTGTAGGCATTTGTTTATTTGGAAAACTGTCAAGGTCTAGAAGTTTCTCGGTGGGTGGGAGACGACGAGGGCGACCAGGCTTTTGATAGGAACATCCCAGAAGATTTGTTGGCAACAGGCAGGCCCTTCCAACTGAGACTTATCATTGAAGTAGATAATTCAGTAGAAATCATGGAAGAAGGTTCTGCCGTGAGCATAAGTAGAGTTAGGAATGCCCTAGAAGATAGGGATGATAATATTTTTGACACCGTAACCCGACTTGCCTATGATTGACCCTTTTCTAGGCCTGTCTGGATGGAAGGGGTTCTTTCCAAGAGAAGTGATGTTCCAGTGCTGGTACAGGAGTTCGATGGTTGGTCGCCAGGCAGTTGGGTGGAAAAGCAAAAAAGTCATGCGGCCGCACCCTAGCATGGTAGTCTCTGGAAGACCCTGTATCAGTTTCGGTCAGGGCTATAATGACCTATGAAGAAAGCTATCTTTCAACACCTCGGCCTTGTGGACCCGAAGGTCATCTCAGGAATAGTCGTAGTTTCCTTGTTTTGTCAACATTCTTCCAAAGGTCGTTGTGCCTTTTGAATTCCCTGCCACGAGACCGACCTGAGCATTGGAATTAATTTCCACGATTTCCCAAGCATCCAAAGTAGCAGTTGGTCTGTCCGAAAACATAGGTGAATCGAGATTAAACCCCAACATGGGAGAATTTCTGGCTAAAGGTACCCTTCCATAGGGAACATTTTTCCTGGTATTAATAGCTTCTGGCCTAGTTTTCGGGTAAAGGAGAAGGGTTAGAACTAGCAGGCAGAGAAGATCTAGATCCCAACCTTACTAAGATGAAGACTGAAGTTTTCAAAAGGGTTATATGCATCACAAAGGTGCTAGATGCTTACGATTGAGAAGTTAGCAAATAGGAGGAGACTAGAGAAGGTTTGTAAAGGAAGAGTGAAAAGAGAAAAAAGTCTCTTGCGTAGATTTGGAGACTGGCTTGAAAGAGGATGGAGATAATGTGACCCATGTCTTTCAGAGCGTGTGGGAAAACATGAGATTAAGTGTTGTCACACGAGAGACATCAGAAGAACAGACCTGCCAAGGGGATCCCTGAGTATCAGCCTAGATGATTACCAGTATGATGGAAGGCACTTTTGCATCATCATTTGCTATGCTGTCCATCTGGAATGACATCGCTGAGCATGCTGAAGGTCGCCTCAAAATCCTTAGGCATCAGGGTTACCTGGTTGAAGAGGCCGATAGAGTTATCATGGCAATAGTGACTACTTGTAACTGCTGTCATCAACCACAACAGTTATGGATAAATTTCTCATGTTTTTTATCAGAAGTTTGTATAAGAGAAAGGCGGTGGACCTGGTGTTTCGACCATATACCTTGTTGCTAGTTGGCTCATGGAGAAAGGGCAGAAAAGTGAAGTGATATTCATGCTGAAGCAAGTGTGGGGTGCGATGGAGGAAAATTCTACTCCTCCCCCTGTTGTAGAATTGGACCTCATAGAGTCAAATTCTGCTAACGAAGACACGCAGCTTGATGGACAACAAGTGTCCAAGGGAGACTGGCAAAGAACAAAGAAAGAGAAACACAAAATCAAGCAGAGCAGCCAACCAGGTGCGGAAATAATTCACGATTTCGTACTCTCCACTAAGGGAACGACACCTATCTTTTTAGTGGGCATGTCAAAGGCCGATAGCTCATTGAAAGTGGAAGATCTATTTGACTCACAAGGTCATTTGCGAACCAAGGGTTAAAACAATCCTCTATCTATAATATTCTGTTACTTGTCTTAATTTGTCTGTTTGACGTATAATACATATATAATATTTTTTGAGGCGGCTAAATGAATAGCCAGCTGGAAATTTTATGCTTACTATGTTTACTTTACTATGATGTTAATTTCATTCGGTAATAATACCGACAATGTAAAAAGTAGTTAGGACGGCTCTACCTATTTTTTGTTTGGAAAACAGTTGTGGAAAACCGATTTTTGATGAGATGGCATATGGCTGTAACTATTTTCTATTTTGAAAGAGTCGATCCTAGAGCTTGAAGGTGTCTATATATAGATTTGTAATCGAAGGCACAAGGGTTGGAAATCTTATGAAAAAGCTATTTGTGTTTTGATGATCATTTTGTAAGACTTTTTTATTTGAGTTGTTTAATAGAAATTTGCAAAGCTGAAGCCTGCATTTTTGAAAAGGATTCTTGTGTAATCGGTCTGGTAGTCTATATCTTTCTTTTCCCATGTGCAAATGTGTTTCTCTCTTTGTTATTCCATTTTGTGTTATTTCCTTCATGCTTGGATCAGGGGAATAGTTAAGTAGAATTCATAGAGATTATGTTGTACTTAGCTTATTCCAAGTATTTCATCAAATATATTCTACTAAAGTTGATGTAGGATTCATCCTCGTTAGATGCCTTACATTGATGGGTTGTTTCTTTTCTCTTTTGTTCCACAAATTAAAGCGCTTTGACTATTAGCTGCTTGCTACCTCGCCCTTGTGAATGCGTTTGTAGAGACCATCAAGAGAAGTGAATGCATCACTTTGCTTACTTTCGAATGGGTTAGGACCAAGTCCTTCATTCTTTCTGCCAAATTTTTCCTCCAGGTGAGCCCATAACTCTTTTGGTGTCCCAATATCATTAATGATTGGGAGCAATATGTAATCTGGCATAGTAAGCTTCATTCTTCCAATGTGCATGTCACCTTTATTCAACCAGTCAATCTTCTCTTCAGAGGATTTGAACTCTCTTTCAAAATAACAATCAAAGAGATCATGGCTCTTCAAATATGCTATTATTTTTGGTTTCCATTCATCATAGTTGAATAGAGAAAGAGGAGTGATTTCTTCTAATTTTGGATACATTGAAGCTGTAGAAGACCTGCAAAAGCAATAGAGAATATTGTTGCAAAGAGGCAGAAACTACTGCAACTGCTGCACTCGAAATCCTGGTAATAACCTGCAAAAAACTCTCAAGAATGGAGATAAACAATACTTTCAACATGCTCTGATACCATGTGAAAATCCTCACAACAAATCTAAGAGATGATGTGTACCTCACAAGAGTAATTATGATTAAGTTGGAAAATAGAAGAAGAGTGAACAATACAGTATAATGAGCAACAGAATAATATGGTACAGTAGAACTCAGATAGAAGCAATAATACTTCACACACACTTGTTAATTATTGACAATATGGACAGATAAATAGTACAAGCATGAGGATTCAAATGCCTAAGGTGGAAATTCGAATTAGCCTTCATGGAGTGATCAAAGGATCATTGGAGTGTCATCAGAGCATAACTAGGTGTCCTCATGATCATCAATGGAGTAATCAATGCACAAGTAACTGTCAATTGTCAGTCAAAATAAGTCTAACTGAGTGTAGTAGGTGTAATTGAATGTAACTAGCACATGGAGACACTAACTGGATGAAGGAGGCTCAGTGGAGGATGCAGTAGGAGCTTACTAGAGTCAAAACAGGTAGTTTAGTCTCACTAGAGGTCCAATGGAGTGATAAGGTCAGTAAAGAGTCAGTTAATCCTTAAATCAAGGAAGTAACTGAAGATAACTGAATATAACTGGACTGGTAGGTGAAGAAGGAGCCTTTGTCATGCAGTGGACCAAAGGAGGGCGCGTTAGTCACTATGAGGGCTGAAATTGCAAGGAAAGAAGCTCTCGGGGCTAGCTCACTGAGGGCTAGGTGCTGGTGTTGATGACTGGAATGCATGCAAAATGCATGCATGACTGAAAATGCAAACAATGGAAATGTTGTTAGGACAAGGATGGAGTATAGGAATATCCTAACAAGTTTCACCCACTAGATCAACTGAATGGATGGTGAGGATTTAGCCATGCAGGATGTGGGATAAGACCTTGAGGAATTATTGCTAAAATTATTCATGATTCTTGAAAGCCGCAACCTGAAAGTTGTGGGTTTCGAGATCACAAACATAAATCAAAACACAAAACGTGTTACTGAAAGCCACAACCCAAAAAATTACAGGTTGTGTGGTTCAGAATCATGGTACGCAACTACAAGAAAAAGCAGGAACCCGAAATCCGAAAGCCACAACTGTGGGTTTTGGGTTTCAGGATCACGATTCCCAAACTTATTAACAAAAGGTTCCTGCAACCCACACCTTTCGGGTTGTGGGTTTCGGGATCACCAAACTCAAACAATTGAAAATTGCTTTCCCGCAGCCCGCAACTATCGGATTTGAGATTTTGGGGTGTCAGAAAGTCGAGTTTTGGGTAGACAGAAAAAAAACAATGAAAGACTTGAAATTTGAATCTTTCCGCGACCAAAACACTAGAAAAATTCTAAGGAAAGCAGTACAATCAATCCAAGCAAAGGCATATGTACAAGATTGCAGAAACCATGCTCAAATTCATGTTCACAAAAACACCTGGAGGAAAATCGTTGTGCTAATTTTAAAAAATCACGGTTCTCATATTTAACTGAAGCTTAGGATTTGTTGTGGCCACAACAAATGGCGACTGGTTGGGAAGAACTAGTTATCTCTATAAACAAAATTTTAGTCAGGAGAATATATCGATCAAATTCCCTTTCCAACCTAAAATTTTAGAAAAGATTGGTAAAGAGACAACCAATAAGCAGAAAACATAAGATTGATACATTCCCATCAATGATCATGTTAAAAGTAATGCAAATTTGATAAGGAGGATTAAGAGACAGTAAGGCTTCTTTACCATTATGCAATCATTGAATCAACATCTTGTGATGAACCTAGGACAGACTTAAAACTACTCGTGGATATCCAATTTACACATCACCTTGGTTTATTAATTGGTTTTATATACAACAGTCCTTCTTACTATATACACAGTTTTTTTTTTTTGAAAAAATTATAAGACCTTGCTAATACAAGACCACTGCCCTCACTTGGTAATGGGATATTGACAGCACCATTCACAGACCTAATCTAGAAACTGATCAAGCTGGCTCGGTACAGAGACCCCTTGTCCTTAAGCTATGACACTAAAGGAAATTATCATGGCTTGGTTACCACATGCTGATAGCTTCAATCCAGATTAAACCCACGATCATTGGAGGGATGGATTGTGATAAAACCCCCCTATCCTTGTACACAACAAGAATCTTATAAGAGGAAAATACAGGCATTATTCAAAGGATAAAATACAAGGCACTGTCGAAGCTTGGTAACCTCATGATGACAATGTTACTCACCGATGTTCTGCAGATCATGAATGGACCGACCTATGATAGGATCTTCCACCTCTCAGGAGCACTGAGTGTCATCTTCCAAGTGTGGTGGCTTGATGTGAAGATGTCATTCCACTAAACACCTATGAACCTAAAGGGATGGCTTGTGATAAGACCCCCCTCCTTGCAACCTATCATTATTCAAGAACATTATCAACATGGTGACTGTAACAGGATCCAGAGTAGATAAAGCTGACCAGGTCATTGTGATATGTTGTGACAATGAGACATAAGATAAAAAGATTCCAACCATTTTCCGCATCTCAATTAAACAGATAAAACATTTAAAAGGTAATTACCACAATGGAAAGATATCAATATCGAGGTCCTGCATCATTTGGCTGTGTGTTCTTTACAAAACATATTCTGATACCAGCTGAAAGTAGGTTGAGACCATCATACCATCCTGCAAGTTCAGTTAAAGATCATATTAAAACTGGCTCGAAATCACTGCCGAATGTGTAGAGATTTTTATTCAAAAGAAAACAATCCAATCAATACAAAAGAAAACACACACCAAACCTATGTACAAAAGTATCAAATTTATCAAACGAAGTACTTTTTGAGCAATGCAACATTCACTGGATAATTGTCTGTTGGTGTAATTTCTGATCTACAGGTTTTCCAATGTAAACCCAAGTACTTCACGGTACAAGCTACCGACAAAACCCCTATTCACTTGCCCTTCTGCAACAGACTACAAGTAGCCTGAGGTCTCGCCCGAGGCAAAGCTGAGGGGGTGGTTGCACAAGCAGGTTTCCACAACCTTGTGATACGAGTGTTTTAACTAGTTAATGCATAGCGCTATGATAGACTGCGTACTGCGGTTAGCGACTATGTGAGGTCTTCTACTATGCATTGAATGCCACATCGAGCAAAGATTCTTGCGCAACCTGTGCACAGGGATTACTTCCACTCTACGATGATAAGTTATCAACAACTTACCACGTAGCACTACTAATGGATCAGCGCGTCACTAGACCACACGACCGTTTATGAGACCTAATCGCTTCTATTCAATCTTATTGGATAATCGTTAATCATTCATCCTTAATTAGACTGATAAACATCATAACTAATGCAAATGAGTGAGATGCGCGGTGTTGTGTGCTTTGATACTGCGATTCAACCTTAACAATTAACTATGTGGTTATCTCATAGATCCATTCATTCGAGGACTTATAGATGCTTGACTGTTAACATTCATCCATAAATGAACTACTAACATCTTATTTCATCTCTTCCATGGTGAACACATATAAAAGTAAACATATATTAGATAACAGTAACTTTATGTATGCACTGTAAGTAATTCAAGTAAAATTAATGGAAATCATACACAGCAATCACATAAAACAAGGTTTAATGTGGTTCACTCCCCCGGATGGGAAGCTACATCCACAAGGACTATTGTTTATTATCTTAGGAAAGGGTACAATATTTCTTCATCTACACACTTAGCTACAGATGCTCTTCTCTCCCTCTCTCTCAGAATTAGGTCTCTACGCACTCAGAAGCAGAGCCTTTACAATGCTTCCATCTTACATATCTAACAATATTCAATAATAATCAACAAAATGAAGAGTTAACCCTTTCCCTTACAAAATTTCCTTATTTATAGATGAAGACCCGTAGGTCATGTCTTTACATTACGAAGGCAAAACCCTTAGGTTTACAAAAGTGTCACGGTTTTCCGCAAAACCAGACTGCTGGTATCTGGTTGCGGATCTTCTGTCACGCGTGCACCAACAGGTTGCTTCCACTAAGCTGTTTCTTATTTCACGGCCTTAGATGACTGGTTCAAGCAGTAGTAGTCCTCTGTTTGTGTGATCAGTCACCTACCTTCCGATCTGTTCCTACCCACCACCTGGTAGTTATCGATGATATTTTCCAAAAATAGGTCTCTTGTGACCTAACTGAATTAACTGCTATCATCCATCCAACTCTCTGCTTAGCTGGATCTTCTGTTGAAGTGGCACATCACAGCACTGGCTTCGCATTTCTTCTAACACTATGTTGCGTGCAACCTCGTAGCCTACCAAAACTTATCTCAAAATTATTCCATCTGAACTACGCTCAGTTCCGCAGTTCTCAAAATTCTTCCTGCTCAAAATGTCCCACAGGCCCCTAACACTTAGTTGTGGCTCGTCCCCGAGCCACTTCAAAATTTGCCAAGTTGTTTTTGCGGCTACATAGCTATCTTCACAGCAAACTCATTGTATGTGTTGAACAACTTGCTTACCACTTGCTTTGTGTCCTGCTCGACTTGTCGGACTGTTTCCATTATGTCCAGTGTAATTTTGTGGTCGATCTGGCATTCCACCTGTGCTTGATTCTCACGTAGCTCTTTTAAATTATCCTCGATCCTCTTTGAGATCGTGTTGGCATCCTCTAGCAGAGACTATCACTTATTGCCCAGTTCACTTTGTTTTTCCCGTAATGCCTATACTTCCTTTTTCAGTGCGTTAATTTCTCAGTACTTTCGCAGCCTATCTCTTGGTAGAAGAGCTTTTACTTTTGTATTCAGTTGTTCCAGTGCAGTCTACTTCTGCTCTACGACATCCTTCACCTCTTGCAATGATGGGTCTTCTTTGAGGGTAGTGAATGCCATCGATGCTGCATCCAATAGCCCTTGGCACTTAGCCACTTCCACTGCGATGTTCTCGACGGTGTTCTTTACCTCTTTTGCTCTCAACTACTGCTCATTTGGTGGCATTTGTGGGTTAGTTTTCTCCTTCAAGGAAGCAATATTAGCCTCATAAAGAAGCTCCATGTCGTACTTCTCTATTTCGAGGTTGGAAAATAGCTCGCCAATTTTAACAACAGTATTCGCTGGTTCCGTTTGTACCTCGAGCTCCTTGATGTTGTCGGTGATTGGAGTGATTGTGGCTTCGAGCCTTAACTGATGATCATGTGCGTCTTGTAGCTCCATAGTTATCCATGAACTATCGGTCTCCAATTTCCTGTTAGCTTCTTGCAATTCAGCCTATCCTTTGAGCGCATCAATAGTTCTTCCATGCATCTCCTCCATACACTGCAGGTGTAAGAAGTATAAGCCTGGAAGTGGTATCTTTGCTAAGTTGAGCTCCACACGCTCGACATCCTTTGTGTCTAACATTAGTTGTTGTGGCATGGGAAATGTGATAGTTCTTGTATCCAAATGGACAATACGTGACTTCGCAAGGATGGTCATGGTCAACTGCGGCTGCTGCGAAGTCCCACCTGACTTCCCTTCTGACTTTCAGTCGCACGGCGAGGGTAATCTTTTGTGTACTTCATCAATTTTGAGGGTAATCCCCTCCAATGCAACCAGATTCTTCTATGGAGTGTCGTATATTTCTTTATCTATTTTTTCCTTATCAATCATGAGATCTTCAAGCTTCTTTGTGAACTTCACTCCAATCATTTCATAATCATCTTGCTTGAGTATTGTATCCGTCGGGATTTTATCAGATTTATGCTTCTTGCAAGCTCCTTTTTTCTTGGCAGGGCTCTTTGACTCCTTTATTTTTCCTGCCTCTTTCTCCTCAACTATCGGGCATGGACGTGGGATGGGTTCATCCTCCTCTCAATCACTGGGGACATCTAGAACCTCTACCCAGAACTCAGTATGCCATTCGTTCATTATGTGGTCAATGTCTTCTTCATACATGTGGTAGCTTCTTGTGTACCACTCTACCTTCTTCGTCTGCGCTTTTGGCGAGATATGGATACTGCGCATGTCAGCATAAAAATCAATGATGTGAATGTACTTGCTAGTTACCTACTTTGTGATCCTGGGGGTAACTACAATCACATCGCGAAGCTGGCTATAGTACTGGTAGAACATTTCAGTTGTCACATGTTGCCTCTGCGAATTCAGATTTTCCCAAAGGTTTGAGTAACGAGGCCCCCTACATTCATTAGGATCAGTGGATACTCCAACATAATCCTTTGGCTCTTTCCATCCTACAAGAGCGATCAATACAATAAGCCAATTATAGTGAAAATTTCCTCCATTTTTTTGCGTGTTATTCAGTTCCTCTAGGAACTCATTTAGTAGATATTGGAACCAATTGAATTCTTGTCCCTCGGTGGCTGTAGCGCCAAGTAGTATTGCGCCTGCATTTACTTCCAAAGGTCTACATTTCCTCAGGATTTTTCTTGCTAGCAATTGTGTGACGAACTTTGTCGCCTTATTCTCAATGTCTTTTGTCTGATAACCCCTCTTCCCTCTGACGACAGCTTGGGTATTTTTCATCATTGCTACAGCTTCTATATCCTTGCCCTTCCCTTGGAAGAATTGTTTGGGATATTTACCCCTCTTACTCAGGTCCGTGATGTGGTGGATTAGATCGATGTTTAGGTGCACATTGCGGTCTAGCCACAAATAGCCTTGATGCATTCATGCCATCAGCGTTCTTACTATCGCATTCAGTTCTGGGGTTCTATCAAAATGTGGGAGCATGAGTAGGTTGAGTAGTCCAGACTGGACTATTCCTGATAACCAACTTTTAGCAACCAAGTTCAGGTTACCCTTTGCATCTTTCTTCCAAGACATATAGTGGTCAGGATGGAACTGTGGGAAATTTGGATCATAGGGCTCGTCCTTCTATATCGCAAACAAATTAAAATCCTCCCACTAACAATCTGGGATTTTTCCCAGCATATTCTTGTCTAGCTCCACATGCTTTGATATAGGTGAAAGTGGGATCTCGTACTTGGTGTTTTTCATCAACTTAAATACTGGTGCGTCTAGTGCACGAGGTGAAATGTAGTTCGGGGTCAGAGTCAACGGTATCTATTTATTTGCTACCAGTGGCTTTTGCACTATGGAGCCCATATTAGGATATTTTGTTCTTGGTGCGACTGGAGTTTTTCCTTTATATTCCATTGCTGGACCATGCCTTGGAGACCTTCTTGATGCTTCTCCTAGTTCAAAGATACATTTCTTAGTCAGGGTTCTCATTAACCCTTCGATCCCTCCATGCTTGAAAATCTGCACTGTCTCCTGGACTGTGAATTCTTCTTCAATTGAAAATCTCTCAGACATGCAAATGCTCTCAAGGTGTGTAGACAGCTTACGAAAACTAGCTCAGACAGAAGTATATGCAGAAAATTCTAAGTGTTTGATATGCCCGCAAGACGATATGCAGTGTTATTTATAGGCACGGCAGACCCTCCTCCGCGTCCTTGAACGACTAGATAAGCATTCAATGGTGGTATCCATTGGCCAAATCTGGTTGCTCCTTCTATCTTATCCTTAAAAATTTTGTTCAGATCGGCTATCTATGCTTTAAATGCCTGAGTGGTCGGTAGGAAACTACTGTATAACGGCTATATTTCTGACTAACACTGTAACGACTATTTGGTGGAGCCTTGCGTCGAACTACATGGCAGGTCATCTTTGGTTCTGCGTAGTGAATTCACGGTGTCTAATTTTATTTTTTTTCTCGCAGCTTCAACACTGTTGTGTGGTACCTAGATTTATCTTTTCAAATTTGCATACACGCTCTTCCATAGTTTATAGTGCCCAATTCCAACTGTACTTGGAAATTAGAAACTTCCTCTTTCTCTTAATCATAGTTGGTGCTGTGAAGTAGAAATATTACGGTAAAGCTTTAGTCTGCTTCTGTTTATCGAATTAGGTAATGTATCACTGGCTAAAGTAGCTAACTGGACTGTGCCTCCATTGGTAACATGTATGATAATATATGGCCCAAGCCAATGCATTTTAAATTTTTCAGGAAACTTCATGAATTTACTATCGTACAGGACGACTAGATCACCTACCTGAAAAGACTTATTCCTAATGTGGTGATCGTGCCATGCTTTTTCTCGTTCTTTATGTACTTGATGGTGGAATCCCGCAATGAAGCGCTCTTCTTCCAACCCAACCAAGTGTAACAGCCTTTCTTCTAGTGTTGCGTGATCTACCATCCCTGTAAATGTAGCTATTCTCAAGTTGGGGATAATGTACTCCATTGGCATTATTGCTTCCTATCCATAAGCCAATCTGAAAGGTGTATGTCTAGTTAATTTCTTGCATGTCATTCTGTAAGCCCATAATAAAGATGGAATGCATAGGTCCCAGTCATCACAGTTTACATTGCATATATTGGTTAGCGCATTTTCAAGTACTTTATTAAATGCTTCAATAATTCCATTCGCTTGTGGGTGATAAGGCATACTGCACTAATGATGGATGTAGAACTCTTCAGTCAAAGCTTCAATAGTTCTGTTCAGAAAATGGGTTCCTTGATCACTCATCAAAATTTTTGGGCATCCAAATCATGTAAGGATGTTCTCAAAAATAAACTACGTGACTGTAGCTGCGCTACAGTCTTTGACTAGCTTTTCTTCTGCCCATCTGGTGAGGTAGTCAATTTCAGTAATAATGTACCTTGCACTAGTTCTTTTTCCTGGTGGGTTAATAGGTCCCACGAAATCGATTGCCCATTTTTCGAATGCCTGCAAGGTTAGCTGAGGGTTCAACATCATTTCATCTCTTCTTGATGGCTTCCCTGTCATATGACAGACATCGCAGTTCTAGCAATGTTTTTTGGAGTCCTTATGAATCGTAGGCCACCATAGCCCTACACACAATATCTTCTGCGCTGTAGCCTTTTTTGCATAGTGACCTCCTGGTACTCTTGAATGCACATCCACTAATATAAGTGGCTTCTCATGTTCTAATACACATCTTCGCAGCACTTCATCAGGTCCTAATTTGTAGAGCTGTCCTACGACAATGGTGAAGTCTATGGCTCACACTACCAACTGCTTCTTTTTCTACGTAGTGAATTCAGTAGGTGCGAACCCAGTAGTTAGAAAATCAATGATATCCTAATAATAATCATTGGAAACCTATATAACAAAAAATTGCGCATCAAGCAGATTGTCTTCTAGATTCGTAGGTTCCTCTCCTGACTCGATCCTTGGTAGATGATCAGGGCCCAAATTTAATCTGCCTGTCTTAACTACTATTTCAAAATCATACTCTTGGAAGAGTAAGAGCCATCTGCATATTCGCCCCCCTAACATTGGCTTATTGACCAGGTATTTTAATGTAGAATGGTCAGTAAACATTGAGAAGTGTGCACCAAGCAAATAGTGTCTGAACGTCCATAGTGCATATACCATTGCAAGTCCTTCCCTTTCAGTAGTGGTATAGTTCTTCTCAGAAGACAACAGCTTTCTGCTCGAAAATGCAATGGGATGATCAATGCCTCCTTCTCCTGGCTGCGCAAGAACAATACCCAATGCTATACATGAAGCATTAGCATGTATGTGAAATGGCTTTTCCCAGTCTGGAAAAGCTAGGATCGACGCAGTGACCATTTTCTCTTCCAATGTGTCAAATCCTTTCTCAGAGTTGTCATTCCAAATGAACGGTGCATCCTTTTTTAAAATCTTCTCCATTGATGTGGTTATATGTGTATATCCCTTTATGAATTTCCTGTAGTACCCAGTATGCCCTAGTGTAGTGTGCAATTGTTTAACTAAATTTGGTGTAGGAAAGTTTACAATAACTGCGATCTTGGTAGGATCAACCATCAATCATTTCTTACACATGATGTGTCCCAACAGAATCCCATAAGGAACACAGAAAATACATTTCTTCAAATTCAATGAAATATGATGTTGTCTGCATTTTTCCAGCATCATTATGAGGTTCATGGCATGGTTCTTCAGTAACCCAAAAATGTTCCAATCATCAAAGTAAACTTCTAAAAACTTGTGGATGAATTCTTTAAATGCTGTGATCACCACTCTTGAAAATATGGCTGGTGCATTCTTCAAACCAAAAGGCATCACTATATACTAGAACAACCCCCATTCTATTGCAAAAGTGGTTTTGTGCCTATCGGTTGGATCAATTCTTATCTCATGGTATCTAGAAAATCCATCAGTAAAAGAGTATGCCTCATTCCCTCCAATGTTATCAAGTACTTTGTTGGTAAAAGGTGTAGGAAATGGGTCATGCATCGAGGCATCATTCAAATTTCTGAGATCAACACAGATCCTAATCTCACCCTTTGTTTTCTTGTACTGGATGACCATCGAGCTTATCCATTCATATTCTTCAACCGGCTCAATGATTCCTGCATCGAGCATCTTGTCGAGTTCTACCTTAAATCGTTCTTTGTAGCATGGATTTAGTCTATATGGCCTTTGTTTAATAGGTTTTTCTCTAGGCTTAAAATGAATTTTCATCACTCCTAAGTCTCCTAGGATGCCACTCATTTCTGTGAACTTCATCGGGAATACTTCCTGATATTCCTGTAATATAGCTGCGATCTCCGCAATTGTATCATCATCCCAGTAGTCTCCTATTGTTGCGAACTTCAGCTCTTCACTAGTACTGATGTTCACTTTATTTGTCTTGACCAGTCCACTCATGTCTAGAATCTCTAGTGGATGTCCTTCTACTTCATGCATTCCTTCTGATTCAGGGATCTTTATATTTCCCAGGTCCTCCCCATCGTTGTCTTCTTTATCTTCATCTTTTTCATCTAAGTTATGATAGTCCACGTTTTGTTCTACTTGTTCTGCCCAATCTGGTTGTAGACTCGCAAGTACATTGTTTGCTTCGAAAAACTCTTCTGATGTTATGTTCTCCTCCATGGAATCTGGTGTAAATATATTTCCCTTGATAAGCTGCAGCGCATCATGGATAGTCGGATGGTCATCTTCAAAGCTAAAGTCCTTTTGGAAGCTCACAGTAAGGACAAACCAATCCGCAGTTCCTCTGCGCAGCTCCTCCTCTAGGTACCATTTCTTTGGAATAGGCTCCTCCAATGTATGCACAAAGAGATGTACCCATTCTATCTATGGTATTTCTTCCCAAGATTTTGCATAGGCAGAAATATGATTCTTTGTATCCATCTGGCCATTATATTTCTCAAATGGTAGTGTAACCTTATCAGCGAATCTGATCTGTAGTTTGATTCTGCACTGGTCCCAAGTTGTCAATGTCCTTTTATGCGTAGCCCACCATCTAACAGGTGTCTCGCAGAGTGCCATGTCTAATGCTAAGACACGATGTTCATCTGCAACTACTGCAGTGTATTCTTTGATAAATTAATAGACATTAGTTGTACCATCATAAGTGGGGATTGGACTTACCTGCTTTCCAATCCAGCGGAGTGACTTTGTAATTGTCGTGCATCTCCTAGGAAGTACTTCATGCATTCTGTGTTGCCAGTTTTCTAATCCTGCCTCAGAGTCTGAGATGCAAGAACTATCGTAGTGCTAGCTGAGCGTTCCATTCGCAGTAGGATGAGTATAATCCCCAGCATTTGTTATCATCTTATAGATATGGTCAAGGTCTTGAGCTCTGTATTCTTCTTGAATTGGTTCAACATATCGCTCCCCCTGAGAAGGATCCAATGGTGTGACAACCCTTATGTCATTTTCTTCAAATATCATTTTCATTGTCTTCAAATTTATAATAGTGGAGTTTTTTATTTCCCAATCGATGCCCAGTAGTGCCAGATAAGGATTGCTATCATCCACAATTTCAATTACTTCGAAGTCTGCGTAACTTCGCACTCCGTCAATGTCGACAATGGTATTGGTTAACCTTCCCAACAGTATAACTATGCCTTGATTAGCCATTCTTAACTGTATAGGTGACCACTGTAACTTTGGTTTTCCCATTGCCTACCATGTCTGCTTCGTCAAGACATTCACTTCAAACCTGAGATCAAGAATGATCTCATCCATCTCGTAGTCTCCTATTTGTGCAGTGAATCGCATTTCCCTGCCGGTTCTTTTGGGACTCCTAATGTTATGTATTGCTCCATGTGCTATTCCTTTCTTACCGCATGATTCATACTGAATTATTATTTTTTCAAATTCCATAAGAGTGTCTTTGCTTTTTAACAAATTGATGTAGTTGTGTAGAAACTATGCTACAAAAATAGATGTATCTGGTGCAGCACGCATCTAATCATATGCTAGTGGCATGTCTTCTATTTGTGGTTCTTGACTACGCAATGGGTTCCTTGGTGAAGTAAGTGGTGGTTGTATAAACATGTCCCGTTCTTCTTTAAATATTTCTTTATTTTTCTGTAAGTTCAATGGAGGTGCTTTCCTAGGAGCTTTTCTAATCCCTATTGTTTCTCCAGGGTTCTCCTTAGGATCAGTTATTCTAGAAGTCGAGGCTTCTGCACTTTTTCCTTTTCCTGTATTAGTGCCACTTCGCATTACTGCATTGAAACTCTAACCTGTAGGTCTACTTTCTGATGCGATCAACTGGATGTTAGGGTTCGATGTTTCTGTTCTTCTCTGCTTTTTCATTTCTACCTCAAGCACGAGGCAGTCTTCAATCACATGATCAAACAATTTACAGTAATTGCATGTGGTGCATGGATTAATACATTCTCTTGATACATGACCTGGCTAGCCACAATTATAGCATATTACCTGGCCTCATCCTCTTCCTTGATCTTGGCCAACATTTCTTCCTCTCCCGCGGTATCCATCACTACGGCCTCTATATCCTCCCTGATCATAGTGGGTGTTCTCTTGCTTTGGTTGGTTTTCCTCTTGGACATGGTACATTCCAGCACCTCGCATTGCTTCCATATCTTGCTTTATTTCTTTCACCTATTCATAAGCGCGACAGTTAGACTCATCATGTCCAACTGATTTACATAAATTACAGTATAAGTTTTTAGACGTTTTGACATATTTCTGTATGAGGTAACAATCCTCAGGGCGGTGTCCTCTAGTTGTACAAATTTCACACCATGGCGTCTAGTTTTGATTCATATTTATTGGGTTTGGTGTACCACTCTTAAGATAATCTTGAAATAAGGGGCAATGTTCTCTAGTGTGGCCCTCTCCTTTGCATCATGTGCACCAAACTTTATGTCTTTGGTCATGTCTCTATTCTTTTCCATTTTTCATACCTTGTAATTATAATGTCAGGGTAGCCAACTGGTTCTGGATCTGTATCATCCCGGAACTACTTTCTCCAATTGGTGAGGCTTCCAACCTCATTGTGATCTCCAAGGCCTCATCTTGAGATACAACCTTCTATTGCATCAGTGGTTGTCTGATATGGGGTAATAGTGTAGCAATGAACCATTCTTGATGTTGTTACGAAGCTATAACAAATCTCACTTGGTCCAACAATGTTTTGAATTTTTAGTTGAATTCCCAAACTAATTCAGTAGGTTTCTGCTTGATTTCTTTCAACTCTATTATGCACTGTGATTCTAATTTGGGATTCTTAAACTCTGCTACAATCGTGGTCTTGATATCTGCTAAGGTTCTCGGCTATGGTTGAGAATACTTCATAGACCAATGCACTGCTCTATCTCTAAAAGCATTGATGAGCTGCGCTCTTTTTATAGCATCATTCGTAACTTGCTTGACACTCCACACAGCTTTGCATAGAAACCAGTGTTGATGAGGGACTTCCTGACCCGTTCCTTTGAATATTGGCGATTTTATATCATTATCCGTCATTATCCTTCTGGATTGTGTACTGTTCTAGGACTGATTCCCCGTGACAAAAGTAGACACAGGCTTCTAGATTGTGCTAGGGATAGTATTTTGCTGAATAGTTTGAGTTGTAGTGTTGTGAGCACATGTTCCTGTGGTGTTACTAGTATTGCTAATCTATGGGATGGGCTACGCGATGCTCACGGTGGGTGGGTTCTTGATGAATGGATTCTGAGGTGTAATACCCTCGATTGTGGCTGATAACTGAGCATTCTTATTATTGAGGTCACATGGAATTTCGGTATCTATACGGTTTCTAGATTGTCTGGAATTCTTTTCATTAGTAAGCTTATATCTCTTTCCACTTCTCAAAGTATGGTTTTCTTCGTCAGATATTGAGTTGTATATTGTATGTATTACATTTGTACTTTATTGTATCCCCAAAGGAGATGTATTATTCCTCCGATTGGAAGTGTCGTCATGTGTACTTGCAAGTGTCACAACTTATACTTGATGGGTTATTAGACCACCCTATTGGGGGTTGGCCTAGTCAGCATTATGTTATGTGGTTAAGTTAGGGCTGACCTAAAGGTCAAGTGATGTAGTGTATAAATAGAGAGTGTGTCTCTGTCATTTTACACATTCTATTGTTCACTCACTTTGCATTAGTGAGTGAAGAGAAGGATGCGCACAAGTGGAGAAGGAGCATGCTGCTGTAGATATCTATCTCTTGGGTTTGATCATGGTGATCATTGTATTGATGCTTATTCTATCTTTGAGGAAGTTGCGAGGTTTTTCACCTTCTTGGTTTTCCCTGGTGAAATGTTTTGTGTCTCTTGTCTCTTGTCTCTTATGCTTGATATGTTGTACATGTTGTTCGTTTAGTTAAGATCCTAGATCAGAATGTATTAAATTCTAAAAAACTAACATTGCATACCTTTATAATCACATACCTTCATAAAGGTGACCGCATATATCTTTAGTGTATGACAGTCATATGCCGAGGTACAAGTTTACTTGTATTTAACACATATTAGTATTATAATCAACATCTCATGAAATCCATAACCAAACTGAAAATAGGTAGTCAAGATGATGTATACTTTTATCTAGAACACAAACCTTTATATACAACTCAAAACATTGAAATTCGAATGGTAAAGTTTGTTTTAATCTCATAACTTTTATAAAGGAACATCAATAATTCACTCAATTCCATAGAGGTTATTCAACAATCACTTCTTATAAACATTTAAACTCTTGTTCATTATTAACTTAAAGTAAACATATATGTTATATGATTCATTACTTCACCTAATAATAAAGAGAGAGGCACCTCTTCATTTCTCGTTACTTAACTTATACAAGGCTTCATTTCCATTTAACAATTCCTTTATCACTTCAATGTTGTCCATTCGGGATACATATAAAAGGGTGTCATATGAGGTTATTTAAATTATCTAATCCTTAAAATTCATACTGGTGTTATTTAGACTAAACATGCTACGCAACTATCTGTAATATTTGACTGGATAGGAGGATAATATTATGTAAGGGTGCTCCATTATTTCCACTTTTGGAGCTTCACAGACAATTATATCTTTACATATAATGCTGCAGGCATATCTACGTGAGACGAGCAATCTGCGAATCAAAGGGATGAACTATTTCAACTATTGAACTTAGCAATTGACTGGGAAATTCAGAAAGCAAACGTGTCATCTTAGATGATAGAGAAGTTGAACCTGGTCTTCTGCGAACTGAGAAATTCGCTAGAGAAAAGGCTTAAGACATATAAGCTTATGGTATTGAAATGAATCTTACTCTCTGATAAGCACTTTATTTGAATCTTACTCTCTGATAAGCACTTTATTTGAATCTTACTTAGACTCCGATGAAAGTTGATCTGTGATTTCCATTAACTCCATTGAGAGCTAATTTGTGATAGGTTATCTAATTCCGATAGGGGGGTTATGCTCTAAAACAAAGTGAAGTCAAGGACCACGTCCTTGTTAACTTTGAAAATAGGAAATAAATTCACTACTCAACGGTTTCAATATTTGAAAGCATATATACTTAAAAACTACTTGTTTTAAAAGGAACACCTTCAAACCAGAAAATACATGCATTCTTGCATAAGTCAGATATTATAAAATATGTTAACTGCCTCAAACAAACCGAACTGGAGATTGCTCACCAGACATCTCTAGCGGCATATTACTGCAGAGTTGTAAACAAAACACAGATACAAGCTCTCTCACAAGAAAATGCTGAAATCGCATATCTACTACATGTTGCCGGGGATTCACTAAGTTTTCGGACATGGGTCGATCTCAGATCGCCCAACATACCAACCACGACAAGGAAGTTGAAAGCAAAAGGGTTTCGGGAAGGGGTCGATCCCCTAGTTCTTACCCTTCTCCAGAACAAAGTAACATATAAAAAATATATACCTTCAAGCAATGCGATCCGGCTCTTATGAAACCGTCTCACCCCAAGCGAGATCACGAAAACAAGGTTCAGTTCTAAAGCATGCAATATATAACGAGGATGCTAAAAACTGGTAGTGATAGGATCTTCTGAGATCCTTTAAGATATAAAACGCTATCTATAACAAGATTCTAGTCAAGTAAAGCATGCACAGTAGTTGTTGCTATGATTCAAAACTCTTTATGGATGGAGATCGCTATACAAATGTAGAGACCAATGGGGAGGTCAATTAAAAAATTCAATTGCATGATATCAAATCCACTGATCTAACTCACAAGAGGTTTGAAAATAGAGATTGAATAACACAGGGAATGCATAGGTTTCCATACCATACACCGAACTCGCTCACCCAAATGCAGATACTTTTCATCCCAAGTATAGTTCGCTTGACCAAATGAAGACTTCAGACTCCATCGTGGGTTTCCTCATGCTGAGCTTAAATAGGCTCAAGTGTTGTAACTTGCACTTTGATACCATATGTAACACACCCAAAAATCCAAAGCTAATATTAATGAAATTTTGTGAAAAAAAAAAAGATTTCGTAACATGAAATAGGAAAAAATTATCTCCTCAAGGAGGAGATTTACATGTGATAAGGACCCAAGGTCCGTAAGCGTTGCAATAAGAATTGATAAATAGTTACTCATACAAATGATGCACATCTTGATTAATTCGTTTTCCACAATCAACCTACTTATAACCTTGCTTACCTCATACAAAGATTCTTACAATATAAATCCTTCTACTGCATTTATATAACATCAAGCCCATTTCTTTTATCTTAATTGGATGATGGAAAGCATGTTAACTATAGTCTACTTTAACAATTAATATTTTCAAACAAAACTATATATGACCATGCTTCCTCTAACATATTTCTCATATGTAAATATCATTATCTCTACCTTGAACATTTTCATATAATCATTCAGCAGTTTGGATCTCAATCATTAAGCAAAATACAACACATAAAACACATAAAAAAGGAGGCCATATGTACGTGATTCACCCAACCTGTGGGCTACGTCCACCAAATGTCTTATCTTGTTCTATTACTTCAAATAGAGAGTTGCAATCTACCACACAGTTGTGGTAACATTTCCTTTCACCTTCTAGAATCTGTTCTCTCGCGAAGAGCTCCTTCAAGACATTCGACACTGCAACAAGACCTAGTCTCAGGAGTATAGCAAATCTCGGTAACATAAATATAAGTTTCGACAATGATATATCCATCAAAGTTAATCACATATTCGGTGTATCTATACTACAGAAAGGTACCTGTAGTCAGTGTAATAGTATGAAACCCATGTAACAAAAAACAACCGGAGTATGTAACATTAAAGTAAGTAATACTAGGAAAAGGGACTCTTAAGCGCTTCTTTCCTAACTCTGCGCAAAAGTGCTACATGTTTCCTGTAAGGAAAATAACATAAAACTATAGAACTATCATTGCTTGAATACCCGAACAGATAAATATGGAGAGTACAAAAAGGAAAATTTAGTACCGAAACAAAATAGAAAGCATCTATATAAGCCATGACACGGGTAAATCCGTACTATCACCGTGCCCGCATAGGCAACCTATCCGCAGGAAAGCACTCCAAACTATGACAAGGTTAACCCTATACAATCACTGGCCAATACTTTATGAACCATACACACACGGAGGATCCTGACTATAGAACAAAGAATGCAAACAAAAAGAGACGATCGAGAATGCATACGCATTCCTTGAAGGAGGAGATCTCCCTTCTAATTCTGAGACAAGATATCAAAGTGCCGAAATTAATAACGTAAAACATAGAGATCCTAAACATACTACACTGAGGTAAGAGTACCCATTATCAAGGATACTAAAAGACCTAGCTAGGTCTACACGAATTCATAGCAGTATATTGACTACGAATCTTTTAACATAAATTAAGCTCCCTAATAGAATGTCAATAAGAATACTTTGAATAATATTCCAAATTGTAACATACTCTATTTGCTGGAAAACATTTTGTGTTAAGAAATATTATGATAACTTTTATTGTAAAGTTTATGTTGGACAGGTGTCCAAGGATGACTGTAATTTGCACAATATATTATTATTAAATAAATAAAATAGGAGAGAAACACTTAAGAGGACTACCGCTAGGTGGAATGGAATGTGGGGTAGAAGGCAATGGACAAGTGGCAGCATCATGATGCAACTAACTAGCTATTGGTATGGGACAACTCCCTTGAAATGTGGTCATAGTACCCTAAAAGATGGGACTGGAGTTTGATGCTCATTTATTCTAAATTGACCACTAAAAGACCTAGGCAGTCTATATAATAGGCATCAAATATTGAACTCAGGTTCATCACTTTTCCTGACGAGGAAATTTACCTTGGGGTTTTGCTGTGTTTGGATCCAAGAGATTTGATGAGGGGATATGCTATGCTGTTGATCATGTTGTGAGTCTGTCAAACTCTTATTGAGTTCAGGAGGTTGATGCTGAGTGGAGAAGGCATTTTATACACGAGGTTGATATCGAGTGGACAAGGTATTTTGAGTGCCTTGCTTCTACACAGATTCCACCCACTTATTGGATTAGTAATCAGGATCGGGGGTTCACTAGAAGTCAACAGTTGAGTTGCTTCTTATAAAGTAGGTTGGGAGGAATATGCCTCCTTGGGTGTTTGTCGGCCCTATCGTGAGTTATAGGTTCTATTGTTTTATCTATTTTATTTTTAAGTTTTGTTATCTATTTTTGTATATTTACAGTTTTGTTGTTTATTTAACTTTCACCATTTATTTTATAAGTTTATTTCAGTTCCTGTGTAAATTAATAATTCTGTATAAATTTGATTTGATTGAATAAAATAGTTTCTGTATTTTTCCCCATGCAAAAAGGAACAGCATCGTACTCCAGTACGGAAACAGATTAAGATAGATAGATATGATAGGTAAACTGCCATGATGATGGAAGTACCATTCTTTCGATGTTCTGTTAAATTATCTGCTAATATTAATTAGTATTATCTACTGCATTTTATTCATAGTACTATTCTTATTTCCATTCTTTTTATCAAAACAGTAAATCTATTTCATAGAAATAACACAGTTTATATTAGATAAAGAAATCATTTCTGCTCTTTACATTTTTGTTTTCCAAATGTTTATTTTCAAAGAATAACTATAGTTTGCTGTTATTTATCATTATTGTACATATAGGACAGATAGACAAACAAGAAGTAACATATTACCAACTTAGGGTTTGCTCATTTTATTTTCAAAACCATTACCAGTCATTATATAACTATAAAACATTGATATCTCATCTCGGCATATAGTCAACAATTTGCAATTTTTCTACAGAGTCAAGCTAGTTAAATGAGCTCTCTCTCATTTCATTATTTTATTAGCAATAGACAAACCAAACTTTACATAAAAATCATTATTGTAGATCAAATTTATTTATTTCAAATATTAGTTCAAAATTTTAAGACATTACAATGTCTCTAGGAGTAGAGTCAACAAAATCACAACACTAGTTGATGCCAAAACATATCAACGAGCACATCAACATCTAGACATAGTCAAACCCTAACCTCCGACAAGTTTTCAAATCAAAAGCACAAACGTTTCATATAAATCGACGATGAGGCATTAGGCCGAAGGCATCACATATTTCAACACTTAACTATTGATTTAATAACAGTAGGTAGCATCTATAATTTTATACACATTGCATACGATTTCCTTTTCTATCTTTTAAATATTCGTGAGCTTACAGTCGAGAAAGAAGCATGATAGCACAAGTGTGATTAAAACCTAGTTACAAAAAAATTACCAGTTTACATAGAGACTGTTTAAACATGATTTATTTCCATTTCATCAATCGACGAGTGACAGGTTTCATTCACGGGACAAGCCCCAAAACTACAAAACACAAAACAGTCAAGACCACTTAGGTTTTGAAAAAAGATCTTTATATTATCATCTCAACAGAGTCTGAATCCCTTTTGAAATGAAGGAACGTTGCCAAGTTCAAAACCCAGAACACAAAACCTTGTACATTAACAAATCAACTTTTACATTGACTCTGAAAAACTAAGAAACAACCCAGGTTTTCAACCACGATTTCCAGAATAGTTTTTACAACATTTGCCATGAATCTTCCAGGAGGACCTACGAGGGTTTGCCACCGGGGCTTACCAATTTATTCGCATTACTATCCATTGCCACCAAACTCCATTTCCATCAAATCTAGCATGATGGCAGTACTTGCCACAAGAACTACATGGAGTTAGCAACGATATCAATTGAATGTTGACAAAACAAAGAAACATATTACATAACTAGGAAACGAGATGACTTACCTTGCATTCAACAGTCGATTGGAATGATTCTGGCTCCCAAATCCTTCATCCAACACAACGAAGTTGACATGCAACTGAACCACAACCAAGCTCGGAGTCAAACCTCACCATAAACCTAATTTGTCACGAGACAAAAGCCATAGGGCTTCAATGCTACTCATTCAACAAAACTCAAGCACTTATACAGTATCTTCATAATAAACTTATAGAGAATGGAGGCATAGTGCCATCCAAAACCGCCTAGGGTCGAGCCCTATAAACCAGTGGCCTGTCAGCCTCTTCTCCCAAACGAAAATTGCAAAATGAATGCATGAAGGTAAAAATAACACTAAGGAAATATTGACTAGGGTTTTACACATCTCAATTATCGAGACAATGAGATCAACGATCAAGATTGAGCTAGCATAACCACAATGGTACCAAGGCAGTGATTACGACCAAACCAAATCAATGACTTCATTTAATTTGCAGAATAGTCGGATGGCACATCACCCAGAGCTAATCTCATAGCTCGATGATATATCACCATTCCTTACCACTAATATCACATGGAGCGAGACATGTAAGAGCCAGTGTACCAATCACTAACACCACACAATATCGAATTTAATGTTGAGATCTCACAGAGAATTCTGCCGGAGTCTCGACTGCAACAACATTTATTTCATATCAGAATTCGAGTTATGGTGACAGCGAAGTTCTTGGGATAGTATCATTGCCATACAACTGTATACAACCACGATATAAGTTAACAACAATAGGATATATGTATATCAACACCATCAAACAATGATGTAGAGTTCTAACTACAGGGTGGTATCATGACATTGCATTCGCGCTATAAGAGCATTAACTATGTTCTAAGTTCACATAGTTCTTATACATTGCACATTCGAGTCATAAGGGTTAGCTATAACATTTCAACAATGTTATTCGCATATTTTCCATACGTTATCAAAACAATGGAATCCATATATTTATTATATCAACCATGTATTATTAAACGATACAATGCCATAGTATAGTAGGAATTATCACAAGGTTTAACATTTAACTCATGCATTTAAATAAACATGCAACCACAATTATAATACTTAGGCCATATTATGTTCATAATAGCTAGGCTACTTGCATAAGGTTAGTGTAATGAAAACATAACCCTCACACTGTATTGAAAGCTAGGGTTTGACACCAACCCTATATGTCGTATCCTATAATGTCTAAATAGCATCTTGTTCACAAGTTGACACAACCCAAACATTATTACTATTACATTTTAAGACTTATTACATTGTAGCCATCACTTCCAGGAGATTCGATTAATTCTAATGACACTATCATTCATAAGATCAAACTGGTCGCATTTCAGACTCTTAAACTAAGCTGCAATACCACTGATCCTACCAACAATTGCAACTAGTTTAGTGTATAACATTTCTAGCGACACATACACATATTACCATAAAAACAATACAAGTGATGAAGTTAAAGCAAAGTTACATACCATCGACATCTTCATGCATGGCAGATTATACAATTATCTTAAACATAGAGATGACAAGTTGAAGCTTACAACTTGTCTTGTAAAAACTAGAATTTCTCTATAATCTTACCTACAGATCTATGAAAGAAGAATCCAATGCTTTAGCTTTCAAAGCTAAGTAAACCCAAGGGCACCCGGTAGGAACCCCTTCAGAAATATGCAAACAAATTCATCAGTATTGTTACCAGATCTATACACATAACAAAATAAACATTATTCTATCGCATCTTACTTACAATAAAGTACATTTTCATGTTTAAATTAAATACGACAATTTTATGAAGTAGTTATCATCTATTAGTCATTAATTATCATTCCATAGATAGCATTTATCTTATAAGATAGGCTATATCATTTTTTTTTATTTTGCGGTTTTTGGGATGT
The DNA here is from genome assembly GCA_027924585.1 of Larix kaempferi. Lineage (NCBI taxonomy): Eukaryota > Viridiplantae > Streptophyta > Pinopsida > Pinales > Pinaceae > Larix > Larix kaempferi. The sequence goes on from BSBM01001023.1 coordinate 3,545,676, forward strand.
TACATGTGGTATTAGAGAACAAGTTCAAACTCTAGGCCTGATTGAGGCTCATGCGCGCAAAAAAAAAAAAAAATCACTAAGTTTATGTTACTAACTTTTGTAATTTAATTTCATTTTTGCACAGAACAGGTTGCGCTTTAATTGCAGGTATGGAAATACCAGAGGAATCAGCAAAGGACAGATCTCCTAGTAATGAACGTATTAATCATAATAACACTGAAGGAATTTATGTTGAGTTAAACAACCAGTCTTCTAAAATTTTACGCACTGTACATGATTTAAAATCTGAGTTAAAAGCTGTTAAAGAAGAAAATGAATAGATTTGTAAGGTATAGGAAGAGTTACAACAAAATTTAAAAGGAAACTATCATAGTGATGAAAGAGGCAGAAAATCAGAATTTAAGGTTGATTCTGAAATAATGTCCCACCAACATAAGCATAAGGAAACAAGAAATGATAAAAGGAACAGTTACTCATCTTCTAAATCTGATTCAAGTAATGAAGACATCAATTATGACAGTAGTAACAGTGAATGCTGCTCTAAAAAGAGAAAACATAAGCATCATGAATAGATTATTAGGGAATTTAAAAAGATTAAGCCACCTACTTTTAATGGCGAAAGTGAGAAGGGTGAGAAAGCAGAAGCTTGGCTGTCCGGAATGAAAAAGTACTTTAATATATATGATTACTCTTCTCAACTAAAAGCCAAGATGGCTATTTACAATCTGATCGAAAAGGAAGATATCTAGTGGCAGGATCTTAAAAGAATCAAGAGCATAAAAGAAAAAGAAGTAACTTTGACTATGTTTAAAAGTTTGTTTAAAAAGAAGTTTTTGTCGGAACAGTACTTTGAAGATAAGTCAAAAGAGTTTTACGATTTAAAGTTGGGTACAATGAACATGAAAGAACTGTGCAGCAAGTTCCTTAGCTTGCTGAGGTACGTACCCTACATGGTTGAGGAAAAGCCTAAAGTGCAAAGGTTTCTCAGTTGTTTACCTTTTAATATAAAAGATCATATTGAGTATGATAATCCTTCCACTTTGGAAGAAGCCATGAGCAAGGAAAACTTTTGTTTTGACCAAAACAGAAAAATAGAAGAAACAAATGGCTAGAAGAACAGTAAGACTAATCAGTATGATTATAAAAAGAAGAATTTTAATCAGAATGTTGGAGGTTTTAAGAAAAAATTTAATAACAAAAATTTTCCTAATAATTATCGGAATAATACATCTCAGAACTCTACTACTGCAAGAAATGTACCTAATAATAATAATCAGAACAATAATAATAACAATAACAACAGGTATGCTGAGCAGAAAGGACCCATAAAGTGCTATGAATGTGGTGGACCACATAAGAGAGCAAATTGCCCACGGAACAAAAGGACAACCAACAATATTCACGTTATGCAAGCAGAACGTATAGTTGGAGATATTGCAAGAGAAATGCCCAGGATAAATGCACCATTGGAGAACCGTCAGGAAGACCATCAAACATCCATGGTCGAAATTGAAGGTATGATACAAAATAAGTCTATTTCTATTTTAATAGATCTAGGTGTAAATCTAAGTTATATTTCACATACTTTACTAAACCGTTGCAAGCTAAAAACAGAAAAATTTGATAATGCATGGTTAGTTCAGCTTGCAACAGGAACTAAAAGAAAGGTTACAGATTATGTCCAGAATTGTGAAGTATTTTTAAGTCAACTGAAAACACAAGTTAATATGAATGTTTTACCCTTAGGTTCATATGATTTGTTGATTGGCATGGATTGGCTTGAACAACATAGAGTTATATTGAATTGTTATGATAAATCTTTTACTTGTATAAATAATGAAGGTAATTCGGAAACAGTAAAAGGAATTCATAGGCAAATTTTTGTAAGTCAGATTTCTACCTTACAAGTAAAGAGAGCTGCCAGAAAAGGTTGTAAATTGTTTGTTGTTAATGTTGTTAATGATGAATGTACATCTAAAGAAAACAAGTTAAAACTAGAGGATATTCCCATCCTTAGGGACTTTTCTAATGTATTCCCGGAAGAAATTCCAAGATTATCTCTGAAAAGAGAACTTGATTTCACCATTGAGTTAGTAGCCGGTGTGGTACCAAACTCAAAGGCCCCCTATAGGATGAATATTCTAGAGTTAAATGAGTTAAAATCCCAGCTGAAAGAATTAATAGATAAAAACTACATAAGGCCCAATGTGTCCCCTTGGGGAGCACCAGTAATTTTTGTTAAAAGGAAGGATGGTACCATGTGTTTGTGCATTGACTACCGTTAGCTTAATAAAATGACAATTAAGAACCGGTATCCCTTACCCCACATATATGATCTATTTGATCAAGTACACGGAGCAGAGATATTCACTAAAATTGATCTAAGGTCGGGTTATAATCAAGTCTGGATAAAATACGAGGACATATTCAAAACTGCATTCAAAACGCATTATGGACACTACGAGTTCATAGTTATGTCTTTTGGGCTAACCAACGCACCGACAGTGTTCATGTGTTTAATGAACAATGTTCTGCATAAATATTTGGATAAGTTTATAATGGTATTCATTGATGATATTCTGGTTTATTCAAAAACTAAAGAAGAGCATGACGAAGATTTAAAAATCATTTTACAAGTACTTAGAGATCATCCGTTTTAGGCTAAGTTCAATAAATGTGATTTCTATAAAGATAAAATTCAGTATTTGGGTCATATAATTTAAAAAGGTGGTATTTATGTTGATCCTGATAGGATAAAAGCAATAAATGAATGGTCTGTCTCTAAAGATGTAACTGATGTATGGTCATTCATGGGAATAACGGGGTATTATAGAAAGTTTATTGAAGGGTTCTCTAAAATTGCTAATCCCATCACTTCTTTACAGAAGAAAGGGAAGAAATTCATATGGGATCAAAAGTGTCAAGACAGCTTTAATAAGTTAAAAGAATTGTTAACTACTGCACCCATCTTAAAAATTGCAGATCCTAATAAGGATTTCGTCGTACGCATGGAAGCATGCAACAAAGGACTTGGAGGGGTCTTAAGTCAAGAAGGTCATGCAATTGATTTTGAGTCAAGCAAGTTAAAAATATATGAAAAGAATTATGCAACGTATGATCTTGAGTTGGCAGCCATGATACATGCTTTAAAAATGTGGTGCCATCACTTGATCGGAAGAAAATTCATTTTAATGACTGATAATAGGGGTTTAAAGTATTTATTGGATCAAACAAATCTTAACGCAAGGCAAGCTAGGTGGTTAACTTTCCTTAGTGAGTACAATTTTGAGATCCATCACATTAATGGAAAGGAAAATAAGGTTGTTGATGCATTGAGCAAAAATGCTAGATTAAGTTTTGCGACAACAATCAGTACTTTTAAAATTGATCTGGAAAATCAGATCGAAGAAGGAATTAAGCAAGACGAAAATTACCAAAAATTACATGATAAAGTGGCTGAAAATTCATCTGAAAATGTTATAACAGATTATAGTATTAATGAAAAACGCTTCTTAACATACAAAAACAGAATTTTAATGCCTAATTTTTCGAAGGTTAAGTTGTTGATTTTAGATGAAGTTCACAAGAGTCCTTATTCATGGCATCCTGGTTATCAGAAAATGATAACTATGTTAAGAAATGAGTACTTTTGGCCCAACATGAAGAGTGAAGTTGTTGAATATATAGCTAAATGTTTTGACTGTTAGACTATTAAAGCTGAACATCAACATCCAGCTGGGCTATTGCAGTCCTTACCAATTCCAGAATGGAAATGGGAAATTATAAGCATTGACTTTATTATAGGTTTTCCTAGAAATCATAAGCAGAATGACTCGATTATGGTTGTTGTTGATAAACTTAGTAAAGTTGCTCATTTTATTCCTGTTAAAACTACTTTCAAGGCTTCTAACATTGCATATATTTTCATGAAGCAATTTTTTTGCTTGCATGGAATTCCAAAGGTAATTATTTTAGACCGAGACTCTATGTTCACCGGTAACTTTTGGACAACACTGTTTAAAGGATTAAATACAATGTTAAATTTCAACACTTCTTTCCACCCACAAAGTGATGGTCAAACAAAAAGAGTAAATCATATTTTGAAAAATATGTTTAGATTGTATGTTAAAGATCAACCATCTAAGTGGGAAGATTACTTGCACTTAGCAGAATTTGCCTACAATAATAATTATCAAGCATCTGCTAAGTTAAGTCCATTTGAAATTTTGTATGGAAGAAAATGTTGTACTCCAATTTCTTGGGATAATCCTGTAGACAGATTGATGTTAGGACCAGATTTATTAAAAGCAATGGAGCCAACCGTGAAATAGGTTCAAGGTAACTTAAAAGTTGTCCAAGAGCAGCAAAAAAGCTATGCTGATTTGAAACACACAGAAAGAGAATTTTAGGTAGGAGACCATGTTTTTATAAAGGTAAAGCCCAAGAAAAGTTCTTTGAAGCTTGGGAGCTGTGCTAAATTAGCACCAAGGTATTGTGGACCATTCGAAATCCTATCAAGCATAGGAGCTGTTGCATATCAATTGGCATTGCAATACAATTTAAAAATCCACAATGTTTTTCACGTTTCTGTTTTAAATAAGTATGTGCATGATACTACTCATGTGTTGAATTAGAATGACATACAGGTGGAACTCGAAGGATATTTTTAGGTGGAACCGGACTGTATTCTCGACCGAAGGGAAATTATGCTTCGGAATCGCACCATAGGGCAGGTAAAGGTGCAATGGAAGCACCTTAGCCCTGATGAAGCTACTTGGGAACTAGAAAGTAATATGCGGGTAGCATATCCAATTATGTTCCATGAGGAACTTGATGATCAATAAGCAACATCGAGGCTGATGTTGAGCTTAATAGGGGGTGTTTGTAACATACCCTATTTGCTGGAAAACATTTTGTGTTAAGAAACATTATGATAACTTTTATTGTAAAGTTTATGTTGGACAGGTGTCCAAGGATGACTATAATTTGCACAATATATTATTATTAAATAAATAAAATAGGAGACAAATACCTAAGAGGACTATTGAAAGAGTGGTTACTGATCCACTGAGTGGAATGGAATCTGGGGTAGAAGGCAATGGACAAGTGGCAACATCATGATGCAACTAACTAGCTGTTGGTATGGGACAACTCCCTTGAAATGTGGTCATAGTGCCCTAAAAGATGGGTCTATAGCTTGAGGCTCATTTATTCCAAACTGACCACTAAAATACCTAGGAAGTCTATATAATAGCCATCAAATATTGAACTGAGGTTCATCACTTTTTCTGACGAGGAAATTTACCTTGGGGTTTTGCTGTGTTTGCACCCAAGAGATTTGATGAGGGGATATGCTATGTTGTTGATCATGTTGTGAGTCTGCCAAAATCTTATTGAGTTCAGGAGGTTGATGCTGAGTGGAGAAGGCATTTTATATACGAGGTTGATACCGAGTGGAGAAGGTATTTTGAGTGCCTTGCTTCTACACAAATTCCAGTCACTTATTGGATCAATAATCAGGTTCGGGGGTTCACTAGAAGTCAGCAGTTGAGCCGATTCTTCTAAAGCAGGTTGGGAGGAACAGGCCTCCTCGGGTGTTTTTCGGCCCTATCGTCAGTTACAGGTTCTAATGTCTTATCTATTTTATTTTTAAGTTCTATTATCTATTTTTGTATATTTATAGTTCTATTGTTTATTTAACTTTCATTGTTTATTTTATAAGTTTATTTCAGTTCCTATGTAAATTAATAATTCTGTATAAATCCGATTTGATTGAATAAAATAGTTTCTTTAATTTTCCCCATGCAAAAAGGAACAACATCGTACTCCAGTACAGAAACAGATTAAGATAGATAGATATGATAGGCAAACTGCCATGATGATGGAAGTACCATTCTTTTTATGTTCTGTTAAATTATCTGCTGAAATTAATTAGTATTATCTACTACATTTTATTCATAGTACTATTCTTATTTCCATTCTTTTTATCAAAATAGTAAATCTATTTCATAGAAATAACAGAGTTTATATTAGATAAAGAAATCATTTCTGCTTTTTACATTTTTGTTTTCCAAATGTTTATTTTCAAAAAATAACTATAGTTTGTTGTTATTTATCATTATTGTACATATAGGACAGATAGACAAACAAGAAGTAACATACTACCAACCTAGGGTTTGCTCATTTTATTTTCAAAACCATTACCAGTCATTATATAACTATAAAACTTTGCTATCTCATCTCGGCATTTAGTCAACAATTTGCAATTTTTCTACAGAGTCGAGCTAGTTAAATGAGCTCCCTGTCATTTCATTATTTTATTAACAATAGACAAACCAAACTTTACATCAAAATCATTACTGTAGATGGAATTTATTTATTTCAAATATCAGTTCAAAAGTTTAAGACATTACAATGTCTCTAGGAGTAGAGTCAACAAAATCACAACACTAGTTGATGCCGAAACATATCAACGAGCACATCAACATCTAGGCATAGTCAAACCCTAACCTCTGACAAGTTTTCAAATCAAAAGCACAAACGTTTCATACAAATCAACGATGAGGCATTAGGACGAAGCCATCACATATTTCAACACTTAACTATTGATTTAATAACAGTAGGCAACGTCTATCATTTTACACACATTGCCTACGATTTCCTTTTCTATCTTTTAAACATTCGTAAGCTTACAGTCCAGAAAGAAGCACGATAGCACAGGTGTGATTAAAACCCAGTTACACAAACATTACCGGTTTACACATAGACTATTCAAACATAATTTATTTCCATTTCATGAATCGACGAGTGACAGGTTTCATTCGCGGGCCAAGCCCCAAAACTACAAAACACAAAACATTCATGACCACTTAAGTTTTGCAAAAAGATATTTATATTATCATCTCAACAGAGTCCGAATCCCTTTTTAAATGAAGGAATGTTGCCAAGTTCAAAACCCAAAACCCAAAACCTTGTACATTAACAAATCAACTTTTACATTGACTCTGAAAAACTAAGAAACAACCCAGGTTTTCAACCACGATTTCGAGAACAGTGGTTACAATGTTTGCCATGAATCTACCAGGAGGACCTATGAGGGTTTGCCACCGGGGCTTACCAATTTATTCGCATTACTATCCATTGCCACCAAACTCCATTGCTATCAAATCCAACACTATGAATACAACACAATGGCAGTACCTTCCATAAGAACTACATGGAGTCAGCAACGATATCAATTGAATGTTGACAAAACAAAGGGTTTGTGCACAAAGTTGAGGGACCCTTTAGGTGCAATTCTACACCTAAATATGCATGGTTTTCATCGCTATGTACAACATGACATACATGACTATTATTGACAAAATTTTAGGCATAAATAGAATTTTTTATGCAGATTCCAAATATATAATTTAATAGAAAATATTGATATTTTCTATTTATTTCCTAATTTTCTTGTTTCATCACTCCATTGGTCAAAAAACATATTGTTAGTGTTTATTCCGTAACTTTTTTCATTTCACAACCATTTAAAAAAAATAATTATGCTGCACTAGAAGACACCGACCTCTACATGCTATAAAAAATCCAAGTTGAAATAATTGCATTAAGACCTTTGAAGGCTGCACCCACATTTGACGTATCGCTCTTGAGGTTTGATCACTTACATAATTCAAAAAAAAATAAAAATTAAACATTGAATTTTGGAAAAATAGCGCGGCACTAATGCTACAGGTTCTAAACATGTATACCAATTTTTGTATCCCAAAACCGTCATTTAGGCATTGAAAGGTTGCACCCACAAAAACATATACCTTATCATTTCCCCCCCCCAAAAAAGTGGCTATTAGGAAACATGAAATTTGACATAGTTATGTAAATTTTCAATACCTGAAACTTATATATTTGGAAACCTGACTCAATTTCCTACGTTTCATCTTTTTTACTCAATGCAAGATATCTTGTGTAAGAATGCCAAAAAAACCACGTAAGTTGAGGGATTCCTGAATTTTCATTTTTTATTGCATCTAACGCGCCAAAACTGACCCTCATTAGCTTGCACATGCCCCAAAGAAGCATATTACATAACTAAGAAACAAGATGACTTACCTTGCATTCAACAGTCGATTGGAATGCTTCTGGCTTCCAAATCCTTCATCCAACGCAGGGAAGTTGACATGCAACTGAACCACAACCAAGCTCAGAGTCAAACCTCGCCGTTAACCTAATTTGTCACCGGACGAAGGCCACACGGCTTCAACCGTACTCATTCAGCAAAACTCAAGCACTTATACAGTATCTTCACAATAAAATTATAGAGAATGGAGGCACAGTGCCATCCACAACTGCCCAGGGTCGAGCCCTGTAAACCAGCGGCCTGTCGGCCTCTTCTCCCAAACGAAAATCAAAAAATGAATGCACGAAGGGAAAAATAATGCTAAGGAAAGATTGACTAGGGTTTTACACATCCCAACTATCGAGACAATGAGATCAACAATCGAGATTGAGCCAGCATAACCATGATGGTACCAAGGCAGTGATTACGAACAAACCAAATCAATGACTTCATTTAATTTGCAGAACAGTCGGATGCCACATCACCCAGAGCTGAGCTTACAGCTCGGTGATATATCACCATTCCTTACCACTAATATCACATGGAGCCAGACATGTAAGAGGCAACATAGCAATCACTAACACCACACAGGATCGAATTTAATGCTGAGATCTCACGGAGGATTCTGCCAGAGTCTTGATTGCAACAACATTTATTTCATATCAGAATTCGAGTTATGGTGACAGCGAAGTTCTCGGGATAGTATCATTGCCATACAATTGTATACAACCACTATATAAGTTAACAACCATAGGATATATGTATATCAACACCATAAAACAACGACGCAGAGTTCTAACTATAGGGTGGTATCACGACATTGCATTCATGCTATAAGAGCATTAACTATGTTCTAAGTTCACATAGTTCTTATACATTGCACATTCGAGTCATAAGGGTTACCTATAACATTTCAACAATGTTATTCGCATAGTTTCCATATGTTATCAAAACAATGGAATCGATATATTTATTATATCAACCATGCATTGTAAAATGATACAATTCCATAGTATAGTAGGAATTATCACAAGGTTTAACATTTAACTCATGCATTTAAATAAACATGCAACGACAATTATAATAGCTAGGTCATATTATGTTCATAATAGCTAAGCCACTTGCATAAGGTTAGTGTAATGAAAACATAACCCTCACACTGTACTGAAAGCTAGGGTTCAACACCAACCCTATATGTCATATGCTATTATGTCTAAATCGCATCTTGTTCACAAGTTGACACAACCCAAACATTATTACTATAACATTTTAAGACTTATTACATTGCAGCCATCACTTCTAGGAGATTCACTTAATTCTAATGATGACAATATCATTCATAAGATCAAACTGGTCACATTTCAGACTGTTAAACTAAGCTGCAATACCACTGATCCTACCAACAGTTGCAACGAGTTTAGTGTATAACATTTCTAGCGACACATACGAATATTACCATAAACATTATACAAGTGACAAAGTTAAACCGAAGTTACATACCATCGACATCTTCATGCATGGCAGATTATACAATTATCTTAAACATAGAGACGACAAGCTGAAGCTTACAACTTGTCTTGTAAAAACTTGAATTTCTCTATAACCTTACCTGCAGATTTGCAAAAGAAGAATCCAATGCTTTAGCTTTCAAAGCTAAGTAAACCCAAGGGCACCCGCTAGGAACCCCTTCATAAATATGCAAACAAATTCATCAGTATTGTTACCAGATCTGTACACATAACAAAATAAACATTGTTTTGTCGCATCTTACTTACAACCAAGTACATTTTCATGTTTAAATTAAATACGACAATTTTATGAAGTAGTTATCATCTATTAGTCATTAATTATCATTCCGCAAATAGCATTTATCTTATAAAATAGGCTATATATATTTTTTTTTTTTTATTTTGCGATTTTTGGGATGTTACACAAATGATTCAGCAGTATATATACAACACCAAAGCGCTTTGATTTCCTTGCGCTCCTCACCAGAAACCGATGTTGGTTGTGGAGCCAGATCTTCTAGTCTCATAGATGATATTGTATCAACCGTGTGTGTACCCCAGTTTGATATGATATGTAGGTGGACTATACACTCACCCCAACAGGGGGGTGTGGGGGGGCATTTCCCCCCCACGGGGTTCCAGGGGGGACTATCCCCCCTGGTTGGGGGGTCCGGGAGCAGCGCCCCCGAGAAATGGGGGTTCGGGGGCAACTCCCCTGAAGAAAAATTTTGGGGCTGTTTTCGCCAGTTGTTTTGCGGGCCCATGGTTTTGGGTATCCCGGGGTATTTTCCCATTGTATTTCCCCTATAAAATAAAGACATTGTAATACGGCGAGTGTAGATGATGTATTAGGTTTTATGCATTGTAAAGATATCTGAGATTAGGAGAGAGACTGTGAAACAAAGAAGAGGAAGTGCAGCGGTTGTGTTGCAGGTTTTATCCCTTCACCTTGCTGGACGGTAATAATAATAAGGACTGGCAAATTCAGTGTGTACGTAGCCCAAGTTGGGTGAACCACGATATATCTGTGTCTCTCTTGTAATGTGTATGTGTGATTATATTTGCATTTTTGTTTATTGTTATTGCTCTGTGATCTTGTTTTTCTAACAACCGGTACAATAATTAATTACAATTACAAAAATATAGGGCATAAAGGAGGGATATTACACAATGGAGGCATTTCGGACCAGAAGAGGCTACTTGGGAAAATGAAACCACCATGAAAGAGGATTACCCCACCTTATTTCATGACTTCATTTCTAGTCCCTAGAAGACTGGAACGGTGTTGTTCTAAGTGGGGAGGGATGTAATATACCGAATTTTGACTGACTATATTGATGTTATATATTAGGCTTAAGCCCCACCACATATGATTTATTTTGATATGCTAGGTGTAAGACCCAATTCAAATGATTCATTTTCTTTATAGATATACATATTTGGGCATGGACCCTGACTGATGCAGGCTATTATTATTTACTAAGAAGAAAGACCCAATGTATTGATTTATGTTTTATTATTGGATTGGATACAAAACCCTAATATACTGAGAAGATCTTTGTTACATACTGCGCAGAGTTATGATATACATGATTGACTTTTATAATGTGTTGAGCGTGGACTCTAGAACACATGGATGACCTATGTACTCGGCATAACCCCTGATGTACATAGAGGATCTTATTATGTACTAAGCGTAAGCCCCAATGTACATAGAGTGTTGGGAATAAGCATTGGAGCACTCCGAGCTTGATGATAAATACTAGATCCGAGGCCATTGGTATTTCTAGATGTCCTTCACAAACACATTCTAGTAGTAGTGTTGAGTGTGATGCTTTGGAATTGAACTAGCCTAACACCCATGTGGGAGTGTTTATCCAAAGCTCTGAAGAGCACTCAGGGTTACTTGATATTAAAAGTGTTGACTTGAGAAGACTCTACATAGCACTACTATTCATCACAATTATTTAATTGGATAAAGGAATCATTTCTATTTCTCATCAAGGACTGCGGAAACTACCATGTTAAACAAGAGAACCCAATATGCAAGAGGAACTAGAGTTATCTAACCTAGTCAAACTATCCAAACCTACCAAAAGAGCTTGTCCAAAGAATTGGACCTTGTATTAAATAATTATGAAAGAGTTATTATGCTATTTAATTAATTAAATCAAAGAGTTATTATGATATTTAATTAATTAAATAATCACATTGATTATTTATAAAAGAAATCTCACTTATGTATAAATAGTATGCATAAAATTTATGGTTAGGATATTTATTTATATTATTATTTTACTTAAAGAAAATATTATGATATAACTTATAGATACATCTAGTTTTAACAAAGTAAATAAATTATAAAGTTTCCTTTTAAATAAAGTCATAAAGGAACAAGTTAAAAGTCGTAGATAAACTAGGAGTGAGTAATTAGTTAAAATATCTTTTACATATATTATAATTCAAATTTTAAATAAAAACTGAAATTAGTATTAGACTTATTATTATTTCAAACAACTATATTCCAAAAGTTCACCTATATAAAGAAGAACCATTCCCAAGGTGAGGGATGATATTTTCTTTCTATCATTATCTTATGGTAAGAGAAGAGAATTGTCCCACATAACTGAAGGAGCTTATTATTTCCAATATATGATCATCATCAACAGTCTGCCCTAGGTCCTCTACCCTTCCTATTGCATGTTTGAACTAGCTCGGGGGGATCCTGTTAGAACCAGGAATGGTTCTAACGGTCACGGTTGGGAGGAACGTGGTAGTTCCAAAGTTATTTGGTCCAGTGTTACAGGTGAGCTAAAATATTTTGGTTCCATTAACTAGTGTTTGAGTGTGCAAGTTCTTCAAAGGAAAAACAAGCTACTTGAATCAGGTATGAAACCACATTTTATTTTACAGCTGACTAATTAGGATTTAAATTTAAAATTACTGTAGATCATTTTTGTTTTTGTAGTTATAATCTGATTTCTTTTTATGGAGCAAGGGCTGAATGGCATCGAATCCCTGGGTGAAACATTACATTATCTTAGTCCATTTCTATGTTTCAGTTTAAACACTTTATTCAATATTTAAGCCTGTATTAAAATTGAGTGTAAAGATCTATCAAAGATCTATTAAAATTGAGAGTAAGAGCCTACTAGGCTTTAAAAATATCCAGTGCCATTTCCCATTCAAACCATAGAAAAGAAATGTAACCCATAGCTTTAAAATAAATTACAAGAAAAGGCCCAGTATGCCCTTAAGCTGAGAGAATCCAAATCAAAACCCATACTCGCCTTCATCTATGCTAAACTAAAGCCATGCATGACCAAAGCTTCACCCAGAAAACTAAAAGCCCTAAGGATTTCTTCATTACAAAGTTAAAAACTCAAAACTGTAGAACATTCAACTATTTTCCCTTTGCTGCGATAAGAAGAGATTGAGCCATGAAGAGTCCTGGGCTTACTAGTTTTGTGCTAATTGTATTCCTCTTTGCCATATTAACACCATCCCAAAACGCAAAGACCATTTTTCTTACCTGCAAACCCTGCTAGTAAGAGTCACGGAAACCATGAGTTAAATACATAAACGGATACCACCTACAACGAAAGCATACTAAAAACCATTGTTTCAAAGAGAAGCTTACCTTATCTCTTATCCAAGTGTTCTCCACATCTATGCAGAGTACCTATGCATACGCTGACCATGAGCGTAGCTTAGGTCAAAGTGTAGAGCCCCATTGAACCTGAGCACAATAGGAGGCTTCCTTCAAAACTCCAAAACCATGAAATGATCAAACTGGTCACTAGGGCAAGGAGTATAACCCTCATATAGCTAGCAAGCAAACATGTGAACTTCACATGGGTAGCATTCAATGCTACAACAACCTACACCAGCGCTGCAATGTTTTTCATTTTCTCTTTAGTTAGGGTCACGTTATTGACTCAAGCTTCCATTCTTTTAATACATATCTTTTAATCTAAAGTTTCCTTTTGTGCATTTCAATTTCATAAGTTAGGTTTTTTTTTTTTTTCCAAGAAAAAAAAGCGTAATTTTATTTCAAGCCGAAGCGATACAAAATTACATTTGTAAGTGCATAAGCACAACTGAGTCAAGACCAAAGGTCTACAGAAAAAAAGAACAATGTTGTTACAAAAAATTTATAGGAATTTGGGATTTTATAATAATCCTCTAATTTCCCTTTCTTCTCTCGCTTCTTTGATTTCACTTCTGTCCATCCCCCCTGCTGGGGTACAACTACAACCATCTCTTTACTCGCCTGCTCCTCTCTTGGCTGAACAGGGGTTTTTTCTTTGTCAGAGTCTGAATTTTCTGATTCATGTGCACGCTTTGACCCAGTTAAGGAAGTAGCCATTAGTTGCATGTTTTCCGTGAGTGTTTCCTTACCGGCATCTTTTGAATCTGATTGTTGTGTCTCCACCATGTCAGCTGTATGTACTATTTCCTCATTGACTTCCTCTTCTTTTTTTTCTTCTGGTTCACTTTCCTCACCCTCTGAATCCTCAGTGGGAGGAACATATTCTGCCTGCCATGTTTTCCCCCTTGTCTTCTTCCCCTGGTTCTTTTTGGAAGGCCGTTGAGCAAGTGGGCACAAATCTTGTAAATGTCCTGTTAGATGACAAAATATGCACCTAAAAGCAGTGTTTTCATAGTCCAGTTCCTGGATCCATTTGTGCTTTTCAAATATCAGCTTGATTTTATCCGGTAGACCTTTGCTAAGGTCGATCTCCACACATATTCGTGCATAAGTAAAAAGTCCCTGCTCATGCCGATCAGTATCCCTTTTAATGAACTTCCCAAGCAGATTGCCAATGTCTTCCAGTACTAGATGATGCCAAAAAGGAAGAGGCAGATTTGGCAGCCTCACCCAAACCGGCATTTTGGTTACCACCATAGTGTTGGCATCAAAATCTGGAAACCAAGGGGTTAAGAATAGCCCTGCTCATCCCCAGAACCAAGGACCCTGCTCAATGATCTTCTCATATTCTTCCTCGGATTCAAACTGTACAATAAAAAATCCTTTGGAGCATAAAAGAATTTGACAATTTGTTGTCCAATTTGAGTAGATCCACTTATGAAGATCATAAGATCTTGGCCAGAAGCCATTAAAACGGCAAATGAGAGCATGTGTTTGAAGATTACAAAAGAGTTGTGTTACCTCTGTATTTTTGACCTCCAAAGATGGGATGTCATCCAGTTTCTCCACGATATAGGGCTTGGGTTGTGAGGAATGAGGAGCTGTTGACGTCTGTGGCCCCTTTGCACGAGCTGCATCTTTGTATGTAGAAGGGCCTGCTGTTCCTCTCTTCCCAAACGATCCTCCCCGCAAACGGTACATCACATGCAAAGTGGAGTTCTTGCAAATCCGGCAGTCCTTCAGCCTATCACCCTCATTCAGCACTTTACCTCCATACCGAATGTAAAAGGATATTCGTGAGTATCCCTCTCTCTGCGCTATCATAGATTTTAGAGTCTCCCCTGTATCATTAGCAGTAACCCACACCAGAACTGTTTTCCCAGAAAGCGTTTTTATAAAAATCTGGAAACTTTCATCTTCTACCCCAAAACCAGAGACAGAGAATCGTTCTTGTGGTTCATACCGTTTTACATCATGTGGATGGGCCGATGATGGTTTCTCCTCAGCGTCTTTTGACTGGCTAGAAGAGGAGACGACAGGCCATTCCCACCACGACTTTTTAAACCTGTGCTCAAAATAAAGCAAGCGTTGATCCTGAATGGTCTCTGTTGATTCCTTGTCTGACGGCAATATAGACGGCCGCTCTAACCATATTCTCAGGTTTGTTGAGGATCCGGACTGTACAATCACCACCCAAATCATACCCGTGACAACCAAATCCAAGCCCTTTGATGCAAAGTATTTGCAGGTATCGATGATGGGTGCAGCAAGCTCCTGCAATATCTCCAGATCAGGTTGGATCATTGGGGGATAAAGGGCCTTCATGCAAAAAATGAGTACGCCGCCTTCACAATAACCATCGCGCCCATTCCTTCCATAAATTAAAAAACCCTGAGATGTATTTGGCGCAGAGTGATCCCAGCTCTTCTGGCCTGTTGTGCCTCCTCGTCTTCCTGGCCAATGACGACGGCCAACCTTCTCAGCATCTCCCGGAAGATCCATCCCTGTAGAGCCCCTGCGGCCATGTGCACCGGCGGCAGCTAGGGCAAGGGTTAGGTATTTTGCAGAGCACATCTTTTTCAGGCATCATCTCATAAGTTAGGTTGTTGCTAGCTAGCAAATTTTAGGAAGTTAGTGTAGGGTCCTCATTTTACTACACTGCAAAACAAGGTTTGATTGATGCTTTAGCAAACTTCACTAAGTAAGCCCAGGGAAAAACATTACTCTCCTCTTACCTCTCGGCAATCCCGCCAATAACTCAATTACTGAACTTAAACTACAAAGTATTCTTACTCTCTTCATAAAGTCCATCAATCCTGAAATGAAAACATAAGGATTTCAACACTTTAGAAATTCAAATCATACATACATTTAACTATAAGCAAGATGCAAACATAAAGACCATTAAGTTTTATACAAGTAATAACTGATCAATCAGACTAAGATGTTAATCATTTGAGGATCATTTGTATACTATGCCATTACATCACTTCCGCAGAAACATAAAATAGAAGATGATTACATCCAATTAAATCAGACAGTGAATCATAAGACAATTTTCATAAACCATGTTTTCTGATTGTGTCGACGAGACTGATACTATTTCCCAGTACTGAAGTTAATTTGTTAAATATTTACTTGAATAGACAATGTTAGCCATACAGGAAATTTTTTAAATTTTTGCTAATTTAGGGACATTACATTAATTTGCACTTTTCCTAGCTCAATATTCCTTTACAATAATTTTATGTAGAATTATTCTTAAAAGAAAATCTAAAAAGATTAATGTGAAATTAAAACTAATAGTAGTTTTAAAATTTATGCAACTGCCATTTCTGAGCCAAATATTGAGTCATAAACTAGTAGGGCTATGATCTATATTGTCAACTAATGTGGATCACTTTTTTTCCTTATAAAAGATAGGTTCTTGTTGAGATTGAGGATATTTTAACATGAGAGATAACACCATTATGTTTTTATTGGGATAAATCTTGGTAACTTTAATTTCAAATTATATATATATATATATATATATATATATAATCTTGAAAGAAAAATCCATATTGTTAAGAGTATGGATTTCTATGTCCATTGTATCTTCACGGAAAGAAAAATTATACAATAGCTTGGTTAAAGTTTTTCTATGCCTGGGAAATAGATCTAGTAATTTTGTTCTTATAATTTGAGAAGGTAAATAGCAAGAGAAGAATACAGTTTTTCTATCCTAAGAAAAATAGAGCTAGTAATGTGGTTCTTGGGTGAAAACACGAAGCTAGGAAACAATTCTTTAACAACAGAGTGAAAGAAGAAAGAGGGCATGGAGGAAAAAGAGTCAACCTCAAACTCTCGGCCGAGAGTTTAAAAAACCCTAGGTCGAGAGTTTTGAGAGTTCAAACCCTAGGCTGAGAGTTTGAACCAATTTTCACGCTGTATTTTCAAAAAAACTCTCGGATGAGAGTTTGAACTAAACTCTCAACTGAGAGTTTGGAAGGTATTTTTTGGCCTAGATTTTATGGTCAACAAAACCTGCGAAAATATCTGGCATCTTTCTGGAACCTGCAACTTCAGCAAGCCCAAACCCCTACAAATTTTAAGTATTATTTGTCGGACTTGGTAGCAATGGATTCATCTTTGAATCTAGTTTCCAATGATATAATAATTATTTCATTTGATTTGAATTTCTATTTATTAATAATTTTTTTCTAAACCTTATCCCTTAAGACTTTTATTACTCTAAAAATCACCCAAAATGAAAATTCAATATCATAACAAAGACAACACCAAAAAATTTGAAATTTCACAGAGATCATAATTGGCTCAACCTCTTCAAAAGGGTACTTTTAGTTTTTCCAATAAGAGTCACATTTGAAAGAAAAGGTGAAGACAAAAACACGTGTCAATAATGCATCGTTTTCTAAACACATGTTATTTCGATAAATAATAAAAAATAGTTCCCAAGTCTTAAAAAACTCAAAATATAGTCCATGATCAAGTGTAGTGTGTGTAGATTATGAGCCTACAACTTTTTTCCCTAAAATGAATAACCATCTATCAAAAAATCGACATCAACACAGGTCACTCATTATCCATACCTAAAATTTTAAAGTATATGTCGTTGGTTGATAACAAATTTGTCCCACGATATGTCCATAAAAAAAATTTAAAAAAATATGAGTAGAAAGATAATTCAGTTCTCTAAAACCTTTGTGTTTACTTCAAGTTGAAATTCCTAATGGAGATAAGGGTTTGACGAGGTCGAAGTTGAAAAACATAAAATTTTGCAGTTTTGTTTGTAAAAAACAAGCCAAAATTGTTTCCCAACTTCGTGTTTTCACCCTCTTATAATGTGAGGAGATAAAGACCAAGTGTAGAAACCATCTAGGACCATGTCATGGGTGATGAAAACAATTATTTGTGTGATGGATCTTGAAATGGACACCATATATGAAATATGACAAGCCTTTATTGAAAATTCTTTGATATGAAAGTGTGAAAACAGTAAAGAAGAGACCAAAAGAATCTCATAATAATTCAAAATAATCCTATAAATGGTCAACATGTCTCACATCTAAGATAAGTATTCATTATGTAAACCATTTGTGTTGGTCTAGTGCACCACCAATGGCCCCTCATGACTAGAGGAAATTGGTCTGGAATTATATCCTAATTTCAAACCTTGGACCATGCCATTGGTCACGAGAACCATCATTAATTGACGTTGCTGATGGGAACGTCTATTAATCGATGTTACTCATGGGAATGTCTATTAATCGGCATTCTAGGACGTCCCTTAAGATATGTCATGGAACGTCCCTCAACGAACATCCTGGAACATCGATTAATAGATGTTCCTATCAGTAACGTCGATTAAGGGACACCCATTACAAAACAATGTCGATTAATCGACATTAAAATCTCTTTCTTGGAAATCCACCCAATAAATCCCACCCTAAAGAGATGTATCCGACGTTAAATAATTTTTTTACCATTGAACATCGATCCAAATGTCAAATTTGGACCCCCAATGAAGTAGTCTCAAATGTTTTCAATCACAAATAAGGTGGTACTAATCTTAACAAGAAAAACGAGAATTGCATAGATTCAGATAGCTCCATCGATTGTCATAAATAAAATAGGAGGAGGAAATTTATTCCTCATATGATTTATACACACCCTAGGACTACCTTGAAATGAATTCCATTAGGCATCTCGGATCAACACTTTGGAAAACCTATTAGAAATCATGTCTACAAAAGGTTGTAGTCCCATTGAAAGAAAATCAAACTCTAACAAAAAAGGGTAGTGGATCTGTATTCGATCCTCTAGATCAAAATATTCCCCACATGACTAAGCATAGGAAATAGAAATTCTAGTGTTCCATGTATCATATTGCAAGACCTCATTGAAGCCTTAAAATTGAACAACAAGCAAAAATATTTAAACCCCATTCCGAGTTTAATGACACCCTTTTTTCTTCACAATTCACAAACCACCATTTATCAAAAGTATTTACATTTGAAACTCATTTAAGAAACTATATGATAACTCCTCTACACTTAAGACTTTTTCACTAGTGAGAAGTATTAGTATTAATGTTTCTATTAATAGTAAGGAAGGATAAATATTAATATGATGGAAGCACTAACGGTGGAATCACCATTGGTGTGAATTACTTGATAATTTTTTTAAGTTTAGTTTATTCACCTTTTTCAAGGCCTCAAAGCCAATACCTAGTTCCAAAAAATCAAATGGTGCCAATCTTCCAGATTAGAGTTAAATGATCCCATTGTGAAGTCATATCTTTTGGTTTGAGGTTTTCCTTCTGGTCTTGGATACATGGAATCTTAATTTAAGGCCTAAGGCCTGAGTAAAGCCTATGATGTACTTCCTTAATCATGTTGAGGACCCTATAAACCATATTTCATGATTTAAAACTCATTATTCCCACTTGAAGGTAAAATATCATATTGAGAACTCATGTGATTTTGTTTTAAGGATTTACCCTTAGGCTTCAATTTGTTTAATATTCATGTAGTCCCTAAGGCTTAGCTTTTCACCATAACCATATATAAGGCCCACCTACTCACACCTATTGGTCAAACCTTATTGTACTTCTAATATCTCATGTCAAGAGCCGACAAACTCATATATTGTGCTTAACACCTAGTAATGAGACTGATACGCTCGATATCATGACAAGAATACCCTTAAAATGACCTATGTGTTGGTGTGAGGTATATTTGCTAATCCTATATGCCTAGATGTTTCATTTAAGGGATAAGGATTGGATTTCCTTCCTTGATCATTTCTATGACTCGAAGAGTCATAACTACTTTTCATTCCTCCCATTTCCACTTGTATCCTTTTTCTAATTTTAAGGATCCTCTCAAAATGTCATTTGTTTTGGTTCAACAGTGTCATTCTTGGCCCTCGATGTGTAGAAGCTTCTTTTAGCCTAAGGCATAGTGTAATATCCCAACTTTTTGACTATGTTATGATGTCATGTCGGGTCATGGCCCCAGTATATGTAATTTATTATGTTTGACATAGCATTTATAGGTTTTGATTTATTTCCTTTATGAGTGATGTATTGGGCATGGACCCTGATTTATTTCATTATTGAATATATGCGGGGCAGGAAAGCCGAATGAATAAACTATTTTGTATTTCGAGAAGTGATTACAAAATCATGATATACTGAGATTTTCTCTTTTGTTACATTTTACCGTGTAGAGCATGATTTACATGGTTGATTAGTTAGTGTGTTGAGCATGGACTCAGGAACACACAAAAGACCTATATACTGGGCCTAAGCCCCGATGTATGTTGAGTGTTGGGCATGAACCCTAGAGCACTCCAAGCTTGAAAGAAATGATTACCGGATTCGACGACATTTAATTATCCTAGATGTGACTCACAACCCATTCTAGCTCTAGTGTTGAGCAGAGGGTCTGGAATTACACTAGCGTAACACCCATGTGAGAGTGTTGAGTCGAAAGGATCTGAAGAGCACTTGGGGTTACTACTTCTCAAGTGTTGAGTCAAAGAGGACTCTGAATAGCAGTTGCATGTCTTATCACAACTATTTCAACTTGATTAAATAAATCTTATCATCATCATCTACTGCGGGAACTACCATGTTAAAACAAGGGAATCTGACATGCAAAAGGGAGAAACTAGAGGTGCCTTTACCAGCTTACCGAAACCGTCCAAAGAAGTGGACCCTTTCCTTAAAAAGAACTAAAAGAAGCATCTTGTGAAACAAATGCTTAAGATCACCAGTAGTATTATTATTTAGGAGCTTCAAATATATATTGGTTAAATATTATATATATACATTCTTTTATAAGTGTTTACACTTTATAGATGTATATAGTTATGCATAAGTGGGCTGCCACTTACTAAATATTAATTATTAATATTTAGATAGTATTATAAATGGTATACTATTATTATTATGAAAATATCCAAAAGATTAAATAAACACTTTAATCAAACAGGTTGAGAAGTCCTAGTTCCTAATAAACTAGCAGTTAAAGTAAACAAATATTAATTTATAAATTAATTGTTTTAAAGAAAGCAGTAAATTCCAATAGTTCTAATTTCAAGATTTCCTACTTAAGGAGGACAGACCCCAATGTTTTGGGGATCTTCTTCTTTTTCTTTTGGTATTATTGTACCAAGATGAACTCTCTGTTCCATAAGTGAACTCTACTCATAATTTTCCATATATGAACCAGTTACCATCTAAGACCTCTATTTCTCAGTTGCATGTCAGAACCAGCTCGGGGGGATTCTTACATAACGAAGAATGGTTGTAGAATCATGGTTGGGAGGAATGTGGTAGTCCCAAAGTCATCCATCCAAGATCAGTGAACAAGTCAGCTAAGAGTACAGTAGTTTTGCATTCACTAGTCGACTGAGTGTGCAGGTCATTATCTACAAGAGCAGGCTACAGGGATCAGCAGGGCACTATAAGTAGAAGCAAGCTGCAGAACTCAACAAGTACACAATTTCTATGAGATTTTCCCATGTAATTATTTATTGTATAAATAAAATTCTAAATTAGTATGGGTCTCTATACCAAACTAAATTCGAGAAATACCCAGGATCTAATGGCTTGTCTAGCAGGTCTAATAGCCATCCTTTGCTAGCCAATCATATTGTAGTTTCTACTACATGGAAATCAAATCTTTATTGTATCTCTTATTGCCTATGATTTCTTGTTTAAAGTTACACATGGTTATTTAACTACTGGGATCATTTTAGCAGAATTTGTTGATTGATAGATTAAACTATTACAAAACAAGTTATTTCGATTTTACATCAAATTCAACCATTGTCTACTACAGTCAACGTTTTACACCCAAACTCAAATTAGGGATTGATATTTTGTTCTTGCTTCATCGAACTAAATAGTTTCCCTATTACATATAGATATTCTATTACAAAAAAATAAACAAGTCATTAACTGGGACAAAACTACCAACACACAGATTTAGTATTATATCAATCAAGATTTTATACCAACTACCATCCAATACTTTCAACGAAGAATACAAGTGTGGCAGGATGATACACACGTGTCTTTTGAGACTTAGGTCAAGGGTCGAAGCCCCTGGCATCCTCAAACCTTAAACTGGTGATTGCTGCCCTATAGGAGGCACGCCTACAAATAACAAAATGTTGTGTATAACCCTGAGTTTTCATCAAACAAGTAATATATAAACCCAACTACGTCTTCCAAACCAAAGGTGTTTAAGGTTGTACCCATTTAGAACGTTTGTACATTGTTCTACAAAATAGAAACCCACAGAATTTTCCCATAGCATTTATTATCAAACCATTTCAAGTTTTAACGTTGGACTCAAACAGGAATACAAAATAGTAGTATGATTTGATACCGTTGCAAATCATACAGTTCATAGTATGGGCATAAATCACAAAGAAAAGCGAGAAATTTCATATATAGTGATAGCCACAATGAAGGGATAAAACCCCAACGACACGCATTGTGCCAAAAATTATAGAGTACGAATAAATCCAACCATGGTATCGTTACAATTCACCTGGGTCTTCTATATCTTTTCTTTCAAATGAAAACTGCATTGTAGAGGACTGGAACCCGACTAATAGGAAAGGAACCAACTCCTAAAATACATTTAGTTACATTATAAATTTCCCTGCCATATTCAAATATGTTGAGACACCATATTGAGCCCCTGGCCTAGCCTTAAGCGACCATTATACTCCCAAAGTGGATAGGTAAGACAAATGCTTACGGGATTTTCCTTCGAAACTAGGACAAGACGCATACACACCCCAGCAAAGTCACCAGAGGTAGGATAATGGGGGTATGTTGAACTTACCATTACCCTAGTCACGTTGGCAGAGCTTTAACTCATGGCAGTTTCTACATCCACGGCTACTTGTCACCTATCACCATACAGAAAGCCACTATTTAGTAAACTCTGCGAATTGGCAACGAATAAGCAAGAAACCACGAGATAAAGAATGTAAATCACTGGTTAAGATTATGGTTCCCACACTACCGACGAGTGCCATAGCCACTATGTGCACTGACCACAAGCATTGCTCGGGTCAAGGCACCCCCATAGTCTCACAGTCAAGAATAGTGTAGGAATAAAGAATTAAAACAAAATCGCAAATAGAGGCTAAAGCCAACAAAACCCCCAGCTAATACCAAACCCTCGGTGACAGGCTGTCTTCCAACATACAGTAAAAGCGCAATTATTGCTCCACTAACCATGCTTTAGTGGAGGCTCGATTTGTTGTAAAGGGACTATAGTTTAGTCGTAGCCTTTAACCACGAGGCACTTCATTGAAAATTACATTGAATAGTTCATGACCCCTTTCCATGGAGATTGGGCCATTCCTTTAGGATAGAATAACTATGGGGTTTGTACCTGCAGAAAGACAAATTCAATGGATGACATTAGCAAATTGCTAAGTAAGTTCAACAAACCGCCAAAGCTTACCCATACCCGATAGCAACCCTGCTAGGGTATGTAATTACCTCATCCGGATTGTTATGGCACCCACCTTAAGAACAAATAACAACAAAGGAGCATATCACCTGGACGTGCCATTTAAACATTCACAACTTCAATCACATGATTTATAAATCCGTAAAGATCTCTATTCTACCTTGTACTAGTGTTACGATTGAATTTCAAAACCAGATATGATATTGTTTCACACCGCTTCCGCAGACTTTGAAACTCAAACTTTAAGAAGACTATGTTTTGAAAATATCTTAGACTTTAATAGTTTATATTGTGCAAATATGGATGCACTTAATTGGAATTGAATTAACATATGAATTATTTCTTATTTAAATAGCAAATGTTGCAGACAGGAATAATAAAAAAAAATTGTTTCCACTAAGGGACATTACAAGTGATATCAGAGCAAGTTACAAACACTAAGTGACCTATTGGGCTCACTACCAAACACAGTTGTAGAAACAGGAAAGTGTTTAAATTATTGTATTATGTTTTTATGAAAAGAATTAACTAACACATTGTTTTCCAACGGTAGATACTTATATAAATTTCAGGTACAAACAGTAGCAAAATAATGACTGTAGAACAAGGCAGCAATATACGAGGCAACCTAAATTCCCCACCACGAGAGCAAGAAATCATGGTGGAGCTCAACTCAAATTTGGAGAAATCCATGCAGCAGCTATGGGAAAAATTCCAGAGTTTTAGGGATGAAAATATGCAAGAAAGAAAAGAACAGCGGGCTATAAATGAAGCCTTACTCCAAATACTAACAGGGGTAAAACCCCCTGAACATCCTACTCTCTCTGTCAATTCCCTTAACACAAGGAAAGAAACCAGTTACAAAATAGGAGATCAAGCAGAACATAAATCAGAACCATTGGAAGAGGACTGTAAGAGCTCTTCCAATGACAATGGTTCTCCACCTCCTTGCAAGAAAAGGAGGAATAGTGATCACAACTTACAAGGGGAGTTCAGAAAGATAAGGGCCTCAACTTATGACGGGGAAGTTAACTCAAAGGCTGAAGAGTGGTTGTTAGGAATGAACAAATACTTTAAGGTTCATAATTACTCCAGTGAGATGCAAGCCCGACTAGCCATATACAACCTAAATGGAAAGGCTGCCAAATGGTGGTGGGACCTAAAACACATTAAGGGACAAGAGCTATGAGACATAAGCTAGGACACTTTCAGCAGAATAGTTCAGGACAAATATATGTCTGAAATATTTTCGACAAGAAGATAAAAGAATTTCATGAGCTGAAAATGGGTTCCCTGACTATGGATGCTTTCATAAATCGGTTCTTGGACTTGCCGCACTATGTGCCTTATATTAAGGATGAGAAGGTGAAAATCCAGCAGTTCTTGGGTGGGCTGCCACCAAAATTTAGAGAGAAGATAGAATTCAACATGCCCAAAACCCTTGACATCACCCTACATAAATCCAGACTGTGCTATGAGCACGGGCAGCCAAGGAATGACAATATCAACAGAAATAGAGACAGATTCATGCCTTTCTTAGACAACTGCAAACCAGGTTAAACCCCCACCCTTTCGGAAACATAATAATAGTTTCCCACCCAACAGATGTTTTAGCAGACCCCAAACATGACCTAATGCACCCCCACCACCAGCCAATAGGCCAGCCTTCAACAAAGGGGCAAGGATAGTCCCACCAACGGTTTCTTGTTGGAAGTGCCAGGGACCACATTACTACAGAGACTGCCCCAACAAAATAGATGGGACTTTACACAACATCCAAGCAGAGCCTACAGTGGGATACATGGCAAATACACCTAGGATTTATGCCTCCATTGATGGACGATAGGCAGATCATCAAGCCACCATGGTAGAAATTGAGGGCAAGATATCTAACAATATCGTTTAAGTTTTAATAGACCCCGGTGCTTGCTAGAGCTACATCTCCCATAGAATAGTAGAGTCTTGCAAATTAAACCAAGAGAGTCACAAAGCACCATGACCGGTACAATTAGCCACCGATAACAAACGGAAGGTCTTCGAACTAGTTAAGAATTGTGAGATAGATTTGAACGGCTTTTTAACTAAGATAGATTTGAACATCTTATAGCTAGGATCGTATGACGTAATAATAGGCATGGATTGGTTGGAAGGACATCATTCCTTGTTGGATTGTTTAAATAAGTTGATCCTATGCACAGACAACCAAGGAAACCAAAGAACCATCTAGGGTATACCTAAGGAAGTATCAGTATGGCAGATATTGGCATTACAAGCAAAGAAATGCCTAAGAAAGGGGTGTAAACCATTTGCAATCCACCTTCAATCAGTAAAAGCTGATAGGGAACAAAAGATCAAGGATTTCCCGATACTAGTAGAATTCAGAGACGTATTTCCCAAGGAGATACCCAGGTTACCACCCAAGCGGGACTTAGACTTTTCCATAGAACTAACCCCCAGATCCGTACCTGTCTCTAGGACTCTGTACCGTATGAGTACACCCGAACTGGTAGAACTCAAGATACATTTACAAGAACTAATAGAAAAGGGTTACATTCGACCAAGTGTGTCTCCCTGGGGAGCACCAATGCTATTTGTTAAAAAAAAGGACGGCACAATGCATATGTGCATCGATTACCGCCAACTCAACAAGTTAACCGTCAAGAACCTTTATCCACTCCCTAGGATCGATGACTTGTTTGACCAAGTCGAAGGAGCAAAGATATTCTCCAAGATCGACCTACGATCCGGATATCACCAAGTGAGAATCCATGACGAGGACATAAGTAAGACCGCGTTTCACATTAGATATGGCCACTACAAGTTTGTAGTAATGCTTTTCGGTCTGACGAATGCACCCGTCAACTTCATGTGCATGATGAACAACATTTTCAGTAAGTATCTCGACAAGTTTGTTCTAGTCTTCATAGACGATATCCTGATCTATTCCAAAAATGAAGAAGAACATGGGAACACCTCTGAATAGTCCTACAGATATTGCGAGAACATCATCTATACGCAAAATTTAGCAAGTGTGATTTCTATAGACCTCAGATATAGTACTTAGGGCATATCATTTCCGAGAAGGGAATAGCAGCTGACCCCGAAAAGATCAAGGCTATCAAAGAATGGCCCACACCTACATGTGTTTTCGACATACGATCATTCCTAGGTTTAGCCGGTTATTATCGAAATTTCATTGAGAACTTCTCTCGGATCGCTTGCCCCATGACTACCTTACAGAAGAAAACCAGTAAGTTTATCTGGACCGACAAGTGCGAGGAAAGTTTTCAAAAGTTAAAACAACTTCTGATTAGCGCACCAATTTTATGAATTGCAGACCCCAATGGGAACTTCGTAGTTTGCACCGATGCAAGCAAGGAAGGACTTGGTGGAGTCCTTATGCAAGATGACTTTTCCATTTGCTACGAGTCAAGAAAGCTAAAGGAACATGAGAAAAACTATCCTACTCATGACCTCGAATTGGCTTCCATTATCCACGCTCTAAAGATGTGGAGACATTACCTCATGGGTAAGAAATTCCTAGTCAAGATGGACAACATCAGTCTAAAGTATCTATTCGATCAACCAGACCTGAATGCTAGACAGGATAGGTGGTTAGCCTTTCTTAGTGAATATCACTTTGAACTAAAACACATCAAGGGGAAAGAAAACAAGATCACCGATGCCTTAAGTCGACAAGCTCATATGTTATATGAGGTAACCAAAAGTCAGACGGACTCCGACTTACATGACAGAATTAGAATGGCATGCCAAAATGATAGGTTCTATGTCGAGATCCTTAAAAAGATCTAGGAAGATAGGCTTTTCCAACAACAACAAAAATATAAGATAGATGTTTCTGGATTGTTGTGTTCGAAGGAGAGACTGTGCATTCCCGGTGCAGGAGATATTAGACCTAACATACTCATCGAATTCCATCGGAGTCCCTATTCAGGACACCCCAGATATCAAAAATTGATTTCAGCCGTAAAGAAACACTACTTTTGGCCTAAACTGAAAGCTCACATCGCATTGTTCATCGCGAAATCTCAGGAATGCGAGTTGGTCAAAGCAGAACACCAACATCCCTCTGGACTACTTCAACCGTTACCCATTCCAGAATGGAAGTGGGAGGTAATAAGTATGGATTTCATTACAGGTCTACCCAAGAGCAAGAAACAAAATGACTCCATCTTCGTAGTAGTAGACAAGCTGTCTAAGGCTATACATTTTATACCAGTAAAATCTACCTACAAGGCCGTTCACATTGCGGAAATCTTCCTAAAAGAGATTTTTCGGTTACACGGGATACCCAAAGGAATTATCTTAGATCGAGACACAAAGTTCACTAGTAACTTTTGGAGAGCATTGTTCTCCGGATTAGAAACACAACTACATTTTAGTAGCGCATACCACCCCAAAACCGACGGATAGACAGAACGAATAAACCAAATCTTGGAAGACATGCTGAGAATGTATGTCATGAACAATCCCACTAAGTGGGAAGACTACTTACACCACGCGTAGTTTTCATAAAAAAATGGGTATCAAACCTCAGCCAAAATGATTCCCTTCGAGGTACTCTATGGTCAAAAGTGTTGAACCCCTGTCACCTGGGATAGCCCGGTGGATAGGCTTATGCTAGGGCTAGACTTACTAAAAGACTTGGAACAACTAGTCTCCAAAGTGCAACTGAATTTAAAGAAGCACAAGACCGCCAAAAGAGTTGCGTAGACAAGAAAAGAGAGGATAAGGACTACCAAATCGGTGAACATGTCTTCCTGAGAATAAAAGCGAAAAGAAGTTCGTTAAGTTTCGGACATTGCGATAAACTAGCCCCAAGGTTTTGTGGACCTCTTGAAATACTTGGCAAGAAGGGTCCAGTAGCATATGAGTTAGCCCTACCAGCACATATAAAAGTTCAGAATATTTTCCATGCTTCTTTATTAAAGAAATATGTATACGATACTAAACATGTCATTGATTGGTCCTTATTACAGGTGGAGCCCGAAGGGGAGTTCACGCCAGAACCACTCCACATTCTGAAACAAGAGAGAGGTCCAGCTTAGGAGGAGGACCATTACTCAGTTGAATGTGCAATGGAGGCACTTTGGACCAAATGAGGCCACTTGGGAGAATGAGGCTACCATGACAGAGACATACCCCACCTTGTTTCATGATCTCATTTCTAGTCCCTAGGAAACACCAGGACGGTGTTGTTCTAAGCGGGGAAGGATGTAATATCCCAAAATTTTGACTAATTATGTTATGATGTCATGTTGGGTCACGGCCCCAGTATATGTGATTTATTATGTTTGACATAGCATTTATAGGTTTTGATTTATTTCCTTTATGAGTGATGTATTGGGCATTGACCCTAATTTGTTTCATTATTGAATATATGTGGGGCAGGAAAGCCGAATGAATAAACTATGTTGTATTTCGAGAAGTGATTACAAAATTATGATATACTGAGATGTTCTCTTTTGTTACATTATACTGTGCAGAGCATGATTTACATGGTTGATTAATTGGTGTGTTGAGCATGGACTCAGGAACACAAAAAAGACCTATATACTGGGCCTAAGCCCCGATGTACATTGAGTGTTGGGCATGAGCCCTGGAGCACTCCAAGATTGAAAGAAATGATTACCAGATCCGAGGACATTTCATTATCCTAGATGTGTCTCACAACCACATTCTAGCTCTAGTGTTGAGCAGAGGCTCTGGAATTGCACTAGCGTAACTCCCATGTGAGAGTGTTGAGTCGAAAGGCTCTGAAGAGCACTCGGGGTTACTACTTCTCAAGTGTTGAGTCAAAGCGGACTCTGAATAGCACTTGCATGTCTTATCACAACTATTTCGACTTGATTAAATAAATCTTATTATCATCATCTACTGCCGGAACTACCATGTTAAAATGAGGGAATCTGACATCCAAAAGGAAGAAACTAAAGGTGCCTTTACCAACTTACCGAAACGATCCAAAGAAGTGGACCCTTTCCTTAAAAAGAACTAAAAGAATCATTTTGTGAAACAAATGCTTAATATCACCAGTAGTATTATTATTTAGGAGCTTCAAATATATATTGGTTAAATATTATATATAGACATTCTTTTATAAATGTTTACACTTTATAGATGTATATAGTTATCCATAAGTGGGATGCTATTTACTAAATATTAATTATTAATATTTAGATAGTATTAGAAATGGTATACTATTATTATTATGAAAATATCTAAAATATTAAATAAACACTTTAGTCAAATAGGTTGAGAAGTCCTAGTTCCTAATAAACTAGCAGTTAAAGTAAACAAATATTATTTTGTAAATTAATTGTTTTAAAGAAACCAGTAAATTCTAACAGTCCTAATTTCAAGATTTCCTACTTAAGGAGGACAGACCCCAAAGTTTGGGGGATCTTCTTCTTTTTCCTTTGGTATTATTGTACCAAGAAGAGCTCTATGTTCCATAAGTGAAGTCTACTCATAATTTTCCAGATCTGAACCAGTTACCATCTAGGGCCTCTATTTCTCAGTTGCATGTCAGAATTAGCTCGGGGGGATTCTTACTAAACCAGGAATGGTTGTAGAATCATGGTTGGGAGGAACGTGGTAGTCCCAAAGTCATCCATCCAAGATTAGTGAACAGGCCAGCTAAGAGTACAATAGTTTTGCATTCACTAGTTGGCTGAGTGTGTAGGTCATTATCGACAGGAGCAGGCTACAGGGACCAGCAAGGCATTATAAGCAGGAGCAATCTACAGAACTCAGTAGGTACACAATTTCTATGATATTTTCCCATGTAATTATTTATTGTATAAATAAATTGCCTAATTAGTATGGATCTCTATACCAACCTAAATTCGAGAAATACCCGGGATCTAATGGCTTGTCTAGCAGGTCTAGTAGCTAGCCTTTGCTAGCCAATCATATTGTAGTTTTTACTGCATCGAAATCAAATATTTATTGTATCTCTTATTGCCTATGATTTCTCGTTTAAAGTTCCACATGATTGTTTAACTACTGGGATCGTTTTAGCAGAATTTGTTGATTGATAGATTTAACTATTACAAAACCAGTTATTTCGATTTTACATCAAATTGAGCCATTATCTACTACAGTCAACGGTTTACACCCAAACTCAAATCAGGGATTGAGATTTTGTTTTTGCTTCATCGAACTAAATAGTTTCCCTATTACATATAGATATTCTATTACAAAAAAATAAACAAGTCATTAACTGGGACAAAATTACCAACACACAGATTTAGTATTATATCCAATCATAATTTTATACCAACGACCATCCAATACTTTCAACAAAGAATACAAGTGTGGCAGGATTATACACAGGCATCTTTTGAGACTTAGGTCAAGGGTCGAAACCCCTAGCATCTTCAAACCTTAAACCGGTGATTGCTAGCCTACACGAGGCACGCCTACAAATAACAAAACGTTGTATATAACCCTGCGTTTTCATCAAAAAAGTAATTTATAAACCCAACTACATATTCCAAACCAAAGGTATTTAAGCCTGTACCCAATTAGAACGTTTGTATAGTGTTCTACAAAATAGAAACCCACAGAGTTTTCCCATAGCATTTAGTATCAAACCATTTCAAGTTTTAACGTTAGTCTCAAACAGGAATACAAAACAGCAGTACCATTTGATATCGTTGCAAATCAAACAGTTCACAGTATGGGCATAAATCACAAAGAAAAGTGAGAAATATCATATATGGTGATAGCCACAACGAAGGGATAAAACCCCAATACCACACATTGTGCCAAAAATTACAGAGTACGAATAAATCCAACCATGGTATCGTTACAATTAACCTGGGTCTTTTATATCTTTTCTTTCAAATGAAAAGTGCATTGTACAGGACTGGAACCCGACTAATAGGAAAGGACCCAACTCCTAAAATACATTTAGTTACATTATAAATTTCCCTGCCATATTCAAATATCCTGAGACACCATATCAAGCCCTTGGTCCAGCCTTAAGCGACCATTATACTCCCAAAGTGGATAGGTAAGCCGAATGCTTATGGGATTTTGCTTCAAAACTAGGACAAGACACATACACACCCCAGCAAAGTCACCAGAAGCAGGATACTGGGGGTATGTTGAACTTACCATTACCCTAGTCATGTTGGAAGAGCTTCGACTCATCGTAGTTTCTACATCCACGGCTCATTGTCATCTATCACCATACAGAAAGCCACCAGTTAGTAAACTCTGTGAATTGGCAACGAATAAGCAAGAAACCATGAGATAAAGAATGTAACTCACTGGTTAATATTATGGTGCCCATGCTACCGACGAGTGCCATAGCCACTATGTGCACTGACCATGAGAATTGCTTGTGTCAGGGCACCCCCATATTCTCACAGTCAAGAACAGTGCAGGACCAGAGAATTAAAACAAAATCACAAACAGAGGCTAAAGCCAACAAAAACCCCAGCTAATACCAAACCCTCGATGACAGGCTATCTTCCAACATACATTAAAAGTGCAGTTATGTCCCCACTAACCATGCTTTAGTGGAGGCTTGATTTGTTGTAAAGGGACTATAGTTTAGTCGTAGCCTTTAACCACGATGCACTTCATTCAAAATTACATAGAATAGTTCATGACCCCTTTCCATGGAGATTGGGCCATTCCCTTAGGATAGAATAACTATGGGCTGTGTACCTACAGAAAGACAAATTCAATGGATGACATTAGCAAATTGCTAAGTAAGTTCAACAAACCACCAAAGCTTACCCATACCCCACGGCAACCCTGCCAAGGTATGTAATTACCTCATCCGGATTGTTACAGCACCCACCTTAAGAACAAACATCAACAAAGGAGCATATCACCTGGAAGTGACATTTAAACATTCACAACTTCATTCACATGATTTATAAATCCGTAAAGATCTCTGTTCTACCTTGTATTAGTGTTATGATTGCATTTCAAAACCAGATATGATATTGTTTCACACCGCTTCCGCAAACTTTGAAACTCAAACTTTAAGAAGACTATGTTTTGAAAAGATCTTAGACTTATATAGTTTATATTATGCAAATATGGACGCACTTAATTGGAATTGAATTAACATATGAATTATTTCTCATTTAAATAGAAAATGTTGCAAACAGGAAAAATAAAAATAAAAATGTTGCCACTAAGGGACATTACAAGTGGTATCAGAACAAGTTACAAACACTAAGTGACCGGTTGGGCTCACTACCAAACACAACTGCAGAAACAGGAAAGTGTTTAAATTATTGTATTATGTTTTTACGAAAAGAATTAACTAACACATTGTTTTTCAACAGCAGATACTTATATAAATTTTAGGTACAAACAGTAGCAGAATAATGACTGCAGAACAAGGAAGCAGTATATGAGGCAACCTAAATTCCCCACCACGAGAGCAAGAAATCATGGTGGAGATCAACTCAAATTTGGATAAATCCATGCAGCAGCTACAGGAAGAATTCCATAGTTACAGGGATTAAAATATGCAAGAAAGAAGAGAATAGTGAGCTATAAATGAAGCCTTACTCCAAAGCCTAACAGGCACAAAACCCCCTGAACATCGTACTCCCTCTGTCAATTCCCTTAACATAATGAAAGCAGCTAGTTACAAAATAGGAGATCAAGCATAACATAAATCATAACCATTGGAAGAGGACTGTAAAAGCTCTTCCAATGACAATGGTTCTCCACATCCTTGTAAGAAAAGGAGGAAGAGTGATGACAGCTTACAAGGGGAGTTAACGAAGATAAGGGCCCCAACTTATGACAGGGAAGTTAACTCAAGAGAAAAGGCTGAAGAGTGGTTGTTAGGAATGAGCAAATACTTTAAGGTTCATAATTACTCCAGTGAGATGCAAGCCCGACTAGCCATATACAGCCTAAATGGAAAGGCTGCCAGATGGTGGCGGGACCTAAAACACATTAAGGGACAAGAGCTGCAAGACATAAGCGGGGACACTTTCAGCAGAATATTTCAGGGCAAATATATGTCTGAAATATTTTTCGACAAGAAGATAAAAGAATTTCATGAGATGAAAATGGTTTCCCTGACTATGGAAGCTTTCATAAATCAGTTCTTGGACTTGTTGCACTATGTTCCTTATATTAAGGACGAGAAAGTGAAAATCCAGCAGTTCTTGGGTGGGCTGCCACCAAACTTTAGAGAGAAGATAAAATTCGACATGCCCAAAACCCCTGACATCACCCTACATAAATCCAGGGTGTGTTATGAGAACGAACGACAATATCAAAAGAAATAGAGACAGATTCAGGACTTTCTCAGACAACCACAGACCAGGTTTTAAACCCCCACCCTTTCGAAAACATAACAATAGTTTCCCACCCAACAAAGGTTTCAGCCGACCCCAAACTTGACCTAATGCACCCCCACCACCAGCCAATAGGCCAACCTTCAACAAAGGGGAAAAGATAGTCCCACCAATGGTTTCTTGTTGGAAGTGCCAGTAACCACATTACTATAGAGACTGCCCCACGAAAATAGATGGGACTTTACACAACATCAAAGTAGAGCCTATAGTGGGAGACATGGAAAAGACACCTAGGATTTATGCCGCCCTTGATGGCTGGAAGGAAGATCATCAAGCCACCATGGTATAAATTGAGGGTAAGATATCTAACAATATCATTTCAGTTTTAATAGACCTTGGTGCTTGTCGAGGTACATCTCCCCTAGAATAGTAGAGTCTTGCAAATTAAACCGATAATGTCCCAAAGCACCATGGCTGGTACAATTAGCCACAGGTACCAAACGGAAGGTCTCCAAACTAGTTAAGAGTTGTGAGATAGATTTTAATGGCTTTTTAACTAAGATTTGAACATCTTACTGCTAGGATCTTATGACATAATAATAGTCATGGATTGGTTTGAAGGACATCATGCCTTGTTGGATTGCTTAAATAAGTTGATCCTATGCACAGATAGCCAAGGAAACCAAAGAACCATCTAGGGTATACCTAAGGAAGTACCAGTACGGCAGATATCAACATTACAAGCAAAGAAATGCATAAGAAAGGGGTGTAAACTATTTGCAATCCACCTTCAATCAGTAGAAGTTGATAGGGAACAAAAGATCAAGGATTTCCCAATAATAGTAGAATTCAAAGACGTATTTCCCGAGGATATACCCGGGTTACCACCCAAGCGAGAGTTAGACTTTTCCATAGAGCTAACCCCCGGATCCGTACTTTTCTCTAGGACTCCGTACAATATGAGTACACGCGAACTGGTAGAACTCAAGATATAGTTACAAGAACTAATAGACAAGGGTTACATTCGACCAAGTGTGTCTCTCTGGGGAGCAGTAATCCTCTTTGTTAAAAAGAAGGATGGCACGATGTGTATGTGCATCGATTACCGCCAACTCAACAAGTTAAACATCAAGAACCATTATCCACTCCCTAGGATCGATGACTTATTTGACCAAGTCGTGTTGATGTATATGTAACTTCGGAATGTATTTCATCTGTATATTATATTTATATTTATTGTACCCTTATAAGAGATGTGTTATTCCTCTATAAGGAAGTGTCGTCATGTGGATTGAAAAGTGTCGCAAGTGTGTGTACTTGTCGATGGGTTATTAGACCACCTTATGGGGTCGGCCCTGATTAATATATAATATAATGTGGGTGTATCAAAGTAGACAAGTCGGCCCCAGTAGGTCACTGGGCAAAAAGGTGAGTATAAATAGAGATAGGAGATCTCTATTTTACTTACTCTCGGAAAAGTATCTATCTCTCTCTCTGAAAAGTAGCGCACTAGTGAGGAGGAGGAGGATCATCTGCTAGGAGACTATCTCAGTGTTATTTGGTTGTATTTTGGTTGAGCCATTGCTCTCTCTATCTCTGAGGAAGTTGTGGGGTTTTTCACCTTAGGGTTTTCCCCACGAAAACTCTGTGTCTCTTGTCTCTATGCTTTTGATTCTTGTGATGCTTGTGATGCTTGTCATATTATGATTGTCATGCATTGATATATTGTAGATGTTATTCTCTCAGCAAAGATCCTATAGTATTGTGATTTAATACTGAAAATTTAACATGGTATCAGAGCTTAACTGAGAAGAAGACATTTTGCAATGACGGAAGCTTGTATTCCTTGTTTATTGGGTTTCTCTCCACATATTTTTGAAATTCAGTATAGTAGATTGGATCTACTCATCAAGGCGCATCTATCTGTCCAATCAGAATTCAGTTCCGAGCATTTTCAGATTTGGCCCTAAAAATTAGGGTTTCCACAAAAATAGGAATTTCTGGAAACTGAAGGTACAGCTGGAAGCTCCTTGCAAAAATCGAAGGTTTGGGCTTTGGATCGAGATTTTTGGCTGGGTAGATCTCCGGGAAACTCAAACCCTAATTCAGGGCTCTCCCTAGTGAACCCGGGAGGACAAAAAGGCAATTTTGAAGGGCAAGACTTTGCTGATCTCAAATTCTGAATGTACTAGGCTGATCATCTCTCCAAGGCGCATCTTTCTATCCTTTCGGAATTTTGAAATTCACATTTTTAATTTTTAGGGTTTCTCTGACAAACCCTAATCCGGGTCGAGATCCAGTTTTCAGCACTTCAAGTGGTAAGTCCTAAATCTTTTCTATTTCCATTTGAAGTACTCTTAAAGATGTCTCTCCACACCAAGCTTGAGGATAAGCTTGAAGGGGCTGATAACTTCCGAGCCTGGAAGTATAGGATTGGGTTAATCCTGGAAGAGAATGAGTTGGACTCATATGTGAAAGAAGACATCCCTATCCCAGAGGATGAAGAGGCCAAGGCATTGCACAAGAAGAACTTGGTCAAGGCAAAGAGAATCATTGCTGATTCCATCAAAGACCATCTCATACCCCATGTGTCTTCTCTCAAGACACCCAAGGAGATGTTTGAATCCTTGACCAAGCTATTTGAAGGAAAGAACATAAATCGGAAGATGACCCTGCGGAACCAATTGAAAGCGGTAAAGTTTCAGAATGGAGAAACCATTCAATCCTACTTTTCAAGGGTCTCTCAGATCAAGGAACAATTAGAAGCAGTAGATGAAATGGTGGAGAATGGTGAGGTGGTGATGACTACTCTAAATGGCCTACCCAGGTCATGGGATTCCTTTATTCAAGGAATTTATGCAAGGAAGAAGTTGATCTCCTTCAGTAGACTTCGAGAAGAATGTTCTCAAGAAGAAGCTAGACTTATAGCTCGTGAGGAAAAGATGGGAGGAGAAGATCAAGCTCTTGCAGCTCACACCAAAGGAAGCAAAACCAAGAAGGATCTCTCTCGCCTCAATAGATCCCATCAAAAGAAGAACAAGAAAGACCTAAGATGCTTTACATGCAATGAGAAGGGTCACTATGCTTCAGATTGTCCCAAGAACAAAAGGGATAATAACAACAACTTCAGTAAGAAGAAGAAGGGAAGCAAAAGAAGATTTCATGCTCATGCTGCCGAAGATAATGAACCCCCAAAGAAGAAGGCTAGGGCAGAAAGTGATAGTGATGATGACTCATCAAGTGAAGAAGAGTATGTTCTGATCTCTGCTCTTACAGGTACCATCTCCCATGGATGTAATGATTGGTTGATTTATAGTGGGGCCTCCAAACACATGACTGGGTTCAAGGAATCTTTTGTGAACCTTTCTGAACATGAATCACCCCATAAGGTGAAACTTGGGGATGATTACCAATATCCAATCAAAGGAAGTGGTGAAGCCTCCTACAACCTAGATTCTGGAAAATCATTGAAGATGAAGGAAGTACTTTATGTACCTGGGCTCAAGAAGAACTTACTCTCCATTTCTGCATTAGATGCAAAAGGTATGAGGGTTGCATTTGTGGATGGCCAAGTCCTAATGTGGCCAAAGGGAAAGACCATAGATGATGCAGTAGTGATTGGAAAGCAAGAGGGAGGTTTGTACAAATTGAAGGGACAACATGAAAATGCCATGGTGACATAAATACAAAGATTCATCCATAGTCATGGATCACATAGAGGTATGTATAATTTGTTTTTGCAAAAGTTAACTAATGAGTTATGCAGGTCATTGAAGAGAACAAGAACACATTGCTAGACATAACTAGCAAATATGGTGACCAGGTATGTGTTTCTTATATCATAGGATCTATCATATAAGTATGCATGGCATGATTGATGATGATTGTTCATAAAGTCATAAGTTTGAATAATCATGGGCATATGCATATTATGTGTCTTACCTCAATTAATAATATGACTAACCAAAAGAGTCATAGGTTTGAGTAATTACAGGTTTAGACATGTTATGTTTCTTATGATATGACTAACCATAAGAGTCCTATATAAATCTTGAATGCTAATGCGTATTATTTCTGTTTGAAATGATCATGACTATACATACTTGAGATTATTGTGTTTTAATGAATGTATGATTTTGTATGAGATCACAAGGATAACACAATCATGATACTAATAAGCATGCATAGGGACCAAGGATGAATATGAGTTCAAGAACAGGTAATCCAGGAAGCAAAGATCAAGAGGGAGCACACTCCAGTGGTTTCTGCAAGGGTGCAGATATTCAGAGGGAGTTGTCCATCTCTCTACATTCCACAACAAGAAGGTGTAGAAGGACTCCAGCAGCTCTTGCAAGGAAGAAAAGACTCAGAGGGAGTCCACCCAACAAACAAACAAAGATAAGTATTTTAATTTTCTTGCATATTTGTTTGCTTAAATAAAATTGTTCAATATGCTCATGTTCCTAGACTTAGGATATGTATTGTGCATATTAGAATGATTGAATTAATGAATAGTATACTACTAATATGCATGTGTTGGGTAAGTGGCCTATGGCACTGTACAACATTCCATTGCTACTTATCTAGAATGAAACCTCTTTGCTGACATGTTGGGAGTTGTGCACACTCTTAACAATGTTCTAGTAGAGATTGGAAGGCATCTAGAAAGTTACGGGATATGGATAAATGTTGTATTGAAGCATTGGCTAAGATAATTGCATGACTGTATGACATATTTCTTCATGTGTAAGAATTTGTTCTGAAAATTATGAGATGTTTCTAATCATGCAATTTAACCTGTTTTGTAGGAAAGACCGTATATCTTCACCTACAAAAGGACTACAACATTTGTTCCAGCAACAAAGATATCTATTGAAGATATTGAAGTTCCCAGGATCTGGGATGAATAAATGGAATGCCATGATCCGTCGATCATGAAGAATGATGTTTGGGATGCGATCCCAAGAGCTAAAGGGAAGTCTGTTGTGAATTCCAAATAGAACTTTCAGATCAAGCATGTTGCAGATGGAAGCATAGAGAAATATAAAAGTGATGAAATAGAAGATACACCAGATGGATTCAAGACAACTTTCTTGAATGGTGTAGTTGAAGAAGAAGCAGCCACTTGGTTCTGAGACACATGATAGGAAATCATATATGTGCAGAACTTGGTATGGTGAAGATAGATTGATTGCCGACACGCAGCGGAAGCTTACTACCGAGTTCGAGATGAAGAACTTGGGGATGATGCACTATTTGTTTTTGGCATGGAGGTGTGGCAGAATGCAGAAGGAATATTCCTTG
Organism: Larix kaempferi; assembly: GCA_027924585.1. Lineage (NCBI taxonomy): Eukaryota > Viridiplantae > Streptophyta > Pinopsida > Pinales > Pinaceae > Larix > Larix kaempferi. The sequence continues at coordinate 3,585,071 of BSBM01001023.1, forward strand.
GACAAGGGAAGTATGCAGTAGAGATCCTGAAGAGGTTCGGGATGATGGATTGCAAGGCCATGGCCACACCTATGGCATCAAATCTAAAGCTTCTATGTGATGCTTCATCTGAGCCGGTTGATGTCTCTTTGTATCGTCAGATGATTGGGTCCTTGATGTACCTGATGAACATGAGACCAGACATTTGCTTTGTTGTGAACACATTGAGCCAGTTCTTGACGGATCCGAGGAGTGTTCACCTGGTTGCTGTAAAGCATGTTCTGAGGTACCTGAAGGGTACAGTGGATTATGGGCTCAAGTATGAAGCAAATCAAAAGTTTAACCTACAGGGTTATGTTGATTTAGATTGGGCTAGCAGTGCTGCAGACAGGAATAGCACATCTGGGTGTTGCTTCAGTATGGGATCAGGTGTGATCTCTTGGTTTAGCAGGAAGCAGTCCTGCGTAGCACTGAGTACAGCTGAGGCAGAGTACGTTGCAGCCTGTTCAGCTAGTTGTGAGGCAGTATGGCTAAGGAAGCTACTGTCTGAGTTATTTGATCTCCCATTGGAGGCTACTGGTATCTTCTATGATAACCAAAGTTGTGTGAAGCTGTCCGAGAACCCAGTGTTTCATGACAGGTCGAAACACATAGAGATCAAATATCACTATATCAGGGATATAGTGCAGAGAGGAGCTGTGAAGCTCCTGTATGTTGCGACGGACGAGCAGATTGCAGATGTGCTGACGAAGCCACTAGCCAGGGTGAAGTTCGAGTACTTCAGAGAGAGGCTTGGCGTGCTTCAGATCGAGGACACTTCGAGGAAGAAGTGATGGACACATTTGCTGAAGCCATTCCAAGCATGTTGGAAGGAGGATCCTTCACATGGCTGTGGATGTAAGCGCTGGATGATGAGCATCAGGATGATGTTCTGGTTTCTGCTTGATATGATCAGTTGGATCATTTATGTATGTACGCATCATGTTGGATGCTGGATATGATCAGTTGGATCATTTATGTATGTACGCATCATGTTGGATGCTGGATATGATCAGTTGGATCATTTATGTATGTACGCATCATGTTGGATGCTGGATATGATCAGTTGGATCATTTATGTATGTATGCATCATGTTGGATGCTGGATATGATCAGTTGGATCATGCGTATGTATTTTGTATATGCATCATGTTGGATGCTTGGACCATGTATCTGTATATGTATCAGGTGGATACATTGTATGATCAGATGGATCATGTATGGTGATATGTATCATGTATTTGTATTTGTATCAGGTGGATACATTGATGATCAGGAGGATCATGTATGATGATATGTATCAGGTAGATACTTGGTATGCATCAGGTAGATGCATTGATGATCAGGATGATCATAGATGACGAGCTTCAGGATGTTGCTCCAGATGACATGCAGCAGGATGTTGCAGTGATGATCAGGATGATCATAGATGACGAGCTTCAGGATGTTGCTCCAGATGACATGCAGCAGGATGTTGCAGTGATGATCAGGATGATCATAGATGACGAGCTTCAGGATGTTGCTCCAGATGACATGCAGCAGGACGTTGCAGTGATGATGATCAGGATGATCATGGATACATCAGGATGATGTATGGTGAGTATCAGGTTGATACTCTGTGGCCGTGGATCAGGTTGTGCAGATGAGCATGTCTGGGAGATCCTATAGGTCGGAGTTGTGTACCCGTAACAGCCTGGGATGCTCTTTCGAGACATTGCTCTCGGAGGACATGTAATTTGTGCCCTGGGAGATCTCAGGTCGGAGTTGTGTACCCGTAACATCCTGAGATGCTCTTGCGAGGTTTTGTCCTATGGCATGTAATTTGGGCCCTGGGAGATTTTAGGTCGGAGTTGTGTACCCGTAACATCCTGAGATGCTCTTGCGAGGTTTTGCCATGACCACATGTAATTTGTGCCCTGGGAGATTTCAGGTCGGAGTTGTGTACCCGTAACATCCTGAGATGCTCTTGCTAGGTTTTGTGGTGGACCACATGTAATTTGTGCCCTGGGAGATTTCAGGTCGGAGTTGTGTACCCGTAACATCCTGAGATGCTCTTTCGAGGTTTTGTGGTGGGGTCACATCTAATAGCGCCCTGGGAGATCCTACAGGTTTGAGTTGTGTACCCGTAATATCCTGGGATGCTCTTTCGAGGTTTTGTGACGCACGTAATAAGTCCTGAGGATTCCACAGTATGGCCAGTGATGACGAAGACCTGCAGGTGGTGGGCCTACATCCAGTATGAAAAAGGACTGGCTCTGTAGAACTTCCTATGACGAGTAGAGACAGAGATTGGTTGAGATAGTAGCAGCAGTGACGATGATGATGACGATGCATCGATGATGATGATCCAGAGAACAAGACTTGTCTAGCAGATCTGTGTCGAGAAATATCTTCCTAGTTAAGAGGGAGTGTTGATGTATATGTAACTTCGGAATGTATTTCATCTGTATATTATATTTATATTTATTGTACCCTTATAAGAGATGTGTTATTCCTCTATAAGGAAGTGTCGTCATGTGGATTGAAAAGTGTCGCAAGTGTGTGTACTTGTCGATGGGTTATTAGACCACCTTATGGGGTCGGCCCTGATTAATATATAATATAATGTGGGTGTATCAAAGTAGACAAGTCGGCCCCAGTAGGTCACTGGGCAAAAAGGTGAGTATAAATAGAGATAGGAGATCTCTATTTTACTTACTCTCGGAAAAGTATCTATCTCTCTCTCTGAAAAGTAGCGCACTAGTGAGGAGGAGGAGGATCATCTGCTAGGAGACTATCTCAGTGTTATTTGGTTGTATTTTGGTTGAGCCATTGCTCTCTCTATCTCTGAGGAAGTTGTGGGGTTTTTCACCTTAGGGTTTTCCCCACGAAAACTCTGTGTCTCTTGTCTCTATGCTTTTGATTCTTGTGATGCTTGTGATGCTTGTCATATTATGATTGTCATGCATTGATATACTGTAGACGTTATTCTCTCAGCAAAGATCCTATAGTATTGTGATTTAATACTGAAAATTTAACAAGTCGGAGGAGCAAAGATATTCTCCAAGATCGACCTGCGATCCGGATATCACTAGGTGAGAATCCGTGACGAGGACATCAGTAAGACCACGTTTTACACTCGATATGGCCACTACGAGTTTGTAGTAATGCCTTTCGATCTTACGAATGCACCTGCCAACTTCATGTGCATGATGAACAACGTTTTCAGTAAGTATCTCGATAAGTTTGTTCTAGTCTTCATAGACGATATCCTGATCTATTCCAAAAATGAAGAACAACATGAAGAACACCTCCAAATAGTCCTACGGATATTGTGAGAACATTTTTCTATATGCAAAATTTAACAAGTGTGATTTCTATAGACCTCAGATACAGTACTTAGGGCATATCATTTCCAAGAAGGGAATAGTATTTTACCCTGAAAAGATCAACGCTATCGAAGAATGGCCCACAACTACGTGTGTTTTCGACATACGATCATTCCTGGGTTTAGCCAATTATTATCGAAAGTTCATTGCGAAATTCTCTCAGATCGCTTCCCCATGAATGCCTTGCAGAAGAAAACCAGTAAGTCTATCTAGACCGACAAGTGCGAGGAATGTTTTCAGAAGTTAAAAGAACTTCTGATTAGCGCACCAATTTTACGAATTGTAGACCCCAATGGGGACTTTGTAGTTTGCACCGATGCAAGCAAGGAAGGACTAGGTGGAGTCCTTATGCAAGATGACTTTGCCATCTGCTACGAGTCAAGAAAGCTAAAGGAACATGAGAAAAACTATCCTACTCATGAACTCGAATTAGCCGCCATTATCCACACTCTAAAGATGTGGAGACATTAACTCATGGGTATGAAATTCCTACTAAAGATGGACAACATGAGTCTAAAGTATCTATTTGATCAACTAGACCTGAATGCTAGACAAGCTAGGTGGTTATCCTTTCTTAGTGAATATCACTTTGAACTAAAACCCATCAAGGGGAAAGAAAACAAGATCACCGACTCCTTAAGTCAACAAGCTCATATGTTATATGAGGTAACCAAAATTCGGACGGACTTCGACTTACATGACAGAATTAGAACGGCATGCCAAAATTATAGGTTCTATGTCGAGATCCTTAAAAACATCCACGAAGATAGGATTTTCCAACAACAAAAAGAATATAAGATAGATGATTTCGGATTGTTATCATTGAAGGAGAGACTGTACGTTCTTGAGGGAGGAGATATTAGACCTAACATACTCACCAAATTCCATCAGAGTCCCTATTCGGGACACCCCAGATATCAAAAGATGATTTCAGCTGTAAAGAAACACTACTTTTGGGCTAAACTGAAAGCTGACATCGCATTGTTCATCGCAAAATGTCAGGAATGCCAGTTGGTCAAAGCAGAACACCAACATCCCTCGAGACTACTTCAATTGTTACCCATTCTAGAATGGAAGTGGGAAGTAATAAGTATGGATTTCATTACAGGCCTACCCAAGAGCAAGAAACAAAACGAATCCATCTTCATAGTAGTAGACAAGCTGTCTAAGGTGGCACATTTTATACTAGTAAAATCTACCTACAAGGCAGTTCACATTGCAAAAATCTTCCTAAAAGAGATTTTTCGGTTACACGGGATGCCCAAAGCAATTATCTCGGATCGAGACACAAAGTTCACTAGTAACTTTTGGAGAGCATAGTTCTCCGGATTAGAAACACAACTACAGTTTAGTAGCGCATACCACCCCCAAACCGACGGACAGACAGAACGAATAAACCAAATCTTGGAAGACATGTTGAGAATGTATGTCATGAACAATCCCACGAAGTGGGAAGATTGCTTTCACCTTGTGGAGTTTGCATACAACAATGGGTATCAAACCTCGGCCAAAATGAGTCCCTTCAAGGTACTCTATGGTCAAAAGTGTCGAACCCCCGTCACCTAGGATAGCCCAGTGGACAGGCTTATGCTAGGGCCAGACTTACTAAAAGACTTGGAACAACTAGTCTCCAAAGTGCAACTGAATTCAAAAGAAGCACAAGACCGCTAAAAGAGCTATGCGGACAAGAAAAGAAAGGACAAGGACTACCAAATCGGTGAACATGTCTTCCTAAGAACAAAAGCGAAACGAAGTTTGTTATGTTTGGGACATTGTAGTAAACTAGCCCCAAGGTTTTGTGGACCTTTTGAAATACTGGGCAGGAAGGGTCTAGTAGCATATGAGTTAGCCCTACCAGCACATATAAAAGTTCATAATGTTTTTCATGCTTCTTTATTAAAGAAATATGTATACGATACTAAACATGTCATTGATTGGTCCTTATTATAGGTGGAGCCCGAAGGGGAGTTCACGCCAGAACCACTCCACATTCTAGACAAGATAGAGGTCTAGCTTAGTAGGAGGACCATTACTCAGTTGAAAGTGGAATGGAGGCACTTTGGACCAGATGAGGCCACTTGGGAGAATGAGGTTACCATGAGAGAGACATACCCCGCCTTGTTTCATGATCTCATTTCTAGTCCCTAGGAAACATCGGGACGGTGTTGTTCTAAGTGGGGAAGGATGTAATATCCCAAATTTTTGACTAACTATGTTATGATGTCATGTCGGGTCATGGCCCCAATATATGTGATTTATTATGTTTGACATAGCATTTATAGGTTTTGATTTATTTCCTTTATGAGTGATGTATTGGGCATGGACCCTGATTTGTTTCATTATTGAATATATGCGGGGCAGGAAAGCCGAATGAATAAAATATGTTGTATTTCGAGAAGTGATTACAAAATTATTATATATTGAGATTTTCTCTTTTGTTACATTATACTGTGCAGATCATGATTTACATGGTTGATTAGTTAGTGTGTTGACTGCGGACTCAGGAACACACAAAAGACCTATATACTGGGCCTAATCCCCGATGTATTTAGAGAATTCTATTTCATACTGGGCCTAAGCTCCGATGTATGTTGAGTGTTGGGCATGAGCCCTGGAGCACTTTAAGATTGAAAGAAATGATTACCGGATCCGAGGACATTTAATTATCCTAGATGTGCCCCACAACCACATTCTAGCTCTAGTGTTGAGCAAAGGCTCTGGAATTGCACTAGCGTAACGCCCATGTGAGAGTGTTGAGTCGAAAGGCTCTGAAGAGCACTTGTGGTTACTACTTCTCAAGTTTTGAGTCAAAGAGGACTCTGAATAGCACTTGGGCGCTCGCACGAAGTTGGTTCCACTCTTTAGAGCCACTATAGAAATAAAAAGCGCACCTCCGAAACGGAAATCCATAACGCATATGCGTTATTGTGGCTAGGTTCGTACAAATCCGAGCCAAAAACCGAGGCTAAGCGTAGTTAGCCCATATCGCATATGCAATAAATTGGACATGCATTTTTTAATAGTTACAAATCGCAAGTGCGATATATCCCACTTTCGTTATATCGCAAGTGCGATATATCCCACTTGCGTTATAACGAAACTGCGATTTTGATCATCTTAATTTTTTTTTTCTTTCACAATGATCATCTTAAATTTTATTTTGTAGTGGGCATGGTAATATCAATGCTCTATCTAAACTTAGTAACCCACCTTTCTTCTACATCCATATGGCTCCTCAACTCATCCTACTCTCTAATCACTATAACTAGCCTTTTTGTAAGAGAGTCCCATCATGACAACTTTACATGGTCACCCTATGTTCTTTGATGATATGTGACTATAAAATTGGATTTATTAGTAAAATGTATAATGTTCTCTAGTTAAATTGTCCTTCCCCTCGTACCTCAGGAATGTCCCTCCGGGTCATTTATTAGTAAAAGGGTTTCATATACTAAATTAACTCTTTTATAATGCTTAGGAGGGGATTCTCATCGCATGTAAGAAAATGATTCTATTATTACTCAGATTAAGATATGCCATCTCTAGTCAGTAAGGAGCAGGTTATAAAATATAGAGTTAATTACTTATAAAGCAGGCTCTGTTAGCAAGTATAAGCATTACCAATGTTGTATTCAAGAAGTAGTACTAATCTGCACGTGATATCAATAAATGGAAAGAACTGAGCGAGAATCATGATCTGTAATGGTATATGTACTCCCAATTCCTCTCATTCCTCTAGAAGGATTGAATCCCTCCATATCTCTTCCATATTTCAAAGTTGTAGTCGAACTAGGGTTCGATTCATATGGTCTTCTTATTTCACCATCATTTGTGTTTATTGTTTTTTTTCTCCATTTGTTTGAATGATTAGAGTTTCATTTATTGTACTAATTTTTTTGTCTCTATGCATATAATTTTACTTGCAAAGGCGTAGTTAGAGAGATTCAATTGATTTATGAGAGAGGGGACCATATACAAAATTTGTTTGTTCTCTAGATGTGAATACTAGAGATGATTTGAAACATTAATTTTCTTGTCTTATATCCGTTTTTATTTGAGATGTTATCATTTTGTATAAGGCACCATGGATCTCTTCTACAACTAATGTCACATGTACAATTTGTGCACTAAATTGATTTCTTGTTTCGATATCTTCTCCTCTAATTTTTTTTCTTCCTTTGATGTCTTCTATCATACTCTTCTCCATCTAACTCCCTCGTTGCTTATCCAACCACACCATGTCACCCATCCATGCACCCACTATATCAACTAAAGTTATTAAAATGGAGGCTAATATCTCTTATTATAGATCATAAAAATAAGCAACCCACTTCCTCTCTTCTACCATTACCTTTTCTCCCTTCAAACCTATTTTCCCCTATCCTACAAAGATATAAAATTAGACATTTGAAAAAAACTATGCTCTATCTTTATCTCATTACTCACGTGATCTCTTTATGAAAATATATTTGATGACTACAAATATGGTAATTCAATTACAAATAAACTCCATGGAGATAAAATAACACATTTTGGTAATGATGTTTTCTAATCAATACTTATAATGAACATTACTAATTTATAATACACATCCCAAGGTATTTTGAGTTCTTTTCTTCGATGAAACTTTATTTTGATTAATTATGTATTCTACACAAGCATACGATAATTAACATGAAGGAGAAGAGCATTCCTCGAATTACTCTATATCTAGTATAATTTTATATGAGGATGTTGATTGTTTGGTAAACCATTGGAAGATAAAAGGGGCTCCATAAATTTATATAATATAAATACCATTAATAGCAAAGGAGAAATTGTGACACAAAATCCCATAGGGTTAGCTCAAGTGGTTGAGTGTTGTAATCACAAGCAAAAGAAATCCCTAGGTGGCTATGCAGGGCCTGACTTGATGTCCAGGCTCAAATGGTGCAAACATGATTATCACTCCCCTAAGGTAAGACATAGCTCGTGAAAATGTTGTAATTATCACTCCCTAGTAGGCTTGCAAGGAGTGACAAAGTTGTAATTGTCCCTCCCTAGTCAAGGAGAAAGGGGTGAAAATCCTTATACATTGGCAAAAATCAAGGTTCAAATGATGGGATTTTGACATACTAATCAAGTATTTGTAGAATTCAATGTGCCCTTTTCTCCCTCGTCCTTGGTCCAATGAAATCCCCAATCATTTATTCATTCATACATAGAGGATTAATAGTCCAAGTAAATCCCCAATCATTTATTCATTCATACATAGAGGATTAATAGTCCAAGTAAATCCCCAATCATTTATTCATTCATATAAAAATGATTAATAGAGTTAAAAAATGTAGTTGCGATATATCGCAAGTGCGATTTGTAATGCAAAAAAAATATATAATATAAAATAGAGTGACTGCGGCCTCATTTTCTTTCATATATATCTTAACAGATTAATAGAGTTACAAAACGCACTTGCGATATATCGTAGGTGCGATTTATAATGCAAAAAAAATAAAAAATTTAAAACAGAGTGGCCGCGCGGCCTCATTTTCATTCATATTATATATTTAGGATTAATCGAGTTAAATAACACACGTGCGATATATCGCAAGTGCGATTTTTAATGCAAAAAAAAAAAAAAAACATAGTGCCCACACCCTCGGTCCCAAATTCATATATATTTGGGATTTAAAAACGTAATTTCATTTATAAAGTTAAAAAAACACACTTGCGATATATCTCATGTGCGATTTGGAATGCAAAAAAAAAAAAAAGTAAATAAATCACAGTGCCTGCGGCCTCATTTTCCCAAGTTACACAGTGAAGGACCGGCGATATCGGGAAGGCGAAAAAATGCACCTGTCGATTTGCATTTGAGAGAAGGAGGAGGCAAGCCATTTCACAATTCGGCAAAAATGGAAGGTGGGTGGCAAGAAATTTACTAGTTTGTTAATTCATTTTGAATTTTTAGTTATTGTGTTTGTTAATTTAAACTATTTTTTTTTTTTTTTAAACCAATTTAATAAAATTTGTTACATGTATTAAAAAAAAAACAATGCAATTGATTAATTAAATTTTGAAATTGAACTTTTTTGTTCTTAACAGAGAGCAGAAACCCAGACACAAACCCTAACCCAAACCAAAATCAAGACACAAACCCAAACCCAAACCAAAATCCAGACACAAACCCACTAATGGAGGAGGAACACGATCGTAATTCTGAGATCTTGGCTCGTTTGGGTTCACTGAGATGCCCTAGATCACTCTTTAGTGGGGGGGACCACTTAAGACAATGTTTAGCGGAGGCCTTGGACTCCATAACAAATACAATTTCCAATGCCCAGGGAGCACTGTAGAACATTAGCTCATACAGAGATTCCCAGAGGCAATACTATTCCACTAGGTTGAGCTACAAAGATGTCAAAAAATTAAAAATAACCAAAGACCAATTGTTTTCTTTATTCCGGGACCCCAGCACCGGATTGGTTCCACCCTCCAATTGGCCTCACATTTCCACAGACTGGTGTGTGGAACCAAATATTAAAGCCAATTGGATGGATCATTGGTACATGGTATTCGATGAAGACCCTCACGGGAATAGAGACATCTCGTTTTATTTCCTTAGGAAGCTGTATGTAGAATTTATCCTAAGGAAACATGTTAACTATTTTGACATTTTAGATTTCCAAGGTGTGGGTCATGGGATGCCTCAAGATAGAGAAGGGGCTAGGACCGATCCTAACCGTGTGTGACACCCTCCACGTACACCAAACCCCCCTCGGTTATATCCTCCATCTGCTCCAGTTCTTGATGATACGTAGGAGTCCTTATTAGATTTGGCTGATACATTGCTTCACCATGGGACTGTCGTCCAAGGCAATGTAGGCCAAGGGGTTGGCACTTTCGAGGCTGGCCCATCTGGGGTTGGACCATCTCACAGTAAGGATCCACCTTTCAGGTCCCCAGACCAAACCAGAGCTACACATCGCACTGGTGACATGGAGTCTTCAGAGCATCGGGTTATTCCACACCCTTGAACGTCGTGTCGAAGAATATGCTATGGGCCTGCTTTAGAGTTTCGGGGCGATGTATTACTTCGATATGTAAGTAACATTCATTCTTTACATAGTATATAAATTTTGTTTTATATCACAGTTTTCAATTGTTTAGTAATTTATTTCTTTTTGAATAATTATCTGACAATTTACGTGAACAAATATACAGCTGGTGTCCAATGACACCCCAGATTCACGTAATCTGGCCATTGATACTGATGCCATTGATGCAGCAATCAATGCTGCATATGATTTTGGTGCTTCACCATTAGTTGTAAGAACTTTATTTTTAATTTTTCATCGAGTAATTTACATATTTATAATTTAGAGACTGCAACATTAAAAACATCTTAAACTCGATACAATATGTTTTATGCAGGGTGGGCATGATGAGTTTGTGGAATCCCAGGTCAATCCCTCCCATGTAGAGGAAGATTCCCAAACTCAGGTATTCTTTTCATTACATTCTTTTAATTATATGCTTTTAATGATTTGAAACATGCATATGCGTTTAATTATTTAAAGAAATTTTCTAATTGTATTTGTATGTTTTGTTACGTAGCTTGGTTATGGTCAGGTTTTTTTTTACTGTTTAGTAGGGCCAATGTTTAGTATTCCACCCACTGGTGACCCTCTTCCTCCCCCCCAGGTACGTGTACATGTCTTGCTTTCTTCGAAAAAGCCATTTTCCGTCCATGTAGTATATATATGTAGTCTTGTTAGATCTTTGTATTTGCTGACATTGACATATATATGTTACCTTATGCAGGCATCTAGTGATGCAATGGTGCTTGAAGAGCACCAAATCGACATTGTTGGTGACCCACCTCTCCCCCCTGCCCAGGTACGTGTATGTGGAGCTCTTTCTTTGAAAAGGTCATTGTACGTCCATACATAGTACATATATATATACAATCTCATCTTGTTTGTATTTGCTGACATTGGTCCATATGTTACTTTAATCAGGCATCTAGTGATGTAGTGGTGCTTGAAGAGCACCAAATCGAATTTTTTGGTGACCCACCTCTCCCCCCCCAAGGTACATGTGTACATGTCTCTCTTTCTTTGAAAAGGTCCTTGTATGTCCATACATATTATATACAGTCTCATTTTCTTTGTATTTGCTGACATTGGTCCATATGTTACTTTATGCAGGCATTTAGTGATGCAATGGTGCCTAAAGAGCAACCAACCGAGGTTGTTGGTGACCCACCTCTGCACCCCCCCCAAGTACATGTATGTCTCGCTTTCTTTGAAAGAGTCATTGTTTGTCCATGTAGTATATATGTATTTTTTTCTTTGTGTTTGCTGACATTAACATGTATGTTACTTTGTGCAGGCATCTACTTAGCTAGTGGTGCCTAAAGAGCACCCGATTGGGGCCACTAATGACCCTGCATGCCCCCCCACCCAAGTACATGCAGTTTCAGTGCCGAGGACTTACACACGCATGGTAAGTAAAAATGTTATATTTGCTTGGAATTTGAACAAATGTACATCATGTGGTATTTATTTTTATAGCTTGGTAAACTAACTTGTAACAAATTTTTGTTTGTGTGCAATCTCCGATATTGAGAATGCGTCCTACTATGGATCGTTAAGGAATGCCATCGAGTAGCCACAAAAGAAAGATAGACTTCTCATTAGCCACTGACATTGGCAGTGAAAAGGGGGATAAATAGAAATCATGTATGGGGGGTACATATAGAATCCATGTATAGGGGGAATACATGTACATGTACCGTTTTGTTTCTATGTACACACAGATGTATAGTATGATCCACAATTTTGTATTATGGCCATGGCATGCCATTTTTTAAAGCATTATACATGTACATCTATAATATAAAGCAGCGTTCAAATTTACCTATATATGGTTGACTTGATATGGGATGGAGATATGTGTATAATATGCCTTGCAGATATATGCTTGAATATGTTTTTAGGTTTATGGCTTTGTGTTTGTTGGAGAAGAGTTGGCATTGCAAATAATGGATACATTCCTAGTCCCACTCAACTCTAGCACTCATTTTTACTCACAACTATTAAATCAAATACCAAGTAGCCACTCTAGTCCTTAGAAATGGAATCCAAAAGAACCTCATCTCTTAGACCTTTTTTAATCGTGCTTACAACTTCCTACTACCCCACAGGATTCACCTTATCAACTAGGTTGGGTCCAATAATACAACCATTGTCTTCTAATAAACAAATATATTATGGCATATCACTTCACATTTTCATTCAAATTTTGATTTGAGGCTTCTTGAGGAAATATTTAGAGTGGTCATCATCATTTGTAAGGGTGTTGTTGTGCCTTGTCCTTTTCGCTCTCATGCTAGGAATATTGTTGTTGTCATAATAGTCATTTTCTAGACCCTAATTTCAGTTCTGATATATGCTATGTACTTGTGTTGTTCTCTTTAATAAAAGATTACGGTCTTCTACTTCATTTTCAGATTCTGATTGTATTGTGAATAGGCAAGAATGCAATAAAAGTACCAGTTTATCTTTGAGTTTGGTATGGTTGGCTGGAATATGATTTTGTGGCACTATTATAACTAGGATTGATTGTTGTTTCAAGCATATTCTTTTGTTTAATATTGTCTACCACTAAGTATTTCAATCTTCAAAGTGTTTTGACTCCATTTAGCCCAGGGATAGGCACTAATCTACTTGAATTCACCACAATAATAACCATTGTACATCATAACCTATTGGACTGCTAAATCTGTTTGGGTAGGGTTTTTCATAAGTTTCCCTAAGTTTCCATTCTTGCATGGACTTGGGTATTTGTAATTGCAGGCTTAGAAGGTAACAAAATGGCATTGTTTCTGGGAATAAAGTCCCTTTCCCAAATTCGGTAGACATAGCTAAAATGATGTGATAAGTTGGTATGAATGTATAAATGTATTATTTTAAGTTTTTCCCAAATTATGGAACTTCATTGGCATGAATGTATTAATTATTATTATTTTTAGATTTCATATTACCATTTCTTTTTGAAGATTTGGGAGGAAATCAATATGGCATCATTCCTATAAAAGATGCATCATAGAGTATATGCCCCTTTAAATTTTTCAGGCATTGCTGGGTATCCAAATAAGGCACCTCCAAAATGGACCAAACATGTTCAAAATTTTAATGGGGACATGTTAATAATCATGAAAAAGACTCTATAACCTTTGGACCTCACTCTACTCATAGATCTTAATTTAATTACAAAATAGATCTTAGTTTAATTACAAAGTTTGTGATTGTTTTAAAGTGGATTACATTGGATGACATATATATGCTAAGACATAAAACCATGAGTTGGTCATCTTAATATCACATAATATTATGGAGCACACAATAGCAATATTACAATATTCACGTACTTATAAATCAATTATCCCTATGCAACATTTTCACTACCATCTCATAAAAGGCTATAAACATAACTTTCACTCTATAAAAGATACTCAAGAATCCTCCATGTAAGCAAAACTAGAGGGTCAACTCAAAGTGGCTCTTTTTGACCCTATATATTTTACAAGATAATTTTCCTTCTTGGAGACTCAATGCATCACCTATATCTCTACCATCATCAATAATGCCAAAACATCCTGATCGAGTGCTATTGTCTTATCATTATGATTCATAAAGAACCAAAAAAACACTTTTTATACTTAACATCTCAGACCATTACCTCCAATTTGATACCTAATTCTTGACTAGGCTTATAGTAAAATAATTCTATCCTATGGAATTTGGTTATCATTTTATGCTTAGTAGATAAAAATCGAAATTGGAACATCGTTTGGAAAAAAAACATCTAAAATTAGCCCATGGGTTAAACTTCACCCCTAAGGTTTTTCCTAGGGCATATATAGAACAAAAACACATTCCCTGTAGTCATTGTCTTCCCCTTGGACATATTCATTTATACCACGAGGCATGGAATACACATTGGCACTTTATCTAACTTAGATCCGTAGTGTGTATTATCCCTAGTTCTATGTCTACAACCTCATGTTTCACATTTGGTTTAACCACAGATAATCATGGATGGTCTACATAACCTACATCGTTGGAGGAAAGCGAGGATGTTTTATAGCTAAATTCATAGGAAATGATAAGGAACATGAACATATTCTACAATCCCACACACACTACCGGTAGCCAATGGCATGCAATCTTGCCGCTCCATTTTTTATTTCGCTCCCGGACAGAAAGTCACCAAGTGTCCCTAAACGACATTTTCATGTGACTTGCAACTCGACAAAACTCGGCAACCAGAGGTCGGATCGTTGAACCATCAATTCTGTTGCTCTCCTGGCATGCGATTACCTCTAGGTAGCCTCCCCTCCTTGTTTCCATGGCCGAGTGAATTCATTGTGCATTCATTTCGTAAACTAGGGTTTTGCTCAATTTCCATCAATGCAATCTCGCATTGTTGGGTCAACTCCGCAAAACACTCCACTGATCCAGTGTTGGCAGCGGTCCCACATCGGCATTGCCCATAAACATTACCAGGAGCCAATGGCATGCAATCTTGCTGCTCCATTTGTTATTTCGCTCCCAGACAGAAAGTCACCAAGTGTCCATGAACAACATTTTCATGCGACTTGCAACTTGACATAACTCGACAACCAGAGGTCAGATCGATGAACCATCAATTCCGTTGCTCTCCTGGCATGCGATTACCTCTAGGTAGCCTCCCCTCCCTGTTTCCATGGCCCAGTGACTTCATTGTGCATTCATTTCGTAAACTAGGGTTTTGCTCAGTTTCCATCAATGCAATCTCGCATTGTTGGGTCAATTCCGCAAAACACTCCACTGAGCCAGTGTTGGCAGCGGTCCCATGTCGGAATTTCCCATACACACTACCAGGAGCAAACGGCATGCAATCTTGCTGCTCCATTTGTTATTTCGCTCTCGGAAAGAAAGTCACCAAGTGTCTGTGAACGACATTTTCATGCGACTTGCAACTCAACATAACTCGGCAATCGGAGGTCGGATCGACAAACCGTCGATTCCGTTGATCTCCTGGCATGCGATTACCTCTAGGTACCCTCCCCTCCTTGTTTCCATGGCCCAGTGACTTCATTGTGCATTCATTTCATAAACTAGGGTTTTTCTCAGTTTCCATCAATGCAATCTCACATTGTTGGGTCAACTCCGCAAAACAATCCACTGATCCAGTGTTGGAAGCGGTCCCACGTCGGCATTGCCCATACACACTACCGATAGCCAATGGCATGCAATCTTGCTAATCCATTTGTTATTTCACTCTCGGACAGAAAGTCACCAAGTGTCCTTGAACGACATTTTCATGCGACTTGCAACTCAACATAACTCGACAACCGGAGGTCGGATCGACAAACCATCAATTCCGTTGCTCTCCTAGCATGCGACTACCTCTAGGTAGCCTCTCCTCTGTGTTTCCATGGCCTAGTGACTTCATTGTGCATTCATTTCGTAAACTAGGGTTTTGCTCAGTTTCCATCAATGCAATCTTGCATTGTTGGGTCAGCTCTACAAAACATGTTGTAGCATTAAGAAAACACTATGTGTGTAGAGATCACAGGCTATATTATTCTTGTACCAACATATAATCCAACAAGAATATGCCTAAGCTACACTTACAAATTACAAACTGACTAGGGTTTCATGAACTAGACACTACATAATAAAACTAGGGTTCACAAATTGAGACATGGAACTAAAAAATAGGGTTTTATGAACTCTCACATGCATGCATGACTAAGATGTAGAAACAAACGTACATGAATTATATGCACATACATGAAACAAAATGCCATATACCTAGGCTATGCACATACATGAAACAAAATGCCATATACATGAATTTCACATGCATGCATGACTAAGATGTAGAAACAAAATGAGGTATTGAAAGAAGTTAGAAGAGAACTATCATACTTGTTGATAATTGCTAGTTTTAAGGTTTATTGGTCATATGTAAAAATTGGCATAAATATTCATAAACTTGACATACAAGAGAACTTTTGGAATATGAAGATGATGAAGATAAACTTGACTTGAGAGCATGTTATTTTTCAATTTGTATTTGGTGGTGTCTAAAGACAAAGGTTGTTCTTGGTGCCTCCAATGTGCCATAAATAGTGTTTGTATCCTAGGCACAAGAAAGGCTAAACATTAGTACTCTCGTAAGAAAATAAGGAAAATGTGCAAATATTATTTATAGATAACTCACCTGAGGTTGTAGGATCGTGTTTATAACTTGTGAAATAACACTTGGCAATGCACTCACTCGAGTAGGCCATCTGGATCATCTCTGTTGCGGATGGTGTCCATCAATCTCTCATGCTCTTAATGAGGTAGCAAGTATTGTACATGTGAATTTTTTTTTTTTGAAATTATGCGCAGCTTGATGTTTATACCAACTACCAGGTTGGTGAAGTGGTATACAATAGCTCCTCGTTTATAATCTTGATATACATACCCACCCTTCCTTTTTTGTTGTGTTGCTAGTGTTAGGTACTCCCCTTTTATAACCATCGAGCCAGTTGGGTATTCAATATTTTCATCATCTGTAATAGGTTCGAGAAGGGTTTGTTTCCCCTCTAAGCAACATGCCAACCAATAGTCAGAACCCCATTCATTATTTTTTGGGGCAACCACTGCATATATCTAACCTGTGAAAGGAAATCGAAAAATGTTAAAAATACATAAATATTAAAAAAGGTCTTGCATGTAACATAAATAAAATTTCTTTCAATGTAAGGGCTTGTAGTGATTTAGGCACTACTAATTTACTTTTTTGTACCTGCTTGTATGAGATCCGATATGTGATCATAGTCTGCAGAAATATATGTCTGATCATCTTCCAAATGGTCTATTTCAGTAACCCCCTTGAAATCAGTGCCAAGTGTCACTCGATCCCATGTATCAACTGTATATGTATACTCACAATCATCCCATTCATCTATGCTATAGGAACTACAAAAGCAAGCCTTCAATCTTGTCCAAATTTGTAGGGCCAAGTTGTTTGAGCTTCTAATTGAATGAAAACCTCGAGTTCCATGCACTGTGTTCACCCGATGTGTTTGGGATCGGTCCACATCTGACACCTCCTAGTATATTCTCCACACTAGGTGTTTCCTTTTTGCTTGTTCTCCCATCACAGATGCACACCATTCGACTATAGATGAAGCGTCTCGAAGGTGAGCACCTGTAAACTTCATCTCTTGCCTTCGAAGGGCAGTTTTTATGCATGGACCAGCACCATTGTGCCCTCCTTTGCCATGACCTATCTTAAAGTAGTTCCATGTATATGGCACCTTGTATTTTATGTGCAACAAACACAACCATTGAAATACACGTGCATTATTGAACTGTCCAGCACAACCATCTGACCAAATCAAATGACGATAAAATGGTATAACCATAGCTATCACATGATCATAGAACAATTGAAAGCAATGTTGCACGTAATGGATGTCATGGGTCTAGTCGTCACTGATGTAAAAGTGACTCTCTTTCAATATCACACGTTTCTCTTCATTGCTATTTGGCCCATGTCGATAAGTGATATGGACCATTATGCTCACCTGCTCTGAGTGATAGTATTGACTTTCTATTTCATTTTGTGGTTGTAGGGTGTAATTTTCCGCAAAGTCAACCACTGATAGTATTGTTCCAAGAGGGAAAGTGTCCCGGCATATTCTGAATTGCTCATCTTGCCACCGTGCCATATCAACATGGTGAATGTACTGTTGGATCTTTCCACAGAACTCTGGAATAATATCACATACTTGCACCTGGTGGAAAAAAATACACAATGTTATAAAACAACATAAAAATATTTACATGAATATTAAAATATACATCAATATTTAAAACAATGTTATAAAAAAACATATAAACAATGTACACTCAGTTAAATGAACATGTTTCGTGTAGATTGTCACCTGTGAAGTCACCAATTTAATCTTCTTGCTTTCTTTCCCATCACGTAGCTGATATGTCTCATACTGAAAGTTCTGCTTCTCGACAATTGCATTACCAAATGCTTGATCTTCACTCTCATGGATGCAATCGGACCATAAAGATAGCCCACCACAATTGTTGCAAGAACCCTCTACACATTGTTTTAAGCAATGGGTCTGCCCATCTTGCCTCGGACACATTATGCTATGGATGAAATATCTAGATGACATTGGAGGTACTGTACTTGAGCATACCTGCACATGGTTATGGTGCAAAAAATGACGTATATGTGGAAAAGTATGATAATATAGATCAAACTCTATGTGGTATCTACAACAACAAGTGTTCTAGATTCTATTTATTCTAACATACCAAGGCTTGCATTTTTCAAAAGATCTTTGCCCGAGCCTTAGCTCTACATGGGAAACTTTAAACATCTCAAACAGTTGAGTTTGTGTCATTTCAAGGTAATGTTTAACATGCCCTTCATTGTTCATGGAACCCCTACAACATTTTAACACATCCTTTGTGTTAGAAGAAGGCCTAGTGTTATCGTGCCAAAAAGTGTGCACTAGTCCCTTCACTGCTTCGACCAACTTCATGTCTTTGCAGGGCAACCTACCGCTAAATGTCCATAATGTATCCATTTGTCCCTCTACATCAAGTTTGTCTCTTCTTACTGAATATTTTTTAAGAGTCTTTGGGTGTAAAGGGACAATTTCTGATGTGCATTTAAGTAAACGACGTTGTCTTGTGGATCTAGATACAATTGATTCAGCCAATACGCGGTGAGCCACATTACAGTCTTTTGAACGTGTTTTTTTACTAATTGATGTGAATACAGCAGTAAGAAATTTAACAATGTGATTACTTGATTCGGTATTCTTCAATGTTCTTATGCCTAACGTTTTTCTAACATTTGCCATACTTCTAGATTTAATCAAAGCTAAAAACAATTGACATTTACCGGCTTTAGATTTTGGTTCAAAATATTTTTTCATTATTTGAGAACAATGACGAATGATTGTGCGTTTAGCCACCTTACCTTCCATGGAAGTCAATTTGCTCTCATCCACTTGTATGCGTTTAGGAGTTCTCTTTCGTTTTGATGCGAGATTTCTTGTCGTTTGAAATGCTGGAGAGACGTTTACATCCACTGCAGGCTGACAACTTCGATTAGGAGATGGAACCACCTGGCATGGTTGTTGCAAAGTCTCATCAGGAACATAATGTTGAGCTCTACAAAGGGTTGTCGGGTTAATAATGGAGCAAAATTTTCATCTTGGTTATAACCAGTTTGCATTAAAGTTGCAATATCTTCCTCAACCTCTTCACCAGGTATCTGTTTAGAGGGAATGGGAAGTATTTGTTCATCCAATGAATGCCGATCATTTCTTTAATGTTCCCTCTTCCTTTCTTTTCTAATTTCAGCTTCTTCGGGTGTAAGCATCTTCCTCACTGACTTCCGAACTCCATTACGTGGATTCCCCATTGAAATCCACCCAAAATTGTACAAAACCTATGGATCTGTGTAATAAATGATTAAATTGCAGGTTGAATAGTACACTCTGCACCGGTTTCATAAGAATTATGTTTTTTCCTGTACAGTAAAAATGGCCCACGGCACGCAACCGAAGATTATTTATTAAACAAATATTGCATATGCGATATAACGCATTTCCGTTTTAACGCATATGTGTTATATCGCATATGCGATATGAACTATATGCTTTTTATGCTTTTATGAACTATATGCATATATATGCTTTGTTAAAAACCTGATCACTAAATCGCATATGCGATATATCGCATATGCGATTTAGTGCATATCAACTATTGAAACCTCATTTAACCATGAACCATGAAAACATCATTTAATCCCTAGAAGATTGGATTTATCCTTGGACCATGGTACAGTGTCTTCAGAACTATGTTTTGTCTGGAAATATTCGTAATGGTTCCTATATGACCATGGTCAACACCTCGAGAACAATGTTCAATGCATAAAACATTGTAATGGAACATATATCCCATATTAAGGCTAAGTATCCCCTTTAAAGGGCATCTGTAGTGGTTTAAGACTTGTTTCTGTTACACTTTTGTCCCATTACCATGGTTAAGACCCTGAGAACCGTCCTTAGTGCATAAAACCTCATAATGACACCCAAATCCCACTAAAGGACAAACATTCCATCTATAGTGCATGTGTGTTGATTTAGAGACTCATTGGACCATCTTTTCTTCCATGACTATGGTCAATGTCCAGAGACCCATCCCTACCATCCAAAACCCTATAATGTCACCCTTATCCCCTTATAATACAATTTAGACTCCAAAGATTCCATCTAGGCAATCTATGGAGTGGCTCATTCCCCAACATTACATTAATTGAAAGCTAAAAGAGGTGTGGGGAGAGTCAAAGGAGGGAGATTAAATTGTAGAGGGAATCATGGGAGGGAGGGGGAGAGTCAGAGAGAGAGAGAGAGAGAGAGAGAGAGAGAGAGAGAATTATGGATGGAGGGATGGTTAGAGGGTGAGAGAGTGGGATAATAACAATGAGAGAGTAGGGATTTAGGGAAATGAAGGATGGTTAAGGATGGTTACCCCGAGGGATAGAGATGAGAGATTGTGTGTGTGTGTGTGTGTGTGAGAGAGAGAGAGAGAGAGAGATAGAGAGAGAGAGAGAGAGATCGTGGATATTAAGGAAAGGAGAGAAAGATGGAGAGATGAAGGAGGGATGAAGGCTTGAAGGTGGAGAGAGGAGGTAGGGGGAGAAAGTGAGGGATGGAGTGAGTGATAGGATGGAACACATGGAGGGAGGGAGGGATGGAGGGAGAGAGAAAGAGTTTTGGTGGGAGGGAGGGGAAACAAAGGAATTGTTTTAGAGGGTGTGTGGATGTGTGTGAGAGAGAAGGGGGTGGAGAAAGAAAGAAGGAATTATGGGGGGAGAGAGAGAAGGGGGTGGAGAAAGAAAGAAGGAATTATGGGGGGAGACAGAGAAGGGAGTGGAGAGACGAGGTAGGGGGATAAAGTGAGGTATGGAGTGAGTGAGAGGATCAATCATCAAGATTTCTAGTTAAATTATTTGTTGAAAAATTTCTAGTTAAATGATTTGTTGTTTCTGAATCAATAGTGTAATGTGATTAAACTATTAAAGATCATATAAAAACAAATCACATTAAAATGTCATGTGTACACCCACATTTCATCTCAAATTCAAAATATTTGTTACAATACCAACCTTCCTAACATTTTAACTCATCAAAACTATGGTGATTTATGAATGTTTCTCTTAAAAGTTTCGAGCATAGAAATATAATTGTAAAGAAAACCAAGTGACTCCTTACCTTTTTAAAGGTTTGATCGATCAAAATAGGTCTCAATGGACGTTAATAAAAACCATAATCATCATCACCTCAAGTAGAGAATTATTAAGTTATATAATAAATTTGTCATTAAATAAAAAAACCCTACTTGAATTCATTTAACTACACTAATATCAAAGAAAGTTTGATTAACAAAATAAGTGCAAAGATATGTTGGTTCTCATCAATAACATCAATCAATAGATTCATAGTGAACCCATTTGTCATGTTAAACAATGTTATATTAACTATGATGGGATGCTATCATACATTTCAAAAGAATAATCTTTATGCCACTCTTGTATCTAATAATCTTTATTCTCTATTTACTCTTTTGTACTAAACCAAAACACATATCCGTTATATCGCATATGCGATATGAATCGCATACGCATTATAACGCATATGCGATATGAATCGCATATGCGATTAGAACAAGTCTAAACCACATATCCGTTATAACGCATATGCGTTAATTTAAAATTTAAAAACTGGGTGGGAACAAGGCTTGGGATGATGTTCGGAAATAGCTTCGGACATCCGAACCTATTGGCTAGAACAAACAAACCAGGGCCATTTCCTGTATTTTTGAACTCTATCAATATGCTCAGTTTCAATGGCGTGCTTTGCTATGAAAAACTCAATATTTTTTTATGAAAATATAGAATATTGTACAGTACAATCTGATGATTCTGAATATGTAATTTTTTCATAAAAATGTATGTTTTATTTATTTATTATTAATTTTCTAAATGACACACGTCAGTTTTTGAAAATACATACATCGATTCGTTTTTATATAACTTTTGATTGCCTTCACCATTTCCTAAGAAAACTATATGGTGCACTAGAGGAGATTGAGCTCTACAAACTCATATATAGAAATCAATGATTTCATTAAATTTTACCCCTAAAGTGTTGCACCCACACATAACATTTTAATTTCAAGGTTTTCTGACTTCAATAATTAATAATAAAAAAAATAATTCATGAAAAATTTTGAAAAAATAGTGTTGCACTAGACCCATATGTCCTTTATATGTCTGCAAGATTTTATCCAAAATGGATATCATTTACCTCAATAAGTGCTGCACCAGTACAAACATATATGTTATGATGTGCTGAAAATTTGAAAAACCAATTTAACGGAAACTAATTTTATAATTATTTACATAAATTTTTTATAGATAAATGTTATATATTATGAAAGCTAATTCAATTACGTATCTTTTGTCTTTTTGCTTCATCTTCAAATCCATTACGGAAGTACCCCTAATTGTCACCTAAAGTCAGAGGTTCCAGGTTTTTTCAGTATTATGTGGCATGTAAAGTGTCTTTAAAGGAGTCCATGATTGTGCATCAGCCCACTTGCGTGTGTTATCACAACTATTTCGACTTGATTAAATAAATCTTATTATCATCATATACTACGGGAACTACCATGTTAAAACGAGGGAATCTGACATGCAAAAGGGAGAAACTAGAGGTGCCTTTACCAGCTTACCGAAACCATCCAAAGAAGTGGACCCTTTCCTTAAGAAGAACTAAAAGAAGCATCTTGTGAAACAAATGCTTAAGATCACGAGTAGTATTATTATTTAGGAGCTTCAAATATACATTGGTTAAATATTATATATATACATTCTTTTATAAATGTTTACACTTTATAGATGTATATAGTTATCCATAAGTGGGCTGCCACTTACTAAATATTAATTATTAATATTTAGATAGTATTATAAATGGTATACTATTATTATTATGAAAATATCTAAAAGATTAAATAAACACTTTAATCAAACAGGTTGAGAAGTCCTAGTTCCTAATAAACTAGCAGTTAAAGTAAACAAATATTATTTTATAAATTCATTGTTTTAAAGAAACCAGTAAATTCCAACAGTCCTAATTTCAAGATTTCCTACTTAAGGAGGACAGACCCCAAAGTTTGGGGGATCTTCTTCTTTTTCTTTTGGTATTATTGTACCAAGAAGAACTCTCTGTTCCATAAGTGAACTCTACTCATAATTTTCCAGATCCGAACCAGTTACCATCTAGGGCCTCTATTTCTCAGTTGCATGTCAGAACCAGTTCGGGGGGATTCTTACTGAACAAGGAACGGTTGTAGAATCATGGTTGGGAGGAACGTGGTAGCCCCAAAGTCATCCATCCAAGATCAGTGAACAGGTCAGCTAAGAGTACAGTAGTTTTGGATTCACTAGTTGGCTGAGTGTGTAGGTCATTATCGACAGGAGCAGGCTACAGGGATCAGCAGGGCATTATAAGAAGGAGCAAGCTGCAGAACTCAACAGGTACACAATTTCTATGAGATTTTCTCATGTAATTATTTCTTGTATAAATAAAATGATAAATTAGTATGGGTCTCTATACCAACCTAAATTCAAGAAATACCCAGGATCTAATGGCTTGTCTAGCAGGTCTAGTAGCTAGCCTTTGCTATCCAATCATATTGTAGTATTTACTGCATCGAAATCAAATCTTTATTGTATCTCTTATTGCCTATGATTTCTTGTTTAAAGTTCCACATGGTTATTTAACTACTGGGATCGTTTTAGAAGAATTTGTTGATTGATAGATTAAACTATTACAAAACTAGTTATTTCAATTTTACATCAAATTCAACCATTGTCTACTACAGTCAACGGTTTATACCCAAACTCAAACCAGGGATTGATATTTTGTTTCTGCTTCATTGAACTAAATAGTTTCCCTATAACATATAGATATTGTATTACAAAAAAAAAAAACAAGTCATTAACTGGTATAGAATTACCAACACACAGATTTAGTATTATATCCAATCAAGATTTTATACCAACGACCATCCAATACTTTCAACGAAGAATACAAATGTGGCAGGATTATACACAGGCGTCTTTTGAGACTTAGGTCAAGGTTCGAACCCCCTGGCATCTTGAAACCTTAAACCAGTGATTGCTTCCCTACAGGAGGCACGCCTACAAATAACAAAATGCTGTGTATAAACCTGAGTTTTCATGAAACAATTAATATGTAAACCCAACTACGTCTTCCAAACCAAAGGCGTTTAAGCCTGTACTCATTTAGAATGTTTGTACAGTGTTCTACAAAATAGAAATCCAAAGAGTTTTCCCATAGCATTTAGTATCAAACCATTTCAAGTTTTAACGTTAGAGTCAAATAGGAATACAAAAGAAAAGGGAGAAATATGGGCGTAAATCACAAAGAAAAGAAAAGAAAAGGGAGAAATATCATACAGTTCACAGTATGGGCATAAATCACAAAGAAAAGGGAGAAATATCATATATGGTGATAGCCACAATGAAGGGATAAAACCCCAATGCCACACATTGTGCCAAAGATTACAGAGTACGAATAAATCCAACCATGGTATCCTTACAATTCACCTGGGTCTTTTATATCTTTTCTTTCAAATGAAAAGTGCATTGTATAGGACCGGAACCCGACTAATAGGAAAGGACCCAACTCCTAAAATACATTTAGTTACATTATAAATTTCCCTGCCATATTCAAATATCCTGAGACACCATATCAAGCCCCTGGTCTAGCCTCAAGCGACCATTATACTCCCAAAGTGGATAGGTAAGCCAAATGCTTATGGGAGTTTCCTTCGAAACCAGGACAAGACGCATACACACCCCAGCAAAGTCACCAGAGGCGGGATAATGGGGGTATGTTGAACTTACCATTACCCTAGTCACGTTGGTACCTTGTCACCTGTCGCCATACAGAAAGTCACCAGTTAGTAAACTCTGCGAATTGGCAATGAATAAGCAAGAAACCATGAGATAAATAATGTAACTCACCGATTAAGATTATGGTGCCCACGCTACCGACGAGTGCCATGGCTACTATGTGCACTGACCATGAGCATTGCTCAAGTCAGGGCACCCCCATAGTCTCACAGTCAAGAACAGTGCAAGACGAGAGAATTAAAACAAAATCGCAAATAGAGGCCAAAGCCAACAAAAACCCCAGCTAATACCAGACCCTCGGTGACACGCTGTCTTCCGACATACATTAAAAGCGCAGTTATTGCCCCACTAACCATGCTTTAGTGGAGGCTCGATTTGTTGTAAAGGGACTATAGTTTAGTCGTAGCCTTTAACCACGATGCACTTCATTCAAAATTACATAGAATAGTTCATGACCCTCTTCCATGGAGATTGGGCCATTCCCTTAGGATAGAATAACTATGGGGTTTGTACCTACAGAAAGACAAATTCAATGGATGACATTAGCAAATTGCTAAGTAAGTTCAACAAACCACCAAAGCTTACCCATACCCCATGGAAACCTTACTGGGGTATGTAATTACCTCATCTAGATTGTTACGGCACCCACCTTAAGAACAAACAGCAACAAAGGAGCATATCACGTGGAAGTGCCATTTAAACATTCACAACTTCAATCACATGATTTATAAATCCACAAAGATCTCTGTTCTACCTTGTACAAGTGTTACAATTGCATTTCAAAACCAGATATGATATTGTTTCACATCGCTTCCGCAGACTTTGAAACTCAAACTTTAAGAAGACTATGTTTTGAAAAGGTCGTAGATTTATATAGTTTATATTGTGCAAATATGGATGCACTTAATTGGAATTGAATTAACATATAAATTATTTCTCATTTAAAAGCAAATGTTGCACACAGGATAAATTAAAATAAAAATGTTGCCACTAAGGAACATTACACATAGGTTTATTCTGTCAACCATGTTGAGGGCCACTAGACCTATCCCTAGAGATAAAAAAACTTATAATGGTTTTAATGTTCATACATAGAGGATTATAATACTCTTAGAAAAAGATGTGTCATGATCTTTGAGGTGTTTTTCATAGTCCTAGATCCATATAAGCTTTTTTTAGTGCCAAAGGTAGAGGTTTTATCCCTAAACCATACCTAATAATTATATGAATATCACTCAAGAAATTTAATAATATCTATAAAATTATTGAATTGAATAATCAATTTTCAATTCAAATCACTTTTATCAATACTTTATAATATTAATAACTTATAATAGTAATAAATTAAAAATCACGGTCTTTAATTAGAAATGAAATATGTTATTTAAGATTAATAAAAATAAAAACATGAATTTGTTGTGATTTTAGAAATGAAATATGTTATTTAAGATTAATAAATATAAAAAGGTGAATTTGTTGTGATTGTGGTACAAAAATTGATAAATTAATATTAAGGATTTATTTGAATAAATAAAACAAAAGAATAAATAATTGAATTAAGTTATTTAAAAAATAATTATGTGTGAATTTGTTGTGTTTATTGTGCAAATCCTCATAATTAAATATTATTTATACATGTCCATATGACAAATAAGGACTTAAGAGTACTTTATGGTATTTGCTAACATGGCATTTATCTTAATATAAATGAAGAGAAACTCCATTTCCATAAATATTTATAAACATTCACACCACCTTAGCACTACAAAATGTAATGGTGCTAATACCACGACATTAACATCACATAATTGAAGTGGTGCTAATCCCACTATCTTAACACCAAATTTTTTTAAATAGTGTTAATACCACCACCTTAACATCACAAAATGCAAGTAATGCTAACTTATAGAGTTAAATGATGTTTCTGGAGTGTTATACATAAATATGTATAGATATCCTGCTCACACCTGCCATCAGTAAAAAAAATCAACGACCTTCTCCGTATGAGGCATTGCAAAATTTCATCGACCTCCTCCCTCTGAGTCATTGCTTTCTTCCTCATTGCTTTCAAATTTAGCGTTCCGGCGAACAAAGAAATGACGAACTACTTCGTACGTTTGGGCGTTGGCATTTTAGGTATGTAAGAGCTATCCCGGAAGATAAATAGATATAAATAGTATATGATATTACGCTTTTTTTTTTTGGAAGAGCTTAATATTAATTATGGCATTTACAATTGATTTATCTGACATGACATTCCAGGAAGTTTCTTGGCGTTGCTTATGTATAGTTCACCAATGTAAGTATAACAGGTTTCCAAAAGCGTATTCTCGTGAATTCATACACTCAAACTAACTTAACAAAGAATCGAGTATTGAATATAATGTTGTAACTATTGGTCAACAGTGCTACGTTCAAGAGGATAATAAAAAAGAGAAGCACGGAGAGTTTCTCAGGGTTGCCGTATGCAGTAGCTCTCTTCAATTGCCTGATCTACACGTTGTATGGATCGCCTCTAATCAGTCATGGTTGGGATAATGTTGTGGTTATGGTTGTCAACAGCATTGGCCTTCTTCTAGAGTGCTGCTTCGTTTGCATCTATCTCACTTTCGCTCCACCCAGAAGCAAGGTATTATCTCATCATATTACTTCAATAAATAGTATTAAGTTGAATCCATTTTACCAATCAATGCCTTATCTTTATTAATCCATGCATAAACAGCTAAACAATTTGCATTGATCATATCTATCTGTGTGCAGAGGAATATGGGGTGGATGGTTCTAGGCTTGTTGGCGATTTTTGGCACTATTGCAATAATTTCCTTGTGTGTTGTCCATGATCACGAAAAGAAGAAGTTCCTTGTAGGAACTATAGGAATGATAGCCACTGCTAGTCTCTACGTTTCTCCACTATCCATAATTGTAAGCATAGTCTACATTGCATTCATTTTCATAATTGTGTGAATGAAAAAACTAGAAAGGCTTAACAGAGTTGATTTCAGCATCTTCAATTATTGTTAGTTTTATTGATGATGTCTAATGGTAATATATAAGTATATACAGAAAAAGGTAATTCAAACAAAGAGCGCGGAATTCATGCCGAGTTTCTATTTCTCATTGTTCGGGTTCCTTGGATGTCTGTTGTGGCTGGCGTATGGCGCTTTCAGCAGAGACATAATCATCATGGTAAAATGTGGTTCTTAGTCTTTAAATTCACGTATTTAAGCTCAATGTTATAATGACATAATTCATATTTTGCAGACACCAAACTTTGTTGGAGTGCCATTGGCGTTCAGTCAGATGGTTTTACATTGTATCTACAGAGACAAAAGGAGCCCGCGTGTTGAGAATGCAGAGGTGGATACAGAAAACATGAAAGAGGACATAACTAGAGACTACACGAACAAAACAAAGTCCGGCTCTGATAAAGAGATCGAAATCGTTGTATCATAATCGTCCAGACTACAAATAATAGTTATATACATCACAATTGAAAATATGAATATCGAAATCGTTGTATCATAATCGTCCAGGCTACAAATATGCATTTAGAATTCTTCCACGAGATTCATGATATGTTTGTTGCTTGGTTGAACTAAGTAAAAGGATTCGATTTACATATGTATAAAAAGCGCTCAAGACGGAAATATATTTTCAAACTGGAATATTAAACGATATGTTACTGCCATATTTACCCTTATTGTTGGTATTGATTTTATACTTATTTTGGTTCGTTCTTTAGTATGTATATATAAAATCTAAAGTTTTGTGTACTAGTTTATTTGTATATTATTATTTTATAAATATTAATTTTGTTTAGTCTTAATGATTAGACTGTCTTTTAATTGATGATGGTTGTTTTTATAAATAAAATAACAATAACCTAATAACTTTAGAGGAGATTTTGGAGTAGGTTGTTATGGGTTGAATGGCAGAATTTTGGCCAAAAACCTCTTGTTAGGGTTTGAGATTTTGGAGTGGGTTGTTACTAGTTGAATGGGAGAATTTTGGCCTAAAACCTCTTGTTCGGGTTTGATGTTGTTTGTCTTTTTATTAATGATGGTTGTTTTTATAAATGAAATAATAATAACTCTAATAATTTTAGAGGAGATTTTGGAGTGGGTTGTTATGGGTGGAATGGGAGAATTTTGGCCTAAAACCTCTTGTTAGGGTTTGATGTTGTTTGCAAGTCACTTGAAGTTAAGATTTTTGCTTACAAAGCTTACTACTAACCAAAAAAAATGGGAATGATGAGATTTTTGGTCCTCTTATAGTTACAAGTGAATTTGTTCAAATCCTCTTAGTTTAATTTGGTTTTTAGTTTCTGAAAGTTCTAATTTTTGATAGTTTTTAAAAATATTTTTAACTCGAATCTATTTTATCATGTTTGTATAGTAAATCTCTAGTAACATTTTACTAAATTTCGCCATGGGTGGTAACTTTATTTTACCTTAACTCTTTTGATATCCGTGACTTTGATATGTTGATGAGTAGTTTTTTTTAGGTCCTTTTAAAAATGACAGTTAAATACACAAAGTAGCATATCATGGGCATCGGATAACTGGCACTCAAATCACCCCGTTTTTCCGGCGATTTGTTTTGTTTCCTAGATCCGGTTATAAAAACCGGTGAAATTGTAGTTTCACCCGATTTACTGCGGAACTATGCCATGGAACTGTTTCCCTAGGGGCTTTGGCCCATTTTAAGACGACCAACATCATCGAAATTGCAAAAAAATAACGAGAACGGTAGAATTGTGCCTGGCCGGAAAAATTTCCGTCGCCGACAGGTGGCAATTTGAGTGCCAGTTATCACACGACCAAATCATGAAGTTGAAAGAAAACGAATGGGAAAGGGGGCTTTCCTTTTTGGGCACATATTTGCAAGAAAATGATGGCTCATATAGTCAGATTCCATATGCAATCATGGGCATGTCCTTTGATAGATAGATGCTTGCAAAGTAAAATGACAATGCAACAACTCAAGAATATGTATAATATGCAACTTATTTTGTCTCAGCCGTATGTTAATCTACATCCGCAATCAAAGGTCTAAACATTCCTACAGATATGTTGTGCACAACCCAGTTCCTGAATAGACTTCCGTTAATTCTCTTGTCGCGAGCATGATGGAGTATGGGTCATGCATAGTGAAACAGGTAGACCATGTGAACAGTAACCCAAGAAACCCATGATCTTAAGCTGGCCACGAATAAATTAACAGCTTCCCTAGACTCTGGTCATTGGCAGAGTTGCAATATTTGATAATCTTAAAAAATAACAACCTGATAAAATAAATAAATTTTTTTATTTAATTATTTTTTTAATACCATGTAGAAAGGGAATAATTATTCTTTGCAATATTTGTTAATCTTAAAAAATAACAGACTTAGTAAATAAATATTTTTTTATTTTATTTATTTTTTAATATGATGTAGAAAGCTAATAATGATTCTTTAAAAAAAACATTGTACATATATTTTTCTAGAAATATATAAACAAGAGCTACTATGTCAATGCCCGAGCAGTTGTTTTTGGCAATTGCTAACAACTATTGCTATAATATGATATTTTTCGCACAAAATTGTAATAGAAAAGAAAACAGAAAACATGAAAATGAATATATATTGAGAAGGTGTTTTACAACATAAAACAAAATCCAATAGTATGGTTAGCATTCTCATGGCCCCTTGTCCATGGTTAGAAAATCAATATGAGTAAATGAAATTAAAATATGTACAGAAAAAATAGGCAAGAGATTAAGCCTAAAATTGACAACAAACTCAAAACCACCTAATGTATGAGTATAAGGCTTACCCTTGTTATAGTAAATGACTAGGTTTTGGTTGAGCTTGCCAAGTTACCTAAAATGAACTTTCAACCAACTAAAACCATGAGAAAAACACATTAATTGCTAACTCTCATATTATAAACCTCATTACAAAGATTTTATGCACAAAAGGCTGAATAATTCAATCAAACATAGGCATAACTAAGGGGAAATGCCTTGGAGCTCCAAATCCTCCTTCACTAGACGAAAGAGAAAGTGTAAAAGACAAATTCTACTAGTAATTACCATTCAACCTCAACCAATTCACCCATCCGTAGTTTTATTGGTAAGAAAGCAATTGATAACCCTCCAATATTGAAAATGTCATGAGCACCCATCCATAGTTTTATTGGTAAGAAAGCAATTCTTAACCCTCCAATCTTGAAAATGTCATGAGCTCGCATCGTAGTTTTATTGGTAAGTAAGCAATTCATAACCCTCCAATCTCGGAAATGTTATGAGCTGATGCATGTAATTTGAAATATTGAAAAAATTAATGAAATATGTAGATCTATAACTGAGTTAATGTTTAACTTTAATTATAATAATCCTCTCTAAATATATATGATATTATCACGCTTCATATAGATATAACCTTTACCTTAAGTTTAGATTAAGATGGAATAGCTAGAGTGACTCCATGATGATAATACATACCGAGAGGGACATGTGACATTTTCTTTCCATTACCATAAATATAATCATTTCCAATGAAGCCTTAAGACTCTAGTATGTACCATGAAATATTACGTGGTGTGTTTTATATGATCTTTTATTACTCCAACAACAGTTTGTAGGATGTTCAATTAATTTTCAATGATAAACCATGCATTGCAAGTGACACAAGTTATAGCTAATTAAAACTTGAATAAGTGTTTTAATTTAAATTATATTTAATACATGATATTACAAACATTATAGAAACATTGGAAAATAAAAAATTTAGCTTCGGAGAGAGATTAATCCACCCAAGTGAATCATACATGTCTCCTGTCGAGCACATAATAAATGTACTTTCATCAATATATATCATTTTATAAGATTTTAGATAAAATATTTATGAACCATTTTGAAATGATATTGTAATTACCATTTATAATTTTGAATAAAATATTTATGAACCATTTTGAAATGATATTCTAATTGAATAAAATATTTTGGACCATTTTGAAATGATATTGTAATTTCTATTTATGCTTCGAATGGAATTATTCAACAAATAATTTAGGAAACATTTATGATTTTTTTGAAGTGACAGATTCCCAAGTATGTTTTCTTGGACTATGCTTAACACATTGGATTTTACATGTTTTTCTTCATCGATGGCTCTAGACGAGGACCAAACAACCACACACTTCTCAACATTCAATTGGCTCGTGTCCTTTTACATTCTATTTGTAGCTAGCTTCCATGCTTAATTGTATGTCTCAGACAAAACCTTGAAATATCAATTGGGAGAAGTGGAAAACTAGTAACAACAATATATATGGACGGGCACAATGAATCTTAAAGCACCTGTCATAGTGTTTCACTTTATGTTGAACAATAAATCAGGCTTGATCAATTTTAAATTTATTGTTTACCAAACTGCAAAGAAATTAAGTTGACCTGCTATAATCCAATAGATATAGATTCATCTACCTTTGCATTAATATGTGCCGTACACATGTACTTTAAATTTTGAACAACTAGAGCTGCATTTTCACCATGCATTTTGAAAAGCTTATGATTTATTTTGGTTTTTGGTCTAAGTCAAGATGTGGATTGTAATTCTAGTAGAGAGGATAATCAAATAGAAGAATGAAATTATTTTCACTAATTTTTCCATATAAGGAATCAGAAATTTGCAACCTTTGGTTTCTGCATGTAGTATTTTTTTTTCCTCCTGTTCTTCTCACTAAGCCTTAAGATTGTAAATACATGTATTTCATATGCAATAGGGATTTCAGTGATTATGCCTAGGTAATAAGATATTCCTACATTCATTTCCCATCCAACCCCACTCCCTTGTCCCCGGGAAGGGGTCCCGTGGCTGTCTCATGAACATGGATATTACTGCGGATCTTGTAGTTTGGGCATAAAATACTCCCCCACATATACAGTGAAATCCAAGGACAAGGAAGCTGAGACAAGATCCATTTACCACGATGATTACATTTGTGTACTTGTATGGATACATGACATTTTGGTGGGATGAAGGTCAATGGTGTTTATTGCTAAAAAAAACCTTGGGATGGAAACCAAGCCGAGTATGAATGCATAACCACCCAAGGATTTCTAAATTGGTCAATGGAATTTGAAACATCTAGAGATAGAGGCACTCTAGGATCTGGATTAACTCTTCCACCAGTTGATTATGTGCATAATTCACATGAAATTTTCTACCTAGGCATTTGAAGTGTACAAGAAGTTTACAAATCAAAGTGGCATGGAAAGAAGGATGGTGAAATGAGAAAAATCCCAAATGTATCATGTGCCATTTTCTATTTGTAACTATTATTTTGATAGAATTAGAAATTATAGGTTTATGGAAAAGTTCATTGGGTGTAATCAGACATACAAACTTTAAAGCACACTAAATTAGGTGTCCACTAACCAGATAAACATAAATCCTGCAAAAGCTGATGTCTGCAAAAGTCGATTGCTAAATTACACAAGAGCTACTAGACTCATAACACCTAGTTGAGTATTGTACCTCACTGCCCTTTGAGATTCTCTATGAACTGGTAATTTCATTTTTTTAGATGCTTTTAATTTTGTTATAATCTATATACATATCATACAAATCATGAAACTGCAAGTTTCAATCAATATTATAGATTTCACAATCTATAAAATCATGAAGGAAAATGCCATATTGTAAGTACACTATCATATAGATTCATGGAAAAAGTATTTAAATCATGATAAAAGTATTTAACAACGACATTGAGCAAATCACAAGTGGTGTCGCTATGGCTTTCTGTCAGATTAGCCATCGGTGAGGAACTTCCCAGACTCCAAACCCAACTATTGGAAGGCAGTGTCAACTTGGGTGAGTTCGGCATTGTAGATCTCTGTTGAAAGAAAAGATGAAAGCGAAGCCCAAATTGTGATTACTGGCGTTTCCGCCGCATCCTTTGTGTGGCCTCCTCCTTGAGAGTTTTGTGAAACTGTCAACCCATTTCGGCTCTTCGGATGCCAATTATGTACCTGTAGACAAAAATAAAAAAGAATCTCAACATCAGTCAAACGAACCATAAGGATATGAGTTTGGAACCTTCGATACTAACAACTCTCTCTCATAATGCATAAGCAAAAGGAGACTAAACAGTAGCTATCTTCAACTAACACTTGTCGAAGACTTTACGTTTCTTGAAAGTGGGGAAGGAGAGACTGATGGTAGATGCCCTAAAGCACTTGAAGGACTTCGTCAATGATCTCATTGCTTTCAAGAAGAAAAAAATTGATTTTCAATGCCAACTAAAGTGGGGATATGAGAGATCTCCTTTCTCAACAACTCGCACCAGTTTGAAGAAGATATGGTGCTCCACTTTGTGATTGCGGCCATGGATACATACGATGTTGCATTAGGTTGGTTTTTTCCCCTCCTTTATTGCAATCCTCACGTTGGAGAAAAAATTGTTCAAGTACTTTGCTGCGTATTAGCTCAAAGAACCAAATCTAAAAAAATGGAGCCTTTCAAATATTGTGTATATTTGCACGCAGCACTAAAGGAGACTATCAGATTATATCCTTTAGTTCTCAATAATCACGAAGGAATTTTGCACAAATATGTGTTGCTTGGCAGAATTTATATAGAGCCTAGGATGAAATTTATGTATAAGATTTATTCTTTGGACCGTATGGAAAGCGTCTGGGGATTCGATTGTCTAACACTTCGACTATTTCCCCTGGAACATTAGACTTACTTCTAACGACCATTACTGTCTCCGACAGACCTTCCTGACTTTGATCTGCACGCTGTCACGTCGCCAAGGTCATTAATGCTTGTGGGTGGCATGCACGTGGCATGCATAGTACACTCTGCGCTGGAACCTGCAACTCTTTGCCCTGTAACTCTTTGTTGTTCACGTCCATAACCTTCTCCACTCCATAGAGATGCGCATGTATGGATGACACCATGGACCCCTCGTTCCCCATGAATGCAACCTTGCTGCTTCCCATGATAATTTGAATTTGAATTTCATTACCTATCCTTTGTGTAATAACCCAACTTTCTTCACTAACTATGTCATGATGTCATGTAGGGTCACGGCTGAGTATATGTGATTTATTATGTTTTACATAGTATTAATATGTTTTGATTTAGTTTCCTTTATGAGTTGATGTATTGGGCATGGACCCTGATTTGTTTCATTTTTGAATATATGCGGGGCAGGAAAGCCGAATGAATAAACTATGTTGTATTTGGAGAAGTAATTACAAAATTATGATATACTGAGATTATCTCTTTTGTTATATTATACTATGCAGAGCATGATTTACGTGGTTGATTATTTAGTGTGTTGAGCATGGACTCAGAAACACAAGAACGACCCATATACTCGGCTTAAGCCCCGATGTATTTAGAGGATTGTATTTCATATTGGGCCTAAGCCCCAATGTACGTTGAGTGTTCGGAATGAACCCTCAAACACTCCAAGCTCGGAAGAAATGATTACCGATCCGAGGCCACTTAAATATCTTATATGTGCCTCACAACAACATTTTATAAACATACATAGAATCTCATTGTATCGAAATCCAACATTGCAGGCTTAGTTCTCATTTCACATAGGAAAAACAAAAGATAGCAATCTATCATTTGAGACAGCGTCAATCATACATCCCAGTTAGAGGTCGTGTCCTCCTTTTTAAAACATAAAATCACAGTGTACAGGAAGGTGAAAATGTCGGTTACATAGACCAGCTTCACAATCAATCCTTGTCACAACGCAGTCCCAGCTGCACAGCTTAAACTCTTACATTACATTTGAAAACCCCCACGGTATCTCTATTCCAGCCCTTAGGCAGCTGACAGGCTTCCCAAGTTGAGTGAGTAAGCCAAGGGCTTATAAGAGCCTCTTTCCCAAACCAAAATGAGACGCATACATACATTTCCAGTGTTGCGAGAGGCAGGATAACGAGTGGGTAAGATGGACTTACCATTTCCCTAGCCACACCAGTAGAACTTTAAACCATCACAGTATTCACCCGAAGATTGTTGGCACCTGTCATTTGCAACAAGCTAAACCAGTTATTACACCCTAAAATTTTGATTCTAGAAGAAGAACACTCATATTACAATTTTGATAAGCTTTGCTTACCTGTTAGAAATGCGCAGTCCACGCCGTAGTCGAAGCTCAACAAGACACTAACTGCACTGACCATGAGCCTTGCTTGGGTCAAGGAACCCTCATAGCTACCATATGAATGAGGTGCAGAGCCAGAAGAGTGAGCAATAAGTCGAAATAGGAATGAAAGGCCAAACCCCCTATTCTCTTACAAAACCCTCTTTATAGGTATGTCACCCACTTCGCATTCAAGTGCAATAAATTTTATTCCTACTCTGCGCTAGTGGGGATGCGATTTCTTGGTACATAAACGATAGAGTATCACATAAAGCACTCCACTCTTTGTTAAAAGAGATTAGAGTCACATTACCATAGTGGAACCCCCCCTTCCCCTTGTTTATATTACAAGTCCTATTCCTTTCTATGGTTCATCCTTTGGGTTGATTATCACCCATAGGACTCCCCTAGTAAATCTTATGTGCCTTGGAAGTATGAACCCACTCATTAGGATAGACCAAGAAAAGGAGGAAGAGTGATGACAGCTTACAAGGGGAGTTTAGAAAAATAAGAGCCCCAAGTTATGATGGGGAAGTTAACTCAGGAGAAAAGGCTGAAGAATGGTTGTTAGGGATGAACAAATACTTTAAGGTTCATAATTACTCCAGTGAGATGCAAGACTGACTAGCCATACACAACTTAAATGGAAAAGCTTCCAGATGGTGGCGAGACTTAAAACACATTCAGGGACAAGAGCTGCGAGAGATAAGCTGGGACACTTTCAGCAAAATATTTCAGGACAAATATATGTCTGAAAGATTCTTCGACAAGAAGATAAAAGAATTTCATGAGATGAAAATGTGTTCCTTGACTATGGAAGCTTTCATAAATCGGTTCTTAGACTTGTTGCACTATATGCCTTATATTAAGGACGAGAAGCTGAAAATCTAGCAGTTCTTGAGTGGGCTGCCACCAAACTTTAGAGAGAAGATAGAATTCGACATGCCCAAAACCCTTGACATAACCCTTCATAAAGCCAGGCTGTGCTATGAGCATGGGAAGCCAAGGAACGACAACATCAACAGAAATAGAGAGAGATTCAGGACTTTCTTAGACAACCATAGACCGGGTTTTCGACCCTCACCTTTCCGGAAACATAACAATAGTTTCCCACCCAACAGAGGTTTCAGCCGACCCCAAGCTCGACCTAATGCACCCCCACCACTAGCCAATAGGCCAGCCTTCAACAAAGGGGCAAAGACAGTTCCACCAATTGTTTCTCGTTGGAAATGCCAGGGACCACATTACTACAGAGACTGCCCCAACAAAATAGATGGGACTTTACACAACATCAAAGCAGAACCTACAGTGGGAGACATGGCAAAGACACCTAGGATTTCTGCCGCCCTTGATGGCCAGCAGGCAGATCATCAAGTCACCATGGTAGAAATTGAGGGTAAGATATCTAACAATCTCATTTCAGTTTTAATAGAACCTGGTGCTTGCCAGAGCTACATCTCTCCTAGGATAGTAGAGTCTTACAAATTAAACTGAGAGAGTCACAAAGCACCATGGCTGGTACAATTGGCCACAGGTAAAATACTTAAGGTCTCCGAACTAGTTAAGAGTTGTGAGATAGATTTGAATGGATTTTTAACTAAGATGGATTTGAATATCTTACCACTAGGATATTATGACGTAATAATAGGCATGGATTGGTTGGAAGGACATCATGCTTTGTTGGATTGCTTGAATAAGGCAATTCTATGCACCGATGGTCAAGGGAACCAAAGAACCATCCAAGGTATAGATAAGG
The DNA here is from genome assembly GCA_027924585.1 of Larix kaempferi. Lineage (NCBI taxonomy): Eukaryota > Viridiplantae > Streptophyta > Pinopsida > Pinales > Pinaceae > Larix > Larix kaempferi. Next base: position 3,623,446 of record BSBM01001023.1, read on the forward strand.
AAGTATTAGTACGATAGATATCGGCATTACAATCAAAGAAATTCTTAAGAAAGGGATGTAAACTATTTGCAATCCACCTTCAATCGGCAGAAGCCGATAGAGATCAAAAGATCGAGGATTTCTCGATACTAGTAGAATTCAGAGACGTATTTCCCGAGGAGATACCAGGGTTACCACCCAAGCGGGACTTAGACTTTTCTATAGAACTAACCCCAGGATCCGTACCTATCTCTAGGACTCCATACCATTTGAGTACACCCAAACTGGTAGAGCTCAAAATACAGTTACAAGAACTAATAGACAAGGGTTACATTCGACCAAGTGTGTCTCCCTGGGGAGCACCAATCCTCTTTGTTAAAAAGAAGGATGGCACAATGCGTATGTGCATCGATTACTCCCAACTCAACAAGTTAACCATCAAGAACCGTTATCCACTCCTTAGGATCGATGACTTGGTTGACCAAGTCGGAGGAGCAAAGATCTTCTCAAAGATTGACCTGTGATCCGGATATCACTAGGTGAGAATCTGTGATGAGGACATCAGTAAGACCATGTTTCACACCCAATATGGCCACTACGAGTTTGTAGTAATGCCGTTTGGTCTAACGAATGCACCCACCAACTTCATGTGCATGATGAACAACGTTTTCAGTAAGTACCTCGACAAATTTGTTCTAGTCTTCATACACAATATCCTGATCTATTCCAAGAAAGAAGAAGAACATGAAGAACAACTATGAATAGTCCTACAGATATTGCGAGAACATCAGCTATATGCAAAATTTAGCAAGTGTGATTTCTATAGACCTCAGATACAGTACTTAGGGCATATCATTTCTTAGAAGGGAATAGTTGTTGACCCCAAAAAGATCAAGGCTATCGAAGAATGGCCCACACCTACATGTGTTTTTGACATACGATCATTCCTAGCTTTAGCCGGTTATTATAAAAAGTTCATTGAGAACTTCTCTTGGATCGCTTGCCCCATGACCGCATTATAGAAGAAAACCAGTAAGTACACCTGGACAGGCAAGTGTGAAGAAATTTTTCAGAAGTTAAAACAACTTCTGATTAGCGCACCAATACTATGAATTGCTGACCCCAATGGGGACTTCATAATTTGCACCGATGCAAGCAAGGAAGGACTCGGTGGAGTCCTTATGCAAGATGACTTTTCCATCTGCTACGAGTCAAGAAAGCTAAAGGAACATGAAAAAAACTATCCTACTCACGATCTCGAATTGGCTGCCATCATCCACACTCTAAAAATGTGGAGACATTACCTCATGGGCAAAAAATTCCTATTAAAGACGGACAGCATGAGTCTAAAGTATCTATTCGATCAACCAGACCTGAACGCTAGACAGGCTAGGTGGTTAGTCTTTCTTAGTGAGTATCACTTTGAACTAAAACACATCAAGGGGAAAGAAAACAAGATCGCCGATGCCTTAGGTTGACGAGCTCATATGTTATATGAGGTAACCAAAACTCGGACAGACTTCGACTTACATGAACGAATTAGAACGACGTGCCAAAATGATAGGTTCTATGTCGAGATCCTTAAAAAGATTCAGGAAGATAGGCTATTTCAGCAACAGAAAGAGTACAAAATAGATGAATCAGGATTGTTATGGTCAAAAGAGAGACTTTACGTTCCCGATTGGGGGATATTAGACGTAAAATACTCACAGAATTCCATCGGAGTCCCTATTCAGGACACCCCAGATATCAAAAGATGATTTCAGCCATAAATAAACACTACTTTTGCCCTAAACTGAAAGCTGACATAGCATTGTTCATTGTGAAATGTTAGGAATGCCAGTTGGTCAAGGAAGAACACCAACATCCCTCCGGTCTACTTCAACTGTTACCCATTCTAGAATGGAAGTGGGAGGTAATAAGTATGGATTTCATTATGGGTCTACCCAAGAGTAAGAAACAAAATGACTCCATCTTCGTAGTAGTAGACAAGCTATCGAAATCCGCACATTTTATACCAGTAAAATCTACCTACAAGGCAGTTCACATTGCGGAAATCTTCCTAAACGAGATTTTCCGGTTACACGGGATACCCAAAGCAATTATCTCTGATCGAGACACAAAGTTCACTAGTAACTTTTGGAGAGCATTGTTCTCCCGATTAGAAACACAACTACAGTTTAGTACCGCATACCACCCCCAAACTGACGGATAAACGGAATGAGTAAACCAAATCTTAGAAAACATGCTGAGAATGTATGTCATGAACAATCCCACTAAGTGGGAAGACTGCTTACACCTCATGGAGTTTGCATACAACAATGGGTATCAAACCTCAGCCAAAATGAGTCCTTTCGAGGTAGTCTATGGTCGAAAGTGTTGAACCCCCATCACCTGCGATAGCTTGGTCGACAGGCTTATGCTAGGGCCAGACTTACTAAAAGACTTGGAACAACTAGTCTCCAAAGTGCAACTAAATTTAAAAGAAGCACAAGACTGCCAAAAGAGTTACGCAGACAAGAAAAGAAAGGACAAGGACTACCAAATCGGTGAACATGTCCTCCTAAGAATAAAAGTGAAACGATGCTCGTTAAGTTTGGGATGTTGTGGTAAACTAGCCCCAAGATTTTGTGGACCTTTTGAAATACTGGGGAAGAAGGGTCCAGTGGCATATGAGTTAGCCCTACCAGCACATATAGAAGTTCATAGTTTTTTTCATGCTTCTTTCTTAAAGAAATATGTATACGATACTAAACATGTCATCGATTGGTCCTTGTTATAGGTGGAGCCCGAAGGGGAGTTCACGCCAGAACCACTCCACATTCTGGACAAAGGGAGAGGTACAACTTAGGAGGAGGACCATTACTCAGCTGAAAGTGCAATGGAGGCACTTTAGACTAGATGAGGCCACTTGGGAGAATGAGGCTACCATGAGAGAGGCATACCCCGCCTTGTTTCATGGACTCATCTCTAGTCCTTTGGAAACACTAGGATGGTGTTGTTCTAAGGAGGGGAGGATGTAATATCCCAACCTTTTTTGACTAACTATGTCATGATGTCATGTCGGGTCATGGCCCAGTATATGTGATTTATTATGTTTTACATAGCATTAATATGTTTTGATTTAGTTTCCTTTATGAGTTGATGTATTGGGCATGGACACTGATTTGTTTCATTTTTTAATATAGGCGGGGCAGGAAAGTTGAATGAATAAACTATATTGTGTTTCGAGAAGTAATTACAAAATTATGATATACTAAGATTATCTCTTTTGTTACATTATATTGTGCAGAGCATGATTTACATGGTTGATTATTTAGTGCGTTGAGCGTTGACTTAGAAACACACGAATGACCTATTGGGCTTAAGCCCCGATGTACGTTGAGTGTTGGGCATGAACCCTGGAGCACTCCAAGCTTGGAAGAAATTATTACTGGATCCGAGTCCACTTAAATATCCTAGATGTGCCTCACAACCACATTCTAGCTCTAGTGTTGAGCAGAGGCTCTGGAATTGCACTAGCGTAACGCCCATGTGAGAGTGCTGAGTTAGACGGCTCTGAAGAGCACTCGGGGTTACTAATCTCAAGTCTTGAGTCGAGAGGACTCTGAATATCACTTATGTATCTTAACACAACTATTTTGACTTGACTAAATAAATCATATTATCATCACCTACTATGGAAACTACCATGTTAAAACGAGGGATCTGACATGCAAAGGGAGAGACTAGAGGTGCCTCACTAGCTTGCCGAAACCATCAAAAGAAGTGGAGCCTATCCTTAAAAGAGACTTAAAAGAATTATCATGTGAACAAAAGTGGTTAAAAGGCCCAAAGCTAGATATTATTATTAAGAGCTTCTAAGAAAAATATTGTTATTATTTATTCTTCTATGTATATATATTTATGCATAAGTGGGCTGCCACTTTACCAAATGTTAATTATTAATATTGAAGGTGGAATTATTGTTATTATTATTATTATTACTATTATTATTATTATAAAAAGATTACAGATCAAACCACTTTGATAAAACAAAGTGAAAAGTCCTAGTCCCAAATTAACTAGCAGTTAAGTGAACAAATAATATTTTCTTTTATATATATATATATAATTTAAATTGTTTTAAAGAAACCGGTAATTCTAATAGTCTGAATTTCAAAGATTACCTATTTAAAGAGGACATCCCCCAGTGTTGGGGGATTATTTTATTATTTTGGAGAGAAGTTCTTATGAAGCAAGAGAAGTCCTCTGCTTCAAGAAGTGAAGCTTCCCTTACTTAAAAATTCTCATATCTGAACCAGACATACATCTAGGACCTCTACCTCTCAGTTTCCATGCCAGAACTAGCTCGGGGGGATTCATACTGAACCAGGAACAGTTGTAGAATCATGGTTGGGAGGAACGTGATAGTCCCAAAGTCATCTATTCCAAAATCAAATCATGAGGTCAACTAAGAGTTCAGTAGTTTTTCATTAACTACTTGGCTGAGTGTGCAAGTCATTATCAGCTGGAACAAGCTCCAGGAATTAGCAGGTATGCAATTCTTAAAGAAATTCTCCATTAATTATATTTTCTGAGTAAACAAATTATTAAAATTGTATAGACCTTTATGGCAGTTTGAACTCAAGATTCATCCCGAATCTGTTGGCATTGCCTAGCAGGTCTAGTCCTCTAGCCTTTGCTAGGAAATTGTTTTTCTTAAACTTTCAAAGTACGGAAATCGTCAAGCAATGTTTAAATCCATAGAAATCTATTTCTTTTGTTTTTATTAATTTTTCTTACATGTCAATAGATTTCTTTCTTGTTTAAAAGTAACATGTTGATCTAACCATTGAAATCGAATTGTTTTCTCTTTTGGCAGAAAACGTTGATCACTTTGTTAAGACAATTTAGAAACCCATTACACAATCTTAGCAAAACATTGCATCTACAGAAATCTAGTAAAACGATTATGTAGGGCCTAATCATACACCGACACATTCTTTTCATTTTCGATCGATAACTCAACACCAATGAAACTACCTACAGGCTGTAAGTCTAGATCAGGTGCTACAGCAAAATAAGAAAGTCTTTCCACCATAGATAGCAAGAAAAATCAATACCCGAGTCATCATTTTCTTATTTATGTACATAGTTATTTCTACTATTAAACACAGATTACGATAGATTTGCTTCTTTTCAAGATAGATTTCCATTTTAAAAACCATGGATTCCAAACTCTAAACATAAAGTCTATTTGTCACGATTCTTCCAACTAGGGAACCTCTTGCGCTTTATCAATAAACTCTACGTTAATCAATAGACGGATATTATAGCAAAAGAAACCATAGATATCATCCACGAAATTTGAGTTCCACATTTAAAACCACAAACAGAGGCAAGACGCCCTGCGCATTTTAAAATGGAGATGACAATTGAAAGCAGAAGATAAGGGTCGAATCCCATGGTCTTCTCAAAGCCAGAATTCATAAATGTTTCTTACAGGATTCACATCTCTAGAATAAACAAAGAAAAATGTAGTGTACAACATTCAAATTGTTCCCATACAAATGTTCATTTTACCAACGCAAACAACATTTCAATCGGCATCACTTCATACCCTAGCTACATTACCAAATAGGAGACGCAAAAGACACAGCATCATTTAAATGTTCTTATACAACATTTTATAAACATACATAGAATCTCATTGTATCGAAATCCAACAGTGCAGGCTTAGTTCTCATTTCACATAGGAAAAACAAAAGATAGCAATCTATCATTTGAGACAGGGTAAATCATACATCCCAATTAGAGGTTGTGTCCTCCTTTTTAAAACATAAAATCATAGTGTATAGGAAGGGGAAAACGTCGATTACATAAACCAGCTTCACAATCAATGCTTGTCACAACGCAGTCCCAGCTGCATAGCTTAAACTCTTACATTACATTTGAAAACCCCCACAGTTAGTCTAGTCCAGCGCTTAGGCAGCTGACAGGCTTCCCAAGTTGAGTCAGTAAGCCAAGGGCTTACGGGAGCCTCTTTCCCAATCCGAAACGAGATGCATACATACATTTACAGTGTTGCGAGAGGCAAGATAACGAGTGGGTAAGATGGACTTACCATTTCCCTAGCCACGCCAGTAGAACTTTGAACCATCACAGTATTCACCCGAAGATTGTTGGCACCTATCATTTTCAACAAGCTAAACCAGTTATTACACCCTGAAATTTCGATTCCAAAAGAAGAAAACTCAAATTACAATTTTGGTAAGCTTTCCTTACCTGTTAGAAATGCGCAATCCATGCCGTAGTCGAAGCTCAACAAAAGACTAAGTGCACTGACCACGAGCCTTGCTCGGGTCAAGGCACCCTCATAGCTACCATATGAATGAGGTGCAGAGCTAGAAGAGTGAGGAATATGTCGAAATAGGAATGAAAGGCCAAACCCCCAATTCTCTTACAAAACCCTCTTTACATGTATGTCACCCACTTCACATTCAAGTGCATTAAATTTCATACCTACTCTGCGCTAGTGGGGATGCGATTTCCTGGTACATAAACTATAGAGTATCACATAAAACACTCCACTCTTTGTTAAAAGAGATTAGAGTCACATTACCATAGTGGAACCCCCCCTTCCCCTTGTTTATATTACAAGTCCTATTCCTTTCTATGGTTCATCCTTTGGGTTGATTATCACCCATAGGATTCCCCTAGTAAATCTTATGTGCCTCAAAAGTATGAACCCACTCATTAGGATAGACGAAACCCTAGTAATTTTCCTGCACATATAAACATAGGAGAATAGTATTAGCAGGATGGTAAGTAAGTCCAAAATCACCCAAGCATACTTGTACCCCTCGGCAACCCTGCCAAGGTATGTAATTACCTCTCCCGGAGTGTTACAGCCATCAACCTAAGAACTATGTATCATCAATGAAGGTACATCACCTGAAGGTGTCATTAGACATTCACCATTACATGAAAGTCTTAGATTCTTACTTTAATTGTGGTGCAAACATAAATGTATTATCTGTGTTAGTAGTAGCTTATGAATCCTTCTCCTTTATTTAGCAAATACCGTAGATGGGAAATTTTTAAATTTTATGCTATTTTTGGGACATTACACTTCCAGATCCCTACAACCAATTTGAATTTGAATTTCAATCCTAATCTTGTGATGCGGTTTGGTCTCGGGACTAAATTTTTGTTAAGACACTAGCAACAGGATCCATCTCTATGATGGAGCCAGGAGTATCTCGGCGACCTGTGATATGCGAAGGGAGCAGTGACATGTCTACAAATCAGTGATATGAAACGAGAATTGGTAATAACCTGTTCTCCTTTCAGTAGAGATGTGCATGTATGGATGGCACCATGGACCCATCACTCCCCATGAATGCAAGCTTGCCGCTTCTTGTTCCATATAAAACACTCGTTCCTTTAAACTTGTGTTGGTTTCTTCCAAATAAGCAATCTGTTTATCCTAGTCAGTTGTACGAATTTCAAGGCTTTGAGGTCCAATTCCATTAGTGGACGGGTAAATAATCTCAAAACGGATTATATCAAGATCTAGGCTTTGTTCAAGCTTTTCTTCAAAAACTTGTACATATTTCTCCAGGTTTGGTTCAAGATCATTATTTTTCTTATTCATGTGTCTAACTCTCAAGAGCCCTTTCATGGAACTATTGCTATCCACACCCCACTCTTGGTTAGCTTTCTCAACAACATCTTCTTTGTAAGGATAAGTGATAAGAGCGACGGAGGATGGCACAGAGGGAGTAGATGGAGTGCTTATGCAAGGGGCTATTCCGCCAAATTTTTTGGCTCATACGATGTAAGATGTTGTGTTGCGAGGCGCATCTGGAGCAGATGGAAGGTTTTGTTTCCATCCATGTTGTTTTTGGGGAATGATCACTGTCTTTGCAGCAGCTGCTTCGTCGTGGCCACCAGAAGACAGAATTCAAATACAAAGACCTCCTGTTTAATCGAAAACACTTAGCAGTTAGAAATCAAAAGCATCGCAACTTTGGGGAGAAAATGTAATAAGGAAACCATAATTATGTTTAATCTTACAGGAATCCTTTTCTTTCTACCATTAATATAATGTATTATTCACAATCATAAAATTCAGTGAGTTTCCCATTAATCATAAAATATAACCAATTCATATTTAAGGCATCCAATTACTTTATAAATCTTTAGGCTGATCGAGATTTGGGAAAAAATTATTCATTAAAATATAAAATATAATACCAATTCATATATATAATGCATCTAGTTGCTTTATGGATTTTTAGAGGGTACCCGAAGAGATCTCAGTATAGTCTTAAAAAAATTCTTGTTATGATTTAAAAAAAATAAAATCATTATTAAGTATTATCATATATGAATATAATTTAAGAATATAATAATTTATTAATGTGATTTTAGTTAAAGTAAATTAAATTCCTCAAAGGATTGTCACTTAAAAGGAATGAATTTATAAATATATTTTGGAATTTTTTTTTAAAGAATGATCTTCAATTCTATTAATACTAATAGGATCAAGTTACAACAACTATTTTATTTTAAAATATTGTCATTTAAAAGGAAACAACTTATAAATATTTTTGGAAGGTTTTTTCAACTTTTACATTGTTTAATTTTATTACTTATGTTTACTATGTTTAGTTAAGTTTTTTCATTCTCAATTAAAAAATTGTAATTTTGATTTTACATGCTAAGTGTATACCAAATATTCTTATGTTTTTATGTTGTTAATAGATGATGACATGATGATAGCATGTGTCTTATTGCATTCCTTTCTATTTTGTTAAATTTCTATAGTTTCATAATTCTTTACTTTATATTGTAAATGTCTATAATGATTGAATATGATATTAGTAGAAAAAAATTAATATTGGGTGACAAGAGTTTTGTAGAAACTCCACCTCAAGAGAGGGATAAGGTGTACCATGAAGTCAAGTACTCATAAATAGTAAAAAAATGATCAATAAATATGATCAATAGAAAGTATGATCCAAAAATGTTATAGGATTAATTTTGAACCTAATCTAATGAAAATTGAATCTTTATATTTATCAAAGTATAAACCAAAGAAATAATTTTGGACCTAATTTGATGAACATTGAACCTTGAAATTGAACAAAATTAAGACATGGTATTTGTATCCTCCCATGTAGCAGATCCTAGGCTATACTTGTCTCACTATACCTTAGCATGGTGGACACCAAGTGGTGCTTGAGATGTCAAACCCTTCGATCCAATATGCATAACGATTCGACCATGATGGTTCCCTCATCTTATGCTTGCAATTCCCTCCACTGAAGTTTATGAGATTTATCAACTAATGTTTTAATACAAACACATGTAAAGCATCATGATTTTTATGCAAGGGGGGTGGTAGTGTGTAATATCCTAAACCCATAAAATATTATCCAATTTCCATAGAAATGAGAGATAAAAACTTTAGAATATTACTTTTATTAATCCAAAACAACAAGAACAAAGTTCACCAACCTCCTATGAGTAGAGCTCTAGTTACAATAAAACAACTTGCCAAAAATATTACATAGCTAGTTATTCTATATATTATAACATTTATGTATCTCAAAACTCTAACTACTTGTGGTCCTACTATTAATGAGATCCAACCACCTGATGGGTCTTATTTAATAAAGAGGACTCTTTTAGATTAAAGTACTAATAACTAACTCCTAATGGGATTTTTAGCCATGTACATTGATAAAGTAGGGTGTTATGGTATATATCTAATGTGCCCTCCCCCTTCAAAATCATCCTTGTCCTTAAGGATGGAGATGTGGAAATTCTTGCAAAATGGATCTGAATTCCCAAGTAGCATCCTTCGGTGATGTATCCTACCATTGGACAAAAAATTCATTGATAGTGCGTTGACCATGCGTTGACATATCTAACACTCCCCAATGTTCAACAATGCTAATGCTTGTATTCAAATAGTTCCCTCTTCATCTATTTTGGTAATTTGGTTTGAACTCTACAATTTGGACCCACAATTTTCTCACTAGTGGATTTGGACCCAAAATCTGACGAAAATGACTGTGTCGTCAGATTTAACCTTAAAAATTACAAAATTTGATGATTTTTTTTTAAATTGATAAAAGGCGACATCAAATATCCAACAGATATGCGGATATCCGACAGCTCTGTGGATGTCTGACATCGTAAGGCTTAATATGGCGTTGGATATCTGACACCAAGCGATACCACCAAAGGATGTTGGATCTCCGACATCAAATCTCCAACATTAACTAAGTTCAAGGCGTCAGATATCCGGTGGCAGGATGACTTTTAAATCTTATCAATATTGAAACATTTCAACATTTTTGCTATACAAGCGACAGTTTGTGGAAGTTTTTTTATTCGGTGGACTGTTTTTCGGTGGACAGTTTTTCATTATTTCCGTTGTTTTTGTGATTCAAGAGAGCGAAGTGTGGAGCTTCATTTTCTAAGATCGATAATCTTATCTCAATTTCTTTATGAGAAAATGTAAACTAGCAATATTCCTGATCCAGACGAACAAAATCGACAATTGCTTGCTAGATTGTGGGAAGGAGTTGAAAGAAGGGGTGATGGGAAATGATATTGTCCATGTAGTCAATGCAGGTGCTTTAAGAGGAGAAGAATTTTGATCACAAGAGCTAGAAAACATTGTAGGGAGCATGGGCACACTGAGGGGGGACATGAATACCATCCATTTGTAAGTTTTGCATTATATATGTTTCTATTTTGAATGCTTTTGTAAATTTATGTATTATTTTAATATTTCTTATATTAACTTATATCTATTGATCATGGTTTCAATAGATGCATGGGGACTAACATGGACAATAAATATTATTTTAATATTAAATATTTCTTATAATATTTATTTTCTTTTGTGCATGTTGAATCTAGGGTATAGTAGAATAACTCATTTATTTGTTTGTTAGTGAGACTAACCCAGTCACCGGGGAAAGCACTTAAATCTCTAGATTTGTGACACTTTCCATCATGATAATAGAAATAACGACTATATTGGCATGTTGTAATTTTTCTTATATTTTCTCTATAGAAATTAGCACAACATCATTTATCTTACCTTAGTGGAGTACAGTATGATAAATTTTGGGTTATATTTGAGTAGCTTTGCTCAGTAATTGGGTCAATTACCAGCATAGATCCATCTTAAACTCATATCTATCATGCACCGAGAGGGATCCAATTTCTTGAGGTGTATTTCTTTTTTTAAATTTAAACTCAAGAAATTTGATCTTTCTTTATTGATAGATCCGGGTTTAAGTTTTAAGTTTTTATTTTATAAACGAACATCTATTTTTTAATTACTTTTCATAATATTTTATTTTATGAACCAACATGGATTTTTTTTTAAATATTTTCAATAATCTTTTATTTTATGAGTTGACATGAAATTTTTTTAATTATTTTGTTACTAATGTTATAACGTTATATCATGTTACAGGATCTCTCCCGTACGAGGCTGTAGAGAACCTCGTTTCACTCAGTGCAATTATGTCTCTTGGATAGTTTGGATGCACCTATTTGACCAACAGTACAATTGGTTGTTGTTCTTTTCATCCCAATAGTACAAAATTTGTTACATTTTAAATGCATCACATAAATGTTTACATTTTGCATTTGAATTTCCTATATTAACTTTTATCTATTGATGGTTTCATGTAATTATAAAGGAAAGACATCCTAGGGCACTTCGTTCGGAGGAAGTGCTTCTAGAACAAGTATCGGAAGCTATGAACATTAATGGAGAACAAGTTAATGATCACATTAACGAAGAAGATGATCATACTGATAAAATAGAAGTTGAAGATGATGTTACAAATAATTTGATCCATGGTTCATTTAATGTTGGAATGGATGTTGACGATGATGATCATGATCATGAAAATGATGAACATTTTGATGATATTCATGATATACCTCTTCTTGATAAGGCATATGTAATGTCCCCATTCAAATAAGTGCATAGTAAGACAATCCCATCAATCCTACTAGTTTCCTAGGTTGGATGGGAACATGTGGGATGGTAATAAGGAAGATAATAAATGATATTTAAAAATTAGAGGGGTTCAATCATTTAATAAATATGGTGAATAAATAAATTCAAGATAAATTCTAAGTGGCAAGTTGTTTTGGAGACATATGGAGGTGGTGGGACCCACACTAGCTTGATTTTTCAATGACACATGGTAGCTCTCTCTTGCCAATTCGAATTCATGGGAAGGTGAACACTCTTGGGTGATTTGGTAAGTCATAACACATGGAATTTAGCATCTTAGGTTGAAATGGGATGGAATAGTAACCTCCATGGGAGAGGAAGAGTCAAATTGGAGACTAGTGGACACTGGGCTAGATTCCCTAGTTTTATGACAACAATAATGAAGCATCTATGACATTCATGACAAAATTCAGACCTGAATTCTTACACTTGACCATTATGACATGTTAGCCCCAAAAATAGGCTCAAGGAAGGCGCTCATGGAGTTGGGGGAAGCTAAAGAGACTCAAATTCAAATTTGGGAGAAGATGGAAGGTTGGAACTAGGAGACAAGTGGCAAATGAGGAATATTTTCTAAATGGAAAATTATTGAATCTATTGAGAGGATTTCGACCCCTTGAAGGATAATGTTGGTTATAAAATGTAGAAATCAAGTATGGGAATGGCTTTTGATGATTTGAGAAAAATTGCATTTGTGAAGAGAGAACTAGTGGATGACTAGTTTCTTGCCTTAGCAAATTTCGAGGGTCAAAGATTCCCATCCAAGTTGGTGTTTGGAGAGGCCACTCAGGTCTTTCATGGTGCTTCAATGGAGTTTTATTTGTAGGTAGAAGCTACAGGAAGTTTCATGTTTCGGTTGAGTGCAGGACTTTCTCTCCACCATTTCCAATTTTGAAGGCATATTCGGGCTCCTTGAGGGATTGCGCTTTGGGTGAGATCTTGCACTCATTGGGAGAGATTCATATGATATTTTTATGATTGTAATAGCTTCATATCCTCTGTTCTTTATATTCAGAAACTCTCAGGTTGAAATACCCATTGAATGTATGCAAAATTATTTATTAATGAGCAAACAATGTCCATTTCCCCAATGCTTTGATGTATGACACTATAAGGTTGATTATTTCGAATGGATGGATGATTCTATGATATATTTGTGATTAATATACTGCCATGGATGTATTATACAAATTTCATATACTGTACTTGAGCATTTGAAGCATTTTTACTCAGTTTGTTTGTATTGAGGGGTGAAATAGTGCCATTTCCCCAAGGGTCGAATTGGGGGTTTTTGCTGTTGAATGTGAGAGAGTTAGAACAGTAGTAAAAAACAATTAATGGTGCATATGAGACCCTAATAAAATAATTAACACATTACATAGCTCTGTTCATAAATTCATGGGAGTTTGGAGGCATTTGGAAGGCCATTTGCAGTGTTACCCCGGGGGGATTTGATGCACAAATTACTAGTCAAAATTACATATATTGATCAGAATACAAATCAAGTTTGCAGCAGTACTTGGAGGGCCATAAAAAATACCTGAACCTAATATTCAAGTATAAATACCATTCATACACTCCTACAGAATATTTGGGAGCATTTGGGTTGATTTGGAGGTCAAAACAGTAAAACTAGTCAAAGGTCGAAATTGGGGAAAAAGTGGAAAAATTGGCATTTTAATAAAATTTTGAAAAATGGTCATTACAAGTGGTATTAGAGCATGGTATTGGCACCTGATGGTATTAAAAAGAAGCCAAACAAATAAACCACCACCCTTTGAATCAGTAGTTGAAGAAGTTTTGGTTGAAGAAGAGATAGTAGCAGAAAAAGAGTTTTTCTCTAAAACAATGGGTAGAGAGGAGGAGGAAAAATTAAGACATAAGGAGGAATTTATTGAAGCCTTAAAACCATGTTTTGAAGGAATTACCATGGTTATGCTAGATATGAATAAACAAATGATGAAAGGTTTCGAATTGTTGGGTAGCCAACTTTCAGGCAAAGGGATGATAGGAGATAATAGTGGTTCACACTCAGGGGAAAAGATGAAAGGGAATGAGAATATTTTCTCAAGTATAGGACCTCATAATAGACCTGATGAATTTCAAAGCACACAAAGGAATACTGCACCTAAATTTCTCACACCCAAAGAAGAGCCCAATCTTGAATTGGATTACAAGAAACTAGTAAATGATTGGAATGGTTTGAATGAAGAGTGTAAAAGAGGTGTACCACTCAGTGACTACATTGATGCTATGCAAAAGATTAAAAGGAAGGGAGACAATAGGATTCCATTCCAAAACAAAGAATTGAATAGTGCTATTGGAAAAAATGTCACTTCCTACTTTTGATGGTTCTTCTCAAAATTCTGCTAACACTAGGGTGCAAAAATTGGATGTATATTTTCAGTTGAATCCTATGTTGGAAGAGGATGCATTAAAAATGGCCATTTTGCATTTGGAAGGAGATGCCGATGAATAGTCATTTCATGGGCTGAAAACCTTGGGTCATAATCAGGTTAAAACATATGGAGAATTTGTTGACAGGGTGCTAGAAAGATTTGAACGAAAAGATCCAGAATTGCCTTTCAAAGAACTAGCTCAATTGAAGCAAACTGGGTCCCCTACCGAATATATGTTGGACTATCAAAAATTATCAGTCAAGGTGGTTGATGTATCTATGGGAAGATTAGTATTGTTGTTCACTGAAGGTTTGGCTGAACCCTTAAGAGGTTTGGTCAAATCCCACAAGCCAACTACATTAAAAGATGCAATGAGCTTGACTAGGGATCTCCAAAATGTGCTTCCTAGAACGAGATTTCCTCCTAAGCCTAGCTACAAATTTGAAAAGAAACCTTGGCAAAGAGAGTAATTTGAGAGGAATAAAAAAGAGGGACTAAATAGGGATGCACTTAGAAAAAAGAAATTGTTCTTCACATGGTTCCAACCATGGACATCGGGGCACAAATGTACCAAAGGAAAGGCTCAATACATAGAAGTATTTTCTGATAATGAGGGGTATGATGGGGACATGGATGAAGATGGAAATATTTCAAATCAATAAGAGGCATATGAGATAGTAGTAGAAGAGGAAAGACAAGAAGAAAATCAGCCTTCACCGGACAAAGCAAGAATGGCAGTGCTTTCAGCAGTACCTCGCTATCATAATATCTGATGCAAAGGTGTGGTACAAGGACAAAGAACTTAATTTTTGGTAGATGGAGGAACCAATCATAACTTCATTGATGCAAAGATGGTAGAGAAAAGAAAGATACCTATTGAACCATTTGATGGCTTCACAGTTGTCATTCCCGGTCACAACACAATGCAATGCAAAACATGGGTTCCAAAGCTGCAAGTCACCGTAGGTAACTATACTTTTGTTGATAGTTTTTATGTGGTTGATGTTGCTGATACTAATGTGGTTTTGGGAGTGTAATGACTGTATTCAATAGGAGAGCATACAGTAAATTATCAAATTCCCGAAATGAAATTCCAAGATTCAAAAGGAGTACGAAGAATTGTGAGAGGGAAACACACTTATCCAAATCAAGTAGTAACTTGCAATAGTATGAGATCTATATTGAGGCATGGGGATATAGAATGGGCTGTTGAATGTCATATTACATCTCCCAAGCCAACTATAAATATTGTCAAACACCCAAAGGAGATAGAGAGACTTTTCCAAGAATATGAAAATATTTTTAGAGACCTTCCACATGGTAGGCCACCGGATAGGGGGGTTGAGCACAGTATTATTTTGGAGGAGGGTACTTCACCCATTTAGATACCACCTTATAGACATCCTAAAAAGTTCAGAGATGATATTGAAAAAGCTATCCAAGAACTCCTAGAGTTGGGACTCATTAGACCAATCTCTATCCCTTATGCTTCTTCAGTAGTGCTAGTGAAGAAAAAAGATGGAACATTGAGAATGTGCATAGATTTTAGAGCCTTGAACAAAAAGACTATCAAGAATAGGTATCCTATTCCTAGGATTGATGAGCTCATGGATGAGCTACATGGGGCCAAATACTTCTCAAAAATTGACCTTAGATCAGGGTATCATGAAATTCGAATGAAAGATGAAGATGTGCAAAAGACCGCTTTTCGATGTCATTTTGGCCACTTTGAATTTCTTGTCATGCCTTTTGGGTTAACTAATGCTCCAGACACCTTTCAAGCATGTATGAATAGGATATTTTGGAAGCAACTAAGAAGGTTTGTTTTGGTTTTCTTTGATGATATTCTCATTTACAGTAAAACATGGGAAGAGCATTTGCAACAGTTAGAGATTGTGTTGAAAATCTTGCAAGAAGAGTCCTTATTTGCTAAGTTATCAAAATGTGAGTTTGGAATGAAAGAACTATTGTATATTGGGCACACTATTGGGAAAGAAGGAGTGAAGGTACACATGGAAAAAATCAGGGCTATCTTGGAATGGTCATCACCAAAAAATATTACCAAATTGAGAGGCTTTATTGGCATATGCACCTACTACAGAAAATTTGTGAAAGGGTTCTCCAAGTTGACTTCTCCACTCACTGATTTGATTAAGAAGTATGCTTTCAAGTGGGATAAAGAGGCTGAAAAGGCCTTCCAAAAAATGAAAGAGGTAATGAGTAGTTGTCCCATACTTGCACTTCCTGATTTTACTAAACCTTTTGTTGTGAAATGTGGTGCTTCATGTGGAGGAATAGGGGCTGTCCTAAAGCAAGGCCAACACCCCATAGCCTTTGAGAACATAAATTTGCAGCCTCATGAAAAACTTTACTCCATCTATGATAAAGAAATTCTGGCCATTATGCATGCATTGGCTAAATTCAGAGAATACTTGGTGGGCAGCAAGTTTGTGGTGAAAACTGACCACAATAGTCTAGGACACTTTCTCACCCAAAAAGATCTAAATGAAAGGCAACAAAAGTGGGTAAGCAAGATTAAAGCTTATGATTTTGATATTGAATATGTCAAAGGAAATAATAATATAGTAGCAGATGCCTTGTCAAGAAGGCTTTCTTTTTCTCTCATGGATATTGCCAAGGATTGGAAAAACATGCTACTAGTTGAATATGCCAAAGACAAATTTGCTTGCGATGTGTTGGATGGAATCAAAGGGAATGATAATTATAGGATTTGAATGGGGTGATATATTATAAGGGAATAATTTATTTAGTTCATAACTCCAAGATCAAGCATCGAATTTTGCAAGAAGCACATGATTCCCCACTAGCGGGCCATCCGGGGATCTTCAAAACTTATAGTCAGTTGAAGCAAAGATTTTTTTGGAAGGGGATGAAGGAAGATGATCATAAGTATGTGAATGAATGTAAAGCATTTCAAGAAAATAAATCAGAACTTACATGTTCAGCTGGCCTATTACAACCATTGCCCATTCCGGAGCAAAAATGGGACAATATTTCCATGGATTTCATCACCGGATTGCCTAAATCCTTTGGTAAGGATTGCATCTATGTGGTAGTTGATAGGTTGACAAAATTTACTCATTTCTTTGATGTTACATCATCTTTTAGTGCTGAACAAGTGGCTGATATTTGTTTCAAAGAAATCTTTAGATTGCATGGGCTCCCCAAGAGCATTGTCTGTGATAGAGATAGTAGATTCATTGGTGCTTTTTGGCAAGAAATTTTTAGATTGGTAGGCACTCAATTGACTCCAAGTACCAGCTATCATCCACAAACTGATGGACAAACAGAGAGGGTAAACCAATGGTTGGAAGGATACCTAAGAAACTATGTGGGAGGGCAGCAAAAAGCATGGGCAAAATGGCTACACTTGGGTGAGTTTTGCTACAACACCACTTATCATATGTCAATAGGAATGTCTCCTTTCAAAGCATTATATGGTTATGATGCACTTACATTTTCTGACATTATATTTGGTGATAGTAGAGCCCCAAAGGCTAAAGATTGGGTGGACGAGAGCCAATAAATTTTAAAGCTCTTGAAAGACAATTTGCAGGTTGCTCAAAATCAACAAAAACAATATGTTGATAGGCATAGAGAAGAAAGAACCTTTCAAGTCAATGATTTAGTATACTAAAGGTTGAATCCTTATAAACAAACATCTCTAAAAAATAATGGATCAGAAAAATTAAAACCAAGGTACTGTGGGCCATACAAGGTAGTGCAAAAGGTTGAAGAAGTAGCATATGAACCAGAAATTCCGGAAGGGAGTAAAATACACAATGTATTTCATGTTTATTGTCTCAAAAAAGCACTTGGTCAGCAAATCATCACTTTAGAAATACTTCCTCCTTTGGATGATGAAGGTCAGGTCACACTTGTTCCATAAAAGATTTTGAAGACACGGGAAAGAAGGTTGAGGAGTAGAATCATCAAAGAATATTTAGTGCAATGGAAGGACTTACCAAATGAAGATGCCACATGGGAAGAGGAGAATATTTTGCAGCATCCAAATCTAAAATTGCTTGAGGAAAAGCAATCTTGGGTGGGGAGGACTGTAATGTCCCCATTCAAATAAGTGCATAGTAAGACAATCCCATCAATCCTAGTAGTTTCCTAGGTTGGATGGGCACATGTGGGATGGTAATAAGGAAGCTAATAAATGATATTTAGACATTAGAGGGGTTCAAGAATTTAATAAATATGTTGAATAAATAAATTCAAGAGAAATTCTAAGTGGCAAGTGGTTTTGGAGACATATGGAGGTGGTGGGACCCACACTAGCTTGATTTTTCAATGACACATGGCAGCTCTCTCTTGCCAATTCGAATTCATGGGAAGGTGAACACTCTTAGGTGAGTTGGTAAGTCATAACACATGGAATTTAGCATCTTAGGTCGAAATGGGATGGAATAGTAACCTCCATGGGAGAGGAAGAGTCAAATTCGAGACTAGTGGACACTTGGGCTAGATTCCCTAGTTTTATGACAACAATAATGAAGCATCTATGACATTTATGACAAAATTCAGACCTGACTTCTTACACCTAACCATTATGACATGTTATCCCCAAAAATAGGCTCAAGGAAGGTGCTCATGGAGTTGGGGGAAGCTAAAGAGATTCAAATTCAAATTTGGGAGAAGATGGAAGGTTGGAACTAGGAGACAAGTGGCAAATGAGGAACATTTTCTAAATGGAAATTTATTGAATCTATTGAGAGGATTTCAACCCCTTGAAGGCTAATGTTGGTTATAAAATTTAGAAATCAAGTATGAGAATGGCTTTTGATTATTTGAGAAAAATTGCATTTGTGAAGAGAGAACTAGGGGATGACTAGTTTCTTGCCTTAGCCAATTTCGAGGGTGAAAGATTCCCATACAAGTTGGTGTTTGGAGAGGCCACTCAGGCCTTTCATGGTGCTTTAATGGAGTTTTATTTGCAGGTATCAGCTACAGGAAGTTTCATGGTTTGGTTTAGTGCAGCACTTTCTCTCCACCATTTCCAATTTTGAAGGCATATTCGGGCTCCTTGAGGGATTGCGCTTTGGGTGAGATCTTGCACTCATTGGGAGAGATTCATATGATATTTTTCTGATTGTAATAGCTTCATATCCTCTTTTATTCATATTTAGAAACTCTCGGGTTGAAATACCCATTGAATGTATGCAAAATTATTGATTAATGAGCAAACAATGTCCATTTCCCCAATGCTTTGATGTATGACACTATAAGGTTGATTATTTCAAATGGATGGATGATTCTATGATATAGTTTTGATTCATATACTACCATGGATATATTCTACAATTTTCATGTACTGTACTTGAGCATTTGAAGCATTTTTACTCAGTTTGTTTGTATTGAGAGGTGAAATAGTGCCATTTCCCCAAGGGTCGAATTGGGGGTTTTTGCTGTTGAATGTGAGAGAGTTAGAACAGTAGTAAAAATCAATTAATGGTGCATATGAGACCTTAATCATGTACTTAACACATTACATATCTCTATTCATAAATTCATTTGAGTTTGGAGGCATTTGGAAGGCCATTTGCACTGTTACCCTGGGGAGATTTGATGCACAAATTACTAGTCAAAATTACATATATTGATCAGAATACAAATCAAGTTTGCAGCAATATATGGAGGGCCATAAAAAATCCCTGAACCTAATATTCAACTATAAATACCATTCATACACTCCTATAGAATATTTGGGAGCATTTGGGTTGATTTCGAGGTCAAAACAGTAAAACTAGTCAAAGGTCGAAATTGAAGAAAAAGTGGAGAAATTGGCATTTTAATAAAATTTTGAAAAAGGGTCATTACAGCATACAAACCCCATTATGAGGGATCCAAGACAAATCTTCTCTCTAGTATATTGTTGATAATGAACTTGAAGGTTATGAATGGTCTTTCAAACATATCAGTCACACAGATTTTAAGGTATGTAATATATTCCATCACAAAATATATATGATTATGTATTTTATTGTTAATTCATACATAAGTCAAGTTATTACGGATGAAATTTGTTTCATTAATATTATTTCCATATTATATTAACTAGATTTTTATTTTAATTTGTTGTAGCATGATAGGTGAATATTTGTTACCACCGTCAAATATTTTACATTGCATATATCGATATTTATCTGCCATCATGAAAGAAATTGGAATGCAATATGAAGCAATTCATGCATGCCCCTATGACCATGTTCTATATTACAATCAGCATGAATTTGCAACAGAATGCTCTGAATGTCATATCAGTAGATATCGCACACATCAAGTAACTAAAAAGGTGCCTCGCAAGGTTCTACGTTATATTCCCATTATTCCACGTTTGCAACGACTGTTTAGGTGCAAAAACATAGCGCAGTTTATGTATTACCATGCACGAAACAGAAGTCAAGATAACATTATTCGGATGCCTGCAGATGGCTATGCATTTAGAGATATGGAGGAAAAATGGACTCACTTTAAAGAAGAATCTCATAATCTTAGGATTTCTTTGGTAGTAGATGGTGTTAATCCATTTGTAGAGATGAGATCCGTTTACTCGGTGTGACCTATTTTTGTTAGCAACAACATTCCTCCATGGTCGACAATAAAGAGGGAGCACATAATGTTGTCGATGATTGTTCCAGGTACGAACCCTGCAGTTTTTTTTTTAATGTAGTGGTATCTCATTTGTTGTATTTTTGTTGCATAATGTCATATATATATATTTAATGTTTTTCTATTGTGCAATATGGTTTAATATATATAATCTAAATGGTATGTCTCATAATTATATTTTTGATATGTTCAAATCAATCAGGTAAGTACCAAGTGAAAGATATGAATGTATATATCAAACGTCTTATTGACGAGCTACTGAAGGTCTGGAATGGCATCACTATGTATGACATATCTAGACCAATACGACAAAGACAATTTCAATTCCATGCAATGCTTGTATGGACAATACATGATGCCCCAAGGTTAACCCATTTTTGTGGCATGTAATTATGAGTTCCACTTTATTTGCAAAACATTATATGAACTACTAGTTAATATACTATGCACGCATGTTTTTCTAAATAATCCAGTCATTTTGTATATAATTATAATTGACATAGATATTCCATCTCTTTATGTAGGTCTTCAGACAAAGGAAAAATTTGCATGTCCAGTTTGTGGTCCTAAGATCAAATCTCGTCATTCAAAAAGCTTAGGAAAGGAGGTGTTTGATGAGTATAGGCACTTCCTCTATAAGAATCATAGGTATCGAACTACCGAAAAACATCTGTTCAATGGCAAGCAAGAGACTACATTAAAACCACAGAGAATGACACCTCACCTATGGAAGTTGCAATATAATAGAAATCGTCAAGGTACATATAATGAATCAATGCATATGATATCTTATATTGTATTTTTTTATATTGTGTTTTTTTTAATGTAATTGGCATTGATTTATGTAATTTCATGATTGTCGTTCATGTGATCATGAAGGCATTAATGGGCTTCCACGAGGAATGAAAAGTTATCCTAGACAATTTAGTAGGTTTCCCTACTATGAGTACCTACAAATTGCTCATCTATTTGATACAATGCATATCGGAAAGAATGTGACCGAAACATTATGGCGAATACTAGATGGAATGAGTGACAAAGAAAAAATTGTCAAAATTTGCAAAGACATTCAAGATAGAAACCATGCAATGAAAGATGTCATTCAATTTCATAGCAACGGAGAGAAAATTAATATAAACTCACTTCTATGGATGTTAACGGACCAGCAAAGTAATGTTGTAAAAGAAGTCATTCGAAAAATTAAATTTCCCACTAGATTTTATGCAAACATGAAGAATATCATAACAAAGAAAGGTGATTTCGCGGGGGTGAAAACTCATGATTGGCATGTCTTCATGAAGGTAATTATTATGGTATAGATTTAATTTTTTTTTTCCTATTCCATAGAATATGGTTGGTATATTTTTTGTTAATATACTCTTTGTTGATAAAATGAAACGATTTGTATATTATTGTTACAGTATGTTCTACCTCTCTCTATACCGAACAACTTCGACAACAATGTCAAGCAAATAAGATATAGTCTCGGGAAATACATGAGGTAAGTGGTGATTTTTTCCATGCGCTTAGTGTTTGTTTAATTTAACATAGAACTTATATTTGATTTCCATTCTGTAATTCATGTTACGTAATATAATGTTTTTTTCCTTTAATCTATTGATTTGGTTGTCATGTCACTTGTATATGGTTGTCATCTAAAGAATTCCTAAAGAAGACATAAAGTATTGGAGGAGAGAAATTCCTCGTCTCATGTGTCAAATGCAAAAGCATCTACCTTCGGCATTTTTCAATGCACAAGAACACTACCTCATACACCAAGTTGAGGAGACTGAACTGTGTGGACCTGTGCACTCAAGGTCCATGTGGATGGTTAAGAGGCACTTGAAATTTATGAAGGGTTTGGTCAGACAACAAGCATATGATGAGGGTTCTATGATGGAGGGATATATGGTATACCAGAACATGTTGTATACTAGTGAATATCTTCATAAATTAGCAGAAAAGCTCAATTTATGTCGCATTTGTGATCTGGAATCCAATAAGAGTTTCGAAGGAGATTACGCGAAGGGGAAAGGTAGATCAAGGAAGGTGAAAGGTAATATAACACATTTGACTGGTGATTTTTATGTATATATAATATCGTACATATTCTATTTGTATATTCAGTATTTTGCATCAATTTAGAGTGTAATATACTTTGTTAAGTTACTATACATTTGTATTGAATTTCAATTTTATTGTCATCAAACAATTGGTCGAGAGTGGGATGTAATTCATTTATACATCGCAAACAATCTTGACTCGATGAAGGTATGGATCGAACGATGTGAGCAATCTTGTCTTGGAATATCAAGGGAAGGTGTGGCTTCATTGGTTAAAGCTGCACATCGCAATGGAGACACCAATCTAACACAAAGGGAAATTGATTTAGCAAGAGGTTTAAAATATACGTAGGTAAGCATATTAATCATCCATACTATTTTTTTTTGTAAAAAATAATGTCACTGTATGTCACGCTCATGTTTTTCCTTGTATGGCATTACAAACATGCACTTGTTAATCATAAATATTGGATCATTATGTAATCTTTTCATGTATGGCTTGTTGTAGGTAAAACACCATAAGGCTGTGTGGTGCAATGGATGTAGATATCGCATCAAAAATTTGGACGAAACAAAGAAAACATCTCATTGTGGGATATCTACAATCTTTGAGGTGACCAATGTTTCTTCTAGAAGTGACAGAAATCCAGAACTCTCTGAAAATCGATACTATGGGTATCTGGAAGACATTCTTCAGTGTGACTTTAACTCCTTCAAGGTATTTCTGTTCGTTATCAAATGGTACAGGTGCCGATTGAATCAACGTGATCTGGATAAAATAATTATTGAACATAATAATGGATTTACCATGTTAAATACAAGGTTGTTTGAGCCAAGAACGGATCCCTATGTTCTTCCAACCCAATGTGAACAGGTATTTTACTCTGAGGTTCCAGGTAGAATGGGTTGGTCATTTGCTGTGAGACACAATCCAAGGGGAAGGCCGGTAAAGTATAATGTAGATGAAGGTAATGAAGAAGTTCTCGAAGAAGAAGATGTCGTTGAAGATGATCATGATCAACATGAGTTAGATGATCATGTTCCAGAAGAAGACGTCGAAGAACTTCTTGAATTAGATGATGTATCAAACAATGTACTCCATGAAGATGATATCAACAATGACATGATGATCGTAACTAACATCGACGACGATGATGATATGGCCAATCCTTACAATGTTGAATCTGGATCATCGGATGATAGTACAGACGATGACTCAGATGAAGAAGATGATGAAGACCATTGAAGTTTACGAGATATGTAGTAATAATAAATTAACTGTTTCTTAGTGATTTTCCATTTTCCTGTATGTTGTAATTAGAAACATTGCTTGTTATAGAGTATGACAAAGAAGACATTTAATTTTTTTGTACATAGATATTTTTGTCAGGTTATGGGGAATTGAGAGTGATGTGAGGGGGCATAAGAGATTCCACCTTCATGTGGTTGGCCCTGTTTAGTAGAGAATATTAAATTATTCTCTAAACAGAGAGAAGCTTAGTAAAGAAATGAACAATTATCAAGACTAAAACATCGTCATCATCATCATCATCATCATCATAATCATCATTATTATCATCGTCATCATCATTATTATCATCATCATCATTGACATTGTCGTCGTCATCACCACCACCACCATCATCATCATCATCATCATCATCATCATCATCATCTCTTCATCGTCGTCATCACCACCACCATCATCAACATCATCATCATCATCATGACAAAGATCATGAAAATGGTGTTGTTTATGATTATGACGTTGATTAATGACAACGATGATGTTAATGATGATGCTTATGATGATGATGACTTTGATGATGATTAATGAAGACGACAACGTTAATCATGATGCTTATGATGATGATCATGATGATGATGACAAAGACAATGATGATGGTGACAACGTTGATGTTGTTGTTTATGATGATTGTGATGATGAATGCGGATGATGACGATTATAATGGGGATGGTGATGATGATGATGATGATGAAAATGAATATGGTGATGATGATGATGATGGCGATGATGACGATAGTGAATATGGTGATGATGATGATGATGATGATGATCATATGTATGACGACTCTGATGGTTGTGATTACAACAACGATGACCACGATGATGACTCTTATGATGACGATGATGTTCTTGATGTTGATGATAATGAATATCATGATGATGATGACAATGTTGTTGTTGTTTATGATGATTTTGATGATGGTTAGTGATGCCATCGACGTTGATGATGATGATTGTGACGACATTGTTGTTGTTTTTTATGATGATTGTGATGATGAATGAGGATGATGACGATTATGATGGGGATGGTGATGATGAGGATGATGATGACCATGATGATGATGATCCCGATCATGATGATGATGACCATGATGATGATGATCCCGATCATGATGATGATGATGATGAAAATGAATATGGTGATGATGAGATACCCCACATTTGCTAGATATACCCCACAAGGGTTATGTGTGGTGGTTTGAATATGCATTCCACATCGTATCGTAAGAAGCTTCTTGAGTTGTGGGTGTTTTTCAAGGTGCTTGAACCCGAGAAGCTTCAATTAGTAGTTCAACACATTAACCATGCTTTCATTAAAGGAAGATACTAACACACAAAGATCGATCCATATGTAACTACATTAACAATTCTATTTTATTGCTCAATCCAATTGCACCTATGCAAACCCCTCATGTTTGAACTAATTCAAGTGATATGGTTAACCCTTCCATCCAAGCACACATATGAACTTCTCATATATCTAGGTTAATTTGATATAATATGTGATGCAATGCTTGTTAGAATTGACTATTATAACCATTACAAGGTTAAGTATGGAAGAAATCATCATCTCCTATTTATATTTTTGTAGCCCTAAAGTCACAACACTTTGTAATGTAAATATCACTCCTTATTTTGCTTGGGTAGGTATGTTGTTGCTGAAAGGAAAATATGCAAGACCCATTAAAATACAAGGGGGGCGAGGTCTGTATTGTGGTAGAGGGATGGGTGTTTGTGGATGGGTGGTGTGCCGTGGTCGGATGGGGGAGGGTGGGAACATTGGAAATTAATATGGAGGTGGAGCTGGATATGAAACATAAGGGGGAGCTGGATGGAATTGTGGTGCTATATAGGATGGGGGGTTTGATGGAATGGGGTGGGGAATGGAGCATGTATGCCAGGGGATACAACTGGCATATAAGGTGGCTGAAAGGTCAGGGAGGGAGGAATAACAATACTGCCAGGCCGAGGTGCTCTCACCTGCATACACATTTATAACCTCATAGTTTAATATAGAAAAATATAAATATACAGGGACAAGTCATCATATTTGAAATTAAATTTATGCTTTAATACACACAATACCTACACACGTGGATAATTGTTGGTCCCCGGTGGTGGTGGCTGATCGCTGGAGCCTGCAGACACCTGTGCGAACACTACAATTTTTAGACTGAATTTATAAAAACAATATTAACAATATCGAACATAATTCCAATGAGAATGAGAACGATAGTACTTAAAAAACATGATTGCAATTAATTTATATTCAAGTTATATGATATTGGTTTGATGGGCTATGGATATTATATAATGTTTTTATTGTATTGGTGCAATCCATTTGTTCGAGACTTGGTAAAGAACATGGTTGTCGGGTGTTGGATTTTGAGCATTAATTCAATATGATCTAGGATCTTATCTGAGAGAATAACACGCATAGTATATCAATCATAAGAGACCATAGACACTGACTTTCCTCGGGGAAAACCAAGAAGGTGAAAAACCCCAATAACTTCCTCAAAGATAGATAGAGAAATGATACAATAACCGAAGCATAAGAGATAGACTCCTAGCAGCTTCTCCTCCACTAGTGCGCATAACTCAATGAGAGAGATAGATGAATCAATTAATGATCAAATAGAGTGACACCCTCACTCTATTTATACACTAACTTGACTTTCCTAATAACCTAACTAGGTCGGACTCAACTTAACCACTTAACATAATGCTGACAGGGCCAACCCCACTAGGGTGGTCTAATAACCCTTTAACCCACATGACCCATACAGGGTTGACCCCATCAAGGTGGTCTAATAACCCATCAAGTATAAGTTATGACACTTATAATATAACTTGTGACACTTGCAAGTGCAACAGACGACACTTCCGTACACAAGAATAATAACATCTCCATAAGGATACAAATACATATATGGAATACATTCCAAAGTTACAAATGCATCAACATGGGGATTGAGTGCTTTGACCCACAATGGATTGGGCCCATGATAGGAACAAATGACCCATTATATGGTCATTCATTGAAGATAATGTGGCCAGGAAGGTTGACAATTTATGCTTGAAGTGTTTGATGGGGAAAGTTGTCATTGATATTCAATATTCTGAAAGGATAGAAGGTGGCATGGCATGAAATTAAAATTAAATAAGGTGACAGGGCATAGAAGGTGACATGGTGAGCCTTTCCTTTTCTAGAGTCATCTCCATGAGTAGGTGAGCTTTTCCTTTGGCCCTAGAGAGATGTGCAGTGCCTCATAAGCGAATATAATTCATGTCCATTTAAAATTTTAATCGAAAACCTATGTAATGTGTTTGGGTTCTTGATGAAGAGTTGCTATCTTTTGATGTCTTCTTATAGATTTGTAGTTTCCTACATGCTTGATTCACCCAGTGGAAAAGTATTTGCATCCCTAGAGTGAGGATCTTGAGTCCCTTTATTTCCATAACATTTACATCATCAAATAAAATGGCATCTCATTGTTTCAATTTGCAAAGAGGTGATAAATAGCAATTAAGTTAGTGTGCATGTTATTTAATACAGTTTAGAGTGTTGATCGTTAGAAAAAGGAAGAAAGATAAATCTTTTTCACGATTAACTTACTTACAAGCTTGAATGTGCCATGTTCTTTTGCATTGAATGAGTAATTATGTGTTCTTGATTGAATAGCTATGTTGTTAGAATGATATCACTTGATTGAAATCATAGAAATCTTGAGTGAAATGAGTGAAATGAGTATTCTTCATGCCAAATGTTTTACCAATTTGTATTTGAATCAAGATAATAGCAAGGCCCCATAGACTGTATTTGTAAGATTATCGCTATTCCTTATGGGCCTTATGTTATTTTCAAAAAATTTAGTGACAATACATGTGATAAGTTGTTTTACGTTGTTTATATGTATTTCCTAATAGCATGTTCTAGAAGTAGTAGTATGATTACTTTCAGTCTCAAATATTAGAATAAATTGGAAATCCCATGATAATAAACTAGGGTAATAAGGACATGATAAACATCATGTTCTTGACTTTCTAGAAGCTTGGCCCTTATGATTCTCTTTTTCCCGAGAGTTTTGCACAATGTAGTGAAAATTCATAGCAATAAATAATTTTCGTATTGGTCTCGATGGATGCAAAAGTGACAAGTACAACATCTCAGTGAACTCAATTGATGCAACAAAGTTAACAGAAGCATATAAGTGATTTGACCACCATTACCATTAAAAGAAGCTATTAGTAGAATATGGGGGAAAGTGATAATTACAATGGTAATATATTCTCAAAGTTTAAGCTTGAAAAACACATGGCATAAGGGCATGGCAGTAAAGGTTGATTTGGTGGACAAAGTGATGGGAATTGGAGCCATTGGAACACCTATTGAGCCAAGAGTCAAATGACCCATACTGTGGTCATTTGAAGATGATTTGGACAAGCATAGTACATGGAAAAGATAACTTGGATGAGATGGTGACAAATGGAAAAGAAACAACAACACACATGGCAATGATGAGCCCGCAACTGGGGTTTTGGTGATGCCTGCGGTGTCCTTCATCCTCAGACTACCATCCAAGGATGAAGGACATATTTTGGAAATTTCTCTCCCATTTGTATAATCATTAGAGGTCTAGGATGCCTAAAGTGAACATGGTCAAATGTTTCTAGTTTTCTTAGGTTTTCATGTTTTATAAGGTGTCATTTTTGTTTGGTTGGATTATATGAATTTATAGCTATCAAATAATTTGGACAATGTGATAAACACTACTGTAAAATACAATGATAATATGGTAATTACTCATTGGTAATTAATTTGTAATTATTGAACACAAATTACTGGTAACAGGATCTAATTATTGAAAGTAAAGAAGTTACCTGTGTGTATGGTGCTGCAATCTCCTCTGCTGCTACCATGGCTCCATCGAGTTCAAAGGAACCGACATCCTCCCACCTGGACGATGGAGACCCGGCCCCGAATAACTGTACATTAAAACAAATAAAGTCAACAACGTGTAATTCAAAGTTAAATATATTAAAAAATACGATATCAAATAAAATACAACAAATACTTGAACATTAAATAAAACAATAGAAAACCTGATCCATGAAGCTCCCTATGGCATGCTGCTGCATATCACCATGGCAAGAATGACCACAATGAGAACAATGATGTGTCGTTGTTCCAGTAGAACTAGAAGGCCCCGCTTGGGTTCCACTTGTACCCGACATGTCTTGGCCACCACCCATAGACTATGCAGTTGTCTGTCTCTCATCGATGTCGTCCCAGCTCTATGAAGACATGGCCACAAATCTAGTATGTCTAAGCAAGTGATGTGTGGCACGTCTGACAGAGACATCAATCTCATCTAGGCCACTACAAAACCCTGGTGGATGAGGAGGGGGTTTTGGCTCTCTCTTTGGTGCAGGAGGTCCTCTAAGTGTTTTTCGATGCACTTGAGGTCGATCTTGGCTAGAGCCAAGACCGACACCCTAAAACTCAGTGATGTCAAAATAGTTGACATGGTACCCTAGCTCAAACTCAGCCCACAATTTCCAAAGGAAATACTGTGGGACCTCCAAGTTGTTGCATGAGGGCCTGTCAAACACCATAAACCACCTCTTTCTCCAGTTATCTCTCCATGGATGGTAAATACACCAATCCATGCAAACCTGACTCCTCGTCACAGATGGAGGCTGTTCTGTCGAGGGAACTATGAATTTTCTATACAACTGGGCTTTGGTGATGTTGAGGTCTTCTATCTACTCTTTGGACAACCCATTGGAGTAGTGTTCCCTCATTCGAGCCCTGTATTGGCTGAAGTTTGTTATCTCACTGTGTACAATATTGATCGATTCAATAATGTTTTGCAATGATAAAGCCAAGGAAACCCAAGAGGGTTCCTTGGTGCTGTTCAATTCATTACTTAGTGCCCTCAATTGATTTAAATCTTGGTGTAATTGATCTTCGAGGTTTTCATTCGGTTCATTGTCGGTTCCCATGTTGTCTTCTGAAGGTCAGGTTTCATTGGTTTCATCAGATGGTTCAGGTGTTGTCATCATCTTAGGTGTAGATGGCCTGCAATGATTTTTTTTTGGTTTTTAAATGGATTGTAATTTTTTTTTAAAATTAAAATTCAAATGGAAAACAAAAAAAAAACAAAAATAACAAATGGATGCTTTGTTCAGCACCTACCTGGCAAAATGGTTGGTGCCGTGGTGTAGGGGTGATTTGAAGGCATTGAGGAGAAGTGGGGTGCTGCGATACGCATTCGCGGGATCACTATTTGCCCAATATGCGCTTGCGGGTTTGTTGAAAATGACAAACCTGTGAGCTCTATTTTTTTTTAATAAAAAACACAGGGGTGCGCACACGTCATTGACGCGTGCATGCTAGTTTGTGCGTACGTGTCAATAACGCGTGCGCGCGCCTTTTTTCCACATGAGCTCAACCATGTGCATGTCTGGCATTGCAGAAGCAACGACGCGTGCACATCTCTTTTTTTTCCGCTCACACGCTATCGTTACGGCCTTTTTGGGTACCATCTTTGTGCGGGTACCCTATAATATGAATTTTGATAAATCATATGCATTTCTTTCGAGCTTCACTAATTCTTATAATTTCAAACATAAATTTAAATATTTGGTACCCTTATGTCTACTTTGATTAATATAAAGATTCGATTTTGACTCGATTAGGTTCAAAATTAATCTGTTAACATTTTTGGATCATACTTTCTATTGATATTATTTATAATATATCATTATTTAATTCTTTTTTACTATTTACTATTTAGATTTCATTGGACACTTTATCCCTCTCTTCAGGTGGAGTTTGTACAAAAATCTTGTAACTCAATATTAATCTCCTTGTGAAATAATATCATATGATCATTATATACATTTACAATATAAAGTAAAGAACCATAAAACTATAGAAATGTAATAAAATCCAAAGAAATGGAATAAGACACATGTTATCATCATGTCATTATCTCAACCCAAAAAACATAAAAATATTTTGTATTAATAGATTTAAAAAAAAATATAAAAATATTAATAGAATTAAAGATTATTCTTTAAAAAAATCTTCAAAATTTTTTTAGAAGTTTATTCCTTTTAAATGACAATCTTTTCAAATGTAAAAAATTGTTATAACTTTCAATAAGCTTCTATTTAATAGAATTGAAGATCATTCTTTAAAATACCCTTCCAAAAATATATATATAAGTTGATTATTTTAATAACAATCCTTTTACAAATTTAATGTGATTCAACTAAAATCATATTAATAAATTATAATACTCTTAAATCAAATTCATAAATTAATACTCAATTAAAATCACATTAATAAGTTATAATACTCTTAAATCATATTCATAAATTATAATACTTAATAAATGAAATATTTTGTTGAAACGATAACATATATATTTTTAAACAATACCAAGATTGTTGCTCAAAACACCAATACCGAGCTCCATAATCTCTAAAGATCCATAAAGCAATTGGATGCATTAAATATATGAATTGGTTTTATATCCATATGCAAAAAGCTTAATGCTAGAAAGAAAGGATTCCTGTTAAGATTAAACATAGTTTCGGTTTCCTTATTACATCAGATTCAAACCTCTGCAATGTTTTCTACACACTCACCTTGAAACCAAGTAGGACCACATATTAACCTACCATCTCCGCCATTACGAAATTCGATGGAACAGAAATTCATCGCAACATATTCCACAAACACTAATGTGAAAATCTCGAAGACTAGAGACAAATAAAATCTTAAATCTGAAGATTCAAATATAGTTTTAGTTTTAATTACGCCGATAGGCGTTAATATCTTACTTTTTTGGGATGGACATGGAAGAGCCGATCATTAAGATCGAGCATAAGGTTACATGTGTATGGGCTAGATTGTTTCAATGGTAGTCGTCATCATTAAGGGTAAATGCATGTGATTAAGGTTTTCGTTAACAGGTAATAACGACCATAACGATTAACCCACAACACAACACGTTACGTACGCCCTAATCCTGGCGGCTATAGGTGTTCTGTAACTGTTTTGCTTCGTGGTAACTACAGCCTCTGCCACGCTATGCTCCCCATGGTGAAGAGATAATAGAGAACAATTATATTTAACAACATGAAAACCCAGCGCTGAGCTGAGACCGGGAGGGAGTGGGATCTTGAAACTAAGATCATGGAAGTGGAGTCGGGAGAAAGAGGAAGAAAGAGGGTATCCCACTTTGTTCTGGTTCACGGGCTTTCGGTAAGTTTGATACATGAATAAATCTTTTTTGAGTGCTTGGATTAGTAATCTAGCATAATGTGAATTTCAGGGTTTAACCTCTTGGGTGCTTGGCATGTTTTCCACAGGGATCTTCAGCATCCTAACCTGGCGTGCTCGATTCACCGGGTAAGCAATACACCAACTACTTCTAAATCTCTTTCTGGTTAGAGAACATTTCAGAAAAGAAATGACCTAAATTAGAGGTCTACGGGAGGGTTGACACCTTCCCTGGTTTTGGACGAGTAGCAATGGAATTTAACTTAGCATTGAAGATATCCTGGCATTTTTGCCGTGGAAAAAAAAATGCCTTTCTCAGTTGTATAACAGTTCTGGGTTTAGTACTTTTTTTTTAAATCTGGGCGTCCCAATCCGGTATACTTATCTCAAACTTAAAAAAAACGCAGTTAACCCAACCAAACTTTCATAAGACTCATGAAGTCGGTGATAGCTTTCTGTTTTAGCTTTTAAACCCTAGATTAAATATAACACTTACATATTTTGTGTTTTATAAGTGTTATGCATATTTTACTGTATAGTTTAATTATTTTAAATTGCTTTTCAAATTTGAGATTATGATATTAAATTGTTATTTAAATTCAAATTTTAAAATAGATTAACAAATTATTTTGAAATAGTTTACTAAATCATATAAATAAATATAAATTAGTAAATTATAAAACTTACAAGTTTCTAAAAATTAGAAAATATAGTTATTTAAATTTAATCTTTCATTTTCTTAAAGAAGATGAATAAAATAAAAATATTATTTTTTTCAAACATGGAATATTTATTATTAATTTTTTTAACTTAATTTTATTTGCATAATCCGTCATAATATAATTTAAAATTTTATTTGCATAATCCGTCATAATATAATTTAATAATTTTAAATTGTTTTCAAATTTTTATATTGTAATATTTATATTATTTTACATATTTTGTGTTTTGTTTGTGTTACATGTATATCTTATTATATTATAGTTTAGTTTAATTATTTTATGTTGTTTTTCAATTTTTATATTATGATATTAAATTGTTGTTTAAATTTCAATTTTTAAATTATAATGAAATAGTTTAATAGTTCATATAAATAAATATGAATTATTAAATTATAAAACTTGCAAGTTTCTAAAAATTAGAATATAGTTATTATCGGTAAAAAGACATAACCTATTTACCCATTCTTGCATAACTTATTTATGCAATCATAATACTTATGTTTTGTTTAAAGATTTAGATCCATTTTAAATTATAAATTATTTAGGCACCAACCCTCACCAATATAATGTAAATATAATTAATTAACAACACATTCACTTACCCCAAGTTGTGGTGATAAAATATATTTTAAGTGCATAATTGTTTCCTTGAGCTAATTAAAAATATGGTTTTTTAATCTACATGAATGAAAATAACACTTAAACAAAGATTCATTTTTATAAAGGATTTAGATCCATTTTCATAAAGGATTTAGATCCATTTTGATAATTCCATGTATTTTCATATATGTATTGTGGTAATTTCATGTACGTTCAAATATGTATTGATATTAAAGCCTTAATGATAAAGGAATAGTTAACCATGGAGATATGTGTATGCTCTCACATTAATAGTTTGACGTTCATTGGGGGTATGTTGCATTGTGATGTTTATCAAGGGTTATGATGCATTCTGGTATTCATCTTGATGTTTTGTCGCATTGCGACATTGATCAATGTAATTTTAATAGTCTATATCACATTGTGATGTATATCAAGTCTTATGTTGCATTGTGTCATTCAACGAGGGTTATGTCACATTCCGACATTGATCAAGGGTTATATGTCTAATATGACAAAGGGTTATGTCCCATTCTGATATTAATTAAGGATTGAAAATGAATGACACTAACAATTCCCAAGTTCTGACACATTAATAATGTGACATTAGACATTCAGCAACGACTATGCCACATTGTGAGCCAAAGTCAACCATGGTTTGCTAAAGTGTCTCGTATATGCCGACACAACCCAAGATGCGACATATTCATAATGTGAAATTTGATGTTCATCAATGTTTATGTCGCATTGTGATGTTTATCAAGGGTTACGTTGCATTGTGGCATTCATCAAGGGTTATATCACATTGCAACAATGCCCAATATGTGACACATATGGAGACACAACCCAAGATGCAACATATTCACAATGTGAAATTTGACATTCATTAAGGTTTGTGACACATTGTGATGTTTATCAAGGCTTATGTTGCATTGTGATGTTTATCAAGGCTTATGTTTCATTGTGGCATTCATCAAGGGTTGTGTCGCATTGGGACAATTCCTAAGACGTGAAATTTGACGTTCATCAAGGTTTATGTCGCATTGTTATGTTTATCAAGAGTTACATTGCATTGTGGTGTTCATCAAGGGTTATGTCGCATTGCGACAATGCCCAATATGTGACACATATGGTGACACAACCCAAGATGCGACATATTCAAAATGTGAACTTTGACGTTCATTAAGGTTTGTGTCGCATTGTGATGTTTATCAAGGCTTATGTAATGCCCCATATTTTGACTAGGCCTGTTGGCGAGTTAGACCCCTTTCACCTTAATTGCTTGTAATCTATTTGACTCAGCTAGACAGAGTGAACTATGTTTTCGGCATGATAGACATGATGATATGTTGCAACTGTGCTAATGATGTTACTATGTTCATGCAGTTATTAAGTTATGATTAAACATGAGACTCTTTTATGTCATAATGACAATGTATGTTCGATAATCGTCCTGGAGGAAATGCGATATATATGATGTGGTAATTATGCTGTGATCGATTTAATGATTTTATGTGATGAGATAAATGATGCTGACAATATGGATCAGACAATGATAGAATGTAAAATATATGGTGTTGTACGCGGATGCCATCCTATGATGAAATTGATAGAACTGTTATATTCCATGCATGTCTGTGATACGATAAAATTGTGATGGGAAATGAATGATGTTGATGATATGGATCAATGGGTGATCGAATGGAAATGCTTGTTAAAAAGGGTGTATCTTGCGGAATACTAACCTGCAGGACACGAGGGCTATGGGATAGCCGGGTACTTGATCTGATATACGGAGAAGAACCTATCCATGCAGTAAACCTTAGCAACCCAAAATTGATGAAACGATGACATGGACCGATAATCTCGAGAGCAGCAGAGTATGATTTGATAAGGGCGTAGGCCCAGTATGTTGAAAGGGATGGATGCGTTGCCCACCCTATGTTCCTATGATACCCGAGATCGTGGGAGGGCCGTGCTGAGACACGCTCCCCATGTATGTGTGATGACGATGGTCGGATGCCTGCTAGGAGAGGATAGGTCCGCTTTCTGTTCAGCCGACGCTATCGCTCTCAGGTTCTATGTGGTCAGGTCGTTGAGTCCGACAGCCACTTTTGTACTAGCAGAGGAAGGATAGGGAGGTTGGGGCAGTAGGTTAACGATGGGAGGATATGATAGTTAGTACCGTTGAAGGTTGGGCATTCATTGACCTGGAGTTAGTGGTAGTAGGTAGCCTTCCTTGTACCTGATTGATTGAACAAACGTAATCATAAAAGCAATGAAATGGAATCTTAAAGGTTAATTGATAAAATAAACGATGATGTTTTAGTAATATTACGATGATTGTGTATTTGTTCGGTTTGCATAAAGTATTATGAATATTAGTTAGCTGATATGCATAGGATATATATATGACATATGTTTATAGTACATGTCTGTCTTGTGCATACGCTGGCCACGCATGCACATTATGCACATGCGCAATAGTATTGGTTTACAACATACTTATCAAGATTTAACGATGTTATAAGTATCATAGGTAACTCAATTAAGTATTCAATGAATGACTTAATCAGTAAAAGATCATCAAGTCTTAATGTGTAAAATAAGTTAATTAGTCTTGTATGAAGACATGGTAATGAACGATTAAAATGAGTGTCATTAATTGTAAGCATCCTCAGGTGAAGGTGACTCCTATATGAAGTATAATAGTTAAACATTAATACTAGAAAAGTGTGCTATATAATTGTTGATCACGATTAAATAAACCATTAAAGTATATTTCATTATTTATACATAGAGGTACTATGTGACCCTTATCCATTAACCAAATAAATACTTCTAAATTCTATTCACAATTAACTTAATTTCTATTATTATTAATTATTATGTTATTATTGTTATTAATTAATTAATGATAATAATGATGATAATATTTATATAAAGCATAGTGGGTTGAATAATTAATTAAATAAATTATTCATGTGATTAATTAACAAAATCATTCCAAATAAATTAAAAGATTTGTTTGGATAAATTATTCCACGGCTCGAGAAAATTTGGATGGTTTAAAAATAATATATAATCCACCTTTATGCCTTAAAGGGGGGGATGCATTAAAAATTTGTACTTTAAAAGGCGACAGCTAGGGCGGTGGAGTGATAAGAAGGTTTGACTTTGGAAGGAGGTGGATTCCTATAAAAGGGAGAGTTAACAAAGTAGTAAGGGGGATTATTGTGGGAGCACTGTGAGGATTATTTTGTGAAAAAGGAGGAAATGCCGAGGAGGGGGTTAACTCGAAGCTTTGAGGAGGTGGGAAACTCAAATGAAAAGACTGAGGACGGGGTTAACTCAGCAGAATATTACCATGGAAAGGTTCGATGGAAAGCTGCTGTCGGGATTATCGGTCTATGGGCTCGGGGGCTAGGAAATCCGTTGACTTCCTAGGGTCAGCACGATAATAGCTGATCGGCAGGGTGGACACATCATTTTGGGTTGCTAAGGTACCATACAGAATTCACCAAGTAAGTCTTCTGATCTTCCTGCAAAATCTACGGGCCCAGGTATTTTACTCAGCTAGCTTAAGTGAATTGTATTTCCCTTTATTTACAGATTATGCATGAAATAAGAATAGGGTTATAATGAAAATCTTTAAGTTTATGTTAATTTAATTTGCACAGACTTATGAACTTTTAGAAACCTGAAACATAGACGGTTGATTCTCTTATTTTAGAAAACAAAGGAAAAAAATTTGGTAGTTACATCTAAATGGATAAATGGAGACCCAGTGCCTAGATAGGGCACTACAGATGGTATCAGAGCCGAGGCTCAAACCCTGAGACCTTAGAGCCCAACTACTCCTGGAATTATAGTAAAATTTCTGTAAATAGCAAAACAAATATGATGGCTGCAACAAAAGGGGAGATAACTGGAAGATCCCTTTTCTGTTTATTTACAAAGCATAACAGAAACAGAATTTGAATGAAAAATATGTATATATATATATATTCAGCAGAAAATTTGGAAATTTTGTGGAAATCTAGCATCCTCCACCGAGAAAATTGAACATAAAGATTGTAGAAAAGCTAGGAGGCTGCCTGGGAGGTAAGCGGACTCCCATACTCCAAATCTATGGCGGATGAGCATATTCTTCCTGCAATATGATAGAAAACTAGGTTAATAAATGTCTACTTATGAAAAAAAAAAAAAATATAGGTTTTCAAATAATGAAAATGTGCGTACGTAAAATGCAGGCAAGTATAGCCTAAAAGACCGACATAACTTATAAACCATATTTAGGAATTTTATAATATAGTTAGATTGATGGGAAATTATTATTTTATGTTTAATGTAATATTTGGAATATTACAAATAATCGTTGAGTAATTTCTAAGTGTAATTTTAAAGTGTAAAATAATTTTAATCTATTATTATAAAGGATCGACATTTGAATACAGGTTAGAACAAAATTCGACGTTGTAAGTTTACCTAAATAAATAGCAATGTGGTGATGTAGATATTTTATTGCCGTATTTATTTATTCACATTCGAATTTCTAAAAACAAAAAAAAATGTGTGTATATATATAAAATAAAATGAAACCTCATTTTCTTCCCTAAATGGGGGTACTTTTGATGGCACGTGAAGTGGTTTCCGCGTCATCCCTTGAGCGGTTTGCCATACCGCTTTTTAATATGCGGATGCATAAACGAATGACACGTGTGATGGTGGTTTTTCTCCGCGACCACCAACCATCCTTATCTCGCGTGCAAGTTGGCAACGCGGGACGGTTAGGGAGCTATCGATCTTCCTGTACGACTCTCGCAAACCTCCAACCCAAATGAACTTTTCCACGCCGGCACATAAATACAAGATATTAATTCAAGACCTAAAGAAAGAAACTTTAGGTTCAAGCCTACAACGCTCGAATAAATCTGACTTTAAAATTTCCCCGATGAGCATTGAGATGATTAAGGTAAACCTGAAATGGAGCAGCAGCCCATAGATGCAAGAACAACTGAACACATAACAAAATAACAGAGTGTAGGTAACACCCAACCATTTTAAATATTCAAATATCGTATACAAGGTAGGAATATTTCTACGCTCATATTAGGATGTTAAGGTCTGAACAATTCTGTATATAAGTAAGTTAATGCCCATATACTAAGCTATTTTCCCCGACTTTGTCATGTAAAACAAGAAAGTCACCGGAACAAGCAATGAAACCCTAGCAAAATCAGGGTTAAAATCCTCGATAAATCAGACTGTTTAACTATAACTGTTTTAAATCATACGATATTCTCTTACTGAAAACTGTTCTGAACTAACCAACTATTACAGATATTGAATTTACTAAATATCCCCAACTGAGCCCTTGAATGAAAAAAAAAAATATACCGAATCTTCGCAGAACACGTCGTTGTATACAATTGCAGGTACCGTCCAGGATCAGATCACGAATACTGACTCAACTAAAGCTTAGCGAAACTATAAATAATCGATTTTAAGTAGCTGGGGTAATTGAGAACTATACCTAACCGGAATGATCGGTATAAATTTTATACTGTGCAATTAACTAATTTCCAGTCGAGGAGCTTTAAGATTTCCAACGTAGTGGTGGACCCTATCAATGCTCTTCCTGCCTTGCGATGCTCTACAAGCCGCTTTAATTCACCCACGATTAACAAACGCCTTCCCACCATTTGGTCCGACTCTCTAAACTCCATGGCAATGTGGTCTTATTTCTGCTCCCTGAATAGAAAGCGGACATACCTGTGTCAATATGAAGGATCTGAAGCTGCGCTGGGTTTCACTTTTTTTTTTTTCCATTCTCTGCATTAGTATTTTGCCATAGCTTCGGGCTCTTTCTCCCCCACGAGAACCGGATTCTTCTTCATAACCTTTAGAAGGATTTCTGGGAGTCTTCTGTGAGTCTTCTAATCTCGTCATTTTATTGCCGGTGGCTTCAGCACCATCCCCTAAACTTTGGAGTCGCAGCCTGGCACGCCTGGCCCAGATGGCTAGTAGGGGCTGCCCTAAACGTCACCGCGACATGTGGAAGAAGTGTTCGGCCGTGCCCAGGGCGACCAACTTCTGTTATGGCATGATTTTGTATGCTTGCCGCCTCCGGAGATAGCGTCTGCTGCACGGTGTTTAACCCTGCTTGCATTATTGCCGATTTATGAAAAACAAAACTTCCCTGATAAGTAAATCAATAAGGGACTTCAAATTCAATCCTACAGTCTTTGAATTCTAACATTCCTCATAAGCTTCCTGTACATAAGCTTCCTGTGCGATTAAATTCAACTCATGCGGCTTATTGACCCTCTCGTTAGGGTTTTCACTGTTTCCTATATATATCTTTTCGTTTTGACGATAATTCCCATGCTGTCTAGAATCTGATCGAACTCCAAAACTGACTCCCACTGGGATTGCAAGGCTCCTTCATTCCACGACACTCCGCCAGGTC
Source organism: Larix kaempferi (assembly GCA_027924585.1). Lineage (NCBI taxonomy): Eukaryota > Viridiplantae > Streptophyta > Pinopsida > Pinales > Pinaceae > Larix > Larix kaempferi. The sequence continues at coordinate 3,663,968 of BSBM01001023.1, forward strand.
GAATGGAGACCACGGCCTGAACAGCAGCTCAAGCGCTAAGCTCACGCGAGGAGCAGCCCTACAACACACAAAAATAAAACCTAGTCCTCCTCCTTAAGTAGGGAAAGGTTGACGGTATGGCGGTTTCCGCGTCGCCCATGAGGGGTTTACAAAACCACCCTTTTGTATGCGGATGAGCGAGGGATCGACGCGTGTCATGGCGGTTTCATTACCGCGACCACTAACCTCCGTTAACGCGCGTGCATGTTGCCGACGCGGAATGATGGGGGAGCCGTCGATCGTCTTGTACGGCTATTTGTTTTAGCCCTGGCGTCAATCCCCCATACGAGGATTAAATTTATTGTTTTAAATTTATTTTATTTTATTTAATTTAAATATCTTTTAAATTAATTTAATTCAATTAATTTAATATAATGTCTTTTAATTAATTAATTTAAGCTAATTAATTTAATTTGATTTGATCTATTTTAATTTATTTATTTTTATTTTATTTAATTTAATTTAACGTTTTCTTTAAATATTAATTTAATTTTATTAATTAATTTAATGTTTTTTTTATTTATTAATTTAATTAATTTAATCTAATTAATTTAATTTAATTTAATTTATTTCAATTTATTTATTTTAATTTTATTTAATTTAAAAGTTAATATTTAATTTTTTTTATGATTATTTAATTTGATTTAATTCGATTTAGTTATGGTTAAGTATTAAGAGTTAATCGTTAGAAAAAAAAAAATATACATATATATATATATATATAAACCTTTAACTCACCAGGTACAAAAAAAAGGGGTTGGGTTGCGACGAATTCCAATGCAATTATATAATGTTAGAGTGTTTTATTTAAATTGGATTAAATCAAATTTCGTATATATATTATATAATGTTATAAACTAGGTTTGTAAAAATAAATAAATAAATAAATAAATTTATTGAAGGTTAATATTTAAAATATAACGCTACTCACAAATCTTAAACTTAGAAGTTCGTCACAGACCTAAAATTTTAAGGCCGATCAGAGTAAGGTTGAAATGGTTGGTGAAATTATATTTAAATTTTCATATATATAAAACTTAAGTTATAAGTTATACTTTTGGGGAAAATTTAAAATATTTAGATTTAATATATATATAAATATCTAAATCTTGGAAAAGAAATAAATAAATCAATACATATATATATATAAATAAATACAGAGTGGAAATTTTTACATACCGATGAAGAAAGGAAAGTTGGTGTTTTAATCTATTAATATTTTCAACGTGACACCTTTATTGCAAATTTTGACTTAATAAGAATTTTAATTTTATTACTTTTGTAATTGGGTGTTGGTGCTAAACTTTCATTTTATTTTAATATTTTAAAATAATATATTTGTATGGGAAAACCACAAAAACATTTTCAAAATAAAATACAAAATAAATTGGTATAAGTGATTGAACCGTATGTAGTCCCAACTTCAATAATCTATGCGAATATTAAGAACCTTACTCTATACTCAAAATAAATATGAAATAATTTTAAATAAACGTAACAGTGGGTATATTAAAATTATGAAAACCATTATAAACTCCTTTTATATTTAATGCAAAAGTTGTACTCGTTATTATACCCATGGTTGTCAAATGGTTAAGTTAACAGCAAACGTGATGCTTTTGATTAAGCTCAACACTACACATTGAATATATAAATTATTATGGTCATAATCATAAATTTGTTTCACATTTAATTTATAAATTATTATACTCATAATCATAAATTTATAATAAACGTTAATAATAAAAATATTTAAATATTTCACAATTATTTACTACACACGTAGTAAAGCTAATAGTGGAAGAGAATCTTCTCAAATGAGATGAACACAACACATTTAAATTATAAATTCTTATATTAGGGATGTTATTCATATTATTTGAGAACTTTGTACATCGACGTTAAACCCAATACTATCGATACAATGCTTAAACATCAGTATTGGTCACACGGTCACACTTGATTTAACAAATACATCTAACAATAAGGTTAAATGCCTCACAACTTATCATCCTAATTAATCACAACAAAAGCAGAGGTCACAATCACATTTTGTTAATGTCCCTCTTATGACTCAATTGTGTTTATTTTCATACTAAAAGTTTGATCACAATTTGGTCATTTTTAACTCCCAAATTATGTGGAAATAGAGACTAGGGTATTGGATGGATTTCATGGTTAAAATGTGGTAAAAGGGAATTGGAGAATGCACTCATGTATGAATATGCATGCATCCTCTTTTACAAGAGTCTCAATTCCATTCAGACTACCACATAGACTACAACAGTCTCAATTCCAAATAAGCATAAACAAAATTGCGCAAACATCGATGTGTGTATATAGATAACTTTGTACAAAATACAAATTAAAGTAAGAATTCATGAACACCTCATGATCGTAATTACAAATAAAATTTTCGTTCAAAAATATAAATGTAATAATATACAAGTATTATTAGTAGGGAAACGTTAAGATATGAAATGTTATGTAACTCAGAGATAAGAGAGACTCCGAAAATACATTATATATTATTTTGAATGAGATAAGGGATGGAAATAAATTTGCAAGGCCTAAGGTATCCTTTTGAATCACATTAAGGAAAACACCCTGCACTTAAACAAGGAGATTGCAAATAAAACTTAATAAAGGACTATTCTCTTAAGGGGGTACATGACTTTAGAATGAATAAGTTAAATATTGGGGTAACGGTGCAATAATATTTTTGAGAAAATTTTGGATTAATTATACCTAATATAGTGATGATTTCGGTTAATAATAAAAGAGCCACAAGAATCTCAACACAGTTATCAACTTAACTCCATTAAAGCGGTTGTTATGAAGTTCTAATATGATTCAACATATTAAGTAATGATGTTTCGTTCAACCTATAGGATTTGATTAAGGTCTTTACGAAGTATAAATGCAAGAGTGATGCTGTATCAATACAATGGCATACTAGAATAAATGCTAATAATTACCTTGTAATAGTAAGGATGGGAACAAGACTAGCTACGAAATTCTTAAGGAATTGAAGCAGGAATGGTTTCTCCAAAAGGAGAGAATGATAAATGAACATGGTGACAATTACTTTTTGATAAGAAATAGCCATGAAAACCTTATATACGATGATAGTTCCCCTAGTTTAACGAAGTTACGACACTTTGTTATTGTTCATTACCGATACGGAATTAATAATATATGACCTTAGGATTTTGAGGACACGAATCTTCTTCCCTAGAGAGGTATACCAACCGTAAGAGTCCTCGATAGTTGCACACGGAGTGAATGCCTATTATGAGCTCTAAATGACCCCCAATTTAAATTGTTGACTATTCCACGCCAAGTTGGATCAATAAAAGCTTCGGTAAACTCCGTCCTGTGACGGATAAACTATTCTGGATGATGTGACTTAAAGAATATTGTAAAATGGTAAGAAGTAGAATACTGAGGTGGATGGAACTTGATTATAACCTTACGGATTTTAGAGATTCAATAGAAAGATTAATCTAAATGTTTCTCTAAAGTATTATAATACACATCAGGGGACGAAAGACGCAAAGCCATAGGATAATATTGGCATATTTTGTCAAGTCAAAACTAAGTAAGACCTGTATGGCCAACACCTGCTACTTGCATGAAAGTAGTGAGTATGTGTCAAGGATTTCCCTGCATTATTATGACCATAACTTCGGGACGAAGTTTCCTGAAGGGTGGGTGTATGTAATGCCCCATATTTTGACTAGGCCTGTTGGCGAGTTAGACCCCTTTCACCTTAATTGCTTGTAATCTATTTGACTCAGCTAGACAGAGTGAACTATGTTTTCGGCATGATAGACATGATGATATGTTGCAACTGTGCTAATGATGTTACTATGTTCATGCAGTTATTAAGTTATGATTAAACATGAGACTCTTTTATGTCATAATGACAATGTATGTTCGATAATCGTCCTGGAGGAAATGCGATATATATGATGTGGTAATTATGCTGTGATCGATTTAATGATTTTATGTGATGAGATAAATGATGCTGACAATATGGATCAGACAATGATAGAATGTAAAATATATGGTGTTGTACGCGGATGCCATCCTATGATGAAATTGATAGAACTGTTATATTCCATGCATGTCTGTGATACGATAAAATTGTGATGGGAAATGAATGATGTTGATGATATGGATCAATGGGTGATCGAATGGAAATGCTTGTTAAAAAGGGTGTATCTTGCGGAATACTAACCTGCAGGACACGAGGGCTATGGGATAGCCGGGTACTTGATCTGATATACGGAGAAGAACCTATCCATGCAGTAAACCTTAGCAACCCAAAATTGATGAAACGATGACATGGACCGATAATCTCGAGAGCAGCAGAGTATGATTTGATAAGGGCGTAGGCCCAGTATGTTGAGAGGGATGGATGCGTTGCCCACCCTATGTTCCTATGATACCCGAGATCGTGGGAGGGCCGTGCTGAGACACGCTCCCCATGTATCTGTGATGACGATGGTCGGATGCCTGCTAGGAGAGGATAGGTCCGCTTTCTGTTCAGCCGACGCTATCGCTCTCAGGTTCTATGTGGTCAGGTCGTTGAGTCCGACAGCCACTTTTGTACTAGCAGAGGAAGGATAGGGAGGTTGGGGCAGTAGGTTAACGATGGGAGGATATGATAGTTAGTACCGTTGAAGGTTGGGCATTCATTGACCTGGAGTTAGTGGTAGTAGGTAGCCTTCCTTGTACCTGATTGATTGAACAAACGTAATCATAAAAGCAATGAAATGGAATCTTAAAGGTTAATTGATAAAATAAACGATGATGTTTTAGTAATATTACGATGATTGTGTATTTGTTCGGTTTGCATAAAGTATTATGAATATTAGTTAGCTGATATGCATAGGATATATATATGACATATGTTTATAGTACATGTCTGTCTTGTGCATACGCTGGCCACGCATGCACATTATGCACATGCGCAATAGTATTGGTTTACAACATACTTATCAAGATTTAACGATGTTATAAGTATCATAGGTAACTCAATTAAGTATTCAATGAATGACTTAATCAGTAAAAGATCATCAAGTCTTAATGTGTAAAATAAGTTAATTAGTCTTGTATGAAGACATGGTAATGAACGATTAAAATGAGTGTCATTAATTGTAAGCATCCTCAGGTGAAGGTGACTCCTATATGAAGTATAATAGTTAAACATTAATACTAGAAAAGTGTGCTATATAATTGTTGATCACGATTAAATAAACCATTAAAGTATATTTCATTATTAATACATAGAGGTACTATGTGACCCTTATCCATTAACCAAATAAATACTTCTAAATTCTATTCACAATTAACTTAATTTCTATTATTATTAATTATTATGTTATTATTGTTATTAATTAATTAATGATAATAATGATGATAATATTTATATAAAGCATAGTGGGTTGAATAATTAATTAAATAAATTATTCATGTGATTAATTAACAAAATCATTCCAAATAAATTAAAAGATTTGTTTGGATAAATTATTCCACGGCTCGAGAAAATTTGGATGGTTTAAAAATAATATATAATCCACCTTTATGCCTTAAAGGGGGGGATGCATTAAAAATTTGTACTTTAAAAGGCGACAGCTAGGGCGGTGGAGTGATAAGAAGGTTTGACTTTGGAAGGAGGTGGATTCCTATAAAAGGGAGAGTTAACAAAGTAGTAAGGGGGATTATTGTGGGAGCACTGTGAGGATTATTTTGTGAAAAAGGAGGAAATGCCGAGGAGGGGGTTAACTCGAAGCTTTGTGGAGGTGGGAAACTCAAATGAAAAGACTGAGGACGGGGTTAACTCAGCAGAATATTACCATGGAAAGGTTCGATGGAAAGCTGCTGTCGGGATTATCGGTCTGTGGGCTCGGGGGCTAGGAAATCCGTTGACTTCCTAGGGTCAGCACGATAATAGCTGATCGGCAGGGTGGACACATCATTTTGGGTTGCTAAGGTACCATACAGAATTCACCAAGTAAGTCTTCTGATCTTCCTGCAAAATCTACGGGCCCAGGTATTTTACTCAGCTAGCTTAAGTGAATTGTATTTCCCTTTATTTACAGATTATGCATGAAATAAGAATAGGGTTATAATGAAAATCTTTAAGTTTATGTTAATTTAATTTGCACAGACTTATGAACTTTTAGAAACCTGAAACATAGACGGTTGATTCTCTTATTTTAGAAAACAAAGGAAAAAAATTTGGTAGTTACATCTAAATGGATAAATGGAGACCCAGTGCCTAGATAGGGCACTACAGCTTATGTTGCATTGTGGCGTTCATGAATGGTTATGTCGCATTGCGACAATGCCCAAGATGTGAAATTTGAGTGATGTTTATCAAGGTTTATATGCCTAATATTACAAAGGGCTATGTCTCATTCTGATATTTATTAAGGATTAAAAATTATATACACCGACAATTCCCAAGATGTGACACATTAATAGTTTGACATTTGATGTTCATTGGGGGCTATGTTGCATTGTGATGTTTATCAAGGCTTATGTTGCATTGTTGCGTTCATCAAGGGTTATGTCACATTGCGACAATACCCAAGATGTCAAATTTGACGTTCATCAAGGTTTATGTCGCATTGTGATATTTATCAAGGGTTGTGTTGCATTGTGGTGTTCATCAAGGGTTATGTAGCATTGCGACAATGCCCAAGATGTGAAATTTGACGTTCATCAAGGTTTATGTCGCATTGTGATGCTTATCAACGGTTACGTTGCATTGTGGCATTCATCAAGAGTTAGATGCGACATATTCACAATGTGAAATTTTGCGTTCATCAAGGGTTATGTTGCATTGTGCCATTCATCAAGGGTTATGTCACATTGCGACAATGCCTAATATGTGACACATATGCCAACCCAACCTAAGATGCGACATATTCACAACGTAAAATTTTACATTCATTAAGGTTTGTGTCGCATTGTGATGTTTATCAAGGTTTAGGTTGCATTGTGTTGTTCATCAAGGGTTATGTCGCATTGTTGTGTCGCATTGCAACAATGCCCAATATGTGACACATATGTCGACACAACCCAAGATGCGACATATTCACAAAATTAAAGTTGGCATTCATTAAGGTTTGTGTCATATTGTGATGTTTATCAAGGTTTATGTTGCATTGTGGCGTTCATCAAGGGTTATGTCGCATTGTGACAATGCCCAACATGTAAAATTTGACATTCATCAAGGTTTATGTCACATTGTGATGTTTATCAAGGGTTATGTTGCATTCTGGCATTCATCAAGGGTTATATGTGACATATTCACAATGTGAAATTTGGCGTTCGTGAAGGTTTATGTCACATTGTGACGTTTATCAAGGGTTGCGTTGCATTGTGGCATTCATCAAGGGTTATGTCGCATTGCGACAATGCTCAATATGTCACACATATGTCGACACAACCCAAGATGCGACATATTCATAATGTGAAATTTGACGTTTGTTAAGGTTTGTGTCGCATTGTGAGGCTTATCAAGGCTTATGTTGCATTGTGGCGTCCATCAAGGGTTATGTCGCATTGTGACAATGCCCAGATGTGAAATTTGATGTTCATCAAGGTTTATGTCGCATTGTGATGTTTATCAAGGGTTATGCTACATTGTGGCATTCATCAAGGGTTAGATGCGACATTCACAATGTGAAATTTGACGTTCATCAAGGTTTATGTTGAATTGTGATGTTTATCAAGGGTTACGCTACATTGTGGTGTTCATGAAGGGTTATGTCGCATTGTGACAATGTACAATATGTGACACATATGCCGAAACAACCAAAGATGGAACATATTCAGAATGTGAAATTTGACGTTCATTAAGGTTTGTGTCACATTGTGATGTTTATTAAGGCTTATGTTGCATTGTGGCATTCATCAAGGGTTATGTCGCATTGCGACAATGCCCAAGATGTGAAATTTGATGTTCATCAAGGTTTAAGCTACATTGTGATGTTTATCAAGGGTTATGTTGCATTGTGGCATTGATCAAGGGTTAGGTGTGACATATTCACAATGTGAAATTTGATGTTCATCAAGGTTTTTGCCGCATTGTGATGTTTATCAAGGGTTATGTTGCATTGTGGCATTCATGAAGGGTTACATGCGACATATTCACAATGTGAAATTTGACGTTCATCAAGGTTTATGTCACATAGTGAACGCGTTTAGCCAACGGGTGAGGGGAGGTCGAGATGAAGCTTCTTTAATGTGTCATTAATGACGAGAGAAGGAAGGCATCCAGGCAGGTTAATGCATGTAATGCATGGTGCCACATTATGGGCCCCCATGCCGAGGAAGCTCCAACATGTACCGCCCAGTTTTCGTGGTGGCACCTACATCTGGAGATAACATATTATATTGTTATAATATTCTTCATCATTATTTTAATACTCTTATTTATCATCAACCTATGTTAATTGTTTTAATTAAATTATAATATAATACTATAATTTAATGAAATTATTTTTTATTAATTATTATATTATAATTTATTTAAATATTATATTTAATTAAATTATAATATATTTAATATCTCTATCTATCAAGTATGTATACTATAATTATATTATATTATAGTTAAATAATAATATTTTCAATTAACCAATATTATTTTATTATTACTTTGATTATAATATTTTAGTTAAATACTATCTTCTTATGATTGAATAATATAATATAATATAATTACAAGTATTATCATTATATTTAAAAATTATATTATTATTTAATTAATTATTGAATTACAATTAATTAAGTAATTATTATATTTTTATGTTTTATCATTTATTCATTTTATTTAATAAAATATAATTAAATAATATTTTTTATAATATATTATAATATTATAAATAAATAAATTATTTTATTTTATTAAAAATTATTATAAAAAAACTTTATTAACATGTCAAATATATCATAATGTTAATAAATATCTCCAAAATATATCAAATATTACACATATCACGAATATTAATAAATTGATAATGTTAATTAATTATAATATAATAATTAATTATTTAAATAAGAAATAATTATTTAATTAATTAATATATATATATTGTAACTAGGGGAATCAACAACTAGAGTTGGGTTGGTACTTGCGTGACACGGGGTCCATGGATCCAATCTCGCTACGACTATACCCCTAGGTGCAATCACAGTGCCCAAACCATGCGCATGGGTAAAATTGGGAGGATTTGAACACATGACCTTCCATTTACAGCTTCACATCTTAACCACTTGAGTTGCCCCCCAAGGACTATTTAATTAATTAATATTATTATTAAGTAAAAAACAATATTAATTAATTAATATTATCATTCACTAAATTATTTTATAATTATTTTGTTTAATTACTTATTATAAAATAATAATATTGTTTAATTAAACAATATTATTAATCAAGCAATTAAAATATGGATTTCATTAAAATCATTTTTTTTTAACAAGAACAGGGAAAATAGGTATATTTATAAAGGCTGTGCACAGCCATTCATTACAAGTTTTCAAAAATAATTGACAGAGTAGCAAGTGCCTAAAAGTTTGGAGCTAAAGTATCTAACTGCCTGCCTGTAAAAGTTCTAAACAAAGCCTTTCTAAAACTGTTCAAAATAGAGCAGGGATAAACCCTTATAAACTGATTGTTGAGGATTATACAAAAAAACATAGAGTCTTAAACATCAAAAAGTGGAACCTGGACTAAGACTGCTAACTATCCATAGCTTTTGAAATAGACAGAGGCTGCATCCTTCCTTTCCTGCTTAATCTCCTGATTGACCGTCAGATTGTCATGGACGCAGCTTCCCTGTGTTTTTCCGGTGATGACAGCAATGTCTTCCTGCAAGTTATCCACCTTGCCCATCAGCTCAAACAAATTTCTCTCCAGGTCGTCAATTTTGGAGTCCTGGCATGCGAGCTAGTTCACGGCATAGCTTAAATCCTTAGCCATCTCCTCATGCTGATCCACACTGGTACAGACTGCATTATAGGTGTTTCGCACTGAGAGCTTGACTTCAACCATGGTGCGGCTCAGTGCGACTATGGCTGCCATTATATTTTGCATGGTGCCCACCCTGAAGTGAATTAACAGACCAGGACGGGAGGGAGGAGAGCCCAAATCGTCGAGAGAGAGCCGTTTCAACGCACCGGTGAGGGGACGAGCCATTTCGAAGCACTGCGAGGGAGAGGCAGGTGGTAGAGTAATTAATGGCTTGTGGGAGCTGACAACACCACGAGGAGCCATGTGCCATGCGCGATGGAGAGGATGGCGTGTGGCAGGGGCACGAGGAACATCGCCAACGGAGGAATACAGGGGGAGGGGGACCCTCGAGCCACTAGACCCCTCCTTTTCCTTAACCATAACAATGTTGACCATTAATCAAATAGGTTAGGGTATGAATTGAAACCCCAAGGAATCATTGAGACCCTCCATGTGCCCAATGTATAACAACGTTCCCTTGTTGGCCGCTGCATCCGCTAGCTTGTTGTTCGCTCGACAGATGTGGAAGAAAGAAGCCTTAGAAAAATGAGGATTAGATTTTATTCTTTGCATGTACTTGTAAGCTCTTGATCCTTGAGGGGCAACACCCCTTCTCATTATTTGAATGACATGTCTAGAATCCCCATAGACTCTGAGATTATCAATGCTGAGGGAGGAGATCATATTGAATGAGAAGACGAGAGCAAGCCATTAAGCTTCATTGTTAGTCCTGCTTCCTAATCCCCACGAGAAAGTTTCAATTTTATTTCCTCCGGGATCAAATAAGACCCCACCTGCACCTGCCACCCCAGATTTCATTAAAATCATTAAATAATATTAATCTATTAATATTTTTAATTAAATAATCATTAATTAACTAATATTATTCTTAACTAAATAACTATAATATTAATTAAAATATTTTATAATTATTATGTTTAATTAATTATTATAAAATAATAATATTGTTTAATTCAAGAATGTTATTAATCAAACAATTAAATTATGTATTTCATTACAATTACTAAACAATATTATTCTATTAATATTTCAGAGATATGTGTATGCGTACACCCATTACTAGCAACAGTAACATTAATAATATTAATGTGTCCAAATATGCCGATAGGCATAAATGGGGCACATACTTTTCATATTCATGTTTTTTCCTATAGTATGTGTCCCATTTACGCCTATCAGCGTGTTTGGACACATTAGGATTATTAATGTTACTGTTGCTAGTTACTATTTTTTTTTGTTTGAATGTAGATTAGGATTGGGTAGCTTTGTGAGTATATGTAAATTAGGATTGGGTAATTTTTTTACAAAGTTGAAAATAGGCACTTTGATAATTCCATCTCCAATCTTATTTTTTAAAACCATATTTATTTGCGCAACTATTAAACAAGTAAGAAAGAAATACTGATTTAAGATAACCATTTGTCACTGATTGCATGCAAGTGCAAGATAACATTTAAACTAGAACAAACATTCAATACATGTGTGTGGATCCATTTCCACAAGCGCCGTAGGTTCCTTCACATTATTTGTCGCACTGTTGTTCTCGGTCCTGGAACAATTTTGATGCAGATCGCTCCTCAAGGAAGACAAATTCAAGGTTCCTTCAGAGGGAGAGTTCATGCCAGATACGTATATCCATGTCCAACCAATTTATGAAATCTATGGTATTATCTATCAACAATTCACAGAGAAGAAAACTCTGTCAACAAAACCATGTATAAAGACACAACCAAAATCGGTGCAGGGATGAAAGAAAAACTATGTCAAACAAGCGATATGTAGATATCATGAAAAAAAAACTCCGTCTAAACATCTCAGCAAAGATCACTCCTAGAAACACACTACTCGCTTGATTGATAAATCCTTTGAACTTATATTAATAACCATAGAGGTAAATAATAATTTTCTTATGATAGACATAAATCCAAGAATTTTGGCTTCTCGATGAGTGATTTAATTGATTCTATAAAACCATTGCTTAATAAGCAATTCACTTTGTATTCTACATATCAAACAAACACTTAAACAAATGAGGTCACATTCCTTTTCTATAACTGATGCTCGAATTCTACATATCAGAATGTAATTTTTTTATAAAATAAATGCAGTACCGATTTGGGATAGGGATTCTAGACTCGTCCGTCTCCATCCTTAGAGGCAGTAATATTTATAAACTCCTATCATCGATGACATGTAGAAATTCTTACCAATTCTCATTTTGTAATATCTCGAATTTTGGACTCACTATTTTATGATGTTATATTGGGGCACGGCCCCAGCACATATGATTTATTCTTTTCTAGACTGGCATATTGGGCATGGACCCTGATTGAATTTCATTATTTGATTATATAATGGGCAACGGAGCTGCAATGTTTTGATTTATGTTTTTACCCTATGATGTGGGTACAAAACCTTAATATATTGAGATGACCTTTTCTTACATATTGTGCAGTGATGTGAATGACATAATTGACTTATATGGTGTGTTGAGTGTGGAATCAGAAACATACAGATTACCTACGTACTGGGAAAAAGCCTCGATGTACCTAGAGGAAATATGATGTACTGGGAGTAAGCCCTGATGTACATTGAGTGTTGGGCATAAGCCCTGGAGCACTCCAATCTTGATAAATGAATACCAGATCTAAGCCAATTTAAATATTCTAGATGTGCCTCACAACCACATTCTAGCACTAGTGTTGAGTAGGGACTTTGGAATTGCACTAGAGTAACGCCCATGTGAGAGTGTTGAGTTAAATGGATCTGAAGAGCACTCGGGGTTATGGAGTTTCAAAGTGTTGAGTTGGAAAGACTCCGAAGAGCACTTTTATCACATTTATTTAATTGAATAAATGATTCATCTTTTTATCCATCATCACCTACTACATGAGATACCATGTTAAATGAGGGAATTTGACATGCAAAGAGAGAGACTAGAGGTACCCAACCAAGACCGTCCAAAAGAAGTGGACAGTGTCCCTAAAATTTAAAGAGAAAAGAGTGTGATGTGATGACACATAACTAAATAAAAGATAACTACTAGTAGTCTTTTATGACTAACATGATTAAAGGCCTCCAAGTTATTATTATTATTTTTATTATTATTATTATTATTAGGAGCTTTAAATAATAATGGTGTTATTATTTAATTATGGAATATAATTAGTATATCTGATTTATGCATTATTTAAATATTATAAATGATGTATTAATAGTTAAGTGCAATATATTTAATATAATAATAATTATTAGTATAATTATTGTTATTATTAAGAGCATATATCCAAATTACTTATGGTCAAATAGTTGGAAAAGTCCTGGCTCAAGAGGACTAGATATTTAATTAAATAATATATTTTAATTATTAATTATTGAATTTAAAGAAACTAATTACTTCAATAGTCCTAATTCAAGACTTCCCTATTTAAAGAGGGGAGATTCCCAAGTTTTGGCGATCATCTATCATTCTTGGTTATTATCATTCTCTTATGGTAGTCGAAGAAAACTATTCTGCTCCAAGAAGCTGAAGCAACCTTACCTAAAAATTCCCAGAAATGAACCAGAAGTGGATCTAGGGCCTCTACCTCTCATTGCATGTTGGAACCAAGCTCAGGGGGATCCTGATAGAACCAAGAATGGTTCAGGGGTCAAGGTTGAGAGGAATGTGGTAGCCCCAAGGTTATGGAGCAAGAGCTCATCCTAAGAGGTCAGATCTAGTCCAGAAGATTTTTCACTAACTACTGATTAAAGTGTGTAGGTTTCTACAGGAGCACGCCATGACTTCAAAGGTCACCAGGTACGATTTATAAATGCTTCAGCTTGAAGTTTCAATACAAGCTAAGTAGGTAATTTAGGTTCCTAGACTAAATATTTTTCCCAACATCTTGTTAGATTCTAAACTCTAGTTATGTTCCAGACTTAGTGTTTCTACGTCGGAAAACTAGATGTCTAGTAGGCCTAGCCCAGCTAGCCTTTGATAGACATTACCCAGCATCAGACTTGATAAACATTATTGTGTTTCCCTATTGATGACCTATGAATGTTTTGTTTACATTAGTATCATTTAATCTTTTATAAATACTTGAGCCCACTGCTGCAATCGTATTTCATTTACATACGTCTCTGCCATTTAATTTCTAAAATTTCTTTCTATGCTAGAAATTGTTTACAAAATAGGATTCCCTCAGATATCAAACAGGCATCGAAGCATTCAGACACTTCACACACTTCTTTTAACAAATGCCTCTACGATTTTCAAACTTTAGCCAAACTTTTTATCAAAACAAAGATGCAACAGGTATTACCAGAGGGTTTCGTAGCCAAATATAGACTCACATAACGCGTTAACATTCTGCATTATTTTTTTTAAAGTGATTCTCAAACTCCCAGGGTTCATGGTTCGAACCCCACCATATTAATCAAAGTACTCATCACAACAGATTATGGGTCTTACAACATTTGCATTACCTTCTACGTAGCTAACCATTTCATTCTTGAGAAAAGTAAAACAAGAGAGAGAATAGTTTTCATAAGAGGCACGGAGTTCCCCATTAAAAAAAATGCCAAAATTCAAACACTATCAAATTACATCAAGCAGGCTGTAGCAAACTACGTTTTCATTTCCCTAAAGGAATGCTATAGTCAAGGAAAGGCTACCTTTCACCCAAACATAAAATGAAAGCCTGGTATTACTCTGTGAAGTTTAAAGAATCGATTTCTTTTAGACTAAAACATTGGAGTGTCCTTCTCATAAAATTTCTCTTAAAACCAATCAACGGATAAAAGTGCCACAAGCATCAAACCTTTTACAAACTTTCTATTTTTTCTACAAACACAAGACGACTAGCTACAGGAACTCAACCATTCTTTCTTTATAAACCCTCTTACTTCATAGGAAGGAGAAGACGTAGGATAGAGCAACGATAGAGCAATTATATATTTTTTCTTTAGCATGAACTCCATTTGTTTTCCAAAACCGACAAACTCTCTTTTAGAAGTTTGGGAATACATAGCACTATAAAAATGAAAATGCAGTAGCTATAAATCTTTCACAAATCCTTTTAAAATCATCCAAAAATAAACGCAGTAGCCCCTTCTCTAGTTCAAAACTCCAAGGGCAAGATCTATGTTTACATAGAGGAGTTAACAGTGTTTCAAAACCCATAATTTCAGAGGCACGATTTACATTGAAAGCAACCAAAACCCTTAGTACTCTCCAACATCGATTCATCATTTACAATCGAGAAATAAACTGTAGGTCAAGCCAAAGGCGACCACCATGGGGTTTATCCAACTGTGTGAGCCAAAGGAATCACTAAACCCCTGAATACATTTAGAAAATCCTTCTCCAAAACAACCAAGATGGACAGGGGGAAGGGTGACTAAAACCCTGGACTTAGCAGCTAAAAGCCAAAATGTAATCGGTGTTGATGCCCAAGTCAAATCCTAGAGATTCTGCACCACGACACCCACACCTGTCAATAGAAGCAAGCTGGATTATGTTAGGTCTGCACATTCACTTAAAACAAAGTTTAAATACAAGAATTAACACATTATTCATATGTTTCTCATAGTACCTGGCGAGGAATCTTGGGTGGCAGCGCTTGCTGTTAACATCAGAACTACCCTAGCCATGAACATAGCTCAGGCTAGGCATAGCTTCCTTCAATGATCTATGTTTCCCCCTCTCAATCCCAAAACCAGTGAAATGAAAACCAAAGAGCAAATGTTCGTTACAAACGCTTCAGGCCCAGTTGGCCTAAGGCCACGTGACCTTCCAATGCGCATTTAATACTTGCAACCACCTCGTAGTACCACATTTCAGTTTATTCATCAAAGATTATGTATATAGTTGGGTTGGCAACATTACCCTTAAAACGTTTGCCACAAGCTAAGGTTCTCAAACCCTTCATGTTAAACTTTAAGGTGGATTCCATTTCTAGAAGTTTTACATAGGGTAGTTGCCAATATATGACCACCAAGTGACACTTGCATAGAAAGAAACATTTAAATCGACATTAGCAAAAATGTTAAGTAAGTCCATGGGCTTCCCATATTCACACCTTATCTCTCGGTGATTTCCCCAGAAGTGTTTTTTTTCAACACCTAGAGATTCCAGGTGTCTCAACTTCCCTCATCAGTTGCATCATGGCTGAGAATTGACATTTGACATTTCCATCATACATTTTGAACTTACAAAAGAAAAGGGAGTTTTCTAGTTATTTTTCCATAGTAATACAACCTTTTCCACATAGAAAACATGACTGACAAAAGAACCACATTTGCTAGGTCCCCTAGCCTTTTCAATTACAACAGACAAGTACCGCTACAGTGCTGAAGTTATTTTTGTACTGACATTGACTAGGTTAAGCAGACTAGTAGGAAGAAGGAATTTTTTTTTTATTTTACTAATTTTTTTTGGGTCATTACAAGTGGTATCAGAGCTTAGTTACAAAACTAAGTGACCTATTAGGCCCATTACAGACATCCACTATAGATACACAATAAACATAAACATATATTTAAATTTTTATTTCGTTTTATGCGAAAATGAACTTAAACATGATTTTCTTCTCTTTATACTTGTATAACTTTTTAGGTTTAGTTATCTCCTGAAAAGTGAATGCAGAATAGGGCAGCAACATACATGGGAATCTGAACTCTCCACCATGAGAGCAAGAAATTGTGGTGGAACTCAACTCGGATTTAATGAAATCTTTGCAAAATCTACAGGCATAATTTCAAAGTTTTAGATATGAGAACATGCAAGAAAGAAGAGAACAATAGGCTCTAAATGAAACCTTACTCCAAAGCTTAACAGGGGCAAGCCCCACGAACAACCGACTCTCTCAGTCAACACTCTTAAAACAGGAAACTGTCACACATGGAAATCATCCAGTTACAAGAGAGAAGAACAGGAAGAACACAAGCCAGAATCAATGGAAGAGGATTGTAAGAGCTCTTCCAACGATGATGGTTCACCACCTCCTTGCAAGAACAGGAGGAAGAGTGACGACATTCTACAAGGAGAATTTAGGAAGATAGGAGCCCCAACTTATGACAGAGAAATCAACTTTGGGGAAAAGGCTGAAGAGTGGCTGCTAGGAATGAATAAATACTTCAAGGTTCATAATTACTCAAGTGAAATCCAAGCCTGACTAGCCATCTACAACCTAAATGGTAAAGCAGCTAGATGACGGAGGTACTTGAAACACACCAAAGGGAAAGAACTGAGAGACATAACCTGGGATACTTTCAGCAGAATATTCCAAGACAAGTATATGTCTCAAAGATTCTTTGACAAGAAACTTAAGGAATTTCACGAGTTGAAATGGGCTCCCTAACTATGGAAGCATTCATAAACTGATTCTTAGACTTACTGCACTATCTGCCATATATTAAGGATGAGAAGGTCGAAATACAACAGTTCTTGGGAGGGCTGCCCCCAAACTTTAGAGAAAATATAGAGTTTGACATGCCCAAAACCCTTGATATAACCTTACATAAAGCAAGGCTGTGTTATGAACATGGACAACCAAGAAATGATAACATCAACATAAATAGAGATAGATTCAAAACCTCCTTGGACAACCACGGACCGGGTTTTAGGCCTCCACCTTATCGGAAACATAACAACAATTTTCCTCCTAATAGAGGCTTCAACCGACCCCAAGCATGACCAAGTGCACCCCCACCACCTATCAATAGGCCAACATTCAATAAAGGGACCAAAGCTATCCCACGAACCATTTCTTGCTAGAAATGCCAAGTGCCCCACTACTACAGAGACTGCCCCAACAAAACGGATGGAGTTTTACACAACATCCATACTGAGACTACCATAGGAGACATGGCAAAGACACCAAGGATCTATGCCGCTCTTGACAGTCGACAGGAAGATCACCAAGCCACCATGGTGGAATTAGAGGGTAAGATCTCTAACACTATAGTTTCGGTTTTAATAGATCCCGGTGTTTGCCGAAGTTATACCTCCCCTACGTTAGTGGACACTTGTAATTTGAACCGAGAACCTCATGAGAAATCGTGGCTAGAGCAACTAGCCACCGGTACCAAACAAAAGATCTCCAAGTTAGTCAAAACTTGCGAGATAAACTTAAACAAATTTCAAACTAGGTTAGATTTAAACATTCTACCCCTAGGGTCAGTTGATCTACTCATCGGCATGGATTGGTTGGAAGAACACCATGTCCTCCTAGAATGCTTAAACAAATCCTTACTTTGCAGGGATGACCAAGGGATTCAGAAGACGATTCAGGGTATCCCTAAGAAAGTGTCGGTAAGACAGATCTCCGCCTTACAAGCAAAGAAATGCATCAAGAAAGGTTGCAAACTCTTTGCCATCAATATCCAAAACATAGAAACCGATAGGGAATAGAAGATTGAAGACTTTCCAGTCCTTGTAGAATTCAAAGATGTATTTCCCGAAGAAATACTAGGATTACCACCTAAACGAGACTTAGACTTTTCCATCGAACTGACACCTGGGTTAGTACCAGCTTCTAAAGCCCCATACCGCATGAGCACAATAGAATTAGTGGAGCTCAAGCTTCAGTTACAAGAACTAATTGACAAAGGGTACATTCGATCTAGTGTGTCCCTTTGGGGTGCACTGATACTCTTCATCGAGAATAAAGATTGCACGATGCAGATGTGCATCGATTACCATCAACTCAACAAGATGACCATTAAGAATCGCTACACACTCCCTAGGATTGATGACCTATTTGACCAAGTTGGAGGGGCAAATATATTCTCGAAGATCGACTTACGATCCGGATACCATCAAGTGAGGATCCGTGATGAGGATATCAACAAGACCACTTTTCGAACCCTTTACAGCCACTACGAGTTCATAGTGATGCTCTTTGGGATGACAAATGCACCGGCCAATTTTATGTGCATGATGAATAGTATCTTTAGTAAATACCTCGATAAATTCGTTGTAGTCTTTATTGATGACATTTTAATCTACTCCAAGAACGAAATAGAACATGAGGAGCACCTCTGAATTTTTTTACAGATACTAAGAGAACACGAGCTTTATGCCAAGTTTAGCAAGTGCAATTTCTACAGACCCTAGATTCAATACTTAGGACATATCATTTCTGAGAAGGGAATAGCCATCGACCCCTAAAAGGTCAAAGCTATCGAAGAATGGCCCATAGCTGCCTGCATATTCGACATAAGGTCATTCTTAGGATTAGCCGGCTACTATCGAAAATTCATTGAGAATTTTTCACGGATCGCATGTCCCATGACCGCCTTGCAGAAAAAAGAAAAACAAGTTTATCTGGACAGATAAGTGCGAAGAAAGCTTTCAAAAGCTGAAGCAACTACTGATTAGTGCATCGATTCTGCATATTGCGGATCCCAATGGGGACTTCCTCGTTTGGACAAATGCAAGCAAGGAAGGAATTGGGGGTGTCCTTATGCAAGACAATTTTGCCATATGCTATGAATTGAGCAAACTAAAAGAACATGAAAAGAACCGCCCTACTCATGACCTCGAACTAGTTGCCATCATCCATGCTCTAAATATGTGGTGACATTATCTCATGGGAAAGAAATTCCTATTGATGACAGATAACATGAGCTTGAAATACCTTTTCAACCAACCCAACCTAAATGCAAGGCAGGCTAGGTGGATAGCCTTCCTTAGTGAATACCATTTCGAACTAACGCATATAAAAGGAAAGGAAAACAAGATGGGAGATGCCTTAAGCCATTGAGCACATATCCTTTATGAGGTCACGATAAGCCAAACCGACTCCGACTTACACCACAGAATTGGAATGGCATGTAAGAGTGACTGTTATTATATGGAAATCCTCGCAAAGATCCAGGAAGACAGAGTTTTCCAATAGCAGAAAGAATATAAGATAGACGAAACGAGACTACTATGGTCAAAAGACCGACTTTATGTCCCAAGAAGTGGAGACATTAGATCAAACATTCTCACCAAGTTTCACCAGAAACCTTATTCAGGAAACCCCGGATATCAAAAGATGATATCGGCCATAAAGAAGCATTACTTCTGGCCTAAGGTGAAAGCTGACATTGCAATGTTCATCACGAAATGTCAGGAGTGCCAATTGGTCAAAGCAAAACACCAACACCCCTCCGGGTTACTTCAACCTTTACCCATTCCAGAATGGAAATGGGAGGTAATAAGTATGGACTTCATTACAGGCTTACCCAAGAATAAGAAACTGAACGACTCCATTTTCGTAGTGGTAGACAAGCTATCTAAAGCAGCCCACTTTATACCAGTGAAATCCACCTACAAAGTGGTTCACATCGCAGAAATATTCTTAAAAGAGATCTTTCGATTCCATGGGATAACCAAAGAAATCATTTTCGGTCGGGACATGAAGTTCATTAGCAACTTCTAGAGAGCATTGTTCTCCAGTTTGGAAACCTAGTTACAATTCAGTACCACGTACCACCCCCATACCAACGGACAAACAGAAAGAGTAAACCAGATCCTCGAGGACATGTTGAGGATGTATGTCATGAATAACCCCACCAAGTGGGAAGATTATTTGCACCTAGCAGAGTTCACATACAACAACGGTTATCAAACCTTAGCCAAAATGATTCCTTTTGAAGTACTCTACGGCAGGAAATGTCAAACCCCCGTGACTTGGGACAGTCCAATAGACAGACTTATGTTAGGACCCAACCTATTAAAGGACTTGGAACAGCTAGTCTCCAAGGTATAGCTAAACTTAAAAGAAGCGCAAGACCGCCAAAAGAGTTATGCGGACAAGAAAAGAAAGGAAAAGGACTATCAAGTCAGCGAACATGTGTTCCTATAAATAAAAGCAAAACGAAGCTCGTTGAGCTTGGGACGTTGCGGGAAACTAGCCCCAAGATTTTGTGGACCTTTAGAGATACTGGCTAAGAAGGGCCCAGTAGCTTATCACTTGGCCTTACTAGCGCATATAAAAGTTCATAACGTTTTTCATGCTTCATTATTAAAGAAATATGTATACGATACTAAACATGTTTTTGATTGGTCCTTATTACAGGTGGAGCCCGAAGGGGAGTTCACGCCAGAACCACTCCACATTCTGGAGAAGAGAGAGGTCCAACTTAGGAGGAGGACCATTACTCAGCTGAAAGTGCAATGGAGGCACTTTGGACTAGATGAGGCTACTTTGGAGAATGAGGCCACCATGAAAGAGGCATACCCCGCCTTGTCTCATGACCTCATTCCTAGTCCCTAGAAACACCAGGACGATGTTGTTCTAAGCGGGGAGGGATGTAATATCCCAAATTTTGGACTAACTATCTTATGATGTTATATTGGGCCACGGCCCCAACACATATGATTTATTCTTTTCTAGACTGACATATTGGGCATGGACCCTGACTGAATTTCATTATTTGATTATATACTGGGAAAGGGAGCCCCAATGTTCTGATTTATGTTTTTACCATATGATGTGGGTACAAAACCCTAATATACTAAGATGACCTTTTTCTTACATATTGTGCAGTGATGTGAATGATATAATTGACTTATATGGTGTGTTGAGCGTGGACTCAGAAACACACAGATTACCTACGTATTGGGAAAAAGCCCCGATGTACCTAGAGGAAATATGATGTACTAGGAGTAAGCCCTGATGTACATTGAGTGTTGGGCATGATCCTTGGAGCACTCCAAGCTTGATAAACGAATACCGAATCCGAGGCAATTTATATATTCTAGATGTGCCTCACAACCACATTCTAGCACTAGTGTTGAGCATGGACTTTGGAATTGCACTAGAGTAACGCCCATGTTAGAGTGTTGAGTTAAATGGCTCTGAAGAGCACTCGGGGTTACGGAGTTTCAAAGTGCTGAGTCAGAAAGACTCTGAAGAGCACTTTTATCACATTTATTTAATTGACTAAATGATTCATCTTTTTATCCATTATCACCTACTGCGGGAGCTACCATGTTAAATGAGGGAATCCGACATGCAAAGAGAGAGACTAGAGGTACCTAACCAAGACCGTCCAAAACAAGTGGACCGTGTCCCTAAAATTTAAAGAGAAAAGAGTGTCATGTGATGACACATAACTAAATAAAAGATAATTACCAGTAGTCTTTTATGACTAACTTGATTAAAGGCCTCCAAGTTATTATTAATATTATTATTATTATTATTATTATGATTAGGAGATTTAAATAATAATGGTGTTATTATTTAATTATGGAATATAATTAGTATATCTAATTTATGCATTATTTAAATATTATAAATGATGTATTAATAGTTAAGGGCAATATATTTAATATAAGAATGATTATTAGTATAACTATTGTTATTATTAAGAGCATAAATCCAAATGACTTAAGGTCAAACAGTTGGAAAAGTCTTAGCTCAAGAGGACTAGATATCTAATTAAGTAATATGTTTTAATTATTAATTATTGAATTTAAAGAAACTAATTACTTCAACAATCATAATTCAAGACTTCCCTACTTAAAGAGGGCAGATTCCCAAGTTTTGGGGATTAGCTATCATTCTTGGTTATTATCATTCTCTTATGGTAGTCCAAGAAAACTATTCTACTCCAAGAAGCTGAAGCAACCTTACCTAAAAATTATAAGAATTCAACCAGAAGTGGATCTAGGGCCTCTACCTCTCATTGCATGTTTGAACCAAGCTCAGGGGGATCTACATAGAACTGGGAACGGTTCAAGGGTCAAGGTTCGGAGGAATGTGGTAGCCCCAAGGTTATCCAACAAAAGGTCATCCTAACAGGTGAGATCTTGTCCATAAGATTTTTCACTAACTACTGATTAAAGTGTGCAGGTTTCTATAGGAGTGAGCCACGACTTCAAAGGTCACCAAGTACGATTTATAAACCCTTCAGCTCGAAGTTTCATATACAAGCTAAGTAGGTAATTTAGGTTCCTAGACTAAATCTTTTTTCCCAACATCTTGTTAGATTCTAAACTCTAGTTATGTTCCAGACTTAGTGTTTCTACCCCGGAAAACTAGATTTCTAGCAGGCCTAGCCCAGATAGCCTTTGCTAGACATTACCCAGCATCAAACTTGATAAACATTATCGTGTTTCCCTATTGTTGACCTATGAATTTTTTTTTTAGAATAGTATCATTTAATCTTTTATAAATATTTGAGCCCACTACTGAAATCGTATTTCATATACATATGTCTCTACCATTTAATTCCTGAAATTTCTTTCTATGCTAGACATTGTTTACAAAATAGGATTCCCTCAGATATCAAACAGGCATCGAAGCATTCAGAAACTTCACACACTTCTTTTAACAAATGCCTCTACGATTTTCAAACTTTATCCAAACTTTTTATCAAAACAAAAATGCAACAGGTATTACCAGAGGGTTTCGTAGCTAAGATCTATGCTTACATATAGGAGTCAATACTCCTTCAAAACCCAGAATTTCAGAGGCACGATTTACATTGAAAGCAACCAAAACCCTTAGTACTCTTAAACATCGAATCGTTATTTACAATCGAAATATAAACTGTAGTTCAATCCAAAGGCGACCACCATGGGGTTTATCCAACTGTGTGAGCCAAAGGCATCACTAAACCCCTCAATACATTTAGAAAACCCTTCTCCAAAACCACCAAGACGGACAGGGAGAAGGGTGATTAAAACCCTAAACTTACCACCTAAAAGCCAAAACGCAACTGGTGTTGATGCCCAACTCAAATAACAAAGATTCTGCACCAAAACACCCACACCTGTCAACAGAAGCAAGCTGGATTATGTTAGGTCTGTGCATTCACTTAAAACAAAGATTAAATACAAGAATTAACACAGTATTCATTCGTTTCTCATTATACCTAGAGAGGACTCTTGGGTGGTAGTGCTTGCTGTTAACATCAAAACTATCGTGGCCATGAACATAGCTCAGGCCAGGCGTAGCTGCCTTCAACGAGTTATGTTTCCCCCTCTCAGTCCCAAAACCAACGAAATGAAAACCGAAGAGCAAATCTTTGTTACAAACGCTTAAGGCCCAGCTGGCCTGAGGCCACGTGACCTTGCAATGCGCATTTAATACTTGCAACCACCATGTAGTACCGTATTTCAGTTTATTCATCAAAGATTATGTATATAGTTGGGTTGGAAACATTACCCTTAAAACTTTTGTCACAAGCTAAGGTTCTCAAACCCTTCATGTTAAACTCTAAGGTGGATTCCATTTCTAGAAGTTTTACATAGGGTAGTTGACAATATATGACCACCATGTGACACCTGCATAGAAAGCAACATTTAAATAGACATTAGAAAAAATGCTAAGTAAGTCCATGGGCTTCCCATATTCACAACTTACTTCTCGACGATTTCGCCAGAAGTGTTTTTTTCAACACCTAGAGATTCTGGGTGTTTCGACATCCCTCATCAGTTGCATCATGCTTGAGATTTGACATTTGACATTTCCATCATAAATTTTGAACTTACAAAAGAAAAGGGAGTTTTCATGTTATTTTTCCATAGTAATACAACCTTTTCCACATAGAAAACATGACTGACAAAAGAACCACATTTGCTAGGTCCCCTATCCTTTTCAATTACAACAGACAAGTACCATTACAGTGCTAAAGTTATTTTTGTACTGACATTGACTAGGTTAAGCATACTAGTAGGAAGAAGGAAATTTTTTTTTATTTTACTAATTTTTTTTGGGTCATTACACATTTCATATCACCGATTTGCAGACATGCCACTGCTCCCTTCACATATCCCAGGTCACCAAGATACTCTTGGCTCCATCATACAGATGGATCCTCTTGCTATTGTCTTAACAAAACTTCAATCTCGACACCAAACCACATCACAAGATTAGGATTTTAATTCAAATTCAAATTGGTTGTAGGGAGAGGGAAGGATAGGTAATGAAATTCAAATTCAAATTATCATGGGAAGCAGCAAGGTTGCATTCATGGGGAACGACGGGTCCATGGTGCCATCCATACATGCACATCTCTACCGAACGGAGAACAGGTTCTGGACGTGAATGGAAAAGAGTTGCCAGTAGGAAGTGGGGTTCCAACGTAGAGTGTACTATGCATGCCACCCACGAGCATTAATGACCTCGGCGATGTGACAGCATGCAAAC
The DNA here is from genome assembly GCA_027924585.1 of Larix kaempferi. Taxonomy (NCBI): domain Eukaryota; kingdom Viridiplantae; phylum Streptophyta; class Pinopsida; order Pinales; family Pinaceae; genus Larix; species Larix kaempferi. The sequence continues at coordinate 3,689,198 of BSBM01001023.1, forward strand.
AGATCAAACTCGGGAAGGCTTGACGGAGACAGTAACAACCATTAGGAGTAAGTCTAACGCTCTGGGTGAAATCGTCGAAGGATTAGACTACTCCATTGATAACAACAGTGAAGGGAAGATGAGGATGAAAAATGAGTGCATGTACAAGTTCTTAGAATTTAACGTAAGGACGACGACATGCCTTCCATCTCGGGGAATGACATGGCGTACTTGTAGATGAAGGCCACAACAGCAGGGATTGTGAGTATTTTTCACTTTCTTTTCATGGAAAACCAATGCATAAGTGAAAGGAGACTAAACAATAGCTATACTTTACTTCAAGTACCATATCGATGTGAAATGCCTCATCGTTAACTGATAAGCATTTGTTACCCAGTACGTATGGCAAAATAATGAGTATGAATGTGGTCATGTGGAAGAGGAAACTCTATGATATTCACGCCAAGGCCTCAGGTGAAAGGTAGAGTACATGCAGAGAAGGACTATATTTGTCACATGACATCCATGACCTGTTGCGCAACAACCATGATTCCTGCACGCCACCTCAGTGAAAGCTAGAGTACATGCAGAATTGAATGAAGGACTGGATCTGTCACACGACAGCCATGACCTGTCGCACAACAACCACAATTCTACATGTCACCCGTCATGGGCATGGAATATAAAGGTTTACGTCATAGTGTAGCAACCAATAAAATTTCAAATAAATAATTTTTACACGAGCAAGCCACGACTTCGAAGGTCACCAGGTACGATTTATAAACCCTTCAGCTCGAAGTTCCGTATACAAGCTAAGTAGGTAATTTAGGTTCCTAGACTAAATCATTTTTCCCAACATCTTGTTACATTCTAAACTCTAATTACGTTCCAGACTTAGTGTTTATGCCCCAGAAAACTAGATGTCTAGCAGGCCTAGCCCAGATAGCCTTTACTAGACATTACCCAACATTAGACTTGATAAACATTATTGTGTTTCCCTATTGCTGAACTGTGAATGTTTTGTTTAGATTAGTATCATTTAATATTTTATAAATATTTGAGCCCACTGCTGCAATTGTATTTCATTTACATACATCTCTGACATTTAATATCTAAAATTTCTTTCTATGCTAGACATTGTTTACAAAATAGGATTCCCTCAGATATCAAACAGGCATCAAAGCATTCAGACACTTCACACGCTTCTTTTAACAAATGCCTCTATGATTTTCAAACTTTAGCCAAATTTTTTATCAAAACAAAAATGCAACAGGTATTACCAGAGGGTTTCGTAGCCAAACATAGACTCACATAACACTTTAACCTTATGCATTCTTTTTTTTAAAGTGAGTTTCAAACTCCCAGGGTTCATGATTCGAACCCCACCATATTAATCAAAGTACTCATCACAACAGATTATGGGTCTTACAGCATTCGCATTACCTTCTACGTAGCTACCCATTTCATTCTTGCAAATAGAAAAAACAAGAGAGAGAATAGTTTTCATAAGAGGCACGGGGTTCCCCATTCAAAAAAATGCCAGAAGTCAAACGCTATCAAATTACATGAAGCAGGCTGTAGCAAACTACGTTTTCATTTCCCTAAAGGAATGCAATAGTGAAGGCAAAGCTACCTTTCACCCAAACATAAAACACAGACCCGGTATTACTCTGTGAAGTTTAAAAAATTGATTTCTCTTAGACTAAAACATTGGAGTGTCCTTCTCATAAAATTTCTCTTAAAACCAATCAACGGATAAAAGTGCCACAAGGATCAAACCTTTTACAGACTTTCTATTTTTTCAAGAAACATAAGACGACTAGCTACAGGAACTCAGCCATTTTTTCTTTATAAAATCTCTTACTTCATAGGAAGGAGAAGACGCAGGACAGAGCAACAATAGAGAACTTATATATTTTTTCTTTAGCTTGAACTCCATTTGTTTTCCAAAACAGACAAACTCTCTTTTAGAAGTTGGGGAATACAGAGCACTATAAAAATGAAAACGCGGTAGCTATAAATCTTTCACAAAGCCTTTTAAAATCGTCCAAAAATTAACACAGTAGCCCCTTCTCCTGTTCAAAACCCTAAGGGGAGATCTATGATTACATACAAGAGTCAATAGTCCTTCAAAACCCAGAATTTCAAAGGCACGATTACATTGAAAGCAACCAAAACCCTTAGTACTCTTAAACATCGAGTCGTCATTTACAATTGAGAAATAAAATGTAGGTCAAGCCAAAGGCGACCACCATGGGGTTTATCCAATTGTGTGAGCCAAAGGCATCACTAAACCCCTCAATACATTTAGCAAACCCTTCTCCAAAACCACCAAGACGGACAGGGAGAAGGGTGATTAAAACCGTGGACTTACCAGCTAAAAGCCAAAATGCAACCGGTGTTGATGCCCAACTCAAATCGTAGAGATTCTACACCACGACACCCACACCTGTCAATAGAAGCAAGCTCGATTATGTTAGGTCTGTGCATTCACTTAAAACAAAGTTTAAATACAAGAATTAACATAGTATTCATACATTTCTCATAGTACCTGGCGAGGACTCTTGGGTGGCAGCACTTGCTGTTAACAGTAGAACTACCCTGGCCATGAACATAGCTCAGGCGAGGCATAGCTGCCTTCAACGAGCCTATGTTTCCCCCTCTCAGTCCCAAAACCAACGAAATGAAAACCGAAGAGCAAATCTTTGTTACAAACGCTTAAGGCCCAGCTGGCCTGAGGCCACGTGACCTTCTAATGCGCATTTAATACTTGCAACCACCACGTAGCACCACATTTCAGTTTATTCATGAAAGATTATGTATATAGTTTGGTTGGCAACATTACCCTTAAAAATTTTGTCACAAGCAAAGGTTCTCAAACCCTTCATGTTAAACTTTAAGGTGGATTCCATTTCTAAAAGTTTTACATAGGGTAGTTGCCAATATATGACCACCATGTGACACCTGCATAGAAAGCAACATTTAAATCGACATTAGCAAAACTGCTAACTCCGTCCATGGGCTTCACATATTCACACCTTACCTCTCGGTGATTTCGCCAAAAGTGTCTTTTTTCAACACCTAGAGATTCCAGGTGTTTCGACTTCCCTGATCAGTTGCATCATGGCTGAGATTTGACATTTGACATTTCCATCATACATTTTGAACTTACAAAAGAAATGGGAGTTTTCAAGTTAATTTTCTATAGTAATACAACCTTTTCCGCATAGAAAACATGACTGGCAAAAGAACCACATTTGCTAGGTCCCCTAACCTTTTCAATTACAACAGACAATTACCGTTGCAATGCTGAAGTTATTTTTGTACTGACATTGACTAGGTTAAGCAGACTAGAAGGTAGAAGGAATTTTTTTTTTTTTTTTACTAATTTTTTTTGGGTCATTACACATTTCATATGATCGATTTGCAGACATGTCACTGCTCCCTTCGCATATCACAGGTCACCGAGATACTCCTGGCTCCATCATAGAGATCGATCCTCCTGCTATTGTCTTAACAAAACCTTAGTCCCACGACCAAACTGCGTCACAAGATTAGGATTGTAATTCAAATTCAAATTGGTTGTAGGGAGAGGGAAGGATAGGTAATGAAATTCAAATTCAAATTATCATGGGAAGTTGCAAGGTTGCATTCATGGGGAACGACAGGTCCATGGTGCCATCCATACATGCGCCTCTCTACCGAACGGAGAACAGGTTCTGGATGTGAACGACAAAGAGTTGTCGGCAGGAAGCGGGGTTCCAGCATAGAGTGTACTGTACATGCCACCCGCGAGCATTAATGACCCCAATGACGTGACAGCGTGCAGACAGATCAAACTCGGGAAGGCCTTCCGGAGACATTAACAGCCGTTAGGAGTAAGTCTAACGCTCCGGGCAAAATTGTCGAATCGTTAGACTACTCCATTGATAACAGAAGTGAAGGGAAGATGAGGATGAAAAATGAGTCCATGTACAAGTTCTTGGAATTCAACATAAGGACGACGACATGCCTTCCATCCCGGGGAATGACATGGCGTACTTGCAGATGAAGGCCACAACAACGGGGATTGTGAGGATTTTTCACTTTCTTTTCATGGAAAACCAATGCATAAGTGAAAGGAGACTAAACAAAAGCTATATTTTACTTCAAGTACCATATCGATGTCAAATACTTCATCGTTAACTGATAAGCATTCATTACCCAGTACCTATGGCCAAATAATGAGTATGAATGTGGACATGTGGAAGAGAAAACTTTCTGATATTTGTGCCAAGGCCCCAGGTGAAAGGTAGAGTACATGCAGAGAAGGACTAGATTTGTCACATGACAGCCATGACCTGTCGCGCAACAACCATGATTCCTGCACGCCACCTCGGTGAAAGCTAGAGTACATGCAGAGTTGAGTGAAGGACTGGATCTGTCACACGACAGCCATGACTTGTCGCACAACAGCCATGATTCTGCACGTCACCCATCCTGGGCGTGGAATATAAAGGCTGACGTCATAGTGTAGCAGCCAATAAGATTTCAAATAAATAATTTTTATTAAAAATTATATTTAATAAAAAATTACTACGCCGATAGGCGTTAATATCTTAGATTTTTCTTGGGTGGAGGAATGATAAATGTGCTAGATTAAAGCGGAGGAACACCAAGAGTGTGATCCGGATGGTTTTGATGGTCATGTTTTTTAGTTAACAATAAGCTAATGGTTTATCCGCGTAATAAAAAAACAGTGGCTTGAAGCATTGGCAGCCTCCACCTCCATGCACTGCAGTCTCCACCTCCACGCACAGAAGTTAAGCCCACCTCCACACACGATAGTTTACCCGGGTGACCTCCACCTCCACGCACGACAGTTCACCACTACTGAGGACGGGTGGCAATTCCTATTTGAAGGGTGGCAATTCTTGTTCACCGCGTAAACATTACAGAACGAGGCACGCGAAATAGGACGACAACGACAAAGAAGGTATTTGTTTTTTTTGTTTTTTTTTCCTTGCATTCGAGATGCATTGTATATGCAACATTACCACTGTAGCTTTCTTGTGCAAGTTTCCAAAGACGCATAACAGGACACGCATCGAAGCTCAGATAGTAGCAAGCAACAATCCAGTTCCCACGTATGGCGACCCCAAATGCATAAGTTACCCATGATATATTGTGTTCCATAAGAACATTCTGACTCTTGATTCTTATATGGAATGCGTCGTGGAATACGAAATTACTATCTGTAGTTTCCGTTTATTCTTCTGAATAGTGCATTCTGGAAAGCGAGTTATTTATCTCTGTATTCTATTTATTTTCTGAACAACAAGATCTAGAAAACAAAATCACTATCTCTGTATTCCATTTATTTCCTGAACAACGAGATCTAGAAAATGAAATCACTATCTCTATTTTTCATTTATTTACTGAATATTGCGATTTGTCTTATTGTAAATCACGTGCCATCATTTTATGAACACTGTGGTAGACCTACCAATGCACCAGATTGTGGTGTAGCAAGCAGCCCCAACAGCCAAGCTTCGGACTCGCCTCGAGATTCTGTGTCTGGAATCTCCGGTAACTTTTATATTGTTCTGCAAATTCAAATCATTAGTCTTCTTCAAATAAAATTTTCTCTTTAAATTGGCTTTTATATGAGTTTTTAGTGCCTGATTTTTCCTTGATGAGTGTGGAGGTTGTGTGAGGTTGGCCAGAGATTATGCATGGCTATTGATTGCAGGGCTCTTCATAATCTTAGTCAGTGCCTTCTTCATGGCTTGAAGAGTCTCTTAGCGTTTTCGGGTTGAAGTTTGAAATCATATTAGTTTTTTAAGTTTTTTGTTTATTTTTGTGCTATAAATAATAAGTGTGGAGATTTTCCATGGGAGTTAGTAAAAGTAATAATTTTCAATTAATGAGTTCATATATGTGCAATTGCAACTATATTTCAAAGAAATAATAAATTAGAGCAATACTACTAAAACAAATCTAGATTAATGGGTGGCATCCACTTTCACAAAACTTTTATGAAGTAAAATATTAAAACTATAATTATTAGTTTTATCTGTATAATTAACTTCTATTTATAAATTTAAAAGGTGTTTTATGTTCTATCTAAAACACATTAAACCACATTCAAATTTATCACAATTTTAATTAAATGACATCTAATTTTATCGTGATGTGCCATGCTGTCGTGATTGGTTCTTTTGGTCATGGATTTCGATTGTCCACTTCACCTTTAACTCATGAACCACATGTATGGTATTAGTTAAATAGTCTCTAACGAGTGGGGAAAATATCTAATCATTTTTAAATATTTTCCACCGTCGGTTAGATAGTGCTTTTAGCTTATGAAAAGTATAAATATATTGATATAAAAGTATATATATTATGAATGAAGATCTTAACACTTATATTTATATGAACTAAAATAAAAAAAGTCAAATGAATTATCATTTATTTATCATTTTGTCTATTTTATAAAAAATAAAAAATAATAAGTTATGTATCTTGAATAACATTGACACACTTACACACATATATGTTAAGTAATCAATTATCATCATTATGCAATATAAATATATGGATTAAACAAAAAAAATATATATATATTATGAATGAAAATATTAATATTTATATTAGTTCATATTTATATGAACTAATCAAAACGTTACATAATTGAATAATCAAAATCAAAGCTTTCAAAATATATATATAGATTTGTTTTAATAAAAATAAAAAAAATAATTATATATATATATATATATAAACTTTTCATTTAAGACATATTCATATGATTGGTTTTATATGAAATTGTCAAATGGTTATAAATTTAAATAATAGTAAAATATTTATTTATTTATTTAACTATTTATAAAAATGTGTTTCTTTTAAATTCCTTTAGATATATTTTTTAATTATTTATAATTTTCTTAACAGCATATTTTTCACATAAATTTTAGCTTATGAAAAGTATAAGTATATTAATATAAAAGTTATATTTTATGATTGAAAGTAGACTAAAAGCATAATGTTATAGAATTACATGTGTTTTCTATAATGTATAATTATATAATGTTATCTATATATATATAACATATTATATATATATATAACATATTTTATATATATATATATATATATAAAGTTAATAATATTTTATAATGTCTTTATGTGCTTTTAGCTTAACTATTTTATACATATAAATATAAAATTGTAATGAACATTTTTATGGGATTTTTTTAAAGAGGAAAGAAAAGTTCAATATAAAAATTAAAAAATAACTTTAAAAAAATCTCAAAATTAATAAAGATGTTTATAATTTCCATTTTTCAATGTGGAAAACAATTTAGTTTCAAAATTATGCAATTATAATTTATATTTTTCAATGTGGCAAACAATTTAGTTTAAAAAATATGCAATGGTTAATCGTTTCCATTTCCCATGGGTTATGATTCATTACGACATTCATCTTGAGGGTTATGTCGCATCGCGACATTGATCAATATAATTTGAATAGGCTATCTCACATTGTGATGTATATCAAGTGTTATGTTGCATTGCGGTGTTCAACAAGGGTTATGTCGCATTGCGACATTGATCAAGGGTTATATGTCTAATATGATAAAGAGTTATATCCCATTCTGATATTGATTAAGGATTAAAAATGAATTACACTGACAATTCCAAACATGTGACACATTAATAATGTTACATTAGGCATTTATCAACGACTATGCCACATTGTGATGTATATCGAGTGTTATGTTGTATTACGACGTTCATCAAGGGTTTTGTCGTATTGCAACATTGATCAAGGGTTATAATTAAGGATTAAAAAATGATATACACCAACAATTTCCAATATGTGACACATTAATAGTTTGACATTCGACGTTCATTAGGGGCTATGTTGCATTGTGATGTATATCAAGTGTTATGTTTCATTGCGGCATTCAAAAATGGTTATGTCGCATTGCGACATTGATGAAGGGTTATATGTCTAATATGACAAAGGGTTATGTCCCATTTTGATATTGATTAAGGATTAAAAATGCATTACAGTGACAATTCCCAAGATGTGAAACATTAATAATGTGACATTCGACATTCATCAATGACTATGCTGCATTGTGATGTATATGAAGTGTTATGTTGGGTTGCAACATTCGTCACAGGTTTTGTCATATTGCGACATTGATCAAGGGTGATAATTAAGGATAAAAAATGATATACACTGACAATTCCCAAGATGTGACACATTAATATTTTGACATTCGACATTCATCATGGGATATGTTACATTGTGATGTTTATCAAGGGTAATGATGCATTGTGACATTGATCTTGAGGGTTTTGTCGCATCGCGACATTGATCAATGTAATTTTAATAGGTTATCTCGCATTGTGATTTATATCAAGTGTTATGTTGGATTGTGGCATTCAACAAGGGTTATGTCGCATTGTGACATTGATCAAGGGTTATATGTCTAATATGACAAAGGGTTATGTCCCATTCTAATATTGATTAAGGATTAAAAATGAATTACACAGACAATTCCCAACATGTGACACATTAATAATGTGACATTAGGAATTCATCAATGACTATGCAACATTGTGATGTGTATCAAGTGTTATGTTGTATTTTGACATTCATCAAGGGTTTTGTCGAATTGAGACATTGATCAAGGGTTAAAATTAAGGATTAAAAAATGATATACACCGACAATTCCCAATATGTGACACATTAATAGTTTGACATTCAACATTCATCAGGGGCTATGTTGCATTGTGATATTTATCAAGGGTTATGATGCATTGCGATGTTCATCTTGAGGTTTTTGTCACATCACGACATTGATCAATGTAATTTTTATAGGATTTTAAGGATTAAAAGTGAATTACACTAACAATTCCCAAGATGTGACACATTAATAATGTGACATTAGACATTCATCAACGACTATGCCACATTGTGACGAATGTCGCATGGTGACATTCATCACATTCTTTAATGCTTATGTCACAGTTTGAAATTAAGTTTTAATGTTCCTATAAGGTTTTGTAATGGTTATGTCACATACTATAGGGTTATGTCAGCTTGGGACATTAATCAAATGTTATGTCACATTTTAGGTTTTGTCGCATTATGACGTTCATCAAGATCTATGTTGAACTGTGGCATTAATGGTTACGCCAAAATTTGAAATTCAATTTTTTACTGGTCCTAGAAGGTTTTGCAAGGTTTTTGTCACATACTGTAGGGTTATGTCGGCATGGGACATTAATCAATTATTTTGTCACATTTTAGGTTTTGTCTTATTATGACATTCATCAAGTTTTGTGTTGGATTGTGACATTCCTCCATGTTTGTTCCACAATCTAAAATTCATTTTTTTAATGTTCCTAGGATGTTTTACAAGGGTTTTGTCACATACTATAGGGTTATGTCATCTTGGGACATTAACCAATTGTTATGTCACATTTTAAGTTTTGTCGCATTAGGACGTTCATTAAGTTTTAGGTTGGATTGTGACATTCCTCCATGTTTGTGCCACAATATGAAATTTAATTTTTTAATGTTCCTAAAAGGTTTTGAAAGTGTTTTGTCACATACTATAGGGTTATGTTGGATTGGGACATTAATCAATTGTAATTGTTACATTTTGATGTATATCAAGTGTTATGTTTCATTGCAACTTTCATCAAGGGTTATGTCGCATTATGTCATTGATGAATGATTGTGTGAGACATCAATAATTTGGCACCAACAATGCCCGAGATGTGACACATTAATAATATGACATTCGACATTCATCAAGGGCTATGTCACATTGTGATGTATATCAAGTGTTATGTTGCATTGCGGCATTCATCAAGGTTTATGTCACATTGTGACATTGATCAAGGGTCATGTGAGACATTAATAATTTGACATTCTGCATTCATTATGCGCTATGTCACATTGTGATGCTTATCAAGGGTTACATTGCATTTTAACATTTATCAACCATTATGTTGCATCTTGATACTTATTAAGGGTTATGTTGCATTGTGGCATTCATCAAGGGTTATGTTGCTTTGTGACATTGATCAATGGTCACGCCTACTTTGACATAAGGGTTATGTCCAGTTATGACATTCATTAAGGATTAAAAAATGGTATACGCCGACAATTCCCAAGATGTGACACATTAATAATGTCACATTAGACATTCATAAAGGGCTATGTCACATTGTGATGTATATCAAGTGTTATGTTGCATTGCGGTGTTCATCAAGGATTATGTCACATTGTGATATTGATCAAGTGTCATGTGAGACATTAATAATTTGACATTCCATATTCATCATGCATTGTGTCACATTGTGACGCTTATCAAGGGTTACATTGCATTGTGACATTTATCAACCATTATGTCACATGTTGATGCTTATTAACGATTATGTTGCATTGTGGCATTCATCAAGGGTTATGTTGCTTTTTGATATTGATCAATGGTTATGTCTAATTTGACATAAGGGTTATATCTAGTTCTGACACTCATTAAGGATTAAAAAATGGTATACGCCAACAATTTCCAAGATGTGACACATGAATAATGTGACATTCGACATTGACCATGGGCTATGTCACATTGTGATGTATATCAAGTGTTATGTTTCATTCCGCCGTTCATTAAGGATTATGTCGCATTGTGATGTATATCAAGTGTTATGTTGGATTGCGGCATTTAACAATGGTTATGTCTAATTGTGACATTGATCAAGGGTTATATGTCTAATATGACAAAGGGTTATGTCCCATTCTGATATTGATTAAGGATTAAAAATGAAATACATTGACAATTCCCAAGATGTGACAAATTAATAAGGAGACATTAGACATTCATCAACGACTATGCCACATTATGATATATATCAAGTGTTATGTTGCATTGCGACGTTCATCAAGGGTTTTGTCGTATTATGACATTTATCAAGGGTTATAATTAAGGATTAAAAAATGATATACACTGACAATTCCTAAGATGTGACACATTAATAGTTTGATATTCAACATTCATCGGGGACTATTGTTTCATTGTGATGTTTATCAAGGGTTTTGATGCATTGTGACGTTCATCTTGAGGGTTTTGTCGCATCACGACATTGATCAATGTAATTTTAATAGGCTATCTCACAATGCAATGTATATATAGTGTTATGTTGCATTGCGACGTTCAAAAAGGGTTATGTCACATTGTGACATTCATTAAGGGTTATAATATTAATATGATAAAGTGTTATGTCCCATTCTAACATTCATTAAGGATTAAACCAACCTAAATCCAAATCCTAGGCTCTATCAAGCACTGAGAGGGATCAAATCTCCTGAGGTGCAAACCTCTCCTTGAAAAAATACTTGAGTGAAATACCTAAGAAGAGGTTTGCACCTCGGGATATTTGATCCCTCTCAACGCTTGATAGAGTCTAGGATTTGGATCTAGGTTGGTTCCAGTGATGGGCGGTGACACACTACTGGACTTTGATCAACATTGTAAGGAAGAAGTTAAGTTGAAAATACAGATAGAATTATTAGGATTATCATAATGTAAGTAATAAGTATGAGTAAATTTTTAAACTGGAAAATGGAGACAATAATTTTGTAAGGATTAAATAAATGAAAATATGGTTCACATTATGATCATTCTCAATCTATCTTCTTCATCTTTTCTTATATTCACACCTAGTAGTTTTGACATCTTCTCATATTCATCATACGAGAATCTGCATTGGACCTATACTTGTATTACATACTTGTATTCTAGCATATGACTCCTGGCGGTCATGACACATTTGAACTTCTGATAATTGATCAATTCATTCACAAATTCTTCAATGTCTAGTATACATTTATTCAAATGGTACCGATATATTATCATCAATTTCAATCTCCTTATCTCTGACCATATTCGTAATTGGAGTTGCTTGAAATTGTACCATGTCATCACCACGTCGCTCTCTGACCGTTACATTGACCATCTCCCATAGTTGATTCTATGGGTATATCAGTTGAATATTGTCTTTGTTGTTCTACATTTTGATTTCTTTGTTGTTCTACAAATTGATTTCTTTGTTCTTCCAATTGCTTCAACTTTCTCTCTCGATATGCTCTTTGTTGGTCAATGTTTCGTTTTCTTTGTTCTTCTTGTTCTTCTGCTGTCAAATCTAACTTTCTTTTTTGATATTCTTTTTGTCGATCCACATTTCATTTTCTTCGTTCTTCTATTGTCATTTCATTCAACTTTATTTTTCAATATTCTTTTTGTTGTTTTCATTTTCATTTCAAGTCTTCTTCTCCTTCTTTTGTTGTCATTTTGTTAGATTTTCTTCCTTGATATGCTTTCTAATGTTTGACGTTCTGTATTTTTTGTTCTTCTCCTGTTTGTCTAATAGCATCTTCTACATGCACATCTTCCATTTCTAGTTCAGTCTCCATATCAAAAATGTCAAGCATTAACATATACACTGAAATTTATGTATCTATGAAATCCACACTAAAATTTATGCATCCATGAAATCTACATTGAAATCTATGCATCCATCGATTAACAGCTACATTGAAAATTATGCAATGATAAAACACCATTCACTGAAATCTATGCTAGTATAAAACTCACTTTACATGATAATAAAATTCAATATCCACATAACCTTATCCACATAAACTTTGGTTCTGTGGTATAAGCCTTTATCCTTCTCGTTCGTTTGTTGTCATTTCGTTATATTTTCTTCCTTGATATGCTTTCTTATGTTCGACATTTTGTATTTTTTGTTCTTCTCCTATTTGTCTGATAGCATTTTCTACATGCACATCTTCCATTTCTAGTTCAGACTCTATATAAAAAATGTCAAGCATTAACATATACACTGAAATTTATGCATATATGAAATCCACACTAAAATTTATGCATCCATGAAATATACACTGAAATCTATGCCTCCACCGATTAACAGCTACACTGAAAATTATGCAATGATAAAACACCATACACTGAAATCTATGCAAGTATAAAAATCACTTTACATGATAATGAAATTCAATATATTTTCAAAAAAATTAGGAGATCTAGGAGGATCGAACCTTGGACCTCACGCCCATTATCCCAACACCCTTACAACTATACTACATGCATTTCTTATTATACATAGTAAAGAACTTATATATTAACTTGAATAATATTACATTTGGTGAAAATGGGGGAAGGGTGGATAAACGGGGTTTGACCCTATGACATACCTATGATGACCCCAATGTGTTACCAATGGGATACACTTAGTTGTTTGAGAATTAAATGATTTAATATATTTATATGTTTGAATCAGGAGTTAAATTTAAATTTAAATTTAATATAAATATTAAATCGTTAAAATAATTTAAAATGTTTAATATTAATATAATTTAAAATTTAATATATTAAACAATTAAGATTTATTAAATTTAAAAATAGTTTAAAATTATTAAAAAAATTAAAATTAACTAAATAGTTAAAAATGATTATAGTTTAAAATAATTAGAACTAATATTAAAAAACATTCACACCATTTTTTTTTGTAAGTTGCACGTTATAATTTAATTATCAGAGATCAAATGTACATCTAGAGCCGGAGAGAGTTTTGCATATTGGGGAGGCCTCATGTACTGAAGCTACCATCCCAATTGCTCAAAAAGACTGTAATAACTGACATAATACAAAATTAATACCCTCTAAGAGTGGTCTGCCCATAAAAAAATTGGGACTTTCTTTAAAAAATGAACTTACACTGTCTATCAATGCTGAGAACTAGACTATACATAAAATAAAAGTGAAAAAGCTGATAGTCACAGAGATGACCTGGAGATATAATAGCCCCATTAACCCTTTGCAGGTGGTGCTTCTGGTTCCTTGTCGATGGGGTAGGCTACATAGAAATCATAACCGTCTATCACCGTCCAATCCATGGCCACCTTGGGATAGCGACTGTTGCTCTTATGTATACTACCCCATCGAGAAATCCCTCTGGTGCGATTCGTCATGGCAGTGGAAGAATGATCAGGGCTCAAAGCCTCACAAAAAATTATAGATGCAGCAGGAGAAAACACAGAGAAAAGCTAGAGCTCAACAATCAGATCTTCGTAGCAGTCGACATAGGGATTTAAAGAGTTGAGGCAATAACTATTATAGTCTTTCCTCCTCATTGAAGGTCATGATAATGAATGTAGGTCCCGAAAGCCGAGAGGAGACATCAATTCAAACTCACATGAATGAGGCCGTGATTAATGCTAGCGTCCTCCTGCCTTAAGTAGACCTCACCGTCATCATTTACATTGGCTAGCGGTATGGCTTCCCTCCCTCCTGGTGCTGGCGCATGCATGTGAGGACTGTCACCACGTACCGTGGGGCTAGGTGGCGGCAACTCCAGACTTGCGGTGGTCGAGGTGGAATGATCACCCACGTCCGGGGACATTCACACCATTAATATCATATTCAAATTACCATTTTAAGCATGGCCATTAAAACTATTATTTTTAAAAAGTGAGTATATTAAACAAAATTTAGAAATCTATTTTTAGAAAAACTAAATTCAAATTTAAAGCGCTACAATTAAAATTATTATTTTAAAAAGTCAGTATATTAAACAAAATATATAATTATTTTTGTAGAAAAACTAAATTCAAATTCAGTATTCTATTTGGAAAGACATAATTAGTATTTTATTTTTATATATAATCAAATTTCCTAAGAAAATGAAACTAAACGAAACTTGCTTCTATTTCTATTCACTTGGATCTAGGTTGGGATGTTGTTAAATCACTGCCATTAAAACTATTATTTTTAAAAAGTGAGTATATTAAACAAAATTTAGAATTCTATTTTTAGAAAAACTAAATTCAAATTTAAAGCACTACAATTAAAACTATTATTTTAAAAAGTGAGTATATTAAACAAAATTTACAATTATTTTTGTAGAAAAACTAAATTCAAATTCAGTATTCTATTTGGAAAAACATAATTAGTAATCTATTTTTATATAGAATAAAATTTCCGGAGAAAACTAAACGAAACGAAACTTGCTCCTATTTTTATTCACTTGGATATAGGCTGGGATACTGTTAAAGCACTTCCATTAAAACTATTATTTTGAAAAAGTGAGTATATTAAACAAAATTTAGAATTATAGTTTTTGAAAAATTAAATTCAAATTTAAAGCACTACAATTAAAACTATAATTTTAAAAAGCGAGTATATTAAACAAAATTTACAATTATTTTTGTAGAAAAACTGAATTCAAATTCGGTATTTTATTTGGAAAAACATAATTAGTATTCTATTTTTATATAGAATCAAATTTCCAGAGAAAACGAAACTAAATGAAACTTGCTTCTATTTTTATTCACTTGGATCTAGGCTAGGATACTGTTAAAGCACTGCCATTAAAACTATTATTTTTAAAAAGTGAGTATATTAAACAAAATTTAGAAATATATTTTTAGAAAAACTAAATTCGAATTTAAAGCACTACAATTAAAACTATTATTTTAAAAAGTGAGTGTCTTAAACAAAAATTACAATTTTTTTCGTAGAAAAACTAAATTCAAATTCAGTATTCTATTTCGAAAGACATAATTAGTATTCTATTTTTATATAGAGTCAAATTTCCAGAGAAAACGAAATGAAATGAAACTTGCTTCTATTTTTATTCACTTGGTACTATTAAAGCACTGGCATTAAAACTATTATTTTTAAAAAGTGAGTATATTAAACAAAATTTAGAATTTTATTTTAGAAAAACTAAATTCAAATTTAAAGCAGTACAATTAAAACTATTATTGTAAAAAGTGAGTATATTAAAACAAAATTTACAATTATTTTTGTATAAAAACTAAATTCGAACTCAGTATTCTATTTGGAAAAACATAATTAGTATTATACTTTTATATAGAATCAAATTTCCACAGAAAACTAAATGAAACGAAACTTGATTCTATTTTTATTCACTTGGATCTAGGCTATGATACTATTAAAGCACTGCCATTAAAACTATTATTTTTAAAAAGTAAATCTATTAAACAAAATTTAGAATTATATTTTTAGAAAAAATAAATTCAAATTTAAAGCACTACAATTAAAACTATTATTTTAAAAGTGAGTATATTAAACAAAATTTACAATTATTTTTATACAAAAACTAAATTCAAATTGGGTATTCTGTTTGGAAAAACATAATTGGTATTCTAGTTTTATATAAAATCAAATTTCGAGAGAAAATGAAATGAAACTAAACTTGCTTCTATTTTTATTCACTTGGATCTAGGCTAGGATACTTGTTGGCGCTTATAAATTTTTGATCGAATCCTAAGAAAAGGGTTGATTTCACTGATGAATTCCTGGAGGAAATTGTTAAAACCCTGTCCCAAATCATGTCTAGGTTGCTAATGCCAAGAAAAAAGCTCAAATGGCAAGGAAATAAGGAGAAAGATGAAGGGTTTGGACCCTTTAGACATAAGGAAGTGGCTCAAATGACCAAAAGTGGGTAAAAGGATCAATAATATATAGTCTGAAAGGAGATAAAGTAAGAGATAAGGCTCGAACTAGTACCTACCGTTGATCCAGAACATGGGAGAGATATACGGCCCAATGATCACCCTGGCATCATGAAGTTGCATGAGAGAAAGTGCGGAAGGGTGGTCGCGAGAGAAAAACCATCAGGACAGATGGCCATCGGAGAAGTTCTTGCATGAGCATTTTGGTGGTAAGAGGAAACAGCCAAAAAGCTCGCGATACCACCACAGTAAAAAAAAAGGTATAAGATCGACGATGTGGATTGCATATCAGAAATATAATGGCGCGGAAGAACCGTTGTCACATCAGCGAAAGATCAAAGCAGATCAATGGCCCGAAATGAAAGAAATCAGATCTACAGTTAAGTGGATGCAAGAGATGCAAGGTTGGTAACGTAATGGGCTCCACTTGTGAAGAGTACTGAAGACTGGACACATGCATAGCTCCTCGCCGTAGATATATCGAAGTCGAGATCAATGCTCCTCGTTGATCGTCGCAAGGCATAGAAGCATCTGAGATAAGCATGAAAGGTGGTCGTGAGATTGTATACCATCTGCCATGTGTCATCGCTTGAACACCTCACGAGGGAGATTAAATGGTAATCCCAAACCAAAAGTCGGGTCGTGATACCACCATACCCCTATGTACGGTTAAGTACAATGAGTGGCTAAGATTTAAAGTTGGTAGGAGATCCTACGGCGGAGATTAAGAGGTGTCAAATCAAAGGGGTAAATAAGAAATTAGATCAACGGACCGAAAGCAACACCCAGCAGATCGATGGATAGAAAAGAGGGATAGTTGGCGAAGATGAGCGGAAGTCATTGGGAAAGGTTTTATATATATAACGTAGCATGTGAAGAACAAACATTTCTTCTTGGACATGTCTCTCCCAATCTTTCTGTGACAGGTAGGGTCCCAAACTTCTTTGTTTACAGCGTGCAATGTGTTTTATAATCATAAGAATGGAAGGCGAACAGGCTTCTACTAGATCTAAGGTCCAAGTAACCCTAGAAGACAGGGACTATGATGTGTTTGACCCAAAGCTTCATTTCCCTATAGCAGAGGTTAAAAGAAGCCTGAAATCCCTGCTTGAACAAGGGTTAGACGTCCATAGAGTCCACCAGTCCTTTTTCATCTTTTATTGTCTGGAACAGATAATGCCCTTTCTAGAGTTCGTGTCATGGTGTTCATTAAATTATTCAGAACCCCAATGAGTTGTAATGAACACCAGGAATTCTAAAATCGTTTGTAGTATCGATGCTGCCATCATCCGGAGTACCCTTGCTGTGCCATAATCTCCAACCCTAGCCCCCAAAATTTCTTTTGAAGAGTCAGTCGTTACTTTGTACAGACAAATTTCCCCTAAAATTTGTAAAGATTTCCTTGATACCTATCTAAAACCTGATGTAGAAATTGCAGACACCCCTTACCCGCTGGACGTCAACCTTTTTAATGATAATACCTAGTTGGTATTTTCTTTGATAGCTTAGTTTTTAGGTTCAGACTCAGATTTGTGGATAACTGAAGTGCAACTAAGCCTATTATTTAGGATTAGTGTTAGTTCCCTAGAGGGGGGAAGTGAGTCAGTACCATCCCTCAAGTTTGAGGAAATTTTGGCAGAAAAGATACACACACAGTTAAGCTTTTTTGAAAGTAGCATATTTTTTCGGTTCCATGCCTATTTGACTAAAATGATTTTGCATAGTATTGCAGATGAGTTAAGATTCTCTTAGATAGTCTTCATAGGGAATTTTGAAGACAATGTTTTCAATTACATGAATTACATTTTATCTGTTGTATATAAAGTTTTGTTTGAAGAAACACTACCCAGAGTGTTACCAGAGATGCAAACCCTGATGCAGTAGAGGGATGAACTAGTCGTTGGTGACCGGTTCCTATTGAAAGAAGCCACAGTGATAAGGGTGTATGGTTTTGTACATGAACCATACTTTTTACCAGCATTTTTAACCTTGAGAGTTTTTTCCCTTGAGTTCATCCGTCAAAGATTGATCGCAGAAGAGGAGAAGTTTGGGCAACATAAGAAAAGTTATGTTATAAAGTTCCCTTCGCAAGTCAGCGCTTTCATTGTGAAATTTAAAGAGGTTGTTAGCAAAGTAGAAAAATTATTGAAAAATATAGGGTTCAGGAAAGACATAGCAGTCACATATGATCCTCTACACATCATAGCCGAGAGAAAGAAGAAAAATAATCTGAAGGCATGGGAACACCAAGAATCTGAAGGGCTACCCAAGGGGCGAAATTCATTACAGTATGAGCCCAAAGAGGCTGAAGATATAGATTTACAAATACAAGCCCTAATCACGGCTGATGACCCTATGGAAACAGACCAACTGCTTAATACTCAAGAAGTATGCGAGAAGAGAGATTCATAAGAAATCATTGAGACAGAAGAAGAGGAAGAAAGTGAAAATAAAAGACTCAAATTGGAAACACCAGATGAGTTAGCTGTCCAAATAAGTGATATGGATGAACAAGAAGAAGGGCCATCAGCCCCAGTTATTCAAATCCATGAGTATAAATTCCAAGATGCAACAGGAGGGAATGAAGACAATATACTTAAATCCCAAGAAGACATGTTTAAGTATCATGGGCAAAATAAGCAGGCCTCTACACAGAAACTTTTTGAACTAATGCCCACTGTGAGGAATTTGTCTAAAATAGGAATGTCTTTGACAACAAGTAGAGATATCCAGACACACACTTTCAATCTGATGATATCTAACAAAGACCAAATAATGGAAGCAAAGATAGACTGGAAGAAGATACCTTTGCCAGATAGGATTCAATTTCACAGGAAAATGGGAGAAGGTTTATATGATGACCAAGTAGAAGCAGCCTTGAAGATCTCTAATTTAGAGGTCACTATAAATAAGATGAATGCCCAATTAAAACATGAAAGGTCAGAGAATAAAGCCCTTCAACAACATATTAAAAAGCTGCAGTTTGACTTAATTGAAAATGACGGTGGAGGCAAAACAAGCCATAAGTTGTGAAAGGATAAAGACAATTTGATCCAAACCCTACAGAAAAGAATGAAAGTCTCCAACACCCAGTTAATACAAACTACTAAGGAGACAAAGCTAATACAAGAAAAAGAAGATATGTGCAGGGAGATCAGCAATAATAAAGCTGAATTGTTAAAGTTCACAAAGAAAGAAGGATGCTAGGAGAAAGAGAACATGAGTTTGAAGAGGTAGATCAAAGAGTTAAAAAGCGGCTTGTCAAACATATGTTTGCAATAGGAAAACGGAGACTCGAGTAAAGAGAAAGATAGTACAGACAACATTGTACAGGCCATGTCCCCAATCAACCTAAAAGATGGTGAGATACGAGAGCTAAAAGAGGAAAATCAAAGGTTGAAAGAAGAAAATGAGGTAAAGGAAAATGGGACAAATGAACTACAGCAAAAATATAGGGAATTGGTAGCAATTAACAATATGTTTTCTCAGCAGATTACAGGGAGAGCAGCTATGTAAGGATGCAAGCATTTGATTTGGGATTTAATTATCCAGGAGGCTGAGAGATTCAGACCCTATCTAGATCTCATGAGAACAAAAGAGAAGATAATCACTGATGTTTTTAAGATTTGCACTGCTATGAAGGAAAAATTGCACAAAAGGCCAAAAGAGACCACTTATAATGCTATAAGTTTTTTGAATAGTTTGACAGATCAGGACATCATAGATTTGAGCGTCAAGGACAGCGCCACAACCAGTGTAGCTGCAAAACGAATCCTGGGGAAATATGCATTGGTTGAAGCTATGGAAAACAAAGCAACTGAAATGAATGAACAGTTGACAAAATTCAAAGGACAGTTTGAAGGACTGGTAGAAAAGGTGTTTCCTGCATTTTGGGATGAAAAGCAAAGATTAATTCCCCTAAGTGAGCATAAAAGGTTGATGACTAGCAAGCGAATGAATCATTCCAAGTTCAAACATCTTAGCTAACCACTTTCAGGGAAAATCCTAATAGACAAGCTGGGCAAATATTTCGAGATGTTGTACAGATTGATTGCTATTGGTGAAGAGCTTCCACCTGTGTCTTCTATTGACTAGCTTAACATCAGAGTCCTGTAGAAAGAGATGACGAGTTATGACATCCCAACACCTGAACTTTGCGAACCTGTGGAGAAATACGGGAATATGAAATATACCTATCATGCTCCACCGACAGCTGCTGTCCCTTAAATCTCAGATCTGTGCATTTTTAAGTATCAGTTTATTTTTGATAGAAAAGTTTAGGATATACTTTAGGATTTTGATTTTCCAGGACGTGGCAGTGGGTTGCCTATTATGTAATGAAGTTTCACCATTGGACATATACTTTAATATTTTTTATATTGTTTAATGGCATACTGGCAAATGCAAGAAAGTAATTAAGCTTATCTTGTTATAGTTTCTGTTTTGTGATAGTGACATCTGAACTATGATGAGGTGTCCATGAATTGTAACTAATTTCTATTTCAAATGGGCTGAGTATGAGACTCCAGGCCACTATAATTTCCATGAATTTTCAAATGGAAAAGGGGGGGAGAACTTTGAAGCTCTACATATTTTTCCTATTGTTTTTTGCGAGACATTTCTTGAATACAATTGTCGGAAGCGTACATGCGTTTTCAGAGATTCCTGTGTAATTGGTTTGGTAGACTGTTTTTCTCTTCTATGTGATATGTGTTTCTTTCCTTTGTTAATCCATATTGTTAACATTCCTTCGTACTTGGTTTAGTGTAGTATCTGAGTGAGATTCATAGAGATTATGCATTGTTCATTTCTTACCAAGTATTTCATGAAATATTTCTGCTAAAGTTGGTATGAGATTCATTTGTGTATGCCTTATATCAATGGATTGTTTATCTTTCTTCTGTTTCACCAATTAAATCATTTCGACTACTAGCTGGTTTCTACCTTGCCTCTGTGTGAATGTATCTACTAAGCATTTGATAATAATGTTTATGTTATACTTGAATTGACTCCATTGCCCAATATAGATCCCTGTTGTTCTCCACCAATGGTTTACCAAATTAAAACTTGTCCTATAGAAATCTAACCTTCTGCGTATGTTTTAGTAGAACATCTTGAGAATGAACGCTGGTGTTCCTTTTTCATGGTTGGCGCCCTTGATTATTTCCAGTTTTTCATTAGTTTATTGAGAGAGCCCTCTCAAACTGTGTTGGTTTAGTAACAATAGTCCAAAGATTGGTTAGTGGTTACCCATAATTACCCTCTTTCAGCCTTGGGGGTCAAATTTGGTGTTAACAATATTATTAAAGCAGTCCCATTAAAACTATTATTTTTAAAAAGTGAGTATATTAAACAAAATTTAGAATTATATTTTTAAAAAATCTAAATTCAAATTTAAAGGAGTACAATTAAAACTATTATTTTAAAAAGTGATTATATTAAACAAAATTTACAATTATTTTTGTAGAAAAGCTAAATTCAAATTCAGTATTCTATTTGGAAAAACATAATTAGTATTCTATTTTCATGAATGGCCAACATAATATTTTGTTACTTTTTACATTGTATTATTCTTTTTTTTTTTATGGACGACATGTTAGGAACAAATGTTGCAACATCTTTCTCATATTCGAAAAACGTTACAACATCTCTCTCATACTCGACAAACATTACAACATCTCCATCACAATCGACAATATTATTTATGGCTGACATGTTAGGAACAAACGTTACAACATCTCCCTCATACTCGAGAAAAATTACTAGACAAACGTTACAATATCTCCCTCATACTGGGTTGTAGAGCGCCTCTCAGCGCAAAAATGATATACATCGACAATGCCTAAGATGTGACATTCGACATTCATCAACGACTATGTCACATTGTGATCTCTATCAAGTGTTATGTTGTATTGCATCGTCCATTAAGGGTATTTTCACATTGCGACATTGATCAAGGGCTATATGCCTCATATGAAAAAGGATTATGTCCCATTCTGATATTTAATAAGGATTAAAAATGATATACACCGACAATTCCCAAGATGTGACACATTAATAGTTTAACATTCGACGTTCATCGGGGGCTATATTACATTGTGACATTCATCTTGAGGGTTTTATCATATTACGACATTGATCAATGTAATTTTAATAGTATTTTCAACTATATAATTTATAGTATATTATAGTTAAATAATAATATTTTAAATTAAATAATAGTATTTTATTATTACTTTGATTATAATATTTTAATTAAATTTTATATTCTTTTAATAGCACAATAATATAATATCATGATATTAAAAAGTAATATCATTATACTGACATGATATTATTATTTTATTAATTATTATATTACAATTATATATTTAATTAATATCAATATTATTTTATTATTATTATTTTTATAATATTAAAAAATATAATAAAATAATTATATTATTAACTATATTTTAATATTTTATAAATACGGTGTTATAATATTTCAATTATACCATTCCTATAAAAGTGCATCATCATTTTTCTATTAATATATAGTTATAATATATAACTATAACTATTATATTATAAATATTGAAATAATATTAAAATGACATTATTATATTATAAATAATTAAATAATATCATTTAATTAAAAAATACTATAGGGAAACAAATTATTAATGTATAAAAAAATTACCATGTTAATAAATATCTCTCAAATATATTATAATATAATACATATCTAATGTTTAATTAAATATCTATATAACAAATACTTATTTAATATATTTTTTGATTATTTAAAACATTAGTATTGTTATTAACTAAATAACAATATCAGTTATAAATTAAATAATTAATTTGTATTTCATTAATTAAAAATTAATATTACCTATTGAATAAACTTATAATTATTTTGTTTAATTAATACTAAAAAATAATTAGTTTATACTAATATAATATTATCACTTCTTATAAAATCATAAGTAATAATATTTTCTTAATTACTTATTATTTTATTAACTAAAAATGAATGTTAGTGATTAATTAATTGTTAATTAATCAAATAATTAATTGGTATTTCATTAACTAAACATTAATATTGCCAATTCAATAAATTTATAATTATTTTCTTTAATTACTTCTTATTTTAAAACAAGTAATAATATTAACTTATAATATTATTATTTATTATAAAATAATAAGTAATAATATTATTTTAACTACTTATTATTTTCTTAATAATTAATATTAATTAATAAGTAATATTATTTTATGTTTTATTTAATAAATAATAATATTAATTAATTATTATTATCATTCACTAAACTATTTTATAATTATTTGGTTTAATTACTTATTATAAAATAAATATTGTTTAATTAAACAATACTATTTATCAAACAATTAAAATATGTATTTCATTAAAATAATTAAATAATATTAATCTATTAATATTTTTAATTAAATAATCATTAATTAACTAATATTATTATTAACTAAATATTTATAATATGAATTAAGATATTTTATAATTATTATGTTTAATTATATATTATAATATTATAATATTGTTTAATTAAACAATTAAATTATGTATTTCATTAAAATTATTAAACAATATTATTCTATTAATATTTTGGAGATATATGTATGTGCCTACCGTTACTAGCAATAGCTAGATTAATAATATTAATTCATTCGAGTAAGCCGATAGGCGTAAATTGGGCACATACTTTTCATATTCATATTTTTTCCTATAGTATGTATCGCATCTATGCCTATCGATGTAGTTGAACACATTAATATTATTAATGTGGATGTTTCTAGTTTTATAAAATTCAATTATGCAAAAGTAAAATAATTGTGTTCGTAAGAATGAACTAATAGTACTGCTCAAATACTATATAGTCCCCATAGAATAAATATGTGCTTTAATCAATTTAGCCAAA
Organism: Larix kaempferi; assembly: GCA_027924585.1. NCBI lineage: Eukaryota > Viridiplantae > Streptophyta > Pinopsida > Pinales > Pinaceae > Larix > Larix kaempferi. Next base: position 3,713,678 of record BSBM01001023.1, read on the forward strand.
ATTAGTCGGAGGAAAAAAAAACATTGATAACAAATGAATAAAGTGTGTTTAGGTCAAAGGACCAAATATCATTGCCACTAGGATTGATTTGAAGTTGTGGTGGAAACCAAATTAGTCGGCTGCTTCCAAGCAGATGCCATAAATTGGCATTGGCCGTGATAGTAAAGATATGTCCAACGAGGAAAATAAAGTTTGAGGTTGTGGTGGAATCTAACTTAGTCGGCTGCTTCCAAGAAGATGACATGAATTGGTGTGGGCCACAGGTTGGGAAAAGAAGTATTCAACTAAAAAACAAAAAAATACATAATATTTTATGCACATATATATATTAAGTTTTCAAAAGATAAATAATAGCACAATCACTTAATTTGTTGTTGGGGAACACCGATAGGCCAAGTTAAGTATCAAAAATAAGGAATAAGTTATTTGTTGCTTGTTGTCTACCACTAATCCCTTATCCATGCATTAGCTAAGTGTTACCCATGAAATAACTACCAATTATCCATGCATCAACTACCAGTTATTTTTTATATTCTTTCTTCTTTTAGAATTGTTTATTTCAAATTTTGAATGTCTTCCGTAAAAGACAGTACACTTGTTTCATCTTCATAAAATCTAAAAAAAACATAAATACTAATCCACCCCTAATTCTAAAATATAAACAACTAGTAATATAAAAAAAAATCATTCCTAAAAACAAAAAACATAAAAAATGTGTTAAAAATTAAAAATTAATAATAAAAGTAATAATAACACTCATTAAATTCAAAAGAAATATGTAACACCTAAATTTCAATATTTAGACCCTCAAATACAATATGCTAATAAGAACCTAAAATAAAAAATAAAATATGTTACACTTGAATAATTAAAAGTAGCACATAATAGCCTTAAGGAAAGGCTTAAAATACACCATAACCTTAAACAAATTAGGTAAGAGCTAAAAGTCAATATAATTATTAATTTTTTATTATTAGTAGTATAATATTACATCTTATTAATATAATTATGATTAAATATGTGAGTGTTTTAATTGGTCTAAAAAGCCCTATATATATGACTTTATAGAAAACTTTTGGCCTAAAAACGGTAACTAAGGTTTGATGTTTGCAAAAGCCACTTAGAGTCTCGTGTTTTGTTTGGAAAACCTAGTATCAACCAAAAAAAATATTATTACACCTAAATTTAATAAAAAAACATTCAACCTTGAATATTTAAAAAAAATAAGCAATTTTGTAAAAATAAGAATAAATATTCATGAGCTTAAATGTGAAATATGTCATTAGAAAATTCCGAAATTTTTATGGGACAAATCATTTTGTCCTAGAATGTCTTGTTTACATCAACAATAGATTTGAATTTCAAAATGTTTGCTACACTATGGACCTTCCCAAACTCTTGAATCATGAAACATATGGTAATTTGAGAGTACTACACTTCAATATTTTCATTTAGAAAAATAAGATTTTAATGAAAACCAAAGAATTCCTTATCTTTATTTCATAAGATCACACATATCAGAATTAACTTTAGTGGATGTTAACTACCACACACACATGCCCATGGGCTAAATAACATATGAAAAATAGGTTGATATTATATAATATGATAATTAAATAATTTCAAAAAAATGAAACATGAATTTATGTATGTGCTCAAAATACCATGGTTTTTTTTATAATGAAAATTAAGTAGATTATTAATGATGAAAGTTCAGTTTAAATAAAATATTTTCTAAATTTCCATAGTTTTGATGATTCGATAATTTGGAAAGATCAATATTATTACACATACTTCTAAATTAAGATCTAATTTAAGTATATACAAATAATGTAAGAGAAAGTGCATGCTATTCTCCACTTTAGAATTATAATAATGATAATGTTTTTCTTCACTAGTGTTTTAGTATTTTTCTAATGCCCTATTCCATTTTGGATTATGGAAGTTCATTTCTATTTTACTAATATTGATATAAATTATAATAATTAACATAATATTAATTAAATTATGGATAAATATGAAAATTTAATGAGAAAAATAAAATAAAATTTGAGATAAATAATGTAATTATTATGTAACAAAACATCATTAGTGTTTTAGTATTTTTCTAATGTCCTATTTCATTTTGGATCACAGAAATTCATTTCTATTTTACTAATATTGATATAAATTATAATAATTAACATAATATTAATTAAATTATGGATGAATATGCAAATTTAATGAGAAAAATAAAATTAAATTAGGGAGAAATAATGTATTTACTATGGAACAAAACATCACTACTAGGGAAACACTACATAGGGGAGTTTTTATTTATGCAATAACGAGAAAATTGATTAAAAAAACTTTTACTGAAACCTTTTAAGAAACCTTTTATATTGGTGCTGAAGTTTATAATGGTAGGTTTACTTAGATTTTATCTTTAAATAAAAATTCAAAATGTTTGTTGTAACTAGAAATTCAAGAAGGTTGTTATAAGAATCTTGTTCCATCAAAATTAATTCAAGAAAAGGTAGAAACTCCCATACTTTTGATGGTCTCTTTTGACATTGTAAAATTAGATTTGGGAAAAATAATGTATTTTGAAGATGCCATGAATTAGCATTGGTTGCATTAGTAAATATAGGTCTAGGTAGAAAAATAAAGTATTTGACTGAAAACCAAAACCAAAATACATAATAGTTTATGCACATAGATATATTAATCTTTCGAAAGATTTTTTTGTTGGTCAACAGGGATAATCCAAGTTAAGTGTCAGAAATAAGAAATAAGTTATTTATTACTTGTTTTCTACCACTAAGCCCTTATCCTAGCATTCGCTAAGTGTTATCCATGCAATAATTACCAATTATCCATGCATCAAGTGCGAATTATTTTTTATATTCTTTTTTTATGATTATTTATTTCAAATTTTGAATAACTACCATAAAATCAATATGAACAGTACACTTGTTTCATCCTATGCAATCTAAGAATAACATAAATTCTGTTCCAACCCAAATTCTAATATCTAAAATATAAACATCTATTAATATAAAAATATTTCATTACTAAAAACAAAAAAACATACAAAATTATGTTACCCATTAAAAGCTAATAATAAAAATAATAATAAGACTAATTTCAAAAGGACTATGTAACACCTAAATGTCAATAATGAGAACCTTAAAACAATAAGCTAATAAGAACCTAAACGAAAATATGTTACTTGAAGAATTAAAAGTCACACGTAATAACCTTAAGGAAAGGCTTAAAATACACAATAACGTTAAACACAGTACGCAAAAGCTAAAAGTCAATATAATTATTATTATTATTTGCGTCATATGATATTTTATTAATATAATTATGGTTATAGATGTGCGTGTGTTCTAATTGGTCTAAAACCCTTATATATATGATTTTATAGGAAACTTTTGGCATGAAAACTTTAACTAGGGTTTGATGTTTGTAAATGCTACTTGGAGTTAAGCCTTTTGCTTAGAAGGATTAGTATCAACAAAAAAATATTATTACATCTAAATTTAATAAAAAAATTATTCAATCTTAAAGAGTTAAAAGAATAAGCATCTTTGTAAAAATAAGAATAAATATTGATGACTTTTATAGTGAAATATGTCATTAGAAAATTCCTAAAATTTGATGGGACAAATCATTTCCTCATAGAATGTCTTTTTGACATTAACAATAGATCTCAATTTCAAAATGTTTGTTACATTATTAACCTTCCCAAACTTTTGACTCATGAAAAATATAGTAATTTGAGAGTGTTACTCTTCAATAGTTTAATTTAAAGAAATAAAATTTTAATGAAAACTAAGTAATTCCTTTTCTTCATTTCATGAGAGATATATCAAAGTTAGCTTTAGTGGATGTTAACTACCACACACACATGCCCCTGGGCTAAATAACATATGAAAATTAGATTGATATTAAATAATATGATAATTAGAATGTGGAAATTTAACTTAAAAAAACATAAAACATGAATTTGTGTATATGCTCAAAATTCCATGGTTTTTTTTATAATGAAAATTAAGTAGATTATTAATGACCAAGTTTTTTTCTAAATTTCTATAGTTTTGATGATTTGATAATTTTGGAATATCAATAGTATTATACATACTTCAAAATTAAGGTTTAATTTGAGTATATACAAACAATCTAAGAGAAAGTGCTTGTTATTCTCCACCTTAGAATTACAATAACGGCAATTTTTTTTCTTAAATAACATTTTAGTAATTGTCGAGTGTCTTATTTCATTTTGGATCACGAAAGTTCATTTCTATTTTACTAATATTCATATTAACTATAATAATTAACATAATATTAATTAAATTATGAATAAATATGCAAATTGAATGGAGAAATAATGTATTTACCTTGTAAAAAAACACAATTACTAGGGAAACAATACATAGGGGAGGTTTTAGTTATACAAGAATGGTAAAATTGATTAAAAAACTTTTACTAAAACCTTTTATATTTACTTAGACATTATCTTTAACTAAAAATTTAAAATGTTTGTTGTAACTAAAAATTCAAGAGGATTGTTATAAGATTTGTTTCAATTAAAATTAATTCTAAGACAAGCTAGAAACTCCCATACATTGTAAAAAGAGGGGAGAAGATATGGTGAGAGACTTGAAGTATGAAAGTGAGTTGTGAATGTGAAAAATAAGCTCATTGATTTTTAAAAGTTAAGATGGCAATGATAATTGAAAATTTGAATTAGAACAACTATTTTTAGAAGTTAAGATGACAATGATAATTGAAAATTTGAATTAGAACAACAATTTTTTAGAAGTTAAGATGGCAATGATAATTGAAAATTTGAATTAGAATAGTTCTAGTTTTCAAGGTTAATAAAAGATTTGGGTAATTTAAATAATGATTTGTTTATGTAAATATAAGTTGAAATTGAATTATATTAGAATTTTTTTTATGATTTGCTTATATAAATATGAATTGAAATAATGTTAAATTAATAACAAAAAATTATACTCACTTATTTTAATATGGTCTAAATTTTCAATAACAAACCATATATGTTAACAACAAGTTACCAATGTGAAAATCATCTTTGAACAATACAAAATTCAATGATTAATACTTTTTAATTTAGAAGTTAAACCCAATAATTTTTAGCCATCATAAAATGAGTAAAGTACTAAAACATTGCTTTAAAAATGAAAATATTATTTTCTTAAAGATTTTAACATTGTTTCTATATAAAATCGAGCGTTAAAATCTAAATTTCCAGCTACTATTAGGACTATTGAAGTAATTAGTTTCTTTAAATTCAATAATTAATAATTAAAAGATATTATTTAATTAAATATCTAGTCCTCTTGAACTAGGAATTTTCCATCTGTTTGACTATAAGTCATTTTGGTTTATGCTCTTAATAATAACAATAATTATACTAATAATTATTCTTATATTAAATATAATTCACTTAACTATTAATACATCATTTAAAATATTTAAATAATGCATAAATCAGATATACTAATTATATCCCATAATTAAATAATAACACCTATTATTATTTAAAGCTCGTAATACTAATATTAATAATAATAATAATAATAATAATAATATTAGTAATTGCTTGGAGGCCTTTAATCAGGTTAGTCATAAAAGACTACTGGTAATTATCATTTATTTAGTTATGTGTCATCACATGACACTCTTTTCTCTTTAACTTTTAGAGACACGGTCCACTTCTTTTGGACGGTCGTGGTCAGCTTGGTTAGGTACCTCTAGTCTCTCTCTTTGCATGTCGGATTCCCGACATGCAAAGAGAGAGACTAGAGGTACCTAACCAAGCTGACCACGACCGTCCAAAAGAAGTGGACCGTGTCTCTAAAAGTTAAAGAGAAAAGAGTGTCATGTGATGACACATAACTAAATAAATGATAATTACCAGTAGTCTTTTATGACTAACCTGATTAAATGCCTCCAAGCAATTACTAATATTATTATTATTATTATTATTATTATTAATATTAGTATTACGAGCTTTAAATAATAATAGGTGTTATTATTTAATTATGGGATATAATTAGTATATCTGATTTATGCATTATTTAAATATTTTAAATGATGTATTAATAGTTAAGTGAATTATATTTAATATAAGAATAATTATTAGTATAATTATTGTTATTATTAAGAGCATAAACCAAAATGTCTTATAGTCAAACAGATGGAAAATTCCTAGTTCAAGAGGACTAGATATTTAATTAAATAATATCTTTTAATTATTAATTATTGAATTTAAAGAAACTAATTACTTCAATAGTCCTAATACAAGATTTTCCCTATTTAAAGAGAGCAGATCCCAAGTTTTGGGGATCACCTATCATTCTTAGTTATTATCATTCTCTTATGGTAGTCCAAGAAAACTATTCTGCTCCAAGAAGCTGCATCAACCTTACCTAAATATTCTCAGAACTGAACGAGAAGTGGATCTAGGGCCTCTACCTCTCATTGCATGTTGGAACGAAGCATGGGGGGATCCAGATAGAACCAGAATGGTTCAAGGGTCAAGGTTGGGAGGAACGTGGTAGCCCCAAAGTCATCATAACAGGTTAGCTGATCTCAAAGGGCTTTACACTAATTATTGTTTGAGTGTGCAGGTTACATCAGGAAGGGAGTAGGCCACAAAGTAATCAGGTATGAATTGTGAAATTCTCAAGCTAAAGTTATAATAGAGCTTAGATAAGTAATACAGGGTGCTAGCCCAGCATCTTTGGCATTGTTTTCCTTTCATCCTATAATCGTTTAAATATCAACTTGCTGATAGAAACAAACATAGAGCATTATTTGTAGGCTAGGATTATGTAACTTAGAAGCTAGGGACCATAGAATGTCTAACAGGTTCCTGTGCTAGACATCCTAGCAAACTCATAATCTAGAGATCTGTTTAGATACACCTAGATCACTACATGCAGAACATTATGTTTTAATATTTTATTTATGTCCATTCTGAAATAGTGAGTAATTCTTTTATGTTTCCCATAAACTGTGTATAGCTGAAATGAGAATTCTGGTCACATTATTTTCTTGCCTCTACTACAATCTTCTCTGAAATTTACAACATTCATTATATCACAAATATAGATCGAAACTACTAACCCTTTCAGCACAATGATTACAGACATCAAATTCAAAACATCAGATAACGAAGGCACATACAACAAACAATACAGTCAACTCATCAAAGGATTTAAATGCACCTTCCAGGCATGATGATTTATCAACCTAACATCAAATCTTTTCATTCTTACAACTTAAACTATGAAAAAGAAACTCAACATTCTGCATTTTTTAAATCAAACGATCCACAACATTTAAATCACTAACACACCATTCCCTCGAGTCGGGAGATTGAACCCCACCCGAGGCTCTACAATCTTGCAAGACGCCACATGAATAAACGATTTTTCAGTAATCCATTATCCTCTCAAGGGTCAATCAAAACAATAGCTAGGGTCACAATTCCTATTTAAAATACAAAAGGGTTGTACCATGTTCATTAGACAAACTCTACATGACATTATATAAAGAAATTCACCAAATGATGTTACAGGGATCGATTGCCAATCCCATCTCATCCTATAGCAAACGATACATGATACTATAGAGAAATCAACAAACCATTTATACAGGGATCGATTGCCACAACTCTCATTAAAGACCCTTTTGTCTTTTTATCAAATAAACAGAAAACGCAGAAGTAAGAACCCATGGCTCTCCAAATTTATAGATAAAACAATTATAGGGTTACGTTGTCCATCCATTCCATCATTCTTTTCCAACAAGCAGAACTCTACTCTGTTACATTTAAAAATACGAATCCATCAAATCGTGCATACCACAGAGTGGAGCAACAATAACTTAAAAATGTAGAAATATATATACATCCCCTTCATCAGGTTAAATACAAGTTCTTTTCCCCTTCATCGGGTTAAATACAAGTTCTTTTCCAAATATAAAATGCAGATAGTGTTGCAACTGTACAAGAACCCCATATCCATATGAATTAAAAATGCAGAATTTTGGATAGGGTATCGACCCTTATAAACATTACACAGTGGGGCATCTCAAGACCCATAAAAATACATTTTGAACACATAAAACTGTAATATAAACCCCAGTTCATCCTTGGGAATTATTTCCAAATAATGAGAGTTCAACCAAGTTTAAACATAGAGCCGTATAGCAAAACCCCACATTAATATCCTCTAGGGCCTGCAAAACCACAAATAGATACATTCACACCACTATCCAGCCAAAAAGGTGACTTCCAAGGATTTGAAACTTGTCACAATGAACTCAAATAAGTTCACCAGTTCCCAATAAACATACATAAATAGTAATCCCCACAGAGGCGAAAGGAGGAGCTAAGAGTTGGAAAATTCTAGACTTACCATTGTCCCAATATCGCCATTGTTGTGTAATGATCATGCAGAAGAGAAACGCCTGTCAACACCTGCATTCCAAACACGACATACAAGTCAGGACTCTAAATTTTATATCACAAAACATATAACATGCTAGAGCAGGAGTGTAGAACTTAAACCTAAGAGGAATTACCTTCAAGAGTTTGCAGTCTCCATCACTATTTTCCAAATGGTATGCTGACCATGAGCCACAACTCAGGTCGGCAGAGAAACCCTCAATGCATCCACAGCAGATAGGAGTAGTGAGCCATGAAAATGCTCTTCGTTGGTGTAGAACCCTAGGGTAAAACCCCATCATAGCTGGCAGCGTGACCATGTGCATTCACAGAGATACAATCAATGCTAATACCAACTACCATTAATTCGAGAGTGACCCAATACTCTATAGTATTAGGACCATTCGATTCACAATATCATATATCACATTTAAACATTACAAATGACACCAAATTCTTCATAGTGCCATTAAATAATTACAAGGTCAAACAAGTAGTTATGTTTCACAAGTATTGCAAACCCCAATGAGACTAGAATAAAAGTATCAACTTCAAAGCTATCTCACTTGAGACTTAAGATAGTGGCCAGAAGGGTGGAATAGGCATTCTCGATAGAAGCCTCATAAGTACACCTGCAAACATTGAACAAGTAGATGCATTAGCAATAATGCTAAGTAAGTCCAGAGTCTCCAATTCTTACCCCTACCTCTCGGCATCCCTGTCAGGGTACCTTGCCATTTCAAAAGACCAAGTATCTCATCATGAGCATCAATCGCCACCAATAAAGGATCCAAGTCACCTAAATTACTAGTGAAACTTTAATACATATGCATTCAAACCTTTACAACCGTAAGAAGGAGATTCATTTTATAGCATTCACAAATTGGTACACATGCGACGGTGTATACATCTAAACCATTTTAGAAATACTTCCGCAAAGCTATAGAACCTTATAATCAACAAACCATGATACTCGAAACTAAGACATTTCAAAGAGTAAGAATTAAATATCGGTACCATAAGTACTTGTTAGTTATGCAGTTAGTATTCATCACATCTCTTTATAAGTTTAAGCTAGTATCAGAAAAAATTTAAATTTTTGCTATTTTAAGGGACATTACAGACATACAGGTGGATCCCCTGGTGTAGGATGTGCAACAAGACATGAGTGCATCAGGTGCATATTTTTTGTCAGCACATTTTCAATAAATTCTTAGTATATAATGCATTGAATTTCAGTTGCATGTTAAAATATATAATTTTAGTAATATTTGTGTTTTGGTTTGGATTGCAGGTGCCCCGTCAGGGGGATCGGACAACGATGATGTCACACAGATCACTCTCATTGATGTCACTTCCCAGCGAGAGTGGGTGACCTCATGTATCTGTACATTGAGGGAGGATTCTCCCACACGGAGATCTTTGTCCATGATGTTATCGGTAGTTGATGAGATGTTGGTCCTCTACATGAGGGTAGGACCTCTCAGGGACATTTGGCGTCATGCATGCCAGAGGAGGAGATAGGATGTCATTGGGATCCACAAATGGGATGATGTCAAAGTCGCCATAAGAGGACATGACATCAAGGGTGCTTTGTTTGACATCCCACCTGAATGCACTGTCAGTCAACCGCTTACACTCATGGAGTTTAAGTGGAGGTCGCTGCACCACATCTATATGATAGATTCGTCGGAGCATGGGGACAGTTCCCCCACCATGACGAGGTCCCATTTTACTTTGCAAAACACGCTTATGCATAGTTTGTTTTGGACATGCACCCAGATTACACCAGCACAGGGTCCCTGTTCTATGGGGCTAGTAGGGGACGGTCCTACCAACGTCCTGGAGCTCGCAGAGACCCTTCCTTCATGCCACCCGCTCCGAGGTTGGTACCATTTCCAGATAGGACGGTTATCAGGTCGGGGGATGTGGCACAATCATCCCAGCTTGCTGCAGAGTCTAGGCAGGACCTTGCATAGTCATTGTTCATTGGCATGTGCAGTGCTATTGTTGCTGCACATGGAGAGGCATCTAGATCACTCCCTCCACCTATAGAGCCAGAGATAGAGTATGTCCCTAGTGACACACTCAAGAGTTTCGATGGCGAGGAGCTACTGAGGTATGATGAGTCAGCCCGAGATTTATACTTTCAATTGTATCGTAGATGCGTCGCTACAGGATAGGTATACTTGTGTACAATTATGTATATATGTTCTTCATGTTACATCATATTAATGTCCCAAATTGAATGGTCAATAATACTTAAGGGAGTTGCATTCTATTCATCCATGTAGGGGACCCCATTCATGGATCAACTCTTTGGTAGTGAGCCATCGGTTGTTCGATCTGCTTGTCCCCACCCATACATGCAAGTAGTCGAGGTAAGTTATAATTTATGTTCCAATTTAATTTGTGTTTGAATATTATTTCTCAGTTTAAATAATTTGTGTTTTATTTCTTAATTATCGAGATTTTATGTTTTAGATCTTAACTTGAAATGAATTTCAAATGTACAGGGAAAAGGAAAGGGGGTAGATCCTTATTTTGGACACGAGGACCGCAAAAGTCCTCATGAGCCGGGTTCAGACATAGAGGTGAGTTTTAATTTATGTTCCAATTCATGTTATTTAGTCACATTTAGTACTTGATTTTTGTACTTTATGTTTCAATTTTTTATGGATAGCTTTTTAATTATGTTAAATATTTTTAATTTTTAATAAATCTAACTTATTACATGTAATGGAATATTACACAGGCATCCCTACGGGCGGGTGTCAATGCTGCAATGGATTTCACATATGGTTGGGATGTAGCTTGAGTACATGGTCTTGATGAAGGGCCATCTACCTGTATTCCTACCAGATCCTGGATGTCACCTTTGACATGATGGATATGGAGGAATTTCTTGAGGGTTTAGCGTCTCAGAGACAGTAGTAGGCTACTACACACGAGGGCAGTCAAAGGGATGATCACGGGCTTCGTGGGGGTAGTGGCCAATGAGTTGATGATCTATACATTTCCATGTTTTGGATATTTTCATATTGTATATATTTTCATGTGTTTGGATGATCTATGTATACGTTTTCATGTTTTGGATATGGATTTCTATCATTTATACATGGAATTTTATCATATATGGACTTTGGATATGAAATTTTGGGTATGTTGTATATTTTATCATATTGATGTCTTCATGTGTATTTTGTATCTGATTTGAAATCGATTGTTTTTTATATTCGATCAGGATATAGTTATTACAGTTAGAAATTTATGTTTTGTCGTTTCAAATGCAAATTTAATGTGTAGTTACAATTTAGTTCAATTTAAAATCCAAATTTCGACTACATTACAGAACATCTTCGAAAATTTAGAATTGAATACATACATTACATTTTAAGATTGAAATTACAATTCCAATTCAATTACAATGTAAAATTTCAAATTTAATGTGTAATTTCAATTCCAAATCAATTACAATTTAAATGCTCGTTTTCAACTACATTACAATTGCATAAATGAAATCAAAATGTAAAATTATAATACATTTGAAATTAAAAACTTAAATTGCAATTACATTATTTTTTCTACACATTACCATTCAATTACAATTTAAAGTTAAAATCTCAAAATAAATGTATACTTCACATCTTTATATTGTTTTAATATGCTTTAAATTAAACGTAAAATGATATATTTTAATGTGTGGTTGAAATATGTAATAAAAGATGTAGTTTATATTTCTACAAGTTTAATTTTTTTTGCCACTCAAAATTAGTTCATTGGATCGAGTGCTAACAAAAATATTGCCAAATATTTTATGCTTGGAAATTTAACAATTAGTAAGATTTCTACACTTAAACAAAAATGGATCCATACAATTTTCACTCCTAATATTTTTATGTTAAAAAATAAGATAATTGTCTTCCTTGAATGTTTGTTCATAACTATTACTCATACATATACTATATTCATGATATGCACAATAACCTCAAAACATACAAAGATTTGTCTTCAAATCAAATTATTTAATAATTTTTTTGATTAATCTATGTTGCTTCCATGACTACATTAATTTTCCAATGAATGTTTATCCATAACTATAAAACCACACAAAGTTTTATATGATCGTTAAAATCAATCAGTAATTAGATTTATTGACTAGGTCACAACTCTTTTAATGATTGTGTTGGCGATCCATACTAGGTGACAACTCTTTTAATGATTGTGTTGGCAATCCATGTTGCCTCCCATGTCTACAAACTTGGTAAGATGGAAACAGAGAAGCACAATCCTAATATATAATGCTATTTGATGAGTTCACAAAACTAGGTAAACTAAAAAAGCCCTTGAAGATATTTTGTAGAATTAAATGGCAGTAGCATTTAAGTCAAATGTTGGTGTTTACAATAAATGGTTTAGGGTTTTATTGAATGAAGGAAAATCAGACGAAGCTTAGAATCTCTTCCAAGGCATGGTGGATGGAGGCCAAAACATTGATGATGTGGCATACAATGTACTATACAAGATTTTGAGGCCAAGGTCATTGTAGTAGTGTATATTAGTCCTATACATTTTGAGATATGATTGCAATGAGAACCTAATGTGACCACTATTGATTATGACCCAAAAAATGGAAAGAACTATGTCATGTCCATGGATTGATGTGTAGGGGACTGCCACCAACACCCATGCTTCTTGTATTTTTGTTTGAATACCTACATACATTAGAGTCAATTTACAAATAAAGCCAATAATGCAATCTCCATGTTAGATCACTAGCCACAAAACCCACGATAAAACTATTGGAACACGCAATGTTCAAGACAAATACACCACAAATAAGATAAGCATGAGATATTTTTCATTACGGATATGTACATATTTTCCATGTATTATTACGTTTACGTTTTAACTTTCATTATTATGTACAATCCATGTCTATCAAAAACAAAGGCATTTACAAGTTGTGTGTTGGTTTGATAATTGAGGTTTTTTTATGCAAGCAAGGCCATATAATACTAACTAATTTCTCTCAAAGAGGTTTCATGCCTATGCATGATACAGATTGTTTTTTATGCATGTAATCCAAAAATTGAGAAGGTTTGATGGTTAGAAAATATAGTGAATGTTTGTGAGTTGTGCCAACAATGGGTATTGTTTGCATGAAAATATATTCAAAGATTATGTGTAAGTTCCCTTTAGTTGAATTGTGTTTGGGTACACAGGGTACTACCAAAGGACCGAACAACAAGAGCAACCACTTCACACAAACAGATCACAGATCAACACACCGATGTTTTGACGTGGTTTAAACCCTCTTGAGGGAAACACTCCATGGCCCCAGCCAAATAGCTTCTACGGGACAATTTATTATGCAAAGAAAGAAAGTTACAAATGAGCTTCTCATAATCGATCAACTAAACAATGACCCTCCATGCTCTTTAAATAGATATCATGGACCAATCGGGTGTTAAGCCATGGATCAAGGTTAGGTTTGATCTAAGAGAAATTGAGCCGTCGGATCACTCTATGTTGGGAACATATCGTGACCATCGGATTAAATATTTACAAATGCATACTAATGCATACTAAAGAAACACACTATCCCTAACGGATATATTACACAAGTTGATCTTAACTAACTCCTAAGTGTCTAAATATCCTAACATCTCCCCTTAAGAACAACTTGGGATAGGATTGAAGGATTTACAAAAGTGACACTATTAGGAGAAGGGAGGAGGAATTAGAGCCTATCCCCCCTTAATGACAAGTTCTTGAGCTCCTAACATAGACCGAATTTTAGAAAAATTCGCTTCTGTAAGAGACTTGGTGAAGATGTCTGCAACTTGATCATCTGTAGGGCAAAAGAGCACTTCAAGAACAAGATCATGAACACGATTTTTGATGATGTGAATATGTAGCTCAATGTGTTTGTTGTGTTGATGTAGAACTGGATCTTTGGCAAGCTTGATGGCACTTTGATTATCGCACCAAAGTGGAGTAGGCTGCTGCTGCTCGAATCCAATCTCTAAAAGGATCTGTCGAAGCCATAAAGCTTCCTGACTAGCATTAACTGCTACTCAATATTCTGCCTTTGCTGAAGAAAGAGCAAGAGCTTGTTGTTTCTTACAAGCCCAAGTAATAGGTCTAGATCCCAGACTGAAAACATAACCTGCAGTAGACTTTCGATCATCAGTATCGTCGGCCCAATCTGAATCAGTGAAACCAACCAACAAAGGTTTTCCCCCTGTACTATAATGAATCCCAAACTGAACTGTACCTCGAATATATCGAAGTATTCTTCTAGCTACTTTCCAGTGACTTTCATGAGGTGTCTGCATATAACGGGCAACACGACCAACGGCAAAGGAAAGGTTAGGACGGGAATGAGTCAAGTATAAGAGACTACCAACAAGCTGACAATACAAGGTGGCATCGACTTCAGGTGAAGTACAAGTGGCAGAAAGTTTGACTCCATACTGGAAGGAGAAGGGGCTGGTGTACAATCTTCCTTGTGAAAGCGACGAAGAAGGTCACAAGCATACTTAGACTGAGAAAGAAACATTCCTTCTTTGGTTTGTAGGACTTAGAGACCAAGAAAATAATGCAAATGTCCTAAGTCTGACATTTCAAAATTTTGTTTAAGACTGGATTTCACATGGGTTATAAGCTTAGGGTCACTACCAATAAGAATAAGGTCATCAACATATAGAACAAGTATGATGAGATGGTGTCCTACTTTCTTGGTATAGACATTGGGGTCAGAATGACATCTAGAAAAACTAGAGTCAAGGAGAAAGTTATCCATTTTGGCATACCAAGCTCTAGGAGCTTGCTTAAGGCCATATAAGGATTTCTTAAGGTGGCAGACAAGGCTAGAGTTATTTCAAACATAGCCAGGAGGTTGTTCCATGTAAATTTCCTCCTATAAATCACCATGTAAGAAGGCAGACTTGACATCCATTTGATGGACTTCCCAGTTGTGTAAGGCTGCAAGGGAAAGAACAAGGTGGATGGAGTTCATTTTTGCGATGGGAACAAAGGTTTCATTGTAGTCAATCCCTCCAACTTGGAAAAAACCTTTGGCGACTAACCTTGCCTTAAGTCTTTCAATGCTTCCATCTGATGCATACTTAGTTCTGTAGACACATTTACATCTGACAAGTTTTCTTCCTTTTGGAAGAGGTACAAGATCCCAAGTATCATTCGTCATTAAGGAATGATATTCTTCATTCATGGCTGCATCCCAATCTGGATTCCCTGAAGCTTCTGCAAAATTTTCTGGATCATGATTCTTGGAAACTTGAGCCAAAAGAGAAGAGGCTAGCTAAAACTGAGAACGTGTTCGACGTTGATCTCTAGGATCACCGGCAAGATCACCAGCTACTTCACATGTTGAACGAAACCATCAAGGAAGCTCTTGTGTTGGTGCAACTGGAGGAACATGAGCAGGTGGAGGTGGATTTGTATCCTCACTGTCATCATCAGAAACTGGAGTTGGAAACCTGTCAAGGAAGTTGGAAGAAGAAGAAGAAGGCACAAACACCGAATCAAGCTCGTAGGCCAAAGATGGCACAATCTCCAAGTTAGGCTCATAGTACAAGAGATTTTCATCAAATTTAACATCTCTTCTAATGATTATATCATGAGAATGTGGTTGAACAAGTCTATAACCTTTTACATCTTCAGAATATCCAACAAATATGCACTTTTCACTTTTAGGCTGCAATGCTTTCCGTTTTTCATCCGGAATGTGAGCCCATGCTTCACTACCAAACACACGAAAGTGACTTACATCAGGTTTAGTTTTACTCCATGCCTCTTCCGGTGTTATACCTTGTAATTCTTTTGTGGGGGTGCGATTAACTATGTAATTTGCACAATTTATGGCTTCAACCCAAAATTGAAGACTTAGTCCCTTAGATTGGATCATACAATTAGCCATTTATTTTAAAGTGCGGTTCTTCCGCTCAGCTACACCATTTTGTTGTGGTGTATATGGAACAATGTGTTATTGTTGGATGCCTTGTTCAATGCAGAAAGTAGTAAACTATTTGTTAACATATTCTCCTTCATTGTCAAATCTTAACTTAATAATTTGATGAACAGATTGTTTTTCAACAAGGGCCTTGTAGGCCAAGAACATGTTAAATACTTCACTCTTAAGTTTTAGGAAATAAACCCAAGTGCGTCTAGTGTAATCATCAATGAAAGTTAAGAAATATTTGAAACTAGAAAAGGAAGCAGATGGAAGAGGACCACACAAGTCACTATGCACAAGCTCCAAGGGAACCAAGGCATACCAAGAGGCACGTTTGTCAAAACTGTCCCGATGATGTTTTCTGAGTACACAACAGGAGCAAACACCATCCCCACAAGATACCATTGGAAGACCTGTCACCATATTTTCTTTACATAGTTGTTGCAATGAGCAATAATTTAAGTGACCAAATCGCTCATGCCAAAGTTTGCTCAAGTTATCGCTATGAGCAACAAAAACTGAAGGGAAAGGTGATGACCCGAAGTTGTTAAACTTGTACAACCTGGTAATATCATCAACAATTCTGGTAGCTAGGACCTGTTGAGGATCTTTAAAATCCTTTATTACAACTTGGTGAGGTGTAAAGGTCATAGTTTTACCTTCACCAGAATGAGTGATTTGATAGACTGATAACAAATTGCAGGAAATTCTTGGAACACATAGTACATCACTAAAATGACCATTATCTACTGGAACTATTCCAGCTCCTACAACACTTAGAGATCTATCATCACCGACAAATATTTTTTTGGTGTTACATTCATGTATAGTAGAAAAGATGGCTTGATCCTTAGCCATATGATAAGAGGCTCCAGAATCAATGAGCCATTCATTTGAAGTAGAAGAAGAAGATGCATTATAAGAATAACCAGAAGCACAAAATGCATGTCCATGAGAGGCAGATTCTGAAGATGAATCTAGGCTGATGTGGTGCTTCTTCATTGCTACTTCCAAGGCTGCCATCTTCTTGAAACACTTAGATTCATCATGATTATCTTTCCCGCAATAGTTGCAATGACGCTTAGTCTTCTTGCCTTTTGGCTTGGATCCTTTGTCATTTTTTAAAGAAGGAGCTGACTAAGACAGTTTGGGACCCTTGTTTGACTTATTATTGTGAAAATTTTATTTCTTGGGAGGCTTGGACTTTTCTTTCTGTTGGGACAATAAGGCTTTCCCAGATGTATTTGCATTGTTGTTTATTCCAAGATGAATGAGTTAATCTTGTTCTCTAATCAAGGAATCACAAAAGGATTCAAGACTAGGCTCTTGATAGCTAGCTTCATTCAAGGATGCTTTCATGGAGTAAAATGTAGATACAAAAATATAATATGTAGGTACAAGTTTGGAAAGAATATGATAAACGTATTGTTTGTATTCCCTCTCAATCTTACATTCTGCACATAAGAGTTTAAGAGTTTTGTACTTAGATAAATAATCTTGAATATATGAAAAATCACTTGGATTTAAATAAATCAACTCATTTTCGAGTTGGTGACCTCGAATTTCATTGTGTTTACCAAACATAGATTCCAACTTGTCCCAAGCAGCATCAGGTTTATCAATTCGAGATATGTGGAATCGCAAATCAGTAGAGATTGACATCCCAATCAATCCACGAGCTTCATCACATCTATTTGCCCATTTTATTTTCTTATCATCATCAGTGGGTTCTGTTTCTTTCTCTGAGGTAATTCTGAAAAGTCCCCTACTTCATAGAACATCCTCGATACGAGATTTCCATGAGAAATAGTTGGAACTGTTAAGTAGAATATCACAAGGGGAGGCCATATTTATAAATTAATGGTTGTAAAAGCAGAAACAAATGGTCTGTATGTGAAGTGATCGAAAAAATAGGCGGTTTAAAAAAAAACAGCACTGAAAACTGACTCTGTATGATGAAGTTATGCTTGAACAAAGAAACTGTTGAAGATGTCCCCAATAGGGACGTGGTAGCTAGAGAATGTCCAGCAAAAAGAAAGGACCCCCCTCTTCCCAAGATGAACCTTTTGACAATCACTTTACAAGAAAGTTGCTTTAAGTGAACCAATTTTGTAAAATAAGTGATTTCACTTTTACAATGATATTACTTTTAAATAGTGCAACAAAAAAAACTTAAGTGACTCACTTGTATTTTTAATTTTTTAATTTATTTAAGTGAGATGCACTTTTACAATAAAATAACTTGAAAATAGAAATTACATGCACTTTTTATTTTAAAAGACTTGAACTCAAGACCTATTATGGAATAAAGCAACTTTGAACCAAGTGAGCTAGATTAAAAGGTATGTAAAATATGGGAATGAGGAAGGGGGCTTTTTTTTTTTTTTTACTCTTCTTGCTTGGTTTGCGTGCTTGCCCTTTTTCCTGCAAAACACACCACAAATCGAAAAAAAAAAAAAATTCCACACTTGTGGAGTTAGA
Organism: Larix kaempferi; assembly: GCA_027924585.1. Taxonomy (NCBI): domain Eukaryota; kingdom Viridiplantae; phylum Streptophyta; class Pinopsida; order Pinales; family Pinaceae; genus Larix; species Larix kaempferi. The sequence continues at coordinate 3,732,610 of BSBM01001023.1, forward strand.
TCTTGTTAGCTTGCCCAGAAAGTCTACGTTTTCTCTCTGTTTCTAATTTGCCGAGATCGCGCAAGGTGCACAGCAAAGAGCATATGCAGCTGAGAAAAACCCATTCCCTTTCTGTTTCTGATTTGCCGAGATCACTCAAGGTGCACGGCAAAGAGCATACGCAGATGGGAAAGCAACAATCCAAACCCGAAAAAAAATCTAACAGTAAAAAATGATGAAATATGAGATTTTTTTCATTTTAAAAAAGAAAATAAAAAAATGCGTCACTGTAACATTATACCTTCAGATCTGATGAAATACGCGTTTCTGGAGCAATCGGGAACTGTTTTCGATCAAATGAAAACTATTTCCTAATTGAAACGATGCTCCAGACGCAATGGAACACCTCCCATAGTCCAGAAATGCACAGAAGTACCAGAACTAGAAACCCTTTCGAGTTTCGGCAACAGTAGGTCAAGATCTAGATCATAACCGGAAGCGGCACTTCATAAAAGCTCTGATACCATGTTCGGGTACATAGGGTACTACCAAAGGACCGAAAACCAAGAGCAACCACTTCACACAAATAGATCTCAGATCAACACACCGATGTTTTGACGTGGTTTAAACCCTCTTGAGGGAAACACTCCATGGCCCCGGTCAAATAGCTTCTACGGGACAATTTATTATGCAAAGAAAGAAAGTTACAAATGAGCTTCTCATAATCGATCTACTAAACAATGACCCTCCATGCTCTTTAAAAAGAGATCATGGACCAATTAGGTGTCAAGCCACGGATCAATGTTAGGTTTGATCTAAGAGAAGTTGAGCGGTCGGATCACTCTATGTCGGGAACATATCGTGACCGTCGAATTAAGTATTTACAAATGCATACTAATGCATATTAAAGAAACACACTATCCCTAACGGATATATTACACAAGTTGATCTTAACTAACTCCTAAGTGTCTAAGTATCCTAACAAATTGTACATTCTATCTCCTATGTTATATTCCATGTAGCACCAAGTGCCAATATTTTTATTAAATGGAATGAGGAGAGGCAAAAAAAATTGGTCCTAACTTTGATATCTTCTTGATAACAAAACTAATTGATTATTGTTGAATGAAACATTTTTTCAATACATTCATATTTGATTATATTTTTATATAATTAATAATGAAATACAATGTAAATGATGAGGAAATACAATCAATGGATTATAATGTATAAAAATTTGCAAATTTGAAATTAAAATTTAAAATTAGAATACATTGTACAATTCAAAATTTAAATTTTACAATTCCACATTGTATAGATGTATTTTAAATTCTCAATTACATTACAATTGTATTTGAAATCAAAATTTAAAATTAGAACATGTACATTCAAGTGTATTCACATTGGAGCACCATGACCCAAATTTCATAAAAGCCTCCCATCTAGTATTTGTATTCTTGACATTAAAGCATATACCAAAATACATTTATAAAACAACCTCCACAAAAATCTCCAAAAAAATATTACACAAGACAACATGAAAACTATGCCAATGATGCAAGTGGCATACATGTAACTCATTCATCTGGCCAATCTGTTATAGGAATGCAAGTCTCCATAATATGATCATGGTCATCTTCTGTCATCTTCCATCTCTTTGACTCACCTCTCTTCACCTTGATTTCTGTTAGAGGTATCTGAGCTGCCACCACCAAATGACTGTATTGACATGATATATATTCAGGCATAAAATCTCTATAAATAATATGAGCACCCTCTTTTTTCACTTTTTCAAAAAAGTGTGCCATTAGATCCATGTATCTAGTCTGGTATGTGAAGTCCCCATCTTGGTAGGGTCGTACCAACCTACTCTTTATTTGCATGCACCGCATCTGACGCAAGTCACCCTACGGGATACTTTCTTGCTTAACAATACACAAAACACAACCACAATGCTTACACAAACAAGGTGTAGAATAAGATGCCAAAAGTGGCTTATATTACTTCTTAGAAATCGGTTAAAATGCAAATAACTGTAAGCAAATAACTAACTACAATTGGCCTCAGCCGTTACAACTTAGAGGTAACTGTGGTGTGTTCTCCCTGTGTGTCAACCTCACCCTCTCCTAGTTCACCATGGAACTCTGAGTTATGGTTCAATCTCAACCCTCTGGACTTCAGCCGGTGTGACTCTTCACAACTCCCTCGGCTCAGCGCGCTGCACTCTCTTCTCGTGGCCCATAGATCGAAGACCTTCTCTTCCTCTTCTACTCTGTGGGTGCTATTGCCAAGACTATTGCAATCTCGAGACACGCGTCTCCCTCTGTTCGCCAATCCTACCAAATCCTGCGAACCTACACTGTCAGCTTCTAGCCTTGCTATACAGTCTCTACCCATGACGTCCCCTGTCATGTCTTTCACCAACTCGCAATAACTGTAATAACTTCCTCAGCAACCCCCACATGGATACTAGGTACAGTCCCTTGACTTTCTGTCCTTCTGACCCTACTATAGCAGTCAGTCTCATCACAACCTTTCTGTTGGTTCACTCTTTTCCCTATTATACTTGGCTTCGCTAAACCCTATCGTGTCATAGTTTTACCTCTTGTCAACTACCCGACATCTTACATTGCTCGTCACCTGTCGACCATTTCCTATCGATCCTTGACCTCTCGCGACATCTACTACTCCTTTAGTCGACCATACCTCGACTATTTCTGCTCGACTTGTTGACTTCGACAATTCAACCTGCTCTCCACACAAGTGGTCATCGGCACTCCCGCTGGTCGGCTCCCTTCGGTCGATCAACCTCGACTGATCTGCCTAGGCCCGGGTGCTCCTGCATCAGACTCCCCAGGTGAAAAAGACTTTGACTGCTCTGTCAGTCTCCTGAACTCCTCTTCGAAAATCCACGTTTCTTCTTGCAACTCATCATTTGTCCATCGCACCAAGTATTCCTTCTGCGATCCCTTCTTTATGTTGGTCTGGAATCTGTTCTGTCCAGTCAATACTTGTTCCTTCCTCCTCTCTGCTGCTTGACCCTTCTTCAAATTTGTACAAGTCTGAGACATTGAACATTGCTGAAATGTTCAAGTCTTCCGGTAATTCCAACACATATGCATTGTCCAAAATCTTCTTCAGAATCCTACATGGCCCTATCTTCTTCAACTTCAACTTGGTGTACATTCCTCTCGGGAATCGCTCCTTCCGCAAATAGGCATAGACTATGTCCCCTTCTTGGAATGATAGTAGCCTCTTTCTTCGGTCGACTCTCAATTTGTAGGCCACGTTACTCTTCTCGATGCGCTTTCGTACATTTTCATGAACTTCATGCATATGCTCTGTGAATGATTCTGCATCCATGCTCTTCCTGGTTTCGGTCGGCAATTTGACCAAATCTACCACTATATGTGGACACCTCCCTTGAACAATCTGGAATAGGCTCAATCTTGTCGATCAATTCATAGAATTGTTAAATGCAAAATCTGTCTGTGCTAACACATTTTCCCACTGCTTGGGTTTGTCGACTGCTAAACATCTCAGAAGGTTTCCCAAACTTCTGTTTACAACCTCAGTTTGTCCATCTGTCTGCGGATGATGTGCTGAGCTAAACTCTAACTTCGTGTCGAGTTTCTTCCATAGGGTCCTCCAGAAATGCCCCATGAATTTCGTATCCTGATCCGACGTGATACACTTTGGCAACCCATGCAGCCTGACTATTTCCTTAAAGAATAGCATAGCGATCCTTGTGGCATCACTTGTTTTCTTACATGGTATGAAATGTGCCATCTTTGAAAATCTATCGAGTACAACAAATATTGAGTCACTTCCCTGCTGAGTCCTTGGTAATCCTAACACAAAATTCATGCTAAGATGTTCCCATAGGTTCTCTGGTACCGGCAATGGTGTATACAACCCCGTGTTTTGACTCCTTCCTTTTGCCAACTGGCAAATTTCACATTGTCGAACCCATCTTCCAACATCTGTCGACATCCTTAGCCAGAAATATTTCTCGTCAACCAGTGCTTTGGTCTTGTCGATCCCAAAGTGTCCCGCTAACCTGCCATTATGAAACTCTCGGATTAGGTTCTCTCTCGCTGATCCTCTGGGAATACACAACTGACTTCCCCTGAATAAATAGCCTCCTTAAATGAAATAACTCAAATATGGAGTTCTGTCAATGCTCCAAGGCTCACAACAAGCCTTCCATGCCTTCGCAAAATCTTTGTCGGTCTCATACTCCATCTTTATCGACTCTATCCCTGTTGCCTGAACAATTGTTGTGCCCAATAGTGCAACTCTCCTGCTTAACGCGTCGGCAACTTTGTTCGACTTGCCTGACCTATGTCGCAACATGAATGTATATCTCTGGAGCAGCTCCACCCACTTCATGTGTCTCTAATCCAACTTTGACTGAGTATTCAAATACCTCAGTGCTTGGTGATCCGTGTATAACACAAATTCCTGAAGCAACAAATAATGCCTCCATTTCTTCAATGCTTGTATGATAGCATAAAATTCTTGGTCATAGACTGAATATTTTTGCTTTGCTCCATTCAATTTTTCACTTGAGAATGCAATTGGTCGGCCTTCTTGGCTCAACACTGCTCCAATTGTTGTTCCACTCGCATTACAATTGACCTGGAAAACTTTGTCAAAATCTGGGAGCACCAATACTGGGCTCTTAGTGAATTTTTCCTTCAATTTGTCGAAAGATTCCTGGGCCTTATCCATCCACTTGAACTCACCCTTTCTCATGTTGTCAATGGTGCACAAATATGACTAAATCCCCGAATGAATTTCTGGTAGAAACTAGCAAGTCCATGGAAACTTCTCACTGCAGTCGTACTTGTTGATTCCGACCAATCTACTACTGCCTTCACCTTCTCGAGGTCCATCTCCAACCCTTTACCTGAAATTACAAATCCCAGGTACACCAATTCCTTCTTCATGAAGAAACACTTTTGCAGGTTAACCATCATCTTTTCTTCCTGCAATTTCTGAAATACTTATCGAATGTGCTCCAAATGTTCTGACTTGGTCCGACCAGAAATCAGAACGTCGTCTAAATAGACTATGACAAACTTTCCTAAGAATGGCTTCAGCACTTCATTCATCAGTCTCATAAATGTACTGGGTGCATTAGTCAATCCGAACTACATGAATAACCACTCATATAACCCTTCTCTCATTTTGAATGATGTCTTCCATTCATCCCCTTCTCTGACCCTAATTTAGTGATATCCACTCTTCAGTTCTAATTTTTTGAAGTATGTCTCTCCACTCAGGCAATCCATCAAGTCATCCATCCTTGGCAATGGAAATCGATACTTGATCGTGATCCTGTTGATGGCTCCGGAATCGGTACACATTCTCCATTCCCTGCTTTTCTTTGGTGTCAATACTACTGGTACTGCACACAGACTCAAACTTTCTCAGATCAAGCCCCTGTCCAACAACTCTTGGACCTATCGGTTGAGCTCTTGTCCCTCTCCTAGACTCATCTTATATGGTGCTTTGTTTGGCAAACTCAACCTTGGAATCAAGTCAATCTGATGGGATATGCTCCTTGTCAGTGGTAATCCTGATGATTTCTCGTCAGCCATTATGTCCCGAAACTCATCGAGCAACTACTCGACTTCGACCGAAATGTTCTCTTCGCTGATCGTCCTTTCGACATATGGTCCTTTTGGAATGATTTCAAAACATCCCGACTATTTTTCTTCCTCTGTGAGGAATTCTTTGGCGGTGCTCATCAACACTCGCTTTTCCCAAAGATTGCTCTCACCGTCCCTACCATCGGCTGGCTCTTCTCGCCTCGGCTTAAGAGTCCTTCTCATACCATTCTTTCACACTGTGATTGTGTTAGCTCGACTATCATAGATCATCTTATGATCATATTGCCATGGTCTCCCTAACAACAGATGGCATGCATCCATGGGTACTACATCACATAGTATGCTATCCTCCAATCCTTCAACCTTGAATTTGATCAGGAATTGTTCGGTCACCTTAACACGATGTACTTTCTGTAACCATGAGATCTTATAAAGGTCTGGATGTTCTCGACATTTCAACACGATCTTGTCGATGACTTCTATCGACACAAGATTCTCTATACTTCCACCATCAACTATGGTCTTGCAACACCATTCTCCAATCTGCACCTTTGTTCGAAAGATCACCTTCCATTGTGCTGGTTCCATTGGATCACGTTGATCTTTCTGGATCAAGGCTCTCTGAACCGTTAGATTTTGGTTCTTATTTTTCTCACCTCCACTGCTATCTGATGCCGATTCTTCCCTCTCGTTGACTTGCTCATCCTTTAGATGTCTGGGTTTCGACTCTTCTGTAGTATGTAGGTTTTCTGGGCACTCATATGCCTTGTGTCCCGTTCCTTGACATTTGTAACAGATTATGGCTGGTCTGTTAGCTCCCTTTTTATCGAATGGACCACTTCGACTATAAGTACCTCGACCGCGGTTCTCACGACAATCGCGTCAATTCTCTTTCGCTCTTTCTTTCGTCGATGTCCCTTCTATGTGTGGACTATTTTCGACACCTTCTTTCCTGTATCCTCTACCTTGACCCTTCACGGAGACATTCTTTCCACCCCGACCAGTCATCCTGCCTCTGGTCGCTGCGGACATCCTCGGCAGTTTCTCCTCCACATTCAAAGATAACGGATAGGCTTCTCCGACTGCTCTGAATCTTGACATGCTGAGTTCATCCTGAATAGTGTATTTCAAGATGTTTAAATACCTGGCAACAGCTTCCTCTCCTTCATCAGTTTGTCCTGACCAAATCGACAATCAGTAGAACTCCTCCATGTACTCTTTCATGGTCATTTCCTTCTATCGAAAGTTTATTAGCTTTCAGAACAAGGAAACCACATAGTCATTTGGCAAGAACTTCCCCTTCAACTTGGAAACCATCCTGTCCCAAGACTTGATTTTCTCCTTGCCTTTCTTGAGTCTGTCAGCCTATACATTGTCCCACCACAATGAGGCATGACCCTTCAACTTTAGACATGTAGTCTTAACCCGCTTAGGATCCTTGATCTGCTCTACGTCAAAGTATTTCTCCAACTCTCTGAACCAGTCGATCAAGTCTTCTGGGTCCAGGCTTCCCGAGTACGTACGGACATCTATCTTTTCCCAAACTTTAATTTTTGTCAGAAGCTTGATGAGCTTTTCCTCTAGTTCTTCTGCTACAGCTTCCCAAGCTTCCATTTCCTCGTCGCTGTGGTCCAGCACTTCAGGAATGCAACCATGTCTCTATTTTTCTTTGATCGCTGTGACTTCATTTGTCAAAGTCCGCATCATTCGGAGGCATTCGTCGAACATCTCACAATCCACTGTGAAAACTGCTACACCACGCACTCTTCATCCTCGGACATTAACACCTCTATGAGCCATTTTCAACCTTCGCTGAAAACTCTCACACCTCGGGGTCCTGATACCAACTGACGCAAGTCAGGTTGGTATAGTCATCTTCTCCAAACGGACTCGCTTCGGGGCTCTGATACAAACTAACATAAGTCAGGTTGGTATAGTCGGCTTCTCCAACTGGACTTGCTTCCGATCTCTGATACAAACTGACGCAAGTCACCCTATGGGATACTTTCTTGCTTAACAATACACACGACACAACCACAATGCTTACATAAACAAGGTGTAGAACAAGATGCTAGAAGTGGCTTATATTACTTCTCAGAAATTAGTTACAATGAAAATAACTGTAAGCAAATAACTAACTACAATCGGCCTTAGCCATTACAACTTAGAAGTAAGTGTGGTGTGTTCTCCCTATGTGTCAACCTCACCCTCTCCTGGTTCACCACGAAACTCTGAGCTATGGTTCGATCTCAACCCTCTCGACTTCGACCGGTGTGACTCTTCACAACTCCCTCAGCTCTGCGCTCTGCACTCTATTCTCGTGTCCCCTAGACTGAAGACCTTCTCTTCCTCTTCTACTATGCGGGTGCTATTCCCAAGACTATTGCAATCCCGAGACATGTGTCCCCCTCTGTTCGCCGATCGTGCCAAATCCTGCGAACCTGCACTGTAAGCTTCTAGCCATGCTATACAGTCTCTGCCCATGACGTCCCTGTCATGTCCTTCACCAACTCGCAATAACTGTAATAAATTCCTCAGCAACCCCCACACGGCTACTAGGTACATCCCCTTGACTTTCTGTCCCTTCGACCCTGCTACAGCAGTCAGTCTCAACACGACCTTTTTGTTGGTTCACTCTTTTCCCTATTATACTTGGCTTCACCAAACCCTATCATGTTGTAATTTGACCTCTTGTCGACTACCCGACATCTTACGTCGCCCGTCGCCTGTCGACCATTTCCTGTTGATCCTTGACCTCTCGCTACATCTGTTGTTCCTTCAGTCGGCCGCACCCCGATTGTTTCTGCTCAACTTGTTGACTTCGACAAGTCAACCTGCTCTTTGCACCAGTGGTCATTGGCAATCTGTAATGCCCCATATTTTGACTAGGCGTGTTTGTGAGTTAGACACCTTTCACTTTCTTTGCTTATTATTTGTTCGACTTAGCTAGACAGAGTGAACTATATTCTCGGCATGTTAGACATGATGATATGTTGCTACTATGTTGAGGATGTTACTGTGCCCATGCTGATACTACGGTTATGATGTCATGATTATCATATGATTTCTTTATTTTATGATTACAGTATATGTTTATATGTTTTCATTAATGAAATGTGAAATATATGATTCAGTACGTGGATACCATCTTCTTATATGAATTATTGAAGTGTTATATGTCATACGCATCTATGATGAGCTAAAAAGGTTACATGAAATAAAATGATTTTGATAACATGGATCAATTGGCGATCAATGGGAAGTGCTTTCTATAAAATTGTATTTTGCAAAATACTAACCTATAGGACACAAGGGCTATGGGATAGCCAGTTACTTGATCTGATATATATTGGAAAGGAAAAACATGTTCATACAGCAAACCTTAGCATCCAAAATGAGGATACGATAACACAAACTGATAATCCCGATAGCAGCAAAGTATGAGTTGATAAGGGCGTAGGCCTAGTATGTTGAGAGGGATGGATGTGTTTCCCACCCTATGTTTCCATGAGACCCGAGGTCGTGGGAGGGCCGTGCTGAGACACGCTCCCCATGTTGTTGTGATGATGATGTTCGGATGCCTGCTAGGGGAGGATAGGTTCGTTGTTCAGCAGACGCTATCGCTCTCAAGTTATATGTGGTCAGATCGGTGAGTCCCACATCCACTTTTGTACTAGCAGAGGAAGGATAGGGAGGATGCTGGCATAGGTTATGATGGGAGGATGTGTTAGTTAGTACTGTTGAGGGTTTAGTATTCCTTGATTCCGATTTAGTGGTAGTAGGTACCCTTCCTTGTACATGATTGATTAAACTAATGTAAAGATAAAGATAATGATGTGAAATCGTAAAGAACTAACTGTTAAATAACTGTGAATGTTGAAGTAATTGTACTATATATATTATGTTTGTTCTTCTACATGGGGGTAAATACTACTATTAGTTAGCAGGTATGCATAGGCGGGATGGGGTTTGTCTATAGTACATTTATGATCTTTGCATGCGCTGGCCACGAATGCACACCTTGCATATGTACACTAGTATCGATATACAAACACTTAACATATTGAATAAATGTATAAGTTGTCATAAGTAATTAGGTTAATCATGCATTGACCGAATTCAGATAATGGATATAAAGTTATCTAAGATGTGTAAAACAAGTCAATTAAGCTACGCATTACCCGTTCGTAAACATTGTGATATACAATTGAGACAAGTGTCATCAGTTAACATTGTCGTCTGAGAATTGTTGTAAATAAGGTAATGGTACTGTTTAATTAATTAGTAAGGTTGTTTAAGCACTTAAGGGTGCTTTGTTTAGAAGAATGATGATACTATGTAGATGTTAGGGTACTCATGTGATAAACAAGTGATGTAAAAGACATCTTTATTAAATTCACCATTATTCTTACCTTATGGGGATTTAAATTAATATTATTACCTAAAATTTATTTTAATAATACTACTACCCATGTCGTAACAATTGCAAAATAGGTGAAATTTAAATATTGATTAATGAATGATTAGAATGTGATTATTTTACATTTCTAAGTTAGACATAATAGGATAACTATTTTTGGAATGAACGTGATGTGATGGAAAATGGTTATTTAATTATTCAATGTTAATCTTGGAATTTAAACCTCAAGATAAGTGATCTCGACGGATAAGGTAGACCATTAAGACACATCATGTCCAAGTTGAAAAGGGTCAACTAATTATATAATATTTTATTAATTACATTAATAACATTAAATACCAAGGATGGCGAATAGACTTGTAATTAATGAAGCTTGTCCCGAATGGATAACCTTTGGGTGATAATTCCCACCGTAATAAATACTTACGACCGTCAATCCAAAACCAACTAATTTTTCCATGAGAGTAATTAATTATACATTTTTATAAAGAACCGTGTATGAATGAACTGGTGATAGGAGTAAATGTTGAGGGGCTCAAGAGGGGGATTTTGGGGCGGTGGAGTAAGCCCAAGATATTCTCGAGGAAGGGAAAGTATATAGAGGGGGAGAGCTTGGAGTAAAGTGGAGGTTTTTTTTTTGGGGAAGAAAAGAAGTTTGGGAGAACAGAGAGTTTTGAGAACAGAAAGTTTGGAGAACAGAAAGTTGGGAGAACCGAAGAGAGGATTGCTCTCGGGATTATCAGATTGTGGGCTCGGGGGCTTGGAAATCCTTTGATTTCCAAGGGCCAGCAAGATAATAGCTGGTCGGTAGGGTGGACACTTCAGTTTGTCTGTCTAAGAGGATATACAACCTGCTACAACCTACGGTTAGCATCAGCATCAGGTAATTTCTGTGTTATTTACGTTATTTGATTATTATGCTTAAACTTACTGCAAACATGCATAACTTGCTATTTACTGATTTACTAAGTTGTGAAGCATAGGATGGAACATGATTATAGAAAAGAAAATATTGATATGTTTGTTTGTTTTAAATTACGAATGTAAGGTTGATAAAACACGACAGTACACTGAATATCATGTAGACGCATAGTAATTGTTAGAAATTTACTCCCATGCACTTGATAAAGTTTAAAACGTAGAAAATTAACTGAGAAATTTTACATAGTGCTCTGCTGTAAAAACCAGAGCACTACAGATGGTATCAGAGCCATAGGCTCGAAAACTAGGACCTTAGGGCCTACTTACAACCTAGACACAATTTGAACATAAAATTTTGAAATTATGTATACACATAGCATCCTCAACCTCAACCTAGAAACTTGAACAGAAACAACCTGATGCAAAAGATAGAATAGATCATTACAGTCGCAACCCTCTTGATTCCACCCTGCAGATTCTTAGTTATAGTGCACACAACTCTTGCTTCCTGCAAGAGAAAAGATAAGCTTAGAAAATAAATAAAGCTCATAAAGTAAATAGAAATATTAAACAAAAGAAAATACAAGCTTAGAAAATAAATAAAATAATCAGGCTACAATAAACACATTATTGCATGTATCAACGATGTAAATGAAATAATGCAAACTATTATAAGATTGCAAGTGCAAGAATGTGTGAGTAATGTTTTCTTTACACCTCTTAGTTTGATTGAACATTTAGAAAATGAGTATACACACTATTATCACTTTGACATCTCCAACTTGTAAGGATACCCAGAGTCCATATAACATTAGAAGTCAATCCTCCCCTTGATTTCTTTCAGTTCGAAGCTAGTGCTTGCTGACTTAGGGCCCTAGGAAAGTATCCCTAAATGATCTCAGGGGTCAAAAGTGAATTAAATGATCTAAGTGTCAAAACTTGAATTAAAGAACGATTAATAGTATCTTAAATTAAATCAAAGATCATTGTTTTATGTTCATTCTGAAATTAAATTAAAATAACAAGCAGCTAGGTTATCATCAAATAACCTAATAACCTAATGAATAAGATCCGAGTAAGATCCGTACAAAATACTCACCAAAACGGGAAGCAAAATATTTTCTTCTGTGTGAAGCTCGGCCTGCATCCACTGTGAGCATCCCCTGTTATCTCAGTAACGATAAGGACAAGGACAATGGGGTGCTTATCAGGTTTCTGCTTAATTCTGAAGAAGTCTGAAGTTTCATTGCATTTCAAGGGGTGTCTGAGCTTGATGATTGGGAAAGATCCTGGAGCATTTTCTGTTTTATATATTTGTATGCTGCACATGCTTGGGGATATATCCTTGGTGTTTCTAGCGGAATACTGGGTGGTCTATTTTTTTTGATGCGTTTTTAAGGTTTTGTATGATGGTAATCATATTATACCCCTTGATGTTGCTGTGCAGGCTTGGGGAGGAACCCCTGCCCGTTTTTCTTTAACCTCTGGAGGTTTCCTGAGAGACATTGTATACCATTGTTTACTATATTACTTGTTTATGCTACGTGTTGCCTATTGCAGGGAGATGGCTCCCTGTACATATGTTTCATATAAATACGCCTTTGTTGTCTATTGCCCACGATATTAGGGGAAAGGATCCTGTAGGATACATGTTTTCCTGTAACTTAGATGGATATGCTGAATGTTTTTATGTTTCAGTTTGTTGCTGCGCAGAAGATTTGGGGAAGGGACGGCTGGTGGAAGCCGATCCCCATCCACATGTAGCTTGATATATTACCTATATATGCTGAATGGTTATATTATAGATACTGGAGTATATCCATATTCTGCCCTTGATTTTATTTAATGCGCATGGGAAGGAGGAATGCCATTACAAAGATCCCTGTACAATTTTCTCTAGTATCTATCATTTATTTCTGCTTATTCATATGTTATAAACTATTGCTGCATGCTTTATTTGATGATTACGTAGGATTGGGGAAAGCCATGCGTTTGACAAATCATTTATTTCTGCATATTATACTATTCATTGCATGTATGTTCCTTTTGTTTCTGTGCAGAGAATGGGAGAGGAATACCCATATAATTCCATCTCCTATATGTTATATATTCTATTTTGAAAGTCTTTGGCATATAGCGTGGAGCTTGGGGGGAGATTGATCCCCGTATATGTCTATTTCATATATTATATATAGATTTATATGCTGACTATCACTGCGCATATGGCTGGGGAAAATCCCTTCATAGTTTTAGTTCCTTATATTATATATATGTTTTTAAGCAACTTCTGATTTCTCTATGCCTCCTGAGTTTAGGAATCCCTTAGATACTCCATCAAGTTAGTTCATTAGCCTCATAAGGGTAGAATTCCCAAATTCCTAATTCTTTGAATCCCCAAGGCCCCAAAATTTTCAATTCTAGAAATTCCAATGACTGGAACTTTGGATCTCCTGAATTACTAAAACTGCCAAACTCCCAAATTACTTTAAAAAAAAACTATCCGTGTTGAGTTAGACCTTCTTTGATACACTCCTACCTTAGAGATTCAAGCAGCCCGAGTCGGAACAATATATGTTGCTCATTGTCATCTCCATGTTTCTTAGTTTTCTCCTGCACTTCTTTAACTGATTCTTTTCCATCATGTTGTCAAATGGATCAATAGTCAAGCATCTTCTCAAAAATTTGGCGACTATAAGTGATAATGTGGTAGCCACCTTTATTTTATTTTCCAGAAACTTGGGTAACGACCCAGAGTAATTAACAAGATTATAATTGTATGGTAACTAATCACCCCTGAAGATTTCGTGAAAAATCATTAAGTAGAAAGGGAGAAAGGATAAGAGATCTATAGTAAAAAATAATGAAAACAATAAAAATCTTCCCCTTCCGTGAGCGTTGGTGCCTGAATAGATACTCTTATCTATTTTTATTTTTACTGTGATATTAGAGGTGATTTGCATCCTTTATATTCTGCGATCTGGAAACAATCATAGACACTACCCCATAGATGGCTTTCTCATACAACTGCACTGGCATTGAACCTTTAGTTAACAAGAATATCTACTGTGATTTGGTGACGTGTTTCTCTTGTAAGAAGTGACTTCCAAGAAATGATTGAAATTTAATATAAATGTTATTTATTCAACCAATGCATAACTTTGATAGAGGCATAATTTTGTTGATAGTTAAAATATGAAAAGATTAATATGCCATGTAAACCATTCAATTTAGCAATTATTAACGCATACATTAACCCTGCCATGATTTTCACTGAAAATATCAAGCATAGATTATAAAGTTGCCTCTGTCAATAAATAAATGCAAGGTCCTGCTAAATAATCACTTTATCAAATAAGAGTTACTCACCTGAGCCTGAGCTTAGTTTTATTAGTGCATGCAGAGATCTTACTCTGTCTACTCCTCCACATCAACGGATATCACTTCCAGCGTTTCCCTCAGCATAGTTTTAACTCCAACTTTTACTAAGCGCTCACCCGATTCCTGATCGAATCCGCTCCGTCCTCTTTTTTTTTTTTTTTCCCAAACACATACTTACAAAGAAGTTCTATATCTCAGGATTTCCCACCCTTCACCAGTCAAAAGTCCAGTTCCCTGTTTCAAAACATTGATTTTGATATGCAATATAGTCTACTAATGCTAAGTGACAGTTTTCTCTGACTATTTCCACGGCTAATGGGCTATTGATCAAATGTAATACCTCCTAAGCAATTTTCGGTTTAGGCTTGCAAGTAGCAAGCGACAGAGGCACCTTAAAGTATAAAACAAGGTTACCAAATCTTTTCCAGTATTATTTGAATGAAATAACTTGACTGGATTCAGGGCGAAAAAAAAATAAATAAAAATTCTGAAGGTTCCAGGTACTCCGATTACTTTTCGACCAACGATTTTTATGGGTTATGCAAATATGTAATCCTCAAAAGATTAGCAGACTCAAAGCGTTAAATCTCACTATTTAATTTTAGAGAAGCTTTTAAAAGATTTAAATATAAAATAATGTTTAAACACAGAACTTTCAACCAAATTTATTCAATATTTATATTTAGAGCATTCAGCACATTGCTGCAAATTGGCCTTACATTCTAATAAACATAAATGCAAAATCATCCCTCGGCTTGAGTGCATCCACAGGTGGATGGGCAATGTTCAGGTCATTATTGTGCTTACCAAATATGTAGAACGAAAAAAAAATATATAATAAAAATAGCAAACACTGCAGATTACAACAGAGTTTAAGGTGCCTGGCCTACTATGGTTAATACACTTGCCCCGTTGTTGTTTTTAGATGTGTAAATGTTCGTATAGTATAAGATTAACAGCCATTCTACTGAACAATAACTATGTTAAGAATCCCTTAAAATCCAAACCCTAAACTTCTAAAACTTACCTCTTATCATAAACAGGCGCAAAAGATCCACAACTTGATTTTTGAGATGATAATAGGGTATCATACTTAGAAGGGTTTCTCGAGAGCTATATTTTACAATATTATACTGCATAATGACAAATCCCATTAGCTCGACGAACCTCCAACAGCTCTGAATTGAGGATGCCATGAACTCACACCAGTCCAGTCCGCATAATCTGCCAGCTAGCAAGTCAAATTGGAAACCATGCACTCCAGCAAATTCCAAACGCCAAGTCCGCTCAAGAGCATCACTTCCTTTCGTTCCTTACAACCGAACATACCAGTACAGCCGAATACCAAGCTCGGGAAAGAGCCTTCCTTCCTTGTTGCCTTCCGCCCAACTGATATCTTAATCCCAGCGCTTGAGCTTTTCGATTTGCTCTTCCTGTGTCGATCCTCGTGACCATGCTTGTAACGCAGAACAGAACCCAGTAAAGCAGGAGAAGAAATGAGAGTCCACGCGCGCGCGAGGTAGGAGGAGACTTGATATAAAGAAGATCGCCTTCAGTTGGGGCTCCTCGCTAGAGTCCACCTTGTAGCATGCACACCGGCACATGGCAAGCATGCAGGAGACCCTCATGTGGGCGCCCTTGAACCATAGGTTGCCCTGGAGGTGAAAGGATGGGGATCCGAGGGCAAGTCAGAGACGCGTGGAGATAAGGGCTACGTGCCCTGTGGAGAGAGAGAGCTGCTAGCTAGGGATTAGGCTAGGGTTAGGTTAATATTTTATAAAATAAAATTGAAAAAAAAATAATAATAAATAAATGTGTAAAATCACTATTATAAAATGTTAAAAATTCAAGACTATAGTTCCATTAAGTCTCAAAATGAAAGGAGATTTTCGAAATAAAACAAAATATAATTTAAAAAAATAAAAATAAATAAATAAATAAAATTAAAATGATAATTGATGTTTTGAGTAATGTCTAAATTAATGATATATCAGATTTTAATTAATGATGAAATATGTTTATTTAAATTTAAATTTTAGGTTTAAATTGAACTAGAATGTGAAATAAAGATATTGATAGTGGAATTTAATGTATGGGTTTAATATATAGACTAGATCAAACATTAAATTATTTATTTAAAACTTAGAAAAGCCCTGTCGAGACTTCAACGTATAGTCAAAGAGACGAAACAAACACATAATCTGAAAACAAGGAACCGTTGAAACAAGCATGGCGAGCTGAATGCTAAGACGTTAATCTCACCACATGACAAAATTGTTAATGAAAACGACCTTAGAATTTAACACGCCAATCCTAACAATCGGTTGTTTCGTGATGAAGTTATTCCTTACACACAAGTATAAGGGTATGCATATCTAGATTTTAATTATGCATGTATATAAATAGATGTAAAGGAAGAAATTTGTAACACATCACCATATTAGAAATGGAAATTTCAAGGATTAATTCAATGAATATAGAGAAATATTAGTCTTTTGAAATATGGAAAATTGCCCGTAGAAACCTTACAATATAATATAGTAATGATGTGAAGTAATTATTAAATTATTTGATATTATTTTGATTATATAATATTAATGTTATAATGTTAATATGATATTGATAAGTATAAAGTGATACCATACTATTGTTTATAAATTACATTAAATTAGCGAAGTTGTTATTTCCTTGCTATCTTAAATACAACTTGATGAGGAAGTTGGTATGTCCTAGAGACTTCATATTGGCCTGAAAGATCATAGGTTATTATAGGATGATACCTGAGCGATAGAGAAATGAGGGTCAATGATGAATTAATATTGCCCAACGAGACACTACCGAGAATTGGGATTTGGGTATGATGTATTTTGCCACACTGTGTGCAAATAGCCATGTGACAGTATAGTAAGTGGAAAGAGTTTGTGGGAACTAAGTAGGTGTGCGAAAGGGGTAGAGGCTATATGTCGCTAGTCTTGCTTATGCAAAATTGGCATGTTTTGAAGGAAAATATTATTGGGAAACAACTAGGATTTAAAAATTACAAAGTGAACAAGCGATACAATATAAAAAGTATGGAGATTGGTGGGGAACTAATAAGTTAGCCTCAGTAAGTAAGAATATACGAGGTTAAGAGAAGTAATGATAATAAATGGAATAATAATGGAGGAAAAATAGTAACCGATGTGCATCACAATGAATAAAGTTACGATGTTTAAACCCCTATTATAGGATGGAGGAAATCAATCGTCACCTCAAAGAAAAAGAAAAATAAATAAATAAATAAACAAAAATAAAAATAATAATAATACTTCTTTACAGAGAGTTAACAAGGTAAGAATTATAACATTATGAAGAAGGGAAAATATGTCTCCGTTGACATCAACATCTCGCAAAATAGGAACAAGGCTTGATGCCACATAAATAGGTTGGATTCACATTAGTATCATATGAAGTAGTCATAGTGCATAATGTGTGTATGTATCAATAAGATCCATGTAGATTAATAAGCGTATGTATAGGAAACTTAGATTTCGAGAACAAATTAGCTATAAATTTATTGGAAGTAATGGTTCCCCTTCCAATTATATCACCTATAAAAGAAGAGAACAATAAACAAACTTGGTAACATTTTCATTCTGATAAGATATTATCACAAAAAAACCTTGTAAACAATGATAGTTCTCCTAAATTAATTAATGTTATATTACTTCTGGTTATCCTAGATACAAATTGCTTATTTCCGCTAGGGTAATAATAATGTATGGCATTAGGATTTGTTAATGTGGATATTCTTTCCCTGCAAGAGATATGATAACCTTAATGATTACTTCATGCTAAATACGTGCGTGTGATGAAAACTTGGTAGTGTGATGAGTAAACCTCACTTGATGGTATAACCAAAGGGATATTTTTAAAAAAGGGTAAGGAGAACAAAACCAAGGAGGATAGCACCTGATTATAACCTTTAGGCTTTCTAGATATAATATTGAGATTCTACAGAAAGATTAATCTAAATGTTTTTTTTCAATTATTAGAATACATATCATGGGATAAAAGAAGTAAAACTGTAAGGTGCCATCAATGTGTTTGGTCAATTTTAGGTCCAGTGGGACAAGTATAGCCCCGATCTGCTACCTACGAGGACACATAGATTATGCGTCGAGATTTTTCCCTCACTATTTTGACCATAACTTCGGGATGAAGTTTCCTGAAGGGTGGGTGTATGTAACGCCCCATATTTTGACTAGGCGTGTTTGTGAGTTAGACACCTTTCACTTTCTTTGCTTATTATTTGTTCGACTTAGCTAGACAGAGTGAACTATATTCTCGGCATGTTAGACATGATGATATGTTGCTACTATGTTGAGGATGTTACTGTGCCCATGCTGATACTACGGTTATGATGTCATGATTATCATATGATTTCTTTATTTTATGATTACAGTATATGTTTATATGTTTTCATTAATGAAATGTGAAATATATGATTCAGTACGTGGATACCATCTTCTTATATGAATTATTGAAGTGTTATATGTCATACGCATCTATGATGAGCTAAAAAGGTTACATGAAATAAAATGATTTTGATAACATGGATCAATTGGCGATCAATGGGAAGTGCTTTCTATAAAATTGTATTTTGCAAAATACTAACCTACAGGACACAAGGGCTATGGGATAGCCAGTTACTTGATCTGATATATATTGGAAAGGAAAAACATGTTCATACAACAAACCTTAGCAGCCAAAATGAGGATACGATAACACAAACTGATAATCCCGATAGCAGCAAAGTATGAGTTGATAAGGGCGTAGGCCTAGTATGTTGAGAGGGATGGATGTGTTTCCCACCCTATGTTTCCATGAGACCAGAGGTCGTGGGAGGGCCGTGCTGAGACACACTCCCCATGTTGTTGTGATGACGATGGTCGGATGCCTGCTAGGGGAGGATAGGTTCGTTGTTCAGCCGACGCTATCGCTCTCAAGTTATATGTGGTCAGATCGGTGAGTCCGACATCCACTTTTGTACTAGCAGAGGAAGGATAGGGAGGATGCTGGACGTAGGTTATGATGGGAGGATGTGTTAGTTAGTACTGTTGAGGGTTTAGTATTCCTTGATTCTGAGTTAGTGGTAGTAGGTACCCTTCCTTGTACATGATTGATTAAACTAATGTAAAGATAAAGATAATGATGTGAAATCGTAAAGAACTAACTGTTAAATAACTGTGAATGTTGAAGTAATTGTACTATATATATTATGTTTGTTCTTCTACATGGGGCTAAATACTACTATTAGTTAGCAGGTATGCATAGGCGGGATGGGATTTGTCTATAGTACATTTATGATCTGTGCATGAGCTGGCCACGCATGCACACCTTGCACATGTACACTAGTATCGATATACAAACACTTAACATATTGAATAAATGTATAAGTTGTCATAAGTAATTAGGTTAATCATGCATTGACCGAATTCAGATAATGGATATAAAGTTATCTAAGATGTGTAAAACAAGTCAATTAAGCTACGCATTACCCGTTCGTAAACATTGTGATATACAATTGAGACAAGTGTCATCAGTTAACATTGTCGTCTGAGAATTGTTGTAAATAAGGTAATGGTACTGTTTAATTAATTAGTAAGGTTGTTTAAGCACTTAAGGGTGCTTTGTTTAGAAGAACGATGATACTATGTAGATGTTAGGGTACTCATGTGATAAACAAGTGATGTAAAAGACATCTTTATTAAATTCACGATTATTATTACCTTATTGGGATTTAAATTAATATTATTACCTAAAATTTATTTTAATAATACTACTACCCATGTCGTAACAATTGCAAAATAGGTGAAATTTAAATATTGATTAATGAATGATTAGAATGTGATTATTTTACATTTCTAAGTTAGACATAATAGGATAACTATTTTTGGAATGAACGTGATGTGATGGAAAATGGTTATTTAATTATTCAATGTTAATCTTGGAATTTAAACCTCAAGATAAGTGATCTCGACGGATAAGGTAGACCATTAAGACACATCATGTCCAAGTTGAAAAGGGTCAACTAATTATATAATATTTTATTAATTACATTAATAACATTAAATACCAAGGATGGCGAATAGACTTGTAATTAATGAAGCTTGTCCCGAATGGATAACCTTTGGGTGATAATTCCCACCGTAATAAATACTTACGACCGTCAATCCAAAACCAACTAATTTTTCCATGAGAGTAATTAATTATACATTTTTATAAAGAACCGTGTATGAATGAACTGGTGATAGGAGTAAATGTTGAGGGGCTCAAGAGGGGGATTTTTGGGCGGTGGAGTAAGCCCAAGATATTCTCGAGGAAGGGAAAGTATATAGAGGGGGAGAGCTTGGAGTAAAGTGGAGGTTTTTTTTTGGGGGAAGAAAAGAAGTTTGGGAGAACAGAGAGTTTTGAGAACAGAAAGTTTGGGGAATAGAAAGTTGGGAGAACCGAAGAGAGGATTGCTCTCGGGATTATCAGATTGTGGGCTTGGGGGCTTGGAAATCCTTTGATTTCCAAGGGCCAGCAAGATAATAGCTGGTCGGTAGGGTGGACACTTCAGTTTGGCTGTCTAAGAGGATATACAACCTGCTACAACCTACGGTTAGCATCAGCATCAGGTAATTTCCGTGTTATTTACGTTATTTGATTATTATGCTTAAACTTACTGCAAACATGCATAACTTGCTATTTACTGATTTACTAAGTTGTGAAGCATAGGCTGGAACATGATTATAGAAAAGCAAATATTGATATGTTTGTTTGTTTTAAATTACGAATGTAAGGTTGATAAAACACTACAGTACACTGAATATCATGTAGACGCATAGTAATTGTTAGAAATTTACTCCCATGCACTTGATAAAGTTTAAAACGTAGAAAATTAACTGAGAAATTTTACATAGTGCTCTGCTGTAAAAACTAGAGCACTACACAATCCCGCTGGTTGGCTCCCTTCCATCGATCAGCCTCGACTGATCTTCCTAGGCCCAGATGCTCTTGCATCAGACTGCCCAGGTGAAAAAGAATTCGACTGCTGTGTCAGTCTCCTGAAATCCTCTTCGAAAATCCATGTTGTTTCCTGCAACTCATCATTTGTCCATCACACCAAGTATTCCTTCATGCGCGATCTACGAGTATGCCCTACTTCGCATTCGTCGATTACTTCTGTGATCCATTCTTTATGTTGGTCTGGAATCTGTTCTGTCTCGTCGATACTTGTTCCTTCCTCCTTTCTACTGCTTGAACCTTCTTCAAATTTGTACAGGTCTGAGACGTTGAACGTTGCTGCAATGTTCAAGTCTTCTGGCAATTCCAACACATATGCATTGTCTTAAATCTTCTTCAGAATCCTGCATGGCCCTATCTTCTTCAAATTCATCTTGTTGTACATTCCTGTCAGAAATCGCTCCTTCCGCAAATAAGCATAGACTAAGTCCCAGACCTGAAATGACAATGAATACATCACCTGCAAGATACATTACAAATATTATTCAAATGTCCTACATGCAAATTTCTACAACATTTGTATATGTGTAATATATAATGAACTAATTAACTTAATGAAGACTCTTGTACATTCCCTAACCATATCAGAAACTCAATCATGATCTAATGAGACCATTGCCTCTTCAGTGTGCATCTCTTGCCATGTTGGAATTGGATGTGGGCACTTTGGATTAAGAGAGACATATTTCCATGGTTTGACATATACATCATTTTCACTGTGATTAAGCCCCCAACCATTTGCATCAATGCAAAAATCGCAAAACAGGCATGCTTCCTCGTTTCAATGGAAAATATGTTACCCATGTCTTTATTTCAAACAGAATGCAATTCCCTCGTACCAAGGATGGTCTCACAATACCATGCCATGGATCTATTAACATCTCCAAGGGAAACGTCCCAAAAGAACCTGCATCGAATTCAGTTTGTCATATGTAAATTCCTATCGAGTATGTGTTCTTTCGGAAATGATGATATTGAATGTTATTAGCTTATTAACTGAATTTGGAGTTTATTACTTGCACACTGGCCTTGCTTGTTCGTGACCTTGATGTCCCAAATGACGTGTGCACCAATCAACTACTTCAGTGGAGCATTTGAGTCGGGTTTAACCATGACTCATCTGGTACCTCCGAAGTGCTCATTTCACACATGCACCTACGCCATCATGTTCACCCTTTCCATGCCCTATCTCAAAAACGCTCCAGGTGTTTCGGATTCCTATATATTTGTGAAGGCGACTCAAAAAATAAAATGAGCATGCTGATTTGAATTGCTTTGCACACCCATCTGACCAAATCCAGTGTTTAGTAAATGATATGCCTCTCTACCTGAATGAATCATAAATCAACCCAAAGCAGTGTTGAACGAACAATGTGTCATGCTCACGATCATCACTAACATAAAAATGGTATTCCTTGATCACTTCATGTGACTGAGGAGTGCTATCCCTACCATCAATGCTTTCCTGAGCATGTCTGTACAATACATGTACAAAGATAGACACCTGGTCAGAGTGATAGTACTCACCCTGTATCTCTCTTTGAGGAGCAAAGGTGTAGTTCTCCACAAATTCTACCACTGATAAGATTGTGCCCGGCTCAAATACGTCATGAGAATGTTTGAATTCTGAAACTTGCCACTTGGACCTATGAGAGGGCTTTATGTATTTATAAATCTAACTTTGCAACTTCTCCATGAATTCTGAAATAGGAATCTCATCATCGAGCAAGTCGATCCTCTTGGATGGCACAGATGAAGAAGATGTTGGATTCATGGTGACGTATTTGTACCTCTTCCACCTAACAGTGATATATGAAAATCCATGGTGTGTTGGATCGATAGGAAAGTTCCTATGGAATAATGTCAAATCACCATGTTCATGGCATTTTTTCCCACCTACACACCTCTTATTGAAAAACACGTGTTCAGGATTCATGTTGCATAGTATCATAGAAATAAAATCTCGTAATGTGTGAGGAGCTAGTACACCATTCTAGTGCCTTTTGCAAAAATCCAGAAATGTGTCATAGTATAGTTGAATTTCAATGTGGTACCGGCAGCAACAAGTGTCACGGATCATATTCGGCCTAATAAACCATGGTTTCAATTTGTTTAACATGATAAATGATATTTTAACACCAAGATTAGTTTCTTGGAATTCCTCGTAAAGTGCAACTCCCATCATCTCCATCACATGCTTACAGTGCTCCTGATAAATGCCTCTGGATAAACATTGTCGCAAGACATGCTTTTGATCTGGAATAGCACGAGAATGGCTATCCCAAAACTCTATCACCTTCTCTCTAATGCCTACTTCCATCCTGCCTCGATAGGGTTCCCTAGAAATAAGAGCCCAATAAGCAGCTTCATCATTTTCATCTATCTAGACCCTGAATTTAGTATATTTGAGCAATGTTCTTTTTGAAACATTGAGCAATGATGCCATTGTTGATACCATTCGATTTCTTGAAGTGTTTTGTGCCACAACAGCCGTTGTAATTTCCCTATGAGCAGCTTGGGTATCATTGTTTCTTGATTTTCCGAACGAAGATAATCTAGTTCTTACATTTTCTATTGCATTCTCGCATGTCTTTTTTGTTTTAACATCTTGAAAACCCAACAACTTTGTGGCATGTTTCAATTCTTTGTGTTTTATCAACCCATGTAGGATTTGAGCTTGTGCCATCGTTGAATGTTGTTCAAAATATGACTTCATTATGTTATTGACATGCTCTCTAACTATCCAACCAGGGATCGAGTTCCCAGTCTCTTCTTGTGCCGAAACAACTGCACAATCCTATAGAAAATTTACACCCCTTCAAACCCCACTGCAACTCCCAATTATATTTTCAATGTGAGAGGGAAAGGTCTCATATGATGGATGATCAAGATCATGAGGGGGCACAAGGTCATGTGATTCTTGATTACCATGATGTGATGTCTAACCATAATCTCTCTGTACATAAGATGTAAATTAACAAATTGAAAATTGGTTACTTGATAGTTGTGCATTGAACTTTAAAATTGCTGGTAACTTGAAATTTGATGTGGAAATTGAAAAATTGAGAATTGAAAATTGCATGTGAAATGAATTTTCCAACTAATACATTGAGCTTGAGAATTGTTCTTAGTAAAAATTGAAATTGCTAGTAACTTGAAATTTGAAATTCCTCAAGTAACTTGAAATTGCTAGTAACTTGAAATTTGAAATTGCTCAAGTAACTTGAAATTAATAACTTAATTAAACTTGAGAATTGTTCTAGAAGTAAAGTTTGAAATTCCTAGTAAAATTTGAAATTGCTTGCAACTTGAAATTAGTAGTAACTTGTACATTTAACTTTAAAATTGTTAGTAACTTGAAAATAAACTATATATATTTAAGTCAAGATAATTATTAATAACTTCTTAAAAATTATTGTGGGCATAAAAATTAATATCATTTATAATCATCACATTATATAATTGTGGGAAAATTTTCTTTATGCAATTTATGTCCATTTTACTTTTACATTACAAGAAAAATGTTATTTTAACTTTATGGTATAAAATAAATAAATAAATATTTAAAATACAAGTTGCAAATCACCACAAAGAATAAATGATTACAACACTTCTACCCTAGAATTTCAAGGACAACATCATGCATCCCATGTTGTGTATACATGAAATAGAAATTTAAGATTGATTTTTTTACCCATGATAGCATACCTATTATACTCTAAATGTGGGGAAAAAAACATTTATTTAGAGATGAATACGATATTTAATTAAAAACATTGTAGTGATATGATTGAGGAGAAATTCATATATTTAATGCAAAATAACATTTTCATTAGTTCATGATTTTGCAATTTCAACAATAGACAATTATGGAAATTGTAATTTTTATCATAAATTGCAATTTAAGAATTTTTTATCAATAATGCTTCACATATCAATGCAAGGTTGCAAACATTGCAAATAATTTTTTCTAATTTGTGCTAACAAAATATATCATTCTGATCATTAATCTTATCATGGTGATATGTCATGTTATGTAAATAAAAGTACATGTGATAGATGATTTTTTTTTAAAGTAAACATTATAATTAAATAGCTCTTTGAACATTCATTTGTATTCAAATATTCATTACTATGAAAATATTGCCAACCACCATAACTATGAAAATATTGCCAACCACCATAACTATGAAAATATTCATTCATTTGTTTTCAAATTGAATAAATTCTAACTAATACATAACTATCACAACATGTTGATTTCAAAATATTCATTCATTTGTTTTGAAATTGAATTTTCTAACAAAATAAGAATTGAAATTACATTTAACATGAAATTGTTAGTAACTTAAAAAACCGCAATTAGTTACATATGTACAATTTTACTTGAAAATAGTCTCCAAGTGTACATTTAATTTGAAAATTATTCTAATAGCAGTGAAAATTGTTAGTAAAGTTTAGAAATTCGAAAATAGTTAATATGTACATACATTTTAACTTGAAAATAGAATCTAAGTGTAGATTTCATTTGAAAATTGTTGGACAATAAAATTGAAAATTGTTAGTAAACTTTGAAATAATTTGTAAATTGTTAAAGCAACATGGAAACATAATTTGAAAAATTTTAGCAACTTTGAAGTAATTTGAAGATAGTTAAAAATATGTACATGTATTAACATGAAAATATACTCTAAATTTACATGTTTCATTTGAAAATTGTTTTAATTTAACATTTGTTAGTCACTTGAAAATTGTTCATTTAACATAAAAATTGTTGCAAACTTTGAAATTTAAATAACAAATGGATGAAATAATTAAGAATATCATTACAAATAAATATGAAACAAATTAAATTATTGAATTTAGTTAAATTTATTGGAAAATTGTTACTAATTTTGTAAATTATGTAGCATGATATTTAAATTATGATAGCATGTAATTCAATAATTTACCTCTGTTGTCTTCCATTGGAATTTGTTGCACCAAATGTGCATCTTCTTCTTCTCTCAACCTTTCTCTTTGTTGTCTCATTTGTTTTCTATACTTCTCATGCTCTTCATTGTCATTTTGTTGTCTAGCATGTTTTCTTTGTCTTTTTTTTTTATTCTCCATCAATCTACAATGAAAACAAACAAACAAAAAATTCAAATTGTTATAAAAAACAACAATATGTTAGTACGAAATCTTGAAATATGCCTACAAAGAAATCTTACATGTCTAATGAGCTCTAATTCAACAACATGAAAATGAGAAAGATCTAATTCAACAAGATCAAAATGACAAAGCTCTAATGAAAGAAAAACTAGCAATGAGTTAAATTGTTGTTTTTGATTAATTGTTTACTGGTTATATACAGGTTTGTTGATGTTTTTATGAGGGAAGGGTAGTTGGAAACATTAGTTGTTGACAACTCCTTTCGCAGTTTCACCTTGGTTCATTTATATATTTTTTTTACACAGAAAAACCCTCGATCGAGCATATTTTACAGACCCTCAATCGAGCAAATACCTCGATCGAGGTATTTCTAAACCCTCGATCGAGGTCCTGATAAAACCTCGATTGAGGTGTTGTTAAGCCCTCGATCGAGGTATTTTAAATACCTCGAACGAGGGCTTAAAAACCAGGTCGAGTGCCCTTTTCCCTGCAAAATGGAAGTTTTGTCTACCTTCCACACAGTTAAACAATGTCATTAAATGCTCATTAATGAGTGGACTTGATACCATTGGATTCGTCAATGAATCCTCTATCCAGATACATAAAATTTATGAATTTTTATCTTCATATGTCTCTTGTTTTCAAATTTCTACTAAAAATTACCCTAAAAAACCCTGCCGACAACTTCGATTGAGCTCAAAGATAAATCCACAACATTCAAAATACACATCCAAAAAATTTGAAAAAATACACAAGCCCTAGATAAATGTGTCATCTTTAAGATGGCATTTTTAGATTTGCAAATTATGTAAAAAAGCAAAATATTTCGTGCACACACACACATGTGTGCAAAATGCGACTTAAATATTCATTGGTTAGTTTCAAAAAATAATAATAAATATAATTTTTTGAGAAAAATTAAAAGAAAAATATGTAAGCCCTAGTGCATTCTGTCTAGATCATGTTCACATATTTCAATTTTTTCAATTATCACTTTAACATTAAATTATTGTTCACACACAAAAACTACTTCTTAATTGCTCTTCAAATTTTTAAGTACACATGTTTCATTAAATGAAAATTCGACACAATATATGACATTGGTATATTTTGAAAAAAACATCATTGGAAAGCCAACATAATTCTCTACATTTCGTTTTTCAACTGCATGTCAAAATTCATGTGGCAAGTATGAGTTTCGAGGGCTTCAATTAATAGATGGGTAAAATTTTTGTTTTTCACCATCATATTTGGCCAAAAAGTGTTACCCATCTTCATGGAATAACCCACTCCAAATCTCTCAACAATAGTCACCATTGATGGTCTACACAACTCGATCAGATTATTCTTTATTTTTTCTTTGGACAACAACTAATTATGTCATATAAATTAAAAAAACCTTATCTATGTCCTAAGTGTTTTATCCTTTGGTATGAGACCATTTTTAAATTAGGAGGTGTTGGTGGATTTAATCCGTTGACTTATACAATAGATTTTAGTAATCTAAACTAGTTTAACAACCATTCCACCACATGTGCTTGGGTACACCAACTTTCTATGTAAGCACTTGACTTCTTCAATCACTCATTCATTGCCTCCAACACCATTTTATATAGTAAGTCCACAATAATCATCCTCTTCCAAATCTCTCTAGATAGAGGATATTCAAAAGCTACATCAAATCTACAAGACCACCCACTTATACAGTATTCGATTAGTGAATCAACCTTCAATATTCATTAAACCTCTTGTTTTTCTCGACTAGATTACGAGTATAGGATTGACTTCTAGAAATGTAAATTTAGAGTAACAATGCATACTAGACACAATATTTGTGCATCAATATCCGAGTAGGGATAACAATGTATAAATGTGTGTTGGATTAATGAGAGCCAATGGAATTACCTATCTACCTAAGCATCATGTAGTAGGTGTCTATCGAGGTGCTAGAAACCTGAAGTCATAGGAAAAGTGTATGCTCGCAAAAATAAGCTTGAATGCATGGAGGATGGGGTAGCTATAAGAGAATTGAAGAATGGGTATCATGGGAACATGTTATTTAATGCAAAACACCTAGTGTAACATAACTGATCCACTAGGTGGAATGGAATCTGGGGTAGAAGGCAATGGACAAGTGGCAACATCATGATGCAACTAACTAGTTGTTGGTATGGGACAACTCCCTTGAAATGTGGTCATAGTGCCCTGAAAGATGGGACTGGAGCTTGAGGCTCGTTTATTCCAAATTGACCACTAAAGACCTAGGCAGTCTATATAATAGCCATCAAATAGTGAACTGAGGTTCATCACTTTTCCTGACGAGGAAATTTACCTTGGGGTTTTGCTGTGTTTGCACCCAAGAGATTTGATGAGGGTATATGCTATGTTATTGATCATGTTGTGAGTCTGCCAAACTCTTATTGAGTTCAGGAGGTTGATGCTGAGTGAAGAAGGCATTTTATTTCAGGAGGTTGATGCTGAGTGGAGAAGGCATTTTTGAGTTCCTTGCTTCCACACATATTCCACCCACTTATTGGATCAGTAATCAAGCTCGGGGGATCACTAGAAGCCAGTAGTTGAGCTGTTTTTTCTTAAGCAGGTTGGGAGGAACAGGTCTCCTTGGGTGTTTGTCAGCCCTATCGTCATCTACAGGTTCTATTTGTTTATCTGCTGTTAAGTAGTTAAATCTCTTTATTTACAAATATTTAATTTTATTTACAGAATGTGTTCTGGTTTAAATGCTTCTACTTTTATTTTTTAAATCAGTTTAAAATTATGAAAAGAAATGCTGAATGAAATAAATGATCTTTTCATTTTTCCCCATGGCATAGGAATTGCATCGTACTCTAGTGCAGAGATGGATTAAGATAGATAGGTATGATAGGCAAGATAGCCACGTGATTGAGAAGATGAAAATGATGTATTTTCTTAAATCACTATTTACTGTTAATTTTTCTAAGTTTATCTATATCATTGTTTTTCATTGTTATTTCTGTATAAATAATTATTCTCAGAATATATAGTAATGTTTTCTTCATTATATAGATATCATTTGTTTAAATAACAAATCATTTTTCCTTTCTAAGGATTACATAAATTATTTCTCTGTTATAGCATTTAGAAAACATAGACAAATTTATAAGAAGATAGTGCAGATTAAGAATCCAAACATACAGTAGAAAAATACTGTACATTTACAACTCTCTTCACACAGAAAACTAGCATATAATGTTTCTTATTCTTCAACATTTCAACTCATGACAAACCTTATGACAATAACTTAAAGCTATAATAGAATACCACTTATTTCATTTCCATAGCTCGACATAGTCAAAGTTCGGTATCTTAATGATAACCAAGAATCAAAACCAAACAATTACACGATAATCATTATTGTAGACCGAACAATTAAAATTCACAGTTTCATCATCAAGATTTAGTTAATACAATGACTGTAGGATAAATCAAAATAAGAAACATCAAACCTTTAACCCTGGAATCTTCATCATAGTGGATTCATACATAAACCAAACTCTACTCTAAAAACAAAACTCATCCACCATTACTTATAGAAATCAAAGGATTATACGATATCCAAATCTGGAGAGACTTGTATTGCAACTATTACATTGTTATAACTATTATCTGCAGGAGGAAAAATAACAACATTTAAATCTCACAACTATAGCTTTTATTCATCAAACCCTAAATGCGGTATCATGTTTACAAAATAGACAAACTACGTACAAGACGTAAGCCTTCCATAGATACGAATATCTAGCAACAGACTTATCCTTTATACAGACTTCATACGTTTTATCCCATCAAATTTACATCTCAACTTTCACAATTTACATAAAGAAAAACGATAGCAGGAAATCATCAAAACCCAAATTGTTATATTATTCCCAGGTCTGTGAGAAAGAACAATTTGACATGACAACCATCAACATAATAAGCTCATGCCTCTTGGGTTGAGGAATCCTTCTCCCCATTCTTTTAAAAGTTTACAAACCCTATCTCTACAAATTTACAAAACTCTCTGACTTCAAAACACAACACACAGAACATCACACAGTCGGCCATCATCTTCATCTACACAGAGTTTCAAGGCAACCACCGAGGCTTACTGGTTGGTAGAGCTGCAGCCAACCTACGATGCCCAAACAGGAGAAAACCATTGAATCATTGCCCTGTAAACAACAACATTAATGTTGTCATCAAAACATTTATCTTTTCAAGAAATGAGACTCAGTATTAACAAACAAATTACTACTGCGTTAAATGTCAAATGTGAAAGCTACAGGAGGAAGTTTCGAACACATTACCTTCAAAATAGTTGGCAAACAGCAGCAACAACCACCAGACAGGCGCAACGGCAACTGCAAATTACTCATACTATCAAATGTGGAGGCAGAAGGAAACCCCATATAGAGCCATCAACTTTTAAACAATTAAATAGTGCCAAGACCTGGAATAACCATGGCGAATGGTTGGTTTCTCATTCGAATCAAATTTCAAATTAAAAACCCTCAACAGGTCTGATGATCAAAACACACCAAAGACAAACACTAAGCTGCAACCGAGACATTCACCACTATACAAAGCACTGGAGAGCTTGGCTCTTTAATCTTCACGAGTCATGGGTTCAAAATCGAGGCCTCACAACTCAAAAACGCACAATAGAAAGACCTACAAACCCTCAGCATGTCAGCCAATTGTAGAGCCATAACCACCATTTCCCAAGTTCACAATAAACACAATAATCAAAACCAAAGTAGGGTTTAACTTACACCCATCCTTACACTGCTAGATCAACGGTGGAGATCACCGGGTAGAATTACGAAGCATCAATGCCATCTACCACATTAAATGTGTTATCATTACAATCGCCACAAAGGAGACACAAAGGAGCCAGTTCATCAACCATGGAACTATTATGTTTACACATCATTGCAAGGAGGATCAATACCACTGTATTGGCATGTGAACAAACTAGCTATACCATCCATGATGGAATCCCACTATCCACAATAGTTGTAAGCATTCAATGCATAAGTTATAGTTACACTTGCCAACCTGTAACATGAACATTCACCTCATAACGTTCATTACATAATACATTGCATATGGTAAGGTTGAATTATATAACCCTGTCAAGGCATTAATTTATAAAGTCAGTATACATATGCGCTAAGGTTTGCATATATTTCACATATCACATTGTTTGCATATCACATATGGCATAATAGCAATAAGGTTTGTATGGTATTACGTAGGGTAATACAATGCACATTAGTAATGTGCTATAATGTATAAATGTTGGCTATTATTCAATCAAAATCGCATATAGGTCTTTTGGGTAGTCCAATATTTCATAACCTTGAAGGTTCGACAATTGTCCCAAATACATTGAAATTAGACTATATAGATAATCCATTAATTAACATTTCACATTGCGTATGAAATCTAGATATCACACACACATACATTCTAATGTATCGTCTAAATGAAATAATTCAGACTATCACCATCATTATAGGGTTGAGACCCTAGACAAGTTAGCAAAACAGTTATACATAGAATTTCCACAAATTTTCATGGAGGAAGAAGATAGATAATTACATACAGTTCGACATGGTTGGAAACCAAAAATAATTATGAGTACAAAACTGTGATATGATCTTTACAGACCTTCTTTGAAAAACTGTTTGAATACTTGTCGCAACTTTACACTCTTACCTATAAACTATCACAAGTACGAAATCACATGCTTTAGCACGAATGCTAAGTAAGCCTTGGGGCATCCGTAGGACCCCTTCATCAATCAACAAAAGCACATTAGTCAAAACAATTAATTCATCATTCATAAAGAACAACAGTAGAAGTTTGTAGTAGTACAACTACATATGAATATCATCAAGACATAAGTAGAAATATGTTAGTCACAAATTCTTACATTATAAACTAGCATGGCGTTTAGTACAGCAAAATAACATTTTAGGCATCGTTCTATTTCCGCATACAGTAATTAAGCAATAAATGTCAAGTAGGAAAATTTTAAATTTTTGTGATTTTTTCGGGATGTTACATGTGGTATCAGAGCACAAGTTCAAACTCTAGGCCTGATTGAGGCTCATGCGCGCAAACAAAAAACAAATCAGAAAGTTTATGTTGCTAACTTTTGTAATTTAATTTAATTTTTGCACAGAATAGATTGACCTTTACTTGCAGGTATGGAAATACCAGAGGAATCAGCAAGGGGCAGATCTCCTCATAATGAACGCATTAATAATAAGAATACTGAAGGAATTTATGTTGAGTTAAACAACCAGTCTTCTGAAATTTTATACACTGTACAAGATTTAAAATCTGAGTTAAAAGCTGTTAAAGAAGAAAATGAATGGATCCTTAAGGAATAGGAAGAGTTACAACAAAATTTAAAAGGAAACTGTCATAGTGATGAAAGAGGCAGAAAATCAGAATTTAAGGTTGATTCTGAAATAATGTCCCACCAACATAAGCATAAGAAAACAAGAAATGATAAAAGGTATAGTTACTCATCCTCTAAATCTTATTCAAGTTGTGAAGACATAAATTATGATAGCAGTAATAGTGAATGCTACTTTAAAAAGAGAAAACATAAGCATCACGAACATATTACTGGGGAATTTAAAAAGATTAAGCCACCTACTTTTAATGGCTAAAGTGAGAATGGTGAGACAGTAGAAGCTTGGTTGTCTGGAATGAAAAAGTACGTTAATATTTACGACTACTCTTCTAAACTAAAAGCCAAGATGGCCATTTACAATGTGACCAGCAAGGCAGATATTTGGTGGCAGGATCTTAAAAGAATCAAGAGTATAAAAGAAAAGGAAGTAACTTGGACTATGTTTCAAAAGAAGTTTTTGTCGGAACAATATTTTGAAGATAAGTCAAAGGAGTTTTACGATTTAAAGTTGAGTACAATGAACATGAAAGAACTGTGGAGCAAGTTCCTTAGCTTGCTGAGGTATGTACCCTACACGGTTGAGGAAAAGACTAAAGCGCAAAGGTTTCTCAATTGTTTACCTTTTAATATAAAAAATCATATTGAGTATGAAAATCCTTCCACTTTGGAAGAGGCCATGAGGAAGGCAAATTTTTGTTTTGACCAAAACAGAAAAAGAGAAGGAACAATTGGCTAGAAGAACAGTAAGACTAATCAGTATGACTGTAAAAAGAAGAATTTTAATCATAATGCTGGAGGTTTTAAGAAAAATTTTAATAACTTAAATTTTCCTAATAATTACCGGAATAATGCATCTCAGAACTTTACCGTTGCAAGAAATGTACCTAATAATAATAATCACAGCAATAACAATAACAATAACAACAGGTATGCTAAATAGAAAGGACCCATAAAGTGCTATGAATGTGGCGAACCACATAAGAGAGCAGATTGCCCACGCAACAAGAAGACAACTAGCAACATTCATACTATGCAAGCAGAACCTACAGTTGGAGATATCGCAAGAGAAATGCCCAGGGTAAATGGAGCATTGGAGAACCGCCAAGCAGACCCTCAAACGAGTCTATTTCTATTTTGATAGATCCATGTGCAAATCTAAGTTATACTTCACCTACTTTAGTAAACCATTGCAAGTTAGAAATAGAGAAATTTGATAATGCATGGTTAGTTCAGCTTACAACATGAACTTAAAGAAAGGTTACAGATAATGTCAAGAATTGTGAAGTATTTTTACGTCAGCTGAAAACGCAAATTAATTTGAATGTTTTACCCTTAGGGTCATATGATTTGTTGATTGGTATGGATTGGCTTGAACAGCATAGAGTTTTACTGAATTGTTATGATAAATCTTTTACATGTATAAATAATGAAGGTAATTCAGAAACAGTAAAAGGAATTCATAGGCTGATTTCAGTAAGGCATATTTTTGCCTTACAAGTAAAGAGAGATGCCATAAAAGGTTGTAAAATATTTACTGTTAATGTTATTAATGATGAGTGCACATCTAAAGAAGACAAGTTAAAATTATAGGATATTCCCATCCCTAGGGACTTTTCTAATGTATTTCCAGAAGAAATTCCAAGATTACCTCCGAAAAGAGAACTTGATTTCACCATTGAGTTAGTACCCAGTGCGGTACCAAAATCGAAGGCCCCCTATAGGATGAATATTCTGGAGTTAAATGAGTTAAAATCACAGCTAAAAGAATTAATAGATAAAAACTACATAAGGCCTAGTGTATCCCCTTGGGGAGCACCAGTGTTTTTTGTTAAAAAGAAGGACGGTACCATGCGTTTGTGCATTGATTATCGTCAGCTTAATAAAATGACAATTAAGAACCGATGATATCCATTGATGATATCCTGGTTTGCTCAAAAACTAAAGAAGAGCATGACGAACATTTAAAAATCATTTTTACAAGTAATTAGAGAACATCAGCTTTACGCTAAGTTCAGTAAGTGTGATTTCTATAAAGATAAAATTTAGTATTTGGGTCATATAATTTCTAAAGATGGTATTTATGTTGTTCCTGATAAAATTAAAGCAATTAATCAATGGCCTGTCCCAAAAGACGTAACTGATGTACGGTCAT
Source organism: Larix kaempferi (assembly GCA_027924585.1). Taxonomy (NCBI): domain Eukaryota; kingdom Viridiplantae; phylum Streptophyta; class Pinopsida; order Pinales; family Pinaceae; genus Larix; species Larix kaempferi. The sequence goes on from BSBM01001023.1 coordinate 3,767,733, forward strand.
TCATGGGAATAATGGGTTATTATAGAAATTTTATTGAAGGGTTCACTAGAATTGCTAACCCCATTACTTCTTTGCAGAAGAAAGGGAAGAAATTTGTATGGGATCAAAAGTGTCAAGAAAGTTTTAATAAGTTAAAAGAGTTATTAACAACTGCACCCATCTTAAAAATTGCATATCCCAATAAGGATTTCATCATATGCACGGATGCATGCAACGATGGACTTGGAGGGGTCTTAAGTCAAGAAGGTCACGTAATTGCTTTTGAGTCAAGGAAGTTAAAAATACACAAAAAGAATTATGCTACTTATGATCTTGAGTAGGTAGCCCTGATACACATTTTAAAAATGTGGCACCATCACTTGATCCTAAGAAAATTCATTTTAATGACTGATAACAAGGGATTAAAGTATTTATTGGATCAAACAAATCTTAACGCGAGGCAAGCTAGGTGGTTAGCTTTCCTTAGCGAGTACGATTTTGAGATTCATCACATTAATGGAAAGGAGAATAAGGTTGCTGATGCATTGAGCAGAAATGTTAGACTAAGTTTTGTGGCAGCAATTAGTACTTTTAAATCTGATCTTGAAAATCGGATCGAAGAAGGAATTAAGCAAGACGAAAATTACAAAAAATTACATGATAAAGTAGCTGAAAATTCATCTGAAAATGTTATAAAGGATTACAGTATTAATGAAAAAGGATTCTTAACATATAAAAACAAAATTTATGTACCTAATTTTTCTAAGGTTAAGATGCTGATTTTAGATGAAGTTCATAAGAGTCCTTATTCAGGGATCCTGGTTATCAGAAAATGATAACTATGTTAAGAAAATAGTATTTTTGGCCCAACATGAAGCGTGAAGTTGATGAATATATAGCTATATGCTTTGAATGTTAGACTATTAATGTTGAACATCAACATTCAGCTGGGCTATTGCAGCCCTTACCAATTCCAGAATGGAAATGAGAAATTATAAGCATTGACTTTATTACAGGTTTGCCTAAAAATTAGAAGCAGAATGACTCAATTATGGTTGTTGTTGATAAACTTAGTAAAGATACTCATTTTATTCCTGTTAAAACTACTTTCAAGACTTCTAACATCGTAGATATTTTCATGAAGCAATTTTTTCGCTTGCATGGAATTCCGAAGGTAATTATTTCAGATCGGGACTCTAAGTTCACCAGCAATTTTTGGACAACACTGTTTAAAGGATTGAATATTAAACTAAATTTCAGCACTTCTTTCCACCGACAAACTAATGGTCAAACAGAAAGAGTAAATTAGATTTTAGAAAACATGTTAAGATTGTATGTTAAAGATCAGCCATCTAAGCGGGAAGATTACTTGCATTTAACAGAATTTGTCTACAATAATAATTATCAAGCATCTGCTAAGTTGAGCTCATTTGAGATTTTGTATGGAAGAAAATGTTGTACTCCAATTTCTTGGGATAATCCTGTAAACAGATTGATGTTAGGACTAGATTTATTGAAAGAAATGGAGCTAACTGTGAAATAGGTTCAAGGTAACTTAAAGGTTGCCCAAGATCGGCAGAAAAGCTATGCTGATTTGAAACGTACTGAAAGAGAATTTCAGGTAGGAGACCATGTTTTTATAAAGGTAAAGCCCAAGAAAAGTTCTTTGAAGCTTGGGAGCTATACTAAATTAGCACCAAGGTATTGTGGACCATTTGAAATCCTATCAAGGATTGGAGCTATTGCATATCAATTGGCATTGCCATATAATTTAAAAATCCACAATGTTTTTCCGGTTTCTGCTTTAAAGAAGTATGTGCACGATGCTACTCATGTGCTGAATTGGAATGACATACAGGTAGAACCCGAAGGAGATTTTCAGGTGGAACTGGACTGTATTCTCGACTGGAGGGAAATTATGCCTCGGAATCGCACAATAGGGCAAGTAAAGGTGCAATGGAAGCACCTTAGCCCTCATGAAGCTACTTGGGAGCTGGAAAGTAATATGCGGGCAACATATCTAGTTCTGTTCGATGAGGAACTTGATGATGAATAAGAAACATCGAGGATGATGTTGAGCTTAAGTGGGGGTGTTTGTAACATACCCTTTTTGCTGGAAAACATTTTGTGTTAGCAAACATTATTATAACTTTTATTGTAAAGTTTTATGATGGATAGGTGTCCAAGGATGACTGTAATTTGCACAATATATTATTATTAAATAAATAAAATAGGAGACAAACACCTAAGAGGACTATTGAAAGAGTGGTTACTGATCCACTAGGTGGAATGGAATCTGGGGTAGAAGGCAATGGACAAGTGGCAACATCATGATGCAACTAACTAGCTGTTGGTATGGGACAACTCCCTTGAAATGTGGTCATAGTGCCCTGAAAGATGGGACTGGAGCTTGAGGCTCATTTATTCCAAACTAACCACTAAATATCTAGGCATTCTATATAATAGCCATCAAATAGTGAACTGAGGTTCATCACTTTTCCTGACGAGGAAATTTACCTCAGGGTTTTGCTGTGTTTGCACCCAAGAGATTTGATGAAAGGATATGCTATGTTGTTGATCATGTTGTCAGTCTTCCAAACTCTTATTGAGTTGAGGAGGTTGATTCTAAGTGGAGAAGGCATTTTATTTCAAGAGGTTGATGCTGAGTGGAGAAGGCATTTTTGAGTGCCTTGCTTCTACACACATTCCACCCACTTATTGGATCAGTAATCAGGCTCAGGGGTTCACTAGAAGCCAACAATTGAGCTGCTTCTTGATGCAGGAGCATTGGAACCTAAGTAGATCAGTCAACCAAAGGAAGCCGACCAGCGGGAGTGCAGATGACCACTGGTGCGGGGATCATGTTGACTTGTCAAAGTCAACAAGTCTAGCAGAAGCAGTCGGGGTGTAGCCGATTGAAGGATCAACAGATGTCGCAAAGTCAAGGACCGACAGAAGACAGTCAATAGATGACAAGCGATGTAAGAGGTCGGGTAGTCGACAAGTGGTCAAAATATGACACGACAGGGTTTGGCGAAGCCAAGTGTAATGGGAAGGAGTGAACCGACAGGACAGTCGAGATGTGACTGACTACTGTAGCAGAGTTGAAACGATAAAAAGTCAAGGGACTGTACCAGTAGTCGTTCGGGGTTGTTAAGGAAGTTATTATAGTTATTGTGAGTTGGTGAAGGACATGACAGAGGACGTCATGAATAGAAGTTGTACAACATGGATAGAAGCTGACAGTGCCGATTCACAATATTTGGATAGGATCGACGAACGGAGAGAACGCATGTCTCGGGATTGTGATAATCTTCGCAATAGCACCCGTAGAGTAGAAGAGGAGGAGAAGGCCTTCATTCTAGACACTGTTGGGCCAAGCAGAGCAGGGTAGAGCGCAGAGCTGAGAGCATTGTGAAGACTCACAACTGTCAAGTGCAGAGTGTTGAGATCGAACCATAGATCAGAGTTTCGTGGTGAACCAGGAGAGGGTGAGGTCGACACACAGGGAGAACACACCACAGTTACTTCTAAGTTGTAACGGCTAAGGCCGATTGTAGTTAGTTATTTGCTTACAGTTATTTTATATTGTAACCAATTTCAGAGAAGTAATATAAGCCAATCTAGGTATCTTGTTCTACACCTTGTTTGTGTGAGCATTGTGGTTTGTGTCGTGTGTATTCTTAAGCGAGAAAGTATCCCATAGGGTGACTTGCGTTAGTTGGTATCAGAGCTCGGAAGTGAGTTCGGTTGGAAAGAAGACTATACCAACCTCACTTGCGTCAGTTGGTATCAGAACATTGAAGGTGTGAGAATTTTTAGTAGAAGTAAAAAAAAACATGGCTCATAGAGGCGTTAATGTCCAAGGACAAAGAGCGCGTGGCGTAGCAGCCGTCACAGTGGATCATGAGATGTTTGACGAATGCGTCCGAACGATGTGGACTTTGACAAATGAAGTCATAGCGATCAAAGAAAACCAGAGGTGTGGTTTCATTCCTGAAGCGCTAGACCACAGTGATGAGGAAGTCAAGGAAGTGGAAGCTCAGGAAGCCGCAGTAGAAGAACCAGACAAGAAACTCATCAAGCTTCTGACAAAAATGAGAAGTTGGGAGAAGATATATGTGCGTACGTACTCGGGAATCCTAGACCTAGAAGACTTGATCGACTGGTTCAGAGAGATGGAGAAATATTTTGATGTGGAGTAGATCGAGGATCCTAAACAGGTTAAGACTGCATGTCTAAGGTTGAAGGGTCATGCCTCATTTTGGTGGGACAATGTACAGGCTGAGAGACTTAAGAAAGGCAAGGAGAAAATCAAATCTTGGGACAGGATGGTTGCCAAGTTGAAGGGTAAGTTCTTGCCAAATGACTATGTGATTTCCTTATTCAGAAAGTTACAAAATGTTTGACAAAAAGAGATGACCGTGAAAGAGTACATGGAGGAGTTCTACCGATTTTCGATTCGATCAGGATAGACTGATGAAGGAGAAGAAGCTATCGCCAGATATGTAAATGGCTTGAAATATGCTGGTCCTCAGCATGTCGAGATTCAGAACAGTCGGAGAAGCTTATCAGTTCGCTCTAAAGGCAGAAGAGAAACTGTCGAGAAAATTCACAGCAGCCAGAGGCAGGATGACTAGTCAACGTGGAAACACTGTCTCCATGAAAGGTTAAGGTAGCGGCTACAAGAAAGAAGGTGTTGAAGATAGTCGATGCACAAAAGGGACATCGGCGAAGGAAAGAGTGCAAGAGAGCCGACGCGAGGGTCTTGAGAACTACAGCCGGTACGCGTATAGTCGAAATGGTCCATCCGACAAGAAAGGAGCTAACAGACCAACTATTATCTGGTACAAATGTCAGGGAATGGGTCACAAGGCATATGAATGCCCAGAAAACCTACATTCTGCTGATGAGTCGAAACCCAGACGTCGAAAGGAGGAGCAAGTCGATGAGAGGGAAGAATCGACATCAGATAGCAGTGGAGGTGAGAAAAAGAAGAACCAGAATCTGACGGTTCAGAGAGCTTTGATCTAGGAAGATCAACGTGATCCGATGGAACCAGCACAATGGAAGGCAATCTTTCAAACGAAGGTGCAGATCAGAGAATGGCATTGCAAGACCATAGTTGATGGTGGAAGTACAGAGAATCTTGTGTCGACATAAGTCATCGACAAGATCGGCTTGAAGTGTCAAGAACACCCACACCCTTACAAGATCTCATGGTTGTAGAAAGGACATCATGTCAAGGTGACCTGACAGTGCCTGATCAACTTCAAAGTTGAAGGATTAGAGGACAGGGTGTTGTGTGATGTAGTTCCCATGGATGCATGCCATCTGTTGTTGGGGAGACCATGGAAATATGACCGTAAGATGATCTATGATGGTTGAGCTAACATAGTCACCCTGTGGAAGAATGGCGTAAAAAGGACTCTTAACCCAAGGCGAGGAGAGCCAACCGACAGTAAGGACGGTGAAAGCAATCTTTGGGAAAAGCGAGTGTTGATGAGCACTGCCAAAGAATTCCTCACGGAGGATGAAAAGCAGTCAGGATGTTATGAAATCATTCCAAAAGGACCATATGTCGAAGGAATGACCAATTAGGAGAGCATTCCGGTCAAAGTCAAGGAGTTGCTCGAAGAGTTTCAGGACATAATGGCTGATGAGAAACCAATAGGATTGCCGCCGACAAGGAGTATATCCCATCAGATCGACTTGATTCCAGGGTTGAGTCTGCCAAACAAAGCACCATATAGGATGAGTCTGATAGAGGGATAGGAGCTCAACCAACAGGTCCAAGAGTTGTTGGACAGAGGATTGATCCGAGAAAGTTTGATCCTGTGTACAGTACCAATAGTATTGACACCAAAGAAAGGTGGGGAATGGAGGATGTGTAGTGACTCTAGAGCCATCAACAGGATCATGATCGAGTATCGATTTCCATTGCCAAGGATGGATGAATTGATGGACTGCCTGAGTGGAGTGACATACTTCACGAAATTAGACCTGAAGAGTAGATATCACCAAATGAGGGTCAAAGAAGGAGATGAATGGAAGACAACGTTCAAGACAAGAAAAGGGTTATATGAGTGGTTAGTCATGACCTTCGGATTGACTAATGCACCCAGTACATTCATGAGATTGATGAATGAAGTACTGAAGCCATTCTTGGGAAAGTTTGTCGTAGTCTATTTAGATGACATTCTGATTTTCAGACGGACCAAGACAGAACATTTGGAGCACGTTCGACAAGTATTGTAGAATTTACAGGGAGAGAAGTTGATGATTAACCTGCAAAAGTGTTTCTTCATGAAGAAGGAGTTGGTTTACTTGAGATTTGTAATTTTGGGTAAAGGGTTGGAGATGGACCCCGAGAAGGTGAAGGCAATAGTAGATTGGTCGGAACCGACAAGTACGACTGCAGTGAGAAGTTTCCATGGACTTGCTAGTTTCTACCGGAAGTTCATTTGGGGATTCAGTCGGATTTGTGCACCATTGATAGAATGCATGAGAAAGGGAAAGTTCAAGTGGATGGATAAGGCCCAGGAAGCTTTCAAAAAATTGAAGGAAAAGGTCACTGAGATCCCAGTATTGGCGCTCCTAGACTTTGACAAAGTTTTCTAGGTCGATTGCGATGTGAGTGGAACAGCAATTGGAGCAGTGTTGAGCTAGGAAGGCCAACCAATTGCATTCTTCAGTGAAAAGCTGAATGGAGTGAAGCGGAAGTATTCAAGGTTAAATATTAACTATTTTGACATTTTAGAGTTCCAAGGTGTGGGTCATGGGATGCCCCAAGATAGAGAAGGGGCTAGGACTGATCCTAACCATGTGCGACGCCCTCCACGCACACCAAAACCCCCTCGGTTATATCCTCCATCCCGTCCAGTTCTTGATGATACGCAGGAGTCCTTATTAGATTTGGCTGATACATTGCTTCGGCATGAGACTGCCGTCCAAGGAAATGTAGCCCAAGGGGTTGGCACTTCCAAGGCTGGTCCATCTAGGGTTGGACCATCTCACAGTTAGGATCCACCTTTTAGGTCCCCAGACAAAACCAGAGCTACACATCGCACCGGTGACGCAGAGTCTTCGGAGCATCGGGTTATTCCACACCCTTGCACATCGTGTCGAAGCATATGCTATGGGCCTGCTTCAGAGTTTCTAGGTGATGTATTACTCCAATACGTAAGCAACATTCATTCTTTACATAGTATATAAATTTTGTTTTATATCACAATTTTCAATTGTTTAGTAATTTATTTCTATTTGAATAATTATCTGACAATTTTCGTGAACAAATATACAGCTTATGTCCAATAACACCCCAGATTCACGTAATTCATCCGTTGATGCTGATGCCATTGATGCAGTGGTCAATGCTGCATATGATTTTGGTGCTTCGCCATTAGCTGTAAGAACTTTAATTTTAATTTGTCATCAAGTTATTTACATATTTATAATTTAGAGATTGCAACATTAAATACATCTTAAACTCGATACAATATGTTTTATGCAAGGTGGGCATGATGAGTTTGTGGAATCCTAGGTCAGTCCCTCCTATGTAGAGGAATATTCATAGACTCAGGTATTCTTTTCATTACATGCTTTTAATTATATGCTTTTAATGATTTGAAACATGTATATGCATTTAATTATTTAAAGAAATTTTTTAATTGTATCTGTATGTTTTGTTACGTATCCTGGTTATCGTCAGGTTTTTTTTACTGTTTAGTAGGGCCAATGTTTAGTATTCCACCTACTAGTGACCCTCTTCCTCCCCCCCAGGTACGTGTACATGTCTCGCTTTCTTTGAAAATGTCATTTTCCGTCCATGTAGTATATGTTACCTTATCCAGACATCTAGTGATGCAATGGTGCTTGAAGAGCACCAAATCGATGTTGTTGGTGACCCACCTCTCCCCCCCCCCCCCCCATGTACGTGTATGTAGAGATCTTTCTTTGAAAAGGTCATTGTACATCCATACATAGTACATATATATATATACAGTCTCATTTTCTTTGTATTTGCTGACATTGGTCCATATGTTACTTTATGCAGGAATCTAGTGATGCAGTGGTGTTTGAAGAGCACCAAATCGATGTTGTTGGTGACCCACCTCTCCCCCCCCCATGTACGTGTGTACATGTCTCTCTTTCCTTGAAAAGGTCCTTGTACGTCCATACATATTATATACAGTCTCATTTTCTTTGTATTTGCTAACATTGGTCCATATGTTACTTTATGTAGGCATCTAGTGATGCAATGGTGCCTGAAGAGCAACCAACCGAGGTTGTTGGTGACCCACCTCTACCCCCCCCAGGTACGTGTATGTCTCACTTTCTTTGAAAGAGTCATTGTCCGTCCATGTAGTATATATGTCTTGTTTTCTTTGTATTTGCTGGCATTGACATGTATGTTACTTTATGCAAGCATCTACTGAGCTAGTGGTGCCTCAAGAGCACCCAATTGGGGCCACTGATGACCCTGCATGCCCCCCCACCCAAGTACATGCAGTTTTAGTGCCGAGGACTTGCACACGCATGGTAAGTAAAATTTTTATATTTGCTTGGAATTTGAACAATTGTACATCATGTGGTATTTATTTTTATAGCTTGGTAAACTAACTTGTAACAAATTTTGGTTTCTGTGCAGTCTCCAATATTGAGAATGCGTCCTCCTGCGGATCATTGGGGAATGCCATCAAGGAGCCGCAAAAGAAAGATAGACTTCTCATTAGCCACTGACGTTGGCAGTGAAAAGGGGGATAAATAGAAATCATGTATAGGGGGGTACATATAGAATCCATGTATAGGGGGAATACATGTACATGTACCGTTTTGTTTGTCTGTACACACAGATGTACAGTATGATCCACAATTTTGTATTATGGCCATGGCATTATTATACATGTACATCTATAATATAAAGCAGCGTTCAGATTTACCTATATATGGTTGACTTGATATGGGATGGAGACATGTGTATTATATGCCTTGCAGATACATGCTTGAATATGTTTTTAGGTTTATGGATTTGTGTTTGTTGGAGAAGAGTTGGCATTGCAAATAATGGATACATTGCTAGTCCCACTCAACTCTAGCACTCATTTTTACTCACAAATATTAAATCAAATACCAAGTATCCACTCTAGTCCTTAGAAATGGAATCCAAAAGAACCTCATCTCTTAGACCTTTTTCAATCATGCTTACAACTTCCTACTACCCCACAGGATTCACCTTATCAACTAGGTTGGGTCCAATAATACAACCATTGTCATCTAATAAACAAATATATTATGGCGTATCACTTCACATTTTCATTCAAATTTTTATTTGAGGCTTCTTGAGGAAATATTTAGAGTGGTCATCATCATTTGTAAGGGTGTTGTTGTGCCTTGTCCTTTTTGCTCTCATGCTAGGAATATTGTTGCTGTCATAACAGTCATTTTCTAGACCCTAATTTCAGTTTTGATATATGCTATGTACTTGTGTTGTTCTCTTTAATAAAAGATTACAATCTTCTACCTCATTTTCAGATTCTGATTATATTGTGAATAGGCAAGAATGCAATAAAAATACCAATTTGTCTTTGAGTTTGGTATGGTTTGCTGGAATATGGTTTTGTGGCACTATTATAGCTAGGATTGATTGTTGTTTCAAGCATATTCTTTTGTTTAATATTGTCTCTCACTAATTCTTTCAATCTTCAAAGTGTTTTGACTCCATAGCCCAGGGATAGGCACTAATCTACTTGAATTCACCACAATAATAACCATTGTACATCATAACTTGTTGGACTGCTTAATGTGTTTGGGTAGGGTTTTTAATAAGTTGCCCTAAGTTTCCATTCTTGCATGGACTTGGGTATTTATAATTGTAGGCTTAGAAGGTAACAAAATGGCGTTGTTTCTGGGAATAAAGTCCCTTTCCCGAATTCGGTAGACATAGCTAAAATGATGATATAAGTTGGTATGAATGTATGAATGTATTATTTTAAGTTTTTCCCGAATTCTGGAACTTCATTGGCATGAATGTATTAATTATTATTATTTTTAGATTTCATATTACCATTTCTTTTTGAAGATTTGGAGGAAATCAATATGGCATCATTCCTATAAAAGATGCATCATAGAGCATATGCCCCTTTAAATTTTTCAGGCATTGCTAGGTATCCAAATAAGGCCCCTCCAAAATGGACCAAACATGTTCAAAATTTTCATGGGGACATGTTAATAATCATGAAAAAGACTCTATAACCTTTGGACCTCACTCTACTCATAGATCTTAATTTAATTACAAAATAGATCTTAGTTTAATTACAAAGTTTGTGATTGTTTTAAAGTGGATTACATTGGACGACATATATATGCTAAGACATAAAACCATGAGTTGGTCATCTTAATATCACATAATATTATGGAGCACACACTAGTAATATTGCAATATTCATGTGCTTATAAATCAATTATCCATATGCAACATTTTCACTACCATATCATAAAAGGCTATAAACATAACTTTCACTCTATAAAAGATACTCAAGAATCCTCCATGTAAGCAAAACCAGAGGGTCAACTCAAAGTGGCTCTTTTTGAACCTATATATTTTACAAGATAATTTTCCTTCTTGGAGACTCAATGCATCACCTATATCTCTACCATCATCAATAATGCCAAAACATCTTGATCGAGTGCAGTTGTCTTATCATTATGATTCATAAAGAACAAAAAAAACACTTTTTATACTTAACATCTCAGACCATTACCTCCAATTTGATACCTAATGCTTGACCATGCTTATACTAAAATAATTTTATCCTATGGAATTTGGTTATCATTTTATGCTTAGTAGATAAAAATCGAAATTGGAACATTGTTTCGAAAAAAAAAATCTAAAATTAGCCCATGGGTTAAACTTCACCCCTAAGGTTTTTCCTAGGGCATATATAGAACAAAAACACATTCCTTGTAGTCATTGTCTTCCCCTTGGACACATTCATTTATACCATGAGGCATGGAATACACATTGGCACTTTACCTAACTTAGATCCGTAGTGTGTATTATCCCTAGTTCTATGTCTACAACCTCATGTTTCACATTTGGTTTAACCACAGATAATCATGGATGGGCTACATAACCTACATCATTGGAGGAAAGCGAGGATGTTTTATAGCTAAATTGATAGGAAATGATAAGGAACATGAACATACTCTACAAGCCCATACACACTACCGGTAGCCAACGGCATGCAATCTTGCCACTCCATTTGTTATTTTGCTCCAGGACAGAAAGTCACCAAGTGTCCCTGAATGGCATTTTCATGAGACTTGCAACTCGACATAACTCGGCAACCGGAGGTCGGATCGACGAACCATCGATTCCGTTGCTCTCCTGGCATGCGATTACCTCTAGGTAGCCTCCCGTGCATGTTTCCATGTCCCAGTGACTTCATTGTGCATTCATTTCGTAAACTAGGGTTTTGCTCAGTTTCCATCAATGCAATCTCGCATTGTTGGGTCAACTCCGTAAAACACTCCACTGAGCCAGTGTTGGCAATGGTCCCACGTCGGCATTTCCCATACACACTACCAGGAGGCAACAGCATGCACTCTTGCTGCTCCATTTGTTATTTCGCTCCTAGACAGAAAGTCACCAAGTGTCCCTGAATGACATTTTCATGCTACTTCCAACTCGACATAACTCGGCAACCGAAGGTTGGATCAATGAACCATCGATTCCGTTACTCTCCTTGCATTCGATTACCTCTAGGTAGCCTCCCCTCCATTTTTCCATGGCCCAGTGACTTCATTGTGCATTCATTTCATAAACTAGGGTTTTGCTCAGTTTCCATCAATGCAATCTCGTGTTGTTGGGTCAACTCTGCAAAACACTCCATTGAGCTAGTGTTGGCAGCGGTCCCAGATCGGCATTTCCCATATACACGACCAGGAGCCAATGGCATGCAATCTTGTCGCTCCATTTGTTATTTCACTCTCGGACAGAAAGTCACCAAGTGTCCCTGAACGACATTTTCATGTGACTTGCAACTCGACATAACTCGACAACCGGAGGTCGGATCGATGAACCATCGATTCCATTAGTCTCCTATCATGTGATTACCTCTAGGTAGCCTCCCCTCCATGTTACCATGGCCCAGTGACTTAAATGTGCATTCATTTCGTAAACTAGGGTTTTGCTCAGTTTCCATCAATGCAATCTCACATTGTTGGGTCAACTCAGCAAAACACTCCACTGATCCAGTGTTGGCAGCGCTCCCATGTCATCATTTCCCATACACACTACTGATAGCCAATGGCATGCAATCTTGCTGCTCCATTTGTTATTTCGCTCTCGGACAGAAAGTCACCAAGTGTCCTTGAATGGCATTTTCATGCGACTTGCAACTCGACATAACTCGACAACCGGAGGTCGGATCGATGAACCGTCAATTTCGTTGCTGTCCTAGCATGCGATTACCTCTAGGTAGCTTCTCCTTCGTGTTTCCATGGCCTAGTGACTTCATTGTGCATTCATTTTGTAAACTAGGGTTTTGCTCAGTTTCCATCAATGTAATCTTGCATTGTTGGGTCAACTCCGCAAAACATGTTGCAGCATTAAGAGAACACTAGGTGTCTAGAGATCACAGGCTATATTATTCTTGTACCAATGTATAATCCAACAAGAATATGCCTAAGCTACACTTAAAAATTACAAACCAACTAAGGTTTCATGAACTAGACGCTGCATAATAAAACTAGGGTTCACAAATTGAGACATGGAACTAAGAAATAGGGTTTTATGAACTCTCACATGCATGCATGACTAAGATGTAGAAACACATGTACATGAATTATATGCACATACATGAAACAAAATGCCATATACCTAGGCTATGCACATACATGAAACAAAATGCCATATACATGAATTTCACATGCATGCATGACTAAGATGTAGAAACAAAATGAGGTATTGAAAGAAGTTAGAAGAGAACTATCATACTTGTTGATAATTGCTAGTTTTAAGGTTTATTGGTCATATGTAAAAATTGGCATAAATATTCATAAACTTGACATACAAGAGAACTTTTGGAATATGAAGATGATGAAGATAAACTTGACTTGAGACCATGTTATTTTTCGATTTGTATTTGGTGGTGTCTAAAGACACCAGTTGTTCTTGGTGCCTCCAATGTGCCATAAATAGTGTTTGTATCCTAGGCACAGGAAAGGCTAAACATTAGTACTCTCATAAGAAAATAAGGAAAATGTGCAAACATTATTTATAGATAACTCACGTGAGGTTGTAGGATCGTGTTTATAACTTGTCCAGTAACACTTGACAATGCACTCACTCGAGTAGGCCATCTGGATCATCTCTGCTGCGGATGGTGTCCATCAATCTCTCATGCTCTAAATGAGGTATCAAGTATTGTACATGTGATTGTTTTTTTTGAAATTGTGCGCAGCTTGATGTTTATACCAACTACCACGTTGGTGATGTGGTATACAATAGCTCCTCGTTTATAATCCTAATATACATACCCACCCTTGCTTCTTTGTTGTGCTGCTAGTGTCAGGTACTCCCCTTTTATAACCATCGAGCCAGTTGGGTATTCAATATTTTCATCATCTGTAATAGGTTCAAGAATGGTTTGTTTCCCCTCTAAGCAACATGCCAACCAATAGTCAGAACCCCATTCATTATTTTTTTGGGCAACCACTGCATATATCTGACCTGTGAAAGGAAATCGAAAAAGGTTAAAAATACATAAATATTTAAAAAAGGTCTTGCATGTTACATAAATAAAATTTCTTTGAATGTAAGGGCTTGTAGTGATTTAGGCACTACTAATTTACTTTTTTGTACTTGCTTGTATGAGATCCTATATGTGATCATAGTCTGCAGAAATATATGTCTGATCATCTTCCAAATAGTCTATTTCATTAACCCCCTTGAAATCAATTCCAAGTGTCACTCGATCCCATGTATCGACTGTATCTATATACTCACAATCATCCCATTCATCTATGCTATAGGAACTGCAAAAGCAAGCCTTCAATCTTGTCCAAACTTGTAGGGACGAGTTGTCTGAGCTTCTAATTGAATGAAAACCTCGAGTTCCATGCACTTTGTTCACCCAATGTGTTTGGGATCGATCCACATCTGTCACCTCCCAGAATATTCTCCACACTAGGTGTTTCCTTGTTGCTTGTTTTCCCATCACACATGCACACCATTCGACTATAGATGAAGCATCTCGAAGGCGATCACCTGTAAACTTCATCTCTTCCCTTCAAAGGGCAGTTTTTATGCATGCACCAGCACCATCGTGCTCTCCTTTGCCATGACCTGTCTCAAAGTAGTTCTATGTATGTGGCACCTTGTATTTTATGTGCAACAAACACAACCATTGAAATAAACGTGAATTCTTGAACTGTCCAGCACAACCATCTGACCAAATCAAATGACCGTAAAATGGTATATCCATATCTATCACATGATCATAGAACAACTGAAAGCAATGTTGCACGTAATGGATGTCATGGGTCCGGTCGTCACTGATGTAAAAGTGACTCTCTTTCAATATCACACGTTTCTCTTCATTGCTATCTGGCCCATGTCGATAAATGATATGGACCATTATGCTCACCTGCTCTGAGTGATAGTATTGACTTTGTATTTAATTTTGTGGTTGTAGGGTGTAATTTTCCGCAAAGTCAACCACTGATAATATTGTTCCAAGAGGGAAGGTGTCCTGGCATATTCTGAATTGCGCATCTTGCCACCGTGCCATATCGACATGCTAAATGTACTATTGGATCTTTCCACGGAACTCTGGAATAAAATCACATACTTGCACCTGGTGGAAAAAAATAAACAATGTTATAAAACAACATAAAAATATTTACATGAATATTAAAATATACATCAATATTTAAAACAATGTTATAAAACAACATATAAACAATGTACACTCAGTTAAATGAACATGTTTCATGTAGATTGTCACCTGTGAAGTCACCAATTTAATCTTCTTGCTTTCTTTCCCATCACGTAGCTGATATGTCTCATACTGAAAGTTTTGCTTCTCGACAATTCCATTACCAAATGCTTGATCTTCATTCTCATGGATGCAATCGGACCATAAAGATAGCCCACCACAATTGTTGCAAGAACCCTCTACACTTTTTTTTAAGTAATGGGTCTGCCCATCTTGCCTCAGACACATTATGCTATGGATGAAATCTCTAGATGACATTGGCGGTACTGTACTTGAGCATTCCTGCACATAGTTAGGGTGCAAAAAACGACGTATATGTGCAAATGTATGATAATATAGATCAAACTCTATGTGGTATCTAAAACAACAAGTGTTCTAGATTCTATTTATTCTAACATACCACGGCTTGCATTTTTCAAAAGATCTTTGCCCGAGCCTTAGCTCTACGTGGGCAACTTTAAACATCTCGAATAGTTGAGTTTGTGTCATGTCAAGGTAATGTTTAACATGCCCTTCATTGTTCATGGAACCCCTACAGCGTTTTAACACATCCTTTGTGTTAGAAGAAGGCCTAGTGTTATCGTGCCAAAAAGTGTGCGCTAGTCCCCTCACTGCTTCGACCAACTTCATGTCTTTGCAGGGCAACCTACCGTTAAATGCCCATAATGTATCCATTTGTCCCTCTACATCAAGTTTGTCTCTTCTTACTGAATATTTTTTAAGAGTCTTTGGATGTAAAGGGACAATTTATGATGTGCATTTAAGTAAACGACGTTGTCTTGTGGATCTAGATACAATTGATTCAGCCAATACGCGGTGAGCCACATTACAGTCTTTTGAACGAGTTTTTTTACTAATTTATGTGAATGCAACAGTAAGAGATTTAACAATGTGATTACTTGATTCGGTATTCTTCAATGTTCTTATGCCTAACGTTTTTCTAACATTTGCCATACTTCTAGATTTAATCAAAGATAAAAACAATTGACATTTATCAGCTTTAGATTTTGGTTCAAAATATTGTTTCATTATTTGAGAACAATGACGAATGATTGTGCGTTTAGCCACCTTACCTTCCATGGAATTCAATTCGCTCTCATCCACTTGTATGCGTTTAGGAGTTATCTTCTGTTTTGATGCGAGATTTCTTGTTGTTTGAAATGCTAGAGAGACGTTTACATCCACTGCAGGCTGGCAACTTCGATTAGGAGATTGAACCACCTGGCATGGTTGTTGCAGAGTCTCGTCAGGAACATAATGATTGAGCTCTACAAAGGGTTGTCCAGTTAATAATGGAGCAAAATTTTCATCTTGGTTATAACCAGCTTGCATTAAAGTTGCAATATCTTCCTCAGCCTCTTCACTAGGTATCTGTTTAGCGAGAATGGGAAGTATTTACTCATCTAATGAATGCCGACGATTTCTTGAATGTTCCCTCTTCTTTTCCTTTTTAATTTCAGCTTCTTCGGGTGTAAGCATCTTCCTTGCTGACTTCCGAACTCCATTACGTGGATTCCCCATTGAAATCCACCCAAAAGTGTACAAATCTTATGGATCTGTGTAATAAATGATTAAATTGCAGGTTGAACAATACGCTCTGCACAGGTTTCAGAAGAATTATGTCTTTTCCTGTACAGTAAAAATGGCCCACGACACGCAACCCAAGATTATTTATTAAACAAATATCGCATATGCGATGTAACACATCTCCGTTTTAACGCATATGCGATATGAACTATATGCTTTTTATGCTTTTATGAACTATATGCATATATATGCTTTGTTAAAAACGTGATCACTAAATCGCATATGCGATATATCGCATATGCGATTTAGTGCATATCAACTATTGAAACCTCATTTAACCATGAACCATGAAAACATCATTTAATCCCTAGAAGATTGGATTTATCCTTGCACCATGGTACAGTGTCTTCAGAACTATGTTTTTTCTGGATATATTCATAATGGTTCCTATATGACCATGGTCAACGCCTCGAGAACAATCTTCAATGCATAAAACAGTCTAATGGCACATATATGCCATATTAAGGCTAAGTATCCCCTTTAAAGGGCATGTGTAGTGGTTTAAGACTTGTTTCTGTTACACTTTTGTCCCATTACCATGGTTAAGACCCTGAGACCCATCCTTAGTGCATAAAACCTCATAATGACACCCAGATCCCACTAAAGGCCAAATATTCCAACTATAGTGCATGTGTGCTAATTTAGAGACTCATTGGACCATCTTTTCTTCCATGACTATGGTCAATGTCCAGAGACCCATCCCTACCATCCGCAACCCTATTATGTCACCCTTATCCCCTTATAATACAATTTAGACTCCAAAGATTCCATCCAAGCGACCTATGGAGTGGCTCATGCCCCGACATTACATTGATTGAAAGCTAAAAGAGGTGTTGGGAGAGTCAAAGGAGGGAGACGAAGTTATAGAGGGAATCATGGGAGGGAGGGGGAGAGTCAGAGAGAGAGAGAGATAGAGAGAGAGAGAAAGAGAGAGAGAATTATGGATGGACGGATGGTTAGAGGGTGAGAGAGTGGGATAATAACAATGAGAGAGTAGGGATTTAGGGAAATGAATGATGGTCAAGGATGGTTACACCGAGGGATAGAGATGAGAGATTGTGTGTGTGTGTGTGTGTGAGAGAGAGAGAGAGAGAGGGAGAGATCATGGATATTAAGGAAAGGAGAAAAAGATGGAGAGATGAAGGAGGGATGAATGCTTGAAGGTGGAGAGATAAGGTAGGGGGAGAAAGTGAGGGATGGAGTGAGTCATAGGATGGAACACATGGAGGGAGGGATGGAGGGAGAGAGAAAGAGTTTTGTTGGGAGGGAGGGGCAACAAAGGAATTGTTTTAGAGGGTGTGTGGATGTGTGTGAGAGAGAAGGGGGTGGAGAAAGAGAGAAGGAATTATGGGGGGAGAGAGAAGGGGGTGGAGAGAGGAGGTAAGGGGAGAAAGTGAGGTATGGAGTGAGTGAGAGGATCAATCATCAATATTTCTAGTTAAATTATTTGTTGAAAAATTCCTAGTTAAATGATTTGTTGTTTTTGAATCAATAGTGTAATGTGATTAAGCTATTAAAGATCATATAGAAACAAATCGCATTAAAATGTCATGTGTACACCCACATTTCATCTCAAATTCAAAATATTTGTTACAATACCAACCTTTCTAACATTTTAACTCATGAAAACTATGGTGATTTATGAATGTTTCTCTTAAAAGTTTCGAGCACAGAAATATAATTCTAAAGAAAACCAAGTGACTCCTTACCTTTTTAAAGGTTTGATAGATCAAAATAGGTCTCAATGGACGTTAATAACAACCATAATGATCATCAACTCAACTAGAGCATTATTAAGTTATATAATAAATTTGTCATTAAATAAAAAACCCTACTTGAAGTCATTTAACTACACTAATATCAAAGAAAGTTTGATTAACAAAATAAGTGCAAAGATATATTGGTTCTCATCAATAACATCAATCAATAGATGCATAGTGAACCCATTTGTCATGTTAAACAATGTTATATTAACTATGATGGGATGCTATCATACATTTCAAAATAATAATCTTTATGCCACTCTTGTATCCAATAATGTTTATTTTCTATTTACTCTTTTGTACTAAACCAAAACGCATATCTGTTATATCGCATATGCGATATGAATCGCATATGCGATTAGAACAAGTCTAAACCGCATATCTGTTATAACGCATATGCATTAATTTAAAATTTAAAAACTGGGCAGGAACAAGGCTTGAGATGATGTTTGGAAATAGCTTCGGACTGCCGAACCTATTGGCTAGAACAAAAAAACCAGGGCCATTGCCTGTATTTTTGAACTCTATCAATATGCTCAGTTTCAATGGCGTGTTTTGGTATGAAAAACTCAATATTTTTTATGAAAATATAGAATATTGTACAATACAATCTAATGATTCTGAATATGTAGTTTTTTCATAAAAATGTATGTTTTATTTATTTATTATTAATTTTCTAAATGACACACGTTAGTTTTTGAAAATACATACATTGATTCGTTTTTATATAACTTTTGATTGCCTTCTCCATTTCCCAAGAAAACTATATGGTGCACTAGAGGAGATTGAGCTCTACAATCTCATATATAGAAATCAATGATTTCATTAAATTTTACCCCTAAAGTGTTGCACCCACACATAACGTTTTAATTTCAAGGTTTTCTCACTTCAATAATTAATAATAAAAAAATAATTCATGAAAATTTTTGAAAAAATAGTGTTGCACTAGACCCATATATCCTTTATATGTCTGCAAGATTTTATCCAAAATGGACATCATTTACCTCAATAAGTGTTGCACCCGCACAAACATATATGTTATGATGTGCTGAAAATTTGAAAACCCAATTTAACGGAAACTAATTTTATAATGATTTACAAATTTTTTTTATAGATAAATGTTTATATTATGAAATCTGATTCAATTACCTATCTTTTGTCTTTTTGATTCGTCTTCAAATCCATTACGGAAGTACCCCTAATTGTCACCTAAAGTCAGAGGTTCCAGGTTTTTTCAGTATTATGTGGCATCTAAAGTGTCTTTAAAGGAGTCCATGATCATGCATCAGCCCACTTGCGTATCTTATCACAACTATTTCGACTTGATTAAATAAATCTTATTATCATCATCTACTGCGGGAATTACCATGTTAAAACGAGGGAATCTAACATGCAAAAGGGAGAAACTAGAGGTGCCTTTACCAGCTTACCGAAACCATCCAAAGAAGTGGACCCTTTCCTTAAAAAGAACTAAAAGAAGCATCTTGGGAAACAAATGCTTAAGATCACTAGTACTATTATTATTTAGGAGCTTCAAATATATATTGGTTAAATATTATATATATGCATTCTTTTATAAATGTTTACACTTTATATAAGTATATAGCTATCCATAAGTGGGCTGCCACTTACTAAATATTAATTATTAATATTTAGATAGTATTATAAATGGCATACTATTATTGTTATGAAAATATCTAAAATATTAAATAAACAGTTTAATCAAATAGGTTGAGAAGTCCTAGTTCCTAATAAACTAGCAGTTAAAGTAAACAAATATTATTTTATAAATTAATTGTTTTAAAGAAACCAGAAAATTCCAATAGTCCTAATTTCAAGATTTCCTCCTTAAGGAGGAAAGACCCCAAAGTTTGGGGGATCTTCTTCTTTTTCTTTTGGTATTATTGTACCAAGAAGAACTCTTTGTTCCATAAGTGAACTCTACTCATAATTTTCTAGATCTGAACCAGTTACCATCTAGGGCCTGTATTTCTCAGTCGCATGTCAGAACCAGCTCCGGGGGATTCTTATTGAACCAGGAACGGTTGTAGAATCATGGTTGGGAGGAACGTGGTAGTCCCAAAGTCATCCATCCAAGATCAGTGAACAGATCAGCTAAGAGTACAGTAGTTTTGCATTCACTAGTTGGTTGAGTGTGCAGGTCATTATCGACAGGCGTAGGCTACAGGGATCAGCAGGGCATTATAAGAAGGAGCAAACTACAGAACTCAATAGGTACACAATTTCTATGAGATTTTCCCATGTAATTATTTCTTGTATAAATAAAATGCTAAATTAGTATGGGTCTCTATACCAACCTAAATTCAAGAAATACCCAGGATGTAATGGCTTGTCTAGCAGGTCTAGTAGCTAGCCTTTGCTATCCAATCATATTGTAGTTTTTACTACATCGAAATCAAATATTTATTGTATCTCTTATTGCCTATGATTTCTTGTTTAAAGTTCCACATGGTTATTTAAAAACTGGGATCGTTTTAGCAGAATTTGTTGATTGATAGATTAAACTATTACAAAACTAGTTATTTCGATTTTACATCAAATTTAGCCATTGTCTACTACAGTCAACGGTTTACACCCAAACTCAAATCAGGGATTGATATTTTGTTTCTGCTTCATCAAACTAAATAGTTTCCCTATTAAATATATATATTCTATTACAAAAAAATAAACAAGTCATTAACTGGGATAGAATTACCAACACACATATTTAGTATTATATCCAATCAAGATTTTATACCAATGACCATCCAATACTTTCAACGAGGAATACAAGTGTGGCAGGATTATACACAGGTGTCTTTTGAGACTTAGGTCAAGGGTCGAACCCCCTGGCATCTTCAAACCTTAAATCAGTGATTGCTTCCCTACAGGAGGCACACCTACAAATAACAAAATGCTGTGTATAACCCTGAGTTTTCATCAAACAAGTAATATATAAACCTAACTACGTCTTCCAAACCAAAGGCATTTAAGCATGTACCCATTTAGAACGTTTGTACAGTGTTCTGCAAAATAGAAACCCACGGAGTTTTCCCATAGCATTTAGTATCAAACCATTTCAAGTTTTAACGTTAGACTCAAACAGGAATACATAACAGCAATACCATTTGAGACACCATATCAAGCCCCTGGTCCTAAAATACATTTAGTTACATTATAAATTTCCCTGCCATATTCAAATATCATGAGACACCATATCAAGCCCCTAGTCCAGCCTTAAGCGACCATTTTACTCCCAAAGTGGATAGGTAAGCCAAATGCTTATGGGAGTTTCCTTCGAAACCAGGACAAGACACATACACACCCCAACAAAGTCACCAGATGCAGGATAATGGGGGTATGTTGAACTTACCATTACCCTAGTCATGTTGGCAAAGCTTCGACTCATCGAAGTTTCTACATCCATGGTTCCTTGTCACCTGTCGCCATACAGAAAGCCACCAGTTAGTAAACTCTGCAAATTGGCAATGAATAAGCAAGAAACCATGAGATAAAGAATGTAACTCACCGATTAAGATTATGGTGCCCATGCTACCGACGAGTGCCATAGCCACTATGTGCACTGACCACGAGCATTGCTCGGGTCAGGGTACCCCCATAGTCTCATAGTCAAGAACAGTGCAGGACCAGAGAATTAAAACAAAATCGCAAACAAAGGCTAAAGCCCACAAAAACCCCAGCTAATACCAAACCCTCGGTGACACGCTGTCCTCCAACATACATTAAAAGCACATTTATTGCCCCACTAACCAGGCTTTAGTGTCGGCTCGATTTGTTGTAAAGGGACTATAGTTTAGTCGTAGCGTTTAACCACGATGCACTTCATTGAAAATTACATAGAATAGTTCATGACCCCTTTCCATGGAGATTGGGCCATTACCTTAGGATAGAATAACTATGGGGTTTGTACCTATAGAAAGACAAATTCAATGGATGACATTAGCAAATTGCTAAGTAAGTTCAACAAACCACCAAAGCTTACCCATACCCCATGCCAACCCTGCTCGGGTATGTAATTACCTCATCCGGATTGTTACGGAACCCACCTTAAGAACAAATAGCAACAAAGGAGCATATCACCTGGAAGTGCCATTTAAACATTCACAACTTCAATCACATGATTTATAAATCCGTAAAGATCTCTGTTCTACCTTGTACTAGTGTTACGATTGCATTTCAAAACCAGATATGATATTGTGTCACACCGCTTCCGTAGACTTTGAAACTCAAACTTTAAGAAGACTATGTTTTGAAAAGATATTAGACTTATATAGTTTATATTGTGCAAATATGAAT
Organism: Larix kaempferi; assembly: GCA_027924585.1. Classification (NCBI taxonomy): domain Eukaryota; kingdom Viridiplantae; phylum Streptophyta; class Pinopsida; order Pinales; family Pinaceae; genus Larix; species Larix kaempferi. Next base: position 3,790,381 of record BSBM01001023.1, read on the forward strand.
GCAATTAATTGGAATTGAATTACATATGAATTATTTCTCATTTAAATAGCAAATGTTGCACACAGGAAAAATAAAAATAAAAATGTTGCCAATAAGGAACATTACACATAGGCTTATTCTGTCATCCATGTTGAGGGCCACTAGACCTATCCCTAGTGATTAAAAAACTTATAATGGTGTTAATGTTCATACATATAGGATAATAATACTCTTAGAAAAAGATGTGTCATGATCTTTGAGGTGCTTTTCATAGTCCTAGATCCATATAAGCTTTTTTTAATGCCAAAGGTAGAGGTTTTACCCCTAAACCATACATAATAATTATAGGAATATCACTAAAAAAATTTAATAATATCTATAAAATTATTGAATTGAATAATCAATTTTCAATTCAAATCACTTTTATCAATACTTTATAATATTAATAACTTATAATAGTAATAAATTAAAAATCACAGTCTTTAATTAGAAATGAAATATGTTATTTAAGATTAATAAAAATAAAAACATGAATTTGTTGTGATTTTAGAAATGAAATATGTTATTTAAGATTAATAAATATAAAAAGCTGAATTTGTTGTGATTGTGGTGCAAAAATTGATAAATTAATATTGAGGATTTATTTGAATAAATAAAACAAAAGAATAAATAATTGAATTAAGTTATTTACAAAATAATTATGTGTGAATTTGTTGTGTTTATTGTGCAAATCCTCATAATTAAATATTATTTATACATGTTCATATGACAAATAAGGACTTGGGAGTACTTTATGGTACTTGGTAACATGGCATTTATCTTAATATAAATGATGAGAAACTCCATTTCCATAAATATTTATAAACATTCACACCACCTTAACACCACAAAATGTAATTGGTGCTAATACCACCACATTAACATCACATAATTGAAGTGGTGCTAATCCCACTATCTTAACACCAAAATTTTTTAAATAGTGTTAATACCACCACCTTAACATCACAAAATGCAAGTGATGCTAACTTATAGAGTTAAATGATGTTTCTGGAGTGTTATACATAAATATGTATAAATATCCTGCTCACACCTGCCATAAGTAAAAAAAAATCAACTACCTTCTCCATATGAGGCATAGCAAAATTTCATCGAGCTCCTCCCTCTGAGTCATTGTTTTCTTCCTTATTGCTTTCAAATTTAGCCTTCCGGCGAACAAAGAAATGACGAACTACTTCGTACGTTTGGGCGTTGGCATTTTAGGTATGTAAGAGCTACCATATTCCTATCCCGGAAGATAAATAGATATAAATAGTATATGATATTACGCTTATTTTTTTTGAAAGAGCTTAATATTAATTATGGCATTTACAATTGATTTATCTGACTTGACATTCCAGGAAGTTTCTTGGCGTTGCTTATGTATAGTTCACCAATGTAAGTATAACAGGTTTCCAAAAGCGTATTCTCGTGTATTCATACACTCAAACTAACTTAACAAAGAATCGAGTATTGAATATAATGTTGTAACTATTGGTCAACAGTGCTACGTTCAAGAGGATAATAGAAAAGAGAAGCACGGAGAGTTTCTCAGGGTTGCCGTATGCAGTAGCTCTCTTCAATTGCCTGATCTACACGTTGTATGGATCGCCTCTAATCAGTCATGGTTGGGATAATGTTGTGGTTATGGTTGTCAACAGCATTGGCCTTCTTCTAGAGTGCTGCTTCGTTTGCATCTATCTCACTTTCGCTCCACCCAAAAGCAAGGTATTATCTCATCATATTACTTCAATAAATAGTATTAAGTTGAATCCCTTTTACCAATCAATGCCTTATCTTTATTAATCCATGCATAAACAGCTAAACAATTTGCATTGATCATATCTATCTGTGTGCAGAGGAATATGGGGTGGATGGTTCTAGGCGTGTTGGCGATGTTTGGCACTATTGCAATAATTTCCTTGTCTGTTGTCCATGGTCACGAGAAGAAGAAGTTCCTTGTAGGAACTGTAGGAATGATAGCCACTGCTAGTCTCTACGTTTCTCCACTATCCATAATTGTAAGCATAGTCTACATTGCATTCATTTTCATAATTGTGTGAATGAAATAACTAGAAAGGCTTAACAGAGTTGATTTTAGCATCTTCAATTATTGTTAGTTTTATTGATGATGTGTAATGGTAATATATAACTATATACAGAAAAAAGGTAATTCAAACAAAGAGCGCGGAATTCATGCCGAGTTTCTATTTCTCATTGTTCGGGTTCCTGGGATGTCTGTTGTGGCTGGCGTATGGCGCTTTCAGCAGAGACATAATCATCATGGTAAAATGTGGTTCTTAGTCTTTAAATTCACGTATTTAAGCTCAATGTTATAATGACATAATTCATATTTTGTAGACACCAAACTTTGTTGGAGTGCCATTGGCGTTCAGTCAGATGGTTTTACATTGTATCTACAGAGACAAAAGGAGCCCACGTGTTGAAAATGCAGAGGTGGATACAGAAAACATGAAAGAGGACATAACTAGAGACTACACGATCAAAACAAAGTCCGGCTCTGATAAAGAGATCGAAATCGTTGTATCATAATCGTCTAGACTACAAATAATAGTTATATACATCACAATTGAAAATATGAATATCGAAATCGTTGTATCATAATCGTCCAGGCTACAAATATGCATTTAGAATTATTGCACGAGATTCATGATATGATTGTTGCATGGTTGAACTAAGTAAAATGATTCGATTTACATAACACTAGGTCATGGGTCATTCCTCAGTAGATTTGTTTATAGTCTATGAATACAAGTTTAAGTCCATGATTCATTATTCAGGTGTGCCACGTATTCAATGGCTCACGTATGTATAAAAAGCGCTCAAGACGGAAATATATGTTACTGCCATATTTACCCTTATTGTTGGTATTGATTTTATACTTATTTTGGTTCGTTCTTTAGTATGTATAGATAAAATCTAAATTTTGTGTATTAGTTTATTTGTATATTATTTTTTTATAAATATTAATTTTGTTTAGTCTTAATGATTAGAGAGTCTTTTTATTGATCATGGTTGTTTTTATAAATAAAATAATAATAACCTAGAGGAGATTTTGGAGTAGGCGAGGAGATTTTGGAGTACGCTGTTATGGGTTGAATGGGAGAATTTTGGCCAAAAAAGTCTTGTTAGGTTTTGAGATTTTGGAGTGGGTTGAATGGGAGAATTTTGACCTAAAACCTCTTGTTAGGGTTTGATGTTGTTTGTCTTTTTATTGATGATGGTTGTTTTTATAAATAAAATAATAATAACTCTAATAATTTTAGAGGAGATTTTGGAGTGGGTTGTTATGGGTTGAATGGGAGAATTTTGGCCTAAAACCTCTTGTTAGGGTTTGATGTTGTTTGCAAGTCACTTGAAGTTAAGCTTTTTGCTTACAAAGCTTACTACTAACCAAAAAAAATGGGAATGATGAGATTTTTGGTCCTCTTATAGTTACGAGTGAATTTGTTCAAATCCTCTTAGTTTAATTTGGTTTTTAGTTTATGAAAGTTCTAATTTTTGATAGTTTTTAAAAATATTTTTAACTCGAATCTCTTTTATTATGTTTGTATGGTAAATCTCTAGTAACATTTTACTAAATTTGGCCATGCGTGGTAAGGTTATTTTACCTTAACTGTTTTGATATCCGTGACTTTGATATGTTGATGAGTAGTTTTTTTAGGTCCTTTTAAAAATGACAGTTAAATACACAAAGTAGCATATCATGGGCGTCGGATAATTGTCACTCAAATCACCCCACTTTTCCGGCCACTTGTTTTGTTTCCTAGATCTGGTTATAAAAACCGGTGAAATTGTAGTTTCACCCGATTTACTGCGTAACTATGCCATGGAGCTATTTCCATAGGGGTTTTGGCCCATTTTAAGACAACCAACATCATCGAAATTCCAAAAAAATAACAACGGTAGAACTGTGCCTGGCCAGAAAAATTTCTGTCGCCGACAGGTGGCAATTTGAGTGCGAGTTATCACACAACCAAATCATGAAGTTGAAAGAAAACGAATGGGGAAGTGGGCTTTCCTTTTTGGGCGCATATTTGCAAGAAAATGATGGCTCAGATAGTCAGATTCCATATGCAATCATGGGAATGTCCTTTGATAGATAGATGCTTGCAAAGTAAAATGACAATGCAACTGCTCAAGAATATGTATAATATGCAACTTATTTTGTCTCAGCCGTATGTTAATGTACATCTGCAATCAAAGGTCTAAACATTCCTGCAGATATGTTGTGCATGGCCCAGTTCCTGAATAGACTTTCGTTAATTCTCATGTCGCGAGCATGATGGAGTATGGGTCATGCATAGTGAAATAGGTAGACCATTTGAACAGTAACCCAAGAAACCCATGGTCTTAAGCTGGCCACAGATAAATTAGCAGCTTCCCTAGACTCTGGTCATTGGCAGAGTTGCAATATTTGATAATCTTAAAAAATAACAACCTGATAAAATAAATAAATTTTTTTATTTAATTATTTTTTTAATACGATGTAGAAAGGGAATAATTATTCTTTGCAATATTTGTTAATCTTAAAAAATAAGAGACTGATCAAATAAATATTTTTTTATTTAATTTATTTTTTAATATGAATGAGAAAGCTAATAATGATTCTTTAAAAAAAACATTGTACATATACTTTCCTAGAAATATATAAACAAGAGCTATTATGTCAATGTCCCAGCAGTTGTTTTTGGCAATTGCTAACAACTATTGCTATAATATGAAATTTTTCGCACAAAATTGTAATAGAAAAGAAAACAGAAAACATGAAAATGAATATATATTGAGAAGGTGTTTGACAACAGAAAACAAAAGCAAATAGTATGGTTAGCATTCTCATGGCCCCTTGTCCATGGTTACCTAAACATTTTAAATAGAAAATCAATATGAATAAATGAAATTAAAATATGTACAGAAAAAATAGGTAAGAGATTAAACCTAAAATTGACAATAAACTCAAAACCACCTAATCTATGAGTATAAGGCTTACCCTTGTTATAGTAAATGACTAGGTTTTGTTGAGCTTGCCAAGTTACCTGAAATGAACTTTCAACTAACTAAAACCATGAGAAAAACACATTAATTGCTAACTCTCATATTATAAACCTCATTACAGAGATTTTATGTACAAAAGGCTGAATAATTCAATCAAACATAGGCATATCTAAGGGGAAATGCCTTGGAGCTCCAAATCCTCCTTCACTAGACGAAAGAGAAAGTGTAAAAGACAAATTCTAGTAGTAATTACCATTCAACCTCAACCAATTCACCCATCCATAGTTTTATTGGTAAGCAAGCAATTGATAACCCTCCAATATTGAAAATGTCATGAGCAGCCATCCATAGTTTTATTGGTAAGAAAGCAATTCATAACCCTCCAATCTTGAAAATGTCATGAGCTCGCATTGTAGTTTTATTGGTAAGTAAGCAATTCATAACCCTCCAATCTCGGAAATGTTATGAGCTGATGCATGTAATTTGAAATATGGAAAAAATTAATGAAATATGTAGATCTATAACTAAGTTAATGTTTAACTTTAATATTAAATTTAATTCAAATGATCCTCTCTAAATATATATGATATTATCACGCTTCATATACATATAATCTTTACCTTAAGTTTAGATTAAGATGGAATAGTTAGAGTGACTCCATGATGATAATACATACCGAGAGGGACATGTGACATTTTCCTTCCATTACAAAAAATATAATCATTTCCAATGAAGCCTTAAGACTCTAGTATGTACCATGAAATATTACGTGGTGTGTTTTATAATGATCTTTTATTACTCCAACAGTAGATTGTAGGATGTTCAATTAATTTTCAATGATAAACCATACATTGCAAGTGACACAAGTTATAGCCAATTAAAATTTCAATAATTGTTTTAATTTAAATTATATTTAATATATGATATTACAAACATTATAGAAACATTGGAAAATAAAAAAATTAGCTTCGGAGACATATTAATCCACCCAAGTGAATCATACATGTCTCGTGTCGAGCACATAATAAATGTACTTTCATCAATATATATCATTTTATATGATTTTAGATAAAATATTTATGAACCATTTTGAAATGATATTCTAATTGAATAAAATATTTTGGACCATTTTGAAATGATATTGTAATTTCTATTTATGCTTTGAATGGAATTATTCAACAAATAATTTAGGAAACATTTATGATTTTTTTGAAGTGACAGATTCCCAAGTATGTTTTCTTGGACTATGCTTAAAAGATTGGATTTTACATGTTTTTCTTCATCGATGGCTCTAGACGAGGACCAAACAACCACACACTTCTCAACATTCAATTGGCTCGTGTCCTTTTATATTCTATTTGCAGTTAGCTTCCATGCCTAATTGTATGTCTCCGACAAAACCTTGAAATATCAATTGGGAGAAGTGGAAAACTAGTAACAACAATATATATGGACGGGCACAATGAATCTTAAAGCACCTGTCATAGTGCTGCACTTTACGTTGAACAATAAATCAGGCTTGATCAATTTTAAATCTATTGTTTACCAAACTGCAATGAAATTAAGTTGACCTGCTATAATTCGATAGATATACATTCATCTACCTTTGCATTAATATGTGCCGTACACATGTACTTTAAATTTTGAACTAGAGCTGCATTTTCACCATGCATTTTGAAAAGATTATGATTTATTTTGGTTTTTGGTCTAAGTCAAGATGTGGATTGTAATTCTAGTAGACAAGATAATCAAATAGAAGAATGAAATTATTTTCACTAATTTTTCCATATAAGGAATCAAAAATTTGCAACCTTAGGTTTCTGCATGTAGTATTTTTTTTTCCTCCTGTTCTTCTCACTAAGCCTTAAGATTGTAAATACAGGTATTTCATATGCAATAGGGATTTCAGTGATTATGCCCGGGCAACAAGATATTCCTACATTCATTTCCCATCCAACCCCACTCCCTTGTCCCCGGGAAGGAGTCCCGTGGCTGTCTCATGAACATGGATATTATTGCGGATCTTATAGTTTGGGCATAAAATACACCCCCACATATACAGTGAAATCCAAGAACAGGGAAGCTGAAATGAGATCCATTTATCACGATGATTACATTTTTGTACTTGTATGGATGCATGACATTTTGGTGGGATGAAGGTCAATGGTGTTTATTGCTAAAAAAAAACGTTGGGATGGAAACCAAGCTGAGTATGAATGCATAACCACCAAAGGATTTCTAAACTGGTTAATGGAATTTGAAACATCTAGAGATAGAGGCACTCTAGGATCTGGATTAACTCTTCCACTACTTGATTATGTGCATAATTCACATGAAATTTTCTACTTGGGCATTTGAAGTGTACTGGAAGTTTACAAATCAAAGTGGCATGGAAAGAAGGATGGTGAAATGAGAAAACTCCCAAATGTATCATGTGCCATTTTCTATTTGTAATTATTATTTTGATAGAATTAGAAATTATAGGTTTATGGACAAGTTCATTGGGTGTAATCAGACATACAAACTTTACAGCACACTAAATTGGGTGTCCACTACCAAGATAAACATAAATCCTGCAAAAGCTGATGTCTACAAAAGTTGATTGCTAAATTACACAAGAGCTACTAGACTCATAACACCTAGTTGAGTATTGTACCTCGCTGCCCTTTGAGATTCTCTATGAACTGGTAATTTCATTGTTTTAGATGCTTTTAATTTTGTTATAATCTATATACATATCATACAAATCATGAAAGTGCAAGTTTCAATCAATATTATAGATTTCACAATCTATAAAATCATGAAGGAAAATGCAATATTGTAAATACACTATCATATAGATTCATGGAAAAAGTATTTAAATCATGATAAAAGTATTTAACAGCGGCATCGAGCAAATCACAGGTGGTGTCGTTGTGGCTTTCTGTCAGATTAGCCATCAGCGAGGAACTTCCCAGACTCCAACTCCAACTATTGGAAGGCAGTGTCAACTTGGGTGACTTCGGCATCGTAGATCTCTGCTGAAAGAAAAGATGAAAGTGAACCCAAACTATGATTACTGGCATTTCCGCCGCATCCTTTGTGTGGCCTCCTCCTTGAGAGTTTTGTGAAACTGTCAACCCATTTCGGCTCTTCGGATGCCAATTATGTACCTGTAGACAAAAATAAAAAAGAATCTCAACATCAGTCAAATGAACCATAAGGATATGAGTTTGGAACCTTCGATACTAACGACTCTCTCTCATAATGCATAAGCGAAAGGAGACTAAACAGTACCTATCTTCAACTACCACTTTTGGAAGACTTTACGTTTATTGAAAGTGGGGAAGGAGAGATTGATGGTAGATGCCCTAAAGCACTTGAAGGACTTCGTCAATGATCTCATTGCTTGCAAGAAGAAAAAAAATGATTTTCAATGCCAGCTGAAGTGGGGATATGAGAGATCTCCTTGCTCAACGACTCGCACCGGTTTCAAGAAGATGAGGTCAACAACTCACACCAATTTCAAGAAGATATGGTGCTCCACTTTGTGATTCCGGCCATAGATACATACGATGTTGCATTAGGTTGGTTTTTTTTCCTCCTTTATTGCAATCCTCACGTCGAAGAAAAAATTGTTCAAGTACTTTGCTGCGTATTAGCTCAAAGAACCAAATCTAAAAAAAATGGACCCTTTCAAATATTGTTTATATTTGCACGCAACACGAAGGAGACTATGAGATTGTATCCTTCAGTTCTCAACAATCATGAAGGAATTTTGCACAAATATGTGTTGCCTGGCAGAATTTATATACAGCCTAGGTTGAAATTAATATATAAGATTTATGCTTTGGACTGTATGGAAAGTGTCTGCGGATTCGATTGTCTAACACTTCGACTATGTTGAATATTGTAACTTCTAAGAATATTATATTTGTACATTATTATTTTGGAGATGTTCCATCCCTCCGAGGTCACTCTATTATGTATCCGGAGATATTTATTCCTCCAAGGAGTTGGGGTAACTAGGGTTATTAGACCCACCATGAGGGGGTCGGCCCTAATATTATATTTTCGGGGTTATTAGACTTCTCTAGGAGAGGTCGGCCCCATTAGGTATTTTAGTTAGTTGGGGATTAGTATAAGTAGAGGAGGAGAGCTCCTCATTTGATACACTCACTCACAACTCAGAAAAGTAGCGCACTTGTGTGGGAGGTCTGCACAGGAGTTGGAGAAGGAGGTTAAGTCTTGGAGCACATCTTGTATTTTGGTTGATCATCTTATTGAGGAAAGCTTTGCTGGGTTTTCTACCCCATGAGGGTTTCCTAGGGTAAATTCTGTGTCTATGTTGTGATTATGTTTCTTTCAGTGATCTTGCTAGTCTATTTGGTTTAAACTTAACATGGTATCAGAGCTAGCCTGAATAGGACATCTTTCACAAGGTAAGAATCTCTCTCTCTCTCGAGTGAAGATTAGGGTTTCAGCAAAAAGTTGGTATTGTTGAATTCTGATTACATGGCTAGATAGCCCTTCTCAAAACCAATCTTTTGAGCCCTAGATCGAATTTTTTGGTTGGGTAGAACTTCGAGAAAGTCAAACCCTAATTCTACCAAAAGTGCAATAAACCAGAAATTGGTTTCAGTAAAAAGTTGGTATTGTTGAAATCTAATTACATGGTTGGATAGCCCTTCTCAAAACCAATCTTTTGATCACTAGATCGAATTTTTTGGTTGGGTAGAACTCTGGGAAAGTCAAACCCTAATTCTACCAAAAGTGCGATAAACCAGAATTTCTGTCCCACGATCCGGAAAAGTAAAAAGGTAATACTTCCAGGTAAGTACTATTCTATCCCTTATCTCTTGGACTGCCCCAAGAGAAGATGGCTCCAAACACCAAGCTTGAAGACAAGCTAGAAGGTATAGAAAATTTCTGGGCATGGAAATACAGAATTGGTCTCATACTTGAAGAAAATGATCTTGCTCATTATGTCAAGGATGAAGTTGCAGAACCTGAAGGAGATGAAGCCAAAGAGAAGCATAGGAAGGATTTAATTAGGGCAAAGAGAATCATAGCTGATTCTATTAAGGACCACTTGATTCCCCAAGTGGCCTCCAAGAAGACTCCAAAAGAAATGTATGATGCCCTAGGAAGAATGTATGAAGGTAAGAACATCAATAGGAAGATGAACCTAAGGACTCAGTTGAAGAGCACCAAGATGCACAAAGGAGAATCTATTCAAGACTACTTCTCAACGGTCTCCCAAATCAAGGAGCAACTAGATGCCAATGGTGATACTCTTGATGAAGATGAACTTGTGATGACTGCTCTAAATGGTCTCACTAGACCTTGGGAATCTTTCATACAAACTATGTGTGCTAGAAAAGAAAGCATGAAGTTTGATGTAGTATGGGAGGATTGTGTTCAAGAAGAGGCTAGGGTAGCCAACAGAGAAGCTCTTCTCAAAGAGGATTACCAAGCCTTGGCCACCCACACCAAAAGAGGTAAGAGGGGTCACTTCAAGAAAGTGAACTACAAGAAGTCTCAACCCTTTCATAGATTCAATAGGAAAGGAGGAACAAACTCAGAAAGAGATCTCTCCATAGTCTAATGTTATAACTGTCTTAAACTAGGACACTATGCTAGAGACTGTACTTTTCGAGCAAAGAAGAAGAAGAAGTTTGTTCACAAAAGACATCATGCACATATGGCAGAAGATGATAGTGAAGAAGAAGTAGAAGAAGAAGAAGAAGAAGAGGAAAGGCCTCAAAAGAAAAGATCTAAAGTAAAGAAAGAAGATCCAGAAGAATATGTCCTATTCTCTGCACTCTCTGGATCTATGTGTCCTGGAGAATATACATGGCTCATTGATAGTGGTGCTTCAAAGCACATGACAGGTCAAAAGAAATCTCTCTCAAGACTTGAAGAAAATTCTTCACCTCAAAAGGTATCTCTAGGAGATGATTATCAATATCCCATCAAGGGAATTGGTGAAGCAAGCTACAAGCTTGATTCTGAAACACCCTTGAAAATGAAAGAAGTTTTATATGTACCAGGTTTAAAGAAAAACCTACTCTCCATCTTAGCTCTAGATAAGAAAGGCTTTAGAGTGGCTTTCATAGATGGACAAGTACTCATGTGGTCCAAAGGAAAATCAATTAAAGATGCAGTTGTTATTGGTGAAGAAGAAGGAGGCCTCTATAAGCTCAAGGGTCATCCAGAAGTTTCCCTTGCTCATGAAACCTCTAGCCCCAGTGAGCTATGGCATAGAAGATTAGCTCACATTAACTACAAAGCCTTACCCTATGTAAGCAAGGTGGTCATAGGATTACCAGCCTTGAAGACTGATCATAATGGCTCATGTAAAGGATGTAAGAAAGGGAAGAATGTCAAGAACCCCTTTCCAAAGAGTGAAACAAAGACTAAGAACATTTTGGAGCTAATACACTCAGATGTATGTGGATGAATGCCCACCACTTCTCTAAGTGGGTATGAATACTATCTTTCATTCATTGATGACTATTCAAGGAAAACTTGGATATACTTTCTAAAAGGGAAGAATGAAGTCTTTGGAAAATTCAAAGAGTTCAAGGCTCTAATAGAAAATCTCTCAGAAAAGAGAATCAAGATTCTCATAACAGATAATGGCGGAGAATATACTTCAAAGGACTTTGAAGACTTTTGTAAAGAAGCCGGAATTAAGAGGGAACTAACCACTCCCTACAATCCCCAACAAAATGGGGTTGCTGAGAGGAAAAATAGAACCATCATGGAAGCTGTAAAGACTATGATACATGACCAAGATCTTCCCATGTATCTATGGGCTGAAGCAGCTAAAACAATAGTATATGTGAAAAATAGACTATCCCATAGTGCTCTTGACTTCAAAACTCCAGAAGAAGTGTTTACAGGAAAGAAGCCTGAGGTAAGTCATCTTAAAATATTTGGGTGTCCTATGTACATTCACATTCCAAAAGAAAAGAGAACCAAGTTGGATCCTTCTGGTAAGAAGGGAATATTTGTTGGTTATTGTGAATCATCCAAAGCCTTCAGAATATACATACCAGGTTTTCATCATATAGAAATAAGTAGAGATGTAACATTTGATGAAGAAGCAGCCCTCAAGAAATCCAGGAAGTGTCAAATGAAAGAAATTTATGAAGAAGATACACCTCCTAGAATCACAGAGGTTGTGCACATCCCTGAAGATGATTCACCAGAAGATCATGACATATTGGAACCACAAGAACCTTCTATAACCGATTCATCTAAGAAAAGAAGGCCAGCATGGGCTAGAGATATTATTCAAGGAGTTGAAAGATATGGAGCTCCTGAAGGCTCCACTAGAGAAAAAAAGAAACCTAAGCTAGTGTCCAACTATATGGCCTTAATGTGTGATCTTGTAGATCAACAACCTACTAGCTATGAAGAAGTAGCCCAGAAGAAAGAATGGGTAGAAGCAATGACAGAAGAATATCAGTCAATAATGAAAAATGATGTTTGGGATGTAGTTCCCAAACCAAAAGACAAAAGTGTGGTTTCTTCCAAATGGATTTTCAAGATAAAACATGCTGCAGATGGTAGCATTGAAAAATACAAGGCAAGATTTGTAACCAGAGGATTCTCTCAAAAGGAGGGAATTGACTATGAAGAAACATTTGCACCAATTTCTAGGTATACTTCAATTAGAACTATCATGGCACTTGCATCTATGATGAAGTGGAAATTACACCAAATGGATGTTAAGACAGATTTTTTGAATGGTGTAATTGAAGAAGAAGTATACATAGAGAAACCACAAGGGTTTGAGGTTAAAGACAGGAGGACTCATGTATGCAAACTGAAAAAGGCATTATATGGTTTGAAGCAAGCTCCCAGGGCTTGGTACAGAAGAATTGATAGTTTCTTAACAAACATGGGCTTTACCAAGAGTAAAGCTGATCCCAATCTCTATCTTAAAGTTATGGATGATGAACCAGTTATACTGTTGTTATATGTAGATGATCTATTTCTAACCGGAAATGAGAAACTAATTATTGAAAGCAACAAGAAGCTTTCTTCAGAATTCGAGATGAAAGATCTTGGATTAATGCACTACTTCTTGGGTCTAGAAGTATGCAAGAACCAAAAGGAATCTTTCTAAATCCAGGTAAGTATGCTGTGGAGATTCTAAAAAGATTTGATATGTTGGAGTGTAAAGCCATGGTCACTCCCATGGACTCCAACTTGAAGTTATTAGTTAATGACTCTTCGGAACTAGTAGACCTAACTCTATATAGACAGATCATTGGGTCATTGATGTATTTAACAAATACTAGGCCAGATATATGCTTTGTTGTAAATACCCTAAGTCAGTATCTAGTAGAACCTAGAAAGGTTCACTTAATAGCTGCAAAGCATGTGATGAGGTACCTAAAAGGTACATTAGATTTTGGTCTATATTATCTTGGAGGTCATGAACTCAAATTACATGGTTACTCAGATTCTGATTGGGTAGGAAGTGTTTCAGACAGAAAGAGTACTTCAGGTGGATGTTATGGTCTTGGATCTGCCATGATCTCCTGGTTCAGCAAGAAACAAACTAGTGTGGCTCTCAGTACTGCTGAAGCAGAATATATAGCTGTCGGCTCTGCCAGCTGTGAAGCAGTGTGGCTTCGAAAGCTATTATCTGAAGTGTTTGAATTAGAATTGGATCCCACTGTGATTATGTGTGACAATCAAAGCTGCATTAAGATGACAGAAAATCCTCTATTCCACGACAGGTCAAAACACATTGAGATCCGATACATTTATATACGAGATATGGTGCAGAGAGGAGCTATCAAGCTCGAGTATGTGAACACTGAGGATCAAATTGTTGGCATCTTGACCAAACCTCTGTCTCGAGTGAAATTTGAATACTTCCAAGACAAGCTCAGTGTAGTTGAAAAGGACCCTCCTCGAAAGGGGGAGTAGTATAATCTCTCTTGATGAGCTTGTCTCATCGACAACAAGGTCATTGATGAGGATACCTGTCTACTACACCTGGATACTTAGATATATTTAGATTTGGGACTCTTATATTTTTTACATGCTTTTGATGCTAGATGTATTAGTGAGAATACATGCTTTTGATGCTAGATGTATTAGTGAGAATACATGCTTTTGATGATGGATGTATTGATGAGAATACATGTGGGGATTGTATCATCCTTGAACACTTGTTCTAAAGTGAGCCGTAGACAAGTGTCTCCGAGAAAGAAGAGGGATTGTATCATCCTTGAACACTTGTTCTAAAGAGAGCCGTAGATGTATGTCTTCGAGAATGAAGTCCTTGGTGGACATGTGAGGATTCGATCATCCCTGGACTTCAGTCCTAAAGAGAGCCGTAGACATGATGTCTACGAGAATAAATTCCTGAATGAATAGGTAGGGGATTGCATCTTCCCCGGACCTCGGTCCCAGAATTGAGCCGTAGACTAATGTCTCCAAAAATTGAAGATAGGACTGCATCATCCCTGAACTAGGTTCAAAATGTACGTGAGGACTGCATCGTCCATGAACTGGGTTCAAAATGTACGTGAGGACTGCATCGTCCATGAAATGGGTTCAAAATGTACGTGAGGACTGCATCGTCCATGAACTGGGTTCAAAATGTACATGAGGACTGCATCGTCCATGAACTGGGTTCAAAATGTATGTGAGGACTGCATCGTCCATGAACTAGGTTCAAAATGTACGTGAGGACTGCATTGTCCATGAACTGGGTTCAAAATGTATGTGAGGACCGCATCGTCCATGAACTGGGTTCAAAATGTACATGATGGGATTGCATCATCCCTAGACATGAGACTTGTCTTAAAGGTACGTGTGAGGACTGCATCATCCATGAACTAGGTTCAAAACGTACGTGATGGGATTGCATCGTCCCTAGACATGAGACCTATCTTAAAGTGATAAGGACTAATCATCTTGGAACTTGATCTGGATTGTATCATCCATGGACCTATGTCCTAAAGAGAGCAGGATTGATCATCCTGTAAGATGATCGTGTGATGACAACGCTGATGATCGTGTGATGACGATGCTGATGATCGTGTGATGACGATGCTGATGATTGTGTGATGATGATGCTAATGATCGTGTGATGATGATGCTGATGATCATGTGATGACAATGTTGATGATGATGCTTATGACATTGATGTTCCAGTAACTGGTTGAGTTACTGATGATGAATTGAAGAAAGCTTTCGATGATTTATAGATGTATCATGTATGATGTAGTCGACGACTCCTTGCTCCTACAGATGTTGTTATAATATCCTTCTTGTTAAGGGGGAGTGTTGAATATTGTAACTTCTAAGAATATTGTATTTGTACATTATTATTCTGGAGATGTTCCATCCCTCCGAGGTGACTCTATTATGTATCCGGAGATGTTTATTCCTCCGAGGAGTTGTGGTAACTAGGGTTATTAGACCCACCATGAGGGGGTCGGCCCTAATATTATATTTTGGGGGTTATTAGACTTCGCTAGGAGAGGTCGGCCCCATTAGGTATTTTAGTCAGTTGGTGATTAGTATAAATAGAGGAGGAGAGCTCCTCATTTGATACACTCACTCACAGCTCAGAAAAGTAGCGCACTTGTCTGGGAGGTCTGCACAGGAGTTGGAGAAGGAGGTTAAGTCTTGGAGCACATCTTGTATTTTGGTTGATCATCTTATTGAGGAAAGCTTTGCTGGGTTTTCTACCCCATGAGGGTTTCCCAGGGTAAATTCTGTGTCTATCTTGTGATTATGTTTCTTTCAGTGATCTTGCTAGTATATTTGGTTTAAACTTAACAAACTATTTTGCCCAGAACATTAGACTTACTTCTAATGACCGTTACTATCTCCGACAGGCCTTCCCGAGTTTGATCTGCATGCTGTTACGTCGCCAGGGTCATTAATGCTTGTGGGTGGCATGCACGTGGCATGCACAGTACACTATGCGCTGGAACCCGCAACTCTTTGCCGTTCACGTCCATAACCTGTTCTTGGTTCCATAGAGATACGCATGTATGGATGACACCATGGACCCCTCGTTCCCCCTGAATGCAACCTTGCCACTTCCCATGAAAATTTGAATTTGAATTTCATTACCTATCCTTCATGTAATATCCCAACTTTTTTGACTAACTATGTCATGATGTCATGTCAGGTCACGGACCAGTATATGTGATTTATTATGTTTTACATAGCACTAATATGTTCTGATTTAGTTTAATTTATGAGTTGATGTATTGGGCATGGACCTGATTTGTTTCATTTTTGAATATATGCCGGGAAGGAAAGCGGAATGAATAAACTAAGTTGTACTTTCAAAAGTAATTACAAAATTATGATATACTGAGATTATCTCTTTTGTTACATTATACTATGCAGAGCATGATTTACATGGTTTATTATTTAGTGTGTTGAGCGTGGACTCAGAAACACACAAATGACCTATATACTGGGCTTAAGCCCCGATGTATTTAGAGGATTGTATTTCGTACTGGGCCTAAGCCCCGATGTACATTGAGTGTTGGGAATGATCCCTATACCACTCCAAGCTTGGAAGAAATGATTACCGGATCCGAGGCCACTTAAATATCCTAGATGTGCCTCACAACCACATTCTAGTTCTAGTGTTGAGGAGAGATTCTGGAATTGCACTAGCGTAATGCCCATGTGAGAGTGTTGAGTTAGACGGCTCTGAAGAGCACTCAGCGTTACTAATATCAAGTGTTGAGTCAAGAGGACTCTGAATAACACTTACGTATCTTAACACAACTATTTTGACTTGATTAAATAAATCTTATTATCATCACCTACTGCGGAAACTACCATGCTAAAACGAGGGATCTGACATGCAAAGGGAGAGACTAGAGGTGGCTCACAAGCTTGCCGAAACTGTCCAAAGAAGTGGACCCTATCCTTAAAAGAGAATTAAAACAATTATCATGTGAACAAAAGTGGTTAAAAGGCCCAAATCTAAATACTATTGTTAAGAGTTTCTAAGAAAAATATTGTTATTATTTATTCTTCTATGTATATATATTTATGCATAAGTGGGCTTCCACTTTACCAAATGTTAATTATTAATATTTAAGGTGGAATTATTATTATTATTATTATTATTATAAAAATATTACAGATCAAAACACTTTGATAAAACAAAGTGACAAGTCCTAGTCCCAAATTAACTAGCAGTTAAGTGAATAAATAATATTTTCTTTTATATATATATAATTTAAATTGTTTTAAAGAAACCAGTAATTCTAACAATGTGAATTTCAAAAATTACCTATTTAAAGAGGATAGCCCCCAGGGTTGGGGGATTATTCTATTATTTTGGAGAGAAGTTCTTATGAATCAAGAGAAGTCCTCTGCTTCAAGAAGTGAAGCTTCCCTTACTTAAAAATTCTCATATCTGAACTAGACATACATCTCGGACCTCTACCTCTCAGTTTGCATGTCAAAACCAGCTCGGGGGGATTCATATTGAACCAAGAACGGTTGTAGATGGTTGAGAGGAACGTGGTAGTCCCAAAGTCATCTATTCCAAGATCAAATCATCAGGTCAGCTAAGAGTTCAGTAGTTTTTCATTAACTAGTTGGCTGAGTGTGCGGGTCATTACCAGCTGGAACAAGCTCCAGGATTTAGCAGGTATGCAATTCTTAAAGAAATTCTCCATTAATTATATTTTTTGTGTAAACAAATTATTAAAATAGTATAGACCTTTATGTCATTTTGAACTCAGGATTCATCCCGAATCTGTTGGCATTGCCTAGTAGGTCTAGTCCTCTAGCCTTTTCTAGGCAATCATTTTTCTTAAACTTTCAAAGTATGGAAATCGTCAAGCAGTGTTTAAATCCATAGAAATCTATTTCTTTTTTTTTATTAATTTTTCTTACCTGTCAATAGATTTCTTTCTTGTTTAAAAGTAACATGTTGATCTAACCATTGAAATCAAATTGTTTTCTCTTTTAGCAGAAAACATTGATCACATAGTTAAGATGATTTAGAAACCCATTACACAAGCTTAGCAAAACATCACGTCTACAAAAATCTAGTAAAACGATTTTGTAGGGCCTAATCATACACCCACACATTCTTTTCATTTTCGATCCATAACTCAACACCAACGAAACTACCTACAGGCTGTAAGTCTAGATCAGGTGCTACAACAAAATAAGAAAGTCTTTCCACCACAGATAACAAGAAAAATCAATACCCTAGTCATCATTTTCTTATTTATTTGCGTAGCTATTTCTACTATCAAACACAGAGTACGATAGATCTACTTCTTTTCAAGATAGCTTTCCCTTTTAAAAACCATGGATTCCAAACTCTAAATATAAAGTCTATTTGTCACGATTCTTCCAGCTAGGGCACCTTTTGCGCTTTATCAATAAACTCTACGTTAATCAATAGATAGATATTATAGCAAAACAAACCACATATATCATCCACGAAATTTGAGTCCCACGGTTAAAACCACAAACAGAAGCAAGATGCCCTGCACATTTTGAAACGCAGATGACAATTGAAAGCAGAAGACAAGGGTCGAATCCCATGGTCTTCTCAAAACCAGAATTCATAAGTCTTTTCCTACAGGACTCACATCTCTAGACAAAACAAAGAAAAACGTAGTGTACAACATTCAAATTGTTCCCATACAAATGTTCATTTTACCAACACAGACGGCATTTCAATCGACATCACTTCATACCCTAGCTATGTTACCAAATAGGAGACGCCAAAGACACAGCATCATTTAAATTTTCTTATACAACATTTTATAAACATACATAGAATCTCATTGTATCGAAATCCAACAGTGCAGGCTTAGTTCTCATTTCACATAGGAAAAACAAAAGATAGCAATCTATCATTTGAGACAGGGTAAATCATACATCCCAGTTAGAGGTTGTGTCCACCTTTTTAAAACATAAAATCATAGTTTACAGGAAGGGGAAAACGTCGGTTACATAGACCAACTTCACAATCAATCCTTGTCACAACGCAGTCCCAGCTGCACAGCTTAAACGCTTACATTACATTTGAAAACCCCCACAGTTTCTCTAGTTTAGCCCTTAGGCAGCTAACAAGCTTCCCAAGTTGAGTCAGTAAGCCAAGGTCTTATGGGAGACTCTTTCCCAAACCAAAACGAGATGCATACATACATTTCCAGTGTTTCCAAAGGCAGGATAATGAGTGGGTAAGATGGACTTACCATTTCCCTAGCCACACGAGTAGAAATTTGAACCATCACAATATTCACCTGAAGATTGTTGGCACCTGTCATTTGCATCAAGCTAAACCAGTTATTACACCGTGAAATTTCAATTCCAGAAGAAGAAAACTCAAATTACAATTTTGGTAAGCTTTCCTTACCTGTTAGAAATGCGCAGTCCACGCTGTAGTCGAAGCTCAACAAAATACTAAGTGCACTGACCATGAGCCTTGCTTGGGTCAGGGAACCCTCATAGCTACCATATGAATGAGTTGCAGAGCCAGAAGAGTGAGCAATAAGTTGAAATAGGAATGAAAGGCCAAACCCTCAATTCTCTTACGAAACCCTCTTTACAGGTATGTCACCCACTTCTCATTCAAGTGCATTAAATTTCATACCTACTCTGTGCTAGTGGGGATGCGATTTCTTGGTACATAAACTATAGAGTATCACATAAAACACTCCACTCTTTGTTAAAAGAGATTAGAGTCACATTACCATAGTGGAACCCCCTCTTCCCCTTGTTTATATTACAAGTCCTATTCCTTTCTATGGTTCATCCTTTGGGTTGATTATCACCCATAGGATTTCCCTAGTAAATCTTATGTGCCTTGGAAGTATGAACCCACTCATTAGGATAGACCAAACCCTAGTAATTTTCCTGCACAGACAAACATGGGAGAATGGTATTTGCAGGATGCTAAGTAAGTCCAAAATCGCCCAAGAGTACCCGTACCCCTCGGTAACCCTGCCGGGGTATGTAATTACCTCTCCTGGAGTGTTACAACCATAAGCCTGAGAACTATGTATCATCAATGAAGTTACATCACCTGAAGGTGTCATTAGACATTCACCATTCAATCATATGATTCTTGAAACAGTAAGAACATTGATTCTACTTTTGCATTAGCAATTACGACTATACTTAAAAACATACTATCATTGTGTTTTCATCTCACTTCCACAGATTTAAGAACTCAAACATTAAGGAGACCATGTTACATGAAATTCTTAGATTCTTACTTTAATTATGGTGCAAACATAAATGTATTAACTGTGTTAGTAGTAGCTTATGAATCCTTCTCCTTTATTTAGCAAATACCATAGATGGGAAATTTTTTAATTTTATGCTATTTTGGGGACATTACAAGTGGTATCAGAGCGAGTTACAAACACTAAGTGACCTATTGGGCTCACTACCAAACACAGTTGCAGATAAAGGAAAGTGTTTAAATTATTGTATTATGTTTTTATGAGAAGAATTAACTAACACATTGTTTTCCGGTAACAAATACTTATATGAATTTCAGATATAGGCAGTAGCAGGAAAATGAATGCAGAACAAGGCAGCAGTGTACAAGGTAATCTAAATTCCCCACCATAAGAGCAAGAAATTGTGGTGGAGCTCAATTCAAATTTGGAGAAATCCATGCAGCAGCTACAGGCAGAATTCCAGAGTTTCAGGGATGAGAATATGCAAGAAAGAAGGGAACACCGGGCTATAAATGAAGCCTTACTCCAAAGCCTAATAAGGGCAAAACCCCCTGAACATCCTACTCTCTCTGTGAACTCTCTTAACACTAGGAAAGCAGCCAGTTACAAAATAGAAGAACAAGTAGAACATAAATCAAAACCATTGGAAGAGGACTGTAAGAGCTCTTCCAATGACAATGGTTCTCCACCCCCTTGCAAGAAAAGGAGGAAGAGTGATGACAGCTTACGAGGGGAGTTCAGAAAAATAAGAGCCCCAACTTATGATGGGGAAGTTAACTCAGGAGAAAAGGCTGAAGAATGGTTGTTAGGGATGAACAAATACTTTAAGGTTCATAATTACTCTAGTGAGATGCAAGACCGACTAGCCATACACAACTTGAATGGAAAAGCTGCTAGATGGTGGCAAGACTTAAAACACATTAAGGGACAAGAGTTGCGAGACATAAGCTGGGACACTTTCAGCAGAATATTTCAGGACAAATATATGTCTGAAAGATTCTTCAACAAGAAGATAAAAGAATTTCATGAGATGAAAATGGGTTCCTTGACTATGGAAGCTTTCATAAATCAGTTCTTCGACTTGTTGCACTATGCGCCTTGTATGAAGGACGAGAAGGTGAAAATCCAGCAGTTCTTGAGTGGGTTGCCACCAACTTTAGAGAGAAGATAGAATTCGACATGCCCAAAACCCCTGACATAACCCTACATAAAGCCACGCTGTGCTATGAGCATGGGCAGCCAAGGAACGACAACATCAACAGAAATAGAGAGAGATTCAGGACTTTTTCAAACAACCGTAGACCAGGTTTTCGATCCCCACCTTTTCAGAAACATAGCAATAGTTTCCCACCCAACAGAGGTTTCACCCGACCCAAGATCGACCTAATGCACCCCCACCACCAGCCAACAGGACAGCCTTCAATAAAGGGGCAAAGACAGTTCCACGAATTGTATCTTGTTGGAAATGCCAGGGACCACATTACTATAGAGACTGCCCCAACAAAACAGATGTGACTTTACACAACATCCAAGCAGAACCTACAGTGGGAGACATGGCAAAGACACCTAGGATTTATGCCATCCTTGATGGCCGGCAGGAAGATCATCAAGCCACCATGGTAGAAATTCAGGGTAAGATATCTAACAATCTCATTTCAGTTTTAATAGACCCCGGTGCTTGCCAGAGCTACATCTCTCCCAGGATGGTAGAGTCTTGCAAATTAAACCGAGAGAGTCACAAAGCACCATGGTTGGTACAATTGGCCACAGGTACAAAATGGAAGGTCTCCGAACTAGTTAAGAGTTGTGAGATAGATTTGAACATCTTACCGCTAGGATCTTATGATGTAATAATAGGCATGGATTGGTTGGAAGGACATCATGCTTTGTTGGATTGCTTGAATAAGTCAATCCTATGCACCGATGGTCAAGGGAACCAAAGAACCATCGGAGGTATATCTAAGGAAGTATCAGTACGACAGATATCGGCATTACAAGCAAAGAATGCTTAAGAAAGGGTTGTAAGCTATTTGCAATCCACCTTCAATCGGTAGAAGCCGATAGAGATCAAAAAATCGAGGATTTCTCGATACTAGTAGAATTCAGAGATGTATTTCCTGAGGAGATACCAGGGTTACCACCCAAGCGGGACTTAGACTTTTCTAT
This sequence comes from Larix kaempferi, assembly GCA_027924585.1. Classification (NCBI taxonomy): domain Eukaryota; kingdom Viridiplantae; phylum Streptophyta; class Pinopsida; order Pinales; family Pinaceae; genus Larix; species Larix kaempferi. The sequence continues at coordinate 3,812,787 of BSBM01001023.1, forward strand.
AGAACTAACCCCTGGATCCGTACCCATCTCTAGGACTTCGTGCCGTATGAGTACACCCAAACTGGTAGAGCTCAAGATACAGTTACAAGAACTAATAGACAAGGGTTACATTCGACCAAGTGTGTCTCCCTAGGGAGCACCAATCCTCTTTGTTAAAAAGAAGGATGGCACGATGCGTATGTGCATCGATTACTGCCAACTCAACAAGTTAACCATCATGAACCGTTATCCACTCCCTAGGATCGATGACTTGTTTGACCAAGTCGGAGGAGCAAAGATCTTCTCGAAGATCGACGTGCAATCCGGATATCACAAGGTGAGAATCCATGATGAGGACATCAATAAGACCGCGTTTCGCACCCAATATGGCCACTACGAGTTTGTAGTAATACCGTTTGGTCTGACGAATGCACCCGCCAACTTCATGTGCATGATGAACAACATTTTCAATAAGTACCTTGACAAATTTGTTCTAGTCTTCATAGACGATATCCTAATGTATTCCAAGAATGAAGAAGAACATGAAGAACACCTACAAATAGTCCTATGGATATTGCGAGAACATCAGCTATACGCAAAATTTAGCAAGTGTGATTTCTATAGACCTCAGATACAGTACTTAGGGCATATCATTTCGGAGAAGGGAATAGCAGTTGACCCCGAAAAGATCAAGGCTATCGAAGAATGGCTCACACCTACGTGTGTTTTCGACATACGATCATTCCTAGGTTTAGCCAGTTATTATCAAAAGTTCACTGAGAACTTCTCTCGGATCGCTTGCCCCATGACCACATTACAGAAGAAAACTAGTAACTTCACCAGGATAGACAAGTGCGAAGAAATTTTTCAGAAGTTAAAACAACTTTTGATTAGCGCACCAATACTACGAATTGCCGTCCCCAATGGGGACTTCGTAGTTTGCACCGATGCAAGCAAGGAAGGACTCACTGGAGTCCTTATGAAAGATGACTTTGCCATCTTCTATGAGTCAAGAAAGCTAAAGGAACATGAAAAAAACTATCCTACTCACGATCTCGAATTGGCTGCCATCATCCACGCTCTAAAAATGTGGAGACATTACCTCATGGGCAAGAAATTCCTATTAAAGACGGACAACATGAGTCTAAAGTATCTATTCGATCAACCAGACCTGAACGCTAGACAGGCTAGGTGGTTAGCCTTTCTTAGTGAGTATCACTTTGAACTAAAACACATCAAGGGGAAAGAAAACAAGATTGTCGATGCCTTAAGTCGACGAGCTCATATGTTATATGAGGTAACCAAAAGTCGGATGGACTTCGACTTACATGACCAAATTAGAGCGACATGCCAAAATGATAGGTTCTATGTCGAGATCCTTAAAAAGATTCAGGAAGATAGGCTATTTCAGCAACAAAAAGAGTACATGATAGATGAATCAGGATTGTTATGGTCAAAAGAGAGACTTTACGTTCACGAGGGGGGAATATTAAACCTAACATACTCAGCGAATTCCATCGGAGTCCCTATTCGGGACACCCCGGATATCAAAAGATGATTTCAGCCATAAAGAAACACTACTTTTGGCCTAAACTGAAAGCTGACATAGCATTGTTCATTGCGAAATGTCAGGAATGCCAGTTGGTCAAGGAAGAACACCAACATCCCTCCGATCTACTTCAACCGTTACCGATTCCGGAATGGAAGTGGGAGGTAATAAGTATGGATTTCATTATGGGTCTACCCAAGAGTAAGAAACAAAATGACTCCATCTTCGTAGTAGTAGACAAGCTATTGAAAACTGCACATTTTATACTAGTAAAATCTACCTACAAGGCAGTTCAGATTGCGAAAATATTCCTAAAGGAGATTTTTCGGTTACATGGGATACCCAAAGCAATTATCTCGGATCGAGACACAAAGTTCACTAGTAACTTTTGGAGAGCATTGTTCTCCCGATTAGAAACACAACTACAGTTTAGTACCGCATACCACCCCCAAACCGACGGACAAACAAAACGAGTAAACCAAATCTTAGAAGACATGCTAAGAATGTATGTCATGAACAATCCCACTAAGTGGGAAGACTACTTACACCTCACAGAGTTTGCATACAACAATGGGTATCAAACCTTGGCCAAAATGAGTCCTTTTGAGGTACTCTACGGTCGAAAGTGTCGAACCCCCATCACCTGGGATAGCCCGGTGGACAGGCTTATGCTAGGGCCAGAATTACTAAAAGACTTGGAACAACTAGTCTCCAAAGTGCAACTAAATTTAAAAGAAGCACAAGACTACCAAAAGAGTTATGCAGACAAGAAAAGAAAGGACAAGGACTACCAAATCGGTGAACATGTCTTCCTAAGAATAAAAGTGAACGAAGCTCGTTAAGTTTGGGACGTTTTGGTAAACTAGCCCCAGAATTTTGTGGACCTTTTGAAATATTGGGCAAGAAGGGTCCAGTGGCATATGAGTTATCCCTACCAGCACATATAAAAGTTCATAATGTTTTTCATGCTTCTTTATTAAAGAAATATGTATACGATACTAAATATGTCATCGATTGGTCCTTGTTGCAGGTGGAGCCCGAAGGGGAGTTCACGCCACAACCACTCCACATTCTGGACAAGAGAGAGGTACAACTTAGGAGGAGGACCATTACTCAGCTGAAAGTGCAATGGAAGCACTTTAGACCAGATGAGGCCACTTGGGAGAATGAGGCTACCATGAGAGGCATACCCCGCCTTGTTTCATGGACTCATCTCTAATCGTTAGGAAACACTGGGACGGTGTTGTTCTAAGGAGAGGAGGATGTAATATCCCAACTTTTTTTACTAACTATATCATGATGTCATGACGGGTCACGGCCCAGTATATGTGATTTATTATGTTTTACATAGTGTAACGCCCCGTATTTTGACTAGGCGTGTTTATGAGTTAGACACCTTTCACTTTATTTGCTCATTATCTGTTCGACTCAGCTAGACAGAGTGAACTATATTTCGGGATGTTAGACATGATGATATGTTGCTACTATGTTTATGATGTTACTATGCCCATGCTGATACTACGGTTATGATGTTACTATATTCATGCAGTTATTAAGTTATGATCATCATGAGATTCATTGCTTTTATGACGAAAATATATGTTTTAGCGTTTTCATTGATGAAGTGAGATATATGGTGTTGTACGTGGGTGCCATCCTATGATGAAATTGATAGAACTGTTATATTCCATGCATACCTGTGATGCGATAAAATTGTGACGTGAAATAAAATGATGTTGATGATATGGATCAATTGGTGATCGAATGGAAATGCTTGTTATAAACTATGTATTTTGCGGAGTACTAACCTACAGGACACAAGGGCTATGGGATAGCCGGATACTTGATCTGAATATGGATAAGAACCTATCCATGCAGTAAACCTTAGCAACCGAAATTGATGATACGATGACATGGACCGATAATCTTGATAGCAGCAGAGTATGATTTGATAAGGGTGTAGACCCGGTATGCTGAGACACGCTCCCCATGTAGTTGTGATGACAAAGTTGGATGCCTGCTAGGGGAGGATAGGTCCACTGTTCAGCCGACGCTATCGCTCTCAAGTTCTATGTGGTCAGGTCGGTGATTCCGACACCCACTTTTGTACTAGCAAAGGAAGGATAGGGAGGATGTAAACGTAGGTTAGGATGGGAGGATATGATAGGCAGTACTGTTGAGGGTTGGGTATTCGTTGATCTGGAGTTAGTGGTAGTAGGTAGCTTTCCTTGTACCTGATTGATTGAAAAAATGTAATCATAAAAATAATGAAATGAAATCTTAAAGGTTAACTGATAAAATAACCAATGATGTTTTAGTAATATTATGATGAATGTATACTTGTTCAGTTTGCATAAAGTATTATTAGTATTAGTTAGCTGTTCTGCATAGGAAATATGACGTATGTTTATAGTACATGTCCATCTTGTGCATACAACATACTTATCAAGATTTAACAATATTATAAGTTATCATAGATAACTCAATTAAGTATTTAGTGAATGACTTAATTAGTAAAAGATTATCAAGTTCTAATGTGTAAAATAAGTTAATTAGTCTTTGTATGTAAACATTGTAATGAACAATTAAAATAAGGGTCATTAATTGCAAGTATCCTCAAGTGAAGGTGTCTTCAATGTGAAGTATAAAAGTTAAACATTAATACTAGAAGAGTGTGCTATATAATTGTTGATCATGATTAATTAAACCATTAAGTATATTCCATTATTTATACCCAGAAGTACTATGTTGACACTTATCGAGTAAACAAATAAATATTTCTAATTTCTATTCACAATTAATTTACTTATTATTATTATTAATTATTATGGTTATTATTGTTATTATTTAATTAATAATAATAATGATAATAATCCTTTTTATAAAGCATATTGGATTGAATAAATTTATTAAATAGATTATTCATTCAATTAATTGACAGAATCATTCCAGGTAAATTAAAAGGGTTTGTTTAAATAAATTATTTAATAATTCCACTACCCGAGAGAAACTTGGATGATTTAAAATAATATATATAATCATCATTTTACCTTGAAAAAAGTGTTGCATTAATGATTTGTACTTCCAAAAACCATGACAGCTAGGGCGGTGGAGTGATAAGGAAGTTATGAATTTATGAAGGGGGAAGATTTCTATAAAGAGGAGATTTAACAAAGTAGTCGGGGGGGGATTATTGGGGAGAGCAGTGAGGATTTGTAGGGGAAGTGAAATATTTCGAGGAGGGGGACAACTCGAGGAATGGAGGAGGCAGAAAAATCCAATGAGGAGGGGGAAAACTCACTGAAAAGTATGGTTATTGAACTAAGGACAAGGCTACTATGGAGATTATCGGTCTGTGGGCTCGCGGGCTAGGAAATCCGTTGATTTCCTAGGGTCAGCAAGATAATAGCTGATCAGTAGGGTGGACACATCATTTCGGGTTGCTAAGGGAACCTACAAAATCCACTACATAAATATTCTTATCTTACTGCAATCTACGGATCCATTTACTTTACTGAGCTAGCTTAAATAAAATGTATTTTCTTTTATTTTCAAATTATGTATGTTAAAGGAACAGATTTAAAATGAAAAGTCTTAAGTTTATGTTTATTTAATTGCAGAGACATATAAATATTTAGAAAACAGAAACATAGACGGTTGATTGTTTTTTTTTTTAAACAATAAGGGAAAAACTTGGTATTTACATGAAAATGGAATAGAGACCCAGTGCCTAGCAAGGGAACTACAGATGGTTTTAGAGCGAGGCTCAGACACTAAGACCTTACGGCCTAACTACACCTGGAATTATAGTGAAAGTTACTAGAGAATAACAAACAAACATGATGTCTGCAACAAAAGGGGAGATAACTTGAAGAGCCTTTTTCATGTATTTACAAAGCATAACAGAAACAGAACTTGAACAATATATATATATATATAACTGCTCATGAAACTAATATATATTATGTTTGAAGTTATTTCAAAACCCTAGCATGCTTATATTGCATCGTACAGGATAATATATAAATAGACCAAACTAAAACTTAGTTCTGAGAACTATATTATACGATGTATAATCACAACTACAAAATCAAATTTTTACAATACCAATGTTGTTCCAGAAAAATTATTAAATTATGAGTACAAACTAAAAAGGCTTGGAAGTAATACCGGTGACAGAGTTTACAACTGGGGTAAGTCGACGTCATCTTACATATCCATCGATATATTCTTTTCACTTAAATAAGATTGATAACAACACGTTGTATATAAAAGATCACATGGCCAAGTCTCATCAGAGAGAACGCCCAGGCATAATGTGATCACTATAAATTCTAAAAACAAAAAGAAAGAAATGAACCCTTAATACCATTGACAATTAGTAATGAGATAAGTAATAATTATAGTTAGGGATCGAGTCTAGACTCGCCCAAACTTAGGTCTTTAAACTTAGTTAACAAGTATAAAAAAAAAAAACTTAAGCTTGTAAAAGGGTTCAACCCTGTAACTTCTCGAAACTCCAAATTAACAACTTTTTACATATCATCCAAGCTTAGCGATCAAAATCTAATAAACATATTCATAACTGGAATCTACAAAGAAATATAAATGCTAATTATTAACATATTTAAAATGTGGAATTAGCCCAAAAATACAACATCATATTTCCATACTCAGCTAACGAGATGAGCTGAAAGTAATCTCATTAACCTTTGAAACAAATTTATACAACCAAAAAGCAAAATTGTATTTATTCATCCATCAAATTTTTACATCTGCAGTAAACTGCTCCAGGGTTCTCCTGTAGAAGACCCTGTATCATTGCTCCATTAACCAAAAATGGACAAAGGCCTAACCCTGGTCCTTAACCAGTTTTCATTTATTTTCTACCCTAAAGTTGCCTCATGGCTCTTAACCAAAAACAAATAGCATGTCGGAGGGGTAGCACAAAAGAAAAGAAAAAAAAAAGCCTATCTCAATGACAGAGGCATCATCTAAGAGTGAACCCGAGAAGGAAAAGAGCAGCAATGTCTGACTAAACACCGAGCAGTCGACTTGTCATGGGGAGAAACTTAAGAAAACCTCTATCAATTTATAGACATAGGCCCTCCACTCGATACGTCGAAGTCTATAAAAGCTGAGCATTTGTTTCCTCTATCATCTATTTCAAAAAATGACGGCAACATCTTGGATGTAGAATGACAAATCTCGATGGAGAAAAAGGGAAAATAACATACATGGGAGTCGTAGCCAATGTAGAGACAGAGACCGAGCTTTCATCAATTGGGAAAAACGATGTTTTCTTCTTTGTCTGCAACCCCGTTGCACCCAAAAAAAAATATATTTTTTTTGAAACAAACTAAACTCCATCTTAATATCACGTCTCTCCTTTAAAATTTCCACTAATGCAGTCCAAAACCCCAATGAAACCACCAACTGAACAAGGAACTCGATTTCGACTGGCTGGAGGGGGAATGAGTTCATCGTGGGCTGCATCGTTCCCCAATCAGACCTCCAAAGCTTCAACAAATCTTCTTAGACAGGATGAAACTGATTTAGCCACTAGAGGAAGAATGAGCTCGTGGCTAGCTGCTCTTGTTTCACAAAGAAATGGCGGCGGTATTTCTCTTTGGAGGCACTATCTGGACAATCCCAGCGTAGTGGATACGCCTTCCCTCTCATTGAATCTTAGTGCTAGGGTTTGAAGGCGTTGACACCCCGGTTAAAATAAAATGGGTTGCCGGAAAAGAACTACTTCACTTTTTATAAACATCCCCAAAGGGCGGTATCGCATGGGTCATAGGTTGTTTCTCATACCACTTTATGAGCGTGCGGCAAACTAGGAGGATGACACATATGAGGGTGGTATTCTTACCGCAACCATCTCTTTCTTTATCGCCCGAGCATTTTGATGGCGCGAGGTCCACCGTGAGTCATTCATTTCCTTCTCCATTACTACGTCCATGATCTTCATAGAGCCACGTCATCGTTTAAATGACCCCAACGTGTCGCCCGAATGCTGGTTAGTATCGATGGTAGAAACACCCATGGCAACCCCTACTAGCATGTCGCAAGCCCAGCGCACACGTGCCAAATGCCAAGCCCACAAGAGCATAGTTGCCACAACACATCAATGCATCATTGTAATAAAGGAATACCGGGCCAATCCCGAGCGCTCAGCAACGAGAAGACTGCATATGACCAAGCACCAATACAAATAGGGACCCACACACATCATACAAGCCTCAAGCTCGTGCAAGACAACTCCCTCCAATAAAAGGATATTGGGCTCAGCCCATGTGCTCGGCACCAAGAGCCCTTCAAGCGACCAGCGGCCAAGTCCAAGGGGACTGGCGCCATAGGCCAACTCGGCCAAGGAGCCCGAGCTTGTAACCAAGAGCATTGTCAACAGCCACCTGCCAAGCCTAAGAGGGGCCCACGCAAGCCACACTTGCACCCCAAGCTCACTCTCGAACATACCTTCAATGCCAATTAAAACCTCATTTTCTTCCATAAATAGGGAATAGTTTTGATGCCACGTAAGGCAGTTTCTGCATTGTCCTTTGAGTGGTTTGCCATACCATTTTTTAATAGGCGGATGTATAAAAATTAGACACATGTGATGGTTTTTTTTTACCACAACCACCAACCATCCTTATCTCGCGTGCAAGTTGACAACGTGGGACAGATAGAGAGTTGTCGAACTTCCTCTACGGCTCTTGCAACCCTCCAAACGATACAAACTTTACCACGTCGTCACAATTGCAATGTCCCCAATTTGCTGCATCAAATTTCTTAAAACAACCATTTATGGTTGTCACCAACACTCGAACTCAAAAGTGGAATTTAGTAGATCTTCATCTTATATAAATTAAATTGGAACAAATGTACTTGGGCCCAAACCCTAGCGCTCGGCAGCGAGAGCCCTTCACGCGACGAGTTACTAGATCCAAAGTGGGCCACTCAAGCCAGTACACCCAAGCAGCCAAGCTAAACCGCATTCCTACTGTCTGTTAAAAACTTTTCTACTCACGTCAAATAGCTGAGGATAGCTCCCATGCTTCTAAGTTTATCATCCATCGCTCGCATTTCATTTCCTCTTTGTAGATGGAGTAATAGAATCAAGAAAAGATGGACTAGAAAGATAACTGCTAAAAGTTCACTCGTCTGCTGAATATAATCCACGTTTTGGGATCGCAGATGTATAAATCGTCATGACCATATATACCTTTCACCAAATTCTCTTCGTTTGAAGACACATTCTTCAAAAAAAAATAGTAGCAGGTGCTGAGGATCTATCTTGATAACGCATGAAGAGAACTGGTTCCGCCCTCATAAGGTTTTTTTTCTTTCAAACCTAAAATACTGGTTCTGGTCAAAATCAAAACCAACCACCATAGAAATATTCATTTCGAACTAGGAAGAAACACCATGAGCTAATATGTAGGATTTCAAGGTTTTAACCCTCCCACCCTTTCACTGCAAAGAGAGAAGCACAAGTTTATCCCATCGCGAAGGGCACAAAACTGAGCCAAAAATCAAGTAACAAAGGAATGGGAGGCTTTAAGCCTGGGCACTTGAGTGATGGAGGTTACGAGTGGTCTTCTCGGCTTGGCGCTTGGTCCTGTGTTGAGCCTTCAGTGTTCGGGCACTAATATGCCTTTTGCTTCATTTTGCTTGGTAATTTTCATACAAATATAACTCTCCTCCACTTAGGTTAACATAAAAAAAGAATTAATGTCTTTTCTTCATAAAGCTCCCAACTCGAGCTAAACTCTTTCTTATATGAAAAAAAAAAAAAAAATTGCTCACCACGACAAAAATAGGTTTTCGCAAAATTCGTATATAATTATATAGTGTTAGTGTTGTTTATTTGAATTTAATTAAATTTCGTATATATTTATATAGTGTTATAACCTAGGCTTGGTTAAGAATTAAAATTTAATATTTAAAAATAAAAAGTTACTCATAAACTCTAATTAAAGAGTTCATCATAGATTTTAAAAATTTTAAGACTAATGTCTGGGTTTAATATATAGACTAGATCAAACATTAAATTATTTATTTAAAACTCAGAAAAGCCCTTGTCGAGACTTCAACGTATAGTCAAAGAGATGAAACAAACACATAATCTGAAAACAAGGAACCGCTGAAATGAGCATGGCGAGCTGAATGCTAAGACGCTAATTTCACTACACGAGAAAATCATTAATGAAAACGAACATAGATTTCAACCCGTTAATTCTAACAAACTGTTCCTTGCACATAAGTGTAAATATAGGCATTTCTAAACTTTTTTTTTTATAACTATATTTGGTAATCTCTAGAGTAACCATGGAGATTTTGATTGTGCATACACTAGCAGAATCAGGTTTGACAAAACAACAAAGCTATTATACCCCTATAAGTTCGATATATATATATAAAAAGATTATATGTTAAAAGTACTTGCTGTAAAATTTAAATTCAAAAGAAATAAAGGTTTTCCTCGTGATGTAAAATGACAGGGTAGAAATGAATTTCTTTATTTTCTTATATTTCTTCTCTAATTCCGGTTCAAATTTTGTACGAGGATGGGGTACTTATGATGACAGTGGCTTTCATAATTTTATTAAAATAAACTTAAAAATTTAGTGTTTCATATACAAACCTTATTTAGTTCACTTTAAACTAGGTTGACAATCTAATAAAGAAATACATGCTAAAAGTCTAAGACATTCACTCACGTAAAAAGATCAACTTAAAAGTTAACATTTACAACCATCTAGAATAATTCAAAAGAGTATTACAAAGAGTGGTAATTTTTACATATCAACTAAGAAAGGAAAAGTTGTGTTTAATCTATTAATGAAATTCCTAGATTGCATTAGTTGCAATGCTATGTAACCTCATCTAGTTCTATTGAATAGGTTTTACATGTTGGGTAATTAACATGTTTAATGGTTATGTGAATGTGTAATTTGTTAGGACAACCACATCTAAACTTTGCTTGTGTTTAATAAGAGAACATGGTTAAATAAACATGGAGTGGTGTTTGAGCTGTTACTTCCCCACAACAAATTACACAAACATTAATGTGTGTATATAGATAACTTAGTACAAGGTACAACTTAAAGTGAAAACTTGTGAACCTTATATTATTTAGATAAGATAAGGGATGGAAATAAATTTGTTGGATACAAGGATAGGTATCCTTTTGAATCACATTATGGAAAACACCATGTACTTAAACCAGGAGATTGCATATAGAGCTTATTAAAAGACTATTTTATTAAGGGGGAACATGGCTTTAGACTAATTAAGTTAAATATTGGTGTAATGGTGCGAAAGGTTTTTGAGAAATTTTTTGGATCAATCATACCCAATATAGTGATGATCTCGGGAAATAATAAGAGAGTCATAAGAATCTCAACACAGTCCTTAACTTAACTCAATTAAAGTGGATGTTATGAAGTTCTAATATGATTGAAGATATTAAGTAATGATGTTTTCGTTCAACTTGTAGGATTAGACTAAGGCCTTTACAAAGTACATAAAGGTTGCTTGTGTGGGTAGGAAGAGGGGTGATGTACAAATACAATGGCATACTAGGATAAATACTAGTAATTACCTTTGCGACGGTAAGGGTGGGAACAAAACTAGCTATGAGATTCTTAAGGAATGGAAGAAGTAATGGTTTCCCAACAAATTATATTGGTTTGAAAATAAGAATAATAAATAAACATGATAACAATTGTATTTTGATAAGAAATAGCCATGAAAACCTTGTAAACAATAATAGTTCTCCTAGTTTAATGATGTTGCGATACTGTTGTTATTGTTTATTACCGATAAGGAAATAATAATGTATGACCTTAGGATTTTAAGGACATGAACCTTCTTCCCTAAGAGAAGTATGCAAACCTTAAGGGTCCTTGGTAGTTGCGTGTTGAGTGAATACAAATTATGAGTTCTAACGACCTCCAATTTAAATCGTTGACTATTTCATGCTAAGTTGGATCAATATAAGCTTTTGTGATGAGTAAACCTCTCTGGATGTTATAACTTGAAGGATGTTGCTAAATGGTAAGAAGTAGGATACTAGGGTGAATAGAACTTGATTATAACCTTAGGGATTCTAGAGATTTGATAGAAGGATTAATCTAAATGTTTCTTTAATTATTAGAATACACATCAGGGGATAAAAGAAGCAAAGCCATAGGATAATATCGACATATTCAGTCAAGTCAAAGCTAAGTAGGACAAGTATGGCCAACACCTGCTACTTGCAAGAATGAAGAGTTTATGTGTCAAGAATTTCCCTGCATTATTATGACCATAACTTCGGGAAGAAGTTTCCTGAAGGGTCGGTGTATGTAACGCCTTGTATTTTGACTAGGCGTGTTTATGAGTTAGACACCTTTCACTTTATTTGCTCGTTATCTGTTCAACTCAGCTACACAGAGTGAACTATATTTCGGCATGTTAGACATGATGATATGTTGCTATTATGTTTAGGATGTTACTATGCCCATGCTGATACTACGGTTATGATGTTACTATATTCATGCAGTTATTAAGTTATGATCATCATGAGATTCATTGCTTTTATGACGAAAATATATGTTTTAGCGTTTTCATTGATGAAGTGTGAGATATATGGTGTTGTACGTGGGTTCCATCCTATGATGAAATTGATAGAACTGTTATATTCCATGCATACTTGTGATGCGATAAAATTGTGCCGTGAAATAAAATGATGTTGACGATATGGATCAGTTGGTGATCGAATGGAAATGCTTATTATAAACTGTGTATTTTGCGGAGTACTAACCTACAGGACACAAGGGCTATGGCATAGCCGGATACTTGATCTGAATATGGATAAGAACCTATCCATGCAGTAAACCTTAGCAATCGAAATTGATGATACGATGACATGGACCGATAATCTCGATAGCAGCAGAGTATGATTTGATAAGGGTGTAGACCCGGTATGTTGAGAGGGATGGATGTGTTTCCCACCCTATGTTCCTATGATACCCGTGGTCATGGGAGGGTCATGCTGAGACAAGCTCCCCATGTAGTTGTGATGACGATGGTCGGATGCTTGCTAGGGGAGGATAGGTCCGTTGTTTAGCCGACGCTATTGCTCTCAAGTTCTATGTGGTAAGGTCGGTGAGTCCGACACCCACTTTTGTACTAGCAGAGGAAGGATAGGGAGGATGTGGATGTAGGTTAGAATGGGAGGATATTATAGGCAGTACTATTGAGGGTTGGGTATTCATTGATCTGGAGTTAGTGGTAGTAGCTAAGCTTTCCTTGTACCTGATTGATTGAACAAATGTAATCATAAAAATAATGAAATGAAATCTTAAAGGTTAACTGATAAAATAATCGATGATGTTTTATTAATATTATGATGAATGTATACTTGTTCAGTTTGCATAAAGTATTATTAGTATTAGTTAGCTGTTATGCATAGGAAATATGATGTATGTTTATAGTACATGTCCGTCTTGTGCATACGCTGGCCACGCATGCACATTATGCACATGCGCGATAATATTGGTTTACAACATACTTATCAAGATTTAACAATATTATAAGTTATCATAGATAACTCAATTAAGTATTTAGTGAATGACTTAATTAGTAAAAGATTATCGAGTTCTAATGTGTAAAATAAGTTAATTAGTCTTTGTATGTAAACATTGTAATGAACAATTAAAATAAGGGTCATTAATTGCAAGTATCCTCAAGTGAAGGTGTCTTCAATGTGAAGTATAAAAGTTAAACATTAATACTAGAAGAGTGTGCTATATAATTGTTGATCATGATTAATTAAACCATTAAGTATATTCCATTATTTAATTAAACCATTAAGTATATTCCATTATTTATACTTCATTTGTCAAAGTCCGCATCATTCGGACGCATTCGTCGAACATCTCACAATCCACTATGACAACTGCTACACCACGCACTCTTCATCCTCGGACATTAACACCTCTATGAGCCATTTTCAACCTTCACTGAAAACTCTCACACCTCCGGGTTCTGATACCAACTGACGCAAGTGAGGTTGGTATAGTCGTCTTCTCCAACCGGACTCGCTTCGGGGCTCTGATACCAACTAATGTAAGTCAGGTTGGTATAGTCGGCTTCTCCAACTGGACTCGCTTCCGATCTCTGATACCAACTGACGCAAGTCACCCTATGGGATACTTTCTTGCTTAACAATACACACGACACAACCACAATGCTTACACAAACAAGGTGTAGAACAAGATGCCAGAAGTGGCTTATATTACTTCTTAGAAATTAGTTACAATGCAAATAACTGTAAGCAAATAACTAACTATAATCGGCCTTAGCCGTTACAACTTAGAAGTAAGTGTGGAGTGTTCTCCCTATGTGTTAACCTCACTCTCTCCTGGTTCGCCATGAAACTCTGAGCTATGGTTCGATCTCAACCCTCTGGACTTTGACCAGTGTGACTCTTCACAACTCCCTCAGCTCTGCGCTCTGCACTCTATACTCGTGTCCCCTAGACTGAAGACCTTCTCTTCCTCTTCTACTCTGCGGGTGCTATTCCCAAGACTATTGCAATCCCAAGACATGCGTCCCCCTCTGCTCACCGATCGTGCCAAATCCTGCGAACCTGCACTATCAGCTTCTAGCCATGCTATACAGTCTCTGCCCATGATGTCCCTGTCATGTCCTTCACCAACTCGCAATAACTGTAATAAATTCCTCAGCAACCCCCACATGGCTACTAGGTAGAGCCCCTTGACTTTCTGTCCTTTCGACCCTGCTACAGCAGTCAGTCTCAACACGACCTTTTTGTTGGTTCACACTTTTCCCTATTATACTTGGCTTTTCCAAACCCTGTCGTGTTGTAATTCGACCTCTTGTCGACTACCCAACATCTTACGTCACTCGTCGCCTGTCGACCATTTCCTGTCGATCCTTGACCTCTCGCTACATATGTTGTTCCTTCAGTCGGCCGCACCCCGATTGTTTCTGCTCAACTTGTTGACTTTGACAAGTAAACCTGCTCTCTACACCAGTGGTCATTGGCAATCCCGCTGGTCGGCTCCCTTCCATCGATCAGCCTCGACTGATCTGCCTAGGCCCAGATGCTCCTGCATTAGACTACCCAGGTGAAAAAGAATTCGACTGCTGCGTCAGTCTCCTGAACTCCTCTTCGAAAATCCACGTTGTTTCCTGCAACTCATCATTCGTCCATCGCACCAAGTATTCCTTCATGCGCGATCTACGAGTATGCCCTAGTTCGCGTTCGTCGATTACTTCTGTGATCCATTCTTTATGTTGGTCTGGAATCTGTTCTGTCGTGTCGATACTTATTCCTTCCTCCTTTCCACTACTTGAACCTTCTTCAAATTTGTATAGGTCTTAAACGTTCAATGTTGCTGAAATGTTCAAGTCTTTTGGCAATTCCAACACATATGCATTGTCCAAAATCTTCTTCAGAATCCTGCATGGCCCTATCTTCTTCAAATTCAGCTTGTTGTACATTCCTGTCGGAAATCGCTCCTTCCGCAAATAGGCATAGACTAACTCCCAGACCTGCAATGACAATGAATACATCACCTGCAAGATACATTACAAATATTATTCAAATGTCCTACATGCAAATTTCTACAACATTTGTATATGTGTAATATATAATGAACTAATTAACTTAATGAAAACTCTTGTACCTTCCCTAACCATCTCAGAAACTCAATCATGATCTAATGAGACCATTGCCTCTTCACTGTGCATCTCCTGCCATGTTGGAATTGGATGTGGGCCCTTTGGATTAAGAGAGACATATTTCCATGGTTTGACATATACATCATTTTCACTGTGATCAAGCCCCCAACCTTTTGCATCAATCCAAAAATCGCAAAACAGGCATGCTTCCTCGTTTCAATGGAAAATATGTTACCCATGTCTTTATTTCGAACAGAATGCAATTCCCTCGTACCAGGGATGGTCTCACAATACCATGCCATGGATCTATTAACATCTCCAAGGGAAACATCCCAAAATAACCTGCATCGAATTCAGTTTGTCATATGTAAATTCCTATCGAGTATGTGTTCTTTTGGAAATGATGATATTGAATGTTATTAGCTTATTAATTGAATTTGGAGTTTATTACCTACACACTGGCCTTGCTTGTTCGTGACCTTGATGTCCTAAATGATGTGTGCACCAATCAACTACTTCAGTGGAGCATTTGAGTCGGGTTTCACCATGACTCATCTGGTACCCTCCGAAGTGCTCATTTCACACATGCACCTATGCCATCATGTTCACCCTTTCCATGCCCTATCTCAAAAAAGCTCCAGGTGTGTCGGATTCCTATCTATTTGTGAAGGCGACTCAAAAAATAAAATGAGCGTGCTGATTTGAATTGCCTTGCACACCCATGTGACCAAATCTAGTGTTTAGTAAATGATATGCCTCTCTACCTGAATGAATCATAAATCAACCCAAAGCAGTGTTGAACGAACAACGTGTCATGCTCACGATCATCACTAACATAAAAATGGTATTCCTTGATCACTTCATGTGACTGAGGAGTGCTATCCCTACCATCAATGCTTTCCTGAGCATGTCTGTACAATACATGTACAAAGATAGACACCTGGTCAGAGTGATAGTACTCACCCTGTATCTCTCTTTGACGAGCAAAGGTGTATTTCTCCGCAAATTCTACCACTGATAAGATTGTTCCTGGCTCAAATACGTCATGAGAATGTTTGAATTCTGAAACTTGCCACTTGGACCTATGGGAGGGATTTATGTTTTTATAAATCTGACTTTGAAACTTCTCCATGAATTCTGAAATAGGAATCTCGTCATCAAGCAAGTCGATCCTCTTGGATGGCATATATGAAGAGGATCTTGGATTCATGGTGACGTATTCATACCTCTTCCACCTAACGGTGATATATGAAAATCCATGGTGTGTTGGATCGATAGGAAAGTTCCTATGGAATAATGTCAAATCACCATGTTCATGGAATTTTTTCCCACCTACACACCTCTTATTGAAAAACACGTGTTCAGGATTCATGTTGCATAGTATCATAGAAATAAAATCTCGTAATATGTGAGGAGCTAGTACACCATTCTAGTGCCTTTTGCAAAAATCCAGAAATGTGTCATAGTATAGTTGAATTTCAACGTGGTACCGGCAGCAACAAGTGTCGCGGATCGTATTCGGCCTAATAAACCACGGTTTCAATTTGTTGAACATGCTAAATGATATTTTAACACCAAGATTAGTTTCTTGGAATTCCTCGTAAAGTGCAACTCCCATCATCTCCATCGCATGCTTACAGTGCTCCTGATAAATGCCTCTGGATAAACATTGTCGCAAGACATGCTTTTGATCTGGAATAGCACGAGAATGGTTATCCCAAAACTCTATCACCTTCTCTCTAATGCTTGCTTCCATCCTGCCTCGATAGGGTTCCCTAGAAATAAAAGCCCAATAAGTAGCTTCATCATTTTCATCTATCTAGACCCTGAATTTAGTATATTTGAGCAATGTTCTTTTTGAAACATTGAGCAATGATGCCATTGTTGATACCATTCGATTTCTTGAAGTGTTTTGTGCCACAACAGCCGTTGTAATTTCCCTACAAGCAGCTTGGGTATCATTGTTTCTTGATTTTCCAAACGAAGATAATCTAGTTCTTACATTTTCTATTGCATTCTCGCATGTCTTTTTTGTTTTAACATATTGAAAACCCAACAACTTTGTGGCACGTTTCAATTTTTTGTGTTTTATCAACCCATGTAGGATTTGAGCTTGTGCCATCGTTGAATGTTGTTCAAAATATGACTTCATTATGTTATTGACATGCTCTCTAACTATCCGACCAGGGATCAAGTTCCCAATCTCTTCTTGTGCCGAAACAACTGCACAATCCTATAGAAAATTTACACCCCTTCCAACCCCACTGCAACTCCCAATTATATTTTCAATGTGAGAGGGAAAGGTCTCATGTGATGGCTGATTAAGATCATGAGGGGGCACAACATCATGTGATTCTTGATCACCATGATGTGATGTCTAACCATAATCTCTCTGTACATAACATGTAAATTAACAAATTGAAAATTGGTTACTTGATAGTTGTGCATTGAACTTTAAAATTGCTGGTAACTTGAAATTTGATGTGGAAATTGAAAATTTGAGAATTGAAAATTGCATGTGAATTGAATTTTCCAACTAATACATTGAGCTTGAGAATTGTTCTCTGTAAAAATTGAAATTGCTAGTAACTTGAATATTGAAATTCCTCAAGTAACTTGAAATTGCTAGTAACTTGAAATTTGAAATTGCTCAAGTAACTTGAAATTCATAACTTAATTAAACTTGAGAATTGTTCTAGAAGTAAAGTTTGAAATTCCTAGTAAAATTTGAAATTGCTTGCAACTTGAAATTAGTAGTAACTTGTACATTTAACTTTAAAATTGCTAGTAACTTGAAAATAAACTATATATATTTAAGTCAAGATAATTATTAATAACTTCTTGAAAATTATTGTGGGCATAAAAATTAATATTATTTATAATCATCCCATTATATAATTGTGGGAAAATTTTCTTTATGCAATTTATGTCCATTTTACTTTTACATTACAAGAAAAATGTTATTTTAACTTTATGGTATAAAATAAATAAATAAATATTTAAAATACAAGTTGCAAATCACCACAAAGAATAAATGATTACAACACTTCTACCCTAGAATTTCAAGGACAACATCAAGCATCCCATGTTGTGTATACGTGAAATAGAAATTTAAGATTGGTTTTTTACCCATGATAGCATACCTATTATACTCTAAATGTGGGGAAAAAAACATTTATTTAGAGATGAATAAGATATTTAATTAAAAACATTGTAATGATATGATTGAGGAGAAATTCATATATTTTAATGCAAAATAACATTTTCATTAGTTCATGATTTTGCAATTTCAACAATAGACAATTATGGAAATTGTAATTTTTATCATAAATTGCAATTTAAGGATTTTTTTATCAATAATGCTTCACATATCAATGCAAGGTTGCAAACATTGCAAATAATTTTTTCCAATTTGTCCTAACAAAATATATGATTCTAATCATTAATCTTATCATGGTGATACGTCATGTTATGTAAATGAAAGTACATGTGATAGATGATTTTTTTTTAAAGTAAACATTATAATTAAATAGCTCTTCGAACATTCATTTGTATTCAAATATTCATTACTATGAAAATATTGCCAACCACCATAACTATGAAAATATTCATTCATTTGTTTTCAAATTGAATAAATTCTAACTAATACATAACTATCACAACATGTTGATTTCAAAATATTCATTCATTTGTTTTGAAATTGAATTTTCTATCAAATTAAGAATTGAAATTACATTTAACTTGAAATTGTTAGTAACTTAAAAAACTGCAATTAGTTACATATGTACAATTTTACTTGAAAATAGTCTCCAAGTGTACATTTAATTTGAAAATTATTCTAATAGCATTGAAAATTGTTAGTAAAGTTTAGAAATTCGAAAATAGTTAATATGTACATACATTTTAACTTGAAAATAGAATCTAAGTGTAGATTTCATTTGAAAATTGTTGGACAATAAAATTGAAAATTGTTACTAAACTTTGAAATAATTTGTAAATTGTTAAAGCAACATGGAAACATAATTTGAAAATTGTTAGCAACTTTGAAGTAATTTGAAGATAGTTAAAAATATGTACATGTATTAACATGAAAATATACTCTAAATTTACATGTTTCATTTGAAAATTGTTTTAATTTAACATTTGTTAGTCACTTGAAAATTGTTAATTTAACATAAAAATTGTTGCAAACTTTGAAATTTAAATAACAAATGGATGAAATAATTAAGAATATCATTACAAATAAATATGAAACAAATTAAATTATTAAATTTAGTTAAATTTATTGGAAAATTGTTACTAATTTTGTAAATTATGTAGCATGATATTTAAATTATGATAGCATGTAATTCAATAATTTACCTCTGTTGTCTTCCATTGGAATTTGTTGCACCAAATGTGCATCTTATTCTTCTCTCAACCTTTGTCTTTGTTGTCTCATTTGTTTTCTATACTTCTCATGCTCTTCATTGTCATTTTGTTGTCTAGCATGTTTTCTTTGTCTTTTTTTTTTATTCTCCATCAATCTACAATGAAAACAAACAAAAAAAAATTCAAATTGTTATAAAAAACAACAATATGTTAGTATGAAATCTTGAAATATGGCTACAAAGAAATCTTACATGTCTAATGAGCTCTAATTCAACAACATGAAAATAAAAAATCTCTAATTCAACAAGATCAAAATGACAAAGCTCTAATGAAAAAAAAACTAGCAATGAGTTAAATTGTTGTTTTTGATTAATTGTTTACTGGTTATATACAGGTTCGTTGATGTTTTTACGAGGGAAGGGTAGTTGGAAACATTAGTTGTTGAAAACTCCTTTCGCAGTTTCGCCTTGGTTCATTTATATATTTTTTTTACATAGACAAACCCTCGATCGAGCATATTTTACAGACCCTCAATCGAGCAAATACCTCGATCGAGGTATTTCTAAACCCTCAATCGAGGTCCTGATAAAACCTCGATTGAGGTGTTGTTAAGCCCTCAATCAAGGTATTTTAAATACCTCGATCGAGGGCTTAAAAACCAGGCCGAGTGCCCTTTTCCCTGCAGAATGGAAGTTTTGTCTACCTTCCACACAGTTAAACAATGTCATTAAATGCTCATTATTGAGTGGACTTGATTCCATTGGATTCGTCAATGAATCCTCTGTCGAGATACATAAAATTTATGAATTTTTATCTTCATATGTCTCTTGTTTTCAAATTTCTACTAAAAATTACCCTAAAAAACCCTGCCGACAACTTCGATTGAGCTCAAATATAAATCCACAACATTCAAAATACACATCCAAAAAATTTGAAAAAATACACAAGCCCTAGATAAATGCGTCCTCTTTAAGATGGCATTTTTAGATTTGCAAATTATGTAAAAAAACAAAATATTTCGTGCACACACACACATGTGTGCAAAATGCGACTTAAATATTCATTGGTTAGTTTCAAAAAATAATAATAAATATAATTTTTTGAGAAAAATTAAAAGAAAAATATGTAAGCCCTAGTGCATTCTGTCTAGATCATGTTCACATATTTCATTTTTTTAAATTATCACTTTAACATTAAATTATTGTTCACACACAAAAACTACTTGTTAATTGCTCTTTAAATTTTTAAGTACACACATTTCATTAAATGAAAATTCGACATCATATATGACATTGGTATATTTTGAAAAAAACATCGTTGGAAAGCCAACATAATTCTCTACATTTCGTTTTTCAACTGCATGTCAAAATTCATGTGGCAAGTATGAGTTTCGAGGGCTTCAATTAATACATGGGTAAAATTTCTGTTTTTCACCATCATATTTGGCCAAAAAGTGTTACCCATCTTCATGGAATAACCCACTCCAAATCTCTCAACAATAGTCACCATTGATGGTCTACACAACTCGATCAGATTATTCTTTATTTTTTCTTTGGACAACAACTAATTATGTCATATAAATTCAAAAAACCTTATCTATGTCCTAAGTGTTTTATCCTTTGGTATGAGACCATTTTTAAATTAGGAGGTGTTGGTGGATTTAATCCGTTGACTTATACAATAGATTTTAGTAATCTAAACTAGTTTAACAACCATTCTACCACATGTGCTTGGGTACACCAACTTTCTATGTAAGCACTTGACTTCTTCAATCACTCATTCATTGCCTCCAACACCATTTTCTATAGTAAGTCCACAATAATCATCCTCTTCCAAATCTCTCTAGATAGAGGATATTCAAAAGCTACATCAAATCTACAAGACCACCCACTTATACAGTATTCGATTAGTGAATCAACCTTCAATATTCATTAAACCTCTTGTTTTTCTCGATTAGATTATGAGTACAGGATTGACTTCTATAAATGTAAATTTAGAGTAACAATGCATACTAGACACAATATTTGTGCATCAATATCCGAGTAGGGATAACAATGTATAAATGTGTGTTGGATTAATGAGAGCCAATGGAATTACCTATCTACCTAAGCATCATGTAGTAGGTGTCTATCGAGGTGCCAGAAATCTGAAGTCATAGGAAACGTGTATGCTCGCAAAAATAAGCTTGAATGCATGGAGGATGGGGTAGCTATAAGAGAATTGAAGAATGGGTATGATGGGAACATGTTATTTAATGCAAAACACCTAGTGTAACGTAACCTTTTTGCTGGAAAACATTTTGTGTTAGCAAACATTATTATAAAAAGTTTTATGTTGGACAGGTGTCCAAGGATGACCGTAATTAGCACAATATATTATTATTAAATAAATAAAATAGGAGACAAACACCTAAGAGGACTATTGAAAGAGTGGTTACTGATCCACTAGGTGGAATGGAATCTGGGGTAGAAGGCAATGGACAAGTGGCAACATCATGATGCAACTAACTAGCTATTGGTATGGGACAACTCCCTTGAAATGTGGTCATAGTGCCCTGAAAGATGGGACTGGAGCTTGAGGCTCATTTATTCGAAACTGACCACTAAAGACCTAGGCAGTCTATATAATAGCCATCAAATAGTGAACTGAGGTTCATCACTTTTCCTGACGAGGAAATTTACCTTGGGGTTTTGCTGTGTTTGCACCCAAGAGATTTGATGAGGGGATATGCTATGTTATTGATCATGTTGTGAGTCTGCCAAACTCTTATTGAGTTCAGGAGGTTGATGCTGAGTGAAGAAGGCATTTTATTTCAGGAGGTTGATGCTGAGTGGAGAAGGCATTTTTGAGTTCCTTGCTTCTACACAGATTCCACCCACTTATTGGATCAGTAATCAGGCTCGGGGGTTCACTAGAAGCCAGCAGTTGAGCTGCTTCTTCTTAAGCAGGTTGGGAGGAACAGGCCTCCTTGGGTGTTTGTCAGCCCTATCGTCATCTACAGGTTCTATTTGTTTATCTGCTATTAAGTAGTTAAATCTCTTTATTTACAAATATTTAATTTTATTTACAGAATATGTTCTGGTTTAAATGCTTCTACTTTTATTTTTTAAATCAGTTTAAAATTATGAAAAGAAATGCTGAATGAAATAAATGATCTTTGCATTTTTCCCAATGGCATAGGAATTGCATCGTACTCTAGTGCAGAGATGGATTAAGATAGATAGGTATGATAGGCAAGATAGCCACGTGATTGAGAAGATGTAAATGATGTATTTTCTTAAATCATTGTTTACTGTTAATTTTTCTAAGTTTATCTATATCATTGTTTTTCATTGTTATTTATGTATAAATAATTATTCTCAGAATATATAGTAATGTTTTCTTCATTTTATAGATATCATTTGTTTAAATAACAAATCATTTTTCCTTTCTAAGTATTATATAAATTATTTCTCTGTTATAGCATTTAGAAAACATAGACAAATTTATAAGCAGATAATGCAGATTTAGCATCCAAACATACAGTAGAAAAATACAGTACATTTACAACTCTCTTCACACATAAAACTAGCATATAATGTTTCTTATTCTTCAACATTTCAACTCATGACAAACCTTATGACAATACCTTAAAGCTATAATAGAATACCACTTATTTCATTTCCATAGCTCGACATAGTCAAAGTTCGGTATCTTAATGATAACCAAGAATCAAAACCAAACAATTACACGATAATCATTATTGTAGACCAAACAATTAAAATTCATAGTTTCATCCTCAAGATTTAGTTAATACAATGACTGTAGGATAAATCAAAATAAGAAACATCAAACCCTAACCCTAGAATCTTCATCATAGTGGATCGCGGAGATTTCCTGTAATCGACGATTCATACATAAGCCAAACTCTACTCTAAAAACAAAACTCATCCACCATTACTTATAGAAATTAAAGGATTATACGATATCCAAATCTGGAGAGACTTGTATTGCAACTATTACATTGTTATAACTATTATCTGCAGGAGGAACAATAACAACATTTAAATCTCACAACTATAGCTTTTATTCATCAAACCCTAAATGCAGTATCATGTTTACAAAATAGACAAACTACGTACAAGCCGTAAGCCTTCCATAGATACGAATATCTAGCAACAGACTTATCCTTTATACAGACTTCATACGTTTTATCCCATCATATTTACATTTCAACTTTCACAATTTACATAAAGAAAAACGATAGCAGCAAATCATCAAAACCCAAATGGTTATATTATTCCCAGGTCTGTGAGAAAGAACAATTTGACATGACAACCATCAACATAACAAGCTCATGCCTCTTGGGTTGAGGAATCCTTCTCCCCATTCTTTTAAAAGTTTACAAACCCTATCTCTACAAATTTACAAAACTCTCTGACTTCAAAACACAACACATAGAACATCACATAGTCGACCATCATCTTCATCTACACAGAGTTTCAAGGCAACCGCCGAGGCTTACCGGTTGGTAGAGCTACAGCCAACCTACGATGCCCAAACAGGAGAAAACCATCGAATCATTGCCCTGTAAACAACAACATTAATGTTGTCGTCAAAACATTTATCTTTTCAAGAAACGAGACTCAGCATTAACAAACAAATTACTACTGCGTTAAATGTCAAATGTGAAAGCTACAGGAGGAAGTTTCGAACACATTACCTTCAAAATAGTTGGCAAACCGCAACAACAACCACCAGACAGGCGCAACAACAACTAGACATTACTCATACTATCAAATGCCGAGGAATAAGGAAATGCCATATAGAGCCATCAACTTTTAAACAGTTAAATAGTGCCAAGACCTGGAATAACCATGGCGAAGGGTTGGTTTCTCATTCGAATCAA
Source organism: Larix kaempferi (assembly GCA_027924585.1). NCBI lineage: Eukaryota > Viridiplantae > Streptophyta > Pinopsida > Pinales > Pinaceae > Larix > Larix kaempferi. The sequence goes on from BSBM01001023.1 coordinate 3,837,275, forward strand.
ATTTCAAATTAAAAACCCTCAACATGTCTGATGATCGAAACACACCAAAGACAAACACTAAGCTGCAACCAAGACATTCACCACTATACAAAGCACTGGAGAGCTCGACTCTTTAATCTTCACGAGTCATGGGTTCAAAACCGAGGCCTCACAACTCAAAAACGCACAACAGAAAGACCTACAAACCCTCATCCTGTCAGCCAATTGTAGAGCCATAACAACCATTTTCCAAGTTCACAATAAACACAATAATCAGAACCAAAGTAGGGTTCAACTTACACCCATCATTACACTGCTAGATCAACGGTGGAGATCACCGAGTAGAATTACAAAGCATCAATGCCATCTACCACATTAAATGTGTTATCATTACAATCGCCACGAAGGAGACACGAAGGAGCCAATTCATCAACCATGGAACTATTATGTTTACACATCATTGCAAGGAGGATCAATACCAATGTATTGGCATGTGAACAAACTTGCTATACCATCCACGATGGAATCCCACTATCCACAGTAGTTGTAAGCATTCAATTTATAAGTTACAGTTACACTTGCCAACCTGTAACATGAACATTCACCTCATAACGTTCATTACATAATACATTGCATATGGTAAGGTCGAATTATATAACCCTATCAAGGCATTAATTTATAAAGTCAGTATACATATGCGATAAGGTTTGCATATATTTCACATATCACATTGTTTGCGTATATCACATTAGGCATAATAGCAATAAGGTTTGTATGGTATTACGTAGCGTAATACAATGCACACAAAGCACATTAGTAATGTGCTATAATGTATAAATGTTGGCTATTATTCAATCAAAATCGCATATAGGTCTTTTGGGTAGTCCAATATTTCATAACCTTGAAGGTTCAACAATTGTCCCAAATACATTGCAATTAGACTATATAGATAATCCATTAATTAACATTTCACATTGCGTATGAAATCTAGATATCACACACACATACATTCTAATGTATCATCTAAATGAAATAATTCAGACTATCACCATCATTATAGGGTTTAGACCCTAGACAAGTTAGCAAAACAGTTATACATAGAATTTCCACAAATTGCCATGGAGGAAGAAGATAGATAATTACATACAGTTCGACATGGTTGGAAACCAAAAATAATTATGAGTACAAAACTGTGATATGATCTTTACAGACCTTCTCTGAAAAACTGTTTGAATACTTGTTGCAACTTTACACTCTTACCTATAAACTGTCACAAGTATGAAATCACATGCTTTAGCACGAATGCTAAGTAAGCCTCGGGGAATCCGTAGGACCCCTTCATCAATCAACAAAAGCACATTAGTCAAAACAATTAATTCATCATTCATAAAGAACAACAGTAGAAGTTTGTAGTAGTACAACTACATATGAATATCATCAAGACATAAGCTGAAATCTGTTAGTCACAAATTAGTACATTATAAACCAGCATGGCATTTAGTACAGCAAAATAACATTTTAGGCATCGTTCTATTTCCGCATACAGTAATTAAGCAATAAATGTCAAGTAGGAAAATTTTAAATTTTTGTGATTTTTCTGAGATGTTACATGTGGTATCAGAGCACAAGTTCAAACTCTAGGCCTGATTGAGGCTCATGCGCACAAACAAAAAACAAATCAGAAAGTTTATGTTGCTAACTTTTGTAATTTAATTTTATTTTTGCAAAGAACAGATTGACCTTTACTTGCAGGTATGGAAATACCAGAGGAATCAGCAAGGGGCAGATCTCCTCATAATGAACACATTAATAATAAGAATACTGAAGGAATTTATGTTGAGTTAAACAACCAGTCTTCTAAAATTTTATACACTGTACAAGATTTTAAATATGATTTAAAAGCTGTTAAAGAAGAAAATGAACGGATCCTTAAGGAACAGGAAGAGTTACAACAAAATTTAAAAGGAAACTGTCATAGTGATGAAAGAGGCAGAAAATCAAAATTTAAGGTTGATTCTGAAATAATGTCCCAGCAACATAAGCATAAGAAAACAAGAAATGATAAAAGGAATAGTTACTCATCCTCTAAATCTGATTCAAGTAGTGAAGACATAAATTATGATAGCAGTAACAGTGAATGCTACTCTAAAAAGAGAAAACATAAGCATCACGAACATATTACTGAGGAATTTAAAAAGATTAAGCCACCTACTTTTAATGGCTAAAGTGAGAATGGTGAGACAGCAGAAGCTTGGTTGTCTGGAATGAAAAAGTACGTTAATATTTACGACTACTCTTCTAAACTGAAAGCCAAGATGGCCATTTACAATGTGACCAGGAAGGCAGATATTTGGTGGTAGGATCTTAAAAGAATCAAGAGTATAAAAGAAAAAGAAGTAACTTGGACTATGTTTAAAAAGAAGTTTTTGTCGGAACAATATTTTGAAGATAAGTCAAAGGAGTTTTACGATTTAAAGTTGAGTACAATGAACATGAAAGAACTGTGGAGCAAGTTCCTTAGCTTGCTGAGGCACGGACCCTACATGGTTGAGGAAAAGCCTAAAGTGCAAAGGTTTCTCAGTTGTTTACCTTTTAATATAAAAAATCATATTGAGTATGAAAATCCTTCCACTTTGGAAGAGGCCATGAGGAAGGCAAATTTTTGTTTTGACCAAAACAGAAAAAGAGAAGGAACAATTGGCTGGAAGAACAGTAAGACTAATCAGTATGACTATAAAAAGAAGAATTTTAATCATAATGCTGGAGGTTTTAAGAAAAATTTTAATAACAGAAATTTTCCTAATAATTACCGGAATAATGCATCTCAGAACTCTACCGCTGCAAGAAATGTACCTAATAATAATAATCAAAGCAATAACAATAACAACAACAACAGGTATGCTGAACAGAAAGGACCCATAAAGTGCTATGAATGTGGCGAACCACATAAGAGAGCAGATTGCCCACGCAACAAGAAGACAACTAACAACATTCATACTATGCAAGCAGAACCTACAGTTGGAGATATCGCAAGAGAAATGCCCAGGGTAAATGCAACATTGGAGAACCGTCAAGCGGACCCTCAAACGAGTCTAGTTCTATTTTGATAGATCCATGTGCAAATCTAAGTTATACTTCACCTACTTTAGTAAAGCGTTGCAAGTTAGAAATAGAGAAATTTGATAATGCATGGTTAGTTCAGCTTGCAACAGGAACATAAAGAAAGGTTACAGATTATGTCAAGAATTGTGAAGTATTTTTACGTCACCTGAAAACGTAAATTAATTTGAATGTTTTACCCTTAGGGTGATATGATTTCTTGATTGGTATGGATTGGCTTGAACAGCATAGAGTTTTACTAAATTGTTATGATAAATCTTTTATATGTATAAATAATGAAGGTAATTCAGAAACAGTAAAAGGAATTCATAGGCAGATTTCAGTAAGGCATATTTTTGCCTTACAAGTAAAGAGAGCTGCCATAAAAGGTTGTAAAATATTTACTGTTAATGTTATTAATGATGAGTTCACATCTAAAGAAGACAAGTTAAAATTATAGGATATTCCCATCCTTAGGGACTTTTCTAATGTATTCCCAGAAGAAATTCCAAGATTACCTCCGAAAAGAGAACTTGATTTCACCATTGAGTTAGTACCCGGTGCGGTACCAAAATCGAAGGCACCTTATAGGATGAATATTCTGGAGTTAAATGAGTTAAAATCACAGCTAAAAGAATTAATAGATAAAAACTAAATAAGGCCTAGTGTATCCCCTTGGGGAGCACCAGTAATTTTTGTTAAAAAGAAGGACGGTACCATGCGTTTGTGCATTGATTATCATCAGCTTAATAAAATGACAATTAAGAACCGATGATATCCATTGATGATATCTTGGTTTGCTCAAAAACTAAAGAAGAGCATGACGAACATTTAAAAATCATTTTTACAAGTAATTAGAGAACATCATCTTTACGCTAAGTTCAGTAAGTGTGATTTCTATAAAGATAAAATTCAGTATTTGGGTCATATAATTTCTAAAGATGGTATTTCTGTTGTTCCTGATAAAATTAAAGCAATTAATGAATGGCCTGTCCCAAAAGATGTAGCTGATGTACGGTCCATTCATGGGAATAACGGTTTATTATAGAAATTTTATTGAAGGGTTCACTAGAATTGCTAACCCCATTACTTCTTTGCAGAAGAAAGGGAAGAAATTCGTATGGGATCAAAAGTGTCAAGAAAGTTTTAATAAGTTAAAAGAGTTATTAACAACTGCACCCATCTTAAAAATTGCATATCCCAATAAGGATTTTATCATATGTACGGATGCATGCAACGATGGACTTGGAGGGGTCTTAAGTCAAGAAGGTCATGGAATTGCTTTTGAGTCAAGGAAGTTAAAAATACACAAAAAGAATTATGCTACGTATGATCTTGAGTTTGTAGCCGTGATACACACTTTAAAAATGTGGCACCATCACTTGATCGGAAGAAAATTCATTTTAATGACTGATAACAAGGGATTAAAGTATTTATTGGATCAAACAAATCTTAACGCAATCCAAGCTAGGTGGTTAGCTTTCCTTAGCGAGTACGATTTTGAGATTCATCACATTAATGGAAAGGAGAATAAGGTTGCTGATGCATTGAGCAGAAATGTTAGACTGAGTTTTGTGGCAGCAATTAGTACTTTTAAATCTGATCTTGAAAATAAGATCGAAGAAGGAATTAAGCAAGACGAAAATTACAAAAAATTACATGATAAAGTAGCTGAAAATTCATCTGAAAATGTTATAAAGGATTACAGTATTAATGAAAAAGGATTCTTAACATATAAAAACAAAATTTATGTACCTAATTTTTCTAAGGTTAAGATGTTGATTTTAGATGAAGTTCATAAGAGTCCTTATTCAGGGATCCTGGTTATTAGAAAATGATAACTATGTTAATAAAAGAGTATTTTTGGCCCAACATGAAGCATGAAGTTGCTGAATATATAGCTAGATGCTTTGAATGTCAGACTATTAATGTTGAACATCAACATTCAACTAGGCTATTGCAACCCTTACCAATTCCAGAATGGAAATGAGAAATTATAAGCATTGACTTTATTACAGGTTTGCCTAAGAATTAGAAGCAGAATGACTCAATTATGGTTGTTGTTGATAAACTTAGTAAAGATACTCATTTTCTTCCTGTTAAAACTACTTTCAAGGCTTCTAACATTGCAGATATTTTCATGAAGCAAATTTTTCGCTTGCATGGAATTCCAAAGGTAATTATTTCAGACCGGGACTCTAAGTTCACCGACAATTTTTGGACAACATTGTTTAAAGGATTGAATATTAAACTAAATTTCAGCAATTCTTTCCACCAACAAACTAATTGTCAAACAGAAAGAGTAAATCAGATTTTAGAAAACATGTTAATATTGTATGTTAAATATCAGCCATCTAAGCGGGAAGATTACTTGCATTTAACAGAATTTGTCTACAATAATAATTATCAAGCATCTGCTAAGTTGAGCTCATTTGAGATTTTGTATGGAAGAAAATGTTGTACTCCAATTTCCTGGGATAATCCTGTAGACAGATTGATGTTAGGACCAGATTTATTGAAAGAAATGGAGCTAACCATGAAATAGGTTCAAGGTAACTTAAAGGTTTCCCAAGATCGGCAGAAAAGCCTTGCTGATTTGAAACATACTGAAAGAGAATTTTAGGTAGGATACCATGTTTTTATAAAGTTAAATCCCAAGAAAAGTTCTTTGAATCTTGGGAGCTGTACTAAATTAGCACCAAGGTATTGTGGACCATTCGAAATCCTATCAAGGATTGGAGCTGTTGCATATCAATTGGCATTGCCATATAATTTAAAAATCCACAATGTTTTTCAGGTTTCTGCTTTAAAGAAGTATGTGCATGATGCTACTCATGTGCTGAATTGGAATGAGATACGGGTAGAACCCGAAGGAGATTTTCAGGTGGAACTGGACTGTATTCTCGACTGGAGGGAAATTATGCTTCGAAATCGCACAATAGGGCAAGTAAAGGTGCAATGGAAGCACCTTAGCCCTCATGAAGCTACTTGGGAGCTGGAAAGTAATATGCAGGAAACATATCTAGTTCTGTTCCATGAGGAACTTGATGATGAATAAGAAACATCGAGGATGATGTTGAGCTTAAGTGGGGGTGTTTGTAACATACCCTTTTTGCTGGAAAACATTTTGTGTTAGCAAACATTATTATAACTTTTATTGTAAAGTTTTATGTTGGATAGGTGTCCAAGGATGACTGTAATTTGCACAATATATTATTATTAAATAAATAAAATAGGAGACAAACACCTAAGAGGACTATTGAAAGAGTGGTTACTGATCCACTAGGTGGAATGGAATCTGGGGTAGAAGGCAATGGACAAGTGGCAACATCATGATGCAACTAACTAGCTGTTGGTATGGGACAACTCCCTTGAAATGTGGTCATAGTGACCTGAAAGACGGGACTAGAGCTTGAGGCTCATTTATTCCAAACTAACCACTAAATATCTAGGCATTCTATATAATAGCCATCAAATAGTGAACTGAGGTTCATCACTTTTCCTGACGAGGAAATTTACCTTAGGGTTTTGCTGTGTTTGCACCCGAGAGATTTGATGAGGGGATATGCTATGTTGTTGATCATGTTGTCAGTCTGCCAAACTCTTATTGAGTTGAGGAGGTTGATGCTAAGTGGAGAAGGCATTTTATTTCAGGAGCTTGATGCTGAGTGGAGAAGGCATTTTTGAGTGCCTTGCTTCTACACACATTCCACCCACTTATTGGATCAGTAATCAGGCTCAGGGGTTCACTAGAAGCCAACAATTGAGCTGCTTCTTGATGCAGGAGCATCGAAACCTAAGCAGATCAGTCTAACTTGATAGACCAAAGGAAGTCGACCAGCAGGAGTGCCGATGACCACTGGTGCGGGGAGCATGTTGACTTGTCAAAGTCAACAAGTCTAGCAGAAGCAGTCGGGGTGTAGCCGATTGAAGGATCAACAGATGTCACGAAGTCAAGGACCGACAGAAGACAGTCAACAGATGACGAGCAATGTAAGAGGTCGCATAGTCGACAAGTGGTCGAAATATGACATGACAGGGTTTGGCGAATCCAAGTGTAATGGGAAGGAGTGAATCAACAGGACAGTCGAGATGTGACTGACTACTGTAGTAGAGTCGAAAGGACAGAAAGTCAAGGGACTATACCAGTAGTCGTTCGGGGTTGCTAAGGAAGTTATTATAGTTATTATGAGTTGGTGAAGGACATGACAGAGGACATCATGAACAGAAGCTGTACAACATGGATAGAAGCTGACAGTGCCGATTCACAATATTTGGATAGGATCGACGAACGAAGAGAACGCATGTCTCAGGATTGTGATAATCTTCGCAACAGCACCCACAGAGTAGAAGAGGAGGAGAAGGCCTTCAGTCTAGACACTGTTGGGCCGAGCAGAGCAGGGTAGAGCGCAGAGCTGAGAGCGTTGTGAAGACTCACACCGGTCGAGTGTAGAGTGTTGAGATAGAACCATAGCTCAGAGTTTCATGGTGAACCAGGAGAGGGTGAGGTTGACACACAGGGAGAACACACCACAGTTACTTCTAAGTTGTAATGGCTGAGGCCGATTGTAGTTAGTTATTTGCTTACAGTTATTTTATATTGTAACCGATTTCAGAGAAGTAATATAAGCCAATCTAGGAATCTTGTTCTACACCTTATTTGTGTGAGCATTATGGTTTGTGTCATGTGTATTGTTAAGCGAGAAAGTATCCCATAGGGTGACTTGCGTCAGTTGGTATCAGAGCTCGGAAGCGAGTTCGGTTGGAAAGAAGACTATACCAACCTCACTTGCGTCAGTTGGTATCAGAACATTGAAGGTGTGAGCATTTTTAGCAGAAGTCGAAAAAAACATGGCTCATAGAGGCGTTAATGTCCAAGGACAAAGAGCGCGTGGCGTAGCAGCCGTCACAGTGGATCATTAGATGTTTGACGAATGCATCCAAATGATGTGGAATTTAACAAATGAAGTCACGGCGATCAAAGAAAACCAGAGGTGTGGTTGCATTCCTGAAGTGCTAGACAACATCGATGAGGAAGTTAAGGAAGTGGAAGCATAGGAAGCCGCAGCAAAGAACCAGACGAGAAACTCATCAAGCTTCTGACAAAAATGAGAAGTTGGGAGAAGATATATGTGCGTACGTACTCGGGAATCCTAGACCCAGAAGACTTGATCGACTGGTTCAGAGAGATGGAGAAATATTTTGATGTGGAGCAGATCGAGGATCCTAAACAGGTTAATACTGCATGTCTAAGGTTGAAGGGTCATGCCTCATTGTGGTGGGACAATGTATAGGATGACAGACTTAAGAAAGGCAAGGAGAAAATCAAATCTTGGGACAGGATGGTTCCCAAGTTGAAGGGTAAGTTCTTGCCAAATGACTATGTGATTTCCTTATTCAAGAAGTTACAAAACATTTGACAAAAAGAGATGACTGTGAAAGAGTACATGGAGGAGTTCTATCGATTTTCGATTCGGTCAGGACAGACTGATGAAGGAGAAAAAGCTATTGCCAGATATGTAAATGGCTTGAAATATGCTGGTCCTCAGCATGTCGAGATTCAGAATAGTCGAAGAAGTTTATCAGTTCGCTCTAAAGGCAGAAGAGAAACTGTCGAGAAAATTCACAGCAACCAGAGGCAGGATGACTAGTCAACGTGGAAAGACTGTCTCCATGAAAGGTTAAGGTAGCGGCTACAAGAAAGAAGGTGTTGAAGATAGTCGATGCACAAAAGCGACATCGACGAAGGAAAGAGTGTAAGAGAGCCAACACGAGGGTCGTGAGAACTGCAGCCGATGCGCGTATAATCGAAATGGTCCATCCGACAAGAAAGGAGCTAACAGACCAGCTATTATCTGGTACAAATGTCAGGGAACGGGTCAAAAGGCATACGAATGCCCAGAAAACCTACATGCTGCCAATGAGTCGAAACCCAGATATCGAAAGGATGAGCAAGTCGATGAGAGGGAAGAATCGACATCAGATAGCAGTGGAGGTGAGAAAAAGAAGAACCAGAATCTGACAGTTCCAAGAGCTTTGATCTAGGAAGATCAACGTGATCCGATGGAACCAACACAATGGAAGGAAATCTTTCGAACGAAGGTGCAGATCAGAGAATGGCATTGCAAGACCATAGTTCATGGTGGAAGTACAGAGCATCTTGTGTCGACATAAGTCATCGACAAGATCGGATTTAAGTGTCAAGAACACCCACACCCTTACAAGATCTCATGGTTGTAGAAAGGCCATCATGTCAAGGTGACCTAACAGTGCCTGATCAACTTCAAAGTTGAAGGATTGGAGGACAGGATGCTGTGTGATGTAGTTCCCATGGATGCATGCCATCTGTTGTTGGGGAGACCATGGAAATATGACCGTAAGATGATCTATGATGGTTGAGCTAACACAGTCACCCTGTGGAATAATGGCGTGAAAAGGACTCTTAAGCCAAGGCGAGGAGAGCCAGCCGACAGTAAGGACGGCAGAAGCAATCTTTGCGAAAAGCGAGTGTTGATGAGCACCGCCAAAGAATTCCTCGCAGAGGAAGAAAAGTAGTCGGGATGTTATGAAATCATTCCAAAAGGACCATATGTCGAAGGAATGACCAATCGGGAGAGCATTATGGTCAAAGTCAAGGAGTTGCTCGAAGAGTTGCAGGATATAATGGCTGATGAGAAACCAATAGGATTGCCGCCGACAAGGAGTATATCCCATCAGATCGACTTGATTCCAGGGTCGAGTTTGCCAAACAAAGCAGCATATAGGATGAGTCTGATAGAGGGACAGGAGCTCAACCAACAGGTCCAAGAGTTGTTGGACAGAGGATTGATCCGAGAAAGTTTGAGCCTGTGTGTAGTACCAACAGTATTGACACCAAAGAAAGGTGGGGAATGGAGGATGTGTAGTGACTCTAAAGCCATCAACAGGATCATGATTGAGTATCGATTTCCATTGCCAAGGATGGATCACTTGATGGATTGCCTGAGTGGAGTGACATACTTCACGAAATTAGACCTGAAGAGTAGATATCACCAAATGTGGGTCAGAGAAGGAGATGAATGGAAGATAGTGTTCAAGACAAGAAAAGGGTTATATGAGTGGTTAGTCATGTCGTTCGGATTGACTAATGCACCCAGTACATTCATGAGATTGATGAATGAAGTACTGAAACCATTCTTGGGAAAGTTTGTCGTAGTCTATTTAGACGACATTCTGATTTTCAGTCGGACCAAGACAGAACATTTGGAGCACATTCGACAAGTATTGCAGAATTTACAGGGAGAGAAGCTGATGATTAACCTGCAAAAGTGTTTCTTCATGAAGAAGGAGTTGGTTTACTTGAGATGTGTAATTTCGGGTAAAGGGTTGGAGATGGACCCCGAGAAGGTGAAGGCAATAGTATATTGGTCGGAACCGACAAGTACGACTACAGTGAGAATTTTCCATGGACTTGCTAGTTTCTACCGGAAGTTCATTGGGGGATTCAGTCGGATTTGTGCACCATTGATAGAATGCATGAGAAAGGGCAAGTTCAAGTGGATGGATAAGGCCCAGGAAGCTTTCAAAAAATTGAAGGAAAAGGTCACTGAGAGCCCAATATTGGTGCTCCTAGAATTTGACAAAGTTTTCTAGGTCGATTGCGATGTGAGTGGAACAGCAATTGGAGCAGTGTTGAGCCAGGAAGGCCAACCAATTGCATTCTTCAGTGAAAAGCTGAATGGAGCGAAGCGAAAGTATTCAAGGTTAACTATTAACTATTTTGACATTTTAGAGTTCCAAGGTGTGGGTCATGGGATGCCCCAAGATAGAGAAGGGGCTAGGACCGATCCTAACTGTGTGCGACGCCCTCCATGCACACCAAAACCCCCTCGGTTATATCCTCCAGTCGGTCCAGTTCTTGATGATACGCAGGAGTCCTTATTAGATTTGGCTGATACATTGCTTTTGCATGGGACTACCGTCTAAGGAAATGTAGGCCAAGGGGTTGGCACTTCCAAGGCTGGTCCATCTGGGGTTGGACCATCTCACAGTTAGGATCCACCTTTTAGGTCCCCAGACAAAACCAGAGCTACACATCGCACCGGTGACGCAGAGTCTTCGGAGCATCGGGTTATTCCACACCCTTGCACATCGTGTCGAAGCATATGCTATGGGCCTGCTTCAAAGTTTCTGGGTGATGTATTACTCCAATACGTAAGCAACATTCATTCTTTACATAGTATATAAATTTTGTTTTATATCACAATTTTCAATTGTTTAGTAATTTATTTCTATTTGAATAATTATCTGACAATTTCCATGAACAAATATACATCTTATGTCCAATGACACCCCAGATTCACGTAATTCAGCCATTGATGCTGATGCCATTGATGCAGTGGTCAATGCTGAATATGATTTTGGTGCTTCACCATTAGCTGTAAGAACTTTAATTTTAATTTGTCATCAAGTTATTTACATATTTATAATTTAGAGATTGCAACATTAAATACATCTTAAACTCGATACAATATGTTTTATGCAAGGTGGGCACGATGATTTTGTGGAATCCCAGGTCAGTCCCTCCTATGTAGAGGAAGATTCTCAGACTCAGGTATTCTTTTCATTACATGCTTTTAATTATATGCTTTTAATGATTTGAAACATGTATATGTATTTAATTATTTAAAGAAATTTTTTAATTGTATGTGTATGTTTTGTTACGTATCCTGGTTATGGTCAGGTTTTTTTTACTGTTTAGTAGGGCCAATGTTTAGTATTCCACCCACTAGTGACCCTCTTCCTCCCCCCCAGGTACGTGTACATGTCTCGCTTTCTTTGAAAAAGCCATTTTCCATGCATGTAGTATATATATGTAGTCTTGTTAGATCTTTGTATTTGCTGACATCGACATATATATGTCACCTTATCCAGACATCTAGTGATGCAATGGTGCTTGAAGAGCACCAAATCGATGTTGTTGGCGACCCACCTCTCCCCCCCCCCATGTACGTGTATGTGGAGCTCTTTCTTTGAAAAGGTCATTGTACGTCCATACATAGTACATATATATATATACAGTCTCATTTTCTTTGTATTTGCTGACATTGGTCCATATGTTACTTTATGCAGGCATCTAGTGATGCAGTGGTCCTTGAAGATCACCAAATCGACGTTGTTGGTGACCCACCTCTCCCCCCCCCATGTACGTGTGTACATGTCTCTTTTTCCTTGAAAAGGTCCTTGTACATCCATACATATTATATACAGTCTCATTTTCTTTGTATTTGCTAACATTGGTCCATATGTTACTTTATGTAGACATCTAGTGATGCAATGGTGCCTGAAGAGCAACCAACCGAGGTTGTTGGTGACCCACCTCTACCCCCCCCAGGTACGTGTATGTATCGCTTTCTTTGAAAGAGTCATTGTCCGTCCATGTAGTATATATGTCTTGTTTTCTTTGTATTTGCTAGCATTGACATGTATGTTACTTTATGCAAGCATCTACTGAGCTAGTGGTGCCTCAAGAGCACCCAATTGGGGCCACCGATGACCCTGCATGCCCCCCCACCCAAATACATGCAGTTTTAGTGCTGAGGACTTGCACACGCATGGTAAGTAAAAATCTAATATTTGCTTGGAATTTGAACAATTGTACATCATGTGGTATTTATTTTTATAGCTTGGTAAACTAACTTGTAACAAATTTTGGTTTGTGTGCAGTCTCCAATATTGAGAATGCGTCCTCCTGCGGATCTTTGGGGAATGCCATCGAGCAGCCGCAAAAGAAAGATAGACTTCTCATTAGCCACTGACGTTGGCAGTGAAAAGGGGGATAAATAGAAATCATGTATAGGGGGGTACATATAGAATCCATGTATAGGGGGAATACATGTACATCTACCGTTTTGTTTGTCTGTACACACAGATGTACAGTATGATCCACAATTTTGTGTTATGGCCATGGCATTATTATACATGTACATCTATAATATAAAGCAGCGTTCAGATTTACCTATATATGGTTGACTTGATATGGGATGGAGACATGTGTATTATATGCCTTGCAGATACATGCTTGAATATGTTTTTAGGTTTATGGCTTTGTGTTTGTTGGAGAAGAGTTGGCATTGCAAATAATGGATACATTGCTAGTCCCACTCAACTCTAGCACTCATTTTTACTCACAAATATTAAATCAAATACCAAGTAGCCACTCTAGTCCTTAGAAATGGAATCCAAAAGAACCTCATCTCTTAGACCTTTTTCAATCGTGCTTACAACTTCCTACTACCCCACAGGATTCACCTTATCAACTAGGTTGGGTCCAATAATACAACCATTGTCTTCTAATAAACAAATATATTATGGCGTATCACTTCACATTTTCATTCAAATTTTTATTTGAGGCTTCTTGAGGAAATATTTAGAGTGGTCATCATCATTTGTAAGGGTGTTGTTGTGCCTTGTCCTTTTCGCTCTCATGCTGGGAATATTGCTGCTGTCATAACAGTCATTTTCTAGACCCTAATTTCAGTTCTGATATATGCTATGTACTTGTGTTGTTCTCTTTAATAAAATATTACAGTCTTCTACCTCATTTTCAGATTCTGATTGTATTGTGAATAGGCAAGAATGCAATAAAAATACCAGTTTGTCTTTGAGTTTGGTATGGTTTGCTGGAATATGGTTTTGTGGCACTATTATAACTAGGATTGATTGTTGTTTCAAGCATATTATTTTGTTTAATATTGTCTCTCACTAAGTCTTTCAATCTTCAAAGTGTTTTGACTCCATAGCCCAGGGATAGGCACTAATCTACTTGAATTCACCACAATAATAACCATTGTACATCATAACTTGCTGGACTGCTTAATCTGTTTGGGTTGGGTTTTTAATAAGTTGCCCTAAGTTTCCATTCTTGCATGGACTTGGGTATTTATAATTGTAGGCTTAGAAGGTAACAAAATGGCGTTGTTTCTGGGAATAAAGTCCCTTTCCCGAATTCGGTAGACATAGCTAAAATGATGTGATAACTTGGTATGAATGTATGAATGTATTATTTTAAGTTTTTCCCGAATTCTGGAACTTCATTGGCATGAATGTATTAATTATTATTATTTTTAGATTTCATATTACCATTTCTTTTTGAAGATTTGGAGGAAATCAATATGGAAACATTCCTATAAAAGATGCATCATAGAGCATATGCCCCTTTAAATTTTTCAGGCATTGCTAGGTATCCAAATAAGACCCCTCCAAAATGGACCAAACATGTTCAAAATTTTCATGGGGACATGTTAATAATCATGAAAAAGACTCTATAACTTTTGGACCTCACTCTACTCATAGATCTTAATTTAATTACAAAATAGATCTTAGTTTAATTACAAAGTTTGTGATTGTTTTAAAGTGGATTACATTGGACGACATATATATGCTAAGACATAAAACCATGAGTTGGTCATCTTAATATCACATAATATTATGGAGCACACACTAGCAATATTGCAATATTCACGTGCTTATAAATCAATTATCCCTATGCAACATTTTCACTACCATATCATAAAAGGCTATAAACATAACTTTCACTATATAAAAGATACTCAAGAATCCTCCATGTAAGCAAAACTAGAGGGTCAACTCAAAGTGGCTCTTTTTGAACCTATATATTTTACAAGATAATTTTCCTTCTTGGAGACTCAATGCATCACCTATATCTCTACCATCATCAATAATGCCAAAACATCTTGATCGAGTGCAGTTGTCTTATCATTATGATTCATAAAGAGCAAAAAAAACACTTTTTATACTTAACATCTCAGACCATTACCTCCAATTTGATACCTAATGCTTGACCATGCTTATACTAAAATAATTTTATCCTATGGAATTTGGTTATCATTTTATGGTTAGTAGATAAAAATCGAAATTGGAACATTGTTTCGAAAAAAAACATCTAAAATTAGCCCATGGGTTAAACTTCACCCCTAAGGTTTTTCCTAGGGCATATATAGAACAAAAACACATTCCTTGTAGTCATTGTATTCCCCTTGGACACATTCATTTATACCATGAGGCATGGAATACACATTGGCACTTTATCTAACTTAGATCTGTAGTGTGTATTATCCCTAGTTCTATGTCTACAACCTCATGTTTCACATTTGGTTTAACCACAGATAATCATGGATGGTCTACATAACCTACATCATTGGAGGAAAGCGAGGATGTTTTATAGCTAAATTGATAGGAAATGATAAGGAACATGAACATACTCTACAAGCCCATACACACTACCGGTAGCCAACGGCATGCAATCTTGCCACTCCATTTGTTATTTTGCTCCCGGACAGAAAGTCACCAAGTGTCCCTGAATGGCATTTTCATGAGACTTGCAAATCGACATAACTCAGAAACCGGAGGTCGGATCGATGAACCATCGATTTCGTTGCTCTCCTAGCATGCGATTACCTCTAGGTAGCGTCCCCTGCATGTTTCCATGTCCCAGTGACTTCATTGTGCATTCTTTTCATAAACTAGGGTTTTGCTTAGTTTCCATCAATGCAATCTCGCATTGTTGGGTCAACTCCGCAAAACACTCCACTGAGCCAGTGTTGGCAATGGTCCCATGTCGGCATTTCCCATACACACTACCAGGAGCCAACAGCATGCAATCTTGCTGCTCCATTTGTTATTTCGCTCCCAGACAGAAAGTCACCAAGTGTCCGTGAACGACATTTTCATGCGACTTGCAACTCGACATAACTCGGCAACCGGAGGTTGGATCAATGAACCATCGATTCCGTTGCTCTCCTTGCATTTTATTACCTCTAGGTAGCCTCCCCTCCATTTTTCCATGGCCCAGTGACTTCATTGTGCATTCATTTCATAAACTAGGGTTTTGCTCAGTTTCCATCAATGCAATCTCGTGTTGTTGGGTCAACTCCGCAAAACACTCCACTGAGCTAGTGTTTCCAGCGGTCCCACATCGGCATTGCCCATACACACTACCAGGATCCAATGGCATGCAATCTTGCCACTCCATTTGTTATTTCGCTCTCGGACAGAAAGTCACCAAGTGTCCCTGAACGACATTTTCATGCGACTTGCAACTCGACATAACTCGACAACCGGAGGTCGGATCGATGAACCGTCGATTCCATTACTCTCCTGGCATGTGATTACCTCTAGGTAGCCTCCCCTCCATGTTACCATGGCCCAGTGACTTCATTGTGCATTCATTTCGCAAACTAGGGTTTTGCTCAGTTTCCATCAATGCAATCTCACATTGTTGGGTCAACTTCGCAAAACACTCCACTGATCTAGTGTTGGTAGCGGTCCCATGTCAGCATTGCCCATACACACTACTGATAACCAATGGAATGCAATCTTGCTGCTCCATTTGTTATTTCGCTCTTGGACAGAAAGTCACCAAGTGTCCTTGAACGGCATTTTCATGCGACTTGGAACTTGACATAACTCGACAACCGGAGGTCGGATCGACGAACCGTCAATTTCGTTGCTCTCCTAGGATGCGATTACCTCTAGGTAGCTTCTTCTTTGTGTTTCCATGGGCCATTGACTTCATTGTGCATTCATTTTGTAAACTAGGGTTTTGCTCAGTTTCCATCAATGCAATCTTGCATTGTTGGGTGAACTCCGCAAAACATGTTGCAACATTAAGAAAACAGTATGTGTCTAGAGATCACAGGCTATATTATTCTTGTACCAACGTATAATCCAACAAGAATATGCCTAAGCTACACTTACAAATTACAAACCAACTAGGGTTTCATGAACTAGACGCTGCATAATAAAACTAGGGTTCACAAATTGAGACATGGAACTAAAAAATAGGGTTTTATGAACTCTCACATGCATGCATGACTAAGATGTAGAAACACATGTACATGAATTATATGCACATACATGAAACAAAATGCCATATACCTAGGCTATGCACATACATGAAACAAAATGCCATATACATGAATTTCACATGCATGCATGACTAAGATGTAGAAACAAAATGAGGTATTGAAAGAAGTTAGAAGAGAACTATCATACTTGGTGATAATTGCTAGTTTTAAGGTTTATTGGTCATATGTAAAAATTGGCATAAATATTCATAAACTTGACATACAAGAGAACTTTTGGAATATGAAGATGATGAAGATAAACTTGACTTGAGAGCATGTTATCTTTCGATTTGTATTTGGTGGTGTCTAAAGACACCAGTTGTTCTTGGTGCCTCCAATGTGCCATAAATAGTGTTTGTATCCTAGGCACAGGAAAGGCTAAACATTAGTACTCTCATAAGAAAATAAGGAAAATGTGCAAACATTATTTATAGATAACTAACGTGAGGTTGTAGGATCGTGTTTATAACTTGTCCAGTAACACTTGGCAATGCACTCACTCGAGTAGGCCATCTGGATCATCTCTGCTGTTGATGGTGTCCATCAATCTCTCATGCTCTAAATGAGGTAGCAAGTATTGTACATGTGATTTTTTTTTTTGAAATTGTGCGCAGCTTGATGTTTATACCAACTACCAGGTTGGTGAAGTGGTATACAATAGCTCCTCGTTTATAATCCTGATATACATACCCACCCTTGCTTCTTTGTTGTGCTGCTAGTGTCAGGTACTCCCCTTTTATAACCATCGAGCCAGTTGGGTATTCAATATTTTCATCATCTGTAACAGGTTCAAGAATGGTTTGTTTCCCCTCTAAGCAACATGCCAACCAATAGTCAGAACCCCATTCATTATTTTTTGGGGCAACCACTACATATATATGACCTATGGAAGGAAATCGAAAAAGGTTAAAAATACATAAATATTAAAAAAGGTCTTGCATACTACATAAATAAAATTTCTTTCAATGTAAGGGCTTGTAGTGATTTAGGCACTACTAATTTACTTTTTTGTACTTGCTTGTATGATATCCTATATGTGATCATAGTCTGCAAAAATATATGTCTGGTCATCTTCCAAATGGTCTATTTCATTAACCCCCTTGAAATCAATTCCAAGTGTCACTCGATCCCATGTATCGACTGTATCTGTATACTCACAATCATCCCATTCATCTATGCTATAGGAACTGCAAAAGCAAGCCTTCAATCTTGTCCAAACTTGTAGGGACGAGTTGTCTGAGCTTCTAATTGAATGAAAACCTCGAGTTCCATGCACTGTGTTCACCCAATGTGTTTGGGATCAGTCCACATCTATCACCTCCCAGAATATTCTCCACACTAGGTGTTTCCTTGTTGCTTGTTCTCCCATCACACATGCACACCATTCGACTATAGATGAAGGATCTCGAAGGCGAGCACCTGTAAACTTCATCTCTTCCCTTCAAAGGGCAGTTTTTATGCATGCACCAGCACCATCGTGCTCTCCTTTGCCATGACCTGTCTCAAAGTAGTTCTATGTATGTGGCACCTTGTATTTTATGTGCAACAAACACAACCATTGAAATAAACGTGAACTCTTGAACTATTCAGCACAACCATCTGACCAAATCAAATGACGGTAAAATGGTATATCCATAGCTATCACATGATCATAGAACAACTGAAAGCAATGTTGCACGTAATGGATGTCATGGTTCTGGTCGTCACTGATGTAAAAGTGAATTACTTTCAATATCACACGTTTCTATTCATTGCTATTTGGCCCATGTCGATAAATGATATGGACCATTATGCTCACCTACTCTGAGTGATAGTATTGACTTTGTATTTAATTTTGTGGTTGTAGGGTGTAATTTTCCGCAAAGTCAACCACTGATAATATTGTTCCAAGAGGGAAGGTGTCCTGGCATATTCTGAATTGCGCATCTTGCCACCGTGCCATATCAACATGCTAAATGTATTGTCGGATCTTTCCACGGAATTCTAGAATAAAATCACATACGTGCACCTGGTGGAAAAAAATAAACAATGTTATAAAACAACATAAAAATATTTACATGAATATTAAAATATACATCAATATTTAAAACAATGTTATAAAACAACATATAAACAATGTACACTCAGTTAAATGAACATGTTTCATGTAGATTGTCACCTGTGAAGTCACCAATTTAATCTTTTTGCTTTCTTTCCCATCATGTAGTTGATATGTCTCATACTGAAAGTTTTTTTCTCGACAATTGCATTACCAAATGCTTGATCTTCATTCTCATGGATGCAATCGGACCATAAAGATAGCCCACCACAATTGTTGCAAGAACCCTCTACACTTTGTTTTAAGTAATGGGTCTGCCCATCTTGCCTCGGACACATTATGCTCTGGATGAAATCTCTAGATGACATTGGCGGTACTGTACTTGATCATTCCTGCACATAGTTAGGGTGCAAAAAACGACGTATATGTGCAAATGTATGATAATATAGATCAAACTCTATGTGGTATATAAAACAACAAGTGTTCCAGATTCTATTTATTCTAACATACCACGGATTGCATTTTTCGAAAGATCTTTGCCCGAGCCTTAGCTCTACATGGGCAACTTTAAACATCTCGAATAGTTGAGTTTGTGTCATGTCAAGGTAATGTTTATCATGCCCTTCATTGTTCATGGAACCCCTACAT
Source organism: Larix kaempferi (assembly GCA_027924585.1). Taxonomy (NCBI): domain Eukaryota; kingdom Viridiplantae; phylum Streptophyta; class Pinopsida; order Pinales; family Pinaceae; genus Larix; species Larix kaempferi. The sequence goes on from BSBM01001023.1 coordinate 3,856,946, forward strand.
CGTTTTAACACATCCTTTGTGTTAGAAGAAGGCCTAGTGTTATCGTGCCAAAAAGTGTGCGCTAGTCCCTTCACTGCTTCGACCAACTTCATGTCTTTGCAGGGAAACCTACCGCTAAATGCCCATAATGTATCCATTTGTCCCTCTACATCAAGTTTGTCTCTTCTTACTAAATATTTTTTAAGAGTCTTTGGATGTAAAGGGACAATTTATGATGTGCATTTAAGTAAACAACATTGTCTTGTGGATCTAGATACAATTGATTCAGCCAATACGCGGCGAGCCACATTACAGTCTTTTGAACGAGTTTTTTTACGAATTTATGTGAATGCAATAGTACGAGATTTAACAATGTGATTACTTGATTCGGTATTCTTCAATGTTCTTATGCCTAACGTTTTTCTAACATTTTCCATACTTCTAGATTTAGTCAAAGCTAAAAAAAATTGACATTTATCGGCTTTAGATTTTGGTTCAAAATATTGTTTCATTATTTGAGAAAAATGACGAATGATTTTGCATTTAGCCACCTTACCTTCCATGGAAGTCAATTCGCTCTCATCCACTTGTATGCGTTTAGGAGTTCTCTTTTGTTTTGATGCGAGATTTCTTGTTATTTGAAATGCTGGAGAGACGTTTACATCCACTGCAGGCTGAAAACTTCGATTAGGAGATTGAACCACCTGGCATGGTTGTTGCAGAGTCTCGTCAGGAACATAATGATTGAACTCTACAAACGGTTGTCCAGTTAATATTGGAGCAAAATTTTCATCTTGGTTATGACCAGCTTGCATTAAAGTTGCAATATCTTCCTCAGCCTCTTCACTAGGTATCTGTTCAACGAGAATGGGAAGTATTTACTCATCCAATGAATGCCGACGATTTCTTGAATGTTCCCTCTTCTTTTCCTTTTTAATTTCAGCTTCTTCGGGTATAAGCATCTTCCTCACTGACTTCCAAACTCCATTATGTGGATTCCCCATTGAAATCCACCCAAAAGTGTACAAATCCTATGGATCTGTGTAATAAATGATTAAATTGCAGGTTGAACAATACGCTCTGCACGGGTTTCAGAAGAATTATGTCTTTTCCTGTACAGTCAAAATGGCCCACGGCACGCAACCCAAGATTATTTATTAAACAAATATCGCATATGCGATGTAACACATCTCTGTTTTAATGCATATGCGATATGAACTATATGCTTTTTATGCTTTTTATGCTTTTATGAACTATATGCATATATATGCTTTGTTAAAAACGTGATCACTAAATCGCATACGCGATATATCGCATATGCGATTTAGTGCATATCAACTATTGAAACCTCATTTAACCATGAACCATGAAAACATCATTTAATCCCTAGAAGATTGGATTTATCCTTGCACCATGGTACAGTGTCTTCAGAACTATGTTTTTTCTAGATATATTCATAATGGTTCCTATATGACCATGGTCAACGCCTCGAGAACAATCTTCAATGCATAAAATAGTCTAATGGCACATATATGCCATATTAAGGCTAAGTATCCCCTTTAAAGGGCATGTGTAGTGGTTTAAGACTTGTTTCTGTTACACTTTTGTCCCATTACCATGATTAAGACCCTGAGACCCATCCTTAGTGCATAAAACCTCATAATGACACCCAGATCCCACTAAAGGCCAAATATTCCAACTATAGTGCATGTGTGCTTATTTAGAGACTCATTGGACCATATTTTCTTCCATGACTATGGTCAATGTCCAGAGACCCATCCCTACCATCCACAACCCTATTATGTCACCCTTATCCCCTTATAATACAATTTAGACTCCAAAGATTCCATCCAAGCGATCTATGGAGTGGCTCATGCCCCAACATTACATTGATTGAAAGCTAAAAGAGGTGTTGGGAGAGTCAAAGGAGGGAGACGAAGTTATAGAGGGAATCATGGGAGGGAGGGGGAGAGTCAGAGAGAGAGAGAGATAGAGAGAGAGAGAAAGAGAGAAAGAATTATGGATGGAGGGATGGTTAGAGGGTGAGAGAGTGGGATAATAACAATGAGAGAGTAGGGATTTAGGGAAATGAATGATGGTCAAGGATGGTTACACCGAGGGATAGAGATGAGAGATTGTGTGTGTGTGTGTGTGTGAGAGAGAGAGAGAGAGAGAGAGAGAGGGAGAGAGATCATGGATATTAAGGAAAGGAGAGAAAGATGGAGAGATGAAGGAGGGATGAAGGCTTGAAGGTGGAGAGAGGAGGTAGGGGGAGAAACTGAGGGATGGAGTGAGTGATAGGATGGAACACATGGAGGGAGGGATGGAGGGAGAGAGAAAGAGTTTTGTTGGGAGGGAGGGGCAACAAAGGAATTGTTTTAGAGGGTGTGTGGATGTGTGTGAGAGAGAAGGGGGTGGAGAAAGAGAGAAGGAATTATGGGGGGAGAGATAAGGGGGTGGAGAGAGGAGGTAAGGGGAGAAAGTGAGGTATGGAGTGAGTAAGAGGATCAATCATCAATATTTCTAGTTAAATTATTTGTTGAAAAATTTCTAGTTAAATGATTTGTTGTTTTTGAATCAATAGTGTAATGGGATTAAACTATTAAAGATCATATAGAAACAAATCACATTAAAATGTCATGTGTACACCCACATTTCATCTCAAATTCAAAATATTTGTTACAATACCAACCTTCCTAACATTTTAACTCATCAAAACTATGGTGATTTATGAATGTTTCTCTTAAAAGTTTTGAGCACAGAAATATAATTCTAAAGAAAACCAAGTGACTCCTTACCTTTTTAAAGGTTTGATAGATCAAAATAGGTCTCAATGGACGTTAATAACAACCATAATCATCATCAACTCAAGTAGAGCATTATTAAGTTATATAATAAATTTGTCATTAAATAAAAAACCCTACTTGAAGTCATTTAACTACACTAATATCAAAGAAAGTTTGATTAAGAAAATAAGTGCAAAGATATGTTGGTTCTCATCAACAACATCAATCAATAGATGCATAGTGAACCCATTTGTCATGTTAAACAATGTTATATTAACTATGATGGGATGCTATCATACATTTCAAAATAATAATCTTTATGCCACTCTTGTATCTAATAATGTTTATTTTCTATTTACTCTTTTGTACTAAACCAAAACGCATATCTGTTATATCGCATATGCGATCTGAATCGCATATGCGATTAGAACAAGTCTAAACCGCATATCCGTTATAACGCATATGCATTAATTTAAAATTTAAAAACTGGGCAGGAACAAGGCTTGGGATGATGTTTGGAAATAGCTTCGGACTGCCGAACCTATTGGCTAGAACAAAAAAACCAGGGCCATTGCCTATATTTTTGAACTCTATCAATATGCTCAGTTTCAATGGCGTGTTTTGCTATGAAAAACTCAATATTTTTTTATGAAAATGTAGAATATTGTACAGTACAATCTAACGATTCTGAATATGTAATTTTTTCATAAAAATGTATGTTTTATTTATTTATTATTAATTTTGCTAAATGACACACGTTAGTTTTCGAAAATACATACATTGATTCGTTTTTATATAACTTTTGATTGCCTTCTCCATTTCCCAAGAAACCTATATGGTGCACTAGAGGAGATTGAGCTCTACAATCTCATATATAGAAATCAATGATTTCATTAAATTTTACCCCTAAAGTGTTGCACCCACACATAACGTTTTAATTTCAAGGTTTTCAAACTTCAATAATTAATAATAAAAAAATAATTCATGAAAATTTTTGAAAAAATAGTGTTGCACTAGACCCATATGTCTTTTATATATTTGAAAGATTTTATCCAAAATGGACATCATTTACCTCAATAAGTGTTGCACCCGCACAAACATATATGTTATGATGTGCTGAAAATTTGAAAACCCAATTTAACGGAAACTAATTTTATAATAATTTACAAAAAAATTTTATAGATAAATGTTATATATTATGAAAGTTGATTCAATTACCTATCTTTTGACTTTTTGATTTGTCTTCAAATCGATTACGGAAGTACCCCTAATTGTCACCTAAATTCAGAGGTTCCAGGTTTTTTCAGTATTATGTGGCATCTAAAGTGTCTTTAAAGGAGTCCATGATTGTGCATCAACCCACTTCCGTGTCTTATCACAACTATTTCGACTTGATTAAATAAATCTTATTATCATCATCTACTGCGGGAATTACCATGTTAAAATGAGGGAATCTGACATGCAAAAGGGAGAAACTAGAGGTGCCTTTACCGGCTTACCGAAACCATCCAATGAAGTGGACCCTTTCCTTAAAAAGAACTAAAAGAAGCATCTTGTGAAAAAAATGCTTAAGATCACCAGTAAGTTATTATTATTTAGGAGCTTCAAATATATATTGGTTAAATATTATATATATACATTCTTTTATAAATGTTTACACTTTATAGAAGTATATAGCTATCCATAAGTGGGCTGCCACTTACTAAATATTAATTATTAATATTTAGATAGTATTATAAATGGCATACTATTATTATTATGAAAATGTCTAAAAGATTAAATAAACAGTTTAATCAAACAGGTTGAGAAGTCCTAGTTCCTAATAAACTAGCAGTTAAAGTAAACAAATATTATTTTATAAATTAATTGTTTTAAAGAAACCAGAAAATTCCAACAGTCCTGATTTCAAGATTTCCTCCTTAAGGAGGAAAGACCCCAAAGTTTGGGGGATCTTCTTCTTTTTCTTTTGGTATTATTGTACCAAGAAGAACTCTTTGTTCCATAAGTGAACTCTACTCATAATTTTCTAGATATGAACCAGTTACCATCTAGGGCCTCTATTTCTTAGTTGCATGTGAGAACCAGCTTGGGGGGATTCTTATTGAACCAGGAACGGTTGTAGAATCATGGTTGGGAGGAACGTGGTAGTCCCAAATTCATCCATCCAAGATCAATGAACATATCAGCTAAGAGTACAGTAGTTTTGCATTCACTAGTTGGCTGAGTGTGCAGGTCATTATTGACAGGAGTAGGCTACAGGGATCAGCAGGGCATTAGAAGAAGGAGAAAACTGTAGAACTCAATAGGTACACAATTTCTATGAGATTTTCCCATGTAATTATTTCTTGTATAAATAAAATGCTAAATTAGTATGGGTCTCTATACCAACCTAAATTCGAGAAATACCCAGGATCTAATGGCTTGTCTAGTAGGTCTAGTAGCTAGCCTTTGATATCCAATCATATTGTAGTTTTTACTACATCGAAATCAAATATTTATTGTATCTCTTATTGCCTATGATTTCTAATCTAGTTTAAAGTTCCACATGGTTATTTAACAACTGGGATCGTTTTAGCAGAATTTGTTGATTGATAGATTAAACTATTACAAAACTAGTTATTTCGATTTTACATCAAATTCAGCCATTGTCTACTACAGTCAACGGTTTACACCCAAACTCAAATCAGGGATTGATATTTTGTTTCTGCTTCATCGAACTAAATAGTTTCCCTATTAAATATAGATATTCTATTACAAAAAATAAACAAGTCATTAACTGGGATAGAATTACCAACACACATATTTAGTATTATATCCAATCAAGATTTTATACCAATGACCATCCAATACTTTCAACGAGGAATACAAGTGTGGCAGGATTATACACAGGTGTCTTTTGAGACTTAGGTCAAGGGTCGAACCCCCTGGCATCTTCAAACCTTAAATCAATGATTGCTTCCCTACAGGAGGCACACCTACAAATAACAAAACGTTGTGTATAACCCTGAGTTTTCATCAAACAAGTAATATATAAACCTAACTACATCTTCCAAACCAAAGGCGTTTAAGCCTGTACCTATTTAGAACGTTTGTACAGTGTTCTACAAAATAGAAACCCATGTAGTTTTCCCATAGCATTTAGTATCAAACCATTTCAAGGTTTAACGTTGGACTCAAACAGGAATACAAAACAACAATACCATTTGAGACACCATATCAAGCCCCTGGTCCTAAAATACATTTAGTTACATTATAAATTTCCCTTCCATATTCAAATATCATGAGACACCATATCAACCCCCTAGTCCATCCTTAAGCGACCATTTTACTCCCAAAGTGGATAGGTAAGCCAAATGCTTACGGGAGTTTCCTTTGAAACCAGGACAAGACACATACACACCCCAGCAAAGTCACCAGATGCAGGATAATGGGGGTATGTTGAACTTACCATTACCCTAGTCATGTTGGCAAAGCTTCGACTCATCGAAGTTTCTACATCCGCGGTTCCTTGTCACCTGTCGCCATACAGAAAGCCACCAGTTAGTAAACTCTGCGAATTGGCAATGAATAAGCAAGAAACCACGAGATAAAGAATGTAACTCACCGATTAATATTATGGTGCCCATGCTACCAACGAGTGCCATAGCCACTATGTGCACTAACCACGAGCATTGCTCGGGTCAAGCCACCCCCATAGTCTCACAGTCAAGAACAGTACATGACCAGATAATTAAAACAAAATCGCAAACAAAGGCTAAAGCCCACAAAAACCCCAGCTAATACCAAAGCCTCGGTGACACGCTGTCTTCCAACATACATTAAAAGCGCAGTTATTGCCCCACTAACCATGCTTTAGTGGAGGCTCGATTTGTTGTAAAGGGACTATAGTTTAGTTGTAGCCTTTAACCACGATGCACTTCATTGAAAATTACATAGAATAGTTCATGACCCCTTTCCATGGAGATTGGGCCATTCCCTTAGGATAGAATAACTATGGGGTTTGTACCTATAGAAAGACAAATTCAATGGATGACATTAGCAAATTGCTAAGTAAGTTCAACAAACTGCCAAAGCTTACCCATACCCCATGCCAACCCTGCTCGGGTATGTAATTACCTCATCCGGATTGTTACGGCGCCCACCTTAAGAACAAACAACAACAAAGGAGCATATCACCTCGAAGTGCCATTTAAACATTCACAACTTCAATCACATGATTTATAAATCCGTAAAGATCTATGTTCTACCTTGTACTAGTGTTACGATTGCATTTCCAAACGAGATATGATATTGTGTAACACCGCTTCCGCAGACTTTGAAACTCAAACTCTAAGAAGACTATGTTTTGAAAAGATCTTAGACTTATATAGTTTATATTGTGCAAATATGGATGCAATTAATTGGAATTGAATTACATATGAATTATTTCTCATTTAAATAGCAAATGTTGCACACAAGAAAAATAAAAATAAAAATGTTGCCAATAAGGAACATTACACATAGGTTTATTTTGTCATCCATGTTGAGGGCCACTAGACCTATCCCTAGTGATTAAAAAACTTATAATGGTGTTAATGTTCATACATATAGGATAATAATACTCTTAGAAAAAGATGTGTCATGATCTTTGAGGTGTTTTTCATAGTCCTAGATCCATATAAGCTTTTTTTAATGCCAAATGTAGAGGTTTTATCCCTAAACCATACCTAATAATTATAGGAATATCACTAAAAAAATTTAATAATATCTATAAAATTATTGAATTGAATAATCAATTTTCAATTCAAATCACTTTTATCAATACTTTATAATATTAATAACTTATAATAGTAATAAATTAAAAATCAGAGTCTTTAATTAGAAATGAAATATGTTATTTAAGATTAATAAAAATAAAAACATGAATTTGTTGTGATTTTAGAAATGAAATATGTTATTTAAGATTAATAAATATAAAAAGGTGAATTTGTTGTGATTGTGGTGCAAAAATTGATAAATTAATATTGAGGATTTATTTGAATAAATAAAACAAAAGAATAAATAATTGAATTAAGTTATTTACAAAATAATTATGTGTGAATTTGTTGTGTTTATTGTGCAAATCCTCATAATTAAATATTATTTATACATGTCCATATGACAAATAAGGACTTAGGAGTACTTTATGGTACTTGGTAACATGGCATTTATCTTAATATAAATGACGAGAAACTCCATTTCCATAAATACTTATAAACATTCACACCACCTTAACACCACAAAATGTAATTGGTGCTAATACCACCAAATTAACATCACATAATTGAAGTGGTGCTAATCCCACTATCTTAATACCAAAAAATTTTAAATAGTGTTAATACCACCACCTTAACATCACAAAATGCAAGTGATGCTAACTTATAGAGTTAAATGATGTTTCTGGAGTGTTATACATAAATATGTATAAATATCCTGCTTACACCTGCCATAAGTAAAAAAAAATCAACTACCTTCCCCGTATGAGGCATTGCAAAATTTCATTGAGCTCCTCCCTCTGAGTGATTGTTTTCTTCCTCATTGCTTTCAAATTTAGCGTTCCGGCGAACAAAGAAATGACGAACTACTTCGTACGTTTGGGCGTTGGCATTTTAGGTATTTAAGAGCTACCATATTCCTATCCCAGAAGATAAATAGATATAAATAGTATATGATATTACGCTTATTTTTTTTGGAAGAGCTTAATATTAATTATGGCATTTACAATTGATTTATCTGACATGACATTCCAGGAAGTTTCTTGGCGTTGCTTATGTATAGTTCACCAATGTAAGTATAACAGGTTTCCAAAAGCGTATTCTCGTGTATTCATACCCTCAAACTAACTTAACAAAGAATCGAGTATTGAATATAATGTTGTAACTATTGGTCAACAGTGCTACGTTCAAGAGGATAATAGAAAAGAGAAGCACGGAGAGTTTCTCAGGGTTGCCGTATGCAGTAGCTCTCTTCAATTGCCTGATCTACACGTTGTATGGATCGCCTCTAATCAGTCATGGTTGGGATAATGTTGTGGTTATGGTTGTCAACAGCATTGGCCTTCTTCTAGAGTGCTGCTTCGTTTGCATCTATCTCACTTTCGCTCCACCCAAAAGCAAGGTATTATCTCATCATATTACTTCAATAAATAGTATTAAGTTGAATCCCTTTTACCAATCAATGCCTTATCTTTATTAATCCATGCATAAACAGCTAAACAATTTGCATTGATCATATCTATCTGTGTGCAGAGGAATATGGGGTGGATGGTTCTAGCCGTGTTGGCGATGTTTGGCACTATTGCAATAATTTCCTTTTCTGTTGTCCATGATCACGAGAAGAAGAAGTTCCTTGTAGGAACTGTAGGAATGATAGCCACTGCTAGTCTCTACGTTTCTCCACTATCCATAATTGTAAGCATAGTCTACATTGCATTCATTTTCATAATTGTGTGAATGAAATAACTAGAAAGGCTTAACAGAGTTGATTTCAGCATCTTCAATTATTGTTAGTTTTATTGATGATGTCTAATGGTAATATATAACTATATATAGAAAAAGGTAATTCAAACAAAGAGCACGGAATTCATGCCGAGTTTCTATTTCTCATTGTTCGGGTTCCTGGGATGTCTGTTGTGGCTGGCGTATGGCGCTTTCAGCAGAGACATAATCATCATGGTAAAATGTGGTTCTTAGTCTTTAAATTCACGTATTTAAGCTCAATGTTATAATGACATAATTCATATTTTGCAGACACCAAACTTTGTTGGAGTGCCATTGGCGTTCAGTCAGATGGTTTTACATTGTATCTACAGAGACAAAAGGAGCCCGCGTGTTGAAAATACAGAGGTGGATACAGAAAACATGAAAGAGGACATAACTAGAGACTACACGAACAAAACAAAGTCAGGCTCTGGTAAAGAGATCGAAATCGTTGTATCATAATCGTCTAGACTACAAATAATAGTTATATACATCACAATTGAAAATATGAATATCGAAATCGTTGTATCATAATCGTCCAGGCTACAAATATGCATTTAGAATTATTGCACGAGATTCATGATATGTTTGTTGCATGGTTGAACTAAGTAAAAGGATTCGATTTACATAACACTAGGTCATGGGTCATTCTTCAGTAGATTTGTTTATAGTCTATGAATACAAGTTCAAGTCCATTATTCATTATTCAGGTGTGCCACGTATTCAATGGCTCACGTATGTATAAAAAGCGCTCAAGACGGAAATATATGTTACTGCCATATTTGCCCTTATTGTTGGTATTGATTTTATACTTATTTTGGTTCGTTCTTTAGTATGTATATATAAAATCTAAATTTTGTGTACTAGTTTATTTGTATATTATTTTTTTATAAATATTAATTTTGTTTAGTCTTAATGATTAGAGTGTCTTTTTATTGATCATGGTTGTTTTTATAAATAAAATAATAATAAGCTAATAACTTTACAGGAGATTTTGGAGTAGGCGAGGAGATTTTGGAGTAGGCTGTTATGGGTTGAATGGGAGAATTTTGGCCAAAAACGTCTTGTTAGGGTTTGAGATTTTGGAGTGGGTTGTTATGGGTTGAATGGGAGAATTTTGACCTAAAACCTCTTGTTAGGGTTTGATGTTGTTTGTCTTTTCATTGATGATGGTTGTTTTTATAAATAAAATAATAATAACTCTAATAATTTTAGAGGAGATTTTGGAGTGGGTTGTTATGGATTGAATGGGAGAATTTTGGCCTAAAACCTCTTGTTAGGGTTTGATGTTGTTTGCAAGTCACTTGAAGTTAAGCTTTTTGCTTACAAAGCTTACTACTAACCAAAAAAAATGGGAATGATGAGATTTTTGGTCCTCTTATAGTTACGAGTGAATTTGTTCAAATCCTCTTAGTTTAATTTGGTTTTTAGTTTATGAAAGATCTCATTTTTGATAGTTTTTAAAAATATTTTTAACTGGAATCTCTTTTATTATGTTTGTATGGTAAATCTCTAGTAACATTTTACTAAATTTGGCCATGGGTGGTAAGGTTATTTTACCTTAATTGTTTTGATATCCGTGACTTTTATATGTTGATGAGTAGTTTTTGTTAGGTCCTTTTAAAAATGACAGTTAAATACACAAAGTAGCATATCATGGGCGTCAGTAACTGGCACTCAAATCACCCCACTTTTCCGGCCACTTGTTTTGTTTCCTAGATCTGGTTATAAAAACCGGTGAAATTGTAGTTTCACCCGATTTACTCCGGAACTATGCCATGGAACTGTTTCCATAGGGGTTTTGGCCCATTTTTAGACAACCAACATCATCGAAATTCCAAAAAAATAACAAGAACGGTAGAACTGTGACTGGTCGGAAAAATTTCTGTCGCCCACAGGTGGCAATTTGAGTGCGAGTTATCACACAACCAAATCATGAAGTTGAAAGAAAACGAATGGGGAAGGGGGCTTTCCTTTTTGGGCGCATATTTGCAAGAAAATGATGGCTCAGATAGTCAGATTCCATATGCAATCATGGGAATGTCCTTTGATAGATAGATGCTTGCAAAGTAAAATGACAATGCAACTGCTCAAGAATATGTATAATATGCAACTTATTTTGTCTCAGCCGTATGTTAATGTACATCTGCAATCAAAGGTCTAAACATTCCTGCAGATATGTTGTGCATGGCCCAGTTCCTGAACAGACTTTCGTTAATTCTCATGTCGCGAGCATGATGGAGTATGGGTCATGCATAGTGAAATAGGTAGACCATTTGAATAGTAACCCAAGAAACCCACGGTCTTAAGCTGGCCACAGATAAATTAGCAGCTTCCCTGGACTCTGGTCATTGGCAAAGTTGCAATATTTGATAATCTTAAAAAATAACAACCTGATTAAATTTTTTTATTTAATTATTTTTTTAATACGATGTAGAAAGGGAATAATTATTCTTTGCAATATTTGTTAATCTTAAAAAATAACAGACAGATCAAATAAATATTTTTTTATTTAATTTATTTTTTAATATGATGTAGAAAGCTAATAATGATTCTTTAAAAAAAACATTGTACATATACTTTCCTCGAAATATATAAACAAGAGCTATTATGTCAATGTCCCAGCAGTTGTTTTTGGCAATTGCTAACAACTATTGCTATAATATGATATTTTTCGCACAAAATTGTAATAGAAAAGAAAACAGAAAACATGAAAATGAACATATATTGAGAAGGTGTTTGACAACAGAAAACAAAAGCAAATAGTATGGTTAGCATTCTCATGGCCCCTTGTCCATGGTTACCTAAACATTTTAAATAGAAAATCAATATGAGTAAATGAAATTAAAATATGTACAGAAAAAATAGGCAAGAGATTAAGCCTAAAATTGACAATAAACTCAAAACCACCTAATGTATGAGTATAAGGCTTACCCTTGTTATAGTAAATGACTAGGTTTTGTTGACCTTGCCAAGTTACCTGAAATGAGCTTTCAACTAACTAAAACCATGAGAAAAACACATTAATTGCTAACTCTCATATTATAAACCTCATTACATAGATTTTATGCACAAAAGGCTGAATAATTCAATCAAACATAGGCATATCTAAGGGGAAATACCTTGGAACTCCAAATCCTCCTTCACTAGACGAAAGAGAAAGTGTAAAAGACAAATTCTACTAGTAATTACCATTCAACCTCAACCAATTCACCCATCCGTAGTTTTATTGGTAAGCAAGCAATTGATAACCCTCCAATATTGAAAATGTCATGAGGAGCCATCCATAGTTTTATTGGTAAGAAAGCAATTCATAACCCTCCAATCTTGAAAATGTCATGAGCTCGCATCGTAGTTTTATTGGTAAGTAAGCAATTCACAACCCTCCAATCTCAGAAATGTTATGAGCTGATGCATGTAATTTGAAATATGGAAAAAATTAATGAAATATGTAGATCTATAACTAAGTTAATGTTTAACTTTAATATTAAATTTAATTCAAATGATCCTCTCTAAATATATATGATATTATCACGCTTCATATACATATAACCTTTACCTTAAGTTTAGATTAAGATGGAATAGCTAGAGTGACTGCATGATGATAATACATACCGAGAGGGACATGTGACATTTTCCTTCCATTACCATAAATATAACCATTTCCAATGAAGCCTTAAGACTTTAGTATGTACCATGAAATCTTACGTGGTGTGTTTCATAATGATCTTTTATTACTCTAACAACAGATTGTAGGATGTTCAATTAATTTTCAATGATAAACCATACATTGCAAGTGACACAAGTTATAGCCAATTAAAATTTCAATAATTGTTTTAATTTAAATTATATTTAATATATGATATTACAAACATTATAGAAACATTGGCAAATAAAAAAATTAGCTTCAGAGACAGATTAATCCACCCAAGTGAATCATACATGTTTCGTGTCGAGCACATAATAAATGTACTTTCATCAATATATATCATTTTATATGATTTTAGATAAAATATTTACGAACCATTTTGGAATGATATTCTAATTGAATAAAATATTTTGGACCATTTTGAAATGATATTGTAATTTCTATTTATGCTTTGAATGGAATTATTCAACAAATAATTTAGGAAACATTTATGATTTTTTTGAAGTGACAGATTCCCAAGTATGTTTTCTTGGACTATGCTTAACAGATTGGATTTTACATGTTTTTCTTCATGGATGGCTCTAGACGAGGACCAAACAACCACACACTTCTCAACATTCAATTGGCTCGTGTCCTTTTATATTCTATTTGCAGTTAGCTTCCATGACTAATTGTATGTCTCAGACAAAACCTTGAAATATCAATTGGGAGAAGTGGAAAACTAGTAACAACAATATATATGGACGGGCACAATGAATCTTAAAGCACCTGTCATAGTGCTGCACTTTATGTTGAACAATAAATCAGGCTTGATCAATTTTAAATCTATTATTTACCAAACTGCAAAGAAATTAAGTTGACCTACTATAATTCGATAGATATACATTCATCTACCTTTGCATTAATATGTGCCGTACACATGTACTTTAAATTTTGAACTAGAGCTGCATTTTCACCATGCATTTTGAAAAGCTTATGATTTATTTTGGTTTTTGGTCTAAGTCAAGATGTGGATTGTAATTCTAGTAGACAAGATAATCAAATAGAAGAATGAAATTATTTTCACTAATTTTTCCATATAAGGAATCAGAAATTTGCAACCTTAGGTTTCTGCATGTAGTATTTTTTTTTCCTCCTGTTCTTCTCACTAAGCCTTAAGATTGTAAATACAGGTATTTCATATGCAATAGGGATTTCACTGATTATGCCTGGGCAACAAGATATTCCTACATTCATTTCCCATCCAACCCCACTCCCTTGTCCTCGGGAAGGGGTCCCGTGGCTGTCTCATGAACATGGATATTATTGCGGATCTTGTAGTTTGGTCATAAAATACACCCCCACATATACAGTGAAATCCGAGAATAGGGAAGCTGAAACGAGATCCATTTATCACGATGATTACATTTTTGTACTTGTATGGATACATGACATTTTGGTGGGATGAAGGTCAATGGTGTTTATTGCTAAAAAAACCTTGGGATGGAAACCAAGCTGAGCATGAATGCATAACCACCCAAGGATTTCTAAACTGGTCAATGGAATTTGAAACATCTAGAGATAGAGGCACTCTAGGATCTGGATTAACTCTTCCACTACTTGATTATGTGCATAATTCACATGAAATTTTCTACCTGGACATTTGAAGTGTATTGGAAGTTTACAAATCAAAGTGGCATGGAAAGAAGGATGGTGAAATGAGAAAACTCCCAAATGTATCATGTGCCATTTTCTATTTGTAATTATTATTTTGATAGAATTAGAAATTATAGGTTTATTGACAAGTTCATTGGGTGTAATCAGACATACAAACTTTACAGCACACTAAATTGGGTGTCCACTACCAAGATAAACATAAATCCTGCAAAAGCTGATGTCTGCAAAAGTTGATTGCTAAATTACACAAGAGCTACTAGACTCATAACACCTAATTGAGTATTGTACCTCGCTGCCCTTTGAGATTCTCTATGAACTGGTAATTTCATTGTTTTAGATGCTTTTAATTTTGTTATAATCTATATACATATCATACAAATCATGAAAGTGCAAGTTTCAATCAATATTATAGATTTCACAATCTATAAAATCATGAAAGAAAATGCAATATTGTAAGTACACTATCATACAGATTCATGGAAAAAGTATTTAAATCATGATAAAAGTATTTAATAACGGTATCGAGCAAATCACAGGTGGTGTCGTTGTGGCTTTCTGTCAGATTAGCCATCAGCGAGGAACTTCCCAGACTCCAACTCCAACTATTGGAAGGCAGTGTCAACTTGGGTGACTTCGGCATCGTAGATCTCTGCTGAAAGAAAAGATGAAAGTGAACGCAAACTATGATTACTGGCGTTTCCGCCGCATCCTTTGTGTGACCTCCTCCTTGAGAGTTTTGTGAAACTGTCAACCCATTTCGTCTCTTCGGATGCCAATTATGTACCTGTAGACAAAAATAAAAAAGAATCTCAACATCAGTCAAACAAACCATAAGGATATGAGTTTGGAACATTCGATACTAACGACTCTCTCTCATAATGCATAAGCGAAAGGAGACTAAACAGTACCTATCTTCAACTACCACTTTTGGAAGACTTTATGTTTATTGAAAGTGGGGAAGGAGAGACTGATGGTAGATGCCCTAAAGCACTTGAAGGACTTCGTCGATGATCTCATTGCTTGCAAGAACAAAAAAAATGATTTTCAATTCCAGCTGAAGTGGGGATATGAGATATCTCCTTGCTCAACGACTCGTACCGGTTTCAAGAAGATGAGGTCAACAACTCGCACTAGTTTCAAGAAGATATGGTGCTCCACTTTGTCATTCCGGCCATAGATACATACGATGTTGCATTAGGTTGGTTTTTTTTCCTCCTTTATTGCAATCCTCACATCGAAGAAAAAATCGTTCAAGTACTTTGCTGCGTATTAGCTCAAAGAACCAAATCTAAAAAAAATGGAGCCTTTCAAATATTGTGTATATTTGCACGCAACACGAAGGAGACTGTGAGATTGTATCCTTCAGCTCTCAACAATCATGAACGAATTTTGCACAAAATGTGTTTCCTGGCAGAATTTATATAGAGCCTAGGATGAAATTTATATATAAGATTTATGCTTTGGACTGTATGGAAAGCGTCTGCGGATTCGATTGTCTAACACTTCGACTATGTTGAATATTGTAACTTCTAAGAATATTATATTTGTACATTATTATTTCGGAGATGTTCCATCCCTCCGAGGTGACTCTATTATGTATCCGGAGATGTTTATTCCTCCGAGGAGTTGTGGTAACTAGGGTTATTAGACCCACCATGAGGGGGTCGGCCCTAATATTATATTTTGTGGGTTATTAGACTTTTCCATGAGAGGTCGGCCCCATTAGGTATTTTAGTTAGTTGGGGATTAGTATAAGTAGAGGAGGAGAGCTCCTCATTTGATACACTCACTCACAACTCAGAAAAGTAGCGCACTTTTCTGGGAGGTCTGCACAGGAGTTGGAGAAGGAGGTTAAGTCTTGGAGCACATCTTGTATTTTGGTTGATCATCTTATTGAGGAAAGCTTTGCTGGGTTTTCTACCCCATGAGGGTTTCCCAGGGTAAATTCTATGTCTATCTTGTGATTATGTTTCTTTCAGTGATCTTGATAGTCTATTTGGTTTAAACTTAACATGGTATCAGAGCTAGCCTAAATAGGACATCTTTCACAAGGTAAGAATCTCTCTCTCTCTCCAGTGAATATTAGGGTTTCAACAAAAAGTTGGTATTGTTGAATTCTGATTACATGGCTAGATATCCCTTCTCAAAACCAATCTTTTGAGCCCTAGATCGAATTTTTTGGTTGGGTAGAACTCCGGGAAAGTCAAACCCTAATTCTACCAAAAGTGCAACAAAACCAGAAATTGGTTTCAGTAAAAAGTTGTTATTGTTGAAATCTGATTACATGGTTGGATATCCCTTCTTAAAACCAATCTTTTGAGCACTAGATCGAATTTTTTGGTTGGGTAGAACTCTGGGAAAGTCAAACCCTAATTCTACCAAAAGTGCGATAAACCAGAATTTCTGTCCCAGGATCTGGAAAAGTAAAAAGGTAATACTTCCAGGTAAGTACTATTCTATCCCTTATCTCTTGGACTGCCCCAAGAGAAGATGGCTCCAAACACCAAGCTTGAAGACAAGCTAGAAGGTATAGAAAATTTCTGGGCATGGAAATACATAATTGGTCTCATACTTGAAGAAAATGATCTTGCTCATTATGTCAAGGATGAAGTTGCAGAACCTGAAGGAGATGAAGCCAAAGAGAAGCATAGGAAGGATTTAATTAGGGCAAAGAGAATCATGGCTAATTCTATTAAGGACCACTTGATTCCCCAAGTGGCCTCCAAGAAGACTCCAAAAGAAATGTATGATGCCCTAGGAAGAATGTATGAAGGTAAGAACATCAATAGGAAGATGAACCTAAGGACTCAGTTGAAGAGCACCAAGATCCACAAAGGAGAATCTATTCAAGACTACTTCTCAAGGGTCTCCCGAATCAAGGAGCAACTAGATGCCAATGGTGATACTCTTGATGAAGATGAACTTGTGATGACTGCTCTAAATGGTCTCACTAGACCTTGGGTATCTTTCGTACAAACTATGTGTGCCAGAAAAGAAAGCGTGAAGTTTGATGTAGTATGGGAGGATTGTGTTCAAGAAGAGGCTAGGGTAGCCAACAGAGAATCTCTTCTCAAAGAGGATTACCAAGCCTTGGCCACCCACACCAAAAGAGGTAAGAGGGGTCACTTCAAGAAAGTGAACTACAAGAAGTCTCAACCATTTCATAGATTCAAAAGGAAAGGAGGAACAAACTCAGAAAGAGATCTCTCCACAGTCTAATGTTATAATTGTCTTAAACTAGGAAACTATGCTAGAGACTGTACTTTTCCAAAAAAGAAGAAGAAGAAGTTTGTTCACAAAAGACATCATGCACATATGGCAGAAGATGATAGTGAAGAAGAAGTAGAAGAAGAAGAAGAAGAAGAGGAAAGGCCTCAAAAGAAAAGATCTAAAGTAAAGAAAGAAGATCCAGAAGAATATGTCCTATTCTCTGCACTCTCTGGATCTGTGTCTCCTGGAGAAGATACATGGCTCATTGATAGTGGTGCTTCAAAGCACATGACAGGTCAAAAGAAATCTCTCTCAAGACTTGAAGAAAAGTCTTCACCTCAAAAGGTATCTCTAGGAGATGATTATCAATATCCCATCAAGGGAATTGGTGAAGCAAGCTACAAGCTTGATTTTGGAACACCCTTGAAAATGAAAGAAGTTTTATATGTACCAGGTTTAAAGAAAAACCTACTCTCCATCTCAGCTCTAGATAAGAAAGGTTTTAGAGTGGCTTTCATAGATGGACAAGTACTCATGTGGTCCAAAGGAAAATCAATTAAAGATGCAGTTATTATTGGTGAAGAAGAAGGAGGCCTCTATAAGCTCAAGGGTCATCCAGAAGTTTCCCTTGCTCATGAAACCTCTAGCCCCAGTGAGCTATGGCATAGAAGATTAGCTCACATTAACTACAAATCCTTACCCTATGTAAGCAAGGTGGTCATAGGATTACCAGCCTTGAAGACTGATCATAATGGCTCATGTAAAGGATGTAAGAAAGGGAAAAATGTCAAGAACCCCTTTCCAAAGAGTGAAACAAAGACTAAGAACATTTTGGAGCTAATACACTCAGATGTATGTGGACGAATGCCCACCACTTCTCTAAATGGGTATGAATACTATCTTTCATTCATTGATGACTATTCAAGGAAAACTTGGATATACTTTCTAAAAGGGAAGAATGAAGTCTTTGTAAAATTCAAAGAGTTCAAGGCTCTAATAGAAAATCTCTCAGAAAAGAGAATCAAGATTCTTAGAACAGATAATGGCCGAGAATATACTTCAAAGGACTTTGAAGACTTTTGTCAAGAAGCCAGAATTAAGAGGGAACTAACCACTCCCTACAATCCCCAACAAAATGGGGTTGCTGAGAGGAAAAATAGAACCATCATGGAAGCTATAAAGACTATGATACATGACCAAGATCTTCCCATGTATCTATGGGCTGAAGCAGCTAAAACAACAGTATATGTGCAAAATAGACTATCCCATAGTGCTCTTGACTTCAAAACTCCAGAAGAAGTGTTTAGAGGAAATAAGCCTGAGGTAAGTCATCTTAAAATATTTGGCTGCCCTGTGTACATTCACATTCCAAAAGAAAAGAGAACCAAGTTGGATCCTTCTGGTAAGAAGGGAATATTTGTTGGTTATTGTGAATCATCCAAAGCCTTCAGAATCTACATACCAGGTTTTCATCATATAGAAATAAGTAGAGATGTAACATTTGATGAAGAAGTAGCCCTCAAGAAATCCAGGAAGTGTCAACTTGAAGAAATTTATGAAGAAGATACACCTCCTAGAATCACAGAGGTTGTGCACATCCCTGAAGATGATTCACCAGAAGATCATGACATATTGGAACCACAAGAACCTTCTATAACAGATTTATCTAAGAAAAGAAGGCCAGCATGGGCTAGAGATATTATTCAAGGAGTTGAAAGATATGGAGCTCCTGAAGGCTCCACTAGAGAAAGAAAGAAACCTAAGCTAGTGTCCAACTATATCGCCTTAATGTGTGATCTTGTAGATCAACAACCTACTAGCTATGAAGAAGTAGCCCAGAAGAAAGAATGGGTAGAAGCAATGACAGAAGAATATTAGTCAATAATGAAAAATGATGTTTGGGATGTAGTTCCCAAAACAAAAGACAAAAGTGTGGCTTCTTCCAAATGGATTTTCAAGATAAAACATGCTGCAGATGGTAGCATTGAAAAATACAAGGCAAGATTTGTAACCAGAGGATTCTCTCAAAAGGAGGGAATTGACTATGAAGAAACATTTGCACCAGTTTCTAGGTATACTTCAATTAGAACTATCATGGCACTTGCATCTATGATGAAGTGGAAATTACACCAAATGGATGTTAAGACAGCTTTTCTGAATGGTGTAATTGAAGAAGAAGTATACATAGAGCAACCACAAGGGTTTGAGGTTAAAGACAGGAGGACTCATGTATGCAAACTGAAAAAGGAATTATATGGTTTGAAGCAAGCTCCCAGGGCTTGGTATAGAAGAATTGATAGTTTCTTAACAAACATGGGCTTTACCAAGAGTAAAGCTGATCCCAATCTCTATCTTAAAGTTATGGATGATGAACCAGTTATACTGTTGTTATATGTAGATGATCTATTTCTAACTGGAAATGAGAAACTAATTATTGAAAGCAAGAAGAAGCTTTCTTCAGAATTCGAGATGAAAGATCTCGGATTAATGCACTACTTCTTGGGTCTAGAAGTATGGCAAGAACCAAAAGGAATCTTTCTAAATCAAGGTAAGTATGCTGTGGAGATTCTAAAAAGATTTTATATGTTGGAGTGTAAAGCCATGGTCACTCCCATGGACTTCAACTTGAAGTTATTAGTTAATGACTCTTCGGAACTAGTAGACCTAACTCTATATAGACAGATCATTGGGTCATTGATGTATTTAACAAATACTAGGCCAGATATATGCTTTGCTGTAAATACCCTAAGTCAGTATCTAGTAGAACCTAGAAAGGTTCACTTAATAGCCGCAAAGCATGTGATGAGGTACCTAAAAGGTACATTAGATTTTTGTATATATTATCTTGGAGGTCATGAACTCAAATTACATGGTTACTCAGATTCTGATTGGGCAGGAAGTGTTTCAGACAGAAAGAGTACTTCAGGTGGATGTTATGGTCTTGGATCTGCCATGATCTCCTGGTTCAGCAAGAAACAAACTAGTGTGGCTCTCAGTACTGCTGAAGCAGAATATATAGCTGCCTGCTCTGCCAGCTGTGAAGCAGTGTGGCTTTGAAAGCTATTATCTGAAGTGTTTGAATTAGAATTGGATCCCACTGTGATTATGTGTGACAATCAAAGCTGCATTAAGATGACAGAAAATCCTGTATTCCACGATAGGTCAAAACACATTGAGATCCGATATTTTTATATACGAGATATGGTGCAGAGAGGAGCTATCAAGCTCGAGTATGTGAACACTGAGGATCAAATTGCTGACATCTTGACCAAACCTCTGTCTCAAGTGAAATTTAAATACTTCCAAGACAAGCTCGTTGTAGTTGAAAAGGAACCTCCTCGAAAGGGGGAGTAGTATAATCTCTGTTGATGAGCTTGTCTCATCGACATCAAGGTCATTAATGAGGATACCTATCTACTACACCTGGATACTTAGATATATTTAGATTTAGGACTCTTATATTTTTTACATGCTTTTGATGCTAGATGTATTAGTGAGAATACATGCTTTTGATGATGGATGTATTGATGAGAATACATGTGGGGATTGTATCATCCTTGAACACTTGTTCTAAAGTGAGCCGTAGACAAGTGTCTCTGAGAAAGAAGAGGGATTGTATCATCCTTTAACACTTGTTCTAAAGAGTGCCGTAGATGTATGTCTTCGAGAATGAAGTCCTTGGTGGACATGTGAGGATTGGATCATCCATGGACTTCAGTCCTAAAGAGAGCCGTAGACATGATGTCTACGATAATAAATTCCTGAATGAACAGGTAGGGGATTGCATCTTCCCCGGACCTCGGTCCCAGAATTGAGCCGTAGACTAATGTCTCCAAAAATTGAAGATAGGTAGGGGATTGCATCTTCCCCGGACCTCGGTCCCATTATTTTTTATTAATTATTATATTATAATTTATTTAAATATTATATTTAATTAAATTATAATCTATTTAATATCTCTATCTATCAAGTATGTATACTATAATTATATTATATTATAGTTAAATAATAATATTTTCAATTAACCAATATTATTTTATTATTACTTTGATTATAATATTTTAGTTAAATACTATCTTCTTATGATTGAATAATATAATATAATATAATTACAAGTATTATCATTATATTTAAAAATTATATTATTATTTAATTAATTATTGAATTACAATTAATTAAGTAATTATTATATTTTTATGTTTTATCATTTATTCATTTTATTTAATAAAATATAATTAAATAATATTTTTTATAATATATTATAATATTATAAATAAATAAATTATTTTATTTTATTAAAAATTATTATAAAAAAACTTTATTAACATGTCAAATATATCATAATGTTAATAAATATCTCCAAAATATATCAAATATTACACATATCACGAATATTAATAAATTGACAATGTTAATTAATTATAATATAATAATTAATTATTTAAATAAGAAATAATTGTTTAATTAATTAATATATATATATTGTAACTAGGGGAATCAACAACTAGAGTTGGGCTGGTACTTGCGTGACACGGGGTCCATGGATCCAATCTCGCTACCACTATACCCCTAGGTGCAATCACAGTGCCCGAACCATGCGCATGGGTAAAATTGGGAGGATTTGAACACATGACCTTCCATTTACAGCTTCACATCTTAACCACTTGAGTTGCCCCCCAAGGACTATTTAATTAATTAATATTATTATTAAGTAAAAAACAATATTAATTAATTAATATTATCATTCACTAAATTATTTTATAATTATTTTGTTTAATTACTTATTATAAAATAATAATAGTGTTTAATTAATAATATTGTTTAATTAAACAATATTATTAATCAAGCAATTAAAATATGGATTTCATTAAAATCATTTTTTTTTAACAAGAATAGGGAAAATAGGTATATTTATAAAGGCTGTGCACAGCCATTCATTACAAGTTTTCAAAAATAATTGACAGAGTAGCAAGTGCCTAAAAGTTTGGAGCTAAAGTATCTAACTGCCTGCCTGTAAAAGTTCTAAACAAAGCCTTTCTAAAACTGTTCAAAATAGAGCAGGGATAAACCCTGATAAACTGATTGTTGAGGATTATACAAAAAAACATAGAGTCTTAAACATCAAAAAGTGGAACCTGGACTAAGACTGCTAACTATCCATAGCTTTTGAAATAGACAGAGGCTGCATCCTTCCTTTCCTGCTTAATCTCCTGATTGACCGTCAGATTGTCATGGACGCAGCTTCCCTGTGTTTTTCCGGTGATGACAGCAATGTCTTCCTGCAAGTTATCCACCTTGCCCATTAGCTCAAACAAATTTCTCTCCAGGTCGTCAATTCTGGAGTCCTGGCATGCGAGCTAGTTCACGGCATAGCTTAAATCCTTAGCCATCTCCTCATGCTGATCCACACTGGTACAGACTGCATTATAGGTGTTTCGCACTGAGAGCTTGACTTCAACCATGGTGCGGCTCAGTGCGGCTATGGCTGCCATTATATTTTGCATGGTGCCCGCCCTGAAGTGAATTAACAGACCAGGACGGGAGGGAGGAGAGCCCAAATCGCCGAGAGAGAGCCGGTTCAACGCACTGGTGAGGGGACGAGCCATTTTGAAGCACTACGAGGGAGAGGCAGGTGGTAGAGTAATTAACGGCTTGTGGGAGCTGACAGCACCACGAGGATCCATGTGCCATGCGCGATGGAGAGGATGGCGTGTGGCAGGGGCACGAGGAAGATCGCCGACGGAGGAATACAGGGGGAGGGGGACCCTCGAGCCACTAGACCCCTCCTTTTCCTTAACCATAACAATGTTGACCATTAATCAAATAGGTTAGGGTATGAATTGAAACCCCAAGGCATCATTGAGACCCTCCATGTGCCCAATGTATAACAACGTTCCCTTGTTGGCCGCTGCATCCGCTAGCTTGTTGTTCGCTCGACAGATGTGGAAGAAAGAAGCCTTAGAAAAATGAGGATTAGATTTTATTCTTTGCATGTACTTGTAAGCTCTCGATCCTTGAGGGGCAACACCCCTTCTCATTATTTGAATGACATGTCTAGAATCCCCATAGACTCTGAGATTATCAATGCTGAGGGAGGAGATCATATTGAATGAGAAGACGAGAGCAAGCCATTCAGCTTCATTGTTAGTCCTGCTTCCTAATCCCCAAGAGAAAGTTTCAATTTTATTTCCTCCGGGATCAAATAAGACCCCACCTGCACCTGCCACCCCAGATTTCATTAAAATCATTAAATAATATTAATCTATTAATATTTTTAATTAAATAATCATTAATTAACTAATATTATTCTTAACTAGATAACTATAATATTAATTAAATTATTTTATAATTATTATGTTTAATTAATTATTATAAAATAATAATATTGTTTAATTCAAGAATGTTATTAATCAAACAATTAAATTATGTATTTCATTACAATTACTAAACAATATTATTCTATTAATATTTCAGAGATATGTGTATGCGTACACCCATTACTAGCAACAGTAACATTAATAATATTAATGTGTCCAAATATGCCGATAGGCATAAATGGGGCACATACTTTTCATATTCATGTTTTTTCCTATAGTATGTGTCCCATTTACGCCTATCAGCGTGTTTGGACACATTAGTATTATTAATGTTACTGTTGCTAGTTACTATGTTTTTTTGTTTGAATGTAGATTAGGATTGGGTAGCTTTGTGAGTATATGTAAATTAGGATTGGGTAATTTTTTTACAAAGTTGAAAATAGGCACTTTGATAATTCCATCTCCAATCTTATTTTGTAAAACCATATTTATTTGCGCAACTATTAAACAAGTAAGAAAGAAATACTGATTTAAGATAACCATTTGTCACTGATTGCATGCAAGTGCAAGATAACATTTAAACTAGAACAAACATTCAATACATGTGTGTGGATCCATTTCCACAAGCGCCGTAGGTTCCTTCACATTATTTGTCGCACTGTTGTTCTCGGTCCTGGAACAATTTTGATGCAGATCGCTCCTCAAGGAAGACAAATTCAAGGTTCCTTCAGAGGGAGACTTCATGCCAGATACGTATATCCATGTCCAACAAATTTATGAAATCTATGGTATTATCTATCAACAATTCACAGAGAAGAAAACTCTGTCAACAAAACCATGTATAAAGACACAACCGAAATCGGTGCAGGGATGAAAGAAAAACTATGTCAAACAAGCGATATGTAGATATCATGAAAAAAAAACTCTGTCTAAACATCTCAGCAAAGATCACTCCTAGAAACACACTACTCGCTTGATTGATAAATCCTTTGAACTTATATTAATAACCATAGAGGTAAATAATAATTTTCTTATGATAGACATAAATCCAAGAATTTTGGCTTCTCGATGAGTGATTTAATTGATTCTATAAAACCATTGCTTAATAAGCAATTCACTTTGTATTCTACATATCAAACAAACACTTAAACAAATGAGGTCACATTCCTTCTCTATAACTGACGGTTGAATTCTACATATCAGAATGTAATTTTTTTATAAAATAAATGCAGTACCGATTTGGGATAGGGATTCTAGACTCGTCCGTCTCCATCCTTAGAGGCAGTAATATTTATAAACTCCTATCATCGATGACATGTAGAAATTCTTACCAATTCTCATTTTGTAATATCTCGAATTTTGGACTCACTATTTTATGATGTTATATTGGGGCACGGCCCCAGCACATATGATTTATTCTTTTCTAGACTGGCATATTGGGCACGGACCCTGATTGAATTTCATTATTTGATTATATAATGGGCAAGGGAGCCGCAATGTTTTGATTTATGTTTTTACCCTATGATGTGGGTACAAAACCTTAATATATTGAGATGACCTTTTCTTACATATTGTGCAGTGATGTGAATGACATAATTGACTTATATGATGTGTTGAGTGTGGAATCAGAAACATACAGATTACCTACGTACTGGGAAAAAGCCCCGATGTACCTAGAGGAAATATGATGTATTGGGAGTAAGCCCTGATGTACATTGAGTGTTGGGCATAAGCCCTGGAGCACTCCAAGCTTGATAAATGAATACCAGATCTAAGCCAATTTAAATATTCTAGATGTGCCTCACAACCACATTCTAGCACTAGTGTTGAGTAGGGACTTTGGAATTGCACTAGAGTAACGCCCATGTGAGAGTGTTGAGTTAAATGGATCTGAAGAGCACTCGGGGTTACGGAGTTTCAAAGTGTTGAGTTGGAAAGACTCCGAAGAGCACTTTTATCACATTTATTTAATTGAATAAATGATTCATCTTTTTATCCATCATCACCTACTACAGGAGATACCATGTTAAATGAGGGAATTTGACATGCAAAGAGAGAGACTAGAGGTACCCAACGAAGACCGTCCAAAAGAAGTGGACAGTGTCCCTAAAATTTAAAGAGAAAAGAGTGTGATGTGATGACACATAACTAAATAAAAGATAACTACTAGTAGTCTTTTATGACTAACATGATTAAAGGCCTCCAAGTTATTATTATTATTATTATTAGGAGCTTTAAATAATAATGGTGTTATTATTTAATTATGGAATATAATTAGTATATCTGATTTATGCATTATTTAAATATTATAAATGATATATTAATAGTTAAGTGCAATATATTTAATATAATAATAATTATTAGTATAATTATTGTTATTATTAAGAGCATATATCCAAATTACTTATGGTCAAATAGTTGGAAAAGTCCTGGCTCAAGAGGACTAGATATTTAATTAAATAATATATTTTAATTATTAATTATTGAATTTAAAGAAACTAATTACTTCAATAGTCCTAATTCAAGACTTCCCTATTTAAAGAGGGGATATTCCCAAGTTTTGGAGATCATCTATCATTCTTGGTTATTATCATTCTCTTATGGTAGTCGAAGAAAACTATTCTGCTCCAAGAAGCTGAAGCAACCTTACCTAAAAATTCCCAGAAATGAACCAGAAGTGGATCTAGGGCCTCTACCTCTCATTGCATGTTGGAACCAAGCTCAGGGGGATCCTGATAGAACCAAGAATGGTTCAGGGGTCAAGGTTGAGAGGAATGTGGTAGCCCCAAGGTTATGGAGCAAGAGCTCATCCTAAGAGGTCAGATCTAGTCCAGAAGATTTTTCACTAACTACTGATTAAAGTGTGTAGGTTTCTACAGGAGCAAGCCATGACTTCAAAGGTCACCAGGTACGATTTATAAATGCTTCAGCTTGAAGTTTCAATACAAGATAAGTAGGTAATTTAGGTTCCTAGACTAAATATTTTTCCCAACATCTTGTTAGATTCTAAACTCTAGTTATGTTCCAGACTTAGTGTTTCTACGTCGGAAAACTAGATGTCCAGTAGGCCTAGCCCAGCTAGCCTTTGATAGACATTACCCAGCATCAGACTTGATAAACATTATTGTGTTTCCCTATTGCTGACCTATGAATGTTTTGTTTACATTAGTATCATTTAATCTTTTATAAATACTTGAGCCCACTGCTGCAATCGTATTTCATTTACATACGTCTCTGCCATTTAATTTCTAAAATTTCTTTCTATGCTATAAATTGTTTACAAAATAGGATTCCCTCAGATCTCAAACAGGCATCGAAGCATTCAGACACTTCACACACTTCTTTTAACAAATGCCTCTACGATTTTCAAACTTTAGCCAAACTTTTTATCAAAACGAAGATGCAACAGGTATTACCAGAGGGTTTCGTAGCCAAATATAGACTCACATAACGCGTTAACATTCTGCATTCTTTTTTTTAAAGTGATTCTCAAACTCCCAGGGTTCGTGGTTCGAACCCCACCATATTAATCAAAGTACTCATCACAACAGATTATGGGTCTTACAACATTTGCATTACCTTCTACGTAGCTAACCATTTCATTCTTGAGAAAAGTAAAACAAGAGAGAGAATAGTTTTCATAAGAGGCACGGAGTTCCCCATTAAAAAAAATGCCAAAATTCAAACACTATCAAATTACATCAAGCAGGCTGTAGCAAACTACGTTTTCATTTCCCTAAAGGAATGCTATAGTCAAGGAAAGGTTACCTTTCACCCAAACATAAAATGAAAGCCTGGTATTACTCTGTGAAGTTTAAAGAATCGATTTCTTTTAGACTAAAACATTGGAGTG
This sequence comes from Larix kaempferi, assembly GCA_027924585.1. NCBI lineage: Eukaryota > Viridiplantae > Streptophyta > Pinopsida > Pinales > Pinaceae > Larix > Larix kaempferi. Next base: position 3,884,893 of record BSBM01001023.1, read on the forward strand.
TCCTTCTCATAAAATTTCTCTTAAAACCAATCAACGGATAAAAGTGCCACAAGCATCAAACCTTTTACAAACTTTCTATTTTTTCTACAAACACAAGACGACTAGCTACAGGAACTCAACCATTCTTTCTTTATAAACCCTCTTACTTCATAGGAAGGAGAAGACGTAGGATAGAGCAACGATAGAGCAATTATATATTTTTTCTTTAGCATGAACTCCATTTGTTTTCCAAAACCGACAAACTCTCTTTTAGAAGTTTGGGAATACATAGCACTATAAAAATGAAAATGCAGTAGCTATAAATCTTTCACAAATCCTTTTAAAATCATCCAAAAATAAACGCAGCAGCCCCTTCTCCAGTTCAAAACTCCAAGGGCAAGATCTATGTTTACATAGTGGAGTTAACAGTGTTTCAAAACCCATAATTTCAGAGGCACGATTTACATTGAAAGCAACCAAAACCCTTAGTACTCTCCAACATCGATTCATCATTTACAATCGAGAAATAAACTGCAGGTCAAGCCAAAGGCGACCACCATGGGGTTTATCCAACTGTGTGAGCCAAAGGAATCACTAAACCCCTGAATACATTTAGAAAATCCTTCTCCAAAACAACCAAGATGGACAGGGAGAAGGGTGACTAAAACCCTGGACTTACCAGCTAAAAGCCAAAATGCAATCGGTGTTGATGCCCAACTCAAATCCTAGAGATTCTGCACCACGACACCCACACCTGTCAATAGAAGCAAGCTGGATTATGTTAGGTCTGCACATTCACTTAAAACAAAGTTTAAATACAAGAATTAACACATTATTCATATGTTTCTCATAGTACCTGGCGAGGAATCTTGGGTGGCAGCGCTTGCTGTTAACATCAGAACTACCCTAGCCATGAACATAGCTCAGGCTAGGCATAGCTTCCTTCAACGATCTATGTTTCCCCCTCTCAATCCCAAAACCAGTGAAATGAAAACCAAAGAGCAAATGTTCGTTACAAACGCTTCAGGCCCAGTTGGCCTAAGGCCACGTGACCTTCCAATGCGCATTTAATACTTGCAACCACCTCGTAGTACCACATTTCAGTTTATTCATCAAAGATTATGTATATAGTTGGGTTGGCAACATTACCCTTAAAACGTTTGCCACAAGCTAAGGTTCTCAAACCCTTCATGTTAAACTTTAAGGTGGATTCCATTTCTAGAAGTTTTACATAGGGTAGTTGCCAATATATGACCACCAAGTGACACTTGCATAGAAAGAAACATTTAAATCGACATTAGCAAAAATGTTAAGTAAGTCCATGGGCTTCCCATATTCACACCTTATCTCTCGGTGATTTCGCCAGAAGTGTTTTTTTTCAACAGCTAGAGATTCCAGGTGTCTCAACTTCCCTCATCAGTTGCATCATGCCTGAGAATTGACATTTGACATTTCCATCATACATTTTGAACTTACAAAAGAAAAGGGAGTTTTCTAGTTATTTTTCCATAGTAATACAACCTTTTCCACATAGAAAACATGACTGACAAAAGAACCACATTTGCTAGGTCCCCTAGCCTTTTCAATTACAACAGACAAGTACCGCTACAGTGCTGAAGTTATTTTTGTACTGACATTGACTAGGTTAAGCAGACTAGTAGGAAGAAGGAAATTTTTTTTTATTTTACTAATTTTTTTTGGGTCATTACAAGTGGTATTAGAGCTTAGTTACAAAACTAAGTGACCTATTAGGCTCATTACAGACATCCACTATAGATACACAATAAACATAAACATATATTTAAATTTTTATTTCGTTTTATGCGAAAATGAACTTAAACATGATTTTCTTCTCTTTATACTTGTATAACTTTTTAGGTATAGTTATCTCCTGAAAAGTGAATGCAGAATAGGGCGGCAACATACATGGGAATCTGAACTCTCCACCATGAGAGCAAGAAATTGTGGTGGAACTCAACTCGGATTTAATGAAATCTTTGCAAAATCTACAGGCAGAATTTCAAAGTTTCAGATATGAGAACATGCAAGAAAGAAGAGAACAATAGGCTCTAAATGAAGCCTTACTCCAAAGCTTAACAGGGGCAAGCCCCACGGACAACCGACTCTCTCAGTCAACACTCTTAAAACAGGAAACTGTCACACATGGAAATCATCCAGTTACAAAAGAGAAGAACAGGAAGAACACAAGCCAAAATCAATGGAAGAGGACTGTAAGAGCTCTTCCAACGATGATGGTTCACCACCTCCTTGCAAGAACAGGAGGAAGAGTGACGACATTCTACAAGGAGAATTTAGGAAGATAGGAGCCCCAACTTATGACAGAGAAATCAACTTTGGGGAAAAGGCTGAAGAGTGGCTGCTAGGAATGAATAAATACTTCAAGGTTCATAATTACTTAAGTGAAATCCAAGCCTGACTAGCCATCTACAACCTAAATGGTAAAGCAGCTAGATGACGGAGGTACTTGAAACACACCAAAGGGAAAGAACTGAGAGACATAACCTGGGATACTTTCAACAGAATATTCCAAGACAAGTATATGTCTCAAAGATTCTTTGACAAGAAACTTAAGGAATTTCACGAGTTGAAATGGGCTCCCTAACTATGGAAGCATTCATAAACTGATTCTTAGACTTACTGCACTATCTGCCATATATTAAGGATGAGAAGGTCGAAATACAACAGTTCTTGGGAGGGCTTCCCCCAAACTTTAGAGAAAATATAGAGTTTGACATGCCCAAAACCCTTGATATAACATTACATAAAGCAAGGCTATGTTATGAACATGGACAACCAAGAAATGATAACATCAACATAAATAGAGATAGATTCAAAACCTCCTTGGACAACCACGGACCGGGTTTTAGGCCTCCACCTTATCGGAAACATAACAACAATTTTCCTCCTAATAGAGGCTTCAACCGACCCCAAGCATGACCAAGTGCACCCCCACCACCTATCAATAGGCCAACATTCAATAAAGGGACCAAAGCTATCCCACCAACCATTTCTTGCTAGAAATGCCAAGGGCCCCACTACTACAGAGACTGCCCCAACAAAACGGATGGAGTTTTACACAACATCCAAACAGAGACTACCATAGGAGACATGGCAAAGACACCAAGGATCTATGCCGCTCTTGACAGTCGACAGGAAGATCACCAAGCCACCATGGTGGAATTAGAGGGTAAGATCTCTAACACTATAGTTTCGGTTTTAATAGATCCCGGTGTTTGCCGAAGTTATACCTCCCCTACGTTAGTGGACACTTGTAATTTGAACCGAGAACCTCACGAGAAATCGTGGCTAGAGCAACTAGCCACCGGTACCAAACAAAAGATCTCCAAGTTAGTCAAAACTTGCGAGATAAACTTAAACAAATTTCAAACTAGGTTAGATTTAAACATTCTACCCCTAGGGTCAGTTGATCTACTCATCAGCATGGATTGGTTGGAAGAACACCATGTCCTCCTAGAATGCTTAAACAAATCCTTACTTTGCAGGGATGACCAAGGGATTCAGAAGACGATTCAGGGTATCCCTAAGAAAGTGTCGGTAAGACAGATCTCCGCCTTACAATCAAAGAAATGCATCAAGAAAGGTTGCAAACTCTTTGCCATCAATATCCAAAACATAGAAACCGATAGGGAATAGAAGATTGAAGACTTTCCAGTCCTTGTAGAATTCAAAGATGTATTTCCCGAAGAAATACTAGGATTACCACCTAAACAAGACTTAGACTTTTCCATCGAACTGACACCTGGGTTAGTACCAGCTTCTAAAGCCCCATACCGCATGAGCACAATAGAATTAGTGGAGCTCAAGCTTCAGTTACAAGAACTAATTGACAAAGGGTACATTCGACCTAGTGTGTCCCTTTGGGGTGCATTGATACTCTTCATCGAGAATAAAGATTGCACGATGCAGATGTGCATCAATTACCATCAACTCAACAAGATGACCATTAAGAATCGCTACACACTCCCTAGGATTGATGACCTATTTGACCAAGTTGGAGGGGCAAATATATTCTCGAAGATCGACTTACGATCTGGATACCATCAAGTGAGGATCCGTGATGAGGATATCAACAAGACCACTTTTCGAACCCTTTACAGCCACTATGAGTTCATAGTGATGCTCTTTGGGATGACGAATGCACTGGCCAATTTTATGTGCATGATGAATAGTATCTTTAGTAAATACCTCGATAAATTCGTTGTAGTCTTTATTGATGACATTTTAATCTACTCCAAGAACGAAATAGAACATGAGGAGCACCTCTGAATTTTTTTACAGATACTAAGAGAACACGAGCTTTATGCCAAGTTTAGCAAGTGCAATTTATACAGACCCTAGATTCAATACTTAGGACATATCATTTCTGAGAAGGGAATAGCCATCGACCCCTAAAAGGTCAAAGCTATCGAAGAATGGCCCATAGCTGCCTGCATATTCGACATAAGGTCATTCTTAGGATTAGCCGGCTACTATCGAAAATTCATTGAGAATTTTTCACGGATCGCATGTCCCATGACCGCCTTGCAGAAAAAGGAAAACAAGTTTATCTGGACAGATAAGTGCGAAGAAAGCTTTCAAAAGCTGAAGCAACTACTGATTAGTGCATCGATTCTGCATATTACGGATCCCAATGGGGACTTCCTCGTTTGCACAAATGCAAGCAAGGAAGGAATTGGGGGTGTCCTTATGCAAGACAATTTTGCCATATGCTATGAATTGAGCAAACTAAAAGAACATGAATAGAACCGCCCTACTCATGACCTCGAACTAGTTGCCATCATCCATGCTCTAAATATGTGGTGACATTATCTCATGGGAAAGAAATTCCTATTGATGACAGATAACATGAGCTTGAAATACCTTTTCAACCAACCCAACCTAAATGCAAGGCAGGCTAGGTGGCTAGCCTTCCTTAGTGAATACCATTTCGAACTAACGCATATAAAAGGAAAGGAAAACAAGATGGTAGATGCCTTAAGCCATTGAGCACATATCCTTTATGAGGTCACGATAAGCCAAACCAACTCCAACTTACACCACAGAATTGGAACGGCATGTAAGAGTGACTGTTATTATATGGAAATCCTCGCAAAGATCCAGGAAGACAGAGTTTTCCAATAGCAGAAATAATATAAGATAGACGAAATGAGACTACTATGGTCAAAAGACCGACTTTATGTCCCAAGAAGTGGATACATTAGATCAAACATTCTCACCGAGTTTCACCAAAAACCTTATTCAGGAAACCCCGGATATCAAAAGATGATATCGGCCATAAAGAAGCATTACTTCTGGCCTAAGGTGAAAGCTGACATTGCAATGTTCATCACGAAATGTCAGGAGTGCCAATTGGTCAAAGCAGAACACCAACACCCCTCCGGGTTACTTCAACCTTTACCCATTCCAGAATGGAAATGGGAGGTAATAAGTATGGACTTCATTACAGGCTTACCCAAGAATAAGAAACTGAATGACTCCATTTTCGTAGTGGTAGACAAGCTATCTAAAGCAGCCCACTTTATACCAGTGAAATCCACCTACAAAGTGGTTCACATCGCAGAAATATTCTTAAAAGAGATCTTTCGATTCCATGGGATAACCAAAGAAATCATTTTCGATCGGGACATGAAGTTCATTAGCAACTTCTAGAGAGCATTGTTCTCCAGTTTGGAAACCTAGTTACAATTCAGTACCACGTACCACCCCCATACCAACGGACAAACAGAAAGAGTAAACCAGATCCTCGAGGACATGTTGAGGATGTATGTCATGAATAACCCCACCAAGTGGGAAGATTATTTGCACCTAGCAGAGTTCACATACAACAACGGTTATCAAACCTTAGCCAAAATGATTCCTTTTGAAGTACTCTACGGCAGGAAATGTCAAACCCCCGTGACTTGGGACAGTCCAATAGACAGACTTATGTTAGGACCCAACCTATTAAAGGACTTGGAACAGCTAGTCTCCAAGGTATAGCTAAACTTAAAAGAAGCGCAAGACCGCCAAAAGAGTTATGCGGACAAGAAAAGAAAGGACAAGGACTATCAAGTCAGCGAACATGTGTTCCTATAAATAAAAGCAAAACGAAGCTCGTTGAGCTTGGGACGTTGCGGGAAACTAGCCCCAAGATTTTGTGGACCTTTAGAGATACTGGCTAAGAAGGGCCCAGTAGCTTATCACTTGGCCTTACTAGCGCATATAAAAGTTCATAATGTTTTTCATGCTTCATTATTAAAGAAATATGTATACGATACTAAACATGTTTTTGATTGGTCCTTATTACAGGTGGAGCCCGAAGGGGAGTTCACGCCAGAACCACTCCACATTCTGGAGAAGAGAGAGGTCCAACTTAGGAGGAGGACCATTACTCAGCTGAAAGTGCAATGGAGGCACTTTGGACTAGATGAGGCTACTTTGGAGAATGAGGCCACCATGAAAGAGGCATACCCCGCCTTGTCTCATGACCTCATTCCTAGTCCCTAGAAACACCACGACGATGTTGTTCTAAGCGGGGAGGGATGTAATATCCCAAATTTTGGAATAACTATCTTATGATGTTATATTGGGCCACGGCCCCAACACATATGATTTATTCTTTTCTAGACTGACATATTGGGCATGGACCCTGACTGAATTTCATTATTTGATTATATACTGGGCAAGGGAGCCCCAATGTTCTGATTTATGTTTTTACCAGATGATGTGGGTACAAAACCCTAATATACTAAGATGACCTTTTTCTTACATATTGTGCAGTGATGTGAGAGATATAATTGACTTATATGGTGTGTTGAGTGTGGACTCAGAAACACACAGATTACCTACGTACTGGGCAAAAGCCCCAATGTACCTAGAGGAAATATGATGTACTAGGAGTAAGCCCTGATGTACATTGAGTGTTGGGCATGATCCTTGCAGCACTCCAAGCTTGATAAACGAATACCGAATCCGAGGCAATTTATATATTCTAGATGTGCCTCACAACCACATTCTAGCACTAGTGTTGAGCATAGACTTTGGAATTGCACTAGAGTAACGCCCATGTTAGAGTGTTGAGTTAAATGGCTCTGAAGAGCACTCGGGGTTACGGAGTTTCAAAGTGCTGAGTCAGAAAGACTCTGAAGAGCACTTTTATCACATTTATTTAATTGACTAAATGATTCATCTTTTTATCCATTATCACCTACTGCGGGAGCTACCATGTTAAATGAGGGAATCCGACATGCAAAGAGAGAGACTAGAGGTACCTAACCAAGACCGTCCAAAACAAGTGGACCGTGTCCCTAAAATTTAAAGAGAAAAGAGTGTCATGTGATGACACATAACTAAATAAAAGATAATTACCAGTAGTCTTTTATGACTAACTTGATTAAAGGCCTCCAAGTTATTATTAATATTATTATTATTATTATTATTATGATTAGGAGCTTTAAATAATAATGGTGTTATTATTTAATTATGGAATATAATTAGTATATCTAATTTATGCATTATTTAAATATTATAAATGATGTATTAATAGTTAAGAGCAATATATTTAATATAAGAATAATTATTAGTATAACTATTGTTATTATTAAGAGCATAAATCCAAATGACTTAAGGTCAAACAGTTGGAAAAGTCTTAGCTCAAGAGGACTAGATATTTAATTAAGTAATATGTTTTAATTATTAATTATTGAATTTAAAGAAACTAATTACTTCAACAATCATAATTCAAGACTTCCCTACTTAAAGAGGGAAGATTCTCAAGTTTTGGGGATTAGCTATCATTCTTGGTTATTATCATTCTCTTATGGTAGTCCAAGAAAACTATTCTACTCCAAGAAGCTGAAGCAACCTTACCTAAAAATTATAAGAATTGAACCAGAAGTGGATCTAGGGCCTCTACCTCTCATTGCATGTTTGAACCAAGCTCAGGGGGATCTACATAGAACTGGGAACGGTTCAGGGGTCAAGGTTCGGAGGAATGTGGTAGCCCCAAGGTTATCCAACAAAAGCTCATCCTAACAGGTCAGATCTTGTCCATAATATTTTTCACTAACTATTGATTAAAGTGTGCAGGTTTCTATAGGAGTGAGCCACGACTTCAAAGGTCACCAAGTACGATTTATAAACCCTTCAGCTCGAAGTTTCATATACAAGCTAAGTAGGTAATTGAGGTTCCTAGACTAAATCTTTTTTCCCAACATCTTGTTAGATTCTAAACTCTAGTTATGTTCCAGACTTAGTGTTTCTACCCCGGAAAACTAGATTTCTAGCAGGCCTAGCTCAGATAGCCTTTGCTAGACATTACCCAGCATCAAACTTGATAAACATTATCGTGTTTCCCTATTGTTGACCTATGAATTTTTTTTTTAGAATAGTATCATTTAATCTTTTATAAATATTTGAGCCCACTACTGAAATCGTATTTCATATACATATGTCTCTACCATTTAATTCCTGAAATTTCTTTCTATGCTAGACATTGTTTACAAAATAGGATTCCCTCAGATATCAAACAGGCATCGAAGCATTCAGAAACTTCACACACTTCTTTTAACAAATGCCTCTACGATTTTCAAACTTTATCCAAACTTTTTATCAAAACAAAAATGCAACAGGTATTACCATAGGGTTTCGTAGCTAAGATCTATGCTTACATATAGGAGTCAATACTCCTTCAAAACCTAGAATTTCAAAGGCACGATTTACATTGAAAGCAACCAAAACCATTAGTACTCTTAAACATCGAGTCGTTATTTACAATCCAAAATATAAACTGTAGTTCAATCCAAAGGCGACCACCATGGGGTTTATCCAACTGTGTGAGCCAAAGGCATCACTAAACCCCTCAATACATTTAGAAAACCCTTCTCCAAAACCAACAAGACGGACAGGGAGAAGGGTGATTAAAACCCTAAACTTACCACCTAAAAGCCAAAACGCAACTGGTGTTGATGCCCAACTCAAATAACAGAGATTCTGCACCAAAACACCCACACCTGTCAACATAAGCAAGCTGGATTATGTTAGGTCTGTGCATTCACTTAAAACAAAGATTAAATACAAGAATTAACACAATATTCATTCGTTTCTCATTATACCTGGAGAGGACTCTTGGGTGGTAGCGCTTGCTGTTAACATCAAAACTATCGTGGCCATGAACATAGCTCAGGCCAGGCGTAGCTGCCTTCAACGAGTTATGTTTCCCCCTCTCAGTCCCAAAACCAACGAAATGAAAACCGAAGAGCAAATCTTTGTTACAAACGCTTAAGGCCCAGCTGGCCTGAGGCCACGTGACCTTCCAATGCGCATTTAATACTTGCAACCACCATGTAGTACCGTATTTCGGTTTATTCATCAAAGATTATGTATATAGTTGGGTTGGAAACATTACCCTTAAAACTTTTGTCACAAGCTAAGGTTCTCAAACCCTTCATGTTAAACTCTAAGGTGGATTCCATTTCTAGAAGTTTTACATAGGGTAGTTGCCAATATATGACCACCATGTGACACCTGCATAGAAAGCAACATTTAAATCGACATTAGAAAAACTGCTAAGTAAGTCCATGGGCTTCCCATATTCACAACTTACTTCTCGGCGATTTCGCCAGAAGTGTTTTTTTCAACACCTAGAGATTCTGGGTGTTTCGACATCCCTCATCAGTTGCATCATGCTTGAGATTTGACATTTGACATTTCCATCATAAATTTTGAACTTACAAAAGAAAAGGGAGTTTTCATGTTATTTTTCCATAGTAATACAACCTTTTCCACATAGAAAACATGACTGACAAAAGAACCACATTTGCTAGGTCCCCTAACCTTTTCAATTACAACAGACAAGTACCATTACAGTGCTGAAGTTATTTTTGTACTGACATTGACTAGGTTAAGCATACTAGTAGGAAGAAGGAAATTTTTTTTTATTTTACTAATTTTTTTTGGGTCATTACACATTTCATATCACCGATTTGCAGACATGCCACTGCTCCCTTCACATATCCCAGGTCGCCAAGATACTCCTGGCTCCATCATACAGATGGATCCTCCTGCTATTGTCTTAACACAACTTCAATCTCGACACCAAACCACATCACAAGATTAGGATTGTAATTCAAATTCAAATTGGTTGTAGGGAGAGGGAAGGATAGGTAATGAAATTCAAATTCAAATTATCATGGGAAGCAGCAAGGTTGCATTCATGGGGAACGACGGGTCCATGGTGCCATCCATACATGCACATCTCTACCGAACGGAGAACAGGTTCTGGACGTGAATGGAAAAGAGTTGCCAGTAGGAAGTGGGGTTCCAACGTAGAGTGTACTATGCATGCCACCCACGAGCACTAATGACCCCGGCGATGTGACAGCATGCAAACAGATCAAACTCGGGAAGGCCTGCTGGAGACAGTAACGACCATTAGGAGTAAGTCTAACGCTCTCGGTGAAATCGTCGAAGGATTAGACTACTCCATTGATAACAACAGTGAAGGGAAGATGAGGATGAAAAATGAGTGCATGTACAAGTTCTTAGAATTCAACGTAAGGACGACGACATGCCTTCCATCTCGGGGAATGACATGGCGTACTTGCAGATGAAGGCCACAACAGCAGGGATTGTGAGTATTTTTCACTTTCTTTTCATGGAAAACCAATGCATAAGTGAAAGGAGACTAAACAATAGCTATACTTTACTTCAAGTACCATATCGATGTGAAATGCCTCATCGTTAACTGATAAGCATTCGTTACCCAGTACGTATGGAAAAATAATGAGTATGAATGTGGTCATGTGGAAGAGGAAACTCTATGATATTCATGCCAAGGCCTCAGGTGAAAGGTAGAGTACATGCAGAGAAGGACTATATTTGTCACATGACAGCCATGACCTGTTGCGCAACAACCGTGATTCCTGCACGCCACCTCAGTGAAAGCTAGAGTACATGCAGAATTGAATGAAGGACTGGATCTGTTACACGACAGCCATGACCTGTCGCACAACAACCACAATTCTACATGTCACCCTTCATGGGCATGGAATATAAAGGTTTACGTCATAGTGTAGCAGCCAATAAAATTTCAAATAAATAATTTTTACAGGAGCAAGCCACGACTTCGAAGGTCACCAGGTACGATTTATAAACCCTTCAGCTCGAAGTTCCGTATACAAGCTAAGTAGGTAATTTAGGTTCCTAGACTAAATCATTTTTCCCAACATCTTGTTACATTCTAAACTCTAATTACGTTCCAGACTTAGTGTTTATGCCCCAGAAAACTAGATGTCTAGCAGGCCTAGCCCAGATAGCCTTTGCTAGACATTACCCAGCATTAGACTTGATAAACATTATTGTGTTTCCCTATTGCTGAACTGTGAATGTTTTGTTTAGCTTAGTATCATTTAATATTTTATAAATATTTCAGCCCACTGCTGCAATTGTATTTCATTTACATACATATCTGACATTTAATATCTAAAATTTCTTTCTATGCTAGACATTGTTTACAAAATAGGATTCCCTCAGATATCAAACAGGCATCAAAGCATTCAGACACTTCACACGCTTCTTTTAACAAATGCCTCTATGATTTTCAAACTTTAGCCAAAATTTTTATCAAAACAAAAATGCAACAGGTATTACCAGAGGGTTTCGTAGCCAAACATAGACTCACATAACGCTTTAACCTTATGCATTCTTTTTTTTAAAGTGAGTTTCAAACTCCGAGGGTTCATGATTCGAACCCCACCATATTAATCAAAGTACTCATCACAACAGATTATGGGTCTTACAGCATTCGCATTACCTTCTACGTAGCTACCCATTTCATTCTTGCAAATAGAAAAAACAAGAGAGAGAATAGTTTTCATAAGAGGCACGGGGTTCCCCATTAAAAAAAATGCTAGAAGTCAAACGCTATCAAATTACATGAAGCAGGCTGTAGCAAACTACGTTTTCATTTCCCTAAAGGAATGCAATAGTGAAGGCAAGGCTACCTTTCACCCAAACATAAAACACAGACCCCGTATTACTCTGTGAAGTTTAAAAAATTGATTTCTCTTAGACTAAAACATTGGAGTGTCCTTCTCATAAAATTTCTCTTAAAACCAATCAACGGATAAAAGTGCCACAAGGATCAAACCTTTTATAGACTTTCTATTTTTTCAAGAAACATAAGACGACTAGCTACAGGAACTCAGCCATTTTTTCTTTATAAAATCTCTTACTTCATAGGAAGGAGAAGACGCAGGACAGAGCAACAATAGAGAACTTATATATTTTTTCTTTAGCTTGAACTCCATTTGTTTTCCAAAACAGACAAACTCTCTTTTAGAAGTTGGGGAATACAGAGCACTATAAAAATGAAAACGCAGTAGCTATAAATCTTTCACAAAGCCTTTTAAAATCGTCTAAAAATTAACACAGTAGCCCCTTCTCCTGTTCAAAACCCTAAGGGAAGATCTATGATTACATACAAGAGTCAATAGTCCTTCAAAACCCAGAATTTCAAAGGCACGATTACATTGAAAGCAACCAAAACCCTTAGTACTCTTAAACATCGAGTCGTCATTTACAATTGAGAAATAAAATGTAGGTCAAGCCAAAGGCGACCACCATGGGGTTTATCCAATTGTGTGAGCCAAAGGCATTACTAAACCCCTCAATACATTTAGCAAACCCTTCTCCAAAACCACCAAGACGGACAGGGAGAAGCGTGATTAAAACCGTGGACTTACCAACTAAAAGCCAAAATGCAACCGGTGTTGATGCCCAACTCAAATCGTAGAGATTCTACACCACGACACCCACACCTGTCAATAGAAGCAAGCTCGATTATGTTAGGTCTGTGCATTCACTTAAAACAAAGTTTAAATACAAGAATTAACACAGTATTCATACATTTCTCATAGTACCTGGCGAGGACTCTTGGGTGGCAGCACTTGCTGTTAACAGTAGAACTACCCTGGCCATGAACATAGCTCAGGCGAGGCGTAGCTTCCTTCAACGAGCTATGTTTCCCCCTCTCAGTCCCAAAACCAACGAAATGAAAACCGAAGAGCAAATCTTTGTTACAAACGCTTAAGGCCCAGCTGGCCTGAGGCCACGTGACCTTCTAATGCGCATTTAATACTTGCAACCACCACGTAGCACCACATTTCAGTTTATTCATGAAAGATTATGTATATAGTTGGGTTGGCAACATTACCCTTAAAAATTTTGTCACAAGCAAAGGTTCTCAAACCCTTCATGTTAAACTTTAAGGTGGATTCCATTTCTAAAAGTTTTACATAGGGTAGTTGCCAATATATGACCACCATGTGACACCTGCATAGAAAGCAACATTTAAATCGACATTAGCAAAACTGCTAACTCCGTCCATGGACTTCACATATTCACACCTTACCTCTTGGTGATTTCGCCAGAAGTGTCTTTTTTCAACACCTAGAGATTCCAGGTGTTTCGACTTCCCTGATCAGTTGCATCATGGCTGAGATTTGACATTTGACATTTCCATCATACATTTTGAACTTACAAAAGAAATGGGAGTTTTCAAGTTAATTTTCTATAGTAATACAACCTTTTCCGCATAGAAAACATGACTGGCAAAAGAACCACATTTGCTAGGTCCCCTAACCTTTTCAATTACAACAGACAATTACCGTTGCAATGCTGAAGTTATTTTTGTACTCACATTGACTAGGTTAAGCAGACTAGAAGGTAGAAGGAATTTTTTTTTTTATTTTACTAATTTTTTTTGGGTCATTACACATTTCATATCATCGATTTGCAGACATGTCACTGCTCCCTTCGCATATCACAGGTCACCGAGATACTCCTCGCTCCATCATAGAGATCGATCCTCCTGCTATTGTCTTAACAAAACCTTAGTCCCACGACCAAACTGCGTCACAAGATTAGGATTGTAATTCAAATTCAAATTGGTTGTAGGGAGAGGGAAGGATAGGTATGAAATTCAAATTCAAATTATCATGGGAAGTGGCAAGGTTGCATTCATGGGGAACGACAGGTCCATGGTGCCATCCATACATGCGCCTCTCTACCGAACGGAGAACAGGTTCTGGACGTGAACGACAAAGAGTTGTCGGCAGGAAGCGGGGTTCCAGCATAGAGTGTACTGTACATGCCACCCGCGAGCATTAATGACCCCAATGACGTGACAGCGTGCAGACAGATCAAACTCGGGAAGGCCTTCCGGAGACATTAACAGCCGTTAGGAGTAAGTCTAACGCTCCGGGCAAAATTGTCGAATCGTTAGACTACTCCATTGATAACAGAAGTGAAGGGAAGATGAGGATGAAAAATGAGTCCATATACAAGTTCTTGGAATTCAACATAAGGACGACGACATGCCTTCCATCCCGGGGAATGACATGGCGTACTTGCATATGAAAGCCACAACAACGGGGATTGTGAGGATTTTTCACTTTCTTTTCATGGAAAACCAATGCATAAGTGAAAGGAGACTAAACAAAAGCTATATTTTACTTCAAGTACCATATCGATGTCAAATACTTCATCGTTAACTGATAAGCATTCATTACCCAGTACGTATGGCCAAATAATGAGTATGAATGTGGACATGTGGAAGAGAAAACTCTCTGATATTTGTGCCAAGGCCCCAGGTGAAAGGTAGAGTACATGCAGAGAAGGACTAGATTTGTCACATGACAGCCATGACCTGTCGCGCAACAACCATGATTCCTGCACGCCACCTCGGTGAAAGCTAGAGTACATGCAGAGTTGAGTGAAGGACTGGATCTGTCACACGACAGCCATGACTTGTCGCACAACAGCCATGATTCTGCACGTCACCCATCCTGGGCGTGGAATATAAAGGCTGACGTCATAGTGTAGCAGCCAATAAGATTTCAAATAAATAATTTTTATTAAAAATTATATTTAATAAAAAAATTACTACGCCGATAGGCGTTAATATCTTAGATTTTTCCTGGGTGGAGGAATGATAAATGTGCTAGATTAAAGGGGAGGAACACCAAGTGTGTGATCCGGATGGTTTTGATGGTCATGTTTTTTAGTTAACAATAAGCTAATGGTTTATCCGCGTAATAAAAAAACAGTGGCTTGAAGCATTGGCAGCCTCCACCTCCATGCACTGCAGTCTCCACCTCCACGCACAGAAGTTAAGCCCACCTCCACACACGATAGTTTACCCGGGTGACCTCCACCTCCACGCACGACAGTTCACCACTACTGAGGACGGGTGGCAATTCCTATTTGAAGGGTGGCAATTCTTGTTCACCGCGTAAACATTACAGAACGAGGCACGCGAAATAGGACGACAACGACAAGGAAGGTATTTGTTTTTTTTGTTTTTTTTTCCTTGCATTCGAGATGCATTGTATATGCAACATTACCACTGTAGCTTTCTTGTGCAAGTTTCCAAAGACGCATAACAGGACACGCATCGAAGCTCAGATAGTAGCAAGCAACAATCCAGTTCCCACGTATGGCGACCCCAAATGCATAAGTTACCCATGATATATTGTGTTCCATAAGAACATTCTGACTCTTGATTCTTATATGGAATGCGTCGTGGAATACGAAATTACTATCTGTAGTTTCCGTTTATTCTTCTGAATAGTGCATTCTGGAAAGCGAGTTATTTATCTCTGTATTCTATTTATTTTCTGAACAACAAGATCTAGAAAACAAAATCACTATCTCTGTATTCCATTTATTTCCTGAACAACGAGATCTAGAAAATGAAATCACTATCTCTATTTTTCATTTATTTACTGAATATTGCGATTTGTCTTATTGTGGCTATCCGGAAACGGAAACCATTTAACTCTGTCCCATTGCTTGTATGATTTAATGAGATCGGTCAACAAGCCTGATCATGGCACCATTTAAATCACGTGCCATCATTTTATGAACACTGTGGTAGACCTACCAATGCACCAGATTGTGATGTAGCAAGCAGCCCCAACAGCCAAGCTTCGGACTCGCCTCGAGATTCTGTGTCTGGAATCTCCGGTAACTTTTATATTGTTCTGCAAATTCAAATCATTAGTCTTCTTCAAATAAAATTTTCTCTTTAAATTGGCTTTTATATGAGTTTTTAGTGCCTGATTTTTCCTTGATGAGTGTGGAGGTTGTGTGATTGCAGGGCTCTTCATAATCTTAGTCAGTGCCTTCTTCATGGCTTGAAGAGTCTCTTAGCGTTTTCGGGTTGAAGTTTGAAATCATATTAGTTTTTTAAGTTTTTTGTTTATTTTTGTGCTATAAATAATAAGTGTGGAGATTTTCCATGGGAGTTAGTAAAAGTAATAATTTTCAATTAATGAGTTCATATATGTGCAATTGCAACTATATTTCAAAGAAATAATAAATTAGAGCAATACTACTAAAACAAATATAGATTAATGGGTGGCATCCACTTTCACAAAACTTTTATGAAGTAAAATATTAAAACTATAATTATTAGTTTTATCTGTATAATTAACACCTATTTATAAATTTAAAAGGTGTTTTATGTTCTATCTAAAACACATTAAACCACATTCAAATTTATCACAATTTTAATTAAATGACATCTAATTTTATCGTGATGTGGCATGCTGTCGTGATTGGTTCTTTTGGTCATGGATTTCGATTGTCCACTTCACCTTTAACTCATGAACCACATGTATGGTATTAGTTAAATAGTCTCTAACGAGTGGGGAAAATATCTAATCATTTTTAAATATTTTCCACTGTCGGTTAGATAGTGGTTTTAGCTTATGAAAAGTATAAATATATTGATATAAAAGTATATATATTATGAATGAAAATCTTAACACTTATATTTATATGAACTAAAATAAAAAAAAAGTCAAATGAATTATCATTTATTTATCATTTTGTCTATTTTATAAAAAATAAAAATTAATAAGTTATGTATCTTGAATAACATTGACACACTTACACACATATATGTTAAGTAATCAATTATCGTCATTATGCAATATGGATTAAACAAAAAAAAAATATATATTATGAATGAAAATATTAATATTTATATGAACTAATCAAAACGTTACATAATTGAATAATCAAAATCAAAGCTTTCAAAATATATATATATATTTGTTTTAATAAAAATAAAAAAAAAATTATATATATATATATATATAAACTTTTCATTTAAGACATATTGGTTTTATATGAAATTGTCAAATGGTTATAAATTTAAATAATAATAAAATATTTATTTATTTATTTAACTATTTATAAAAATGTGTTTCTTTTAAATTCTTTTAGATATATTTTTTAATTATTTATAATTTTCTTAGCAGCATATTTTTCACATAAATTTTAGCTTATGAAAAGTATAAGTATATTAATATAAAAGTTATATTTTATGATTGAAAGTAGACTAAAAGCATAATATTATAGAATTACATGTGTTTTCTATAATGTATAATTATATAATGTTATCTATATATATAACATATTATATATATATATATAACATATTTTATATATATATATATATATATATAAAGTTAATAATATTTTATAATGTCTTTATGTGCTTTTAGCTTAACTATTTTATACATATAAATATAAAATTGTAATGAACATTTTTATGGGATTTTTTAAAGAGGAAAGAAAAGTTCAATATAAAAATTAAAAAATAACTTTAAAAAAATCTCAAAATTAATAAAGATATTTATAATTTCCATTTTTCAATGTGGAAAACAATTTAGTTTCAAAATTATGCAATTATAATTTATATTTTTCAATGTGGCAAACAATTTAGTTTAAAAAATATGCAATGGTTAATTGTTTCCATTTCCCATGGGTTATGATTCATTACGACATTCATCTTGAGGGTTATGTCGCATCGCGACATTGATCAATATAATTTGAATAGGCTATCTCACATTGTGATGTATATCAAGTGTTATGTTGCATTGCGGTGTTCAAGAAGGGTTATGTCGCATTGCGACATTGATCAAGGGTTATATGTCTAATATGATAAAGAGTTATATCCCATTCTAATATTGATTAAGGATTAAAAATGAATTACACTGACAATTCCAAACATGTGACACATTAATAATGTTACATTAGGCATTCATCAACGACTATGCCACATTGTGATGTATATCGAGTGTTATGTTGTATTACGACGTTCATCAAGGGTTTTGTCGTATTGCAACATTGATCAAGGGTTATAATTAAGGATTCAAAAATGATATACACCAACAATTTCCAATATGTGACACATTAATAGTTTGACATTCGACGTTCATTAGGGGCTATGTTGCATTGTGATGTATATCAAGTGTTATGTTTCATTGCGGCATTCAAAAATGGTTATGTCGCATTGCGACATTGATGAAGGGTTATATGTCTAATATGACAAAGGGTTATGTCCCATTTTGATATTGATTAAGGATTAAAAATGCATTACAGTGACAATTCCCAAGATGTGAAACATTAATAATGTGACATTCGACATTCATCAATGACTATGCTGCATTGTGATGTATATGAAGTGTTATGTTGTGTTGCAACATTCGTCACAGGTTTTGTCATATTGCGACATTGATCAAGGGTGATAATTAAGGATAAAAAATGATATACACTGACAATTCCCAAGATGTGACACATTAATATTTTGACATTCGACATTCATCATGGGATATGTTACATTGTGATGTTTATCAAGGGTAATGATGCATTGTGACATTGATCTTGAGGGTTTTGTCGCATCGCGACATTGATCAATGTAATTTTAATAGGTTATCTCACATTGTGATTTATATCAAGTGTTATGTTGGATTGTGGCATTCAACAAGGGTTATGTCGCATTGTGACATTGATCAAGGGTTATATGTCTAATATGACAAAGGGTTATGTCCCATTCTAATATTGATTAAGGATTAAAAATGAATTACACAGACAATTCCCAACATGTGACACATTAATAATGTGACATTAGGAATTCATCAATGACTATGCAACATTGTGATGTGTATCAAGTGTTATGTTGTATTTTGACATTCATCAAGGGTTTTGTCGAATTGAGACATTGATCAAGGGTTATAATTAAGGATTAAAAAATGATATACACCGACAATTCCCAATATGTGACACATTAATAGTTTGACATTCAACATTCATCAGGGGCTATGTTGCATTGTGATATTTATCAAGGGTTATGATGCATTGCGATGTTCATCTTGAGGTTTTTGTCACATCACGACATTGATCAATGTAATTTTTATAGGATTTTAAGGATTAAAAGTGAATTACACTGACAATTCCCAAGATGTGACACATTAATAATGTGACATTAGACATTCATCAACGACCATGCCACATTGTGACGAATGTCGCATGGTGACATTCATCACATTCTTTAATGCTTATGTCACAGTTTGAAATTAAGTTTTAATGTTCCTATAAGGTTTTGTAATGGTTATGTCACATACTATAGGGTTATGTCAGCTTGGGACATTAATCAAATGTTATGTCACATTTTAGGTTTTGTCGCATTATGACGTTCATCAAGATCTATGTTGAACTGTGGCATTAATGGTTACGCCAAAATTTGAAATTCAATTTTTTACTGGTCCTAGAAGGTTTTGCAAGGTTTTTGTCACATACTGTAGGGTTTTGTCGGCATGGGACATTAATCAATTATTTTGTCACATTTTAGGTTTTGTCTTATTATGACATTCATCAAGTTT
Organism: Larix kaempferi; assembly: GCA_027924585.1. Taxonomy (NCBI): domain Eukaryota; kingdom Viridiplantae; phylum Streptophyta; class Pinopsida; order Pinales; family Pinaceae; genus Larix; species Larix kaempferi. The sequence continues at coordinate 3,904,626 of BSBM01001023.1, forward strand.
TGTGTTGGATTGTGACATTCCTCCATGTTTGTTCCACAATCTAAAATTCATTTTTTTAATGTTCCTAGGATGTTTTACAAGGGTTTTGTCACATACTATAGGGTTATGTCATCTTGGGACATTAACCAATTGTTATGTCACATTTTAAGTTTTGTCGCATTATGACGTTCATTAAGTTTTAGGTTGGATTGTGACATTCCTCCATGTTTGTGCCACAATATGAAATTTAATTTTTTAATGTTCCTAAAAGGTTTTGAAAGTGTTTTGTCACATACTATAGGGTTATGTTGGATTGGGACATTAATCAATTGTAATTGTTACATTTTGATGTATATCAAGTGTTATGTTTCATTGCAACTTTCATCAAGGGTTATGTCGCATTATGTCATTGATGAATGATTGTGTGAGACATCAATAATTTGGCACCAACAATGCCCGAGATGTGACACATTAATAATATGACATTCGACATTCATCAAGGGCTATGTCACATTGTGATGTATATCAAGTGTTATGTTGCATTGCGGCATTCATCAAGGTTTATGTCACATTGTGACATTGATCAAGGGTCATGTGAGACATTAATAATTTGACATTCTGCATTCATTATGCGCTATGTCACATTGTGATGCTTATCAAGGGTTACATTGCATTTTAACATTTATCAACCATTATGTTGCATCTTGATACTTATTAAGGGTTATGTTGCATTGTGGCATTCATCAAGGGTTATGTTGCTTTGTGACATTGATCAATGGTCACGCCTACTTTGACATAAGGGTTATGTCCAATTATGACATTCATTAAGGATTAAAAAATGGTATACGCCGACAATTCCCAAGATGTGACACATTAATAATGTCACATTAGACATTCATAAAGGGCTATGTCACATTGTGATGTATATCAAGTGTTATGTTGCATTGCGGTGTTCATCAAGGATTATGTCACATTGTGATATTGATCAAGTGTCATGTGAGACATTAATAATTTGACATTCCATATTCATCATGCACTGTGTCACATTGTGACGCTTATCAAGGGTTACATTGCATTGTGACATTTATCAACCATTATGTCACATGTTGATGCTTATTAACGCTTATGTTGCATTGTGGCATTCATCAAGGGTTATGTTGCTTTTTGATATTGATCAATGGTTATGTCTAATTTGACATAAGGGTTATATCTAGTTCTGACACTCATTAACGATTAAAAAATGGTATACGCCAACAATTTCCAAGATGTGACACATGAATAATGTGACATTCGACATTGACCATGGGCTATGTCACATTGTGATGTATATCAAGTGTTATGTTTCATTCCGCCGTTCATTAAGGATTATGTCGCATTGTGATGTATATAAAGTGTTATGTTGGATTGCGGCATTTAACAATGGTTATGTCTAATTGTGACATTGATCAAGGGTTATATGTCTAATATGACAAAGGGTTATGTCCCATTCTGATATTGATTAAGGATTAAAAATGAAATACATTGACAATTCCCAAGATGTGACAAATTAATAAGGAGACATTAGACATTCATCAACGACTATGCCACATTATGATATATATCAAGTGTTATGTTGCATTGCGACGTTCATCAAGGGTTTTGTCGTATTATGACATTTATCAAGGGTTATAATTAAGGATTAAAAAATGATATACACTGACAATTCCTAAGATGTGACACATTAATAGTTTGATATTCGACATTCATCGGGGACTATTGTTTCATTGTGATGTTTACCAAGGGTTTTGATGCATTGTGACGTTCATCTTGAGGGTTTTGTCGCATCACGACATTGATCAATGTAATTTTAATAGGCTATCTCACAATGCAATGTATATATAGTGTTATGTTGCATTGCGACGTTCAAAAAGGGTTATGTCACATTGTGACATTCATTAAGGGTTATAATATTAATATGATAAAGTGTTATGTCCCATTCTAACATTCATTAAGGATTAAACCAACCTAAATCCAAATCCTAGGCTCTATCAAGCACTGAGAGGGATCAAATCTCCTGAGGTGCAAACCTCTCCTTGAAAAAATACTTGAGTGAAATACCTGAGAAGAGGTTTGCACCTCGGGATATTTGATCCCTCTCAACGCTTGATAGAGCCTAGGATTTGGATCTAGGTTGGTTCCAGTGATGGGCGGTGACACACTACTGGACTTTGATCAACATTGTAAGGAAGAAGTTAAGTTGAAAATACAGATAGAATTATTAGGATTATCATAATGTAAGTAATAAGTATGAGTAAATTTTTAAACTGGAAAATGGAGACAATAATTTTGTAAGGATTAAATAAATGAAAATATGGTTCACATTATGATCATTCTCAATCTATCTTCTTCATCTTTTCTTATATTCACACCTAGTAGTTTTGACATCTTCTCATATTGATCATACGAGAATCTGCATTGGACCTGTACTTGTATTACATACTTGTATTCTAGCATATGACTCCTGGCGGTCATGACACATTTGAACTTCTGATAATTGATCAATTCATTCACAAATTCTTCGATGTCTAGTATACATTTATTCAAATGGTACCGATATATTATCATCAATTTCAATCTCCTTATCTCTGACCATATTCGTAATTGGAGTTGCTTGAAATTGTACCATGTCATCACCACGTCGCTCTCTGACCGTTACATTGACCATCTCCCATAGTTGATTCTATGGGTATATCAGTTGAATATTGTCTTTGTTGTTCTACATTTTGATTTCTTTGTTGTTCTACAAATTGATTTCTTTGTTCTTCCAATTGCTTCAACTTTCTCTCTCGATATGCTCTTTGTTGGTCAATGTTTCGTTTTCTTTGTTCTTCTTGTTCTTCTGCTGTCAAATCTAACTTTCTTTTTTGATATTCTTTTTGTCGATCCACATTTCATTTTCTTCGTTCTTCTATTGTCATTTCATTCAACTTTATTTTTCAATATTCTTTTTGTTGTTTTCATTTTCATTTCAAGTCTTCTTGTCCTTCTTTTGTTGTCATTTTGTTAGATTTTCTTCCTTGATATGCTTTCTAATGTTTGACGTTCTGTATTTTTTGTTCTTCTCCTGTTTGTCTAATAGCATCTTCTACATGCACATCTTCCATTTCTAGTTCAGTCTCCATATCAAAAATGTCAAGCATTAACATATACACTGAAATTTATGTATCTATGAAATCCACACTAAAATTTATGCATCCATGAAATCTACATTGAAATCTATGCATCCATCGATTAACAGCTACATTGAAAATTATGCAATGATAAAACACCATTCACTGAAATCTATGCTAGTATAAAACTCACTTTACATGATAATAAAATTCAATATCCACATAACCTTATCCACATAAACTTTGGTTCTGTGGTATAAGCCTTTATCCTTCTTGTTCGTTTGTTGTCATTTCGTTATATTTTCTTCCTTTATATGCTTTCTTATGTTCGACATTTTGTATTTTTTGTTCTTCTCCTATTTGTCTGATAGCATTTTCTACATGCACATCTTCCATTTCTAGTTCAGACTCTATATAAAAAATGTCAAGCATTAACATATACACTGAAATTTATGCATATATGAAATCCACACTAAAATTTATGCATCCATGAAATATACACTGAAATCTATGCCTCCACCGATTAACAGCTACACTGAAAATTATGCAATGATAAAACACCATACACTGAAATCTATGCAAGTATAAAAATCACTTTACATGATAATGAAATTCAATATATTTTCAAAAAAATTAGGAGATCTGGGAGGATCGAACCTTGGACCTCACGCCCATTATCCCAACACCCTTACAACTATACTACATGCATTTCTTATTATACATAGTAAAGAACTTATATATTAACTTGAATAATATTACATTTGGTGAAAATGGGGGAAGGGTGGATAAACGGGTTTTGACCCTGTGACATACCTATGATGACCCCAATGTGTTACCAATGGGATACACTTAGTTGTTTGAGAATTAAATGATTTAATATATTTATATGTTTGAATCAAGAGTTAAATTTATATTTAAATTTAATATAAATATTAAATCATTAAAATAATTTAAAATGTTTAATATTAATATAATTTAAAATTTAATATATTAAACAATTAAGATTTATTAAATTTAAAAATAGTTTAAAATTATTAAAAAAATTAAAATTAACTAAATAGTTAAAAATGATTATAGTTTAAAATAATTAGAACTAATATTAAAAAACATTCACACCATTTTTTTTTGTAAGTTGCACGTTATAATTTAATTATCAGAGATCAAATGTACATCTAGAGCCGGAGAGAGTTTTGCATATTGGTGAGGCCTCATGTACTGAAGCTACCATCCCAATTGCTCAAAAAGACTGTAATAACTGACATAATACAAAATTAATACCCTCTAAGAGTGGTCTGCCCATAAAAAAATTGGGACTTTCTTAAAAAAATGAACTTACACTGTCTATCAATGCTGAGAACTAGACTATACATAAAATAAAAGTGAAAAAGCTGATAGTCACAGAGATGACCTGGAGATATAATAGCCCCATTAACCCTTTGCAGGTGGTGCTTCTGGTTCCTTGTCGATGGGGTAGGCTACATAGAAATCATAACCGTCTATCACCGTCCAATCCATGGCCACCTTGGGATAGCGACTGTTGCTCTTATGTATACTACCCCATCGAGAAATCCCTCTGGTACGATTCGTCATGGCAGTGGAAGAATGATCAGGGCTCAAAGCCTCACAGAAAATTATAGACGCAGCAGGAGAAAACACAGAGAAAAGCTAGAGCTCAACAATCAGATCTTCGTAGCAGTCGACATAGGGATTTAAAGAGTTGAGGCAATAACTATTATAGTCTTTCCTCCTCATTGAAGGTCGCGATAATGAATGTAGGTCCCGAAAGTCGAGAGGAGACATCAATTCAAACTCACATGAATGAGGCCGTGATTAATGCTAGCGTCCTCCTGCCTTAAGTAGACCTCACCGTCATCATTTACATTGGCTAGCGGTATGGCTTCCCTCCCTCCTAGTGCTGGCGCATGCATGTGAGGACTGTCACCACATACCGTGGGGCTAGGTGGCAGCAACTCCAGACTTGCGGTGGTCGAGGTGGAATGATCACCCACGTCCGGGGACATTCACACCATTAATATCATATTCAAATTACCATTTTAAGCATGGCCATTAAAACTATTATTTTTAAAAAGTGAGTATATTAAACAAAATTTAGAAATCTATTTTTAGAAAAACTAAATTCAAATTTAAAGCGCTACAATTAAAATTATTATTTTAAAAAGTCAGTATATTAAACAAAATATATAATTATTTTTGTAGAAAAACTAAATTCAAATTCAGTATTCTATTTGGAAAGACATAATTAGTATTTTATTTTTATATAGAATCAAATTTCCTAAGAAAATGAAACTAAACGAAACTTGCTTCTATTTCTATTCACTTGGATCTAGGTTGGGATGTTGTTAAATCACTGCCATTAAAACTATTATTTTTAAAAAGTGAGTATATTAAACAAAATTTAGAATTCTATTTTTAGAAAAACTAAATTCAAATTTAAAGCACTACAATTAAAACTATTATTTTAAAAAGTGAGTATATTAAACAAAATTTACAATTATTTTTGTAGAAAAACTAAATTCAAATTCAGTATTCTATTTGGAAAAACATAATTAGTAATCTATTTTTATATAGAATAAAATTTCCGGAGAAAACTAAATGAAACGAAACTTGCTCCTATTTTTATTCACTTGGATATAGGCTGGGATACTGTTAAAGCACTTCCATTAAAACTATTATTTTGAAAAAGTGAGTATATTAAACAAAATTTAGAATTATAGTTTTTGAAAAATTAAATTCAAATTTAAAGCACTACAATTAAAACTATAATTTTAAAAAGCGAGTATATTAAACAAAATTTACAATTATTTTTGTAGAAAAACTGAATTCAAATTCGGTATTTTATTTGGAAAAACATAATTAGTATTCTATTTTTATATAGAATCAAATTTCCAGAGAAAACGAAACTAAATGAAACTTGCTTCTATTTTTATTCACTTGGATCTAGGCTAGGATACTGTTAAAGCACTGCCATTAAAACTATTATTTTTAAAAAGTGAGTATATTAAAAAAAATTTAGAAATATATTTTTAGAAAAACTAAAGTCAAATTTAAAGCACTACAATTAAAACTATTATTTTAAAAAGTGAGTGTCTTAAACAAAAATTACAATTTTTTTTGTAGAAAAACTAAATTCAAATTCAGTATTCTATTTGGAAAGACATAATTAGTATTCTATTTTTATATAGAGTCAAATTTCCAGAGAAAACGAAATGAAATGAAACTTGCTTCTATTTTTATTCACTTGGTACTATTAAAGCACTGGCATTAAAACTATTATTTTTAAAAAGTGAGTATATTAAACAAAATTTAGAATTTTATTTTAGAAAAACTAAATTCAAATTTAAAGCAGTACAATTAAAACTATTATTGTAAAAAGTGAGTATATTAAAACAAAATTTACAATTATTTTTGTATAAAAACTAAATTCAAACTCAGTATTCTATTTGGAAAAACATAATTAGTATTCTACTTTTATATAGAATCAAATTTCCACAGAAAACTAAATGAAACGAAACTTGATTCTATTTTTATTCACTTGGATCTAGGCTATGATACTATTAAAGCACTGCCATTAAAACTATTATTTTTAAAAATTAAATCTATTAAACAAAATTTAGAATTATATTTTTAGAAAAAATAAATTCAAATTTAAAGCACTACAATTAAAACTATTATTTTAAAAGTGAGTATATTAAACAAAATTTACAATTATTTTTATACAAAAACTAAATTCAAATTGGGTATTCTGTTTGGAAAAACATAATTGGTATTCTATTTTTATATAAAATCAAATTTCGAGAGAAAATGAAATGAAACTAAACTTGCTTCTATTTTTATTCACTTGGATCTAGGCTGGGATACTTGTTGGCGCTTATAAATTTTTGATCGAATCCTAAGAAAAGGGTTGATTTCACTGATGAATTCCTGGAGGAAATTGTTAAAATCCTGCCCCAAATCATGTCTAGGTTGCTAATGCCAAGAAAAAAGCTCAAATGGCAAGGAAATAAGGAGAAAGATGAAGGGTTTGGACCCTTTAGACATAAGGAAGTGGCTCAAATGACCAAAAGTGGGTAAAAGGATCAATAATATATAGTCTGAAAGGAGATAAAGTAAGAGATAAGGCTCGAACTAGTACCTACCGTTGATCCAGAACATGGGAGAGATATACGGCCCAATGATCACCCTCGCATCATGAAGTTGCATGAGAGAAAGTGCGGAAGGGTGGTCGCGAGAGAAAAACCATCAGGACAGATGGCCATCGGAGAAGTTCTTGCATGAGCATTTTGGTGGTAAGAGGAAACAGCCAAAAAGCTCGCGATACCACCACAGTAAAAAAAAAGGTATAAGATCGACGATGTGGATTGCATATCAGAAATATAACGGCGCGGAAGAACCGTTGTCACATCAGCGAAAGATCAAAGCAGATCAATGGCCCGAAATGAAAGAAATCATATCTACAGTTAAGTGGATGCAAGAGATGCAAGGTTGGTAACGTAATGGGCTCCACTTGTGAAGAGTACTGAAGACTGGACACATGCATAGCTCCTCGCCGTAGATATATCGAAGTCGAGATCAATGCTCCTCGTTGATCGTCGCAAGGCATAGAAGCATCTGAGATAAGCATGAAAGGTGGTCGTGAGATTGTATACCATCTGCCATGTGTCATCGCTTGAACACCTCACGAGGGAGATTAAATGGTAATCCCAAACCAGAAGTCGGGTCGTGATACCACCATACCCCTATGTACGGTTAAGTACAATGAGTGGCTAAGATTTAAAGTTGGTAGGAGATCCTACGGCGGAGATTAAGAGGTGTCAAATCAAAGGGGTAAATAAGAAATTAGATCAACGGACCGAAAGCAACACCCAGCAGATCGATGGATAGAAAAGAGGGACAGTTGGCGAAGATGAGCGGAAGTCATTGGGAAAGGTTTTATATATATAACGTAGCATGTGAAGAACAAACATTTCTTCTTGGACATGTCTCTCCCAATCTTTCTGTGACAGGTAGGGTCCTAAACTTCTTTGTTTACAGCGTGCAATGTGTTTTATAATCATAAGAATGGCAGACAAACAGGCTTCTACTAGATCTAAGGTCCAAGTAACCCTAGAAGACAGGGACTATGATGTGTTTGACCCAAAGCTTCATTTCCCTATAGCAGAGGTTAAAAGAAGCCTGAAATCCCTGCTTGAACAAGGGTTAGACGTCCATAGAGCCCACCAGTCCTTTTTCATCTTTTATTGTCTGGAACAGATAATGCCCTTTCCAGAGTTCGTGTCATGGTGTTCATTAAATTATTCAGAACCCCAACGAGTTGTAATGAACACCAGGAATTCTAAAATCGTTTGTAGTATCGATGCTGCCATCATCCGGAGTACCCTTGCTGTGCCATAATCTCCAACCCTAGCCCCCAAAATTTCTTTTGAAGAGTCAGTCGTTACTTTGTACAGACAAATTTCCCCTAAAATTTGTAAAGCTTTCCTTGATACCTATCTAAAACCTGATGTAGAAATTGCAGACACCCCTTACCTGCTGGACGTCAACCTTTTTAATGATAATACCTAGTTGGTATTTTCTTTGTTAGCTTAGTTTTTAGGTTCAGACTCAGATTTGTGGATAACTGAAGTGCAACTAAGCCTATTATTTAGGATTAGTGTTAGTTCCCTAGAGGCGGGAACTGATTCAGTACCATCCCTCAAGTTTGAGGAAATTTTGGCAGAAAAGATACACACACAGTTAAGCTTTTTTGAAAGTAGCATATTTTTTCGGTTCCATGCCTATTTGACTAAAATGATTTTGCATAGTATTGCAGATGAGTTAAGATTCTCTTAGATAGTCTTCATAGGGAATTTTGAAGACAATGTTTTCAATTACATGAATTACATTTTATCTGTTGTATATAAAGTTTTGTTTGAAGAAACACTACCCAGAGTGTTACCAGAGATACAAACCCTGATGCAGTAGAGGGATGAACTAGTCGTTGGTGACTGGTTCCTATTGAAAGAAGCCACAGTGATAAGGGTGTATGGTTTTGTACATGAACCATACTTTTTACCAGCAATTTTAACCTTGAGAGTTTTTTCCCTTGAGTTCATCCGTCAAAGATTGATCGCACAAGAGGAGAAGTTTGGGCAACATAAGAAAAGTTATGTTATAAAGTTCCCTTCGCAAGTCAGCACTTTCATTGTGAAATTTAAAGAGGTTGTTAGCAAAGTAGAAAAATTATTGAAAAATATGGGGTTCAGGAAAGACATAGCAGTCGCATATGATCCTCTACACATCATAGCCGAGAGAAAGAAGAAAAATAATCTGAAGGCATGGGAACACCAAGAATCTGAAGGGCTACCCAAGGGGCGAAATTCATTACAGTATGAGCCCAAAGAGGCTGAAGATATAGATTTACAAATACAAGCCCTAATCACGGTTGATGACCCTATGGAAACAGACCAACTGCTTAATACTCAAGAAGTATGCGAGAAGAGAGATTCATAAGAAATCATTGAGACAGAAGAAGAGGAAGAAAGTGAAAATAAAAGACTCAAATTGGAAACACCAGATGAGTTAGCTGTCCAAATAAGTGATATGGATGAACAAGAAGAAGGGCCATCAGCCCCAGTTATTCAAATCCATGAGTATAAATTCCAAGATGCAACAGGAGGGAATGAAGACAATAGACTTAAATCCCAAGAAGACATGTTTAAGTATCATGGGCAAAATAAGCAGGCCTCTACACAGAAACTTTTTGAACTAATGCCCACTGTGAGGAATTTGTCTAAAATAGGAATGTCTTTGACAACAAGTAGAGATATCCAGACACACACTTTTAATCTGATGATATCTAACAAAGACCAAATAATGGAAGCAAAGATAGACTGGAAGAAGATACCTTTGCCAGATAGGATTCAATTTCACAGGAAAATGGGAGAAGGTTTATATGATGACCAAGTAGAAGCAGCCTTGAAGATCTCTAATTTAGAGTTCACTATAAATAAGATGAATGCCCAATTAAAACATGAAAGGTCAGAGAATAAATCCCTTCAACAACATATTAAAAAGCTGCAGTTTGACTTAATTGAAAATGACGGTGGAGGCATGTAATGCCCATATTTTGATTCGGCATATTTATTAGTTAGACACACCATACTTTATTTCTTATATATTTTGTCGAACTCAGCTCGACTGAGTAAACTATATTGGACCTCATTATATGATGTTACTCTGTCTTATGATTTCACCATGATTATGATGTTACTATGTTATGCAGTTATGATGTCATGATTATCATATGATTTCCTTATTTTACGATTGCAGTATATGTTTATATGTTTTCCTTAATGAAATGTGAAATATATGATTCGGTACGTGGATACCATCTTCTTATATGAATTATTGAAATGTTATATGTATCTATGATGAGCTAAAAGGTTACATGAAATGAAATGATAAAATGGATCAATTGGCGATCAATGGAAAATGCTTTCTATAAATTGTATTTTGCAAAACACTAACCTACAGGACACAAGGGCTATGGGATAGCCAGTTACTTGATCTGATATACATTGGAAAGGAAAAACATGTTCATACAGCAAACCTTAGCAGCCAAAATGAGGATACGATAACACAAACTGATAATCCCGATAGCAGCAAGTATGAGTTGATAAGGGCGTAGGCCCAGTATGTTGAGAGGGATGGATGTGTTTCCCACCCTATGTTTCCATGAGACCCGAGGTCGTGGGAGGGCCGTGCTGAGACACGCTCCCCATGTTGTTGTGATGACGATTGTCGGATGCCTGCTAGGGGAGGATAGGTCCGCTGTTCAGCCGACGCTATCGCTCTCAAGTTCTATGTGGTCAGATCAGTGAGTCCGACATCCACTGTTGTACTAGCAGAGGAAGGATAGGGAGGATGTTGGACGTAGGTTATGATGGGAGGATGTGTTAGTTAGCACTGTTGGGGGTTTAGTATTCCTTGATTCCGAGTTAGTGGAAGTAGGCACTCTTCCTGTACTTGATTGATTAAACTAATGTAAACATAAAGACAATGATGTTAAAACGTAAAGGGTTAACTGTTAAATAACCGAGGATGTTAAAGTAATTATACTATAGATTATGCTTGCTCTTCTGCATGGGGGTAGATACTATTGTTAGTTAGCAAGTATGCATAGGCGGAATGGGGTTTGTTTATAGTACATGTCCGACATGTGCATACACTGGCCATGCATGCACACCTTGTACGTGTACAATATTACTGGTGTATAACATACTTGTCATGCTTGAATAGTAGTATAAATGTCATAGATAACTCAGTTAAGGATACATCAATCAGCTTAGGTAATGAATGGTTAGGTTGTCAATGTGTAAATAAGTGAATTAGTAATTATATGAAAACATTGTAATAATAAACTAAGACAAGTATCGTCAGTTAACATTGTCATAGAAGAACTGTTGTGAATAGGGTAATGATAGTGTCTAATTAATTAGTAAAATTGTTTAAGCCCTCACAAGTGCTTTGTTTATAAGAACAAGGATGCTAGGTTGATGATAGGGTACCCATGTGATAAACAAATAATTAAGAATACTATGATTGATTCACCGTTTATTATTGTCAAAGGGTGGTTTAATTATTATTATTAATTAATAAATGATATTCCAACAACATTTATATCCCTATCGTAACAAATGCAATATAAGTAAGATTTAAAATATTGATTTATAAATTAATATTGTGTGATTAATTCCATTTCAAAAGTTAGCCATAATAAGATAATCATTTTTGGAATAAACGTGATGTGATGGAAAATGGATATTTAATTATTCAATGCTAATCTTGGAATTTAAACCTCAAGCTAAGTAGTCTCGACGGATAAGGTGGATCATTAAGACACATCATGTCCAAGTTGACAAGGGGCAACTAATTATATAATATTTTATTAATTACATTAATAACATTAAAATATCAAGGATGGCGGATAGACTTGTATTTAATGAAACTTGTCCCGAATGGATAACCTTGGGGTGATAATCCCCACCGTAATAAATATTTACGACCGTCAATCCAAAACAAACTAAATTTTCCATGAGAGTAATTAATTATACTTTTTTATAAAGAACCGTGTATGAATGAACTAGTGATAGGGGTAAATGTTGAGGGGCTCGAGAGGGGTTTTTTTTTTTTGACGGGGGAAGAAAAGAAGTTGGAGAACAGAAAGTTTGGCGAACAGAAATATTTTGAGAACAGAAGGAAAGACTGCTCTCGGGATTATCAGGTTGTGGGCTCGGGGGCTTGGAAATCCTTTGATTTCCAAGGGCCAGCAAGATAATAGCTGGTCGGTAGGGTGGACACTTCAGTTTGGCTGTCTAAGGGGTTATACAACCTGCTACAACTTACGGTTAGCATCAGCATCAGGTAATTTCCGTTATTTACTATTATGCTAAATCTTACTGTAAACATGCAAACTTACTATTTACTGATTTACTGCTATTTACTGATTTACTAAGTTGTGAAACCTATTCTTATGCTGTTGAAAAGAAAATAACGATATGTTTGTTTATTTTAAATTACGAATGTAAGGTTAGTGAAAACACCACAGTACACTAAATATTATTTAGGCACATAGTAATTCTTAGAAATTCACTTCCATAAACTGATAAAGTTTAAAATGTAGAAAATTAAACCTGAAATTTTACATAGTGCCCTGCCGTAAAAATCAGAGCACTACAGATGGTATCAGAGCCTGTGTTCAGACTCTTGAACCTAGAGGCCTATTCATGCTTCACCTAGGAAATTTACTTGATAATTTACCTACTTGACCTCCAGCCATAGTCATCTTTCAAGGTACCTGCGCAACGATAACAACAATTACATTAAAATATATATATATATATATATATATATATATATAACCAGACCCTGGCATTAAATAGAATTTACATAATGAGAAATTAAAATATCCACATCAAAGAAACATAGTATTTATAGAAATTTGCTCTTCCTTCACGGTTGCACCGAACTGGCTGGGGTACTAAGCTTTGGCGGGATTACGGTGCAAGAAGGAAAGATCCATAGATGGCAGGCAGACAGGCTGATGGATCTCTAGATTTAGCAGTGGATTGATCGGGGCAGGAAACATATTCACTTTGATTTTATCAATGAAAACACTCGCATTTTAAATTTACCTAAATCTCTTTGTTTAGGGGGGGATATTATGTATGAGTCATCAGAGGTTCAAAACTAATTTTTTTTATTACTATAATTTGGCTTTTTTCTCTACGATCGCCCGGGTTTAATGAGATTGAGGCTGCTTATAAACCAACAATGGCCTTCACGATAGAGGCCTTTACATAATAGGTATTGACTATAGACCTTAAAAAGAGATAAGCCCGGACATAGTAGAGGCCTGGATGGACTTGTTGTCTTTACAATAGAAAAACGGAGCACGGTACCTTCAATTTTCCTTAGGAATAAGCTAAAACGCTTTACCCTCTGTAAACAGGACTTATGCTTCGAACCTTGCCCCTTCTAAGCACGCAACAAACAGCTTATAGATTCATACCCATAATTAAGAACGAAGAGACGTGCGAAACAAACAAACAAGCAAATAAAGTCATATGCTCATATATACCAGTTACCACAACTATACCTTTAATGGGCCTCCAGTGGATAGCTTTTAAATAAACTACATGGGACAGGCACCCAGTCAGCTTGTTATACAGATTGCAAAAAAAAAAACAGCATAAATTAACGATTATAAAGGTCCAAAGCATTAGGACTCATCCCGGCCACTAAAATAAATTTATTATTACTCAATTTTGGCATATTTTGAATATCATAATGTTTTTCCATTATTGGCGGGATTTATTATTTACCTTTGCGCTTGGCTTGACGGTTCGGATACTTCGATCAGAACAGGAAACAACCAAGTTAGGGTACTACTACAGATACAAATACATAGAAATAAAGACACACACACTAGAATTGTAAACAACGATAGATACAGGAAGACACAGAACCGTAGAAACGTAGCAGTAAACCCTAGATATCAATGAATACGATTTCCATAGACATAGGGCAACAATTACATTTTAAATAAATTGATAGCCTTGATAGGGGCCGAGGGCCATCAAAAATAGAGATGTACACAAAACTTGAAAAATGCCTGAACAGACTTATAGACTCAAAAATGCGCAAAAGTACATGCTTCCAGCAAGCTTAAACGCATACACGGAGTTTTCATAACAAAGCCTAGAAGCCTGAAAAATGACAACCATGTTGCCCAAAGACCAACGCTGGCGAAACCACATTTAACTCAGCAAAGTATCAAGAAAAATACACGACACAACCATTAAAATGCTGCCCAATATCAAGGAAAATACACACACTGTAGGTACCACACATCTCATGACAGAGGCGTTCCAGAGGGCCCAGGTCTTACCAGGACCGGTCGCAAATGCAGTTGAATTATCAGTCATGGTGCGAGGCCGATTTTGAAAGGGATGCGTACCTCATATTCCCCTTCCATCCTTCTGCTTTCTTTCCCTCCCCTCCGTCCTCAAGAGCCTGACTTTCAGTGCTCCCTTCGCCGCCGCGTTGGAGTTGCAAAGCGTTCCTCCAGTTGTGGGCAGGACGCGTATGAATCCCAAGGGCGGTGGCGCGGGTGCCATGACCTCCTTCACCTTCGACCTCAGCTTTTTCCTCAGTCTCGCTGGACGTCCATAACAGCTGCTACCAGCGGAAGAAGAAACTCCTCCTCGCCTTGGCCATGGAGGCCAGTGTTAATGGCAATACAGGAAGTAGATGTGAATAAGGCTCCGGAACGATTGCGGATCTTCATTTATGTATGTATTTATTCCGCTCAGCCTTTTCCAAACGAAGTCACGGGCATATGGATTTATTTTCCCTTACCTACGGAGGAGGCTTCGCAGACCCGCCAGAGAACTACCAGAGCGTTCTCTCTCTCCGATACAAAACCAACCCAATATCCAAGTATTGAGGTCTCAGTCCACGAGCCAAGCCAGTATATCGCAAGCCAAAGCCCAGCTCTAAGGCTAACAAAATATATATATTATTCATTAAGCCGAGTTGTTCTGAGAACCTGGGCTCATAGAAAGCCTAAGAGACTGAAAATTTCCCCAATCCACCACCCAGGTTCGATTTCCCTGGACTGCCAGCAATAGAAATAGAATAAGGCACTCAGAATACCAATTACTCGCAGAAAGGAAACATAACAGGAACAGTAATCAGATAACACACTACAACAGCCATAAAAACCAGAAATGAAAGGGTAAAGCTCGTCCATTCTTTATAAAAGTAGGTCGGACAGACAGTAGTGTTCTGCAGTAGAAAATGGAGAGCTCCTTCCTTTCTGAAACCCTAAGCGAGCTTGCATTGAGTTGCAGAGCTAAAACTCCGAAAGAGAGTGTGGAAATGGCCGCGCCTTGGAGAGTGACCCTATTTTAGGGTTTTCCCACTCTTGCATGGCGGTGAACTGACATGAAGAGCCGCGTGGCCATACCTTTTGCTTAGCCAAGAGTCGAGTGAAAAGGGCTAAGCGGTCGAGTAAATTTTCCTTATTTATTTTTATTTATTTTATTTAAATTTAGTTTTAAAGTTATAACCTATGTTTTGGCAAATTTCGTATATATATTTATATAGTGTTAGTATCATTTTATTTAAAAATTAATTAAATTTTGTATACGTTTATATAGTGTTAGCGTTGCTTTATTTAAATTTAATTTCGTATATATATTTATATAGTGTTAGTATCATTTTATTTAAAAATTAATTAAATTTTGTATACGTTTATATAGTGTTAGCGTTGCTTTATTTAAATTTAATTTCGTATATATATATTTATATAGTGTTAGCATCATTTTATTTAATTTAATTTGGTATACATTTATATAGTGTATAACCTAAGTTTTGTGAAGAATTAAAATTTAATATTAAAGGTATAAAGTTACTCATAAAACTTTAATTAAAGAGTTCATCATGGACTTTAAAATTATAAGGTTAATTATATTGAGATTGATGATTAAACCTATAAAATAAGGTTAATGATTATGAGATTAATAAAGGTTAAACCCTAAACGTTTAAAAATTAAATAAATGTCAGGGTTGATGCCGAATAGAATGTTATTCCAAATATTCATTTGAAATTTGCAAATCGAGGTTGGAGTTTACGTAGGAATCTTTAGTAGATTTAGTGTCGGATGGCCTCATTAAAATGCAGTAAGCTATAGCTTAAAAGCATCTATTTGAAGATCAACTAACACGCTCCTTAGAAACTAAACGATGTGATGTTTTACTCCATGAATCAGGACCAATCATGGTAACAACACGCAGAGGTCGAGGTCGGGGTCAAGGTCGACCACCGTCGCCGCCACCTCCGCCACCGTCATCACCGCCAACACCGCCACAACCAACCTCAACACCAGAAATGCAGATCATAATGAGGTCATTGGAGGCTATTATGACCACGATCAACAGGCAGTCGGAAAGGGCCGTCGAGGTGGAAACCACTCAAGTGAGTCGAGAGAACTCTGAAAGGGCACATGGCCCAAGACTAGAACCGCTTCAGGACATATCGAGGGAGTTACAAAAGATAAAAGTTCCATAGTTTTCAGGAGGACGACCCAGTAAGCATGCCGAAGCATGGATGGAAGGCATGAAGAGATGCTTCGCATTGAATGAGTACACATCTAGTTCCAAGGCTAGGATGGCTGTCTTTCAGCTTAAAGGTGATGCTTTGAATTGGTGGTCAGATCTCGAGAAGCAGTTGCACCTTACTCCTCTTACAACTTCTTGGGAACTGTTCGAGGAGAGGTTCCACATGAAGTATTTGCCAAATTATTACAAGGAAGAACAGGCAGGTGCACTCCATGCCTTAGTACAGGGAGACAAGACAGTGGAGGAGTATGAATCTCGGTTTATGGAACTAGTAAAATATGTTCCTTACCTGGATGCAGATGATTGTCAGGTAGAGCGTTTTGTGTATGGACTTAACTACAAGATTAGAGCTGCTGTGCGGATGTGGAAGCCAACTTCAGTTGCCATGGCAGTTGAGTATGCTCGTTATGCAGCTGATATGTCAGATGGAAAAGGGGGTAGTAAGTTGACAGGAACCAATTAGTATGTTACAGGGAAGGCGTCACGCCCTTACTTCAGGGGAGGACAATCTAGGCCTCCTCCTTACGGTAACAGGTTCACACCGAGGGGTAATACTTCAGTTAACTCAATCTCGCAGGCATCGTCCGCAACCCACCAAAGCCAGGGACGTACGCAGGGAAGTTCCTATAGAGGAGCAAGGGGTTTTAGAGGAACCAGGGGAAGGAACTCATCTCAGAGGATTCCTTCGAGCAACAGGCAAGCCCCTCCCAATCTCTCTTGTTGGGGATGCGGAGGTCCTCATTTCCAGCGAGACTGTCCCAAGGGTCAGTCAAGCAGCAGGCACAGGGAAGGAAAAGCACCCATGGATAGTTTGGGTAACAGTCATCGGATTCATTCAGCGGTGCATAACCACCAGGCAGAACATCAGTCTACCGTAGTAGAATCCACTGGTAATGTAAACAATGTCAAACTTAAAATTTTGTTTGATCCAGGAGCAACTGATAGTTTTATTTCACCATTTGCATTAGATAAATGTGGGTTGGCAGCCTACGAGCACGATGATTTCAAACTGGTTGAAATGGCTTCAGGAACTAAGCAACCAGTAGGTCTTAAAGTGAGAGGTTGTGGGGTTGACTTAGGAGTTTGCACCACTAAGTTGGATGCTTATGTCACCAATTTGGGGACTTATGACCTCATTATTGGCATGGATTGGTTAGAAGACCATAGAGCTTTCATAGACTGCTATGCAAAGAAGGTGTTGTGCCTCGATGACGAGGGAAGGACAATTCAAATCCAAGGCTTGAAGAGGAAGGTATCCCTCCGTTTCATCTCTATGGTGAAAGCTAAGCGGTGCCTAAGACAAGGATGCCAGTTGTTCGTAGTGGAGGCCGTGAGCGATAGTAAAGGACCTTCCTTGAATTCTTACCCAGTACTTCCTGAGTTCAAGGATGTCTTTCCGAAGGAATTACCAGGACTACCTCCAGAAAGAGAGCTCGATTTCACAATCGAACTAAAACCTGGTGCAGAACCTATCTCAAAGACTCCGTATAGAATGACAACTCCAGAGCTCCATGAGTTACAGATCCAGTTAAAAGAATTGCTAGATTTGGGACTGATTAGACCTAGTATCTCACCATGGGGAGCACCAGTGATCTTCGTTAAGAAGAAGGATGGATCTCTGCGACTGTGCATAGATTACAGAGATTTGAACAAGGCCACCGTGAAGAACAGGTATCCCATACCAAGAATTGATGACCTCTTTGATCAAATGAAAGGTGCGTCAGTCTTCTCAAAGATTGATTTGCGATCAGGATATCACCAGTTGCGGATCAAGGAAGGCGACATTCCTAAGACTGCCTTTCGAACTCGATTTGGGCATTACGAGTTTGTAGTGGTACCATTTGGTTTGACCAATGCTCCAGCTGTATTCATGAGCCTCATGAATGGGGTCTTCCGAAAATACTTGGACCACTTTGTTCAGGTCTTCTTAGATGATATTCTTATCTATTCTAAGAATGAGAAGGAGCACGAGGAACACTTGCGGTTAGTCTTGACATGCTTAAGGGAACATAAACTTTATGGTAAATTGTCAAAGTGTTCCTTCTTCCAAAAAGAGATTTACTACTTGGGGCACATCATCTCAGGTGAAGGGATCTCTGTAGACCCAGAAAAGGTAAAGGCCATTGAAGATTGGCCAATTCCAAGGAATGCTCATGAGGTGCGCAGCTTCATGGAGTTAGCAGGCTATTACCGGAGGTTTGTGGAAGGATTTTCTAAAATTGCAAAACCTATTACCACCTTGCAACGCAAGGGAATCCGGTATGAATGGACCGATGAATGCGATGCCGCTTTTACACAGTTAAAAAGATTGTTGACAAGTGCACCGATCTTGCGGGTACCAGACATGGATAAAGATTTCATGGTATGCACCGATGCCTCGAAGCAAGGATTAGGAGCGGTGTTGATGCAGGAAGGTGGGGTAATAGCTTATGCATCTCGAAAGTTGAAACCTCATGAGGAGCAGTATGCCACGCATGATCTAGAATTGGCAGCAGTAATGTTGGCACTAAAATTATGGAGACACTACCTAGTTGGTAGAAGCTTCACCCTTAAAACAGACCATCAGAGCTTGCAGTACATATTTACCCAAAGGGATTTGAATGCTAGGCAAAGGAGATGGAGTGAGTTCATGAGTGAGTATGACTTTGGTATCTCTTACATCAAAGGAAAGGAGAATGTGGTGGCAGACGCTCTAAGCCGAAGGCCGAGACTTTTCTCCTTAATTCCCTTGAAGGTTGACTTGAGGGAAAGGGTTCTAGGACAACTATTGGGCGATAGTTGGTATCTAAAAGTAACCTCAGCTATTCAGAATGGAAAGAAACAGGAATTGAAGTATGATGGGTACCATCTTGAGGAAGATGGGTTGTTGCGGTATCAGGGAAGGATGTATGTTCCTAAGGAAGGTGATATCAGGGAAACCATCCTTAGAGAAGCCCATAGATCGCATTACTGTGCGCACCCAGGAGTGAAGAAGATGTATGCTGACATGAAGCAACTCTTCTTTTGGCCAGGTATGAAGATGGATGTAGTGGATTTTGTTTCGAAATGCCTTGAGTGTCAACAAGTGAAGGCAGATCACCATCACCCGGTCGGTCTCCTACAACCGCATTATATCCCTATGACTAAATGGGAAGTCATTTCCATGGAATTCGTTGTAGGATTACCACTCACATCTCTGAGACATAATGCTATTTTGGTGGTAGTCGACAAACTGACCAAAAGTGCTCACTTCATTCCAGTCAGAGACACCTATGATGTGACAGATGTGGCAAGGGTATTCATAAATGAGATTGTACGTCTTCATGGAGTCCCTAAAAAGATAATCTCTGACAGAGACCCTAAGTTCACCTCCAGATTTTGGAAAAGCATGCAGTCAGCATTAGGGACACAGTTGAACTTAAGCTCAGCTTATCACCCCGAGACAGATGGACAGACTGAGAGGGTGAATCAAGTGATGGAGGACATGCTTAGGATGTATGTTATGGATCAACAGACACAGTGGGAGAAATATCTTCCTTTAGTGGAGTTTGCATACAACAATAGTCATCACAGCTCCATTGGTATGCCGCCATATCAGGCATTGTATGGGAGGCCGTGCAGGACACCACTCAGTTGGGACAGGTTAGAGGATCGAGTTTTAATTGGGCCTGAATTGATTCAGGAAATGGAGGAGCAAGTGATACAGATTAGGCAGCGGCTGAAGGAAGCACAGGATAGGCAAAAGAGTTACGCTGATGCACACAGATCAGATAGAACTTATGGAGTAGGGGATCGTGTATTTATTCGCATCAGACCAAATAAAAGTACCATTCGGTTTGGGAAGGGTACCAAGTTGTCACCTCGCTTTATAGGTCCATTTGAGATTCTTGAGAAAATCGAACTAGTTGCTTATCGTCTCGCGCTGCCACCCCACTTGCATAAAACTCATAATGTATTTCATGTTTCTGTATTACGACATTACATAGCTGATGAGACTCACAAAATTCATTGGAAGGAATTGCAGGTCTCGGACGAGGGAACCTTCAGGGTCGAACCATTACGTATACTTGATCGTAGGGTTCGACAGCTCCGTAGTCGCCATGTGGACCAAGTTAAGGTCCAATGGGACAAGTATAGCCCCGGGTCTACTACCTGGGAGGACGCAGAGACCATGCGTCGAGATTTTCCCTCACTATTTTGACCATAACTTCGGGACGAAGTTTCCCGAAGGGTGGGTGTATGTAATGCCCATATTTTGATTCAGCATATTTATTAGTTAGACACACCATACTTTATTTCTTATATATTTTGTCGAACTCAGCTCGACTGAGTAAACTATATTGGACCTCATTATATGATGTTACTCTGTCTTATGATTTCACCATGATTATGATGTTACTATGTTATGCAGTTATGATGTCATGATTATCATATGATTTCCTTATTTTACGATTGCAGTATATGTTTATATGTTTTCCTTAATGAAATGTGAAATATATGATTCGGTACGTGGATACCATCTTCTTATATGAATTATTGAAATGTTATATGTATCTATAATGAGCTAAAAGGTTACATGAAATGAAATGATAAAATGGATCAATTGGCGATCAATGGAAAATGCTTTCTATAAATTGTATTTTGCAAAACACTAACCTACAGGACACAAGGGCTATGGGATAGCCAGTTACTTGATCTCATATACATTGGAAAGGAAAAACATGTTCATACAGCAAACCTTAGCAGCCAAAATGAGGATACGATAACACAAACTGATAATCCCAATAGCAGCAAGTATGAGTTGATAAGGGCATAGGCCCAGTATGTTGAGAGGGATGGATGTGTTTCCCACCCTATGTTTCCATGAGACCCGAGGTCATGGGAGGGCCGTGCTGAGACACGCTCCCCATGTTGTTGTGATGACGATTGTCGGATGCCTGCTAGGGGAGGATAGGTCCGCTGTTCAGCCGACGCTATCGCTCTCAAGTTCTATGTGGTCAGATCGGTGAGTCCGACATCCACTGTTGTACTAGCAGAGGAAGGATAGGGAGGATGTTGGACGTAGGTTATGATGGGAGGATGTGTTAGTTAGCACTGTTGGGGGTTTAGTATTCCTTGATTCTGAGTTAGTGGAAGTAGGCACTCTTCCTGTACTTGATTGATTAAACTAATGTAAACATAAAGACAATGATGTTAAAACGTAAAGGGTTAACTGTTAAATAACCGAGGATGTTAAAGTAATTATACTATAGATTATGCTTGCTCTTCTGCATGGGGGTAGATACTATTGTTAGTTAGCAAGTATGCATAGGCGGAATGGGGTTTGTTTATAGTACATGTCCGACATGTGCATACACTGGCCATGCATGCACACCTTGTACGTGTACAATATTACTGGTGTATAACATACTTGTCATGCTTGAATAGTAGTATAAATGTCATAGATAACTCAGTTAAGGATACATCAATCAACTTAGGTAATGAATGGTTAGGTTGTCAATGTGTAAATAAGTGAATTAGTAATTATATGAAAACATTGTAATAATAAACTAAGACAAGTATCGTCAGTTAACATTGTCATAGAAGAACTGTTGTGAATAGGGTAATGATAGTGTCTAATTAATTAGTAAAATTGTTTAAGCCCTCACAAGTGCTTTGTTTATAAGAACAAGGATGCTAGGTTGATGATAGGGTACCCATGTGATAAGCAAATAATTAAGAATAATATGATTGATTCACCTTTTATTATTGTCAAAGGGTGATTTAATTATTATTATTAATTAATAAATGATATTCCAACAACATTTATATCCCTATCGTAACAAATGCAATATAAGTAAGATTTAAAATATTGATTTATAAATTAATATTGTGTGATTAATTCCATTTCAAAAGTTAGCCATAATAAGATAATCATTTTTGGAATAAACGTGATGTGATGGAAAATGGATATTTAATTATTCAATGTTAATCTTGGAATTTAAACCTCAAGCTAAGTAGTCTCGACGGATAAGGTGGATCATTAAGACACATCATGTCCAAGTTGACAAGGGGCAACTAATTATATAATATTTTATTAATTACATTAATAACATTAAAATATCAAGGATGGCGGATAGACTTGTATTTAATGAAACTTGTCCCGAATGGATAACCTTGGGGTGATAATCCCCACCGTAATAAATATTTACGACCGTCAATCCAAAACCAACTAAATTTTCCATGAGAGTAATTAATTATACTTTTTTATAAAGAACCGTGTATGAATGAACTAGTGATAGGGGTAAATGTTGAGGGGCTCGAGAGGGGTTTTTTTTTTTGATGGGGGAAGAAAAGAAGTTGGAGAACAGAAAGTTTGGCGAACAGAAAGATTTTGAGAACAGAAGGAAAGACTGCTCTCGGGATTATCAGGTTGTGGGCTCGGGGGCTTGGAAATCCTTTGATTTCCAAGGGCCAGCAAGATAATAGCTGGTCGGTAGGGTGGACACTTCAGTTTGGCTGTCTAAGGGGTTATACAACCTGCTACAACTTACGGTTAGCATCAGCATCAGGTAATTTCCGTTATTTACTATTATGCTAAATCTTACTGTAAACATGCAAACTTACTATTTACTGATTTACTGCTATTTACTGATTTACTAAGTTGTGAAACCTATTCTTATGCTGTTGAAAAGAAAATAACGATATGTTTGTTTATTTTAAATTACGAATGTAAGGTTAGTGAAAACACCACAGTACACTAAATATTATTTAGGCACATAGTAATTCTTAGAAATTCACTTCCATAAACTGATAAAGTTTAAAATGTAGAAAATTAAACCTGAAATTTTACATAGTGCCCTGCCGTAAAAATCAGAGCACTACAAGGCAAAACAAGCCATAAGTTGTGAAAGGATAAAGACAATTTGATCCAAAGCCTACAGAAAAGAATGAAAGTCTCCAACACCCAGTTAATACAAAATACTAAGGAGACAAAGCTAATACAAGAAAAAGAAGATATGTGCAGGGAGATCAGCAATAATAAAGCTGAATTGTTAAAGTTCGCAAAGAAAGAAGGATGCTAGGAGAAAGAGAACATGAGTTTGAAGAGGTAGATCAAAGAGTTAAAAATCGGCTTGTCAAACATATGTTTGCAATAGGAAAACGGAGACTCGAGTAAAGAGAAAGATAGTACAGACAACATTGTACAGGCCATGTCCCCAATCAACCTAAAAGATGGTGAGATACGAGAGCTAAAAGAGGAAAATCAAAGGTTGAAAGAAGAAAATGAGGTAAAGGAAAATGGGACAAATGAACTACAGCAAAAATATAGGGAATTGGTAGCAATTAACAATATGTTTTCTCAGAAGATTACAAGAAGAGCAGCTATGTAAGGATGCAAGCATTTGATTTGGGATTTAATTATCCAGGAGGCTGAGAGATTCAGACCCTATCTAGATCTCATGAGAACAAAAGAGAAGATAATCACTGATGTTTTTAAGATTTGCACTGCTATGAAGGAAAAATTGCACAAAAGGCCAAAAGAGACCACTTATAATGCTATAAGTTTTTTGAATAGTTTGACAGATCAGGACATCATAGATTTGAGCGTCAAGGACAGCGCCACAACCATTGTAGCTGCAAAACGAATCCTGGGGAAATATGCATTGGTTGAAGCTATGGAAAACAAAGCAACTGAAATGAATGAACAGTTGACAAAATTCAAAGGACAGTTTGAAGGACTGGTAGAAAAGGTGTTTCCTGCATTTTGGGATGAAAAGCAAAGATTAATTCCCCTAAGTGAGCATAAAAGGTTGATGACTAGCAAGCGAATGAATCATTCCAAGTTCAAACATCTTAGCTAACCACTTTCAGGGAAAATCCTAATAGACAAGCTGGGCAAAGATTTCGAGATGTTGTACAGATTGATTGCTATTGGTGAAGAGCTTCCACCTGTGTCTTCTATTGACTAGCTTAACATCAGAGTCCTGTAGAAAGAGATGACGAGTTATGACATCCCAACACCTGAACTTTGGGAACCTGTGGAGAAATACGGGAATATGAAATATACCTATCATGCTCCACCGACAGCTGCTGTCCCTTAAATCTCAGATCTGTGCATTTTTAAGTATCAGTTTATTTTTGATAGAAAAGTTTAGGATATACTTTAGGATTTTGATTTTCCAGGACGTGGCAGTAGGTTGCCTATTATGTAATGAAGTTTCACCATTGGACATATACTTTAATATTTTTTATATTGTTTAATGGCATACCGGCAAATGCAAGAAAGTAATTAAGCTTATCTTGTTATAGTTTCTGTTTTGTGATAGTGACATCTGAACTATGATGAGGTGTCCATGAATTGTAACTAATTTCTATTTCAAATGGGCTGAGTATGAGACTCCAGGCCACTATAAGTTCCATGAATTTTCAAATGGAAAAGGGGGGGAGAACTTTGAAGCTCTACATATTTTTCATATTGTTTTTTGCGAGACATTTCTTGAATAAAATTGTTAGAAGCGTACATGCGTTTTCAGAGATTCCTGTGTAATTGGTTTGGTAGACTGTTTTTCTCTTCTATGTGATATGTGTTTCTTTCCTTTGTTAATCCATATTGTTAACATTCCTTCGTACTTGGTTTAGTGTAGTATCTGAGTGAGATTCATAGAGATTATGAATTGTTCATTTCTTACCAAGTATTTCATGAAATATTTATGCTAAAGTTGGTATGAGATTCATTTGTGTATGCCTTATATCAATGGATTGTTCATCTTTCTTCTGTTTCACCAATTAAATCATTTCGACTACTAGCTGGTTTCTACCTTGCCTCTGTGTGAATGTATCTACTAAGCATTTGATAATAATGTTTATGTTATACTTGAATTGACTCCATTGCCCAATATAGATCCCTGTTGTTCTCCACCAATGGTTTACCAAAGTAAAACTTGTCCTACAGAAATCTAACCTTCTGCGTATGTTTTAGTAGAACATCTTGAGAATGAACGCTGGTGTTCCTTTTTCATGGTTGGCGCCCTTGATTATTTCCAGTTTTTCATTAGTTTATTGAGAGAGCCCTCTCAAACTGTGTTGGTTTAGTAACAACAGTCCAAAGATTGGTTAGTGGTTACCCAAAATTACCCTCTTTCAGCCTTGGGGGTCAAATTTGGTGTTAACAATATTATTAAAGCAGTCCCATTAAAACTATTATGTTTAAAAAGTGAGTATATTAAACAAAATTTAGAATTCTATTTTAAAAAAATCTAAATTCAAATTTAAAGGAGTACAATTAAAACTATTATTTTAAAAAGTGATTATATTAAACAAAATTTACAATTATTTTTGTAGAAAAGCTAAATTCAAATTCAGTATTCTATTTGGAAAAACATAATTAGTATTCTATTTTCATGAATGGCCAACATAATATTTTGTTACTTTTTACATTGTATTATTCTTTTTTTTTTTATGGACGACATGTTAGGAACAAATGTTGCAACATCTTTCTCATATTCGAAAAACGTTACAACATCTCTCTCATACTCGACAAACATTACAACATCTCCATCACAATCGACAATATTATTTATGGCTGACATGTTAGGAACAAACGTTACAACATCTCCCTCATACTCGAGAAAAATTACTAGACAAACGTTACAATATCTCCCTCATACTGGGTTGTAGAGCGCCTCTCAGCGCAAAAATGATATACATCGACAATGCCTAAGATGTGACATTCGACATTCATCAACGACTATGTCACATTGTGATGTCTATCAAGTGTTATGTTGTATTGCATCGTCCATTAAGGGTATTTTCACATTGCGACATTGATCAAGGGCTATATGCCTCATATGAAAAAGGATTATGTCCCATTCTGATATTTAATAAGGATTAAAAATGATATACACCGACAATTCCCAAGATGTGACACATTAATAGTTTAACATTCGACGTTCATCGGGGGCTATATTACATTGTGACATTCATCTTGAGGGTTTTATCATATTACGACATTGATCAATGTAATTTTAATAGTATTTTGAACTATATAATTTATAGTATATTATAGTTAAATAATAATATTTTAAATTAAATAATAGTATTTTATTATTACTTTGATTATAATATTTTAATTAAATTTTATATTCTTTTAATAGCACAATAATATAATATCATGATATTAAAAAGTAATATCATTATACTGACATGATATTATTATTTTATTAATTATTATATTACAATTATATATTTAATTAGTATATTTAATTAATATTAATATTATTTTATTATTATTATTTTTATAATATTAAAAAATATAATAAAATAATTATATTATTAACTATATTTTAATATTTTATAAATACGGTGTTATAATATTTCAATTATACCATTCCTATAACAGTGCATCATCATTTTTCTATTAATATATAGTTATAATATATAACTATAATTATTATATTATAAATATTGAAATAATATTAAAATGACATTATTATATTATAAATAATTAAATAATATCATTTAATTAAAAAATATTATAGGGAAACAAATTATTAATGTATAAAAAAATTACCATGTTAATAAATATCTCTCAAATATATTATAATATAATACATATCTAATGTTTAATTAAATATCTATATAACAAATACTTATTTAATATATTTTTTGATTATTTAAAACATTAGTATTGTTATTAACTAAATAACAATATCAGTTATAAATTAAATAATTAATTTGTATTTCATTAATTAAAAATTAATATTACCTATTGAATAAACTTATAATTATTTTGTTTAATTAATACTAAAAAATAATTAGTTTATACTAATATAATATTATTACTTCTTATAAAATCATAAGTAATAATATTTTCTTAATTACTTATTATTTTATTAACTAAAAATGAATGTTAGTGATTAATTAATTGTTAATTAATCAAATAATTAATTGGTATTTCATTAACTAAACATTAATATTGCCAATTCAATAAATTTATAATTGTTTTCTTTAATTACTTCTTATTTTAAAAGAAGTAATAATATTAACTTATAATATTATTATTTATTATAAAATAATAAGTAATAATATTATTTTAACTACTTATTATTTTCTTAATAATTAATATTAATTAATAACTAATATTATTTTATGTTTTATTTAATAAATAATAATATTAATTAATTATTATTATCATTCACTAAACTATTTTATAATTATTTGGTTTAATTACTTATTATAAAATAATAGTAGTGTTTACTTAAAAATATTATTTAATTAAACAATACTATTTATCAAACAATTAAAATATGTATTTCATTAAAATAATTAAATAATATTAATCTATTAATATTTTTAATTAAATAATCATTAATTAACTAATATTATTATTAACTAAATAATTATAATATGAATTAAGATATTTTATAATTATTATGTTTAATTATATATTATAATATTATAATATTGTTTAATTAAACAATTAAATTATGTATTTCATTAAAATTATTAAACAATATTATTCTATTAATATTTTGGAGATATATGTATGTGCCTACCGTTACTAGCAATAGCTAGATTAATAATATTAATTCATTCGAGTAAGCCGATAGGCGTAAATTGGGCACATACTTTTCATATTGTGTTCGTAAGAATGAACTAATAGTACTGCTCAAATACTATATAGTCCCCATAGAATAAATATGCGCTTTAATCAATTTAGCCAAAATTAGTCGGAGGAAAAAAAAACATTGATAACAAATGAATAAAGTGTGTTTAGGTCAAAGGACCAAATATCATTGCCACTAGGATTGATTTGAAGTTGTGGTGGAAACCAAATTAGTCGGCTGCTTCCAAGGAGATGCCATAAATTGGCATTGGCCGTGATAGTAAAGATATGTCCAACGAGGAAAATAAAGTTTGAGGTTGTGTTGGAATCTAACTTAGTCGGCTGCTTCCAAGAAGATGACATGAATTGGTGTGGGCCAGAGGTTGGGAAAAGAAGTATTCAACTAAAAAACAAAAAAATACATAATATTTTATGCACATATATATATTAAGTTTTCAAAAGATAAATAATAGCACAATCACTTAATTTGTTGTTGGGGAACACCGATAGGCCAAGTTAAGTATCAAAAATAAGGAATAAGTTATTTGTTGCTTGTTGTCTACCACTAATCCCTTATCCATGCATTAGCTAAGTGTTACCCATGAAATAACTACCAATTATCCATGCATCAACTACCAGTTATTTTTTATATTCTTTCTTCTTTTATAATTGTTTATTTCAAATTTTGAATGTCTTCCGTAAAAGACAGTACACTTGTTTCATCTTCATAAAATCTAAAAAAAACATAAATACTAATCCACCCCTAATTCTAAAATATAAACAACTAGTGATATAAAAAAAAAAATCATTCCTAAAAACAAAAAACATAAAAAATGTGTTAAAAATTAAAAATTAATAATAAAAGTAATAATAACACTCATTAAATTCAAAAGAAATATGTAACACCTAAATTTCAATATTTAGACCCTCAAATACAATATGCTAATAAGAAGCTAAAATAAAAAATAAAATATGTTACACTTGAATAATTAAAAGTAGCACATAATAGCCTTAAGGAAAGGCTTAAAATACACCATAACCTTAAACAAATTAGGTAAGAGCTAAAAGTCAATATAATTATTAATTTTTTATTATTAGTAGTATAATATTACATCTTATTAATATAATTATGATTAAATATGTGAGTGTTTCAATTGGTCTAAAAAGCCCTATATATATGACTTTATAGAAAAATTTTGGCCTAAAAACGGTAACTAAGGTTTGATGTTTGCAAAAGCCACTTAGAGTCTCGTGTTTTGTTTGGAAAACCTAGTATCAACCAAAAAAAATATTATTACACCTAAATTTAATAAAAAAACATTCAACCTTGAATATTTAAAAAAATAAGCAATTTTGTAAAAATAAGAATAAATATTCATGAGCTCAAATGTGAAATATGTCATTAGAAAATTCCGAAATTTTTATGGGACAAATCATTTTGTCCTAGAATGTCTTGTTTACATCAACAATAGATTTGAATTTCAAAATGTTTGCTACACTATGGACCTTCCCAAACTCTTGAATCATGAAACATATGGTAATTTGAGAGTACTACACTTCAATATTTTCATTTAGAAAAATAAGATTTTAATGAAAACCAAAGAATTCCTTATCTTTATTTCATAAGATCACACATATCAGAATTAACTTTAGTGGATGTTAACTACCACACACACATGCCCATGGGCTAAATAACATATGAAAAATAAGTTGATATTATATAATATGATAATTAGATAATTTCAAAAAAATGAAACATGAATTTATGTATGTGCTCAAAATACCATGGTTTTTTTTATAATGAAAATTAAGTAGATTATTAATGATGAAAGTTCAGTTTAAATAAAATATTTTCTAAATTTCCATAGTTTTGATGATTCAATAATTTGGAAAGATCAATATTATTACACATACTTCTAAATTAAGATCTAATTTAAGTATATACAAATAATCTAAGAGAAAGTGCATGCTATTCTCCACTTTAGAATTATAATAATGATAATGTTTTTCTTCACTAGTGTTTTAGTATTTTTCTAATGCCCTATTTCATTTTGGATTATGGAAGTTCATTTCTATTTTACTAATATTGATATAAATTATAATAATTAACATAATATTAATTAAATTATGGATAAATATGAAAATTTAATGAGAAAAATAAAATAAAATTTGAGATAAATAATGTATTTATTATGTAACAAAACATCATTAGTGTTTTAGTATTTTTCTAATGTCCTATTTCATTTTGGATCACAGAAATTCATTTCTATTTTACTAATATTGATATAAATTATAATAATTAACATAATATTAATTAAATTATGGATGAATATGCAAATTTAATGAGAAAAATAAAATTAAATTAGGGAGAAATAATGTATTTACTATGGAACAAAACATCACTACTAGGGAAACACTACATAGGGGAGTTTTTATTTATGCAATAACGAGAAAATTGATTAAAAAAACTTTTACTGAAACCTTTTAAGAAACCTTTTATATTGGTGCTGAGGTTTATAATGGTAGGTTTACTTAGATTTTATCTTTAAATAAAAATTCAAAATGTTTGTTGTAACTAGAAATTCAAGAAGGTTGTTATAAGAATCTTGTTCCATCAAAATTAATTCAAGAAAAGGTAGAAACTCCCATACTTTTGATGGTCTCTTTTGACATTGTAAAATTAAATTTGGGAAAAATAATGTATTTTGAAGATGCCATGAATTAGCATTGGTTGCATTAGTAAATATAGGTCTAGGTAGAAAAATAAAGTATTTGACTGAAAACCAAAACCAAAATACATAATAGTTTATGCACATAGATATATTAATCTTTCGAAAGATTTTTTTGTTGGTCAACAGGGATAATCCAAGTTAAGTGTCAGAAATAAGAAATAAGTTATTTATTACTTGTTTTCTACCACTAAGCCCTTATCCTAGCATTCGCTAAGTGTTATCCATGCATCAAGTGCGAATTATTTTTTATATTCTTTTTTTATGATTATTTATTTCAAATTTTGAATAACTACCATAAAATCAATATGAACAGTACACTTGTTTCATCCTATGCAATCTAAGAATAACATAAATTCTGTTCCAACCCAAATTCTAATATCTAAAATATAAACACCTATTAATATAAAAATATTTCATTCCTAAAAACAAAAAAACATACAAAATTATGTTACCCATTAAAAGCTAATAATAAAAATAATAATAAGACTAATTTCAAAAGGACTATGTAACACCTAAATGTCAATAATGAGAACCTTAAAACAATAAGCTAATAAGAACCTAAACGAAAATATGTTACTTGAAGAATTAAAAGTCACACGTAATAACCTTAAGGAAAGGCTTAAAATACACAATAACGTTAAACACAGTACGTAAAAGCTAAAAGTCAATATAATTATTATTATTATTTGCGTCATATGATATTTTATTAATATAATTATGGTTATAGATGTGCGTGTGTTCCAATTGGTCTAAAACCCTTATATATATGATTTTATAGGAAACTTTTGGCATGAAAACTTTAACTAGGGTTTGATGTTTGTAAATGCTACTTGGAGTTAAGCCTTTTGCTTAGAAGGATTAGTATCAACAAAAAAATATTATTACATCTAAATTTAATAAAAAAATTATTCAATCTTAAAGAGTTAAAAGAATAAGCATCTTTGTAAAAATAAGAATAAATATTGATGACTTTTATAGTGAAATATGTCATTAGAAAATTCCTAAAATTTTATGGGACAAATCATTTCCTCATAGAATGTCTTTTTGACATTAACAATAGATCTCAATTTCAAAATGTTTGTTACATTATTAATCTTCCGAAACTTTTGACTAATGAAAAATATAGTAATTTGAGAGTGTTACTCTTCAATAGTTTAATTTAAAGAAATAAAATTTTAATGAAAACTAAGTAATTCCTTTTCTTCATTTCATAAGATCAGAGAGATATATCAAAGTTAGCTTTAGTGGATGTTAACTAGCACACACATGCCCATGGGCTAAATAACATATGAAAACTAGATTGATATTAAATAATATGATAATTAGAATGTGGAAATTTAACTTAAAAAAACATAAAACATGAATTTGTGTATGTGCTCAAAATTCCATGGTTTTTTTTATAATGAAAATTAAGTAGATTATTAATGACCAAGTTTTTTTCTAAATTTCTATAGTTTTGATGATTTGATAATTTCGGAATATCAATAGTATTATACATACTTCAAAATTAAGGTTTAATTTGAGTATATACAAACAATCTAAGAGAAAGTGCTTGTTATTCTCCACCTTAGAATTACAATAACGACAATTTTTTTTCTTAAATAACATTTTAGTAATTGTCGAGTGTCTTATTTCATTTTGGATCACGAAAGTTCATTTCTATTTTACTAATATTCATATTAACTATAATAATTAACATAATATTAATTAAATTATGAATAAATATGCAAATTGAATGGAGAAATAATGTATTTACCTTGTAAAAAAACACAATTACTAGGGAAACACTACATAGGGGAGGTTTTAGTTATACAAGAATGGTAAAATTGATTAAAAAACTTTTACTAAAACCTTTTATATTTACTTAGACGTTATCTTTAACTACAAATTTAAAATGTTTGTTGTAACTAAAAATTCAAGAGGATTGTTATAAGATTTGTTTCAATTAAAATTAATTCTAAGACAAGCTAGAAACTCCCATACATTGTAAAAAGAGGGGAGAAGATATGGTGAGAGACTTGAAGTATGAAAGTGAGTTGTGAATGTGAAAAATAAGCTCATTGATTTTTAAAAGTTAAGATGGCAAGGATAATTAAAAATTTGAATTAGAACAACTATTTTTAGAAGTTAAGATGACAATGATAATTGAAAATTTGAATTAGAACAACCATTTTTTAGAAGTTAAGATGGCAATGATAATTGAAAATTTGAATTAGAATAGTTCTAGTTTTCAAGGTTAATAAAAGATTTGGGTAATTTAAATAATGATTTGTTTATGTAAATATAAGTTGAAATTGAATTATATTAGAATTTTTTTTATGATTTGCTTATATAAATATGAATTGAAATAATGTTAAATTAATAACAAAAAATTATACTCACTTATTTTAATATGGTCTAAATTTTCAATAACAAACCATATATGTTAACAACAAGTTATCAATGTGAAAATCATCTTTGAACAATACAAAATTCAATGATTAATACTTTTTAATTTAGAAGTTAAACCCAAGAATTTTTAGCCATCATAAAATGAGTAAAGTGCTAAAACATTGCTTTAAAAATGAAAATATTATTTTCTTAAAGATTTTAACATTGTTTCTATATAAAATCGAGCGTTAAAATCTAAATTTCCAGCTACTATTAGGACTATTGAAGTAATTAGTTTCTTTAAATTCAATAATTAATAATTAAAAGATATTATTTAATTAAATATCTAGTCCTCTTGAACTAGGAATTTTCCATCTGTTTGACTATAAGTCATTTTGGTTTATGCTCTTAATAATAAC
Source organism: Larix kaempferi (assembly GCA_027924585.1). NCBI lineage: Eukaryota > Viridiplantae > Streptophyta > Pinopsida > Pinales > Pinaceae > Larix > Larix kaempferi. The sequence continues at coordinate 3,938,524 of BSBM01001023.1, forward strand.
AATAATTATACTAATAATTATTCTTATATTAAATATAATTCACTTAACTATTAATACATCATTTAAAATATTTAAATAATGCATAAATCAGATATACTAATTATATCCCATAATTAAATAATAACACCTATTATTATTTAAAGCTCGTAATACTAATATTAATAATAATAATAATAATAATAATAATAATATTAGTAATTGCTTGGAGGCCTTTAATCAGGTTAGTCATAAAAGACTACTGGTAATTATCATTTATTTAGTTATGTGTCATCACATGACACTCTTTTCTCTTTAACTTTTAGAGACACGGTCCACTTCTTTTGGACGGTCGTGGTCAGCTTGGTTAGGTACCTCTAGTCTCTCTCTTTGCATGTCGGAATCCGACATGCAAAGAGAGAGACTAGAGGTACCTAACCAAGCTGACCACGACCGTCCAAAAGAAATCCATGCAAAGAGAGAGACTAGAGGTACCTAACCAAGCTGACCACCACCGTCCAAAAGAAGTGGACCCTGTCTCTAAAAGTTAAAGAGAAAAGAGTGTCATGTGATGACACATAACTAAATAAATGATAATTACCAGTAGTCTTTTATGACTAACCTGATTAAAGGCCTCCAAGCAATTACTAATATTATTATTATTATTATTATTAATATTAGTATTACGAGCTTTAAATAATAATAGGTGTTATTATTTAATTATGGGATATAATTAGTATATCTGATTTATGCATTATTTAAATATTTTAAATGATGTATTAATAGTTAAGTGAATTATATTTAATATAAGAATAATTATTAGTATAATTATTGTTATTATTAAGAGCATAAACCAAAATGACTTATAGTCAAACAGATGGAAAATTCCTAGTTCAAGAGGACTAGATATTTAATTAAATAATATCTTTTAATTATTAATTATTGAATTTAAAGAAACTAATTACTTCAATAGTCCTAATACAAGATTTTCCCTATTTAAAGAGAGCAGATCCCAAGTTTTGGGGATCACCTATCATTCTTAGTTATTATCATTCTCTTATGGTAGTCCAAGAAAACTATTCTGCTCCAAGAAGTTGAATCAACCTTACCTAAATATTCTCAGAACTGAACGAGAAGTGGATCTAGGGCCTCTACCTCTCATTGCATGTTGGAACGAAGCATGGGGGGATCTAGATAGAACCAGAATGGTTCAAGGGTCAAGGTTGGGAGGAACGTGGTAGCCCCAAAGTCATCATAACAGGTTAGCTGATCTCAAAGGGATTTACACTAATTATTGTTTGAGTGTGCAGGTTACATCAGGAAGGGAGTAGGCCACAAAGTAATCAGGTATGAATTGTGAAATTCTCAAGCTAAAGTTATAATAGAGCTTAGATAAGTAATACAGGGTGCTAGCCTAGCATCTTTGGCATTGTTTTCCTTTCATCCTATAATCGTTTAAATATCAACTTGCTGATAGAAACAAACATAGAGCATTATTTGTAGGCTAGGATTATGTAACTTAGAAGCTAGGGACCATAGAATGTCTAACAGGTTCCTGTGCTAGACATCCTAGCAAACTCATAATCTAGAGATCTGTTTAGATACACCTAGATCACTACATGCAGAACATTATGTTTTAATATTGTATTTATGTCCATTCTGAAACAGTGAGTAATTATTTTATGTTTCCCATAAACTGTGTATAGCTGAAATGAGAATTCTGGTCACATTATTTTCTTGCCTCTACTACAATCTTCTCTGAAATTTACAACATTCATTATATCACAAATATAGATCGAAGCTACTAACCCTTTCAGCACAATGATTACAGACATCAAATTCAAAACATCAGATAACGAAGGCACATACAACAAACAATACAGTCAACTCATCAAAGGATTTAAATGCACCTTCCAGGCATGATGATTTATCAACCTAACATCAAATCTTTTCATTCTTACAACTTAAACTATGAAAAAGAAACTCAACATTCTGCATTTTTTAAATCAAACGATCCACAACATTTAAATCACTAACACACCATTCCCTCGAGTCGGGAGATTGAACCCCACCCGAGGCTCTACCATCTTGCAAGACGCCACATGAATAAATGATTTTTCAGTAATCCATTATCCTCTCAAGGGTCAATCAAAACAATAGCTAGGGTCACAATTCCTATTTAAAATACAGAAGGGCTGTACCATGTTCATTAGACAAACTCTACATGACATTATATAAAGAAATTCACCAAATGATGTTACAGGGATCGATTGCCAATCCCATCTCATCCTATAGCAAACGATACATGATACTATAGAGAAATCAACAAACCATTTATACAGGGATCGATTCCCACAACTCTCATTAAATACCCTTTTGTCTTTTTATCAAATAAACAGAAAACGCAGAAGTAAGAACCCATGGCTCTCCAAATTTATAGATAAAACAATTATAGGGTTACGTTTTCCATCCATTCCATCATTCTTTTCCAACAAGCAGAACTCTACTCTGTTACATTTAAAAATACGAATCCATCAAATCGCGCATACCACAGAGTGGAGCAATAATAACTTAAAAATGTAGAAATATATATACATCCCCTTCATCAGGTTAAATACAAGTTCTTTTCCCCTTCATCGGGTTAAATACAAGTTCTTTTCCAAATATAAAATGCAGATAGTGTTGCAACTGTACAAGAACCCCATATCCATATGAATTAAAAATGCAGAATTTTGGATAGGGTATCGACCCTTATAAACATTACACAGTGGGGCATCTCAAGACCCATAAAAATACATTTTGAACACATAAAACTGTAATATAAACCCCAGTTCATCCTTGGGCATTATTTCCAAATAATGAGAGTTCAACCAAGTTTAAACATAGAGCCGTATAGAAAAACCCCACATTAATATCCTCTAGGGCCTGCAAAACCACAAATAGATACATTCACACCACTATCCAGCCAAAAAGGTGACTTCCAAGGATTTGAAACTTGTCACAATGAACTCAAATAAGTTCACCAGTTCCTAATAAACATACATAAATAGTAATCCCCACAGAGGTGAAAGGAGGAGCTAAGAGTTGGAAAATTCTAGACTTACCTTTGTCCCAATATCGCCATTGTTGTGTAATGATCATGCAGAAGAGAAACGCCCGTCAACACCTGCATTCCAAACACGACATACAAGTCAGGACTCTAAATTTTATATCACAAAACATATAACATGCTAGAGCAGGAGTGTAGAACTTAAACCTGAGAGGAATTACCTTCAAGAGTTTGCAGTCTCCATCGCTATTTTCCAAATGGTATGCTGACCATGAGCCACAACTCAGGTCGGCAGAGAAACCCTCAATGCATCCACAGCAGATAGGAGTAGTGAGCCATGAAAATGCTCTTCGTTGGTGTAGAACCCTAGGGTAAAACCCCATCATAGCTGGCAGCGTGACCATGTGCATTCACCGAGATACAATCAATGCTAATACCAACTACCATTAATTCGAGAGCGACCCAATACTCTATAGTATTAGGACCATTCGATTCACAATATCATATATCACATTTAAACATTACAAATGACCCCAAATTCTTCATAGTGCCATTAAATAATTACAAGGTCAAACAAATAGTTATGTTTCACAAGTATTGCAAACCCCAATGAGACTAGAATAAAAGTATCAACTTCAAAGCTATCTCACTTGAGACTTAAGATAGTGGCCAGAAGGGTGGAATAGGCATTCTCGATAGAAGCCTCATAAGTACACCTGCAAACATTGAACAAGTAGATGCATTAGCAATAATGCTAAGTAAGTCCAGAGTCTCCAATTCTTACCCCTACCTCTCGGCATCCCTGTCAGGGTACCTTGCCATTTCAAAAGACCAAGTATCTCATCATGAGCATCAATCGCCACCAATAAAGGATCCAAGTCACCTGAATTACTAGTGAAACTTTAATACATATGCATTCAAACCTTTACAACCGTAAGAAGGAGATTCATTTTATAGCATTCACAAATTGGTACACATGCGATGGTGTATACATCTAAACCATTTTAGAAATACTTCCGCAAAGCTGTAGAACCTTATAATCAACAAACCATGATACTCGAAACTAAGACATTTCAAAGAGTAAGAATTAAATATCGGTACCATAAGTACTTGTCAGTTATGCAGTTAGTATTCATCAAATCTCTTTATAAGTTTAAGCTAGTATCAGAAAAAATTTAAATTTTTGCTATTTTAAGGGACATTACAGACATACAGGTGGATCCCCTGGTGTAGGATGTGCAACAAGACATGAGTGCATCAGGTGCATATTTTTTGTCAGCACATTTTCAATAAATTCTTAGTATATAATGCATTGAATTTCAGTTGCATGTTATAATATATAATTTTAGTAATATTTGTGTTTTGGTTTGGATTGCAGGTGCCCCGTCAGGGGGATCGGACAATGATGATGTCACACAGATCACTCTCATTGATATCACTTCCCAGCGAGAGTGGGTGACCTCATGTATCTGTACATTGAGGGAGGATTCTCCCACACGGAGATCTTTGTCCATGATGTTATCGGTAGTTGATGAGATGTTGGTCCTCTACATGAGGGTAGGACCTCTCAGTGACATTTGGCGTCATGCATGCCAGAGGAGGAGATAGGATGTCATTGGGATCCACAAATGGGATGATGTCAAATTCGCCATAAGAGGACATGACATCAAGGGTGCTTTGTTTGACATCCCACCTGAACGCACTGTCGGTCAACCGCTTACACTCATGGAGTTTAAGTTGGAGGTCACTGCACCACATCTATATGATAGATTCGTCGGAGCATGGGGACAGTTCCCCCACCATGACGAGGTCCCATTGTACTTTGCAAAACACGCTTATGCATAGTTTGTTTTGGACATGCACCCAGATTACACCAGCACAGGGTCCCTGTTCTATGGGGCTAGTAGGGGACGGTCCTACCAACGTCCTGGAGCTCGCAGAGACCCTTCCTTCATGCCACCCGCTCCGAGGTTGGTACCATTTCCAGATAGGACGGTTATCAGGTCGGGGGATGTGGCAAAATCATCCCAGCTTGCTGCAGAGTCTAGGCAGGACCTTGCATAGTCATTGTTCACTGCCATGTGCAGTGCTATTGTTGCTGCACATGGAGAGGCATCTAGATCACCCCCTCCACCTATAGAGCGAGAGATAGAGTATGTCCCTAGTGACACACTCAAGAGTTTCGATGGCGAGGACCTACTGAGGTATGATGAGTCAGCCCGAGATGTATACTTTCAATTGTATCGTAGATGCGTCGCTACAGGATAGGTATACTTGTGTACAATTATGTATATATGTTCTTCATGTTACATCATATTAATGTCGCAAATTGAATGGTCAATAATACTTAAGGGAGTTGCATTCTATTCATCCATGTAGGGGACCCCATTCATGGATCAACTCTTTGGTAGTGAGCCATCGGTTGTTCGATCTGCTTGTCCCCACCCATACATGCAAGTAGTCGAGGTAAGTTATAATTTATGTTCCAATTTAATTTGTGTTTGAATATTATTTCTCAGTTTAAATAATTTGTGTTTTATTTCTTAATTATCGAGATTTTATGTTTTAGATCTTAACTTGAAATGAATTTCAAATGTACAGGGAAAAGGAAAGGGGGTAGATCCTTATTTTGGACACGAGGACCGCAAAAGTCCTGATGAGCCGGGTTCAGACATAGAGGTGAGTTTTAATTTATGTTCCAATTCATGTTATTTAGTCACATTTAGTACTTGATTTTTGTACTTTATGTTTCAATTTTTTATGGATAGCTTTTTAATTATGTTAAATATTTTTAATTTTTAATAAATCTAACTTATTACATGTAATGGAATATTACACAGGCATCCCTACGGGCGGGTGTCAATGCTGCAATGGATTTCACATATGGTTGGGATGTAGCTTGAGTACATGGTCCTGATGAAGGGCCATCTACCTGTATTCCTACCAGATCCTGGATATCACCTTTGACATGATGGATATGGAGGAATTTCTTGAGGGTTTAGCGTCTCAGAGACAGTAGTAGGCTACTACACACGAGGGCAGTCGGAGGGATGATCACGGGCTTCGTGGGGGTAGTGGCCAATGAGTTGATGATCTATACATTTCCATGTTTTGGATATTTTCATATTGTATATATTTTCATGTGTTTGGATGATCTATGTATACGTTTTCATGTTTTGGATATGGATTTCTATCATTTATACATGGAATTTTATCATATATGGAATTTGGATATGGAATTTTGGGTATGTTGTATATTTTATCATATTGATGTCTTCATGTGTATTTTGTATCTGATTTGAAATTGATTGTTTTTTATATTCGATCAGGATATAGTTATTACAGTTAGAAATTTATGTTTTGTCGTTTCAAATGCAAACTTAATGTGTAGTTACAATTTAGTTCAATTTAAAATGCAAATTTCGACTACATTACAGAACATCTTCGAAAATTTAGAATTGAATACATACATTACATTTTAAGATTGAAATTACAATTCCAATTCAATTACAATGTAAAATTTCAAATTTAATGTGTAATTTCAATTCCAAATCAATTACAATTTAAATGCTCGTTTTCAACTACATTACAATTGCATAAATGAAATCAAAATGTAAAATTATAATACATTTGAAATTAAAAACTTAAATTGCAATTACATTATTTTTTCTACACATTACCATTCAATTACAATTTAAAGTTAAAATCTCAAAATAAATGTATACTTCACATCTTTATATTGTTTTAATATGCTTTAAATTAAACGTAAAATGATATATTTTAATGTGTGGTTGAAATATGTAATAAAAGATGTAGTTTATATTTCTACAAGTTTAATTTTTTTTGCCACTCAAAATTAGTTCATTGGATCGAGTGCTAACAAAAATATTGCCAAATATTTTATGCTTGGAAATTTAACAATTAGTAAGATTTCTACACTTAAACAAAAATGGATCCATACAATTTTCACTCCTAATATTTTTATGTTAAAAAATAAGATAATTGTCTTCCTTGAATGTTTGTTCATAACTATTACTCATACATATACTATATTCATGATATGCACAATAACCTCAAAACATACAAAGATTTGTCTTCAAATCAAATTATTTAATAAATTTTTTGATTAATCTATGTTGCTTCCATGACTACATTAATTTTCCAATGAATGTTTATCCATAACTATAAAACCACACAAAGTTTTATATGATCGTTAAAATCAATCAGTAATTAGATTTATTGACTAGGTCACAACTCTTTTAATGATTGTGTTGGCGATCCATACTAGGTGACAACTCTTTTAATGATTGTGTTGGCAATCCATGTTGCCTCCCATGTCTACAAACTTGGTAAGATGGAAATAGAGAAGCACAATCCTAATATATAATGCTATTTGATGAGTTCACAAAACTAGGTAAACTAAAAAAGGCCTTGAAGATATTTTGTAGAATTAAATGGCAGTAGCATTTAAGTCAAATGTTGGTGTTTACAATAAATGGTTTAGGGTTTTATTAAATGAAGGAAAATCAGACGAAGCTTAGAATCTCTTCCAAGGCATGGTGGATGGAGGCCAAAACATTGATGATGTGGCATACAATGTACTATACAAGATTTTGAGGCCAAGGTCATTGTAGTAGTGTATATTAGTCCTATACATTTTGAGATATGATTGCAATGAGAACCTAATGTGACCACTATTGATTATGACCCAAAAAATGGAAAGAACTATGTCATGTCCATGGATTGATGTGTAGGGGACTGCCACCAACACCCATGCTTCTTGTATTTTTGTTTGAATACCTACATACATTAGAGTCAATTTAAAAATAAAGCCAATAATGCAATCTCCATGTTAGATCACTAGCCACAAAACCCACGATAAAACTATTGGAACACACAATGTTCAAGACAAATACACCACAAATAAGATAAGCATGAGATATTTTTCATTACGGATATGTACATATTTTCCATGTATTATTACGTTTACGTTTTAACTTTCATTATTATGTACAATCCATGTCTATCAAAAACAAAGGCATTTACAAGTTGTGTTTTGGTTTGATAATTGAGGTTTTTTTATGCAAGCAAGGCCATATAATACTAACTAATTTCTCTCAAAGAGGTTTCATGCCTATGCATGCAAAAATGCATGATACAGATTGTTTTTGATGCATGTAATCCAAAAATTGAGAAGGTTTGATGGTTAGAAAATATAGTCAATGTTTGTGAGTTGTGCCAACAATGGGTATTGTTTGCATGAAAATATATTCAAAGATTATGTGTAAGTTCCCTTTAGTTGAATTGTGTTTGGGTACACAGGGTACTACCAAAGGACCGAACAACAAGAGCAACCACTTCACACAAACAGATCACAGATCAACACACCGATGTTTTGACGTGGTTTAAACCCTCTTTAGGGAAACACTCCATGGCCCCAGCCAAATAGCTTCTACGGGACAATTTATTATGCAAAGAAAGAAAGTTACAAATGAGCTTCTCATAATCGATCAACTAAACAATGACCCTCCATGCTCTTTAAATAGAGATCATGGACCAATCGGGTGTTAAGCCATGGATCAAGGTTAGGTTTGATCTAAGAGAAATTGAGCCGTCGGATCACTCTATGTTGGGAACATATCGTGACCATCGGATTAAATATTTACAAATGCATACTAATGCATACTAAAGAGACACACTATCCCTAACGGATATATTACACAAGTTGATCTTAACTAACTCCTAAGTGTCTAAATATCCTAACATCTCCCCTTAAGAACAACTTGGGATAGGATTGAAGGATTTACAAAAGTGACACTATTAGGAGAAGGGAGGAGGCATTAGAGCCTATTCCCCCTTAATGACAAGTTCTTGAGCTCCTAACATAGACCGAATTTTAGAAAAATTCGCTTCTGTAAGAGACTTGGTGAAGATGTCTGCAACTTGATCATCTGTAGGGCAAAAGAGCACTTCAAGAACAAGATCATGAACACGATTTTTGATGATGTGAATATGTAGCTCAATTTGTTTGTTGTGTTGATGTAGAACTGGATCTTTGGCAAGCTTGATGGCACTTTGATTATCGCACCAAAGTGGAGTAGGCTGCTGCTGCTCGAATCCAATCTCTAAAAGGATCTGTCGAAGCCATAAAGCTTCCTGACTAGCATTAACTGCTACTCAATATTCTTCCTTTGCTGAAGAAAGAGCAAGAGGTTGTTGTTTCTTACAAGCCCAAGTAATAGGTCCAGATCCCAGACTGAAAACATAACCTGCAGTAGACTTTCGATCATCAGGATCGTCAGCCCAATCTGAATCAGTGAAACCAACCAACAAAGGTTTTCCCCCTGTACTATAATGAATCCCAAACTTAACTGTACCTCGAATATATCGAAGTATTCTTTTAGCTACTTTCCAGTGACTTTCATGAGGTGTCTGCATATAATGGGCAACACGACCAACGGAAAAGGAAAGGTTAGGACGGGAATGAGTTAAGTATAAGAGACTACCAACAAGCTGACAATACAAGGTGGCATCGACTTCAGGTGAAGTACAAGTGGCAGAAAGTTTGACTCCATACTGGAAGGAGAAGGGGCTGGTGTACAATCTTCCTTGTGAAAGCGACGAAGAAGGTCACAAGCATACTTAGACTGAGAAAGAAACATTCCTTCTTTGGTTTGTAGGACTTAGAGACCAAGAAAATAATGCAAATGTCCTAAGTCTGACATTTCAAAATTTTGTTTAAGACTGGATTTCACATGGGTTATAAGCTTAGGGTCACTACCAATAAGAATAAGGTCATCAACATATAGAACAAGTATGATGAGATGGTGTCCTACTTTCTTGGTATAGACATTGGGGTCAGAATGGCATCTAGAAAAACTAGTGTCAAGGAGAAAGTTATCCATTTTGGCATACCAAGCTCTAGGAGCTTGCTTAAGGCCATATAAGGATTTCTTAAGGTGGCAGACAAGGCTAGAGTTATTTCAAACATAGCCAGGAGGTTGTTCCATGTAAATTTCCTCCTGTAAATCACCATGTAAGAAGGCAGACTTGACATCCATTTGATGGACTTCCCAGTTGTGTAAGGCTGCAAGGGAAAGAACAAGGTGGATGGAGTTCATTTTTGCGATGGGAACAAAGGTTTCATTGTAGTCAATCCCTCCAACTTGGAAAAAACCTTTGGCAACTAACCTTGCCTTAAGTCTTTCAATGCTTCCATCTGATGCATACTTAGTTCTGTAGACACATTTACATCTGACAAGTTTTCTTCCTTTTGGAAGAGGTACAAGATCCCAAGTATCATTCGTCATTAAGGAACGATATTCTTCATTCATGGCTGCATCCCAATCTGGATTCCCTGAAGCTTCTGCAAAATTTTCTGGATCATGATTCTTGGAAACTTGAGCCAAAAGATAAGAGGCTCGCTAAAACTGAGAACGTGTTCGACGTTGATCTCTAGGATCACCGGCAAGATCACCAGCTGCTTCACATGTTGAACGAAACCATCAAGGAAGCTCTTGTGTTGGTGCAACTGGAGGAACATGAGAAGGTGGAGGTGGATTTGTATCCTCACTGTCATCATCAGAAACTGGAGTTGGAAACCTGTCAAGGAAGTTGGAAGAAGAAGAAGAAGGCACAAACACCGAATCAAGCTCGTAGGCCAAAGATGGCACAATCTCCAAGTTAGGCTCATAGTACAAGAGATTTTCATCAAATTTAACATCTCTTCTAATGATTATATCATGAGAATGTGGTTGAACAAGTCTATAACCTTTTACATCTTCAGAATATCCAACAAATATGCACTTTTCACTTTTAGGCTGCAATGCTTTCCGTTTTTCATCCGGAATGTGAGCCCATGCTTCACTACCAAACACACGAAAGTGACTTACATCAGGTTTAGTTTTACTCCATGCCTCTTCCGGTGTTATACCTTGTAATTATTTTGTGGGGGTGCGATTAACTATGTAATTTGCACAATTTATGGCTTCAACCCAAAATTGAAGACTTAGTCCCTTAGATTGGATCATACAATTAGCCATTTATTTTAAAGTGCGGTTCTTCCGCTCAGCTACACCATTTTTTTGTGGTGTATATGGAACAGTGTGCTCTTGTTGGATGCCTTGTTCAGTGCAGAAAGTAGTAAACTATTTGTTAACATATTCTCCTCCATTGTCAAATCTTAACTTAATAATTTGATGACCAGATTGTTTTTCAACAAGGGCCTTGTAGGCCAAGAACATGTTAAATACTTCACTCTTAAGTTTTAGGAAATAAACCCAAGTGCGTCTAGTGTAATCATCAATGAAAGTTAAGAAATATTTGAAACTAGAAAAGGAAGCAGATGGAAGAGGACCACACAAGTCACTATGCACAAGCTCCAAGGGAACCAAGGCATACCAAGAGGCACGTTTGTCAAAACTGTCCCGATGATGTTTTCTGAGTACACAACAGGAGCAAACACCATCCCTACAAGATACCATCGGAAGACCTATCACCATATTTTCTTTACATAGTTGTTGCAATGAGCGATAATTTAAGTGACCAAATCGCTCATGCCAAAGTTTGCTCAAGTTATCGCTATGAGCAACAAAAACTGAAGGGAAAGGTGATGACCCGAAGTTGTTAAACTTGTACAACCTGGTAATATCATCAACAATTCTGGTAGCTAGGACCTGTTGAGGATCTTTAAAATCATTTATTACAACTTGGTGAGGTGTAAAGGTCATAGTTTTACCTTCACCAGAATGAGTGATCTGATAGACTGATAACAAATTGCAGGAAATTCTTGGAACACATAGTACATCACTAAAATGACCATTATCTACTGGAACTATTCCAGCTCCTACAACACTTAGAGATCTATCATCACCGACAAATATTTTTTTGGTGTTACATTCATGTATAGTAGAAAAGATGGCTTGATCCTTAGCCATATGATAAGAGGCTCCAGAATCAATGAGCCATTCATTTGAAGTAGAAGAAGAAGATGCATTATAAGAATAACCAGAAGCACAAAATGCATGTCCATGAGAGGCAGATTCTGAAGATGAATCTAGGCTGATGTGGTGCTTCTTCATTGCTACTTCCAAGGCTGCCATCTTCTTGAAACACTTAGATTCATCATGATTATCTTTCCCGCAATAGTTGCAATGACGCTTAGTCTTCTTGCCTTTTGTCTTGGATCCTTTGTCATTTTTTAAAGAAGGAGCTGACTAAGACAGTTTGGGACCCTTGTTTGACTTATTATTGTGAAAATTTTATTTCTTGGGAGGCTTGGACTTTTCTTTCTGTTGGGACAATAAGGATTTCCCAGATGTATTTGCATTGTTGTTTATTCCAAGATGAATGAATTAATCTTGTTCTCTAATCAAGGAATCACAAAAGGATTCAAGACTAGGCTCTTGATAGCTAGCTGCATTCAAGGATGCTTTCATGGAGTAAAATGTAGATACAAAAATATAATATGTAGGTACAAGTTTGGAAAGAATATGATAAACGTATTGTTTGTATTCCCTCTCAATCTTACATTCTGCACATAAGAGTTTAAGAGTTTTGTACTTAGATAAATAATCTTGAATACATGAAAAATCACTTGGATTTAAATAAATCAACTCATTTTCGAGTTGGTGACCTCGAATTTCATTGTGTTTACCAAACATAGATTCCAACTTGTCCCAAGCAGCATCAGGTTTATCAATTCCAGATATGTGGAATCGCAAATCAGTAGAGATTGACATCCCAATCAATCCACGAGCTTCATCACATCTATTTGCCCATTTTATTTTCTTATCATCATCAGTGGGTTCTGTTTCTTTCTCTGAGGTAATTATGAAAAGTCCCCTACTTCATAGAACATCCTCGATACGAGATTTCCATGAGAAATAGTTGGAACTGTTAAGTAGAATATCACAAGGGGAGGCCATATTTATAAATTAATGGCTGTAAAAGCAAAAACAAATGGTCTGTATGTGAAGTGATCAAAAAAATAGGCGGTTTAAAAAAAAACAGCACTGAAAACTGACTCTGTATGATGAAGTTATGCTTGAACAAAGAAACTGTTGAAGATGTCCCCAATAGGGACGTGGTAGCTAGAGAATGTCCAGCAAAAAAAAAGGACCCCCCTCTTCCCAAGATGAACCTTTTGACAATCACTTTACAAGAAAGTTGCTTTAAGTGAACCAATTTTGTAAAATAAGTGATTTCACTTTTACAATGATATTACTTTTAAATAGTGCAACAAAAAAAACTTAAGTGACTAACTTGTATTTTTAATTTTTTAATTTATTTAAGTGAGATGCACTTTTACAATAAAATAACTTGAAAATAGAAATTACATGCACTTTTTATTTTAAAAGACTTGAACTCAAGACCTATTATGGAATAAAGCAACTTTGAACCAAGTGAGCTAGATTAAAAGATATGTAAAATATGGGAATGAGGAAGGGGGCTTTTTTTTTTTTTACTCTTCTTGCTTGGTTTGCGTGCTTGCCCTTTTTCCTGCAAAACACACCACAAATCGAAAAAAAAAAATATTTCCACACTTGTGGAGTTAGATCTTGTTAGCTTGCCCAGAAAGTCTACGTTTTCTCTCTGTTTCTAATTTGCCGAGATCGCGCAAGGTGCACAGCAAAGAGCATACGCAGCTGAGAAAAACCCTTTCCCTTTCTGTTTCTGATTTGCCGAGATCACTCAAGGTGCACGGAAAAGAGCATACGCAGATGGAAAAGCAAAAATCCAAACCCAAAAAAAAATCTAACAGTAAAAAATGATGAAATATGAGATTTTTTTCATTTTAAAAAAGAAAATAAAAAAATGCGTCACTGTAACATTATACCTTCAGATCTGGTGAAATACGCGTTTCTGGAGCAATCGGGAACTGTTTTCGATCAGACGAAAACTATTTCCTAATGGAAACGATGCTCCATACGCAATGGAACACCTCCCATAGTCAAGAAATGCACAGAAGTACCAGAACTAGAAACCCTTTCGAGTTTCGACAATAGTAGGTCAAGATCTAGATCATAACCGGAAGCGGCACTTCATAAAAGCTCTGATACCATGTTCGGGTACATAGGGTACTACCAAAGGACCGAACAACAAGAGCAACCACTTCACACAAATAGATCTCAGATCAACACACCGATGTTTTGACGTGGTTTAAACCCTCTTGAGGGAAACACTCCATGGCCCCGGTCAAATAGCTTCTACGGGACAATTTATTATGCAAAGAAAGAAAGTTACAAATGAGCTTCTCGTAATCGATCTACTAAACAATGACCCTCCATGCTCTTTAAAAAGAGATCATGGACCAATTAGGTGTCAAGCCACGGATCAATGTTAGGTTTGATCTAAGAGAAGTTGAGCCGTCGGATCACTCTATGTCGGGAACATATCGTGACCGTCGAATTAAGTATTTACAAATGCATATTAAAGAAACACACTATCCCTAATGGATATATTACACAAGTTGATCTTAACTAACTCCTAAGTGTCTAAGTATCCTAACAAATTGTACATTCTATCTCCTATGTTATATTCCATGTAGCACCAAGTGCCAATATTTTTATTAAATGGAATGAGGAGAGGCAAAAGAAATTGGTCCTAACTTTGATATCTTCTTGATAACAAAACTAATTGATTATTGTTGAATGAAACATTTTTTCAATACATTCATATTTGATAATATTTTTATATAATTAATAATGAAATACAATGTAAATGATGAGGAAATACAATCAATGGATTATAATGTATAAAAATTTGCAAATTTGAAATTAAAATTTAAAATTAGAATACATTGTACAATTCAAAATTTAAATTTTACAATTCCACATTGTATAGATGTATTTTAAATTCTCAATTACATTACAATTGTATTTGAAATCAAAATTTAAAATTAGAACATGTACATTCAAGTGTATTCACATTGGAGCACCATGACCCAAATTTCATAAAAGCCTCCCATCTAGTATTTTTATTCTTGACATTAAAGCATATACCAAAATACATTTATAAAACAACCTCCACAAAAATCTCCAAAAAAATATTACACAAGACAACATGAAAACTATGCCAATGATGCAAGTGGCATACATGTAACTCATTCATCTGGCCAATCTGTTATAGGAATGCAAGTCTCCATAATATGATCATGGTCATCTTCTGTCATCTTCCATCTCCTTGACTCACCTCTCTTCACCTTGATTTCTATTAGAGGTATCTGAGCTGCCACCACCAAATGACTGTATTGACATGATATATATTCAGGCATAAAATCTCTATAAATAATCTGAGCACCCTCTTTTTTCACTTTTTCAAAAAAGTGTGCCATTAGATCCATGTATCTAGTCTGGTATGTGAAGTCCCCATCTTGGTAGGGTCGTACCAACCTACTCTTTATTTGCATGCACCGCATCTGACGCAAGTCACCCTACGGGATACTTTCTTGCTTAACAATAGACAAAACACAACCACAATGCTTACACAAACAAGGTGTAGAATAAGATGCCAAAAGTGGCTTATATTACTTCTTAGAAATCGGTTAAAATGCAAATAACTGTAAGCAAATAACTAACTACAATTGGCCTCAGCCGTTACAACTTAGAGGTAACTGTGGTGTGTTCTCCCTGTGTGTCAACCTCACCCTCTCCTAGTTCACCATGGAACTCTGAGTTATGGTTCAATCTCAACCCTCTGGACTTCAACCGGTGTGACTCTTCACAACTCCCTCGGCTCAGCGCGCTGCACTCTCTTCTCGTGGCCCCTAGATCGAAGACCTTCTCTTCCTCTTCTACTCTGTGGGTGCTATTGCCAAGACTATTGCAATCTCGATACACGCATCTCCCTCTATTCGCCAATCCTGCCAAATCCTGCGAACCTACACTGTCAGCTTCTAGCCTTGCTATACACTCTCTACCCATGACGTCCCCTGTCATGTCTTTCACCAACTCGCAATAACTGTAATAACTTCCTCAGCAACCCCCACATGGATACTAGGTACAATCCCTTGACTTTCTGTCCTTCTGACCCTACTATAGCAGTCAGTCTCATCACAACCTTTCTGTTGGTTCACTCTTTTCCCTATTATACTTGGCTTCGCTAAACCCTATCATGTCATAGTTTGACCTCTTATCAACTACCCGACATCTTACATTGCTCGTCACCTGTCGACCATTTCCTATCGATCCTTGACCTCTCACGACATCTGCTACTCCTTTAGTCGACCATACCTCGACTATTTCTGCTCGACTTGTTGACTTCGAAAATTCAACCTGCTCTCCACACAAGTGGTCATCGGCACTCCCGCTGGTCGGCTCCCTTCGGTCGATCAACCTCGACTGATCTGCCTAGGCCCCGGTGCTCCTGCATCAGACTCCCCAGGTGAAAAAGACTTTGACTGCTCTGTCAGTCTCATGAACTCCTCTTCGAAAATCCACGTTGCTTCTTGCAACTCATCATCTGTCCATCGCACCAAGTATTCCTTCTGCGATCCCTTCTTTATGTTGGTCTGGAATCTGTTCTGCCCAGTCAATACTTGTTCCTTCCTCCTCTCTATTGCTTGACCCTTCTTCAAATTTGTACAAGTCTGAGACATTGAACGTTGCTGAAATGTTCAAGTCTTCCGGTAATTCCAACACATATGCATTGTCCAAAATCTTCTTCAGAATCCTACATGGCCCTATCTTCTTCAACTTCAACTTGTTGTACATTCCTGTCGGGAATCGCTCCTTCCGCAAATAGGCATAGACTATGTCCCCTTCTTGGAATGATAGTAGCCTCTTTCTTCGGTCGAGTCTCAATTTGTAGGCCACGTTACTCTTCTCGATGCGCTTTCGCACATTTTCATGAACTTCATGCATATGCTCTGTGAATGATTCTGCATCCATGCTCTTCCTGGTTTCGGTCGGCAATTTGACCAAATCTACCACTATATGTGGACACCTCCCTTGAACAATCTGGAATAGGCTCAATCTTGTCGATCAATTCATAGAATTGTTAAATGCAAAATCTGTCTGTGCTAACACATTTTCCCACTGCTTGGGTTTGTCGACTGCTAAACATCTCAGAAGGTTTCCCAAACTTCTGTTTACAACCTTAGTTTGTCCATCTGTCTGCGGATGATGTGCTGAGCTAAACTCTAACTTCGTGTCGAGTTTCTTCCATAGGGTCCTCCAGAAATGCCCCATGAATTTCATATCCTGATCCGACGTGATACTCTTTGGCAACCCATGCAGCCTGACTATTTCCTTAAAGAATAGCATAGCGATCCTTGTGGCATCACTTGTTTTCTTACATGGTATGAAATGTGCCATCTTCGAAAATCTATCGAGTACAACAAATATTGAGTCACTTCCCTGCTGAGTCTTTGGTAATCCTAACACAAAATTCATGCTAAGATGTTCCCACAGGTTCTCTGGTACCGGCAATGGTGTATACAACCCCGTGTTTTGACTCCTTCCTTTTGCCAACTGGCAAATTTCACATTGTCGAACCCATTTTCCGACATGTGTCGACATCCTTAGCCAGAAATATTTCTCGTCAACCAGTGCTTTGGTCTTGTTGATCCCAAAGTGTCCCGCTAACCTGCCATTATGAAACTCTCGGATTAGGTTCTCTCTCGCTGATCCTCTGGGAATACACAACTGACTTCCCCTGAATAAATAGCCTCCTTAAATGAAATAACTCAAATATGGAGTTCTGTCAATGCTCCAAGGCTCACAACAAGCCTTCCATGCCTTCGCAAAATCTTTTTCGGTCTCATACTCCATCTTTATCGACTCTATCCCTGTTGCCTGAACAGTTGTTGTGCCCAATAGTGCAACTCTCCTGCTTAACACGTCGGCAACTTTGTTCGACTTGCCTGACCTATGTCGCAACATGAATGTATATCTCTGGAGCAGCTCCACCCACTTCATGTGTCTCTAATCCAACTTTGACTGAGTATTCAAATACCTCAGTGCTTGGTGATCCGTGTATAACACAAATTCCTGAAGCAACAAATAATGCCTCCATTTCTTCAATGCTTGTATGATAGCATAAAATTCTTGGTCATAGACTGAATATTTTCGCTTTGCTCCATTCAATTTTTCACTTGAGAATGCAATTGGTCGGCCTTCTTGGCTCAACACTGCTCCAATTGTTGTTCCACTCGCATTACAATCGACCTGGAAAACTTTGTCAAAATCTGGGAGCACCAATACTGGGCTCTTAGTGAATTTTTCCTTCAATTTGTCGAAAGATTCCTGGGCCTTATCCATCCACTTGAACTCACCCTTTCTCATGTTGTCAATGGTGCACAAATACGACTAAATCCCCGAATGAATTTCTGGTAGAAACTAGCAAGTCCATGGAAACTTCTCACTGCAGTCGTACTTGTTGATTCCGACCAATCTACTACTGCCTTCACCTTCTCGAGGTCCATCTCCAACCCTTTACCTGAAATTACAAATCCCAGGTACACCAATTCCTTCTTCATGAAGAAACACTTTTGCAGGTTAACCATCAGCTTTTCTTCCTGCAATTTCTGAAATACTTATCGAATGTGCTCCAAATGTTCTGACTTGGTCCGACCAGAAATCAGAACGTCGTCTAAATAGACTATGACAAACTTTCCTAAGAATGGCTTCAGCACTTCATTCATCAGTCTCATAAATGTACTGGGTGCATTAGTCAATCCGAACGACATGAATAACCACTCATATAACCCTTCTCTCATTTTGAATGCTGTCTTCCATTCATCCCCTTCTCTGACCCTAATTTAGTGATATCCACTCTTCAGTTCTAATTTTTTGAAGTATGTCTCTCCACTCAGGCAATCCATCAAGTCATCCATCCTTGGCAATGGAAATCGATACTTGATCGTGATCCTATTGATGGCTCTGGAATCGGTACACATTCTCCATTCCCTGCTTTTCTTTGGTGTCAATACTACTGGTACTGCACACAGACTCAAACTTTCTCAGATCAAGCCCCTATCCAACAACTCTTGGACCTACCGGTTGAGCTCTTGTCCCTCTCCTAGACTCATCTTATATGGTGCTTTGTTTGGAAAACTCAACCTTGCAATCAAGTCAATCTGATGGGATATGCTCCTTGTCAGTGGTAATCCTGATGATTTCTCGTCAGCCATTATGTCCCAAAACTCATCGAGCAACTACTCGACTTCGACCGAAATGTTCTCTTCGCTGATCGTCCTTTCGACATATGGTCCTTTTGGAATGATTTCAAAACATACCGACTGTTTTTCTTCCTCTGTGAGGAATTCTTTGCCGGTGCTCATCAACACTCGCTTTTCCCAAAGATTGCTCTCACCGTCCCTACCATCGGCTGGCTCTTCTCGCCTCGGCTTAAGAGTCCTTCTCATACCATTCTTTCACACTGTGATTGTGTTAGCTTGACTATCATAGATCATCTTATGATCATATTGCCATGGTCTCCCTAACAACAGATGGCATGCATCCATGGGTACTACATCACATAGTATGCTATCCTCCAATCCTTCAACCTTGAATTTGATCAGGAATTGTTCGGTCACCTTAACACGATGTACTTTCTGTAACCATGAGATCTTATAAAGGTCTGGGTGTTCTCGACATTTCAACACGATCTTGTCGATGACTTCTATCGACACAAGATTCTCTGTACTTCCACCATCAACTATGGTCTTGCAACACCATTCTCCAATCTGCACCTTTGTTCGAAAGATCAGCTTCCATTGTGCTGGTTCCATCGGATCACGTTGATCTTTCTGGATCAAGGCTCTCTGAACCGTTAGATTTTGGTTCTTATTTTTCTCACCTCCACTGCTATCTGATGCCGATTCTTCCCTCTCGTTGACTTGCTCATCCTTTAGATGTCTGGGTTTCGACTCTTCTGTAGTATGTAGGTTTTCTGGGCACTCATATGCCTTGTGTCCCGTTCCTCGACATTTGTAACAGATTATGGCTGGTCTGTTAGCTCCCTTTTTATCGAATGGACCACTTCGACTATAAGTACCTCGACCGCGGTTCTCACGACAATCGCGTCAATTCTCTTTCGCTCTTTCTTTCCTCGATGTCCCTTCTATGTGTGGACTATTTTCGACACCTTCTTTCCTGTATCCTCTACCTTGACCCTTCACGGAGACATTCTTTCCACCCCAACCAGTCATCCTGCCTCTGGTCGCTGCGGACATCCTCGGCAGTTTCTCCTCCACATTCAAAGCTAACGGATAGGCTTCTCCGACTGCTCTGAATCTTGACATGCTGAGTTCATCCTGAATAGTGTATTTCAAGATGTTTAAATACCTGGCGACGGCTTCCTCTCCTTCATCAGTTTGTCCTGACCAAATCGACAATCAGTAGAAATCCTCCGTGTACTCTTTCATGGTCATTTCCTTCTATCGAAAGTTTATTAGCTTTCAGAACAAGGAAACCACATAGTCATTTGGCAAGAACTTCCCCTTCAACTTCGAAACCATCCTGTCCTAAGACTTGATTTTCTCCTTGCCTTTCTTGAGTCTGTCAGCCTATACATTGTCCCACCACAATGAGGCATGACCCTTCAACTTTAGACATGTGGTCTTAACCCGCTTAGGATCCTTGATCTGCTCTACGTCAAAGTATTTCTCCAACTCTCTGAACCAGTCGATCAAGTCTTCTGGGTCCAGGCTTCCCGAGTACGTACGGACATCTATCTTTTCCCAAACTCTAATTTTTGTCAGAAGATTGATGAGCTTTTCCTCTAGTTCTTCTGCTACAGCTTCCCAAGCTTCCATTTCCTCGTCGCTATGGTCCAGCACTTCAGGAATGCAACCATGTCTCTATTTTTCTTTGATCGCTGTGACTTCATTTGTCAAAGTCCGCATCATTCGGAGGCATTCGTCGAACATCTCACAATCCACTGTGAAAACTGCTACACCACGCACTCTTCATCCTCGGACATGAACACCTCTATGAGCCATTTTCAACCTTCGCTGAAAACTCTCACACCTCGGGGTCCTGATACCAACTGACGCAAGTCAGGTTGGTATAGTCGTCTTCTCCAACCGGACTCGCTTCGGGGCTCTGATACCAACTAACATAAGTCAGGTTGGTATAGTCGGCTTCTCCAACTGGACTTGCTTCCGATCTCTGATACAAACTGACGCAAGTCACCCTATGGGATACTTTCTTGCTTAACAATACACACGACACAACAACAATTCTTACATAAACAAGGTGTAGAACAAGATGCTAGAAGTGGCTTATATTACTTCTCAAAATTTAGTTACAATGCAAATAACTGTAAGCAAATAACTAACTACAATCGGCCTTAGCCGTTACAACTTAGAAGTAAGTGTGGTGTGTTCTCCCTATGTGTCAACCTCACCCTCTCCTGGTTCACCACGAAACTCTGAGCTATGGTTCGATCTCAACCCTCTGGACTTCGACCGGTGTGACTCTTCACAACTCCCTCAGCTATGCGCTCTGCACTCTATTCTCGTGTCCCCTAGATTGAAGACCTTCTCTTCCTCTTCTACTCTGCGGGTGCTATTCCCAAGACTATTGCAATCCCGAGACATGCATCCCCCTCTGTTCGCCGGTCGTGCCAAATCCTGCGAACCTGCACTGTAAGCTTCTAGCCATGCTATACAGTCTCTGCCCATGACGTCCCTGTCATGTCCTTCACCAACTCGCAATAACTGTAATAAATTCCTCAGCAACCCCCACACGGCTACTAGGTACATCCCCTTGACTTTCTGTCCCTTCGACCTTGCTACAACAGTCAGTCTCAACACGACCTTTTTGTTGGTTCACTCTTTTCCCTATTATACTTGGCTTCACCAAACCCTATCATGTTGTAATTTGACCTCTTGTCGACTACCCGACATCTTATGTCGCCCGTCGCCTGTCGACCATTTCCTGTCGATCCTTGACCTCTCGCTACATCTGTTGTTCCTTCAGTCGGCTGCACCCCGATTGTTTCTGCTCAACTTGTTGACTTCTACAAGTCAACCTGCTCTCTGCACCAGTGGTCATTGGCAATCTGTAATGCCCCATATTTTGACTAGGCGTGTTTGTGAGTTAGACACCTTTCACTTTCTTTGCTTATTATTTGTTCGACTTAGCTAGACAGAGTGAACTATATTCTCGGCATGTTAGACATGATGATATGTTGCTACTATGTTTAGGATGTTACTATGCCCATGCTGATACTACGGTTATGATGTCATGATTATCATATGACTTCTTTATTTTACGATTACAGTATATGTTTATATGTTTTCATTAATGAAATGTGAAATATATGATTCAGTACGTGGATACCATCTTCTTATATGAATTATTGAAGTGTTATATGTCATACGCATCTATGATGAGCTAAAAAGGTTACATGAAATAAAATGATTTTGATAACATGGATCAATTGGCGATCAATGGGAAGTGCTTTCTATAAAATTGTATTTTGCAAAATACTAACCTACAGGACACAAGGGCTATGGGATAGCCAGTTACTTGATCTGATATATATTGGAAAGGAAAAACATGTTCATACAGCAAACCTTAGCAGCCAAAATGAGGATACGATAACACAAACTGATAATCCCGATAGAAGCAAAGTATGAGTTGATAAGGGCGTAGGCCTAGTATGTTGAGAGGGATGGATGTGTTTCCCACCCTATGTTTCCATGAGACCCGAGGTCGTGGGAGGGACGTGCTGAGACACGCTCCCATGTTGTTGTGATGACGATGGTCGGATGCCTGCTAGGGGAGGATAGGTCCGTTGTTCAGCCGACGCTATCGCTCTCAAGTTATATGTGGTCAGATCGGTGAGTCCGACATCCACTTTTGTACTAGCAGAGGAAGGATAGGGAGGATGTTGGACGTAGGTTATGATGGGAGGATGTGTTAGTTAGTACTGTTGAGGGTTTAGTATTCCTTGATTCCGATTTAGTGGTAGTAGGTACCCTTCCTTGTACATGATTGATTAAACTAATGTAAAGATAAAGATAATGATGCGAAATCGTAAAGAACTAACTGTTAAATAACTGTGAATGTTGAAGTAATTGTACTATATATATTATGTTTGTTCTTCTACATGGGGGTAAATACTACTATTAGTTAGCAGGTATGCATAGGCGGGATGGGGTTTGTCTATAGTACATTTATGATCTGTGCATGCGCTAGCCACGCATGCACACCTTGCACACGTACACTAGTATCGATATACAAACACTTAACATATTGAATAAATGTATAAGTTGTCATAAGTAATTAGGTTAATCATGCATTGACCGAATTCAGATAATGGATATAAAGTTATCTAAGATGTGTAAAACAAGTCAATTAAGCTACGCATTACCCATTCGTAAACATTGTGATATACAATTGAGACAAGTGTCATCAGTTAACATTGTCGTCTAAGAATTGTTGTAAATAAGGTAATGGTACTGTTTAATTAGTTAGTAAGGTTGTTTAAGCACTTAAGGGTGCTTTGTTTAGAAGAACGATGATACTATGTAGATGTTAGGGTACTCATGTGATAAACAAGTGATGTAAAAGACATCTTTATTAAATTCACCATTATTATTACCTTGTGGGGATTTAAATTAATATTATTACCTAAAATTTATTTTAATAATACTACTACCCATGTCGTAACAATTGCAAAATAGGTGAAATTTAAATATTGATTAATGAATGATTAGAATGTGATTATTTTACATTTCTAAGTTAGACATAATAGGATAACTATTTTTGGAATGAACGTGATGTGATGGAAAATGGTTATTTAATTATTCAATGTTAATCTTGGAATTTAAACCTCAAGATAAGTGATCTCGACGGATAAGGTAGACCATTAAGACACATCATGTCCAAGTTGAAAAGGTTCAACTAATTATATAATATTTTATTAATTACATTAATAACATTAAATACCAAGGATGGCGAATAGACTTGTAATTAATGAAGCTTGTCCCGAATGGATAACCTTTGGGTGATAATTCCCACCGTAATAAATACTTACGACCGTCAATCCAAAACCAACTAATTTTTCCATGAGAGTAATTAATTATACATTTTTATAAAGAACCGTGTATGAATGAACTGGTGATAGGAGTAAATGTTGAGGGGCTCAAGAGGGGGATTTTGGGGCGGTGGAGTAAGCCCAAGATATTCTCGAGGAAGGGAAAGTATATAGAGGGGGAGAGCTTGGAGTAAAGTGGAGGTTTTTTTTTTGGGGAAGAAAAGAAGTTTGGGAGAACAGAGAGTTTTGAGAACAGAAAGTTTAGAGAACAGAAAGTTGGGAGAACCGAAGAGAGGATTGCTCTCGGGATTATCAGATTGTGGGCTCGGGGGCTTGGAAATCCTTTGATTTCCAAGGGCCAGCAAGATAATAGCTGGTCGGTAGGGTGGACACTTCAGTTTGGCTATCTAAGAGGATATACAACCTGCTACAACCTACGGTTAGCATCAGCATCAGGTAATTTCTGTGTTATTTACGTTATTTGATTATTATGCTTAAACTTACTGCAAACATGCATAACTTGCTATTTACTGATTTACTAAGTTGTGAAGCATAGGCTGGAACATGATTATAGAAAAGAAAATATTGATATGTTTGTTTGTTTTAAATTACGAATGTAAGGTTGATAAAACACGACAGTACACTGAATATCATGTAGATGCATAGTAATTGTTAGAAATTTACTCCCATGCACTTGATAAAGTTTAAAACGTAGAAAATTAACTGAGAAATTTTACATAGTGCTCTGCTGTAAAAACCAGAGCACTACAGATGGTATCAGAGCCATAGGCTCGAAAACTAGGACCTTAGGGCCTACTTACAACCTAGACACAATTTGAACATAAAATTTTGAAATTATGTATACACATAGCATCCTCAACCTCAACCTAGAAACTTGAACAGAAACAACCTGATGCAAAAGATAGAATAGATCATTACAGTCGCAACCCTCTTGATTCCACCCTGCAGATTCTTAGTTATAGTGGACACAACTCTTGCTTCCTGCAAGAGAAAAGATAAGCTTAGAAAATAAATAAAGCTCATAAAGTAAATAGAAATATTAAACAAAAGAAAATACAAGCTTAGAAAATAAATAAAATAATCAGGCTACAATAAACACATTATTGCATGTATCAACGATGTAAATGAAATAATGCAAACTATTATAAGATTGCAAGCGCAAGAATGTGTGAGTAATGTTTTCTTTACACCTCTTAGTTTGATTGAACATTTAGAAAATGAGTATACACACTATTATCACCTTGACATCTCCAACTTTTAAGGATACCCAGAGTCCATATAACATTAGAAGTCAATCCTCCCCTTGATTTATTTCAGTTCGAAGCTAGTGCTTGCTGACTTAGGGCCCTAGGGGAGTATCCCTAAATGATCTCAGGGGTCAAAAGTGAATTAAATGATCTAAGTGTCAAAACTTGAATTAAAGAACGATTAATAGTATCTTAAATTAAATCAAAGATCATTGTTTTATGTTCATTCTGAAATTAAATTAAAATAACAAGCAGCTAGGTTATCATCAAATAACCTAATAACCTAATGAATAAGATCCGAGTAAGATCCGTACAAAATACTCACCAAAACGGGAAGCAAAATATTTTCTTCTGTGTGAAGCTCGGCCTCCATCCACTGTGAGCATCCCCTGTTATCTCAGTAACGACAAGGACAAGGACAATGGGGTGCTTATCGGGTTTCTGCTTAATTCTGAAGAAGTCTGAAGTTTCATTGCATTTCAAGGGGCGTCTGAGCTTGATGATTGGGAAAGATCCTAGAGCATTTTCTGTTTTATATATTTGTATGCTGCACATGCTTGGGGATATATCCTTGGTGTTTCTAGCGGAATACTGGGTGGTCGATTTTTTTTTATGCGTTTTTAAGGTTTTGTATGATGGTAATCATATTATACCCCTTGATGTTGCTGCGCAGGCTTGGGGAGGAAGCCCTGCCCGTTTTTCTTTAACCTCTGGAGGTTTCCTGAGAGACATTGTATACCATTGTTTACTATATTACTTGTTTATGCTACGTGTTGCCTATTGCAGGGAGATGGCTCCCTGTACATATGTTTCATATAAATACGCCTTTGTTGTCTATTGCCCACGATATTAGGGGAAAGGATCCTGTAGGCTACATGTTTTCCTGTAACTTAGATGGATATGCTGAATGTTTTTATGTTTCAGTTTGTTGCTGCGCAGAAGATTTGGGGAAGGGACGGCTGGTGGAAGCCGATCCCCATCCAAATGTAGCTTGATATATTACCTATATATGCTGAATGGTTATATTATAGATACTGGAGTATATCCATATTCTGCCCTTGATTTTATTTAATGCGCATGGGAAGGAGGAATGCCATTACAAAGATCCCTGTACAATTTTCTGTTTCATATATTTATGCATATATGCTGGATAAATAATATCTATCTATTTGCTGCTGCGTATGAAGGGATCACTCAATCTCAGGATTGATTGTGAGATTTATTTCTGGTCCATGCGTGAAGAGATCAATTGATCCCAGATTTTTCTTGTAAAAATCGTTTATGCCTCTACGTGTGAGGGGATTAATCTATCTAAGATTTGAATGTAAAGATTATATATGTATTCTTTATATAAAGGCAGATGAAACCCATTAAGTTTCTTTTGTCCTACATAATACGTGAATGGGTAAAGCCATGTCAAGCAAGGCCATAGTCCCCAGTTACTCCCCACTAAGCTTCCAACGAAGAAGTAGTGGGTCAAAGGATATTCACAAACCTGTCACGATGAAATCCCACATGTACACTACTGCGCAGAGATCCCTGTAAAGTTTTCTGTAGTATCTATCATTTATTTCTGCTTATTCATATGTTATAAACTATTGCTGCATGCTTTATTTGATGATTACGCAGGATTGGGGAAAGCCATGCGTTTGACAAATCATTTATTTCTGCATATTATACTATTCATTGCATGTATGTTCCTTTTGTTTCTGTGCAGAGAATGGGAGAGGAATACCCATATACTTCCATCTCCTATATGTTATATATTCTATTTTGAAAGTCTTTGGCATATAGCGCGGAGCTTGGGGGGAGATTGATCCCCGTATATGTCTATTTCATATATTATATATAGATTTATATGCTGACTATCACTGCGCATATGACTGGGGAAAATCCCTTCATAGTTTTAGTTCCTTATATTATATATATGTTTTTAAGCAACTTCTGATTTCTCTATGCCTCCTGAGTTTAGGAATCCCTTAGATACTCCATCAAGTTAGTTCATTAGCCTCATAAGGGTAGAATTCCCAAATTCCTAATTCTTTGAATCCCCAAGGCCCCAAAATTTTCAATTCTAGAAATTCCAATGACTGGAACTTTGGATCTCCTGAATTACTAAAACTGCCAAACTCCCAAATTACTTTAAAAAAAAACTATCCGTGTTGAGTTAGACCTTCTTTGATACACTCCTACCTTAGAGATTCAAGCAGCCCGAGTCGGAACAATATATGTTGCTCATTGTCATCTCCATGTTTCTTCGTTTTCCCCTGCACTTCTTTAACTGATTCTTTTCCATCATGTTGTCAAATGGATCAATAGTCAAGCATCTTCTCGAAAATTTGGCGACTATAAGTGATAATGTGGTAGCCACCTTTATTTTATTTTCCAGAAACTTGGGTAACGACCCAGAGTAATTAACAAGATTATAATTGTATGGTAACTAATCACCCTTGAAGATTTCGTGAAAAATCATTAAGTAGAAAGGGAGAAAGGATAAGAGATCTATAGTAAAAAATAACGAAAACAATAAAAATCTTCCCCTTCCGTGAGCGTTGGTGCCTGAATAGATACTCTTATCTATTTTTATTTTTACTGTGATATTAGAGGTGATCTGCATCCTTTATATTCTGCGAACTGGAAACAATCATAGACACTACCCCATATATGGCTTTCTCATACAACTGCACTGGCATTGAACCTTTAGTTAACAAGAATATCTACTGTGATTTGGTGACGTGTTTCTCTTGTAAGAAGTGACTTCCAAGAAATGATTGAAATTTAATATAAATGTTATTTATTCAACCAATGCATAACTTTGATAGAGGCATAATTTTGTTGATAGTTAAAATATCAAAAGATTAATATGCCACGTAAACCATTCCATTTAGCAATTATTAACGCATACATTAACCGTGCCATGATTTTCACTGAAAATATCAAGCAGAGATTATAAAGTTGCCTCTGTCAATAAATAAATGCAAGGTCCTGCTAAATAATCACTTTATCAAATAAGAGTTACTCACCTGAGCCTGAGCTTAGTTTTATTAGTGCATGCAGAGATCTTACTCTGTCTACTCCTCCACATCAACGGATATCACTTCCAGCGTTTCCCTCAGCATAGTTTTAACTCCAACTTTTACTAAGCGCTCACCCGATTCCTGATCGAATCCGCTCCGTCCTCTTTTTTTTTTTTTTTTTTTTTTCCCCAAACACATACTTACAAAGAAGTTCTATATCTCAGGATTTCCCACCCTTCACCATTCAAAAGTCCAGTTCCTTGTTTCAAAACATTGATTTTGATATGCAATATAGTCTACTAACGCTAAGTGACAGTTTTCTCTGACTATTTCCACGGCTAATGGGCTATTGATCAAATGTAATACCTCCTAAGCAATTTTCGGTTTAGGCTTGCAAGTAGCAAGCGACAGAGGCACCTTAAAGTATAAAACAAGGTTACCAAATCTTTTCCAGTATTATTTGAATGAAATAACTTGACTGGATTCAGGGCGAAAACAAAATAAATAAAAATTCTGAAGGTTCCAGGTACTCCGATTACTTTTCGACCAACGATTTTTATCGGTTATGCAAATATGTAATCCTCAAAAGCTTAGAAGACTCAAAGCGTTAAATCTCACCATTTAATTTTAGAGAAGCTTTTAAAAGATTTAAATATAAAATAATGTTTAAACACAGAACTTTCAACCAAATTTATTCAATATTTATATTTAGAGCATTCAGCACATTGCTGCAAATTGGCCTTACATTCTAATAAACAGAAATGCAAAATCAGCCCTCGGCTTGAGTGCATCCACAGGTGGATGGGCAATGTTCAGATCATTATTGTGCTTACCAAATATGTAGAACGAAAAAAAAAAAAAATATAATAAAAATAGCAAACACTGCAGATTACAACAGAGTTTAAGGTGCCTGGCCTACTATGGTTAATACACTTGCCCCGTTGTTGTTTTTAGATGTGTAAATGTTCGTATAGTATAAGATTAACAGCCATTCTACTGAACAATGACTATGTTAAGAATCCCTTAAAATCCAAACCCTAAACTTCTAAAACTTACCTCTTATCATAAACAGGCGCAAAAGATCCGCAACTTGATTTTTGAGATGATAATAGGGTATCATACTTAGAAGGGTTTCTCGAGAGCTATATTTTACAATATTATACTGCATAATGACAAATCCCATTAGCTCGGCGAACCTCCAACAGCTCTGAATTGAGGACGCCATGAACTCACACCAGTCCAGTCCGCATAATCTGCCAGCTAGCAAGTCAAATTGGAAACCACGCACTCCAGCAAATTCCAAACGCCAAGTCCGCTCAAGAGCATCACTTCCTTTCGTTCCTTACAGCCGAACATACCAGTACAGCCGAACACCAAGCTCGGGCAAGAGCCTTCCTTCCTTGTTGCCTTCCGCCCAACTGATATCTTAATCCCAGCGCTTGAGCTTTTCGATTTGCTCTTCCTGTGTCGATCCTCATGACCATGCTTGTAACGCAGAACAGAACCCAGTAAAGCAGGAGAAGAAATGAGAGTCCACGCGCACGCGAGGTAGGAGGAGACTTGATATAAAGAAGATCGCCTTCAGCTGGGGCTCCTCGCTAGAGTCCACCTGGTAGCATGCACACCGGCACATGGCAAGCATGCAGGAGACCCCCACGTGGGCACCCTTGAACCATAGGTTTCCCTGGAGGTGAAAGGATGGGGATCCGAGGGCAAGTCAGACACGCGTGGAGATAAGGGCTACGTGCCCTGTGGAGAGAGAGAGCTGCTAGCTAGGGATTAGGCTAGGGTTAGGTTAATATTTTATAAAATAAAATTGAAAAAAAAATGATAATAAATAAATGTGTAAAATCACTATTATAAAATGTTAAAAATTCAAGACTATAGTTCCATTAAGTCTCAAAATGAAAGGACATTTTCGAAATAAAACAAAATATAATTTAAAAAAATAAAAATAAATAAATAAATAAATAATTAAAATTAAAATGATAATTGATGTTTTGAGTAATGTCTAAATTAATGATATATCAGATTTTAATTAATGATGAAATATGTTTATTTAAATTTAAATTTTAGGTTTAAATTGAACTAGAATGTGAAATAAAGATATTGATAGTGGAATTTAATGTATGGGTTTAATATATAGACTAGATCAAACATTAAATTATTTATTTAAAACTTAGAAAAGCCCTGTCGAGACTTCAACGTATAGTCGAAGAGACGAAACAAACACATAATTTGAAAACAAGGAACCGTTGAAACAAGCATGGCGAGCTGAATGCTAAGACGCTAATCTCACCACATGACAAAATTGTTAATGAAAACGACCTTTGAATTTAACACGCCAATCCTAACAATCGGTTGTTTCATGATGAAGTTATTCCTTGCACACAAGTATAAGGGTATGCATATCTAGATTTTAATTATGCATGTATATAAATAGATGTAAAGGAAGAAATTTGTAACACATCACCATATTAGAAATGGAAATTTCAAGGATTAATTCAATGAATATAGAGAAATATTAGTCTTTTGAAATATGGAAAATTGCTCGTAGAAACCTTACAATATAATATAGTAATGATGTGAAGTAATTATTAAATTATTTGATATTATTTTGATTATATAATATTAATGTTATAATGTTAATATGATATTGATAAGTATAAAGTGATACCATACTATTGTTTATAAATTACATTAAATTAGCGAAGTTGTTATTTCCTTGCTATCTTAAATACAACTTGATGAGGAAGTTGGTATGTCCTAGAGACTTCATATTGGCCTGAAAGATCATAGGTTATTATAGGATGATACCTGAGCGATAGAGAAATGAGGGTCAATGATGAATTGATATTTCCCAACGAGACACTACCGAGAATTGGGATTTGGGTATGATGTATTTTGCCACACTGTGTGCAAATAGCCATGTGACAGTATAGTAAGTGGAAAGAGTTTGTGGGAACTAAGTAGGTGTGCGAAAGGGGTAGAGGATATATGTCGCTAGTCTTGCTTATGCAAAATTGGCATGTTTTGAAGGAAAATATTATTGGGAAACAACTAGGATTTAAAAATTACAAAGCAAACAAGCGATACAATATAAAAAGTATGGAGATTGGTGGGGAACTAATAAGTTAGCCTCAGTAAGTAAGAATATACGAGGTTAAGAGAAGTAATGATAATAAATGGAATAATAATGGAGGAAAAATAGTAACCGATGTGCATCACAATGAATAAAGTTACGATGTTTAAACCCCTATTATAGGATGGAGGAAATCAATCGTCACCTCAAAGAAAAAGAAAAATAAATAAATAAATAAACAAAAATAAAAATAATAATAATACTTCTTTACAGAGAGTTAACAAGGTAAGAATTATAACATTATGAAGAAGGGAAAATATGTCTCCGTTGACATCAACATCTCGCAAAATAGGAACAAGGCTTGATGCCACATAAATAGGTTGGATTCACATTAGTATCATATGAAGTAGTCATAGTGCATAATGTGTGTATGTATCAATAAGATCCATGTAGATTAATAAGCGTATGTATAGGAAACTTAGATTTCGAGAACAAATTAGCTATAAATTTATTGGAAGTAATGGTTCCCCTTCCAATTATATCACCTATAAAAGAAGAGAACAATAAACAAACTTGCTAACATTTTCATTCTGATAAGATATTATCACAAAAAAACCTTGTAAACAATGATAGTTCTCCTAAATTAATTAATGTTATATTACTTCTGGTTATCCTAGATACAAATTCCTTATTTCTGCTAGGGTAATAATAATGTATGGCATTAGGATTTGTTAATGTGGATATTCTTTCCCTCCAAGAGATATGATAACCTTAATGATTACTTCATGCTAAATACGTGCGTGTGATGAAAACTTGGTAGTGTGATGAGTAAACCTCACTTGATGGTATAACCAAAGGGATATTTTTAAAAAAGGGTAAGGAGAACAAAACCAAGGAGGATAGCACCTGATTATAACCTTTAGGCTTTCTAGATATAATATTGAGATTCTACAGAAAGATTAATCTAAATGTTTTTTTTCAATTATTAGAATACATATCATGGGATAAAAGAAGTAAAACTGTAAGGTGCCATCAATGTGTTTGGTCAATTTTAGGTCCAGTGGGACAAGTATAGCCCCGATCTGCTACCTACGAGGACACATAGATTATGCGTCGAGATTTTTCCCTCACTATTTTGACCATAACTTCGGGACGAAGTTTCCTGAAGGGTGGGTGTATGTAACGCCCCATATTTTGACTAGGCGTGTTTGTGAGTTAGACACCTTTCACTTTCTTTGCTTATTATTTGTTCGACTTAGCTAGACAGAGTGAACTATATTCTCGGCATGTTAGACATGATGATATGTTGCTACTATGTTTAGGATGTTACTGTGCCCATGCTGATACTACGGTTATGATGTCATGATTATCATATGATTTCTTTATTTTATGATTACAGTATATGTTTATATGTTTTCATTAATGAAATGTGAAATATATGATTCAGTACGTGGATACCATCTTCTTATATGAATTATTGAAGTGTTATATGTCATACGCATCTATGATGAGCTAAAAAGGTTACATGAAATAAAATGATTTTGATAACATGGATCAATTGGCGATCAATGGGAAGTGCTTTCTATAAAATTGTATTTTGCAAAATACTAACCTACAGGACACAAGGGCTATGGGATAGCCAGTTACTTGATCTGATATATATTGGAAAGGAAAAACATGTTCATACAACAAACCTTAGCAGCCAAAATGAGGATACGATAACACAAACTGTTATCCCGATAGAAGCAAAGTATGAGTTGATAAGGGCGTAGGCCTAGTATGTTGAGAGGGATGGATGTGTTTCCCACCCTATGTTTCCATGAGACCAGAGGTCGTGGGAGGGCCGTGCTGAGACACGCTCCCCATGTTGTTGTGATGACGATGGTCGGATGCCTGCTAGGGGAGGATAGGTCCGTTGTTCAGCCGACGCTATCGCTCTCAAGGTATATGTGGTCAGATCGGTGAGTCCGACATCCACTTTTGTACTAGCAGAGGAAGGATAGGGAGGATGCTGGACGTAGGTTATGATGGGAGGATGTGTTAGTTAGTACTGTTGAGGGTTTAGTATTCCTTGATTCCGAGTTAGTGGTAGTAGGTACCCTTCCTTGTACATGATTGATTAAACTAATGTAAAGATAAAGATAATGATGTGAAATCGTAAAGAACTAACTGTTAAATAACTGTGAATGTTGAAGTAATTGTACTATATATATTATGTTTGTTCTTCTACATGGGGCTAAATACTACTATTAGTTAGCAGGTATGCATAGGCGGGATGGGGTTTGTCTATAGTACATTTATGATCTGTGCATGCGCTGGCCACGCATGCACACCTTGCACATGTACACTAGTATCGATATACAAACACTTAACATATTGAATAAATGTATAAGTTGTCATAAGTAATTAGGTTAATCATGCATTGACCGAATTCAGATAATGGATATAAGGTTATCTAAGATGTGTAAAACAAGTCAATTAAGCTACGCATTACCCGTTCGTAAACATTGTGATATACAATTGAGACAAGTGTCATCAGTTAACATTGTCGTCTGAGAATTGTTGTAAATAAGGTAATGGTACTGTTTAATTAATTAGTAAGGTTGTTTAAGCACTTAAGGGTGCTTTGTTTAGAAGAACGATGATACTATGTAGATGTTAGGGTACTCATGTGATAAACAAGTGATGTAAAAGACAACTTTATTAAATTCACCATTATTATTACCTTATGGGGATTTAAATTAATATTATTACCTAAAATTTATTTTAATAATACTACTACCCATGTCGTAACAATTGCAAAATAGGTGAAATTTAAATATTGATTAATGAATGATTAGAATGTGATTATTTTACATTTCTAAGTTAGAGGGGTAGAGCTTGGAGTAAAGTGGAGGTTTTTTTTTGGGGAAGAAAAGAAGTTTGGGAGAAGAGAGAGTTTTGAGAACAGAAAGTTGGGAGAACCGAAGAGAGGATTGCTCTCGGTATTATCAGATTGTGGGCTCGGGGGCTTGGAAATCCTTTGATTTCCAAGGGCCAGCAAGATAATAGCTGGTCGGTAGGGTGGACACTTCATTTTGGCTGTCTAAGAGGATATACAACCTGCTACAACCTACGGTTAGCATCAGCATCAGGTAATTTCTGTGTTATTTACGTTATTTGATTATTATGCTTAAACTTACTACAAGCATGCATAACTTGCTATTTACTGATTTACTAAGTTGTGAAGCATAGGCTGGAACATGATTATAGAAAAGAAAATATTGATATGTTTGTTTGTTTTAAATTACGAATGTAAGGTTGATAAAACACGACAGTACACTGAATATCATGTAGACGCATAGTAATTGTTAGAAATTTACTCCCATGCACTTGATAAAGTTTAAAACGTAGAAAATTAACTGAGAAATTTTACATAGTGCTCTGCTATAAAAACCAGAGCACTACACAATCCCGCTGGTTGGCTCCCTTCCATCGATCAGCCTCGACTGATCTGCCTAGGCCCAGATGCTCTTGCATCAGACTGCCCAGGTGAAAAAGAATTCGACTGCTGTGTCAGTCTCCTGAACTCCTCTTCAAAAATCCATGTTGTTTCCTGCAACTCATCATTTGTCCATCGCACCAAGTATTCCTTCATGCGCGATCTATGAGTATGCCCTACTTCGCATTCGTCGATTACTTCTGTGATCCATTCTTTATGTTGGTCTGGAATCTGTTCTGTCTCATCGATACTTGTTCCTTCCTCCTTTCTACTGCTTGAACCTTCTTCAAATTTGTACAGGTCTGAGACGTTGAACATTGCTGCAATGTTCAAGTCTTCTGGCAATTCCAACACATATGCATTGTCTTAAATCTTCTTCAGAATCCTGCATGGCCCTATCTTCTTCAAATTCATCTTGTTGTACATTCCTGTCGGAAATCGCTCCTTCCGCAAATAGGCATAGACTAAGTCCCAGACCTGCAATGACAATGAATACATCACCTGCAAGATACATTACAAATATTATTCAAATGTCCTACATGCAAATTTCTACAACATTTGTATATGTGTAATATATAATGAACTAATTAACTTAATGAAGACTCTTGTACATTCCCTAACCATATCAGAAACTCAATCATGATCTAATGAGACCATTGCCTCTTCAGTGTGCATCTCTTGCCATGTTGGAATTGGATGTGGGCCCTTTGGATTAAGAGAGACATATTTCCATGGTTTGACATATACATCATTTTCACTGTGATCAAGCCCCCAACCATTTGCATCAATGCAAAAATCGCAAAACAGGCATGCTTCCTCGTTTCAATGGAAAATATGTTACCCATGTCTTTATTTCAAACAGAATGCAATTCCCTCGTACCAAGGATTGTCTCACAATACCATGCCATGGATCTATTAACATCTCCAAGGGAAACGTCCCAAAAGAACCTGCATCGAATTCAGTTTGTCATATGTAAATTCCTATCGAGTATGTGTTCTTTCGGAAATGATGATATTGAATGTTATTAGATTATTAATTGAATTTGGAGTTTATTACTTGCACACTGGCCTTGCTTGTTCGTGACCTTGATGTCCCAAATGACGTGTGCACCAATAACCTACTTCAGTGGAGCATTTGAGTCGGGTTTCACCATGACTCATCTGGTACCTCCGAAGTGCTCATTTCACACATGCACCTACGCCATCATGTTCACCCTTTCCATGCCCTATCTCAAAAAAGCTCCAGGTGTTTCGGATTCCTATCTATTTGTGAAGGCGACTCAAAAAATAAAATGAGCATGCTGATTTGAATTGCTTTGCACACCCATCTGACCAAATCCAATGTTTAGTAAATGATATGCCTCTCTCCCTGAATGAATCATAAATCAACCCAAAGCAGTGTTGAACGAACAATGTGTCATGCTCACGATCATCACTAACATAAAAATGGTATTCCTTGATCACTTCATGTGAC
The DNA here is from genome assembly GCA_027924585.1 of Larix kaempferi. Taxonomy (NCBI): domain Eukaryota; kingdom Viridiplantae; phylum Streptophyta; class Pinopsida; order Pinales; family Pinaceae; genus Larix; species Larix kaempferi. The sequence goes on from BSBM01001023.1 coordinate 3,974,862, forward strand.
TGAGGAGTGCTATCCCTACCATCAATGCTTTCCTGAGCATGTCTGTACAACACATGTACAAAGATAGACACCTGGTCAGAGTGATAGTACTCACCCTGTATATCTCTTTGAGGAGCAAAGGTGTAGTTCTCCACAAATTCTACCACTGATAAGATTGTGCCCGGCTCAAATACGTCATGAAAATGTTTGAATTCTGAAACTTGCCACTTGGACCTATGAGAGGGCTTTATGTATTTATAAATCTGACTTTGCAACTTCTCCATGAATTCTGAAATAGGAATCTCATCATCGAGCAAGTCGATCCTCTTGGATGGCACAGATGAAGAAGATGTTGGATTCATGGTGACGTATTTGTACCTCTTCCACCTAACAGTGATATATGAAAATCCATGGTGTGTTGGATCGATAGGAAAGTTCCTATGGAATAATGTCAAATCACCATGTTCATGGCATTTTTTCCCACCTACACACCTCTTATTGAAAAACACGTGTTCAGGATTCATGTTGCATAGTATCATAGAAATAAAATCTCGTAATGTGTGAGGAGCTAGTACACCATTCTAGTGCCTTTTGCAAAAATCCAGAAATGTGTCATAGTATAGTTGAATTTCAATGTGGTACCGGCAGCAACAAGTGTCACGGATCATATTCGGCCTAATAAATCACGATTTCAATTTGTTTAACATGCTAAATGATATTTTAACACCAAGATTAGTTTCTTGGAATTCCTCGTAAAGTGCAACTCCCATCATCTCCATCACATGCTTACAGTGCTCCTGATAAATGCCTCTGGATAAACGTTGTCGCAAGACATGCTTTTGATCTGGAATAGCACGAGAATGGCTATCCCAAAACTCTATCACCTTCTCTCTAATGCCTGCTTCCATCCTGCCTCGATAGGGTTCCCTAGAAATAAGAGCCCAATAAGCAGCTTCATCATTTTCATCTATCTAGACCCTGAATTTAGTATATTTGAGCAATGTTCTTTTTGAAACATTGAGCAATGATGCCATTGTTGATACCATTCGATTTCTTGAAGTGTTTTGTGCCACAACAGCCGTTGTAATTTCCCTATGAGCAGCTTGGGTATCATTGTTTCTTGATTTTCCGAACGAAGATAATCTAGTTCTTACATTTTCTATTGCATTCTCGCATGTCTTTTTTGTTTTAACATCTTGAAAACCCAACAACTTTGTGGCATGTTTCAATTCTTTGTGTTTTATCAACCCATGTAGGATTTGAGCTTGTGCCATCGTTGAATGTTGTTCAAAATATGACTTCATTATGTTATTGACATGCTCTCTAACTATCCAACCAGGGATCGAGTTCCTAGTCTCTTCTTGTGCCGAAACAACTGCACAATCCTATAGAAAATTTACACCCCTTCCAACCCCACTGCAACTCCCAATTATATTTTCAATGTGAGAGGGAAAGGTCTCATGTGATGGATGATCAAGATCATGAGGGGGCACAAGGTCATATGATTCTTGATTACCATGATGTGATGTCTAACCATAATCTCTCTGTACATAAGATGTAAATTAACAAATTGAAAATTGGTTACTTGATAGTTGTGCATTGAACTTTAAAATTGCTGGTAACTTGAAATTTGATGTGGAAATTGAAAAATTGAGAATTGAAAATTGCATGTGAAATGAATTTTCCAACTAATACATTGAGCTTGAGAATTGTTCTTAGTAAAAATTGAATTTGCTAGTAACTTGAAATTTGAAATTCCTCAAGTAACTTGAAATTGCTAGTAACTTGAAATTTGAAATTGCTCAAGTAACTTGAAATTCATAACTTAATTAAACTTGAGAATTGTTCTAGAAGTAAAGTTTGAAATTCCTAGTAAAATTTGAAATTGCTTGCAACTTGAAATTAGTAGTAACTTGTACATTTAACTTTAAAATTGTTAGTAACTTGAAAATAAACTATATATATTTAAGTCAAGATAATTATTAATAACTTCTTAAAAATTATTGTGGGCATAAAAATTAATATCATTTATAATCATCACATTATATAATTGTGGGAAAATTTTCTTTATACAATTTATGTCCATTTTACTTTTACATTACCAGAAAAATGTTATTTTAACTTTATGGTATAAAATAAATAAATAAATATTTAAAATACAAGTTGCAAATCACCACAAAGAATAAATGATTACAACACTTCTACCCTAGAATTTCAAGGACAACATCATGCATCCCATGTTGTGTATACGTGAAATATAAATTTAAGATTGATTTTTTTACCCATGATAGCATACCTATTATACTCTAAATGTGGGGAAAAAAACATTTATTTAGAGATGAATACGATATTTAATTAAAAGCATTGTAGTGATATGATTGAGGAGAAATACATATATTTAATGCAAAATAACATTTTCATTAGTTCATGATTTTGCAATTTCAACAATAGACAATTATGGAAATTGTAATTTTTATCATAAATTGCTATTTAAGAATTTTTTATCAATAATGCTTCACATATCAATGCAAGGTTGCAAACATTGCAAATAATTTTTTCTAATTTGTGCTAACAAAATATATGATTCTAATCATTAATCTTATCATGGTGATATGTCATGTTATGTAAATAAAAGTACATGTGATAGATGATTTTTTTTTTAAGTAAACATTATAATTAAATAGCTCTTTGAACATTCATTTGTATTCAAATATTCATTCATTTGTTTTCAAATTGAATAAATTCTAACTAATACATAACTATCACAACATGTTGATTTCAAAATATTCATTCATTTGTTTTGAAATTGAATTTTCTAACAAAATAAGAATTGAAATTACATTTAACATGAAATTGTTAGTAACTTAAAAAATTGTTAGTAAACTTTGAAATAATTTGTAAATTGTTAAAGCAACATGGAAACATAATTTGAAAATTTTTAGCAACTTTGAAGTAATTTGAAGATAGTTAAAAATATGTACATGTATTAACATGAAAATATACTCTAAATTTACATGTTTCATTTGAAAATTGTTTTAATTTAACATTTGTTAGTCACTTGAAAATTGTTCATTTAACATAAAAATTGTTGCAAACTTTGAAATTTAAATAACAAATGGATGAAATAATTAAGAATATCATTACAAATAAATATGAAACAAATTAAATTATTGAATTTAGTTAAATTTATTGGAAAATTGTTACTAATTTTGTAAATTATGTAGCATGATATTTAAATTATGATAGCATGTAATTCAATAATTTACCTCTGTTGTCTTCCATTGGAATTTGTTGCACCAAATGTGCATCTTCTTCTTCTCTCAACCTTTCTCTTTGTTGTCTCATTTGTTTTCTATACTTCTCATGCTCTTCATTGTCATTTTGTTGTCTAGCATGTTTTCTTTGTCTTTTTTTTTTATTCTCCATCAATCTACAATGAAAACAAACAAAAAAAAATTCAAATTGTTATAAAAAACAACAATATGTTAGTACGAAATCTTGAAATATGCCTACAAAGAAATCTTACATATCTAATGAGCTCTAATTCAACAACATGAAAATGAGAAAGATCTAATTCAACAAGATCAAAATGACAAAGCTCTAATGAAAGAAAAACTAGCAATGAGTTAAATTGTTGTTTTTGATTAATTGTTTACTGGTTATATACAGGTTCGTTGATGTTTTTATGAGGGAAGGGTAGTTGGAAACATTAGTTGTTGACAACTCCTTTCGCAGTTTCACCTTGGTTCATTTATATATTTTTTTTACATAGACAAACCCTCGATTGAGCATATTTTACAGACCCTCAATCGAGCAAATACCTCGATCGAGGTATTTCTAAACCCTCGATCGAGGTCCTGATAAAACCTCGATAGAGGTGTTGTTAAGCCCTCGATCAAGGTATTTTAAATACCTCGAACGAGGGCTTAAAAACCAGGCCGAGTGCCCTTTTCCCTGCAAAATGGAATTTTTGTCTACCTTCCACACAGTTAAACAATGTCATTAAATGCTCATTAATGAGTGGACTTGATACCATTGGATTCGTCAATGAATCCTCTATCCAGATACATAAAATTTATGAATTTTTATCTTCATATGTCTCTTGTTTTCAAATTTCTACTAAAAATTACCCTAAAAAACCCTGCCGACAACTTCGATTGAGCTCAAAGATAAATCCACAACATTCAAAATACACATCCAAAAAAATTGAAAAAATACACAAGCCCTAGATAAATGCGTCATCTTTAAGATGGCATTTTTAGATTTGCAAATTATGTAAAAAAGCAAAATATTTCATGCACACACACACATGTGTGCAAAATGTGACTTAAATATTCATTGGTTAGTTTCAAAAAATAATAATAAATATAATTTTTTGAGAAAAATTAAAAGAAAAATATGTAAGCCCTAGTGCATTTTGTCTAGATCATGTTCACATATTTCAATTTTTTCAATTATCACTTTAACATTAAATTATTGTTCACACACAAAAACTACTTGTTAATTGCTCTTCAAATTTTTAAGTACACACGTTTCATTAAATGAAAATTCGACACGATATATGACATTGGTATATTTTGAAAAAAACATCATTGGAAAGCCAACATAATTCTCTACATTTCGTTTTTCAACTGCATGTCAAAATTCATGTGGCAAGTATGAGTTTTGAGGGCTTCAATTAATACATGGGTAAAATTTTTGTTTTTCACCATCATATTTGGCCAAAAAGTGTTACCCATCTTCATGGAATAACCCACTCCAAATCTCTCAACAATAGTCACCATTGATGGTCTACACAACTCGATTAGATTATTCTTTATTTTTTCTTTGGACAACAACTAATTATGTCATATAAATTCAAAAAACCTTATCTATGTCCTAAGTGTTTTATCCTTTGGTATGAGACCATTTTTAAATTAGGAGGTGTTGGTGGATTTAATCCGTTGACTTATACAATAGATTTTAGTAATCTAAACTAGTTTAACAACCATTCCACCACATGTGCTTGGGTACACCAACTTTCTATGTAAGCACTTGACTTCTTCATTCACTCATTCATTGCCTCAAACACCATTTTATATAGTAAGTCCACAATAATCATCCTCTTCCAAATCTCTCTAGATAGAGGATATTCAAAAGCTACATCAAATCTACAAGACCACCCACTTATATAATATTCGATTAGTGAATCAACCTTCAATATTCATTAAACCTCTTATTTTTCTCGATTAGATTACGAGTATAAGATTGACTTCTAGAAATGTAAATTTAGAGTAACAATGCATACTAGACACAATATTTGTGCATCAATATCCGAGTAGGGATAACAATGTATAAATGTGTGTTGGATTAATGAGAGCCAATGGAATTACCTATCTACCTAAGCATCATGTAGTAGGTGTCTATCGAGGTGCCAGAAACTTGAAGTCATAGGAAAAGTGTATGCTCGCAAAAATAAGCTTGAATGCATGGAGGATGGGGTAGCTATAAGAGAATTGAAGAATGGGTATCATGGGAACATGTTATTTAATGCAAAACACCTAGTGTAACATAAACTTTTTGCTGGAAAACATTTTGTGTTAGCAAACATTATTATAAGTTTTATTGTAAAGTTTTATGTTGGACAGGTGTCCAAGGATGACTGTAATTAGCACAATATATTATTATTAAATAAATAAAATAGGAGACAAACACCTAAGAGGACTATTGAAAGAGTGGTTACTGATCCACTAGGTGGAATGGAATCTGGGGTAGAAGGCAATGGACAAGTGGCAACATCATGATGCAACTAACTAGTTGTTGGTATGGGACAACTCCCTTGAAATGTGGTCATAGTGCCCTGAAAGATGGGACTGGAGCTTGATGCTCGTTTATTCCAAATTGACCACTATTGACCTAGGCAGTCTATATAATAGCCATCAAATAGTGAACTGAGGTTCATCACTTTTCCTGACGAGGAAATTTACCTTGGGGTTTTGCTGTGTTTGCACCCAAGAGATTTGATGAGGGTATATGCTATGTTATTGATCATGTTGTGAGTCTGCCAAACTCTTATTGAGTTCAGGAGGTTGATGCTGAGTGAAGAAGGCATTTTATTTCAGGAGGTTGATGCTGAGTGGAGAAGGCATTTTTGAGTTCCTTGCTTCTACACATATTCCACCCACTTATTGGATCAGTAATCAGGCTTGGGGGTTCACTAGAAGCCAGTAGTTGACCTGTTTTTTCTTAAGCAGGTTGGGAGGAACAGGCCTCCTTGGGTGTTTGTCAGCCCTATCGTCATCTACAGGTTCTATTTGTTTATCTGCTGTTAAGTAGTTAAATCTCTTTATTTACAAATATTTAATTTTATTTACAGAATGTGTTCTGGTTTAAATGCTTCTACTTTTATTTTTTAAATCAGTTTAAAATTATGAAAAGAAATGCTGAATGAAATAAATGATCTTTTCATTTTTCCCCATGGCATAGGAATTGCATCGTACTCTAGTGCAGAGATGGATTAAGATAGATAGGTATGATAGGCAAGATAGCCACGTGATTGAGAAGATGCAAATGATGTATTTTCTTAAATCACTATTTACTTTTAATTTTTCTAAGTTTATCTATATCATTGTTTTTCATTGTTATTTCTGTATAAATAATTATTCTCAGAATATATAGTAATGTTTTCTTCATTTTATAGATATCATTTGTTTAAATAACAAATCATTTTTCCTTTCTAAGGATTATATAAATTATTTCTCTGTTATAGCATTTAGAAAACATAGACAAATTTATAAGCAGATAGTGCAGATTAAGAATCCAAACATACAGTAGAAAAATACAGTACATTTACAACTCTCTTCACACAGAAAACTAGCATATAATGTTTCTTATTCTTCAACATTTCAACTCATGACAAACCTTATGACAATACCTTAAAGCTATAATAGAATACCACTTATTTCATTTCCATAGCTCGACATAGTCAAAGTTCGGTATCTTAATGATAACCAAGAATCAAAACCAAACAATTACACGATAATCATTATTGTAGACCGAACAATTAAAATTCACAGTTTCATCATCAAGATTTAGTTAATACAATGACTGTAGGATAAATCAAAATAAGAAACATCAAACCTTTAACCCTGGAATCTTCATCATAGTGGATTCATACATAAACCAAACTCTACTCTGAAAACAAAACTCATCCACCATTACTTATAGAAATCAAAGGATTATACGATATCCAAATCTGGAGAGACTTGTATTGCAACTATTACATTGTTATAACTATTATCTGCAAGAGGAAAAATAACAACATTTAAATCTCACAACTATAGCTTTTATTCATCAAACCCTAAATGCGGTATCATGTTTACAAAATAGACAAACTATGTACAAGCCGTAAGCCTTCCATAGATACGAATATCTAGCAACAGACTTATCCTTTATACAGACTTCATACATTTTATCCCATCAAATTTACATTTCAACTTTCACAATTTACATAAAGAAAAACGATAGCAGCAAATCATCAAAACCCAAATTGTTATATTATTCCCAGGTCTGTGAGAAAGAACAATTTGACATGACAACCATCAACATAATAAGCTCATGCCTCTTGGGTTGAGGAATCCTTCTCCCCATTCTTTTAAAAGTTTACAAACCCTATCTCTACAAATTTACAAAACTCTCTGACTTCAAAACACAACACACAGAACATCACACAGTCGGCCATCATCTTCATCTACACAGAGTTTCAAGGCAACCGCCGAGGCTTACTGGTTGGTAGAGCTGCAGCCAACCTACGATGCCCAAACAGGAGAAAACCATCGAATCATTGCCCTATAAACAACAACATTAATGTTGTCATCAAAACATTTATCTTTTCAAGAAACGAGACTCAGTATTAACAAACAAATTACTACTGCGTTAAATGTCAAATGTGAAAGCTACAGGAGGAAGTTTCGAACACATTACCTTCAAAATAGTTGGCAAACAGCAGCAACAACCACCAGACAGGCGCAACAGCAACTGCAAATTACTCATACTATCAAATGCGGAGGCAGAAGGAAACCCCATATAGAGCCATCAACTTTTAAACAATTAAATAGTGCCAAGACCTGGAATAACCATGGCGAAGGGTTGGTTTCTCATTCGAATCAAATTTCAAATTAAAAACCCTCAACAGGTCTGATGATCGAAACACACCAAAGACAAACACTAAGCTGCAACCGAGACATTCACCACTATACAAAGCACTGGAGAGCTTAACTCTTTAATCTTCACGAGTCATGGGTTCAAAACCAAGGCCTCACAACTCAAAAACGCACAATAGAAAGACCTACAAACCCTCAGCATGTCAGCCAATTGTAGAGCCATAACCACCGTTTTCCAAGTTCACAATAAACACAATAATCAAAACCAAAGTAGGGTTTAACTTACACCCATCCTTAAACTGCTAGATCAACGGTGGAGATCACCGGGTAGAATTACGAAGCATCAATGCCATCTACCACATTAAATGTGTTATCATTACAATCGCCACAAAGGAGACACGAAGGAGCCAGTTCATCAACCATGGAACTATTATGTTTACACATCATTGCAAGGAGGATCAATACCACTGTATTGGCATGTGAACAAACTAGCTATACCATCCATGATGGAATCCCACTATCCACAGTAGTTGTAAGCATTCAATGCATAAGTTATAGTTACACTTGCCAACCTGTAACATGAACATTCACCTCATAACGTTCATTACATAATACATTGCATATGGTAAGGTTGAATTATATAACCCTGTCAAGGCATTAATTTATAAAGTCAGTATACATATGCGCTAAGGTTTGCATATATTTCACATATCACATTGTTTGCATATCACATATGGCATAATAGCAATAAGGTTTGTATGGTATTACGTAGGGTAATACAATGCACATTAGTAATGTGCTATAATGTATAAATGTTGGCTATTATTCAATCAAAATCGCATATAGGTCTTTTGGGTAGTCCAATATTTAATAACCTTGAAGGTTCGACAATTGTCCCAAATACATTGAAATTAGACTATATAGATAATCCATTAATTAACATTTCACATTGCGTATGAAATCTAGATATCACACACACATACATTCTAATGTATCGTCTAAATGAAATAATTCAGACTATCACCATCATTATAGGGTTGAGACCCTAGACAAGTTAGCAAAACAGTTATACATAGAATTTCCACAAATTTCCATGGAGGAAGAAGATAGATAATTACATACAGTTCGACATGGTTGGAAACCAAAAATAATTATGAGTACAAAACTGTGATATGATCTTTACAGACCTTCTTTGAAAAACTGTTTGAATACTTGTCGCAACTTTACACTCTTACCTATAAACTGTCACAAGTACGAAATCACATGCTTTAGCATGAATGCTAAGTAAGCCTTGGGGCATCCGTAGGACCCCTTCATCAATCAACAAAAGCACATTAGTCAAAACAATTAATTCATCATTCATAAAGAACAACAGTAGAAGTTTGTAGTAGTACAACTACATATGAATATCATCAAGACATAAGTAGAAATATGTTAGTCACAAATTCTTACATTATAAACCAGCATGGCGTTTAGTACAGCAAAATAACATTTTAGGCATCGTTCTATTTCCGCATACAGTAATTAAGCAATAAATGTCAAGTAGGAAAATTTTAAATTTTTGTGATTTTTCCGGGATGTTACATGTGGTATCAGAGCACAAGTTCAAACTCTAGGCCTGATTGAGGCTCATGCGCGCAAACAAAAAACAAATCAGAAAGTTTATGTTGCTAACTTTTGTAATTTAATTTTATTTTTGCACAGAACAGATTGACCTTTACTTGCAGGTATGGAAATACCAGAGGAATCAGCAAGGGGCAGATCTCCTCATAATGAACTCATTAATAATAAGAATACTGAAGGAATTTATGTTGAGTTAAACAACCAGTATTCTGAAATTTTATACACTGTACAAGATTTAAAATCTGAGTTAAAAGCTGTTAAAGAAGAAAATGAATGGATCCTTAAGGAATAGGAAGAGTTACAACAAAATTTAAAAGGAAACTGTCATAGTGATGAAAGAGGCAGAAAATCAGAATTTAAGGCTGATTCTGAAATAATGTCCCACCAACATAAGCATAAGAAAACAAGAAATGATAAAAGGAATAGTTACTCATCCGCTAAATCTTATTCAAGTTGTGAAGACATAAATTATGATAGCAGTAATAGTGAATGCTACTCTAAAAAGAGAAAACATAAGCATCACGAACATATTACTGGGGAATTTAAAAAGATTAAGCCACCTACTTTTAATGGCTAAAGTGAGAATGGTGAGACAATAGAAGCTTGGTTGTCTGGAATGAAAAAGTACGTTAATATTTACGACTACTCTTCTAAACTAAAAGCCAAGATGGCCATTTACAATGTGACCAGCAAGGCAGATATTTGGTGGCAGGATCTTAAAAGAATCAAGAGTATAAAAGAAAAGGAAGTAACTTGGACTATGTTTAAAAAGAAGTTTTTGTCGAAACAATATTTTGAAGATAAGTCAAAGGAGTTTTACGATTTAAAGTTGAGTACAATGAACATGAAAGAACTGTGGAGCAAGTTCCTTAGCTTGCTGAGGTATGTACCCTACATGGTTGAGGAAAAGACTAAAGTGCAAAGGTTTCGCAATTGTTTACCTTTTAATATAAAAAATCATATTGCGTATGAAAATCCTTCCACTTTGGAAGAGGCCATGAGGAAGGCAAATTTTTGTTTTGACCAAAACAGAAAAAGAGAAGGAACAATTGGCTAGAAGAACAGTAAGACTAATCAGTATGACTGTAAAAAGAAGAATTTTAATCATAATGTTGGAGGTTTTAAGAAAAATTTTAATAACTTAAATTTTCCTAATAATTACCGGAATAATGCATCTCAGAACTCTACCGCTGCAAGAAATGTACCTAATAATAATAATCACAGCAATAACAATAACAATAACAATAGGTATGCTAAATAGAAAGGACCCATAAAGTGCTATGAATGTGGCGAACCACATAAGAGAGCAGATTGCCCACGCAACAAGAAGACAACTAACAACATTCATACTATGCAAGCAGAACCTACAGTTGGAGATATCGCAAGAGAAATGCCCAAGGTAAATGGAGCATTGGAGAACCGTCAAGCAGACCCTCAAACGAGTCTATTTCTATTTTGATAGATCCATGTGCAAATCTAAGTTATACTTCACCTACTTTAGTAAACCGTTGCAAGTTAGAAATAGAGAAATTTGATAATGCATGGTTAGTTCAGCTTGCAACATGAACTTAAAGAAAGGTTACAGATTATGTCAAGAATTGTGAAGTATTTTTACGTCAGCTGAAAACGCAAATTAATTTGAATGTTTTACCCTTAGGGTCATATGATTTGTTGATTGGTATGGATTGGCTTGAACAACATAGAGTTTTACTGAATTGTTATGATAAATCTTTTACATGTATAAATAATGAAGGTAATTCAGAAACAGTAAAAGGAATTCATAGGCAGATTTCAGTAAGGCATATTTTTGCCTTACAAGTAAAGAGAGCTGCCATAAAAGGTTGTAAAATATTTACTGTTAATGTTATTAATGATGAGTGCGCATCTAAAGAAGACAAGTTAAAATTATAGGATATTCCCATCCCTAGGGACTTTTCTAATGTATTTCCAGAAGAAATTCCAAGATTACCTCTGAAAAGAGAACTTGATTTCACCATTGAGTTAGTACCCAGTGCGGTACCAAAATCGAAGGCCCCCTATAGGATGAATATTCTGGAGTTAAATGAGTTAAAATCACAGCTAAAAGAATTAATAGATAAAAACTACATAAGGCCTAGTGTATCCCCTTGGGGAGCACCAGTGATTTTTGTTAAAAAGAAGGACGGTACCATGCGTTTGTGCATTGATTATCGTCAGCTTAATAAAATGACAATTAAGAACCGATGATATCCATTGATGATATCCTGGTTTGCTCAAAAACTAAAGAAGAGCATGACGAACATTTAAAAATCATTTTTACAAGTAATTAGAGAACATTAGCTTTACGCTAAGTTCAGTAAGTGTGATTTCTATAAAGATAAAATTTAGTATTTGGGTCATATAATTTCTAAAGATGGTATTTATGTTGTTCCTGATAAAATTAAAGCAATTAATCAATGGCCTGTCCCAAAAGACGTAACTGATGTACGGTCATTCATGGGAATAATGGGTTATTATAGAAATTTTATTGAAGGGTTCACTAGAATTGCTAACCCCATTACTTCTTTGCAGAAGAAAGGGAAGAAATTTGTATGGGATCAAAAGTGTCAAGAAAGTTTTAATAAGTTAAAAGAGTTATTAACAACTGCACCCATCTTAAAAATTGCATATCCCAATAAGGATTTCATCATATGCACGGATGCATGCAACGATGGACTTGGAGGGGTCTTAAGTCAAGAAGGTCACGTAATTGCTTTTGAGTCAAGGAAGTTAAAAATACACAAAAAGAATTATGCTACTTATGATCTTGAGTTGGTAGCCGTGATACACACTTTAAAAATGTGGCACCATCACTTGATCCTAAGAAAATTCATTTTAATGACTGATAACAAGGGATTAAAGTATTTATTGGATCAAACAAATCTTAACGCAAGGCAAGCTAGGTGGTTAGCTTTCCTTAGCGAGTACAATTTTGAGATTCATCACATTAATGGAAAGGAGAATAAGGTTGCTGATGCATTGAGCAGAAAGGTTAGACTAAGTTTTGTGGCAGCAATTAGTACTTTTAAATCTGATCTTGAAAATCGGATCGAAGAAGGAATTAAGCAATACGAAAATTACAAAAAATTACATGATAAAGTAGCTGAAAATTCATCTGAAAATGTTATAAAGGATTACAGTATTAATGAAAAAGGATTCTTAACATATAAAAACAAAATTTATGTACCTAATTTTTCTAAGGTTAAGATGCTGATTTTAGATGAAGTTCATAAGAGTCCTTATTCAGGGATCCTGGTTATCAGAAAATGATAACTATGTTAAGAAAATAGTATTTTTGGCCCAACATGAAGCGTGAAGTTGATGAATATATAGCTATATGCTTTGAATGTTAGACTATTAATGTTGAACATCAACATTCAGCTGGGCTATTGCAGCCCTTACCAATTCCAGAATGGAAATGAGAAATTATAAGCATTGACTTTATTACAGGTTTGCCTAAAAATTAGAAGCAGAATGACTCAATTATGGTTGTTGTTGATAAACTTAGTAAATATACTCATTTTATTCCTGTTAAAACTACTTTCAAGACTTCTAACATTGCAGATATTTTCATGAAGCAAATTTTTCACTTGCATGGAATTCCGAAGGTAATTATTTCAGACCGGGACTCTAAGTTCACCAACAATTTTTGGACAACATTGTTTAAAGGATTGAATATTAAACTAAATTTCAGCACTTCTTTCCACCGACAAACTAATGGTCAAACAGAAAGAGTAAATTAGATTTTAGAAAACATGTTAAGATTGTATGTTAAAGATCAGCCATCTAAGCGGGAAGATTACTTGCATTTAACAGAATTTGTCTACAATAATAATTATCAAGCATCTGCTAAGTTGAGCTCATTTGAGATTTTGTATGGAAGAAAATGTTGTACTCCAATTTCTTGGGATAATCCTGTAAACAGATTGATGTTAGGACCATATTTATTGAAAGAAATGGAGCTAACTGTGAAATAGGTTCAAGGTAACTTAAAGGTTGCCCAAGATCGGCAGAAAAGCTATGCTGATTTGAAACGTACTGAAAGAGAATTTCAGGTAGGAGACCATGTTTTTATAAAGGTAAAGCCCAAGAAAAGTTCTTTGAAGCTTGGGAGCTGTACTAAATTAGCAGCAAGGTATTGTGGACCATTTGAAATCCTATCAAGGATTGGAGCTGTTGCATATCAATTGGCATTGCCATATAATTTAAAAATCCACAATGTTTTTCCGGTTTCTGCTTTAAAGAAGTATGTGCACGATGCTACTCATGTGCTGAATTGGAATGACATACAGGTAGAACCCGAAGGAGATTTTCAGGTGGAACTGGACTGTATTCTCGACTGGAGGGAAATTATGCCTCGGAATCGCACAATAGGGCAAGTAAAGGTGCAATGGAAGCACCTTAGCCCTCATGAAGCTACTTGGGAGCTGGAAAGTAATATGCGGGCAACATATCTAGTTCTGTTCCATGAGGAACTTGATGATGAATAAGAAACATCGAGGATGATGTTGAGCTTAAGTGGGGGTGTTTGTAACATACCCTTTTTGCTGGAAAACATTTTGTGTTAGCAAACATTATTATAACTTTTATTGTAAAGTTTTATGATGGATAGGTGTCCAAGGATGACTGTAATTTGCACAATATATTATTATTAAATAAATAAAATAGGAGACAAACACCTAAGAGGACTATTGAAAGAGTGGTTACTGATCCACTAGGTGGAATGGAATCTGGGGTAGAAGGCAATGGACAAGTGGCAACATCATGATGCAACTAACTAGCTGTTGGTATGGGACAACTCCCTTGAAATGTGGTCATAGTGCCATGAAAGATGGGACTGGAGCTTGAGGCTCATTTATTCCAAACTAACCACTAAATATCTAGGCATTCTATATAATAGCCATCAAATAGTGAACTGAGGTTCATCACTTTTCCTGACGAGGAAATTTACCTCAGGGTTTTGCTGTGTTTGCACCCAAGAGATTTGATGAGGGGATATGCTATGTTGTTGATCATGTTGTCTGTAGTGCTCTGGTTTTTGGCAGAGCACATGACAAGCTTATTTTATGTTGTTCAAATGAAATTTCGTATACATTTCTGATAAATTGATCGCTATTCAAATGAAAATTTTCTAACCTTAGTATAAGCACTTTCTCGTTTCTAGTCATTAACATACTTACAGATGTAAAAATAACGTGACATGTTAGGATTTTATTTCATGTACATATTTCAGCATAAGAGTATAAGAGTATGTTTCAGCATAATAAACTAATAATTGACAAGGAAAATACCTGTTTCCAGAAGTTTGAAGTTTGTAGATTGTCTCATAGCTTGCTGTAGATTTCCTTCCAGATTTTTTGTCTTTTAAAGCTTAGCAACCGATTGAATGAACCACCCAACCGACCAGCTCTTATCATGCTGGCCCTAGGAAACCGACGGGTTTCCTAGCCCCCGAGCCCACAAACCGATAATCCCGAGAGCATCATTCCTTACTATATTTCCATAGGTGCAGTTTTCCCTATGATTTTTCCACCTCCTCCTTGGAGTTGGAGTTTACCCCTTCCTCAGCTCCACCTCCAAAGTCACAGTTCTCCCCCAAAGAAACCCCCCCCCTTCTTCTCCCTTCACCCTTCCCTAAATACCTTTCCTTCCTCGAGAAGACTTGAGGCTTACTCCACCGCCCCAAATTCCCTCTCTCGAGCCCTTCAATCATTAAATCCCCTGACTTTAACATTTATACAAGTTTACAATATAATAATATATTTCTTCACTTAATGCACCGACAATTAATGCACTTACAGTAAATTTATTGTACTTTAATTATTCGATGGTAAGTATTTATTATGGTAGGAGATATTACCTACGGGTTCTCTATTCGAGATCTATTTTAATAATTCTCCATTTATTCACCATATTTGCACTTAGTGTTTTTTGAATAAAATAATACAATAATATATGTTCTAGTTTGACTTTTCAGTTTGGGACAAGGCATGTCTTAATGGTTTTACCAATCCGACAAGATAACTTATCATGTAACTTAAACTTTAAGACTCATACTGAATAAATAAATAATATTTAATACCTATTCCTTCACATCACATCCATTCAAGAATGATTATCCTATTATGGCTAACTTTTGAAATGGAAAATAATCACACAATATTAATTTATAAATCAATATTTTAAATCTTACTTATATTGCAATTGTTACTATAGGGATATAAATGTTGTTGGAATATTATTAATTAAGTAATAATAATAATTAAATCACCATTTATTAATTAATAATAATAATTAAATCACCATTTATTAATTAATAATAATAATAAAATCACCATTTATTAATTAATAATAATAATTAAATCACCATTTATTAATTAATAATAATAATTAAATCACCATTTAACAATAATAAAAGGTGAATTAATCATAGTATTCTTAATTATTTGTTTATCACATGAGTACCCTATCATCAATATAGCATCCTTGTTCTTATAAACAAAGCACTTGTGAGGGCTTAAACAATTTTACTAATTAATTAGACACTATTATTACCCTATTCACAACAGTTCTCCTATGACAATGTTAACTGACGACACTTGTCTTAATTTATTATTACAATGTTTTCATATAATTACTAATTCACTTATTTACACATTAACAACCTAACCATTCATTACCTAAGTTGATTGATGTATCCTTAACTGAGTTATCTATGACATTTATACTACTATTCAAGCATGACAAGTATGTTATACACTAGTAATATTGTACACGTACAAGGTGTGCATGCATGGCCAGTGTATGCACATGTCGGATATGTACTATAAACAAACCCCATTCCGCCTATGCATACCTGCTAACTAATAATAGTATTTACCCCCATGCAGAAGAGCAAGCATAATATATAGTATAATTACTTTAACATCCTCGGTTATTTAACAGTTAACCCTTTACGATTTAACATCATTGTCTTTATGTTTACATTAGTTTAATCAATCAAGTACAGGAAGGGTATCTACTCCCACTAACTAAAGATCAAGGAATATCCAACCCTCAACAGTACTAACTAACATATCCTCCCATCATAACCTACGTCCTCCATCCTACCTATCCTTCCTCTGCTAGTACAAAAGTGGATGTCGGACTCACCGACCTGACCACATAGAACCTGAGAGCGATAGCGTCGGCTGAACAGCGGACCTATCCTCCCCTAGCAGGCATCCGACCATCGTCATCACAACAACATGGGGAGCGTGTCTCAGCACGGCCCTCCCACGACCTCGGGTATCATGGAAACCTAGGGTGGGAAACACATCCATCCCTCTCAACATACTGGGCCTACGCCCTTATCGACTCATACTTTGCTGCTATCGAGATTATCGGTTTGTGTCATCGTATCATCAATTTTGGTTGCTAAGCTTTTACTGCATGGAAAAGTTCTTATCCCATGTATTAGATCAAGTATCTCGCTATCCCATAGCCCTTGTATCCTGTAGGTTAGTATTTCGCAAAATACACATTTTATAACAAGCATTTCCATTCGATCGCCAATTTATCTATATCATCAACATCGTTTTATTTCACGCCACAATTTTAGCTCATCACAGGTATGCATGACATATAACAATTCAATCAATTTCATCATAGGATGGCATCCACGTATAACATCATATATTTCACATTCCATTAATGAAAACGTTAAAACATATATATCGTCATCATAAAAGAAACGAATCTCATGATAACCATAACCTATTAACTGCATGAACATAGTAAGATCATAATATCATAACATCATATTCATAGTGACAACATAACATAATAACGACATACACATGGTAGCAACATATAATCGGGTGTATCGTATCATAAGTATAGTTTACCCAGTCTAGTTAAGTCCAACAGATAATAAGAAAATAAAGTTCAATATGTGTCACGGATAAACCTGTCTAGTCGAAATATGGGGCGTTACATACACCCACCCTTCAGGAAACTTCGTCCCGAAGTTATGGTCATAATAATGCAGGGAAAATCTTGATGCATAATCTCTTCATTCTTCCAAGTAGCAGATGTTGACCATACTTGTCCTACTTAGCTTTGACTTGACCGAATAAGTCGATATTATCTTATGGTTTTACTTCTTTTATCCCATGATATGTATTCTAGTAATTGAAGAAACATTTAGATTAATCTTTCTGTAGAATCTCAATACTATGTCTAGAATGCCTAAGGTTATAATCGAGTGCTATCCACCTTAGTATCCTACTTATTACCGGTTAGCAATATCCTTTAAGTTATAACATCTAGAGGGGTTTTACTCATCACAAAAGCTTATATTGATCCAACTTAACATGAAATAATCAATGATTTAAAATGGAGGTCTTTAGAACTCATACTTTGTATTCCCTCGACACGCAACTACCAAGGAACCTTAAGGTTGGCATACGTCTCTTAGGGGAAGAAGGTTCATTTCCTTTAAATCCTAAGGTCATACATTATTATTTCCTTATCGGTAATAAGCATTAACAAAACTTATTGTAACATTTATTAAAGTAGGAGGAATTTTATTGTTTACAAGGTGTTTATGACTATCTCTTATCAAAATACAAACGTTACCATGTTTATTTATTATTTTCTCCTTTTCAAACTAATATAATCTGTTGGGAAACCATTACTTCTTCAATTCCTTAAGAATTTCATAGCCATTTTGTTCCCACGCTCAGAATCGCAAAGGTAATTACTTGTATTTATCCTAGTATACCATTGTATTTTTGTACATCACCACTCTTCCTACACACACAAGCAACCTTCATTTACTTTGTAAAGGTCTTAATCTAATCCTACAAGTTGAACCAAACGTGTTTACTTAATATATTCAATCATATTACAACTTCATAGCCACTACTTTAATAGAGTTAAGCTGAGGATTGTGTTAAGATTCTTATGACTCTCTTATTATTACCCAATATCATCACTATATTAGGTATGATTAATCCAAAATTTTCTCAAAAAAAACCATATCACACCATTACTCCAATTCATTATTCCTCTTAACTTAATTATTCTAAAGCCATGTTCCCTCTTCATAAAATAGTATTTTAACGAACTCTGTATGCAATCTCCTTGTTTAAGTACATGGTGTTTTCCTTAATGTGATTCAAAAGGATACTTGGTCCTTGTATTAAGCAAATTTATTTCCATCCATTATCTTATCTAAAGAATATTTAATGTATTTTCTTAGTCTTAGCTCTTCTCTTTTTTTTTTCTCTTTTTTTTTTTTAAAACAATTTCCACTATCATTCCTCAACATGATCACTGGAGTACAAAACTCGACAAGTCCACTCATAGTTGATTATAACTCAACCTAATCATCATGTCTATAGATAAAACCTAATTATGTAATATCGTAGACCACAAAATAATGAGGCATATTGTGAAGACATGTAGTTGCCTTCCGAAATTTAGGAACTAGTCACATAACGTATTCCTCATCTTACATCAAAATTCATACTCAAAACTACATGGAAATAGTCGTAAGGAATCTCCAAAGTGATATATTGTCGTCAAAAGCAAATAACAAGTCTCTTTATTTTATTTATTTATTTATTTTTTTCAGTTTCTTTTTCTTATTTATTTATTTTAATCTATGTAGAATAAATGTTTTTTTTATTATAAAAAAAAAAATCTAAAATAAACAAATTGAATACATTAATGGATGCTTTGTAAGTTGAGGCAATGATCCCCGCTATAAGTTTCACCATTACATCATGCCCGTTCTCGTCTATTGAAAAGGACATCTATAACACGTGTAAATGAGGAAATTGAACACCATACCCTACTCTCTTATCTTGGATATGAGGTCCATCTCTAACCCTCTTCTAATTACCATAATCAACCAATCAATTAATTAAATTTTATCTTTGTTGTTTGTTTGTTATCCTTTTTACATGTTTGAACATTAATATAGGATTGATCTCGACCTCCCTATGTCCTAACCATGATGGTTACTGCTTCACGACTACACATCAAATCGTCGCAATTTAAGTCATAGCAAGTTGTAATTAAACACATTCTCAATTCTACGTTCATGAGGACAATCTCTTTCTCATACTAAGGGAGAAACTCTGTGGAAATGCTATGGATACGCGATATAATTGATCACTATAACCAGTGTCACTAACGAAATTGCGAGGCAACATACATTGTGGGTCGTTTTACAAAGGTCTATAGTTTCGGGGCGTTTTGATCAAGCCATTCTGAGACCACCTGGTACTCAATACACTAGCTAAAGTCTTACTCGGTAGATTGCCTAATCTCTACTAACTCTGTATTAATTTGACATGTACCTAACCCTATAAAATTGATTATAGCGTTCAATTTTAAGATTTAATTAATTAATTAATTAATCACTTAATTGTATGTCATTTATCTAAGATAATGTCAAATTAATTACCTTACCTTATATTTAAACCGTTAAAACAATATGTAACATTTTAGGTTAACATAAAGAAAAATCCACAATTTCAAATTTTTTTATATGGACATTAAATTTAAACATTTAGAATTGAATAAAATTCTAAATAACTAACTATCTAAAATTAAGCAATTGTAATTTAGGATATATAACAACTTTATGTCAATTTTGAACTCCATTTAATAATCAAAATTCAAAATAAATAATAAAAAAAAATTTAATAATTTCAATTAATTATCTATTATTTTATTTATTTTATACCCTAAGCGTCTTACTCTACCCAACCTATCCACCTTACTTTACCCTTAAACGGGCAGCATCAAGGCCACCCGTCCTCACCAGGTCCTCCCACCGCCATGCACTACTAAAATAATATTAAAAAAACAAACCCTAAAAGGTCGAACCGAATACCACCGGCCATTTCCGTGCTTCATTCCTGAGGAGCTTAGCTCTGCAACTCGGCGAGCTTGCAACGATTTGCTCATGTCTAAGGTGTCTGTTTTATCTCTTAGCTTGGAATGGTGGCTGCTGGGTACCCCCCCCTCCACTTTCTCTCAGCTTCGCGCGACTCTGTGGAGAGGCGGCTACACAGCCCTCCAGTCTCCCTTCTTCCTGTACGTGGCGTTGGAGGAAGAGCTGTCAAGCAAGGAAATATTGGTATCCTTGGAGGTGTCACGAGCATGGTCCTGCCCAGCTCAGAAGGAAAGAGGCCCTGGCGCTCGGAGAATACGTGATACGAGGGTCTCTCTTGGCTTGGCGTTTATGCGTTGGCATTAGGTATTGGTAAGCTGGTGCTTCAAATCCCACCTGACTCTGCTTGATAATGGTGGTCGAGTTCTGTGTGTTTCTTGCCTTATCAGAGATCAAATCCCCATAGACACATTTTACAGTTAATTTTACCATTTCTGGCCCAACTGGTAGTTTATGGCTGAGTGGGATTGCTACGTGTGAAACATACATGCCTCGTCAAGTATATCATCCTTCTATGGCGAATGATTGGGACCTGCGGCCTCTACCTATTTTCCCAAACCAACTCCAAGATTGTTTCTTAGGTTCTCCCCTACTAGAATCGAATTTTTCTTCTTAACTTTTAGAAGGATTTCTACGAGTCCTCTAATGTCATCATTTCTATTTCCCGTGGCTTCGGCACCAACCCTAAAATTTGAAGTCGACGCCAAGCGAGCCTGGCGCACATGGCCAGCAGGGGGTACCAAAAACGTGGCAGCCCTCCGGGGTTAGCGTCTCCTGGCACTCTGATAATACATTTTACAAGATTGCCCTGGTAAATCTCTGGAAAGAGGAAGAGGCTGATTAAATGCTTATCCCACTCCCTTCCAGGTGCGAGGGGTGTAGAATGTACCGATACATAGGCAAGCTGCAAGAGGATAACGATTCTTGAAATCGAGAATAACCAGGTGCCAAGATTTGTTGCATTTGGAACAATACGGTTTTGCACGTAAAATGTTCTAAATTTGAGAAGTATATAAAATCGTTTATTCCAGGAATATTTCTCAGGATTATTTGACTAGTATCTTGATTATTTAAAATGTATATGAACCTTCGTTAATGGGCTTTATTAATTTATGAGATGACCGCTTTAGATTTTGTTACCCTCTTTAAAGGAGGAAAAGTCAATGTTCACAGGATTCGTGTTCCTGATTTGAACTTGTATCAAGTTGTTCTAACTCATGCCTTTCATTTGATTTGTGTTTTTTTTTTTCTTCTCTTCTGAGCCTCCTTTTTATTTTTGTCAGATTGTCACTGTTCCTTTTTCATTATTGTACTCCGTCAATTTGACACAACATTGTTTTGTCCGAGTCATAAGGGTGCTAGATGGGAGGAATTCTGAAATACCATAATGTCATTTTCAATCCCTTAATGATTTTTTTTTGAAGCATCTCGTCTCTGGAATGATTTATTTGATCTGTTCTTCTTTTGAAATTGGACTGTAAGTTGCATTTAGAAAAACACAATAGGAGAGGATTTTACTTCTGGCAATTTGCACTCACAGTTTAAAACAACGAGAAATCTAAGCTAAAGGTGATGGCATGGTTCAACGGAGCTGATGCTTTATTTCATGATGAACATACATGCTTAAAATATATTATATGAAATGCATCCTCTGCTTAGCAGGTTAGACCTGGGTTGTGAATCAAACATTCCACTCACAATTGAGAGGAGAAAAATTCACAAGTCCTACAGAAAGGATGAATAATGGATGCACAGGTGATGATTCGTCTACGCCTCAAGAATCATTTGGTTTTGGCACCTTTTGGAGGACGCATAGTGCACCTATGTTGTTCCCTTGTGGAGTGATTTGTTGATTTGGGGTTTGGCTTATAGATTTCGCTGATGTCCGTAGAATTCAATAGTCTATGTAGTGGAATTTGATGATAGTCCGTCTTAGAGATTTGGCTTTGAGCATTACCTTTTGGAGGAGGCAGAAGACAATGATGGGGCATCTGATAAAATCTCTGCATGAATTTTACCATTATATTTCTGCACTTCTGTGGTTGACTTCATGAAAATTTTATTAACAGATGGGTCCAGCTGTCTATAATCCACCGAGGCTTACAGTTTTCTTTCCTGAAAATTTTATTAACAGATGGGTTCAGCTGTGTAGAATCCACTGAGGCATACAGTTTTCTTTCTTTATGGGTTCAGCTGTGTAGAATCCACTGAGGCGTACAGTTTTCTTTCTTTAGAAACATTATCTATGGGGATTACTGTGTTCAATGGATGATTAGTGGGGATCAGAAGATCAAGTGCTATTGGTCGCTTTATTGATTGACTTGCCTTTGTCTGTCATTGCTAGCATCCGTAGCATCCAGACAGACAACTAGGTCGTTGTGTAGCCAGAGGAACAATTGCCAATGAACTGAGATGGAAGAAAATTATCTACCAGCGGCATCGTTCTCCAGTTAGCTGGCATTATAAATTCTCAATAAGAGACTTCAAATTCAATCATACAGTCATCTTCCCGTCAATTTTCCTTCCTTCGGCCCTACCTTTATTCTCTGTGTAAAAATTAAAATAAAAGGGTTTATGCTGAGCTACCAATACAGGTACGGGTTTATTTGAAATGTAATGAGATTTGGGTTCAGATCATGGGGACCCAAAAAAAAAAAAAAAAATTAACCTAGATTTCATTTAAAATCTCATAAATTTGATTAAATGTCAAAAATAGATGACAGATTTCCTCAGGCAATTTGCATTTGTTTTTCAATATAAATCTCTGATTCTTTTAAACTGAGCGAATTTGCTCATTCATTTTTTTTTTTTCAATGGATTCCCATCGCTCAGTTAGCCATCCGCTTCAATAAATTTGAATCAAGAGAAGTCCTTTAGCTTGTGAGGAGTAAAGGTCGAAAAATAATTTGCCAAGATTTTGGAGACAATAATAGGAAATAGGACGGAAGGGGATAAATTGCTGGAAGCCCTAAATAATTTGCATTTGTTTAGTGGTAGATTAGCCTAGAAATTCGATTGTCAGGGTGAAGGTTTTCACACAGAAGGCAGGGAGATCATCACGGTTTTCTTGATATTTTCATTTTCATAGCATATATATATATATATATATAAAACTCTTTTATTTATTCTTGCTGATTCCTATTAGTCTTTTGTGTGCACCCCAATAGTTATATAAAAGAATTAAAATATAATTATATATACATTTTTCTGATGTTTATTCCTATTATCGTTGTGCAGGTACCTTGGAAGCTTACTATGGCTGAAGGTTAAGTAGGTAAATTAGCAAGTAGATTTTTTTTTTCTAACCATGACGAGATGAAGCATGAATAGGCTTTTAGGTTCAAGAGTCCGAACAAGTCGCTCTGATACCATCTGTAGTGCTCTGGTTTTTGGCAGAGCACATGACAAGCTTATTTTATGTTGTTCAAATGAAATTTCGTATACATTTCTGATAAATTGATCGCTATTCAAATGAAAATTTTCTAACCTTAGTATAAGCACTTTCTCGTTTCTAGTCATTAACATACTTACAGATGTAAAAATAACGTGACATGTTAGGATTTTATTTCATGTACATATTTCAGCATAAGAGTATAAGAGTATGTTTCAGCATAATAAACTAATAATTGACAAGGAAAATACCTGTTTCCAGAAGTTTGAAGTTTGTAGATTGTCTCATAGCTTGCTGTAGATTTCCTTCCAGATTTTTTGTCTTTTAAAGCTTAGCAACCGATTGAATGAACCACCCAACCGACCAGCTCTTATCATGCTGGCCCTAGGAAACCGACGGGTTTCCTAGCCCCCGAGCCCACAAACCGATAATCCCGAGAGCATCATTCCTTACTATATTTCCATAGGTGCAGTTTTCCCTATGATTTTTCCACCTCCTCCTTGGAGTTGGAGTTTACCCCTTCCTCAGCTCCACCTCCAAAGTCACAGTTCTCCCCCAAAGAAAACCCCCCCCCTTCTTCTCCCTTCACCCTTCCCTAAATACCTTTCCTTCCTCGAGAAGACTTGAGGCTTACTCCACCGCCCCAAATTCCCTCTCTCGAGCCCTTCAATCATTAAATCCCCTGACTTTAACATTTATACAAGTTTACAATATAATAATATATTTCTTCACTTAATGCACCGACAATTAATGCACTTACAGTAAATTTATTGTACTTTAATTATTCGATGGTAAGTATTTATTATGGTAGGAGATATTACCTACGGGTTCTCTATTCGAGATCTATTTTAATAATTCTCCATTTATTCACCATATTTGCACTTAGTGTTTTTTGAATAAAATAATACAATAATATATGTTCTAGTTTGACTTTTCAGTTTGGGACAAGGCATGTCTTAATGGTTTTACCAATCCGACAAGATAACTTATCATGTAACTTAAACTTTAAGACTCATACTGAATAAATAAATAATATTTAATACCTATTCCTTCACATCACATCCATTCAAGAATGATTATCCTATTATGGCTAACTTTTGAAATGGAAAATAATCACACAATATTAATTTATAAATCAATATTTTAAATCTTACTTATATTGCAATTGTTACTATAGGGATATAAATGTTGTTGGAATATTATTAATTAAGTAATAATAATAATTAAATCACCATTTATTAATTAATAATAATAATTAAATCACCATTTATTAATTAATAATAATAATAAAATCACCATTTATTAATTAATAATAATAATTAAATCACCATTTATTAATTAATAATAATAATTAAATCACCATTTAACAATAATAAAAGGTGAATTAATCATAGTATTCTTAATTATTTGTTTATCACATGAGTACCCCTATCATCAATATAGCATCCTTGTTCTTATAAACAAAGCACTTGTGAGGGCTTAAACAATTTTACTAATTAATTAGACACTATTATTACCCTATTCACAACAGTTCTCCTATGACAATGTTAACTGACGACACTTGTCTTAATTTATTATTACAATGTTTTCATATAATTACTAATTCACTTATTTACACATTAACAACCTAACCATTCATTACCTAAGTTGATTGATGTATCCTTAACTGAGTTATCTATGACATTTATACTACTATTCAAGCATGACAAGTATGTTATACACTAGTAATATTGTACACGTACAAGGTGTGCATGCATGGCCAGTGTATGCACATGTCGGATATGTACTATAAACAAACCCCATTCCGCCTATGCATACCTGCTAACTAATAATAGTATTTACCCCCATGCAGAAGAGCAAGCATAATATATAGTATAATTACTTTAACATCCTCGGTTATTTAACAGTTAACCCTTTACGATTTAACATCATTGTCTTTATGTTTACATTAGTTTAATCAATCAAGTACAGGAAGGGTATCTACTCCCACTAACTAAAGATCAAGGAATATCCAACCCTCAACAGTACTAACTAACATATCCTCCCATCATAACCTACGTCCTCCATCCTCCCTATCCTTCCTCTGCTAGTACAAAAGTGGATGTCGGACTCACCGACCTGACCACATAGAACCTGAGAGCGATAGCGTCGGCTGAACAGCGGACCTATCCTCCCCTAGCAGGCATCCGACCATCGTCATCACAACAACATGGGGAGCGTGTCTCAGCACGGCCCTCCCACGACCTCGGGTATCATGGAAACCTAGGGTGGGAAACACATCCATCCCTCTCAACATACTGGGCCTACGCCCTTATCGACTCATACTTTGCTGCTATCGAGATTATCGGTTTGTGTCATCGTATCATCAATTTTGGTTGCTAAGCTTTTACTGCATGGAAAAGTTCTTATCCCATGTATTAGATCAAGTATCTCGCTATCCCATAGCCCTTGTATCCTGTAGGTTAGTATTTCGCAAAATACACATTTTATAACAAGCATTTCCATTCGATCGCCAATTTATCTATATCATCAACATCGTTTTATTTCACGCCACAATTTTAGCTCATCACAGGTATGCATGACATATAACAATTCAATCAATTTCATCATAGGATGGCATCCACGTATAACATCATATATTTCACATTCCATTAATGAAAACGTTAAAACATATATATCGTCATCATAAAAGAAACGAATCTCATGATAACCATAACCTATTAACTGCATGAACATAGTAAGATCATAATATCATAACATCATATTCATAGTGACAACATAACATAATAACGACATACACATGGTAGCAACATATAATCGGGTGTATCGTATCATAAGTATAGTTTACCCAGTCTAGTTAAGTCCAACAGATAATAAGAAAATAAAGTTCAATATGTGTCACGGATAAACCTGTCTAGTCGAAATATGGGGCGTTACATTGTCAGTCTTCCAAACTCTTATTGAGTTGAGGAGGTTGATGCTAAGTGGAGAAGGCATTTTATTTCAAGAGGTTGATGCTGAGTGGAGAAGGCATTTTTGAGTGCCTTGCTTCTACACACATTCCACCCACTTATTGGATCAGTAATCAGGCTCAGGGGTTCACTAGAATCCAACAATTGAGCTGCTTCTTGATGCAGGAGCATTGGAACCTAGGTAGATCAGTCGAACTTGATAGACCAAAGGAAGCTGACCAGCGGGAGTGCAGATGACCACTGGTGCGGGGAGCATGTTGACTTTTCAAAGTCAACTAGTCTAGCAGAAGCAGTCGGGGTGTAGCCGATTGAAGGATCAACAGATGTCGCAAAGTCAAGGACTGACAGAAGACAGTCAATAGATGACGAGCGATGTAAGAGGTCGGGTAGTCGACAAGTGGTCAAAATATGACATGACAGGGTTTGGCGAAGCCAAGTGTAATGGGAAGGAGTGAACCGATAGGACAGTCGAGATGTGACTGACTACTGTAGCAGAGTTGAAACGACAGAAAGTCAAGGGACTGTACCAGTAGTCGTTCGGGGTTGTTAAGGAAGTTATTATAGTTATTGTGAGTTGGTGAAGGACATGACAGAGGACGTCATGAATAGAAGTTGTACAACATGGATAGAAGCTGACAGTGCCGATTCACAATATTTGGATAGGATCGACGAACGGAGAGAACGCATGTCTCGGGATTGTGATAATCTTCGCAACAGCACCCGTATAGTAGAAGAGGAGGAGAAGGCCTTCATTCTAGACACTGTTGGGCCAAGCAGAGCAAGGTAGAGCGCAGAGCTGAGAGCATTGTGAAGACTCACAACTGTCAAGTGCAGAGTGTTGAGATCGAACCATAGATCAGAGTTTCGTGGTGAACCAGGAGAGGGTGAGGTCGACACACAGGGAGAACACACCACAGTTACTTCTAAGTTGTAACGGCTGAGGCCGATTGTAGTTAGTTATTTGCTTACAGTTATTTTATATTGTAACCGATTTCAGAGAAGTAATATAAGCCAATCTAGGTATCTTGTTCTACACCTTGTTTGTGTGAGCATTGTGGTTTGTGTCGTGTGTATTCTTAAGCGAGAAAGTATCCCATAGGGTGACTTGCGTTAGTTGGTATCAAAGCTCGGAAGTGAGTTCGGTTGGAAAGAAGACTATACCAACCTCACTTGCGTCAGTTGGTATCAGAACATTGAAGGTGTGAGAATTTTTAGTAGAAGTAAAAAAAAACATGGCTCATAGAGGCGTTAATGTCCAAGGACAAAGAGCGCGTGGCGTAGCAGCCGTCACAGTGGATCATGAGATGTTTGACGAATGCGTCCGAACGATGTGGACTTTGACAAATGAAGTCATAGCGATCAAAGAAAACCAGAGGTGTGGTTGCATTCCTGAAGCGCTAGACCACAGTGATGAGGAAGTCAAGGAAGTGGAAGCTCAGGAAGCCGCAGTAGAAGAACCAGACAAGAAACTCATCAAGCTTCTGACAAAAATGAGAAGTTGGGAGAAGATATATGTGCGTACGTACTCGGGAATCCTAGACCTAGAAGACTTGATCGACTGGTTCAGAGAGATGGAGAAATATTTTGATGTGGAGCAGATCGAGGATCCTAAACAGGTTAAGACTGCATGTCTAAGGTTGAAGGGTCATGCCTCATTTTGGTGGGACAATGTATAGGCTGACAGACTTAAGAAAGGCAAGGAGAAAATCAAATCTTGGGACAGGATGGTTGCCAAGTTGAAGGGTAAGTTCTTGCCAAATGACTATGTGATTTCCTTATTCCGAAAGTTAGAAAATGTTTGACAAAAAGAGATGACCATGAAAGAGTACACGGAGGAGTTCTACCGATTTTCGATTCGATCAGGACAGACTGATGAAGGAGAAGAAGCTATCGCCAGATATGTAAATGGCTTGAAATATGCTGGTCCTCAGCATGTCAAGATTCAGAACAGTCAGAGAATCTTATCAGTTCGCTCTAAAGGAAGAAGAGAAACTGTCGAGAAAATTCACAGCAACCAGAGGCAGGATGACTAGTCAACGTGGAAAGACTGTCTCCATGAAAGGTTAAGGTAGCAGCTACAAGAAAGAAGGTGTTGAAGATAGTCGATGCACAAAAGGGACATCGAAGAAGGAAAGAGTGCAAGAGAGCCGACGCGAGGGTCCTGAGAACTACAGCCGGTACGCGTATAGTCGAAATGGTCCATCCGACAAGAAAGGAGCTAACAGACCAACTATTATCTGGTACAAATGTGAGGGAACGGGTCACAAGGCATATGAATGCCCAGAAAACCTACATTCTGCTGATGAGTCGAAACCCAGACGTCGAAAGGATGAGCAAGTCGATGAGAGGGAAGAATCGACATCAGATAGCAGTGGAGGTGAGAAAAAGAAGAACCAGAATCTGACGGTTCAGAGAGCTTTGATCTAGGAAGATCAACGTGATCCGATGGAACCAGCACAATGGAAGGCAATCTTTCAAACGAAGGTGTAGATCAGAGAATGGCATTGCAAGACCATAGTTGATGGTGGAAGTACAGAGAATCTTGTGTCGACATAAGTCATCGACAAGATCGGCTTGAAGTGTCAAGAACACCCACACCCTTACAAGATCTCATGGTTGTAGAAAGGACATCATGTCAAGGTGACCTGACAGTGCCTGATCAACTTCAAAGTTGAAGGATTGGAGGACAGGGTGTTGTGTGATGTAGTTCCCATGGATGCATGCCATCTGTTGTTGGGGAGACCATGGAAATATGACCGTAAGATGATCTATGATGGTTGAGCTAACATAGTCACCCTGTGGAAGAATGGCGTAAAAAGGACTCATAACCCAAGGCGAGGAGAGCCAGCCGACAGTAAGGACAGTGAAAGCAATCTTTGGGAAAAGCGAGTGTTGATGAGCACTGCCAAAGAATTCCTCACGGAGGATGAAAAGCAGTCAGGATGTTATGAAATCATTCCAAAAGGACCATATGTCGAAGGAATGACCAATTAGGAGAGCATTCCGGTCAAAGTCAAGGAGTTGCTCGAAGAGTTTCAGGACATAATGGCTGATGAGAAACCAATAGGATTTCCGCCGACAAGGAGTATATCCCATCAGATCGACTTGATTCCAGGGTTGAGTCTGCCAAACAAAGCACCATATAGGATGAGTCTGATAGAGGGATAGGAGCTCAACCAACAGGTCCAAGAGTTGTTGGACAGAGGATTGATCCGAGAAAGTTTGATCCTGTGTGAAGTACCAATAGTATTGACACCAAAGAAAGGTGGGGAATGGAGGATGTGTAGTGACTCTAGAGCCATCAACAGGATCATGATCGAGTATCGATTTCCATTGCCAAGGATGGATGAATTGATGGACTGCCTGAGTGGAGTGACATACTTCACGAAATTAGACCTGAAGAGTAGATATCACCAAATGAGGGTCAAAGAAGGAGATGAATGGAAGACAACGTTCAAGACAAGAAAAGGGTTATATGAGTGGTTAGTCATGCCCTTCGGATTGACTAATGCACCCAGTACATTCATGAGATTGATGAATGAAGTACTGAAGCCATTCTTGGGAAAGTTTGTCGTAGTCTATTTAGATGACATTCTGATTTTCAGACGGACCAAGACAGAACATTTGGAGCACGTTCGACAAGTATTGTAGAATTTACAGGGAGAGAAGCTGATGATTAACCTGCAAAAGTGTTTCTTCATGAAGAAGGAGTTGGTTTACTTGAGATTTGTAATTTCGGGTAAAGGGTTGGAGATGGACCCTGAGAAGGTGAAGGCAATAGTAGATTGGCCGGAACTGACAAGTACGACTGCACTGAGAAGTTTCCATGGACTTGCTAGTTTCTACCGGAAGTTCATTTGGGGATTCAGTCGGATTTGTGCACCATTGATAGAATGCATGAGAAAGGGAAAGTTCAAGTGGATGGATAAGGCCCAGGAAGCTTTCAAAAAATTGAAGGAAAAGGTCACTGAGAGCCCAGTATTGGCGCTCCCAGACTTTGACAAAGTTTTCTAGGTCGATTGCGATGTGAGTGGAACAGCAATTGGAGCAGTGTTGAGCCAGGAAGGCCAACCAATTGCATTCTTCAGTGAAAAGCTGAATGGAGCGAAGCGAAAGTATTCAAGGTTAACTATTAACTATTTTGACATTTTAGAGTTCCAAGGTGTGGGTCATGGGATGGCCCAAGATAGAGAAGGGGCTAGGACTAATCCTAACCATGTGCGACGCCCTCCACGCACACCAAAACCCCCTCCATTATATCCTCCAGCCCGTCCAGTTCTTGATGATACGCAGGAGTCCTTATTAGATTTGGCTGATACATTGCTTCGGCATGAGACTGACATCCAAGGAAATGTAGCCCAAGGGGTTGGCACTTCCAAGGCTGGTCCATCTAGGGTTGGACCATCTCACAGTTAGGATCCACCTTTTAGGTCCCCAGACAAAACCAGAGCTACACATCGCACCGGTGACGCGGAGTCTTCGGAGCATCGGGTTATTCCACACCCTTGCACATCGTGTCGAAGCATATGCTATGGGCCTGCTTCAGAGTTTCTAGGTGATGTATTACTCCAATACGTAAGCAACATTCATTCTTTACATAGTATATAAATTTTGTTTTATATCACAATTTTCAATTGTTTAGTAATTTATTTCTATTTGAATAATTATCTGACAATTTCCGTGAACAAATATACAGCTTATGTCCAATAACACCCCAGATTCACGTAATTCAGCCGTTGATGCTGATGCCATTGATGCAGTGGTCAATGTTGCATATGATTTTGGTGCTTCGCCATTAGCTGTAAGAACTTTAATTTTAATTTGTCATCAAGTTATTTACATATTTATAATTTAGAGATTGCAACATTAAATACATCTTAAACTCGATACAATATGTTTTATGCAAGGTGGGCATGATGAGTTTGTGGAATCCTAGGTCAGTCCCTCCTATGTAGAGGAAGATTCATAGACTCAGGTATTCTTTTCATTACATGCTTTTAATTATATGCTTTTAATGATTTGAAACATGTATATGCATTTAATTATTTAAAGAAATTTTTTAATTGTATCTGTATGTTTTGTTACGTATCCTGGTTATGGTCAGGTTTTTTTACTGTTTAGTAGGGCCAATGTTTAGTATTCCACCTACTAGTGACCCTCTTCCTCCCCCCCAGGTACGTGTACATGTCTCGCTTTCTTTGAAAATGTCATTTTCCGTCCATGTAGTATATATATGTAGTCTTGTTAGATCTTTGTATTTGCTGACATCGACATATATATGTTACCTTATCCAGACATCTAGTGATGCAATGGTGCTTGAAGAGCACCAAATCGATGTTGTTGGTGACCCACCTCTCCCCCCCCCCCCCCATGTACGTGTATGTAGAGCTCTTTCTTTGAAAAGGTCATTGTACATCCATACATAGTACATATATATATATATATACAGTCTCATTTTCTTTGTATTTGCTGACATTGGTCCATATGTTACTTTATGCAGGAATCTAGTGATGCAGTGGTGCTTGAAGAGCACCAAATCGACGTTGTTGGTGACCCACCTCTCCCCCCCCCATGTACGTGTGTACATGTCTCTCTTTCCTTGAAAAGGTCCTTGTACGTCCATACATATTATATACAGTCTCATTTTCTTTGTATTTGCTAACATTGGTACATATGTTACTTTATGTAGGCATCTAGTGATGCAATGGTGCCTGAAGAGCAACCAACCGAGGTTGTTGGTGACCCACCTCTACCCCCCCCAGGTACATGTATGTCTCACTTTCTTTGAAAGAGTCATTGTCCGTCCATGTAGTATATATGTCTTGTTTTCTTTGTATTTGCTGGCATTGACATGTATGTTACTTTATGCAAGCATCTACTGAGCTAGTGGTGCCTCAAGAGAACCCAATTGGGGCCACTGATGACCCTGCATGCCCCCCCACCCAAGTACATGCAGTTTTAGTGCCGAGGACTTGCACACGCATGGTAAGTAAATTTTTTATATTTGGTTGGAATTTGAACAATTGTACATCATGTGGTATTTATTTTTATAGCTTGGTAAACTAACTTGTAACAAATTTTGGTTTGTGTGCAGTCTCCAATATTGAGAATGCGTCCTCCTGCGGATCATTGGGGAATGCCATCGAGCAGCCGCAAAAGAAAGATAGACTTCTCATTAGCCACTGACGTTGGCAGTGAAAAGGGGGATAAATAGAAATCATGTATAGGGGGGTACATATAGAATCCATGTATAGGGGGAATACATGTACATGTACCGTTTTGTTTGTCTGTACACACAGATGTATAGTATGATCCACAATTTTGTATTATGGCCATGGCATTATTATACATGTACATCTATAATATAAAGCAGCGTTAAGATTTACCTATATATGGTTGACTTGATATGGGATGGAGACATGTGTATTATATGCCTTGTAGATACATGCTTGAATATGTTTTTAGGTTTATGGATTTGTGTTTGTTGGAGAAGAGTTGGCATTGCAAATAATGGATACATTGCTAGTCCCACTCAACTCTAGCACTCATTTTTACTCACAAATATTAAATCAAATACCAAGTAGCCACTCTAGTCCTTAGAAATGGAATCCAAAAGAACCTCATCTCTTAGACCTTTTTCAATCGTGCTTACAACTTCCTACTACCCCACAGGATTCACCTTATCAACTAGGTTGGGTCCAATAATACAACCATTGTCATCTAATAAACAAATATATTATGGCGTATCACTTCACATTTTCATTCAAATTTTTATTTGAGGCTTCTTGAGGAAATATTTAGAGTGGTCATCATCATTTGTAAGGGTGTTGTTGTGCCTTGTCCTTTTTGCTCTCATGCTGGGAATATTGCTGCTGTCATAACAGTCATTTTATAGACCCTAATTTCAGTTTTGATATATGCTATGTACTTGTGTTGTTCTCTTTAATAAAAGATTACAATCTTCTACCTCATTTTCAGATTCTGATTGTATTGTGAATAGGCAAGAATGCAATAAAAATACCAGTTTGTCTTTGAGTTTGGTATGGTTTGCTGGAATATGGTTTTGTGGCACTATTATAGCTAGGATTGATTGTTGTTTCAAGCATATTCTTTTGTTTAATATTGTCTCTCACTAATTCTTTCAATCTTCAAAGTGTTTTGACTCCATAGCCAAGGGATAGGCACTAATCTACTTGAATTCACCACAATAATAACCATTGTACATCATAACTTGTTGGACTGCTTAATGTGTTTGGGTAGGGTTTTTAATAAGTTGCCCTAAGTTTCCATTCTTGCATGGACTTGGGTATTTATAATTGTAGGCTTAGAAGGTAACAAAATGGCGTTGTTTCTGGGAATAAAGTCCCTTTCCCGAATTCGGTAGACATAGCTAAAATGATGTGATAAGTTGGTATGAATGTATGAATGTATTATTTTAAGTTTTTCCCGAATTCTGGAACTTCATTGGCATGAATGTATTAATTATTATTATTTTTAGATTTCATATTACCATTTCTTTTTGAAGATTTGGAGGAAATCAATATGGCATCATTCCTATAAAAGATGCATCATAGAGCATATGCCCCTTTAAATTTTTCAGGCATTGCTAGGTATCCAAATAAGGCCCCTCCAAAATGGACCAAACATGTTCAAAATTTTCATGGGGACATGTTAATAATCATGAAAAAGACTCTATAACCTTTGGACCTCACTCTACTCATAGATCTTAATTTAATTACAAAATAGATCTTAGTTTAATTACAAAGTTTGTGATTGTTTTAAAGTGGATTACATTGGACGACATATATATGCTAAGACATAAAACCATGAGTTGGTCATCTTAATATCACATAATATTATGGAGCACACACTAGTAATATTGCAATATTCATGTGCTTATAAATCAATTATCCCTATGCAACATTTTCACTACCATATCATAAAAGGCTATAAACATAACTTTCACTCTATAAAAGATACTCAAGAATCCTGCATGTAAGCAAAACTAGAGGGTCAACTCAAAGTGGCTCTTTTTGAACCTATATATTTTACAAGATAATTTTCCTTCTTGGAGACTCAATGCATCACCTATATCTCTACCATCATCAATAATGCCAAAACATCTTGATCGAGTGCAGTTGTCTTATCATTATGATTCATAAAGAACAAAAAAAACACTTTTTATACTTAACATCTCAGACCATTACCTCCAATTTGATACCTAATGCTTGACCATGCTTATACTAAAATAATTTTATCCTATGGAATTTGGTTATCATTTTATGCTTAGTAGATAAAAATCGAAATTGGAACATTGTTTCGAAAAAAAAATCTAAAATTAGCCCATGGGTTAAACTTCACCCCTAAGGTTTTTCCTAGGGCATATATAGAACAAAAACACATTCCTTGTAGTCATTGTCTTCCCCTTGGACACATTCATTTATACCATGAGGCATGGAATACACATTGGCACTTTATCTAACTTAGATCCGTAGTGTGTATTATCCCTAGTTCTATGTCTACAACCTCATGTTTCACATTTGGTTTAACCACAGATAATCATGGATGGTCTACATAACCTACACCATTGGAGGAAAGCGAGGATGTTTTATAGCTAAATTGATAGGAAATGATAAGGAACATGAACATACTCTACAAGCCCATACACACTACCGGTAGCCAACGGCATGCAATCTTGCCACTCCATTTGTTATTTTGCTCCAGGACAGAAAGTCACCAAGTGTCCCTGAATGGCATTTTCATGAGACTTGCAACTCGACATAACTCAGCAACCGGAGGTCGGATCGACGAACCATCGATTCCGTTGCTCTCCTGGCATGCGATTACCTCTAGGTAGCCTCCCGTGCATGTTTCCATGTCCCAGTGACTTCATTGTGCATTCATTTAGTAAACTAGGGTTTTGCTCAGTTTCCATCAATGCAATCTCGCATTGTTGGGTCAACTCCGTAAAACACTCCACTGAGCCAGTGTTGGCAATGGTCCCAAGTCGGCATTGCCCATACACACTACCAGGAGCCAACAACATGCACTCTTGCTGCTCCATTTGTTATTTCGCTCCTAGACAGAAAGTCACCAAGTGTCCCTGAATGACATTTTCATGCGACTTGCAACTCGACATAACTCGGCAACCGAAGGTTGGATCAATGAACCATCGATTCCGTTGCTCTCCTTGCATTCGATTACCTCTAGGTAGCCTCCCCTCCATTTTTCCATGGCCCAGTGACTTCATTGTGCATTCATTTCATAAACTAGGGTTTTGCTCAGTTTCCATCAATGCAATCTCATGTTGTTGGGTCAACTCTGCAAAACACTCCATTGAGCTAGTGTTGGCAGCGGTCCCAGATCGGCGTTTCCCATATACACGACCAGGAGCCAATGGCATGCAATCTTGTCGCTCCATTTGTTATTTCACTCTCGGACAGAAAGTCACCAAGTGTCCCTGAACGACATTTTCATGTGACTTGCAACTCGACATAACTCGACAACCGGAGGTCGGATCGATGAACCATCGATTCCATTACTCTCCTAGCATGTGATTACCTCTAGGTAGCCTCCCCTCCATGTTACCATGGCCCAGTGACTTAAATGTGCATTCATTTCGTAAACTAGGATTTTGCTCAGTTTCCATCAATGCAATCTCACATTGTTGGGTCAACTCAGCAAAACACTCCACTGATCCAGTGTTGGCAGCGGTCCCATGTCAGCATTGCCCATACACACTACTGATAGCCAATGGCATGCAATCTTGCTACTCCATTTGTTATTTCACTCTCGGACAGAAAGTCACCAAGTGTCCTTGAACGGCATTTTCATGCGACTTGCAACTCGACATAACTCGACAACCGGAGGTCGGATTGATGAACCGTCAATTTCGTTGTTGTCCTAGCATGCGATTACCTCTAGGTAGCTTCTCCTTCGTGTTTCCATGGCCTAGTGACTTCATTGTGCATTCATTTTGTAAACTAGGGTTTTGCTCAGTTTCCATCAATGTAATCTTGCATTGTTGGGTCAACTCCGCAAAACATGTTGCAGCATTAAGAAAACACTAGGTGTCTAGAGATCACAGGCTATATTATTCATGTACCAATGTATAATCCAACAAGAATATGCCTAAGCTATACTTACAAATTACAAACCAACTAAGGTTTCATGAACTAGACGCTGCATAATAAAACTAGGGTTCACAAATTGAGACATGGAACTAAGAAATAGGGTTTTATGAACTCTCACATGCATGCATGACTAAGATGTAGAAACACATGTACATGAATTATATGCACATACATGAAACAAAATGCCATATACCTAGGCTATGCACATACATGAAACAAAATGCCATATACATGAATTTCACATGCATGCATGACTAAGATGTAGAAACAAAATGAGGTATTGAAAGAAGTTATAAGAGAACTATCATACTTGTTGATAATTGCTAGTTTTAAGGTTTATTGGTCATATGTAAAAATTGGCATAAATATTCATAAACTTGACATACAAGAGAACTTTTGGAATATGAAGATGATGAAGATAAACTTGACTTGAGAGCATGTTATTTTTCGATTTGTATTTGGTGGTGTCTAAAGACACCAGTTGTTCTTGGTGCCTCCAATGTGCCATAAATAGTGTTTGTATCCTAGGCACAGGAAAGGCTAAACATTAGTACTCTCATAAGAAAATAAGGAAAATGTGCAAACATTATTTATAGATAACTCACGTGAGGTTGTAGGATCGTGTTTATAACTTTTCCAGTAACACTTGACAATGCACTCACTCGAGTAGGCCATCTGGATCATCTCTGCTGCGGATGGTGTCCATCAATCTCTCATGCTCTAAATGAGGTATCAAGTATTGTACATGTGATTGTTTTTTTTTAAATTGTGCGCAGCTTGATGTTTATACCAACTACCAGGTTGGTGATGTGGTATACAATAGCTCCTCGTTTATAATCCTAATATACATACCCACCCTTGCTTCTTTGTTGTGCTGCTAGTGTCAGGTACTCCCCTTTTATAACCATCGAGCCTGTTGGGTATTCAATATTTTCATCATCTGTAACAGGTTCAAGAATGGTTTGTTTCCCCTCTAAGCAACATGCCAACCAATAGTCAGAACCCCATTCATTATTTTTTGGGGCAACCACTGCATATATCTGACCTGTGAAAGGAAATCGAAAAAGGTTAAAAATACATAAATATTAAAAAAGGTCTTGCATGTTACATAAATAAAATTTCTTTCAATGTAAGGGCTTGTAGTGATTTAGGCACTACTAATTTACTTTTTTGTACTTGCTTGTATGAGATCCTATATGTGATCATAGTCTGCAGAAATATATGTCTGATCATCTTCCAAATAGTCTATTTCATTAACCCCCTTGAAATCAATTCCAAGTGTCACTCGATCCCATGTATCGACTGTATCTATATACTCACAATCATCGCATTCATCTATGCTATAGGAACTGCAAAAGCAAGCCTTCAATCTTGTCCAAACTTGTAGGGACGAGTTGTCTGAGCTTCTAATTGAATGAAAACCTCGAGTTCCATGCACTTTGTTCACCCAATGTGTTTGGGATCGATCCACATCTGTCACCTCCCAGAATATTCTCCACACTAGGTGTTTCCTTGTTGCTTGTTCTCCCATCACACATGCACACCATTCGACTATAGATGAAGCATCTCGAAGGCGAGCACCTGTAAACTTCATCTCTTCCCTTCAAAGGGCAGTTTTTATGCATGCACCAGCACCATCGTGCTCTCCTTTGCCATGACCTGTCTCAAAGTAGTTCTATGTATGTGGCACCTTGTATTTTATGTGCAACAAACACAACCATTGAAATAAACGTGAATTCTTGAACTGTCCAGCACAACCATCTGACCAAATCAAATGACGGTAAAATGGTATATCCATAGCTATCACATGATCATAGAACAAATGAAAGCAATGTTGCACGTAATGGATGTCATGGGTCCGGTCGTCACTGATGTAAAAGTGACTCTCTTTCAATATCACACGTTTCTCTTCATTGCTATCTGGCCCATGTCGATAAATGATATGGACCATTATGCTCACCTGCTCTGAGTGATAGTATTGACTTTGTATTTAATTTTGTGGTTGTAGGGTGTAATTTTCCGCAAAGTCAACCACTGATAATATTGTTCCAAGAGGGAAGGTGTCCTGGCATATTCTGAATTGCGCATCTTGCCACCGTGCCATATCGACATGCTAAATGTACTATTGGATCTTTCCACGGAACTCTGGAATAAAATCACATACTTGCACCTGGTGGAAAAAAATAAACAATGTTATAAAACAACATAAAAATATTTACATGAATATTAAAATATACATCAATATTTAAAACAATGTTATAAAACAACATATAAACAATGTACACTCAGTTAAATGAACATGTTTCATGTAGATTGTCACCTG
Source organism: Larix kaempferi (assembly GCA_027924585.1). Lineage (NCBI taxonomy): Eukaryota > Viridiplantae > Streptophyta > Pinopsida > Pinales > Pinaceae > Larix > Larix kaempferi. The sequence continues at coordinate 4,014,390 of BSBM01001023.1, forward strand.
TGAAGTCACCAATTTAATCTTCTTGCTTTCTTTCCCATCACGTAGCTGATATGTCTCATACTGAAAGTTTTGCTTCTCGACAATTCCATTACCAAATGCTTGATCTTCATTCTCATGGATGCAATCGGACCATAAAGATAGCCCACCACAATTGTTGCAAGAACCCTCTACACTTTGTTTTAAGTAATGGGTCTGCCCATATTGCCTCGGACACATTATGCTATGGATGAAATCTCTAGATGACATTGGCGGTACTGTACTTGAGCATTCCTGCACATAGTTAGGGTGCAAAAAACGACGTATATGTGCAAATGTATGATAATATAGATCAAACTCTATGTGGTATCTAAAACAACAAGTGTTCTAGATTCTATTTATTCTAACATACCACGGCTTGCATTTTTCAAAAGATCTTTGCCCGAGCCTTAGCTCTACGTGGGCAACTTTAAACATCTCGAATAGTTGAGTTTGTGTCATGTCAAGGTAATGTTTAACATGCCCTTCATTGTTCATGGAACCCCTACAGCGTTTTAACACATCCTTTGTGTTAGAAGAAGGCCTAGTGTTATCGTGCCAAAAAGTGTGCGCTAGTCCCCTCACTGCTTCGACCAACTTCATGTCTTTGCAGGGCAACCTACCGTTAAATGCCCATAATGTATCCATTTGTCCCTCTACATCAAGTTTGTCTCTTCTTACTGAATATTTTTTAAGAGTCTTTGGATGTAAAGGGACAATTTATGATGTGCATTTAAGTAAACGATGTTGTCTTGTGGATCTAGATACAATTGATTCAGCCAATACGCGGTGAGCCACATTACAGTCTTTTGAACGAGTTTTTTTACTAATTTATGTGAATGCAACAGTAAGAGATTTAACAATGTGATTACTTGATTCGGTATTCTTCAATGTTCTTATGCCTAGCGTTTTTCTAACATTTGCCATACTTCTAGATTTAATCAAAGATAAAAACAATTGACATTTATCAGCTTTAGATTTTGGTTCAAAATATTGTTTCATTATTTGAGAACAATGACGAATGATTGTGCATTTAGCCACCTTACCTTCCATGGAATTCAATTCGCTCTCATCCACTTGTATGCGTTTAGGAGTTCTCTTCTGTTTTGATGTGAGATTTCTTGTTGTTTGAAATGCTAGAGAGACGTTTACATCCACTGCAGGATGACAACTTCGATTAGGAGATTGAACCACCTGGCATGGTTGTTGCAGAGTCTCGTCAGGAACATAATGATTGAGCTCTACAAAGGGTTGTCCAGTTAATAATGGAGCAAAATTTTCATTTTGGTTATAACCAGCTTGCATTAAAGTTTCAATATCTTCCTCAGCCTCTTCACTAGGTATCTGTTTAGCGAGAATGGGAAGTATTTACTCATCTAATGAATGCCGACGATTTCTTGAATGTTCCCTCTTCTTTTCCTTTTTAATTTCAGCTTCTTCGGGTGTAAGCATCTTCCTTGCTGACTTCCGAACTCCATTACGTGGATTCCCCATTGAAATCCACCCAAAAGTGTACAAATCTTATGGATCTGTGTAATAAATGATTAAATTGCAGGTTGAACAATACGCTCTGCACGGGTTTCAGAAGAATTATGTCTTTTCCTGTACAGTAAAAATGGCCCACGACACGCAACCCAAGATTATTTATTAAACAAATATCGCATATGCGATGTAACACATCTCCGTTTTAATGCATATGCGATATGAACTATATGCTTTTTATGCTTTTATGAACTATATGCATATATATGCTTTGTTAAAAACGTGATCACCAAATCGCATATGCGATATATCGCATATGCGATTTAGTGCATATCAACTATTGAAACCTCATTTAACCATGAACAATGAAAACATCATTTAATCCCTAGAAGATTGGATTTATCCTTGCACCATGGTACAGTGTCTTCAGAACTATGTTTTTTCTGGATATATTCATAATGGTTCCTATATGACCATGGTCAACGCCTCGATAACAATCTTCAATGCATACAACAGTCTAATGGCACATATATGCCATATTAAGGCTAAGTATCCCCTTTAAAGGGCATGTGTAGTGGTTTAAGACTTGTTTCTGTTACACTTTTGTCCCATTACCATGGTTAAGACCCCGAGACCCATCCTTAGTGCATAAAACCTCATAATGACACCCAGATCCCACTAAAGGCCAAATATTCCAACTATAGTGCATGTGTGCTGATTTAGAGACTCATTGGACCATCTTTTCTTCCATGACTATGGTCAATGTCCAGAGACCCATCCCTACCATCCACAACCCTATTATGTCACCCTTATCCCCTTATAATACAATTTAGACTCCAAAGATTCCATCCAAGCGATCTATGGAGTGGCTCATGCCCCGACATTACATTGATTGAAAGCTAAAAGAGGTGTTGGGAGAGTCAAAGGAGGGAGACGAAGTTATAGAGGGAATCATGGGAGGGAGGGGGAGAGTCAGAGAGAGAGAGAGATAGAGAGAGAGAGAAAGAGAGAGAGAATTATGGATGGACGGATGGTTAGAGGGTGAGAGAGTGGGATAATAACAATGAGAGAGTAGGGATTTAGGGAAATGAATGATGGTCAAGGATGGTTACACCGAGGGATAGAGATGAGAGATTGTGTGTGTGTGTGTGTGTGAGAGAGAGAGAGAGAGGGAGAGATCATGGATATTAAGGAAAGGAGAGAAAGATGGAGAGATGAAGGAGGGATGAATGCTTGAAGGTGGAGAGAGAAGGTAGGGGGAGAAAGTGAGGGATGGAACACATGGAGGGATGGATGGAGGGAGAGAGAAAGAGTTTTGTTGGGAGGGAGGGGCAACAAAGGAATTGTTTTAGAGGGTGTGTGGATGTGTGTGAGAGAGAAGGGGGTGGAGAAAGAGAGAAGGAATTATGGGGGGAGAGAGAAGGGGGTGGAGAGAGGAGGTAAGGGGAGAAAGTGAGGTATGGAGTGAGTGAGAGGATCAATCATCAATATTTCTAGTTAAATTATTTGTTGAAAAATTCCTAGTTAAATGATTTGTTGTTTTTGAATCAATAGTGTAATGTGATTAAGCTATTAAAGATCATATAGAAACAAATCGCATTAAAATGTCATGTTTACACCCACATTTCATCTCAAATTCAAAATATTTGTTACAATACCAACCTTCCTAACATTTTAACTCATGAAAACTATGGTGATTTATGAATGTTTCTCTTAAAAGTTTCGAGCACAGAAATATAATTCTAAAGAAAACCAAGTGACTCCTTACCTTTTTAAAGGTTTGATAGATCAAAATAGGTCTCAATGGACGTTAATAACAACCATAATGATCATCAACTCAAGTAGAGCATTATTAAGTTATATAATAAATTTGTCATTAAATAAAAAACCCTACTTGAAGTCATTTAACTACACTAATATCAAAGAAAGTTTGATTAACAAAATAAGTGCAAAGATATGTTGGTTCTCATCAATAACATCAATCAATAGATGCATAGTGAACCCATTTGTCATGTTAAACAATGTTATATTAACTATGATGGGATGCTATCATACATTTCAAAATAATAATCTTTATGCCACTCTTGTATCTAATAATGTTTATTTTCTATTTACTCTTTTGTACTAAACCAAAACGCATATCTGTTATATCGCATATGCGATATGAATCGCATATGCGATTAGAACAAGTCTAAACCGCATATCTGTTATAACGCATATGCATTAATTTAAAATTTAAAAACTGGGCAGGAACAAGGCTTGGGATGATGTTCGGAAATAGCTTCGGACTGCCGAACCTATTGGCTAGAACAAAAAAACCAGGGCCATTGCCTGTGTTTTTGAACTCTATCAATATGCTCAGTTTCAATGGCGTGTTTTGGTATGAAAAACTCAATATTTTTTATGAAAATATAGAATATTGTACAATACAATCTAACGATTCTGAATATGTAGTTTTTTCATAAAAATGTATGTTTTATTTATTTATTATTAATTTTCTAAATGACACACGTTAGTTTTCGAAAATACATACATTGATTCGTTTTTATATAACTTTTGATTGCCTTCTCCATTTCCCAAGAAAACTATATGGTGCACTAGAGGAGATTGAGCTCTACAATCTCATATATATAAATCAATGATTTCATTAAATTTTACCCCTAAAGTGTTGCACCCACACATAACGTTTTAATTTCAAGGTTTTCTGACTTCAATAGTTAATAATAAAAAAATAATTCATGAAAATTTTTGAAAAAATAGTGTTGCACTAGACCCATATCTCCTTTATATGTCTGCAAGATTTTATCCAAAATGGACATCATTTACCTCAATAAGTGTTGCACCCGCACAAACATATATGTTATGATGTGCTGAAAATTTTAAAACCCAATTTAACGGAAACTAATTTTATAATGATTTACAAATTTTTTTTATAGATAAATGTTTATATTATGAAATCTGATTCAATTACCTATCTTTTGTCTTTTTGATTCGTCTTCAAATCCATTACGGAAGTACCCCTAATTGTCACCTAAAGTCAGAGGTTCCAGGTTTTTTCAATATTATGTGGCATCTAAAGTGTCTTTAAAGGAGTCCATGATCATGCATCAGCCCACTTGCGTGTCTTATCACAACTATTTCGACTTGATTAAATAAATCTTATTATCATCATCTACTGCGGGAATTACCATGTTAAAATGAGGGAATCTGACATGCAAAAGGGAGAAACTAGAGGTGCCTTTACCAGCTTACCGAAACCATCCAAAGAAGTGGACCCTTTCCTTAAAAAGAACTAAAAGAAGCATCTTGGGAAACAAATGCTTAAGATCACTAGTACTATTATTATTTAGGAGCTTCAAATATATATTGGTTAAATATTATATATATGCATTCTTTTATAAATGTTTACACTTTATAGAAGTATATAGCTATCCATAAGTGGGCTGCCACTTACTAAATATTAATTATTAATATTTAGATAGTATTATAAATGGCATACTATTATTATTATGAAAATATCTAAAAGATTAAATAAACAGTTTAATCAAATAGGTTGAGAAGTCCTAGTTCCTAATAAACTAGCAGTTAAAGTAAACAAATATTATTTTATAAATTAATTGTTTTAAAGAAACGAGAAAATTCCAACAGTCCTAATTTCAAGATTTCCTCCTTAAGGAGGAAAGACCCCAAAGTTTGGGGGATCTTCTTCTTTTTCTTTTGGTATTATTGTACCAAGAAGAACTCTTTGTTCCATAAGTGAACTCTACTCATAATTTTCTAGATCTGAACCAGTTACCATCTAGGGCATGTATTTCTCAGTCGCATGTCAGAACCAGCTCCGGGGGATTCTTATTGAACTAGGAACGGTTTTAGAATCATGGTTGGGAGGAACGTGGTAGTCCCAAAGTCATCCATCCAAGATCAGTGAACAGATCAGCTAAGAGTACAGTAGTTTTGCATTCACTAGTTGGGTGAGTGTGCAGGTCATTATCGACAGGAGTAGGCTACAGGGATCAGCAGGGCATTATAAGAAGGAGCAAACTACAGAACTCAATAGGTACACAATTTCTATGAGATTTTCCCATGTAATTATTTCTTGTATAAATAAAATGCTAAATTAGTATGGGTCTCTATACCAACCTAAATTCAAGAAATACCCAGGATGTAATGGCTTGTCTAGCAGGTCTAGTAGCTAGCCTTTGCTATCCAATCATATTGTAGTTTTTACTACATCGAAATCAAATATTTATTGTATCTCTTATTGCCTATGATTTCTTGTTTAAAGTTCCACATGGTTATTTAACAACTGGGATCGTTTTAGCAGAATTTGTTGATTGATAGATTAAACTATTACAAAACTAGTTATTTCGATTTTACATCAAATTTAGCCATTGTCTACTACAGTCAACGGTTTACACCCAAACTCAAATCAGGGATTGATATTTTGTTTCTGCTTCATCGAACTAAATAGTTTCCCTATTAAATATAGATATTCTATTACAAAAAAATAAACAAGTCATTAAGTGGGATAGAATTACCAACACACATATTTAGTATTATATCCAATCAAGATTTTATACCAACGACCATCCAATACTTTCAACGAGGAATACAAGTGTGGCAGGATTATACACAGGTGTCTTTTGAGACTTAGGTCAAGGGTCGAACCCCCTGGCATCTTCAAACCTTAAATCAGTGATTGCTTCCCTACAGGAGGCACACCTACAAATAACAAAACGTTGTGTATAACCCTGAGTTTTCATCAAACAAGTAATATATAAACCTAACTACGTCTTCCAAACCAAAGGCGTTTAAGCATGTACCCATTTAGAACGTTTGTACAGTGTTCTACAAAATAGAAACCCACGGAGTTTTCCCATAGCATTTAGTATCAAACCATTTCAAGTTTTAACGTTAGACTCAAACAGGAATACATAACAGCAATACCATTTGAGCCACCATATCAAGCCCCTGGTCCTAAAATACATTTAGTTACATTATAAATTTCCCTGCCATATTCAAATATCATGAGACACCATATCAAGCCCTTGGTCCAGCCTTAAGCGACCATTTTACTCCCAAAGTGGATAGGTAAGCCAAATGCTTATGGGAGTTTCCTTCGAAACCAGGACAAGACACATACACACCCCAACAAAGTCACCAGATGCAGGATAATGGGGGTATGTTGAACTTACCATTACCCTAGTCATGTTGGCAAAGCTCGACTCATCGAAGTTTCTACATCCATGGTTCCTTGTCACCTGTCGCCATACAGAAAGCCACCAGTTAGTAAACTCTGCAAATTGGCAATGAATAAGCAAGAAACCATGAGATAAAGAATGTAACTCACCGATTAAGATTATGGTGCCCATGCTACCGACGAGTGCCACGGCCACTATGTGCACTGACCACGAGCATTGCTCGGGTCAGGGTACCCCCATAGTCTCATAGTCAAGAACAGTGCAGGACGAGAGAATTAAAACAAAATCGCAAACAAAGGCTAAAGCCCACAAAACCCCCAGCTAATACAAAACCCTCGGTGACACGCTGTCTTCCAACATACATTAAAAGCACATTTATTGCCCCACTAACCAGGCTTTAGTGTCGGCTCGATTTGTTGTAAAGGGACTATAGTTTAGTCGTAGCGTTTAACCACGATGCACTTCATTGAAAATTACATAGAATAGTTCATGACCCCTTTCCATGGAGATTGGGCCATTCCCTTAGGATAGAATAACTATGGGGTTTGTACCTATAGAAAGACAAATTCAATGGATGACATTAGCAAATTGCTAAGTAAGTTCAACAAACCACCAAAGCTTACCCATACCCCATGCCAACCCTGCTCGGGTATGTAATTACCTCATCCGGATTGTTACGGAACCCACCTTAAGAACAAATAGCAACAAAGGAGCATATCACCTGGAAGTGCCATTTAAACATTCACAACTTCAATCACATGATTTATAAATCCGTAAAGATCTCTGTTCTACCTTGTACTAGTGTTACGATTGCATTTCAAAACCAGATATGATATTGTGTCACACCGCTTCCGTAGACTTTGAAACTCAAACTTTAAGAAGACTATGTTTTGAAAAGATATTAGACTTATATAGTTTATATTGTGCAAATATGGATGCAATTAATTGGAATTGAATTACATATGAATTATTTCTCATTTAAATAGCAAATGTTGCACACAAGGAAAAATAAAAATAAAAATGTTGCCAATAAGGAACATTACACATAGGCTTATTCTGTCATCCATGTTGAGGGCCACTAGACCTATCCCTAGTGATTAAAAAACTTATAATGGTGTTAATGTTCATACATATAGGATAATAATACTCTTAGAAAAAGATGTGTCATGATCTTTGAGGTGCTTTTCATAGTCCTAGATCCATATAAGCTTTTTTTAATGCCAAAGGTAGAGGTTTTACCCCTAAACCATACATAATAATTATAGGAATATCACTAAAAAAAATTAATAATATCTATAAAATTATTGAATTGAATAATCAATTTTCAATTCAAATCACTTTTATCAATACTTTATAATATTAATAACTTATAATAGTAATAAATTAAAAATCACAGTCTTTAATTAGAAATGAAATATGTTATTTAAGATTAATAAAAATAAAAACATGAATTTGTTGTGATTTTAGAAATGAAATATGTTATTTAAGATTAATAAATATAAAAAGCTGAATTTGTTGTGATTGTGGTGCAAAAATTGATAAATTAATATTGAGGATTTATTTGAATAAATAAAACAAAAGAATAAATAATTGAATTAAGTTATTTACAAAATAATTATGTGTGAATTTGTTGTGTTTATTGTGCAAATCCTCATAATTAAATATTATTTATACATGTTCATATGACAAATAAGGACTTGGGAGTACTTTATGGTACTTGGTAACATGGCATTTATCTTAATATAAATGATGAGAAACTCCATTTCCATAAATATTTATAAACATTCACACCACCTTAACACCACAAAATGTAATTGGTGCTAATACCACCACATTAACATCACATAATTGAAGTGGTGCTAATCCCACTATCTTAACACCAAAAATTTTTAAATAGTGTTAATACCACCACCTTAACATCACAAAATGCAAGTGATGCTAACTTATAGAGTTAAATGATGTTTCTGGAGTGTTATACATAAATATGTATAAATATCCTGCTCACACCTGCCATAAGTAAAAAAAAATCAACTACCTTCTCCGTATGAGGCATAGCAAAATTTCATCGAGCTCCTCCCTCTGAGTCATTGTTTTCTTCCTTGCTTTCAAATTTAGCCTTCCGGCGAACAAAGAAATGACGAACTACTTCGTACGTTTGGGCGTTGGCATTTTAGGTATGTAAGAGCTACCATATTCCTATCCCGGAAGATAAATAGATATAAATAGTATATGATATTACGCTTATTTTTTTTTGAAAGAGCTTAATATTAATTATGGCATTTACAATTGATTTATCTGACATGACATTCCAGGAAGTTTCTTGGCGTTGCTTATGTATAGTTCACCAATGTAAGTATAACAGGTTTCCAAAAGCGTATTCTCGTGTATTCATACACTCAAACTAACTTAACAAAGAATCGAGTATTGAATATAATGTTGTAACTATTGGTCAACAGTGCTACGTTCAAGAGGATAATAGAAAAGAGAAGCACGGAGAGTTTCTCAGGGTTGCCGTATGCAGTAGCTCTCTTCAATTGCCTGATCTACACGTTGTATGGATCGCCTCTAATCAGTCATGGTTGGGATAATGTTGTGGTTATGGTTGTCAACAGCATTGGCCTTCTTCTAGAGTGCTGCTTCGTTTGCATCTATCTCACTTTCGCTCCACCCAAAAGCAAGGTATTATCTCATCATATTACTTCAATAAATAGTATTAAGTTGAATCCCTTTTACCAATCAATGCCTTATCTTTATTAATCCATGCATAAACAGCTAAACAATTTGCATTGATCATATCTATCTGTGTGCAGAGGAATATGGGGTGGATGGTTCTAGGCGTGTTGGCGATGTTTGGCACTATTGCAATAATTTCCTTGTCACGAGAAGAAGAAGTTCCTTGTAGGAACTGTAGGAATGATAGCCACTGCTAGTCTCTACGTTTCTCCACTATCCATAATTGTAAGCATAGTCTACATTGCATTCATTTTCATAATTGTGTGAATGAAATAACTAGAAAGGCTTAACAGAGTTGATTTCAGCATCTTCAATTATTGTTAGTTTTATTGATGATGTCTAATGGTAATATATAACTATATACAGAAAAAGGTAATTCAAACAAAGAGCGCGGAATTCATGCGAGTTTCTATTTCTCATTGTTCGGGTTCCTGGGATGTCTGTTGTGGCTGGCGTATGGCGCTTTCAGCAGAGACATAATCATCATGGTAAAATGTGGTTCTTAGTCTTTAAATTCACGTATTTAAGCTCAATGTTATAATGACATAATTCATATTTTGCAGACACCAAACTTTGTTGGAGTGCCATTGGCGTTCAGTCAGATGGTTTTACATTGTATCTACAGAGACAAAAGGAGCCCGCGTGTTGAAAATGCAGAGGTGGATACAGAAAACATGAAAGAGGACATAACTAGAGACTACACGATCAAAACAAAGTCGGGCTCTGATAAAGAGATCGAAATCGTTGTATCATAATCGTCTAGACTACAAATAATAGTTATATACATCACAATTGAAAATATGAATATCGAAATCGTTGTATCATAATCGTCCAGGCTACAAATATGCATTTAGAATTATTGCACGAGATTCATGATATGATTGTTGCATGGTTGAACTAAGTAAAATGATTCGATTTACATAACACTAGGTCATGGGTCATTCCTCAGTAGATTTGTTTATAGTCTATGAATACAAGTTTAAGTCCATGATTCATTATTCAGGTGTGCCACGTATTCAATGGCTCACGTATGTATAAAAAGCGCTCAAGACGGAAATATATGTTACTGCCATATTTACCCTTATTGTTGGTATTGATTTTATACTTATTTTGGTTCGTTCTTTAGTATGTATAGATAAAATCTAAATTTTGTGTACTAGTTTATTTGTATATTATTTTTTTATAAATATTAATTTTGTTTAGTCTTAATGATTAGAGTGTCTTTTTATTGATCATGGTTGTTTTTATAAATAAAATAATAATAACCTAATAACTTTAGAGGAGATTTTGGAGTAGGCTAGGAGATTTTGGAGTACGCTGTTATGGGTTGAATGGGAGAATTTTGGCCAAAAACGTCTTGTTAGGTTTTGAGATATTGGAGTGGTTGAATGGGAGAATTTTGACCTAAAACCTCTTGTTAGGGTTTGATGTTGTTTGTCTTTTTATTGATGATGGTTGTTTTTATAAATAAAATAATAATAACTCTAATAATTTTAGAGGAGATTTTGGAGTGGGTTGTTATGGGTTGAATGGGAGAATTTTGGCCTAAAACCTCTTGTTAGGGTTTGATGTTGTTTGCAAGTCACTTGAAGTTAAGCTTTTTGCTTACAAAGCTTACTACTAACCAAAAAAAATGGGAATGATGAGATTTTTGGTCCTCGTATAGTTACGAGTGAATTTGTTCAAATCCTCTTAGTTTAATTTGGTTTTTAGTTTATGAAAGTTCTAATTTTTGATAGTTTTTAAAAATATTTTTAACTGGAATCTCTTTTATTATGTTTGTATGGTAAATCTCTAGTAACATTTTACTAAATTTGGCCATGGGTGGTAAGGTTATTTTACCTTAACTGTTTTGATATCCGTGACTTTGATATGTTGATGAGTAGTTTTTTTTAGGTCCTTTTAAAAATGACAGTTAAATACACAAAGTAGCATATCATGGGCGTCGGATAATTGGCACTCAAATCACCCCACTTTTCCGGCCACTTGTTTTGTTTCCTAGATCCGGTTATAAAAACCGGTGAAATTGTAGTTTCACCCGATTTACTGCGTAACTATGCCATGGAGCTATTTCCATAGGGGTTTTGGCCCATTTTAAGACAACCAACATCATCGAAATTCCAAAAAAATAACAATGGTAGAACTGTGCCTGGCCGGAAAAATTTCTGTCGCCGACAGGTGGCAATTTGAGTGCGAGTTATCACACAACCAAATCATGAAGTTGAAAGAAAACGAACGGGGAAGGGGGCTTTCCTTTTTGGGCGCATATTTGCAAGAAAATGATGGCTGAGATAGTCAGATTCCATATGCAATCATGGGAATGTCCTTTGATAGATAGATGCTTGCAAAGTAAAATGACAATGCAACTGCTCAAGAATATGTATAATATGCAACTTATTTTGTCTCAGCCATATGTTAATGTACATCTGCAATCAAAGGTCTAAACATTCCTACAGATATGTTGTGCATGGCCCAGTTCCTGAATAGACTTTCGTTAATTCTCATGTCGCGAGCATGATAGAGTATGGGTCATGCATAGTGAAATAGGTAGACCATTTGAACAGTAACCCAAGAAACCCATGGTCTTAAGCTGGCCACAGATAAATTAGCAGCTTCCCTGGACTCTGGTCATTGGCACAGTTGCAATATTTGATACTCTTAAAAAATAACAACCTGATAAAATAAATAAATTTTTTTATTTAATTATTTTTTTAATACGATGTAGAAAGGGAATAATTATTCTTTGCAATATTTGTTAATCTTAAAAAATAACAGACTGATCAAATAAATATTTTTTTATTTAATTTATTTTTTAATATGAATGAGAAAGCTAATAATGATTCTTTAAAAAAAACATTGTACATATACTTTCCTAGAAATATATAAACAAGAGCTATTATGTCAATGTCCTAGCAGTTGTTTTTGGCAATTGCTAACAACTATTGCTATAATATGATATTTTTCGCACAAAATTGTAATAGAAAAGAAAACAGAAAACATGAAAATGAATATATATTGAGAAGGTGTTTGACAACAGAAAACAAAAGCAAATAGTATGGTTAGCATTCTCATGGCCCCTTGTCCATGGTTACCTAAACATTTTAAATAGAAAATCAATATGAATAAATGAAATTAAAATATGTACAGAAAAAATAGGCAAGAGATTAAACCTAAAATTGACAATAAACTCAAAACCACCTAATCTATGAGTATAAGGCTTACCCTTGTTATAGTAAATGACTAGGTTTTGTTGAGCTTGCCAAGTTACCTGAAATGAACTTTCAACTAACTAAAACCATGAGAAAAACACATTAATTGCTAACTCTCATATTATAAACCTCATTACAGAGATTTTATGCACAAAAGGCTGAATAATTCAATCAAACATAGGCATATCTAAGGGGAAATGCCTTGGAGCTCCAAATCCTCCTTCACTAGATGAAAGAGAAAGTGTAAAAGACAAATTCTAGTAGTAATTACCATTCAACCTCAACCAATTCACCCATCCATAGTTTTATTGGTAAGCAAGCAATTGATAACCCTCCAATATTGAAAATGTCATGAGCAGCCATCCATAGTTTTATTGGTAAGAAAGCAATTCATAACCCTCCAATCTTGAAAATGTCATGAGCTCGCATTGTAGTTTTATTGGTAAGTAAGCAATTCATAACCCTCCAATCTCGGAAATGTTATGAGCTGATGCATGTAATTTGAAATATGGAAAAAATTAATGAAATATGTAGATCTATAACTAAGTTAATGTTTAACTTTAATATTAAATTTAATTCAAATGATCCTCTCTAAATATATATGATATTATCACGCTTCATATACATATAACCTTTACCTTAAGTTTAGATTAAGATGGAATAGCTAGAGTGACTCCATGATGATAATACATACCGAGAGGGACATGTGACATTTTCCTTCCATTACAAAAAATATAATAATTTCCAATGAAGCCTTAAGACTCTAGTATGTACCATGAAATATTACGTGGTGTGTTTTATAATGATCTTTTATTACTCCAATAGTAGATTGTAGGATTTTCAATTAATTTTCAATGATAAACCATACATTGCAAGTGACACAAGTTATAGCCAATTAAAATTTCAATAATTGTTTTAATTTAAATTATATTTAATATATGATATTACAAACATTATAGAAACATTGGAAAATAAAAAAATTAGCTTCGGAGACAGATTAATCCACCCAAGTGAATCATACATGTCTCGTGTCGAGCACATAATAAATGTACTTTCATCAATATATATCATTTTATATGATTTTAGATAAAATATTTATGAACCATTTTGAAATGATATTCTAATTGAATAAAATATTTTGGACCATTTTGAAATGATATTGTAATTTCTATTTATGCTTTGAATGGAATTATTCAACAAATAATTTAGGAAACATTTATGATTTTTTTGAAGTGACAGATTCCCAAGTATGTTTTCTTGGACTATGCTTAAAAGATTGGATTTTACATGTTTTTCTTCATCGATGGCTCTAGACGAGGACCAAACAACCACACATTTCTCAACATTCAATTGGCTCGTGTCCTTTTATATTCTATTTGCAGTTAGCTTCCATGCCTAATTGTATGTCTCCGACAAAACCTTGAAATATCAATTGGGAGAAGTGGAAAACTAGTAACAACAATATATATGGACAGGCACAATGAATCTTAAAGCACCTGTCATAGTGCTGCACTTTATGTTGAACAATAAATCAGGCTTGATCAATTTTAAATCTATTGTTTACCAAACTGCAATGAAATTAAGTTGACCTGCTATAATTCGATAGATATACATTCATCTACCTTTGCATTAATATGTGCCATACACATGTACTTTAAATTTTGAACTAGAGCTGCATTTTCACCATGCATTTTGAAAAGCTTATGATTTATTTTGGTTTTTGGTCTAAGTCAAGATGTGGATTGTAATTCTAGTAGACAAGATAATCAAATAGAAGAATGAAATTATTTTCACTATTTTTTCCATATAAGGAATCAAAAATTTGCAACCTTAGGTTTCTGCATGTAGTATTTTTTTTCCTCCTGTTCTTCTCACTAAGCCTTAAGATTGTAAATACAGGTATTTCATATGCAATAGGGATTTCAATGATTATGCCTGGGCAACAAGATATTCCTACATTCATTTCCCATCCAACCCCACTCCCTTGTCCCCGGGAAGGGGTCCCGTGGCTGTCTCATGAACATGGATATTATTGCGGATCTTATAGTTTGGGCATAAAATACACCCCCACATATACAGTGAAATCCAAGAACAGGGAAGCTGAAACGAGATCCATTTATCACGATGATTACATTTTTGTACTTGTATGGATGCATGACATTTTGGTGGGATGAAGGTCAATGGTGTTTATTGCTAAAAAAAAACGTTGGGATGGAAACCAAGCTGAGTATGAATGCATAACCACCAAAGGATTTCTAAACTAGTTAATGGAATTTGAAACATCTAGAGATAGAGGCACTCTAGGATCTAGATTAACTCTTCCACTAGTTGATTATGTGCATAATTCACATGATATTTTCTACTTGGGCATTTGAAGTGTACTGGAAGTTTACAAATCAAAGTGGCATGGAAAGAAGGATGGTGAAATGAGAAAACTCCCAAATGTATCATGTGCCATTTTCTATTTGTAATTATTATTTTGATAGAATTAGAAATTATAGGTTTATGGACAAGTTCATTGGGTGTAATCAGACATACAAACTTTACAGCACACTAAATTGGGTGTCCACTACCAAGATAAACATAAATCCTGCAAAAGCTGATGTCTACAAAAGTTGATTGCTAAATTACACAAGAGCTACTAGACTCATAACACCTAGTTGAGTATTGTACCTCGCTGCCCTTTGAGATTCTCTATGAACTGGTAATTTCATTGTTTTAGATGCTTTTAATTTTGTTATAATCTATATACATATCATACAAATCATGAAAGTGCAAGTTTCAATCAATAATATAGATTTCACAATCTATAAAATCATGAAGGAAAATGCAATATTGTAAATACACTATCAAACAGCGGCATCGAGCAAATCACAGGTGGTGTCGTTGTGGCTTTCTGTCAGATTAGCCATCAGCGAGGAACTTCCCAGACTCCAACTCCAACTATTGGAAGGCAGTGTCAACTTGGGTGACTTCGGCATCGTAGATCTCTGCTGAAAGAAAAGATGAAAGTGAACCCAAACTATGATTACTGGCATTTCCGCCGCATCCTTTGTGTGGCCTCCTCCTTGAGAGTTTTGTGAAACTGTCAACCCATTTCGGCTCTTCGGATGCCAATTATGTACCTGTAGACAAAAATAAAAAAGAATCTCAACATCAGTCAAACGAACCATAAGGATATGAGTTTGGAACCTTCGATACTAACGAATCTCTCTCATAATGCATAAGCGAAAGGAGACTAAATAGTACCTATCTTCAACTACTACTTTTGGAAGACTTTACGTTTATTGAAAGTGGGGAAGGAGAGACTGATGGTAGATGCCCTAAAGCACTTGAAGGACTTCGTCGATGATCTCATTGCTTGCAAGAAGAAAAAAAATGATTTTCAATGGCAGCTGAAGTGGGGATATGAGAGATCTCCTTGCTCAACGACTCGCACCGGTTTCAAGAAGATGAGGTCAACAACTCACACCAATTTCAAGAAGATATGGTGCTCCACTTTGTGATTCCGGCCATAGATACATACGATGTTGCATTAGGTTGGTTTTTTTTCCTCCTTTACTGCAATCCTCACGTCGAAGAAAAAATCGTTCAAGTACTTTGCTGCGTATTAGCTCAAAGAACCAAATCTAAAAAAAATGGACCCTTCAAATATTGTGTATATTTGCACGCAACACGAAGGAGACTATGAGATTGTATCCTTCAGTTCTCAACAATCATGAAGGAATTTTGCACAAATATGTGTTGCCTGGCAGAATTTATATAGAGCCTAGGATGAAATTAATATATAAGATTTATGCTTTGGACTGTATGGAAAGTGTCTGCGGATTCGATTGTCTAACACTTCGACTATGTTGAATATTGTAACTTCTAAGAATATTATATTTGTACATTATTATTTTGGAGATGTTCCATCCCTCCGAGGTGACTCTATTATGTATCCGGAGATGTTTATTCCTCCGAGGAGTTGTGGTAACTAGGGTTATTAGACCCACCATGAGGGGGTCGTCCCTAATATTATATTTTCGGGGTTATTAGACTTCTCTAGGAGAGGTCGGCCCCATTAGGTATTTTAGTTAGTTGGGGATTAGTATAAGTAGAGGAGGAGAGCTCCTCATTTGATACACTCACTCACAACTCAGAAAAGTAGCGCACTTGTCTGGGAGGTCTGCATAGGAGTTGGAGAAGGAGGTTAAGTCTTGGAGCACATCTTGTATTTTGGTTGATCATCTTATTGAGGAAAGCTTTGCTGGGTTTTCTACCCCATGAGGGTTTCCTAGGGTAAATTCTGTGTCTATGTTGTGATTATGTTTCTTTCAGTGATCTTGCTAGTCTATTTGGTTTAAACTTAACATGGTATCAGAGCTAGCCTGAATAGGACATCTTTCACAAGGTAAGAATCTCTCTCTCTCTCGAGTGAAGATTAGGGTTTCAGCAAAAAGTTGGTATTGTTGAATTCTGATTACATGGCTAGATAGCCCTTCTCAAAACCAATCTTTTGAGCCCTAGATCGAATTTTTTGGTTGGGTAGAACTTCCAGAAAGTCAAACCCTAATTCTACCAAAAGTGCAATAAACGAGAAATTGGTTTCAGTAAAAAGTTGGTATTGTTTAAA
The DNA here is from genome assembly GCA_027924585.1 of Larix kaempferi. Lineage (NCBI taxonomy): Eukaryota > Viridiplantae > Streptophyta > Pinopsida > Pinales > Pinaceae > Larix > Larix kaempferi. The sequence continues at coordinate 4,031,645 of BSBM01001023.1, forward strand.
TCTGATTACATGGTTGGATAGCCCTTCTCAAAACCAATCTTTTGAGCACTAGATCGAATTTTTTGGTTGGGTAGAACTCTGGGAAAGTCAAACCCTAATTCTACCAAAAGTGCGATAAACCAGAATTTCTGTCCCACGATCCGGAAAAGTAAAAAGGTAATACTTCCAGGTAAGTACTATTCTATCCCTTATCTCTTGGACTGCCCCAAGAGAAGATGGCGCCAAACACCAAGCTTGAAGACAAGCTAGAAGGTATAGAAAATTTCTGGGCATGGAAATACAGAATTGGTCTCATACTTGAAGAAAATGATCTTGCTCATTATGTCAAGGATGAAGTTGCAGAACCTGAAGGAGATGAAGCCAAAGAGAAGCATAGGAAGGATTTAATTAGGGCAAAGAGAATCATAGCTGATTCTATTAAGGACCACTTGATTCCCCAAGTGGCCTCCAAGAAGACTCCAAAAGAAATGTATGATGCCCTAGGAAGAATGTATGAAGGTAAGAACATCAATAGGAAGATGAACCTAAGGACTCAGTTGAAGAGCACCAAGATGCACAAAGGAGAATCTATTCAAGACTACTTCTCAACGGTCTCCCAAATCAAGGAGCAACTAGATGCCAATGGTGATACTCTTGATGAAGATGAACTTGTGATGACTGCTCTAAATGGTCTCACTAGACCTTGTGAATCTTTCATACAAACTATGTGTGCCAGAAAAGAAAGCATGAAGTTTGATGTAGTATGGGAGGATTGTGTTCAAGAAGAGGCTAGGGTAGCCAACAGAGAAGCTCTTCTCAAAGAGGATTACCAAGCCTTGGCCACCCACACCAAAAGAGGTAAGAGGGGTCACTTCAAGAAAGTGAACTACAAGAAGTCTCAACCCTTTCATAGATTCAATAGGAAAGGAGGAACAAACTCAGAAAGAGATCTCTCCATAGTCTAATGTTATAACTGTCTTAAACTAGGACACTATGTTAGAGACTGTACTTTTCCAGCAAAGAAGAAGAAGAAGTTTGTTCACAAAAGACATCATGCACATATGGCAGAAGATGATAGTGAAGAAGAAGTAGAAGAAGAAGAAGAAGAAGAGGAAAGGCCTCAAAAGAAAAGATCTAAAGTAAAGAAAGAAGATCCAGAAGAATATGTCATATTCTCTGCACTCTCTGGATCTATGTGTCCTCGAGAATATACATGGCTCATTGATAGTGGTGCTTCAAAGCACATGACAGGTCAAAAGAAATCGCTCTCAAGACTTGAAGAAAATTATTCACCTCAAAAGGTATCTCTAGGAGATGGTTATCAATATCCCATCAAGGGAATTGGTGAAGCAAGCTACAAGCTTGATTCTGGAACACCCTTGAAAATGAAAGAAGTTTTATATGTACCAGGTTTAAAGAAAAACCTACTCTCCATCTCAGCTCTAGATAAGAAAGGCTTTAGAGTGGCTTTCATAGATGGACAAGTACTCATGTGGTCCAAAGGAAAATCAATTAAAGATGCAGTTGTTATTGGTGAAGAAGAAGGAGGCCTCTATAAGCTCAAGGGTCATCCAGAAGTTTCCCTTGCTCATGAAACCTCTAGCCCCAGTGAGCTATGGCATAGAAGATTAGCTCACATTGACTACAAAGCCTTACCCTATGTAAGCAAGGTGGTCATAGGATTACCATCCTTGAAGACTGATCATAATGGCTCATGTAAAGGATGTAAGAAAGGGAAGAATGTCAAGAACCCCTTTCCAAAGAGTGAAACAAAGACTAAGAACATTTTGGAGCTAATACACTCAGATGTATGTGGATGAATTCCCACCACTTCTCTAAGTGGGTATGAATACTATCTTTCATTCATTGATGACTATTCAAGGAAAACTTGGATATACTTTCTAAAAGGGAAGAATGAAGTCTTTGGAAAATTCAAAGAGTTCAAGGCTCTAATAGAAAATCTCTCAGAAAAGAGAATCAAGATTCTCATAACAGATAATGGCGGAGAATATACTTCAAAGGACTTTGAAGACTTTTGTAAAGAAGCCGGAATTAAGAGGGAACTAACCACTCCCTACAATCCCCAACAAAATGGGGTTGCTGAGAGGAAAAATAGAACCATCATGGAAGCTGTAAAGACTATGATACATGACCAAGATCTTCCCATGTATCTATGGGCTGAAGCAGCTAAAACAACAGTATATGTGCAAAATAGACTATCCCATAGTGCTCTTGACTTCAAAACTCCAGAAGAAGTGTTTACAGGAAAGAAGCCTGAGGTAAGTCATCTTAAAATATTTGGGTGTCCTATGTACATTCACATTCCAAAAGAAAAGAGAACCAAGTTGGATCCTTCTGGTAAGAAGGGAATATTTGTTGGTTATTGTGAATCATCCAAAGCCTTCAGAATATACATACCAGGTTTTCATCATATAGAAATAAGTAGAGATGTAACATTTGATGAAGAAGCAGCCCTCAAGAAATCCAGGAAGTGTCAAATGAAAGAAATTTATGAAGAAGATACACCTCCTAGAATCACAGAGGTTGTGCACATCCCTGAAGATGATTCACCAGAAGATCATGACATATTGGAACCACAAGAACCTTCTATAACCGATTCATCTAAGAAAAGAAGGCCAGCATGGGCTAGAGATATTATTCAAGGAGTTGAAAGATATGGAGCTCCTGAAGGCTCCACTAGAGAAAAAAAGAAACCTAAGCTAGTGTCCAACTATATGGCCTTAATGTGTGATCTTGTAGATCAACAACCTACTAGCTATGAAGAAGTAGCCCAGAAGAAAGAATGGGTAGAAGCAATGACAGAAGAATATCAGTCAAGAATGAAAAATGATGTTTGGGATGTAGTTCCCAAACCAAAAGACAAAAGTGTGGTTTCTTCCAAATGGATTTTCAAGATAAAACATGCTGCAGATGGTAGCATTGAAAAATACAAGGCAAGATTTGTAACCAGAGGATTCTCTCAAAAGGAGGGAATTGACTATGAAGAAACATTTGCACCAATTTCTAGGTATACTTCAATTAGAACTATCATGGCACTTGCATCTATGATGAAGTGGAAATTACACCAAATGGATGTTAAGACAGATTTTTTGAATGGTGTAATTGAAGAAGAAGTATACATAGAGCAACCACAAGGGTTTGAGGTTAAAGACAGGAGGACTCATGTATGCAAACTGAAAAAGGCATTATATGGTTTGAAGCAAGCTCCCAGGGCTTGGTACAGAAGAATTGATAGTTTCTTAACAAACATGGGCTTTACCAAGAGTAAAGCTGATCCCAATCTCTATCTTAAAGTTATGGATGATGAACCAGTTATACTGTTGTTATATGTAGATGATCTATTTCTAACCGGAAATGAGAAACTAATTATTGAAAGCAACAAGAAGCTTTCTTCAGAATTCGAGATGAAAGATCTTGGATTAATGCACTACTTCTTGGGTCTAGAAGTATGCAAGAACCAAAAGGAATCTTTCTAAATCAAGGTAAGTATGCTGTGGAGATTCTAAAAAGATTTGATATGTTGGAGTGTAAAGCCATGGTCACTCCCATGGACTCCAACTTGAAGTTATTAGTTAATGACTCTTCGGAACTAGTAGACCTAACTCTATATAGATAGATCATTGGGTCATTGATGTATTTAACAAATACTAGGCCGGGTATATGCTTTGCTGTAAATGCCCTAAGTCAGTATCTAGTAGAACCTAGAAAGGTTCACTTAATAGCTGCAAAGCATGTGATGAGGTACCTAAAAGGTACATTAGATTTTGGTCTATATTATCTTGGAGGTCATGAACTCAAATTACATGGTTACTCAGATTCTGATTGGGTAGGAAGTGTTTCAGACAAAAAGAGTACTTCAGGTGCATGTTATGGTCTTGAATCTGCCATGATCTCCTGGTTCAGCAAGAAACAAACTAGTGCGGCTCTCAGTACTGCTGAAGCAGAATATATAGCTGCCTGCTCTGCCAGCTGTGAAGCAGTGTGGCTTCGAAAGCTATTATCTGAAGTGTTTGAATTAGAATTGGATCCCATTGTGATTATGTGTGACAATCAAAGCTGCATTAAGATGACAGAAAATCCTGTATTCCACGACAGGTCAAAACACATTGAGATCCGATACTTTTATATACGAGATATGGTGCAGAGAGGAGCTATCAAGCTCGAGTATGTGAACACTGAGGATCAAATTGTTGACATCTTGACCAAACCTCTGTCTCGAGTGAAATTTGAATACTTCCAAGACAAGCTCAGTGTAGTTGAAAAGGACCCTCCTCGAAAGGGGGAGTAGTATAATCTCTGTTGATGAGCTTGTCTCATCGACAACAAGGTCATTGATGAGGATACCTGTCTACTACACCTGGATACTTAGATATATTTAGATTTAGGACTCTTATATTTTTTACATGCTTTTGATGCTAGATGTATTAGTGAGAATTCATGCTTTTGATGCTAGATGTATTAGTGAGAATACATGCTTTTGATGATGGATGTATTGATGAGAATACATGTGGGGATTGTATCATCCTTGAACACTTTTTCTAAAGTGAGCTGTAGACAAGTGTCTCCGAGAAAGAAGAGGGATTGTATCATCCTTGAACACTTGTTCTAAAGAGAGCCGTAGATGTATGTCTTCGAGAATGAAGTCCTTGGTGGACATGTGAGGATTCGATCATCCCTGGACTTCAGTCCTAAAGAGAGCCGTAGACATGATGTCTACGAGAATAAATTCCTGAATGAATAGGTAGGGGATTGCATCTTCCCCGGACCTCGGTCCCAGAATTGAGCCGTAGACTAATGTCTCCAAAAATTGAAGATAGGACTGCATCATCCCTGAACTAGGTTCAAAATATACGTGAGGACTGCATCGTCCATGAACTGGGTTCAAAATGTACGTGAGGACTGCATCGTCCATGAAATGGGTTCAAAATGTACGTGAGTACTGCATCGTCCATGAACTGGGTTCAAAATGTACATGAGGACTGCATCGTCCATGAACTGGGTTCAAAATGTACGTGAGGACTGCATCGTCCATGAACTGGGTTCAAAATGTACGTGAGGACTGCATTGTCCATGAACTGGGTTCAAAATGTATGTGAGGACTGCATCGTCCATGAACTGGGTTCAAAATGTACATGATGGGATTGCATCATCCCTATACATGAGACTTGTCTTAAAGGTACGTGTGAGGACTGCATCATCCATGAACTAGGTTCAAAATGTACGTGATGGGATTACATCGTCCCTAGACATGAGACCTATCTTAAAGTGATAAGGACTAATCATCTTGGAACTTGATCTGGATTGTATCATCCATGGACCTATGTCCTAAAGAGAGCAGGATTGATCATCCTGTAAGATGATCGTGTGATGACAACGCTGATGATCGTGTGATGACGATGCTGATGATCGTGTGATGACGATGCTGATGATCGTGTGATGATGATGCTGATGATCATGTGATGATGATGCTGATGATCATGTGATGACAATGTTGATGATGATGCTGATGACATTGATGTTCCAGTAACTGGTTGAGTTACTGATGATGAATTGAAGAAAGCTTTCGATGATTTATAGATGTATCATGTATGATGTAGTCGACGAATCCTTGCTCCTACAGATGTTGTTATAATATCCTTCTTGTTAAGGGGGAGTGTTGAATATTGTAACTTCTAAGAATATTGTATTTGTACATTATTATTCTGGAGATGTTCCATCCCTCCGAGGTGACTCTATTATGTATCCAGAGATGTTTATTCCTCCGACGAGTTGTGGTAACTAGGGTTATTAGACCCACCATGAGGGGGTCAGCCCTAATATTATATTTTGGGGGTTATTAGACTTCGCTAGGAGAGGTCGGCCCCATTAGGTATTTAGTCAGTTGGTGATTAGTATAAATAGAGGAGGAGAGCTCCTCATTTGATACACTCACTCACAGCTCAGAAAAGTAGCGCACTTGTCTGGGAGGTCTGCACAGGAGTTGGAGAAGGAGGTTAAGTCTTGGAGCACATCTTGTATTTTGGTTGATCATCTTATTGAGGAAAGCTTTGCTGGGTTTTCTACCCCATGAGGGTTTCCCAGGGTAAATTCTGTGTCTATCTTGTGATTATGTTTCTTTCAGTGATCTTGCTAGTATATTTGGTTTAAACTTAACAAACTATTTCGCCCAGAACATTAGACTTACTTCTAATGACCGTTACTGTCTCCGACAGGCCTTCCCGAGTTTGATCTGCATGCTGTTACGTCGCCAGGGTCATTAATGCTTGTGGGTGGCATGCACAGTACACTATGCGCTGGAACCCGCAACTCTTTGCCGTTCACGTCCATAACCTGTTCTCGGTTCCATAGAGATACGCATGTATGGATGACACCATGGACCCCTCGTTCCCCCTGAATGCAACCTTGCCACTTCCCATGAAAATTTGAATTTGAATTTCATTACCTATCCTTCATGTAATATCCCAACTTTTTGACTAACTATGTCATGATGTCATGTCAGGTCACGGACCAGTATATGTGATTTATTATGTTTTACATAGCACTAATATGTTCTGATTTAGTTTAATTTATGAGTTGATGTATTGGGCATGGACCTGATTTGTTTCATTTTTGAATATATGCCGGGCAGGAAAGCGGAATGAATAAACTAAGTTGTATTTTCAAAAGTAATTACAAAATTATGATATACTGAGATTATCTCTTTTGTTACATTATACTATGCAGAGCATGATTTACATGGTTTATTATTTAGTGTGTTGAGCATGGACTCAGAAACACACAAATGACCTATATACTGGGCTTAAGCCCCGATGTATTTAGAGGATTGTATTTCGTACTGGGCCTAAGCCCCGATGTACATTGAGTGTTGGGAATGATCCCTAGACCACTCCAAGCTTGGAAGAAATGATTACCGGATCCGAGGCCACTTAAATATCCTAGATGTGCCTCACAACCACATTCTAGTTCTAGTGTTGAGGAGAGATTCTGGAATTGCACTAGCGTAATGCCCATGTGAGAGTGTTGAGTTAGACGGCTCTGAAGAGCACTCAGGGTTACTAATCTCAAGTGTTGAGTCAAGAGGAATCTGAATAACACTTACGTATCTTAACACAACTATTTTGACTTGATTAAATAAATCTTATTATCATCACCTACTGCGGAAACTACCATGCTAAAACGAGGGATCTGACATGCAAAGGGAGAGACTAGAGGTGGCTCACAAGCTTGCTGAAACTGTCCAAAGAAGTGGACCCTATCCTTAAAAGAGAATTAAAACAATTATCATGTGAACAAAAGTGGTTAAAAGGCCCAAATCTAAATACTATTGTTAAGAGTTTCTAAGAAAAATATTGTTATTATTTATTCTTCTATGTATATATATTTATGCATAAGTGGGCTTCCACTTTACCAAATGTTAATTATTAATATTTAAGGTGGAATTATTATTATTATTATTATTATTATAAAAATATTAGAGATCAAAACACTTTGATAAAACAAAGTGACAAGTCCTAGTCCCAAATTAACTAGCAGTTAAGTGAATAAATAATATTTTCTTTTATATATATATAATTTAAATTGTTTTAGAGAAACTAGTAATTCTAACAGTGTGAATTTCAAAGATTACCTATTTAAAGAGGATAGCCCCCAGGGTTGGGGGATTATTCAATTATTTTGGAGAGAAGTTCTTATGAATCAAGAGAAGTCCTCTGCTTCAAGAAGTGAAGCTTCCCTTAGTTAAAAATTCTCATATCTGAACTAGACATACATCTCGGACCTCTACCTCTCAGTTTGCATGTCAGAACCAGCTCGGCGGGATTCATATTGAACCAGGAACGGTTCTAGATGGTTGAGAGGAACGTGGTAGTCCCAAAGTCATCTATTCCAAGATCAAATCATCAGGTCAGCTAAGAGTTCAGTAGTTTTTCATTAACTAGTTGGCTGAGTGTGCGGGTCATTACCAGCTGGAACAAGCTCCAGGAATTAGCAGGTATGCAATTCTTAAAGAAATTCTCCATTAATTATATTTTTTGTGTAAACAAATTATTAAAATAGTATAGACCTTTATGTCATTTTGAACTCAGGATTCATCCCGAATCTGTTGGCATTGCCTAGTAGGTCTAGTCCTCTAGCCTTTTCTAGGCAATCATTTTTCTTAATCTTTCAAAGTATGGAAATCGTCAAGCAGTGTTTAAATCCATAGAAATCTATTTCTTTTTTTTTATTAATTTTTCTTACCTGTCAATAGATTTCTTTCTTGTTTAAAAGTAACATGTTGATCTAACCATTGAAATCAAAATGTTTTCTCTTTTAGCTACAGGATGTAAGTCTAGATCAGGTGCTACAACAAAATAAGAAAGTCTTTCCACCACAGATAACAAGAAAAATCAATACCCTAGTCATCATTTTCTTATTTATTTGGGTAGCTATTTCTACTATCAAACACAGAGTACGATAGATCTACTTCTTTTCAAGATAGCTTTCCCTTTTAAAAACCATGGATTCCAAACTCTAAATAGAAAGTCTATTTGTCACGATTCTTCCAGCTAGGGCACCTTTTGCGCTTTATCAATAAACTCTACGTTAATCAATAGATAGATATTATAGCAAAACAAACCACATATATCATCCACGAAATTTGAGTCCCACGGTTAAAACCACAAACAGAAGCAAGATGCCCTGCACATTTTGAAACGTAGATGACAATTGAAAGCAGAAGACAAGGGTCGAATCCCATTGTCTTCTCAAAACCAGAATTCATAAGTGTTTCCTACAGGACTCACATCTCTAGACAAAACAAAGAAAAACGTAGTGTACAACATTCAAATTGTTCCCATACAAATGTTCATTTTACCAACACAGACAGCATTTCAATCGACATCACTTCATACCCTAGCTATGTTACCAAATAGGAGATGCCAAAGACACAGCATCATTTAAATTTTCTTATACAGCATTTTATAAACATACATAGAATCTCATTGTATCGAAATCCAACAGTGCAGGCTTAGTTCTCATTTCACATAGGAAAAACAAAAGATAGCAATCTATCATTTGAGACAGGGTAAATCATACATCCCAGTTAGAGGTTGTGTCCACCTTTTTAAAACATAAAATCATAGTTTACAGGAAGGGGAAAATGTCGGTTACATAGACCAACTTCGCAATCAATCCTTGTCACAACGCAGTCCCAGCTGCACAGCTTAAACGCTTACATTACATTTGAAAACCCCCACAGTTTCTCTAGTCTAGCCCTTAGGCAGCTGACAAGCTTCCCAAGTTGAGTCAGTAAGCCAAGGTCTTATGGGAGACTCTTTCCCAAACCAAAACGAGATGCATACATACATTTCCAGTGTTTCCAAAGGCAGGATAATGAGTGGGTAAGATGGACTTACCATTTCCCTAGCCACACGAGTAGAACTTTGAACCATCACAATATTCACCTGAAGATTGTTGGCACCTGTCATTTGCATCAAGCTAAACCAGTTATTACACCCTGAAATTTCAATTCCAGAAGAAGAAAACTCAAATTACAATTTTGGTAAGCTTTCCTTACCTGTTAGAAATGCGCAGTCCACGCTGTAGTCGAAGCTCAACAAAATACTAAGTGCATTGACCATGAGCCTTGCTTGGGTCAGGGAACCCTCATAGCTACCATATGAATTAGTTGCAGAGCCAGAAGAGTGATTCTCTTACAAAACCCTCTTTACAGGTATGTCACCCACTTCTCATTCAAGTGCATTAAATTTCATACCTACTATGTGCTAGTGGGGATGCGATTTCTTGGTACATAAACTATAGAGTATCACATAAAACACTCCACTCTTTGTTAAAAGAGATTAGAGTCACATTACCATAGTGGAACCCCCTCTTCCCCTTGTTTATATTACAAGTCCTATTCCTTTCTATGGTTCATCCTTTGGGTTGATTATCACCCATAGGATTTCCCTAGTAAATCTTATGTGCCTTGGAAGTATGAACCCACTCATTAGGATAGACCAAACCCTAGTAATTTTCCTGCACGGACCAACATGGGAGAATGGTATTTGCAGGATGCTAAGTAAGTCCAAAATCGCCCAAGAGTACCCGTACCCCTCGGTAACCCTGCCGAGGTATGTAATTACCTCTCCTGGAGTGTTACAACCATAAGCTTGAGAACTATGTATCATCAATGAAGTTACATCACCTGAAGGTGTCATTAGACATTCACCATTCAATCATATGATTCTTGAAACAGTAAGAACATTGATTCTACTTTTGCATTAGCAATTACGACTATACTTAAAAACATACTATCATTGTGTTTTCATCTCACTTCCACAGATTTAAGAACTCAAACATTAAGGAGACCATGTTACATGAAATTCTTAGATTCTTACTTTAATTATGGTGCAAACATAAATGTATTAACTGTGTTAGTAGTAGCTTATGAATCCTTCTCCTTTATTTAGCAAATACCATAGATGGGAAATTTTTTAATTTTATGCTATTTTGGGGACATTACAAGTGGTATCAGAGCGAGTTACAAACACTAAGTGACCTATTGGTCTCACTACCAAACACAGCTGCAGATAAAGGAAAGTGTTTAAATTATTGTATTATGTTTTTATGAGAAGAATTAACTAACACATTGTTTTCCGGTAACAAATACTTATATGAATTTCAGATACAGGCAGTAGCAGGAAAATGAATGCAGAACAAGGCAGCAGTGTACGAGATAATCTAAATTCCCCACCACAAGAGCAAGAAATTGTGGTGGAGCTCAATTCAAATTTGGAGAAATCCATGCAGCAGCTACAGGCAGAATTCCAGAGTTTTAGGGATGAGAATATGCAAGAAAGAAGGGAACACCGGGCTATAAATGAAGCCTTACTCCAAAGCCTAATAGGGGCAAAACCCCCTCAACATCCTACTCTCTTTGTGAACTCTCTTAACACTAGGAAAGCAGCCAGTTACAAAATAGAAGAACAAGTAGAACATAAATCAAAACCATTGGAAGAGGACTGTAAGAGCTCTTCCAATGACAACGGTTCTCCACCCCCTTGCAAGAAAAGGAGGAAGAGTGATGACAGCTTACAAGGGGAGTTCAGAAAAATAAGAGCCCCAACTTATGATGGGGAAGTTAACTCAGGAGAAAAGGATGAAGAATGGTTGTTAGGGATGAACAAATACTTTAAGGTTCATAATTACTCTAGTGAGATGCAAGACCGACTAGCCATACACAACTTGAATGGAAAAGCTGCTAGATGGTGGCGAGACTTAAAACACATTAAGGGACAAGAGTTGTGAGACATAAGCTGGGACACTTTCAGCAGAATATTTCAGGACAAATATATGTCTGAAAGATTCTTCAACAAGAAGATAAAAGAATTTCATGAGATGAAAATGGGTTCCTTGACTATGGAAGCTTTCATAAATCGGTTCCTAGATTTGTTGCACTATGCGCCTTGTATGAAGGACGAGAAGGTGAAAATCCAGCAGTTCTTGAGTGGGTTGCCACCAACTTTAGAGAGAAGATAGAATTCGACATGCCCAAAACCCCTGGCATAACCCTACATAAAGCCAGGCTGTGCTATGAGCATGGGCAGCCAAGGAACGACAACATCAACAGAAATAGAGAGAGATTCAGGACTTTTTCAAACAACCGTAGACCAGGTTTTCGACCCCCACCTTTTCAGAAACATAGCAATAGTTTCCCACCCAACAGAGGTTTCAGCCGACCCAAGATCGACCTAATGCACCCCCACCACCAGCCAACAGGCCAGCCTTCAATAAAGGGTCAAAGACAGTTCCACGAATTGTATCTTGTTGGAAATGCCAGGGACCACATTACTATAGAGACTGCCCCAACAAAACAGATGTGACTTTACATAACATCCAAGCAGAACCTACAGTGGGAGACATGGCAAAGACACCTAGGATTTATGCCATCCTTGATGGCCGACAGGAAGATCATCAAGCCACCATGGTAGAAATTCAGGGTAAGATATCTAACAATCTCATTTCAGTTTTAATAGACCCCGGTGCTTGCCAGAGCTACATCTCTCCCAGGATGGTAGAGTCTTGCAAATTAAACCGAGAGAGTCACAAAGCACCATGGTTGGTACAATTGGCCACAGGTACCAAATGGAAGGTCTCCGAACTAGTTAAGAGTTGTGATATAGATTTGAACATCTTACCGCTAGGATCTTATGATGTAATAATAGGCATGGATTGGTTGGAAGGACATCATGCTTTGTTGGATTGCTTGAATAAGTCAATCCTATGCACCGATGGTCAAGGGAACCAAAGAACCATCGGAGGTATACCTAAGGAAGTATCAGTACGACAGATATCGGCATTACAAGCAAAGAATGCTTAAGAAAGGGTTGTAAGCTATTTGCAATCCACCTTCAATCGGTAGAAGCCGATAGAGATAAAAAAATCGAGGATTTCTCGATACTAGTAGAATTCAGAGATGTATTTCCTGAGGAGATACCAGGGTTACCACCCAAGCGGGACTTAGACTTTTCTATAGAACTAACCCTTGGATCCGTACCCATCTCTAGGACTTCGTGCCGTATGAGTACACCCAAACTGGTAGAGCTCAAAATACAGTTACAAGAACTAATAGACAAGGGTTACATTCGACCAAGTATGTCTCCCTAGGGAGCACCAATCCTCTTTGTTAAAAAGAAGGATGGCACGATGCGTATGTGCATCGATTACTGCCAACTCAACAAGTTAACCATCATGAACCGTTATCCACTCCCTAGGATCGATGACTTGTTTGACCAAGTCGGAGGAGCAAAGATCTTCTCGAAGATCGACGTGCAATCCGGATATCACCAGGTGAGAATCCATGATGAGGACATCAATAAGACCGCGTTTCGCACCCAATATGGCCACTACGAGTTTGTAGTAATACCGTTTGGTCTGACGAATGCACCCGCCAACTTCATGTGCATGATGAACAACATTTTCAATAAGTACCTTGACAAATTTGTTCTAGTCTTCATAGACGATATCCTAATTTATTCCAAGAATGAAGAAGAACATGAAGAACACCTACAAATAGTCCTATGGATATTGCGAGAACATCAGCTATACGCAAAATTTAGCAAGTGTGATTTCTATAGACCTCAGATACAGTACTTAGGGCATATCATTTCGGAGAAGGGAATAGCGGTTGACCCCGAAAAGATCAAGGCTATCGAAGAATGGCTCACATCTACGTGTGTTTTCGACATACAATCATTCCTAGGTTTAGCCAGTTATTATCAAAAGTTCACTGAGAAATTCTCTCGGATCGCTTGCCCCATGACCACATTACAGAAGAAAACTAGTAACTTCACCAGGATAGACAAGTGTGAAGAAATTTTTCAGAAGTTAAAACAACTTCTGATTAGCGCACCAATACTACGAATTGCCGTCCCCAATGGGGACTTCGTAGTTTGCACCGATGCAAGCAAGGAAGGACTCACTGGAGTCCTTATGAAAGATGACTTTTCCATCTGCTATGAGTCAAGAAAGCTAAAGGAACATGAAAAAAACTATCCTACTCACGATCTTGAATTGGCTGCCATCATCCACGCTCTAAAAATGTGGAGACATTACCTCATGGGCAAGAAATTCCTATTAAAGACGGACAACATGAGTCTAAAGTATCTATTCGATCAACCAGACCTGAACGCTAGACAGGCTAGGTGGTTAGCCTTTCTTAGTGAGTATCACTTTGAACTAAAACACATCAAGGGGAAAGAAAACAAGATTGCCGATGCCTTTAGTCGACGAGCTCATATGTTATATGAGGTAACCAAAAGTCGGATGGACTTTGACTTACACGACCAAATTAGAGCGACATGCCAAAATGATAGGTTCTATGTCGAGATCCTTAAAAAGATTCAGGAAGATAGGCTATTTCAGCAACAAAAAGAGTACATGATAGATGAATCAGGATTGTTATGGTCAAAAGAGAGACTTTACGTTCCCGAGGGGGGAATATTAAACCTAACATACTCAGCGAATTCCATCGGAGTCCCTATTCGGGACACCCCGGATATCAAAAGATGATTTCAGCCATAAAGAAACACTACTTTTGGCCTAAACTGAAAGCTGACATAGCATTGTTCATTGCGAAATGTCAGGAATGCCAGTTGGTCAAGGAAGAACACCAACATCCCTCCGATCTACTTCAACCGTTACCGATTCCAGAATGGAAGTGGGAGGTAATAAGTATGGATTTCATTATGGGTCTACCCAAGAGTAAGAAACAAAATGACTCCATCTTCGTAGTAGTAGACAAGCTATTGAAAACTGCACATTTTAAACTAGTAAAATCTACCTACAAGGCAGTTCAGATTGCGAAAATATTCCTAAAGGAGATTTTTCGGTTACATGGGATACCCAAAGCAATTATCTCGGATCGAGACACAAAGTTCACTAGTAACTTTTGGAGAGCATTGTTCTCCCGATTAGAAACACAACTACAGTTTAGTACCGCATACCACCCCCAAACCGACGGACAAACAAAACGAGTAAACCAAATCTTAGAAGACATGCTAAGAATGTATGTCATGAACAATCCCACTAAGTGGGAAGACTACTTACACCTCGCAGAGTTTGCATACAACAATGGGTATCAAACCTTGGCCAAAATGAGTCCTTTTGAGGTACTCTACGGTCGAAAGTGTCGAACCCCCATCACCTAGGATAGCCCGGTCGACAGGCTTATGCTAGGGCCAGACTTACTAAAAGACTTGGAACAACTAGTCTCCAAAGTGCAACTAAATTTAAAAGAAGCACAAGACTACCAAAAGAGTTATGCAGACAAGAAAAGAAAGGACAAGGACTACCAAATCGGTGAACATGTCTTCCTAAGAATAAAAGTGAACGAAGCTCGTTAAGTTTGGGATGTTTTGGTAAACTAGCCCCAGAATTTTGTGGACCTTTTGAAATATTGGGCAAGAAGGGTCCAGTGGCATATGAGTTATCCCTACCAGCACATATAAAAGTTCATAATGTTTTTCATGCTTCTTTATTAAAGAAATATGTATACGATACTAAACATGTCATCGATTGGTCCTTGTTGCAGGTGGAGCCCGAAGGGGAGTTCACGCCACAACCACTCCACATTCTGGACAAGAGAGAGGTACAACTTAGGAGGAGGACCATTACTCAGCTGAAAGTGCAATGGAAGCAGTTTAGACCAGATGAGGCCACTTGGGAGAATGAGGCTACCATGAGAGGCATACCCCACCTTGTTTCATGGACTCATCTCTAGTCCTTAGGAAACACTGGGACGGTGTTGTTCTAAGGAGAGGAGGATGTAATATCCCAACTTTTTTTACTAACTATATCATGATGTCATGACGGGTCACGGCCCATTATATGTGATTTATTATGTTTTACATAGTGTAACGCCCCGTATTTTGACTAGGCGTGTTTATGAGTTAGACACCTTTCACTTTATTTGCTCATTATGTGTTCGACTCAGCTAGACAGAGTGAACTATATTTCGGGATGTTAGACATGATGATATGTTGCTACTATGTTTATGATGTTACTATGCCCATGCTGATACTACGGTTATGATGTTACTATATTCATGCAGTTATTAAGTTATGATCATCATGAGATTCATTGCTTTTATGACGAAAATATATGTTTTAGCGTTTTCATTGATGAAATGTGAGATATATGGTGTTGTACGTGGGTGCCATCCTATGATGAAATTGATAGAACTGTTATATTCCATGCATACCTGTGATGCGATAAAATTGTGACGTGAAATAAAATGATGTTGATGATATGGATCAATTGGTGATCGAATGGAAATGCTTGTTATAAACTATGTATTTTGCGGAGTACTAACCTACAGGACACAAGGGCTATGGGATAGCTGGATACTTGATCTGAATATGGATAAGAACCTATCCATGCAGTAAACCTTAGCAACCGAAATTGATGATACGATGACATGGACCGATAATCTCTATAGCAGCAGAGTATGATTTGATAAGGGTGTAGACCCGGTATGCTGAGACACGCTCCCCATGTAGTTGTGATGACAAAGTTGGATGCCTGCTAGGGGAGGATAGGTCCACTGTTCAGCCGACGCTATCGCTCTCAAGTTCTATGTGGTCAGGTCGGTGAGTCCGACACCCACTTTTGTACTAGCAAAGGAAGGATAGGGAGGATGTGGACATAGGTTAGGATGGGAGGATATGATAGGCAGTACTGTTGAGGGTTGGGTATTCATTGATCTGGAGTTAGTGGTAGTAGGTAGCTTTCCTTGTACCTGATTGATTGAAAAAATGTAATCATAAAAATAATGAAATGAAATCTTAAAGGTTAACTGATAAAATAACCAATGATGTTTTAGTAATATTATGATGAATGTATACTTGTTCAGTTTGCATAAAGTATTATTAGTATTAGTTAGCTGTTATGCATAGGAAATATGACGTATGTTTATAGTACATGTCCATCTTGTGCATACAACATACTTATCAAGATTTAACAATATTATAAGTTATCATAGATAACTCAATTAAGTATTTAGTGAATGACTTAATTAGTAAAAGATTATCAAGTTCTAATGTGTAAAATAAGTTAATTAGTCTTTGTATGTAAACATTGTAATGAACAATTAAAATAAGGGTCATTAATTGCAAGTATCCTCAAGTGAAGGTGTCTTCAATGTGAAGTATAAAAGTTAAACATTAATACTAGAAGAGTGTGCTATATAATTGTTGATCATGATTAATTAAACCATTAAGTATATTCCATTATTTATACCCAGAAGTACTATGTTGACACTTATCGAGTAAACAAATAAATATTTCTAATTTCTATTCACAATTAATTTAATTACTATTATTATTAATTATTATGGTTATTATTGTTATTATTTAATTAATAATAATAATGATAATAATCCTTTTTATAAAGCATAGTGGATTGAATAAATTTATTAAATAGATTATTCATTCAATTAATTGACAGAATCATTCGAGGTAAATTAAAAGGGTTTGTTTAAATAAATTATTTAATAATTCCACTACCCGAGAGAAACTTGGATGATTTAAAATAATATATATAATCATCATTTTACCTTGAAAAAAGTGTTGCATTAATGATTTGTACTTCCAAAAACCATGACAGCTAGGGCGGTGGAGTGATAAGGAAGTTATGAATTTATGAAGGGGGAAGATTTCTATAAAGAGGAGATTTAACAAAGTAGTCGGGGGGGGATTATTGGGGAGAGCAGTGAGGATTTGTAGGGGAAGTGAAATATTTCGAGGAGGGGGACAACTCGAGAAATGGAGGAGGCAGAAAAATCCAATGAGGAGGGGGAAAACTCACTGAAAAGTATGGTTATTGAACTAAGGACAAGGCTACTATCGAGATTATCGGTCTGTGGGCTCGGGGGCTAGGAAATCCGTTGATTTCCTAGGGTCAGCAAGATAATAGCTGATCAATAGGGTGGACACATCATTTCGGGTTGCTAAGGGAACCTACAAAATCCACTACATAAATATTCTTATCTTACTGCAATCTACGGATCCATTTATTTTACTGAGCTAGCTTAAATAAAATGTATTTTCTTTTATTTTCAAATTATGTATGTTAAAGGAACATATTTAAAATGAAAAGTCTTAAGTTTATGTTTATTTAATTGCAGAGACATATAAATATTTAGAAAACAGAAACATAGACGGTTGATTGTTTTTTTTTAAAACAATAAGGGAAAAACTTGGTATTTACATGAAAATGGAATAGAGACCCAGTGCCTAGCAAGGGCACTACAGATGGTTTTAGAGCGAGGTTCAGACACTAAGACCTTAGGGCCTAACTACACCTGGAATTATAGTGAAAGTTACTAGAGAATAACAAACAAACATGATGTCTGCAACAAAAGGGGAGATAACTTGAAGAGCCTTTTTCATGTATTTACAAAGCATAACAGAAACAGAACTTGAACAATATATATATATATATATAACTGCTCATGAAACTAATATATATTATGTTTGAAGTTATTTCAAAACCCTAGCATGCTTATATTGCATCGTACAGGATAATATATAAATAGACCAAACTAAAACTTAGTTCTGAGAACTATATTATACGATGTATAATCACAACTACAAAATCAAATTTTTACAATACCAATGTTGTTCCAGAAAAATTATTAAATTATGAGTACAAACTAAAAAGGCTTGGAAGTAATACCGGTGACAGAGTTTACAACTGGGGTAAGTCGACGTCATCTTACATATGCATCGATATATTCTTTTCACTTAAATAAGATTGATAACAACACGTTGTATATAAAAGATCACATGGCCAAGTCTCATCAGAGAGAACGCCCAGGCATAATGTGATCACTATAAATTCTAAAAACAAAAAGAAAGAAATGAACCCTTAATACCATTGACAATTAGTAATGAGATAAGTAATAATTATAGTTAGGGATCGAGTCTAGACTCGCCCAGACTTAGGTCTTTAAACATAGTTAACAAGTATAAAAAAAAAAAACTTAAGCTTGTAAAAGGGTTCAACCCTGTAACTTCTCGAAACTCCAAATTAACAACTTTTTACATATCATCCAAGGTTAGCGATCAAAATCTAATAAACATATTCATAACTGGAATCTACAAAGAAACATAAATGCTAATTATTAACATATTTAAAAGGTGGAATTAGCCCAAAAATACAACATCATATTTCCATACTCAGCTAACGAGATGAGCTGAAAGTAATCTCATTAACCTTTGAAACAAATTTATACAACCAAAAAGCAAAATTGTATTTATTCATCCATCAAATTTTTACATCTCCAGTAAACTGCTCCAGGGTTCTCCTGTAGAAGACCCTGTATCATTGCTCCATTAACCAAAAATGGACAAAGGCCTAACCCTGGTCCTTAACCAGTTTTCATTTATTTTCTACCCTAAAGTTGCCTCATGGCTCTTAACCAAAAACAAATAGCATGTCGGAGGGGTAGCACAAAAGAAAAAAAAAAAGCCTATCTCAATGACAGAGGCATCATCTAAGAGTGAACCCGAGAAAGAAAAGAGCAGCAATGTCTGACTAAACACTGAGCAGTCGACTTGTCATGGGGAGAAACTTAAGAAAACCTCTATCAATTTATAGACATAGGCCCTCCACTCGATACGTCGAAGTCTATAAAAGCTGAGCATTTGTTTTCTTCTATCATCTATTTCAAAAAATGGCGGCAACATCTTGGATGTAGAATGACAAATCTCGATGGAGAAAAAGGGAAAATAACATACATGGGAGCCGTAGCCAATGTAGAGACAGAGACCGAGCTTTCATCAATTGGGAAAAACGACGTTTTCTTCTTTGTCTGCAACCCCGTTGCACCCAAAAAAAAATATTCTTTTTTTTGAAACAAACTAAACTCCATCTTAATATCACGTCTCTCCTTTAAAATTTCCACTAATGCAGTCCAAAACCCCAACGAAACCACCAACTGAACAAGGAACTAGATTTCGACTGGCTGGAGGGGGAATGATTTCATCGTGGGCTGCATCGTTCCCCAATCAGACCTCCAAAGCTTCAACAAATCTTCTTAGACAGGATGAAACTGATTTAGCCACTAGAGGAAGAATGAGCTCGTGGCTAGCTGCTCTTGTTTCACAAAGAAATGGCGGCGGTATTTCTCTTTGGAGGCACTATCTGGACAATCCCAGCATAGTGGATACGCCTTCCCTCTCATTGAATCTTAGTGTTAGGGTTTGAAGGCGTTGACACCCCGGTTAAAATAAAATGGGTTGCCGGAAAAGAACTACTTCACTTTTTATAAATATCCCCAAAGGGCGGTATCGCATGGGTCATAGGTTGTTTCTCATACCACTTTATGAGCGTGCGGCAAACTAGGAGGATGACACATATGAGGGTGGTATTCTTACCGCAACCATCTCTTTCTTTATCGCCCAAGAATTTTGATGGCGTGAGGTCCACCGTGAGTCGTTCATTTCCTTCTCCATTACTACGTCCATGATCTTCATAGAGCCACGTCATCGTTTAAATGACCCCAACGTGTCGCCCGAATGCTGGTTAGCATCGATGGTAGAAACACCCATGGAAACCCCTACTAGCATGTCGCAAGCCCAGCGCACACGTGCCAAATGCCAAGCCCACAAGAGCATAGTTGCCACAACACATCAATGCATCATTGTAATAAAGGAATACCGGGCCAATCCCGAGCGCTCAGCAATGAGAAGACTGCATATGACCAAGCACCAATACAAATAGGGACCCACACACATCATACAAGCCTCAAGCTCGTGCAAGACAACTCCCTCCAATAAAAGGATATTGGACTCAGCCCATGTGCTCGGCACCAAGAGCCCTTCAAGCGACCAGCGGCCAAGTCCAAGGGGACTGGCGCCATAGGCCAACTCGGCCAAGGAGCCCGAGCTTGTAACCAAGAGCATTGTCAACAGCCACCTGCCAAGCCTAAGAGGGGCCCACGCAAGCCACACTTGCACCCCAAGCTCACTCTCGAACATACCTTCAATGCCAATTAAAACCTCATTTTCTTCCATAAATAGGGAATAGTTTTGATGCCACGTAAGGCAGTTTCTGCATTGTCCTTTGAGTGGTTTGCCATACCATTTTTTAATAGGCGGATGTATAAAAATTAGACACATGTGATGGTTTTTTTTTACCACAACCACCAACCATCCTTATCTCGCGTGCAAGTTGACAACGTGGGACAGATAGAGAGTTGTCGAACTTCCTCTACGGCTCTTGCAACCCTCCAAACGATACAAACTTTACCACGTCGTCACAATTGCAATGTCCCCAATTTGCTGCATCAAATTTCTTAAAACAACCATTTATGGTTGTCACCAACACTCGAACTCAAAAGTGGAATTTAGCAGATCTTCATCTTATATAAATTAAATTGGAACAAATGTACTTGGGCCCAAGCCCTAGCGCTCGGCAGCAAGAGCCCTTCACGCGACGAGTTACTAGATCCAAAGTGGGCCACTCAAGCCAGTACACCCAAGAAGCCAAGCTAAACCGCATTCCTACTGTCTGGTAAAAACTTTTCTACTCACGTCAAATAGCTGAGGATAGCTCCCATGCTTCTAAGTTTATCATCCATCGCTCGCATTTCATTTCCTCTTTGTAGATGGAGTAATAGAATCAAGAAAAGATGGACTAGAAAGATAACTGCTAAAAGTTCACTCGTCTGCTGAATATAATCCACGTTTTGGTATCGCAGATGTATAAATCGTCATGACCATATATACCTTTCACCAAATTCTCTGTGTTTGAAGACACATTCTTCAAAAAAAAAATAGTAGCAGGTGCTGAGGATCTATCTTGATAACGCATGAAGAGAACTGGTTCCGCCCTCATAAGGGTTTTTTTCTTTCAAACCTAAAATACTGGTTCTGGTCAAAATCAAAACCAACCACCATAGAAATATTCATTTCGAACTAGGAAGAAACACCAGGAGCTAATATGTAGGATTTCAAGGTTTTAACCCTCCCACCCTTTCACTGCACGGAGAGAAGCACAAGTTTATCCCATCGCGAAGGGCACAAAACTGAGCCGAAAATCAAGTAACAAAGGAATGGGAGGCTTTAAGCCTGGGCACTTGAGTGATGGAGGTTACGAGTGGTCTTCTCGGCTTGGCGCTTGGTCCTGTGTTGAGCCTTCAGTGTTCGGGCACTAATATGCCTTTTGCTTCATTTTGCTTGGGAATTTTCATACAAATATAACTCTCCTCCACTTAGGTTAACATAAAAAAAAAATTAATGTCTTTTCTTCATAAAGCTCCCAACTCGAGCTAAACTCTTTCTTATATGAAAAAAAAAAAAAACTTTGCTCACCAGGACAAAAATAGGTTTTCGCAAAATTCGTATATAATTATATAGTGTTAGTGTTGTTTATTTGAATTTAATTAAATTTCGTATATATTTATATACTGTTATAACCTAGGCTTGGTTAAGAATTAAAATTTAATATTTAAAAATAAAAAGTTACTCATAAACTCTAATTAAAGAGTTCATCATAGATTTTAAAAATTTTAAGACTAATGTCTGGGTTTAATATATAGACTAGATCAAACATTAAATTATTTATTTAAAACTCAGAAAAGCCCTTGTCGAGACTTCAACGTATAGTCGAAGAGATGAAACAAACACATAATCTGAAAACAAGGAACCGCTGAAACGAGCATGGCGAGCTGAATGCTAAGACGCTAATTTCACTACATGAGAAAATCATTAATGAAAACGAACATAGATTTCAACCCGTTAATTCTAACAAACTGTTCCTTGCACATAAGTGTAAATATAGGCATTTCTAAACTTTTTTTTTGATAACTATATTTGGTAATCTCTAGAGTAACCAAGGAGATTTTGATTGTGCATACACTAGCAGAATCAGGTTTGACAAAACAACAAAGCTATTATACCCCTATAAGTTCGATATATATATATAAAAAGATTATATGTTAAAAGTACTTGCTGTAAAATTTAAATTCAAAAGAAATAAAGGTTTTCCTCGTGATGTAAAATGACAGGGTAGAAATGAATTCCTTTATTTTCTTATATTTCTTCTCTAATTCCGGTTCAAATTTTGTACGAGGATGGGGTACTTATGATGACAGTGGCTTTCATAATTTTATTAAAATAAACATAAAAATTTAGTGTTTCATATACAAACCTTATTTAGTTCACTTTAAATTAGGTTGACAATCTAATAAAGAAATACATGCTAAAAGTCTAAGACATTCACTCACGTAAAAAGATCAACTTAAAAGTTAACATTTACAACCATCTAGAATAATTCAAAAGAGTATTACAAAGAGTGGTAATTTTTACATATCAACTAAGAAAGGAAAAGTTGTGTTTAATCTATTAATGAAATTCCTAGATTGCATTAGTTGCAATGCTATGTAACCTCATCTAGTTCTATTGAATAGGTTTTACATGTTGGGTAATTAACATGTTTAATGGTTATGTGAATGTGTAATTTGTTAGGACAACCACATCTAAACTTTGCTTGTGTTTAATAAGAGAACATGGTTAAATAAACTTGGAGTGGTGTTTGAGCTGTTACTTCCCCACAACAAATTACACAAACATTAATGTGTGTATATAGATAACTTAGTACAAGGTACAACTTAAAGTGAAAACTTGTGAACCTTATATTATTTAGATAAGATAAGGGATGGAAATAAATTTGTTGGATACAAGGATAGGTATCCTTTTGAATCACATTATGGAAAACACCATGTACTTAAACCAGGAGATTGCATATAGAGCTTATTAAAAGACTATTTTATTAAGGGGGAACATGGCTTTAGACTAATTAAGTTAAATATTGGTGTAATGGTGCGAAAGGTTTTTGAGAAATTTTTTGGATCAATCATACCCAATATAGTGATGATCTCGGGTAATAATAAGAGAGTCATAAGAATCTCAACACAGTCCTTAACTTAACTCAATTAAAGTGGATGTTATGAAGTTCTAATATGATTGAAGATATTAAGTAATGATGTTTTCGTTCAACTTGTAGGATTAGACTAAGGCCTTTACAAAGTACATAAAGGTTGCTTGTGTGGGTAGGAAGAGGGGTGATGTACAAATACAATGGCATACTAGGATAAATACTAGTAATTACCTTTGCGACGGTAAGGGTGGGAACAAAACTAGCTATGAGATTCTTAAGGAATGGAAGAAGTAATGGTTTCCCAACAAATTATATTGGTTTGAAAATAAGAATAATAAATAAACATGATAACAATTGTATTTTGATAAGAAATAGCCATGAAAACCTTGTAAACAATTAAAGTTCTCCTAGTTTAATGATGTTGCGATACTGTTGTTATTGTTTATTACCGATAAGGAAATAATAATGTATGACCTTAGGATTTTAAGGACATGAACCTTCTTCCCTAAGAGAAGTATGCAAACCTTAAGGGTCCTTGGTAGTTGCGTGTTGAGTGAATACAAATTATGAGTTCTAACGACCTCCAATTTAAACCGTTGACTATTTCATGCTAAGTTGGATCAATATAAGCTTTTGTGATGAGTAAACCTCTCTGGATGTTATAACTTGAAGGATGTTGCTAAATGGTAAGAAGTAGGATACTAAGGTGAATAGAACTTGATTATAACCTTAGTGATTCTAGAGATTTGATAGAAGGATTAATCTAAATGTTTCTTTAATTATTAGAATACACATCAGGGGATAAAAGAAGCAAAGCCATAGGATAATATCGACATATTCGGTCAAGTCAAAGCTAAGTAGGACAAGTATGGCCAACACTTGCTACTTGCAAGAATGAAGAGTTTATGTGTCAAGAATTTCCCTGCATTATTATGACCATAACTTCGGGAAGAAGTTTCCTGAAGGGTCGGTGTATGTAACGCCTTGTATTTTGACTAGGCGTGTTTATGAGTTAGACACCTTTCACTTTATTTGCTCGTTATCTGTTCAACTCAGCTACACAGAGTGAACTATATTTCGGCATGTTAGACATGATGATATGTTGCTATTATGTTTAGGATGTTACTATGCCCATGCTGATACTACGGTTATGATGTTACTATATTCATGCCGTTATTAAGTTATGATCATCATGAGATTCATTGCTTTTATGACGAAAATATATGTTTTAGCGTTTTCATTGATGAAGTGTGAGATATATGGTGTTGTACGTGGGTTCCATCCTATGATGAAATTGATAGAACTGTTATATTCCATGCATACCTGTGATGCGATAAAATTGTGCCGTGAAATAAAATGATGTTGAAGATATGGATCAGTTGGTGATCGAATGGAAATGCTTATTATAAACTGTGTATTTTGCGGAGTACTAACCTACAGGACACAAGGGCTATGGGATAGCCGGATACTTGATCTGAATATGGATAAGAACCTATCCATGCAGTAAACCTTAGCAACCGAAATTGATGATACGATGACATGGACCGATAATCTCGATAGCAGCAGAGTATGATTTGATAAGGGTGTAGACCCGGTATGTTGAGAGGGATGGATGTGTTTCCCACCCTATGTTCCTATGATACCCGTGGTCATGGGAGGACCGTGCTGAGACACGCTCCCCATGTAGTTGTGATGACGATGGTCAGATGCTTGCTAGGGGAGGATAGGTCCGTTGTTTAGCCGATGCTATTGCTCTCAAGTTCTATGTGGTAAGGTCGGTGAGTCCGACACCCACTTTTGTACTAGCAGAGGAAGGATAGGGAGGATGTGGATGTAGGTTAGGATGGGAGGATATGATAGGCAGTACTATTGAGGGTTGGGTATTCATTGATCTGGAGTTAGTGGTAGTAGCTAAGCTTTCCTTGTACCTGATTGATTGAACAAATGTAATCATAAAAATAATGAAATGAAATCTTAAAGGTTAACTGATAAAATAATCGATGATGTTTTATTAATATTATGATGAATGTATACTTGTTCAGTTTGCATAAAGTATTATTAGTATTAGTTAGCTGTTATGCATAGGAAATATGACGTATGTTTATAGTACATGTCCGTCTTGTGCATACGCTGGCCACGCATGCACATTATGCACATGCGCGATAATATTGGTTTACAACATACTTATCAAGATTTAACAATATTATAAGTTATCATAGATAACTCAATTAAGTATTTAGTGAATGACTTAATTAGTAAAAGATTATCGAGTTCTAATGTGTAAAATAAGTTAATTAGTCTTTGTATGTAAACATTGTAATGAACAATTAAAATAAGGGTCATTAATTGCAAGTATCCTCAAGTGAAGGTGTCTTCAATGTGAAGTATAAAAGTTAAACATTAATACTAGAAGAGTGTGCTATATAATTGTTGATCATGATTAATTAAACCATTAAGTATATTCCATTATTTAATTAAACCATTAAGTATATTCCATTATTTATACTTCATTTGTCAAAGTCCGCATCATTCGGACGCATTCGTCGAACATCTCACAATCCACTATGACAACTGCTACACCACGCACTCTTCATCCTCGGACATTAACACCTCTATGAGCCATTTTCAACCTTCGCTGAAAACTCTCACACCTCCGGGTCCTGATACCAACTGACGCAAGTCAGGTTGGTATAGTCGTCTTCTCCAACCGGACTCGCTTCAGGGCTCTGATACCAACTAATGTAAGTCAGGTTGGTATAGTCGGCTTCTCCAACTGGACTCGCTTCCGATCTCTGATACCAACTGACGCAAGTCACCCTATGGGATACTTTCTTGCTTAACAATACACACGACACAACCACAATGATTACACAAACAAGGTGTAGAACAAGATGCCAGAAGTGGCTTATATTACTTCTTAGAAATTAGTTACAATGCAAATAACTGTAAGCAAATAACTAACTATAATCGGCCTTAGCCGTTACAACTTAGAAGTAAGTGTGGAGTGTTCTCCCTATGTGTTAACCTCACCCTCTCCTGGTTCGCCATGAAACTCTGAGCTATGGTTCGATCTCAACCCTCTGGACTTTGACCAGTGTGACTCTTCACAACTCCCTCAGCTTTGCGCTCTGCACTCTATACTCGTGTCCCCTAGACTGAAGACCTTCTCTTCCTCTTCTACTCTGCGGGTGCTATTCCCAAGACTATTGCAATCCCAAGACATGCGTCCCCCTCTGCTCACCGATCGTGCCAAATCCTGCGAACCTGCACTGTCAGCTTCTAGCCATGCTATACAGTCTCTGCCCATGATGTCCCTGTCATGTCCTTCACCAACTCGCAATAACTGTAATAAATTCCTCAGCAACCCCCACATGGCTACTAGGTAGAGCCCCTTGACTTTCTGTCCTTTCGACCCTGCTACAGCAGTCAGTCTCAACACGACCTTTTTGTTGGTTCACACTTTTCCCTATTATACTTGGCTTTGCCAAACCCGGTCGTGTTGTAATTCGACCTCTTGTCGACTACCCAACATCTTACGTCACTCGTCGCCTGTCGACCATTTCCTGTCGATCCTTGACCTCTCGCTACATCTGTTGTTCCTTCAATCGGCCGCACCCCGATTGTTTCTGCTCAACTTGTTGACTTTGACAAGTCAACCTGCTCTCTACACCAGTGGTCATTGGCAATCCCGCTGGTCGGCTCCCTTCCATCGATCAGCCTCGACTGATCTACCTAGGCCCAGATGCTCCTGCATTAGACTACCCAGGTGAAAAAGAATTCGACTGCTGCGTCAGTCTCCTGAACTCCTCTTCGAAAATCCACGTTGTTTCCTGCAACTCATCATTCGTCCATCGCACCAAGTATTCCTTCATGCGCGATCTACGAGTATGCCCTAGTTCGCGTTCGTCGATTACTTCTGTGATCCATTCTTTATGTTGGTCTGGAATCTGTTCTGTCTCGTCGATACTTATTCCTTCCTCCTTTCCAGTACTTGAACCTTCTTCAAATTTGTATAGGTCTGAGACGTTCAACGTTGCTGAAATGTTCAAGTCTTTTGGAAATTCCAACACATATGCATTGTCCAAAATCTTCTTCAGAATCCTGCATGGCCCTATCTTCTTCAAATTCAGCTTGTTGTACATTCCTGTCGGAAATCGCTCCTTCCGCAAATAGGCATAGACTAACTCCCAGACCTGCAATGACAATGAATACATCACCTGCAAGATACATTACAAATATTATTCAAATGTCCTACATGCAAATTTCTACAACATTTGTATATGTGTAATATATAATGAACTAATTAACTTAATGAAAACTCTTGTACCTTCCCTAACCATCTCAGAAACTCAATCATGATCTAATGAGACCATTGCCTCTTCAGTGTGCATCTCCTGCCATGTTGGAATTGGATGTGGGCCCTTTGGATTAAGAGAGACATATTTCCATGGTTTGACATATACATCATTTTCACTGTGATCAAGCCCCCAACCTTTTGCATCAATCCAAAAATCGCAAAACAGGCATGCTTCCTCGTTTCAATGGAAAATATGTTACCCATGTCTTTATTTCGAACAGAATGCAATTCCCTCGTACCAGGGATGGTCTCACAATACCATGCCATGGATCTATTAACATCTCCAAGGGAAACATCCCAAAAGAACCTGCATCGAATTCAGTTTGTCATATGTAAATTCCTATCGAGTATGTGTTCTTTTGGAAATGATGATATTGAATGTTATTAGCTTACTAATTGAATTTGTAGTTTATTACCTACACACTGGCCTTGCTTGTTCGCGACCTTGATGTCCTAAATGATGTGTGCACCAATCAACTACTTCAGTGGAACATTTGAGTCGGGTTTCACCATGACTCATCTGGTACCTCCGAAGTGCTCATTTCACACATGCACCTATGCCATCATGTTCACCCTTTCCATGCCCTATCTCAAAAAAGCTCCAGGTGTGTCGGATTCCTATCTATTTGTGAAGGCGACTCAAAAAATAAAATGAGCGTGCTGATTTGAATTGCCTTGCACACCCATGTGACCAAATCTAGTGTTTAGTAAATGATATGCCTCTCTACCTGAATGAATCATAAATCAACCCAAAGCAGTGTTGAACGAACAACGTGTCATGCTCACGATCATCACTAACATAAAAATGGTATTCCTTGATCACTTCATGTGACTGAGGAGTGCTATCCCTACCATCAATGCTTTCCTGAGCATGTCTGTACAATACATGTACAAAGATAGACACCTGGTGAGAGTGATAGTACTCACCCTGTATCTCTCTTTGAGGAGCAAAGGTGTATTTCTCCGCAAATTCTACCACTGATAAGATTGTTCCTGGCTCAAATACGTCATGAGAATGTTTGAATTCTGAAACTTGCCACTTGGACCTATGGGAGGGCTTTATGTTTTTATAAATCTGACTTTGAAACTTCTCCATGAATTCTGAAATAGGAATCTCATCATCAAGCAAGTCGATCCTCTTGGATGGCATAGATGAAGAGGATGTTGGATTCATGGTGACGTATTCGTACCTCTTCCACCTAACGGTGATATATGAAAATCCATGGTGTGTTGGATCGATAGGAAAGTTCCTATGGAATAATGTCAAATCACCATGTTCATGGAATTTTTTCCCACCTACACACCTCTTATTGAAAAACACGTGTTCAGGATTCATGTTGCATAGTATCATAGAAATAAAATCTCGTAATATGTGAGGAGCTAGTACACCATTCTAGTGCCTTTTGCAAAAATCCAGAAATGTGTCATAGTATAGTTGAATTTCAACGTGGTACCGGCAGCAACAGGTGTCGCGGATCGTATTCGGCCTAATAAACCACGGTTTCAATTTGTTGAACATGCTAAATGATATTTTAACACCAAGATTAGTTTCTTGGAATTCCTCGTAAAGTGCAACTCCCATCATCTCCATCGCATGCTTACAGTGCTCTTGATAAATGCCTCTGGATAAGCATTGTCGCAAGACATGCTTTTGATCTGGAATAGCACGAGAATGGCTATCCCAAAACTCTATCACCTTCTCTCTAATGCTTGCTTCCATCCTGCCTCGATAGGGTTCCCTAGAAATAAAAGCCCAATAAGTAGCTTCATCATTTTCATCTATCTAGACCCTGAATTTAGTATATTTGAGCAATGTTCTTTTTGAAACATTGAGCAATGATGCCATTGTTGATACCATTCGATTTCTTGAAGTGTTTTGTGCCACAACAGCCGTTGTAATTTCCCTACAAGCAGCTTGGGTATCATTGTTTCTTGATTTTCCAAACGAAGATAATCTAGTTCTTACATTTTCTATTGCATTCTCGCATGTCTTTTTTGTTTTAACATATTGAAAACCCAACAACTTTGTGGCACGTTTCAATTTTTTGTGTTTTATCAACCCATGTAGGATTTGAGCTTGTGCCATCGTTGAATGTTGTTCAAAATATGACTTCATTATGTTATTGACATGCTCTCTAACTATCCAACCAGGGATCGAGTTCCCAGTCTCTTCTTGTGCCGAAACAACTGCACAATCCTATAGAAAATTTACACCCCTTCCAACCCCACTGCAACTCCCAATTATATTTTCAATGTGAGAGGGAAAGGTCTCATGTGATGGCTGATTAAGATCATGAGGGGGCACAACATCATGTGATTCTTGATCACCATGATGTGATGTCTAACCATAATCTCTCTGTACATAACATGTAAATTAACAAATTGAAAATTGGTTACTTGATAGTTGTGCATTGAACTTTAAAATTGCTGGTAACTTGAAATTTGATGTGGAAATTGAAAATTTGAGAATTGAAAATTGCATGTGAATTGAATTTTCCAACTAATACATTGAGCTTGAGAATTGTTCTCTGTAAAAATTGAAATTGCTAGTAACTTGAAATTTGAAATTCCTCAAGTAACTTGAAATTGCTAGTAACTTGAAATTTGAAATTGCTCAAGTAACTTGAAATTCATAACTTAATTAAACTTGAGAATTGTTCTAGAAGTAAAGTTTGAAATTCCTAGTAAAATTTGAAATTGCTTGCAACTTGAAATTAGTAGTAACTTGTACATTTAACTTTAAAATTGCTAGTAACTTGAAAATAAACTATATATATTTAAGTCAAGATAATTATTAATAACTTCTTGAAAATTATTGTGGGCATAAAAATTAATATTATTTATAATCATCCCATTATATAATTGTGGGAAAATTTTCATTATGCAATTTATGTCCATTTTACTTTTACATTACAAGAAAAATGTTATTTTAACTTTATGGTATAAAATAAATAAATAAATATTTAAAATACAAGTTGCAAATCACCACAAAGAATAAATGATTACAACACTTCTACCCTAGAATTTCAAGGACAACATCATGCATCCCAGGTTGTGTATACGTGAAATAGAAATTTAAGATTGGTTTTTTACCCATGATAGCATACCTATTATACTCTAAATGTGGGGAAAAAAACATTTATTTAGAGATGAATAAGATATTTAATTAAAAACATTGTAGTGATATGATTGAGGAGAAATTCATATATTTTAATGCAAAATAACATTTTCATTAGTTCATGATTTTGCAATTTCAACAATAGACAATTATGGAAATTGTAATTTTTATCATAAATTGCAATTTAACGATTTTTTATCAATAATGCTTCACATATCAATGCAAGGTTGCAAACATTGCAAATAATTTTTTCCAATTTGTCCTAACAAAATATATGATTCTAATCATTAATCTTATCATGGTGATACGTCATGTTATGTAAATGAAAGTACATGTGATAGATGATTTTTTTTTAAAGTAAACATTATAATTAAATAGCTCTTTGAACATTCATTTGTATTCAAATATTCATTACTATGAAAATATTGCCAACCACCATAACTATGAAAATATTCATTCATTTGTTTTCAAATTGAATAAATTCTAACTAATACATAACTATCACAACATGTTGATTTCAAAATATTCATTCATTTGTTTTGAAATTGAATTTTCTATCAAATTAAGAATTGAAATTACATTTAACTTGAAATTGTTAGTAACTTAAAAAACTGCAATTAGTTACATATGTACAATTTTACTTGAAAATAGTCTCCAAGTGTACATTTAATTTGAAAATTATTCTAATAGCATTGAAAATTGTTAGTAAAGTTTAGAAATTCGAAAATAGTTAATATGTACATACATTTTAACTTGAAAATAGAATCTAAGTGTAGATTTTATTTGAAAATTGTTGGACAATAAAATTGAAAATTGTTACTAAACTTTGAAATAATTTGTAAATTGTTAAAGCAACATGGAAACATAATTTGAAAATTGTTAGCAACTTTGAAGTAATTTGAAGATAGTTAAAAATATGTACATGTATTAACATGAAAATATACTCTAAATTTACATGTTTCATTTGAAAATTGTTTTAATTTAACATTTGTTAGTCACTTGAAAATTGTTAATTTAACATAAAAATTGTTGCAAACTTTGAAATTTAAATAACAAATGGATGAAATAATTAAGAATATCATTACAAATAAATATGAAACAAATTAAATTATTAAATTTAGTTAAATTTATTGGAAAATTGTTACTAATTTTGTAAATTATGTAGCATGATATTTAAATTATGATAGCATGTAATTCAATAATTTACCTCTGTTGTCTTCCATTGGAATTTGTTGCACCAAATGTGCATCTTATTCTTCTCTCAACCTTTGTCTTTGTTGTCTCATTTGTTTTCTATACTTCTCATGCTCTTCATTGTCATTTTGTTGTCTAGCATGTTTTCTTTGTCTTTTTTTTTTATTCTCCATCAATCTACAATGAAAACAAACAAAAAAAAATTCAAATTGTTATAAAAAACAACAATATGTTAGTATGAAATCTTGAAATATGGCTACAAAGAAATCTTACATGTCTAATGAGCTCTAATTCAACAACATGAAAATGAAAAAGCTCTAATTCAACAAGATCAAAATGACAAAGCTCTAATGAAAAAAAAACTAGCAATGAGTTAAATTGTTGTTTTTGATTAATTGTTTACTGGTTATATACAGGTTCGTTGATGTTTTTACGAGGGAAGGGTAGTTGGAAACATTAGTTGTTGAAAAATCCTTTCGCAGTTTTGCCTTGGTTCATTTATATATATTTTTTTACATAGACAAACCCTCGATCGAGCATATTTTACAGACCCTCAATCGAGCAAATACCTCGATCGAGGTATTTCTAAACCCTCAATCGAGGTCCTGATAAAACCTCGATTGAGGTGTTGTTAAGCCCTCAATCAAGGTATTTTAAATACCTCGATCGAGGGCTTAAAAACCAGGCCGAGTGCCCTTTTCCCTACAGAATGGAAGTTTTGTCTACCTTCCACACAGTTAAACAATGTCATTAAATGCTCATTAATGAGTGGACTTGATTCCATTGGATTCGTCAATGAATCCTCTGTCGAGATACATAAAATTTATGAATTTTTATCTTCATATGTCTCTTGTTTTCAAATTTCTACTAAAAATTACCCTAAAAAACCCTGTCGACAACTTCGATTGAGCTCAAATATAAATCCACAACATTCAAAATACACATCCAAAAAATTTGAAAAAATACACAAGCCCTAGATAAATGCGTCCTCTTTAAGATGGCATTTTTAGATTTGCAAATTATGTAAAAAAGCAAAATATTTCGTGCACACACACACATGTGTGCAAAATGCGACTTAAATATTCATTGGTTAGTTTCAAAAAATAATAATAAATATAATTTTTTGAGAAAAATTAAAAGAAAAATATGTAAGCCCTAGTGCATTCTGTCTAGATCATGTTCACATATTTCATTTTTTTAAATTATCACTTTAACATTAAATTATTGTTCACACACAAAAACTACTTGTTAATTGCTCTTTAAATTTTTAAGTACACACGTTTCATTAAATGAAAATTCGACATGATATATGACATTGGTATATTTTGAAAAAAACATCGTTGGAAAGCCAACATAATTCTCTACATTTCGTTTTTCAACTGCATGTCAAAATTCATGTGGCAAGTATGAGTTTCGAGGGCTTCAATTAATACATGGGTAAAATTTCTGTTTTTCACCATCATATTTGGCCAAAAAGTGTTGCCCATCTTCATGGAATAACCCACTCCAAATCTCTCAACAATAGTCACCATTGATGGTCTACACAACTCGATCAGATTATTCTTTATTTTTTCTTTGGACAACAACTAATTATGTCATATAAATTCAAAAAACCTTATCTATGTCCTAAGTGTTTTATCCTTTGGTATGAGACCATTTTTAAATTAGGAGGTGTTGGTGGATTTAATCCGTTGACTTATACAATAGATTTTAGTAATCTAAACTAGTTTAACAACCATTCTACCACATGTGCTTGGGTACACCAACTTTCTATGTAAGCACTTGACTTCTTCAATCACTCATTCATTGCCTCCAACACCATTTTCTATAGTAAGTCCACAATAATCATCCTCTTCCAAATCTCTCTAGATAGAGGATATTCAAAAGCTACATCAAATCTACAAGACCACCCACTTATACAGTATTCGATTAGTGAATCAACCTTCAATATTCATTAAACCTCTTGTTTTTCTCGATTAGATTATGAGTACAGGATTGACTTCTATAAATGTAAATTTAGAGTAACAATGCATACTAGACACAATATTTGTGCATCAATATCCGAGTAGGGATAACAATGTATAAATGTGTGTTGGATTAATAAGAGCCAATGGAATTAGCTATCTACCTAAGCATCATGTAGTAGGTGTCTATCGAGGTGCCAGAAACCTGAAGTCATAGGAAACGTGTATGCTCGCAAAAATAAGCTTGAATGCATGGAGGATGGGGTAGCTATAAGAGAATTGAAGAATGGGTATGATGGGAACATGTTATTTAATGCAAAACACCTAGTGTAACATAACCTTTTTGCTGGAAAACATTTTGTGTTAGCAAACATTATTATAAAAAGTTTTATGTTGGACAGGTGTCCAAGGATGACCGTAATTAGCACAATATATTATTATTAAATAAATAAAATAGGAGACAAACACCTAAGAGGACTATTGAAAGAGTGGTTACTAATCCACTAGGTGGAATGGAATCTGGGGTAGAAGGCAATGGACAAGTGGCAACATCATGATGCAACTAACTAGCTATTGGTATGGGACAACTCCCTTGAAATGTGGTCATAGTGCCCTGAAAGATGGGACTGGAGCTTGAGGCTCATTTATTCGAAACTGACCACTAAAGACCTAGGCAGTCTATATAATAGCCATCAAATAGTGAACTGAGGTTCATCACTTTTCCTGACGAGGAAATTTACCTTGGGGTTTTGCTGTGTTTGCACCCAAGAGATTTGATGAGGGGATATGCTATGTTATTGATCATGTTGTGAGTCTGCCAAACTCTTATTGAGTTCAGGAGGTTGATGCTGAGTGAAGAAGGCATTTTATTTCAGGAGGTTGATGCTGAGTGGAGAAGGCATTTTTGAGTTCCTTGCTTCTACATAGATTCCACCCACTTATTGGATCAGTAATCAGGCTCGGGGGTTCACTAGAAGCCAGCAGTTGAGCTGCTTCTTCTTAAGCAGGTTGGGAGGAACAGGCCTCCTTGGGTGTTTGTCAGCCCTATCGTCATCTACAGGTTCTATTTGTTTATCTGCTATTAAGTAGTTAAATCTCTTTATTTACAAATATTTAATTTTATTTATAGAATGTGTTCTGGTTTAAATGCTTCTACTTTTATTTTTTAAATCAGTTTAAAATTATGAAAAGAAATGCTGAATGAAATAAATGATCTTTGCATTTTTCCCAATGGCATAGGAATTGCATCGTACTCTAGTGCGGAGATGGATTAAGATAGATAGGTATGATAGGCAAGATAGCCACGTGATTGAGAAGATGTAAATGATGTATTTTCTTAAATCATTGTTTACTGTTAATTTTTCTAAGTTTATCTATATCATTGTTTTTCATTGTTATTTATGTATAAATAATTATTCTCAGAATATATAGTAATGTTTTCTTCATTTTATAGATATCATTTGTTTAAATAACAAATCATTTTTCCTTTCTAAGTATTATATAAATTATTTCTCTGTTATAGCATTTAGAAAACATAGACAAATTTATAAGCAGATAATGCAGATTTAGCATCCAAACATACAGTAGAAAAATACAGTACATTTACAACTCTCTTCACACATAAAATTAGCATATAATGTTTCTTATTCTTCAACATTTCAACTCATGACAAACCTTATGACAATACCTTAAAGCTATAATAGAATACCACTTGTTATCTCCCAAATTGACCACCGTCATTTTGGTTGATAGAATGGGTAAAAAATTTTTATTTTTGTGAGTCTTGGCCTTCAATATCAAAAAATCCTAGCTTTTCGGTAGTTAACTGAGTCTGTGAAAGTGGTTTCGATTCCATTCCTAAATTT
Organism: Larix kaempferi; assembly: GCA_027924585.1. NCBI lineage: Eukaryota > Viridiplantae > Streptophyta > Pinopsida > Pinales > Pinaceae > Larix > Larix kaempferi. The sequence goes on from BSBM01001023.1 coordinate 4,067,567, forward strand.
TAGCCACAAAGTCAGTTTGAACTAGAACGCTTCATCCCTACAATCTAAGGCTAAATATCGAGTCATTATGTCATCTGTCTATTGCAACATGCTCTGTTATTAAATAAATCCCGAATGCTCAGCTATGATTTGTCACTTGGCTGCCCTGTGAGGTATTTTCATTGTTGAACCATAACTCAAGAGGAATTTTCTGCTGAAATCGCGTGATCTTGCGGGGCGATTTTGACAGCCTTCCCGAACTCCAAATTCAGATCTGGAAGCACCAATGGATAGCTTATGATCTGTAGATCGAAATCGACTATTCGAACGCGCAAAAAGGACATCGGACGGTTAAGAAAATCGATTTTTTCCAAAGGCAGTTTTTTCAGGAATCCTACAGGTTTCGGCAGCTTAGGCGAGCCCCACAGAGCTCATTAGCTACCGAAAGGTCTGACTTCCGGCGGCTAAGGCACGAAATCAGCAGAAAGAAACGTTTTGGGTTTAAATTTTTGAAACGGTTACAGCTTTCGGCAGCTTAGGCGAGCCCCACAGAGCTCATTAGCTGCCGAAAGGTCTGACTTCCGGCGGCTAAAGCACGAAATCAGCAGAAGAGTTAACTGCCGAAAGCCTGTTTTTGCCAATTTTCTCTAATTTCGCCCAGATCTCAGTTTTGTTCGCTGAACTAGCAGAGTAAAGGCTATAAAGCCACAGAACCAAGACTTTTAGGAGGAGGTTCAAGTTTGGATACATTTGGGGCTATGTACTTGACACTTTCTTGCTATATGAATCACAGTTTTCTTTGGTCGTTAGATATAAGTCTGTCTACATTTTCCATTATTCTGCACCCTGTTTGAATTAGCTTAGCTTATGCTCATGATTTGAATGGAGGAACTTCTTATTGCTTAGTGTGACCCTGCGTTATGTATGTACTTGGTTGCATAAACTCTGCATGTTAATGTACTTGGTTGTCTAGGCAATATTCTTCATACCTTGATTATTTACTGTGGCTGATATTTAATTTCTCGAAGCACTGGCTTATTTAGAGGCATGTCATGTTGTCTTACTGCTTAGTCTTCTCAGTTATCCCATTGATCCATTTTTTCAGAAAACACAAAAAAACATTGAATTCTTAAGTTACCAGGCATACCTAGCTTATAACCCTAGGTAGTTTCTTGGAGAGCTAACACCACTTATTTCATTTCCATAGCTCGACATAGTCAAAGTTCGGTATCTTAATGATAACCAAGAATCAAAACCAAACAATTACACGATAATCATTATTGTAGACCAAACAATTAAAATTCATAGTTTCATCCTCAAGATTTAGTTAATACAATGACTGTAGGATAAATCAAAATAAGAAACATCAAACCCTAACGCTAGAATCTTCATCATAGTGGATCGCAGAGATTTCCTGTAATCGACGATTCATACATAAGCCAAACTCTACTCTAAAAACAAAACTCATCCACCATTACTTATAGAAATCAAAGGATTATACGATATCCAAATCTGGAGAGACTTGTATTGCAACTATTACATTGTTATAACTATTATCTGCAGGAGGAACAATAACAACATTTAAATCTCACAACTATAGCTTTTATTCATCAAACCCTAAATGCAGTATCATGTTTACAAAATAGACAAACTACGTACAAGCCGTAAGCCTTCCATAGATACGAATATCTAGCAACAGACTTATCCTTTATACAGACTTCATACGTTTTATCCCATCATATTTACATTTCAACTTTCACAATTTACATAAAGAAAAACGATAGCAGCAAATCATCAAAACCCAAATGGTTATATTATTCCCAGGTCTGTGAGAAAGAACAATTTGACATGACAACCATCAACATAACAAGCTCATGCCTCTTGGGTTGAGGAATCCTTCTCCCCATTCTTTTAAAAGTTTACAAACCCTATCTCTACAAATTTACAAAACTCTCTGACTTCAAAACACAACACATAGAACATCACATAGTCGACCATCATCTTCATCTACACAGAGTTTCAAGGCAACCGCCGAGGCTTACCGGTTGGTAGAGCTGCAGCCAACCTACGATGCCCAAACAAGAGAAAACCATCGAATCATTGCCCTGTAAACAACAACATTAATGTTGTCGTCAAAACATTTATCTTTTCAAGAAACGAGACTCAGTATTAACAAACAAATTACTACTGCGTTAAATGTCAAATGTGAAAGCTACAGGAGGAAGTTTCGAACACATTACCTTCAAAATAGTTGGCAAACTGCAACAACAACCACTAGACAGGCGCAACAGCAACTAGAAATTACTCATACTATCAAATGCCGAGGAATAAGGAAATGCCATATAGAGCCATCAACTTTTAAACAGTTAAATAGTGCCAAGACCTGGAATAACCATGGCGAAGGGTTGGTTTCTCATTCGAATCAAATTTCAAATTAAAAACCCTCAACATGTCTGATGATCGAAACACACCAAAGACAAACACTAAGCTGCAACCAAGACATTCACCACTATACAAAGCACTGGAGAGCTCGACTCTTTAATCTTCACGAGTCATGGGTTCAAAACCGAGGCCTCACAACTCAAAAACGCACAACAGAAAGACCTACAAACCCTCATCCTGTCAGCCAATTGTAGAGCCATAACAACCATTTTCCAAGTTCACAATAAACACAATAATCAGAACCAAAGTAGGCTTTAACTTACACCCATCATTACACTGCTAGATCAACGGTGGAGATCACCGGGTAGAATTACGAAGCATCAATGCCATCTACCACATTAAATGTGTTATCATTACAATCGCCACGAAGGAGACACGAAGGATCCAATTCATCAACCATGGAACTATTATGTTTACACATCATTGCAAGGAGGATCAATACCAATGTATTGGCATGTGAACAAACTTGCTATACCATCCACGATGGAATCCCACTATCCACAGTAGTTGTAAGCATTCAATTTATAAGTTACAGTTACACTTGCCAACCTGTAACATGAACATTCACCTCATAACGTTCATTACATAATACATTGCATATGGTAAGGTTGAATTATATAACCCTATCAAGGCATTAATTTATAAAGTCAGTATACATATGCGCTAAGGTTTGCATATATTTCACATATCACATTGTTTGCGTATATCACATATGGCATAATAGCAATAAGGTTTGTATGGTATTACGTAGCGTAATACAATGCACACAAAGCACATTAGTAATGTGCTATAATGTATAAATGTTGGCTATTATTCAATCAAAATCGCATATAGGTCTTTTGGGTAGTTCAATATTTCATAACCTTGAAGGTTCAACAATTGTCCCAAATACATTGCAATTAGACTATATAGATAATCCATTAATTAACATTTCACATTGCGTATGAAATCTAGATATCACACACACATACATTCTAATGTATCATCTAAATGAAATAATTCAGACTATCACCATCATTATAGGGTTTAGACCCTAGACAAGTTAGCAAAACAGTTATACATAGAATTTCCACAAATTGCCATGGAGGAAGAAGATAGATAATTACATACAGTTCGACATGGTTGGAAACCAAAAATAATTATGAGTACAAAACTGTGATATGATCTTTACAGACCTTCTCTGAAAAACTGTTTGAATACTTGTTGCAACTTTACACTCTTACCTATAAACTGTCACAAGTATGAAATCACATGCTTTAGCACGAATGCTAAGTAAGCCTCGGGGAATCCGTAGGACCCCTTCATCAATCAACAAAAGCACATTAGTCAAAACAATTAATTCATCATTCATAAAGAACAACAGTAGAAGTTTGTAGTAGTACAACTACATATGAATATCATCAAGACATAAGCTGAAATCTGTTAGTTACAAATTCTTACATTATAAACCAGCATGGCATTTAGTACAGCAAAATAACATTTTAGGCATCGTTCTATTTCCGCATACAGTAATTAAGCAATAAATGTCAAGTAGGAAAATTTTAAATTTTTGTGATTTTTCTGAGATGTTACATGTGGTATCAGAGCACAAGTTCAAACTCTAGGCCTGATTGAGGCTCATGCGCACAAACAAAAAACAAATCAGAAAGTTTATTTTGCTAACTTTTGTAATTTAATTTTATTTTTGCAAAGAACAGATTGACCTTTACTTGCAGGTATGGAAATACCAGAGGAATCAGCAAGGGGCAGATCTCCTCATAATGAACACATTAATAATAAGAATACTGAAGGAATTTATGTTGAGTTAAACAACCAGTCTTCTAAAATTTTATGCACTGTACAAGATTTTAAATATGAGTTAAAAGCTGTTAAAGAAGAAAATGAACGGATCCTTAAGGAACAGGAAGAGTTACAACAAAATTTAAAAGGAAACTGTCAGAGTGATGAAAGAGGCAGAAAATCAAAATTTAAGGCTGATTCTGAAATAATGTCCCAGCAACATAAGCATAAGAAAACAAGAAATGATAAAAGGAATAGTTACTCATCCTCTAAATCTGATTCAAGTAGTGAAGACATAAATTATGATAGCAGTAACAGTGAATGCTACTCTAAAAAGAGAAAACATAAGCATCACGAACATATTACTGAGGAATTTAAAAAGATTAAGCCACCTACTTTTAATGGCTAAAGTGAGAATGGTGAGACAGCAGAAGCTTGGTTGTCTGGAATGAAAAAGTACGTTAATATTTACGACTACTCTTCTAAACTGAAAGCCAAGATGGCCATTTACAATGTGACCAGGAAGGCAGATATTTGGTGGTAGGATCTTAAAAGAATAAAGAGTATAAAAGAAAAAGAAGTAACTTGGACTATGTTTAAAAAGAAGTTTTTGTCGGAACAATATTTTGAAGATAAGTCAAAGGAGTTTTACGATTTAAAGTTGAGTACAATGAACATGAAAGAACTGTGGAGCAAGTTCCTTAGCTTGCTGAGGCACGTACCCTACATGGTTGAGGAAAAGCCTAAAGTGCAAAGGTTTCTCAGTTGTTTACCTTTTAATATAAAAAATCATATTGAGTATGAAAATCCTTCCACTTTGGAAGAGGCCATGAGGAAGGCAAATTTTTGTTTTGACCAAAACAGAAAAAGAGAAGGAACAATTGGCTGGAAGAACAGTAAGACTAATCAGTATGACTGTAAAAAGAAGAATTTTAATCATAATGCTGGAGGTTTTAAGAAAAATTTTAATAACAGAAATTTTCCTAATAATTACCGGAATAATGCATCTCAGAACTCTACCGCTGCAAGAAATGTACCTAATAATAATAATCAAAGCAATAACAATAACAACAACAACAGGTATGCTGAACAGAAAGGACCCATAAAGTGCTATGAATGTGGCGAACCACATAAGAGAGCAGATTGCCCACGCAACAAGAAGACAACTAACAACATTCATACTATGCAAGCAGAGCCTACAGTTGGAGATATCGCAAGAGAAATGCCCAGGGTAAATGCAACATTGGAGAACCGTCAAGCGGACCCTCAAACGAGTCTAGTTCTATTTTGATAGATCCATGTGCAAATCTAAGTTATACTTCACCTACTTTAGTAAAGCATTGCAAGTTAGAAATAGAGAAATTTGATAATGCATGGTTAGTTCAGCTTGCAATAGGAACATAAAGAAAGGTTACAGATTATGTCAAGATTTGTGAAGTATTTTTACGTCAGCTGAAAACGTAAATTAATTTGAATGTTTTACCCTTAGGGTCATATGATTTGTTGATTGGTATGGATTGGCTTGAACAGCATAGAGTTTTACTAAATTGTTATGATAAATCTTTTATATGTATAAATAATGAAGGTAATTCAAAAACAGTAAAAGGAATTCATAGGCAGATTTCAGTAAGGCATATTTTTGCCTTACAAGTAAAGAGATCTGCCATAAAAGGTTGTAAAATATTTACAGTTAATGTTATTAATGATGAGTGCACATCTAAAGAAGACAAGTTAAAATTATAGGATATTCCCATCCTTAGGGACTTTTCTAATGTATTCCCAGAAGAAATTCCAAGATTACCTCCGAAAAGAGAACTTGATTTCACCATTGAGTTAGTACCCGGTGCGGTACCAAAATCGAAGGCCCCTTATAGGATGAATACTCTGGAGTTAAATGAGTTAAAATCACAGCTAAAAGAATTAATAGATAAAAACTAAATAAGGCCTAGTGTATCCCCTTGGGGAGCACCAGTAATTTTCGTTAAAAAGAAGGACGGTACCATGCGTTTGTGCATTGATTATCATCAGCTTAATAAAATGACAATTAAGAACCGATGATATCCATTGATGATATCTTAGTTTGCTCAAAAACTAAAGAAGAGCATGACGAACATTTAAAAATCATTTTTACAAGTAATTAGAGAACATCATCTTTACGCTAAGTTCAGTAAGTGTGATTTCTATAAAGATAAAATTCAGTATTTGGGTCATATAATTTCTAAAGATGGTATTTCTGTTGTTCCTGATAAAATTAAAGCAATTAATGAATGGCCTGTCCCAAAAGATGTAGCTGATGTACGGTCATTCATGGGAATAACGGTTTATTATAGAAATCTTATTGAAGGGTTCACTAGAATTGCTAACCCCATTACTTCTTTGCAGAAGAAAGGGAAGAAATTCGTATGGGATCAAAAGTGTCAAGAAAGTTTTAATAAGTTAAAAGAGTTATTAACAACTGCACCCATCTTAAAAATTGCATATCCCAATAAGGATTTCATCATATGTACGGATGCATGCAACGATGGACTTGGAGGGGTCTTAAGTCAAGAAGGTCATGGAATTGCTTTTGAGTCAAGGAAGTTAAAGATACACGAAAAGAATTATGCTACGTATGATATTGAGTTGGTAGCCATGATACACACTTTAAAAATGTGGCACCATCACTTGATCGGAAGAAAATTCATTTTAATGACTGATAACAAGGGATTAAAGTATTTATTGGATCAAACAAATCTTAACGCAATCCAAGCTAGGTGGTTAGCTTTCCTTAGCGAGTACGATTTTGAGATTCATCACATTAATCGAAAGGAGAATAAGGTTACTGATGCATTGAGCAGAAATGTTAGACTGAGTTTTGTGGCAGCAATTAGTACTTTTAAATCTGATCTTGAAAATAAGATCGAAGAAGGAATTAAGCAAGACGAAAATTACAAAAAATTACATGATAAAGTAGCTGAAAATTCATCTGAAAATGTTATAAAGGATTACAGTATTAATGAAAAAGGATTCTTAACATATAAAAACAAAATTTATGTACCTAATTTTTCTAAGGTTAAGATGCTGATTTTAGATGAAGTTCATAAGAGTCCTTATTCAGGGATCCTGGTTATTAGAAAATGATAACTATGTTAAGAAAAGAGTATTTTTGGCCCAACATGAAGCATGAAGTTGTTGAATATATAGCTAGATGCTTTGAATGTCAGACTATTAATGTTGAACATCAACATTCAACTAGGCTATTGCAGCCCTTACCAATTCCAGAATGGAAATGAGAAATTATAAGCATTGACTTTATTACAGGTTTGCCTAAGAATTAGAAGCAGAATGACTCAATTATGGTTGTTGTTGATAAACTTAGTAAAGATACTCATTTTATTCCTGTTAAAACTACTTTCAAGGCTTCTAACATTGCAGATATTTTCATGAAGCAAATTTTTCGCTTGCATGGAATTCCAAAGGTAATTATTTCAGACCGGGACTCTAAGTTCACTGACAATTTTTGGACAACATTGTTTAAAGGATTGAATATTAAACTAAATTTCAGCACTTCTTTCCACCGACAAACTAATTGTCAAACAGAAAGAGTAAATCAGATTTTAGAAAACATGTTAAGATTGTATGTTAAAGATCAGCCATCTAAGCGGGAAGATTACTTGCATTTAACAGAATTTGTCTACAATAATAATTATCAAGCATCTGCTAAGTTGAGCTCATTTGAGATTTTGTATGGAAGAAAATGTTGTACTCCAATTTCCTGGGATAATCATGTAGACAGATTGATGTTAGGACCAGATTTATTGAAAGAAATGGAGCTAACCATGAAATAGGTTCAAGGTAACTTAAAGGTTTCCCAAGATCGACAGAAAAGCCTTGCTGATTTGAAACGTATTGAAAGAGAATTTTAGGTAGGAGACCATGTTTTTATAAAGTTAAATCCCAAGAAAAGTTCTTTGAATCTTGGGAGATGTACTAAATTACCACCAAGGTATTGTGGACCATTCGAAATCCTATCAAGGATTGGAGCTATTGCATATCAATTGGCATTGCCATATAATTTAAAAATCCACAATGTTTTTCAGGTTTCTGCTTTAAAGAAGTATGTGCATGATGCTACTCATGTGTTGAATTGGAATGAGATACGGGTAGAACCCGAAGGAGATTTTCAGGTGGAACTGGACTGTATTCTCGACTGGAGGGAAATTATGCTTCGAAATCGCACAATAGGGAAAGTAAAGGTGCAATGGAAGCACCTTAGCCCTCATGAAGCTACATGGGAGCTGGAAAGTAATATGCAGGAAACATATCTAGCACTGTTCCATGAGGAACTTGATGATGAATAAGAAACATCGAGGATGATGTTGAGCTTAAGTGGGGGTGTTTGTAACATACCCTTTTTGCTGGAAAACATTTTGTGTTAGCAAACATTATTATAACTTTTATTGTAAAGTTTTATGTTGGATAGGTGTCCAAGGATGACTGTAATTTGCACAATATATTATTATTAAATAAATAAAATAGGAGACAAACACCTAAGAGGACTATTGAAAGAGTGGTTACTGATCCACTAGGTGGAATGGAATCTGGGGTAGAAGGCAATGGACAAGTGGCAACATCATGATGCAACTAACTAGCTGTTGGTATGGGACAACTCCCTTGAAATGTGGTCATAGTGACCTGAAAGACGGGACTAGAGCTTGAGGCTCATTTATTCCAAACTAACCACTAAATATCTAGGCATTCTATATAATAGCCATCAAATAGTGAACTGAGGTTCATCACTTTTCCTGACGAGGAAATTTACCTTAGGGTTTCGCTGTGTTTGCACCCGAGAGATTTGATGAGGGGATATGCTATGTTGTTGATCATGTTGTCAGTCTGCCAAACTCTTATTGAGTTGAGGAGGTTGATGCTAAGTGGAGAAGGCATTTTATTTCAGGAGGTTGATGCTGAGTGGAGAAGGCATTTTTGAGTGCCTTGCTTCTACACACATTCCACCCACTTATTGGATCAGTAATCAGGCTCAGGGGTTCACTAGAAGCCAACAATTGAGCTGCTTCTTGATGCAGGAGCATCGAAACCTAAGCAGATCAGTCTAACTTGATAGACCAAAGGAAGTCGACCAGCAGGAGTGCCGATGACCACTGGTGCGGGGAGCATGTTGACTTGTCAAAGTCAACAAGTCTAGCAGAAGCAGTCGGGGTGTAGCCAATTGAAGGATCAACAGATGTCGCGAAGTCAAGGACCGACAGAAGACAGTCAAGAGATGACGAGCAATGTAAGAGGTCGCATAGTCGACAAGTGGTCGAAATATGACATGACAGGGTTTGGCGAAGCCAAGTGTAATGGGAAGGAGTGAATCAACAGGACAGTCGAGATGTGACTGACTACTACAGTAGAGTCGAAAGGACAGAAAGTCAAGGGACTATACCAGTAGTCGTTCGGGGTTGCTAAGGAAGTTATTATAGTTATTATGAGTTGGTGAAGGACATGACAGAGGACATCATGAACAGAAGCTGTACAACATGGATAGAAGCTGACAGTGCCGATTCACAATATTTGGATAGGATCGACGAACGGAGAGAACGCATGTCTCGGGATTGTGATAATCTTCGCAACAGCACCCACAGAGTAGAAGAGGAGGAGAAGGCCTTCAGTCTAGACACTGTTGGGCCGAGCAGAGCAGGGTAGAGCGCAGAGCTGAGAGCGTTGTGAAGACTCACACCGGTCGAGTGTAGAGTGTTGAGATCGAACCATAGCTCAGAGTTTCATGGTGAACCAGGAGAGGGTGAGGTCGACACACAGGGAGAACACACCACAGTTACTTCTAAGTTGTAATGGCTGAGGCCGATTGTAGTTAGTTATTTGCTTACAGTTATTTTATATTGTAACCGATTTCAGAGAAGTAATATAAGCCAATCTAGGAATCTTGTTCTACACCTTATTTGTGTGAGCATTGTGGTTTGTGTCATGTGTATTGTTAAGCGAGAAAGTATCCCATAGGGTGACTTGCGTCAGTTGGTATCAGAGCTCGGAAGCGAGTTCGGTTGGAAAGAAGACTATACCAACCTCACTTGCGTCAGTTGGTATCAGAACATTGAAGGTGTGAGCATTTTTAGCAGAAGTCAAAAAAAACATGGCTCATAGAGGTGTTAATGTCCAAGGACAAAGAGCGCGTGGCGTAGCAGCCATCATAGTGGATCATTAGATGTTTGACGAATGCATCCAAATGATGTGGACTTTAACAAATGAAGTCACGGCGATCAAAGAAAACCAGAGGTGTGGTTGCATTCCTGAAGTGCTAGACAACATCGATGAGGAAGTTAAGGAAGTGGAAGCGTAGGAAGCCGCAGCAAAGAACCAGACGAGAAACTCATCAAGCTTCTGACAAAAATGAGAAGTTGGGAGAAGATATATGTGCGTACGTACTCGGGAATCCTAGACCCAGAAGACTTGATCGACTGGTTCAGAGAGATGGAGAAATATTTTGATGTGGAGCAGATCGAGGATCCTAAACAGGTTAATACTGCATGTCTAAGGTTGAAGGGTCATGCCTCATTGTGGTGGGACAATGTATAGGCTGACAGACTTAAGAAAGGTAAGGAGAAAATCAAATCTTGGGACAGGATGGTTCCCAAGTTGAAGGGTAAGTTCTTGCCAAATGACTATGTGATTTCCTTATTCAAGAAGTTACAAAACGTTTGACAAAAAGAGATGACTGTGAAAGAGTACACGGAGGAGTTCTACCGATTTTCGATTCGGTCAGGACAGACTGATGAAGGAGAAAAAGCTATTGCCAGATATGTAAATGGCTTGAAATATGCTGGTCCTCAGCATGTCAAGATTCAGAATAGTCGAAGAAGTTTATCAGTTCTCTCTAAAGGCAGAAGAGAAACTGTCGAGAAAATTCACAGCGACCAGAGGCAGGATGACTAGTCAACGTGGAAAGACTGTCTCCATGAAAGGTTAAGGTAGCGGCTATAAGAAAGAAGGTGTTGAAGATATTCGATGCACAAAAGCGACATCGACGAAGGAAAGAGTGCAAGAGAGCCAACACGAGGGTCGTGAGAACTGCAGCCGATGCGCGTATAATCGAAATGGTCCATCTGACAAGAAAGGAGCTAACAGACCAGCTATTATCTGGTACAAATGTCAGGGAACGGGTCAAAAGGCATATGAATGCCCAGAAAACCTACATGCTGCCAATGAGTCGAAACCCAGATATCGAAAGGATGAGCAAGTCGATGAGAGGGAAGAATCGACATCAGATAGCAGTGGAGGTGAGAAAAAGAAGAACCAGAATCTGACAGTTCCAAGAGCTTTGATCTAGGAAGATCAACGTGATCCGATGGAACCAACACAATGGAAGGAAATCTTTCGAACGAAGGTGCAGATCAGAGAATGGCATTGCAAGACCATAGTTCATGGTGGAAGTACAGAGAATCTTGTGTCGACATAAGTCATCGACAAGATCGGCTTTAAGTGTCAATAACACCCACACCCTTACAAGATCTCATGGTTGTAGAAAGGCCATCATGTGAAGGTGTCCTAACAGTGCCTGATCAACTTCAAAGTTGAAGGATTGGAGGACAGGATGCTGTGTGATGTAGTTCCCATGGATGCATGCCATCTGTTGTTGGGGAGACCATGGAAATATGACCGTAAGATGATCTATGATGGTTGAGATAACACAGTCACCCTGTGGAATAATGGCGTGAAAAGGACTCTTAAGCCAAGGCGAGGAGAGCCAGCCGACAGTAAGGACGGCAGAAGCAATCTTTGCGAAAAGCGAGTGTTGATGAGCACCGCCAAAGAATTCCTCGCAGAGGAAGAAAAGTAGTCGGGATGTTATGAAATCATTCCAAAAGGACCATATGTCGAAGGAATCTCCAATCGGGAGAGCATTATGGTCAAAGTCAAGGAGTTGCTCGAAGAGTTTCAGGATATAATGGCTGATGAAAAACCAATAGGATTGCCGCCGACAAGGAGTATATCCCATCAGATCGACTTGATTCCAGTGTCGAGTTTGCCAAAAAAAGCAGCATATAGGATGAGTCTGATAGAGGGACAGGAGCTCAACCAACAGGTCCAAGAGTTGTTGGACAGAGGATTGATCCGAGAAAGTTTGAGCCTGTGTGTAGTACCAACAATATTGACACCAAAGAAAGGTGGGGAATGGAGGATGTGTAGTGACTCTAGAGCCATCAACAGGATCATGATTGAGTATCGATTTCCATTGCCAAGGATGGATCACTTGATGGATTTCCTGAGTGGAGTGACATACTTCACGAAATTAGACCTGAAGAGTAGATATCACCAAATGTGGGTCAGAGAAGGAGATGAATGGAAGATAGTGTTCAAGACAAGAAAAGGGTTATATGAGTGGTTAGTCATGTCGTTCGGATTGACTAATGCACCCAGTACATTCATGAGATTGATGAATGAAGTACTGAAACCATTCTTGGGAAAGTTTGTCGTAGTCTATTTAGACGACATTCTGATTTTCAGTCGGACCAAGACAGAACATTTGGAGCACATTCGACAAGTATTGCAGAATTTACAGGGAGAGAAGCTGATGATTAACCTGCAAAAGTGTTTCTTCATGAAGAAGGAGTTGGTTTACTTGAGATGTGTAATTTCGGGTAAAGGGTTGGAGATGGACTCCGAGAAGGTGAAGGCAATAGTAGATTGGTCGGAACCGACAAGTACGACTACAGTGAGAAGTTTCCATGGACTTGCTAGTTTCTACCGGAAGTTCATTCGGGGATTCAGTCGGATTTGTGCACCATTGATAGAATGCATGAGAAAGGGCAAGTTCAAGTGGATGGTTAAGGCCCAGGAAGCTTTCAAAAAATTGAAGGAAAAGGTCACTGAGAGCCCAATATTGGTGCTCCTATAATTTGACAAAGTTTTCTAGGTCGATTGCGATGTGAGTGGAACAGCAATTGGAGCAGTGTTGAGCCAGGAAGGCCAACCAATTGCATTCTTCAGTGAAAAGATGAATGGAGCGAAGCGAAAGTATTCAAGGTTAACTATTAACTATTTTGACATTTTAGAGTTCCAAGGTGTGGGTCATGGGATGCCCCAAGATAGAGAAGGGGCTAGGACCGATCCTAACCGTGTGCGATGCCCTCCACGCACACCAAAACCCCCTCGGTTATATCCTCCAGTCGGTCCAGTTCTTGATGATACGCAGGAGTCCTTATTAGATTTGGCTGATACATTGCTTTGGCATGGGACTACCGTCTAAGGAAATGTAGGCCAAGGGGTTGGCACTTCCAAGGCTGGTCCATCTGGGGTTGGACCATCTCACAGTTAGGATCCACCTTTTAGGTCCCCAGACAAAACCAGAGCTACACATCGCACCGGTGACGCAGAGTCTTCGGAGCATCGGGTTATTCCACACCCTTGCACATCGTGTCGAAGCATATGCTATGGGCCTGCTTCAAAGTTTCTCGGTGATGTATTACTCCAATACGTAAGCAACATTCATTCTTTACATAGTATATAAATTTTGTTTTATATCATAATTTTCAATTGTTTAGTAATTTATTTCTATTTGAATAATTATCTGACAATTTCCATGAACAAATATACATCTTATGTCCAATGACACCCCAGATTCACGTAATTCAGCCATTGATGCTGATGCCATTAATGCAATGGTCAATGCTGAATATGATTTTGGTGCTTCACCATTAGCTGTAAGAACTTTAATTTTAATTTGTCATCAAGTTATTTACATATTTATAATTTAGAGATTGCAACATTAAATACATCTTAAACTCGATACAATATGTTTTATGCAAGGTGGGCACGATGAGTTTGTGGAATCCCAGGTCAGTCCCTCCTATGTAGAGTAAGATTCTCAGACTCAGGTATTCTTTTCATTACATGCTTTTAATTATATGCTTTTAATGATTTGAAACATGTATATGCATTTAATTATTTAAAGAAATTTTTTAATTGTATGTGTATGTTTTGTTACGTATCCTGGTTATGGTCAGGTTTTTTTTTACTGTTTAGTAGGGCCAATGTTTAGTATTCCACCCACTAGTGACCCTCTTCCTCCCCCCTAGGTACGTGTACATGTCTCGCTTTCTTTGAAAAAGCCATTTTCCATGCATGTAGTATATATATGTAGTCTTGTTAGATCTTTGTATTTGCTGACATCGACATATATATGTCACCTTATCCAGACATCTAGTGATGCAATGGTGCTTGAAGAGCACCAAATCGATGTTGTTGGCGACCCACCTCTCCCCCCCCCCCATGTACGTGTATGTGGAGCTCTTTCTTTGAAAAGGTCATTGTACGTCCATACATAGTACATATATATATATACAGTCTCATTTTCTTTGTATTTGCTGACATTGGTCCATATGTTACTTTATGCAGGCATCTAGTGATGTAGTGGTGCTTGAAGATCAGCAAATCGACGTTGTTGGTGACCCACCTCTCCCCCCCCCCCCATGTACGTGTGTACATGTCTCTCTTTCCTTGAAAAGGTCCTTGTACATCCATACATATTATATACAGTCTCATTTTCTTTGTATTTGCTAACATTGGTCCATATGTTACTTTATGTAGACATCTAGTGATGCAATGGTGCCTGAAGAGCAACCAACCGAGGTTGTTGGTGACCCACCTCTACCCCCCCCAGGTACGTGTATGTATCGCTTTCTTTGAAAGAGTCATTGTCCGTCCATGTAGTATATATGTCTTGTTTTCTTTGTATTTGCTAGCATTGACATGTATGTTACTTTATGCAAGCATCTACTGAGCTAGTGGTGCCTCAAGAGCACCCAATTGGGGCCACCGATGACCCTGCATGCCCCCCCACCCAAATACATGCAGTTTTAGTGCTGAGGACTTGCACACGCATGGTAAGTAAAAATCTAATATTTGCTTGGAATTTGAACAATTGTACATCATGTGGTATTTATTTTTATAGCTTGGTAAACTAACTTGTAACAAATTTTGGTTTGTGTGCAGTCTCCAATATTGAGAATGCGTCCTCCTGCGGATCTTTGGGGAATGCCATCGAGCAGCCGCAAAAGAAAGATAGACTTCTCATTAGCCACTGACGTTGGCAGTGAAAAGGGGGATAAATAGAAATCATGTATAGGGGGATACATATAGAATCCATGTATAGGGGGAATACATGTACATCTACCGTTTTGTTTGTCTGTACACACAGATGTACAGTATGATCCACAATTTTGTATTATGGCCATGGCATTATTATACATGTACATCTATAATATAAAGCAGCGTTCAGATTTACCTATATATGGTTGACTTGATATGGGATGGAGACATGTGTATTATATGCCTTGCAGATACATGCTTGAATATGTTTTTAGGTTTATGGCTTTGTGTTTGTTGGAGAAGAGTTGGCATTGCAAATAATGGATACATTGCTAGTCCCACTCAACTCTAGCACTCATTTTTACTCACAAATATTAAATCAAATACCAAGTATCCACTCTAGTCCTTAGAAATGGAATCCAAAAGAACCTCATCTCTTAGACCTTTTTCAATCGTGCTTACAACTTCCTACTACCCCACAGGATTCACCTTATCAACTAGGTTGGGTCCAATAATACAACCATTGTCTTCTAATAAACAAATATATTATGGCGTATCACTTCACATTTTCATTCAAATTTTTATTTGAGGCTTCTTGAGGAAATATTTAGAGTGGTCATCATCATTTGTAAGGGTGTTGTTGTGCCTTGTCCTTTTCGCTCTCATGCTGGGAATATTGCTGCTGTCATAACAGTCATTTTCTAGACCCTAATTTCAGTTCTGATATATGCTCTGTACTTGTGTTGTTCTCTTTAATAAAATATTACAGTCTTCTACCTCATTTTCAGATTCTGATTGTATTGTGAATAGGCAAGAATGCAATAAAAATACCAGTTTGTCTTTGAGTTTGGTATGGTTTGCTGGAATATGGTTTTGTGGCACTATTATAACTAGGATTGATTGTTGTTTCAAGCATATTATTTTGTTTAATATTGTCTCTCACTAAGTCTTTCAATCTTCAAAGTGTTTTGACTCCATAGCCCAGGGATAGGCACTAATCTACTTGAATTCACCACAATAATAACCATTGTACATCATAACTTGTTGGACTGCTTAATCTGTTTGGGTAGGGTTTTTAATAAGTTTCCCTAAGTTTCCATTCTTGCATGGACTTGGGTATTTATAATTGTAGGCTTAGAAGGTAACAAAATGGTGTTGTTTCTGGGAATAAAGTCCCTTTCCCGAATTCGGTAGACATAGCTAAAATGATGTGATAACTTGGTATGAATGTATGAATGTATTATTTTAAGTTTTTCCCGAATTCTGGAACTTCATTGGCATGAATGTATTAATTATTATTATTTTTAGATTTCATATTACCATTTCTTTTTGAAGATTTGGAGGAAATCAATATGGCAACATTCCTATAAAAGATGCATCATAGAGCATATGCCCCTTTAAATTTTTCAGGCATTGCTAGGTATCCAAATAAGACCCCTCCAAAATGGACCAAACATGTTCAAAATTTTCATGGGGACATGTTAATAATCATGAAAAAGACTATAACTTTTGGACCTCACTCTACTCATAGATCTTAATTTAATTACAAAATAGATCTTAGTTTAATTACAAAGTTTGTGATTGTTTTAAAGTGGATTACATTGGACGACATATATATGCTAAGACATAAAACCATGAGTTGGTCATCTTAATATCACATAATATTATGGAGCACACACTAGCAATATTGCAATATTCACATGCTTATAAATCAATTATCCCTATGCAACATTTTCACTACCATATCATAAAAGGCTATAAACATAACTTTCACTCTATAAAAGATACTGAAGAATCCTCCATGTAAGCAAAACTAGAGGGTCAACTCAAAGTGGCTCTTTTTGAACCTATATATTTTACAAGATAATTTTCCTTCTTGGAGACTCAATGCATCACCTATATCTCTACCATCATCAATAATGCCAAAACATCTTGATCGAGTGCAGTTGTCTTATCATTATGATTCATAAAGAGCAAAAAAAACACTTTTTATACTTAACATCTCAGACCATTACCTCCAATTTGATACCTAATGCTTGACCATGCTTATACTAAAATAATTTTATCCTATGGAATTTGGTTATCATTTTATGGTTAGTAGATAAAAATCGAAATTGGAACATTGTTTCGAAAAAAAACATCTAAAATTAGCCCATGGGTTAAACTTCACCCCTAAGGTTTTTCCTAGGGCATATATAGAACAAAAACACATTCCTTGTAGTCATTGTATTCCCCTTGGACACATTCATTTATACCATGAGGCATGGAATACACATTGGCACTTTATCTAACTTAGATCTGTAGTGTGTATTATCCCTAGTTCTATGTCTACAACCTCATGTTTCACATTTGGTTTAACCACAGATAATCATGGATGGTCTACATAACCTACATCATTGGAGGAAAGCGAGGATGTTTTATAGCTAAATTGATAGGAAATGATAAGGAACATGAACATACTCTACAAGCCCATACACACTACCGGTAGCCAACGGCATGCAATCTTGCCACTCCATTTGTTATTTTGCTCCCGGATAGAAAGTCACCAAGTGTCCCTGAATGGCATTTTCATGAGACTTGCAAATCGACATAACTCGGAAATCGGAGGTCGGATCGATGAACCATCGATTTCGTTGCTCTCCTAGCATGCGATTACCTCTAGGTAGCGTCCCCTGCATGTTTCCATGTCCCAGTGACTTCATTGTGCATTCTTTTCATAAACTAGGGTTTTGCTTAGTTTCCATCAATGCAATCTCGCATTGTTGGGTCAACTCCGCAAAACACTCCACTGAGCCAGTGTTGGCAATGGTCCCATGTCGGCATTGCCCATACACACTACCAGGAGCCAACAGCATGCAATCTTGCTGCTCCATTTGTTATTTCGCTCCCAGACAGAAAGTCACCAAGTGTCCCTGAACGACATTTTCATGCGACTTGCAACTCGACATAACTCGGCAACCGGAGGTTGGATGAATGAACCATCGATTCCGTTGCTCTCCTTGCATTTTATTACCTCTAGGTAGCCTCCCCTCCATTTTTCCATGGCCCAGTGACTTCATTGTGCATTCATTTCATAAACTAGGGTTTTGCTCAGTTTCCATCAATGCAATCTCGTGTTGTTGGGTCAACTCCACAAAACACTCCACTGAGCTAGTGTTGCCAGCGGTCCCACATCGGCATTGCCCATACACACTACCAGGAGCCAATGGCATGCAATCTTGCCACTCCATTTGTTATTTCGCTCTCGGATAGAAAGTCACCAAGTGTCCCTGAACGACATTTTCATGCGACTTGCAACTCGACATAACTCGACAACCGGAGGTCGGATCGATGAACCGTCGATTCCATTACTCTCCTGGCATGTGATTACCTCTAGGTAGCCTCCCCTCCATGTTACCATGGCCCAGTGACCTCATTGTGCATTCATTTCGCAAACTAGGGTTTTGCTCAGTTTCCATCAATGCAATCTCACATTGTTGGGTCAACTTCGCAAAACACTCCACTGATCTAGTGTTGGTAGCGGTCCCATGTTAGCATTGCCCATACACACTACCGATAACCAATGGAATGCAATCTTGCTGCTCCATTTGTTATTTCGCTCTCGGACAGAAAGTCACCAAGTGTCCTTGAACGGCATTTTCATGCGACTTGCAACTTGACATAACTCGACAACCGGAGGTCGGATCGACGAACCGTCAATTTCGTTGCTCTCCTAGCATGCGATTACCTCTAGGTAGCTTCTTCTTTGTGTTTCCATGGCCCATTGACTTCATTGTGCATTCATTTTGTAAACTAGGGTTTTGCTCAGTTTCCATCAATGCAATCTTGCATTGTTGGGTGAACTCCGCAAAACATGTTGCAACATTAAGAAAACAGTATGTGTCTAGAGATCACAGGCTATATTATTCTTGTACCAACGTATAATCCAACAAGAATATGCCTAAGCTACACTTACAAATTACAAACCAACTAGGGTTTCATGAACTAGACGCTGCATAATAAAACTAGGGTTCACAAATTGAGACGTGGAACTAAAAAATAGGGTTTTATGAACTCTCACATGCATGCATGACTAAGATGTAGAAACACATGTACATGAATTATATGCACATACATGAAACAAAATGCCATATACCTAGGCTATGCACATACATGAAACAAAATGCCATATACCTAGGCTATGCACATACATGAAACAAAATGCCATATACATGAATTTCACATGCATGCATGACTAAGATGTAGAAACAAAATGAGGTATTGAAAGAAGTTAGAAGAGAACTATCATACTTGGTGATAATTGCTAGTTTTAAGGTTTATTGGTCATATGTAAAAATTGGCATAAATATTCATAAACTTGACATACAAGAGAACTTTTGGAATATGAAGATGATGAAGATAAACTTGACTTGAGAGCATGTTATCTTTCGATTTGTATTTGGTGGTGTCTAAAGACACCAGTTGTTCTTGGTGCCTCCAATGTGCCATAAATAGTGTTTGTATCCTAGGCACAGGAAAGGCTAAACATTAGTACTCTCATAAGAAAATAAGGAAAATGTGCAAACATTATTTATAGATAACTAACGTGAGGTTGTAGGATCGTGTTTATAACTTGTCCAGTAACACTTGGCAATGCACTCACTCGAGTAGGCCATCTGGATCATCTCTGCTGTTGATGGTGTCCATCAATCTCTCATGCTCTAAATGAGGTAGCAAGTATTGTACATGTGATTTTTTTTTGTTGAAATTGTGCACAGCTTGATGTTTATACCAACTACCAGGTTGGTGAAGTGGTATACAATAGCTCCTCGTTTATAATCCTGATATACATACCCACCCTTGCTTCTTTGTTGTGCTGCTAGTGTCAGGTACTCCCCTTTTATAACCATCGAGCCAGTTGGGTATTCAATATTTTCATCATCTGTAACAGGTTCAAGAATGGTTTGTTTCCCCTCTAAGCAACATGCCAACCAATAGTCAGAACCCCATTCATTATTTTTTGGGGCAACCACTGCATATATATGACCTATGGAAGGAAATCGAAAAAGGTTAAAAATACATAAATATTAAAAAAGGTCTTGCATGCTACATAAATAAAATTTCTTTCAATGTAAGGGCTTGTAGTGATTTAGGCACTACTAATTTACTTTTTTGTACTTGCTTGTATGAGATCCTATATGTGATCATAGTCTGCAAAAATATATGCCTGGTCATCTTCCAAATGGTCTATTTCATTAACCCCCTTGAAATCAATTCCAAGTGTCACTCGATCCCATGTATCGACTGTATCTGTATACTCACAATCATCCCATTCATCTATGCTATAGGAACTGCAAAAGCAAGCCTTCAATCTTGTCCAAACTTGTAGGGACGAGTTGTCTGAGCTTCTAATTGAATGAAAACCTCGAGTTCCATGCACTGTGTTCACCCAATGTGTTTGGGATCGGTCCACATCTATCACCTCCCAGAATATTCTCCACACTAGGTGTTTCCTTGTTGCTTGTTCTCCCATCACACATGCACACCATTCGACTATAGATGAAGCATCTCGAAGGCGAGCACCTGTAAACTTCATCTCTTCCCTTGAAAGGGCAGCTTTTATGCATGCACCAGCACCATCGTGCTCTCCTTTGCCATGACCTGTCTCAAAGTAGTTCTATGTATGTGGCACCTTGTATTTTATGTGCAACAAACACAACCATTGAAATAAACGTGAATTCTTGAACTATTCAGCACAACCATCTGACCAAATCAAATGACGGTAAAATGGTATATCCATAGCTATCACATGATCATAGAACAACTGAAAGCAATGTTGCACGTAATGGATGTCATGGGTCTGGTCGTCACTGATGTAAAAGTGACTCTCTTTCAATATCACATGTTTCTCTTCATTGCTATTTGGCCCATGTCGATAAATGATATGGACCATTATGCTCACCTACTCTGAGTGATAATATTGACTTTGTATTTAATTTTGTGGTTGTAGGGTGTAATTTTCCGCAAAGTCAACCACTGATAATATTGTTCCAAGAGGGAAGGTGTCCTGGCATATTCTGAATTGCGCATCTTGCCACCGTGCCATATCAACATGCTAAATGTATTGTCGGATCTTTCCACGGAATTCTAGAATAAAATCACATACGTGCACCTGGTGGAAAAAAATAAACAATGTTATAAAACAACATAAAAATATTTACATGAATATTAAAATATACATCAATATTTAAAACAATGTTATAAAACAACATATAAACAATGTACACTCAGTTAAATGAACATGTTTCATGTAGATTGTCACCTGTGAAGTCACCAATTTAATCTTTTTGCTTTCTTTCCCATCATGTAGTTGATATGTCTCATACTGAAAGTTTTTCTTCTCGACAATTGCATTACCAAATGCTTGATCTTCATTCTCATGGATGCAATCAGACCATAAAGATAGCCCACCACAATTGTTGCAAGAACCCTCTACACCTTGTTTTAAGTAATGGGTCTGCCCATCTTGCCTCGGACACATTATGCTCTGGATGAAATCTCTAGATGACATTGGCGGTACTGTACTTGATCATTCCTGCACATAGTTAGGGTGCAAAAAACGACGTATATGTGCAAATGTATGATAATATAGATCAAACTCTATGTGGTATATAAAACAACAAGTGTTCCAGATTCTATTTATTCTAACATACCACGGCTTGCATTTTTTGAAAGATCTTTGCCCGAGCCTTAGCTCTACATGGGCAACTTTAAACATCTCGAATAGTTGAGTTTGTGTCATGTCAAGGTAATGTTTATCATGCCCTTCATTGTTCATGGAACCCCTACAGCGTTTTAACACATCCTTTGTGTTAGAAGAAGGCCTAGTGTTATCGTGCCAAAAAGTGTGCGCTAGTCCCTTCACTGCTTCGACCAACTTCATGTCTTTGCAGGGCAACCTACCGCTAAATGCCCATAATGTATCCATTTGTCCCTCTACATCAAGTTTGTCTCTTCTTACTAAATATTTTTTAAGAGTCTTTGGATGTAAAGGGACAATTTATGATGTGCATTTAAGTAAACGACGTTGTCTTGTGGATCTAGATACAATTGATTCAGCCAATACGCGGCAAGCCACATTATAGTCTTTTGAACGAGTTTTTTTACTAATTTATGTGAATGCAATAGTACGAGATTTAACAATGTGATTACTTGATTCGGTATTCTTCAATGTTCTTATGCCTAACGTTTTTCTAACATTTTCCATACTTCTAGATTTAATCAAAGCTAAAAAAAATTGACATTTATCGGCTTTAGATTTTGGTTCAAAATATTGTTTCATTATTTGAGAAAAATGACGAATGATTGTGCATTTAGCCACCTTACCTTCCATGGAAGTCAATTCGCTCTCATCCACTTGTATGCGTTTAGGAGTTCTCTTTTGTTTTGATGCGAGATTTCTTGTTGTTTGAAATGCTGGAGAGACGTTTACATCCACTGCAGGCTGACAACTTCGATTAGGATATTGAACCACCTGGCATGGTTGTTGCAGAGTCTCGTCAGGAACATAATGATTGAACTCTACAAACGGTTGTCCAGTTAATAATGGAGCAAAATTTTCATCTTGGTTATGACCAGCTTGCATTAAAGTTGCAATATCTTCCTCAGCCTCTTCACTAGGTATCTGTTCAACGAGAATGGGAAGTATTTACTCATCCAATGAATGCCGACGATTTCTTGAATGTTCCCTCTTCTTTTCCTTTTTAATTTCAGCTTCTTCGGGTATAAGCATCTTCCTCACTGACTTCCAAACTCCATTACGTGGATTCCCCATTGAAATCCACCCAAAAGTGTACAAAGCCTATGCATCTGTGTAATAAATGATTAAATTGCAGGTTGAACAATACGCTCTACACGGGTTTCAGAAGAATTATGTCTTTTCCTGTACAGTAAAAATGGCCCACGGCACGCAACCCAAGATTATTTATTAAACAAATATCGCATATGCGATGTAACACATCTCCGTTTTAATGCATATGCGATATGAACTATATGCTTTTTATGCTTTTTATGCTTTTTATGAACTATATGCATATATATGCTTTGTTAAAAACGTGATCACTAAATCGCATACGCGATATATCGCATATGCGATTTAGTGCATATCAACTATTGAAACCTCATTTAACCATGAACCATGAAAACATCATTTAATCCCTAGAAGATTGGATTTATCCTTGCACCATGGTACAGTGTCTTCAGAACTATGTTTTTTCTAGATATATTCATAATGGTTCCTATATGACCATGGTCAACGCCTCGAGAACAATCTTCAATGCATAAAATAGTCTAATGGCACATATATGCCATATTAAGGCTAAGTATCCCCTTTAAAGGGCATGTGTAGTGGTTTAAGACTTGTTTCTGTTACACTTTTGTCCCATTACCATGATTAAGACCCTGAGACCCATCCTTAGTGCATAAAACCTCATAATGACACCCAGATCCCACTAAAGGCCAAATATTCCAACTATAGTGCATGTGTGCTGATTTAGAGACTCATTGGACCATATTTTCTTCCATGACTATGGTCAATGTCCAGAGACCCATCCCTACCATCCACAACCCTATTATGTCACCCTTATCCCCTTATAATACAATTTAGACTCCAAAGATTCCATCCAAGCGATCTATGGAGTGGCTCATGCCCCAACATTACATTGATTGAAAGCTAAAAGAGGTGTTGGGAGAGTCAAAGGAGGGAGACGAAGTTATAGAGGGAATCATGGGAGGGAGGGGGAGAGTCAGAGAGAGAGAGAGATAGAGAGAGAGAGAAAGGGAGAAAGAATTATGGATGGAGGGATGGTTAGAGGGTGAGAGAGTGGGATAATAACAATGAGAGAGTAGGGATTTAGGGAAATGAATGATGGTCAAGGATGGTTACACCGAGGGATAGAGATGAGAGATTGTGTGTGTGTGTGTGTGTGTGTGTGTGTGTGTGTGAGAGAGAGAGAGAGAGAGAGAGAGGGAGAGAGATCATGGATATTAAGGAAAGGAGAGAAAGATGGAGAGATGAAGGAGGGATGAAGGCTTGAAGGTGGAGAGAGGAGGTAGGGGGAGAAACTGAGGGATGGAGTGAGTGATAGGATGGAACACATGGAGGGAGGGATGGAGGGAGAGAGAAAGAGTTTTGTTGGGAGGGAGGGGCAACAAAGGAATTGTTTTAGAGGGTGTGTGGATGTGTGTGAGAGAGAAGGGGGTGGAGAAAGAGAGAAGGAATTATGGGGGGAGAGAGAAGGGGGTGGAGAGAGGAGGTAAGGGGAGAAAGTGAGGTATGGAGTGAGTGAGAGGATCAATCATCAATATTTCTAGTTAAATTATTTGTTGAAAAATTCCTAGTTAAATGATTTGTTGTTTTTGAATCAATAGTGTAATGGGATTAAACTATTAAAGATCATATAGAAACAAATCACATTAAAATGTCATGTGTACACCCACATTTCATCTCAAATTCAAAATATTTGTTACAATACCAACCTTCCTAACATTTTAACTCATCAAAACTATGGTGATTTATGAATGTTTCTCTTAAAAGTTTTGAGCACAGAAATATAATTCTAAAGAAAACCAAGTGACTCCTTACCTTTTTAAAGGTTTGATAGATCAAAATAGGTCTCAATGGACGTTAATAACAACCATAATCATCATCAACTCAAGTAGAGCATTATTAAGTTATATAATAAATTTGTCATTAAATAAAAAACCCTACTTGAAGTCATTTAACTACACTAATATCAAAGAAAGTTTGATTAAGAAAATAAGTGCAAAGATATGTTGGTTCTCATCAACAACATCAATCAATAGATGCATAGTGAACCCATTTGTCATGTTAAACAATGTTATATTAACTATGATGGGATGCTATCATACATTTCAAAATAATAATCTTTATGCCACTCTTGTATTTAATAATGTTTATTTTCTATTTACTCTTTTGTACTAAACCAAAACGCATATCTGTTATATCGCATATGCGATCTGAATCGCATATGCGATTAGAACAAGTCTAAACCGCATATCCGTTATAACGCATATGCATTAATTTAAAATTTAAAAACTGGGCAGGAACAAGGCTTGGGATGATGTTCGGAAATAGCTTCGGACTGCCGAACCTATTGGCTAGAACAAAAAAACCAGGGCCATTGCCTATATTTTTGAACTCTATCAATATGCTCAGTTTCAATGGCGTGTTTTGCTATGAAAAACTCAATATTTTTTTATGAAAATATAGAATATTGTACAGTACAATCTAACGATTCTGAATATGTAATTTTTTCATAAAAATGTATGTTTTATTTATTTATTATTAATTTTGCTAAATGACACACGTTAGTTTTCGAAAATACATACATTGATTCGTTTTTATATAACTTTTGATTGCCTTCTCCATTTCCCAAGAAACCTATATGGTGCACTAGAGGAGATTGAGCTCTACAATCTCATATATAGAAATCAATGATTTCATTAAATTTTACCCCTAAAGTGTTGCACCCACACATAACGTTTTAATTTCAAGGTTTTCTGACTTCAATAATTAATAATAAAAAAATAATTCATGAAAATTTTTGAAAAAATAGTGTTGCACTAGACCCATATGTCCTTTATATATTTGAAAGATTTTATCCAAAATGGACATCATTTACCTCAATAAGTGTTGCACCCACACAAACATATATGTTATGATGTGCTAAAAATTTGAAAACCCAATTTAACGGAAACTAATTTTATAATGATTTACAAAATTTTTTTATAGATAAATGTTATATATTATGAAAGCTGATTCAATTACCTATCTTTTGTCTTCAAATCCATTACGGAAGTACCCCTAATTGTCACCTAAATTCAGAGGTTCCAGGTTTTTTCAGTATTATGTGGCATCTAAAGTGTCTTTAAAGGAGTCCATGATTGTGCATCAACCCACTTGCATGTCTTATCACAACTATTTCGACTTGATTAAATAAATCTTATTATCATCATCTACTGCGGGAATTACCATGTTAAAATGAGGGAATCTGACATGCAAAAGGGAGAAACTAGAGGTGCCTTTACCGGCTTACCGAAACCATCCAATGAAGTGGACCCTTTCCTTAAAAAGAACTAAAAGAAGCATCTTGTGAAACAAATGCTTAAGATCACCAGTACTATTATTATTTAGGAGCTTCAAATATATATTGGTTAAATATTATATATATACATTCTTTTATAAATGTTTACACTTTATAGAAGTATATAGCTATCCATAAGTGGGCTGCCACTTACTAAATATTAATTATTAATATTTAGATAGTATTATAAATGGCATACTATTATTATTATGAAAATGTCTAAAAGATTAAATAAACAGTTTAATCAAACAGGTTGAGAAGTCCTAGTTCCTAATAAACTAGCAGTTAAAGTAAACAAATATTATTTTATAAATTAATTGTTTTAAAGAAACCAGAAAATTCCAACAGTCCTAATTTCAAGATTTCCTCCTTAAGGAGGAAAGACCCCAAAGATTGGGGGATCTTCTTCTTTTTCTTTTGGTATTATTGTACCAAGAAGAACTCTTTGTTCCATAAGTGAACTCTACTCATAATTTTCTAGATCTGAACCAGTTACCATCTAGGGCCTCTATTTCTTAGTTGCATGTGAGAACCAGCTCGGGGGGATTCTTATTGAACCAGGAACGGTTGTAGAATCATGGTTGGGAGGAACGTGGTAGTCCCAAATTCATCCATCCAAGATGAGTGAACAGATCAACTAAGAGTACAGTAGTTTTGCATTCACTAGTTGGCTGAGTGTGCAGGTCATTATTGACAGGAGTAGGCTACAGGGATCAGCAGGGCATTATAAGAAGGAGAAAACTACAGAACTCAACAAGTACACAATTTCTATGAGATTTTCCCATGTAATTATTTCTTGTATAAATAAAATGCTAAATTAGTATGGGTCTCTATACCAACCTAAATTCGAGAAATACCCAGGATCTAATGGCTTGTCTAGTAGGTCTAGTAGCTAGCCTTTGCTATCCAATCATATTGTAGTTTTTACTACATCGAAATCAAATATTTATTGTATCTCTTATTGCCTATGATTTCTAATCTAGTTTAAAGTTCCACATGGTTATTTAACAACTGGGATCGTTTTAGCAGAATTTGTCGATTGATAGATTAAACTATTACAAAACTAGTTATTTCGATTTTACATCAAATTCAGCCATTGTCTACTACAGTCAACGGTTTACACCCAAACTCAAATCAGGGATTGATATTTTGTTTCTGCTTCATCGAACTAAATAGTTTCCCTATTAAATATAGATATTCTATTACAAAAAAATAAACAAGTCATTAACTGGGATAGAATTACCAACACACATATTTAGTATTATATCCAATCAAGATTTTATACCAATGACCATCCAATACTTTCAACGAGGAATACAAGTGTGGCAGGATTATACACAGGTGTCTTTTGAGACTTAGGTCAAGGGTCGAACCCCCTGGCATCTTCAAACCTTAAATCAATGATTGCTTCCCTACAAGAGGCACACCTACAAATAACAAAACGTTGTGTATAACCCTGAGTTTTCATCAAACAAGTAATATATAAACCTAACTACATCTTCCAAACCAAAGGCGTTTAAGCCTGTACCTATTTAGAACGTTTGTACAGTGTTCTACAAAATAGAAACCCATGTAGTTTTCCCATAGCATTTAGTATCAAACCATTTCAAGGTTTAACGTTAGACTCAAACAGGAATACAAAACAACAATACCATTTGAGACACCATATCAAGCCCCTGGTCCTAAAATACATTTAGTTACATTATAAATTTCCCTTCCATATTCAAATATCATGAGACACCATATCAACTCCCTAGTCCAGCCTTAAGCGACCATTTTACTCCCAAAGTGGATAGGTAAGCCAAATGCTTACGGGAGTTTCCTTTGAAACCAGGACAAGACGCATACACACCCCAACAAAGTCACCAGATGCAAGATAATGGGGGTATGTTGAACTTACCATTACCCTAGTCATTTTGGCAAAGCTTCGACTCATCGAAGTTTCTACATCCACGGTTCCTTGTCACCTGTCGCCATACAGAAAGCCACCAGTTAGTAGACTCTGTGAATTGGCAATGAATAAGCAAGAAACCACGAGATAAAGAATGTAACTCACCGATTAATATTATGGTGCCCATGCTACCAACGAGTGCCATAGCCACTATGTGCACTAACCACGAGCATTGCTCGGGTCAAGCCACCCCCATAGTCTCACAGTCAAGAAAAGTACAGGACCAGAGAATTAAAACAAAATCGCAAACAAAGGATAAAGCCCACAAAAACCCCAGCTAATACCAAAGCCTCGGTGACACGCTGTCTTCCAACATACATTAAAAGCGCAGTTATTGCCCCACTAACCATGCTTTAGTGGAGGCTCGATTTGTTGTAAAGGGACTATAGTTTAGTTGTAGCCTTTAACCACGATGCACTTCATTGAAAATTACATAGAATAGTTCATGACCCCTTTCCATGGAGATTGGGCCATTCCCTTAGGATAGAATAACTATGGGGTTTGTACCTATAGAAAGACAAATTCAATGGATGACATTAGCAAATTGCTAAGTAAGTTCAACAAAACGCCAAAGCTTACCCATACCCCATGCCAACCGTGCTCGGGTATGTAATTACCTCATCCGGATTGTTACGGCGCCCACCTTAAGAACAAACAACAACAAAGGAGCATATCACCTGGAAGTGCCATTTAAACATTCACAACTTCAATCACATGATTTATAAATCTGTAAAGATCTATGTTCTACCTTGTACTAGTGTTACGATTGCATTTCCAAACCAGATATGATATTGTGTAACACCGCTTCCGCAGACTTTGAAACTCAAACTCTAAGAAGACTATGTTTTGAAAAGATCTTAGACTTATATAGTTTATATTGTGCAAATATGGATGCAATTAATTGGAATTGAATTACATATGAATTATTTCTCATTTAAATAGCAAATGTTGCACACAGGAAAAATAAAAATAAAAATGTTGCCAATAAGGAACATTACACATAGGTTTATTTTGTCATCCATGTTGAGGGCCACTAGACCTATCCCTAGTGATTAAAAAACTTATAATGGTGTTAATGTTCATACATATAGGATAATAATACTCTTAGAAAAAGATGTGTCATGATCTTTGAGGTGTTTTTCATAGTCCTAGATCCATATAAGCTTTTTTTAATGCCAAATGTAGAGGTTTTATCCCTAAACCATACCTAATAATTATAGGAATATCACTAAAAAAATTTAATAATATCTATAAAATTATTGAATTGAATAATCAATTTTTAATTCAAATCACTTTTATCAATACTTTATAATATTAATAACTTATAATAGTAATAAATTAAAAATCAGAGTCTTTAATTAGAAATGAAATATGTTATTTAAGATTAATAAAAATAAAAACATGAATTTGTTGTGATTTTAGAAATGAAATATGTTATTTAAGATTAATAAATATAAAAAGGTGAATTTGTTGTGATTGTGGTGCAAAAATTGATAAATTAATATTGAGGATTTATTTGAATAACTAAAACAAAAGAATAAATAATTGAATTAAGTAATTTACAAAATAATTATGTGTGAATTTGTTATGTTTATTGTGCAAATCCTCATAATTAAATATTATTTATACATGTCCATATGACAAATAAGGACTTAGGAGTACTTTATGGTACTTGGTAACATGGCATTTATCTTAATATAAATGACGAGAAACTCCATTTCCATAAATACTTATAAACATTCACACCACCTTAACACCACAAAATGTAATTGGTGCTAATACCACCAAATTAACATCACATAATTGAAGTGGTGCTAATCCCACTATCTTAACACCAAATTTTTTTAAATAGTGTTAATACCACCACCTTAACATCACAAAATGCAAGTGATGCTAACTTATAGAATTAAATGATGTTTCTGGAGTGTTATACATAAATATGTATAAATATCCTGCTTACACCTGCCATAAGTAAAAAAAAATCAACTACCTTCCCCGTATGAGGCATTGCAAAATTTCATTGAGCTCCTCCCTCTGAGTGATTGTTTTCTTCCTCATTGCTTTCAAATTTAGCGTTCCGGCGAACAAAGAAATGAAGAACTACTTCGTACGTTTGGGCGTTGGCATTTTAGGTATTTAAGAGCTACCATATTCCTATCCCCGAAGATAAATAGATATAAATAGTATATGATATTACGCTTATTTTTTTTGGAAGAGCTTAATATTAATTATGGCATTTACAATTGATTTATCTGACATGACATTCCAGGAAGTTTCTTGGCGTTGCTTATGTATAGTTCACCAATGTAAGTATAACAGGTTTCCAAAAGCGTATTCTCGTGTATTCATACCCTCAAACTAACTTAACAAAGAATCGAGTATTGAATATAATGTTGTAACTATTGGTCAACAGTGCTACGTTCAAGAGGATAATAGAAAAGAGAAGCACGGAGAGTTTCTCAGGGTTGCCGTATGCAGTAGCTCTCTTCAATTGCCTGATCTACACGTTGTATGGATCGCCTCTAATCAGTCATGGTTGGGATAATGTTGTGGTTATGGTTGTCAACAGCATTGGCCTTCTTCTAGAGTGCTGCTTCGTTTGCATCTATCTCACTTTCGCTCCACCCAA
This sequence comes from Larix kaempferi, assembly GCA_027924585.1. Classification (NCBI taxonomy): domain Eukaryota; kingdom Viridiplantae; phylum Streptophyta; class Pinopsida; order Pinales; family Pinaceae; genus Larix; species Larix kaempferi. The sequence goes on from BSBM01001023.1 coordinate 4,098,579, forward strand.
AAGCAAGGTATTATCTCATCATATTACTTCAATAAATAGTATTAAGTTGAATCCCTTTTACCAATCAATGCCTTATCTTCATTAATCCATGCATAAACAGCTAAACAATTTGCATTGATCATATCTATCTGTGTGCAGAGGAATATGGGGTGGATGGTTCTAGGCGTGTTGGCGATGTTTGGCACTATTGCAATAATTTCCTTGTCTGTTGTCCATGATCACGAGAAGAAGAAGTTCCTTGTAGGAACTGTAGGAATGATAGCCACTGCTAGTCTCTACGTTTCTCCACTATCCATAATTGTAAGCATAGTCTACATTGCATTCATTTTCATAATTGTGTGAATGAAATAACTAGAAAGGCTTAACAGAGTTGATTTCAGCATCTTCAATTATTGTTAGTTTTATTGATGATGTCTAATGGTAATATATAACTATATATAGAAAAAGGTAATTCAAACAAAGAGCGCGGAATTCATGCCGAGTTTCTATTTCTCATTGTTCGGGTTCCTGGGATGTCTGTTGTGGCTGGCGTATGGCGCTTTCAGCAGAGACATAATCATCATGGTAAAATGTGGTTCTTAGTCTTTAAATTCACGTATTTAAGCTCAATGTTATAATGACATAATTCATATTTTGCAGACACCAAACTTTGTTGGAGTGCCATTGGCGTTCAGTCAGATGGTTTTACATTGTATCTACAGAGACAAAAGGAGCCCGCGTGTTGAAAATGCAGAGGTGGATACAGAAAACATGAAAGAGGACATAACTAGAGACTACACGAACAAAACAAAGTCCGGCTCTGATAAAGAGATCGAAATCGTTGTATCATAATCGTCTAGACTACAAATAATAGTTATATACATCACAATTGAAAATATGAATATCGAAATCGTTGTATCATAATCGTCCAGGCTACAAATATGCATTTAGAATTATTGCACGAGATTCATGATATGTTTGTTGCATGGTTGAACTAAGTAAACGGATTCGATTTACATAACACTAGGTCATGGGTCATTCTTCAGTAGATTTGTTTATAGTCTATGAATACAAGTTCAAGTCCATTATTCATTATTCAGGTGTGCCACGTATTCAATGGCTCACGTATGTATAAAAAGCGCTCAAGACGGAAATATATGTTACTGCCATATTTACCCTTATTGTTGGTATTGATTTTATACTTATTTTGGTTCGTTATTTAGTATGTATATATAAAATCTAAATTTTGTGTACTAGTTTATTTGTATATTATTTTTTTATAAATATTAATTTTGTTTAGTCTTAATGATTAGAGTGTCTTTTTATTGATCATGTTTGTTTTTATAAATAAAATAATAATAAGCTAATAACTTTACAGGAGATTTTGGAGTAGGCGAGGAGATTTTGGAGTAGGCTGTTATGGGTTGAATGGGAGAATTTTGGCCAAAAACGTCTTGTTAGGGTTTGAGTTTTTGGAGTGGGTTGTTATGGGTTGAATGGGAGAATTTTGACCTAAAACCTCTTGTTAGGGTTTGATGTTGTTTGTCTTTTTATTGATGATGGTTGTTTTTATAAATAAAATAATAATAACTCTAATAATTTTAGAGGAGATTTTGGAGTGGGTTGTTATGGGTTGAATGGGAGAATTTTGGCCTAAAACCTCTTGTTAGGGTTTGATGTTGTTTGAAAGTCACTTGAAGTTAAGCTTTTTGCTTACAAAGCTTACTACTAACCAAAAAAATGGGAATGATGAGATTTTTGGTCCTCTTATAGTTACGAGTGAATTTGTTCAAATCCTCTTAGTTTAATTTGGTTTTTAGTTTATGAAAGATCTCATTTTTGATAGTTTTTAAAAATATTTTTAACTGGAATCTCTTTTATTATGTTTGTATGGTAAATCTCTAGTAACATTTTACTAAATTTGGCCATGGGTGGTAAGGTTATTTTACCTTAACTGTTTTGATATACGTGACTTTTATATGTTGATGAGTAGTTTTTTTTAGGTCCTTTTAAAAATGACAGTTAAATACACAAAGTAGCATATCATGGGCCTCAGTAACTGGCACTCAAATCACCCCACTTTTCCGGCCACTTGTTTTGTTTCCTAGATCCGGTTATAAAAACCGGTGAAATTGTAGTTTCACGCGATTTACTCCCGAACTATGCCATGGAACTGTTTCCATACGGGTTTTGGCCCATTTTTAGACAACCAACATCATCGAAATTCCAAAAAAATAACAAGAACGGTAGAACTGTGACTGGTCGGAAAAATTTCTGTCGCCCACAGGTGGCAATTTGAGTGCGAGTTATCACACAACCAAATCATGAAGTTGAAAGAAAACGAATGGGGAAGGGGGCTTTCCTTTTTGGGCGCATATTTGCAAGAAAATGATGGCTCACATAGTCAGATTCCATATGCAATCATGGGAATGTCCTTTGATAGATAGATGCTTGCAAAGTAAAATGACAATGCAACTGCTCAAGAATATGTATAATATGCAACTTATTTTGTCTCAGCCGTATGTTAATGTACATCTGCAATCAAAGGTCTAAACATTCCTGCAGATATGTTGTGCATGGCCCAGTTCCTGAACAGACTTTCGTTAATTCTCATGTCACGAGCATGATGGAGTATGGGTCATGCATAGTGAAATAGGTAGACCATTTGAATAGTAACCCAAGAAACCCACGGTCTTAAGCTGGCCACAGATAAATTAGCAGCTTCCCTGGACTCTGGTCATTGGCAGAGTTGCAATATTTGATAATCTTAAAAAATAACAACCTGATAAAATAAATAAATTTTTTTATTTAATTATTTTTTTAATACCATGTAGAAAGGGAATAATTATTCTTTGCAATATTTGTTAATCTTAAAAAATAACAGAGAGATCAAATAAATATTTTTTTATTTAATTTATTTTTTAATATGATGTAGAAAGCTAATAATGATTCTTTAAAAAAAACATTGTACATATACTTTCCTCGAAATATATAAACAAGAGCTATTATGTCAATGTCCCAGGAGTTGTTTTTGGCAATTGCTAACAACTATTGCTATAATATGATATTTTTCGCACAAAATTGTAATAGAAAAGAAAACAGAAAACATGAAAATGAACATATATTGAGAAGGTGTTTGACAACAGAAAATAAAAGCAAATAGTATGGTTAGCATTCTCATGGCCCCTTGTCCATGGTTACCTAAACATTTTAAATAGAAAATCAATATGAGTAAATGAAATTAAAATATGTACAGAAAAAATAGGCAAGAGATTAAGCCTAAAATTGACAATAAACTCAAAACCACCTAATGTATGAGTATAAGGCTTACCCTTGTTATAGTAAATGACTAGGTTTTGTTGAGCTTGCCAAGTTACCTGAAATGAGCTTTCAACTAACTAAAACCATGAGAAAAACACATTAATTGCTAACTCTCATATTATAAACCTCATTACATAGATTTTATGCACAAAAGGCTGAATAATTCAATCAAACATAGGCATATCTAAGGGGAAATGCCTTGGAACTCCAAATCCTCCTTCACTAGATGAAAGAGAAAGTGTAAAAGACAAATTCTACTAGTAATTACCATTCAACCTCAACCAATTCACCCATCCGTAGTTTTATTGGTAAGCAAGCAATTGATAACCCTCCAATATTGAAAATGTCATGAGAAGCCATCTATAGTTTTATTGGTAAGAAAGCAATTCATAACCCTCGAATCTTGAAAATGTCATGAGCTGGCATCGTAGTTTTATTGGTAAGTAAGCAATTCATAACCCTTCAATCTCAGAAATGTTATGAGCTGATGCATGTAATTTGAAATATGGAAAAAATTAATGAAATATGTAGATCTATAACTAAGTTAATGTTTAACTTTAATATTAAATTTAATTCAAATGATCCTCTCTAAATATATATGATATTATCACGCTTCATATACATATAACCTTTACCTTAACTTTAGATTAAGATGGAATAGCTAGAGTGACTGCATGATGATAATACATACCGAGAGGGACATGTGACATTTTCCTTCCATTACCATAAATATAACCATTTCCAATGAAGCCTTAAGACTTTAGTATGTACCATGAAATCTTACGTGGTGTGTTTTATAATGATCTTTTATTACTCTAAGAGCAGATTGTAGGATGTTCAATTAATTTTCAATGATAAACCATACATTGCAAGTGACACAAGTTATAGCCAATTAAAATTTCAATAATTGTTTTAATTTAAATTATATTTAATATATGATATTACAAACATTATAGAAACATTGGCAAATAAAAAAATTAGCTTCAGAGACAGATTAATCCACCCAAGTGAATCATACATGTTTCGTGTCGAGCACATAATAAATGTACTTTCATCAATATATATCATTTTATATGATTTTAGATAAAATATTTACGAACCATTTTGAAATGATATTCTAATTGAATAAAATATTTTGGACCATTTTGAAATGATATTGTAATTTCTATTTATGCTTTGAATGGAATTATTCAACAAATAATTTAGGAAACATTTATGATTTTTTTGAAGTGACAGATTCCCAAGTATGTTTTCTTGGACTATGCTTAACAGATTGGATTTTACATGTTTTTCTTCATGGATGGCTCTAGACGAGGACCAAACAACCACACACTTCTCAACATTCAATTGGCTCGTGTCCTTTTATATTCTATTTGCAGTTAGCTTCCATGACTAATTGTATGTCTCAGACAAAACCTTGAAATATCAATTGGGAGAAGTGGAAAACTAGTAACAACAATATATATGGATGGGCACAATGAATCTTAAAGCACCTGTCATAGTGCTGCACTTTATGTTGAACAATAAATCAGGCTTGATCAATTTTAAATCTATTATTTACCAAACTGCAAAGAAATTAAGTTGACCTGCTATAATTCGATAGATATACATTCATCTACCTTTGCATTAATATGTGTCGTACACATGTACTTTAAATTTTGAACTAGAGCTGCATTTTCACCATGCATTTTGAAAAGCTTATGATTTATTTTGGTTTTTGGTCTAAGTCAAGATGTGGATTGTAATTCTAGTAGACAAGATAATCAAATAGAAGAATGAAATTATTTTCACTAATTTTTTCATATAAGGAATCAGAAATTTGCAACCTTAGGTTTCTGCATGTAGTATTTTTTTTTCCTCCTGTTCTTCTCACTAAGCCTTAAGATTGTAAATACAGGTATTTCATATGCAATAGGGATTTCAGTGATTATGCCTGGGCAACAAGATATTCCTACATTCATTTCCCATCCAACCCCACTCCCTTGTCCTCGGGAAGGGGTCCCGTGGCTGTCTCATGAACATGGATATTATTGCGGATCTTGTAGTTTGGTCATAAAATACACCCCCACATATACAGTGAAATCCGAGAATAGGGAAGCTGAAACGAGATCCATTTATCACGATGATTACATTTTTGTACTTGTATGGATACATGACATTTTGGTGGGATGAAGGTCAATGGTGTTTATTGCTAAAAAAACCTTGGGATGGAAACCAAGCTGAGTATGAATGCATAACCACCCAAGGATTTCTAAACTGGTCAATGGAATTTGAAACATCTAGAGATAGAGGCACTCTAGGATCTGGATTAACTCTTCCACTACTTGATTATGTTCATAATTCACATGAAATTTTCTACCTGGACATTTGAAGTGTACTGGAAGTTTACAAATCAAAGTGGCATGGAAAGAAGGATGGTGAAATGAGAAAACTCCCAAATGTATCATGTGCCATTTTCTATTTGTAATTATTATTTTGATAGAATTAGAAATTATAGGTTTATGGACAAGTTCATTGGGTGTAATCAGACATACAAACTTTACAGCACACTAAATTGGGTGTCTACTACCAAGATAAACATAAATCCTGCAAAAGTTGATGTCTGCAAAAGTTGATTGCTAAATTACACAAGAGCTACTAGACTCATAACACCTAATTGAGTATTGTACCTCGCTGCCCTTTGAGATTCTCTATGAACTGGTAATTTCATTGTTTTAGATGCTTTTAATTTTGTTATAATCTATATACATATCATACAAATCATGAAAGTGCAAGTTTCAATCAATATTATAGATTTCACAATCTATAAAATCATGAAAGAAAATGCAATATTGTAAGTACACTATCATACAGATTCATGGAAAAAGTATTTAAATCATGATAAAAGTATTTAATAGCGGTATCGAGCAAATCACAGGTGGTGTCGTTGTGGATTTCTGTCAGATTAGCCATCAGCGAGGAACTTCCCAGACTCCAACTCCAACTATTGGAAGGCAGTGTCAACTTGGGTGACTTCGGCATCGTAGATCTCTGCTGAAAGAAAAGATGAAAGTGAACGCAAACTATGATTACTGGCGTTTCCGGCGCATCCTTTGTGTGACCTCCTCCTTGAGAGTTTTGTGAAACTGTCAACCCATTTCGGCTCTTCGGATGCCAATTATGTACCTGTAGACAAAAATAAAAAAGAATCTCAACATCAGTCAAACAAACCATAAGGATATGAGTTTGGAACCTTCGATACTAACGACTCTCTCTCATAATGCATAAGCGAAAGGAGACTAAACAGTACCTATCTTCAACTACCACTTTTGGAAGACTTTACGTTTATTGAAAGTGGGGAAGGAGAGACTGACGGTAGATGCCCTAAAGCACTTGAAGGACTTCGTCGATGATCTCATTGCTTGCAAGAACAAAAAAAATGATTTTCAATTCCAGCTGAAGTGGGGATATGAGATATCTCCTTGCTCAATGACTCGCACCGGTTTCAAGAAGATGAGGTCAACAACTCGCACTAGTTTCAAGAAGATATGGAGCTCCACTTTGTCATTCCGTCCATAGATACATACGATGTTGCATTAGGTTGGTTTTTTTTCCTCCTTTATTGCAATCGTCACATCGAAGAAAAAATCGTTCAAGTACTTTGCTGCGTATTAGCTCAAAGAACCAAATCTAAAAAAAATGGAGCCTTTCAAATATTGTGTATATTTGCACGCAACAGGAACGAGACTGTGAGATTGTATCCTTCAGTTCTCAACAATCATGAACGAATTTTGCACAAAATGTGTTTCCTGGCAGAATTTATATAGAGCCTAGGATGAAATTTATATATAAGATTTATGCTTTGGACTGTATGGAAAGCGTCTGCGGATTCGATTGTCTAACACTTCGACTATGTTGAATATTGTAACTTCTAAGAATATTATATTTTTACATTATTATTTCGGAGATGTTCCATCCCTCCGAGGTGACTCTATTATGTATCCGGAGATGTTTATTCCTCCGAGGAGTTGTGGTAACTAGGGTTATTAGACCCACCATGAGGGGGTCGGCCCTAATATTATATTTTGGGGGTTATTTAGGTATTTTAGTTAGTTGGGGATTAGTATAAGTAGAGGAGGAGAGCTCCTCATTTGATACACTCACTCACAACTCAGAAAAGTAGCGCACTTGTCTGGGAGGTCTGCACAGGAGTTGGAGAAGGAGGTTAAGTCTTGGAGCACATCTTGTATTTTGGTTGATCATCTTATTGAGGAAAGCTTTGCTGGGTTTTCTACCCCATGAGGGTTTCCCAGGGTAAATTCTATGTCTATCTTGTGATTATGTTTCTTTCAGTGATCTTGCTAGTCTATTTGGTTTAAACTTAACATGGTATTAGAGCTAGCCTAAATAGGACATCTTTCACAAGGTAAGAATCTCTCTCTCTCTCAAGTGAATATTAGGGTTTCAGCAAAAAGTTGGTATTGTTGAATTCTGATTACATGGCTAGATATCCCTTCTCAAAACCAATCTTTTGAGCCCTAGATCGAATTTTTTGGTTGGGTAGAACTCCGGGAAAGTCAAACCCTAATTCTACCAAAAGTGCAATAAACGAGAAATTGGTTTCAGTAAAAAGTTGGTATTGTTGAAATCTGATTACATGGTTGGATAGCCCTTCTTAAAACCAATCTTTTGAGCACTAGATCGAATTTTTTGGTTGGGTAGAACTCTGGGAAACTCAAACCCTAATTCTACCAAAAGTGCGATAAACGAGAATTTCTATCCCACGATCTCGAAAAGTAAAAAGGTAATACTTCCAGGTAAGTACTATTCCATCCCTTATCTCTTGGACTGCCCCAAGAGAAGATGGCTCCAAACACCAAGCTTGAAGACAAGCTAGAAGGTATAGAAAATTTCTCGGCATGGAAATACAGAATTGGTCTCATACTTGAAGAAAATGATCTTGCTCATTATGTCAAGGATGAAGTTGCAGAACCTGAAGGAGATGAAGCCAAAGAGAAGCATAGGAAGGATTTAATTAGGGCAAAGAGAATCATAGCTGATTCTATTAAGGACCACTTGATTCCCCAAGTGGCCTCCAAGAAGACTCCAAAAGAAATGTATGATGCCCTAGGAAGAACGTATGAAGGTAAGAACATCAATAGGAAGATGAACCTAAGGACTCAGTTGAAGAGCACCAAGATGCACAAAGGAGAATCTATTCAAGACTACTTCTCAAGGGTCTCCCGAATCAAGGAGCAACTAGATGCCAATGGTGATACTCTTGATGAAGATGAACTTGTGATGACTGCTCTAAATGGTCTCACTAGACCTTGGGTATCTTTCATACAAACTATGTGTGCCAGAAAAGAAAGCATGAAGTTTGATGTAGTATGGGAGGATTGTGTTCAAGAAGAGGCTAGGGTAGCCAACAGAGAAGCTCTTCTCAAAGAGGATTACCAAGCCTTGGCCACCCACACCAAAAGAGGTAAGAGGGGTCACTTCAAGAAAGTGAACTACAAGAAGTCTCAACCATTTCATAGATTCAAAAGGAAAGGAGGAACAAACTCAGAAAGAGATCTCTCCACAGTCTAATGTTATAATTGTCTTAAACTAGGACACTATGCTAGAGACTGTACTTTTCCAAAAAAGAAGAAGAAGAAGTTTGTTCACAAAAGACATCATGCACATATGGCAGAAGATGATAGTGAAGAAGAAGTAGAAGAAGAAGAAGAAGAAGAGGAAAGGCCTCAAAAGAAAAGATCTAAAGTAAAGAAAGAAGATCCAGAAGAATATGTCCTATTCTCTGCACTCTCTGGATCTGTGTCTCCTGGAGAAGATACATGGCTCATTGATAGTGGTGCTTCAAAGCACATGACAGGTAAAAAGAAATCTCTCTCAAGACTTGAAGAAAAGTCTTCACCTCAAAAGGTATCTCTAGGAGATGATTATCAATATCCCATCAAGGGAATTGGTGAAGCAAGCTACAAGCTTGATTTTGGAACACCCTTGAAAATGAAAGAAGTTTTATATGTACCAGGTTTAAAGAAAAACCTACTCTCCATATCAGCTCTAGATAAGAAAGGTTTTAGAGTGGCTTTCATGGATGGACAAGTACTGATGTGGTCCAAAGGAAAATCAATTAAAGATGCAGTTATTATTGGTGAAGAAGAAGGAGGCCTCTATAAGCTCAAGGGTCATCCAGAAGTTTCCCTTGCTCATGAAACCTCTAGCCCTAGTGAGCTATGGCATAGAAGATTAGCTCACATTAACTACAAATCCTTACCCTATGTAAGCAAGGTGGTCATAGGATTACCAGCCTTGAAGACTGATCATAATGGCTCATGTAAAGGATGTAAGAAAGGGAAAAATGTCAAGAACCCCTTTCCAAAGAGTGAAACAAAGACTAAGAACATTTTGGAGCTAATACACTCAGATGTATGTGGACGAATGCCCACCACTTCTCTAAATGGGTATGAATACTATCTTTCATTCATTGATGACTATTCAAGGAAAACTTGGATATACTTTCTAAAAGGGAAGAATGAAGTCTTTGGAAAATTCAAAGAGTTCAAGGCTCTAATAGAAAATCTCTAAGAAAATAGAATCAAGATTCTTAGAACAGATAATGGCCGAGAATATACTTCAAAGGACTTTGAAGACTTTTGTAAAGAAGCCAGAATTAAGAGGAAACTAACCACTCCCTACAATCCCCAACAAAATGGGGTTGCTGAGAGGAAAAATAGAACCATCATGGAAGCTATAAAGACTATGATACATGACCAAAATCTTCCCATGTATCTATGGGCTGAAGCAGCTAAAACAACAGTATATGTGCAAAATAGACTATCCCATAGTGCTCTTGACTTCAAAACTCCAGAAGAAGTGTTTAGAGGAAATAAGCCTAAGGTAAGTCATCTTAAAATATTTGGGTGTCCTGTGTACATTCACATTCCAAAAGAAAAGAGAACCAAGTTGGATCCTTCTGGTAAGAAGGGAATATTTGTTGGTTATTGTGAATCATCCAAAGCCTTCAGAATCTACATACCAGGTTTTCATCATATAGAAATAAGTAGAGATGTAACATTTGATGAAGAAGTAGCCCTCAAGAAATCCAGGAAGTGTCAACTTGAAGAAATTTACGAAGAAGATACACCTCCTAGAATCACAGAGGTTGTGCACATCCCTGAAGATGATTCACCAGAAGATCATGACATATTGGAACCACAAGAACCTTCTATAACAGATTTATCTAAGAAAAGAAGGCCAGCATGGGCTAGAGATATTATTCAAGGAGTTGAAAGATATGGAGCTCCTGAAGGCTCCACTAGAGAAAGAAAGAAACCTAAGCTAGTGTCCAACTATATCGCCTTAATGTGTGATCTTGTAGATCAACAACCTACTAGCTATGAAGAAGTAGCCCAGAAGAAAGAATGGGTAGAAGCAATGACAGAAGAATATTAGTCAATAATGAAAAATGATGTTTGGGATGTAGTTCCCAAAACAAAAGACAAAAGTGTGGCTTCTTCCAAATGGATTTTCAAGATAAAACATGCTGCAGATGGTAGCATTGAAAAATACAAGGCAAGATTTGTAACCAGAGGATTCTCTCAAAAGGAGGGAATTGACTATGAAGAAACATTTGCACCAGTTTCTAGGTATACTTCAATTAGAACTATCATGGCACTTGCATCTATGATGAAGTGGAAATTACACCAAATGGATGTTAAGACAGCTTTTCTGAATGGTGTAATTGAAGAAGAAGTATACATAGAGCAACCACAAGGGTTTGAGGTTAAAGACAGGAGGACTCATGTATGCAAACTGAAAAAGGCATTATATGGTTTGAAGCAAGCTCCCAGGGCTTGGTACAGAAGAATTGATAGTTTCTTAACAAACATGGGCTTTACCAAGAGTAAAGCTGATCCCAATCTCTATCTTAAAGTTATGGATGATGAACCAGTTATACTGTTGTTATATGTAGATGATCTATTTCTAACCGGAAATGTGAAACTAATTATTGAAAGCAAGAAGAAGCTTTCTTCAGAATTCGAGATGAAAGATCTCGTATTAATGCACTACTTCTTGGGTCTAGAAGTATGGCAAGAACCAAAAGGAATCTTTCTAAATCAACGTAAGTATGCTGTGGAGATTCTAAAAAGATTTTATATGTTGGAGTGTAAACCATGGTCACTCCCATGGACTTCAACTTGAAGTTATTAGTTAATGACTCTTCGGAACTAGTAGACCTAACTCTATATAGACAGATCATTGGGTCATTGATGTATTTAACAAATACTAGGCCAGATATATGCTTTGCTGTAAATACCCTAAGTCAGTATCTAGTAGAACCTAGAAAGGTTCACTTAATAGCCGCAAAGCATGTGATGAGGTACCTAAAAGGTACATTAGATTTTGGTATATATTATCTTGGAGGTCATGAAGTCAAATTACATGGTTACTCAGATTCTGATTGGGCAGGAAGTGTTTCAGACAGAAAGAGTACTTCAAGTGGATGTTATGGTCTTGGATCTGCCATGATCTCCTGGTTCAGTAAGAAACAAACTAGTGTGGCTCTCAGTACTGCTGAAGCAGAATATATAGCTGCCTGCTCTGCCAGCTGTGAAGCAGTGTGGCTTTGAAAGCTATTATCTGAAGTGTTTGAATTAGAATTGGATCCCACTGTGATTATGTGTGACAATCAAAGCTGCATTAAGATGACAGAAAATCCTGTATTCCACGATAGGTCAAAACACATTGAGATCCGATATTTTTATATACGAGATATGGTGCAGAGAGGAGCTATCAAGATCGAGTATGTGAACACTGAGGATCAAATCGCTGACATCTTGACCAAACCTCTGTCTCGAGTGAAATTTAAATACTTCCAAGACAAGCTCGGTGTAGTTGAAAAGGACCCTCCTCGAAAGGGGGAGTAGTATAATCTCTGTTGATGAGCTTGTCTCATCGACATCAAGGTCATTGATGAGGATACCTATCTACTACACCTGGATACTTAGATATATTTAGATTTAGGACTCTTATATTTTTTACATGCTTTTGATGCTAGATGTATTAGTGAGAATACATGCTTTTGATGCTAGATGTATTAGTGAGAATACATGCTTTTGATGATGGATGTATTGATGAGAATACATGTGGGGATTGTATCATCCTTGAACACTTGTTCTAAAGTGAGCCATAGACAAGTGTCTCTGAGAAAGAAGAGGGATTGTATCATCCTTTAACACTTGTTCTAAAGAGAGCCGTAGATGTATGTCTTCGAGAATGAAGTCCTTGGTGGACATGTGAGGATTGGATCATCCATGGACTTCAGTCCTAAAGAGAGCCGTAGACATGATGTCTACGATAATAAATTCCTGAATGAACAGGTAGGGGATTGCATCTTCCCCGGACCTCGGTCCCAGAATTGAGCCGTAGAATAATGTCTCCAAAAATTGAAGATAGGACTGCATCATCCCTGAACTAGGTTCAAAATGTACATGAGGACTGCATCATCCATGAACTGGGTTCAAAATGTACGTGAGGACTGCGTCGTCCATGAACTGGGTTCAAAATGTATGTGAGGACTGCATCGTCCATGAATTGGGTTCAAAATGTATGTGAGGACTGCATCATCCATGAACTGGGTTCAAAATGTACGTGAGGATTGCATCGTCCATGAACTAGGTTCAAAATGTACGTGAGGACTGCATCGTCCATGAACTGGGTTCAAAATGTACGTGAGGACTGCATCATCCATGAACTGGGTACAAAATGTACGTGAGGACTGCATTGTCCATGAACTGGGTTCAAAATGTACGTGAGGACTGCATCGTCCATGAACTGGGTTGAAAATGTACATGAGGACTGCATTGTCCATGAACTGGGTTCAAAATGTACATGAGGACTGCATCGTCCATGAACTAGGTTCAAAATGTACATGATGGGATTGCATCATCCCTAGACATGAGACTTGTCTTAAAGGTACGTGTGAGGACTGCATCGTCCATGAACTAGGTTCAAAATGTATGTGATGGGATTGCATCGTCCCTAGACATGAGACCTATCTTAAAGTGATAAGGACTGATCATCTTGGAACTTTATCTGGATTGTATCATCCATGGACCTATGTCCTAAAGAGAGCAGGATTGATCATCCTGTAAGATGATCGTGTGATGACGATGCTGATGATCATGTGATGACGATGGTGATGATCATGTGATGACAATGCTGATGATGATGCTGATAACATTGATGTTACAGTAACTGGTTTAGTTACTGATGATGAATTGAAGAAAGATTTTGATGATTTATAGATGTATCATGTATGATGTAGTCGACGACTCCTTGCTCCTACAGATGTTTTTATAATATCCTTCTTGTTAAGGGGGAGTGTTGAATATTGTAACTTCTAAGAATATTGTATTTGTACATTATTATTCTAGAGATGTTCCATCCCTTCGAGGTGACTCTATTATGTATCCAGAGATGTTTATTCCTCCGAGGAGTTGTGGTAACTAGGGTTATTAGACCCACCATGAGGGGGTCGGACCTAATATTATATTTTGGGTGTTATTAGACTTCTCCAGGAGAGGTCGGCCCCATTAGGTATTTTAGTTAGTTGGAGATTAGTATAAATAGAGGAGGAGAGCTCCTCATTTGATACACTCACTCACAACTCAGAAAAGTAGCACACTTGTCTCGGAGGTCTGCACAGGAGTTGGAGAAGGAGGTTAAGTCTTGGAGCACATCTTGTATTTTGGTTGATCATCTTATTGAGGAAAGCTTTGTTGGGTTTTCTACCCCATGAGGGTTTCCCAGGGTAAATTCTGTGTCTATCTTATGATTATGTTTCTTTAAGTGATCTTGCTAGTATATTTGGTTTAAACTTAACAGACTATTTCGCCCGGAACATTAGACTTACTTCTAATGACCGTTACTGTCTCCGATAGGCCTTCCCTAGTTTGATCTGCACGTTGTTACGTCGCTAGGGTCATTAATGCTTGTGGGTGGCATGCACGTGGCATGCACAGTACACTATGTGCTGGAACCCGCAACTCTTTGTTGTTCACGTCCAGAACCTGCTCTCGGTTCCATAGAGATACGCATGTATGGATGACACCATGGACCCCTCGTTCCCCATGAATGCAACCTTGCCACTTCCCATGATAATTTGAATTTGAATTTCATTACCTATCCTTCATGTAATATCCCAACTTTTTTGACTAACTATGTCATGATGTCATGTCAGGTCACGGCCCAGTATATGTTATTTATTATGTTTTACATAGCACTAATATGTTCTGATTTAGTTTAATTTATGAGTTGATGTATTGGGCATGGACCCGATTTGTTTCATTTTTGAATATATGCGGGGCAGGAAAGCGGAATGAATAAACTAAGTTGTATTTTCAGAAGTAATTACAAAATTATGATATACTGAGATTATCTCTTTTGTTACATTATACTACGCAGAGCATGATTTACATGGTTGATTATTTAGTGTGCTGAGCGTGGACTCAGAAACACACAAATGACCTATATACTGGGCTTAAGCCCCGATGTATTTAGAGGATTGTATTTTGTACTGGGCCTAAGCCCCAATGTACGTTGAGTGTTGGGAATGATCCCTAGAGCACTCCAAGCTTGGAAGAAATTATTACCGGATCCGAGGCCACTTAAATATCCTAGATGTGCCTCACAACCACATTCTAGCTCTAGTGTTGAGGAGAGGTTTTGGAATTGCACTAGCGTAATGCCCATGTGAGAATGTTGAGTTAGACGGCTCTGAAGAGCACTCATGGTTACTAATCTCAAGTGTTGAGTCAAGAGGACTCTAAATAACACTTACGTATCTTAACACAACTATTTTGACTTGATTAAATAAATCTTATTATCATCACCCACTGCGGAAACTACCATGCTAAAACGAGGGATCTGACATGCAAAGGGAGAGACTAGAGGTGGCTCACAAGCTTGCCGAAACAGTCCAAAGAAGTGGACCCTATCCTTAAAAGAGAATTAAAAGAATTATCATGTGAACAAAAGTGGTTAAAAGGCCCAAAGCTAAATACTATTGTTAAGAGTTTCTAAGAAAAATATTGTTATTATTTATTCTTCTATGTATATATATTTATGCATAAGTGGGCTTCCACTTTACCAAATGTTAATTATTAATATTTAAGGTGGAATTATTATTATTATAAAAATATTACAGATCAAAACACTTTGATAAAACAAAGTGACATGTCCTAGTGCCAAATTAACTAGCAGTTAAGTGAACAAATAATATTTTCTTTTATATATATAAAATTTAAATTGTTTTAAAGAAACCAGTAATTATAACAATATGAATTTCAAAGATTACCTATTTAAAGAGGACAGCCCCCAGGGTTGAGGGATTATTCTATTATTTTGGAGAGAAGTTCTTATGAATCAAGAGAAGTCCTCTGCTTCAAGAAGTGAAGCTTCCCTTACTTAAAAATTCTCATATCTGAGCTAGACATACATCTCGGACTTCTACCTCTCAGTTTGCATGTCAGAACCAGCTCGGGGGATTCATACTGAACCAGGAACGGTCGTAGATGGTTGGGAGGAGCGTGGTAGTCCCAAAGTCATCTATTCCAAGATCAAATCATCAGGTCAGCTAAGAGTTCAGTAGTTTTTCATTAACTAGTTGGCTGAGTGTGCAGGTCATTATCAGCTGGAACAAGCTCCAGGAATTAGCAGGTATGCAATTCTTAAAGAAATTCTCCATTAATTATATTTTTTGTGTAAACAAATTATTAAAATAGTATAGACCTTTATGACAGTTTGAACTCAGGATTCATCCCGAATCTGTTGGCATTGCCTAGTAGGTCTAGTCCTCTAGCCTTTTCTAGGCAATCATTTTTCCTAAACTTTCAAAGTATGGAAATCGTCAAGCAGTGTTTAAATCCATAGAAATCTTTTTCTTTCTTTTTTATTAATTTTTCTTACCTGTCAATAGATTTCTTTCTTGTTTAAAAGTAACATGTTGATCTAACCATTGCAATCAAATTGTTTTCTCTTTTAGCAGAAAACATTGATCACATAGTTAAGACGATTTAGAAACCCATTACACAATCTTAGCAAAACATCACGTCTACAGAAATCTAGTAAAACGATTTTGTAGGGCCTAATCATACACCCACGCATTCTTTTCATTTTCGATCCATAACTCAACACCAACAAAACTACCTAGAGGTTGTAAGTCTAGATCAGGTGCTACAACAAAATAAGAAAGTCTTTCCACCATAGATAACAAGAAAAATCAATACCCCAATGATCATTTTCTTATTTATTTGCATAGCTATTTCGACTATCAAACACAGAGTACGATAGATCTTCTTCTTTTCAAGATAGCTTTCCCTTTTAAAAACCATGGATTCCAAACTCTAAATAGAAATTCTATTTGTCACGATTCTTCCAGCTAGGGCACCTTTTGCACTTTATCAATAAACTCTACGTTAATCAATAGATAGATATTATAGCAAAACAAACCACATATATCATCCACGAAATTTGAGTCCCACGGTTAAAACCACAAATAGAAGAAAGATGCCCTGCACATTTTGAAAAGCAGATGACAATTGAAAGCAGAAGACAAGGGTCGAATCCCATGGTCTTCTCAAAACCAGAATTCATAAGTGTTTCCTACGGGACTCACATCTCTAGACAAAACAAAGAAAAACGTAGTGTACAACATTCAAATTGTTCCCATACAAATGTTCATTTTACCAACGTAGACAGCATTTCAATCGACATCACTTCATACCCTAGCTATGTTACCAAATAGGAGATGCCAAAGACACAGCATCATTTAAATTTTCTTATACAGCATTTTATAAACATACATAGAATCTCATTGTATTGAAATCCAACTGTGCAGGCTTAGTTCTCATTACACATAGGAAAAACAAAAGATAGCAATCTATCATTTGAGACAGTGTAAATCATACATCCCAGTTAGAGGTCGTGTCCCCCTTTTTAAAACATAAAATCACAGTTTACAGGAAGGGGAAAACGTCGGTTACATAGACCAGCTTCACAATCAATCCTTGTCACAACGCAGTCCCAGCTGCACAACTTAAACACTTACATTACATTTGAAAACCCCCACTATTTCTCTAGTCTAGCCCTTAGGCAGCTGACAGGCTTCCCAAGTTGAGTCAGTAAGCCAAGGTCTTATGGGAGCCTCTTTCGCAAACCAAAATGAGATGCATACATACATTTCTAGTGTTGCCAGAGGCAGGATAATGACTGGGTAAGATGGACTTACCATTTCCCTAGCCACACAAGTAGAACTTTGAACCATCACAATATTCACCTGAAGATTGTTGGCACCTGTCATTTGCATCAAGCTAAACTAGTTATTACACCCTGAAATTTCAATTCCAGAAGAAGAAAACTCAAATTACAATTTTTGTAAGCTTTCCTTACCTGTTAGAAATGCGCAGTCCACGCCGTAGTCGAAGCTCAACAAAACACTAAGTGCACTGACCACGAGCCTTGCTTGGGTCAGGGAACCCTCATAGCTACCATATGAATGAGTTGCAGAGCCAGAAGAGTGAGCAATAAGTTGAAATAGGAATGAAAGCCCAAACCCTCAATTCTCTTACAAAACCCTCTTTATAGGTATGTCACCCACTTCTCATTCAAGTGCATTAAATTTCATACCTACTCTGTGCTAGTGGGGATGCGATTTCTTGGTACATAAACTATAGAGTATCACATAAAACACTCCACTCTTTGTTAAAAGAGATTAGAGTCACATTACCATAGTGGAACCCCCTCTTCCCCTTGTTTATATTACAAGTCCTATTCCTTTCTATGGTTCATCCTTTGGGTTGATTATCACCCATAGGATTCCCCTAGTAAATCTTATGTGCCTCGGAAGTATGAACCCACTCATTAGGATAGACCAAACCCTAGTAGTTTTCCTACACACACAAACATGGGAGAATGGTATTCGCAGGATGCTAAGTAAGTCCAAAATCGCCCAAGAGTACCCGTACCCCTCGGAAACCCTGTCGAGGTATGTAATTACCTCTCCTGGAGTGTTACAACCATAAGCCTGAGAACTATGTATCATCAATGAAGTTACATCACCTGAAGGTGTCATTAGACATTCACCATTCAATCATATGATTCTTGAAACAGTAAGAACATTGATTCTACTTTTGCATTAGCAATTACGACTGTACTTAAAAACATACTATCATTGTGTTTTCATCTCACTTCCACAGATTTAAGAACTCAAACATTAAAGAGACCATGTTACATGAAAGTCTTAGATTCTTACTTTAATTGTGGTGCAAACATAAATGTATTAACTGTGTTAGTAGTAGCTTATGAATCCTTCTCCTTTATTTAGAAAATAACGTAGACGGGAAATTTTTTAATTTTATGCTATTTTGGGGACATTACAAGTGGTATTAGAGCGAGTTACAAACACTAAGTGACCTATTGGGCTCACTACCAAACACAGCTGCAGATAAAGGAAAGTGTTTAAATTATTGTATTATGTTTTTATGAGAAGAATTAACTAACACATTGTTTTCCGGTAACAAATACTTATATGAATTTCAGATACAGGCGAGTAGCAAGAAAATGAATGCAGAATGAGGCAGCAGTGTACGAGGTAATCTAAGTTCCCCACCACAAGAGCAAGAAATTGTGGTGGAGCTCAATTCAAATTTGGAGAAATCCATGCGGCAGCTACAGGCAGAATTCCAGAGTTTCAAGGATGAGAATATGCAAGAAAGAAGGGAACACCGGGCTATAAATGAAGCCTTACTCCAAGGCCTAATAGGGGCAAAACCCCCTGAACATCCTACTCTCTCTGTCAACTCTCTTAACACTAGGAAAGCAGCCAGTTACAAAATAGAAGAACAAATAGAACATAAATCAAAACCATTGGAAGAGGACTGTAAGAGCTCTTCCAATGACAACGATTCTCCACCCCCTTGCAAGAAAAGGAGGAAGAGTGATGACAGCTTATAAGGGGAGTTCAGAAAAATAAGAGCCCCAACTTATGAAGGGGAAGTTAACTGAGGAGAAAAGGCTGAAGAATGGTTGTTAGGGATGAACAAATACTTTAAGGTTCATAATTACTCCAGTGAGATGCAAGACCGACTAGCCATACACAACTTGAATGGAAAAGTTGCTAGATGGTGGCGAGACTTAAAACACATTAAGGGACAAGAGTTGCAAGACATAAGCTGGGACACTTTCAGCAGAATATTTCAGGACAAATATATGTCTGAAAGATTCTTCAACAAGAAAATAAAAGAGTTTCATGAGATGAAAATGGGTTCCTTGACTATGGAAGCTTTCATAAATCGGTTCTTCGACTTGTTGGACTATGCGCCTTGTATGAAGGATGAGAAGGTGAAAATCCAACGGTTCTTCAGTGGGTTGCCACCAACTTTAGAGAGAAGATAGAATTCGACATGCCCAAAACCCCTGACATAACTCTACATAAAGCCAGGCTGTGCTATGAGCATGGGTAGCCAAGGAACGACAACATCAACAGAAATAGAGAGAGATTCAGGACTTTCTCAAACAACCGTAGACCAGGTTTTCGACCCCCACCTTTTCAGAAACATAGCAATAGTTTCCCACCCAACAGAGGTTTCAGCCGACCCCAAGCTCGACCTAATGCACCCCCACCACCATCCAACAGGACAACCTTCAACAAAGGGGCAAAGACAGTTCCACGAATTGTTTCTTGTTGGAAATGCCAGGGACCACATTACTACAGAGACTGCCCCAACAAAACAGATGTGACTTTACACAACATCCAAGCAGAACCTATAGTGGGAGACATGGCAAAGACACCTAGGATTTATGCCGTCCTTGATGGCCGGTAGGCAGATCATCAAGCCACCATGGTAGAAATTCAGGGTAAGATATCTAACAATCTCATTTCAGTTTTAATAGACCCCGGTGCTTGCCAGAGCTACATCTCTCCTAGGATGGTAGAGTCTTCCAAATTAAACCGAGAGAGTCACAAAGCACCATGGTTGGTACAATTGGCCACAGGTACCAAATTGAAGGTCTCCGAACTAGTTAAGAGTTGTGAGATAGATTTGAATGGATTTTTAACTAAGATAGATTCGAACATCTTACCGCTAGGATCTTATGACGTAATAATAGGCATGGATTGGTTGGAAGTGTTCGGGTACACAGGGTACTACCAAAGGACCGAACACCAAGAGCAACCACTTCACACAAACAGATCACAGATCAACACACCGATGTTTTGACGTGGTTTAAACCCTCTTGAGAGAAACACTCCACGGCCCCGGCCAAATAGCTTCTACGGGACAATTTATTATGCAAAGAAAGAAAGTTACAAATGAGCTTCTCATAATCGATCAACTAAACAATGACCCTCCATGCTCTTTAAATAGAGATCATGGACCAATCGGGTGTTAAGACACGAATCAAGGTTAGGTTTGATCTAAGAGAAGTTGAGCCGTCGGATCACTCTATGTCGGAAACATATCGTGACCGTCGGATTAAGTATTTCAAATGCATACTAATGCATACTAAAGAAACACACTATCCCTAACGGATATATTACACAAGTTGATCTTAACTAACTCCTAAGTGTCTAAATATCCTAACACCCAACCTTAAGAAGAACTTGGGATAGGATTGAAGGATTTACAAAAGTGACACTATTAGGAGAAGGAAGGAGGCATTAGAGCCTATCCCCCCTTAATGACAAATTCCCGAACTCCTAACATAAATCGAAGTTTAGAAAACTTCACTTCTGTAAGAGACTTGGTGAAGATGTCTGCAACTTGATCATCTGTAGGGCAAAAGAGCACTTCGAGAACACGATCATGAACAAGATTTCTGATGAAGTGCATATGTAGCTCAATGTGTTTGCTGCGTTGATGTAGAACTGGATCTTTGGCAAGCTTGATGGCACTTTGATTGTCGCACCAAAGTGGAGTAGGCTGCTGCTGCTCGAATCCAAACTCTGAAAGGATCTGTCGAAGCCATAAAGCTTCCTGACTGGCATTAACTGCTGCTCGATATTCTGCCTCTGCTGAAGAAAGAGCAAGAGCTTGTTGTTTCTTACAAGCCCAAGTAATAGGTCCAGATCCCAGACTGAAAACATAACCTGCAGTAGACTTCCGATCATCAGGATTGCCGGACCAATCTAAATCAGTGAAACCAACCAACAAAGGTTTCCCCCCTATACTGTAATGAATCCCAAACTGAACTGTACCTCGAATATATCGAAGTATTCTTTTAGCTGCTTTCCAGTGACTTTCATGAGGTGTCTGCATATAATGGGCAACTCGACCAACAGCAAAGGAAAGGTCAGGACGGGAATGAGTCAAGTATAATAGACTACCAACAAGATGACGATAGAAGGTGGCATCGACTTCAGGTGAAGTACAAGTGGCAGAAAGTTTGACTCCAGACTGGAAGGGAGAAGGGGCTGGTGTACAATCTTCCATGTGAAAGCGCCGAAGAAGGTCACAAGCATACTTAGACTAAGAAAGAAAGATTCCTTCTTTGGTTTGCAGAACTTGGAGACCAAGAAAATAATGCAAATGTCCTAAGTTTGACATTTCAAAAGTTTGTTTAAGACTGGATTTCACATGGGTTATAAGCTTAGGGTCACTACCAGTAAGAATAAGGTTATCAACATAGAGAACAAGTATGATGAGATGGTTTCCTACTTTCTTGGTATAGACATTGGGGTCAGAATGACATCTAGAAAAACCAGTGTCAAGGAGAAATTTATCCATTTTGGCATACCAAGCTCTAGGAGCTTGCTTAAGGCCATATAAGGATTTCTTAAGGCGGCAGACAAGGCTAGAGTTATTTTGAACATAGCCAGGAGGTTGTTCCATGTAAATTTCCTCCTGTAAATCACCATGTAAGAAGGCAGACTTGACATCCATTTGATGGACTTCCCAGTTGTGTAAGGCTGCAAGGGAAAGAACAAGGCGGATGGAGTTCATTTTGGCGACGGGAGCAAAGGTTTCATTGTAGTCAATCCCTTCAACTTGAGAAAAACCTTTGGCAACTAACCTTGCCTTAAGTCTTTCAACACTTCCATCTGATGCATACTTAGTTCTGTAGACCCATTTACATCTGACAAGTTTTCTTCCTTTTGGAAGAGGTACAAGATCCCAAGTATTGTTCGCCATTAAGGAACGATATTCTTCATCCATGGCTGCATCCCAATCTGGATTCCCTGAAGCTTCTGCAAAAGTTTCTGGATCATGATTCTCGGAAACTTGAGCCAAAAGAGAAGAGGCTCGCTGAAACTGAGAACATGTTCGACGTTGATCTCTAGGATCACCGGCAAGATCACCAGCTGCTTCACATGTTGAACGGACCCATCGAGGAAGCACTTGTGCTGGTGCAACTGGAGGAACATGAGTAGGCGGAGGTGGATTTTCATCCTCACTGTCATCATCAGAAACTGGAGTTGGAAACCTGTCAAGGAAGTTTGAAGAAGAAGAAGAAGGCACAAACGCTGAATTAGGCTCGCAGGCCAAAGATGGCACACTCGCCGAGTTAGGCTCGCAGGCCAAGATATTTTCATCAAATTTAACATCTCTGCTAATGATTATAGCATGAGAATGTGGTTGAAGAAGTCTATAACCTTTTACATCTTCAGAATATCCAACAAATATGCACTTTTCACTTTTAGGCTGCAATGCTTTCCGTTTTTCATCTGGAATGTGAGCCCATGCTTCACTACCAAACACACGAAAGTGACTTACATTAGGTTTAACTTTACTCCATGATTCTTCCGGTGTTATACCTTGTAATGCTTTTGTGGGGGTGCGATTAACTATGTAATTTGCATAATTTATGGCTTCAGCCCAAAATTGAAGACTTAGTCCCTTAGATTGGATCATACAATTAGCCATTTCTTTTAAAGTGAGGTTCTTCCGCTCAGCTACACCATTTTGTTGTGGTGTATATGGAACAGTGTGTTGTTGTTGGATGCCTTGTTCAGTGCAGAAAGTAGTGAACTGTTTGTTAACATATTCTCCTCCATTGTCAGATCTTAACTTGATAATTTGATGACCAGATTGTTTTTCAACAAGGGCCTTGTAGGCCAAGAACATGTTAAATACTTCGCTCTTAAGTTTTAGGAAATAAACCCAAGTGCGTCTGGTGTAATCATCAATGAAAGTTAAAAAATATTTGAAACCAGAAAAGGAAGCAGATGGAAGAGGACCACACAAGTCACTATGTACAAGCTCCAAGGGAACCGAGGCATGCCAAGAGGCACGTTTGTCAAAACTGTCCCGATGATGTTTTCCGAGTACACAACCGGAACAAACACCATCTCTGCAAGATACCATCGGAAGACTTGTCACCATATTTTCTTTACATAGTTGTTGCAATGAGCGATAATTTAAGTGACCAAATCGCTCATGCCAAAGTTTGCTCAAGTTATCACTATGAGCAACAAAAACTGAAGGGAAAGGTGATGACCCAAAGTTGTTAAACTTGTACAACCTGGTAATATCATCAACAATTCCGGTAGCTAGAACCTGTTGAGGATCTTTAAAATCCTTGATTACAACTTGGTGAGGTGTAAAGGTCACAGTTTTACCTTCACTAGAATGAGTGATCTGATAGACTGATAACAAATTGCAGGAAATTCTTGAAACACATAGTACATCACTAAAATGACCATTATCTACTCGAACTATTCCAGCTCCTACAACACTTAGAGATCTATCATCACCAACAAATATTTGTTCGGTGTTACATTCATGCATAGTAGAAAAGATGGCTTGATCCTTAGCCATATGATAAGATGCTCCAGAATCAATGAGCCATTCATTTGAAGTAGAAGAAGAAGATGCATTATAAGAATAACCAGAAGCACAAAGTGCATGTCCATGAGAGGCAGATTCTGAAGGCGAATCTAGGCTGATGTGGTGCTTCTTCATTGCTGCTTCCAAGGCTGCCATCTTCTTGAAACACTTAGATTCATCATGATTATCTTTCCCGCAATAGTTGCAATGACGCTCAGTCTTCTTGCCTTTTGGCTTGGATCCTTTGTCATTTTTTAAAGAAGGAGCTGACCGAGAGGGTTTTGGACCCTTGTTTGACTTATTATTGTGAATTTTTTTTTTCTTGGGAGGCTTAGACTTTTCTTTCTGTTGGGACAATAAGGCTTTCCTAGATGTATCTGCATTGTTGATTATTCCAAGATGAATGAGTTTATCTTGTTCCCTAATCAAGGAATCACAAAAGGATTCAAGACTAGGCTCTTGATAGCTAGCTGCATTCAATGATGCTTTCATGGAGTAAAATGTAGATACAAAAACAGAATATGCAGGTCCAAGTTTGGAAAGAATATGATAAATGCACTGTTTGTCTTCCCTCTCAATCTTACATTCTGCACATAAGAGTTTAAGAGTTTTGTACTTAGATAAATAATCTTGAATGCATGAAAAGTCACTTGGATTTAAAGAAATCAACTCATTTTCGAGTTGGTGACCTCAAATTTCATTGTGTTTACCAAACACAGATTCGAACTTGTCCCAAGCAGCATTAGGTTCATCAATTCCAGATATGTGGAATCGCAAATCAGTAGAGATTGACATCCCAATCAATCCACGAGCTTCATCACATCTATTTTCCCATTTTATTTTCTTATCATCATCAGTGGGTTCTTTTTCTTTCCCTGTTGTAATTATGAAAAGTCCCCTACTTCGTAGAACATCCTCCATACGAGATTTCCATGAGAAATAGTTGGAACTGTTAAGTAGAATATCACAAAGGGCGGCCATATTTATAAATTAATGGCTGTAAAGTTAGAAACCAATAGTCTGGATGTGAAGAGCTCGAAAAAATAGGCGGTTTAAAAAAAAACAGCACTGAAAACGTACTCTGTATGGTGAAGTTATGCTTGAACAAAGAAACTGTTGAAGATGTCCCCAATAGTGACGTGGCAGCTAGAGAATGTCCAGCAAAAAAAAGAACCCCCCTCTTCCCAAGATGAACCTTTTGACAATCACTTTACAAAAAAGTTGCTTTTAAGTGAATCACTTTTGTAAAATAAGTGATTTCACTTTTACAATGATATTACTTTTAAATAGTGCAACAATAAATAAAAAGCTTAAGTGACTCACTTGTATTTTTATTTTTTATTATTTAAGTGAGATGCACTTTTACAATAAAGTAACTTCAAAATAGAAATTGCATGCACTTTTCTTTTTAAAAGTAACTTCCTAAGACTTGAACTCAAGACCTATTAAGGAATAAAGCAACTTTGAACCAAGTGAGCTAGATTAAAAGGTATGTAAAATATGGGAATGAGGAAGGGGTTTTTTTTTTTTTTTTTTACTCTTCTTGCTCGGTTTGCGTGCTTGCCCTTTTTCCTGCAAAACAAACCACAAAACGAAATCAAAAAAAAAAATTCCACACTCGTGGGGTTAGATCCTGTTAGCTTGCCCGGAAAGTCTACGTTTTCTCTCTGTTTCTGATTTGCCGAGATCGCGCAAGGTGCACGGCAAAGAGCATACGCAGCCGAGAAAAACCCTTTCCCTTTCTGTTTCTGATTTGCCGAGATCGCTCAAGGTGCACGGCAAAGAGCATACGCAGATGGAAAAGCAACAATCTGAAACAAAAAAAATCTAACAGTAAAAAAAATGAAATATGAGATTTTTTTTCTTTTCAAAAAACGAAATAAAAAAAATGCGCCACTGTAACATTATACCTTCAGATCTGATGAAAAACGCGTTTCTGGAGCAACCGGGAACCGTTTTCGATCAAACGAAAACTATTTCCCAATGGAAACGACGCTCCGGCCGCAATGGAACACCTCCCACAGCCCAGAAATGCACAGTTCAAGATCTAGATCATAACCCGAAGCGGCACTTCATAAAAGCTCTGATACCATGTTCGGGTACACCGGGTACTACCAAAGGACCGAACACCAAGAGCAACCACTTCACACAAACAGATCACAGATCAACACACCAATGTTTTGACGTGGTTTAAACCCTCTTGAGGGAAACACTCCACGGCCCCGGCCAAATAGCTTCTACGGGACAATTTATTATGCAAAGAAAGAAAGTTAAAAATGAGCTTCTCATAATCGCTCAACTAAACAATGACCCTCCATGCTCTTTAAATAGAGATCATGGACCAATCGGGTGTTAAGCCACGGATCAAGGTTAGGTTTGATCTAAGAGAAGTTGAGCCGTCGGATCACTCTATGTCGGAAACATATTGTGACCGTCGGATTAAGTATTTACAAATGCATACTAATGCATACTAAAGAAACACACTATCCCTAACGGATATATTACACAAGTTGATCTTAACTAACTCCTAAGTGTCTAAATATCCTAACAGGAAGGACATCATGCTTTGTTGGATTGCTTGAATAAGTCAATCCTATGCACCGATGGTCAAGGGAACCAAATAACCATCGAAGGTATACCTAAGGAAGTATCAGTACGACAGATATCGGCATTACAAGCAAAGAAATGCTTAAGAAAGGATTGTAAGCTATTTGCAATCCACCTTCAATCGGTAGAAGCCGATAGAGATCAAAAGATCGAGGATTTCCCGATACTAGTAGAATTCAGAGATGTATTTCCCGAGGAGATACTAGGGTTACCACCCAAGCGGGACTTAGACTTTTCTATAGAACTAACCCCTGGATCCGTACCCGTCTCTAGGACTCTGTACCGTACGAGTACACCCAAACTGGTAGAGCTCAAAATACAGTTACAAGAACTAATAGACAAGGGTTACATTCAACCAAGTGTGTCTCCCTAGGGAGCACCAATCCTCTTTGTTAAAAAGACGGACGGCACGATGCGTATGTGCATCGATTACTGCCAACTCAACAAGTTAACCATCAAGAACCGTTATCCACTCCCTAGGATCGATGACTTGTTTGACCAAGTCGGAGGAGAAAAGATCTTCTCGAAGATCGACGTGCGATCTGGATATCACCAAATGAGAATCCGTGATGAGGACACCAATAAGACCACGTTTCGCACCCAATATGGCCACTACGAGTTTGTAGTAATACCGTTTGGTTTGACGAATGCACCCGCCAACTTCATGTGCATGATGAACAACATTTTCAGTAAATACCTTGACAAATTTGTTCTAGTCTTCATAGACGATATCCTAATTTATTCCAAGAATGAAGAAGAACATGAAGAACACCTACAAATAGTCCTACGGATATTGCGAGAACATCAGCTATACGCAAAATTTAGCAAGTGTGATTTCTATAGACCTCAGATACAGTACTTAGGGCATATCATTTCGGAGAAGGGAGTAGCGGTTGACCCCGAAAAGATCAAGGCTATCGAAGAATGGCTCACATCTACGTGTGTTTTTGACATACGATCATTCCTAGGTTTAGCCAGTTATTATCAAAAGTTCACTGAGAACTTCTCTCGGATCGCTTTCCCATGACCACATTACAGAAGAAAACTAGTAACTTCACCAGGACAGACAAGTGCGAAGAAATTTTTCAGAAGTTAAAACAACTTCTGATTAGCGCACCAATACTATGAATTATCGACCCCAATGGGGACTTCGTAGTTTGCACCGATGCAAGCAAGGAAGGACTCAGTGGAGTCCTTATGCAAGATGACTTTGCCATCTGCTACGAGTCAAGAAAGCTAAAGGAACATGAAAAAAACTATCCTACTCATAATCTCGAATTGGCTGCCATCATCCACGCTCTAAAAATGTGGAGACATTACCTCATGGGCAAGAAATTCCTATTAAAGACGGACAACATGAGTCTAAAGTATCTATTCGATCAACCAGACCTGAACGCTAGACAGGCTAGGTGGTTAGCCTTTCTTAGTGAGTATCACTTTGAACTAAAACACATCAAGGGGAAAGAAAACAAGATCGCCGACGCCTTAAGTCGACGAGCTCATATGTTATATGAGGTAACCAAAAGTCGGATGGACTTCGACTTACATGACCAAATTAGAGCGACATGCCAAAATGATAGGTTCTATGTCGAGATCCTTAAAAAGATTCAGGAAGATAGGTTATTTCAGCAACAAAAAGAGTACATGATAGATGAATCAGGATTGTTATGGTCAAAAGAGAGACTTTACGTTCCCGAGGGGGAATATTAAACCTAACATACTCAGCGAATTCCATCGGAGTCCCTATTCGGGACACCTCGGATATCAAAAGATGATTTCAGCCATAAAGAAACACTACTTTTGGCCTAAACTGAAAGCTGACATAGCATTGTTCATTGCGAAATGTCAGTAATGCCAGTTGGTCAAGGAAGAACACCAACATCCCTTCGGTCTACTTCAACCGTTACCCATTCCGAAATGGAAGTGGGAGGTAATAAGTATGGATTTCATTATGGGTCTACCCAAGATTAAGAAACAAAATGACTCCATCTTCGTAGTAGTAGACAAGCTATTGAAAACCGCACATTTTATACTAGTAAAATCTACCTACAAGGCAGTTCAGATTGCGAAAATCTTCCTAAAGGAGATTTTTCGGTTACATGGGATACCCAAAGCAATTATCTCGGATCGAGACACAAAGTTCACTAGTAACTTTTGGAGAGCATTGTTCTCCCGATTAGAAAAACAACTACAGTTTAGTACCGCATACCACCCCCAAACCAACGGACAAACAAAACGAGTAAACCAAATCTTAGAAGACATGTTGAGAATGTATGTCATGAACAATCCCACTAAGTGGGAAGACTATTTACACCTCGCAGAGTTTGCATACAACAATGGGTATCAAACCTTGGCCAAAATGAGTCCTTTTGAGGTACTCTACGGTCGAAAGTGTCTAACCCCCATCACCTGGGATAGCCCGGTGGACAGGCTTATGCTAGGGCCAGACTTACTAAAAGACTTGGAACAACTAGTCTCCAAAGTGCAACTAAATTTAAAAGAAGCACAAGACTACCAAAAGAGTTATGTAGACAAGAAAAGAAAGGACAAGGACTACCTAATCGGTGAACATGTCTTCCTAAGAATAAAAGTGAACGAAGCTCGTTAAGTTTGGGACGTTGTGGTAAACTAGCCCCAGAATTTTGTGGACCTTTTGAAATATTGGGCAAGAAGGGTCCAATGGCATATGAGTTATCCCTACCAGCACATATAAAAGTTCATAATGTTTTTCATGCTTCTTTATTAAAGAAATATGTATACAATACTAAACATGTCATCGATTGGTCCTTGTTACAGGTGGAGCCAGAAGGGGAGTTCACGCTAGAACCACTCCACATTCTGGACAAGAGAGAGGTACAGCTTAGGAGGAGAACCATTACTCAGCTGAAAGTGCAATGGAAGCACTTTAGACCAGATGAGGCCACTTGGGAGAATGAGGCTACCATGAGAGGCATACCCCTCCTTGTTTCATGGACTCATCTCTAGTCCTTAGGAAACATTGGGATGGTGTTGTTCTAAGGAGAGGAGGATGTAATATCCCAACTTTTTTGACTAACTATGTCATGATGTCATGACGGGTCACGGCCCAGTATATGTGATTTATTATGTTTTACATAGTGTAACGCCCCGTATTTTGACTAGGCGTGTTTATGAGTTAGACACCTTTCACTTTATTTGCTCGTTATCTGTTTGACTCAGCTAGACATAGTGAACTATATTTCGGCATGTTAGACATGATGATATGTTGCTACTATGTTTAGGATGTTACTATGCCCATGCTGATACTACGGTTATGATGTTACTATATTCATGCAGTTATTAAGTTATGATCATCATGAGATTCATTGCTTTTATGACGAAAATATATGTTTTAGCGTTTTCATTGATGAAATGTGAGATATATGGTGTTGTACGTGGGTGCCATCCTATGATGAAATTGATAGAACTGTTATATTCCATGCATACCTGTGATGCGATAAAATTGTAATGTGAAATAAAATGATGTTGATGATATGGATCAATTGGTGATCGAATGGAAATGCTTGTTATAAACTGTGTATTTTGCGGAGTACTAACCTACAGGACACAAGGGCTATGGGATAGCCGGATACCTGATCTGAATATGAATAAGAACCTATCCATGCAGTAAACCTTAGCAACCGAAATTGATGATAGGATGACATGGACCAATAATCTCGATAGCAGCAGAGTATGATTTGATAAGGGTGTAGACCCGGTATGTTGAGAGGGATGGATGTGTTTCCCACCCTATGTTCCTATGATACCCGAGGTCGTGGGAGGGCCGTGTTGAGACACGCTCCCCATGTAGTTTTGATGACGATGTTCGGATGCCTAATAGGGGAGGATAGGTCTGCTGTTCAGCCGACGCTATCGCTCTCAAGTTCTATGTGGTCAGGTCGGTGAGTCCGACACCCACTTTTGTACTAGCAAAGGAAGGATAGGGAGGATGTGGATGTAGGTTAGGATGGGAGGATATGATAGGTAGTACTGTTGAGGGTTGGGTATTCATTGATCTGGAGTTAGTGGTAGTAGGTAGCTTTCCTTGTACTTGATTGATTGAAAAAATGTAATCATAAAAATAATGAAATGAAATCTTATAGGTTAACTGATAAAATAACCGATGATGTTTTAGTAATATTATGATGAATGTATACTTGTTCAGTTTGCATAAAGTATTATTATTAATTAGTTAGCTGTTATGCATAGGAAATATGACATATGTTTATAGTACATGTCCATCTTGTGCATACACTGGCCATGTATGCACATTATGCACATGCGCGATAATATTGGTTTACAACATACTTATCAAGATTTAACAATATTATAAGTTATCATAGATAACTTAATTAAGTATTTAGTGAATGACTTAATTAGTAAAATATTATCAAGTTCTAATGTGTAAAATAAGTTAATTAGTCTTTGTATGTAAACATTGTAATGAACAATTAAAATAAGGGTCATTAATTGCAAGTATCCTCAAGTGAAGGTGTCTTCAATGTGAAGTATAAAAGTTAAACATTAATACTAGAAGAGTGTGCTATATAATTGTTGATCATGATTAATTAAACCATTAAGTATATTCCATTATTTATACCCATAAGTACTATGTTAACACTTATCGAGTAAACAAATAAATATTTCTAATTTCTATTCACAATTAATTTAATTACTATTATTATTAATTATTATGGTTATTATTGTTATTATTTAATTAATAATAATAATGATAATAATCCTTTTTATAAAGCATAGTGGATTGAATAAATTTATTAAATAGATTATTCATTCAATTAATTGATAGAATCATTCCAGGTAAATTAAAAGGGTTTGTTTAAATAAATTATTTAATAATTCCATTGCCCGAGAGAAACTTGGATGATTTAAAATAATATATATAATCATCATTTTACCTTGAAAAGGGTGTTGCATTAATGATTTGTACTTCCAAAAACCATGACAGCTAGGGCGGTGGAGTGATAAGGAAGTTATGAATTTATGAAGGGGGAAGATTTCTATAAAGAGGAGATTTAACAAAGTAGTCGGGGGGGGTTATTGGGAGAGAACGGTGAGGATTTGTAGGGGGAAGTGAAATATTTCGAGGAGGGGGACAACTCGAGGAATGGAGGAGGCAGAAAAATCCAATAAGGAGGGGGAAAAGTCGCTGAAAAGTATGGTTACTGAACTAAGGACAAGGCTACTATGGAGATTATCGGTCTGTGGGCTCGGGGGCTAGGAAATCCGTTGATTTCCTAGGGTCGGCAAGATAATAGCTGATCGGTAGGGTGGACACATCATTTCGGGTTGCTAAGGGAACCTACAGAATCCACTACATAAATCTTCTTATCTTACTGCAATCTACGGATCCAGTTATTTTACTGAGCTAGCTTAAATAAAATGTATTTTCTTTTATTTTCAAATTATGTATGTTAAAGGAACAGAGTTAAAATGAAAAGTCTTAAGTTTATGTTTATCTAATTGTAGAGACATATAAACATTTAGAAAACAGAAACATAGACGGTTGATTGTTTTTTTTTTTAAACAATAAGGGAAAAACTTGGTATTTACATGAAAATGGAATAGAGACCTAGTGCCTAGCAAGGGCACTACAGTTGGTTTCAGAGCGAGGTTCAGACACTAAGACCTTAGGGCCTAACTACACCTGGAGTTATAGTGAAAGTTACTAGAGAATAACAAACAAACATGATGTCTGCAACAAAAGGGGAGATAACTTGAAGAGCCTTTTTCATGTATTTACAAGGCATAACAGAAACAGAACTTGAACAATATATATATATATAACTGCTCATGAAACTAATATATATTATGTTTGAAGTTATTTCAAAACCCTAGCATGCTTATATTGCATCGTACAGGATAATATATAAATAGACCAAACTAAAACTTAGTTTTGAGAACTATATTATACGATGTATAATCACAACTACAAAATCAAATTTTGACAATACCAATGTTGTTCCAGAAAAATTATTAAATTATGAGTACAAACTAAAAAGGCTTGGAAGTAATACCGGTGACAGAGTTTACAACTGGGGTAAGTCGATGTCATCTTACATATGCATCGATATATTCTTTTCACTTAAATAAGATTGATAACAACACGTTGTATATAAAAGATCACATGTCCAAGTCTCATCAGAGAAAACGCCGAGGCATAATGTGATCACTATAAATTCTAAAAAAAAAAAGAAAGAAACGAACCTTTAATACCATTGACAATTAGTAACGAGATAAGTAATAATTATATTTAGGGATCGAGTCTAGACTCGCCCAGACTTAGGTCTTTAAACATAGTTAACAAGTATAAAAAAAAAAAATTAAGCTCGTAAAAGGGTTCAACCCTGTAACTTCTCGAAACTCCAAATTAACAACTTTTTACATATCATCCAAGGTTAGCGATCAAAATCTAATAAACATATTCATAACTGGAATCTACAAAGAAATATAAATGCTAATTATTAACATATTTAAAAGGTGGAATTAGCCCAAAAATACAACATCATATTTCCATACTCAGCTTATGAGACGAGCTGAAAGTAATCTCATTAACCTTTGAAACAAATTTATACAACCAAAAAGCAAAATTGTATTTATTCATCCATCAAATTTTTACATCTGTAGTAAACTGCTCCAGGGTTCTCCTGTAAAAGACCCTGTATCATTGCTCCATTAACCAAAAATGGACAAAGGCCTAACCCTGGTCCTTAACCATTTTTCATTATTTTCTACCCTAAAGTTGCCTCATGGCTCTTAACCAAAAACAAATAGCATGTCGGAGGGGTAGCACAAAAGAAAAAAAAAGAAAAAAAAAATCCTATCTCAATGACAGAGGCATCATCTAAGAGTGAACCCGAGAAAGAAAAGGGCAGCAATGTCTGACTAAACACCGAGCAGTCGACTTGTCATGGGGAGAAACTTAAGAAAACCTCTATCAATTTATAGACGTAGGCCCTACACTCGATACGTCAAAGTCTATAAAAGATGAGCATTTGTTTCCTCTATCATCTATTTCAAAAAATGGCGGCAACATCTTGGATGTAGAATGACAAATCTCGATGGAGAAAAAGGGAAAATAACATACATGGGAGCCGTAGCCAATGTAGAGACAGAGACCGAGCTTTCGTCAACTAGGAAAAATGACATTTTCTTCTTTGTCTGCAACCCCATTGCACCCAAAAAAAAATATTTTTTTTTTGCAACAAACTAATCTCCATCTTAATATCACGTCTCTCCTTTAAAATTTCCACTGATGCAGTCCAAAACCCCAACGAAACCGCCAACTGAACAAGGAACTGGATTTCGACTGGCTGGAGGGGGAATGAGTTCATCACGGGCTGCATCGTTCCCCAATCAGACCTCCAAATCTTCAACAAATCTTCTTAGACAGGATGAAACTGATTTAGCCACTGGAGGAAGAATGAGCTCGTGGCTAGCTGCTCTCATTTCACAAAGAAATGGCGGCGGTATTTCTCTTTGGAGGCACTATCTGGACAATCCCAGCATAGTGGATACGCCTTCCCTCTCATTGAATCTTAGTGTTAGGGTTTGAAGGTGTTGACACCCTGGTTAAAATAAAATGGGTTGCCGGAAAAGAACTACTTCACGTTTTATAAACATCCCCAAAGGGCGGTATCGCATGGGTCATAGGTTGTTTCTCATACCACTTTATGAGCGTGCGGTGAGCTAGGAGGATGACACGTATGAGGGTGGTATTCTTACCGCAACCGTCTCTTTCTTTATCTCCCGATCATTTTGATGGCGCGAGGTCCACCATGAGCCGTTCATTTCCTTCTCCATTACTACGTCCATGATCTTATAGAGCCACGTCATCGTTTAAATGACCCCAACGTGTCGCCCGAATGTTGCTTAGCGTCGATGGTAGAAACACCCATGGCAACCCCTACTAGCATGTCGCAAGCCCAGTGCACACGTGCCAAATTCCAAGCCCACAAGAGCATAGTTGCCACAACACATCAATGAATCATTGTAATAAAGGAATATCGGGCCAATCCCGAGCGCTCAGCAACGAGAAGACTGCATATGACCAAGCACCAATACAAATAGGGACCCACACACATCATGCAAGCCTCAAGCTCGTGCAAGACAACTCCCTCCAATAAAAGGATATTGGACTTAGCCCATGTGCTCGGCACCAAGAGCCCTTCAAGCGACTAGCGGACAAGTCCAAGGGGACTGGCGCCATAGGCCAACTCGGCCAAGGAGCCCGAGCTCATAAACAAGAGCATTGTCAATAGCCACCTGCCAAGCCTAAGAGGGGCCCACGCAAGCCACACTTGCACCCCAAGCTCACTCTCGAACATACCTTCAATGCCAATTAAAACCTCATTTTCTTCCATAAATACGGAATAGTTTTGATGCCACGTAAGACAATCTCCGCATTGTCCTTTGAGTGGTTTGCCATACCGTTTTTTAATAGGCGAATGTATAAAAATTAGACACGTGTAATGGTTTTTTTTTTACCACAACCACCAACCATCCTTATCTCGCGTGCAAGTTGACAATGCGGGACAGATAGAGAGTTGTCGAACTTCCTCTATGGCTCTTGCAACCCTCCAAACGATACGAACTTTACCACGTCATCACAATTGCAATGTCCCCAATTTGCTGCATCAAATTTCTTAAAACATCCATTTATGGTTGTCACCAACACTCAAACTCAAAAGTGGAATTTAGAAGATCTTCATCTTATATAAATTAAATTGGAACAAATGTACTTGGGCCCAAGCCCTAGCACTCGGCAGCGAGAGCCCTTCACACGACGAGTTACTAGATCCAAAGTGGACCACTCAAGCCAATACACCCAAGCAGCCAAGCTAAACCGCATTCCTACTGTCTGTTAAAAACTTTTCTACTCACGTCAAATAGCTGAGGATAGCTCCCACGCTTCTATGTTTATCATCCATCGCTCGCATTTCATTTCCTCTTTGTAGATGGAGTAATAGAATCAAGAAAAGATGGACTAGAAAGATAACTACTAAAAGTTCACTCATCTGCTGAATATAATCCACGTTTTGGGATCGCAGATGCCTAAATCGTCATGACCATATGTACCTTTCACCAAATTCTCTGTGTTTGAAGACACATTCTTCAAAAAAAAAATAGTAGAAGGTGCTGAGGATCTATCTTGATAACGCATGAAGAGAACTGGTTCCACCCTCATAAGGGTTTTTTTCTTTCAAACCTAAAATACTGGTTCTGGTCAAAATCAAAACCAGCCACCATAGAAATATTCGTTTCGAACTAGGAAGAAACACCATGAGCTAATATGCAGGATTTCAAGGTTTTAACCCTCCCTCCCTTTCACTGCACAGAGAGAAGCACAAGTTTATCCCATCGCGAAGGGCACAAAACTGAGCCAAAAATCAAGTAACAAAGGAATGGGAGGCTTTAAGCCTGGGCACTTGAGTGATGGAGGTTACGAGTGGTCTTCTCGGCTTGGCGCTTGGTCCTGTGTTGAGCCTTCAGTGTTCGGGCACTAATATGCCTTTTGCTTCATTTTGCTTGGGAATTTTCATACAAATATAACTCTCCTCCACTTAGGTTAACATAAAAGAAAAATTAATGTCTTTTCTTCATAAAGCTCCCAACTCGAGCTAAACTCTTTCTTATATGAAAAAAAAAAAAAAAAAAACTTTGCTCACGAGGTCAAAAATAGGTTTTCGCAAAATTCGTATATAATTATATAGTGTTAGTGTTGTTTATTTGAATTTAATTAAATTTCGTATATATTTATATAGTGTTATAACCTAGGCTTGGTTAAGAATTAAAATTTAATATTTAAAAATAAAAAGTTACTCATAAACTCTAATTAAAGAGTTCATCATAGATTTTAAAAATTTTAAGACTAATGTCTAGGTTTAATATATAGACTAGATCAAACATTAAATTATTTATTTAAAACTCAGAAAAGCCCTTGTCGAGACTTCAACGTATAGTCGAAGAGATGAAACAAACACATAATCTAAAAACAAGGAACCGTTGAAAACAAGCATGGCGAGCTGAATGCCAAGACGCTAATTTCACTACATGAGAAAATCATTAATGAAAACGACCATAGATTTCAACCCGTTAATTCTAACAAACTGTTCCTTGCACATAAGTGTAAATATAGGCATTTCTAAACTTTTTTTTTTATAACTATATTTGGTAATCTCTAGAGTAACCAAGGAGATTTTGATTGTGCATACACTAACAGAATTAGGTTTGACAAAACAACAAAGCTATTATACCCCTATAAGTTCGATATATATATATAAAAAGATTATATGTTAAAATTACTTGCTGTAAAATTTAAATTCAAAAGAAATAAAGGTTTTCCTCGTGATGTAAAATGACAGGGTAGAAATGAATTCCTTTATTTTCTTATATTTCTTCTCTAATTCTGGTTCAAATTTTGTACGAGGATGGGGTACTTATGATGACAGTGGCTTTCATAATTTTATTAAAATAAACTTAAAAATGTAGTGTTTCATATACAAACCTTATTTAGTTCACTTTAAACTAGGTTGACAATCTGGTAAAGAAATACATGCTAAAAGTCTAAGACATTCACTCACGTAAAAAGATCAACTTAAAAGTTAACATTTACAACCATCTAGAATAATTCAAAAGAGTATTACAAAGAGTGGTAATTTTTACATATCAACTAAGAAAGGAAAAGTTGTGTTTAATCTATTAATGAAATTCCTAGATTGCATTAGTTGCAATGCTATGTAACCTCATCTAGTTCTATTGAATAGGTTTTACATGTTGGGTAATTAACATGTTTAATGGTTATGTGAATGTATAATTTGTTAGGACAACCACATCTAAACTTTGCTTGTGTTTAATAAGAGAACATGGTTACATAAACATGGAGTGGTGTTTGAGCTGTTACTTCCCCACAACAAATTACACAAACATTAATGTGTGTATATAGATAACTTAGTACAAGGTACAACTTAAAGTGAAAACTTGTGAACCTTATATTATTTAGATAAGATAAGGGATGGAAATAAATTTGTTGCATACAAGGATAGGTATCCTTTTGAATCACATTATGGAAAACACCATGTACTTAAACCAGGAGATTGCATATAGAGCTTATTAAAAGACTATTTTATTAAGGGGGAACATGGCTTTAGACTAATTAAGTTAAATATTGGTGTAATGGTGCGAAAGATTTTTGAGAAAAATTTCGGATCAATCATACCCAATATAGTGATGATCTCGGGTAATAATAAGAGAGTCATAAGAATCTCAACACAGTCCTTAACTTAACTCAATTAAAGCGGATGTTATGAAGTTCTAATATGATTGAAGATATTAAGTAATGATGTTTTCGTTCAACTTGTAGGATTAGACTAAGGCCTATACAAAGTACATAAAGGTTGCTTGTGTGGGCAGGAAGAGGGGTGATGTACAAATACAATGGCATACTAGGATAAATACTAGTAATTACCTTTGCGATGGTAAGGGTGGGAACAAAACTAGCTATGAGATTCTTAAGGAATGGAAGAAGTAATGGTTTCCCAACAAATTATATTGGTTTGAAAATAAGAATAATAAATAAACATGATAACAATTGTATTTTGATAAGAAATAGCCATGAAAACCTTGTAAACAATAATAGTTCTCCTAGTTTAATGATGTTGCGATACTGTTGTTATTGTTTATTACCGATAAGGAAATAATAGTGTATGACCTTAGGATTTTAAGGACATGAACCTTCTTCCCTAAGAGAGGTATGCAAACCTTAAGGGTCCTTGGTAGTTGTGTGTTGAGTGAATACAAATTATGAGTTCTAACGACCTCCAATTTTAATCGTTGACTATTTCATGCTAAGTTGGATCAATATAAGCTTTTGTGATGAGTAAACCTCTCTGGATGTTATAACTTGAAGGATGTTGCTAAATGGTAAGAAGTAGGATACTAAGGTGAATAGCACTTGATTATAACCTTAGGGATTCTAGAGATTTGATAGAAGGATTAATCTAAATGTTTATTTAATTATTAGAATACACATCAGGGGATAAAAGAAGCAAAGCCATAGGATAATATCGACATATTCGGTCAAGTCAAAGCTAAGTAGGACAAGTATGGCCAACACCTGCTACTTGCAAGAATGAAGAGTTTATGTGTCAAGAATTTCCCTGCATTATTATGACCATAACTTCGGGACGAAGTTTCCTAAAGGGTGGGTGTATGTAACGCCCTGTATTTTGACTAGGCGTGTTTATGAGTTAGACACCTTTCACTTTATTTGCTCGTTATCTGTTCAACTCAGTTACAGTGAGTGAACTATATTTTGGCATGTTAGACATGATGATATGTTTATATTATGTTTAGGATGTTACTATGCCCATGTTGATACTACGGTTATGATGTTACTATATTCATGCAGTTATTAAGTTATGATCATCATGAGATTCATTGCTTTTATGACGAAAATATATGTTTTAGCGTTTTCATTGATCAAATGTGAGATATATGGTGTTGTACGTGGGTGCCATCCTATGATGAAATTGATAGAACTGTTATATTCCATGCATACCTGTGATGCGATAAAATTGTGACGTTAAATAAAATGATGTTGACGATATGGATCAATTGGTGATCGAATGGAAATGCTTGTTATAAACTGTGTATTTTGCGGAGTACTAACCTACAGGACACAAGGGCTATGGGATAGCCGGATACTTGATCTGAATATGGATAAGAACCTATCCATGCAGTAAACCTTAGCAACCGAAATTGATGATACGATGACATGGACCGATAATCTCGATAGCAGCAGAGTATGATTTGATAAGGGTGTAGACCCGGTATGTTGAGAGGGATGGATGTGTTTCCCACCCTATGTTCCTATGATACCCGCGGTTGTGGGAGGGCCATGCTGAGACACGCTCCCCATGTAGTTGTGATGGCGATGGTCGGATGCCTGCTAGGGGAGGATAGGTCCACTGTTTAGCCAACGCTATCGCTCTCAAGTTCTATGTGGTCAGGTCGGTGAGTCCGACACCCACTTTTGTACTAGCAGAGGAAGGATAGGGAGGATGTGGACGTAGGTTAGGATGGGAGTGTAAAATTAGTCACAGCAGATCTAACGAACAAGTAAATCAATCACAATAGATGAACATAGAAAATATGGTGCAAAACTGTGCAAAACATGCAGCAGTGCTCAATATCCCAATAAGGGTGAATGAATTACAATAGAATACAATATCTGTCAATGAGCAATTCGAATTGACTAAGTAGGCCATTCGAATCACTAAATGGAGTAGCTTGACTCCAACTAGGAGTCCTCATCATCAATCGGTGGTGGTCATCAATGCACAAGAACCAGTCATCCAGGTGTCAATCTGAGTCTAACTTAGTGTGTCATGTGTAACTGGAGTGTGTAGCACTGATTAAGGGAAGGAGGCTCAGTGGGGGGTGCATGGGAGACTAACTGAAGTCAGAACAAGTCATCTAGTCAAACTAGAGGTCCAACGGAAGTGAAACAGTTAGTCGGGAGTGAAACTAGCCTCAAATCAGGGAGAATCGGAGCTAACTGAATGTAACTGAAGTGGAACTGCAGTGGTAGGTGAACAAGTGCACCCTTCTCTGGCAGTAGGTGAGAAGTGGGTTCCTTTCAGCCTAGGAGGGCTAAAACTCTGTAGTAAGTGGCTCCCGGGTGCTAGAATGAGGTGGCTAAGGTGCTGGAGGAATCAAACTGGTGACTGGGATGCATGCAAGTGCATGCAGGTGCATGCAAACCCTATATTTTGCATGCAAACCCTAATTGCATGCAATATCCTGAAAAATATGATGTGGATATCCGAACAGGGAGGATATGATAGGCAGTACTGTTGAGGGTTGGGTATTCGTTGATCTGGAGTTAGTGGTAGTAGGTAAGCTTTCCTTGTACCTGATTGATTGAACAAATGTAATCATAAAAATAATGAAATGAAATCTTAAAGGTTAACTCATAAAATAATCGATGATGTTTTAGTAATATTATGATGAATGTATACTTGTTCAGTTTGCATAAAGTACTATTAGTATTAGTTAGCTGTTATGCATAGGAAATATGACGTATGTTTATAGTACATGTCCGTCTTGTGCATACGCTGGCCACGCATGCACATTATGCACATGCACGATAATATTGGTTTACAACATACTTATCAAGATTTAAAAACATTATAAGTTATCATAGATAACTCAATTAAGTATTTAGTGAATGACTTAATTAGTAAAATATTATCGAGTTCTAATGTGTACAATAAGTTAATTAGTCTTTGTATGTAAACATTGTAATGAACAATTAAAATAAGGGTCATTAATTGCAAGTATCCTCAAGTGAAGGTGTCTTCAATGTGAAGTATAAAAGTTAAACATTAATACTAGAAGAGTGTGCTATATAATTGTTGATCATGATTAATTAAACCATTAAGTATATTCCATTGTTTATACCCAGAAGTACTATGTCGACACTTATCGAGTAAACAAATAAATATTTATAATTTCTATTCACAATTAATTTAATTACTATTATTATTAATTATTATGGTTATTATTGTTATATTTAATTAATAATGATAATGATAATAATCCTTTTTATAAAGCATAGTGGATTGAATAAATTTATTAGATAGATTATTCATTCAATTAATTGACAGAATCATTCCAAGTAAATTAAAAGGGTTTGTTTAAATAAATTATTTAATAATTCCACTGCTCGAGAGAAACTTGGATGATTTAAAATAATATATATAATCATCATTTTACCTTGAAAAGGGTGTTGCATTAATGATTTGTACTTCCAAAAACCATGACAGCTAGGGTGGTGGAGTGACAAGGAAGTTATGAATTTATGAAGGGTGAAGATTTATATAAAGAGGAGATTTAACAAAGTAGTTGGGGGGGGGGGATTATTGGGGGAGAACGGTGAGGATTTGTAGGGGGAAGTGAAATATTCCGAGGAGGGGGACAACTCGAGGAATGGAGGAGGCATAAAACTCCAATGAGGAGGGGGAAAACTCACTGATCAGTATGGTTATTGAACTAAGGACAAGGCTGCTATGGAGATTATCGGTCTGTGGGCTCGGGGGCTAGGAAATCTGTTGATTTCCTAGGGTAAGCAAGATAATAGCTAATCGGCAGGGTGGACACATCATTTTGGGTTGCTAAGGGAACCTATAGAATCCACTACATAAATCTTCTTATCTTACTGCAATATACGGATCCAGGTATTTTACTGAGCTAGCTTAAATAAAATGTATTTTCTTTTATTTTCAAATTATGTATGTTAAAGGAACAAAGTTAAAATGAAAAGTCTTAAGTTTATGTTTATTTAATTGCAGAGACATATAAACATTTAGAAAACAGAAACATAGACGGTTGATTCTTTTTTTTTTAAAACAATAAGGGAAAAACTTGGTATTTACATGAAAATGGAATAGAGAACCAGTGCCTAGCAAGGGCACTACACATAGCATTAATATGTTTTGATTTAGTTTCCTTTATGAGTTGATGTATTGGGCATGGACCCTGATTTGTTTCATTTTTTAATATACGCGGGGCTGGAAAGCCGAATGAATAAACTAAGATTATCTCTTTTGTTACATTATATTGTGCAGAGCATGATTTACATGGTTGATTATTTAGTGCATTGAGCGTGGACTCAGAAACACACGAATGAACTATATACTGGGCTTAAGCCCCGATGTAGGTTGAGTGTTGGGCATGAACCCTAGAGCACTCCAAGCTTGGAAGAAATGATTACCAGATCCGAGGCCAGTTAAATATCCTAGATGTGTCTCACAACCACATTCTAGCTCTAGTGTTGAGAAGAGGCTCTGGAATTGCACTAGCGTAACACCCATGTGAGAGTGTTGAGTTAGACGGCTATGAAGAGCACTCGGGGTTACTAATCTCAAGTGTTGAGTCGAGAGGACTCTGAAAAGCACTTACGTATCTTAACACAACTATTTTGACTTGATTAAATAAATCATATTATCATCACCTACTACAGAAACTACCATGTTAAAACAAGGGATCTGACATGCAAAGGGAGAGAATAGAGGTGCCTCACTAGCTTGGCGAAACCATCCAAAGAAGTGGACCCTATCCTTAAAAGAGACTTAAAAGAATTATCATGTGAACAAAAGTGGTTAAAAGGCCCAAAGCTAAATACTATTATTAAGAGCTTCTAAGAAAAATATTGTTATTATTTATTCTTCTATGTATATATATTTATGCATAAGTGGGCTACCACTTTACCAAATGTTAATTATTAATATTGAAGGTGGAATTATTATTATTATTATTACTATTACTATTATTATTATTATAAAAAGATTACAGATCAAAACAATTTGAGAAAACAAAGTGACAAGTCCTAGTCCCAAATTAACTAGCAGTTATGTGAACAAATAATATTTTCTTATATATATATATAATTTAAATTGTTGTAAAGAAACCAGTAATTCTAACAGTGTGAATTTCAAAGATTACCTATTTAAAGAGGACAGCCCCCAGGGTTGGGGGATTATTTTATTATTTTGGAGAGAATTTCTTATGAAGCAAGAGAAGTCCTCTGCTTCAAGAAGTGAAGCTTCCCTTAATTAAAAATTCTCATATCTGAACCAGAGATACATCTAGGACCTCTACCTCTCAGTTTGCATGTCAGAACCAGCTCAAGGGGATTCATACTGAACCAAGAACGGTTGTAGAATCATGGTTGGGAGGAACGTGATAGTCCCAAAGTCATCTATTCCAAGATCAAATCATTAGGTCAGCTAAGAGTTCAGTAGTTTTTCATTAACTAGTTGGCTAAGTCTGCAAGTCATTATCAGCTGGAACAAGCTCCAGGAATTAGCAGGTATGCAATTCTTCAAGAAATTCTCCATTAATTATATTTTCTGTGTAAACAAATTATTAAAATAGTATAGACCTTTATGTCATTTTGAACTCAGGATTCATCCCGAATTTGTTGGCATTGCCTAGCAGGTCTAGTCCTCTAGCCTTTGCTAGGAAATCGTTTTTCTTAAACTTTCAAAGTATGGAAATCATCAAGTAGTGTTTAAATCCATAGAAATCTATTTCTTTTGTTTTTATTAATTTTTCTTACTTGTCAATAGATTTCTTTCTTGTTTAAAAGTA
Organism: Larix kaempferi; assembly: GCA_027924585.1. Classification (NCBI taxonomy): domain Eukaryota; kingdom Viridiplantae; phylum Streptophyta; class Pinopsida; order Pinales; family Pinaceae; genus Larix; species Larix kaempferi. The sequence continues at coordinate 4,142,489 of BSBM01001023.1, forward strand.
ACATGTTGATCTAACCATTGAAATCGAATTGTTTTCTCTTTTAGCATAAAACGTTGATCACTTTGTTAAGACGATTTAGAAACCCATTACACAAGCTTAGCAAAACATTGCATCGACAGAAATCTAGTAAAACGATTCTGGAGGGCCTAGTCATACACCGACACATTCTTTTCATTTTCGATCCATAACTCAACACCAACAAAACTACCTATAGGCTGTAAATCTAGATCAGGTGCTACAACAAAATAAGAAAGTCTTTCCACCACAGATAGTAAGAAAAATCAATACCCCAGTCATCATTTTCTTATTTATTTACATAGCTATTTCTACTATCAAACATAGAGTACGATAGATTTGCTTCTTTTCAAGATAGATTTCCCTTCTAAAACCATGGATTCCAAACTCTAAATAGAAAGTCTATTTGTCACGATTCTTCCAACTAGGGAAGCTCTTGTGCTTTATCAATAGACTCTACGTTAATCAATAAATGAATATTATAGCGAAACAAACCACAGATATCATCGACAAAATTTGAGTCCCACAGTTAAAACCACAAACAGAGGCAAGACGCCCTGCACATTTTGAAATGCAGATGACAATTGAAAGCAGAAGACAAGGGTCGAATCCCATGGTCTTCTCAAAGCCAGAATTCATAATGGTTTCCTACAGGATTCACATCTCTAGACAAAACAAAGAGAAACGTAGTGTACAACATTCAAATTGTTCCCATACAAATGTTCATTTTACCAATGCAGACAACATTTCAATTGGCATCACTTCATACCCTAGCTACATGACCAAATAGGAGACGCCAAAGACACACGATCATTTAAATGTTCTTATATAGCATTTGATAAACATACATAGAATCTCATTGTATCGAAATCCAACAGTGCAGTATTAGTTCTCATTTCACATAGGAAAAACAAAAGATAGCAATCTATCATTTGAGACAGGGTAAATCATACATCCCAATTAGAGGTCGTGTCCTCCTTTTTAAAACATAAAATCATAGTGTACAAAAAGGGGAAAATGTCGATTACATAGACTAGCTTCACAATCAATCCTTGTCACAACACAGGCCGAGTTGCACAGCTTAAAATCTTACATTACATTTGAAAACCCCCACGGTTTGTCTAGTCCAGCCCTTAGGCAGCTCACAGGCTTCCCAAGTTGAGTCAGTAAGCCAAGGGCTTACGGGAGCCTCTTTCCCAAACCGAAATGAGATGCATACATACATTTCGAGTGTTGCGAGAGGTAGGATAACAAGTGGGTAAGATGGACTTACCATTTCCCTAGCCACGCGAGTAGAACTTTGAACCATCACAGTATTCACGTGAAGATTGTTGGCACCTGTCATTTGCAACAACCTAAACCAGTTATTACACCCTGAAATTTCGATTCCAGAAGAAGAAAATTCAAATTACAATTTTGGTAAGCTTTCCTTACCTATTAGAAATGCGGAGTCCATGCCGTAATCGAAGCTTAACAAAACACTAAGTGCACTGACCACGAGCCTTGCTTGGGTCAAGGCACCCTCATAGCTACCATATGAACAAGGTGCAAAGCTAGAAGAGTGAGCAATAAGTTGAAACGGGAATGAAAGGCCAAACCCCCAATTCTCTTACAAAACCCTCTTTACAGGTATGTCACCCACTTCACATTCAAGTGCATTAAATTTCATACCTACTCTACGCTAGTGGGGATGCGATTTCTTGGTACATAAACTATAGAGTATCACATAAAACACTCCACTCTTTGTTAAAAGAGATTAGAGTCACATTACCATAGTGGAACCCTCCCTTCCCCTTCTTTATATTACAAGTCCTATTCCTTTCTATGGTTCATCCTTTGGGTTGATTATCACCCACAGGACTCCCGTATTAAATCTTATGTGTCTCGGAAGTATGAACCCACTCATTAGGATAGACGAAACCCTAGTAATTTTCCTGCACAGACACACGCGGGAGAATAGTATTAGCAGGATGCTAAGTAAGTCCAAAAACACCCAAGCGTACCCGTACTCCTCGGCAACCCTGCCGAGGTATGTAATTACCTCTCTTGGAGTGTTATAGCCATCAGCCTGAGAACTATGTATCATCAATGAAGGTACATCACCTGAAGGTGTCATTAGACATTCACCATTCAATCATATGATTCTTGAAACAGTAAGAAGATGAAAGTCTTAGATTCTTACTTTAATTGTGGTGCAAACATAAATGTATTAACTGTGTTAGTAGCAGCTTATGAATCCTTCTCCTTTATTTAGCAAATACCGTAGACGGGAAATTTTTAAATTTTATGCTATTTTTGGGACATTACACTTCTAGATCCCTACAACCAATTTGAATTTGAATTACAATCCTAATATTGTGATGTGGTTTGGTCTCGGGACTAAATTTTTGTTAAGACACTAGCGGGAGGATCCATCTCTATGATGGAGCTAGGAGTATCTCGACGACCTGTGATATGCGAAGGGAGGAGTGACATTTCTTCAAATCGGTGATATGAAATGAGAATTGGTAAGAACATGTTCTCCTTTCGGTATAGATGCGCATGTATGGATGGCACCATGGACGCGTCACTCCCCATGAATGCAACCTTGCCGCTTCTTGCTCCATATAAAACACTCGTTCCTTTAAACTTGTGTTGGTTTCTTCCAGATAAGCAATATGTTTATCCTGGTCAGTTGTACGAATTTCAAGGCTTTGAGGTGCAATTGCATTGGTGGAGGGGTGAATCATCTCAAAACGGCTTATATCAAGATCTGGGCTTTGTTCAAGCTTTTCTTCAAAAACTTGTACACATTTCTCCAGGTTTGGTTCAAGATCATTATTTTGCCGATTCATGTGTCTAACTCTCAAGAGCCCTTTCATGGAACGATTGCTATCCATGCCCCACTCTTGTTTAGCTTTCTCAACGACATCTTCTTTGTAAAGATAAGTGATAAGAGCGACGGAGGTGGGCATAGAGGGAGTAGATGGAGTGCTTATGCAAGGGGCTATTCAGCTAGAGTTTCTGTCTCGTATGATGTATGTTGTGTTGCGAGGTGTATCTGGAGAAAATGGAAGGTTTTGTTTCCATCCATGTTGTTTTTGGGGAATAATCACTGTCTCTTGTTAATAGTTCTTTGATATTCCAAAAAGGGAGGATTATAATGTGTCTTTTGTGACGCAAAACCACCATTAAAGCTCCATTTTTTTGAACAGTATTTCCTAGGTTTTGCAGTCCCTCCAGCCAATTTCGACTTCGCCTGACTTCCAAATATGCTCTGCAGCTGCTGCTTCATCGTGGCCACCAGAAGACAGAATTCAAATACAAAGACCTCCTATTTAACCAAAAACACTTAGCAGTTAGAAATCAAAAGCATCGCAACTTTGGGGAGAAAATGTAATAAGGAAACCAGAATTATGTTTAATCTTACAGGAATCCTTTTCTTTCTTCCATTAAGATAATGTATTATTCACAATCATAAAATTCAGCGAGTTTCCCGTTAATCATAAAATAAAATCAATTCATACTTAAGGCATCCAATTACTTTATAAGTCTTCAGGCTGATCGAGATTTGGGAAAAAATTATTCATTAAAATATAAAATATAATACCAATTCATGTATTTAATGCATCCAATTGCTTTATGGATTTTTAGAGAGTACCAGAAGAGATCTTGGTATTGTTTAAAAAAAATTATTGTTATGATTTTAAAAAAAAATCATTATTAACTTTTATCATATATGAATATAATTTAAGAATATAATAATTTATTAATGTGATTTTAGTTAAAGTAAATTAAATTCCTGAAAGGATTGTCACTTAAAAGGAATGAATTTATAAATATATTTTGGAATTTTTTTTAAGGAATGATCTTCAATCCTATTAATACTAATAGGATCAAGTTACAACAACTATTTTATTTGAAAAGAGTGTCATTTAAAAGGAAAGAACTTATAAATATTTTTGGAAGGTTTTTTCTACTTTTACATTGTTTAATTTTATTACTTATGTTTACCATGTTTACTTAGGTTTTTTCATTCTCAATTAAAAAATTGTAATTTTGATTTTACATACTAAGTGTATACCAAATATTCTCATGTTTTTATATTGTTAATAGATGATGACATGATGATAGCATGTGTCTTATTTCATTCCTTTCTATTTTGTTACATTTCTATAGTTTCATAATTCTTTACTTTATATTGTAAATGTCTATAATGATTGAATATGATATTATTAGAAAAAAGTTAATATTGGGTGACAAGAGTTTTGTACAAACTCCACCTCAAGAGAGGGATAAGGTGTGCCATGAAGTCAAGTACTCATAAATAGTAAAAAAATGATCAATAGAAAGTATGATCCAAAAATGTTATAGGATTAATTTTGAACCTAATCTAATGAAAATGGAATCTTTATATTTATCAAAGTATAAACCAAAGAAGTAATTTTGGACCTAATTTGATGAACATTGAACCTTGAAACTGAACAAAATTAACACATGGTATTTGTATCCTCCCATGTAGCAGATCCTAGGCTATACTTGTCTCACTATACTTAGCATGGTGGACACCAAGTGGTGCCTGAGATGTCAAACCCTTGGATCCAATATTCATAACGATTCAACCATGATGGTTCCCTCATCTTATGCTTGCAATTCCCTCCATTGAAGTTTATGAGATTTATCAACTAATGTTGTAATAAAAACACATGTAAAGCATCAGGATTTTTATGCAAGGGGGGTGGTAGTGTGTAATATCCTTAACTCATAAAATATTATCCAATTTCCATAGAAATGAGAGATAACAACTTTAGAATATTACTTTTATTAATCCAAAACAACAAGAACAAAGTTCACCAACCTCCTATGAGTAGAGCTCTAGTTAAAATAAAACAACTTGCCAAAAATATTACATAGCTAGTTATTCTATATATTATAACATTTCTATATCTCAAAACTCTAACTGCTTCTGGTCCTGCTATTAATGAGATACAACCACCGGATGGGTCTTATTTAATAAAGAGGACTCTTTTAGATTAAAGTACTAATAACTAACTCCTAATGGGATTTTTAGCCATGTACATTGATAAAGTAGGGTGTTATGGTAGATATCTAATGTGCCCTCCCCCTTCAAATCATCCTTGTCCTTAAGGATGGATATGTGGAAATTCTTGCGAAATGGATCTCAATTCCCAAGTAGCATCCTTTGGTGATGTATCCTACCATTGGACAAAAAATTCATTGATAGTGCGTTGACCATGCGTTGACATAGCTAACACTCCCCGATGTTCAACAATGCTAATGCTTGTATTCAAACAGTTCCCTCTTCATCTATTTTGGTAATTTGGTTTGAACTCTGAAATTTGGACCCACAATTTTCTCACTAGTGGATTTGGACCCAAAATCCGACGAAAATGACTGTGTCCTCGGATTTCACCTTAAAAATTACAAAATTTGATGATTTTTTTTAAATTGATAGAAGGCGACGTTGAATATCCAACGGATATGCGGATATCCGACGGCTCTGTGGATGTCTGACATCGTAAGGCTTAATATGGTGTCGGATATATGACATCAAGCGATACCATCCGAGGATGTTGGATATTCGACATCAAATCTCCAACATTAACTAAGTTCAAGGCGTCAGATATCCGATGACAAGATGACTTTTAAATCTTATAAATATTGAAACATTTCGACATTTTTGCTATACAAGCGGCGGTTTGTGGAAGTTTTTTTATTCGGCGGACTGTTTTTCGGTGGAGAGTTTTTCATTATTTACATTGTTTTTGTGATTCAAGTGAGCGAAGTGTGGAGCTTCATTTTCTAAGATCGATAATCTTCTGTCAACCTATTTATGAGAAAATGTAAACTAGCAATATTCCTGATCTAGATGAACCAAATCGACAATTGCTTGCTAGATTGTGGGAAGGAGTTGAAAGAAGGGGTGATGGGAAATGCTATTGTCCATGTAGTCAATGCAGGTGCTTTAAGAGGAGAAGAATTTTGATCACAAGAGCCACAAAACATTGTAGGGAGCATGGGCACACTGAGGGGGGACATGAATACCATCCATTTGTAAGTTTTGCATTATATATGTTTTTATTTTGAATGCTTTTGTAAATTTATGTATTATTTTAATATTTCTTATATTAACTTATATCTATTGATTGTGGTTTCAATAGATGCATGGGGACTAACATGGACAATAAATATTATTTTAATATTAAATATTTCTTATAATATTTCTTTTCTTTTGTGCATGTTGAATCTAGGGTATAGTAGAATAACTCATTTATTTGTTTGTTAGTGAGACTAACCCACTCACCGGGGAAAGTACTTAAATCTCTATATTTGTGACACTTTCCATCATGATAATAGAAATAACAAGTATATTGGCATGTTGTAATTTTTCTTATATTTTCTCTATAGAAATTACCACAACATCATTTATCTTACCTTAGTGGAGTACAGTATGATAAATTTTGGGTTATATTTGAGTAGCTTTGCTCAGTAATTGGGTCAATTACCAGCATAGATCCATCTTAAACTCATATCTATCAAGCACCAAGAGGGATCCAATTTCTTGAGGTTTATTTCTTTTTTTAAATTTAAACTCAAGAAATTTAATCTTTCTTGATTGATAGATCCGGGTTTAAGTTTTAAGTTTTTATTTTATAAACGAACATCTATTTTTAAATTACTTTTCATAATATTTTATTTTATGAACCAACATGGATTTTTTTTTAAATATTTTCAATAATCTTTTATTTTATGAGCCGACATGAAATTTTTTTAATTATTTTGTTACTAATGTTATAACATTATATCACGTTACAGGATCTCTCCCATACTGGGCTGCAGGGCACCTCATTTCACTCAGTGCAATTATGTCTCTTGGATAGTTTGGATGCACCTATTTGACCAACAGTACAATTGGTTATTGTTCTTTTCATCCCAACAGTACAAAATTTGTTACATTTTAAATGCATCACATAAATGTTTACATTTTGCGTTTGAATTTCTTATATTAACTTTTATCTATTGATGGTTTCATGTAATTATAAAGGAAAGACATCCTAGGGCACTTCGTTTGGAGGAAGTGCTTCCAGAACAAGTACTTCAAGAACAAGTACCAGAAGCTATGAATATTAATGGGGAACAAGTTAACGATCACATTAATGAAGAAGATGATCATACTGATAAAATAGAAGTTGAAGATGATTTTACAAATAATTTGATCCATGATTCATTTAATGTTGGAATGGATGTTGATGATGATCATGATGATCATGAAAATGATGAACATTTTGATGATATTCATGATATACCTCTTCTTGATAAGGCATACGAATCCCTTTATGAGGGCTCCAAGACAAATCTTCTCTCTGCGATATTGTTGATAATGAACTTGAAGGTTATGAATGGTCTTTCAAACATATCAGTCACACGGATTTTAAGGTATGTAATATATTCCATCACAAAATATATATGATTGTGTATTTTATTGTTAATTCATACATAAGTCAAATTATTACGGATGAAATTTTTTTCATTAATATTATTTCCATATTATATTAACTAGATTTTTATTTTAATTTGTTGTAGCATGATAGGTGAACATTTGTTACCACCGTCAAATATTTTACATCGCACATATTGATATTTATCTGCCATCATGAAAGAAATTGGAATGCAGTATGAAGCAATTCATGCATGCCCCTATGACCATGTTCTATATTACAATCAACATGAATTTGCAACAGAATGTCCTGAATGTCATATCAGTAGATATCGCACAGATCAAGTAACTAAAAAGGTGCCTCTCAAGGTTCTACGTTATATTCCCATTATTCCACATTTGCAACGACTGTTTAGGTGCAAAAACATAGCGCAGTTTATGTATTACCATGCACGGAATAGAAGTCAAGACGACATTATTCAGATGCCTGCAGATGGGTCTGCATTTAGAGATATGGAGGAAAAATGGACTCACTTTAAAGAAGAATCTCATAATCTTAGGATTTATTTGGTAGCAGATGGTGTTAATCCATTTGCAGAGATGAGATCCGTTTACTCGGTGTCCCCTATTTCTGTTATCAACAACATTCCTCCATGGTTGACAATAAAGAGGGAGCACATAATGTTGTCGATGATTGTTCCAGGTACGAATCCTGCAGTTTTTTTTTTAATGTAGTGGTATATCATTTGTTGTATTTTTGTCACATAATGTCATATATATATATATATATATATATATAATGTTTTTCTATTGTGCAATATGGTTTAATATATATAATCTAAATGGTACATCTCGTAATTATATTTTTTATATGTTCAAATCAATCAGGTAAGTACCAAGTGAGAGATATGAATGTATATATCGAACGTCTTATTGATGAGCTACTGAAGTTATGGAATGGCATCACTATGTATGACATATCTAGACCAATACGAAAAAGGGAATTTCAATTCCATGCATTACTTGTATGGACAATACATGATGCCCCAGGGCTAACCCACTTTTTTGGGTATGTAATTATGAGTTCCACTTTATTTGCAAAACATTATACGAACTGCTAGTTAATATACTACGCACGCATGTTTTTCTAAGTAATCTAGTCATTTTGTATATAATTATAATTGAGATAGATATTCCATCTCTTTATGTAGGTCTTTAGACAAAGGGGAAATTTGCATGTCCATTTTGTGGTCCTAAGATCAAATCTCGTCATTCAAAAAGCTTAGGAAATGAGGTGTTTGATGAGTATAGGCACTTCCTCTATAAGAATCACAGGTATCGAACTATCGAAAAACATCTATTCAATGGCAAGCAAGAGACTGCATCAAAACCACAGAGAATGACACCTCACGTATGGAAGTTGCAATATAATAGAAATCGTCAAGGTACGTATAATGAATCAATGTATATGCTATCTTATATTGTATTTTTTTTTATTGTGTTTTTTTTAATGTAATTGACATTGATTTATGTAATTTCATGATTGTCATTCATGTGATCATGAAGGCATTAATGGGCTTCCACGAGGAATGAAAAGTTATCCTAGACAATTTAGTAGGTTGCCCTACTATGAGCACCTACAAATTGCTCATCTATTTGATACAATGCATATTGGAAAGAATGTGACCGAAACATTATGGAAAATACTGGATGGAACAAGTGACAAAGAAAAAATTGTCAAAATTTGCAAAGACATTCAAGATAGAAACCATGCAATGAAAGATGTCATTCAATTTCATACCAATGGAGAGAAAATTAATATAAACTCACTTCTATGGATGTTAACGGACTAGCAAAGTAATGTTTTAAAAGAAGTCATTCGAAAAATTAAATTTCCCACCAGATTTTGTGCGAACATGAAGAATATCATAACAAAGAAAGGTGATTTCGCGGGGGTGAAAACTCATGATTGGCATGTCTTCATGAAGGTAATTATTATGGTATAGATTTAATTTTTTTTTTCCTATTCCATAGAATATGGTTGGTTATTTTTTGTTAATATACTCTTTGTTGATAAAATGAAACGATTTGTATATTATTGTTACAGTATGTTCTACCTCTCTCTATATCGGACAACTTCGACAACAATGTCAAGCAAATAAGATATAGTCTCGGGAAATACATGAGGTAAGTGGTGATTTTTTCCATGCGCTTAGTGTTTGTTTAATTCAACATAGAACTTATATTTGATTTCCATTATGTAATTCATGTTACGTAATATAATGTTTTTTTCCTTTAATCTATTGATTTGGTTGTCATGTCACTTGTAGATGGTTGTCATCTAAAGAATTCCATAAAGAATACATAAAGTATTGGAGGAGAGAAATTCCTTGTCTCATGTGTGAAATGCAAAAGCATCTACCTTCAGCATTTTTCAATGCACAAGAACACTACCTCATACACCAAGTTGAGGAGATTGAACTGTGTGGACCTGCGCACTCAAGGTCCATGTGGATGGTTAAGAGGCACTTGAAATTTATGAAGGGTTTGGTCAGACAACGAGCATATGATGAGGGTTCTATGATGGAGGGATATATGGTATACCAAAACATGTTGTATACTAGTGAATATCTTCATAAATTAGCAAAAAAGCTCAATTTACGTCGCATTTGTGATCCGGAATCCAATAAGAGTTTCGAAGGGGATTACGCGAAGGGGAAAGGTAGATCAAGGAAGGTGAAAGGTAATATAACACATTTGACTAGTGATTTTTATGTATATATAATATCATACATATTCTATTTGTATATTCAGTATTTTGCATCAATTTAGAGTGTAATATAGTTTGTTAAGTTACTATACATTTGTATTGAATTTCAATTTTATTGTCATCAAACAGTTGGTCGAGAGTGGGATACAATTCATTTATACATCGCAAACAATCTTGACTTGATGAAGATATGGATCAAACGATGTGAACAATCTAGTCATGGAATATCATGGAAAGGTGTGGCTTCATTGGTTAAAGCTGCACATCACAATAGAGACACCAATCTAACACAAAGGGAAATCGATTTAGAAAGAGGTTTAAAATATAAGCAGGTAAGCATATTAATCATCCATACTATTTTTTTTTGTAAAAAATGTTGAAATATTGTAACTTCAAAGAATATTATATTTGTATATTATTTATTTCGGAGATGTTCCATACCTCCGATGTGATTATACTATAAATCCGGAGATTTTTATTCCTCCGTGTTGGGTGTGGTAACTAGGGTTATTAGACCCACCATGTGGGGGTCGGCCCAGTCAGTTATAATGGGGTATTTAACCTAATGGTTAAATACGAGCCTACATGTAGTTGTGTAAAATACATATCAGAGTAGTGTATAAATAGAGGAGGTGTGTTCCTCATTTGATACACTCACTCACTTGAGGATAGCACACTTGTGGAGGAGAGGTATGCTATTGTGGAGGAGGAGATCATGTCTCAGGTTTTCATCTTTGTATATTGCTGGTCATCTATATTGAGGAAGCTTTGCTGGGTTTTCTACCCCATGAGGGTTTCCCAGGATAAATCTCTGTCTCTTGTGTTTTGCTGTGCTTGTTGTTTCTTCAGTGATCCTATATATTCTATTATTGTGAAATGGAATGTAATGCTGCTATTTTCTGTCTTAGCATATTAAATCTTAACATGGTATCAGAGCTAACCTGAAGGAAGACAAGGTATGGCACTTACGACACTTGCTTTACTTACGATAATTTGAAGGTTAGGGTTTTACATAGCAAAAACCAGTCTTCGTGGAACTTTCGATATAAATCCATTTCTACGAAGGTTCAGGGTCTGAAAAGTTTACAGGTCGAAGATAACATCCCCAGGTACCTTGTGTCCAAAGGGCACCCTCAGATTCGTTTCACTTTATGAGTTATGATCAGTACAAGTTAGGGTTTCTGCCTCTTCCAGATCTCAGTCAAAATCAGGTAACCTTGGAAAAAAGGTCATAACTTGGGCTAGGAAGCTCCAAATGAAATTTAGTAAAAAGTGACAGGTATTACATAGACTGTACTATCTCAAGAAACGTTTTCAGAGGCCGTAGATGAACCAGTGACACGTGGCACTCCGTACAAGTTCGCTCTCCTGTTTTATCCCATAAACAGGTCACGTTGCGACACTTGGCATAACTCTCTCTCAGAGAGTCCAATTGAGGTCAGACCTGTCAAGATGGAAATATAACAGGGTGAGCTATCTCAGGAAAAGTTTTCAGAGGCCGAAGTTCAAACAGTGACACGTGGCACACCGTACAAGTTCGCTCTCTTGTTTTATCCCATAAACAGGTCACGTTGCGACACTTGGAATAACTCTCTCTCAAAGAGTCCAATTGAGGTCAGACCTATCAAGATGGAAAGATAACAGGGCGAGCTATCTCAGGAAAAGTTTTCAGAGGCTGAAGTTCAAACAGTGACACGTGGCACGCCGTACAAGTTCGCTCTACTGTTTTATCCCATAAACAGGTCACGTTGCGACACTTGGCATAACTCTCTCTCAGAAAATCCAATTGAGGTCAGACCCGTCAGGATGGAAAGATGACAGGTCAGGATACTGCAGAAAAAGGGTTTCAGACCCTGTGGAGCAAAAATTTCAGAGTTATAGCAGAAACAATCAGGTGCATATTTCTGTCAAAACAGAATTATTTTTCGAGCACCTTTATTCATGGCTTCCGGAATTTAGGGTTTCGGAGAAAGTTAGAATTTTTGGAATCGGAGTCCACGACTGAATGATACTCAGGAAAATCGAAATTTAGAGACCAAGATCGAATTTTTTGGGTGGGTGGAAGACCGGGCTTGATCAAACCCCAGTTCGGTATTTTGATCGGAAAGATGGAAAATTAGGGCTTCAGCAAAAGTTGGAATTTTTGAAGTCTGTAACCACGGCTGGAAACTCCTAAGAAAAATAAGAGTTTAGAGCCTTGGATCGAACCTTTTGTTTGGGAAGAAGGGTGGGCTTCATCAAACCCTAGTTCGGGATCCTGTCCAGAAGATCCAGAAGTTTCAAAGGCAATTTTGAGGGGTCAAATTTTGGAAATTCCAAAATTGAAGTATGCTAGTTTGATCAGCTCAGCAAGACATATTCTTTCATCCATTCAGAAGTGTGAAAGTCAAAATTGAATTTTTAGGGTTTCTCTAGAAAACCCTAATCAAGCTCCAGATCAAGTTTCAGGGGGAGTTGAGGCTAAGGCCTTACATAAGAAGACTACAAGAAGTCTCGACAGGTATGACTTAAGGAGGTTCAGGTATGTCTTGAAATCTGATTCTTGATTAAGTTCATAATGTGTTTTGTCTTCATGTTATTTATTAGTACAATCTTGATTAATGTTAGAATTGTCTTATCACCCTAGTAACAGTATGAATGCATGTGAATGATCGAAGACATTCATTGATTAGGGCTATATGATTGTACTAATGCATTATGGTGTTGTGTGAGGTTGATGTTGTCTGCTAACAAGATACAGGTACATCACAAAAGACAAATCAAGTTCCATGACAATGACCACATGAATACAAAGACTCATCCATAATCTTTGTTCTACTTACGAGGTATGTATGACTTTTTTTATATTATGCTTAACCTATGAGACATGTAGGTTCTAGCTCAGGATCTCTAAATCATTGAAGAGATTGTTTAGGTATGTTGTACATAACTAAGTAGGTATACTAATCCAAGTATGTTTCCCATTAATCTTACCTTGTGTTAGGATCCCTTAAGTATACTTGGTATGATTGGTTATGCTTATTCATAAAGTTAGTAATCAAGGGATTATGCATATTATGTCTTTTATCTTGATTGATGATATGCATGAGTAAAAGAAGACTTCCCTGAAATCTTGAATACTAATGTTTATTAACTATAATCATGACCATACATTTTCAAGATTATTTAGAACTATAATGTTTTGATAACATTTAGAACATACTAATGGGTGTATGTTTGTGTATGAGATCATGAGGATGACACTTGAACATGCACAGTGGTACAGAATGAATAGAAGTTCAAAAGACATACAGAAGATCAAGCGGGAGGCAACCACACAAACATAAAAGATAAGTATTTGAGTTGTTATTTGAAATAGTAAATGATATTGCCTGTTATAGGTTGTATGCATATTTGTATTCCTATAATATATCATGGTGAGTGTAAATATTTATAGAACATTGAACAGTATACTACTAATATGCATATGATTGGTAAGTTGGACAAACATTCCATTGTTGCTTGTCTAGAATGAAACCTCTTTGCTGACATGCTGAGAGTTGTGCACACTCTCGATAGTATGTTCTGGTAGAGATGGAAGGCATCTAGATAGCCACTGTATGCATACAGGATATGGGAAAGTGTTGTGCCAAAGTATTGGTCAAAATAGTTGCATAACTATGTAAATGATATCTGTATGCATAATAGGTTATCATGTCAATATGATTTGATGATTATGAAGTATTACTAATCATGTACCTAATTTTGATTTGTAGGAAAAATCATGATGAATGATGAACACTGAACAAGCAATGGATTTTCAACAAGAAGATTTACAAATCAAACAAAATATAGAAGGCTCATGGCTAGAAGATTCTCTTAGAAAGAGGAAGAGAATCATGATGAGATGTTTGCTCCAAGTGGCTAAGATAAGACCATTCTCTTAATGGTGTAATTAAAGAAGAAGTGTGAATCAGGTTTTATATGGGTTCCCAGGATCGATAATCAATTGATGAGCTTAATGATCACCATGGGTGATGTGGATCTCAACCTTTGCTACAAGGTTGAATATGGCTTCTATACACATATGACATGGATGCAAGAAGGAACTCACCACAGAGTTGGAATGATGTTGAGGCTCATATCAGTAGACCCATCTGATGAGAGATGGCACAGATAGAAGACTGTAGAAAAGAAAAATGAAAGATCTTAGATTAATGTATTACTTCCTAGGTCTGGAAGTATGGAAAGGCTCAGTAGGAATCTTTCTCAACCAGAGAAAGTATGCTGAGAAATCTTGAGAAGACTTGATATGATGGAATGGCCACTCTTATGGATTCCAACTTGAAACTGTTAGGAGATGACTCATCAGAGTTAGTGGATATAACTCTGTACAGTCAAATTATTGGGTCATTGATGTATCTAACATATATTAGGTTAGATATATGCTTTGTTGTGAACACCTTGAGTTAGTATCTAGTGGAAACTAGATGTGTTCACCCGAAAGTTGCAAAGCATGTGATGAGGCACATAAAGGATACGATAGACTTTGATCTATGCTATCTTGGAGATCATGACTTCAGATGGCTACTCAGATGCTGATTGGGAAGAAAGTGTATCAGACAGGAAGAACACATCGAGAGGATGTTATTGTCTGGGATTAGCCATGATCTCGTGGTTTAGCTGGAAGCAGTCTAGTGTGGCTCTCAGCACAAGCGGAATATGTGGCTACTTGCTCTACTAGTTGTGAAGAAGTTTGACTTCAGGATTGTTTGACTTAGAGATAGAACCAACTGTGATCCTATGTGATAAATAGAGTTGTATCAAGATGACATAGAATCTAGTGTTCCATGATAAGTCAAAGATCATAGGGAACTAATAAGATATGACGCGGAAAGGAACTATAAAGTTTGAATTTGTAACAGGTTACCTTTGTACTAACCAAACCTCTACCTCAAGTGAAGAAGTTACCAACCAAACCTCTGTCTCGAGTGAAATTTGAATACTTCCGAGACAAGCTTGGTGTAGTTCAAAAGGACCCTCCTCGAAAGGGGGAGTAGTATTGTCACTGATGATGAGGTTGTCTCATCGAACAACAAGGTCGATGATGAGGTAACCTGTTCTCTACACCTAGATACTTATAAATATTTAGATTTAGGACTCTTATACTTAGAATACTTAGTTTTACTTATACATGCTTTTGATGTTAGATGTATTAGTAAGAATACATGCTTTTGATGATAGATGTATTGGTGAGAATACATGCTTTTGATGATAGATGTATTGGTGAGAATACATGCTTTTGATGATAAGATGTATTGGTAAGAATACATACTTTTGATGATACATGTATTGATTAATGTACTTGTATGGTTGAGGATACTTGTACTTGTATTGATAAGAATACATGTGGGGATTGTATCATCCTTGAACACTTGTCCTAAAGAGAGCCGTAGACGTGAGGTCTCCGAGAATGAAGTCCTTAGTGGACAGTTGAGGGGATTGGATCATCCCTGGACTTTCAGTCCTAAAGAGATCCGTAGACGTGAGGTCTCCGAGAATGAAGTCCTTAGTGGACAGTTGAGGGGATTGGATCATCCCTGGACTTTCAGTCCTAAAGAGAGCCGTAGATGTGAGGTCTCCGAGAATGAAGTCCTTAGTGGACAGTTGAGGGGATTGGATCATCCCTGGACTTTCAGTCCTAAAGAGAGCCGTAGACGTGAGGTCTCCGAGAATGAAGTCCTTAGTGGACAGTTGAGGGGATTGGATCATCCCTGGACTTTCAGTCCTAAAGAGAGCCGTAGACGTGAGGTCTCCGAGAATGAAGTCCTTAGTGGACAGTTGAGGGGATTGGATCATCCCTGGACTTTCAGTCCTAAAGAGAGCCGTAGACGTGAGGTCTCCGAGAATGAAGTCCTGAATGAACAGGCAGGGGATTGCATCGTCCCCGGACTGAGGTCCTAGAATAGAGCCGTAGATTGGGTCTCCGATAATGAAGTCCTGAATGAACAGGCAGGGGATTGTATCATCCCCGGACTGCGGTCCCTGAATTGATCCGTAGACGCGAGGTCTCCGAGAAGTGGGGATTGTATCATCCCCGGATTTAGGTCCCTGAATTGATCCGTAGACGTGACGTCTCCGAGAAGTGGGGATTGTATCATCCCCGGACTTAGGTCCCTGAATTGATCCGTAGACGTGAGGTCTCCGAGAAGTGGGGATTGTATCATCCCCGGACTTAGGTCCCTGAATTGATCCGTAGATGTGAGGTCTCCGAGAAGTGGGGATTGTATCATCCCCAGACTGCGGTCCCTGAATTGATCCGTAGACGTATGGTCTCCGAGAAGTGGGGATTGTATCATCCCCGGACTTCGGTCCCTGAATTGATCCGTAGACGTATGGTCTCCGAGAAAGTGATTTTTGATGTGGTTACTTGTATCGGTAGGATACTTGTATTGATGATGTGGTTACTTGTATCGGTAGGATACTTGTATTGATGATGTGGTTACTTGTATCGGTAGGATACTTGTATTGATGATGTGGTTACTTGTATCGGTAGGATACTTGTATTGATGATGTGGTTACTTGTATCGGTAGGATACTTGTATTGATGATGTGGTTACTTGTATCGGTAGGATACTAGTATTGATTACATGGTTACTTGTATCGGTATGGATACTTGTATTGATGATGTGCTTACTTGTATTGGTAGGATACATGTATTGATGACATGATTACTTGTATCAGTATGGATACTTGTATTTTTATGGATACCTGTGTTGATGACGATGCTGACGCTCGTGTGATGACGATGCTGATGATCGTGTGATGACGATGCTGATGATCGTGTGATGACGATGCTGATGATCGTGAGATGACGATGCTGATGATCGTGTGATGACGATGCTAATGATCGTGAGATGACGATACTGATGATCGTGAGGATCCAGATGTTGATGTTGTTGTAGTTGTTCGAGTGCTGCAGAAGATAAAGACTCAGTACTGAAGATGTTGATGTTCCAGTATTGAAGATGTTCCAGTAACTGCTTGAGTTACTGATGATGTTGAGAAAGCTTCCAATGATTTATAGATGTATCATGTATGATGTTGATGACTCCTTGCTCGTGCAGATACTGTTATAATATCCTTCTCGTTAAGGGGGAGTGTTGAAATATTGTAACTTCAAAGAATATTATATTTGTATATTATTTATTTCGGAGATGTTCCATACCTCCGATGTGATTATACTATAAATCCGGAGATGTTTATTCCTCCGAGTTGGGTGTGGTAACTAGGGTTATTAGACCCACCATGTGGGGGTCGGCCCAGTCAGTTATAATGGGGTATTTAACCTAATGGTTAAATACGAGCCTACATGTACTTGTGTAAAATACATATCAGAGTAGTGTATAAATAGAGGAGGTGTGTTCCTCATTTGATACACTCACTCACTTGAGGATAGCACACTTGTGGAGGAGAGGTCTGCTATTGTGGAGGAGGAGATCATGTCTCAGGGTTTCATCTTTGTATATTGCTGGTCATCTATATTGAGGAAGCTTTGCTGGGTTTTCTACCCCATGAGGGTTTCCCAGGATAAATCCCTGTCTCTTGTGTTTTGCTGTGCTTGTTGTTTCTTCAGTGATCCTATATATTCTATTATTGTGAAATGGAATGTAATGCTGCTATTTTCTGTCTTAGCATATTAAATCTTAACAAAAAATAATGTCGTTGTACGTCACGCTCATTTTTGTCCTTGTATGGCATTATAAACATGCACTAGTTAATCGTAAATATTGGATCATTATGTAATCTTTTCATGTATGGCTTGTTGTAGGTAAAACACCATAAGGCTATGTGGTGCAATGGATGTAGATATTGCATCAAAAAGTTGGACGAAACAAAGAAAACATCTGATTGTGGGATATCTGCAGTCTTTGAGGTGACCAATGTTTCTTCTAGAAGTGACAGACATCCGGAACTCTCTCAAAATCAATACTATGGGTATCTGGAAGACATTCTTCAATGTGACTTTAACTCCTTCAAGGTATTTCTATTCGTTATCAAATCGTACAGGTGTCGATTGAATCAACGTGATCTGGATAAAATAATTATTGAACATGATAATGGATTTACCATGTTAAATACAAGGTTGTTTGAGCCAGGAACGGATCCCTATGTTCTTCCAACCCAATGTGAACAGGTATTTTACTCCGAGGTTCCAGGTAGAGCGGGTTGGTCATTTGCTATGAGACATGATCCAAGGGGAAGGCCGGTAAAGTATAACGTAGATTAAGGTAATGAAGAAGTTCTCGAAGAAGAAGATGTCGTTGAATATGATCATGATCAACATGAGTTAGATGATCATGTTCCAGAAGAATACGTCGAAGAACTTCTTGAATTAGATGATGTATCAAACAATGTACTCCATGAAGATGATATCGACAATGACATGATGATCGTAACTAACATCGACGACGATGATGATATGGCCAATCCTTACAATGTTTAATCTGGATCATCGGATGATAGTACAGACAATGACTCATATGAAGAAGATGATGAAGACCATTGAAGTTTACGAGCTATGTAGTAATAATAAATTAACTGTTTCTTAGTGATTTTCCATTTTCCTGTATGGTATAAATAGAAACATTGCTTGTTATAGAGTATGACAAAGAAGACATTTAATTTTTTTGTACATAGATATTTTTGTCGAGTTATGGGGAATTGAGAGTGATGTGAGGAGGCATAAGAGATTCCACCTTCACGTGGTTGGCCCTGTTTAGTAGAGAATATTAAATTATTCTCTAAACAGAGAGAAGCTTAGTAAGGAAATGAACAATTATCAAGACTAAAACAACAACATCATCATCATCATCATCATCATTATCATCATCATTATTATCATCATCATCATCATCATCATTGACGTTGTCGTCATCATCACCACCACCACCACCATCATCATCATCATCATCATCATCGTCATCATCGTCATCATCACCACCACCATCATTAACATCATCATCATCATCTCTTCATCATCGTCATCATCACCACCACCATCATCAACATCATCATCATCATCATCATCATCATCATCATCATCATCATCATGAAGATGATGAAAATGGTGTTGTTTATGATTATGATGTTGATTAATGACAACGATGATGTTAATGATGATGCTTCTGATGATGATGACTTTGATGATGATTAATGACGACGACAATGTTAATCATGATGCTTATGATGATGATCATGATGATGATGACAAAGACAATGATGATGGTGACATCGTTGATGTTGTTTATGATGATTGTGATCATGAATGAGGATGATGATGATTATAATGGGGATGGTGATGATGATGATGATCCCAATCATGATGATGATGATGAAAATGAATATGGCGATGATGATGATGATAATGATGATGGCGATGATGACCATAGTGAAGATGGTGATGATGATGATGATGATGATGATCATATGTATGATGACTCTGATGGTTGTGATTACAACAACGATGACCATGATGATGACTCTTATGATGGAGATGGTGATGATGAGGATGATCATGGCCATGATGATGATGATCCCGATCATGATGATGATGATGATGAAAATGAATATGGTGATGATGAGATACCCCACATTTGCTAGAGATACCCCACAAGGGTTATGTGTGGTGGTTTGAAGATGCATTCAACATCATATTGTAAGAAGCTTCTTGAGTTGTAGGTGTTTTTCAAGGTTCTTGAGCCCGAGAAGCTTCAATTAGTAGTTCAACACATTAACCATGCTTTCATTAAAGGAAGATACTAACACACAAAGATCGATCTATATGTAACTACATTAACAATTCTATTTTATTGCTCAATCCAATTGCACCTATGCACACCCCTCATGTTTGAACTAATTCAAGTGATATGGTTAACCCTTCCATCCAAGCACACATATGAACTTCTCATATATCTAGGTTAATTTGATATAATATGTGATGCAATGCTTGTTAGAATTGACTATTATAACCATTACAAGGTTAAGTATGTAAGAAATCATCATCTCCTACTTATATTTTTGTAGCCCTAAAGTCACAACACTTTGTAATGTAACTATCACTCCTTATTTTGCTTGGGTAGGTATGTTGTTGCTGAAAGGAAAATATGCAATACCCATTCAAATACAAGGGGGGTGAGGTTTGTGTTGTGGTAGAGGGATGGGTGACTATGGATGGGTGGTGTGTCATGGTCGGATGGGGGAGGGTGGGAACATGGGAAATTAATATGAAGGTGGAGATGGATGGAACTGTGGTGCTATATAGGAGGGGGAGTTTGATGGAATGGGGTGGGGAACGGGGCATGTATGCCAGGGGATACAACTGGCATATAAGGTGCCTGAAAGGTCGGGGAGGGAGGAATAACGACACTGCCAAGCCGAGGTGCTCTCACCTGCATACACATTTATAAGCTCATAGTTTAATATAGAAAAATAAAATATACAGGGACAAGTCATCATATTTGAAATTAAATTTATGCTTTAATACACATGATACCTACACACGTGGATAATTGTTGGTCCCTAGTGGCGGTGGCTGATCGTTGGAGCCTGTAGACACCTGTACGAACACTACAACTTTTAGACTGAATTTATAAAAACAATATTAACAATATCGAACATAATGCCAATGAGAATGACAACGATAGTACTTAAAAAACATGATTGCAATTAATTTATATTCAATTTAGATGATAGTGGTTTGATGGGATATGGATATTATATAATGTATTTATTGTATTGGTGTAGTCCATTTGTTCAAGACTTGGTAAAGAACATGGTTGTGGGGTGTTAGATTTTGAGCATTAATTCAATATGATCTAGGATCTTATCTGAGAGAATAACAAGCACAGTATATCAATCATAAGAGACCATAGAAACCGAGTTTCCTTGGGGAAAACCAAGAAGGTGAAAAACCCCAATAACTTCCTCAAAGATAGATAGAGAAATGATACAATAACCGAAGCAGAAGAGATAGACTCCTAGCAGCTTCTTCTCCACTAGTGCGCATAACTCAATGAGAGAGAGAGATCAATAAGTGAATGATCAAATAGAGTGACACCCTCACTCTATTTATACACTAACTTGACTTTCCTAATAACCTAACTAGGTCAGCCTCAACTTAACCACTTAACATAATGCTGACAGGGCTGACCCCACTAGGGTGGTCTAATAACCCTTTAACCCACATGACCCATACAGGGATGACCCCATCAAGGTGGTCTAATAACCCATCAAGTATAAGTTACGACACTTATAATATAACTTGTGACACTTGCAAGTACAACAGACGACACTTCCGTACAGAGGAATAATAACATCTCTGTAGGATACAAATACATATATGGAATACATTCTAAAGTTACAAATACATCAACATGGGGCTTGATTCCTTTGACCCACAATGGATTGGGCCCATGATAGGAACAAATGACCCATTATATGGTCATTCATTGAATATAATGTGGCAAGGAAGGTTGACAATTTATGCTTGAAGTGTTTGATGGGAAAAGTTGTCATTGATATTCAATATTCTGAAAGGATAGAAGGTGGCATGGCATGAAATTAAAATCAAATAAGGTGACAGGGCATATAAGGTGACATGGTGAGCTTTTCCTTTTCTAGAGTCATCCCCATGAGTAGGTGAGCTTTTCCTTTGGCCCTAGAGAGATGTGTAGCGCCTCATAAGCGAATGGAATTCATGTCCATTTACAAATTTTAATTGGAAACCTATGTAATGTGTTTGGGTTCTTGATGAAGAGTTGCTATCTTCTGATGTCTTCTTATAGATTTGTAGTTTCCTACAAGCTTGATTCACCCAGTGGAAAAGTATTTGCATCCCTAGAGTGAGGATCTTGAGTTCCTTTATTTCCATAACATTTACATCATCAAATAAAATGCCATCTCATTGTTTCAATTTGCAAAGAGGTGATAAATAGCAATTAAGTTAGTGTGCATGTTATTTAATACACTTTAGAGTGTTGATCGTTAGAAAAAGGAAGAAAGATAAATCTTTTTCATGATTAACTTACTTACATGCTTCGATACGCATGTAAGTAAGTGGGGTGCCGTGGTGTATGGGCGATTTGGAGGCATTGAGGAGAAGTGGGGTGCTCCGATACACATTCGCGGGGTCACTGTTTGCCCAATATTCGCTTACGGGTTTGTTGAAAATGACAAACCTGTGAGCTCTGTTTTTTTTTAATAAAAAACACAAGGGCACACACATGTCATTGACACGTGCGTGCCAGTTTGTGCGTACGTGTCAATAACGCGTATGCGCGCCTTTTTTCCACATGAGCTCAACCATGTGCATATTTGGCATTGCCGAAGCAACGACGCGTGTGCATCTCTTTTTTTTCCGCTCACACGTTATCGTTACGGCCTTTTTGGGTACCGGCTTTGTGCGGGTACCCTATAATATGAATTTTGTTAAAACATATGCATTTCTTTCGAGCTTCACTAATTCTTATAATTTCAAACATAAATTTAAATATTTGGTACCCTTATGTCTACTTTGATTAATATAAAGATTCGATTTTGACTCGATTAAGTTCAAAATTAATCTGTTAACATTTTTGGATCATACTTTCCATGATATTATTTATAATATATCATTATTTAATTCTTTTTTACTATTTAATATTTAGATTTCATTGGACACTTTATCCCTCTCTTGAGGTGGAGTTTGTACAAAAATCTTGTAACTCAATATTAATCTCCTTGTGATATAATATCATATGATCGTTATACACAATTACAATATAAAGTAAAGAACCATAAAACTATAGAAATGTAATACAATCCAAAGAAATGGAATAAGACACATGTTATCATCATGTCATTATCTCAACCCAAAAAACATAAAAATATTTTGTATTAATAGATTTAAAAAAAAATATAAAAATATTAATAGAATTAAAGATTATTCTTTAAAAAAATCTTTATAAGTTTATTCCTTTTAAATGACAATCTTTTCAAATGTAAAAAGTTGTTATAACCTTCAATAAGCTTCTATTTAATAGAATTGAAGATCATTCCTTAAAATACCCTTCCAAAAAAATATTTATAGGTTGATTTTTTTAATGACAATCTTTTTCCAAATTTAATGTGATTCAACTAAAGTCATATTAATAAATTATAATACTCTTAAATCAAATTCATAAATTAATACTCAATTAAAATCACATTAATAAGTTATAATACTCTTAAATCATATTCATAAATTATAATACTTAATAAATAAAATATTTTGTTGAAACCATAACATATATATTTTTAAACAATACCAAGATTGTTGCTCAAAACACCAATACCGAGCTCCATAATCTCTAAAGATCCATAAAGCAATTGGATGCATTAAATATATGAATTGGTTTTATATTTTATTTTTTAAAATGTAAATTTTTCCTCAATCTCGATCAACCAAAAGATCCATAAAGTAATTGGATGCATTAAATATGAATTGGTTTTATGATTAACCAGAAATTGGCAGAATTTTATGATCATGAATAATACATTATCCATATGCAAAAATCTTAATGCTAGAAAGAAAGGATTCCTTTTAAGATTAAACATAGTTTCGGTTTCCTTATTACATCAGATTCAAACCTCTGCAATGTTTTCTACACACTCACGTTGAAACCAAGTACGACCACATATTAACCTACCATCTCCGCCATCACGAAATTCGATGGAACAGAAATTCATTGCAACATATTCCACAAACACTAATGTGAAAATCTCGAAGACTAGAGACAAATAAAATCTTAAATCTGAAGATTCAAATATAGTTTTAGTTTTAATTACGCCGATAGGCGTTAATATCTTACTTTTTTGGGATGGACATGGAAGAGCCGATCATCAAGATCGAGCATAAGGTTACATGTGTACGGGCTAGATTGTTTCAATGGTAGTCGTCATCATTAAGGGTAATGAATGGGTAAATGCATGTGATTAAGGTTTTCGTTAATAGGTAATAACGACCATAACGATTAACCCACAACACAACACGTTACGTACGCCCTAATCCTGGCGGCTACAGGTGTTCTGTAACTGTTTTGCTTCGTGGTAACTACAGCCTCTGCCACGCTATGCTCCCCATGGTGAAGAGATAATAGAGAACAATTATATTTAACAACATGAAAACCCAGCGCTGAGCTGAGACCGGGAGGGAGTGGGATCTTGAAACTAAGATCATGGAAGTGGAGTCGGGAGAAAGAGGAAGAAAGAGGGTATCGCACTTTGTTCTGGTTCACGGGCTTTCGGTAAGTTTGATACATGAATAAATCTTTTTTGAGTGCTTGGATTAGTAATCTAGCATAATGTGAATTTCAGGGTTTAACCTCTTGGGTGCTTGGCATGTTTTCAACAGGGATCTTCAGCATCCTAACCTGGCGTGCTCGATTCACCGGGTAAGCAATACACCAACTACTTCTAAATCTCTTTCTGGTTAGAGAACATTTCAGAAAAGAAAGGACCTAAATTAGAGGTCTACGGGAGGGTTGACACCTTCCCTGGTTTTGGACGAGTAGCAATGGAATTTAACTTAGCATTGAAGATATCCTGGCATTTTTGCCGTGGAAAAAAAAAATGCCTTTCTCAGTTGTATAACAGTTTTGGGTTTAGCACTTTTTTTTTAAATCTGGGCGTCCCAATCCGGTGTACTTATCGCAAACTTAAAAAAAACGCAGTTTACCCAACCAAACTTTCATAAGACTCATGAAGTCGGTGATAGCTTTCTGTTTTAGCTTTTAAACCCTAGATTAAATATAAGACTTACATATTTTGTGTTTTATAAGTGTTATGCATATTTTATGGTATAGTTTAATTATTTTAAATTGCTTTTCAAATTTGAGATTATGATATTAAATTGTTATTTAAATTCAAATTTTAAAATAGATTAACAAATTATTTTGAAATAGTTTACTAAATCATATAAATAAATATAAATTAGTAAATTATAAAACTTACAAGTTTCTAAAAATTAGAAAATATAGTTATTTAAATTTAATCTTTCATTTTCTTAAAGAAGATGAATAAAATAAAAATATTAATTTTTTTAAACATGGAATATTTATTATTAATTTTTTTAACTTAATTTTATTTGCATAATCCGTCATAATATAATTTAAAATTTTATTTGCATAATCCGTCATAATATAATTTAATAATTTTAAGTTGTTTTCAAATTTTTATATTGTAATATTTATATTATTTTACATATTTTATGTTTTGTTTGTGTTACATGTATATCTTATTATATTATAGTTTAGTTTAATTATTTTATGTTGTTTTTCAATTTTTATATTATGATATTAAATTGTTGTTTAAATTTCAATTTTTAAATTATAATGAAATAGTTTAATAGTTCATATAAATAAATATGAATTATTAAATTATAAAACTTGCAAGTTTCAAAAATTAGAATATAGTTATTATCGGTAAAAAGACATAAAAATTAGAATATAGTTATTATCGGTAAAAAGACATAACCTATTTACCCATTCTTGCATAACTTATTTATGCAATCATAATACTTATGTTTTGTTTAAAGATTTAGATCCATTTTAAATTATAAATTATTTAGGCACCAACCCTCACCAATATAATGTAAATATAATTAATTAACAACACATTCACTTACCCCAAGTTGTGGTGATAAAATATATTTTAAGTGCATAATTGTTTCCTTGAGCTAATTAAAAATATGGTTTTTTAATCTACATGAATGAAAATAACACTTAAACAAAGATTCATTTTCATAAAGGATTTAGATCCATTTTCATAAAGGATTTAGATCCATTTTGATAATTCCATGTATTTTCATATATGTATTGTGGTAATTTCATTTACGTTCAAATATGTATTGAGGTTAAAGCATTAATGATAAAGGAATAGTCAACCATGGAGATATGTGTATGCTCTCACATTAACAGTTTGACGTTTATTGGGGGTATGTTGCATTGTGATGTTTATCAAGGGTTATGATGCATTCTGGTATTCATCTTGATGTTTTGTCGCATTGCGACATTGATCAATGTAATTTTAATACTCTATATCACATTGTGATGTATATCAAGTCTTATGTTGCATTGCGTCATTCAACGAGGGTTATGTCACATTCCGACATTGATCAAGGGTTATATGTCTAATATGACAAAGGGTTATGTCCCATTCTGATATTAATTAAGGATTGAAAATGAATGACACTAACAATTCCCAAGTTCTGACACATTAATAATGTGACATTAGACATTCATCAACGACTATGCCACATTGTGAGCCAAAGTCAACCATGGTTTGCTAAAGTGTCTCGTATATGCCGACACAACCCAAGATGCGACATATTCATAATGTGAAATTTGATGTTCATCAAGGTTTATGTCGCATTGTGATGTTTATCAAGGGTTACATTGCATTGTGGCATTCATCAAGGGTTATATCACATTGCAAAAATGCCCAATATGTGACACATATGGAGACACAACCCAAGATGCAACATATTCACAATGTGAAATTTGACATTCATTAAGGTTTGTGACACATTGTGATGTTTATCAAGGCTTATTTTGCATTGTGATGTTTATCAAGGCTTATGTTGCATTGTGGCATTCATCAAGGGTTGTGTCGCATTGGGACAATTCCTAAGACGTGAAATTTGACGTTCATCAAGGTTTATGTCGCATTGTTATGTTTATCAAGAGTTACATTGCATTGTGGTGTTCATCAAGGGTTATGTCGCATTGCGACAATGCCCAATATGTGACACATATGGTGACACAACCCAAAATGCGACATATTCAAAATGTGAACTTTGACGTTCATTAAGGTTTGTGTCGCATTGTGATGTTTATCAAGGTTTATGTTGCATTGTGGCATTCATGAAGGGTTATGTCGCATTGCGACAATGCCCAAGATGTGAAATTTGAGTGATGTTTATCAAGGTTTATATGCCTAATATTACAAAGGGCTATGTCTCATTCTGATATTTATTAAGGATTAAAAATTATATACACCGACAATTCCCAAGATGTGACACATTAATAGTTTGACATTTGATGTTCATTGGGGGCTATGTTGCATTGTGATGTTTATCAAGGCTTATGTTGCATTGTTGCGTTCATCAAGGGTTATGTCGCATTGCGACAATACCCAAGATGTCAAATTTGACGTTCATCAAGGTTTATGTCGCATTGTGATGTTTATCAAGGGTTGTGTTGCATTGTGGCATTCATCAAGGGTTATGTAGCATTGCGACAATGCCCAAGATGTGAAATTTGACGTTCATCAAGGTTTATGTCGCATTGTGATGCTTATCAACGGTTATGTTGCATTGTGGCATTCATCAAGAGTTAGATGCGACATATTTAAAATGTGAAATTTTGCGTTCATCAAGGGTTATGTTGCATTATGCCATTCATCAAGGGTTATGTCACATTGCAACAATGCCTAATATGTGACACATATGCCGACCCAACCTAAGATGCGACATATTCACAATGTGAAATTTTACATTCATTAAGGTTTGTGTCGCATTGTGATGTTTATCAAGGTTTAGGTTGCATTGTGTTGTTCATCAAGGGTTATGTCGCATTGTTGTGTCGCATTGCAACAATGCCCAATATGTGACACATATGTCGACACAACCCAAGATGCGACATATTCACAAAATTAAATTTGGCATTCATTAAGGTTTGTGTCATATTGTGATGTTTATCAAGGTTTATGTTGCATTGTGGCGTTCATCAAGGGTTATGTCGCATTGTGACAATGCCCAAGATGTAAAATTTGACATTCATCAAGGTTTATGTCACATTGTGATGTTTATCAAGGGTTATGTTGCATTCTGGCATTCATCAAGGGTTATATGCGACATATTCACAATGTGAAATTTGGCGTTCGTGAAGGTTTATGTCACATTGTGACGTTCATCAAGGGTTACGTTGCATTGTGGCATTCATCAAGGGTTATGTTGCATTGCGACAATGCTCAATATGTCACACATATGTCGACACAACCCAAGATGTGACATATTCACAATGTGAAATTTGACATTTGTTAAGGTTTGTGTTTCATTGTGATGCTTATCAAGGCTTATGTTGCATTATGGTGTCCATCAAGGGTTATGTCGCATTGTGACAATGCCCAAATGTGAAATTTGATGTTCATCAAGGTTTATGTCGCATTGTGATGTTTATCAAGGGTTATGCTACATTGTGGCATTCATCAAGGGTTAGATGCGACATTCACAATGTGAAATTTGACGTTCATCAAGGTTTATGTTGAATTGTGATGTTTATCAAGGGTTACGCTGCATTGTGGTGTTCATGAAGGGTTATGTCGCATTGTGACAATGTCCAATATGTGACACATATGCCGAAACAACCAAAGATGGAACATATTCAGAATGTGAAATTTGACGTTCATTAAGGTTTGTGTCACATTGTGATGTTTATTAAGGCTTATGTTGCATTGTGGCATTCATCAAGGGTTATGTCGCATTGCAACAATGCCCAAGATGTGAAATTTGATGTTCATCAAGGTTTAAGCTACATTGTGATGTTTATCAAGGGTTATGTCGCATTGTGGCATTCATCAAGGGTTAGGTGTGACATATTCACAATGTGAAATTTGACGTTCATCAAGGTTTTTGCCGCATTGTGATGTTTATCAAGGGTTATGTTGCATTGTGGCATTCATGAAGGGTTAGATGCGACATATTCACAATGTGAAATTTGACGTTCATCAAGGTTTATGTCACATAGTGAACACGTCTAGCCAACGGGTGAGGGGAGGTCGAGATGAAGCTTCTTTAATGTGTCATTAACGACGAGAGAAGGAAGGCATCCAGGCAGGTTAATGCATGTAATGCATGGTGCCACATTATGGGCTCCCATGCCGAAGAAGCTCCAACATGTACCGCCCAGTTTTCGTGGTGGCACCTGCATCTGGGGATAACATATTATATTGTTATAATATTCTTCATCATTATTTTAATACTCTTATTTATCATCAACCTATGTTAATTGTTTTAATTAAATTATAATATAATACTATAATTTAATGAAATTATTTTTTAATCAATTATTATAAAATAATTGATTAATAGCATATTTACTTAAATTAAAATATATTCCATATCTGTATAATTTAATGAAATTATTTTTTATTAATTATTATATTATAATTTATTTAAATATTATATTTAATTAAATTATAATATATTTAATATCTCTATCTATCAAGTATGTATACTATAATTATATTATATTATAGTTAAATAATAATATTTTCAATTAACCAATATTATTTTATTATTACTTTGATTATAATATTTTAGTTAAATACTATCTTCTTATCATTGAATAATATAATATAATATAATTACAAGTGTTATCATTATATTTAAAAATTATATTATTATTTAATTAATTATTGAATTACAATTAATTAAGTAATTATTATATTTTTATGTTTTATCATTTATTCATTTTATTTAATAAAATATAATTAAATAATATTTTTTATAATATATTATAATATTATAAATAAATAAATTATTTTATTTTATTAAAAATTATTATAAAAAAACATTATTAACATGTCAAATATATCATAATGTTAATAAATATCTCCAAAATATATCAAATATTACACATATCACTAATATTAATAAATTGATAATGTTAATTAATTATAATATAATAATTAATTATTTAAATAACAAATAATTATTTAATTAATTAATATATATATATTGTAACTAGGGGAATCAACAACTGGAGTTGGGCTGGTACTCGCGTGACACGGGGTCCATGGATCCAATCTCGCTACCACTATACCCCTAGGTGCAATCACAGTGCCCGAACCATGCGCATGGGTAAAATTGGGAGGATTTGAACACATGACCTTCCATCTACAGCTTCACATCTTAACCACTTGAGTTGCCCCCCAAGGACTATTTAATTAATTAATATTATTATTAAGTAAAAAACAATATTAATTAATTAATATTACCATTCACTAAATTATTTTATAATTATTTTGTTTAATTACTTATTATAAAATAATAATAGTGTTTAATTAATAATATTGTTTAATTAAACAATATTATTAATCAAGCAATTAAAATATGGATTTCATTAAAATCATTTTTTTTTTAACAAGAACAGGGAAAATAGGTATATTTATAAAGGCTGTGCACAGCCATTCATTACAAGTTTTCAAAAATAATTGACAGAGTAGCAAGTGCCTGAAAGTTTGGAGCTAAAGTATCTAACTGCCTACCTGTAAAGTTCTAAACAAAGCCTTTCTAAAACTGTTCAAAATAGAGCAGGGATAAACCCTGATAAACTGATTGTTGAGGATTATACAAAAAAACATGGAGTCTTAAACATCAAAAAGTGGAACCTGGACTAAGACTGCTAACTATCCACAGCTTTTGAAATAGACAGAGGCTGCATCCTTCCTTTCCTGCTTAATCTCCTGATTGACCGTCAGATTGTCATGGACGCAGCTTCCCTGTGTTTTTCCGGTGATGACAGCAATGTCTTCCTGCAAGTTATCCACCTTGCTCATCAGCTCAAACAAATTTCTCTCCAGGTCATCAATTCTGGAGTCCTGGCATGCGAGCTGGTTCACGGCATAGCTTAAATCCTTAGCCATCTCCTCATGCTGATCCACATTGGTACATACTACATTATAGGTGTTTTGCACTGAGAGATTGACTTCAACCATGGTGCGGCTCAGTGCAGCTATGGCCGCCATTATATTTTGCATGGTGCCCACCCTGAAGTGAATTAACAGACCAGGATGGGAGGGAGGAGAGCCCAAATCACCGAGAGAGAGCCGGTTCAATGCACTGGTGAGGGGACGAGCCATTTCGAAGCACTGCGAGGGAGAGGTAGGTGGTAGAGTAATTAA
Source organism: Larix kaempferi (assembly GCA_027924585.1). Taxonomy (NCBI): domain Eukaryota; kingdom Viridiplantae; phylum Streptophyta; class Pinopsida; order Pinales; family Pinaceae; genus Larix; species Larix kaempferi. The sequence goes on from BSBM01001023.1 coordinate 4,173,673, forward strand.
CGGCTTGTGGGAGCTGACAGCACCACGAGGAGCTATGTGCCATGCGCAATGGAGAGGATGGCGTGTGGTAGGGGCACGAGGAACATCGCCGACGGAGGAATACGGGGGGAGGGGGACCCTCGAGCCACTAGACCCCTCCTTTTCCTTAACCATAACAATGTTGACCATTAATCAAATAGGTTAGGGTATGAATTGAAACCCCAAGGCACCATTGAGACCCTCCATGTGCCCAATGTCTAACAACGTTCCCTTGTTGGCCGCTGCATCCGCTAGCTTGTTGTTCGCTCGACAGATGTGGAAGAAAGAAGCCTTAGAAAAATGAGGATTAGATTTTATTCTTTGCATGTACCTGTAAGCTCTCGATCCTTGAGGGGCAACACCCCTTCTCATTATTTGAATGACATGGCTAGAATCCCCATAGACTCTGAGATTATCAATGCTGAGGGAGGAGATCATATTGAATGAGAAGACGAGAGCAAGCCATTCAGCTTCATTGTTAGTCCTGCTTCCTAATCCCCACGAGAAAGTTTCAATTTTATTTCCTCCGGGACCAAATAAGACCCCACCCGCACCTGCCACCCCAGATTTCATTAAAATCATTAAATAATATTAATCTATTAATATTTTTAATTAAATAATCATTAATTAACTAATATTATTCTTAACTAAATAACTATAATATTAATTAAATTATTTTATAATTATTATGTTTAATTAATTATTATAAAATAATAATATTGTTTAATTCAAGAATGTTATTAATCAAACAATTAGACTATGTATTTCATTACAATTACTAAACAATATTATTCTATTAATATTTCAGAGATATGTGTATGCGTACACCTGTTACTAGCAACAGTAACATTAATAATATTAATGTGTCCAAATATGCCGATAGGCATAAATGGGGCACATACTTTTCATATTCATGTTTTTTCCTATAGTATGTGTCCCATTTACGCCTATCAGCGTGTTTGGACACATTAGTATTATTAATGTTACTGTTGCTAGTTACTATTTTTTTTTGTTTGAATGTAGATTAGGATTGGGTAGCTTTGTGAGTATATGTAAATTAGGATTGGGTAATTTTTTTACAAAGTTGAAAATAGGCACTTTGATAATTCCGTCTCCAATCTTATTTTGTAAAACCATATTTATTTGCGCAACTATTAAACAAGTAAGAAAGAAATATTGATTTAAGATAACCCTTTGTCACTGATTGCATGCAAGTGCAAGATAACATTTAAACTAGAACAAACATTCAATACATGTGTGTGGATCCATTTCCACAAGCGCCGTAGGTTCCTTCACATTATTTGTCGCACTGTTGTTCTCGGTCCTGGAACAATTTTGATGCAGATCGCTCCTCAAGGAAGACAAATTCAAGGTTCCTTCAGAGGAAGAGTTCATGCCAGATACGTATATCCATGTCCAACAAATTTATGAAATCTATGGTATTATCTATCAACAATTCACAGAGAAGAAAACTCTGTCAACAAAACCATGTATAAAGACACAACCGAAATCAGTGCAGGGATGAAAGAAAAACTATGTCAAACAAGCGATATGTAGATATCATGAAAAAAAAACTCCGTCTAAATTTCTCAGCAAAGATCACTCCTAGAAACACACTACTCGCTTGATTGATAAATCCTTTGAACTTATATTAATAACCATAGAGGTAAATAATAATTTTCTTATGATAGACATAAATCCAAGAATTTTGGCTTCTCGATGAGTGATTTAATTGATTCTATAAAACCATTGCTTAATAAGCAATTCACTTTGTATTCTACATATCAAACAAACACTTAAACAAATGAGGTCATGTTCCTTCTCTATAACTGACGCTCGAATTCTACATATCAGAATGTAATTTTTTTATAAAATAAATGCAGTACTGATTTGGGATAGGGATTCTAGACTCGTCCGTCTCCATCCTTAGAGGCAGTAATATTTATAAACTCCTATCATCGATGACATGTAGAAATTCTTACCAATTCTCATTTTGTAATATCTCGAATTTTGGACTCACTATTTTATGATGTTATATTGGGGCACGGCCCCAGCACATATGATTTATTCTTTTCTAGACTGGCATATTGGGCATGGACCCTGACTGAATTTCATTATTTGATTATATAATGGGAAAGGGAGCCGCAATGTTTTGATTTATCTTTTTACCCTATGATGTGGGTACAAAACCTTAATATACTGAGATGACCTTTTCTTACATACTGTGCAGTGATGTGAATGACATAATTGAATTATATGGTGTGTTGAATGTGGACTCAGAAACATACAGATTACCTACGTACTGGGAAAAAGCCCCGATGTACCTAGAGGAAATATGATGTACTGGGAGTAAGCCCTGATGTACATTGAGTGTTGGGCATAAGCCCTGGAGCACTCCAAGCTTGATAAATGAATACCAGATCTAAGCCAATTTAAATATTCTAGATGTGCCTCACAACCACATTCTAGCACTAGTGTTGAGTAGGGACTTTGGAATTGCACTAGAGTAACGCCCATGTGAGAGTGTTGAGTTAAATGGCTCTGAAGAGCACTCGGGGTTACGGAGTTTCAAAGTGTTGAGTTGGAAAGACTCCGAAGAGCACTTTTATCACATTTATTTAATTGAATAAATGATTCATCTTTTTATCCATAATCACCTACTACAGGAGATACCATGTTAAACGAGGGAATTCGACATGCAAAGAGAGAGACTAGAGGTACCCAACCAAGACCATCCAAAAGAAGTGGACAGTGTCCCTAAAATTTAAAGAGAAAAGAGTGTGATGTGATGACACATAACTAAATAAAAGATAACTACTAGTAGTCTTTTATGACTAACGTGATTAAAGGCCTCCAAGTTATTATTACTATTATTATTATTATTATTATTATTAGGAGCTTTAAATAATAATGGTGTTATTATTTAATTATGGAATATAATTAGTATATCTGATTTATGCATTATTTAAATATTATAAATGATGTATTAATAGTTAAGTGCAATATATTTAATATAATAATAATTATTAGTATAATTATTGTTATTATTAAGAGCATATATCCAAATTACTTATGGTCAAATAGTTGGAAAAGTCCTAGCTCAAGAGGACTAGATATTTAATTAAATAATATATTTTAATTATTAATTATTGAATTTAAAGAAACTAATTACTTCAATAGTCCTAATTCAAGACTTCCCTACTTAAAGAGGGGAGATTCCCAAGTTTTGGCGATCATCTATCATTCTTGGTTATTATCATTCTCTTATGGTAGTCGAAGAAAACTATTCTGCTCCAAGAAGCTGAAGCAACCTTACCTAAAAATTCCCAGAAATGAACCAGAAGTGGATCTAGGGCCTCTACCTCTCATTGCATGTTGTAACCAAGCTCAGGGGGATCCTGATAGAACCAAGAATGGTTCAGGGGTCAAGGTTGAGAGGAATGTGGTAGCCCCAAGGTTATGGAGCAAGAGCTCATCCTAAGAGGTCAGATCTAGTCTAGAAGATTTTTCACTAACTACTGATTAAAGTGTGTAGGTTTCTACAGGAGCAAGCCATGACTTCAAAGGTCACCAGGTACGATTTATAAATGCTTCAGCTTGAAGTTTCAATACAAGCTAAGTAGGTAATTTAGGTTCCTAGACTAAATATTTTTTCCCAACATCTTGTTAGATTCTAAACTCTAGTTATGTTCCAGACTTAGTGTTTCTACGCCAGAAAACTAGATGTCTAGTAGGCCTAGCCCAGCTAGCCTTTGATAGACATTACCCAACATCAGACTTGATAAACATTATTGTGTTTCCCTATTGCTGACCTATGAATGTTTTGTTTACATTAGTATCATTTAATCTTTTATAAATATTTGAGCCCACTGCTGCAATCGTATTTCATTTACATACGTCTCTGCCATTTAATTTCTAAAATTTATTTCTATGCTAGAAATTGTTTACAAAATAGGATTCCCTCAGATATCAAACACGCATCGAAGCATTCAGACACTTCACACACTTCTTTTAACAAATGCCTCTACGATTTTCAAACTTTAGCCAAAATTTTTATCAAAACAAAGATGCAACAGGTATTACCAGAGGGTTTCGTAGCCAAATATAGACTCACATAACGCGTTAACATTCTGCATTCTTTTTTTTAAAGTGAGTCTCAAACTCCCAGGGTTCATGGTTCGAACCCCACCATATTAATCAAAGTACTCATCACAACATATTATGGGTCTTACAAGATTTGCATTACCTTCTACGTAGCTAACCATTTCATTCTTGCGAAAAGTAAAACAAGAAAGAGAATAGTTTTCATAAGAGGCACAGAGTTCCCCATTAAAAAAAATGCCAAAATTCAAACAATATCAAATTACATCAAGCAGGCTGTAGCAAACTACGTTTTCATTTCCCTAAAGGAATGCTATAGTCAAGGAAAGGATACCTTTCACCCAAACATAAAATGAAAGCCTGGTATTACTCTGTGAAGTTTAAAGAATCGATTTCTTTTAGACTAAAACATTGGAGTGTCCTTCTCATAAAATTTCTCTTAAAACCAATCAACGGATAAAAGTGCCACAAGCATCAAACCTTTTACAAACTTTCTATTTTTTCTACAAACACAAGACAACTAGCTACAGGAACTCAACCATTCTTTCTTTATAAACCCTCTTACTTCATAGGAAGGAGAAGACGTAGGATAGAGCAACGATAGAGCAATTATATATTTTTTCTTTAGCATGAACTCCATTTGTTTTCCAAAACCGACAAACTCTCTTTTAGAAGTTGGGGAATACATAGCGCTATAAAAATAAAAATGCAATAGCTATAAATCTTTCACAAATCCTTTTAAAATCATCCAAAAATAAACGCAGTAGCCCCTTCTCTAGTTCAAAAATCCAAGGACAAGATCTATGTTTACATAGAGGAGTTAACAGTGTTTCAAAACCCATAATTTCAGAGGCACGATTTACATTGAAAGCAACCAAAACCCTTAGTACTCTCCAACATCGATTCATCATTTACAATCAAGAAATAAACTGTAGTTCAAGCCAAAGGTGACCACCATGGGGTTTATCCAACTGTGTGAGCCAAAGGAATCACTAAACCCCTCAATACATTTAGAAAAGCCTTCTCCAAAACCACCAAGATGGACAGGGAGAAGGGTGACTAAAACCCTGGACTTACCAGCTAAAAGCCAAAATGCAATCGGTGTTGATGCCCAACTCAAATCCTAGAGATTCTGCACCACGACACCCACACCTGTCAATAGAAGCAAGCTGTATTATGTTAGGTCTGTGCATTCACTTAAAACAAAGTTTAAATACAAGAATTAACACATTATTCATATGTTTCTCATAGTACCTGGCGAGGACTCTTGGGTGGAAGCGCTTGCTGTTAACATCACAACTACCCTAGCCATGAACATAGCTCAGGCTAGGCATAGCTTCCTTCAACGATCTATGTTTCCCCCTCTCAATCCCAAAACCAGTGAAATGAAAACCAAAGAGCAAATGTTCATTACAAATGCTTCAGGCCCAGTTGGCCTAAGGCCACGTGACCTTCCAATGCGCATTTAATACTTGCAACCACCTCGTAGTACCACATTTCAGTTTATTCATCAAAGATTATGTATATAGTTGGGTTGGCAACATTACCCTTAAAACGTTTGCCACAGGCTAAGGTTCTCAAACCCTTCATGTTAAACTGTAAGGTGGATTCCATTTCTAGAAGTTTTACATAGGGTAGTTGCCAATATATGACCACCAAGTGACACTTGCATAGAAAGACACATTTAAATCGACATTAGCAAAAATGTTAAGTAAGTCCATGGGCTTCCCATATTCACACCTTATCTCTCGGTGATTTCGCCAGAAGTGTTTTTTTTCAACACCTAGAGATTCCAGGTGTCTCAACTTCCCTCATCAGTTGCATCATGCCTAAGAATTGACATTTGACATTTCCATCATACATTTCGAACTTACAAAAGAAAAGGGAGTTTTCTAGTTATTTTTCCATAGTAATACAACCTTTTCCACATAGAAAACATGACTGAAAAAAGAACCACATTTGCTAGGTCCCCTAGCCTTTTCAATTACAACAGACAAGTACCGTTACAGTGCTGAAGTTATTTTTGTATTGACATTGACTAGGTTAAGCAGACTAGTAGGAAGAAGGAAATCTTTTTTTATTTTACTAATTTTTTTTGGGTCATTACAAGTGGTATCAGAGCTTAGTTACAAAACTAAGTGACCTATTAGGCTCATTACAGACATCCACTATAGATACACAATAAACATAAACATATATTTAAATTTTTATTTCGTTTTATGCGAAAATGAACTAAAACATGATTTTCTTCTCTTTATACTTGTATAACTTTTTAGGTATAGTTATCTCCTGAAAAATGAATGCAGAATAGGGCAGCAACATACATGGGAATCTGAACTCTCCACCATGAGAGCAAGAAATTGTGGTGGAACTCAACTCGGATTTAATGAAATCTTTGCAAAATCTACAGGCAGAATTTCAAAGTTTCAGAGATGAGAACATGCAAGAAAGAAGAGAACAATAGGCTCTAAATGAAGCCTTACTCCAAATCTTAACAGGGGCAAGCCCCACGGACAACCGACTCTCTCAGTCAACACTCTTAAAATAGGAAACTGTCACACATGGAAATCATCCAGTTACAAGAGAGAAGAACAGGAAGAACACAAGCCAGAATCAATGGAAGAGGACTGTAAGAGCTCTTCCAACGATGATGGTTCACCACCTCCTTGCAAGAACAGGAGGAAGAGTGACTACATTCTACAAGGAGAATTTAGGAAGATGAGAGCCCCAACTTATGACAGAGAAATCAACTTTGGGGTAAAGGCTGAAGAGTGGCTGCTAGGAATGAATAAATACTTCAAGGTTCATAATTACTCAAGTGAAATCCAAGCCCGACTAGCCATCTACAACCTAATGGTAAAGTAGCTAGATGACGGAGGTACTTGAAACACACCAAAGGGAAAGAACTGAGAGACATAACCTGGGATACTTTCAGCAGAATATTCCAAGACAAGTATATGTCTCAAAGATTCTTTGACAAGAAACTTAAGGAATTTTACGAGTTGAAATGGGCTCCCTAACTATGGAAGCATTCATAAACTGATTCTTAGACTTACTGCACTATGTGCCATATATTAAGGATGAGAAGGTCGAAATACAACAGTTCTTGGGAGGGCTGCCCCCAAACTTTAGAGAAAATATAGAGTTTGACATGCCCAAAACCCTTGATATAACCTTACATAAAGAAAGGCTGTGTTATGAACATGGACAACCAAGAAATGATAACATCAACATAAATAGAGATAGATTCAAAACCTCCTTGGACAACCACGGAGCGGGTTTTAGGCCTCCACCTTATCGGAAACATAACAACAATTTTCCTCCTAATAGAGCCTTCAACCGACCCCAAGCACGACCAAGTGCACCCCCACCACCTATCAACAGGCCAACATTCAATAAAGGGACCAAAGCTATCCCACCAACCGTTTCTTGCTGGAAATGCCAAGGGCCCCACTACTACAGAGACTGCCCCAACAAAACGAATGGAGTTTTACACAACATCCAAACAGAGACTACCATAGGAGACATGGAAAAGACACCAATGATCTATGCCGCTCTTGACAGTCGACAGGAAGATCACCAAGCCACCATGGTGGAATTAGAGGGTAAGATCTCTAACACTATAGTTTCAGTTTTAATAGATCCCGGTGTTTGCCGAAGTTATATCTCCCCTAAGTTAGTGGACACTTGTAATTTGAACCGAGAACCTCACGAGAAATCGTGGCTAGAGCAACTAGCCACCGGTACCAAACAAAAGATCTCCGAGTTAGTCAAAACTTGCGAGATAAACTTAAACAAATTTCAAACTAGGTTAGATTTAAACATTCTACCCCTAGGGTCAGTTGATCTACTCATCGGCATGGATTGGTTGGAAGAACACCACGTCCTCCTAGAATGCTTAAACAAATCCTTTCTTTGCAGGGATGACCAAGGGATTCAGAAGACAATTCAGGGTATCCCTAAGAAAGTGTCGGTAAGACAGATCTCCGCCTTACAAGCAATGAAATGCATCAAGAAAGGTTGCAAACTCTTTGCCATCAATATCCAAAACATAGAAACCGACAGGGAATAGAAGATCGAAGACTTTCCAGTCCTTGTAGAATTCAAAGATGTATTTCCCAAAGAAATACTAGGATTACCACCTAAACGAGACTTAGACTTTTCCATCGAACTGACACCTGGGTTAGTACCAGCTTCTAAATCCCCATACCGCATGAGCCCAACAGAATTAGTGGAGCTCAAGCTTCAGTTACAAGAACTAATTGACAAAGGGTACATTCGACCTAGTGTGTCCCTTTGGGGTGCACTGATACTCTTCATCAAGAATAAAGATTGCACGATGCAGATGTGCATTGATTACCATCAACTCAACAAGATGACCATTAAGAATCGCTACCCACTCCCTAGGATTGATGACCTATTTGACCAAGTTGGAGGGGCAAATATATTCTCGAAGATCGACTTACGATCCGAATACCATCAAGTGAGGATCCGTGATGAGGATATCAACAAGACCACTTTTCGAACCCTTTACAGCCACTACGAGTTCATAGTGATGCTCTTTGGGATGACGAATGCACCGGCCAATTTTATGTGCATGATGAATAGTATCTTTAGTAAATACCTCGATAAATTCGTTGTAGTCTTTATTGATGACATTTTAATCTACTCCAAGAATGAAATAGGACATGAGGAGCACCTCCGAATTTTTTTACAGATACTAAGAGAACACGAGCTTTGTGCGAAGTTTAGCAAGTGCAATTTCTACAGACCCTAGATTCAATACTTAGGACATATCATTTCTGAGAAGGGAATAGCCATCGACCCCTAAAAGGTCAAAGCTATCGAAGAATGGCCCATAGCTGCCTGCATATTCGACATAAGGTCATTCTTAGGATTAGCCGGCTACTATCGAAAATTCATTGAGAATTTCTCACGGATCGCATGTCCCATGACCGCCTTGCAGAAAAAGGAAAACAAGTTTATCTGGACAGATAAGTGCAAAGAAAGCTTTCAAAAGTTGAAGCAACTACTGATTAGTGCATCGATTCTGCATATTGCGGATCCCAATGGGGACTTCCTCGTTTGCACAGATTCAAGCAAGGAAGGAATCGGGGGAGTCCTTATGCAAGACAATTTTGCCATATGCTATGAATTGAGCAAACTAAAAGAACATGAATAGAACCACCCTACTCATGACCTCGAACTAGTTGCCATCATCCATGCTCTAAATATGTGGCAACATTATCTCATGGGAAAGAAATTCCTATTGATGACAGATAACATGAGCTTGAAATACCTTTTCAACCAAGCCAACCTAAATGCAAGGCAGGCTAGGTGGCTAGCCTTCCTTAGTGAATACCATTTCGAACTAACGCATATAAAAGGAAAGCAAAAACAAGATGGCAGATGCCTTAAGCCATTGAGCACATATGCTTTATGAGGTCACGATAAGCCAAACCGACTCCGACTTACACCACAGAATTGGAACGGCATGTAAGAGTGACTGTTATTATACGGAAATCCTCGCAAAGATCTAGGAAGACAGAGTTTTCCAATAGCAAAAAGAATATAAGATCGACGAAATGACACTACTATGGTCAAAAGACCGACTTTATGTCCCAAGAAGTGGAGACATTAGATCAAACATTCTCACCGAGTTTCACCAGAAACCTTATTCAGGAAACCCCGGATATCAAAAGATGATATCGGCCATAAAGAAGCATTACTTCTGGCCTAAGGTGAAAGCTGACATTGCAATGTTCATCACGAAATGTCAGGAGTGCCAATTGGTCAAAGCAGAACACCAACACCCCTCCGGGTTACTTCAACCTTTACCCATTCCAGAATGGAAATGGGAGGTAATAAGTATGGACTTCATTACAGGCTTACCCAAGAGTAAGAAACTGAACGACTCCATTTTCATAGTGGTAGACAAGCTATCTAAAGCAGCCCACTTTATACCGGTGAAATCCACCTACAAAGTGGTTCACATCGCAGAAATATTCTTAAAAGAGATCTTTCGATTCCATGGGATACCCAAAGAAATCATTTTCGATCGGGACATGAAATTCATTAGCAACTTCTAGAGAGCATTGTTCTTCAGTTTGGAAACCTAGTTACAATTCAGTACCACATACCACCCCCATACCAACGGACAAACAGAAAGAGTAAACCAGATCCTCGAGGACATGTTGAGGATGTATGTCATGAATAACCCCACCAAGTGGGAAGATTATTTGCACCTAGCAGAGTTCACATACAACAACGGTTATCAAAACTTATCCAAAATGATTCCTTTTGAATTACTCTACGGTAGGAAATGTCAAACCCCCGTGACTTGGGACAGTCCAGTAGACAGACTTATGTTAGGACCCAACCTATTAAAGGACTTGGAACAGCTAGTCTCCAAGGTATAGCTAAACTTAAAAGAAGCGCAAGACCGCCAAAAGAGTTATGCGGACAAGAAAAGAAAGGACAAGGACTATCAAGTCAGCGAACATGTGTTCCTATAAATAAAAGCAAAACGAAGCTCGTTGAGCTTGGGACGTTGCGGGAAACTAGCCCCAAGATTTTGTGGACCTTTTGAGATACTGGCTAAGAAGGGCCCAGTAGCTTATCACTTGGCCTTACTAGCGCATATAAAAGTTCATAATGTTTTTCATGCTTCATTATTAAAGAAATATGTATACGATACTAAACATGTTTTTGATTGGTCCTTATTACAGGTGGAGCCCAAAGGGGAGTTCACGCCAGAACCACTCCACATTCTGGAGAAGAGAGAGGTCCAACTTAGGAGGAGGACCATTACTCAGCTGAAAGTGCGATGGAGGAACTTTGGACCAGATGAGGCTACTTTGGAGAATGAGTCCACCATGAAAGAGGCATACCCCGCCTTGTCTCATGACCTCATTCCTAGTCCCTAGAAACACCGGGACGATGTTGTTCTAAGCGGGGAGGGATGTAATATCCCAAATTTTGGACTAACTATCTTATGATGTTATATTGGGCCACAACCCCAACACATATGATTTATTCTTTTCTAGATTGACATATTGGGCATGGACCCTGACTGAATTTCATTATTTGATTATATACTGGGCAAGGGATCCCCAATGTTCTGATTTATGTTTTTACCATATGATGTGGGTACAAAACCCTAATATACTAAGATGACCTTTTTCTTACATATTGTGCAGTGATGTGAATGATATAATTGACTTATATGGTGTGTTGAGCGTGGACTCAGAAACACACAGATTACCTACGTACTGGGAAAAAGCCCCGATGTACCTAGAGGAAATATGATGTACTAGGAGTAAGCCCTGATGTACATTGAGTGTTGGGCATGATCCTTGGAGCACTCCAAGCTTGATAAACGAATACCGAATCCGAGCCAATTTAAATATTCTAGATGTGCCTCACAACCACATTCTAGCACTAGTGTTGAGCATGGACTTTGGAATTGCACTAGAGTAACGCCCATGTTAGAGTGTTGAGTTAAATGGCTCTAAAGAGCACTCGGGGTTACGGAGTTTCAAAGTGCTGAGTCAGAAAGACTCTGAAGAGCACTTTTATCACATTTATTTAATTGACTAAATGATTCATCTTTTTATCCATTATCACCTACTGCGGGAGCTACCATGTTAAATGAGGGAATCCGACATGCAAAGAGAGAGACTAGAGGTACCTAACCAAGACCGTCCAAAACAAGTGGACCATGTCCCTAAAATTTAAAGAGAAAAGAGTGTCATGTGATGACACATAACTAAATAAAAGATAATTACCAGTAGTCTTTTATGACTAACTTGATTAAAGGCCTCCAAGTTATTATTAATATTATTATTATTATTATTAGGAGCTTTAAATAATAATGGTGTTATTATTTAATTATGGAATATAATTAGTATATCTAATTTATGCATTATTTAAATATTATAAATGATGTATTAATAGTTAAGAGCAATATATTTAATATAAGAATAATTATTAGTATAACTATTGTTATTATTAAGAGCATAAATCCAAATGACTTAAGGTCAAACAGTTGGAAAAGTCTTAGCTCAAGAGGACTAGATATTTAATTAAGTAATATGTTTTAATTATTAATTATTGAATTTAAAGAAACTAATTACTTCAACAATCATAATTCAAGACTTCCCTACTTAAAGAGGGCAGATTCCCAAGTTTTGGGGATTAGCTATCATTCTTGGTTATTATCATTCTCTTATGGTAGTCCAAGAAAACTATTCTACTCCAAGAAGCTGAAGCAACCTTACCTAAAAATTATCAGAATTGAACCAGAAGTGGATCTAGGGCCTCTACCTCTCATTGCATGTTTGAACCATGCTCGGGGGGATCTACATAGAACTGGGAACGGTTCAGGGGTCAAGGTTCGGAAGAATGTGGTAGCCCCTAGGTTATCCAACAAAAGCTCATCCTAACAGGTCAGATCTAGTCCATAAGATTTTTCACTAACTACTGATTAAAGTGTGCAGGTTTCTATAGGAGTGAGCCACGACTTCAAAGGTCACCAAGTACGATTTATAAACCCTTCAGCTCGAAGTTTCATATACAAGCTAAGTAGGTAGTTTAGGTTCCTAGACTAAATCTTTTTGCCCAACATCTTGTTAGATTCTAAACTCTAGTTATGTTCTAGACTTAGTGTTTCTACCCCAGAAAACTAGATTTCTAGCAGGCCTAGCCCAGATAGCCTTTGCTAGACATTACCCAGCATCAGACTTGATAAACATTATCGTGTTTCCCTATTGTTGACCTATGAATGTTTTTTTTAGAATAGTATCATTTAATCATTTATAAATATTTGAGCCCACTACTGCAATCGTATTTCATATACATACGTCTCTACCATTTAATTCCTGAAATTTCTTTCTATGCTAGACATTGTTTACAAAATAGGATTCCCTCAGATATCAAACAGGCATCGAATCATTCAGACACTTCACACACTTCTTTTAAAAAATGCCTCTACGATTTTCAAACTTTATCCAAACTTTTTATCAAAACAAAAATGCAACAGGTATTACCAAAGGGTTTCGTAGCCAAGATCTATGCTTACATACAGGAGTCAATAGTCCTTCAAAACCCAGAATTTCAGAGGCACGATTTACATTGAAAGCAACCAAAACCCTTAGTACTCTTAAACATCGAGTCGTTATTTACAATCGAAATATAAACTGTAGGTCAATCCAAAGGCGACCACCATGGGGTTTATCCAACTGTGTGAGCCAAAGGCATCACTAAACCCCTCAATACATTTAGAAAACCCTTCTCCAAAACCACCAAGACGGACAGGGAGAAGGGTGATTAAAACCCTGAACTTACCACCTAAAAGCCAAAACGCAACTGGTGTTGATGCCCAACTCAAATCACAGAGATTCTGCACCACAACACCCACACCTGTCAACAGAAGCAAGCTGGATTATGTTAGGTTTGTGCATTCACTTAAAACAAAGATTAAATACAAGAATTAACACAGTATTCATTCGTTTCTCATTGTACCTGGAGAGGACTCTTGGGTGGTAGTGCTTGTTGTTAACATCAAAACTATCGTGGCCATGAACATAGCTCAGGCCAGGCATAGCTGCCTTCAACGAGTTATGTTTCCCCCTCTTAGTCCCAAAACCAACGAAATGAAAACCGAAGAGCAAATCTTTGTTACTAACGCTTAAGGCCCAGCTGGCCTGAGGCCACGTGACCTTCCAATGCGCATTTAATACTTGCAACCACCATGTAGTACCGTATTTCGGTTTATTCATCAAAGATTATGTATATAGTTGGGTTGGAAACATTACCCTTAAAACTTTTGTCACAAGCTAAGGTTCTCAAACCCTTCATGTTAAACTCTAAGGTGGATTCCATTTCTAGAAGTTTTACATAGGGTAGTTGCCAATATATGACCACCATGTGACACCTGCATAGAAAGCAACATTTAAATCGACATTAGAAAAACTGCTAAGTAAGTCCATGGCTTCCCATATTCACAACTTACTTCTCGGCGATTTCGCCAGAAGTGTTTTTTTCAACACCTAGAGATTCTGGGTGTTTCGACATCCCTCATCAGTTGCATCATGCTTGAGATTTGACATTTGACATTTCCATCATAAATTTTGAACTTACAAAAGAAAAGGGATTTTTCATGTTATTTTTCCATAGTAATACAACCTTTTCCACATAGAAAACATGACTGACAAAAGAACCACATTTGCTAGGTCCCCTAACATTTTCAATTACAACAGACAAGTACCATTACAGTGCTGAAGTTATTTTTGTACTAACATTGACTAGGTTAAGCATACTAGTAGGAAGAAGGAAATTTTTTTTTATTTTACTAATTTTTTTTGGGTCATTACACATTTCATATCACCGATTTGCAGACATGCCACTGCTCCCTTCACATATCCCAGGTCGCCAAGATACTCCTGGCTCCATCACACAGATGGATCCTCCTGCTATTGTCTTAACAAAACTTCAATCTCGACACCAAACCACATCACAAGATTAGGATTGTAATTCAAATTCAAATTGGTTGTAGGGAGAGGGAAGGATAGGTAATGAAATTCAAATTCAAATTATCATGGGAAGCAGCAAGGTTGCATTCATGGGGAACGACGGGTCCATGGTGCCATCCATACATGCACATCTGTACCGCGGAGAACAGGTTCTGGACGTGAATGGAAAAGAGTTGCTAGTGGGAAGTGGGGTTCCAATGTAGAGTGTACTGTGCATGCCACCCACGAGCATTAATGACCCCGACGATGTGACAGCATGCAAACAGATCAAACTCGGGAAGGCCTGCTGGAGACAGTAACGACCATTAGGAGTAAGTCTAACGCTCTGGGTGAAATCGTCGAAGGATTAGACTACTCCATTGATAACAAAAGTGAAGGGAAGATGAGGATGAAAAATGAGTGCATGTACAAGTTCTTAGAATTCAACGTAAGGACGACGACATGCCTTCCATCTCGGGGAATGACATGGCGTACTTGCAGATGAAGGCCACAACAGCGGGGATTGTGAGTATTTTTCACTTTCTTTTCATGGAAAACCAATGCATAAGTGAAAGGAGACTAAACAATAGCTATACTTTACTTCAAGTACCATATCGATGTGAAATACCTCATCGTTAACTGATAAGCATTCGTTACCCAGTACGTATGGCAAAATAATGAGTATGAATGTGGTCATGTGGAAGAGGAAACTCTATGATATTCACGCCAAGGCCTCAGGTGAAAGGTAGAGTACATGCAGAGAAGGACTATATTTGTCACATGACAGCCATGACCTGTTGCGCAACAACCATGATTCCTGCATGCCACCTCGGTGAAAGCTAGAGTACATGCAGAATTGAATGAAGGACTAGATCTGTCACATGACAACCATGACCTGTCGCACAACAGCCACAATTCTGCACGTCACCCATCATGGGCATGGAATATAAAGGTTGACGTCATAGTGTAGCAGCCAATAAAATTTCAAATAAATAATTTTTACAGGAGCAAGCCACGACTTCGAAGGTCACCAGGTACGATTTATAAACCCTTCAGCTCGAAGTTCCGTATTCAAGCTAAGTAGGTAATTTAGGTTCCTAGACTAAATCGTTTTTCCCAACATCTTGTTCCATTCTAAACTCTAATTACATTCCAGACTTAGTGTTTATGCCCCAGAAAACTAGATGTCTAGCAGGCCTAGCCCAGCTAGCCTTTGCTAGACATTACGCAGCGTTAGACTTGATAAACATTATTGTGTTTCCCTATTGTTGAACTATGAATGTTTTGTTTAGATTAGTATCATTTAATATTTTATAAATATTTGAGCCCACTGCTGCAATCGTATTTCATTTACATACATCTCTGACATTTAATATCTAAAATTTCTTTCTATGCTAGACATTGTTTACAAAATAGGATTCCCTCAGATATCAAACAGGCATCAAAGCATTCAGACACTTCACACACTTCTTTTAACAAATGCCTCTACGATTTTCAAACTTTAGCCAAAATTTTTATCAAAACAAAAATGCAACAGGTATTACCAGAGGGTTTCGTAGCCAAACATAGACTCACATAACGCTTTAACCTTCTGCATTCCTTTTTTTAAAGTGAGTTTCAAACTCCCAGGGTTCATGATTCGAACCCCACCATATTAATCAAAGTACTCATCACAACAGATTATGGGTCTTACAGCATTCACATTACCTTCTACATAGCTACCCATTTCATTCTTGCAAATAGAAAAAACAAGAGAGAGAATAGTTTTCATAAGAGGCACGGGGTTCCCCATTCAAAAAAATGCCAGAAGTCAAATGCTATCAAATTACATGAAGCAGGCTGTAGCAAACTACGTTTTCATTTCCCTAAAGGAATGCAATAGTGAAGGCAAGGCTACCTTTCACCCAAACATAAAACACAGACCCGGTATTACTCTGTGAAGTTTAAAAAATTGATTTCTCTTAGACTAAAACATTGGAGTGTCCTTCTCATAAAATTTCTCTTAAAACCAATCAACGGATAAAAGTGCCACAAGGATCAAACCTTTTATAGACTTTCTATTTTTTCAAGAAACATAAGACGACTAGCTACATGAACTCAGCCATTTTTTCTTTATAAACTCTCTTACTTCATAGGAAGGAGAAGACGCAGGACAGAGCAACAATAGAGAACTTATATATTTTTTCTTTAGCTTGAACTCCATTTGTTTTCCAAAACAGACAAGCTCTCTTTTAGAAGTTGGGGAATACAGAGCACTATAAAAATGAAAACGCGGTACCTATAAATCTTTCACAAAGCCTTTTAAAATCGTCCAAAAATTAACACAGTAGCCCCTTCTCCAGTTCAAAACCCTAAGGGAAGATCTATGATTACATACAAGAGTCAATAGTCCTTCAAAACCCAGAATTTCAAAGGCACTATTACATTGAAAGCAACCAAAACCCTTAGTACTCTTAAACATCGAGTCGTCATTTACAATTGAGAAATAAAATGTAGGTCAAGCCAAAGGCGACCACCATGGGGTTTATCCAATTGTGTGAGCCAAAGGCATCACTAAACCCCTCAATACATTTAGCAAACCCTTCTCCAAAACCACCAAGACGGACAGGGAGAAGGGTGATTAAAACCATGGACTTACCAGCTAAAAGCGAAAATGAAACCGGTGTTGATGCCCAACTCAAATCGTAGAGATTCTACACCACGACACCCACACCTGTCAATAGAAGCAAGCTCGATTATGTTAGGTTTGTGCATTCACTTAAAACAAAGTTTAAATACAAGAATTAACACAGTATTCATACGTTTCTCATAGTACCTGGCGAGGACTCTTGGGTGGCAGCACTTGTTGTTAACAGTAGAACTACCCTGGCCATGAACATAGCTCAGGCGAGGCGTAGCTGCCTTCAACGAGCTATGTTTCCCCCTCTCAGTCCCAAAACCAACGAAATGAAAACCGAAGAGCAAATCTTTGTTACAAACGCTTAAGGCCCAGCTGGCCTGAGGCCACGTGACCTTCTAATGCGCATTTAATACTTGCAACCACCACGTAGCACCACATTTCAGTTTATTCATGAAAGATTATGTATATAGTTGGGTTGGCAACATTACCCTTAAAAATTTTGTCACAAGCTAAGGTTCTCAAACCCTTCATGTTAAACTCTAAGGTGGATTCCATTTCTAAAAGTTTTACATAGGGTAGTTGCCAATATATGACCACCATGTGACACCTGCATAGAAAGCAACATTTAAATCGACATTAGCAAAACTGCTAACTCCGTCCATGGGCTTCACATATTCACACCTTACCTCTCAGTGATTTCGCCAGAAGTATCTTTTTTCAACACCTAGAGATTCCAGGTGTTTCGACTTCCCTCATCAGTTGCATCATGGCTGAGATTTGACATTTGACATTTCCATCATACATTTTGAACTTACAAAAGAAATGGGAGTTTTCAAGTTAATTTTCTATAGTAATACAACCTTTTCCGCATAGAAAACATGACTGACAAAAGAACCACATTTGCTAGGTCCCCTAACCTTTTCAATTACAACAGACAATTACCGTTGCAATGCTGAAGTTATTTTTGTACTGACATTGACTAGGTTAAGCAGACTAGAAGGTAGAAGGAATTTTTTTTTTATTTTACTAATTTTTTTTGGGTCATTACACATTTCATATCATCGATTTGCAGACATGTCACTACTCCCTTCACATATCACAGGTCACCGAGATACTCCTGGCTCCATCATAGAGATGGATCCTCCTGCTATTGTCTTAACAAAACCTTAGTCCCATGACCAAACTGCGTCACAAGATTAGGATTGTAATTCAAATTCAAATTGGTTGTAGGGAGAGGGAAGGATAGGTAATGAAATTCAAATTCAAATTATCATGGGAAGTGGCAAGGTTGCATTCATGGGGAACGACGGGTCCATGGTGCCATCCATACATGCGCCTCTCTACCGAACGGAGAACAGGTTCTGGACGTGAACGACAAAGAGTTGTCGGCAGGAAGCGGGGTTCCAGCATAGAGTGTACTGTACATGCCACCCGCGAGCATTAATGACCCCAACAACGTGACAGCGTGCAGACAGATCAAACTCGGGAAGGCCTTCCGGAGACATTAACAGCCGTTAGGAGTAAGTCTAACGCTCTGGGCAAAATCGTCGAATAGTTAGACTACTCCATTGATAACAGAAGTGAAGGGAAGATGAGGATGAAAAATGAGTCCATGTACAAGTTCTTGGAATTCAACATAAGGACGACGACATGCCTTCCATCCCGGGGAATGACATGGCGTACTTGCAGATGAAGGCCACAACAACGAGGATTGTGAGGATTTTTCACTTTATTTTCATGGAAAACCAATGCATAAGTGAAAGGAGACTAAACAAAAGCTATATTTTACTTCAAGTACCATATCGATGTCAAATACTTCATCGTTAACTGATAAGCATTCATTACCCAGTACGTATGGCCAAATAATGAGTATGAATGTGGACATGTGGAAGAGAAAACTCTCTGATATTTGTGCCAAGGCCCCAGGTGAAAGGTAGAGTACATGCAGAGAAGGACTAGATTTGTGACATGACAGCCATGACCTGTCGCGCAACAACCATGGTTCCTGCACGCCACCTCGGTGAAAGCTAGAGTACATGCAGAGTTGAGTGAAGGACTGGATCTGTCACACGACAGCCATGACTTGTCGTACAACAGCCATGATTCTGCACGTCACCCATCCTGGGCGTGGAATATAAAGGCTGACGTCATAGTGTAGCAGCCAATAAGATTTCAAATAAATAATTTTTATTAAAAATTATATTTACTAAAAAATTACTACGCCGATAGGCGTTAATATCTTAGATTTTTCTTGGGTGGAGGAATGATAAATGTGCTAGATTAAAGGGGAGGAACACCAAGTGTGTGATCCGGATGGTTTTGATGGTTTATCCGCGTAATAAAAAAACAGTGGCTTGAAGCATTGGCAGCCTCCACCTCCATGCACTGCAGTCTCCACCTCCACGCACAGAAGTTAAGCCCACCTCCACACACGATAGTTTACCCGGGTGACCTCCACCTCCACGTACGACAGTTAAGCTCAGCTGATGGTGTCGTGTGATAACCGTTCACCACTACTGAGGACGGGTGGCAATTCCTATTTGAAGGGTGGCAATTCCTATTTGAAGGGTGGCAATTCTTGTATTTGGGGTGTTATAACCGTTCACCACTAAGAAGGTATTTGTTTTTTTTGTTTTTTTTTTCGTTGCATTCGAGATGCATTGTATATGCAACATTACCACTGTAGCTTTCTTGTGCAAGTTTCCAAAGACGCATAACAGGACACGCATCGAAGCTCAGATAGTAGCAAGAAACAATCCAGTTCCCACGTATGGCGACCCCAAATGCATAAGTTACCCATGATATATTGTGTTCCATAAGAACATTCTGACTCTTGATTCTTATATGGAATGCGTCGTGGAATACGAAATTACTATCTGTAGTTTCCGTTTATTCTTCTGAATAGTGCATTCTGGAAAGCGAGTTATTTATCTCTGTATTCTATTTATTTTCTGAACAACAAGATCTAGAAAACAAAATCACTATCTCTGTATTCCATTTATTTCCTGAACAACGAGATCTAGAAAATGAAATCACTATCTCTATTTTTCATTTATTTACTGAATATTGCGATTTATCTTATTGTGGCTATCCGGAAACGGAAACCATTTAACTCTGTCCCATTGCTTGTATGATTTAATGAGATCGGTCAACAAGCCTGATCATGGCACCATTTAAATCACGTGCCATCATTTTATGAACACTGTGGTAGACCTACCAATGCACCAGATTGTGGTGTAGCAAGCAGCCCCAACAGCCAAGCTTCGGACTCGCCTCGAGATTCTGTGTCTGGAATCTCCGGTAACTTTTATATTGTTCTGCAAATTCAAATTATTAGTCTTCTTCAAATAAAATTTTCTCTTTAAATTGGCTTTTATATGAGTTTTTAGTGCCTGATTTTTCCTTGATGAGTGTGGAGGTTGTGTGAGGTTGGCCAGAGATTATGCATGGCTATTGATTGCAGGGCTCTTCATAATCTTAGTCAGTGCCTTCATGGCTTGAAGAGTATCTTAGCGTTTTCGGGTTGAAGTTTGAAATCATATTAGTTTTTTAAGTTTTTTGTTTATTTTTGTGTTATAAATAATAAGTGTGGAGATTTTCCATGGGAGTCATTAAAAGTAATGATTTTCAATTAATGAGTTCATATATGTGCAATTGCAACTATATTTCAAAGAAATAATAAATTAGAGCAATACTACTAAAACAAATATAGATTAATGGGTGGCATCCACTTTCACAAAACTTTTATGAAGTAAAATATTAAAACTATAACTATTAGTTTTATCTGTATAATTAACTTCTATTTATAAATTTAAAAGGTGTTTTATGTTCTATCTAAAACACATTAAACCACATTAAATTTATCACAATTTTAATTAAATGACATCTAATTTTATCGTGATGTGGCATGCTGTCGTGATGGTTCTTTTGGTCATGGATTTCGATTGTCCACTTCACCTTTAACTCATGAACCACATGTATGGTATTAGTTAAATAGTCTCTAACGAGTGGGGAAAATATCTAATCATTTTTAAATATTTTCCACCGTCGGTTAGATAGTGGTTTTAGCTTATGAAAAGTATAAATATATTGATATAAAAGTATATATATTATGAATGAAAATCTTAACACTTATATTTATATGAACTAAAATAAAAAAAGTCAAATGAATTATCATTTATTTATCATTTTGTCTATTTTATAAAAAATAAAAATTAATAAGTTATGTATCTTGAATAACATTGACACACTTATACATATATGTTAAGTAATCAATTATCATCATTATGCAATATAAATATATGGATTAAACCAAAAAAACTATATATATTATGAATGAAAATATTAATATGTATATTAGTTCATATTTATATGAACTAATCAAAACGTTACATAATTGAATAATCAAAATCAAAACTTTCAAAAAATATATATAGATTTGTTTTAATAAAAAAAAAAAAAAAAATTATATATATATATATAAACTTTTCATTTAGGACATATTCATATGATTGGTTTTATATGAAATTGTCAAATGGTTATAAATTTAAATAGTAATAAAATATTTATTTATTTATTTAACTATTTATAAAAATGTGTTTCTTTTAAATTTCTTTAGATATATTTTTTAATTATTTATAATTTTCTTAGCAGCATATTTTTCACATAAATTTTAGCTTATGAAAAGTATAAGTATATTAATATAAAAGTTATATTTTATGATGGAAAGTAGACTAAAAACATAATGTTATAGAATTACATGTGTTTTCTATAATGTATAATTATATAATGTTATGTATATATATAACATATTATATATATATATATAACATATTATATATATATATATATATATATATATATATATATATATAAAGTTAATAATATTTTATAATGTCTTTATGTGCTTTTAGCTTAACTATTTTATACATATAAATATAAAATTGTAATGAACATTTTTATGGGATTTTTTAAAGAGGAAAGAAAAGTTCAATATAAAAATTAAAAAATAACTTTAAAAAAATCTCAAAATTAAAAAAGATGTTTATAATTTCCATTTTTTAATGTGAAAAACAATTTAGTTTCAAAATTATGCAATTATAATTTATATTTTTCAATGTGGCAAACAATTTAGTTTAAAAAATATGCAATAGTTAATCGTTTCCATTTCCCATGGGTTATGATTCATTACGACATTCATCTTGAGGGTTATGTCGCATCGCGACATTGATCAATATAATTTGAATAGGCTATCTCACATTGTGATGTATATCAAGTGTTATGTTGCATTGCGGTGTTCAACAAGGGTTATGTCGCATTACGACATTGATCAAGGGTTATATGTCTAATATGATAAAGAGTTATATCCCATTCTGATATTGATTAAGGATTAAAAATGAATTACACTGACAATTCCAAACATGTGACACATTAATAATGTTACATTAGGCATTCATCAACGACTATGCCACATTGTGATGTATATCGAGTGTTATGTTGTATTACGACATTCATCAAGGGTTTTGTCGTATTGCAACATTGATCAAGGGTTATAATTAAGGATTAAAAAATGATATACACCAACAATTTCCAATATGTGACACATTAATAGTTTGACATTCGACGTTCATTGGGGGCTATGTTGCATTGTGATGTATATCAAGTGTTATGTTTCATTGCGGCATTCAAAAATGGTTATGTCGCATTGCGACATTGATGAAGGGTTATATGTCTAATATGACAAAGGGTTATGTCCCATTTCTTATTGATTAAGGATTAAAAATGCATTATAGTGACAATTCCCAAGATGTGAAACATTAATAATGTGACATTCGACATTCATCAATGACTATGCTGCATTGTGATGTATATGAAGTGTTATGTTGTGTTGCAACATTCGTCACAGGTTTTGTCATATTGTGACATTGATCAAGGGTGATAATTAAGGATAAAAAATGATATACACCGACAATTCCCAAGATGTGACACATTAATATTTTGACATTCGACATTCATCATGGGATATGTTACATTGTGATGTTTATCAAGGGTAATGATGCATTGTGACATTGATCTTGAGGGTTTTGTCGCATCGCGACATTGATCAATGTAATTTTAATAGGTTATCTCGCATTGTGATTTATATCAAGTGTTATGTTGGATTGTGGCATTCAACAAGGGTTATGTCGCATTGTGACATTGATCAAGGGTTATATGTCTAATATGACAAAGGGTTATGTCCCATTCTAATATTGATTAAGGATTAAAAATGAATTACACAGACAATTCCCAACATGTGACACATTAATAATGTGACATTAGGAATTCATCGATGACTATGCAACATTGTGATGTGCATCAAGTGTTATGTTGTATTTCGACATTCATCAAGGGTTTTGTCGAATTGAGACATTGATCAAGGGTTATAATTAAGGATTAAAAACTCATATACACCGACAATTCCCAATATGTGACACATTAATAGTTTGACATTCAACATTCATCAGGGGCTATGTTGCATTGTGATATTTATCAAGGGTTATGATGCATTACGATGTTCATCTTGAGGTTTTTGTCACATCACGACATTGATCAATGTAATTTTTATAGGATTTTAAGGATTAAAAATGAATTACATTGACAATTCCCAAGATGTGACACATTAATAATGTGACATTAGACATTCATCAACGACTATGCCACATTGTGATGAATGTCACATGGTGACGTTCATCACATTCTTTAATGCGTATGTCACAGTTTGAAATTAAGTTTTAATGTTCCTATAAGGTTTTGTAATGGTTATGTCACATACTATAGGGTTATGTCAGCTTGGGACATTAATCAAATGTTATGTCACATTTTAGGTTTTGTCGCATTATGACGTTCATCAAGATCTATGTTGAACTGTGGCATTAATGGTTACGCCAAAATTTGAAATTCAATTTTTTACTGGTCCTAGAAGGTTTTGCAAGGTTTTTATCACATACTGTAGGGTTATGTCGGCATGGGACATTAATCAATTATTTTGTCACATTTTAGGTTTTGTCTTATTATGACATTCATCAAGTTTTGTGTTGGATTGTGACATTCCTCCATGTTTGTTCCACAATCTAAAATTCATTTTTTTAATGTTCCTAGGATGTTTTACAAGGGTTTTGTCACATACTATAGGGTTATGTCACATTTTAGGTTTTGTCGCATTAGGACGTTCATTAAGTTTTAGGTTGGATTGTGACATTCCTCCATGTTTGTGCCACAATATGAAATTTAATTTTTTAATGTTCCTAAAAGGTTTTGAAAGTGTTTTGTCACATACTATAGGGTTATGTTGGATTGGGACATTAATCAATTGTAATTGTTACATTTTGATGTATATCAAGTGTTATGTTTCATTGCAACTTTCATCAAGGGTTATGTCGCATTATGTCATTGATGAATGATCGTGTGAGACATCAATAATTTGGCACCAACAATGCCCGAGATGTGACACATTAATAATATGACATTCGACATTCATCAAGGGCTATGTCACATTGTGATGTATATCAAGTGTTATGTTGCATTGCGACATTCATCAAGGTTTATGTCACATTGTGACATTGATCAAGGGTCATGTGAGACATTAATAATTTGACATTCTGCATTCATTATGCGCTATGTCACATTGTGATGCTTATCAAGGGTTACATTGCATTTTAAAATTTATCAACCATTATGTTGCATCTTGATACTTATTAAGGGTTATGTTGCATTGTGGCATTCATCAAGGGTTATGTTGCTTTGCGACATTGATAAATGGTCACGCCTACTTTGACATAAGGGTTATGTCCAGTTATGACATTCATTAAGGATTAAAAAATGGTATACGCCGACAATTCCCAAGATGTGACACATTAATAATGTCACATTAGACATTCATAAAGGGCTATGTCACATTGTGACATATATCAAGTGTTATGTTGCATTGTGGTGTTCATCAAGGATTATGTCACATTGTGATATTGATCAAGTGTCATGTGAGACATTAATAATTTGACATTCCATATTCATCATGCGCTGTGTCACATTGTGACGCTTATCAAGGGTTACATTGCATTGTGACATTTATCAACCATTATGTCACATTTTGATGCTTATTAACGCTTATGTTGCATTGTGGCATTCATCAAGGGTTATGTTGCTTTTTGACATTGATCAATGGTTATGTCTAATTTGACATAAGGGTTATATCTAGTTCTGACACTCATTAAGGATTAAAAAATGGTATACGCCAACAATTGCTAAGATGTGACACATGAATAATGTGACATTCGAAATTCACCATAGGCTATGTCACATTGTGATGTATATCAAGTGTTACCTTTCATTCCGCCGTTGATTAAGGATTATGTCGCATTGTGATGTATATCAAGTGTTATGTTGGATTGCGGCATTCAACAATGGTTATGTCTAATTGTGACATTGATCAAGGGTTATATGTCTAATATGACAAAGGGTTATGTCCCATTCTGATATTGATTAAGGATTAAAAATGAAATACATTGACAATTCCTAAGATGTGACAAATTAATAAGGAGACATTAGACATTCATCAACGACTATGCCACATTATGATATATATCAAGTGTTATGTTGCATTGCGACGTTCATCAAGGGTTTTGTCGTATTATGACATTTATCAAGGGTTATAATTAAGGATTAAAAAATGATATACACTGACAATTCCTAAGATGTGACACATTAATAGTTTGATATTCGACATTCATCGGGGACTATTGTTTCATTGTGATGTTTATCAAGGGTTTTGATGCATTGTGACGTTCATCTTGAGGGTTTTGTTGCATCACGACATTGATCAATGTAATTTTAATAGGCTATCTCACAATGCAATGTATATATAGTGTTATGTTGCATTGCGACGTTCAAAAAGGGTTATGTCACATTGTGACATTCATTAAGGGTTATAATATTAATATGATAAAGTGTTATGTCCCATTCTAACATTCATTAAGGATTAAACCAACCTAAATCCAAATCCTAGGCTCTATTAAGCACTGAGAGGGATCAAATCTCCCGAGGTGCAAACCTCTCCTTGAAAAAATACTTGAGTGAAATACCTAAGAAGAGGTTTGGACCTAGGGATATTTGATCCCTCTCAACGCTTGATAGAGCCTAGGATTTGGATCTAGGTTGGTTCCAGTGATGGGCGATGACACACTACTGGACTTTGATCAACATTGTAAGGAAGAAGTTAAGTTGAAAATATAGATAGAATTATTAGGATTATCATATGTAAGTAATAAGTATGAGTAAATTTTTTAACTGGAAAATGGAGACAATAATTTTGTAAGGATTAAATAAATGAAAATATGGTTCACATTGTGATCATTCTCAATCTATCTTCTTCATCTTTTCTTATATTCACACCTAGTAGTTTTGACATCTTCTCATATTGATCATATGAGAATCTGCATTGGACCTGTACTTGTATTACATACTTGTATTCTAGCATATGACTCCTGGCGGTCATGACACATTTGAACTTCTGATAATTGATCAATTCATTCACAAATTCTTCGATGTCTAGTATACATTTATTCAGATGGTACCGATATATTATCATCAATTTCAATCTCCTTATCTCTGACCATATTCATAATTGGAGTTGCTTGAAATTGTACCATGTCATCACCACGTTGCTCTCTGACCGTTACATGTTGACCATCTCCCATAGTTGATTCTATGGGTATATTAGTTGAATATTGTCTTTGTTGTTCTACATTTTGATTTCTTTGTTGTTCTAAAAATTGATTTCTTTGTTCTTCCAATTGCTTCAACTTTCTCTCTAGATATGCTCTTTGTTGGTCAATGTTTCGTTTTCTTTGTTCTTCTTGTTCTTCTGCTGTCAAGTCTAACTTTCTTTTTTGATATTCTTTTTGTCGATCCACATTTCGTTTTCTTCGTTCTTCTATTGTCATTTCATTCAACTTTATTTTTCAATATTCTTTTTGTTGTTTTCATTTTCATTTCAAGTCTTCTTCTCCTTCTTTTGTTGTCATTTTGTTAGATTTTCTTCCTTGATATGCTTTCTAATGTTTGACGTTCTGTATTTTTTGTTCTTCTCCTGTTTGTCTAATAGCATCTTCTACATGCACATCTTCCATTTCTAGTTCAGTCTCCATATCAAAAATGTCAAGCATTAACATATACACTGAAATTTATGTATCTATGAAATACACACTAAAATTTATGCATCCATGAAATCTACATTGAAATCTATGCATCCATCGATTAACAGCTACATTGAAAATT
This sequence comes from Larix kaempferi, assembly GCA_027924585.1. Lineage (NCBI taxonomy): Eukaryota > Viridiplantae > Streptophyta > Pinopsida > Pinales > Pinaceae > Larix > Larix kaempferi. The sequence goes on from BSBM01001023.1 coordinate 4,201,237, forward strand.
ATGCAATGATAAAACACCATTCACTGAAATCTATGCTAGTATAAAACACACTTTACATGATAATGAAATTCAATATCCGCATAACCTTATCCACATAAATTTTGGTTCTGTGGTATAAACCTTTATCCTTCTCATTCGTTTGTTGTCATTTCGTTATATTTTCTTCCTTGATATGCTTTCTTATGTTCGACATTTTGTATTTTTTGTTCTTCTCCTGTTTGTCTGATAGCATTTTCTGCATGCACATCTTCCATTTCTAGTTCAGACTCTATATAAAAAATGTCAAGCATTAACATATACACTGAAATTTATGCATCTATGAAATCCACACTAAAATTTATGCATCCATGAAATCTACACTGAAATCTATGCCTCCACCAATTAACAACTACACTGAAAATTATGCAATGATAAAACACCATACACTGAAATCTATGCAAGTATAAAAATCACTTTACATGATAATGAAATTCAATATATTTTCAAAAAAATTAGGAGATGTGGGAGGATCGAACCTTGGACCTCACGCCCATTATCCCAACACCCTTACAACTATACTACATGTATTTCTTATTATACATAGTAAAGAACTTATATATTAACTTGAATAATATTACATTTGGTGAAAATGGGGGAAGGGTGGATAAACGGGGTTTGACCCTGTGACATACCTATGATGACCCCAATGTGTTACCAATGGGATACACTTAGTTGTTTGAGAATTAAATGATTTAATATATTTATATGTTTGAATCAGGAGTTAAATTTAAATTTAAATTTAATATAAATATTAAATAGTTAAAATAATTTAAAATGCTTAATATTAATATAATTTAAAGTTTAATATATTAAACAATTAAGATTTATTAAATTTAAAAATAGTTTAAAATTATTAAAAAAATTAAAATTAACTAAATAGTTTAAAATGATTATAGTTTAAAATAATTAGAACTAATATTAAAAAACATTCACACCATTTTTTTTTGTAAGTTGCACGTTTAAATTTAATTATCAGAGATCAAATGTACATCTAGAGCCGGAGAGACTTTTGCATATTGGGGAGGCCTCATGTACTGAAGCTACCATCCCAATTGCTCAAAAAGACTGTAATAACTGACATAATACAAAATTAATACCCTCTAAGAGTGGTCTGCCCATAAAAAAATTGGGACTTTCTTAAAAAAATGAACTTATACTGTCTATCAATGCTGAGAACTAGACTATACAGAAAATAAAAGCGAAAAAGCTGATAGTCACAGAGATGACCTGGAGCTATAGCAGCCCCATTAACCCTTTGCAGGTGGTGCTTCTGGTTCCTCGTCGATGGGGTAGGCTACATAGAAATCATAACCGTCTATCACCGTCCAATCCATGGCCACCTTGGGATAGCAACTGTTGCTCTTATGTATACTACCCCATCGAGAAATCCCTCTGGTGCGATTCGTCATGGCAGTGGAAAAATGATCAGGGCTCAAAGCCTCACAGAAAATTATAGACGCAGCAGGAGAAAACACAGAGAAAAGCTAGAGCTCAACAATCAGATCTTCGTAGCAGTCGACATAGGGATTTAAAGAGCCGAGGAAATAACTATTATAGTCTTTCCTCCTCATTGAAGGTTGCGATAATGAATGTAGGTCCCGAAAGCCGAGAGGAGACATCAATTCAAACTCACATGAATGAGGCCGTGATTAATGCTAGCGTCCTCCTGCCTTAAGTAGACCTCACCGTCATCATTTACATTGGCTAGGGGTATAGCTTCCCTCCCTCCTGGTGCTGGCGCATGCATGTGAGGACTGTCACCACGTACCGTGGGGCTACGTGGCGGCAACTCCAGATTTGCGGTGGTCGAGGTGGAATGATCACCCACGTCCGAGGACATTCACACCATTAATATCATATTCAAATTACCATTTTAAGCATGGCCATTAAAACTATTATTTTTAAAAAGTGAGTATATTAAACAAAATTTAGAAATCTATTTTTAGAAAAACTAAATTCAAATTTAAAGCGCTACAATTAAAATTATTATTTTAAAAAGTGAGTATATTAAACAAAATATATAATTATTTTTGTAGAAAAACTAAATTCAAATTCAGTATTCTATTTGGAAAGACATAATTAGTATTTTATTTTTATATAGAATCAAATTTCCTAAGAAAATGAAACTAAACTAAACTTGCTTCTATTTTTATTCACTTGGATCTATGTTGGGATGTTGTTAAATCACTGCCATTAAAACTATTATTTTTAAAAAGTGAGTATATTAAACAAAATTTAGAATTCTATTTTTAGAAAAACTAAATTCAAATTTAAAGCACTACAATTAAAACTATTATTTTAAAAAGTGAGTGCATTAAACAAAATTTACAATTATTTTTGTAGAAAAACTAAATTCAAATTCAGTATTCTATTTGGAAAAACATAATTAGTAATCTATTTTTATATAGAATAAAATTTCTGGAGAAAACTAAACGAAACGAAACTTGCTCCTATTTTTATTCACTTGGATATAGGATGGGATACTGTTAAAGCACTTCCATTAAAACTATTATTTTGAAAAAGTGAGTATATTAAACAAAATTTAGAATTCTAGTTTTAGAAAAATTAAATTCAAATTTAAAGCACTACAATTAAAACTATAATTTTAAAAAGCGAGTATATTAAACAAAATTTACAATTATTTTTGTAGAAAAATTGAATTCAAATTCGGTATTTTATTTGGAAAAACATAATTAGTATTCTATTTTTATATAGAATCAAATTTCCAGAAAAAACGAAACTAAACGAAACTTGCTTCTATTTTTATTCACTTGGATCTAGGCTAGGATACTGTTAAAGCACTGCCATTAAAACTATTATTTTTAAAAAGTGAGTATATTAAACAAAATTTAGAAATATATTTTTAGAAAAACTAAATTCAAATTTAAAGCACTACAATTAAAACTATTATTTTAAAAAGTGAGTGTCTTAAACAAAATTACAATTTTTTTCGTAGAAAAACTAAATTCAAATTCAGTATTCTATTTGGAAAGACATAATTAGTATTCTATTTTTATATAGAGTCAAATTTCCAGAGAAAATGAAATGAAATGAAACTTGCTTCTATTTTTATTCACTTGGTACTATTAAAGCACTGGCATTAAAACTATTATTTTTAAAAAGTGAGTATATTAAACAAAATTTAGAATTTTATTTTAGAAAAACTAAATTCAAATTTAAAGCAGTACAATTAAAACTATTATTGTAAAAAGTGAGTATATTAAGACAAAATTTACAATTATTTTTGTATAAAAACTAAATTCAAACTCAGTATTCTATTTGGAAAAACATAATTAGTATTCTACTTTTATATAGAATCAAATTTCCACAGAAAACTAAATGAAACGAAACTTGCTTCTATTTTTATTCACTTGGATGTAGGCTGTGATACTATTAAAGCACTGCCAGTAAAACTATTATTTTTAAAAAGTAAGTCTATTAAACAAAATTTAGAATTATATTTTTAGAAAAAATAAATTCAAATTTAAAGCACTACAATTAAAACTATTATTTTAAAAAGTGAGTATATTAAACAAAATTTACAATTATTTTTATACAAAAACTAAATTCAAATTGGGTATTATGTTTGGAAAAACATAATTGGTATTCTATTTTTATATAAAATCAAATTTCGAGAGAAAATGAAATGAAACTAAACTTGCTTCTATTTTTATTCACTTGGATCTAGGCTGGGATACTTGTTGGCGCTTATAAATTTTTGATCGAATCCTAAGAAAAGGGTTGATTTCACTGATGAATTCTTGGAGGAAATTGTTAAAACCCTGTCCCAAATAATGTCTAGGTTGCTAATGCCAAGAAAAAAGCTCAAATGGCTAGGAAATAAGGAGAAAGATGAAGGGTTTGGACCCTTTAGACATAAGGAAGTGGCTCAAATGACCAAAAGTGGGTAAAAGGATCAATAATATATAGTCTGAAAGGAGATAAAGTAAGAGATAAGGCTCGAACTAGTACCTACCGTTGATCTAGCACATGGGAGATATATACGGCCCAATGATCACCCTCGCATCATGAAGTTGCATGAGAGAAAGTGCGGAAGGGTGGTCGCGAGAGAAAAACCATCAGGACATATGGCAGTCAGAGAAGTTCTCGCATGAGCATTTCGGTGGTAAGAGGAAACAGCCAAAAAGCTCGCGATACCACCACAGTAAAAAAAAAAGGTATAAGATCGACGACGCGGATTGCATATCAGAAATATAACGGTGCGGAAGAATCGTTGTCACATCAGTGAAAGATCAAAGCAGATCAATGGCCTGAAATGAAAGAAATCAGATCTACGGTTAAGTGGATGCAAGAGATGCAAGGTTGGTAACGTAATGGGCTCCACTTGTGAAGAGTACTGAAGACTGGACACATGCATAGCTCCTCGTCGTAGATATATCGAAGTCGAGATCAATGCTCCTCGTTGATCGTCGCAAGGCATAGAAGCATCCCAGATAAGCATGAAAGGTGGTCGTGAGATTGTATACCATCTGCCATGTGTCATCGCTTCAACACCTCACAAGGGAGATTAAATGGTAATCCCAAACCAGAAGTCGGGTCGTGATACCACCATACCCCTATGTACGGTTAAGTACAATGAGTGGCTAAGATTTAAAGTTGGTAGGAGATCCTACGGCGGAGATTAAGAGGTGTCAAATCAAAGGGGTAAATAAGAAATTAGATCAACGGACCGAAAGCAACGCCTAGCAGATCGATGGATAGAAAAGAGGGACAGTTGGCGAAGATGAGCGGAAGTCATTGGGAAAGGTTTTATATATATAACGCAGCATGTGAAGAACAAGCATTTCTTCTTGGACATGTCGCTTCCAAGCTTTCTGTGACAAGTAGGGTCCCAAACTTCTTTGTTTATATCGTGCAGTGTGTTTTATAATCATAAGAATGGCAGGCGAACAGGCTTCTACTAGTTCTAAGGTCCAAGTAACCCTAGAAGACAGGGACTATGATGTGTTTGACCCAAAGCTTCATTTACCTATAGCATAGGTTAAAAGAAGCCTGAAAGCCCTGCTTGAACAAGGGTTAGACGTCCATAGAGTCCACCAGTCCTTTTTCATCTTTTATTGTCTGGAACAGATAATGCCCTTTCCAGAGTTCGTGTCATGGTGTTCATTAAATTATTCAGAACCCCAACGAGTTGTAATGAACACCAGGAAGTCTAAAATCGTTTGTAGTATCGATGCTGCCATCATCCAGAGTACCCTTGCCGTGCCATAATCTCCAACCCTAGCCCCCAAAAGTTCTTTTGAAGAGTCAGTCGTTACTTTGTACAGACAAATTTCCCCTAAAATTCGTAAAGCTTTCCTTGATACCTATCTAAAACCTGATGTAGAAATTGCAGACACCCCTTACCCGCTGGACGTCAACCTTTTTAATGATAATACCTAGTTGGTCTTTTATTTGATAGCTTAGTTTTTAGGTTCAGACTCATATTTGTGGATAACTAAAGTGCAACTAAGCCTATTATTTAGGATTAGTGTTAGTTCCCTAGAGGCGGGAAGTGAGTCAGTACCATCCCTCAAGTTTGAGGAAATTTTGGCAGAAAAGATACACACACAGTTAAGCTTTTTTGAAAGTAGCATATTTTTTCGGTTCCATGCCTATTTGACTAAAATGATTTTGCATAGTATTGCAGATGAGTTAAGATTCTCTTAGATAGTCTTCACAGGGAATTTTGAAGACAATGTTTTCAATTACATGAATTACATTTTATCTGTTGTATATAAAGTTTTGTTTGAAGAAACACTACCCAGAGTGTTACCAGAGATGCAAACCCTGATGCAGTAGAGGGATGAACTAGTCGTTGGTGACTGGTTCCTAATGAAAGAAGCCACAGTGATAAGGGTGTATGGTTTTGTACATGAACCATACGTTTTACCAGCATTTTTAACCTTGAGAGTTTTTTCCCTTGAGTTCATCCGTCAAAGATTGATCGCAGAAGAGGAGCAGTTTGGGCAACATAAGAAAAGTTATGTTATAAAGTTCCCTTTGCAAGTCAGCCCTTTCATTGTGAAATTTAAAGAGGCTGTTAGCAAAGTAGAAAAATTATTGAAAAATATGGGGTTCAGGAAAGACATAGCAGTCGCATATGATCCTCTACACATCATAGCTGAGAGAAAGAAGAAAAATAATCTGAAGGCATGGGAACACCAAGAATATGAAGGGCTACCCAAGGGGCAAAATTCATTGCAGTATGAGCCCGAAGAGGCTGAAAAAATAGATTTACAAATACAAGCCCTAATCACGGCTGATGACCCTATGGAAACAGACCAACCGCTTAATACTCAAGAAGTATGCGAGAAGAGAGATTCATAAGAAATCATTAAGACAGAAGAAGAGGAAGAAAGTGAAAATAAAAGACTCAAATTGGAAACACCAGATGAGTTAGCTGTCCAAATAAGTGATATGGATGAACAAGAAGAAGGGCCATCAGCCCCATTTATTCAAATCCATGAGTATAAATTCCAAGATGCAACAGGAGGGAATGAAGACAATAGACTTAAATCCCAAGAAGACATGTTTAAGTATCATGGGAAAAATAAGCAGGCCTCTACACAGAAACTTTTTGAACTAATGCCCACTGTGAGGAATTTGTCTAAAATAGGAATGTCTTTGACAACAAGTAGAGATATCCAGACACACACTTTCAATCTAACGATATCTAACAAAGACCAAATAATGGAAGCAAAGATAGACTGGAAGAAGATACCTTTGCCAGATAGGATTCAATTTCACAGGAAAATGGGAGAAGGTTTATATGATGACCAAGTAGAAGCAGCCTTGAAGATATCTAATTTAGAGGTCACTATAAATAAGATGAATGCCCAATTAAAACATGAAAGGTCAGAGAATAAAGCCCTTCAACAACATATTAAAAAGCTGCAGTTTGACTTAATTGAAAATGACGGTGGAGGCAAAACAAGCCATAAGTTGTTAAAGGATAAAGACAATTTGATCCAAACCCTACAGAAAAGAATGAAAGTCTCCAACACCCAGTTAATACAAACTACTGAGGAGACAAAGCTAATACAAGAAAAAGAAGATATGTGCAGGGAGATCAGCAATAATAAAGCTGAATTGTTAAAGTTCACAGAGAAAGAAGGATGCTAGGAGAAAGAGAACATGAGTTTGAAGAGGTAGATCAAAGAGTTAAAAAGCGGCTTGTCAAACATATGTTTGCAATAGGAAAACGGAGACTCGAGTAAAGAGAAAGATAGTACAGACAACATTGTATAGGCCATGTCCCCAATCAACCTAAAATATGGTGAGATACGAGAGCTAAAAGAGGAAAATCAAAGGTTGAAAGAAGAAAATGAGGTAAAGGAAAACGGGACAAATGAACTACAACAAAAATATAGGGAATTGGTAGCAATTAACAATATGTTTTCTCAGTAGATTACAGGGAGAGAAGCTATGTAAGGATGCAATCATTTGATTTGGGATTTAATTATCCAGGAGGCTAAGAGATTCAGACCCTATCTAGATCTCATGAGAACAAAAGAGAAGATAATCACTGATGTTTTTAAGATTTGCACTGCTATGAAGGAAAAATTGCACAAAAGGCCAAAAGAGACCACTTATAATGCTATAAGTTTTTTGAATAGTTTGACAGATCAGGACATCATAGATTTGAGCGTCAAGGACAGCGCCACAACCATTGTAGCTGCAAAACAAATCCTGGGGAAATATGCATTGGTTGAAGCTATGGAAAACAAAGCAACTGAAATGAATGAACAGTTGACAAAATTCAAAGGACAGTTTGAAGGACTGGTAGAAAAGGTGTTTCCTGCATTTTGGGATGAAAAGCAAAGATTAATTACCCTAAGTGAGCATAAAAGGTTGATGACTAGCAAGCGAATGAATCATTCCAAGTTCAGACATCTTAGCTAACCACTTTCAGGGAAAATCCTAATAGACAAGCTGGGCAAAGATTTTGAGATGTTGTACAGATTGATTGCTATTGGTGAAGAGCTTCCACCTGTGTCTTCTATTGACTAGCTTAACATCAGAGTCCTGGAGAAAGAGATGACGAGTTATGACATCCCAACACCTGAACTTTGGGAACCTGTGGAGAAATACGGGAATATGAAATATACCTATCATGCTCCACCGGCAACTGCTGTCCCTTAAATCTCAGATCTGTGCATTTTTAAGTATCAGTTTATTTTTGATAGAAAAGTTTAGGATATACTTTAGGATTTTGATTTTCCAGGACGTGGCAGTGGGTTGCCTATTATGTAATGAAGTTTCACCATTGGACATATACTTTAATATTTTTTATATTGTTTAATGGCATACTGGCAAATGCAAGAAAGTAATTAAGCTTATCTTGTTATAGTTTCTGTTTTGTGATAGTGACATCTGAACTATGATGAGGTGTCCATGAATTGCAACTAATTTCTATTTCAAATGGGCTGAGTATGAGACTCCAGGCCACTATAAGTTCCATGAATTTTCAAATGGAAAAGGGGGGGAGAACTTTGAAGCTCTACATATTTTTCCTATTGTTTTTTGTGAGACATTTCTTGAATAAAATTGTCAGAAGCGTACATGCGTTTTCAGAGATTCCTGTGTAATTGGTCTGGTAGACTGTTTTTCTCTTCTATGTGATATGTGTTTCTCTCCTTTGTTAATCCATATTGTTAACATTCCTTCGTACTTGGTTTAGTGTAGTATCTGAGTGAGATTCATAGAGATTATGCATTGTTCATTTCTTACCAAGTATTTCATGAAATATTTCTGCTAAAGTTGGTATGAGATTCATTTGTGTATGCCTTATATCAATGGATTGTTCATCTTTCTTCTGTTTCACCAATTAAATCATTTCGACTACTAGCTGGTTGCTACCTTGCCTCTGTGTGAATGTATCTACTAAGCATTTGATAATAATGTTTATGTTATACTTGAATTGACTCCATTGCCCAATATAGATCCCTGTTGTTCTCCACCAATGGTTTACCGAAGTAAAACTTGTCCTACAGAAATCTGACCTTCTGCGTATGTTTTAGTAGAACATCTTGAGAATGAACGCTGGTGTTCCTTTTTCATGGTTGACGCCCTTGATTATTTCCAGTTTTTCATTAGTTTATTGAGAGAGCCCTCTCAAACTGTGTTGGTTTAGTAACAGAATTACCCTCTTTCAGCCTTGGGCGTCAAATTTGGTGTTAATTATACTATTAAAGCACTCCCATTAAAACTATTATTTTTAAAAAGTGAGTATATTAAACAAAATTTAGAATTCTATTTTTAAAAAATCTAAATTCAAATTTAAAGGAGTACAATTAAAACTATTATTTTAAAAAGTGATTATATTAAACAAAATTTACAATTATTTTTGTAGAAAAGCTAAATTCAAATTCAGTATTCTATTTGGAAAAACATAATTAGTATTCTATTTTCATGAATGGCCAACATAATATTTTGTTACTTTTTACATTGTATTATTCTTTTTTTTTATGGACGACATGTTAGGAACAAATGTTGCAACATCTTTCTCATACTCGAAAAACGTTACAACATCTCTCTCATACTCGACAAACATTACAACATCTCCATCATAATCGACAATATTATTTATGGCTGACATGTTAGGAACAAACGTTACAAAATCTCCCTCATACTCGACAAACATTACTAGACAAACGTTACAATATCTCCCTCATACTGGGTTGTAGAGCGCCTCTCAGCGCAAAAATGATATACATCGACAATGCCCAAGATGTGACATTCGACATTCATCAACGACTATGTCACATTGTGATGTCTATCAAGTGTTATGTTGTATTACGTCGTCCATTAAGGGTATTTTCACATTGCGACATTGATCAAGGGCTATATGCCTCATATGAAAAAGGATTATGTCCCATTCTGATATTTAATAAGGATTAAAAATGATATACACCGACAATTCCCAAGATGTGACACATTAATAGTTTAACATTCGACGTTCATCGAGGGCTATATTACATTGTGACATTCATCTTGAGGGTTTTATCATATTACGACATTGATCATATTATTACTTTGATTATAATATTTTAATTAAATTTTATATTCTTTTAATAGTACAATAATATAATATCATGATATTAAAAAGTAATATCATTATACTGACATGATATTATTATTTTATTAATTATTATATTACAATTATATATTTAATTAGTATATTTAATTAATATCAATATTATTTTATTATTATTATTTTTATAATATTAAAAAATATAATAAAATAATTATATTATTAACTATATTTTAATATTTTATAAATACGGTGTTATAATATTTCAATTATACCATTCCTATAAAAGTGCATCACCATTTTTTTATTAATATATAGTTATAATATATAACTATAATTATTATATTATAAATATTGAAATAATATTAAAATGACATTATTATATTATAAATAATTAAATAGTATCATTTAATTAAAAAATACTATAGGGAAACAAATTATTAATGTATCAAAAAAATTACCATGTTAATAAATATCTCTCAAATATATTATAATATAATACATATCTAATGTTTAATTAAATATCTATATAACAAATACTTATTTAATATATTTTTTGATTATTTAAAACATTAGTATTGTTATTAACTAAATAACAATACCAGTTATAAATTAAATAATTAATTTGTATTTCATTAACTAAAAATTAATATTACCTATTGAATAAACTTATAATTATTTTGTTTAATTAATATTAAAAAATAATTAGTTTATACTAATATAATATTATTACTTCTTATAAAATCATAAGTAATAATATTTTCTTAATTACTTATTATTTTATTAACTAAAAAAGAATGTTAGTAATTAATTAATTGTTAATTAATCAAATAATTAATTGGTATTTCATTAACTAAACATTAATATTGCCAATTCAATAAATTTATAATTATTTTCTTTAATTACTTCTTATTTTAAAACAAGTAATAATATTAACTTATAATATTATTATTTATTATAAAATAATAAGTAATAATATTATTTTAACTACTTATTATTTTCTTAATAATTAATATTAATTAATAAGTAATATTATTTTATGTTTTATTTAATAAATAATAATATTAATTAATTATTATTATCATTCACTAAACTATTTTATAATTATTTGGTTTAATTACTTATTATAAAATAATAGTAGTGTTTACTTAAAAATATTGTTTAATTAAACAATACTATTTATCAAACAATTAAAATATGTATTTCATTAAAATAATTAAATAATATTAATCTATTAATATTTTTAATTAAATAATCATTAATTAACTAATATTATTATTAACTAAATAATTATAATATGAATTAAGTTATTTTATAATTATTATGTTTAATTATATATTATAATATTATAATATTGTTTAATTAAACAATTAAATTATGTATTTCATTAAAATTATTAAACAATATTATTCTATTAATATTTTGGAGATATATGTATGTGCCTACCGTTACTAGCAATAGCTATATTAATAATATTAATTCATTCGAGTAAGCCGATAGACGTAAATTGGGCACATACTTTTCATATTCATATTTTTTCCTATAGTATGTATCCCATTTATGCCTATCGACGTAGTTGAACACATTAATATTATTAATGTGGATGTTTCTAGTTTTATAAAATTCAATTATGCAAAAGTAAAATAATTGTGTTCGTAAGAATGAACTAATAGTATTGCTCAAATACTATATAGTCCCCATAGAATAAATATGCGCTTTAATCAATTTAGCCAAAATTAGTCGAAGGAAAAAAAACATTGATAACAAATGAATAAAGTGTGTTTAGGTCAAAGCACCAAATATCATTGCCACTAGGATTGATTTGAAGTTGTGGTGGAAACCAAATTAGTTGGTTGCTTCCAAGCAGATGCCATAAATTGGCATTGGCCGTGATAGTAAAGATAGGTCCAACGAGGAAAATAAAGTTTGAGGTTGTGGTGGAATCTAACTTAGTCGACTGCTTCCAAGAAGATGACATGAATTGGTGTGGGCCACAGGTTGGGAAAAGAAGTATTCAACTAAAAAACAAAAAAATACATAATATTTTATGCACATATATATATTAAGTTTTCAAAAGATAAATAATAGCACAATCACTTAATTTGTTGTTGGGGAACACCGATAGGCCAAGTTAAGTATCAAAAATAAGGAATAAGTTATTTGTTGCTTGTTGTCTACCACTAATCCCTTATCCATGCATTAGCTAAGTGTTACCCATGAAATAGCTACCAATTATCCATGCATCAACTACCAGTTATTTTTTATATTCTTTCTTCTTTTATAATTGTTTCTTTCAAATTTTGAATATCTTCCGTAAAAGAATGTACACTTGTTTCATCTTCATAAAATCTAAAAAAAACATAAATACTAATCCACCCCTAATTCTAAAATATAAACAACTATTGATATAAGAAAAAATCATTCCTAAAAACAAAAAACATAAAAAATGTGTTAAAAATTAAAAATTAATAATAACACTCATTAAATTCAAAATAAATATGTAACACCTAAATTTCAATATTTAGACCCTCAAATACAATATGCTAATAAGAACCTAAAATAAAAAATAAAATATGTTACACTTGAATAATTAAAAGTAGCACATAATAGCCTTAAGGAAAGGCTTAAAATACACCATAACCTTAAACAAATTAGGTAAGAGATAAAAGTCAATATAATTATTAATTTTTTATTATTAGTAGTATAATATTACATCTTATTAATATAATTATGATTAAATATGTGAGTGTTTTAATTGGTCTAAAAAGCCCTATATATATGACTTTATAGAAAACTTTTGGCCTAAAAACGGTAACTAAGGTTTGATGTTTGCAGAAGCCATTTAGAGTCTCACGTTTTGTTTGGAAAACCTAGTATCAATCAAAAAAAATATTATTACACCTAAATTTAATAAAAAAACATTCAACCTTGAATATTTAAAAAAATAAGCAATTTTGTAAAAATAAGAATAAATATTCATGAGCTCAAATGTGAAATATGTCATTAGAAAATTCCTAAATTTTTATGGGACAAATCATTTTGTCCTAGAATGTCTTGTTTACATCAACAATAGATTTGAATTTCAAAATGTTTGCTACACTATGGACCTTCCCAAACTCTTGAATCATGAAACATATGGTAATTTGAGAGTGCTACACTTCAATATTTTCATTTAGAAAAATAAGATTTTAATGAAAACCAAAGAATTCCTTATCTTTATTTCATAAGATCACACATATCAGAATTAACTTTAGTGGATGTTAACTACCACACACACATGCCCATGGGCTAAATAACATATGAAAAATAGGTTGATATTATATAATATGATAATTAGATAATTTCAAAAAAATGAAACATGAATTTATGTATGTGCTCAAAATACCATGGTTTTTTTATAATGAAAATTAAGTAGATTATTAATGATGAAAGTTCAGTTTAAATAAAATATTTTCTAAATTTCCATAGTTTTGATGATTCGACAATTAGGAAAGATCAATATTATAACACATACTTCTAAATTAAGATCTAATTTAAGTATATACAAATAATCTAAGAGAAAGTGCATGCTATTCTCCACTTTAGAATTATAATAATGATAATGTTTTTCTTCACTAGTGTTTTAGTATTTTTCTAATGCCCTATTTCATTTTGGATCATGGAAGTTCATTTCTATTTTACTAATATTGATATAAATTATAATAATTAACATAATATTAATTAAATTATGGATAAATATGAAAATTTAATGAGAAAAATAAAATAGAATTTGAGAGAAATAATGTATTTATTATGTAACAAAACATCACTAGTGTTTTAGTATTTTTCTAGTGTCCTATTTCATTTTGGATCACAGAAATTCATTTCTATTTTACTAATATTGATATAAATTATAATAATTAACATAATATTAATTAAATTATGGATGAATATGCAAATTTAATGAGAAAAATAAAATTAAATTAGGGAGAAATAATGTATTTACTATGTAACAAAACATCACTACTACGGAAACACTACATAGGGGAGTTTTTATTTATGCAATAACGAGAAAATTGATTAAAAAAACTTTTACTGAAACCTTTTAAGAAACCTTTTATATTGGTACTGAAGTTTATAATGATAGGTTTACTTAGATGTTATCTTTAAATAAAAATTCAAAATGTTTGTTGTAACTAGAAATTCAAGAGGGTTGTTATAAGAATCTTGTTTCATCAAAATTAATTCAAGAAAAGGTAGAAACTCCCATACCTTTGATGGTCTCTTTTGACATTGTAAAATTAAATTTGGGAAAAATAATGTATTTTGAAGATGCCATGAATTAGCATTGGTTGCATCATGAATTAGCATTGGTTGCATTAGTAAATATAGGTCTAGGTAGAAAAATAAAGTATTTGACTAAAAACCAAAACCAAAATACATAATAGTTTATGCACATAGATATTTTAATCTTTCGAAAGATTTTTTTGTTGGTCAACAGGGATAATCCAAGTTAAGTGTCAGAAATAAGAAATAAGTTATTTATTACTTGTTTTCTACCACTAAGCCCTTATCCTAGCATTCGCTAAGTGTTATCCATGCAATAACTACCAATTATCCATACATCAAGTGCGAATTATTTTTTATATTCTTTTTTTGTGATTATTTATTTCAAATTTTGAATAACTACCATAAAATCAATATGAACAGTACACTTGTTTCATCCTATGCAATCTAAGAATAACATAAATTCTGTTCCAACCCAAATTCTAATATCTAAAATATAAACACTTATTAATATAAAAATATTTCATTCCTAAAAACAAAAAAACATACAAAATTATGTTACCCATTAAAAGCTAATAATAAAAATAATAATAAGACTAATTTCAAAAGGACTATGTAACACCTAAATGTCAATAATGAGAACCTTAAAACAATAAGCTAATAAGAACCTAAACGAAAATATGTTACTTGAAGAATTAAAAGTCACACGTAATAACCTTAAGGAAAGGCTTAAAATACACAATAACGTTAAACACAGTACGTAAGAGCTAAAAGTCAATATAATTATTATTATTATTTGCATCATATGATATTTTATTAATATAATTATGGTTATAGATGTGCGTGTGTTCTAATTGGTCTAAAAACCTTATATATATGATGTTATAGGAAAATTTTGGCATGAAAACTTTAACTAGGGTTTGATGTTTGTAAATGCTACTTGGAGTTAAGCTTTTTGCTTGGAAGGATTAGTATCAACAAAAAAATATTATTACATCTAAATTTAATAAAAAAATTATTCAATCTTAAAGATTTAAAAGAATAAGCATCTTTGTAAAAATAAGAATAAATATTGATGACTTTTATAGTGAAATATGTCATTAAAAAATTCCTAAAATTTTATGGGACAAATCATTTCCTCATAGAATGTCTTTTTGACATTAACAATAGATCTCAATTTCAAAATGTTTGTTACACTATTGACCTTCCCAAACTTTTGACTCATGAAAAATATAGTAATTTGAGAGTGTTACTCTTCAATAGTTTAATTTAAAGAAATAAAATTTTAATGAAAACTAAGTAATTCCTTTTCTTCATTTCATAAGATCACAGATATATCAAAGTTAGCTTTAGTGGATGTTAACTACCACACACACATGCCCATGGGCTAAATAACATACGAAAATTAGGTTGATATTAAATAATATGATAATTAGAATGTGGAAATTTAACTTAAAAAAACATAAAACATGAATTTGTGTATGTGCTCAAAATTCCATGGTTTTTTTTATAATGAAAATTAAGTAGATTATTAATGACCAAGTTTTTTTCTAAATTTCTATAGTTTTGATGATTTGATAATTTCGGAATATCAATAGTATTATACATACTTCAAAATTAAGGTTTAATTTGAGTATATACAAACAATCTAAGAGAAAGTGCTTGTTATTCTCCACCTTAGAATTACAATAACGGCAATTTTTTTTCTTAAATAACATTTTAGTAATTGTCGAGTGTCTTATTTGATTTTGGATCACGAAAGTTCATTTCTATTTTACTAATATTCATATTAACTATAATAATTAACATAATATTAATTAAATTATGAATAAATATGCAAATTGAATGGAGAAATAATGTATTTACCTTGTAAAAAAACACCATTACTAGGGAAACACTACATAGGGGAGGTTTTAGTTATACAAGAATGGTAAAATTGATTTAAAAACTTTTACTAAAACCTTTTATATTTACTTAGACGTTATCTTTAACTAAAAATTTAAAATGTTTGTTGTAACTAAAAATTCAAGAGGATTGTTATAAGATTTGTTTCAATTAAAATTAATTCTAAGACAAGCTAGATACTCCCATGCCTTCAATGGTCTCTATTTGACATTGTAAAAAGAGGGGAGAAGATATGGTGAGAGACTTGAAGTATGAAAGTGAGTTATGAATGTGAAAAATAAGCTCATTGATTTTTAGAAGTTAAGATGGCAATGATAATTGAAAATTTGAATTAGAACAACGATTTTTAGAAGTTAAGATGACAATGATAATTGAAAATTTGAATTAGAACAACAATTTTTTAGAAGTTAAGATGGCAATGATAATTGAAAATTTGAATTAGAATAGTTCTAGTTTTCAAGGTTAATAAAAGATTTGGGTAATTTAAATAATGATTTGTTTATGTAAATATAAATTGAAATTGAATTATATTAGAATTTTTTTTATGATTTGCTTATATAAATATGAATTGAAATAATGTTAAATTAATAACAAAAAATTATACTCACTTATTTTAATATGGTCTAAATTTTCAATAACAAACCATATATGTTAACAACAAGTTACCAATGTCAAAATCATCTTTGAACAATACAAAATTCAATGATTAATACTTTTTAATTTAGAAGTTAAACCCAAGAATTTTTAGCCATCATAAAATGAGTAAAGTGCTAAAACATTGCTTTAAAAATGAAAATGTTATTTTCTTAAAGATTTTAACATTGTTTCTATATAAAATCGAGCGTTAAAATCTAAATTTCTAAAGCCAGATTACTCTACATAAATTACACTTGGTTTAGTTTGAAAGTATCCCTCCATTCCATGTAACCTACCTAGAACTTGAAATATTTTATGTTGTGGAAAACATTACATTAAAAGTTATTGTAAAATTTTATGTTATTGACCAAGGCTGGTCAAGGATGATTGTAATTGAATATTATTATTATTTAATAAATTAAAATAGGAGACACTCATCCAAATAGGACTGTTGAAGAGTGTTCACTGACTTACTAGGAGGAATGAAACTGGTGTACAAGGAAATTGACAAGTGATAGCATCTGCACTCACTTACTAGTTGTTGCAGGAGGAAACTTCCCTAAAAATGTGGTCATGTTCCCCATGGAAGGTGGAACTGAGAAGGTGTCTCATTAAATGATAAAATAAATGATAAACTAACCCAAAGACCTACGTAGACTTATATATCCATCGAATTGGGCAGGAGTCTCACTAGCTTTTCCTGGTGATTTGCTGGAAACTGCTATGTTGAGCACACAAGAGATTCGATGAGGGTAATAATAACTAATGAGTTGTAGGATAAGACTGTGTTATTCTACTAAGTTGCAGAGAGTGTTTGTATGCAAGTCTTCATGATTGCTGAGATACAAAGAGATTGCTACATTCTTCTACAAAGTATCTTCATCCTGCTGGTTTAGTGAACAAGCTCGGGGGTCCTAAAGCAAGTAATCTTGGCTGCTTTCAGGAGACGGTTGGGAGGAACGGTCTTCTTTGGGTGTTTTTTCACCTTAACAGTTTCAACAGGTTCTACATTGTTCTGTTTTATTAATTCTAGGTTCTTTCTATATACTCTGAATAATTATGTTTGCAAGTTATTAAGTTCTTTTCTTTATGTATGTAATATCCCGAATTTTGGACTAACTGTTTTATGATGTTATATTGGGCCATGGACCCAACACCTATGATTTATTCTTTTGTAGACTGACATATTGGGCATGGACCTTGACTGAATTTCATTACTTGATTATATACTCAGTAAGGAAGCCCCAATATGATGATTATGTTTGATGTGGGTACAAAACCCTAATATACTGAGTTGACCTTTTTCTTACATATTGTGCAGTGATGCAAATGACATAATTGATTTATATAGTGTGTTGAGCATGGACTCAAAAACACATCGATTACCTATGTACTGGGCCAAAGCCCCGAGGTACCTAGAGGAAATATAATGTACTGGGAGTAAGCCCTGATGTACATTGAGTGTTGGGTACAAACCCTGGAGCACTCTAAGCTTGATAAAACAAATACCGGATCCGAGGCAACCGAAATATTTATAGATGTGCCTCACAACCACATTCTAGCACTAGTGTTGAGCAGAGGCTCTGGAATAGCACTAGAGTAATGCCCATGTTGGAGTGTTGAGTCAAATGGCTCTGAAGAGCACTCGGGGTTACAAAATTTCCAAGTGTTGAGTCGAGAGGACTCTGAAGAGCACCTTCATCATATTTATTGAATTGACTAAATGATTCATCTTTCTATCCATCAAGTACTGTGGGAATTACTAGGTTGAACGAGGGAGTCCGACATGCAAAGATGGAGACAAGAGGTACCTAGCCAAGCTTATTGAGACTATCCTAAGTTTTGGACTTCTCCCTAATAGATTAAAAAGAAGCACCTTGTAAAGATACATAATTAATTAAAATATAATTACCTTTAGTCTCCTATGTATAGCATGTATAAAAGCCTCAAGGCTAATTGCATTAATAAAAAGCTTTAATAATAATGTCACCCTATTTATTTATGACGTATAATGATGTTTTATGCATTATTGATGTTAGTAATAATATATTAAAAGATAAAGTGAAATATAATTATGGTTATTATAATTATTGCATCATAATAATTGTTATTTTTAATTATTATGGAAGACTTGAATCAAGTCACTTATAGTTAAAAGAGTGAAAAGTCCTAGTTCAAAGGAGGACCAATTAATTATTAAAATAATATCTTTTAAACTATTTAATTATGTAATTTCAAGAAACTAGTTACTTCAATAGCCATAATTCAAGATCTCCTACTTAAGAAGATAGATCGCAAGTTTGAGGGGATCATCTTTTTTTTCAGTATCATTCTCCTATGGTAATCAAAGGAAGTTTTTCTACACCAAGAAACTTAAGCAAACTAGCCCAAAAATATTCCAGAACTAAACAAGTTGTAGCATAAGGACCTCTGCCTCATTTTGCATGTTGGAATCCAGCTCGAGGGGGATCCGTACAGAATTAGAAGTGATTGTAGGATCATGGTTGGGAGGAACTAGATAATCCCAAAGTTATCCCATTAAGGGTAATCATCCTCGCTGGTTTTTATATTAATAATTTATTGAGTGTGTAGGTAAAATAAAGCAGGAATCAAGTGCCAAGCATCCAAGCTATAGGTACGGGCCATTTAATTATTTCCAGAATTCTATTATAGGAAAGTAGAACATTATTTTTCCATGCATATCACATTCAAAGTTCTGACCCAGAACCAGGGAGAAAATCTAGTAGGCCTAGCTGAAGCTAGTCTTTGCTAGAGTAGTCCTAGGTTGTACGTTTGCTTATATTATTTATTGTGCCCTTTTTAAATTAAGTTGGATCTCTGTTATTATAATATAAATTGTTTCCCCATTCAATTTTCAAAACGCTTTTATCAAACTGCAGAAAGAAATCCTTAGTATGAAAAACAGTAGTATTCTTTTCCAAGAAAGCACACATCCTAGACTCTTCTCATTTCTTGAATTAAAACGCTAAATAGAAAACAAAGAGTTGCAAGATTTCAAACCCAGGTGTTACCCCTGCCACATCAAACTCTACATATGTTTCCATGCAGGAAGATAGTGTATTCTTTAAAATGAAAACAAGCAACTACTCAACATAAACCCACGATTTCATTTCCAGACATTTAAACTCCAAACAAAAAAACAAAACCCAAAGCCTGTTACTCGTCCAAGATCTGTATTTAAAACAATACGCTAAAGTTATTTTCCATTTACCATTTCTTTAGCTATAGGATCAAATCACATAGAGCTCGCATTGATAAACTACAAACGATAGCTACAGGAAAACTCAACCATCAAAAACACAAGCGTAGTGTTACCTACAAATAAGCAACCAGAGGCTGATTCCCTCTCTCTCTTCATACTTATAGCCTACCAATGAGAAAGACGCAGAGGTCACATAGGACAATTTCCATTTAAAATATTCAAACCCTAGAACCACTTTAAGCCATGAGAACCGAAAAGAGAAATATCATTATACAGTATCTTCAATGCTACTAGAAAACAATGCAAAGACAAAGGATTTGCAAATACATGTCTTATTAACCATTTCAAGAAGCAAAAACTGTGTACCAGTCTAGGAGTATCCATAAAACACGATTGCCCCAATTAAAAATGAAAGGGTCAAACCATTACATTACACCATAAATTACATTGTCATCATTGGCTGCTACGCAAGCCATTACTCTATCCAAAAGAATTTAGTGTAGCCTCTATCAAATCATAACGCATCATATATGGGCCAAAAGCCTTCCAGTACCCAAAGAAACTAGTAGATATTCAAGCAACGGTCCAGCCAATGGCGACCCAAGGGACAAAAAAAACATAGTAGGCAACCCAAATGGGCACCAAGTCCTCCATAAAATTCATACCAACAACGAAACCTCCATAGAGACGAGAGAAAGAACTCAAGTTAGTAGTAACTGGACTTACCAGGACTCGTTTTGCTATCATGGAACTCTGGCCATGCAAAGAAGAAGGACCAGTCACCACCTGCAACCACACAAAAATCCAAGGCAGGCATTAGATACAAAACATAGTACATACTGGCAATTTCAATAGCAAGAAAACTCGACTCAGAGGTTTTACCTGTAGGGTGGACAGTCGCCATCATCTTCCCCTTGCAGAATGGTCTCCATAAGCCATGGTTTAAACAACGATGAAACCCTCCTCACACCTATTACAAACAGAGGATTGAACCACGATTTTGGTAATCGTTGGTAAAAGACCAAACAGTAAAACCCTTGACATAGCTGGCATGCAAGGCTCACAAATTTCGTAGAAGAGCATTAACTCCTACCACCTACCACATATTTTCATGTGAAAAACCCATTCGCCATAGTTTAAAACCATTACAAGTTTATAAAACTTCCCATTTAATTGATACAAAGACTTTGGACCCCCACTTAGGGTTGACATAATTTCAAGGGTGCATAGAAGTGCAAAACTATCACTTCTCGCTCTTATATCAAATAAAGGCGTAACCATAACAAGGTAATACTCTTATATCTTTGATGCATTTGGAAGGAAACCAAGTAATAACATTCAAGTATTTATAATGCTACATTAAAATTTCATTCTTTTTCTTTGACTTCACTTTCACAACCGTAGGAATTTATATATACAGGACTTAAGCTTGACTGTTACAATTTATTCCCAGTTTAGAAAAGAATGTTTCCATTGCTGAAGTTGATTTGATTAACATCCGTTCTTATTTAGTGAAATACAACTGTGGAATATTTTTTTATTTTTACTCTTTTAGGGACATTACAAGTGGTATTAGAGCCCAGTTTCTAAAATGAAGTGATGTACTGGGCTCATTAACGAAACATCCGCTGCAGATTCACAGTCAAACAGAAACGTACATTCAAATTTTATTTTTGATTACGTGGAGATTAACATGAAATTTTTGCTTCTATTTTTGTTGACATAAACATTTCAGGTACAGACACTATCTGAGAAATGAATGCAGAACAAGGAAGCAGCATATAGGGAAATATAAATTCCCCACCATGGGAGCAAGAAATCGTGGTGGAGCTTAACTCAGATTTAGAGAAATCCATGCAGCAATTACAGGCAGAATTCCATAATTTTAGAGACGAGAATATGCAAGAAAGAAAAGAATAGCAGGCTATAAATGAAGCCTTACTTCAAATCCTAACAGGGACAAAACCCCATGAACAGCCTACTCTTTCTGTCAACACTCTTAACACAAGGAAAGCAACCATTTACAAGATAGGAGAGCAAGAAGAACAGAAATCGAAACCATTGGAAGAGTACTGTAAGAGCTCTTCCAATGACAATGGCTCTCCACCTCCTTGCAAGAGAAGGAGGAAGAGTGATGACAGTTTACAAGGAGAGTTCAGAAAGATAAGAGCCCCAACTTATCACAGGGAGATCAAATCAGGGGAAAAGGCTGAATAATGGTTGTTAGGAATGAATAAATACTTTAAAGTTCATAATTACTCCAGTGAGATGCAAGCCCGACTGGCCATATACAACCTAAATGGAAAAGCTGCCAGATGGTGGTGGGACTTGAAACACACCAAGGGACAAGAACTGCGAGACATAACCTGGGATACTTTCAGTAGAATATTCCAGGACAAGTATATGTCTAAGAAATTCTTTGACAAGAAAATAAAATAATTCCATGAATTAAACATGGGCCCCCTGACTATGGAAGCATTCATAAACCGGTTCCTAGACTTACTACACTATGTACCTTATATTAAGGATGAGAAAGTAAAGATTCGGCAGTTCTTGGGTGGGATTCCACCAAACTTTAGAGAGAAGATAGAGTTTGACATGCCCAAAACCCTTGATATAACTTTACATAAAGCACGGCTGTGTTATGAACACAGGCAACCAAGGAATGACAACATCAACCGAAATAGAGATAGATTAAGAACCTTCTGAGACAACCGTAGACCGGGTTTTAGACCCCCACCTTTTCAGAAACATAACAATAGTTTCCCACCCAACAAGGGGTTTCAACCGACCCCAAGCTTGACCAAATGCACCCCCACCACCAGCCAACACGCCAGCCTTTAACAAAGGGACAAAAACAGTTCCACCAACTGTTTCCTGTTTGAAGTGCCAAGGGCCACATTACTATAGAGACTGCCCCAGCAAATCAGATGGAGTTTTACACAACATACAAATGGAGCCTACCGTGGGGGACATAGCAAAGACACCTAGGATTTATGCCGCACTTGATGGTCGATAGGTAGATCATCAAGCCACCATGGTGGAAATTGAAGGTAAGATATCTAACACTACCATTTCAGTTCTAATTGATCCCGGCGCTTGTCGAAGTTATATCTCCCCTAAGATAGTAGACACCTATAAGTTGAGCCTAGAACACCATGAGAAACCATGGCTAGTACAACTAGCAACTGGTACTAAACGAAGGGTCTCTAAACTAGTTAACACTTGTGAGATAGACTTAAACGGTTTCCAAACTAGGATAGAACTAAATATTCTACCCCTAGGATCGTACGATGTACTTGTAGGCATGGATTGGCTAGAAAAACACCATGTCTTATTGGACTACACAAATAAGACCCTACTCTATAGGGATGACCAAGGGAATCGAGAGATGGTTCGGCATATCCCTAAGAAAGTGTCCATGAGACAGATATCTACTTTACAAGCAAAGAAGTGCATCAAGGAGGGTTGTAAACTCTTCGCTGTTAACATCCAAAACTTAGAAACTGAAAGTGAACAAAGAATCGAGGACTTCCTAGTCCTAGTAGAATTCAAGCATGTATTTCCCAAAGAAATACCGGGGTTACCACCCAAGCGAGACTTAGATTTCTCCATCGAGCTAACACCTAGGTCAGTACCAGCCTCCAAAGTCCCGTACCACATGGGAACGCCAGAATTGGTAGAGCTCAAGATTCAGTTACAAGAGCTAATAGATAAAGGATACATTCGACCAAGTGTGTCCCATTGGGGTGCACCGATACTCTTCGTCAAGAAGAAAGACAGAATGATGCGTATGTGCATTGATTACCACTGACTCAACAAGATGACCATTAAAAACCGCTATCCACTCCCTAGAATCAACGACTTGTTTGACCAAGTAGGAGGAGCAAAGATCTTCTCCAAGATTAACTTACGATCCAGATATCATCAGGTAAGAATCCGTGATGAGGATATCAACAAGATTGCGTTTTGAACCCATTACGACCACTATGAGTTCATAGTGATGCCCTTTGGGTTGAAAATGCACTGACCAACATCATGTTCATGATTAACAGTATCTTTAGTAACTATCTCGATAAGTTTGTCCTAGTCTTTATCGACGACATCCTGATCTAGTCCAAGAACGAAGTAGAGCACAAGGAACACCTCTATATTGTGTTACGTATACTACGGGAACACCAACTTTACGCCAATTTTAGTAAGTGTGATTTCTACAAACCCCAGATTCAATACTGAGGACACATCATTTCAGAGAAGGGAATAGCCGTCGACCCCGAAAAGATCAAGGCTATCGAAGAATGGCCCACACCTACATGCATTTTTGACATAAGATCATTCTTAGGTCTAGCCGGTTATTATCAGAAGTTCATTGAGAACTTCTCACATATTGTATGCCCCATGACCACCTTACAGAGGAAGGAAAACAAGTTCATTTGGACAGCCAAGTGTGAAGAAAGCTTCCAAAAGTTGAAGCAACTACTGATTAGTGCACCGATTCTGCATATCGCGGATCCCAATGGGGATTTCATTGTTTGCACGGATGCAAGCAAGGAAGGACACAGGGGAGTCCTTATGCAAGATAATTTTGCCATATGTTATGAATCAAGAAAACTAAAAGAACATGAGCAGAACTACCCGACTCATGACCTTGAACTAGCCGCCATCATCCATGCTCTAAAAATGTGGCATCATTATCTCATGGGAAAGAAATTCTTATTAATGACCGATTATATGAGCTTAAAGTACCTTTTCGATCAACCCGACCTAAATGCCAGGAAAGCAAGGTGGTTGGCCTTCCTTAGTGAATATGATTTCGAATTAAAACATATAAAAGGAAAGGAAAACAAAATTGTGGATGCCCTAAGCCATCGGGCACATATGCTTTACGAAGTCACGGTAATCCAAACCGATTCAGACTTACATGACAGAATTCAAATCGCATGTAACAGTGACCATTATTATACTAAAATCCTTGCAAAGATTCAGGAAGACCGACTCTTTCAACAACAGAAAGTGTATAAGATAGATGAGTCGGGACTATTGTGGTCTAAAGACCGAATTTACGTCCCTGAGAGTGGGGACATTAGATCAAACAGCCTCACCGAATTTCACCAGAAACCCTACTCAGGGCACCCCGGATATCAAAAGATGATATCGGCAATAAAGAAACATTACTTTTGGCCTAAGTTAAAGGCTGATATCACCATCTTCATCGCAAAATGTCAATAATGTCAATTGGTCAAAGCAGAACATCAACACCCCTCTAGATTACTTCAACCTTTACCCATTCTGGAATGGAAATGGGAGGTAATAAGTATAAACTTCATTACAGGTTTACCCAAGAGTAAGAAACTGAACGACTATATTTTTATGGTGGTAGACAAGTTGTTGAAAGCAGCTCACTTTATACTGGTAAAATCCACTTACAAAGTTGTTCACATAGCGGAAATATTCTTAAAAGAGATCTTTCGATTACACAGGATACCTAAATCAATCATTTTCGATCGAGACAGGAAGTTCACTAGCAACTTTTGGAGAGCATTGTTCTCCGGTCTGGAAACCCAGTTATAATTCAGTACCGGGTACCACCCCCAAACAAACGGACAAACGGAACGAGTAAACCAAATTCTTGAGGATATGTTGAGAATGTATGTCATGAACAATCCCACTAAGTGGGAATACTATCTACACCTTGTTGATGTATATGTAACTTCGGAATGTATTTCATCTGTGTATTTTATATATATTTATTGTACCCTTATAAGAGATGTGTTATTCCTCTATAAGGAAGTGTTGTCATGTGGATTGACAAGTGTCGCAAGTGTGTGTACTTGTCGATGGGCTATTAGACAACCATGTGGGGTCGGCCCAGAATTATATATAATATAATGTGGATGTACCTAACTAGACAAGTCGGCCCCATAAGGTCACTGGGAAAAAAGGTGAGTATAAATAGAGATAGGAAATCTCTATTTTACTCACTCGAAAAAGTAACTCACTCTCACTCTCAGAAGTGGCGCACTAGTGAGGAAGAGGAGGATCATCTGCTAGGAGACTATCTCAGTGTTATTTGGTTGTATTTTGGTTGAGCCATTGCTCTCTCTATCTCTGAGGAATTTGTGGGGTTTTTCACCTTAGGGTTTTCCCCACGGAAACTCTGTGTCTCTTGTCTCTTATGCTTTTGATTCTTGTGATGCTTGTCATATTGTGATTTTCATGCATTGATATACTGTATATGTTATTCTCTCAGCAAAGATCCTAGAGTATAATGAATTAATGCTCAAATTTAACATGGTATCAGAGCTAACCTGAGAAGAAGACATTTTGCAGTGACGAAAGCTTGAGATCCTTGTTTATTGGGTTTCTCTCCACAAATTTTTGAAAATCAGTATAGTAGATTCACTCTACTCATCAGGGCACATCTATCTGTCCAATCAGAATTCAGATCCGAGCATTTTCACATTTGGCCCTAAAAATTCGGGTTTCGACAAAAATAGGAATTTATGGAATCTGAAGACACAGCTGGAAGCTCCTTGCAAAAATCGAAGGTTAGAGCTTTGGATCGAGATTTTTGGCTGGGTAGATCTCCAGGAAACTCAAACCCTAATTCAGGGCTCTCTCGAGTGAACCCGGGAGGAAAAAAAGGAAATTCTGAAGGGCAAGACTTTACTGATCTCAAATTTTGAATGCACTAGGCTGATCAGCTCATCAAAGCGCATCTTTCTATCCTTTCAGAAATTTGAAATTCACATTTTGAATTTTTAGGGTTTCTCTGACAAACCCTAATCCAAGACCAGATCCAGTTTTCAGCATTTCAAGTGGTAAGACCTAAATCTTTTCTATTTCCATTTGAAGTACTCTTTAAGATGTCTCTCCACACCAAGCTTGAGGATAAGCTTGAAGGGGCTGATAACTTCCGAGCCTGGAAGTATAGGATTGGATTAATCCTGGAAGAAAATGAGTTGGACTCTTATGTGAAAGAAGACATCCCTATCCCAAAGGATGAAGAGGCCAAGGTATTGCATAAGAAGAATTTGGTCAAGGCAAAGAGAATCATTGCTGATTCTATCAAAGACCATATCATACCCCATGTGTCTTCTCTTAAGACACCCAAGGAGATGTTTGAATCTTTAACCAAGCTATTTGAAGGAAAGAACATAAATCGGAAGATGACCCTATGGAACCAATTGAAAGGAGTGAAGTTTCAGAATGGAGAAACCATTCAATCTTATTTTTCAAGGGTCTCCCAGATCAAGGAACAACTAGAAGCAGTAGATGAAATGGTGGAGAATGGTGAAGTAGTGATGACCACTCTAAATGGCCTACCTAGGTCATGGGATTCCTTCATTCAAGGAATTTGTGCAAAGAAGAAGTTGATCGCCTTCAACAGATTGCAGGAAGAATGTTCTCAAGAAGAATCTAGACTTATAGTTTGTGAGGAAAAGATGGGAGGTGAAGATCAAGCACTTGCAGCTCACACCAAAAGAAGCAAAACCAAGAAGGAGCACTCTCGCCACAATAGATCCTATCAAGAGAGTAAGAAGGACCTAAGATGCTTCACATGCAATGAGAAGGGTCACTTTGCTTCAGATTGTCCCAAGAACAAAAGGGATAATTACAACAACTCTAGTAAGAAGAAGAAGGGCATCAAAAGAAGGTTTCATGCTCATGCTGCCGAAGATGATGAAGCCCCAAAGAAGAAGGCTAGGGCAGAAAGTGATAGTGATGATGACTCATCAAGTGAAGAAGAGTATGTTCTGATCTCTGCTCTCACAGGTACTATCTCTCATGGTTGTAATGATTGGTTGATTGATAGTGGGGCTTCCAAACACATGACTGGGTTTAAGGAATCTTTTGTGAACCTATCTGAACATGAATCACCCCATAAGGTGAAACTTGGGGATGATTATCAATACCCAATCAAAGGAAGTGGTGAAGCCTCCTACAACCTAGATTCTGGAAAATCTTTGAAGATGAAAGAAGTCCTTTATGTACCCGGGCTCAAGAAGAACTTACTCTCCATCTCTGCATTGGATGCAAAAGGTATGAGGGTTGCATTTGTGGATGGCCAAGTCCTAATGTGGCCAAAGGGAAAGAACATAGATGATGCAGTAGTGATTGGGGAGTAAGATGGAGGATTGCATAAATTGAAGGGACAACCTGAACATGCCATGGTGCATGAATCCATGGAGCCAAGTGAACTTTGGCATAGAAGACTTGCTCATATGCACTATACAGCACTTCCAATTGCAAGCAAGGCAGTAGAAGGTCTTCCTAAAATCAAGACCAAACATGAAGGTGTTTGCAAAGGATGTGCAAAATGAATACAGAAGGGGGCAGCAGCATACATGGAAATCTAAACTCATCACCACGAGAGCAAGAAATTGTGGTGGAACTTAACTCGGATTTAATGAAATCCATGTAGAATCTACAGGCCGAATTCCAAAGATTCCGAGACAAAAACATGCAAGAAAGAAGAGAAAAACAGGCCATAAATGAGGCACTGCTCTAGACCTTAACAAAGGAAAACCCCCAGAGACATCCCACACTCTCAGTCAACACTTTAAAGAAGGGAAACAGTCACACAAAAAGGACTTCCATCCCTAAAGGAGGAGAGAAGGGAGAACATCTACCGGAATCAATGGAAGAGGATGGTAAGAGCTCTCCCAACGATAAAGGTTCACCACCTCCTCGCAAGAAAAGGAGGAAAAGTGATGACAGTATGCAAGGGGAATTCAAAAAGATAAAAGCCCCAACATATGATGGAGCGATTAACTATGGGGAGAATGCTTAGGAGTGGCTGCTAGGGATGAATAAATACTTCAAAGTTCACAATTACTCCAATGAAATGCAAGCCCGACTACCCATATATAACCTAAATGGGAAATTTGCGGTATGGTGGTAGGACTTGAAACACACCAAAGGACAAGAGATGAGAGACATAACCTGGGATACCTTTAGCAGAATATTCCAGGACAAGTATATGTCTAAAAGATTCTTTGACAAGAAAATAAAACAATTCCATGAGCTAAAAATGGGCTCCCTGACTATGGGAGCATTCATAAACCGATTCTTAGACTTCCTGCACTATGTTCCTTATATTAAAGACGAGAAGGTAAAGATTCAACACTTCTTGGGAGGGCTGCCACCAAACTTTAGAGAAAAGATAGAGTTCGACAATACCCAAAACCCTTGATATAACCTTACATAAAGCAAGGCTATGTTATGAAGATGGGCAGCCAAGGAATGACAACATCAACAGAAATAAAGATAGGTGTAGAACCTTCTCAGACAACCACAGACCGAGTTTCAGACCCCCACCTTTTCGAAAACACAACAATAGTTTCCCACCCAATAGAGGCTTCAACCGACCGCAACATAGCCAACTGCACCCCCACCAGCTATCAACAGACTAGCATTTAACAAAGGGACCAAAGCTATCCCACCAACCATTTCTTGCTGGAAATGCCAAGGGCCGCACTACTACAGAGACTGCCCTAGCAAAACAGATGGAGTTTTACACAACATCCAAATAGAGACTACCCTAGGAGACATGGAAAAGACACCAAGGATCTATGCCGCTCTCGACGATTGATAGGAAGATCACCAAGCCACCATGGTGGAATTACAGGGTAAGATCTCTGACACTACAATTTCAGTTTTAATAGAACTTGGTGCTTACCGAAGTTATATCTCCCCTAAGTTAGTGGAAACTTGTAACTTGAACTGAGAACCTCACGAGAAACCGTGGCTGGTACAACTAGCCATCGATACCAAACGAAAGATCTCCAAGTTAGTTAAAAGTTGCGAGATAAACCTAAATGGATTTCAAACTAGGTTAGATTTAAACATTCTACCCTTAGGATTGTATGATGTACTCATCGGCATGGACTGGTTGGAAAAAAACCATGTCCTCCTAGACTGCTTAAACAAATCCTTACTTCGCAGGGATGACCAAGGGATTCAGAAGATGATTCAGGGTATACCTAAGAAAGTGCCGGTAAGACAAATCTCCACCTTGCAAGCAAAGAAATGTATCAGAAAGGGTTGCAAACTCTTTGCCATCAACATCCAAAACATATAAACTGATAGGGAACAGAAGATCAAAGACTTTCTAGTCCTTGTAGAATTCAAGGATGTATTTCTTGAAGAAATACCAGGATTACCGCCTAAACGAGACTTGGACTTTTCTATCGAATTGACACCTAGGTCAGTACTAGCTTCTAAAGCCCCGTACCGCATGAGCACACCAGAATTGGTGGAGCTCAAACATCAGTTACAAGAACTAATTGACAAAGGGTACATCCGACCTAGTGTGTCCCCTTGGGGTGCACCGATACTCTTCGTCAAGAAGAAAGATGGCATGATGCGGACGTGCATTGATTACTGCCAACTGAACAAGATGACCATTAAGAACCACTACCCACTCCCTAGGATCGATGACTTGTTTAACCAATTCAGAGGGGCAAAGATTTTCTCGAAGATCGACTTACCATTCGGATACCATCAGGTAAGGATCTGTGATGAGGATATCAACAAGACCACTTTTTGAACCCGTTATGGCCATTACGAGTTCGTAGTGATGTCCTTTGGGTTGATGAATGCACCGGCCAACTTTATGTGCATGATGAACAATATCTTTAGTAAATACCTCGATAAATTTGTTCTAGTCTTTATTGATGACATTCTGATCTACTCCAAGAACGAGATAGAA
Source organism: Larix kaempferi (assembly GCA_027924585.1). NCBI lineage: Eukaryota > Viridiplantae > Streptophyta > Pinopsida > Pinales > Pinaceae > Larix > Larix kaempferi. The sequence continues at coordinate 4,232,056 of BSBM01001023.1, forward strand.
CATGAGGAGAACCTTCGAATTGTTTTACGGATACTAAGAGAACACGAGCCTTATGCCAAGTTTAGTAAGTGTGATTTCTTCAGACCTCAGATTCAATACTTAGGACATATCATTTCTAAGAAGGGAATAGCGGTTGACCCCGAAAAGGTCAAAGATATCAAAGAATGGCCCACACCTACTTGTGTATTCAACATAAGGTCATTCCTAGGATTATCCAGCTACTACCGAAAGTTCATTGAGAACTTCTCACGGATCGTATGTCCCATGACCTCCTTGCAGAAAAAGGCAAACAAGTTTATCTCGACGGATAAGTGCGAAGAGAGCTTTCAAAAGCTGAAACAGCTACTAATTAGTGCACCGATTCTACGTATTGCGGATCCCAATGGTGACTTTGTTGTTTGCACGGATGCAAGCAAGGAAGGCCTAAGGGGAGTCCTTATGCAAGACAATTTTTCCATATGCTATGAATCGAGGAAACTAAAAGAGCATGAGAAGAACTACCCTACTCATGACCTCAAACTAGCCGCCATCATCCATGCTCAAAAGATGTGGTGACACTATCTCATGGGAAAGAAATTTCTATTGATGACTGATAACATGAGCTTGAAATACCTTTTCGACCAACCCGACCTAAATGCCAGGCAGGTCAGGTGGCTAGCCTTCCTTAGTGAATACCATTTCAAACTAAAGCATATAAAATGCAAGGAAAACAAGATTGTGGATGCCTTAAACCGTTGAGCACATATGCTTTACGAGGTCACGGTAAGCAAAACCGACTCCGATTTACACCACAGAATTCGAACGACATGCAAGAGTGACCGTTATTATACTGAAATCCTCACAAAGATCCAGGAAGATAGACTTTTCCAATAGCAGAAAGAATATAAGATAGACGAAATGGGACTACTATGGTCGAAAGACCGACTTTACATCCCAGAAAGTGGAGACATTAGGTCAAACATTCTCACCAAGTTTCACCAGAAACCTTATTCACGACACCCCATATATAAAAGGATGATATCAGCCGTAAAGAAACATTACTTTTGGCGTAAGCTGAAAGCTGAGATCACAATGTTCATCACGAAATGTCAAGAATGTCAATTGGTCAAAGCAGAACACCAACACCCCTCTGGATTACTTCAACCTTTACCCATCCCAGAATGGAAATGGGAGGTAATAAGTATGGACTTCATTACAGGATTACCCAAGAGTAAGAAACTGAATGAATCCATCTTCGTAGTGGTAGACAAGCTGTCGAAAGAAGCCCAGTTTATAACGGTGAAATCTACCTACAAAGCAGTTCACATCGCAGAAATATTCTTAAAAGAGATCTTTTGAGTGCATGGGATACCCAAAGAAATCATTTCCAATCGAGACACAAAGTTCACTAGCAACTTCTAGAGACCACTATTCTCCGCTCTAGAAACCCAGTTACAATTCAGTACCGCATACCACCCCCAGACAGATGGACAAACAAAATGAGTAAACCAGATCCTCGAGGACATGTTGAGGATGTATTTCATGAATAACCCCACCAAGTGGGAAGATTATTTGCACCTATCAGAGTTTGCATACAACAACGGTTATCAAACCTCGACCAAAACGAGTCCTTTCGAAGTAATCTACGGCATGAAATGTCAGACTCCCATGACTTGGGACAGTCCAGCAGACAGACTTATGTTAGGACCTGACCTATTAAAGGACTTGGAACAGCTAGTCTCCAAGGTACAACTAAACTTAAAAGAAGCACAAGACCGCCAAAAGAGTTATGCGAACAAGAAAAGAAAGGAAAAGGACTATCAAGACGGTGAACATGTGTTCCTAAAAATAAAAGGAAAACGAAGCTCGTTGAGCTTGGGACGTTGCAGGAAACTAGCCCCAAGATTTTGTGGACCTTTCGAAATACTGGCCAAGAAGGGCCCAGTAGCTTATGAGTTGGCCTTACCAGTGCATATAAAAGTTCATAATGTTTTTCATGCTTCATTATTAAAGAAATATGTATACGATACTAAACATGTTATTGATTTGTCCTTATTATAGGTGGAGCCCGAAGGGGAGTTCATGCCATAACCACTCCACATTCTGGACAAGAGAGAGGTCCAGCTTAGGAGGAGGACCATTACTCAGCTGAAAGTACAATGGAGGCACTTTGGATTAGATGAGGCTACTTGGGAGAATGAGGTCACCATGAAAGAGGCATACCCCGCCTTGTTTCATGACCTCATTCCTAGTCCCTAGAAACACCGGAATGGTGTTGTTCTAAGCGGGGAGGGATGTAATATCCCGAATTTTGGACTGACTATTTTATGATGTTATACTGGGCTACGGTCCCAACACATATGATTTATTCTTACTATTTGGCATGAGCCCTAGTACATATGATTTATTCTTTTGTAGACTGGCATATTGGGCATGGACCCTGACTAAATTTCATTATTTGATTATATACTGGGCAAGGAAACCCCAATGTTCTGATTATGTTTTGATGTGGGTACAAAATCCTAATATACTAAGATGACCTTTTCTTACATACTGTGTAGTGATGTGAATGACATAATTGACTTATATGCTGTGTTGATCGTGGACTCAAAAACACACAGATTACCTACGTACTGGGCAAAAGCCTGAATTTACATAGAGGAAATATGATGTATTGGGAGTAAGCCCTAATGTACATTGAGTGTTGGGCATAAGCCCTGGATCACTCCAAGCTTGATAAACGAATGTCGGATCTGAGGCAACTTAAATATTCTAAATGTGCCTCACAACCACATTCTAGCACTAGTGTTGAGCAGGGACTCTGGAATTGCACTAGAGTAACGCCCATGTGAGAGTGTTGATTTAAAGGGATCTGAAGAGCACTCGGGGTTATGGAGTTTCAAGTGTTGAGTCAGAAAGACTCTAAAGAGAAATTTTATCACACTTATTTAATTTGACTAAATGATTCATCTTTTCTTATCGATCATCACCTACTACAGGAGCTACCATATTAAATGAGGGAATCCGACATGCAAAGAGAGAGACTAGAGGTACCTAACCAAGCTGACCATGACCGTCCAAAAGAAGTGGACCGTGTCTCTAAAAGTTAAAGAGAAAAGAGTGTCATGTGATGACACATAACTAAATAAATGATAATTACCAATAGTCTTTTATGACTAACCTGATTAAAGGCCTCCAAGCAATTACTAATATTATTACTATTATTATTATTATTATTAATATTATTATTAATATTAGTATTACGAGCTTTAAATAATAATAGGTGTTATTATTTAATTATGGGATATAATTAGTATATCTGATTTATGCATTATTTAAATATTTTAAATGATGTATTAATAGTTAAGTGAATTATATTTAATATAAGAATAATTATTAGTATAATTATTGTTATTATTAAGAGCATAAACCAAAATGACTTATAGTCAAACAGATGGAAAATTCCTAGTTCAAGAGGACTAGATATTTAATTAAATAATATCTTTTAATTATTAATTATTGAATTTAAAGAAACTAATTACTTCAATAGTCCTAATACAAGATTTTCCCTATTTAAAGAGAGCAGATCCCAAGTTTTGGGGATCACCTATCATTCTTGGTTATTATCATTCTCTTATGGTAGTCCAAGAAAACTATTTTGCTCCAAGAAGCTGAATCAACCTTACCTAAATATTCTCAGAACTGAACGAGAAGTGGATCTAGGGCCTCTACCTCTCATTGCATGTTGGAACGAAGCATGGGGGGATCCAGATAGAACCAGAATGGTTCAAGCGTCAAGGTTGGGAGGAACGTGGTAGCCCCAAAGTCATCATAACAGGTTAACTGATCTCAGAGGGCTTTACACTAATTATTGTTTGAGTGTGCAGGTTACATCAGGAAGGGAGTAGGCCACAAAGTAATCAGGTATGAATTGTGAAATTCTCAAGCTAAAGTTATAATAGAGCTTAGATAATAATACAGGGTGATAGCCTAGCATCTTTGGCATTGTTTTCCTTTCATCCTATAATCATTTAAATATCAACTTGCTGATAGAAACAAACAAAGAGCATTATTTGTAGGCTAGGATTATGTAACTTAGAAGCTAGGGACCATAGAATGTCTAACAGGTTCTTGTGCTAGACATCCTAGTAAACTCATAATCTAGAGATCTGTTTAGATACACCTAGATCACTACATACAGAACATTATGTTTTAATATTGTATTTATGTCCATTCTGAAACAGTGAGTAATTCTTTTATGTTTCCCATAAACTGTGTATAGCTGAAATGAGAATTCTGGTCACATTATTTTCTTGCCTCTACTACAACCTTCTCTGAAATTTACAACATTCATTATATCACAAATATAGATCGAAACTACTAACCCTTTCAGCACAATGATTACAGACATCAAATTCAAAACATGAGATAATGAAGGCACATACAACAAACAATACAGTCAACTCATCAAAGGATTTAAATGCACCTTCCAGGCATGATGATTTATCAACCTAACATCAAATCTTTTCATTCTTACAACTTAAACTATGAAAAAGAAACTCAACATTCTGCATTTTTTAAATCAAACGATCCACAACATTTAAATCACTAACACACCATTCCCTCGGGTTGGGAGATTGAACCCCACCCGAGGCTCTACCATCTTGCAAGACGCCACATGAATAAACGATTTTTCAGTAATCCATTATCCTCTCAAGGGTCAATCAAAACAATATCTAGGGTCACAATTCCTATTTAAAATACAGAAGGGCTGTACCATGTTCATTAGACAAACTCTACATGACATTATATAAATAAATTCACCAAATGATGGTACAGGGATCGATTGCCAATCCCATCTCATCCTATAGCAAACGATACATGATACTATAGAGAAATCAACAAACCATTTATACAGGCATCGATTCCCACAACTCTCATTAAAGACCCTTTTGTCTTTTTATCAAATAAACAGAAAACGCAGAAGTAAGAACCCATGGCTCTCCAAATTTATAGATAAAACAATTATAGGGTTAGGTTTTCCATCCATTCCATAATTCTTTTCCAACAAGCAGAACTCTACTCTTTTACATTTAAAAATACGAATCCATCAAATCGCGGATACCACAGAGTGGAGCAACAATAACTTAAAAACGTAGAAATATATATACATCCCCTTCATCGGGTTAAATACAAGTTCTTTTCCAAATATAAAATGCAGATAGTGTTGCAACTGTACAAGAACCCCATATCCATATGAATTAAAAATGCATAATTTTGGATAGGGTATCAACCCTTATAAACATTACACAGTGGGGCATCTCAAGACCCATAAAAATACATTTTGAACACATAAAACTGTAATATAAACCCCAGTTCATCCTTGGGCATTATTTCCAAATAATGAGAGTTCAACCAAGTTTAAACATAGAGCCGTATAGCAAAACCCCACACTAATATCCTCTAGGGCCTTCAAAACAACAAATAGATACATTCACACCACTATCCAGCCAAAAAGGTGACTTCCAGGGATTTGAAACTTGTCACAATGAACTCAAATAAGTTCACCAATTCCCAATAAACATACATCAATAGTAATCCCCACAAAGGCGAAAGGAGGAGCTAAGAGTTGGAAAATTCTAGACTTACCATTGTCCCAATATCGCCATTTTTGTGTAATGATCATGCAGAAGAGAAACGCCCGTCAACACCTGCATTCCAAACACGACATACAAGTCAGGACTCTAAATTTTATATCACAAAACATATAACATGCTAGAGCAGGAGTGTAGAACTTAAACCTGAGAGGAATTACCTTCAAGAGTTTGCAGTCTCCATCGCTATTTTCCAAATGGTATGCTGACCATAAGCCACAACTCAGGTCGGTAGAGAAACCCTCAATGCATCCACAGTAGATAGGAGTAGTGAGCCATGAAAATGCTCTTCGTTGGTGTAGAACCCTAGGGTAAAACCCCATCACAGTTGGCAGCGTGACCATGTGCATTCACATAGATACAATCAATGCTAATACCAACTACCATTAATTCGAGAGCGACCCAATACTCTATAGTATTAGGACCATTCGATTCACAATATCATATATCACATTTAAACATTACAAATGACCCCAAATTCTTCATAGTGCCATTAAATAATTACAAGGTCAAACAAGTAGTTATGTTTCACAAGTATTGCAAACCCCAATGAGACTAGAATAAAAGTATCAACTTCAAAGCTATCTCACTTGAGACTTAAGATAGTGGCCAGAAGGGTGGAATAGGCATTCTCGATAGAAGCCTCATAAGTACACCTGCAAACATTGAACAAGTAGATGCATTAGCAATAATGCTAAGTAAGTCCAGAGTCTCCAATTCTTACCCCTACCTCTCGGCATCCCTGTCAGGGTACCTTGCCATTTCAAAAGACCAAGTATCTCATCATGAGCATCAATCGCCACCAATAAAGGATCCAAGTCACCTGAATTACTAGTGAAACTTTAATACATATGCATTCAAACCTTTACAACCGTAAGAAGGAGATTCATTTTATAGCATTCACAAATTGGTACACATGCGACGGTTTATACATCTAAACCATTTTAGAAATGCTTCCGCAAAGCTGTAGAACCTTATAATCAACAAACCATGATACTCGAAACTAAGACATTTCAAAGAGTAAGAATTAAATATCGGTACCATAAGTACTTGTCAGTTATGCAGTTAGTATTCATCACATCTGTTAATCAGTTTAAGCTAGTATCGGAAAAAATTTAAATTTTTGCTATTTTAAGGGACATTACAGACATACAGGTGGATCCCCTGGTGTAGGATGTGCAACAAGACATGAGTGCATCAGGTGCATATTTTTTGTCAGCACATTTTCAATAAATTCTTAGTATATAATGCATTGAATTTCAGTTGCATGTTATAATATATAATTTTAGTAATATTTGTGTTTTGGTTTGGATTGCAGGTGCCCCGTCAGGGGGATCGGACAACGATGATGTCACACAGATCACTCTCATTGATATCACTTCCCAGCGAGAGTGGGTGACCTCATGTATCTGTACATTGAGGGAGGATTCTCCCACACGGAGATCTTTGTCCATTATGTTATCAGTAGTTGATGAGATGTTGGTCCTCTACATGAGGGTAGGACCTCTCAGTGACATTTGGCGTCATGCATGCCAGAGGAGGAGATAGGATGTCATTGGGATCCACAAATGGGATGATGTCAAAGTCGCCATAAGAGGACATGACATCAAGGGTGCTTTGTTCGACATCCCACCTGACCGCACTGTTGGTCAACTGCTTACACTCATGGAGTTTAAGTTGGAGGTCGCTGCACCACATCTATATGATAGATTCGTCGGAGCATGGGGCATGTTCCCCCACCATGACGAGGTCCCATTGTACTTTGCAAAACACGCTTATGCATAGTTTGTTTTGGACATGCACCCAGATTCCACCAGCACAGGGTCCCTGTTCTATGGGGCTAGTAGGGGACGGTCCTACCAACATCCTAGAGCTCGCAGAGACCCTTCCTTCATGCCACCCGCTCCGAGGTTGGTACCATTTCCAGATAGGACGGTTATCAGGTCGGGGGATGTGGCACAATCATCCCAGCTTGCTGCAGAGTCTAGGCAGGACCTTGCATAGTCATTGTTCACTGCCATGCGCAGTGCTATTGTTGCTGCACATGGAGAGGCATCTAGATCACCCCCTCCACCTACAGAGCCAGAGATAGAGTATGTCCCTAGTGACACGCTCAAGAGTTTCGATGGCGAGGACCTACTGAGTTATGATGAGTTAGCCCGAGATGTATACTTTCAATTGTATCATAGATGCGTCGCTACAGGATAGGTATACTTGTGTACAATTATGTATATATGTTCTTCATGTTACATCATATTAATGTCGCAAATTGAATGGTCAATAATACTTAAAGGAGTTGCATTCTATTCATCCATGCAGGGGACCCCATTCATGGATCAACTCTTTGGTAGTGAGCCATCGGTTTGTCGATCTGCTTGTCCCCACCCATAGATGCAAGTAGTCGAGGTAAGTTATAATTTATGTTCCAATTTAATTTGTGTTCGAATATTATTTCTCAGTTTAAATAATTTGTGTTTTATTTCTTAATTATCGAGATTTTATGTTTTAGATCTTAACTTGAAATGAATTTCAAATGTACAGGGAAAAGGAAAGGGGGTAGATCCTTATTTTGGACATGAGGACCGCGAAAGTCCTGATGAGCCGGGTTCAGACATAGAGGTGAGTTTTAATTTATGTTCCAATTCATGTTATTTAGTCACATTTAGTACTTGATTTTTGTACTTTATGTTTCAATTTTTTATGGATAGCTTTTAAATTATGTTAAATATTTTTAATTTTTAATAAATCTAACTTATTACATGTAATGGAATATTACACAGGCATCCCTACGGGCGGGTGTCAATGCCGCAATGGATTTCACATATGGTTGGGATGTAGCTTGAGTACATGGTCCTGATGAAGGGCCATCTACCTGTATTCCTACCAGATCCTGGATATCACCTTTGACATGATGGATATGGAGAAATTTCTTGAGGGTTTAGCGTCTCAGAGACAGTAGCGGGCTACTACACAGGAGGGCAGTCGGAGGGATGATCACGGGCTTCGTGGGGGTAGTCGCCAATGAGTTGATGATCTATACATTTCCATGTTTTGGATATTTTCATATTGTATATATTTTCATGTGTTTGGATGATCTATGTATATGTTTTCATGTTTTAGATATGGATTTCTATCATTTATACATGGAATTTTATCATATATGGACTTTGGATATGGAATTTTGGATATGCTGTATATTTTATCATATTGATGTCTTCATGTGTATTTTGTATCTGATTTGAAATCGATTGTTTTTTATATTCGATCAGGATATAGTTATTACAGTTAGAAATTTATGTTTTGTCGTTTCAAATGCAAATTTAATGTGTAGTTACAATTTAGTTCAATTTAAAATGCAAATTTCGACTACATTACAGAACATCTTCGAAAATTTAGAATTGAATACATACATTACATTTTAAGATTGAAATTACAATTCCAATTCAATTACAATGTAAAATTTCAAATTTAATGTGTAATTTCAATTCCAAATCAATTACAATTTAAATGCTCGTTTTCAACTACATTACAATTGCATAAATGAAATCAAAATGTAAAATTATAATACATTTGAAATTAAAAACTTAAATTGCAATTACATTATTTTTTCTACACATTACCATTTAATTACAATTTAAAGTTAAAATCTCAAAATAAATGTATACTTCACATCTTTATATTGTTTTAATATGCTTTAAATTAAACGTAAAATGATATATTTTAATGTGTGGTTGAAATATGTAATAAAAGATGTAGTTTATATTTCTACAAGTTTAATTTTTTTTGCCACTCAAAATTAGTTCATTGGATCGAGTGCTAACAAAAATATTGCCAAATATTTTATGCTTGGAAATTTAACAATTAGTAAGATTTCTACACTTAAACAAAAATGGATCCATACAATTTTCACTCCTAATATTTTTATGTTAAAAAATAAGATAATTGTCTTCCTTGAATGTTTGTTCATAACTATTACTCATACATATACTATATTCATGATATGCACAATAACCTCAAAACATACAAAGATTTGTCTTCAAATCAAATTATTTAATAAATTTTTTGATTAATCTATGTTGCTTCCATGACTACATTAATTTTCCAATGAATGTTTATCCATAACTATAAAACCACACAACGTTTTATATGATCATTAAAATCAATCAGTAATTAGATTTATTGACTAGGTCACAACTCTTTTAATGATTGTGTTGGCGATCCATACTAGGTGACAACTCTTTTAATGATTGTGTTGGCAATCCATGTTGCCTCCCATGTCTAGAAACTTGGTAAGATGGAAACAGAGAAGCACAATCCTAATATATAATGCTATTTGATGAGTTCACAAAACTAGGTAAACTAAAAAAGGCCTTGAAGATATTTTGTAGAATTAAATGGCAGTAGCATTTAAGTCAAATGTTGGTGTTTACAATAAATGGTTTAGGGTTTTATTGAATGAAGGAAAATCAGACGAAGCTTAGAATCTCTTCCAAGGCATGGTGGATGGAGGCCAAAACATTGATGATGTGGCATACAATGTACTATACAAGATTTTGAGGCCAAGGTCATTGTAGTAGTGTATATTAGTCCTGTACATTTTGAGATATGATTGCAATGAGAACCTAATGTGACCACTAGTGATTATGACCCAAAAAATGGAAAGAACTATGTCATGTCCATGGATTGATGTGTAGGGGACTGCCACCAACACCCATGCTTCTTGTATTTTTGTTTGAATACCTACATACATTAGAGTCAATTTACAAATAAAGCCAATAATGCACTCTCCATGTTAGATCACTAGCCACAAAACCCACGATAAAACTATTGGAACACGCAATGTTCAAGACAAATACACCACAAATAAGATAAGCATGAGATATTTTTCATTATGGATATGTACATATTTTCCATGTATTATTACGTTTACATTTTAACTTTCATTATTATGTACAATCCATGTCTATAAAAAACAAAGGCATGTACAAGTTGTGTTTTGGTTTGATAATTGAGGTTTTTTTATGCAAGCAAGGCCATATAATACTAACTAATTTCTCTCAAAGAGGTTTCATGCCTATGCATGCAAAACTGCATGATACAGATTGTTTTTGATGCATGTAATCCAAAAATTGAGAAGGTTTGATGGTTAGAAAATATAGCGAATGTTTGTGAGTTGTGCCAACAATGGGTATTGTTTGCATGAAAATATATTCAAAGATTATGTGTAAGTTCCCTTTAGTTGAATTGTGTTTGGGTACATAGGGTACTACCAAAGGACCGAACAACAAGAGCAACCACTTCACACAAACAGATCACAGATCAACACACCAATGTTTTGACGTGGTTTAAACCCTCTTGAGGGAAACACTCCATGGCCCCGGCCAAATAGCTTCTACGGGACGATTTATTATGCAAAGAAAGAAAGTTACAAATGAGCTTCTCATAATCGATCAACTAAACAATGACCCTCCATGCTCTTTAAATAGAGATCATGGACCAATCGGGTGTTAAGCCACGGATCAAGGTTAGGTTTGATCTAAGAGAAATTGAGCCGTCAGATCACTCTATGTTGGGAACATATCGTGACCATCGGATTAAATATTTACAAATGCATACTAATGCATACTAAAGAAACACACTATCCCTAATGGATATATTACACAAGTTGATCTTAACTAACTCCTAAGTGTCTAAATATCCTAACATCTCCCCTTAAGAACAACTTGGGATAGGATTGAAGGATTTACAAAAGTGACACTATTAGGAGAAGGGAGGAGGCATTAGAGCCTATCCCCCCTTAATGACAAGTTCTTGAACTCCTAACATAGACCAAAGTTTAGAAAACTTCGCTTCTGTAAGAGACTTGGTGAAGATGTCTGCAACTTGATCATGTGTAGGGCAAAAGAGCACTTCAAGAACAAGATCATGAACAAGATTTTTGATGATGTGAATATGTAGTTCAATGTGTTTGTTGTGTTGATGTAGAACTGGATCTTTGGCAAGCTTGATGGCACTTTGATTATCGCACCAAAGTGGAGTAGGCTGCTGCTGCTCGAATCCAATCTCTAAAAGGATCTGTCGAAGCCATAAAGCTTCCTGACTAGCATTAACTGCTGCTCAATATTCTGCCTCTGCTGAAGAAAGAGCAAGAGCTTGTTGTTTCTTACAAGCCCAAGTAATAGGTCCAGATCCCAGACTGAAAACATAACCTGCAGTAGACTTTCGATCATCAGGATCGTCGGCCCAATCTGAATCAGTGAAACCAACCAACAAAGGTTTTCCCCCTGTACTGTAATGAATCCCAAACTGAACTGTACCTCGAATATATTGAAGTATTCTTTTAGCTACTTTCCACTGACTTTCATGAGGTGTCTGCATATAACGGGCAACACGACCAACGGCAAAGGAAAGGTTAGGACGGGAATGAGTCAAGTATACGAGACTACCAACAAGCTGACAATACAAGGTGGCATCGACTTCAGGTGAAGTACAAGTGGCAAAAAGTTTGACTCCAGACTGGAAGGGAGAAGGGGCTGGTGTACAATCTTCCTTGTGAAAGCGACGAAGAAGGTCACAAGCATACTTAGACTGAGAAAGAAACATTCCTTCTTTGGTTTGCAGGACTTAGAGACCAAGAAAATAATGCAAATGTCCTAAGTTTGACATTTCAAAATTTTGTTTAAGACTGGATTTCACATGGGTTATAAGCTTAGGGTCACTACCAGTAAGAATAAGGTCATCAACATATAGAACAGGTATGATGAGATGGTGTCCTACTTTCTTGGTATAGACATTGGGGTCAGAATGGCATCTAGAAAAACCAGTGTCAAGGAGAAAGTTATCCATTTTGGCATACCAAGCTCTAGGAGCTTGCTTAAGGCCATATAAGGATTTCTTAAGGTGGCAGACAAGGCTAGAGTTATTTCAAACATAGCCAGGAGGTTGTTCCATGTAAATTTCATCCTGTAAATCACCATGTAAGAAGGAAGACTTGACATCTACTTCCCAGTTGTGTAAGGCTGCAAGGGAAAGAACAAGGTGGATGGAGTTCATTTTTGCGATGGGAGCAAAGGTTTCATTGTAGTCAATCCCTCCAACTTGGGAAAAACCTTTGGCAACTAACCTTGCCTTAAGTCTTTCAACACTTCCATCTGATGCATACTTAGTTCTGTAGACACATTTACATCTGACAAGTTTTCTTCCTTTTGGAAGAGGTACAAGATCCCAAGTATCATTCGTCATTAAGGAACGATATTCTTCATCCATGGCTGCATCCCAATCTGGATTCCCTGAAGCTTCTGCAAAATTTTCTGGATCATGATTCTTGGAAACTTGAGCCAAAAGAGAAGAGGCTCGCTAAAACTGAGAACGTGTTCGACGTTGATGTCTAGGATCACGGGCAAGATCACCAGCTGCTTCACATGTTGAACAAACCCATCAAGGAAGCTCTTGTGTTGGTGCAACTGGAGGAACATGAGCAGGTGGAGGTGGATTTGTATCCTCACTGTCATCATCAGAAACTAGATTTGGAAACCTTTCAAGGGATTTGGAAGAAGAAGAAGAAGGCACAAACACCGAATCAAGCTCGTAGGCCAAAGATGGCACAATCTCCAAGTTAGGCTCATAGTACAAGAGATTTTCATCAAATTTAACATCTCTTCTAATGATTATATCATGAGAATGTGGTTGAACAAGTCTATAACCTTTTACATCTTCAGAATATCCAACAAATATGCACTTTTCACTTTTAGGCTGCAATGCTTTCCGTTTTTCATCCGGAATGTGAGCCCATGCTTCACTACCAAACACACGAAAGTGACTTACATCAGGTTTAGTTTTACTCCATGCCTCTTCCGGTGTTATACCTTGTAATTCTTTTGTGGGGGTGCGATTTACTATGTAATTTGCACAATTTATGGCTTCAGCCCAAAATTGAAGACTTAGTGCCTTAGATTGGATCATACAATTAGCCATTTCTTTTAAAGTGCGGTTCTTCCGCTCAGCTACACCATTTTGTTGTGGTGTATATGGAACAGTTTTCTATTGTTGGATGCCTTGTTCAGTGCAGAAAGTAGTAAACTATTGGTTAACATATTCTCCTCCATTGTCAAATCTTAACTTAATAATTTGATGACCAGATTGTTTTTCAACAAGGGCCTTGTAGGCCAAGAACATGTTAAATACTTCACTCTTAAGTTTTAGGAAATAAACCCAAGTGCGTCTAGTGTAATCATCAATGAAAGTTAAGAAATATTTGAAACCAGAAAAGGAAGTAGATGGAAGAGGACCACACAAGTCACTATGCACAAGCTCCAAGGGAACCAAGGCATACCAAGAGGCACGTTTGTCAAAACTGTCCCAATGATGTTTTCTGAGTACACAACATGAGCAAACACCATCCCTGCAAGATACCATCGGAAGACCTGTCACCATATTTTCTTTACATAGTTGTTGCAATGAGCAATAATTTAAGTGACCAAATCACTCATGCCAAAATTTGCTCAAGTTATCGCTATGAGCAACAAAAATTGAAGGGAAAGGTGATGACCCGAAGTTGTTAAACTTGTACAACCTGGTAATATCATCAACAATTCTGGTAGCTAGGACCTGTTGAGGATCTTTAAAATCCTTTATTACAACTTGGTGAGGTGTAAAGGTCATAGTTTTACCTTCACCAGAATGAGTGATCTGATAGACTGATAACAAATTGCAGGAAATTATTGGAACACATAGTACATCACTAAAATGACCATTATCTACTGGAACTGTTCCAGATCCTACAACACTTAGAGATCTATCATCACCGACAAATATTTTTTTGGTGTTACATTCATGTATAGTAGAAAAGATGGCTTGATCCTTAACCATATGATAAGATGCTCCAGAATCAATGAGCCATTCATTTGAAGTAGAAGAAGAAGATGCATTATAAGAATAACCAGAAGCACAAAAATGCATGTTCATGAGAGGCAGATTCTGAAGACGAATCTAGGCTGATGTGGTGCTTCTTCATTGCTACTTCCAAGGCTGCCATCTTCTTGAAACACTTAGATTCATCATGATTATCTTTCCCGCAATAGTTGCAATGACGCTTAGTATTCTTTCCTTTTGGCTTGGATCCTTTGTCATTTTTTAAAGAAGGAGCTGACTGAGACAGTTTGGGACCCTTGTTTGACTTATTATTGTGAAAATTTTATTTCTTGGGAGGCTTGGACTTTTCTTTCTGTTGGGACAATAAGGCTTTCCCAGATGTATTTGCATTGTTGTTTATTCCAAGATGAATGAGTTAATCTTGTTCTCTAATCAAGGAATCACAAAAGGATTCAAGACTAGGCTCTTGATAGCTAGCTGCATTCAAGGATGCTTTCATGGAGTAAAATGTAGATGCAAAAATAGAATATGTAGCTACAAGTTTGGAAAGAATATGATAAATGTATTGTTTGTATTCCCTCTCAATCTTACATTCTGCACATAAGAGTTTAAGAGTTTTGTACTTAGATAAATAATCTTGAATGCATGAAAAATCACTTGGATTTAAATAAATCAACTCATTTTCGAGTTGGTGACCTCGAATTTCATTGTGTTTACCAAACATAGATTCCAACTTGTCCCAAGCAGCATTAGGTTTATCAATTCCAGATATGTGGAATCGCAAATCAGTAGAGATTGACATCCCAATCAATCCACGAGCTTCATCACATCTATTTGCCCATTTTATTTTCTTATCATCATCAGTGGGTTCTATTTCTTTCCCTGAGGTAATTCTGAAAAGTCCCCTACTTCATAGAACATCCTCGATACGAGATTTCCATGAGAAATAGTTGGAACTGTTAAGTAGAATATCACAAGGGGCGGCCATATTTATAAATTAATGGCTGTAAAAGTAGAAACAAATAGTCTGTATGTGAAGTGATCGAAAAAATAGGCGGTTTAAAAAAAAACAGCACTGAAAACTGACTCTGTATGACGAAGTTATGCTTGAACAAAGAAACTGTTGAAGATGTCCCCAATAGGGATGTGGCAGCTAGAGAATGTCCAGCAAAAAAAAAGGACCCCCCCTCTTCCCAAGATGAACCTTTTGACAATCACTTTACAAGAAAGTTGCTTTAAGTGAACCAATTTTATAGAATAAGTGATTTCACTTTTACAATGATATTACTTTTAAATAGTGCAACAAAAAAAACTTAAGTGACTTACTTGTATTTTTAATTTTTTTATTTATTTAAGTGAGATGCACTTTTACAATAAAATAACTTGAAAATAGAAATTACATGCACTTTTTATTTTAAAAGACTTGAACTGAAGAGCTATTATGGAATAAAGCAACTTTGAACCAAGTGAGCTAGATTAAAAGGTATGTAAAATATGGGAATGAGGAAGGGGGCTTTTTATTTTTTTTTACTCTTCTTGCTTGGTTTGCGTGCTTGCCCTTTTTCCTGCAAAACACACCACAAATTGAAACAATTTTTTTTTTTTCACACTTGTGGAGTTAGATCTTGTTAGCTTGCCCGAAAATTCTACGTTTTCTCTCTGTTTCTGGTTTGCCGAGATCGCGCAAGGTGCACAGCAAAGAGCATACGCAGCCGAGAAAAACCCTTTCCCTTTCTGTTTCTGATTTGTCGAGATCACTCAAGGTGCATGGAAAAGAGCATACGCAAATGGGAAAGTAACAATCCAAACCCAAAAAAAAATATAACAGTAAAAAATGATGAAATATGAGATTTTTTTCCTTTTAAAAAAGAAAATAAAAAAATGCATCACTGTAACATTATACCTTCAGATCTGATGAAATACGCGTTTCTGGAGCAATCGGGAACTGTTTTCGATCAAACGAAAACTATTTCATAATGGAAACGATGCTCCGAACACAATGGAACACCTCCCATAGCCCAGAAATGCATAGAAATACCAAAACTAGAAACCCTTTCGAGTTTCGGCAACAGTAGGTCAAGATCTAGATCATAACTGGAAGCAGCACTTCATAAAAGCTCTGATACCATGTTCAGGTACATAGGGTACTACCAAAGGATCGAACACCAAGAGCAACCACTTCACACAAATAGATCTCAGATCAACACACCGATGTTTTGACGTGGTTTAAACCCTCTTGAGGGAAACACTCCATGGCCCCGGTCAAATAGCTTCTATGGGAATATTTATTATGCAAAGAAAGAAAGTTACAAATGAGGTTCTCATAATCGATCTACTAAACAATGACCCTACATGCTCTTTAAAACGAGATCATGGACCAATCAGGTGTCAAGCCACGGATCAATGTTAGGTTTGATCTAAGAGAAGTTGAGCCGTCGGATCACTCTATGTCGCGAACATATCGTGACCGTCGGATTAAGTATTTACAAATGCATACTAATGCATATTAAAGAAACACACTATTCCTAACGGATATATTACACAAGTTGATCTTAACTAACTCCTAAGTGTCTAAGTATCCTAACAAATTGTACATTCTATCTCCTATGTTATATTCCATGTAGCACCAAGTGCCAATATTTTTATTAAATGGAATGAGGAGAGCCAAAAAAAATTGGTCCTAACTTTGATATCTTCTTGATAACAAAACTAATTGATTATTGTTGAATGAAACATTTTTTCAATACATTCATATTTGATAATATTTTTATATAATTAATAATGAAATACAATGTAAATGATGAGGAAATACAATCAATGGATTATAATGTATAAAAATTTGCAAAATTTGAAATTAAAATTTAAAATTAGAATACATTGTACAATTCAAAATTTAAATTTTACAATTCCACATTGTATAGATGTATTTTAAATTCTCAATTACATTACAATTGTATTTGAAATCAAAATTTAAAATTAGAACATGTACATTCAAGTGTATTCACATTGGAGCACCTTGACCCAAATTTCATAAAAGCCTCCCATCTAGTATTTGTATTCTTGACATTAAAGCATATACCAAAATACATTTATAAAACAACCTCCACAAAAATCTCCAAAAAAATATTACACAAGACAACATGAAAACTATGCCAATGATGGAAGTGGCATACATGTAACTCACTCATCTGGCCATTCTGTTATAGGAATGCAAGTCTCCATAATACGATCATGGTCAGCTTCTGTCACCTTCCATCTCTTTGACTCACATCTCTTCACCTTGATTTCTGTTAGAGGTATCTGAGCTGCCACCACCAAATGACTGTATTGACATGATATATATTCAGGCATAAAATCTCTATAAATAATATGAGCACCCTCTTTTTTCACTTTTTCAAAAAAGTGTGCCATTAGATCCATGTATCTAGTCTTGTATGTGAAGTCCCCATCTTGGTAGGGTCTTACCAACCTACTCTTTATTTGCATGCAACGCATCTGACGCAAGTCACCCTACGGGATACTTTCTTGCTTAACAATACACACAACACAACCACAATGCTTACACAAACAAGGTGTAGAATAAGATGCCAAAAGTGGCTTATATTACTTCTTAGAAATCGGTTAAAATGCAAATAACTATAAGCAAATAACTAACTACAATCGGCCTCAGCCGTTACAACTTAGAGGTAACTGCGGTGTGTTCTCCCTGTGTGTCAACCTCACCCTCTCCTGGTTCACCACGGAACTCTGAGTTATGGTTCAATCTCAACCTTCTGGACTTTGGCCGGTGTGACTCTTCACAACTCCCTCGGCTCAGCGCTCTGCACTCTCTTCTCGTGGCCCCTAGATCGAAGACCTTCTCTTCCTCTTCTACTCTGTGGGTGCTATTGCCAAGACTATTGCAATCTCAAAACACGCGTCTCCCTCTGTTCGCCAATCCTGCCAAATCCTGCGAACCTACACTGTCAGCTTCTAGCCTTGCTATACAGTCTCTACCCATGACGTCCCATGTCATGTCTTTCACCAACTCGCAATAACTGTAATAACTTCCTCAGCAACCCCCACATGGATACTAGGTACAGTCCCTTGACTTTCTGTCCTTCTGACCCTACTATAGCAGTCAGTCTCATCACAACCTTTCTGTTGGTTCACTCTTTTCCCTATTATACTTGGCTTTGCTAAACCCTATCGTGTCATAGTTTGACCTCTTTTCGACTACCCGAGATCTTACATCGCTCGTCACCTGTCGACCATTTCCTATCGATCCTTGACCTCTCGCGACATCTGCTGCTCCTTTATTCGACCGTACCCCGACTATTTCTGCTCGACTTGTTGACTTCGACAAGTCAGCCTTCTCTCCACACCAGTGGTCATCGGCACTCCCGCTGGTCGGCTCCCTTCGGTCGATCAACCTCGACTGATCTGCCTAGGCCCCGGTGCTCCTGCATCAGACTCCCCAGGTGAAAAAGACTTTGACTGCTCTGTCAGTCTCCTGAACTCCTCTTCGAAAATCCATGTTGCTTCTTGCAACTCATCATTTGTCCATCGCACCAAGTATTCCTTCATGCACGATCTACGGGTACGCCCTACTTTGCATTCATCGATTACTTCTGCGATACCTTCTTTATGTTGGTCTGGAATCTGTTCTGTCCAGTCAATACTTGTTCCTACCTCCTCTCTGCTGCTCGACCCTTCTTCAAATTTGTACAGGTCTGAGACATTGAACATTGCTGAAATGTTCAAGTCTTCTGGTAATTCCAACACATATGCATTGTCCAAAATCTTCTTCAGAGTCCTACATGGCCCTATCTTCTTCAACTTCAAGTTGTTGTACATTCCTGTCAGAAATCGCTCCTTCCGCAAATAGGCATAGACTATGTCCCCTTTTTGGAATGATAGTAGCCTCTTTCTTCGGTCGACTCTCAATTTGTAGGCCACGTTACTCTTCTCGATGCGCTTCCGCACATTTTCATGAACTTCATGCATATGCTCTGTGAATGATTCTGCATCCGTGCTCTTCCTGGTTTCGGTCGGCAATTTGACCAAATCTACCACTACATGTGGACACCTCCCTTGAACAATCTGGAATAGGTTTAATCCTGTCGATCAATTCACAGAATTGTTAAATGAAAAATCTATCTGTGCTAACACATTTTCCCACTGCTTGGGTTTGTCGACCGCTAAACATCTCAGAAGGTTTCCCAAACTTCTGTTTACAACCTCAGTTTGTCCATCTGTCTGCGGATGATGTGCTGAGCTAAACTCTAACTTCGTGTCGAGTTTCTTCCATAGGGTCCTCCAGAAATGCCCCATGAATTTCGTATCCTGATCTGACGTGATACTCTTTGGAAACCCATGCAGCTTGACTATTTCCTTAAAGAATAGCATAGCGATCCCTGTGGCATCACTTGTTTTCTTACATGGTATGAAATGTGCCATCTTCGAAAATCTGTTGAGTACAACAAATATTGAGTCGCTTCCCTACTGAGTCCTTGGTAATCCTAACACAAAATTCATGCTAAGATGTTCCCACAGGTTCTCTGGTACCGGCAATGGTGTATACAACCCCGTGTTTTGACTCCTTCCTTTTGCCAACTGGCAAATTTCACATTGTCGAACCCATCTTCCGACATCTGTCGACATCCTTAGCCAGAAATATTTCTCGTCAACCAGTGCTTTGGTCTTGTCGATCCCAAAGTGTCCTGCTAACCTGCCATTATGAAACTCTCGGATTAGGTTCTATCTCGCTGATCCTCTGGGAATACACAACTGACTTCCCCTGAATAAATAGCCTCCTTAAATGAAATAACTCAAATATGGAGTTCTGTCGATGCTCCAAGGCTCACAACAAGCCTTCCATGCCTTCACAAAATCTTTGTCGGTCTCATACTCCGTCTTTATCGACTCTATCCCTGTTGCTTGAACAGTTGTTGTGCCCAACAGTGCAACTCTCCTGCTTAACGCGTAGGCAACTTTGTTTGACTTTCCTGACCTATGTCGCAACATGAATGTATATCTCTGGAGCAGCTCCACCCACTTCATGTGTCTCTAATCCAACTTTGACTGAGTATTCAAATACCTTAGTGCTTGGTGATCCGTGTATAACACAAATTCCTGAGGCAACAAATAATGCCTCCATTTCTTCAATGCTTGTATGATAGCATAAAATTCTTGGTCATAGACTAAATATTTTCGCTTTGCTCCATTCAATTTTTCACTGGAGAATGCAATTGGTCGGCCTTCTTGGCTCAACACTGCTCCAATTGTTGTTCCACTCGCATTACAATCGACCTGGAAAACTTTGTCAAAGTCTGGGAGCACCAATACTAGGCTCTTAGTGAATTTTTCCTTCAATTTGTCGAAAGCTTCCTGGGCCTTATCCATCCACTTGAACTCACCCTTTCTCATGTTGTCAATGGTGCACAAATACGACTAAATCCCTGAATGAATTTCTGGTAGAAACTAGCAAGTCCATGGAAACTTCTCACTGCAGTCGTACTTGTCTATTCCGACCAATCTACTACTGCCTTCACCTTCTCGAGGTCCATCTCCAACCCTTTACCTGAAATTACAAATCCCAGGTACACCAATTCCTTCTTCATGAAGAAACACTTTTGCAGGTTAACCATCAGCTTTTCTTCCTGCAATTTCTGAAATACTTGTCGAATGTGCTCCAAATGTTCTGACTTGGTCCGACCAGAAATCAGAATGTCGTCTAAATAGACTATGACAAACTTTCCTAAGAATGGCTTCAGCACTTCATTCATCAGTCTCATAAATGTACTGGGTGCATTAGTCAATCCGAATGGCATGAATAACCACTCATATAACCCTTCTCTCGTTTTGAATGCTGTCTTCCATTCATCCCCTTCTCTGACCCTAATTTAGTGATATCCACTCTTCAGTTCTAATTTTTTGAAGTATGTCGCTCCACTCAGGCAATCCATCAAGTCATCCATCCTTGGCAATGGAAATTGATACTTGATCGTGATCCTGTTGATGGCTCCGGAATCGGTACACATTCTCCATTCCCCGCTTTTCTTTGGTGTCAATACTGCTGGTACTGCACACGGACTCAAACTTTCTCGGATCAAGCCCCTGTCCAACAACTCTTGGACCTACCGTTTGAGCTCTTGTCCCTCTCCTAGACTCATCTTATATGGTGCTTTGTTTGGCAAACTCAACCTTGGAATCAAGTCAATCTGATGGGATATGCTCCTTGTCAGTGGCAATCCTGATGATTTCTCGTCAGCCATTATGTCCCGAAACTCATCGAGCAACTACTCGACTTCGACTGGAATGTTCTCTTCGCTGATCGTCCTTTCGACATATGGTCCTTTTGGAATGATTTCAAAACATCCCGACTATTTTTCTTCCTCTGTGAGGAATTATTTGGCGGTGCTCATCAACACTCGCTTTTCCCAAAGATTGCTCTCACCGTCCCTACCATCGGCTGGCTCTTCTCGCCTCGGCTTAAGAGTCCTTCTCATACCATTCTTCCACACTGTGATTGTGTTAGCTAGACTATCATAGATCATCTTATGATCATATTTCCATGGTCTCCCTAACAACAGATGGCATGCATCCATGGGTACTACATCACATAGTATGCTATCCTCCAATCCTTCAACCTTGAATTTGATTAGGAATTGTTCGGTCACCTTAACACGATGTACTTTTTGTAACCATGAGATCTTGTAAAGGTCTGGGTGTTCTCGACATTTCAACCCGATCTTGTCGATGACTTCTATCGACACAAGATGCTCTGTACTTCCACCATCAACTATCTTCTTGCAACACCATTCTCCAATCTGCACCTTTGTTCGAAAGATCACCTTCCATTGTGCTGGTTCCATCGGATCACGTTGATCTTTCTGGATCAAGGCTCTCTGAACCGTTAGATTTTGGTTCTTATTTTACTCACCTCCACTGCTATCTGATGCCGATTCTTCCCTCTCATTGACTTTCTCATCCTTTAGATGTCGGGGTTTCGACTCTTCTGTAGTATGTAGGTTTTCTGGGCACTCATATGCCTTGTGTCCCGTTCCTCGACATTTGTAACAGATTATGGCTGGTCTATTAGCTCCCTTTTTATCGGATGGACCACTTCGACTATAAGCACCTCGACCGCGGTTCTCACGACAATCGTGTCGGTTCTCTTTCGCTCTTTCTTTCGTCGATGTCCCTTCTATGTGTGGACTATTTTCGACACCTTCTTTCCTGTATCCTCTACCTTGACCCTTCACGGAGACATTCTTTCCACCCCGACCAGTCATCCTGACTCTAGTCACTACGGACATCCTCGGCAGTTTCTCCTCCACATTCAAAGCTAATGGATAGGCTTCTCCGACTGCTCTGAATCTTGACATGCTGAGTTCATCCTGAATAGTGTATTTCAAGCCGTTTACATACCTGGCGACAGCTTCCTCTCCTTCATCAGTTTGTCCTGACCAAATCGACAATCAGTAGAACTCCTCCATGTACTCTTTCATGGTCATTTCCTTCTATCGAAAGTTTATTAGCTTTCAGAACAAGGAAACCACATAGTCATTTGGCAAGAACTTCCCCTTCAACTTGGAAACCATCCTGTCCCAAGACTTGATTTTCTCCTTGCCTTTCTTGAGTCTGTCAGCCTATACATTGTCCCACCACAATGAGGCATGGCCCTTCAACTTTAGACATGTAGTCTTAACCCGCTTAGGATCCTTGATCTGCTCTACATCGAAGTATTTCTCCAACTCTCTGAACCAGTCGATCAAGTCTTCTGGGTCCAGGCTTCCCGAGTACGTACGGACATCTATGTTTTACCGAACTCTAATTTTTGTCAGAAGCTTGATGAGCTTTTACTCTAGTTCTTCTGCTACAGCTTCCCAAGCTTCCATTTCCTCGTCGCTGTGGTCCAGCACTTCCAGAATGAAACCATGTCTCTATTTTTCTTTGATCGCTGCGACTTCATTTGTCAAAGTCCACATCATTCGGAGGCATTCGTCGAACATATCACAATCCACTGTGACAACTGCTACACCACGCACTCTTCATCCTCGGACATTAACACCTCTATGAGCCATTTTCAACCTTCGCTGAAAACTTTCACACCTCGGGGTCCTGATACCAACTGACGCAAGTCAGGTTGGTATAGTCATCTTCTCCAACTGGACTCGCTTCGGGGCTCTGATACCAACTAACATAAGTCAGGTTGGTATAGTCGGCTTCTCCAACTGGACTTGCTTCCAATCTCTGATACAAACTGACGCAAGTCACCCTATGGGATACTTTCTTGCTTAACAATACACACGACACAACCACAATGCTTACATAAACAAGGTGTAGAACAAGATGCCAGAAGTGGCTTATATTAATTCTCAGAAATTAGTTACAATGCAAATAACTGTAAGCAAATAACTAACTACAATCGGCCTTAGCCATTACAACTTAGAAGTAAGTGTGGTGTGTTCTCCCTATGTGTCAACCTCACCCTCTCCTGGTTCACCACGAAACTCTGAGCTATGGTTCGATCTCAACCCTCCGGACTTCGACCGGTGTGACTCTTCACAACTCCCTCAGCTCTGCGCTCTGCACTCTATTCTCGTGTCCCCTAGACTGAAGACCTTCTCTTCCTCTTCTACTCTACGGGTGCTATTCCCAAGACTATTGCAATCTCGAGACATGCGTCCCCCTCTGTTCGCCGATCATGCCAAATCCTGTGAACCTGCACTGTCAGCTTCTAGCCATGCTATACAGTCTCTACCCTTGATGTCCCTGTCATGTCCTTCACCAACTCGCAATAACTGTAATAAATTCCTCAGCAACCCCCACACGGCTACTAGGTACAGCCCCTTGACTTTCTGTCCCTTCGACCCTACTACAGCAGTCAGTCTCAACACGACCTTTTTGTTGGTTCACTCTTTTCCCTATTATACTTGGCTTCGCCAAACCCTATCATGTTGTAATTCGACCTCTTGTCGACTACCCGACATCTTACGTCGCCCGTCGCCTGTCGACCATTTCCTATCGATCCTTGACCTCTCGCTACATCTGTTGTTCCTTCAGTCAGCCGCACCCCGATTGTTTCTGCTCAACTTGTTGACTTCGACAAGTCAACCTTCTCTCTACACCAGTGGTCATTGGCAATCCCACTGGTCGGTTCCCTTCCATCGATCAGCCTCGACTGATCTACCTAGGCCCAGATGCTCCTGCATCAGACTGCCCAGGTGAAAAAGAATTCGACTGCTGTGTCAGTCTCCTGAACTCCTCTTCGAAAATCCACGTTGTTTCCTGTAACTCATCATTTGTCCATCGCACCAAGTATTCCTTCATGCGCGATCTTCGAGTATGCCCTACTTCGCATTCGTCAATTACTTCTGTGATCCATTATTTATGTTGGTCTGGAATCTATTCTGTCTCGTCGATACTTGTTCCTTCCTCCTTTCTACTGCTTGAACCTTCTTCAAATTTGTATAGGTCTGAGACGTTGAACGTTGCTGAAATGTTGAAGTCTTCTGGCAATTCCAACACATATGCATTGTCCAAAATCTTCTTCAGAATCCTGCATGGCCCTATCTTCTTCAAATTCAGCTTGTTGTACATTCCTGTCAGAAATCGCTCCTTCCGCAAATAGGCATAGACTAAGTCCCAGACCTGCAATGACAATGAATACATCACCTGCAAGATACATTACAATATTATTCAAATGTCCTACATGCAAATTTCTACAACATTTGTATATGTGTAATATATAATGAACTAATTAACTTAATGAAGACTCTTGTACCTTCCCTAACCATATCAGAAACTCAATCATGATCTAATGAGACCATTGCCTCTTCAGTGTGCATCTCCTGCCATGTTGGAATTGGATGTGGGCCCTTTGGATTAAGAGAGACATATTTCCATGGTTTGACATATACATCATTTTCACTATGATCAATCCCCCAACCATTTGCATCAATGCAAAAATCACAAAACAGGCATGCTTCCTCGTTTCAATGGAAAATATGTTACCCATGTCTTTATTTCGAACAGAATGCAATTCCCTCGTACCAGGGATGGTCTCACAATACCATGCCATGGATCTATTAACATCTCCAAGGGAAACATCCCAAAAGAACCTACATCGAATTCAGTTTGTCATATGTAAATTCCTATCGAGTATGTGTTCTTTTGGAAATGATGATATTGAATGTTATTAGCTTATTAATTGAATTTGGAGTTTATTACCTGCACACTGGCCTTGCTTGTTCATGACCTTGATGTCCCAAATGACGTGTGCACCAATCAACTACTTCAGTGGAGCATTTGAGTCGGTTTTCACCATGACTCATCTGGTACCTCCGAAGTGCTCATTTCACACATGCACCTACGCCATCATGTTCACCCTTTCCATGCCCTATCTCAAAAAAGCTCCAGGTGTGTCGGATTCCTGTCTATTTGTGAAGGCGACTCAAAAAATAAAATGAGCATGCTGATTTGAATTGCCCTGCACACCCATCTGACCAAATCCAGTGTTTAGTAAATGATATGCCTCTATACCTGAATGAATCATAAATCATCCCAAAACAGTGTTGAACGAACAATGTGTCATGCTCACGATCATCACTAACATAAAAATGGTATTCCTTGATCACTTCATGTGACTGAGGACTGTTATCCCTACCATCAATGCTTTCCTGAGCATGTCTGTACAATACATGTACAAAGATAGACACCTGGTCAGAGTGATAGTACTCACCTTGTATCTCTCTTTGAGGAGCAAAGGTGTAGTTCTCCACAAATTCTACCACTGATAAGATTGTGCCAGACTCAAATACATCATGAGAATGTTTGAATTCTGAAACTTGCCACTTGGACCTATGGGAGGGCTTTATGTATTTATAAATCTGACTTTGCAACTTCTCCATGAATTCTGAAATAGGAATCTCATCATCGAGCAAGTCGATCCTCTTGGATGGCACGGATGAAGAAGATGTTGGATTCATGGTGATGTATTTGTACCTCTTCCACCTAACGGTGATATATGAAAATCCATGGTGTGTTGGATCGATAGGAAAGTTCCTATGGAATAATGTCAAATCACCATGTTCATGGCATTTTTTCCCACCTACACACCTCTTATTGAAAAACACGTTTTCAGGATTCATGTTGCATAGTATCATAGAAATAAAATCTTGTAATGTGTGAGGAGCTAGTACACCATTCTAGTGCCTTTTGCAAAAATCCAGAAATGTGTCATAGTATAGTTGAATTTCAATGTGGTACCGGCAGCAACAAGTGTCACGGATCGTATTCGGCCTAATAAACCACGGTTTCAATTTGTTGAACATGCTAAATGATATTTTAACACCAAGATTAGTTTCTTGGAATTCCTTATAAAGTGCAACTCCCATCATCTCCATCACATGCTTACAGTGCTCCTGATAAATGCCTCTGGATAAACGTTGTCGCAAGACATGCTTTTGATCTGGAATAGCACGAGAATGGATATCCCAAAACTCTATCACCTTCTCTCTAATGCCTGCTTCCATCCTGCCTCGATAGGGTTCCCTAGAAATAAGAGCCCAATAAGCAGCTTTATCATTTTCATCTATCTAGACCCTGAATTTAGTATATTTGAGCAATGTTCTTTTTGAAACATTCAGCAATGATGCCATTGTTGATACCATTCGATTTCTTGAAGTGTTTTGTGCCACAACAGCCATTGTAATTTCCCTATGAGCAGCTTGGGTATCATTGTTTCTTGATTTTCCAAACAAAGATAATCTAGTTCTTACATTTTCTATTGCATTCTCGCATGTCTTTTTTGTTTTAACATCTTGAAAACCCAACAACTTTGTGGCATGTTTCAATTTTTTGTGTTTTATCAACCCATGTAGGATTTGAGCTTGTGCCATCGTTGAATGTTGTTCAAAATATGACTTCATTATGGTATTGACATGCTCTCTAACTATCCAACCAGGGATCGAGTTCCCAATCTCTTCTTGTGCCGAAACATCTGCACAATCCTATAGAAAATTTACACCCCTTCCAACCCCACTGCAACTCCCAATTATATTTTCAATGTGAGAGGGAAAGGTCTCATGTGATGGCTGATCAAGATCATGAGGGGGCACAAGGTCATGTGATTCTTGATTACCATGATGTGATGTCTAACCATAATCTCTCTGTACATAAGATGTAAATTAACAAATTGAAAATTGGTTACTTGATAGTTGTGCATTGAACTTTAAAATTGCTGGTAACTTGAAATTTGATGTGGAAATTGAAAAATTGAGAATTGAAAATTGCATGTGAATTGAATTTTCCAACTAATACATTGAGCTTGAGAATTGTTCTCAGTAAAAATTGAAATTGCTAGTAACTTGAAATTTGAAATTCCTCAAGTAACTTAAAATTGCTAGTAACTTGAAATTTGAAATTGCTCAAGTAACTTGAAATTCATAATTTAATTAAACTTGAGAATTGTTTTAGAAGTAAAGTTTGAAATTCCTAGTAAAATTTGAAATTGCTTGCAACTTGAAATTAGTAGTAACTTGTACATTTAACTTTAAAATTGCTAGTAACTTGAAAATAAACTATATATATTTAAGTCAAGATAATTATTAATAACTTCTTAAAAATTATTGTGGGCATAAATATTATTGTCATTTATAATCATCACATTATATAATTGTGGGAAAATTTTCTTTATGCAATTTATGTCCATTTTACTTTTACATTACAAGAAAAATGTTATTTTAACTTTATGGTATAAAATAAATAAATAAATATTTAAAATACAAGTTGCAAATCACCACAAAGAATAAATGATTACAACACTTCTACCCTAGAATTTCAAAGACAACCTCATGCATCCCATGTTGTGTATAAGTGAAATAGAAATTTAAGATTGGTTTTTTACCCATGATAGCATACCTATTATACTCTAAATGTGGGGAAAAAAACATTTATTTAGAGATGAATACGATATTTAATTAAAAACATTGTAGTGATATGATTGAGGAGAAATTCATATATTTTAATGCAAAATAACATTTTCATTAGTTCATGATTTTGCAATTTCAACAATAGACAATTATGGAAATTGTAATTTTTATCATAAATTGCAATTTAAGAATTTTTTATCAATAATGCTTCACATATCAATGCAAGGTTGCAAACATTGCAAATAATTTTTTCCAATTTGTGCTAACAAAATATATGATTCTAATCATTAATCTTATCATGGTGATATGTCATGTTAAGTAAATAAAAGTACATGTGATAGATGATTTTTTTTTAAAGTAAACATTATAATTAAATAGCTCTTTGAACATTCATTTGTATTCAAATATTCATTACTATGAAAGTATTGCCAACCACCATAACTATGAAAATATTCATTCATTTGTTTTCAAATTGAATAAATTCTAACTAATACATAACTATCACAACATGTTGATTTCAAAATATTCATTCATTTGTTTTGAAATTGAATTTTCTAACAAAATAAGAATTGAAATTACATTTAACTTGAAATTGTTAGTAACTTAAAAAACTGCAATTAGTTACATATGTACAATTTTACTTGAAAATATTCTCCAAGTGTACATTTAATTTGAAAATTATTCTAATAGCATTGAAAATTGTTAGTAAAGTTTAGAAATTCGAAAATAGTTAATATGTACATACATTTTAACTTGAAAATAGAATCTAAGTGTAGATTTCATTTGAAAATTGTTGGACAATAAAATTGAAAATTGTTAGTAAACTTTGAAATAATTTGTAAATTGTTAAAGCAACATGGAAACATAATTTGAAAATTGTTAGCAACTTTGAAGTAATTTGAAGATAGTTAAAAATATGTACATGTATTAACATGAAAATATACTCTAAATTTACATGTTTCATTTGAAAATTGTTTTAATTTAACATTTGTTAGTCACTTGAAAATTGTTCATTTAACATAAAAATTGTTGCAAACTTTGAAATTTAAATAACAAATGGATGAAATAATTAAGAATATCATTACAAATAAATATGAAACAAATTAAATTATTAAATTTAGTTAAATTTATTGGAAAATTGTTACTAATTTTGTAAATTATGTAGCATGATATTTAAATTATGATAGCATGTTATTCAATAATTTACCTCTGTTGTCTTCCATTGGAATTTGTTGCACCAAATGTGCATCTTCTTCTTCTCTCAACCTTTCTCTTTGTTGTCTCATTTGTTTTCTATACTTCTCATGCTCTTCATTGTCATTTTGTTGTCTAGCATGTTTTCTTTGTCTTTTTTTTTTATTCTCCATCAATCTACAATGAAAACAAACAAAAAAAAATTCAAATTGTTATAAAAAACAACAATATGTTAGTATGAAATCTTGAAATATGCCTACAAAGAAATTTTACATGTCTAATGAGCTCTAATTCAACAACATGAAAATGAAAAAGATCTAATTCAACAAGATCAAAATGACAAAGCTCTAATGAAAAAAAAACTAGCAATGAGTTAAATTGTTGTTTTTGATTAATTGTATACTGGTTATATACAGGTTCGTTGATGTTTTTACGAGGGAAGGGTAGTTGGAAACATTAGTTGTTGACAACTCCTTTCGCAGTTTCACCTTGGTTCATTTATATATTTTTTTTACATAGACAAACCCTCGATCGAGCATATTTTACAGACCCTCAATCGAGCAAATACCTCGATCGAGGTATTTCTAAACCCTCGATTGAGGTCCTGATAAAACCTCGATTGAGGTGTTGTTAAGACCTCGATCGAGGTATTTTAAATACCTCGATCAAGGGCTTAAAAACCAGGCCGAGTGCCCTTTTCCCTGCAGAATGGAAGTTTTGTCTACCTTCCACACAGTTAAACAATGTCATTAAATGCTCATTAATGAGTGGAATTGATGCCATTAGATTTGTCAATGAATCCTCTATCCAGATACATAAAATTTATGAATTTTTATCTTCATATGTCTCTTGTTTTCAGATTTCTACTAAAAATTACCCTAAAAAACCCTGCGGACAACTTCGATTGAGCTCAAAGATAAATCCACAACATTCAAAATACACATCCAAAAAATTTGAAAAAATACACAAGCCCTAGATAAATGCGTCCTCTTTAAGATGGCATTTTTAGATTTGCAAATTATGTAAAAAAGCAAAATATTTCGTGCACACACACACATGTGTGCAAAATGCGACTTAAATATTCATTGGTTAGTTTCAAAAAATAATAATAAATATAATTTTTTGAGAAAAATTAAAAGAAAAATATGTAAGCCCTAGTGCATTCTGTCTAGATCATGTTCACATATTTCATTTTTTTAAATTATCACTTTAACATTAAATTATTGTTCACACACAAAAACTACTTGTTAATTGCTCTTCAAATTTTTAAGTACACACGTTTCATTAAATGAAAATTCGACACGATATATGACATTGGTATATTTTGAAAAAAACATCATTGGAAAGCCAACATAATTCTCTACATTTCGTTTTTCAACTGCATGTCAAAATTCATGTGGCAAGTATGAGTTTCGAGGGCTTCAATTAATACATGGGTAAAATTTTTGTTTTTCACCATCATATTTGGCCAAAAAGTGTTACCCATCTTCATGGAATAACGCACTCCAAATCTCTCAACAATAGTCACCATTGATGGTCTACACAACTCGATCAGATTATTCTTTATTTTTTCTTTGGACAACAACTAATTATGTCATATAAATTCAAAAAACCTTATCTATGTCCTAAGTGTTTTATCCTTTGGTATGAGACAATTTTTAAATTAGAAGGTGTTGGTGGATTTAATCTGTTGACTTATACAATAGATTTTAGTAATCTAAACTAGTTTAACAACCATTCCACCACATGTGCTTGGGTACACCAACTTTCTATGTAAGCACTTGACTTCTTCAATCACTCATTCATTGCCTCCAACACCATTTTCTATAGTAAGTCCACAATAATCATCCTCTTCCAAATCTCTCTAGATAGAGGATATTCAAAAGCTACATCAAATCTACAAGACCACCCACTTATACAGTATTCGATTAGTGAATCAACCTTCATTATTCATTAAACCTCTTGTTTTTCTCGATTAGATTACGAGTACAGGATTGACTTCTAGAAATGTAAATTTAGAGTAACAATGCATACTAGACACAATATTTGTGCATCAATATCCGAGTAGGGATAACAATGTATAAATGTGTGTTGGATTAATGAGAGCCAATGGAATTACCTATCTACCTAAGCATCATGTAGTAGGTGTCTATCGAGGTGCCAGAAACCTGAAGTCATAGGAAAAGTGTATGCTCGCAAAAATAAGCTTGAATGCATGGAGGATGGGGTAGCTATAAGAGAATTGAAGAATGGGTATCATGGGAACATGTTATTTAATGCACCTAGTGTAACATAACCTTTTTGCTGGAAAACATTTTGTGTTAGAAAACATTATTATAAGTTTTATTGTAAAGTTTTATGTTGGACAGGTGTCCAAGGATGACTGTAATTAGCACAATATATTATTATTGAATAAATAAAATAGGAGACAATCACCTAAGAGGACTATTGAAAGAGTGGTTACTGATCCACTAGGTGGAATGGAATCTGGGGTAGAAGGAAATGGACAAGTGGCAACATCATGATGCAACTAACTAGCTGTTGGTATGGGACAACTCCCTTGAAATGTGGTCATAGTGCCTTGAAAGATGGGACTGGAGCTTGAGGCTCATTTATTCCAAACTGACCACTAAAGACCTAGGCAGTCTATATAATAGCCATCAAATAATGAACTGAGGTTCATCACTTTTCCTGACGAGGAAATTTACCTTGGGGTTTTGCTGTGTTTGCACCCAAGAGATTTGATGAGGGTATATGCTATGTTAATTATCATGTTGTGAGTCTGCCAAACTCTTATTGAGTTCAGGAGGTTGATGCTAAGTGAAGAAGGCATTTTATTTCAGGAGGTTGATGCTGAGTGGAGAAGGCATTTTTGAGTTCCTTGCTTCTACACAGATTCCACCCACTTATTGGATCAGTAATCAGGCTCGGGGGTTCACTAGAAGCCAGCAGTTGAGCTGCTTTTTCTTAAGCAGGTTGGGAGGAACAGGCCTCCTTGGGTGTTTGTCAGCCCTATCATCATCTACAAGTTCTATTTGTTTATCTGCTGTTAAGTAGTTAAATCTCTTTATTTACAAATATTTAATTTTATTTACAGAATGTGTTTTGGTTTAAATGCTTCTACTTTTATTTTTTAAATCAGTTTAAAATTATGAAAAGAAATGCTGAATGAAATAAATGATCTTTTCATTTTCCCCCATGGCATAGGAATTGCATCGTACTCTAGTGCAGAGATGGATTAAGATAGATAGGTATGATAGGCAAGATAGCCACGTGATTGAGAAGATGCAAATGATGTATTTTCTTAAATCACTGTTTACTGTTAATTTTTCTAAGTTTATCTATATCATTGTTTTTCATTGTTATTTCTGTATAAATAATTATTCTCAGAATATATAGTAATGTTTTCTTCATTTTATAGATATCATTTGTTTAAATAACAAATCATTTTTCCTTTCTAAGGATTATATAAATTATTTCTCTGTTATAGCATTTAGAAAACATAGACAAATTTATAAGCAGATAGTGTAGATTTAGACCAAACATACAGTAGAAAAATACAGTACATTTACAACTCTCTTCACACAGAAAACTAGCATATAATGTTTCTTATTCTTCAACATTTCAACTCATGACAAACCTTATGACAATACCTTAAAGCTATAATAGAATACCACTTATTTCATTTCCATTGCTCGACATAGTCAAAGTTCGGTATCTTAATGATAACCAAGAATCAAACCCAAACAATTACACGATAATCATTATTGTAGACCGAACAATTAAAATTCACAGTTTCATCCTCAATATTTAGTTAATACAATGACTGTAGGATAAATCAAAATAAGAAACATCAAACCTTTAACCCTGGAATCTTCATCATAGTGGATCGCATAGATTTCCTGTAATCGACGATTCATACATAAACCAAACTCTACTCTAAAAACAAAACTCATCCACCATTACTTATAGAAATCAAAGGATTATATGATATCCAAATCTGGAGAGACTTGTATTGCAACTATTACATTGTTATAACTATTATCTGCAGGAGGAAAAATAACAACATTTAAATCTCACAACTATAGCTTTTATTCATCAAACCCTAAATGCAGTATCATGTTTACAAAATAGACAAACTACGTACAAGCCGTAAGCCTTCCATAGATACGAATATCTAGCAACAGACTTATCCTTTATACAGACTTCATACGTTTTATCCCATCATATTTACATTTCAACTTTCACAATTTACATAAAGAAAAACGATAGCAGCAAATCATCAAAACCCAAATTGTTATATTATTCCCAGGTCTGTGAGAAAGAACAATTTGACACGACAACCATCAACATAACAAGCTCATGCCTCTTGGGTTGAGGAATCCTTCTCCCCATTCTTTTAAAAGTTTACAAACCCTATCTCTACAAATTTACAAAACTCTCTGACTTCAAAACACAACACACAGAACATCACATAGTCGGCCATCATCTTCATCTACACAGAGTTTCAAGGCAACCGCCGAGGCTTACTTGTTGGTAGAGCTGCAGCCAACCTACGATGCCCAAACAGGAGAAAACCATCGAATCATTGCCGTGTAAACAACAACATTAATGTTGTCGTCAAAACATTTATCTTTTCAAGAAACAAGACTCGGTATTAACAAACAAATTACTACTGCGTTAAATGTCAAATGTGAAAGCTACAGGAGGAAGTTTCGAACACATTACCTTCAAAATAGTTGGCAAACAGCAGCAACAACCACCAGACAGGCGCAACAGCAACTGCAAATTACTCATACTATCAAATGCGGAGGCAGAAGGAAACCCCATATAGAGCCATCAACTTTTAAACAATTAAATAGTGCCAAGACCTGAAATAACCATGGCGAAGGGTTGGTTTCTCATTTGAATCAAATTTCAAATTAAAAACCCTCAACAGGTCTGATGATCGAAACACACCAAAGACAAACACTAAGATGCAACTGAGACATTCACCACTATACAAAGCACTGGAGAGCTTGGCTCTTTAATCTTCACGAGTCATGGGTTCAAAACCGAGGCCTCACAACTCAAAAACGCACAATAGAAAGACCTACAAACCCTCAGCATGTCAGCCAATTGTAGAGCCATAACCACCATTTTCCAAGTTCACAATAAACACAATAATCAAAACCAAAGTAGGGTTTAACTTACACCCATCCTTACACTGCTAGATCAATGGTGGAGATCACCGGGTAGAATTACGAAGCATCAATGCCATCTACCACATTAAATGTGTTATCATTACAATCGCCACAAAGGAGACACGAAGGAGCCAGTTCATCAACCATGGAACTATTATGTTTACACATCATTGCAAGGAGGATCAATACCACTATATTGGCATGTGAACAAACTAGCTATACCATCCACGAAGGAATCCCACTATCCACAGTAGTTGTAAGCATTCAATGCATAAGTTACAGTTACACTTGCCAACCTGTAACATGAACATTCACCTCGTAACGTTCATTACATAATACATTGCATATGGTAAGGTTGAATTATATAACCCTGTCAAGGCGTTAATTTATAAAGTCAGTATACATATGCGCTAAGGTTTGCATATATTTCACATATCACATTGTTTGCATATATCACATATGGCATAATAGCAATAAGGTTTGTATGGTATTACGTAGGGTAATAAAATGCACACAAAACACATTAGTAATGTGCTATAATGTATAAATGTTGGCTATTATTCAATCAAAATCGCATATAGGTCTTTTGGGTAGTCCAATATTTCATAACCTTGAAGGTTCGACAATTGTCCCAAATACATTGAAATTAGACTATATAGATAATCCATTAATTAACATTTCACATTGCGTATGAAATCTAGATATCACACACACATACATTCTAATGTATCGTCTAAATGAAATAATTCAGACTATCACCATCATTATAGGGTTTAGACCCTAGACAAGTTAGCAAAACAGTTATACATAGAATTTCCACAAATTTCCATGGAGGAAGAAGATAGATAATTACATACAGTTCGACATGGTTGGAAACCAAAAATAATTATGAGTACAAAACTGTGATATGATCTTTACAAACCTTCTCTGAAAAATTGTTTGAATACTTGTCGCAACTTTACACTCTTACGTATAAACTGTCACAAGTACGAAATCACATGCTTTAGCACGAATGCTAAGTAAGCCTTGGGGCATCCGTAGGACCCCTTCATCAATCAACAAAAGCACATTAGTCAAAACAATTAATTCATCATTCATAAAGAACAACAGTAGAAGTTTGTAGTAGTACAACTACATATGAATATAATCAAGACATAAGCAGAAATCTGTTAGTCACAAATTCTTACATTATAAACCAGCATAGCGTTTAGTACAGCAAAATAACATTTTAGGCATCGTTCTATTTCCGCATATAGTAATTAAGCAATAAATGTCAAGTAGGAAAATTTTAAATTTTTGTGATTTTTCCGGGATGTTACATGTGGTATCAGAGCACAAGTTCAAACTCTAGGCCTGATTGAGGCTCATGCGCGCAAACAAAAAACAAATCAGAAAGTTTATGTTGCTAACTTTTGTAATTTAATTTTATTTTTGCACAGAACAGATTGACCTTTACTTGCAAGTATGGAAATACCAGAGGAATCAGCAAGGGGCAGATCTCCTCATAATGAACGCATTAATAATAAAAATACTGAAGGAATTTATGTTGAGTTAAACAACCAGTCTTCTGAAATTTTATACACTGTACAAGATTTAAAATCTGAGTTAAAAGATGTTAAAGAAGAAAATGAACGGATCCTTAAGGAACAGGAAGAGTTACAACAAAATTTAAAAGGAAACTGTCATAGTGATGAAAGAGGCAGAAAATCAGAATTTAAGGCTGATTCTGAAATAATGTCCCACCAACATAAGCATAAGAAAACAAGAAATGATAAAAGGAATAGTTACTCATCCTCTAAATCTTATTCAAGTTGTGAAGACATAAATTATGATAGTAGTAACAGTGAATGCTACTCTAAAAAGAGAAAACATAAGCATCACGAACATATTACTGGGGAATTTAAAAAGATTAAGCCACCTACTTTTAATGGCTAAAGTGAGAATGGTGAGACAGCAGAAGCTTGGTTGTCTGGAATGAAAAAGTACGTTAATATTTACGACTACTCTTCTAAACTAAAAGCCAAGATGGCCATTTACAATGTGACCAGGAAAGCAGATATTTGGTGGCAGGATCTTAAAAGAATCAAGAGTATAAAAGAAAAGGAAGTAACTTGGACTATGTTTAAAAAGAAGTTTTTGTCGGAACAATATTTTGAAGATAAGTCAAAGGAGTTTTACGATTTAAAGTTGAGTACAATGAACATGAAAGAACTGTGGAGCAAGTTCCTTAGCTTGCTGAGGTACGTACCCTACATGGTTGAGGAAAAGACTAAAGTGCAAAGGTTTCTCAATTTTTTACCTTTTAATATAAAAAATCATATTGAGTATGAAAATCCTTCCACTTTGGAAGAGGCCATGAGGAAGGCAAATTTTTGTTTTGACCAAAATAGAAAAAGAGAAGGAACAATTGGCTAGAAGAACAATAAGACTAATCAGTATGACTGTAAAAAGAAGAATTTTAATCATAATGCTGGAGGTTTTAAGAAAAATTTTAATAACATAAATTTTCCTAATAATTATCGGAATAATGCATCTCAGAACTCTACCGCTGCAAGAAATGTACCTAATAATAATAATCACAGCAATAACAATAACAACAACAACAGGTATGC
This sequence comes from Larix kaempferi, assembly GCA_027924585.1. Lineage (NCBI taxonomy): Eukaryota > Viridiplantae > Streptophyta > Pinopsida > Pinales > Pinaceae > Larix > Larix kaempferi. Next base: position 4,269,468 of record BSBM01001023.1, read on the forward strand.
TAAACAGAAAGGACCCATAAAGTGCTATGAATGTGGCAAACCACATAAGAGAGCAGATTGCCCACGCAACAAGAAGACAACTAACAACATTCATACTATGCAAGCAGAACCTACAGTTGGAGATATCGCAAGAGAAATGCCCAGGGTAAATGGAGCATTGGAGAACCGTCAAGTGGACCCTCAAACGAGTCTATTTCTATTTTGATAGATCCATGCGCAAATCTAAGTTATACTTCACCTACTTTAGTAAACCATTGCAAGTTAGAAATAGAGAAATTTGATAATGCATGGTTAGTTCAGCTTGCAACCTGAACTTAAAGAAAGGTTACAGATTATGTCAAGAATTCTGAAGTATTTTTACGTCAGCTGAAAACGCAAATTAATTTGAATGTTTTACCCTTAGGGTAATATGATTTGTTGATTGGTATGGATTGGCTTGAACAGCATAGAGTTTTACTGAATTGTTATGATAAATCTTTTACATGTATAAATAATGAAGGTAATTCAGAAACAGTAAAAGGAATTCATAGGCAGATTTCAGTAAGGCATATTTTTTCCTTACAAGTAAAGAGAGCTGCCATAAAAGGTTGTAAAATATTTACTGTTAATGTTATTAATGATGAGTGCACATCTAAAGAAGACAAGTTAAAATTATAGGATATTCCCATCCTTAGGGACTTTTCTAATGTATTCCCAGAAGAAATTCCAAGATTACCTCCGAAAAGAGAACTTGATTTCACCATTGAGTTAGTACCCAGTGCGGTACCAAAATCGAAGGCCCCCTATAGGATGAATATTTTGGAGTTAAATGAGTTAAAATCATAGCTAAAAGAATTAATAGATAAAAACTACATAAGGCCTAGTGTATCCCCTTGGGGAGCACCAGTAATTTTTGTTAAAAAGAAGGACGGTACCATGCGTTTGTGCATTGATTATCGTCAGCTTAATAAAATGACAATTAAGAACCGATGATATCCATTGATGATATCCTGGTTCGCTCAAAAACTAAAGAAGAGCATGACGAACATTTAAAAATCATTTTTACAAGTAATTAGAGAACATCAGCTTTACGCTAAGTTCAGTAAGTGTGATTTCTATATAGATAAAATTCAGTATTTGGGTCATATAATTTCTAAAGATAGTATTTCTGTTGTTCCTAATAAAATTAAAGCAATTAATCAATGGCCTATCCCAAAAGACCTAACTGATGTACGGTCATTCATGGGAATAATGGGTTATTATAGAAATTTTATTGAAGGGTTCACTAGAATTGCTAACCCCATTACTTCTTTGCAGAAGAAAGGGAAGAAATTCGTATGGGATCAAAAGTGTCAAGAAAGTTTTAATAAGTTAAAAGAGTTATTAACAACTGCACCCATCTTAAAAATTGCATATCCCAATAAGGATTTCATCATATGCACGGATGCATGCAACGATGGACTTGGAGGGGTCTTAAGTCAAGAAGGTCATGGAATTTCTTTTGAGTCAAGGAAGTTAAAAATACACGAAAAGAATTATGCTACTTATGATCTTGAGTTGGTAGCCGTGATACACACTTTAAAAATGTGGCACCATCACTTGATAGGAAGAAAATTCATTTTAATGACTGATAGCAAGGGATTAAAGTATTTATTGGATCAAACAAATCTTAACGCATGGCAAGCTAGGTGGTTAGCTTTCCTTAGCGAGTACGATTTTGAGATTCATCACATTAATGGAAAGGAGAATAAGGTTGCTGATGCATTGAGCAGAAATGTTAGACTAAGTTTTGTGACAGCAATTAGTACTTTTAAATCTGATCTTGAAAATCAGATCGAAGAAGGAATTAAGCAAGACGAAAATTACAAAAAATTACATGATAAAGTAGCTGAAAATTCATCTAAAAATGTTATAAAGGATTACAGTATTAATGAAAAAGGATTCTTAACATATAAAAACAAAATTTATGTACCTAATTTTTCTAAGGTTAAGATGTTGATTTTAGATGAAGTTCATAAGAGTCCTTATTCAGGGATCCTGGTTATCAGAAAATGATAACTATGTTAAGAAAAGAGTATTTTTGGTCCAACATGAAGCGTGAAGTTGATGAATATATAGCTAGATGATTTGAATGTCAGACTATTAATGTTGAACATCAACATTCAGCTGGGTTATTGCAGCTCTTACCAATTCCAGAATGGAAATGAGAAATTATAAGCATTGACTTTATTACAGGTTTGCCTAAAAATTAGAAGCAGAATGACTCAATTATGGTTGTTGTTGATAAACTTAGTAAAGATACTCATTTTATTCCTGTTAAAACTACTTTCAAGGATTCTAACATTGCAGATATTTTCATGAAGCAATTTTTTTGCTTGCATGGAATTCCAAAGGTAATTATTTCAGACCGGGACTCTAAGTTCACCAGCAATTTTTGGACAACACTGTTTAAAGGATTGAATATTAAACTAAATTTCAACACTTCTTTCCACCGACAAACTAATGGTCAAACAGAAAGAGTACATCAGATTTTAGAAAACATGTTAAGATTGTATGTTAAAGATCAGCCATATAAGCGGGAAGATTACTTGCATTTAACAGAATTTGTCTACAATAATAATTATCAAGCATCTGCTAAGTTGAGCTCATTTGAGATTTTGTATGGAAGAAAATGTTGTACTCCAATTTCTTGGGATAATCCTGTAGACAGATTGATGTTAGGACCAGATTTATTGAAAGAAATGGAGCTAACCGTGAAATAGGTTCAAGGTAACTTAACGGTTGCCCAAGATCGGCAGAAAAGCTATGCTGATTTGAAACGTACTGAAAGAGAATTTCAGGTAGGAGACCATGTTTTTATAAAGGTAAATCCCAAGAAAAGTTCTTTGAAGCTTGGGAGCTGTACTAAATTAGCAACAAGGTATTGTGGACCATTTGAAATCCTATCAAGGATTGGAGCTTTTGCATATCAATTGGCATTGCCATATAATTTTAAAATCCACAATGTTTTTCCGGTTTGTGCTTTAAAGAAGTATGTGCACGATGCTACTCATGTGCTGAATTGGAATGACATACAGGTAGAACCCGAAGGAGATTTTCAGGTGGAACTGGACTGTATTCTCGACTGGAGGGAAATTATGCTTCGGAATCGCACAATAGGGAAAGTAAAGGTGCAATGGAAGCACCTTAGTCCTCATGAAGCTACTTGGGAGCTGGAAAGTAATATGTGGGCAACATATCTAGTTCTGTTCCATGAGGAACTTGATGATGAATAAGAAACATCGAGGATGATGTTGAGCTTAAGTGGGGGTGTTTGTAACATACCCTTTTTGCTGGAAAACATTTTGTGTTAGCAAACATTATTATAACTTTTATTGTAAAGTTTTATGTTGGATAGGTGTCCAAGGATGACTGTAATTTGCACAATATATTATTATTAAATAAATAAAATAGGAGACAAACACCTAAGAGGACTATTGAAAGAGTGGTTACTGATCCACTAGGTGGAATGGAATCTGGGGTAGAAGGCAATGGACAAGTGGCAACATCATGATGCAACTAACTAGCTGTTGGTATGAGACAACTCCCTTGAAATGTGGTCATAGTGCCCTGAAAGACGGGACTGGAGCTTGAGGCTCATTTATTCCAAACTAACCACTAAATATCTAGGCATTCTATATAATAGCCATCAAATAGTGAACTGAGGTTCATCACTTTTCCTGATGAGGAAATTTACCTCAGGGTTTTGCTGTGTTTGCACCCAAGAGATTTGATGAGGGGATATGCTATGTTGTTGATCATGTTGTCAGTCTGCCAAACTCTTATTGAGTTGAGGAGGTTGATGCTAAGTGGAGAAGGCATTTTATTTCAGGAGGTTGATGCTGAGTGGAGAAGGAATTTTTGAGTGCCTTGCTTCTACACACATTCCACCCACTTATTGGATCAGTAATCAGGCTCAGGGGTTCACTAGAAGCCAACAATTGAGCTGCTTCTTGATGCAGGAGCATTGGAACCTAAGTAGATCAGTCGAACTTGATAGACCAAAGGATGCCGACTAGTGGGAGTGCCGATGACCACTGGTGCGGGGAGCATGTTGACTTGTCAAAGTCAACAAGTTTAGCAGAAGCAGTCGGGGTGTAGCCGATTGAAGGATCAACAGATGTCGCAAAGTCAAGGACCGACAGAAGACAGTTAATAGATGACGAGCGATGTAAGAGGTCGGGTAGTCGATAAGTGGTCGAAATATGACACGACAGGGTTTGGCGAAGCCAAGTGTAATGGGAAGGAGTGAAACGACAGGACAGTCGAGATGTGACTGACTACTGTAGCAGAGTTGAAAGGACAGAAAGTCAAGGGATTGTACCAGTAGTCGTTCGGGGTTGCTAAGGAAGTTATTATAGTTATTGTGAGTTGGTGAAGGACATGACAGAGGACGTCATGAAAAGAAGGTGTACAACATGGATAGAAGCTGACAGTGCTGATTCACAATATTTGGATAGGATCGGCGAACGGAGAGAACACATGTCTCAGGATTGTGATAATCTTCGCAACAGCACCCGCAGAGTAGAAGAGGAGGAGAAGGGCTTCAATCTAGACACTGTTGGGCCGAGCAGAGTAGGGTAGAGCGCAGAGCTGAGAGCATTGTGAAGACTCACACCGGTCAAGTGCAGAGTGTTGAGATCGAACCATAGCTCAAAGTTTCGTGGTGAACCAGGAGAGGGTGAGGTCGACACACAGGGAGAACACACCACAGTTACTTCTAAGTTGTAACGGCTAAGGCCGATTGTAGTTAGTTATTTGCTTACAGTTATTTTATATTGTAACCGATTTCAGAGAAGTAATATAAGCCAATCTAGGCATCTTGTTCTACACCTTGTTTGTGTGAGCATTGTAGTTTGTGTTGTGTGTATTTCTAAGCGAGAAAGTATCCCGTAGGGTGACTTGCGTTAGTTGGTATCAGAGCTCGGAAGCAAGTTCGGTTGGAAAGAAGACTATACCAACCTCACTTGTGTCAGTTGGTATCAAAACATTGAAGGTGTGAGAATTTTTAATAGAAGTCGAAAAAAACATGGCTCATAGAGGCGTTAATGTCCAAGGACAAAGAGCGCGTGGCGTAGCAGCCGTCACAGTGGATCATGAGATGTTTGACGAATGCGTCCGAACGATGTGGAATTTGACAAATGAAGTCATAGCAATCAAAGAAAACCAGAGGTGTGGTTGCATTCCTGAAGCGCTAGACCACAATGATGAGGAAGTCAAGGAAGTGGAAGCTCAGGAAGCCGCAGTAGAAGAACCAGACAAGAAACTCATCAAGCTTCTGACAAAAATGAGAAGTTGGGAGAATATATATGTGCGTACGTACTCGGGAATCCTAGACCCATAAGACTTGATCAACTGGTTCAGAGAGATGGAGAAATATTTTGATGTGGAGCAGATCGAGGATCCTAAATAGGTTAAGACTGCATGTCTAAGGTTGAAGGGTCATGCCTCATTTAGGTGGGACAATGTACAGGCTGACAGACTTAAGAAAGGCAAGGAGAAAATCAAATCTTGGGACAGGATGGTTGCCAAGTTGAAGGGTAAGTTCTTGCCAAATGACTATGTGATTTCCTTATTCAGGAAGTTAAAAAATGTTTGACAAAAAGAGATAACCATGAAATAGTACACGGAGGAGTTCTACCGATTTTCGATTCGGTCAGGACAAACTGATGAAGGAGAAGAAGCTATCGCCAGATATGTAAATGGCTTGAAATATGCTGGTCCTCAGCATGTCGAGATTCAGAACAGTCGGAGAAGCTTATCAGTTCGCTCTAAAGGAAGAAGAGGAACTGTCGAGAAAATTCACAGCGACGAGAGGCAGGATGACTAGTAAATGTGGAAAGACTATCTCCATGAAAGGTTAAGGTAGCGGCTACAAGAAAGAAGGTGTTGAAGATAGTCGATGCACAAAAGGGACATCGACGAAGGAAAGAGTGCAAGAGAGCCGACGCGAGGGTCATGAGAACTGCAGCCGAGGCGCGTATAGTCGAAATGGTCCATCCGACAAGAAAGGAGCTAACAGACCAGCTATTATCTGGTACAAATGTCAGGGAACGGGTCACAAGGCATATGAATGCCCAGAAAACCTACATTCTGTTGATGAGTCGAAACCCAGACGTTGAAAGGATGAGCAAGTCGATGAGAGGGAAGAATCGACATCAGATAGCAGTGGAGGTGAGAAAAAGAAGAACCAGAATCTAATGGTTCAGAGAGCTTTGATTTAGGAAGATCAACGTGATCCGATGGAACCAGCACAATGGAAGGCAATCTTTCGAACGAAGGTGCAGATCAGAGAATGGCATTGCAAGACCATAGTTGATGGTGGAAGTACAGAGAATCTTGTGTCGACATAAGTCATTGACAAGATCGGCTTGAAGTGTCAAGAACACCCACACCCTTACAAGATATCATGGTTGTAGAAAGGACATCATGTCAAGGTGACCTGACAGTGCCTGATGAACTTCAAAGTTGAAGGATTGGAGGATAGGGTACTGTGTGATGTAGTTCCCATGGATGCATGACATCTGTTGTTGGGGAGACCATGGAAATATGACCGTAAGATGATCTATGATGGTTGAGCTAACATAGTCACCCTATGGAAGAATGGCGTGAAAAGGACTCTTAAGCCAAGGCGAGGAGAGCCAGCCAACAGTAAGGATCGCGAAAGCAATCTTTGGGAAAAGCGAGTGTTGATGAGCACTGCCAAAGAATTCCTCGCGGAGGATGAAAAGCAGTCGGGATGTTATGAAATCTTTCCAAAAGGACCATATGTCGAAGGAATGACCAATTAGGAGGGCATTCCGGTCAAAGTCAAGGAGTTGCTCGAAGAGTTTCAGGACATAATGGCTAATGAGAAACCAATAAGACTGCCGCCGACAAGGACTATATCCCATCAGATCGACTTGATTCCAGGGTTGAGTCTGCCAAACAAAGCACCATATAGGATGAGTCTGATAGAGGGACAGGAGCTCAACCAACAGGTCCAAGAGTTGGACAGAGGATTGATCCGAGAAAGTTTGAGCCTGTGTGCAGTACCAACAGTATTGACACCAAAGAAAGGTGGGGAATGGAGGATGTGTAGTGACTCTAGAGCCATCAATAGGATCATGATCGAGTATCGATTTCCATTGCCAAGGATGGATGACTTGATGGATTTCCTGAGTGGAGTGACATACTTCATGAAATTAGACCTAAAGAGTAGATATCACCAAATGAGGGTCAGAGAAGGAGATGAATGGAAGACAGCATTCAAGACAAGAAAAGGGTTATATGAGTGGTTAGTCATGCCGTTCGGATTGACTAATGCACCCAGTACATTCATGAGATTGATGAATGAAGTACTGAAACCATTCTTGGGAAAGTTTGTCGTAGTCTATTTAGACGACATTCTGATTTTCAGACAGACCAAGACAGAACATTGGAGCACGTTCGACAAGTATTGTAGAATTTATAGGGAGAGAAGCTGATGATTAACCTGCAAAAGTGTTTCTTCATGAAGAAGGAGTTGGTTTACTTGAGATTTGTAATTTCGGGTAAAGGGTTGGAGATGGACCCCGAGAAGGTGAAGGCAATAGTAGATTGGCCGGAACCGACAAGTACGACTGTAGTGAGAAGTTTCCATGGACATGCTAGTTTCTACCGAAAGTTCATTTGGGAATTCAGTCAGATTTGTGCACCATTGATAGAATGCATGAGAAAGGGCAAGTTCAAGTGGATGGATAAGGCCCAGGAAGCTTTCAAAAAATTGAAGGAAAAGGTCACTGAGAGCCCAGTATTGGCGCTCCCAGACTTTGACAAAGTTTTCTAGGTCGATTGCGATGTGAGTGGAACAACAATTGGAGCAGTGTTGAGCCAGGAAGGCCAACCAATTGCATTCTTCAGTGAAAAGATGAATGGAGCGAAGCGAAAGTATTCAAGGTTAACTATTAACTATTTTGACATTTTAGAGTTCCAAGGTGTGGGTCATGGGATGCCCCAAGATAGAGAAGGGGCTAGGACTGATCCTAACCGTGTGCGACGCCCTCCACGCACACCAAAACCCCCTCGGTTATATCCTCCAGCCGGTCCAGTTCTTGATGATACGCAGGAGTCCTTATTAGATTTGGCTGATACATTGCTTCGGCATGAGACTGCCATCCAAGGAAATGTAGGCCAAGGGGTTGGCACTTCCAAGGCTGGTCCATCTAGGGTTGGACCATCTCACAGTTAGGATCCACCTTTTAGGTCCCCAGACAAAACCAAAGCTACACATCGCACCGGTGACGCGGAGTCTTCGGAGCATCGGGTTATTCCACACCCTTGCACACCGTGTCGAAGCATATGCTATGGGCCTGCTTCAGAGTTTCTAGGTGATGTATTACTCCAATACGTAAGCAACATTCTATCTTTACATAGTATATAAATTTTGTTTTATATCACAATTTTCAATTGTTTAGTAATTTATTTCTATTTGAATAATTATCTGACAATTTCCGTGAACAAATATACAGCTTATGTCCAATAACACCCCAGATTCACGTAATTCAGCCGTTGATGTTGATGCCATTGATGCAGTGGTCAATGCTGCATATGATTTTGGTGCTTCGCCATTATCTGTAAGAACTTTAATTTTAATTTGTCATCAAGTTATTTACATATTTATAATTTAGAGATTGCAACATTAAATACATCTTAAACTCGATACAATATGTTTTATGCAAGGTGGGCACGATGAGTTTGTGGAATCCCAGGTCAGTCCCTCCTATGTAGAGGAAGATTCCCAGACTCAGGTATTCTTTTCATTACATGCTTTTAATTATATGCTTTTAATGATTTGAAACATGTATATGCATTTAATTATTTAAAGAAATTTTTTAATTGTATCTGTATGTTTTGTTACGTATCCTGGTTATGGTCAGGTTTTTTTTACTGTTTAGTAGGGCCAATGTTTAGTATTCCACCTACTAGTGACCCTCTTCCTCCCCCCCAGGTACGTGTACATGTCTCGCTTTCTTTGAAAATGCCATTTTCCATCCATGTAGTATATATATGTAGTCTTGTTAGATCTTTGTATTTGCTGACATCGACATATATATGTTACCTTATCCAGACATCTAGTGATGCAATGGTGCTTGAAGAGCACCAAATCGATGTTGTTGGTGACCCACCTCTCCGCCCCCCCCCCCATGTACGTGTATGTGGAGCTCTTTCTTTGAAAAGGTCATTGTACATCCATACATAGTACATATATATATATACAGTCTCATTTTCTTTGTATTTGCTGACATTGGTCCATATGTTACTTTATGCAGGAATCTAGTGATGCAGTGGTGCTTGAAGAGCACTAAATCGACGTTGTTGGTGACCCACCTCTCCCCCCCCCATGTACGTGTGTACATGTCTCTCTTTCCTTGAAAAGGTCCTTGTACGTCCATACATATTATATACAGTCTCATTTTCTTTGTATTTGCTAACATTGGTCCATATGTTACTTTATGTAGGCATCTAGTGATGCAATGGTGCCTGAAGAGCAACCAACCGAGGTTGTTGGTGACCCACCTCTACCCCCCCCAGGTACGTGTATGTCTCACTTTCTTTGAAAGAGTCATTGTCCGTCCATGTAGTATATATGTCTTGTTTTCTTTGTATTTGCTGGCATTAACATGTATGTTACTTTATGCAAGCATCTACTGAGCTAGTGGTGCCTCAAGAGCACCCAATTGGGGCCACTGATGACCCTGCATGCCCCCCCACCCAAGTACATGCAGTTTTAGTGCCGAGGACTTGCACACGCATGGTAAGTAAAAATTTTATATTTGCTTGGAATTTGAACAATTGTACATCATGTGGTATTTATTTTTATATCTTGGTAAACTAACTTGTAACACATTTTGGTTTGTGTTCAGTCTCCAATATTGAGAATGTGTCCTCCTGCGGATCATTGGGGAATGCCATCGAGCAGCCACAAAAGAAAGATAGACTTCTCATTAGCCACTGACGTTGGCAGTGAAAAGGGGGATAAATAGAAATCATGTATAGGGGGGTACATATAGAATCCATGTATAGGGGGAATACATGTACATGTACCGTTCTGTTTGTCTGTACACACAGATGTACAGTATGATCCACAATTTTGTATTATGGCCATGGCATTATTATACATGTACATCTATAATATAAAGCAGCGTTCAGATTTACCTATATATGGTTGACTTGATATGGGATGGAGACATGTCTATTATATGCCTTGCAGATACATGCTTGAATATGTTTTTAGGTTTATGGCTTTGTGTTTGTTGGAGAAGAGTTGGCATTGCAAATAATGGATACATTGCTAGTCCCACTCAACTCTAGCACTCATTTTTACTCACAAATATTAAATCAAATACCAAGTAGCCACTCTAGTCCTTAGAAATGGAATCCAAAAGAACCTCATCTCTTAGACCTTTTTCAATCGTGCTTACAACTTCCTACTACCCCACAGGATTCACCTTATCAACTAGGTTGGGTCCAATAATACAACCATTGTCTTCTAATAAACAAATATATTATGGCGTATCACTTCACATTTTCATTCAAATTTTTATTTGAGGCTTCTTGAGGAAATATTTAGAGTGGTCATCATCATTTGTAAGGGTGTTGTTGTGCCTTGTCCTTTTCGCTCTCATGCTGGGAATATTGCTGCTGTCATAACAGTCATTTTCTAGAACCTAATTTCAGTTTTGATATATGCTATGTACTTGTGTTGTTCTCTTTAATAAAAGATTACAATCTTCTACCTCATTTTCAGATTCTGATTGTATTGTGAATAGGCATGAATGCAATAAAAATACCAGTTTGTCTTTGAGTTTGGTATGGTTTGCTGGAATATGGTTTTGTGGCACTATTATAACTAGGATTGATTGTTGTTTCAAGCATATTCTTTTGTTTAATATTGTCTCTCACTAAGTCTTTCAATCTTCAAAGTGTTTTGACTCCATAGCCCAGGGATAGGCACTAATCTACTTGAATTCACCACAATAATAACCATTGTACATCATAACCTGTTGGACTGCTTAATCTGTTTGGGTAGGGTTTTTAATAAGTTGCCCTAAGTTTCCATTCTTGCATGGACATGGGTATTTATAATTGTAGGCTTAGAAGGTAACAAAATGGCATTGTTTCTGGGAATAAAGTCCCTTTCCCGAATTTGGTAGACATAGCTAAAATGATGTGATAAGTTGGTATGAATGTATGAATGTATTATTTTAAGTTTTTCCCGAATTCTGGAACTTCATTGGCATGAATGTATTAATTATTATTATTTTTAGATTTCATATTACCATTTCTTTTTGAAGATTTGGAGGAAATCAATATGGCATCATTCCTATAAAAGATGCATCATAGAGCATATGCCCCTTTAAATTTTTCAGGCATTGCTAGGTATCCAAATAAGGCCCCTCCAAAATGGACCAAACATGTTCAAAATTTTCATGGGGACATGTTAATAATCATGAAAAAGACTCTATAACCTTTGGACCTCACTCTACTCATAGATCTTAATTTAATTACAAAATAGATCTTAGTTTAATTACAAAGTTTGTGATTGTTTTAAAGTGGATTACATTGGACGACATATATATGCTAAGACATAAAACCATGAGTTGGTCATCTTAATATCACATAATATTATGGAGCACACACTAGCAATATTGCAATATTCACGTGCTTATAAATCAATTATCCCTATGCAACATTTTCACTACCATATCATAAAAGGCTATAAACATAACTTTCACTCTATAAAAGATACTCAATAATCCTCCATGTAAGCAAAACTAGAGGGTCAACTCAAAGTGGCTCTTTTTGAACCTATATATTTTACAAGATAATTTTCCTTCTTGGAGACTCAATGCATCACCTATATCTCTACCATCATCAATAATGCCAAAACATCTTGATCGAGTGCAGTTGTCTTATCATTATGATTCATAAAGAACAAAAAAAACACTTTTTATACTTAACATCTCAGACCATTACCTCCAATTTGATACCTAATGCTTGACCATGCTTATACTAAAATAATTTTATCCTATGGAATTTGGTTATCATTTTATGCTTAGTAGATAAAAATCGAAATTGGAACATTGTTTCGTAAAAAACATCTAAAATTAGCCCATGGGTTAAACTTCACCCCTAAGGTTTTTCCTAGGGCATATATAGAACAAAAACACATTCCTTTTAGTCATTGTCTTCCCCTTGGACACATTCATTTATACCATGAGGCATGGAATACACATTGGCACTTTATCTAACTTAGATCCGTAGTGTGTATTATCCCTAGTTCTATGTCTACAACCTCATGTTTCACATTTGGTTTAACCACAGATAATCATGGATGGTCTACATAACCTACATCATTGGAGGAAAGCGAGGATGTTTTATAGCTAAATTGATAGGAAATGATAAGGAACATGAACATACTCTACAAGCCCTTACACACTACCGGTAGCCAACGACATGCAATGTTGCCACTCCATTTGTTATTTTGCTCCAGGACAGAAAGTCACCAAGTGTCCCTGAATGGAATTTTCATGAGACTTGCAACTCGACATAACTCGGCAACCGGAGGTCGGATCGATGAACCATCGATTTCGTTGCTCTCCTGGCATGCGATTACCTCTAGGTAGCCTCCCCTGCATGTTTCCATGTCCCGGTGACTTCATTGTGCATTCATTTCGTAAACTAGGGTTTTGCTCAGTTTCCATCAATGCAATCTCGCATTGTTGGGTCAACTCCGTAAAACACTCCACTGAGCCAGTGTTAGAAATGGTCCCACGTCGGCATTTCCCATACACACTACCAGGAGCCAACAGCATGCAATCTTGCTGCTCCATTTGTTATTTCGCTCCTAGACAGAAAGTCACCAAGTGTCCGTGAAAGACATTTTCATGCGACTTGCAACTCGACATAACTCGGCAACCGAAGGTTGGATCAATGAACCATCGATTCCATTGCTCTCCTTGCATTCGATTACCTCTAGGTATCCTCCCCTCCATTTTTCCATGGCCCAGTGACTTCATTGTGCATTCATTTCATAAACTAGGGTTTTGCTCAGTTTCCATCAATGCAATCTCGTGTTGTTGGGTGAACTCCGCAAAACACTCCATTGAGCTAGTGTTGGCAGCGGTCCCACATCGGCATTTCCCATACACACTACCAGGAGCCAATGGCATGCAATCTTGTCGCTCCATTTGTTATTTCGCTCTCAGACAGAAAGTCACCAAGTGTCCCTAAACGACATTTTCATGTGACTTGCAACTCGACATAATTCGACAACCTGAGGTCGGATCGATGAACCATCGATTCCATTACTCTCCTGACATATGATTACCTCTAGGTAGCCTCCCCTCCGTGATACCATGGCCCAATGACTTAAATGTGCATTCATTTCGTAAACTAGGGTTTTGCTCAGTTTCCATCAATGCAATCTCACATTGTTGGGTCAACTCTGCAAAACACTCCACTGATCCAGTGTTGGCAGTGGTCCCATGTCAGCATTGCCCATACACACTACTGATAGCCAATGGCATGCAATCTTGCTGATCCATTTGTTATTTCGCTCTCGGACAAAAAGTCACCAAGTGTCCTTGAATGACATTTTCATGTGACTTGCAACTCGACATAACTCGACAACCGGAGGTCGGATCGATGAACCGTCAATTTCGTTGCTCTCCTAGCATGCGATTACCTCTAGGTAGCTTCTCCTTCGTGTTTCCATGGCCCAGTGAATTCATTGTGCATTCATTTTGTAAACTAGGGTTTTGCTCAGTTTCCATCAATGTAATCTTGCATTGTTGGGTCAACTCCGCAAAACATGTTGCAGCATTAAGAAAACACTAGGTGTCTAGAGATCACAAGCTATATTATTCTTGTACCAACGTATAATCCAACAAGAATATGCCTAAGCTACACTTACAAATTACAAACCAACTAGGGTTCCATGAACTAGACGCTGCATAATAAAACTAGGGTTCACAAATTGAGACATGGAACTAAAAAATAGGGTTTTATGAACTCTCACATGCATGCATGACTAAGATGTAGAAACACATGTACATGAATTATATGCACATACATGAAACAAAATGCCATATACCTAGGCTATGCACATACATGAAACAAAATGCCATATACATGAATTTCACATGCATGCATGACTAAGATGTAGAAACAAAATGAGGTATTGAAAGAAGTTAGAAGAGAACTATCATACTTGTTGATAATTGCTAGTTTTAAGGTTTATTGGTCATATGTAAAAATTGGCATAAATATTCATAAACTTGACATACAAGAGAAATTTTGGAATATGAAGATGATGAAGATAAACTTGACTTGAGAGCATGTTATTTTTCGATTTGTATTTGGTGGTGTCTAAAGACACCAGTTGTTCTTGGTGCCCCTAATGTGCCATAAATAGTGTTTGTATCCTAGGCACACGAAAGGCTAAACATTAGTACTCTCATAAGAAAATAAGGAAAATGTGCAAACATTATTTATAGATAACTCACGTGAGGTTGTAGGATCGTGTTTATAACTTGTCCAGTAACACTTGACAATGCACTCACTCGAGTAGGCCATCTGGATCATCTCTGCTGTTGATGGTGTCCATCAATCTCTCATGCTCTAAATGAGGTAGCAAGTATTGTACATGTGATTGTTTTTTTTGAAATTGTGCGCAGCTTGATGTTTATACCAACTACCAGGTTGGTGATGTGGTATACAATAGCTCCTCGTTTATAATCCTAATATACATACCCACCCTTACTTCTTTGTTGTGCTGCTAGTGTCAGGTACTCCCCTTTTATAACCATCGAGCCAGTTGGGTATTCAATATTTTCATCATCTGTAACAGGTTCGAGAATGGTTTGTTTCCCCTCTAAGCAACATGCCAACCAATAGTCAGAACCCCATTCATTATTTTTTGGGGCAACCACTGCATATATCTGACCTGTGAAAGGAAATCGAAAAAGGTTAAAAATACATAAATATTAAAAAAGGTCTTGCATGTTACATAAATAAAATTTCTGTCAATGTAAGGGCTTGTAGTGATTTAGGCACTACTAATTTACTTTTTTGTACTTGCTTGTATGAGATCCTATATGTGATCATAGTCTGCAGAAATATATGTCTGATCATCTTCCAAATAGTCTATTTCATTAACCCCCTTGAAATCAATTCCAAGTGTCACTTGATCCCATGTATCGACTGTATCTATATACTCACAATCATCCCATTCATCTATGCTATAGGAACTGCAAAAGCAAGCCTTCAATCTTGTCCAAACTTGTAGGGACGAGTTGTCTGAGCTTCTAATTGAATGAAAACCTCGAGTTCTATGCACTTTGTTCACCCAATGTGTTTGGGATCGATCCACATCTGTCACCTCCCATAATATTATGCACACTAGGTGTTTCCTTGTTGCTTGTTCTCCCATCACACATGCACACCATTCGACTATAGATGAAGCATCTCGAAGGTGAGCACTTGTAAACTTCATCTCTTCCCTTCAAAGGGCAGTTTTTATGCATGCACCAGCACCATCGTGCTCTCCTTTGCCATGACCTGTCTCAAAGTAGTTCTATGTATGTGGCACCTTGTATTTTATGTGCAACAAACACAACCATTGAAATAAACGTGAATTCTTGAACTGTCCAGCACAACCATCTGACCAAATCAAATGGTGGTAAAATGGTATATCCATAGCTATCACATGATCATAGAACAACTGAAAGCAATGTTGCACGTAATGGATGTCATGGGTCCGGTCGTCACTAATGTAAAAGTGACTATCTTTCAATATCACATGTTTCTCTTCATTGCTATCTGGCCCATGTCGATAAATGATATGGACCATTATGCTCACCTGCTCTGAGTGATAGTATTGACTTTGTATTTAATTTTGTGGTTGTAGGGTGTAATTTTCCACAAAGTCAACCACTGATAATATTGTTCCAAGAGGGAAGGTGTCCTGGCATATTCTGAATTGCGCATCTTGCCACTGTGCCATATCGACATGCTAAATGTACTATTGGATCTTTCCACGAAACTCTGGAATAAAATCACATACTTGCACCTAGTGGAAAAAAATAAACAATGTTATAAAACAAAGTACTGTACTTGAGCATTCCTGCACATAGTTAGGGTGCAAAAAACGACGTATATGTGCAAATGTATGATAATATAGATCAAACTCTATGTGTTATCTAAAACAACAAGTGTTCCAGATTATATTTATTCTAACATACCACGGCTTGCATTTTTCAAAAGATCTTTGCCCGAGCCTTAGCTCTACGTGGGAAACTTTAAACATCTCGAATAGTTGAGTTTGTGTCATGTCAAGGTAATGTTTAACATGCCCTTCATTGTTCATGGAACCCCTACAGCATTTTAAGACATCCTTTGTGTTAGAAGAAGGCCTAGTGTTATCGTGCCAAAAAGTGTGCGCTAGTCCCCTCACTGCTTCGACCAACTTCATGTCTTTGCAGGGCAACCTACCGCTAAATGCCCATAATGTATCCATTTGTCCCTCTACATCAAGTTTGTCTCTTCTTACTGAATATTTTTTAAGAGTCTTTGTATGTAAAGGGACAATTTATGATGTGCATTTAAGTAAACGACGTTGTCTTGTGGATCTAGATACAATTGATTCAGCCAATACGCGGCGAGCCACATTACAGTCTTTTGAACGAGTTTTTTTACTAATTTATGTGAATGCAACAGTAAGAGATTTCACAATGTGATTACTTGATTCGGTATTCTTCAATGTTCTTATGCCTAACGTTTTTCTAACATTTGCCATACTTCTAGATTTAATCAAAGCTAAAAACAATTGACATTTATCAGCTTTAGATTTTGGTTCAAAATATTGTTTCATTATTTGAGAACAATGACGAATGATTGTGCGTTTAGCCACCTTACCTTCCATGGAAGTCAATTCGCTCTCATCCACTTGTATGCGTTTAGGAGTTCTCTTCTGTTTTGATGCGAGATTTCTTATTGTTTGAAATGCTGGAGAGACGTTTACATCCACTGCAGGCTGACAACTTCGATTAGGAGATTGAACCACCTGGCATGGTTGTTGCAGAGTCTCATCAGGAACATAATGATTGAGCTCTACAAAGGGTTGTCCAATTAATAATGGAGCAAAATTTTCATCTTGGTTATAACCAGCTTGCATTAAAGTTGCAATATCTTCCTCAGCCTCTTCACTAGGTATCTGTTCAGGGAGAATGGGAAGTATTTACTCATCTAATGAATGCCGACGATTTCTTGAATGTTCCCTCTTCTTTTCCTTTTTAATTTCAACTTCTTCGGGTGTAAGCATCTTCCTCGCTGACTTCCGAACTCCATTACGTGGATTCCCCATTGAAATCCACCCAAAAGTGTACAAAGCCTATGGATCTGTGTAATAAATGATTAAATTGCAGGTTGAACAATACGCTCTACACGGGTTTTAGAAGAATTATGTCTTTTCCTGTACAGTAAAAATGGCCCACGGCACGCAACCCAAGATTATTTATTAAACAAATATCGCATATGCGATGTAACACATCTCCGTTTTAATGCATATGCGATATGAACTATATGCTTTTTATGCTTTTATGAACTATATGCATATATATGCTTTGTTAAAAACGTGATCACTAAATCGCATATGCGATATATCGCATATGCGATTTAGTGCATATCAACTATTGAAACCTCATTTAACCATGAACCATGAAAACATCATTTAATCCCTAGAAGATTGGATTTATCCTTGCACCATGGTACAGTGTCTTCAGAACTATGTTTTTTCTGGATATATTCATAATGGTTCCTATATGACCATGGTCAACGCCTCGAGAACAATCTTCAATGCATAAAATAGTCTAATGGCACATATATGCCATATTAAGGCTAAGTATCCCCTTTAAAGGGCATGTGTAGTGGTTTAAGACTTGTTTCTGTTACACTTTTGTCCCATTACCATGGTTAAGACCCTGAGACCCATCCTTAGTGCATAAAACCTCATAATGACACCCAGATCCCACTAAAGGCCAAATATTCCAACTATAGTGCATGTGCGCTGATTTAGAGACTCATTGGACCATATTTTCTTCCATGACTATGGTCAATGTCCAGAGACCCATCCCTACCATCCACAACCCTATTATGTCACCCTTATCCCCTTATAATACAATTTAGACTCCAAAGATTCCATCCAAGCGATATATGGAGTGGCTCATGCCCCGGCATTACATTGATTGAAAGCTAAAAGAGGTGTTGGGAGAGTCAAAGGAGGGAGACGAAGTTATAGAGGGAATCATGGGAGGGAGGGGGAGAGTCAGAGAGAGAGAGAGATAGAGAGAGAGAGAAAGAGAGAGAGAATTATGGATGGAGGGATGGTTAGAGGGTGAGAGAGTGGGATAATAACAATGAGAGAGTAGGGATTTAGGGAAATGAATGATGGTCAAGGATGGTTACACCGAGGGATAGAGATGAGAGATTGTGTGTGTGTGTGTGTGTGTGTGTGTGAGAGAGAGAGAGAGAGAGAGAGGGAGAGATCATGGATATTAAGGAAAGGAGAGAAAGATGGAGAGATGAAGGAGGGATGAATGCTTGAAGGTGGAGAGAGGAGGTAGGGGGAGAAAGTGAGGGATGGAGTGAGTCATGGGATGGAACACATGGAGGGAGGGATGGAGGGAGAGAGAAAGAGTTTTGTTGGGAGGGAGGGGCAACAAAGGAATTGTTTTAGAGGGTGTGTGGATGTGTGTGAGAGAGAAGGGGGTGGAGAAAGAGAGAAGGAATTATGGGGGGAGAGAGAAGGGGGTGGAGAGAGGAGGTAAGGGGAGAAAGTGAGGTATGGAGTGAGTGAGAGGATCAATCATCAATATTTCTAGTTAAATTATTTGTTGAAAAATTCCTAGTAAAATGATTTGTTGTTTTTGAATCAATAGTGTAATGTGATTAAACTATTAAAGATCATATAGAAACAAATCGCATTAAAATGTCATGTGTACACCCACATTTCATCTCAAATTCAAAATATTTTTTACAATACCAACCTTCCTAACATTTTAACTCATCAAAACTATGGTGATTTATGAATGTTTCTCTTAAAACTTTCAAGCACAGAAATATAATTCTAAAGAAAACCAAGTGACTCCTTACCTTTTTAAAGGTTTGATAGATCAAAATAGGTCTCAATGGACATTAATAACAACCATAATCATCATCAACTCAAGTAGAGCATTATTAAGTTATATAATAAATTTGTCATTAAATAAAAAACCCTACTTGAAGTCATTTAACTACACTAATATCAAAGAAAGTTTGATTAACAAAATAAGTGCAAAGATATGTTGGTTCTCATCAATAACATCAATCAATAGATGCATAGTGAACCCATTTGTCATGTTAAACAATGTTATATTAACTATGATGGGATGCTATCATACATTTCAAAATAATAATCTTTATGCCACTCTTGTATCTAATAATGTTTATTTTCTATTTACTCTTTCGTACTAAACCAAAATGCATATCTATTATATCGCATATGCGATATGAATCGCATATGCGATTAGAACAAGTCTAAACCGCATATCCGTTATAACGCATATGCATTAATTTAAAATTTAAAAACTGGGCAGGAACAAGGCTTGGGATGATGTTTGGAAATAGCTTCGGACTGCCGAACCTATTGGCTAGAAAAAAAAAACCAGGGCCATTGCCTATATTTTTGAACTCTATCAATATGCTCAGTTTCAATGGCGTGTTTTGCTATGAAAAACTCAATATTTTTTTATGAAAATATAGAATATTGTACAATACAATCTAACGATTATGAATATGTAGTTTTTTCATAAAAATGTATGTTTTATTTATTTATTATTAATTTTCTAAATGACACATGTTAGTTTTCGAAAATACATACATTGATTCGTTTTTATATAACTTTTGATTGCCTTCTCCATTTCCCAAGGAAACTATATGGTGCACTAGAGGAGATTGAGCTCTACAATCTCATATATAGAAATCAATGATTTCATTAAATTTTACCCCTAAAGTGTTGCACCCACACATAACGTTTTAATTTCAAGGTTTTCTGACTTCAATAATTAATAATAAAAAAATAATTCATGAAATTTTTTGAAAAAATAGTGTTGCACTAGACCCATATCTCCTTTATATGTCTGCAATATTTTATCCAAAATGGACATCATTTACCTCAATAAGTGTTGCACCCGCACAAACATATATGTTATGATGTGCTGAAAATTTGAAAACCCAATTTAACGGAAACTAATTTTATAATGATTTACAAATTTTTTTTATAGATAAATGTTTATATTATGAAAGCTGATTCAATTACCTATCTTTTGTCTTTTTGATTCGTCTTCAAATCCATTACGGAAGTACCCCTAATTGTCACCTAAAGTCAGAGGTTCCAGGTTTTTTCAGTATTATGTGGCATCTAAAGTGTCTTTAAAGGAGTCCATGATCGTGCATCAGCCCACTTGCGTGTCTTATCACAACTATTTCGACTTGATTAAATAAATCTTATTATCATCATCTACTGCGGGAATTACCATGTTAAAATGAGGGAATTTGACATGCAAAAGGGAGAAACTAGAGGTGCCTTTACCAGCTTACCGAAACCATCCAATGAAGTGGACCCTTTCCTTAAAAAGAACTAAAAGAAGCATCTTGGGAAACAAATGCTTAAGATCACTAGTACTATTATTATTTAGGAGCTTCAAATATATATTGGTTAAATATTATATATATGCATTCTTTTATAAATGTTTACACTTTATAGAAGTATATAGCTATCCATAAGTGGGATGCCACTTACTAAATATTAATTATTAATATTTAGATAGTATTATAAATGGCATACTATTATTATTATGAAAATATCTAAAAGATTAAATAAACAGTTTAATCAAACAGGTTGAGAAGTCCTAGTTCCTAATAAACTAGCAGTTAAAGTAAACAAATATTATTTTATAAATTAATTGTTTTAAAGAAACCAGAAAATTCCAACAGTCCTAATTTCAAGATTTCCTCCTTAAGGAGGACAGACCCCAAAGTTTGGGGGATCTTCTTCTTTTTCTTTTGGTATTATTGTACCAAGAAGAACTCTTTGTTCCATAAGTGAACTCTACTCATAATTTTCTAGATCTGAACCAGTTACCATCTAGGGCCTGTATTTCTCAGTCGCATGTCAGAACCAGCTCGGGGGGATTCTTATTGAACCAGGAACGGTTGTAGAATCATGGTTGGGAGGAACGTGGTAGTCCCAAAGTCATCCATCCAAGATCAGTGAAGAGATCAGCTAAGAGTACAGTAGTTTTGCATTCACTAGTTGGCTGAGTGTGCAGGTCATTATCGACAGGAGTAGGCTACAGGGATCAGCAGGGCATTATAAGAAGGAGCAAACTGCAGAACTCAACAGGTACACAATTTCTATGAGATTTTCCCATGTAATTAGTTCTTGTATAAATAAAATGCTAAATTAGTATGGGTCTCTATACCAACCTAAATTCGAGAAATACCCAGGATGTAATGGCTTGTCTAGCAGGTCTAGTAGCTAGCCGTTGCTATCCAATCATATTGTAGTTTTTACTACATCGAAATCAAATATTTATTGTATCTCTTATTGCCTATGATTTCTTGTTTAAAGTTCCACATGGTTATTTAACAACTGGGATCATTTTAGCAGAATTTGTTGATTGATAGATTAAACTATTACAAAACTAGTTATTTCGATTTTACATCAAATTTAGCCATTGTCTACTACAGTCAACGGTTTACACCCAAACTCAAATCAGGGATTGATATTTTGTTTCTGCTTCATCGAACTAAATAGTTTCCCTATTAAATATAGATATTCTATTACAAAAAAATAAACAAGTCATTAACTGGGATAGAATTACCAACACACATATTTAGTATTATATCCAATCAAGATTTTATACCAACGACCATCCAATACTTTCAACGAGGAATACAAGTGTGGCAGGATTATACACAGGTGTCTTTTGAGACTTAGGTCAAGGGTCGAACCCCCTGGCATCTTCAAACCTTAAATGAGTGATTGCTTCCCTACAGAAGGCACACCTACAAATAACAAAATGCTGTATATAACCCTGAGTTTTCATCAAACAAGTAATATATAAACCTAACTAGGTCTTCCAAACCAAAGGCGTTTAAGCATGTACCCATTTAGAACGTTTGTACAGTGTTCTACAAAATAGAAACCCATGGAGTTTTCCCATAGCATTTAGTATCAAACCATTTCAAGTTTTAACGTTAGACTCAAACAGGAATACATAACAGCAATACCATTTGAGACACCATATCAAGCCCCTGCTCCTAAAATACATTTAGTTACATTATAAATTTCCCTGCCATATTCAAATATCATGAGACACCATATCAAGCCCCTGGTCCAGCCTTAAGCAACCATTTTACTCCCAAAGTGGATAGGTAAGCCAAATGCTTACGGGAGTTTCCTTCGAAACCAGGACAAGACACATACACACCCCAGCAAAGTCACCAGATGCAGGATAATGGGGGTATGTTGAACTTACCATTACCCTAGTCATGTTGGCAAAGCTTCGACTCATCGAAGTTTCTACATCCATGGTTCCTTGTCACCTGTCGCCATACAGAAAGCCACCAGTTAGTAAACTCTGCAAATTGGCAATGAATAAGAAAGAAACCATGAGATAAAGAATGTAACTCACCGATTAAGATTATGGTGCCCATGCTACCGACGAGTGCCATAGCCACTATGTGCACTGACCACGAGCATTGCTCGGGTCAGGGCACCCCCATAGTCTCATAGTCAAGAACAGTGCAGGACCAGAGAATTAAAACAAAATCGCAAACAAAGGCTAAAGCCCACAAAAACCCGAGCTATTACCAAACCCTCGGTGACACGCTGTCTTCCAACATACATTAAAAGCACAGTTATTGCCCCACTAACAACGCTTTAGTGGAGGCTCGATTTGTTGTAAAGGGACTATAGTTTAGTCGTAGCCTTTAACCACGATGCACTTCATTGAAAATTACATAGAATAGTTCATGACCCCTTTCCATGGAGATTGGGCCATTCCCTTAGGATAGAATAACTATGGGGTTTGTACCTATAGAAAGACAAATTCAATGGATGACATTAGCAAATTGCTAAGTAAGTTCAACAAACCACCAAAGCTTACCCATACCCCATGCCAACCCTGCTCGGGTATGTAATTACCTCATCCGGATTGTTACAGCACCCACCTTAAGAACAAACAGCAACAAAGGAGCATATCACCTGGAAGTGCCATTTAAACATTCACAACTTCAATCACATGATTTATAAATCCGTAAAGATCTCTGTTCTACCTTGTACTAGTGTTACGATTGCATTTCAAAACCAGATATGATATTGTGTCACACCGCTTCCGTAGACTTTGAAACTCAAACTTTAAGAAGACTATGTTTTGAAAAGATCTTAGACTTATATAGTTTATATTGTGCAAATATGGATGCAATTAATTGGAATTGAATTACATATGAATTATTTCTCATTTAAATAGCAAATGTTGCACACAGGAAAAATAAAAATAAAAATGTTGCCAATAAGGAACATTACACATAGGCTTACTCTGTCATCCATGTTGAGGGCCACTAGACCTATCCCTAGTGATTAAAAAACTTATAATGGTGTTAATGTTCATACATATAGGATAATAATACTCTTAGAAAAAGATGTGTCATGATCTTTGAGGTGTTTTTCATAGTCCTAGATCCATATAAGCTTTTTTTAATGCCAAAGGTAGAGGTTTTACCCCTAAACCATACCTAATAATTATAGGAATATCACTAAAAAAATTTAATAATATCTATAAAATTATTGAATTGAATAATCAATTTTCAATTCAAATCACTTTTATCAATACTTTATAATATTAATAACTTATAATAGTAATAAATTAAAAATCACACTCTTTAATTAGAAATGAAATATGTTATTTAAGATTAATAAAAATAAAAACATGAATTTGTTGTGATTTTAGAAATGAAAGATGTTATTTAAGATTAATAAATATAAAAAGGTGAATTTGTTGTGATTGTGGTGCAAAAATTGATAAATTAATATTGAGGATTTATTTGAATAAATAAAACAAAAGAATAAATAATTGAATTAAGTTATTTACAAAATAATTATGTGTGAATTTGTTGTGTTTATTGTGCAAATCCTCATAATTAAATATTATTTATACATGTTCATATGACAAATAAGGACTTGGGAGTACTTTATGGTACTTGGTAACATGGCATTTATCTTAATATAAATGACGAGAAACTCCATTTCCATAAATATTTATAAACATTCACACCACCTTAACACCACAAAATGTAATTGGTGCTAATACCACCACATTAACATCACATAATTGAAGTGGTGCTAATCCCACTATCTTAACACCAAAATTTTTAAATAGTGTTAATACCACCACCTTCACATCACAAAATGCAAGTGATGCTAACTTATAGAGTTAAATGATGTTTCTGGAGTGTTATACATAAATATGTATAAATATCCTGCTCACACCTGCCATAAGTAAAAAAAAATCAACTACCTTCTCTGTATGAGGCATTGCAAAATTTCATCGAGCTCCTCCCTCTGAGTCATTGTTTTCTTCCTCATTGCTTTCAAATTTAGCGTTCCGGCGAACAAAGAAATGACGAACTACTTCGTACGTTTGGGCGTTGGCATTTTAGGTATGTAAGAGCTACCATATTCCTATCCCGGAAGATAAATAGATATAAATAGTATACGATATTACGCTTACTTATTTTGGAAGAGCTTAATATTAATTATGGCATTTACAATTGATTTATCTGACATGACATTCCAGGAAGTTTCTTGGCGTTGCTTATGTATAGTTCACCAATGTAAGTATAACAGGTTTCCAAAAGCGTATTCTCGTGTATTCATACACTCAAACTAACTTAACAAAGAATCGAGTATTGAATATAATGTTGTAACTATTGGTCAACAGTGCTACGTTCAAGAGGATAATAGAAAAGAGAAGCACGGAGAGTTTCTCAGGGTTGCCGTATGCAGTAGCTCTCTTCAATTGCCTGATCTACACGTTGTATGGATCGCCTCTAATCAGTCATGGTTGGGATAATGTTGTGGTTATGGTTGTCAACAGCATTGGCCTTCTTCTAGAGTGCTGCTTCGTTTGCATCTATCTCACTTTCGCTCCACCCAAAAGCAAGGTATTATCTCATCATATTACTTCAATAAATAGTATTAAGTTGAATCCCTTTTACCAATCAATGCCTTATCTTTATTAATCCATGCATAAACAGCTAAACAATTTGCATTGATCATATCTATCTGTGTGCAGAGGAATATGGGGTGGATGGTTCTAGGCGTGTTGGCGATGTTTGGCACTATTGCAATAATTTCCTTGTCTGTTGTCCATGGTCACGAGAAGAAGAAGTTCCTTGTAGGAACTGTAGGAATGATAGCCACTGCTAGTCTCTACGTTTCTCCACTATCCATAATTGTAAGCATAGTCTACATTGCATTCATTTTCATAATTGTGTGAATGAAATAACTAGAAAGGCTTAACAGAGTTGATTTCAGCATCTTCAATTATTGTTAGTTTTATTGATGATGTCTAATGGTAATATATAACTATATACAGAAAAAGGTAATTCAAACAAAGAGCGCGGAATTCATGCCGAGTTTCTATTTCTCATTGTTCGGGTTCCTCGGATGTCTGTTGTGGCTGGCGTATGGCGCTTTCAGCAGAGACATAATCATCATGGTAAAATGTGGTTCTTAGTCTTTAAATTCACGTATTGAAGCTCAATGTTATAATGACATAATTCATATTTTGCAGACACCAAACTTTGTTGGAGTGCCATTGGCGTTCAGTCAGATGGTTTTACATTGTATCTACAGAGACAAAAGGAGCCCGCGTGTTGAAAATGCAGAGGTGGATACAGAAAACATGAAAGAGGACATAACTAGAGACTACACGATCAAAACAAAGTCTGGCTCTGATAAAAAGATCGAAATCGTTGTATCATAATCGTCTAGACTACAAATAATAGTTATATACATCACAATTGAAAATATGAATATCGAAATCGTTGTATCGTAATCGTCCAGGCTACAAATATGCATTTAGAATTATTGCACGAGATTCATGATATGATTGTTGCATGGTTGAACTAAGTAAAATGATTCGATTTACATAACACTAGGTCATGGGTCATTCCTCAGTAGATTTGTTTATAGTCTATGAATAGAAGTTCAAGTCCATGATTCATTATTCAGGTGTGCCACGTATTCAATGGCTCACGTATGTATAAAAAGCGCTCAAGACGGAAATATATGTTACTGCCATATTTACCCTTATTGTTGGTATTGATTTTATACTTATTTTGGTTCGTTCTTTAGTATGTATAGATAAAATCTAAATTTTGTGTACTAGTTTATTTGTATATTATTTTTTTATAAATATTAATTTTGTTTAGTCTTAATGATTAGAGTGTCTTTTTATTGATCATGGTTGTTTTTATAAATAAAATAATAATAACCTAATAACTTTAGAGGAGATTTTGGAGTAGGCGAGGAGATTTTGGAGTAGGCTGTTATGGGTTGAATGGGAGAATTTTGGCCAAAAACGTCTTGTTAGGGTTTGAGATTTTGGAGTGGGTTGAATGGGAGAATTTTGACCTAAAACCTCTTGTTAGGGTTTGATGTTGTTTGTCTTTTTATTGATAATGGTTGTTTTTATAAATAAAATAATAATAACTCTAATAATTTTAGAGGAGATTTTGGAGTGGCTTGTTATGGGTTGAATGGGAGAATTTTGGCCTAAAACCTCTTGTTAGGGTTTGATGTTGTTTGCAAGTCACTTGAAGTTAAGCTTTTTGCTTACAAAGCTTACTACTAACCAAAAAAAATGGGAATGATGAGATTTTTGGTCCTCTTATAGTTACGAGTGAATTTGTTCAAATCCTCTTAGTTTAATTTGGTTTTTAGTTTATGAAAGTTCTAATTTTTGATAGTTTTTTAAAATATTTTTAACTGGAATCTCTTTTATTATGTTTGTATGGTAAATCTCTAGTAACATTTTACTAAATTTGGCCATGGGTGGTAAGGTTATTTTACCTTAACTATTTTGATATCCGTGACTTTGATATGTTGATGAGTAGTTTTTTTTAGGTCCTTTTAAAAATGACAGTTAAATACACAAAGTAGCATATCATGGGCGTTCGATAATTGGCACTCAAGTCACCCCACTTTTCCGGCCACTTGTTTTGTTTCCTAGATCCGGTTATAAAAACCGGTGAAATTGTAGTTTCACCCGATTTACTATGGAACTATGCCATGGAACTGTTTTCATAGGGTTTTGGCCCATTTTAAGACAACCAACATCATCGAAATTCCAAAAAAATAACAAGAACGGTAGAATTGTGCTTGGCCGGAAAAATTTCTGTCGTCGACAGGTGGCAATTTGAGTGCGAGTTATCACACAACCAAATCATGAAGTTGAAAGAAAACGAATGGGGAAGGGGGCTTTCCTTTTTGGGCACATATTTGCAAGAAAATGATGGCTCAGATAGTCATATTCCATATGCAATCATGGGAATGTCCTTTGATAGATAGATGCTTGCAAAGTAAAATGACAATGAAACTGCTCAAGAATATGTATAATATGAAACTTATTTTGTCTCAGCTGTATGTTAATGTACATCTGCAATCAAAGGTCTAAACATTCTTGCAGATATGTTGTGCATGGCCCAGTTCCTGAACAGACTTTCGTTAATTCTCATGTCACGAGCATGATGGAGTATGGGTCATGCATAGTGAAATAGGTAGACCATTTGAACAGTAACCCAAGAAACCCACGGTCTTAAGCTGGCCACAGATAAATTAGCAGCTTCCCTGGACTCTCTGGTCATTGGCAGAGTTGCAATATTTGATAATCTTAAAAAATAACAACCTGATAAAATAAATAATTTTTTTTATTTAATTATTTTTTTAATACGATGTAGAAAGGGAATAATTATTCTTTGCAATATTTGTTAATCTTAAAAAATAATTGACTGATCAAGTACATATTTTTTTATTTAATTTATTTTTTAATATGATGTAGAAAGCTAATAATGATTCTTTAAAAAAAACATTGTACATATACTTTCCTAGAAATATATAAACAAGAGCTATTATGTCAATGTCCCAGCAGTTGTTTTTGGCAATTGCTAACAACTATTGCTATAATATGATATTTTTCGCACAAAATTGTAATAGAAAAGAAAACAGAAAACATGAAAATGAATATATATTGAGAAGGTGTTTGACAACAGAAAACAAAAGCAAATAGTATGGTTAGCATTCTCATGGCCCCTTGTCCATGGTTACCTAAACATTTTAAATAGAAAATCAATATGAGTAAATGAAATTAAAATATGTACACAAAAAATAGGCAAGAGATTAAACCTAAAATTGACAATAAACTCAAAACCACCTAATGTATGAGTATAAGGCTTACCCTTGTTATAGTAAATGACTAGGTTTTGTTGAGCTTGCCAAGTTACCTGAAATGAACTTTCAACTAACTAAAACCATGAGAAAAACACATTAATTGCTAACTCTCATATTATAAACCTCATTACAGAGATTTTATGCACAAAAGGCTGAATAATTCAATCAAACATAGGCATATCTAAGGGGAAATGCCTTGGAGCTCCAAATCCTCCTTCACTAGACGAAAGAGAAAGTGTAAAAGACAAATTCTACTAGTAATTACCATTCAACCTCAACCAATTCACCCATCCATAGTTTTATTGGTAAGCAAGCAATTGATAACCCTCCAATATTGAAAATGTCATGAGTAGCCATCCATAGTTTTATTGGTAAGAAAGCAATTCATAACCCTCCAATCTTGAAAATGTCATGAGCTCGCATTGTAGTTTTATTGGTAAGTAAGCAATTCATAACCCTCTAATATCGGAAATGTTATGAGCTGATGCATGTAATTTGAAATATGGAAAAAATTAATGAAATATGTAGATCTATAACTAAGTTAATGTTTAACTTTAATATTAAATTTAATTCAAATGATCCTCTCTAAATATATATGATATTATCACGCTTCATATACATATAACCTTTACCTTAAGTTTAGATTAAGATGGAATAGCTAGAGTGACTCCATGATGATAATACATACCGAGAGGGACATGTGACATTTTCCTTCCATTACCATAAATATAATCATTTCCAATGAAGCCTTAAGACTCTAGTATGTACCATGAAATATTACGTGGTGTGTTTTATTATGATCTTTTATTACTCCAACAGCAGATTGTAGGATGTTCAATTAATTTTCAATGATAAACCATACATTGCAAGTGACACAAGTTATAGCCAATTAAAATTTCAATAATTGTTTTAATTTAAATTATATTTAATATATGATATTACAAACATTATAGAAACATTGGAAAATAAAAAAATTAGCTTCGGAGACAGATTAATCCACCCAAGTGAATCATACATGTCTCGTGTCGAGCACATAATAAATGTACTTTCATCAATATATATCATTTTATATGATTTTAGATAAAATATTTACGAACCATTTTGAAATGATATTCTAATTGAATAAAATATTTTGGACCATTTTGAAATGATATTGTAATTTCTATTTATGCTTTGAATGGAATTATTCAACAAATAATTTAGGAAACATTTATGATTTTTTTGAAGTGACAGATTCCCAAGTATGTTTTCTTGGACTATGCTTAACAGGTTGGATTTTACATGTTTTTCTTCATCGATGGCTCTAGACGAGGACCAAACAACCACACACTTCTCAACATTCAGTTGGCTCGTGTCCTTTTATATTCTATTTCCAGTTAGCTTCCATGCCTAATTGTATGTCTCCGACAAAACCTTGAAATATCAATTGGGAGAAGTGGAAAACTAGTAACAACAATATATATGGACGGGCACAATGAATCTTAAAGCACCTGTCATAGTGCTGCACTTTATGTTGAACAATAAATCAGGCTTGATCAATTTTAAATCTATTGTTTACCAAACTGCAAAGAAATTAAGTTGACCTGCTATAATTCGATAGATATACATTCATCTACCTTTGCTTTAATATGTGCCGTACACATGTACTTTAAATTTTGAACTAGAGCTGCATTTTCACCATGCATTTTGAAAAGCTTATGATTTATTTTGGTTTTTGGTCTAAGTCAAGATGTGGATTGTAATTCTAGTAGACAAGATAATCAAATAGAAGAATGAAATTATTTTCACTAATTTTTCCATATAAGGAATCAGAAATTTGCAAGCTTAGGTTTCTGCATGTAGTATTTTTTTTTCCTCCTGTTCTTCTCACTAAGCCTTAAGATTGTAAATACAGGTATTTTATATGCAATAGGGATTTCAATGATTATGCCTGGCCCACAAGATATTCCTACATTCATTTCCCATCCAACCCCACTCCCTTGTCCCCGGGAAGGGGTCTCGTGGCTGTCTCATGAACATGGATATTATTGCGGATCTTGTAGTTTGGGCATAAAATACACCCCCACATATACAGTGAAATCCAAGAACAGGGAAGCTGAAACGAGATCCATTTATCATGATGATTACATTTTTGTACTTGTATGGATACATGACATTTTGGTGGGATGAAGGTCAATGGTGTTTATTGCTAAAAAAAAACCTTGGGATGTAAACCAAGCTAAGTATGAATGCATAACCACCAAAGGATTTCTAAACCGGTCAATGGAATTTGAAACATCTAGAGATAGAGGCACTCTAGGATCTGGATTAACTCTTCCACTAGTTGATTATGTGCATAATTCACATGAAATTTTCTACCTGGGCATTTGAAGTGTACTGGAAGTTTACAAATCAAAGTGGCATGGAAAGAAGGATGGTGAAATGAGAAAACTCCCAAATGTATCATGTGCCATTTTCTATTTGTAATTATTATTTTGATAGAATTAGAAATTATAGGTTTATGGACAAGTTAATTGGGTGTAATCAGACATACAAACTTTACAGCACACTAAATTGGGTCTCCACTACCAAGATAAACATAAATCCTGCAAAAGCTGATGTCTACAAAAGTTGATTGCTAAATTACACAAGACCTACTAGACTCATAACACCTAGTTGAGTATTGTACCTCGCTGCCCTTTGAGATTCTCTATGAACTGGTAATTTCATTGTTTTAGATGCTTTTAATTTTGTTATAATCTATATACATATCATACAAATCATGAAAGTGCAAGTTTCAATCAATATTATAGATTTCACAATCTATAAAATCATAAAGGAAAATGCAATATTGTAAGTACACTATCATACAGATTCATGGAAAAAGTATTTAAATCATGATAAAAGTATTTAACAGCGGCATCAAGCAAATCACAGGTGGTGTCGTTGTGGCTTTCTGTCAGATTAGCCATCAGCGAGGAACTTCCCAGACTCCAACTCCAACTATTGGAAGGCAGTGTCAACTTGGGTGACTTCGGCATCGTAGATCTCTGCTGAAAGAAAAGATGAAAGTGAACCCAAACTATGATTATTGGCGTTTCCGCCGCATCCTTTGTGTGGCCTCCTCCTTGAGAGTTTTGTGAAACTGTCAACCCATTTTGGCTCTTCGGATGCCAATTATGTACCTGTAGACAAAAATAAAAAAGAATCTCAACATCAGTCAAATGAACCATAAGGATATGAGTTTGAAACCTTCGATACTAACGACTCTCTCTCATAATGCATAAGCGAAAGGAGACTAAACAGTACCTATCTTCAACTACCACTTTTGGAAGACTTTACGTTTATTGAAAGTGGGGAAGGAGAGACTGATGGTAGATGCCCTAAAGCACTTGAAGGACTTCGTCGATGATCTCATTGCTTGCAAGAACAAAAAAAATGATTTTCAATGCCAGCTGAAGTGGGGATATGAGAGATCTCCTTGCTCAACGACTCGCACCGGTTTCAAGAAGATGAGGTCAACAACTCGCACCAGTTTCAAGAAGATATGGTGCTCCACTTTGTGATTCCGTCCATAGATACATACGATGTTGCATTAGGTTGGTTTTTTTTCCTCCTTTATTGCAATCCTCACGTCGAAGAAAAAATCGTTCAAGTACTTTGCTGCGTATTAGCTCAAAGAACCAAATCTAAAAAAAATGGAGCCTTTCAAATATTGTGTATATTTGCACGCAACACGAACGAGACTGTGAGATTTTATCCTTCAGTTCTCAACAATCATGAAGGAATTTTGCAAAAATATGTGTTGCCTAGCAGAATTTATATAGAGCCTAGGATGAAATTTATATATAAGATTTATGCTTTGGACTGTATGGAAAGCGTCTACGGATTCGATTTTCTAACACTTCGACTATGTTGAATATTGTAACTTCTAAGAATATTATATTTGTACATTATTATTTCGGAGATGTTCCATCCCTCAGAGGTGACTCTATTATGTATCCGGAGATGTTTATTCCTCCGAGGAGTTGTGGTAACTATGGTTATTAGACCCACCATGAGGGGGTCGGCCCTAATATTATATTTTCCGGGTTATTAGACTTCTCCAGGAGAGGTCAGCCCCATTAGGTATTTTAGTTAGTTGGGGATTAGTATAAGTAGAGGAGGAGAGCTCCTCATTTGATACACTCACTCACAACTCAGAAAAGTAGCGCACTTGTCTGGGAGGTTTGCACAGGAGTTGGAGAAGGAGGTTAAGTCTTGGAGCACATCTTGTATTTTGGTTGATCATCTTATTGAGGAAAGATTTGCTGGGTTTTCTACCCCATGAGGGTTTCCCAGGGTAAATTCTGCGTCTATCTTGTGATTATGTTTCTTTCAGTGATCTTGCTAGTTTATTTGATTTAAACTTAACATGGTATCAGAGCTAGCCTGAATAGGACATCTTTCACAAGGTAAGAATCTCTCTCTCTCTCCAGTGAAGATTAGGGTTTCAGCAAAAAGTTGGTATTGTTGAATTCTGATTACATGGCTAGATAGCCCTTCTCAAAACCAATCTTTTGAGCCCTAGATCGAATTTTTTGGTTGGGTAGAACTCCAGGAAAGTCAAACCCTAATTCTACCAAAAGTGCAATAAACCAGAAATTGGTTTCAGTAAAAAGTTGGTATTGTTGAAATCTGATTACATGGTTGGATAGCCCTTCTCAAACCAATCTTTTGAGCACTAGATCGAATTTTTTGGTTGGGTAGAACTCTGGGAAAGTCAAACCCTAATTCTACCAAAAGTGCGATAAACCAGAATTTCTATCCGAGGATCCGGAAAAGTAAAAAGGTAATACTTCCAGGTAAGTACTATTCTATCCCTTATCTCTTGGACTGCCCCAAGAGAAGATGGCTCCAAACACCAAGCTTGAAGACAAGCTAGAAGGTATAGAAAATTTCTGGGCATGGAAATACAGAATTGGTCTCATACTTGAAGAAAATGATCTTGCTCATTATGTCAAGGATGAAGTTGCAGAACCTGAAGGAGATGAAGCCAAAGAGAAGCATAGGAAGGATTTAATTAGGGCAAAGAGAATCATAGCTGATTCTATTAAGGACCACTTGATTCCCCAAGTGGCCTCCAAGAAGACTCCAAAAGAAATGTATGATGCCCTAGGAAGAATGTATGAAGGTAAGAACATCAATAGGAAGATGAACCTAAGGACTCAGTTGAAGAGCACCAAGATGCACAAAGGAGAATCTATTCAAGACTACTTCTCAAGGGTCTCCCAAATCAAGGAGCAACTAGATGCCAATGGTGATACTCTTGATGAAGATGAACTTGTGATGACTGCTCTAAATGGTCTCACTAGACCTTGGGAATCTTTCATACAAACTATGTGTGCCAGAAAAGAAAGCATGAAGTTTGATGTAGTATGGGAGGATTGTGTTCAAGAAGAGGCTAGGGTAGCCAACAGAGAAGCTCTTCTCAAAGAGGATTACCAAGCCTTGGCCACCCACACCAAAAGAGGTAAGAGGGGTCACTTCAAGAAAGTGAACTACAAGAAGTCTCAACCCTTTCATAGATTCAAAAGGAAAGGAGGAACAAACTCAGAAAGAGATCTCTCCACAGTCTAATGTTATAATTGTCTTAAACTAGGACACTATGCTAGAGACTGTACTTTTCCAGCAAAGAAGAAGAAGAAGTTTGTTCACAAAAGACATCATGCACATATGGCAAAAGATGATAGTGATGAAGAAGTAGAAGAAGAAGAAGAAGAAGAGGAAAGGCCTCAAAAGAAAAGATCTAAAGTAAAGAAAGAAGATCCAGAAGAATATGTCCTATTCTCTGCACTCTCTGGATCTGTGTCTCTTGGAGAATATACATGGCTCATTGATAGTGGTGCTTCAAAGCACATGACAGGTCAAAAGAAATCTCTCTCAAGACTTGAAGAAAAGTCTTCACCTCAAAAGGTATCTCTAGGAGATGATTATCAATATCCCATCAAGGGAATTGGTGAAGCAAGCTACAAGCTTGATTCTGGAACACCCTTGAAAATGAAAGAAGTTTTATATGTACCAGGTTTAAAGAAAAACCTACTCTCCATCTCAGCTCTAGATAAGAAAGGTTTTAGAGTGGCTTTCATAGATGGACAAGTGCTCATGTGGTCCAAAGGAAAATCAATTAAAGATGCAGTTGTTATTGGTGAAGAAGAAGGAGGCCTCTATAAGCTCAAGGGTCATCCAGAAGTTTCCCTTGCTCATGAAACCTCTATCCCCAGTGAGCTATGGCATAGAAGATTAGCTCACATTAACTACAAAGCCTTACCCTATGTAAGCAAGGTGGTCATAGGATTACCAGCCTTGAAGACTGATCATAATGGCTCATGTAAAGGATGTAAGAAAGGGAAGAATGTCAAGAACCCCTTTCCAAAGAGTGAAACAAAGACTAAGAACATTTTGGAGCTAATACACTCAGATGTATGTGGATGAATGCCCACCACTTCTCTAAGTGGGTATGAATACTATCTTTCATTCATTGATGACTATTAAAGGAAAACTTGGATATACTTTCTAAAAGGGAAGAATGAAGTCTTTGGAAAATTCAAAGAGTTCAAGGCTCTAATAGAAAATCTCTCAGAAAAGAGAATCAAGATTCTCATAACAGATAATGGCGGAGAATATACTTCAAAGGACTTTGAAGACTTTTGTAAAGAAGCCGGAATTAAGAGGGAACTAACCACTCCCTACAATCCTCAACAAAATGGGGTTGCTAAGAGGAAAAATAGAACCATCATGGAAACTGTAAAGACTATGATACATGACCAAGATCTTCCCATGTATCTATGGGATGAAGTAGCTAAAACAACAGTATATGTGCAAAATAGACTATCCCATAGTGCTCTTGACTTCAAAACTCCAGAAGAAGTGTTTACAGGAAAGAAGCCTGAGGTAAGTCATCTTAAAATATTTGGGTGTCCTGTGTACATTCACATTCCAAAAGAAAAGAGAACCAAGTTGGATCCTTCTGGTAAGAAGGGAATATTTGTTGGTTATTGTGAATCATCCAAAGCCTTCAGAATCTACATACCAGGTTTTCATCATATAGAAATAAGTAGAGATGTAACATTTGATGAAGAAGCAGCCCTCAAGAAATCCAGGAAGTGTCAACTTGAAGAAATTTATGAAGAAGATACACCTCCTAGAATCACAGAGGTTGTGCACATCCCTGAAGATGATTCACCAGAAGATCATGACATATTGGAACCACAAGAACCTTCTATAACAGATTCATCTAAGAAAAGAAGGCCAGCATGGGCTAGAGATATTATTCAAGGAGTTGAAAGATATGGAGCTCTTGAAGGCTCCACTAGAGAAAGAAAGAAACCTAAGCTAGTGTCCAACTATATGGCCTTAATGTGTGATCTTGTAGATCAACAACCTACTAGCTATGAAGAAGTAGCCCAGAAGAAAGAATGGGTAGAAGCAATGGCAGAAGAATATCAGTCAATAATGAAAAATGATGTTGGGGATGTAGTTCCCAAACCAAAAGACAAAAGTGTGGTTTCTTCCAAATGGATTTTCAAGATAAAACATGTTGCAGATGGTAGCATTGAAAAATACAAGGCAAGATTTGTAACCAGAGGATTCTCTCAAAAGGAGGGAATTGACTATGAAGAAACATTTGCACCAATTTCTAGGTATACTTCAATTAGAACTATCATGGCACTTGCATCTATGATGAAGTTGAAATTACACCAAATGGATGTTAAGACAACTTTTCTTAATGGTGTAATTGAAGAAGAAGTATACATATAGCAACCACAAGGGTTTGAGGTTAAAGACAGGAGGACTCATGTATGCAAACTGAAAAAGGCATTATATGGTTTGAAGCAAGCTCCCAGGGCTTGGTACAGAAGAATTGATAGTTTCTTAACAAACATGGGCTTTACCAAGAGTAAAGCTGATCCCAATCTCTATCTTAAAGTTATGGATGATGAACCAGTTATACTGTTGTTATATGTAGATGATCTATTTCTAACCGGAAATGAGAAACTAATTATTGAAAGCAACAAGAAGCTTTCTTCAGAATTCGAGATGAAAGATCTTGGCTAAATGCACTACTTCTTGGGTCTAGAAGTATGGAAAGAACCAAAAGGAATCTTTCTAAATCAAGGTAAGTATGCTGTGGAGATTCTAAAAAGATTTGATATGTTGGAGTGTAAAGCCATGGTCACTCCCATGGAATCCAACTTGAAGTTATTAGTTAATGACTCTTCGGAACTAGTAGACCTAACTCTATATAGACAGATCATTGGGTCATTGATGTATTTAACAAATACTAGGCCAGATATATGCTTTGCTGTAAATACCCTAAGTCAGTATCTAGTAGAACCTAGAAAGGTTCACTTAATAGTTGCAAAGCATGTGATGAGGTACCTAAAAGGTACATTAGATTTTGGTCTATATTATCTTGGAGGTCATGAACTCAAATTACATGGTTACTCAGATTCTGATTGGGTAGGAAGTGTTTCAGACAGAAAGAGTACTTCAGGTGGATGTTATGGTCTTGGATCTGCCATGATCTCCTGGTTTAGTAAGAAACAAACTAGTGTGGCTCTCAGTACTGCTGAAGCAGAATATATAGCTACCTGCTCTGCCAGCTGTGAAGCAGTGTGGCTTCGAAAGCTATTATCTGAAGTGTTTGAATTAGAATTGGATCCCACTGTGATTATGTGTGACAATCAAAGCTGCATTAAGATGACAGAAAATCCTGTATTCCACGACAGGTCAAAACACATTGAGATCCGATACTTTTATATACGAGATATGGTGCAGAGAGGAGCTATCAAGCTTGAGTATGTGAACACTGAGGATCAAATTGCTGACATCTTGACCAAACCTCTGTCTCGAGTGAAATTTGAATACTTCCAAGACAAGCTTAGTGTAGTTGAAAAGGACCCTCCTCGAAAGGGGGAGTAGTATAATCTCTGTTGATGAGCTTGTCTCATCGACAACAAGGTCATTGACGAGGATACCTGTCTACTACACCTGGATACTTAGATATATTTAGATTTAGGACTCTTATATTTTTTACATGCTTTTGATGCTAGATGTATTAGTGAGAATACATGCTTTTGATGCTAGATGTATCAGTGAGAATACATGCTTTTGATGATGGATGTATTGATGAGAATACATGTGGGGATTGTATCATCCTTGAACACTTGTTCTAAAGTGAGCCGTAGACAAGTGTCTCCGAGAAAGAAGAGGGATTGTATCATCCTTGAACACTTGTTCTAAAGAGAGCCGTAGATGTATGTCTTCGAGAATGAAGTCCTTGGTGGACATGTGAGGATTCGATCATCCTTGGACTTTAGTCCTAAAGAGAGCCGTAGACATGATGTCTATGAGAATAAATTCCTGAATGAATAGGTAGGGGATTGCATCTTCCCCGGACCTCGGTCCCAGAATTGAGCTGTAGACTAATGTCTCCAAAAATTGAAGATAGGACTGCATCATCCCTGAACTAGGTTCAAAATGTACGTGAGGACTGCATCATCCATGAACGGGGTTCAAAATGTACGTGAGGACTGCATCGTCCATGAACTGGGTTCAAAATGTATGTGAGGACTGCATCGTCCATGAACTGGGTTCAAAATGTACGTGAGAACTGCATCGTCCATGAACTGGGTTCAAAATGTACGTGAGGACTGCATCATCCATGAACTGGGTTCAAAATTTACGTGAGGACTGCATTGTCCATGAACTGGGTTCAAAATGTACGTGAGGACTGCATCGTCCATGAACTTGGTTCAAAATGTACGTGAGGACTGCATGGTCCATGAACTGGGTTCAAAATGTATGTGAGGACTGCATTGTCCATGAACTAGGTTCAAAATGTACATGATGGGATTGCATCATCCCTAGACATGAGACTTGTCTTAAAGGTACGTGTGAGGACTGCATCATCCATGAACTAGGTTCAAAATGTACGTGATGGGATTGCATCGTCCCTAGACATGAGACCTATCTTAAAGTGATCAGGACTGATCATCTTGGAACTTGATCCGGATTGTATCATCCATGGACCTATGTCCTAAAGAGAGCAGGATTGATCATCCTGTAAGATGATCGTGTGATGACAACGCTGATGATCGTGTGATGATGATGCTGATGATCATGTGATGACGATGCTGATGATCGTGTGATGATGATGCTGATGATCATGTGATGACGATGCTGATGATCATGTGATGACAATGCTGATGATGATGCTGATGACATTGATGTTCCAGTAACTGGTTGAGTTACTGATGATGAATTGAAGAAAGCTTTCGATGATTTATAGATGTATCAGGTATGATGTAGTCGACGACTCCTTGCTCCTACAGATGTTGTTGTAATATCCTTCTTGGTAAGGGGGAGTGTTGAATATTGTAACTTCTAAGAATATTGTATTTGTACATTATTATTCTGGAGATGTTCCATCCCTCCGAGGTGACTCTATTATGTATCTGGAGATGTTTATTCCTCCGAGGAGTTGTGGTAACTAGGGTTATTAGACCCACCATGAGGGGGTCGGCCCTAATATTATATTTTGGGGGTTATTAGACTTCTCCAAGAGAGGTCGACCCCATTAGGTATTTTAGTCAGTTGGGGATTAGTATAAATAGAGGAGGAGAGCTCCTCATTTGATACACTCACTCACAACTCAGAAAAGTAGCGCACTTGTCTGGGAGGTCTGCACAGGAGTTGGAGAAGGAGGTTAAGTCTTGGAGCACATCTTGTATTTTGGTTGATCATCTTATTGAGGAAAGCTTTGCTGGGTTTTCTACCCCATGAGGGTTTCCCAGGGTAAATTCTGTGTCTATCTTGTGATTATGTTTCTTTCAGTGATCTTGCTAGTATATTTGGTTTAAACTTAATAGACTATTTCGCCCAGAACATTAGACTTACTTCTAATGACCGTTACTGTCTCCGAGAGGTCTTCCCGAGTTTGATCTGCACACTGTTACGTCGACAGGGTCATTAATGCTTGTGGGTGGCATGCACGTGGCACGCATAGTACACTATGCGCTGGAACCCGCAACTCTTTGCCGTTCACATCCAGAACCTGTTCTCGGTTCCATAGAGATACGCATGTATGGATGACACCATGGACCCCTCGTTCCCCATGAATGCAACCTTGCCACTTCCCATGATAATTTGAATTTGAATTTCATTACCTATCCTTTATGTAATATCCCAACTTTTTTGAATAACTATGTCATGATGTCATGTCAGGTCACGGCCCAGTATATGTGATTTATTATGTTTTACATAGCACTAATATGTTCTGATTTAGTTTAATTTATGAGTTGATGTATTGGGCATGGACCTGATTTGTTTCATTTTTGAATATATGCCGGGCAGGAAAGCGGAATGAATAAACTAATTTGTATTTTCAAAAGTAATTACAAAATTATGATATACTGAGATTATCTCTTTTGTTACATTATACTATGCAGAGCATGATTTACATGGTTTATTATTTAGTGTCTTGAGCGTGGACTCAGAAACACACAAATGACCTATATACTGGGCTTAAGCCCCGATGTATTTAGAGGATTGTATTTCATACTGGGCCTAAGCCCCGATGTACGTTGAGTGTTGGGAATGATCCCTAGACCACTCCAAGCTTGGAAGAAATGATTACCGGATCCGAGGCCACTTAAATATCCTAGATGTGCCTCACAACCACATTCTAGCTCTAGTGTTGAGGAGAGGTTCTGGAATTGCTCTAGCGTAATGCCCATGTGAGAGTGTTGAGTTAGATGGCTCTGAAGAGCACTCAGGGTTACTAATCTCAAGTGTTGACTCAAGAGGACTCTGAATAACACTTACGTATCTTAACACAACTATTTTGACTTGATTTAATAAATCTTATTATCATCACCTACTGCGGAAACTACCATGCTAAAACGAGGGATCTGACATGCAAAGGGAGAGACTAGAGGTGGTTCACAAGCTTGCCAAAACTGTCCAAAGAAGTGGACCCTATCCTTAAAAGAGAATTAAAACAATTATCATGTGAACAAAAGTGGTTAAAAGGCCCAAATCTAAATACTATTGTTAAGAGTTTCTAAGAAAAATATTGTTATTATTTATTCTTCTATGTATATATATTTATGCATAAGTGGGCTTCCACTTTACCAAATGTTAATTATTAATATTTAAGGTGGAATTATTATTATTATTATTATTATTATAAAAATATTACAGATCAAAACACTTTGATAAAACAAAGTGACAAGTCCTAGTCCCAAATTAACTAGCAGTTAAGTGAATAAATAATATTTTCTTTTATATATATATAATTTAAATTGTTTTAAAGAAACCAGTAATTCTAATAGTGTGAATTTCAAAGATTACCTATTTAAAGAGGACAGCCCCCAGGGTTGGGGGATTATTCTATTATTTTGGAGAGAAGTTCTTATGAATCAAGAGAAGTCCTCTGCTTCAAGAAGTGAAGCTTCCCTTACTTAAAAATTCTCATATCTGAACTAGACTTACATCTCGGACCTCTACCTCTCAGTTTGCATGTCAGAACCAGCTCGGGGGGATTCATACTGAACCAGGAACGGTTGTAGATGGTTGGGAGGAACGTGGTAGTCCCAAAGTCATCTATTCCAAGATCAAATCATCAGGTCAGCTAAGAGTTCAGTAGTTTTTCATTAACTAGTTGGCTGAGTGTGCGGGTCATTATCAGCTGGAACAAGCTCCAGGAATTAGCAGGTATGCAATTCTTAAAGAAATTCTCCATTAATTATATTTTTTGTGTAAACAAATTATTAAAATAGTATAGACCTTTATGTCAGTTTGAACTCAGGATTCATCTCGAATCTGTTGGCATTAACTAGTAGGTCTAGTCCTCTAGCCTTTTCTAGGCAATCATTTTTCTTAAACTTTCAAAGTATGGAAATCGTCAAGCAGTGTTTAAATCCATAGAAATCTATTTCTTTTTTTTTTATTAATTTTTCTTACCTGTCAATAGATTTCTTTCTTGTTTAAAAGTAACATGTTGATCTAACCATTGAAATCAAATTGTTTTCTCTTTTAGCAGAAAACATTGATCACATAGTTAAGATGATTTAGAAACCCATTACACAAGCTTAGCAAAACATCACGTCTACAGAAATCTAGTAAAACGATTTTGTAGGGCCTAATCATACACCCACGCATTCTTTTCATTTTCGATCCATAACTCAACACCAACGAAACTACCTACAGGCTGTAAATCTAGATCAGGTGCTACAACAAAATAAGAAAGTCTTTCCACCACAGATAACAAGAAAAATCAATACCCCGGTCATCATTTTCTTATTTATTTGCGTAGCTATTTCTACTATCAAACACAGAGTACGATAGATCTACTTCTTTTCAAGATAGCTTTCCCTTTTAAAAACCATGGATTC
This sequence comes from Larix kaempferi, assembly GCA_027924585.1. Lineage (NCBI taxonomy): Eukaryota > Viridiplantae > Streptophyta > Pinopsida > Pinales > Pinaceae > Larix > Larix kaempferi. The sequence goes on from BSBM01001023.1 coordinate 4,311,480, forward strand.
CAAACTCTAAATAGAAAGTCTATTTGTCACGATTCTTCCAGCTAGGGCACCTTTTGCGCTTTATCAATAAACTCTACGTTAATCAATAGATAGATATTATAGCAAAACAAACCACATATATCATCCACGAAATTTGAGTCCCACGGTTAAAACCACAAACAGAAGCAAGATGCCCTGCACATTTTGAAACGCAGATGACAATTGAAAGCATAAGACAAGGGTCGAATCCCATGGTATTCTCAAAACCAGAATTCATAAGTGTTTCCTACAGGACTCACATCTCTAGACAAAACAAAGAAAAACGTAGTGTACAACATTCAAATTGTTCCCATACAAATGTTCATTTTACCAACACAGACAGCATTTCAATCAACATCACTTCATACCCTAGCTATGTTACCAAATAGGAGACGCCAAAGGCACAGCATCATTTAAATTTTCTTATACAACATTTTATAAACATACATAGAATATCATTGTATCGAAATCCAACAGTGCAGGCTTAGTTATCATTTCACATAGGAAAAACAAAAGATAGCAATCTATCATTTGAGATCAGCTTCACAATCAATCCTTATCACAATGCAGTCCCAGCTGCATAGCTTAAACACTTACATTACATTTGAAAACCCCCACGGTTTCTCTAGTCTTGCCCTTAGGCAGCTGAAAAGCTTCCCAAGTTGAGTCAGTAAGCCAAGGTCTTATGGGAGCCTCTTTCCCAAACCAAAATGAGATGCATACATACATTTCCAGTGTTTCTAGAGGCAGGATAATGAGTGGGTAAGATGGACTTACCATTTCCCTAGCCACATGAGTAGAACTTTGAACCATCACAATATTCACCTGAAGATTGTTGGCACCTGTCATTTGCATCAAGCTAAACCAGTTATTACACCCTGAAATTTCAATTCCAGAAGAAGAAAACTCAAATTACAATTTTGGTAAGATTTCCTTACCTGTTAGAAATGCGCAGTCCACGCCGTAGTCGAAGCTCAACAAAACACTAAGTGCACTGACCACGAGCCTTGCTTGGGTCAGGGAACCCTCATAGATACCATATGAATGAGTTGCAGATCCAGAAGAGTGAGAAATAAGTTGAAATAGGAACAAAAGGCCAAAACCTCAATTCTCTTACAAAACCCTCTTTATAGGTATGTCACCCACTTCTCATTCAAGTGCATTAAATTTCATACCTACTCTGTGCTAGTGGGGATGCGATTTCTTGGTACATAAACTATAGAGTATCACATAAAACACTCCACTCTTTGTTAAAAGAGATTAGAGTCACATTACCATAGTGGAACCCCCTCTTCTCCTTGTTTATATTACAAGTCCTATTCCTTTCTATGGTTCATCCTTTGGGTTGATTATCACCCATAGGATTTCCCTAGTAAATCTTATGTGCCTCGGAAGTATGAACCCACTCATTAGGATAGACCAAACCCTAGTAATTTTCCTGCACAGACAAACATGGGAGAATGGTATTCGCAGGATGCTAAGTAAGTCCAAAATCGCCCAAGAGTACCTGTACCCCTCGGCAACCCTGCCGAGGTATGTAATTACCTCTCCTGAAGTGTTACAACCATAAGCCTGAGAAATATGTATCATCAATGAAGTTACATCACCTGAAGGTGTCATTAGACATTCACCATTCAATCATATGATTCTTGAAACAGTAAGAACATTGATTCTACTTTTGCATTAGCAATTACGACTGTACTTAAAAACATACTATCATTGTGTTTTCATCTCACTTCCACAGATTTAAGAACTCAAACATTAAGGAGACCATGTTACATGAAAGTCTTAGATTCTTACTTTAATTGTGGTGCAAACATAAATGTATTAACTGTGTTAGTAGTAGCTTATGAATCCTTCTCCTTTATTTAGCAAATACCATAGATGGGAAATTTTTTAATTTTATGCTATTTTGGGGACATTACAAGTGGTATCAGAGCGAGTTACAAACACTAAGTGACCTATTGGGCTCACTACCAAACACAGCTGCAGATAAAGGAAAGTGTTTAAATTATTGTATTATGTTTTTATGAGAAGAATTAACTAACACATTGTTTTCCGGTAACACATACTTATATGAATTTCAGATACAGGCAGTAGCAGGAAAATGAATGCAGAACAAGGCAGCAGTGTACGAGGTAATCTAAATTCCCCACCACAAGAGCAAGAAATTGTGGTGGAGCTCAATTCAAATTTGGAGAAATCCATGCAGCAGCTACAGGCAGGATTCCAGAGTTTCAGGGATGAGAATATGCAAGAAAGAAGGGAACACCGGGCTATAAATGAAGCCTTACTCCAAAGCCTAATAGGGGCAAAACCCCCTGAACATCCTACTCTCTCTGTGAACTCTCTTAACACTAGGAAAGCAGCCAGTTACAAAATAGAAGAACAAGTAGAACATAAATCAAAACCATTGGAAGAGGACTGTAAGAGCTCTTCCAATGACAACGGTTCTCCACCCCCTTGCAAGAAAATGAGGAAGAGTGATGATAGCTTACAAGGGGAGTTCAGAAAAATAAGAGGCCCAACTTATGACAGGGAAGTTAACTCAGGAGAAAAGGCTGAAGAATGGTTGTTAGGGATGAACAAATACTTTAAGGTTCATAATTACTCCAGTGAGATCCAAGACCGACTAGCCATACACAACTTGAATGGAAAAGCTGCTAGATGGTGGCGAGACTTAAAACACATTAAGGGACAAGAGTTGCGAGACATAAGCTAGGACACTTTCAGCAGAATATTTCAGGACAAATATATGTCTGAAAGATTCTTCAACAAGAAGATAAAAGAATTTCATGAGATGAAAATGGGTTCCTTGACTATGGAAGCTTTCATAAATCGGTTCTTAGACTTGTTGCACTATGCGCCTTGTATGAAGGACGAGAAGGTGAAAATCTAGCAGTTCTTGAGTGGGTTTCCACCAACTTTAGAGAGAAGATAGAATTCGACATGCCCAAAACCCCTGACATAACCCTACATAAAGCCAGGTTGTGCTATGAGCATGGGCAGCCAAGGAATGACAACATCAACAGAAATAGAGAGAGATTCAGGACTTTCTCAAAGAACCGTAGACCAGGTTTTTGACCCCCACCTTTTCAGAAACATAGCAATAGTTTCCCACCCAACAGAGGTTTCAGCTGACCCAAGCTTGACCTAATGCACCCCCACCACCATCCAACAGGCCATCCTTCAATAAAGAGGCAAAGACAGTTCCACGAATTGTATCTTGTTGGAAATGCTAGGGACCACATTACTACAGAGACTGCCCCAACAAAACATATGTGACTTTACACAACATCCAAGCAGAACCTACAGTGGGAGACATGGCAAAGACACCTAGGATTTATGCCATCCTTGATGGCCGGCAGCCAGATCATCAAGCCACCATGGTAGAAATTCAGGGTAAGATATCTAACAATCTCATTTCAGTTTTAATAGACCCCGGTGCTTGCCAGAGCTACATCTCTCCTAGGACATGGTAGAGTCTTGCAAATTAAACCGAGAGAGTCACAAAGCACCATGGTTGGTACAATTGGCTACAGGTACCAAATGGAAGGTCTCCGAACTAGTTAAGAGTTGTGAGATAGATTTGAACATCTTACCGCTAGGATCTTATGACGTAATAATAGGCATGGATTGGTTGGAAGGACATCATGCTTTGTTGGATTGCTTGAATAAGTCAATCCTATGCACCGATGGTCAAGGGAACCAAAGAACCATCGGAGGTATACCTAAGGAAGTATCCGTACGACAGATATCGGCATTACAAGCAAAGAAATGCTTAAGAAAGGGTTGTAAGCTATTTGCAATCCACCTTCAATCGGTAGAAGCCGATAGAGATCAAAAGATCGAGGATTTCCCGATACTAGTAGAATTTAGAGATGTATTTCCTGAGGAGATACCAGGGTTAACACCCAAGCGGGACTTACACTTTTCTATAGAACTAACCCCTGGATCCATACCCATCTCTAGGACTTCGTACCGTATGAGTACACCCAAACTGGTAGAGCTCAAAATACAGTTACAAGAACTAATAGACAAGGGTTACATTCGACAAAGTGTGTCTCCCTAGGGAGCACCAATCCTCTTTGTTAAAAAGAAGGATGGCACGATGCGTATGTGCATCGATTACTGCCAACTCAACAAGTTAACCATCATGAACCGTTATCCACTCCCTAGGATCGATGACTTGTTTGACCAAGTCGGAGGAGCAAAGATCTTCTCGAAGATCGACGTGCGATCCGGATATCACCAGGTGAGAATCCATGATGAGGACATCAATAAGACCGCGTTTCGCACCCAATATGGCCACTACGAGTTTGTAGTAATACCGTTTGGTCTGACGAATGCACCCGCCAACTTCATGTGCATGATGAACAACATTTTCAATAAGTACCTTAACAAATTTGTTCTAGTCTTCATAGACGATATCCTAATTTATTCCAAGAATGAAGAAGAACATGAAGAACACCTACAAATAGTCCTATGGATATTGCGAGAACATCAGCTATACGCAAAATTTAGCAAGTGTGATTTCTATAGACCTCAGATATAGTACTTAGGGCATATCATTTCGGAGAAGGGAATATTGGTTGACCCCGAAAAGATCAAGGCTATCGAAGAATGGCTCACACCTACGTGTGTTTTCGACATACGATCATTCCTAGGTTTAGCCAGTTATTATCAAAAGTTCACTGAGAACTTCTCTCGGATCGCTTGCCCCGTCACCACATTACAGAAGAAAACTAGTAACTTCACCAGGATAGACAAGTGCAAAGAAATTTTGCAGAAGTTAAAACAACTTTTGATTAGCGCACCAATACTACGAATTGCCGTCCCCAATGGGGACTTCGTAGTTTGCACCGATGCAAGCAAGGAAGGACTCACTGGAGTCCTTATGAAAGATGACTTTGCCATCTGCTACGAGTCAAGAAAGCTAAAGGAACATGAAAAAAACTATCCTACTCATGATCTCGAATTGGCTGCCATCATCCACGCTCTAAAAATGTGGAGACATTACCTCATGGGCAAGAAATTCCTATTAAAGACGGACAACATGAGTCTAAAGTATCTATTCGATCAACCAGACCTGAACGCTAGACAGGCTAGGTGGTTAGCGTTTCTTAGTGAGTATCACTTTGAACTAAAACACATCAAGGGGAAAGAAAACAAGATCGCCGACGCCTTAAGTCGATGAGCTCATATGTTATATGAGGTAACCAAAAGTCGGATGGACTTCGACTTACATGACCAAATTAGAGCGACATGCCAAAATGATAGGTTCTATGTCGAGATCCTTAAAAAGATTCAGGAAGATAGGCTATTTCAGCAACAAAAAGAGTACATGATAGATGAATCAGGATTGTTATGGTGAAAAGAGAGACTTTACGTTCCCGAGGGGGGAATATTAAACCTAACATACTCAGCGAATTCCATCGGAGTCCCTATTTGGGACACCCCGGATATCAAAAGATGATTTCAGCCATAAAGAAACACTACTTTTGGCCTAAACTGAAAGCTGACATAGCATTGTTCATTGCGAAATGTCAGGAGTGCCAGTTGGTCAAGGAAGACACCAACATCCCTCCGGTCTACTTCAACCGTTACCCATTCCGGAATGGAAGTGGGAGGTAATAAGTATGGATTTCATTATGGGTCTACCTAAGAGTAAGAAACAAAATGACTCCATCTTCGTAGTAGTAGACAAGCTATTGAAAACCACACATTTTATACTAGTAAAATCTACCTACAAGGCAGTTCAGATTGCGAAAATCTTCCTAAAGGAGATTTTTCGGTTACATGGGATACCCAAATCAATTATCTCGGATCGAGACACAAAGTTCACTAGTAACTTTTGGAGAGCATTGTTCTCCCGATTAGAAACACAACTACAGTTTAGTACCGCATACCACCCCCAAACCGACGGACAAACAAAACGAGTAAACCAAATCTTAGAAGACATGCTAAGAATGTATGTCATGAACAATCCCACTAAGTGGGAAGACTACTTACACCTCGCAGAGTTTGCATACAACAATGGGTATCAAACCTTGGCCAAAATGAGTCCTTTTGAGGTACTCTACGGTCGAAAGTGTCGAACCCCCATCACCTGGGATAGCCCGGTGGACAGGCTTATGCTAGGGCCAGACTTACTAAAAGACTTGGAACAACTAGTCTCCAAAGTGCAACTAAATTTAAAAGAAGCACAAGACTACCAAAAGAGTTATGCAGACAAGAAAAGAAAGGACAAGGACTACCAAATCGGTGAACATGTCTTCCTAAGAATAAAAGTGAACGAAGCTCGTTAAGTTTGGGACGTTGTGGTAAACTAGCCCCAGAATTTTGTGGACCTTTTGAAATATTGGGAAAGAAGGGTCTAGTGGCATATGAGTTATCCTTACCAGCACATATAAAAGTTCATAATGTTTTTCATGCTTCTTTATTAAAGAAATATGTATACGATACTAAACATGTCATCGATTGGTCCTTGTTGCAGGTGGAGCCTGAAGGGGAGTTCACGCCACAACCACTCCGCATTCTAGACAAGAGAGAGGTACAGCTTAGGAGGAGGACCATTACTCAGCTAAAAGTGCAATGGAAGCACTTTAGACCAGATGAGGCCACTTGGGAGAATGAGGCTACCATGAGAGACATACCCCGCCTTGTTTCATGGACTCATCTCTAGTCCTTAGGAATCATTGGGACGATGTTGTTTTAAGGAGAGGAGGATGTAATATCCCATCTTTTTTCACTAACTATGTCATGATGTCATGAAGGGTCACGGCCCAGTATATGTGATTTATTATGTTTTACATAGTGTAACGCCCCGTATTTTGACTAGGCGTGTTTATGAGTTAGACACCTTTCACTTTATTTGCTCATTATCTGTTCGACTTAGTTAGACAGAGTGAACTATATTTCGGCATGTTAGACATGATGATATGTTGCTACTATGTTTATGATGTTACTATGCCCATGCTGATACTACGGTTATGATGTTACTATATTCATGCAGTTATTAAGTTATGATCATCATGAGATTCATTGCTTTTATGACAAAAATATATGTTTTAGCGTTTTTATTGATGAAATGTGAGATATATGGTGTTGTACGTGGGTGCCATCCTATGATGAAATTGATAGAACTGTTATATTCCATGCATACCTGTGATGCGATAAAATTGTGATGTGAAATAAAATGATGTTGATGATATGGATCAATTGGTGATCGAATGGAAATGCTTGCTATAAACTATGTATTTTGCGGAGTACTAACCTACAGGACACAAGGGCTATGGGATAGCCAGATACTTGATCTGAATATGGATAAGAACCTATCCATGCAGTAAACTTTAGCAACCGAAATTATTGATACGATGACATGGACTGATAATCTCGATAGCAGCAGAGTATGATTTGATAAGGGTGTAGACCCGGTATGTTGAGAGGGATGGATGTGTTTCCCACCCTATGTTCCTATGATACCTGAGGTCGTGGGAGGGCCGTGCTGAGACACGATCCCCATGTAGTTGTGATGATGATGGTCGGATGCCTGCTAGGGGAGGATAGGTCCACTGTTCAGCCGACGCTATCGCTCTCAAGTTCTATGTGGTCAGGTCGGTGAGTCCGACACCCACTTTTGTACTAGCAAAGGAAGGATAGGGAGGATGTGGACGTAGGTTAGGATGGGAGGATATGATAGGAAGTACTGTTGAGGGTTGGGTATTCGTTGATCTGGAGTTAGTGGTAGTAGGTAGCTTTCCTTGTACCTGATTGATTGAAAAAATGTAATCATAAAAATAATGAAATGAAATCTTAAAGGTTAACTGATAAAATAACCAATGATGTTTTAGTAATATTATGATGAATGTATACTTATTCAGTTTGCATAAAGTATTATTAGTATTAGTTAGCTGTTATGCATAGAAAATATGACGTATGTTTATAGTACATGTCCATCTTGTGCATACAACATACTTATCAAGATTTAACAATATTATAAGTTATCATAGATAACTCAATTAAGTATTTAGTGAATGACTTAATTAGTAAAAGATTATCAAGTTCTAATGTTTAAAATAAGTTAATTAGTCTTTGTATGTAAACATTGTAATGAACAATTAAAATAAGGGTCATTAATTGCAAGTATCCTCAAGTGAAGGTGTCTTCAATGTGAAGTATAAAAGTTAAACATTAATACTAGAAGAGTGTGCTATATAATTGTTGATCATGATTAATTAAACCATTAAGTATATTCCATTATTTATACCCAGAAGTACTATGTTGACACTTATCGAGTAAACAAATAAATATTTCTAATTTCTATTCACAATTAATTTAATTACTATTATTATTAATTATTATGGTTATTATTGTTATTATTTAATTAATAATAATAATGAAAATAATCCTTTTTATAAAGCATAGTGGATTGAATAAATTTATTAAATAGATTATTCATTCAATTAATTGACAGAATCATTCCAGGTAAATTAAAAGGGTTTGTTTAAATAAATTATTTAATAATTCCACTACCCGAGAGAAACTTGGATGATTTAAAATAATATATATAATCATCATTTTACCTTGAAAAGGGTGTTGCATTAATGATTTGTACTTCCAAAAACCATGACAGCTAGGGCGGTGGAGTGATAAGGAAGTTATGAATTTATGAAGGGGGAAGATTTCTATAAAGAGGAGATTTAACAAAGTAGTCGGAGGGGGATTATTGGGGGAGAGCAGTGAGGATTTGTAGGGGGAAGTGAAATATTTCGAGGAGGGGGACAACTCGAGGAATGGAGGAGGCAGAAAAATCCAATGAGGAGGGGGAAAACTCACTGAAAAGTATGGTTATTGAACTAAGGACAAGGCTATTATGGAGATTATCGGTCTGTGGGCTTGGGGGCTAGGAAATCCGCTGATTTCCTAGGGTCGGCAAGATAATAGCTAATCAGTAGGGTGGACACATCATTTTGGGTTGCTAAGGGAACCTACAGAATCCGCTAAATAAATCTTCTTATCTTACTGCAATCTACGGATCCAGTTATTTTACTGAGCTAGCTTAAATAAAATGTATTTTCTTTTATTTTCAAATTATGTATGTTAAAGGAACAGAGTTAAAATGAAAAGTCTTAAGTTTATGTTTATTTAATTGCAGAGACATATAAATATTTAGAAAACATAAACATAGACGGTTGATTGTTTTTTTTTTAAAACAATCAGGGAAAAACTTGGTATTTACATGAAAATGGAATAGAGACCCAGTGCCTAGCAAGGGCACTACAGATGGTTTTAGAGCGAGGTTCAGACACTAAGACCTTAGGGCCTAACTACACCTGGAATTATAGTGAAAGTTACTAGAGAATAACAAACAAACATGATGTCTGCAACAAAAGGGGAGATAACTTGAAGAGCCTTTTTCATGTATTTACAAAGCATAACAGAAACAGAACTTGAACAATATATATATATATAACTGCTCATGAAACTAATATATATTATGTTTGAAGTTATTTCAAAACCCTAGCATGCTTATATTGCATCATACAGGATAATATATAAATAGACCAAACAAAAACTTAGTTCTGAGAACTATATTATACGATGTATAATCACAACTACAAAATCAAATTTTTACAATACCAATGTTGTTCCAGAAAAATTATTAAATTGTGAGTACAAACTAAAAAGGCTTGGAAGTAATACCGATGACAGAGTTTACAACTGCGGTAAGTCGACGTCATCTTACATATGCATCGATATATTCTTTTCACTTAAATAAGATTGATAACAACACGTTGTATAGAAAAGATCACATGGCCAAGTCTCATCAGAGAGAACGCCCAGGCATAATGTGATCACTATAAATTCTAAAAACAAAAAGAAACAAACAAACCCTTAATACCATTGACAATTAGTAATGATATAAGTAATAATTATAGTTAGGGATCGAGTCTAGACTCGCCCATACTTAGGTCTTTAAACATAGTTAACAAGTATAAAAAAAAAAAACCTTAAGCTCGTAAAAGGGTTCAACCCTGTAACTTCTCGAAACTCCAAATTAACAACTTTTTACATATCATCCAAGGTTAGCGATCAAAATCTAATAAACATATTCTTAACTGGAATCTACAAAGAAATATAAATGCTAATTATTAACATATTTAAAAGGTGGAATTAGCCCAAAAATACAACATCATATTTCCATACTCAGCTAACGAGATGAGCTGAAAGTAATCTCATTAACCTTTGAAACAAATTTATACAACCAAAAAGCAAAATTGTATTTATTCATCCATCAAATTTTTACATCTGCAGTAAACTGCTCCAGGGTTCTCATGTAGAAGACCCTGTATCATTGCTCCATTAACCAAAAATGGACAAAGGCCTAACCCTGGTCCTTAACCAGTTTTCATTTATTTTCTACCCTAAAGTTGCCTCATGCCTCTTAACCAAAAACAAATAGCATGTCGGAGGGGTAGCACAAAAAAAAAAAAAAAAGCCTATCTCAATGACAGAGGCATCATCTAAGAGTGAACCCGAGAAAGAAAAGAGCAGCAATGTCTGACAAAACACCGAGCAGTCGACTTGTCATGGGGAGAAACTTAAGAAAACCTCTATCAATTTATAGACGTAGGCCCTGCACTCAATACATCGAAGTCTATAAAAGCTGAGCATTTGTTTCCTCTATCATCTATTTCAAAAAATGGCAGCAACATCTTGGATGTATAATGCAAATCTCGATGGAGAAAAAGGGAAAATAACATACATGGGAGCCGTAGCCAATGTAGAGATAGAGACCGAGCTTTCGTCAATTGGGAAAAACGACATTTTCTTCTTTGTCTGCAACCCCGTTGCACCCAAAATTTTTTTTTTTTTTTTTGCAACAAACTAAACTCCATCTTAATATCACGTCTCTCCTTTAAAATTTCCACTGATGCAGTCCAAAACCCCAACGAAACCACCAACTGAATAAGGAACTGGATTTCGACTGGCTGGAGGGGGAATGAGTTCATCGCGGGCTGCATCGTTCCCCAATCAGACCTCCAAAGCTTCAACAAATCTTCTTAGACAGGATGAAACTGATTTAGCCACTGGAGGAAGAATGAGCTCGTGGCTAGCTGCTCTTGTTTCACAAAGAAATGGCGGTGGTATTTCTCTTTGGAGGCACTATCTGGACAATCCCAGTGTAGTGGATACGCCTTCCCTCTCATTGAATCTTAGTGTTAGGGTTTGAAGGCGTTGACACCCCAGTTAAAATTAAATGGGTTTCCGAAAAAGAACTACTTCACTTTTTATAAACATCCCCAAAGGGCGGTATCGCATGGGTCATAGGTTGTTTCTCATACCACTTTATGAGCGTGCGGCAAGCTAGGAGGATGACACATATGAGGGTGGTATTCTTACCGAAACCATATCTTTCTTTATCGCCCGATCATTTTGATGGCGCGAGGTCCACCGTGAGCCGTTCATTTCCTTCTCCATTACTACGTCCATGATCTTCATAGAGCCACGTCATCGTTTAAATGACCCCAACGTGTCACCCGAATGCTGCTTAGCGTCAATGGTAGAAACACCCATGGCAACCCCTACTAGCATGTCGCAAGCCCAGCGCACATGTGCCAAATGCCAAGCCCACAAGAGCATAGTTTCCACAACACATCAATGAATCATTGTAATAAAGGAATACCGGGCCAATCCTGAGCGCTCAACAACGAGAAGACTGCATATGACCAAGCACCAATACAAATAGGGACCCACACACATCATCCAAGCCTCAAGCTCGTGCAAGACAACTCCCTCCAATAAAAGGATATTGGACTCAGCCCATGTGCTCGGCACCAAGAGCCCTTCAAGCGACCAGCGGCCAAGTCCAAGGGGACTGGTGCCATAGGCCAACTCGGCCAAGGAGCCCAAGCTCGTAACCAAGAGCATTGTCAATAGCCACCTGCCAAGCCTAAGAGGGGCCCATGCAAGCCACACTTGCACCCCAAGCTCACTCTCGAACATACCTTCAATGCCAATTAAAACCTCATTTTCTTCCATAAATAGGGAATAGTTTTGATGCCACGTAAGGCAGTTTCCGCATTGTCCTTTGAGTGGTTTGCCATACCATTTTTTAATAGGTGGATGTATAAAAATTAGACACGTGTGATGGTTTTTTTTACCACAACCACCAACCATACTTATCTCGCGTGCAAGTTGACAACGTGGGACAGATAGAGAGCTGTCGAACTTCCTCTACGGCTCTTGCAACCCTCCAAACGATACAAACTTTACCACGTCGTCACAATTGCAATGTCCCCAGTTTGCTGCATCAAATTTCTTAAAACAGCCATTTATGGTTGTCACCAACACTCGAACTCAAAAGTGGAATTTAGCAGATCTTCATCTTATATAAATTAAACTGGAACAAATGTACTTGGGCCCAAGCCCTAGCACTCGGCAGCGAGAGCCCTTCACGCAACGAGTTACTAGATCCAAAGTGGGCCACTCAAGCCAGTACACCCAAGCAGCCAAACTAAACCGCATTCCTACTGTCTGTTAAAAACTTTTCTACTCACGTCAAATAGTTGAGGATAGCTCCCATGCTTCTAAGTTTATCATCCATCGCTCGCATTTCATTTCCTCTTTGTAGATGGAGTAATAGAATCAAGAAAAGATGGACTAGAAAGATAACTGCTAAAAGTTCACTCGTCTGCTGAATATAATCCACGTTTTGGGATCGCAGATGTCTAAATCGTCATGACCATATATACCTTTCACCAAATTCTCTGCGTTTGAAGACACATTCTTCAAAAAAAAAATAGTAGCAAGTGCTGAGGATCTATCTTGATAACGCATGAAGAGAACTGGTTCCGCCCTCATAAGGGTTTTTTTCTTTCAAACCTAAAATACTGGTTCTGGTCAAAATCAAAACCAACCACCATAGAAATATTCGTTTCAAACTAGGAAGAAACACCATGAGCTAATATGCAGGATTTCAAGGTTTTAACCCTCCCACCCTTTCACTGCACGGAGAGAAGCACAAGTTTATCCCATCGCGAAGGGCACAAAACTTAGCCGAAAATCAAGTAACAAAGGAATGGGAGGCTTTAAGCCTGGGCACTTGAGTGATGGAGGTTACGAGTGGTCTTCTCGGCTTGGCGCTTGGTCCTGTGTTGAGCCTTCAGTGTTCGGGCACTAATATGCCTTTTGCTTCATTTTGCTTGGGAATTTTCATACAAATATAACTCTCCTCCACTTAGGTTAACATAAAAAAAAATTAATGTCTTTTCTTCATCAAGATCCCAACTCGAGCTAAACTCTTTCTTATATGAAAAACAAAAAAAAAAAACTTTGCTCACCAGGTCAAAAATCGGTTTTCGCAAAATTCGTATATAATTATATAGTGTTAGTGTTGTTTATTTGAATTTAATTAAATTTCGTATATATTTATATAGTGTTATAACCTAAGCTTGGTTAAGAATTAAAATTTAATATTTAAAAATAAAAAGTTACTCATAAACTCTAATTAAAGAGTTCATCATAGATTTTAAAAATTTTAAGACTAATGTCTGGGTTTAATATATAGACTAGATCAAACATTAAATTATTTATTTAAAACTCAGAAAAGCCCTTGTCGAGACTTCAACGTATAGTCGAAGAGATGAAACAAACACATAATCTGAAAACAAGGAACCGCTGAAATGAGCATGGCGAGCTGAATGCTAAGACGCTAATTTCACTACATGAGAAAATCATTAATGAAAACGAACATAGATTTCAACCCGTTAATTCTAACAAACTGTTCCTTGCACATAAGTGTAAATATAGGCATTTCTAAACTTTTTTTTTGATAACTATATTTGGTAATCTCTAGAGTAACCAAGGAGATTTTGATTGTGCATACACTAACAGAATCAGGTTTGACAAAACAACAAAGCTATTATACCCCTATAAGTTCGATATATATATATAAAAAGATTATATGTTAAAAGTACTTGCTGTAAAATTTAAATTCAAAAGAAATAAAGGTTTTCCTCGTGATGTAAAATGACAGGGTAGAAATGAATTCCTTTATTTTCTTATATTTCTTCTCTAATTCCGGTTCAAATTTTGTACGAGGATGGGGTACTTATGATGACAGTGGCTTTCATAATTTTATTAAAATAAACTTAAAAATTTAGTGTTTCATATACAAACCTTATTTAGTTCACTTTAAACTAGGTTGACAATCTGATAAAGAAATACATGCTAAAAGTCTAAGACATTCACTCACGTAAAAAGATCAACTTAAAAGTTAACATTTACAACCATCTAGAATAATTCAAAAGAGTATTACAAAGAGTGGTAATTTTTACATATCAACTAAGAAAGGAAAAGTTGTGTTTAATCTATTAATGAAATTCCTATATTTCATTAGTTGCAATGCTATGTAACCTCATCTAGTTCTATTGAATAGGTTTTACATGTTGGGTAATTAACATGTTTAATGGTTATGTGAATGTGTAATTTGTTAGGACAACCACATCTAAACTTTGCTTGTGTTTAATAAGAGAACATGGTTAAATAAACATGGAGTGGTGTTTGACCTGTTACTTCCCCACAACAAATTACACAAACATTAATGTGTGTATATAGATAACTTAGTACAAGGTACAACTTAAAGTGAAAACTTGTGAACCTTATATTATTTAGATAAGATAAGGGATGGAAATAAATTTGTTGGATACAAGGATAGGTATCCTTTTGAATCACATTATGGAAAACACCATGTACTTAAACCAGGAGATTGCATATAGAGCTTATTAAAAGACTATTTTATTAAGGGGGAACATGGAGTTAGACTAATTAAGTTAAATATTGGTGTAATGGTGCGAAAGGTTTTTGAGAAAATTTTTGGATCAATCATACCCAATATAGTGATGATCTCGGGTAATAATAAGAGAGTCATAAGAATCTCAACACAGTCCTTAACTTGACTCAATTAAAGCGGATGTTATGAAGTTCTAATATGATTGAAGATATTAAGTAATGATGTTTTCGTTCAACTTGTAGGATTAGACTAAGGCCTTTACAAAGTACATAAAGGTTGCTTGTGTGGGTAGGAAGAGGGGTGATGTACAAATACAATGGCATACTAGGATAAATACTAGTAATTACCTTTGCGACGGTAAGGGTGGGAACAAAACTAGCTATGAGATTCTTAAGGAATGGAAGAGGTAATGGTTTCCCAACAAATTATATTGGTTTGAAAATAAGAATAATAAATAAACATGATAACAATTGTATTTTGATAAGAAATAGCCATGAAAACCTTGTAAACAATAATAGTTCTCCTAGTTTAATGATGTTGCGATACTGTTGTTATTGTTTATTACCGATAAGGAAATAATAATGTATGACCTTAGGATTTTAAGGACATGAACCTTCTTCCCTAAGAGAGGTATGCAAACCTTAAGGGACCTTGGTAGTTGCGTGTTGAGTGAATACAAATTATGAGTTCTAACGACCTCCAATTTAAATCGTTGACTATTTCATGCTAAGTTGGATCAATATAAGCTTTTGTGATGAGTAAATCTCTCTGGATGTTATAACTTGAAGGATGCTGCTAAATGGTAAGAAGTAGGATACTATGGTGAATAGCACTTGATTATAACCTTAGGGATTCTAGAGATTTGATAGAAGGATTAATCTAAATGTTTCTTTAATTATTAGAATACACATCAGGGGATAAAAGAAGCAAAGCCATAGGATAATATTGACATATTCGGTCAAGTCAAAGCTAAGTAGGACAAGTATGGACAACACCTGCTACTTGCAAGAATGAAGAGTTTATGTGTCAAGAATTTCCCTGCATTATTATGACCATAACTTCGGGACGAAGTTTCCTGAAGGGTCGGTGTATGTAACGCCTTGTATTTTGACTAGGCGTGTTTATGAGTTAGACACCTTTCACTTTATTTGCTCGTTATTTGTTCAACTCAGCTACACAGAGTGAACTATATTTCGGCATGTTAGACATGATGATAGGTTGCTATTATGTTTAGGATGTTACTATGCCCATGCTGATACTACGGTTATGATGTTACTATATTCATGCAGTTATTAAGTTATGATCATCATGAGATTCATTGCTTTTATGATGAAAATATATGTTTTAGCATTTTCATTGATGAAGTGTGAGATATATGGTGTTGTACGTGGGTTCCATCCTATGATGAAATTGATAGAACTGTTATATTCCATGCATACCTGTGATGCGATAAAATTGTGACGTGAAATAAAATGATGTTGACGATATGGATCAATTGGTGATCAAATGGAAATGCTTGTTATAAACTGTGTATTTTGCAGAGTACTAACCTACAAGACACAAGGGCTATGGGATAGCCGGATACTTGATCTGAATATGGATAAGAACCTATCCATGCAGTAAACCTTAACAACCGAAATTGATGATACGATGACATGGACCGATAATCTCGATAGCAGCAGAGTATGATTTGATAAGGGTGTAGACCCGGTATGTTGAGAGGGATGGATGTGTTTCCCACCCTATGTTCCTATGATACCCGCGGTCATGGGAGGGCCGTGCTGAGACACGCTCAACATGTAGTTGGGATGACGATGGTCGGATTCCTGCTAGGGGAGGATAGGTCCATTGTTTAGCCGATGCTATTGCTCTCAAGTTCTATGTGGTCAGGTCGGTGAGTCCGACACCCACTTTTGTACTAGCAGAGGAAGGATAGGGAGGATGTGGACATAGGTTAGGATGGGAGGATATGATAGGCAGTACTATTGAGGGTTGGGTATTCGTTGATCTGGAGTTAGTGGTAGTAGGTAAGCTTTGCTTGTACCTGATTGATTGAACAAATGTAATCATAAAAATAATGAAATGAAATCTTAAAGGTTAACTGATAAAATAATCGATGATGTTTTATTAATATTATGATGAATGTATACTTGTTTAGTTTGCATAAAGTATTATTAGTATTAGTTAGCTGTTATGCATAGGAAATATGATGTATGTTTATAGTACATGTCCGTCTTGTGCATACGCTGGCCACGCATGCACATTATGCACATGCGCAATAATATTGGTTTACAACATACTTATCAAGATTTAACAATATTATAAGTTATCATAGATAACTCAATTAAGTATTTAGTGAATGACTTAATTAGTAAAAGATTATCGAGTTCTAATGTGTAAAATAAGTTAATTAGTCTTTGTATGTAAACATTGTAATGAACAATTAAAATAAGGGTCATTAATTGCAAGTATCCTCAAGTGAAGGTGTCTTCAATGTCAAGTATAAAAGTTAAACATTAATACTAGAAGAGTGTGCTATATAATTGTTGATCATGATTAATTAAACCATTAAGTATATTCCATTATTTAATTAAACCATTAAGAATATTCCATTATTTATACTTCATTTGTCAAAGTACGCATCATTCGGATGCATTCGTCGAACATCTCACAATCCACTATGACAACTGCTACACCACGCACTCTTCATCCTCGGACATTAACACCTCTATGAGCCATTTTCAACCTTCACTGAAAACTCTCACACCTCCGGGTCCTGATACCAACTGAGGCAAGTAAGGTTGGCATAGTCGTCTTCTCCAACCGGACTCGTTTCGGGGCTCTAATACCAACTAATGTAAGTCAAGTTGGTATAGTCGGCTTCTCCAACTGGACTCGCTTCCGATATCTGATACCATATGACGCAAGTCACCCTATGGGATACTTTCTTGCTTAACAATACACACAACACAACCACAATGCTTACACAAACAAGGTGTAGAACAAGATGCCAGAAGTGGCTTATATTACTTCTCAGAAATTAGTTACAATGCAAATAACTGTAAGCAAATAACTAACTACAATCGGCCTTAGCCGTTACAACTTAGAAGTAAGTGTGGTGTGTTCTCCCTATGTGTCAACCTCACCCTCTCCTGGTTTGCCATGAAACTCTGAGCTATGGTTCGATCTCAACCCTCTGGACTTTGACCAGTGTGACTCTTCACAACTCCCTCAGCTCTGCGCTCTGCACTCTATTCTCGTGTCCCCTAGACTGAAGACCTTCTCTTCCTCTTCTACTCTGCGGGTGCTATTCCCAATACTATTGCAATCCCGAGACATGCGTCCCCCTTTGCTCACCGATCGTGCCAAATCCTGTGAACCTGCACTGTCAGCTTCTAGCCATGTTATACAGTCTCTGCCCATGATGTCCCTGTCATGTCCTTCACCAACTCGCAATAACTGTAATAAATTCCTCAGCAACCCCCACATGGCTACTAGGTAGAGCCCCTTGACTTTCTGTCCTTTCGACCCTGCTACAGCAGTAAGTCTCAACACGACCTTTTTGTTGGTTCACTCTTTTCCCTATTATACTTGGCTTTGCCAAACCCTGTCGTGTTGTAATTCGACCTCTTGTCGACTACCCAACATCTTACGTCGCCCGTCGCCTGTCGACCCTTTCCTGTCGATCCTTGACCTCTCGCTACATCTGTTGTTCCTTCAGTCAGCCAGACCCCGATTGTTTCTGCTCAACTTGTTGACTTCGACAAGTCAACCTGCTCTCTGCACCAGTGGTCATTGGCAATCCCGCTGGTCGGCTCCCTTCCATCGATCAGCCTCGACTGATCTGCCTAGGCCCAGATGCTCCTGCATTAGACTGCCCAGGTGAAAAAGAATTCGACTGCTGCGTCAGTCTCCTGAACTCCTCTTCGAAAATCCACGTTGTTTCCTGCAACTCATCATTCGTCCATCGCACCAAGTATTCCTTCATGCGCGATCTACGAGTATGCCCTACTTCGCGTTCGTCGATTACTTATGTGATCCATTCTTTATGTTGGTCTGGAATCTGTTTTGTCTCGTCGATACTTATTCCTTCCTCCTTTCTACTGCTTGAACCTTCTTCAAATTTGTACAGGTCTGAGACGTTCAATGTTTCTAAAATGTTGAAGTCTTCTGGCAATTCCAACACATATGCATTGTCCGAAATCTTCTTCAGAATCCTGCATGGCCCTATCTTCTTCAAATTCAGCTTGTTGTACATTCCTGTCGGAAATCGCTCCTTCCGCAAATAGGCATAGGCTAAGTCCCAGACCTGCAATGACAATGAATACATCACCTGCAAGATACATTACAAATATTATTCAAATGTCCTACATGCAAATTTCTACAACATTTGTATATGTGTAATATATAATGAACTAATTAACTTAATGAAAACTCTTGTACCTTCCCTAACCATATTAGAAACTCAATCATGATCTAATGAGACCATTGCCTCTTCAGTGTGCATCTCCTGCCATGTTGGAATTGGATGTGGGCCCTTTGGATTAAGAGAGACATATTTCCATGGTTTGACATATACATCATTTTCACTGTGATCAAGCCCCCAACCTTTTGCATCAATCCAAAAATCGCAAAACAGGCATGCTTCCTCGTTTCAATGGAAAATATGTTACCCATGTCTTTATTTTGAATAGAATGCAATTCCCTCATACTAGGGATGGTCTCACAATACCATGCCATGGATCTATTAACATCTCCAAGGGAAACATGCCAAAAGAACCTGCATCGAATTCAGTTTGTCATATGTAAATTCCTATCGAGTATGTGTTCTTTTGGAAATGATGATATTGAATGTTATTAGCTTATTAATTGAATTTGGAGTTTATTACCTGCACACTGCCCTTGCTTGTTCACGACCTTGATGTCCTAAATGACGTGTGCACCAATCAACTACTTCAGTGGAGCATTTGAGTTGGGTTTCACCATGACTCATCTGGTACCTCCGAAGTGCTCATTTCACACATGCACCTACGCCATCATGTTCACCCTTTCCATGCCCTATCTCAAAAAAGCTCCAGGTGTGTCGGATTCCTATCTATTTGTGAAGGCGACTCAAAAAATAAAATGAGCGTGCTGATTTGAATTGCCCTGCACACCCATGTGACCAAATCCAGTGTTTAGTAAATGATATGCCTCTCTACCTGAATGAATCATAAATCAACCCAAAGCAGTGTTGAACGAACAATGTGTCATGCTCACGATCATCACTAACATAAAAATGGTATTCCTTGATCACTTCATGTGACTGAGGAGTGCTATCCCTACCATCAATGCTTTCCTGAGCATGTATGTACAATACATGTACAAAGATAGACACCTGGTCAGAGTGATAGTACTCACCCTGTATCTCTCTTTGAGGAGCGAAGGTATATTTATCCGCAAATTCTACCACTGATAAGATTGTGCCCGGCTCAAATACGTCATGAGAATGTTTGAATTATGAAACTTGCCACTTGGACCTATGGGAGGGATTTATGTATTTATAAATCTAACTTTGAAACTTCTCCATGAATTCTGAAATAGGAATCTCATCATCGATCAAGTCGATCCTCTTGGATGGCACAGATGAAGAAGATGTTGGATTCATGGTGACGTATTCGTACTTCTTCCACCTAACGGTGATATATGAAAATCCATGGTGTGTTGGATCGATAGGAAAGTTCCTATGGAATAATGTCAAATCACCATGTTCATGGAATTTTTGAAAAAATCCAGAAATAAAACACGTGTTCAGGATTCATGATGCATAGTATCATAGAAATAAAATCTCGTAATATGTGAGGAGCTAGTACACCATTCTAGTGCCTTTTGCAAAAATCCAGAAATGTGTCATAGTATAGTTGAATTTCAACGTGGTACTGGCAGCAACAAGTGTCGTGGATCGTATTTGGCCTAATAAACCACGGTTTCAATTTGTTGAACATGCTAAATGATATTTTAACACCAAGATTATTTTCTTGGAATTCCTTGTAAAGTGCAACTCCCATCATCTCCATCACATGCTTACAGTGCTCCTGATAAATGCCTCTGGATAAACATTGTCGCAAGACATGCTTTTGATCTGGAATAGCACGAGAATGGCTATCCCAAAACTCTATCACCTTCTCTCTAATGCTTGCTTCCATCCTGCCTCGATAGGGTTCCCTACAAATAAAAGCCCAATAAGCAGCTTCATCATTTTCATCTATCTAGACCCTGAATTTAGTATATTTGAGCAATGTTCTTTTTGAAACATTGAGCAATGATGCCATTGTTGATACCATTCGATTTCTTGAAGTGTTTTGTGCCACAACAGCCGTTGTAATTTCCCTACGAGCAGCTTGGGTATCATTGTTTCTTGATTTTCCAAACGAAGATAATCTAGTTCTTACATTTTCTATTGCATTCTCGCATGTCTTTTTTGTTTTAACATATTGAAAACCCAACAAATTTGCGGCACGTTTCAATTTTTTGTGTTTTATCAACCCATGTAGGATTTGAGCTTGTGCCATCGTTGAATGTTGTTCAAAATATGACTTCATTATGTTAATGACATTCTCTCTAACTATCCGACCAGGGATCGAGTTCCCAATCTCTTCTTGTGCCGAAACAACTGCACAATCCTATAGAAAATTTACACCCCTTCCAACCCCACTGCAACTCCCAATTATATTTTCAATGTGAGAGGGAAAGGTCTCATGTGATGGTTGATTAAGATCATGAGGGGGCACAAGGTCATGTGATTCTTGATCACCATGATGTGATGTCTAACCATAGTCTCTCTGTACATAACATGTAAATTAACAAATTGAAAATTGGTTACTTGATAGTTGTGCATTGAACTTTAAAATTGCTGGTAACTTGAAATTTGATGTGGAAATTGAAAAATTGAGAATTGAAAATTGCATGTGAATTGAATTTTCCAACTAATACATTGAGCTTGAGAATTGTTCTCAGTAAAAATTGAAATTGCTAGAAACTTGAAATTTGAAATTCCTCAAGTAACTTGAAATTTGAAATTGCTCAAGTAACTTGAAATTCATAACTTAATTAAACTTGAGAATTGTTCTAGAAGTAAAGT
This sequence comes from Larix kaempferi, assembly GCA_027924585.1. Classification (NCBI taxonomy): domain Eukaryota; kingdom Viridiplantae; phylum Streptophyta; class Pinopsida; order Pinales; family Pinaceae; genus Larix; species Larix kaempferi. Next base: position 4,333,415 of record BSBM01001023.1, read on the forward strand.
TTGAAATTCCTAGTAAAATTTGAAATTGCTTGCAACTTGAAATTAGTAGTAACTTGTACATTTAACTTTAAAATTGCTAGTAACTTGAAAATAAACTATATATATTTAAGTCAAGATAATTATTAATAACTTCTTGAAAATTATTGTGGGCATAAAAATTAATATCATTTATAATCATCACATTATATAATTGTGGGAAAATTTTCTTTATGCAATTTATGTCCATTTTACTTTTACATTACAAGAAAAATGTTATTTTAACTTTATGGTATAAAATAAATAAATAAATATTTAAAATACAAGTTGCAAATCACCACAAAGAATAAATGATTACAACACTTCTACCCTAGAATTTCAAGGACAACATCAAGCATCCCATGTTGTGTATAAGTGAAATAGAAATTTAAGATTGGTTTTTTACCCATGATAGCATACCTATTATACTCTAAATGTGGGGAAAAAAACATTTATTTAGAGATGAATACGATATTTAATTAAAAACATTGTAGCGATATGATTGAGGAGAAATTCATATATTTTAATGCAAAATAACATTTTCATTAGTTCATGATTTTTCAATTTCAACAATAGACAATTATGGAAATTGTAATTTTTATCATAAATTGCAATTTAAGGATTTTTTTTCAATAATGCTTCACATATCAATGCAAGGTTGCAAACATTGCAAATAATTTTTTCCAATTTGTCCTAACAAAATATATGATTCTAATCATTAATCTTATCATGGTGATACGTCATGTTATGTAAATGAAAGTATATGTGATAGATGATTTTTTTTAAAGTAAACATTATAATTAAATAGCTCTTTGAACATTCATTTGTATTCAAATATTCATTACTATGAAAATATTGCCAACCACCATAACTATGAAAATATTCATTCATTTGTTTTCGAATTGAATAAATTCTAACTAATACATAACTATCACAACATGTTGATTTCAAAATATTCATTCATTTGTTTTGAAATTGAATTTTCTATCAAATTAAGAATTGAAATTACATTTAACTTGAAATTGTTAGTAACTTAAAAAACTGCAATTAGTTACATATGTACAATTTTACTTGAAAATAGTCTCCAAGTGTACATTTAATTTGAAAATTATTCTAATATCATTGAAAATTGTTAGTAAAGTTTAGAAATTCGAAAATAGTTAATATGTACATACATTTTAACTTGAAAATAGAATCTAAGTGTAGATTTCATTTGAAAATTGTTGGACAATAAAATTGAAAATTGTTACTAAACTTTGAAATAATTTGTAAATTGTTAAAGGAACATGGAAACATAATTTGAAAATTGTTAGCAACTTTGAAGTAATTTGAAGATAGTTAAAAATATGTACATGTATTAACATGAAAATATACTCTAAATTTACATGTTTCATTTGAAAATTGTTTTAATTTAACATTTGTTAGTCACTTGAAAATTGTTAATTTAACATAAAAATTGTTGCAAACTTTGAAATTTAAATAACAAATGGATGAAATAATTAAGAATATCATTACAAATAAATATGAAACAAATTAAATTATTAAATTTATTGGAAAATTGTTACTAATTTTGTAAATTATGTAGCATGATATTTAAATTATGATAGCATGTAATTCAATAATTTACCTCTGTTGTCTTCCATTGGAATTTGTTGCACCAAATGTGCATCTTCTTCTTCTCTCAACCTTTCTCTTTGTTGTCTCATTTGTTTTCTATACTTCTCATGCTCTTCATTGTCATTTTGTTGTCTAGCATGTTTTCTTTGTCTTTTTTTTTTATTCTCCATCAATCTACAATGAAAACAAACAAAAAAAAATTCAAATTGTTATAAAAAACAACAATATGTTAGTATGAAATCTTGAAATATGCCTACAAAGAAATCTTACATGTCTAATGAGCTCTAATTCAACAACATGAAAATGAAAAAGCTCTAATTCAACAAGATCAAAATGACAAAGCTCTAATGAAAAAAAAGCTAGCAATGAGTTAAATTGTTGTTTTTGATTAATTGTTTACTGGTTATATACAGGTTCGTTGATGTTTCTACGAGGGAAGGGTAGTTGGAAACATTAGTTGTTGACAACTCCTTTCGTAGTTTCGCCTTGGTTCATTTATATATTTTTTTTCCACAGACAAACCCTCGATCGAGCATATTTTACAGACCCTCAATCGAGCAAATACCTCGATCGAGGTATTTCTAAACCCTCGATTGAGGTCCTGATAAAACCTCGATTGAGGTGTTGTTAAGCCCTCAATCGAGGTATTTTAAATAAAAAAATACCTCGATCGAGGGCTTAAAAACCAGGCCGAGTGCCATTTTCCCTGCAGAATGGAAGTTTTGTCTACCTTCCACACAGTTAAACAATGTCATTAAATGCTCATTAATGAGTGGACTTGATACCATTGGATTCGTCAATGAATCCTCTATCCAGATACATAAAATTTATGAATTTTTATCTTCATATGTCTCTTGTTTTCAAATTTCTACTAAAAATTACCCTAAAAAACCCTGCCGACAACTTCGATTAAGCTCAAAGATAAATCCACAACATTCAAAATACACATCCAAAAAATTTTAAAAAATACACAAGCCCTAGATAAATGCGTCCTCTTTAAGATGGCATTTTTAGATTTGCAAATTATGTAAAAAAGCAAAATATTTCGTGCACACACACACATGTGTGCAAAATGCGACTTAAATATTCATTGGTTAGTTTCAAAAAATAATAATAAATATAATTTTTTGAGAAAAATTAAAAGAAAAATATGTAAGCCCTAGTGCATTCTGTCTAGATCATGTTCACATATTTCATTTTTTTAAATTATCACTTTAACATTAAATTATTGTTCACACACAAAAACTACTTGTTAATTGCTCTCCAAATTTTTAAGTACACACGTTTCATTAAATGAAAATTAGACATGATATATGGCATTGGTATATTTTGAAAAAAACATCATTCGAAAGCCAACATAATTCTCTACATTTCGTTTTTCAACTGCATGTCAAAATTCATGTGGCAAGTATGAGTTTCGAGGGTTTCAATTAATACATGGGTAAAATTTCTGTTTTTCACCATCATATTTGGCCAAAAAGTGTTACCCATCTTCATGGAATAACCCACTCCAAATATCTCAACAATAGTCACCATTGATGGTCTACACAACTCGATCAGATTATTCTTTATTTTTTCTTTGGACAACAACTAATTATGTCATATAAATTCAAAAAACCTTATCTATGTCCTAAGTGTTTTATCCTTTGGTATGAGACCATTTTTAAATTAGGAGGTGTTGGTGGATTTAATCCGTTGACTTATACAATAGATTTTAGTAATCTAAACTAGTTTAACAACCATTCCACCACATGTGCTTGGGTACACCAACTTTCTATGTAAGCACTTGACTTCTTCAATCACTCATTCATTGCCTCCAACACCATTTTCTATAGTAAGTCCACAATAATCATCCTCTTCCAAATCTCTCTAGATAGAGGATATTCAAAAGCTACATCAAATCTACAAGACCACCCACTTATACAGTATTCGATCAGTGAATCAACCTTCAATATTCATTAAACCTCTTGTTTTTCTTGATTAGATTATGAGTACATGATTGACTTCCTTGAATGTAAATTTAGAGTAACAATGCATACTAGACACAATATTTGTGCATCAATATCCGAGTAGGGATAACAATGTATAAATGTGTGTTGGATTAATGAGAGCCAATGGAATTACCTATCTACCTAAGCATCATGTAGTAGGTGTCTATTGAGGTGCCAGAAACCTGAAGTCATAGGAAACGTGTATGCTCGCAAAAATAAGCTTGAATGCATGGAGGATGGGGTAGCTATAAGAGAATTGAAGAATGGGTATGATGGGAACATGTTATTTAATGCAAAACACCTAGTGTAACATAACCTTTTTGCCGGAAAACATTTTGTGTTAGCAAACATTATTATAAAAAGTTTTATGTTGGACAGGTGTCCAAGGATGACTGTAATTAGCACAATATATTATTATTAAATAAATAAAATAGGAGACAAACACCTAAGAGGACTATTGAAAGATTGGTTACTGATCCACTAGGTGGAATGGAATCTGGGGTAGAAGGCAATGGACAAGTGGCAACATCATGGTGCAACTAACTAGCTGTTGGTATGGGACAACTCCCTTGAAATGTGGTCATAGTGCCCTGAAAGATGGGACTGGAGCTTGAGGCTCATTTATTCCAAACTGACCACTAAAGACCTAGGCAGTCTATATAATAGCCATCAAATAGTGAACTGAGGTTCATCACTTTTCCTGATGAGGAAATTTACCTTGGGGTTTTTCTGTGTTTGCACCCAAGAGATTTGATGAGGGGATATGCTATGTTATTGATCATGTTGTGAGTCTGCCAAACTCTTATTGAGTTCAGGAGGTTGATGCTGAGTGAAGAAGGCATTTTATTTCAGGAGGTTGATGCTGAGTGGAGAAGGCATTTTTGAGTTCCTTGCTTCTACACAGATTCCACCCACTTATTGGATCAGTAATCAGGCTCGGGGGTTCACTAGAAGCCAGCAGTTGAGCTGCTTCTTCTTAAGCAAGTTGGGAGGAACAGGCCTCCTTGGGTGTTTGTCAGCCCTATCGTCATCTACAGGTTCTATTTGTTTATCTGTTGTTAAGTAGTTAAATCTCTTTATTTACAAATATTTAATTTTATTTACAGAATGTGTTCTAGTTTAAATGCTTCTACTTTTATTTTTTAAATCAGTTTAAAATTATGAAAAGAAATGTTGAATGAAATAAATGATCTTTGCATTTTTCCCCATGGCATAGGAATTGCATCATACTCTAGTGCAGAGATGGATTAAGATAGATAGGTATGATAGGCAAGATAGCCACATGATTGAGAAGATGTAAATGATGTATTTTCTTAAATCACTGTTTACTATTAATTTTTCTAAGTTTATCTATATCATTGTTTTTCATTGTTATTTCTGTATAAATAATTATTCTCAGAATATATAGTAATGTTTTCTTCCTTTTATAGATATCATTTGTTTAAATAACAAATCATTTTTCCTTTCTAAGGATTATATAAATTATTTCTCTGTTATAGCATTTAGAAAACATAGACAAATTTATAAGCAGATAGTGCAGATTTAGAATCCAAACATACTGAGAAAAATACAGTACATTTACAACTCTCTTCACACATAAAGCTAGCATATAATGTTTCTTATTCTTCAACATTTCAACTCATGACAAACCTTATGACAATACCTTAAAGCTATAATAGAATACCACTTATTTCATTTCCATAGTTCAACATAGTCAAAGTTCGGTATCTTAATGATAACCAAGAATCAAAACCAAACAATTACACGATAATCATTATTGTAGACCAAACAATTAAAATTCATAGTTTCATCCTAAAGATTTAGTTAATACAATGACTGTAGGATAAATCAAAATAAGAAACATCAAACCCTAACCCTAGAATCTTCATCATAGTGGATCGCAGAGATTTCCTGTAATCGACGATTCATACATAAGCCAAACTCTACTCTAAAAACAAAACTCATCCACCATTACTTATAGAAATCAAAGGATTATACGATATCCAAATCTGGAGAGACTTGTATTGCAACTATTACATTGTTATAACTATTATCTGCAGGAGGAACAATAACAACATTTAAATCTCACAACTATAGCTTGTATTCATCAAACCCTAAATGTAGTATCATGTTTACAAAATAGACAAACTACGTACAAGCCGTAAGCCTTCCATAGATACGAATATCTAGCAACAGACTTATCCTTTATACAGACTTCATACGTTTTATCCCATCATATTTACATTTCAACTTTCACAATTTACATAAAGAAAAACGATAGCAGCAAATCATAAAAACCCAAATTGTTATATTATTCCCAGGTCTATGAGAAAGAACAATTTGACATGACAACCATCAACATAACAAGCTCATGCCTCTTGGGTTGAGGAATCCTTCTCCCCATTCTTTTAAAATTTTACAAACCCTATCTCTACAAATTTACAAAACTCTCTGACTTCAAAACACAACACACAGAACATCACACAGTCGGCCATCATCTTCATCTACACAGAGTTTCAAGGCAACCGCCGAGGATTACCGGTTTGTAGAGCTGCAGCCAACCTACGATGCCCAAACAGGAGAAAACCATCGAATCATTGCCCTGTAAACAACAACATTAATGTTGTCGTCAAAACATTTATCTTTTCAAGAAACGAGACTCAGTATTAACAAACAAATTACTACTGCGTTAAATGTCAAATGTGAAAGCTACAGGAGGAAGTTTCGAACACATTACCTTCAAAATAGTCGGCAAACAGCAACAACAACCACCAGACAGGCGCAACAGCAACTGCAAATTACTCATACTATCAAATGTCGAGGAAGAAGGAAACGCCATATAGAGCCATCAACTTTTAAACAGTTAAATAGTGCCAAGACCTGGAATAACCATGGCAAAGGGTTGGTTTCTCATTCGAATCAAATTTCAAATTAAAAACCCTCAACAGGTCTGATGATCGAAACACACCAAAGACAAACACTAAGCTGCAACTGAGACATTCACCACTATACAAAGCACTGGAGAGCTCGACTCTTTAATCTTCACGAGTCATGGGTTCAAAACTGAGGCCTCACAACTCAAAAACGCACAACAGAAAGACCTACAAACCCTCATCCTGTCAGCCAATTGTAGAGCCATAACCACCATTTTCCAAGTTCACAATAAACACAATAATCAAAACCAAAGTAGGGTTTAACTTACACCCATCATTACACTGCTAGATCAACGGTGGAGATCACCGGGTAGAATTACGAAGCATCAATGCCATCTACCACATTAAATGTGTTATCATTACAATCGCCACGAAGGAGACACGAAGGAGCCAATTCATCAACCATGGAACTATTATGTTTACACATCATTGCAAGGAGGATCAATACCACTGTATTGGCATGTGAACAAACTAGCTATACCATCCACGATGGAATCCCACTATCCACAGTAGTTGTAAGCATTCAATGCATAAGTTACAGTTACACTTGCCAACCTGTAACATGAACATTCACCTCATAACGTTCATTACATAATACATTGCATATGGTAAGGTCGAATTATATAACCCTATCAAGGCATTAATTTATAAAGTCAGTATACATATGCGCTAAGGTTTGCATATATTTCACATATCACATTGTTTGCATATATCACATATGGCATAATAGCAATAAGGTTTGTATGGTATTACATAGGGTAATACAATGCACACAAAGCACATTAGTAATGTGCTATAATGTATAAATGTTGGCTATTATTCAATCAAAATCGCATATAGGTCTTTTGGGTAGTCCAATATTTCATAACCTTGAAGGTTCAACAATTGTCCCAAATACATTGCAATTAGACTATATAGATAATCCATTAATTAACATTTCACATTGCGTATGAAATCTAGATATCACACACACATACATTCTAATGTATCGTCTAAATGAAATAATTCAGACTATCACCATCATTATAGGGTTTAGACCCTAGACAAGTTAGCAAAACAGTTATACATAGAATTTCCACAAATTTCCATGGAGGAAGAAGATAGATAATTACATACAGTTCGACATGGTTGGAAACCAAAAATAATTATGAGTACAAAACTGTGATATGATCTTTACAGACCTTCTCTGAAAAACTGTTTGAATACTTGTCGCAACTTTACACTCTTACCTATAAACTGTCACAAGTATGAAATCACATGCTTTAGCACGAATGCTAAGTAAGCCTTGGGGCATCCGTAGGACCCCTTCATCAATCAACAAAAGCACATTAGTCAAAGCAATTAATTCATCATTCATAAAGAACAACAGTAGAAGTTTGTAGTAGTACAACTACATATGAATATCATCAAGACATAAGCTGAAATCTATTAGTCACAAATTCTTACATTATAAACCAGCATGGCATTTAGTACAGCAAAATAACATTTTAGGCATCGTTCTATTTCCGCATACAGTAATTAAGCAATAAATGTCAAGTAGGAAAATTTTAAATTTTTTTGATTTTTCCGAGATGTTACATGTGGTATCAGAGCACAAGTTCAAACTCTAGGCCTGATTGAGGCTCATGCGTGCAAACAAAAAACAAATCAGAAAGTTTATGTTGCTAACTTTTGTAATTTAATTTTATTTTTGCAAAGAACAGATTGACCTTTACTTGCAGGTATGGAAATACCAGAGGAATCAACAAGGGGCAGATCTCCTCATAATGAACGCATTAATAATAAGAATACTGAAGGAATTTATGTTGAGTTAAACAACCAGTCTTCTAAAATTTTATACACTGTACAAGATTTAAAATCTGAGTTAAAAGCTGTTAAAGAAAAAAATGAACTGATCCTTAAGGAACAGGAAGAGTTACAACAAAATTTAAAAGGAAACTGTCATAGTGATGAAAGAGGCAGAAAATCAGAATTTAAGGCTGATTCTGAAATAATGTCCCACCAACATAAGCATAAGAAAACAAGAAATGATAAAAGGAATAGTTACTCATCCTCTAAATCTGATTCAAGTAGTGAAGACATAAATTATGATAGCAGTAACAGTGAATGCTACTCTAAAAAGAGAAAACATAAGCATCTCGAACATATTACTAAGGAATTTAAAAAGATTAAGCCACCTACTTTTAATGGCTAAAGTGAGAATGGTGAGACAGCAGAAGCTTGGTTGTCTGGAATGAAAAAGTGCGTTAATATTTACGACTACTCTTCTAAACTGAAAGCCAAGATGGCCATTTACAATGTGGCCAGGAAGGCAGATATTTGGTGGCAGGATCTTAAAAGAATCAAGAGTATAAAAGAAAAAGAAGTAACTTGGACTATGTTTAAAAAGAAGTTTTTGTCGGAACAATATTTTGAAGATAAGTCAAAGTACTTTTACAATTTAAAGTTGAGTACAATGAACATGAAAGAACTGTGGAGCAAGTTCCTTAGCTTGCTGAGGTACGTACCCTACATGGTTGAGGAAAAGCCTAAAGTGCAAAGGTTTCTCAGTTGTTTACCTTTTAATATAAAAAATCATATTGAGTATGAAAATCCTTCCACTTTGGAAGAGGCCATGAGGAAGGCAAATTTTTGTTTTGACCAAAACAGAAAAAGAGAAGGAACAATTGGGTGGAAGAACAGTAAGACTAATCAGTATGACTGTAAAAAGAAGAATTTTAATCATAATGCTGGAGGTTTTAAGAAAAATTTTAATAACAGAAATTTTCCTAATAATTACCGGAATAATGCATCTCAGAACTCTACCGCTGCAAGAAATGTACCTAATAATAATAATCACAGCAATAACAATAACAACAACAACAGGTATGTTGAACAGAAAGGACCCATAAAGTGCTATGAATGTGGCGAACCACATAAGAGAGCAGATTGCCCATGCAACAAGAAGAAAACTAACAACATTCATACTATGCAAGCAGAACCTACAGTTGGAGATATCGCAAGAGAAATGCCCAGGGTAAATGCAACATTGGAGAACCGTCAAGCGGACCCTCAAACGAGTCTATTTCTATTTTGATAGATCCATGTGCAAATCTAAGTTATACTTCACCTACTTTAGTAAACCATTGCAAGTTAGAAATAGAGAAATTTGATAATGCATGGTTAGTTCAGCTTGCAACAGGAACTTAAAGAAAGGTTACAGATTATGTCAAGAATTGTGAAGTATTTTTACGTCAGCTGAAAACGCAAATTAATTTGAATGTTTTACCCTTAGGGTCATATGATTTGTTGATTGGTATGGATTGGCTTGAACAGCATAGAGTTTTACTGAATTGTTATGATAAATCTTTTGCATGTATAAATAATGAAGGTAATTCATAAACAGTAAAAGGAATTCATAGGCAGTTTTGAGTAAGGCATATTTTTGCCTTACAAGTAAAGAGAGCTGCCATAAAAGGTTGTAAAATATTTACTGTTAATGTTATTAATGATGAGTGCACATCTAAAGAAGACAAGTTAAAATTATAGGATATTCCCATCCTTAGGGACTTTTCTAATGTATTCCCAGAAGAAATTCCAAGATTACCTCCGAAAAGAGAACTTGATTTCACCATTGAGTTAGTACCCGGTGCGGTACCAAAATCGAAGGCCCCTTATAGGATGAATATTTTGGAGTTAAATGAGTAAAAATCACAGCTAAAAGAATTAATAGATAAAAACTAAATAAGGCCTAGTGTATCCCCTTGGGGAGCACTAGTAATTTTTGTTAAAAAGAAGGACGGTACCATGCGTTTGTGCATTGATTATCGTCAGCTTAATAAAATGACAATTAAGAACCGATGATATCCATTGATGATATCCTGGTTTGCTCAAAAACTAAAGAAGATCATGACGAACATTTAAAAATCATTTTTACAAGTAATTAGAGAACATCAGCTTTACGCTAAGTTCAGTAAGTGTGATTTCTATAAAGATAAAATTTAGTATTTGGGTCATATAATTTCTAAAGATGGTATTTTTGTTGTTCCTGATAAAATTAAAGCAATTAATGAATGGCCTGTCCCAAAAGATGTAACTGATGTACGGTCATTCATGGGAATAACGGGTTATTATAGAAATTTTATTGAAGGGTTCACTAGAATTGCTAACCCCATTACTTCTTTGCAGAAGAAAGGGAAGAAATTCGTATGGGATCAAAAGTGTCAAGAAAGTTTTAAGAAGTTAAAAGAGTTATTAACAACTGCACCCATCTTAAAAATTGCATATCCCAATAAGGATTTCATCATATGCACGGATGCATGCAACGATGGACTTGGAGGGGTCTTAAGTCAAGAAGTTCATGGAATTGCTTTTGAGTCAAGGAAGTTAAAAATACACGAAAAGAATTATGCTACTTATGATCTTGAGTTGGTAGCCGTGATACACACTTTAAAAATGTGGCACCATCACTTGATCGGAAGAAAATTCATTTTAATGACTGATAACAAGGGATTAAAGTATTTATTGGATCAAACAAATCTTAACGCAATCCAAGCTAGGTGGTTAGCTTTCCTTAGCGAGTACGATTTTGAGATTCATCACAATAATGGAAAGGAGAATAAGGTTACTGATGCATTGAGCAGAAATGTTAGACTGAGTTTTGTGGCAGCAATTAGTACTTTTAAATCTGATCTTGAAAATAAGATCGAAGAAGGAATTAAGCAAGAGAAAAATTACAAAAAATTACATGATAAAGTAGCTAAAAATTCATCTGAAAATGTTATAAAGGATTACAGTATTAATGAAAAAGGATTCTTAACATATAAAAACAAAATTTATGTACCTAATTTTTCTAAGGTTAAGATGCTGATTTTAGATGAAGTTCATAAGAGTCCTTATTCAGGGATCCTGGTTATTAGAAAATGATAACTATGTTAAGAAAAGAGTATTTTTGGCCCAACATGAAGCATGAAGTTGTTGAATATATAGCTAGATGCTTTGAATGTCAGACTATTAATGTTGAACATCAACATTCAACTGGGCTATTGCAGCCCTTACCAATTCCAGAATGGAAATGAGAAATTATAAGCATTGACTTTATTATAGGTTTGCCTAAGAATTAGAAGCAGAATGACTCAATTATGGTTGTTGTTGATAAACTTAGTAAAGATACTCATTTTATTCCTATTAAAACTACTTTCAAGGCTTCTAACATTGCAGATATTTTCATGAAGCAAATTTTTCGCTTGCATGGAATTCCAAAGGTAATTATTTTAGACCGGGACTCTATGTTCACCAGCAATTTTTGGACAACATTGTTTAAAGGATTGAATATTAAACTAAATTTCAGCACTTCTTTCCACCGACAAACTAATTGTCAAACAGAAAGAGTAAATCAGATTTTAGAAAACATGTTAAGATTGTATGTTAAAGATCAGCCATCTAAGTGGGAAGATTACTTGCATTTAACAGAATTTGTCTACAATAATAATTATCAAGCATCTGCTAAGTTGAGCTCATTTGAGATTTTGTATGGAAGAAAATGTTGTACTCCAATTTCTTGGGATAATCCTGTAGACAGATTGATGTTAGGACTAGATTTATTGAAAGAAATGGAGCTAACTGTGAAATAGGTTCAAGGTAACTTAAAGGTTTCCCAAGATCGGCAGAAAAGCCTTGCTGATTTGAAACGTACTGAAAGAGAATTTTAGGTAGGAGACCATGTTTTTATAAAGGTAAATCACAAGAAAAGTTCTTTGAAGCTTGGGAGCTGTACTAAATTAGCACCAAGGTATTGTGGACCATTCGAAATCCTATCAAGGATTGGATCTGTTGCATATCAATTGGCATTGCCATATAATTTAAAAATCCACAATGTTTTTCAGGTTTCTGCTTTAAAGAAGTATGTGCATGATGCTACTCATGTGCTGAATTGGAATGAGATACGGGTAGAACCCGAAGGAGATTTTCAGGTGGAACTGGACTGTATTCTCGATTGGAGGGAAATTATGCTTCGAAATCGCACAATAGGGCAAGTAAGGGTGCAATGGAAGCACCTTAGCCCTCATGAAGCTACTTGGGAGCTGGAAAGTAATATGCAGGCAACATATCTAGTTCTGTTTCATGAGGAACTTGATGATGAATAAGAAACATCGAGGATGATGTTGAGCTTAAGTGGGGGTGTTTGTAACATACTTTTTGCTGGAAAACATTTTTTGTTAGCAAACATTATTATAACTTTTATTGTAAAGTTTTATGTTGGATAGGTGTCCAAGGATGACTGTAATTTGCACAATATATTATTATTAAATAAATAAAATAGGAGACAAACACCTAAGAGGACTATTGAAAGAGTGGTTACTGATCCACTAGGTGGAATGGAATCTGGGGTAGAAGGCAATGGACAAGTGGCAACATCATGATGCAACTAACTAGCTATTGGTATGGGAAAACTCCCTTGAAATGTGGTCATAGTGCCCTGAAAGACGGGACCGGAGCTTGAGGCTCATTTATTCCAAACTAACCACTAAATATCTAGGCATTCTATATAATAGCCATCAAATAGTGAACTGAGGTTCATCACTTTTCCTGACAAGGAAATTTACCTCAGGGTTTTGCTGTGTTTGCACCCGAGAGATTTGATGAGGGGATATGCTATGTTGTTGATCATGTTGTCAGTCTGCCAAAATCTTATTGAGTTGAGGAGGTTGATGCTAAGTGGAGAAGGCATTTTATTTCAGGAGGTTGATGCTGAGTGGAGAAGGCATTTTTGAGTGCCTTGCTTCTACACACCTTCCACCCACTTATTGGATCAGTAATCAGGCTCAGGGGTTCACTAGAAGCCAACAATTGAGCTGCTTCTTGATGCAAGAGCATCAGAACCTAAGGAGATCAGTCGAACTTGATAGACCAAAGGAAGCCGACCAGCGGGAGTGCCGATGACCACTGGTGCGGGGAGCATGTTGAGTTGTCAAAGTCAACAAGTCTAGCAGAAGCAGTCGGGGTGCAGCCGATTGAAGGATCAACAGATGTCGTGAAGTCAAGGACCGACAGAAGACAGTCAACAGATGAAGAGCAATGTAAGAGGTCGGGTAGTCGACAAGTGGTCGAAATATGACACGACAGGGTTTGGCGAATCCAGGTGTAATGGGAAGGAGTGAATCGACAGGACAGTCGAGATGTGACTGACTACTGTAGTAGAGTCGAAAGGACAGAAAGTCAAGGGACTATACCAGTAGTCGTTCGGGGTTGCTAAGGAAGTTATTATAGTTATTGTGAGTTGGTGAAGGACATGACAGAGGACATCATGAACAGAAGCTGTACAACATGGATAGAAGCTGACAGTGTCGATTCACAATATTTGGATAGGATCGACGAACGGAGAGAACACATGTCTCAGGATTGTGATAATCTTTGCAACAGCACCCACAAAGTAGAAGAGGAGGAGAAGGCCTTCAGTCTAGACACTGTTGGGCCGAGCAGAGCAGGGTAGAGCGCAGAGCTGAGAGCATTGTGAAGACTCACATCGGTCGAGTGTAGAGTGTTGAGATCGAACCATAGCTCAGAGTTTCATGGTGAACCAGGAGAGTGTGAGGTCGACACACAGGGAGAACACACCACAGTTACTTCTAAGTTGTAACGGTTGAGGCCGATTGTAGTTAGTTATTTGCTTACAGTTATTTTATATTGTAACCGATTTCAGAGAAGTAATATAAGCCAATCTAGGCATCTTTTTCTACACCTTGTTTGTGTGAGCATTGTGGTTTGTGTCATGTGTATTGTTAAGCGAGAAAGTATCCCGTAGGGTGACTTGCATCAGTTGGTATCAGAGCTCGGAAGCGAGTTCGGTTGGAAAGAAGACTATACCAACCTCACTTGCATCAGTTGGTATCAGAACATTGAAGGTGTGAGCATTTTTAGCAGAAGTAAAAAAAAACATGGCTCATAGAGGCATTAATGTCCAAGGACAAAGAACGCGTGGCGTAGCAGCCGTCAAAGTGGATCATGAGATGTTTGACGAATGCATCCAAACGATGTGGACTTTGACAAATGAAGTCACGGTGATCAAAGAAAACCAGAGGTGTGGTTGCATTCCTGAAGTGCTAGACCACAGCGATGAGGAAGTCAAGGAAGTGGAAGCTTAGGAAGCCGCAGCAGAAGAACCAGACGAGAAACTCATCAAGATTCTGACAAAAATGAGAAGTTGGGAGAAGATATATGTGCGTACGTACTGGGGAATCCTAGACCCAGAAGACTTGATCGACTGGTTCAGAGAGATGGAGAAATATTTTGATGTGGAGCAGATCGAGGATCCTAAACAGGTTAAGACTGCATGTCTAAGGTTGAAGGGTCATGCCTCGTTGTGGTGGGACAATGTACAGGCTGACAGACTTAAGAAAGGCAAGGAGAAAATCAAATCTTGGGACAGGATGGTTCCCAAGTTGAAGGGTAAGTTCTTGCCAAATGACTATGTGATTTCCTTATTCAAGAAGTTACAAAACGTTTGACAAAAAGAGATGACCGTGAAAGAGTACACGGAGGAGTTCTACCAATTTTCGATTCGGTCAGGACAGAAGAAGCTATCGCCAGATATATAAATGGCTTGAAATATGCTGGTCCTCAGCATGTCAAGATTCAGAATAGTCGGAGAAGTTTATCAGTTCGTTCTAAAGGCAGAAGAGAAATTGTCGAGAAAATTCACAGCGACCAGAGGCAGGATGACTAGTCAATGTGGAAAGACTGTCTCCATGAAAGGTTAAGGTAGCGGCTACAAGAAAGAAGGTGTTGAAGATAGTCGATGCACAAAAGGGACATCAATGAAGGAAAGAGTGCAAGAGAGCCAACACGAGGGTCGTGAGAACTGCAGCCGAGGCGCGTATAATCGAAATGGTCCATCCGACAAGAAAGGAGCTAACAGACCATCTATTATCTGGTACAAATGTCAGGGAACGGGTCACAAGGCATATGAATGCCCACAAAACCTACATGTTGTCGATGAGTCAAAACCCAGACATCGAAAGGATGAGCAAGTCGATGAGAGGGAAGAATCGACATCAGATAGCAGTGGAGGTGAGAAAAAGAAGAACCAGAATCTGACAGTTCCAGGAGCTTTGATCTAGGAAGATCAACGTGATCCGATGGAACCAGCACAATGGAAGGCAATCTTTCGAACGAAGGTGCAGATCAGAGAATGGCATTGCAAGACCATAGTTCATGGTGGAAGTACAGAGAATCTTGTGTCAACATAAGTCATCGACAAGATCGGCTTGAAGTGTCAAGAACACCCACACCCTTACAAGATCTCATGGTTGTAGAAAGGACATCATGTCAAGGTGACCTAAAAGTGCCTGATCAACTTCAAAGTTGAAGGATTGGAGGACAGGATGCTGTGTGATGTAGTTCGCATGGATGCATGCCATCTGCTGTTGGGGAGACCATGGAAATATGACCTTAAGATGATCTATGATGGTTGAGCTAACACAGTCACCCTGTGGAAGAATGGCGTGAAAAGGACTCTTAAGCCAAGGCGAGGAGAGCCAGCTGACAGTAAGGACAGCAGAAGCAATCTTTGGGAAAAGCGAGTGTTGATGAGCACCGCCAAAGAATTCCTCGCGGAGGAGGAAAAGCAGTCGAGATGTTATGAAATCATTCCAAAAGGACCATATGTCGAAGGAATGACCAATCGGGAGAGCATTCTGGTCAAAGTCAAGGATTTGCTCGAAGAGTTTCAGGACATAATGGCTGATGAGAAACCAATAGGATTGCCACCGACAAGGAGTATATCCCATCAGATCGACTTGATTCCAGGGTCGAGTTTGCGAAACAAAGCAGCATATAGGATGAGTCTAATAGAGGGACAGGAGCTCAACCAACAGGTCCAAGAGTTGTTGGACAGAGGATTGATACGAGAAAGTTTGAGCCTGTGTGCAGTACCAACAGTATTGACACCAAAGAAAGGTGGGGAGTGGAGGATGTGTAGTGACTCTAGAGCCATCAACAGGATCATGATTGAGTATCGATTTCTATTGCCAAGGATGGATGACTTGATGGATTTCCTGAGTGGAGTGACATACTTCACAAAATTAGACCTGAAGAGTAGATATCACCAAATGAGGGTCAGAGAAGGAGATGAATGGAAGATAGTGTTCAAGACAAGAAAAGGGTTATATGAGTGGTTAGTCATGTCGTTCGGATTGACTAATGCACCCAGTACATTCATGAGATTGATGAATGAAGTACTGAAACCATTCTTGGGAAAGTTTGTCATAGTCTATTTAGACGACATTCTGATTTTCAGTCGGACCAAGACAGAACATTTGGAGCACGTTCGACAAGTATTGCAGAATTTACAGGGAGAGAAGTTGATGATTAACCTGCAAAAGTGTTTCTTCATGAAGAAGGAGTTGGTTTACTTGAGATGTGTAATTTCGGGTAAAGGGTTGGAGATGGACCCCGAGAAGGTGAAGGCAATAGTAGATTGGTCGGAACCGACAAGTACAACTACAGTGAGAAGTTTCCATGGACTTGCTAGTTTCTACCGGAAGTTCATTCGGGGATTCAGTCAGATTTGTGCACCATTGATAGAATGCATGAGAAAGGGCAAGTTCAAGTGGACGGATAAGGACCAAGAAGCTTTCAAAAAATTGAAGGAAAAGGTCACTGAGAGCCCAGTATTGGTGCTCCTAGACTTTGACAAAGTTTTCTAGGTCGATTGCGATGTGAGTGGAACAGCAATTGGAGCAGTGTTGAGCCAGGAATGCCAACCAATTGCATTCTTCAGTGAAAAGCTGAATGGAGTGAAGCAAAAGTATTCAAGGTTAACTATTAACTATTTTGACATTTTAGAGTTCCAAGTTGTGGGTCATGGGATGCCCCAAGATAGAGAAGGGGCTAGGACTGATCCTAACCGTGTGCGACGCCCTCCACGCACACCAAAACCCCCTCGGTTATATCCTCCAGCCGGTCCAGTTCTTGATGATACGCAGGAGTCCTTATTAGATTTGGCTGATACATTGCTTCGGCATGGGACTACCGTCCAAGGAAATGTAGGCCAAGGGGTTGGCACTTCCAAGGCTGGTCCATGTGGGGTTGGACCATCTCACAGTTAGGATCCACCTTTTAGGTCCCCAGACAAAACCAGAGCTACACATCGCACCGGTGACGCGGAGTCTTCGGAGCATCGGGTTATTCCACACCCTTGCACATCATGTCAAAGCATATGCTATGGGCCTGCTTCAAAGTTTCTGGGTGATGTATTACTCCAATACATAAGCAACATTCATTCTTTACATAGTATATAAATTTTGTTTTATATCACAATTTTCAATTGTTTAGTAATTTATTTCTATTTGAATAATTATCTGACAATTTCCATGAACAAATATACATCTTATGTCCAATGACACCCCAGATTCACGTAATTCAGCCATTGATGCTGATGCCATTGATGCAGTGGTCAATGCTGCATATGATTTTGGTGCTTCACCATTAGCTGTAAGAACTTTAATTTTAATTTGTCATCAAGTTATTTACATATTTATAATTTAGAGATTGCAACATTAAATACATCTTAAACTCGATACAATATGTTTTATGCAAGGTGGGCACGATGAGTTTGTGGAATCCCAGGTCATTCCCTCCTATGTAGAGGAAGATTCCCAGACTCAGGTATTCTTTTCATTACATGCTTTTAATTATATGCTTTTAATGATTTGAAACATGTATATGCATTTAATTATTTAAAGAAATTTTTTAATTGTATGTGTATGTTTTGTTACGTATCCTAGTTATGGTCAGGTTTTTTTTACTGTTTAGTAGGGCCAATGTTTAGTATTCCACCCACTAGTGACCCTCTTCCTCCCCCCCAGGTACGTGTACATGTCTCGCTTTCTTTGAAAAAGCCATTTTCCGTCCATGTAGTATATATATGTAGTCTTGTTAGATCTTTGTATTTGCTGACATCGACATATATATGTTACCTTATCCAGACATCTAGTGATGCAATGGTGCTTGAAGAGCACCAAATCGATGTTGTTGGCGACCCACCTCTCCCCCCCCCCATGTACATGTATGTGGAGCTCTTTCTTTGAAAAGGTCATTGTACGTCCATACATAGTACATATATATATATACAGTCTCATTTTCTTTGTATTTGTTGACATTGGTCCATATGTTACTTTATGCAGGCATCTAGTGATGCAGTGGTGCTTGAAGAGCACCAAATCGACGTTGTTGGTGACCCACCTCTCCCCCCCCCATGTACGTGTGTACATGTCTCTCTTTCCTTGAAAAGGTCCTTGTACGTCCATACATATTATATACAGTCTCATTTTCTTTGTATTTGCTAACATTGGTCCATATGTTACTTTATGTAGGCATCTAGTGATGCAATGGTGCCTGAAGAGCAACCAACCAAGGTTGTTGGTGACCCACCTCTACCCCCCCCAGGTACGTGTATGTATCGCTTTCTTTGAAAGAGTCATTGTCCGTCCATGTAGTATATATGTCTTGTTTTCTTTGTATTTGCTGGCATTGACATGTATGTTACTTTATGCAAGCATCTACTGAGCTAGTGGTGCCTCAAGAGCACCCAATTGGGGCCACTGATGACCCTGCATGCCCCCCCACCCAAATACATGCAGTTTTAGTGCTGAGGACTTGCACACGCATGGTAAGTAAAAATCTAATATTTGCTTGGAATTTGAACAATTGTACATCATGTGGTATTTATTTTTATAGCTTGGCAAACTAACTTGTAACAAATTTTGGTTTGTGTGCAATCTCCAATATTGAGAATGCGTCCTCCTGCGGATCGTTGGGGAATGCCATCGAGCAACCGCAAAAGAAAGACAGACTTCTCATTAGCCACTGACGTTGGCAGTGAAAAGGGGGATAAATAGAAATCATGTATAGGGGGGTACATATAGAATCCATGCATAGGGGGAATACATGTACATCTATTGTTTTGTTTGTCTGTACACACAGATGTACAGTATGATCCACAATTTTGTATTATGGCCATGGCATTATTATACATGTACATCTATAATATAAAGCAGCGTTCAGATTTACCTATATATGGTTGACTTGATATGGGATGGAGACATGTGTATTATATGCCTTGTAGATATATGCTTGAATATGTTTTTAGGTTTATGGCTTTGTGTTTGTTGGAGAAGAGTTGGCATTGCAAATAATGGATACATTGCTAGTCCCACTCAACTCTAGCACTCATTTTTACTCATAAATATTAAATCAAATACCAAGTAGCCACTCTAGTCCTTAGAAATGGAATCCAAAAGAACCTCATCTCTTAGACCTTTTTCAATCGTGCTTACAACTTCCTACTACCCCACAGGATTCACCTTATCAACTAGGTTGGGTCCAATAATACAACCATTTTCTTCTAATAAACAAATATATTATGGCGTATCACTTCACATTTTCATTCAAATTTTTATTTGAGGCTTCTTGAGGAAATATTTAGAGTGGTCATCATCATTTGTAAGGGTGTTGTTGTGCCTTGTCCTTTTCGCTCTCATGCTGGGAATATTGTTGCTGTCATAACAGTCATTTTCTAGACCCTAATTTCAGTTCTGATATATGCTATGTACTTGTGTTGTTCTCTCTAATAAAAGATTACAGTCTTCTACCTCATTTTCAGATTCTGATTGTATTGTGAATAGGCAAGAATGCAATAAAAATATCAGTTTGTCTTTGAGTTTGGTATGGTTTGCTGGAATATGGTTTTGTGGCACTATTATAACTAGGATTGATTGTTGTTTCAAGCATATTCTTTTGTTTAATATTGTCTCTCACTAAGTCTTTCAATCTTCAAAGTGTTTTGACTCCATGGCCCAGGGATAGGCACTAATCTACTTGAATTCACCACAATAATAACCATTGTACATCATAACCTGCTGGACTGCTTAATCTGTTTGGGTAGGGTTTTTAATAAGTTGCCCTAAGTTTCCATTCTTGCATGGACTTGGGTATTTATAATTGTAGGCTTAGAAGGTAACAAAATGGCGTTGTTTCTGGGAATAAAGTCCCTTTCCCGAATTCGGTAGACATAGCTAAAATGATGTGATAAGTTGGTATGAATGTATGAATGTATTATTTTAAGTTTTTCCCGAATTCTGGAACTTCATTGGCATGAATGTATTAATTATTATTATTTTTAGATTTCATATTACCATTTCTTTTTGAAGATTTGGAGGAAATCAATATGGCATCATTCCTATAAAAGATGCATCATAGAGCATATGCCCCTTTAAATTTTTCAGGCATTGCTAGGTATCCAAATAAGGCCTCTCCAAAATGGACCAAACATGTTCAAAATTTTCATGGGGACATGTTAATAATCATGAAAAAGACTCTATAACCTTTGGACCTCACTCTACTCATATATCTTAATTTAATTACAAAATAGATCTTAGTTTAATTACAAAGTTTGTGATTGTTTTAAAGTGGATTACATTGGACGACATATATATGCTAAGACATAAAACCATGAGTTGGTCATCTGAATATCACATAATATTATGGAGCACACACTAGCAATATTGCAATATTCACGTGCTTATAAATCAATTATCCCTATGCAACATTTTCACTACCATATCATAAAAGGCTATAAACATAACGTTCACTCTATAAAAGATACTCAAGAATCCTCCATGTAAGCAAAACTAGAGGGTCAACTCAAAGTGGCTCTTTTTGAACCTATGTATTTTACAAGATAATTTTCCTTCTTGGAGACTCAATGCATCACCTATATCTCTACCATCATCAATAATGCCAAAACATATTGATCGAGTGCAGTTGTCCTATCATTATGATTCATAAAGAACAAAAAAAACACTTTTTATACTTAACATCTCAGACCATTACCTCCAATTTGATACCTAATGCTTGACCATGCTTATACTAAAATAATTTTATCCTATGGAATTTGGTTATCATTTTATGCTTAGTAGATAAAAATCAAAATTGGAACATTGTTTCGAAAAAAAACATCTAAAATTAGCCCATGGGTTAAACTTCACCCCTAAGGTTTTTCCTAGGGCATATATAGAACAAAAACACATTCCTTGTAGTCATTGTCTTCCCCTTGGACACATTCATTTATACCATGAGGCATGGAATACACATTGGCACTTTATCTAACTTAGATCCGTAGTGTGTATTATCCCTAGTTCTATGTCTACAACCTCATGTTTCACATTTGGTTTAACCACAGATAATCATGGATGGTCTACATAACCTACATCATTGGAGGAAAGAGAGGATGTGTTATAGCTAAATTGATAGGAAATGATAAGGAACATGAACATACTCTACAAGCCCATACACACTACCGGTAGCCAACGGCATGCAATCTTGCCACTCCATTTGTTATTTTGCTCCTGGACAGAAAGTCACCAAGTGTCCCTGAATGGCATTTTCATGAGACTTGCAACTCGACATAACTCGGAAACCGGAGGTCGGATCGATGAACCATCGATTTCGTTGCTCTCCTGGCATGCGATTACCTCTAGGTAGCGTCCCCTGCATGTTTCCATGTCCCAGTGACTTCATTGTGCATTCATTTCGTAAACTAGGGTTTTGCTCAGTTTCCATCAATGCAATCTCGCATTGTTGGGTCAACTCTGCAAAACACTCCACTGAGCCAGTGTTGGCAATGGTCCCACATCGGCATTTCCCATACACACTACCAGGAGCCAACAACATGCAATCTTGCTGCTCCATTTGTTATTTCGCTCCCAGACAGAAAGTCACCAAGTGTCCCTGAACGACATTTTCATGCGACTTGCAACTCGACATAACTCGGCAACCGGAGGTTGGATCAATGAACTATCGATTCTGTTGCTCTCCTTGCATTTTATTACCTCTAGGTAGCCTCCCCTCCATTTTTGCATGGCCCAGTGACTTCATTGTGCATTCATTTCATAAACTAGTGTTTTGCTCAGTTTCCATCAATGCAATCTCGTGTTGTTGGGTCAACTCCGCAGAACACTCCACTGAGCTAGTGTTGCCAACGGTCCCACATCGGCATTTCCTATACACACTACCAGGAGCCAATGTCATGCAATCTTGCCACTCCATTTTTTATTTTGCTCTCGGACAGAAAGTCACCAAGTGTCCCTGAACAACATTTTCATGCGACTTGCAACTCGACATAACTCGACAACCGGAGGTCGGATCGATGAACCGTCGATTCCATTACTCTCCTGGAATGTGATTACCTCTAGGTAGCCTCCCCTCCATGTTACCATGGCCCAGTGACTTCATTGTGCATTCATTTCGCAAACTAGGGTTTTGCTCAGTTTCCATCAATGCAATCTCACATTGTTGGGTCAACTCTGCAAAACACTCCACTAATCCAGTGTTGGTAGCGGTCCCATGTCATCATTGCCCATACACACTACTGATAGCCAATGGAATGCAATCTTGCTGCTCCATTTGTTATTTCACTCTCGGACAGAAAGTCACTAAGTGTCCTTGAACGGCATTTTCATGCGACTTGCAACTTGACATAACTCGACAACCGGAGGTCGGATCGACGAACCGTCAATTTCATTGCTCTCCTAGCATGCGATTACCTCTAGGTAGCTTCTTCTTCGTGTTTCCATGGCCCATTGACTTCATTGTGCATTCATTTTGTAAACTAGGGTTTTGCTCACTTTCCATCAATGCAATCTTGCATTGTTGGGTGAACTCCGCAAAACATGTTGCAACATTAAGAAAACAGTATGTGTCTAGAGATCACAGGCTATATTATTCTTGTACCAACGTATAATCCAACAAGAATATGCCTAAGCTACACTTACAAATTACAAACCAACTAGGGTTTCATGAACTAGACGCTGCATAATAAAACTAGGGTTCACAAATTGAGACATGGAACTAAAAAAAAAGGGTTTTATGAACTCTCACATGCATGCATGAATAAGATGTAGAAACACATGTACATGAATTATATGCAC
Organism: Larix kaempferi; assembly: GCA_027924585.1. NCBI lineage: Eukaryota > Viridiplantae > Streptophyta > Pinopsida > Pinales > Pinaceae > Larix > Larix kaempferi. The sequence continues at coordinate 4,356,938 of BSBM01001023.1, forward strand.
ATACATGAAACAAAATGCCATATACCTAGGCTATGCACATACATGAAACAAAATGCCATATACATGAATTTCACATGCATGCATGACTAAGATGTAGAAACAAAATGAGGTATTGAAAGAAGTTAGAAGAGAACTATCATACTTGTTGATAATTGCTAGTTTTAAGGTTTATTGGTCATATGTAAAAATTGGCATAAATATTCATAAACTTGACATACAAGAGAACTTTTGGAATATGAAGATGATGAAGATAAACTTGACTTGAGAGCATGTTATTTTTGGATTTGTATTTGGTGGTGTCTAAAGACACCAGTTGTTCTTGGTGCCTCCAATGTGCCATAAATAGTGTTTGTATCCTAGGCACAGGAAAGGCTAAACATTAGTACTCTCATAAGAAAATAAGGAAAATGTGCAAACATTATTTATAGATAACTCACGTGAGGTTGTAGGATCGTGTTTATAACTTGTCCAGTAACACTTGGCAATGCACTCACTCGAGTAGGCCATCTGGATCATCTCTGCTGTTGATGGTGTCCATCAATCTCTCATGCTCTAAATGAGGTAGCAAGTATTGTACATGTGATTTTTTTTTTTGAAATTGTGCGCAGCTTGATGTTTATACCAACTACCAGGTTGGTGAAGTGGTATACAATAGCTCCTCGTTTATAATCCTGATATACATACCCACCCTTGCTTCTTTGTTGTGCTGCTAGTGTCAGGTACTCCCCTTTTATAACCATCGAGCCAGTTGGATATTCAATATTTTCATCATCTGTAATAGGTTCAAGAATGGTTTGTTTCCCCTCTAAGCAACATGCCAACCAATAGTCAGAACCCCATTCATTATTTTTTGGGGCAACCACTGCATATATGTGACCTATGAAAGGAAATCGAAAAAGGTTAAAAATACATAAATATTAAAAAAGGTCTTGCATGTTACATAAATAAAATTTCTTTCAATGTAAGGGCTTGTAGTGATTTAGGCACTACTAATTTACATTTTTGTACTTGCTTGTATGAGATCCTATATGTGATCATAGTCTGCAGAAATATATGTCTGATCATCTTCCAAATGGTCTATTTCATTAACCCCCTTGAAATCAATTCCAAGTGTCACTCGATCCCATGTATCGACTGTATTTGTATACTCACAATCATCCCATTCATCTATGCTATAGGAACTGCAAAAGCAAGCCTTCAATCTTGTCCAAACTTGTAGGGACGAGTTGTCTGAGCTTCTAATTGAATGAAAACCTTGAGTTCCATGCACTGTGTTCACCCAATGTGTTTGGGATCGGTCCACATCTGTCACCTCCCAGAATATTCTCCACACTAGGTGTTTCCTTGTTGCTTGTTCTCCCATCACACATGCACACCATTCGACTATAGATGAAGCATCTCGAAGGCGAGCACCTGTAAACTTCATCTCTTCCCTTCAAAGGGCAGTTTTTATACATGCACCAGCACCATCGTGCTCTCCTTTGCCATGACCTGTCTCAAAGTAGTTCTATGTATGTGGCACCTTGTATTTTATGTGCAACAAACACAACCATTGAAATAAACGTGAATTCTTGAACTATCTAGCACAACCATCTGACCAAATCAAATGACGGTAAAATGGTATATCCATAGCTATCACATGATCATAGAACAACTGAAAGCAATGTTGCACGTAATGGATGTCATGGGTCTGGTCGTCACTGATGTAAAAGTGACTCTCTTTCAATATCACACGTTTCTCTTCATTGCTATTTGGCCCATGTCGATAAATGATATGGACCATTATGCTCACCTACTCTGAGTGATAGTATTGTCTTTGTATTTAATTTTGTGGTTGTAGGGTGTAATTTTCCGCAAAGTCAACCACTGATAATATTGTTCCAAGAGGGAAGGTGTCCTGGCATATTCTGAATTGCGCATCTTGCCACCGTGCCATATCAACATGCTAAATGTATTGTTGGATCTTTCCACGGAACTCTGGAATAAAATCACATACGTGCACCTGGTGGAAAAAAATAAACAATGTTATAAAACAACATAAAAATATTTACATGAATATTAAAATATACATCAATATTTAAAACAATGTTATAAAACAACATATAAACAATGTACACTTAGTTAAATGAACATGTTTCATGTAGATTGTCACCTGTGAAGTCACCAATTTAATCTTCTTGCTTTCTTTCCCATCATGTAGCTGATATGTCTCATACTGAAAGTTTTGCTTCTCGACAATTGCATTACCAAATGCTTGATATTCATTCTCATGGATGCAATCAGACCATAAAGATAGCCCACCACAATTGTTGCAAGAACCCTCTACACATTGTTTTAAGTAATGGGTCTTCCCATCTTGCCTCGGACACATTATGCTTGGATGAAATCTCTAGATGACATTGGCGGTACTGTACTTGAGCATTCCTGCACATAGTTAGGGTGCAAAAAACGACGTATATGTGCAAATGTATGATAATATAGATCAAACTCTATGTGGTATCTAAAACAACAAGTGTTCCAGATTCTATTTATTCTAACATACCACGGCTTGCATTTTTCAAAAGATCTTTGCCCGAGCCTTAGCTCTACGTGGGAAACTTTAAACATCTCGAACAGTTGAGTTTGTGTCATGTCAAGGTAATGTTTAACATGCCCTTCATTGTTCATGGAACCCCTACAGCGTTTTAACACATCCTTTGTGTTAGAAGAAGGCCTAGTGTTATCATGCCAAAAAGTGTGCGCTACTCCCTTCACTGCTTCGACCAACGTCATGTCTTTGCAGGGAAACCTACCGCTAAATTCCCATAATGTATCCATTTGTCCCTCTACATCAAGTTTGTCTCTTCTTACTAAATATTTTTTAAGAGTCTTTGGATGTAAAGGGACAATTTATGATGTGCATTTAAGTAAACGACGTTGTCTTGTGGATCTAGATACAATTGATTCAGCCAATACGCGGCGAGCCACATTACAGTCTTTTGAACGATTTTTTTTACTAATTTATGTGAATGCAACAGTAAGAGATTTAACAATGTGATTACTTGATTCGGTATTCTTCAATGTTCTTATGCCTAACGTTTTTCTAACATTTGCCATACTTCTAGATTTAATCAAAGCTAAAAACAATCAACATTTATCGGCTTTAGATTTTGGTTCAAAATATTGTTTCATTATTTGAGAAAAATGATGAATGATTGTGCATTTAGCCACCTTACCTTCCATGGAAGTCAATTCGCTCTCATCCACTTGTATGCGTTTAGGAGTTCTCTTTTGTTTTGATGCGAGATTTCTTGTTGTTTGAAATGCTGGAGAGACGTTTACATCCACTGTAGGCTGACAACTTCGATTAGGAGATTGAACCACCTAGCATGGTTGTTGCAGTGTCTCGTTAAGAACATAATGATTGAAATCTACAAACGGTTGTCCAGTTAATAATGGAGCAAAATTTTCATCTTGGTTATGACCAGCTTGCATTAAAGTTGCAATATCTTCCTCAGCCTCTTCACTAGGTATCTGTTCAGCGAGAATGGGAAGTATTTACTCATCCAATGAATGCCGGCAATTTCTTGAATGTTCCCTCTTCTTTTCCTTTTTAATTTCAGCTTCTTCGGGTATAAGCATCTTCCTCGCTGACTTCCGAACTCCATTACGTGGATTCCCCATTGAAATCCACCCAAAAGTGTACAAAGCCTATGGATCTGTGTAATAAATGATTAAATTGTAGGTTGAACAATACGCTCTGCACGGGTTTTAGAAGAATTATGTCTTTTCCTGTACAGTAAAAATGGCCCATGGCATGCAACCCAAGATTATTTATTAAACAAATATCACATATGCGATGTAACACATCTCCGTTTTAACGCATATGCGATATGAAATATATGCTTTTTATGCTTTTTATGCTTTTATGAACTATATGCATATATATGCTTTGTTAAAAACGTGATCACTATATCGCATATGTGTTTTAGTGCATATCAACTATTGAAACCTCATTTAACCATGAACCATGAAAACATCATTTAATCCCTAGAAGATTGGATTTATCCTTGCACCATGGTACAGTGTCTTCAGAACTATGTTTTTTCTGGATATATTCATAATGGTTCCTATATGACCATGGTCAATGCCTCGAGAATAATCTTCAATGCATAAAATAGTCTAATGGCACATATATGCCATATTAAGGCTAAGTATCCCCTTTAAAGGGCATGTGGAGTGGTTTAAGACTTGTTTCTGTTACACTTTTGTCCCATTACCATGGTTAAGACCCTGAGACCCATCCTTAGTGCATAAAACCTCATAATGACACAGAGATCCCACTAAAGGCCAAATATTTCAACTATAGTGCATGTGTGCTGATTTAGAGACTCATTGGACCATATTTTCTTCCATGACTATGGTCAATGTCCAGAGACCCATCCCTACCATCCACAACCCTATTATGTCACCCTTATCCCCTTATAATACAATTTAGACTCCAAAGATTCCATCCAAGCGATCTATGGAGTGGCTCATGCCCCGACATTACATTGATTGAAAGCTAAAAGAGGTGTTGGGAGAGTCAAAGGAGGGAGATGAAGTTATAGATGGAATCATGGGAGGGAGGGGGAGAGTCAGAGAGAGAGAGAGATAGAGAGAGAGAGAAAGAGAGAAATAATTATGGATGGAGGGATGGTTAGAGGGTGAGAGAGTGGGATAATAACAATGAGAGAGTAGGGATTTAGGGAAACGAATGATGGTCAAGGATGGTTACACCGAGGGATAGAGATGAGAGATTGTGTGTGTGTGTGTCTGTGTGTGTGTGTGAGAGAGAGAGAGAGGGAGAGATCATGGATATTAAGGAAAGGAGAGAAATATGGAGAGATGAAGGAGGGATGAAGGCTTGAAGGTGGGGAGAGGAGGTAGGGGGAGAAAGTGAGGGATGGAGTGAGTGATAGGATGGAACACATGGAGGGAGGGATGGAGGGAGAGAGAAAGAGTTTTGTTGGGAGGGAGGGGCAACAAAGGAATTGTTTTAGAGGGTGTGTGGATGTGTGTGAGAGAGAAGGGAGTGGAGAAAGAGAGAAGGAATTATGGGGGGAGAGAGAAGGGGGTGGAGAGAGGAGGTAAGGGGAGAAAGTGAGGTATGGAGTGAGTGAGAGGATCAATCATCAATATTTCTAGTTAAATTATTTGTTGAAAAATTCCTAGTTAAATGATTTGTTGTTTTTGAATCAATAGTGTAATGTGATTAAACTATTAAAGATCATATAGAAACAAATCACATTAAAATGTCATGTGTACACCCACATTTCATCTCAAATTCAAAATATTTGTTACAATACCAACCTTCCTAACATTTTAACTCATCAAAACTATGGTGATTTATGAATGTTTCTCTTAAAAGTTTTAAGCACAGAAATATAATTCTAAAGAAAACTAAGTGACTCCTTACCTTTTTAAAGGTTTGATAGATCAAAATAGGTCTCAATGGACGTTAATAACAATCATAATCATCATCAACTCAAGTAGAGCATTATTAAGTTATATAATAAATTTGTCATTAAATAAAAAACCCTACTTGAAGTCATTTAACTACACTAATATCAAAGAAAGTTTGATTAACAAAATAAGTTCAAAGATATGTTGGTTCTCATCAATAACATCAATCAATAGATGCATAGTGAACCCATTTGTCATGTTAAACAATGTTATATTAACTATGATGGGATGCTATCATACATTTCAAAATAATAATCTTTATGCCACTCTTGTATCTAATAATGTTTATTTTCTATTTACTCTTTTGTACTAAACCAAAACGCATATCTGTTATATCGCATATGCGATCTGAATCGCATATGCGATTAGAACAAGTCTAAACCGCATATCCGTTATAACGCATATGCATTAATTTAAAATTTAAAAACTGGGCAGGAACAAGGCTTGGGATGATGTTCGGAAATAGCTTCGGACTGCCGAACCTATTGGCTAGAACAAAAAACCCAGGGCCATTGCCTATATTTTTGAACTCTATCAATATGCTCAGTTTCAATGGCGTGTTTTGCTATGAAAAGCTCAATATTTTTTTATGAAAATATAGAATATTGTACAGTACAATCTAACGATTCTGAATATGTAATTTTTTCATAAAAATGTATGTTTTATTTATTTATTATTAATTTTGCTAAATGACACACGTTAGTTTTCGAAAATACATACATTGATTCGTTTTTATATAACTTTTGATTGCCTTCTCCATTTCCCAAGAAAATTATATGGTGCACTAGAGGAGATTGAGCTCTACAATCTCATATATAAAAATCAATGATTTCATTAAATTTTACCCCTAAAGTGTTGCACCCACACATAACGTTTTAATTTCAAGGTTTTCTGACTTCAATAATTGATAATAAAAAAATAATTCATGAAAATTTTTGAAAAAATAATGTTGCACTAGACCCATATGTCCTTTATATATCTGCAAGATTTTATCCAAAATGAACATCATTTACCTCAATAAGTGTTGCACCCGCACAAACATATATGTTATGATGTGCTGAAAATTTGAAAACCCAATTTAACGGAAACTAATTTTATAATCATTTACAAAAAAAATTTATAGATAAATGTTATATATTATGAAAGCTGATTCAATTACCTATCTTTTGTCTTTTTGATTTGTCTTCAAATCCATTACGGAAGTACCCCTAATTGTCACCTAAATTCAAAGGTTCCAGGTTTTTTCAGTATTATGTGGCATCTAAAGTGTCTTTAAAGGAGTCCATGATTGTGCATCAGCCCACTTGCGTGTCTTATCACAACTATTTCGACTTGATTAAATAAATCTTATTATCATCATCTACTACGGGAATTACCATGTTAAAATGACGGAATCTGACATGCAAAAGGGAGAAACTAGAGGTGCCTTTACCAGCTTACCGAAACCATCCAATGAAGTGGACCCTTTCCTTAAAAAGAACTAAAAGAAGCATCTTGTGAAACAAATGCTTAAGATCACCAGTACTATTATTATTTAGGAGCTTCAAATATATATTGGTTAAATATTATATATATACATTCTTTTATAAATGTTTACACTTTATAGAAGTATATAGCTATCCATAAGTGGGCTGCCACTTACTAAATATTAATTATTAATATTTAGATAGTATTATAAATGGCATACTATTATTATTATGAAAATATCTAAAAGATTAAATAAACAGTTTAATCAAACAGGTTGAGAAGTCCTAGTTCCTAATAAACTAGCAGTTAAAGTAAACAAATATTATTTTATAAATTAATTGTTTTAAAGAAACCAAAAAATTCCAACAGTCCTAATTTCAAGATTTCCTCCTTAAGGAGGACAGACCCCAAAGTTTGGGGGATCTTCTTCTTTTTCTTTTGGTATTATTGTACCAAGAAGAACTCTTTGTTCCATAAGTGAACTCTACTCATAATTTTCTAGATCTGAACCAGTTACCATCTAGGGCCTTTATTTCTTAGTTGCATGTGAGAACCAGCTCGGGGGGATTCTTATTGAACCAGGAACGGTTGTAGAATCATGGTTGGGAGGAACGTGGTAGTCCCAAATTCATCCATCCAAGATCAGTGAACAGATCAGCTAAGAGTACAGTAGTTTTGAATTCACTAGTTGGCTGAGTGTGCGGGTCATTATTGACAGGAGTAGGCTACAGGGATCAGCAGGGCATTATAAGAAGGAGCAAACTGCAGAACTCAACAGGTACACAATTTCTATTAGATTTTCCCATGTAATTATTTCTTGTATAAATAAAATGCTAAATTAGTATGGGTCTCTATACCAACCTAAATTCGAGAAATACCCAGGATCTAATGGCTTGTCTAGCAGGTCTAGTAGCTAGCCTTTGCTATCCAATCATATTGTAGTTTTTACTACATCGAAATCAAATATTTATTGTATCTCTTATTTCCTATGATTTCTTGTTTAAAGTTCCACATGGTTATTTAACAACTGGGATCGTTTTAGTAGAATTTGTTGATTGGTCGATTAAACTATTACAAAACTAGTTATTTCGATTTTACATCAAATTCAGCCATTGTCTACTACAGTCAACGGTTTACACCCAAACTCAAATCAGGGATTGATATTTTGTTTCTACTTCATCGAACTAAATAGTTTCCCTATTAAATATAGATATTCTATTACAAAAAAATAAACAAGTCATTAACTGGGATAGAATTACCAACACACATATTTAGTATTATATCCAATCAAGATTTTATACCAACGACCATCCAATACTTTCAACGAGGAATACAAGTGTGGCAGGATTATACACAGGTGCCTTTTGAGACTTAGGTCAAGGGTCGAACCCCCTGGCATCTTCAAACCTTAAATCAGTGATTTCTTCCCTACAGGAGGCACACCTACAAATAACAAAACGTTGTGTATAACCCTGAGTTCTCATCAAACAAACAATATATAAACCTAACTACGTCTTCCAAACCAAAGGCGTTTAAGACTGTACCCATTTAGAACGTTTGTACAGTGTTCTACAAAATAGAAACCCATGGAGTTTTCCCATAGCATTTAGTATCAAACCATTTCAAGTTTTAACGTTAGACTCAAATAGGAATACAAAACAACAATACCATTTGAGACACCATATCAAGCCCCTGGTCCTAAAATACATTTAGTTACATTATAAATTTCCCTGCCATATTCAAATATCATGAGACACCATATCAAGCCCCTGGTCCAGCCTTAAGCGACCATTTTACTCCCAAAGTGGATAGGTAAGCCAAATGCTTACAGGAGTTTCCTTTGAAACCTGGACAAGACGCATACACACCCCAGCAAAGTCACCAAATGCAGGATAATGGGAATATGTTGAACTTACCATTACCCTAGTCATGTTGGAAAAGTTTCGACTCATCGAAGTTTCTACATCCACGGTTCCTTGTCACCTGTCGCCATACACAAAGCCACCAGTTAGTAAACTCTGCGAATTGGCAATGAATAAGCAAGAAACCACGAGATAAAGAATGTAACTCATCGATTAAGATTATGGTGCCCATGCTACCAACGAGTGCCATAGCCACTATGTGCACTGACCACGAGCATTGCTCGGGTCAGGGCACCCCCATAGTCTCACAGTCAAGAACAGTGCAGGACCAGAGAATTAAAACAAAATTGCAAACAAAGGCTAAAGCCCACAAAAACCCCATCTAATACCAAATCCTCGGTGACACGCTGTCTTCCAACATACATTAAAAGTGCAGTTATTGCCCCACTAACCACGCTTTAGTGGAGACTCGATTTGTTGTAAAGGGACTATAGTTTAGTCGTATCCTTTAACCACGATGCACTTCATTGAAAATTACATAGAATAGTTCATGACCCCTTTCCATGGAGATTGGGCCATTCCCTTAGGATAGAATAACTATGGGGTTTGTACCTATAGAAAGACAAATTCAATGGATGACATTAGCAAATTGCTAAGTAAGTTCAACAAACCGCCAAAGCTTACCCATACCCCATGCCAACCCTGCTCGGGTATGTAATTACCTCATCCGGATTGTTACGGCACCCACCTTAAGAACAAACAGCAACAAAGGAGCATATCACCTGGAAGTGCCATTTAAACATTCACAACTTCAATCACATGATTTATAAATCCGTAAAGATATATGTTCTACCTTGTACTAGTGTTATGATTGCATTTCCAAACCAGATATGATATTGTGTCACACGGCTTCCGCAGACTTTGAAACTCAAACTTTAAGAAGACTATGTTTTGAAAAGATCTTAGACTTATATAGTTTATATTGTGCAAATATGGATGCAATTAATTGGAATTGAATTACATATGAATTATTTCTCATTTAAATAACAAATGTTGCACATAGGAAAAATAAAAATAAAAATGTTGCCAATAAGGAACATTACACATAGGTTTATTTTGTCATCCATGTTGAGGGCCACTAGACCTATCCCTAGTGATTAAAAAACTTATAATGGTGTTAATGTTCATACATATAGGATAATAATACTCTTAGAAAAAGATGTGTCATGATCTTTGAGGTGTTTTTCATAGTCGTAGATCCATATAAGCTTTTTTTAATGCCAAAGGTAGAGGTTTTATCCCTAAACCGTACCTAATAATTATAGGAATATCACTAAAAAAATTTAATAATATCTATAAAATTATTGAATTGAATAATCAATTTTCAATTCAAATCACTTTTATCAATACTTTATAATATTAATAACTTATAATAGTAATAAATTAAAAATCAGAGTCTTTAATTAGAAATGAAATATGTTATTTAAGATTAATAAAAATAAAAACATGAATTTGTTGTGATTTTAGAAATGAAATATGTTATTTAAGATTAATAAATATAAAAAGGTGAATTTGTTGTGATTGTGGTGCAAAAATTGATAAATTAATATTGAGGATTTATTTGAATAAATAAAACAAAAGAATAAATAATTGAATTAAGTTATTTACAAAATAATTATGTGTGAATTTGTTGTGTTTATTGTGCAAATCCTCATAATTAAATATTATTTATACATGTCTATATGATAAATAAGGACTTAGGAGTACTTTATGGTACTTGGTAACATGGCATTTATCTTAATATAAATGACGAGAAACTCCATTTCCATAAATATTTATAAACATTCACACCACCTTAACACCACAAAATGTAATTGGTGCTAATACAACCAAATTAACATCACATAATTGAAGTGGTGCTAATCCCACTATCTTAACACCAAAAATTTTTAAATAGTGTTAATACCACCACCTTAACATCACAAAATGCAAGTGATGCTAACTTATAGAGTTAAATGATGTTTCTGGAGTGTTATACATAAATATGTATAAATATCCTGCTCACACCTGCCATAAGTAAAAAAAAATCAACTACCTTCCCCGTATGAGGCATTGCAAAATTTCATCGAGCTCCTCCCTCTGAGTCATTGTTTTCTTCCTCATTGCTTTCAAATTTAGCGTTCCGGCGAACAAAGAAATGACGAACTACTTCGTACGTTTGGGCGTTGGCATTTTAGGTATGTAAGAGCTACCATATTCCTATCCCGGAAGATAAATAGATATAAATAGTATATGATATTACGCTTATTTATTTTGGAAGAGCTTAATATTAATTATGGCATTTACAATTGATTTATCTGACCTGACATTCCAGGAAGTTTCTTGGCGTTGCTTATGTATAGTTCACCAATGTAAGTATAACAGGTTTCCAAAAGCGTATTCTCGTGTATTCATACCCTCAAACTAACTTAACAAAGAATCGAGTATTGAATATAATGTTGTAACTATTGGTCAACAGTGCTACCTTCAAGAGGATAATAGAAAAGAGAAGCACGGAGAGTTTCTCAGGGTTGCCGTATGCAGTAGCTCTCTTCAATTGCCTGATCTATACGTTGTATGGATCGCCTCTAATCAGTCATGGTTGGGATAATGTTGTGGTTATGGTTGTCAACAGCATTGGCCTTCTTCTAGAGTGCTGCTTCGTTTGCATCTATCTCACTTTCGCTCCACCCAAAAGCAAGGTATTATCTCATCATATTACTTCAATAAATAGTATTAAGTTGAATCCCTTTTACCAATCAATGCCTTATCTTTATTAATCCATGCATAAACAGCTAAACAAATTGCATTGATCATATCTATCTGTGTGCAGAGGAATATGGGGTGGATGGTTCTAGGCGTGTTGGCGATGTTTGGCACTATTGCAATAATTTCCTTGTCTGTTGTCCATGATCACGAGAAGAAGAAGTTCCTTGTAGGAACTGTAGGAATGATAGCCACTGCTAGTCTCTACGTTTCTCCACTATCCATAATTGTAAGCATAGTCTACATTGCATTCATTTTCATAATTGTGTGAATGAAATAACTAGAAAGGCTTAACAGAGTTGATTTCAGCATCTTCAATTATTGTTAGTTTTATTGATGATGTCTAATGGTAATATATAACTATATACAGAAAAAGGTAATTCAAACAAAGAGCGCGGAATTCATGCCGAGTTTCTATTTCTCATTGTTCGGGTTCCTGGGATGTCTGTTGTGGCTGGCGTATGGCGCTTTCAGCAGAGACATAATCATCATGGTAAAATGTGGTTCTTAGTCTTTAAATTCACGTATTTAAGCTCAATGTTATAATGACATAATTCATATTTTGCAGACACCAAACTTTGTTGGAGTGCCATTGGCGTTCAGTCAGATGGTTTTACATTGTATCTACAGAGACAAAAGGAGCCCGCGTGTTGAAAATGCAGAGGTGGATACAGAAAACATGAAAGAGGACATAACTAGAGACTACACGAACAAAACAAAGTCCGGCTCTGATAAAGAGATCGAAATCGTTGTATCATAATCTTCTAGACTACAAATAATAGTTATATACATCACAATTGAAAATATGAATATCGAAATCGTTGTATCATAATCGTCCAGGCTACAAATATGCATTTAGAATTATTGCACGAGATTCATGATATGTTTGTTGCATGGTTGAACTAAGTAAAAGGATTCGATTTACATAACACTAGGTCATGGATCATTCTTCAGTAGATTTGTTTATAGTCTATGAATACAAGTTCAAGTCCATTATTCATTATTCAGGTGTGCCACGTATTCAATGGCTCACGTATGTATAAAAAGCGCTCAAGACGGAAATATATGTTACTGCCATATTTACCCTTATTGTTGGTATTGATTTTATACTTATTTTGGTTCGTTCTTTAGTATGTATATATAAAATCTAAATTTTGTGTACTAGTTTATTTGTATATTATTTTTTTATAAATATTAATTTTGTTTAGTCTTAATGATTAGAGTGTCTTTTTATTGATCATGGTTGTTTTTATAAATAAAATAATAATAACCTAATAACTTTAGAGGAGATTTTGGAGTAGGTGAGGAGATTTTGGAGTAGGCTGTTATGGGTTGAATGGGAGAATTTTGGCCAAAAACGTCTTGTTAGGGTTTGAGATTTTGGAGTGGGTTGTTATGGGTTGAATGGGAGAATTTTGACCTAAAACCTCTTGTTAGGGTTTGATGTTGTTTGTCTTTTTATTGATGATGGTTGTTTTTATAAATAAAATAATAATAACTCTAATAATTTTAGAGGAGATTTTGGAGTGGGTTGTTATGGGTTGAATGGGAGAATTTTGGCCTAAAACCTCTTGTTAGGGTTTGATGTTGTTTGCAAGTCACTTGAAGTTAAGCTTTTTGCTTACAAAGATTACTACTAACCCAAAAAAATGGGAATGATGAGATTTTTGGTCCTCTTATAGTTACGAGTGAATTTGTTCAAATCCTCTTAGTTTAATTTGGTTTTTAGCTGATGAAAGTTCTAATTTTTGATAGTTTTTAAAAATATTTTTAACTGGAATCTCTTTTATTATGTTTGTATGGTAAATCTCTAGTAACATTTTACTAAATTTGGCCATGGGTGGTAAGGTTATTTTACCTTAACTGTTTTGATATCCGTGACTTTGATATGTTGATGAGTAGTTTTTTTTAGGTCCTTTTAAAAATGACAGTTAAATAAACAAAGTAGCATATTATGGGCGTCAGATAACTGGCACTCAAATCACCCCACTTTTCCAGCCACTTGTTTTGTTTCCTAGATCCAGTTATAAAAACCGGTGAAATTGTAGTTTCACCCGATTTACTGCGGAACTATGCCATGGAACTGTTTCCATAGGGGTTTTGGCCCATTTTTAGACAACCAACATCATCGAAATTCCAAAAAAATAACAAGAACGGTAGAACTGTGCCTGGCCGGAAAATTTTTTGTCGCCGACAGGTGGCAATTTGAGTGTGAGTTATCACACAACCAAATCATGAAGTTGAAAGAAAACGAATGGGGAAGGGGGCTTTCCTTTTTGGGCGCATATTTGCAAGAAAATGATGGCTCAGATAGTCAGATTCCATATGCAATCATGGGAATGTCCTTTGATAGATAGATGCTTGCAAAGTAAAATGACAATGCAACTGCTCAAGAATATGTATAATATGCAACTTATTTTGTCTCAGCTGTATGTTAATGTACATCTGCAATCAAAGGTCTAAACATTCCTGCAGATATGTTGTGCATGGCCCAGTTCCTGAACAGACTTTCGTTAATTCTCATGTCGCGAGCATGATGGAGTATGGTTGAATAGTAACCCAAGAAACCCACGGTCTTAAGCTGGCCACAGATAAATTAGCAGCTTCCCTGGACTCTCGTCATTGGCAGAGTTGCAATATTTGATAATCTTAAAAAATAACAACCTGATAAAATAAATAATTTTTTTTATTTAATTTTTTTTTAATAGGATGTAGAAAGGGAATAATTATTCTTTGCAATATTTGTTAATCTTAAAAAATAAGAGACTGATCAAATAAATATTTTTTTATTTAATTTATTTTTTAATATGATGTAGAAAGCTAAAAATGATTCTTTAAAAAAAATATTGTACATATTCTTTCCTAGAAATATATAAACAAGAGCTATTATGTCAATGTCCCAGCAGTTGTTTTTGGCAATTGCTAACAACTATTGCTATAATATGATATTTTTCGCACAAAATTGTAATAGAAAAGAAAACAGAAAACATGAAAATGAATATATATTGAGAAGGTGTTTGACAACAGAAAACCATGGCCCCTTGTCCATGGTTACCTAAACATTTTAAATAGAAAATCAATATGAGTAAATGAAATTAAAATATGTACAGAAAAAATAGGCAAGAGATTAAGCCTAAAATTGACAATAAACTCAAAACCACCTAATGTATGAGTATAAGGCTTACCCTTGTTATAGTAAATGACTAGGTTTTGTTGAGCTTGCCAAGTTACCTGAAATGAACTTTCAACTAACTAAAACCATGAGAAAAACACATTAATTGCTAACTCTCATATTATAAACCTCATTACATAGATTTTATGCACAAAAGGCTGAATAATTCAATCAAACATAGGCATATCTAAGGGGAAATGCCTTGGAGCTCCAAATCCTCCTTCACTAGACGAAAGAGAAAGTGTAAAAGACAAATTCTACTAGTAATTACCATTCAACCTCAACCAATTCACCCATCCGTAGTTTTATTGGTAAGCAAGCAATTGATAACCCTCCAATATTGAAAATGTCATGAGCAGCCATCCATAGTTTTATTGGTAAGAAAGCAATTCATAACCCTCCAATCTTGAAAATGTCATGAGCTCGCATCGTAGTTTTATTGGTAAGTAAGCAATTCATAACCCTCCAATCTCGGAAATGTTATGAGCTGATGCATGTAATTTGAAATATGGAAAAAATTAATGAAATATGTAGATCTATAACTAAGTTAATGTTTAACTTTAATATTAAATTTAATTCAAATGATCCTCTCTAAATATATATGATATTATCACGCTTCATATACATATAACCTTTACCTTAAGTTTAGATTAAGATGGAATAGCTAGAGTGACTGCATGATGATAATACATACCGAGAGGGACATGTGACATTTTCCTTCCATTACCATAAATATAATCATTTCCAATGAAGCCTTAAGACTCTAGTATGTACCATGAAATATTACGTGGTGTGTTTTATAATGATCTTTTATTACTCTAACAGCAGATTGTAGGATGTTCAATTAATTTTCAATGATAAACCATACATTGCAAGTGACACAAGTTATAGCCAATTAAAATTTCAATAATTGTTTTAATTTAAATTATATTTAATATATGATATTACAAACATTATAGAAACATTGGCAAATAAAAAAATTAGCTTCGGAGACAGATTAATCCACCCAAGTGAATCATACATGTCTCATGTCGAGCACATAATAAATGTACTTTCATCAATATATATCATTTTATATGATTTTAGATAAAATATTTACGAACCATTTTGAAATGATATTCTAATTGAATAAAATATTTTGGACCATTTTGAAATGATATTGTAATTTCTATTTATGCTTTGAATGGAATTATTCAATAAATAATTTAGGAAACATTTATGATTTTTTTGAAGTGACAGATTCCCAAATATGTTTTCTTGGACTATGCTTAACAGATTGGATTTTACATGTTTTTCTTCATGGATGGCTCTAGACGAGGACCAAACAACCACACAATTCTCAACATTCAATTGGCTCGTGTCCTTTTATATTCTATTTGCAGTTAGCTTCCATGCCTAATTGTATGTCTGAGACAAAACCTTGAAATATCAATTGGGAGAAGTGGAAAACTAGTAACAACAATATATATGGACGGGCACAATGAATCTTAAAGCACCTGTCATAGTGCTGCACTTTATGTTAAACAATAAATCAGGTTTGATCAATTTTAAATCTATTGTTTACCAAACTACAAAGAAATTAAGTTGACCTGCTATAATTCGATAGATATACATTCATCTACCTTTGCATTAATATGTGCCGTACACATGTACTTTAAATTTTGAACTAGAGCTGCATTTTCACCATGCATTTTGAAAAGCTTATGATTTATTTTGGTTTTTGGTCTAAGTCAAGATGTGGATTGTAATTCTAGTAGACAAGATAATCAAATAGAAGAATGAAATTATTTTCACTAATTTTTCCATATAAGGAATCAGAAATTTGCAACCTTAGGTTTCTGCATGTAGTATTTTTTTTTCCTCCTGTTCTTCTCACTAAGCCTTAAGATTGTAAATACAGGTATTTCATATGCAATAGGGATTTCAGTGATTATGCCATCGGCAACAAGATATTCCTACATTCATTTCCCATCCAACCCCACTCCCTTGTCCCCGGGAAGGGGTCCCGTGGCTGTCTCATGAACATGGATATTATTGCGGATCTTGTAGTTTGGTCATAAAATACACCCCCACATATACAATGAAATCTGAGAACAGGGAAGCTGAAACGAGATCCATTTATCACGATGATTACATTTTTGTACTTGTATGGATACATGACATTTTGGTGGGATGAAGGTCAATGGTGTTTATTGCTAAAAAAAACCTTGGGATGGAAACCAAGCTGAGTATGAATGCATAACCACCCAAGGATTTCTAAACTGGTCAATGGAATTTGAAACATCTAGAGATAGAGGCACTCTAGGATCTGGATTAACTCTTCCACTAGTTGATTATGTGCATAATTCACATGAAATTTTCTACCTGGACATTTGAAGTGTACTGGAAGTTTACAAATCAAAGTGGCATGGAAAGAAGGATGGTGAAATGAGAAAACTCCCAAATGTATCATGTGCCATTTTCTATTTGTAATTATTATTTTGATAGAATTAGAAATTATAGGTTTATGGACAAGTTCATTGGGTGTAATCAGACATACAAACTTTACAGCACAGTAAATTGGGTGTCCACTACCAAGATAAACACAAATCCTGCAAAAGCTGATGTCTGCAAAAGTTGATTGCTAAATTACACAAGAGCTACTAGACTCATAACACCTAATTGAGTATTGTACCTCGCTGCCCTTTGAGATTCTCTATGAACTGGTAATTTCATTGTTTTAGATGCTTTTAATTTTGTTATAATCTATATACATATCATACAAATCATGAAAGTGCAAGTTTCAATCAATATTATAGATTTCACAATCTATAAAATCATGAAAGAAAATGCAATATTGTAAGTACACTATCATACAGATTCATGGAAAAAGTATTTAAATCATGATAAAAGTATTTAATAGCGGCATCGAGCAAATCAAAGGTGGTGTCGTTGTGGCTTTCTGTCAGATTAGCCATCAGCGAGGAACTTCCCAGACTCCAACTCCAACTATTGGAAGGCAGTGTCAACTTGGGTGACTTCGGCATCGTAGATCTCTGCTGAAAGAAAAGATGAAAGTGAACGCAAACTATGATTATTGGCGTTTCCGCCACATCCTTTGTGTGGCCTACTCCTTGAGAGTTTTGTGAAACTGTCAACCCATTTCGGCTCTTTGGATGCCAATTATGTACCTGTAGACAAAAATAAAAAAGAATCTCAACATCAGTCAAACAAATCATAAGGATATGACTTTGGAACCTTCGATACTAACAACTCTCTCTCATAATGCATAAGCGAAAGGAGACTAAACAGTACCTATCTTCAACTACCACTTTTGGAAGACTTTACGTTTATTGAAAGTGGGGAAGGAGAGACTGATGGTAGATGCCCTAAAGCACTTGAAGGACTTCGTCGATGATCTCATTGCTTGCAAGAACAAAAAAAATGATTTTCAATGCCAGCTGAAGTAGGGATATGAGAGATCTCCTTCCTCAACGACTCGTACCGGTTTCAAGAAGATGAGGTCAACAACTCGCACCAGTTTCAAGAAGATATGGTGCTCCACTTTGTGATTCCGGCCATAGATACATACGATGTTGCATTAGGTTGGTTTTATTTCCTCCTTTATTGCAATCCTCACATCGAAGAAAAAATCGTTCAAGTACTTTGCTGCGTATTAGCTCAAAGAACCAAATCTAAAAAAAATGGAGCCTTTCAAATATTGCGTATATTTGCACGCAACATGAAGGAGACTGTGAGATTGTATCCTTCAGTTCTCAACAATCATGAAGGAATTTTGCACAAATATGTGTTGCCTGGCAGAATTTATATAGAGCCTAGGATGAAATTTATATATAAGATTTATGCTTTGGACTGTATGGAAAGCGTCTGCAGATTCGATTGTCTAACACTTCGACTATGTTGAATATTGTAACTTCTAAGGATATTATATTTGTACATTATTATTTCGGAGATATTCCATCCCTCCGAGGTGACTCTATTATGTATCCGGAGATGTTTATTCCTCCGAGGAGTTGTGGTAACTAGGGTTATTAGACCCACCATGAGGGGTTCGGCCCTAATATTATATTTTGGGGGTTATTAGACTTCTCCATGAGAGGTCGGCCCCATTAGGTATTTTAGTTAGTTGGGGATTAGTATAAGTAGAGGAGGAGAGCTCCTCATTTGATACACTCACTCACAACTCAGAAAAGTAGCGCACTTGTCTGGGAGGTCTGCACAGGAGTTGGAGAAGGAGGTTAAGTCTTGGAGCACATCTTGTATTTTGGTTGATCATCTTATTGAGGAAAGCTTTGCTGGGTTTTCTACCCCATGAGGGTTTCCTAGGGTAAATTCTGTGTCTATCTTGTGATTATGTTTCTTTCAGTGATCTTGCTAGTCTATTTGGTTTAAACTTAACATGGTATCAGAGCTAGCCTGAATAGGACATCTTTCACAAGGTAAGAATCTCTCTCTCTCTCGAGTGAAGATTAGGGTTTCAGCAAAAATTTGGTATTGTTGAATTCTGATTACATGGCTAGATAGCCCTTCTCAAAACCAATCTTTTAAGCCCTAGATCGAATTTTTTGGTTGGGTAGAACTCCGGGAAAGTCAAACCCTAATTCTACCAAAAGTGCAATAAACCAGAAATTGGTTTCAGTAAAAAGTTGGTATTGTTGAAATCTGATTACATGGTTGGATATCCCTTCTCAAAACCAATCTTTTGAGCACTAGATCGAATTTTTTGGTTGGGTAGAACTCTAGGAAAGTCAAACCCTAATTCTACCAAAAGTGCGATAAACCAGAATTTCTGTCCCAGGATCCGGAAAAGTAAAAAGGTAATACTTCCAGGTAAGTACTATTCTATCCCTTATCTCTTGGACTGCCCCAAGAGAATATGGCTCCAAACACGAAGCTTGAAGACAAGCTAGAAGGTATAGAAAATTTCTGGGCATGGAAATACAGAATTGGTCTCATACTTGAAGAAAATGATCTTGCTCATTATGTCAAGGATGAAGTTGCAGAACCTGAAGGAGATGAAGCCAAAGAGAAGCATAGGAAGGATTTAATTAGGGCAAAGAGAATCATAGCTGATTCTATTAAGGACCACTTGATTCCCCAAGTGGCCTCCAAGAAGACTCCAAAAGAAATGTATGATGCCCTAGGAAGAATGTATGAAGGTAAGAACATCAATAGGAAGATGAACCTAAGGACTCAGTTGAAGAGCACCAAGATGCACAAAGGAGAATCTATTCAAGACTACTTCTCAAGGGTCTCCCGAATCAAGGAGCAACTAGATGCCAATGGTGATACTCTTGATGAAGATGAACTTGTGATGACTGCTCTAAATGGTCTCACTATACCTTGGGTATCTTTCATACAAACTATGTGTGCCAGAAAAGAAAGCATGAAGTTTGATGTAGTATGGGAGGATTGTGTTCAAGAAGAGGCTAGGGTAGCCAACAGAGAAGCTCTTCTCAAAGAGGATTACCAAGCCTTGGCCACCCACACCAAAAGAGGTAAGAGGGGTCACTTCAAGAAAGTGAACTACAAGAAGTCTCAACCCTTTCATAGATTCAAAAGGAAATGAGGAACAAACTCAGAAAGAGATCTCTCCACAGTCTAATGTTATAATTGTCTTAAACTAGGACACTATGCTAGAGACTGTACTTTTCCTAAAAAGAAGAAGAAGAAGTTTGTTCACAAAAGACATCATGCACATATGGCAGAAGATGATAGTGAAGAAGAAGTAGAAGAAGAAGAAGAAGAAGAAGAAGAGGAAAGGCCTCAAAAGAAAAGATCTAAAGTAAAGAAAGAAGATCCAGAAGAATATGTCCTATTCTCTGCACTCTCTGTATCTGTGTCTCCTAGAGAAGATACATGGCTCATTGATAGTGGTGCTTCAAAGCACATGACAGGTCAAAAGAAATCTCTCTCAAGACTTGAAGAAAAGTCTTCACCTCAAAAGGTATCTCTAGGAGATGATTATCAATATCCCATCAAGGGAATTGGTGAAGCAAGCTACAAGCTTGATTTTGGAACACCTTTGAAAATGAAAGAAGTTTTATATGTACCAGTTTTAAAGAAAAACCTACTCTCCATCTCAGCTCTAGATAAGAAAGGTTTTAGAGTGGCTTTCATAGATGGACAAGTACTCATGTGGTCCAAAGGAAAATCAATTAAAGATGCAGTTATTATTGGTGAAGAAGAAGGAGGCCTCTATAAGCTCAAGGGTCATCCAGAAGTTTCCCTTGCTCATGAAACCTCTAGCCCCAGTGAGCTATGGCATAGAATATTAGCTCACATTAACTACAAAGCCTTACCCTATGTAAGTAAGGTGGTCATAGGATTACCAGCCTTGAAGACTGATCATAATGGCTCATGTAAAGGATGTAAGAAAGGGAAAAATGTCAAGAACCCCTTTCCAAAGAGTGAAACAAAGACTAAGAACATTTTGGAGCTAATACACTCAGATGTATGTGGACGAAGGCCCACCACTTATCTAAGTGGGTATGAATACTATCTTTCATTCATTGATGACTATTCAAGGAAAACTTGGATATACTTTCTAAAAGGAAAGAATGAAGTCTTTGGAAAATTCAAAGAGTTCAAGGCTCTAATAGAAAATCTCTCAGAAAAGAGAATCAAGTTTCTTAGAACAGATAATGGCCGAGAATATACTTCAAAGGAATTTGAAGACTTTTGTAAAGAAGCCAGAATTAAGAGGGAACTAACCACTCCCTACAATCCCCAACAAAATGGGGTTGCTGAGAGGAAAAATAGAACCATCATGGAAGCTATAAAGAGTATGATACATGACCAAGATCTTCCCATGTATCTATGGGATGAAGCAGCTAAAACAACAGTATATGTGCAAAATAGACTATCCCATAGTGCTCTTGACTTCAAAACTCCAAAAGAAGTGTTTAGAGGAAAGAAGCCTGAGGTAAGTCATCTTAAAATATTTGGGTGTCCTGTGTACATTCACATTCCAAAAGAAAAGAGAACCAAGTTGGATCCTTCTGGTAAGAAGGGAATATTTGTTGGTTATTGTGAATCATCCAAAGCCTTCAGAATCTACATACCAGGTTTTCATCATATAGAAATAAGTAGAGATGTAACATTTGATGAAGAAGCAGCCCTCAAGAAATCCAGGAAGTGTCAACTTGAAGAAATTTATGAAGAAGATACACCTCCTAGAATCACAGAGGTTGTGCACATCCCTGAAGATGATTCACCAAAAGATCATGACATATTGGAACCACAAGAACCTTCTATAACAGATTCATCTAAGAAAAGAAGGCCAGCATGGGCTAGAGATATTATTCAAGGAGTTGAAAGATATGGAGCTCCTGAAGGCTCCACTAGAGAAAGAAAGAAACCTAAGCTAGTGTCCAACTATATGGCCTTAATGTGTGATCTTGTAGATCAACAACCTACTAGCTATGAAGAAGTAGCCCAGAAGAAAGAATGGGTAGAAGCAATGACAGAAGAATATCAGTCAATAATGAAAAATGATGTTTGGGATGTAGTTCCCAAACCAAAAGACAAAAGTGTGGCTCCTTCCAAATGGATTTTCAAGATAAAACATGCTGCAGATGGTAGCATTGAAAAATACAAGGCAAGATTTGTAACTAGAGGATTCTCTCAAAAGGAGGGAATTGACTATGAAGAAACATTTGCACCAGTTTCTAGGTATACTTCAATTAGAACTATCATGGCACTTGCATCTATGATGAAGTGGAAATTACACCAAATGGATGTTAAGACAGCTTTTCTGAATGGTGTAATTGAAGAAGAAGTATACATAGAGAAACCACAAGGGTTTGAGGTTAAAGACAGGAGGACTCATGTATGCAAACTAAAAAAGGCATTATATGGTTTGAAGCAAGCTCCCAGGGCTTGGTACAGAAGAATTGATAGTTTCTTAACAAACATGGGCTTTACCAAGAGTAAAGCTGATCCCAATATCTATCTTAAATTTATGGATGATGAACCAGTTATATTGTTGTTATATGTAGATGATCTATTTCTAACCGGAAATGAGAAACTAATTATTGAAAGCAAGAAGAAGCTTTCTTCAGAATTTGAGATGAAAGATCTCGGATTAATGCACTACTTCTTGGGTCTAGAAGTATGGCAAGAACCAAAAGGAATCTTTCTAAATCAAGGTAAGTATGCTGTGGAGATTCTAAAAAGATTTGATATGTTGGAGTGTAAATCCATGGTCACTCCCATGGACTCCAACTTGAATTTATTAGTTAATGACTCTTCGAAACTAGTAGACCTAACTCTATATAGACAGATCATTGGGTCATTGATGTATTTAACAAATACTAGGCCAGATATATGCTTTGCTGTAAATACCCTAAGTCAGTATCTAGTAGAACCTAGAAAGGTTCACTTAATAGCTGCAAAGCATGTGATGAGGTACCTAAAAGGTACATTAGATTTTGGTCTATATTATCTTGGAGGTCATGAACTCAAATTACATGGTTACTCAGATTCTGATTGGGCAGGAAGTGTTTCAGACAGAAAGAGTACTTCAGGTGGATGTTATGGTCTTGGATCTGCCATGATCTCTTGGTTCAGCAAGAAACAAACTAGTGTGGCTCTCAGTACTGCTGAAGCAGAATATATAGCTGCCTGCTCTGCCAGCTGTGAAGCAGTGTGGCTTCAAAAGCTATTATCTGAAGTGTTTGAATTAGAATTGGATCCCACTGTGATTATGTGTGACAATCAAAGCTGCATTAATATGACATAAAATCCTGTATTCCACGACAGGTCAAAACACATTGAGATCCGATATTTTTATATACGAGATATGGTGCAGAGAGGAGCTATCAAGCTCGAGTATGTGAACACTGAGGATCAAATTGCTGACATATTGACCAAACCTCTGTCTCGAGTGAAATTTGAATACTTCCAAGACAAGCTCGGTGTAGTTGAAAAGGACCCTCCTCGAAAGGGGGAGTAGTATAATCTCTGTTGATGAGCTTGTCTCATCGACAACAAGGTCATTGATGAGGATACCTGTCTACTACACCTGGATACTTAGATATATTTAGATTTAGGACTCTTATATTTTTTACATGCTTTTGATGCTAGATGTATTAGTGAGAATACATGCTTTTGATGATGGATGTATTGATGAGAATACATGTGGGGATTGTATCATCCTTGAACACTTGTTCTAAAGTGAGCCGTAGACAAGTGTCTCTGAGGAAGAAGAGGGATTGTATCATCCTTGAACACTTGTTCTAAAGAGAGCCGTAGATGTATGTCTTCGAGAATGAAGTCCTTGGTGGACATGTGAGGATTGGATCATCCCTGGACTTCAGTCCTAAAGAGAGCTGTAGACATGATGTCTACGAGAATAAATTCCTAAATGAACAGGTAGGGGATTGCATCTTCCTCGGACCTCGGTCCCAGAATTGAGCCGTAGACTAATGTCTCCAAAAATTGAAGATAGGACTGCATCATCCCTGAACTAGGTTCAAAATGTACGTGAGGACTGCATCATCCATGAACTGGGTTCAAAATGTACATGAGGACTGTATCGTCCATGAACTGGGTTCAAAATGTACGTGAGGACTGCATCGTCCATGAACTGGGTCCAAAATGTACGTGAGGACTGCATCGTCCATGAACTGGGTCCAAAATGTACGTGAGGACTGCATCGTCCATGAACTGGGTTCAAAATGTACGTGAGGACTGCATCGTCCATGAACTGGGTTCAAAATGTACGTGAGGACTGCATCGTCCATGAACTGGGTCCAAAATGTACGTGAGGACTGCATTGTCCATGAACTGGGTTCAAAATGTACGTGAGGACTGCATTGTCCATGAACTGGGTTCAAAATGTACGTGAGGACTGCATTGTCCATGAACTGGGTTGAAAATGTACGTGAGGACTGCATCGTCCATGAACTGGGTTCAAAATGTACATGATGGGATTGCATCATCCCTAGACATGAGACTTGTCTTAAAGGTACGTGTGAGGACTGCATCGTCCATGAACTAGGTTCAAAATGTACGTGATGGGATTGCATCGTCCCTATACATGAGACCTATCTTAAAGTCATAAGGACTGATCATCTTGGAACTTGATCTGGATTGTATCATCCATGGACCTATGTCCTAAAGAGAGCAGGATTGATCATCCTGTAAGATGATCGTGTGATGACGATGCTGATGATCGTGTGATGACGATGCTGATGATCATGTGATGACAATGCTGATGATGATGCTGATGACATTGATGTTCCAGTAACTGGTTGAGTTACTGATGATGAATTGAAGAAAGCTTTCGATGATTTATAGATGTATCATGTATGATGTAGTCGACGACTCCTTGCTCCTACAGATGTTGTTATAATATCCTTCTTGTTAAGGGGGAGTGTTGAATATTGTAAATTCTAAGAATATTGTATTTGTACATTATTATTCTGGAGATGTTCCATCCCTCCGAGGTGACTCTATTATGTATCCGGAGATGTTTATTCCTCCGAGGAGTTGTGGTAACTAGGGTTATTAGACCCACCATGAGGGGGTCGGACCTAATATTATATTTTGGGGGTTATTAGACTTCTCCAGGAGAGGTCGGCCCCATTAGGTATTTTAGTCAGTTGGGGATTAGTATAAATAGAGGAGGAGAGCTCCTCATTTGATACACTCACTCACAACTCAGAAAAGTAGCGCACTTGTCCGGGAGGTCTGCACAGGAGTTGGAGAAGGAGGTTAAGTCTTGGAGCACATCTTGTATTTTGGTTGATCATCTTATTGAGGAAATCTTTGCTGGGTTTTCTACCCCATGAGGGTTTCCCAGGGTAAATTCTGTGTCTATCTTGTGATTATGTTTCTTTCAGTGATCTTGCTAGTATATTTGGTTTAAACTTAACAGACTATTTCGCCTGGAACATTAGATTTACTTCTAATGACCGTTACTATCTCCGACAGTCCTTCCCGAGTTTGATCTGCACGTTGTTACGTCGCCAGGGTCATTAATGCTTGTGGGTGGCATGCACGTGGCATGCACAGTACACTATGTGCTGGAACCCGCAACTCTTTGCCGTTCACGTCCAGAACCTGCTCTCGGTTCCATAGAGATACGCATGTATGGATGACACCATGGACCCCTCGTTCCCCATGAATGCAACCTTGCCACTTCCCATGATAATTTGAATTTGAATTTCATTACCTATCCTTCATGTAATATCCCAACTTTTTTGACTAACTATGTCATGATGTCATGTCAGGTCACAGCCCAGTATATGTTATTTATTATGTTTTACATAGCACTAATATGTTCTGATTTAGTTTAATTTATGAGTTGATGTATTGGGCATGGGCCTGATTTGTTTCATTTTTGAATATATGCGGGGCAGGAAAGCGGAATGAATAAACTAAGTTGTATTTTCAAAAGTAATTACAAAATTATGATATACTGAGATTATCTCTTTTGTTACATTATACTACGCAGAGCATGATTTACATGGTTGATTATTTAGTGTGTTGAGCGTGGACTCAGAAACACACAAATGACCTATATACTGGGCTTAAGCCCCGATGTATTTAGAGGATTGTATTTCGTATTGGGCCTAAGCCCCGATGTACGTTGAGTGTTGGGAATGATCCCTAGAAGACTCCAAGATTGGAAGAAATGATTACCGGATCCGAGGCCACTTAAATATCCTAGATGTGCCTCACAACCACATTCGAGCTCTAGTTTTGAGGAGAGGTTCTGGAATTGCACTAGCGTAATGCCCATGTGAGAGTGTTGAGTTAGACGGCTCTGAAGAGAACTCAGGGTTACTAATCTCAAGTGTTGAGTCAAGAGGACTCTGAATAACACTTACGTATCTTAACACAACTATTTTGACTTGATTAAATAAATCTTATTATCATCACCTACTGCGGAAACTACCATGCTAAAACGAGGGATCTTACATGCAAAGGGAGAGACTAGAGGTGGCTCACAAGCTTGCCGAAACCGTCCAAAGAAGTGGACCCTATCCTTAAAAGAGAATTAAAAGAATTATCATGTGAACAAAAGTGGTTAAAAGGCCCAAAGCTAAATACTATTGTTAAGAGTTTCTAAGAAAAATATTGTTATTATTTATTCTTCTATGTATATATATTTATGCATAAGTGGGCTTCCACTTTACCAAATGTTAATTATTAATATTTAAGGTGGAATTATTATTATTATAAAAATATTACAGATCAAAACACTTTGATAAAACAAAGTGACAAGTCCTAGTGCCAAATTAACTAGCAGTTAAGTGAACAAATAATATTTTCTTTTATATATATATATTTTAAATTGTTTTAAAGAAACCAGTAATTCTAACAGTGTGAATTTCAAAGATTACCTATTTAAAGAGGAAAGTCCCCAGGGTTGGGGGATTATTCTATTATTTTGGAGAAAAGTTCTTATGAATCAAGAGAAGTCCTCTGCTTCAAGAAGTGAAGGTTCCCTTACTTAAAAATTCTCATATCTGAACTAGACATACATCTCGGACTTCTACCTCTCAGTTTGCATGTCAGAACCAGCTCGGGGGGCTTCATACTGAACCAGGAACGGTTGTAGATGGTTGGGAGGAGCTTGGTAGTCCCAAAGTCATCTATTCCAAGATCAAATCATCAGGTCAGCTAAGAGTTCAGTAGTTTTTCATTAACTAGTTGGCTGAGTGTGCGGGTCACTATCAGCTGGAACAAGCTCCAGGAATTAGCAGGTATGCAATTCTTAAAGAAATTCTCCATTAATTATATTTTTTGTGTAAACAAATTATTAAAATAGTATAGACCTTTATGTCAGTTTGAACTCAGGATTCATCCCGAATCTGTTGGCATTGCCTAGTAGGTCTAGTCCTCTAGCCTTTTCTAGGCAATCATTTTTCTTAAACTTTCAAAGTATGGAAATTGTCAAGCAGTGTTTAAATCCATAGAAATCTATTTCTTTTTTTTTTATTAATTTTTCTTACCTGTCAATAGATTTCTTTCTTGTTTAAAAGTTACATGTTGATCTAACCATTGAAATCAAATTGTTTTCTCTTTTAGCAGAAAACATTGATCACATAGTTAAGACGATTTAGAAACCCATTACACAAGCTTAGCAAAACATCACGTCTACAGAAATCTAGTAAAACGATTTTGTAGGGCCTAATCATACACCCACGCATTCTTTTCATTTTCGATCCATAACTCAACACCAACGAAACTACCTACAGGTTGTAAGTCTAGATCAAGTGCTACAACAAAATAAGAAAGTCTTTCCACCACAGATAACAAGAAAAATCAATACCCCAATCATCATTTTCTTATTTATTTGCATAGCTATTTCTACTATCAAACACAGAGTACGATAGATCTGCTTCTTTTCAAGATAGCTTTCCCTTTTAAAAATCATGGATTCCAAACTCTAAACAGAAAGTCTATTTGTCACGATTCTTCCAGCTAGGGCACCTTTTGCGCTTTATCAATAAACTCTACGTTAATCAATAGATAGATATTATAGCAAAACAAACCACATATATCATCCACGAAATTTGAGTCCCACGGTTAAAACCACAAACAGAAGAAAGATGCCCTACACATTTTGAAACGCAGATGACAATTGAAAGCAAAAGAGAAGGGTCGAATCCCATGGTCTTCTCAAAACCAGAATTCATAAGTGTTTCCTACGGGACTCACATCTCTAGACAAAACAAAGAAAAACGTAGTGTACAACATTCAAATTGTTCCCATACAAATGTTCATTTTACCAACGCAGACAGCATTTCAATCGACATCACTTCATACCCTAGCTATGTTACCAAATAGGAGACACCAAAGACACATCATCATTTAAATTTTCTTATACAGCATTTTATAAACATACATAGAATCTCATTGTATCGAAATCCAACTGTGCAGGCTTAGTTCTCATTTCACATAGGAAAAACAAAAGATAGCAATCTATCATTTGATACAGGGTAAATCATACATCCCAGTTAGAGGTCGTGTCCTCCTTTTTAAAACATAAAATCATAGTTTACAGGAAGGGGAAAACGTCGGTTACATAGACCAGCTTCACAATCAATCCTTGTCACAACGCAGTCCCAGCTGCACAACTTAAACACTTACATTACATTTGAAAACCCCCACAGTTTCTCTAGTCTACCCCTTAGGCAGCTGACAGGCTTCCCAAGTTGAGTCAGTAAGCCAAGGTCTTATGGGAGCCTCTTTCCCAAACCAAAATGAGATGCATACATACATTTCCAGTGTTGCCAGAGGCAGGATAATGAGTGGGTAAGATGGACTTACCATTTCCCTAGCCACACAAGTAGAACTTTGAACCATCACAATATTCACCTGAAGATTGTTGGCACCTGTCATTTGCATCAAGCTAAACCAGTTATTACACCCTGAAATTTCAATTCCAGATGAAGAAAACTCAAATTACAATTTTTGTAAGCTTTCCTTACCTGTTAGAAATGCGCAGTCCACGCCGTAGTCGAAGCTCAACAAAACACTAAGTGCACTGACCACGAGCCTTGCTTGGGTCAGGGAACCCTCATAGCTACCATATGAATGAGTTGCAGAGCCAGAAGAGTGAGCAATAAGTTGAAATAGGAATGAAATGCAAAACCCTCAATTCTCTTACAAAACCCTCTTTACAGGTATGTTACCCACTTCTCATTCAAGTGCATTAAATTTCATACCTACTCTGTGCTAGTGGGGATACGATTTCTTGGTTCATAAACTATAGAGTATCACATAAAACACTCCACTCTTTGTTAAAAGAGATTAGAGTCACATTACCATAGTGGAACCCCCTCTTCCCCTTGTTTATATTACAAGTCCTATTCCTTTCTATGGTTCATCCTTTGGGTTGATTATCACCCATAGGATTCCCCTAGTAAATCTTATGTGCCTCGGAAGTATGAACCCACTCATTAGGATAGACCAAACCCTAGTAGTTTTCCTGCACAGACAAACATGGGAGAATGGTATTTGCAGGATGCTAGGTAAGTCCAAAATCGACCAAGAGTACCCGTACCCCTCGGCAACCCTGCCGAGGTATGTAATTACCTCTCCTGGAGTGTTACAACCATAAGCCTGAGAACTATGTATCATCAATGAAGTTACATCACCTAAAGGTGTCATTAGACATTCACCATTCAATCATATGATTCTTGAAACAGTAAGAACATTGATTCTACTTTTGCATTAGCAATTACGACTGTACTTAAAAACATACTATCATTGTGTTTTCATCTCACTTCCACAGATTTAAGAACTCAAACATTAAAGAGACCATGTTACATGAAAGTCTTAGATTCTTACTTTAATTGTGGTGCAAACATAAATGTATTAACTGTGTTAGTAGTAGCTGATGAATCCTTCTCCTTTATTTAGAAAATACCGTAGACGGGAAATTTTTTAATTTTATGCTATTTTGGGGACATTACAAGTGGTATCAGAGCGAGTTACAAACACTAAGTGACCTATTTGGCTCACTATCAAACACAGATGCAGATAGAGGAAAGTGTTTAAATTATTGTATTATGTTTTTATGAGAAGAATTAACTAACACATTGTTTTCCGGTAACAAATACTTATATGAATTTCAGATATAGGCAGTAGCAGGAAAATGAATGCAGAACAAGGCAGCAGTGTACGAGGCAATCTAAATTCCCCACCACAAGAGCAAGAAATTGTGGTGGAGATCAATTCAAATTTGGAGAAATCCATGCAGCAACTACAGGCAGAATTCTAGAGTTTCAGGGATGAGAATATGCAAGAAAGAAGGGAACACCGGGCTATAAATGAAGCCTTACTCCAAAGCCTAATAGGGGCAAAACCCCCTGAACATCCTACTCTCTCTGTCAACTCTCTTAACACTAGGAAAGCAGCTAGTTACAAAATAGAAGAACAAGTAGAACATAAATCAAAACCATTGGAAGAGGACTGTAAGAGCTCTTCCAATGACAACGGTTCTCCACCCCCTTGCAAGAAAAGGAGGAAGAGTGATGACAGCTTACAAGGGGAGTTCAAAAAAATAAAAGCCCCAACTTATGAAGGGGAAGTTAACTCAGGAGAAAAGGCTGAAGAATGGTTGTTAGGGATGAACAAATACTTTAAGGTTCATAATTACTCCAGTGAGATGCAAGACCGACTAGCCATACACAACTTGAATGGAAAAGCTGCTAGATGGTGGTGAGACTTAAAACACATCAAGGGACAAGAGTTGCGAGACATAAGCTGGGACACTTTCAGCAGAATATTTCAGGACAAATATATGTCTGAAAGATTCTTCAACAAGAAGATAAAAGAATTTCATGAGATGAAAATGGGTTCCTTGACTATGGAAGCTTTCATAAATCGGTTCTTAGACTTGTTGCACTATGCGCCTTGTATGAAGGATGAGAAGGTGAAAATCCAACAGTTCTTGAGTGGGTTTCCACCAACTTTAGAGAGAAGATAGAATTCGACATGCCCAAAACCCCTGACATAACCCTACATAAAGCCAGGCTGTGCTATGAGCATGGGCAGCCAAGGAACGACAACATCAACAGAAATAGAGAGAGATTCAGGACTTTCTCAAACAACCGTAGACCAGGTTTTTGACCCCCACCTTTTCAGAAACATAGCAATATTTTCCC
Organism: Larix kaempferi; assembly: GCA_027924585.1. Classification (NCBI taxonomy): domain Eukaryota; kingdom Viridiplantae; phylum Streptophyta; class Pinopsida; order Pinales; family Pinaceae; genus Larix; species Larix kaempferi. The sequence continues at coordinate 4,388,356 of BSBM01001023.1, forward strand.
ACCCAACAGAGGTTTCAGCCGACCCCAAGCTCGACCTAATGCACCCCCACCACCAGCCAACAGGCCAGCCTTCAACAAAGGGGCAAAGACAGTTCCACGAATTGTTTCTTGTTGGAAATGCCAGGGACCACATTACTACAGAGACTTCCCCAACAAAACAGATGTGACTTTACACAACATCCAAGCAGAACCTATAGTGGGAGACATGGCGAAGACACCTAGGATTTATGCCGTCCTTGATGGTCGACAGGCAGATCATCAAGCCACCATGGTAGAAATTCAGGGTAAGATATCTAACAATCTCATTTCAGTTTTAATAGACCCCAGTGCTTGCCAGAGCTACATGTCTCCTAGGATGGTAGAGTCTTGCAAATTAAACCGAGAGAGTCACAAAGCACCATGGTTGGTACAATTGGCCACAGGTACCAAATGGAAGGTCTCCGAACTAGTTAAGAGTTGTGAGATAGATTTGAATGGATTTTTAACTAAGATAGATTCGAACATCTTACCGCTAGGATCTTATGACGTAATAATAGGCATGGATTGGTTGGAAGGACATCATGCTTTGTTGGATTGCTTGAATAAGTCAATCCTATGCACCGATGGTCAAGGGAACCAGAGAACCATCGAAGGTATACCTAAGGAAGTATCAGTATGAAAGATATCGGCATTACAAGCAAAGAAATGCTTAAGAAAGGATTGCAAGCTATTTGAAATCCACGTTCAATCGGTAGAAGCCGATAGAGATCAAAAGATCGAGGATTTCCCGATACTAGTAGAATTCAGAGATGTATTTCCTGAGGAGATACCAGGGTTACCACCCAAGCGGGACTTACACTTTTCTATAGAACTAACCCCTGGATCCTTACCCATCTCTAGGACTCTGTACCATATGAGTACACCCAAACTGGTAGAGCTCAAAATACAGTTACAAGAACTAATAGACAAGGGTTACATTCGACCAAGTGTGTCTCCCTAGGGAGCACCAATCCTCTTTGTTAAAAAGAAGGATGGCACGATGCGTATGTGCATCGATTACTTCCAACTCAACAAGTTAACCATCAAGAACCGTTATCCACTCCCTAGAATAGATGACTTGTTTGACCAAGTCGGAGGAGCAAAGATCTTCTCGAAGATCGACGTGCGATCCGGATATCACCAGGTGAGAATCCGTGATGAGGACACCAATAAGACCGCGTTTCGCACCCAATATGGCCACTACGAGTTTGTAGTAATACCGTTTAGTCTGACGAATGCACCCACCAACTTCATGTGCATGATGAACAACATTTTCAGTAAGTACCTTGACAAATTTGTTCTAGTCTTCATAGACGATATCCTAATTTATTCCAAGAATGAAGAAGAACATGAAGAACACCTACAAATAGTCCTACGGATATTGCGAGAACATCAGCTATACGCAAAATTTAGCAAGTTTGATTTCTATAGACCTCAGACACAGTACTTAGGGCATATCATTTCAGAGAAGGGAATAGCGGTTGACCCCGAAAAGATCAAGGCTATCGAAGAATGGCTCACACCTATGTGTGTTTTCGACATACGATCATTCCTAGGTTTAGCCAGTTATTATCAAAAGTTCACTGAGAACTTCTCTCAGATCGCTTGCCCCATGACCAGATTACAGAAGAAAACTAGTAACTTCACCAAGACAGACAAGTGCGAAGAAATTTTTCAGAAGTTAAAGCAACTTCTGATTAGCGCACCAATACTACGAATTGCCGACCCCAATGGGGACTTTGTAGTTTGCACCGATGCAAGCAAGGAAGGACTCAGTGGAGTCCTTATGCAAGATGACTTTGCCATCTGCTACGAGTCAAGAAAGCTAAAGGAACATGAAAAAAACTATCCTACTCACAATCTCGAATTGGCTGCCATCATCCACGCTCTAAAAACGTGGAGACATTACCTCATGGGCAAGAAATTCCTATTAAAGACGGACAACATGAGTCTAAAGTATCTATTTGATCAACTAGACCTGAACGCTAGACAGGTTAGGTGGTTAGCCTTTCTTAGTGAGTATCACTTTGAACTAAAACACATCAAGGGGAAAGAAAACAAGATCGCCGACGCCTTAAGTCGATGAGCTCATATGTTATATGAGGTAACCAAAAGTCGGATGGACTTCGACTTACATGACCAAATTAGAGCGACATGCCAAAATGATAGGTTCTATGTCGAGATCCTTAAAAAGATTTAGGAAGATAGGTTATTTCAGCAACAAAAAGAGTACATGATAGATGAATCAGGATTGTTATGGTCAAAAGAGAGACTTTACGTTCCCGAGGGGGGAATATTAAACCTAACATACTCAGCGAATTCCATCAAAGTCCCTATTCGGGACAGCCCGGATATCAAAAGATGATTTCAGCCATAAAGAAACACTACTTTTGGCCTAAACTGAAAGCTAACATAGCATTGTTCATTGCGAAATGTCAGGAATGCCAGTTGGTGAAGGAAGAAGACCAACATCCCTTCAGCCTACTTCAACCGTTACCCATTCCGAAATGGAAGTGGGAGGTAATAAGTATGGATTTCATTATGGGTCTATCCAAGAGTAAGAAACAAAATGACTCCATCTTCGTAGTAGTAGACAAGCTATTGAAAACCGCACATTTTATACTAGTAAAATCTACCTACAAGGCAGTTCAGATTGCGAAAATCTTCCTAAAGGAGATTTTTCGGTTACATGGGATACCCAAAGCAATTATCTCGGATCGAGACACAAAGTTCACTAGTAACTTTTGGAGAGCATTGTTCTCCCGATTAGAAACACAACTACAGTTTAGTACCGCATACCACCCCCAAACCGACGGACAAACAAAACGAGTAAACGAAATCTTAGAAGACATGTTGAGAATGTATGTCATGAACAATCCCACTAAGTGGGAAGACTACTTACACCTCGCAGAGTTTGCATACAACAATGGGTATCAAACCTTGGCCAAAATGAGTCCTTTTGAGGTACTCTACGGTCGAAAGTGTCGAACCCCCATCACTTGGGATAGCCCGGTGGATAGGCTTATGCTAGGGCCAGACTTACTAAAAGACTTGGAACAACTAGTCTCCAAAGTGCAACTAAATTTAAAAGAAGCACAAGACTACCAAAAGAGTTATGCAGACAAGAAAAGAAAGGACAAGGACTACCAAATCGGTGAACATGTCTTCCTAAGAATAAAAGTGAACGAAGCTCGTTAAGTTTGGGACGTTGTGGTAAACTAGCCCCAGAATTTTGTGGACCTTTTGAAATATTGGGAAAGAAGGGTCCAATGGCATATGAGTTATCCCTACCAGCACATATAAAAGTTCATAATGTTTTTCATGCTTCTTTATTAAAGAAATATGTATACGATACTAAACATGTCATCGATTGGTCCTTGTTACAGGTGGAGCCAGAAGGGGAGTTCACGCTAGAACCACTCCACATTCTGGACAAGAGAGAGGTACAGCTTAGGAGGAGGACCATTACTCAGCTGAAAGTGCAATGGAAGCACTTTAGACCAGATGAGGCCACTTGGGAGAATGAGGCTACCATGAGAGGCATACCCCTCCTTGTTTCATGGACTCATCTCTAGTCCTTAGGAAACACTGGGACGGTGTTGTTCTAAGCAGAGGAGGATGTAATATCCCAACTTTTTTGACTAACTATGTCGTGATGTCATGACGGGTCACGGCCCAGTATTTGTGATTTATTATGTTTTACATAGTGTAACGCCCCGTATTTTGACTAGGCGTGTTTATGAGTTAGACACCTTTCAATTTATTTGCTCGTTATCTGTTTGACTCAGCTAGACAGAGTGAACTATATTTCGGCATGTTAGACATGATGATATGTTGCTACTATGTTTAGGATGTTACTATGCCCATGCTGATACTACGGTTATGATGTTACTATATTCATGCAGTTATTAAGTTATGATCATCATGAGATTCATTGCTTTTATGACGAAAATATATGTTTTAGCGTTTTCATTGATGAAATGTGAGATATATGGTGTTGTACGTGGGTGCCATCCTATGATGAAATTGATAGAACTGTTATATTCCATGCATACCTGTGATGCGATAAAATTGTGATGTGAAATAAAATGATGTTGATGATATGGATCAATTGGTGATCGAATGGAAATGCTTGTTATAAACTGTGTATTTTGCGGAGTACTAACCTACAGGACACAAGGGCTATGGGATAGCCGGATACTTGATCTGAATATGAATAAGAACCTATCCATGCAGTAAACCTTAGCAACCGAAATTGATGATAGGATGACATGGACCGATAATCTCGATAGCAGCAGAGTATGATTTGATAAGGGTGTAGACCCGGTATGTTGAGAGGGATGGATGTGTTTCCGACCCTATGTTCCTATGATACCTGAGGTCGTGGGAGGGCCGTGCTGAGACACGCTCTCCATGTAGTTGTGATGACGATGGTCGGATGCCGGCTAGGGGAGGATAGGTCTGCTGTTCAGCCGACGCTATCGCTCTCAAGTTCTATGTGGTCAGGTCGGTGAGTCTGACACCCACTTTTGTACTAGCAAAGGAAGGATAGGGAGGATGTGGACGTAGGTTAGGATGGGAGGATATGATAGGTAGTACTGTTGAGGGTTGGGTATTCGTTGATCTGGAGTTAGTGGTAGTAGGTAGCTTTCCTTGTACCTGATTGATTGAAAAAATGTAATCATAAAAATAATGAAATGAAATCTTATAGGTTAACTGATAAAATAACCGATGATGTTTTAGTAATATTATGATGAATGTATACTTGTTCAGTTTGCATAAAGTATTATTAGTATTAGTTAGCTGTTATGCATAGGAAATATGACGTATGTTTATAGTACATGTCCATCTTGTGCATACACTGGCCATGTATGCACATTATGCACATGCGCGATAATATTGGTTTACAACATACTTATCAAGATTTAACAATATTATAAGTTATCATAGATAACTCAATTAAGTATTTAGTGAATGGCTTAATTAGTAAAAGATTATCAAGTTATAATGTGTAAAATAAGTTAATTAGTCTTTGTATGTAAACATTGTAATGAACAATTAAAATAAGGGTCATTAATTGCAAGTATCCTCAAGTGAAGGTGTCTTCAATGTGAAGTATAAAAGTTAAACATTAATACTAGAAGAGTTTGCTATATAATTGTTGATCATGATTAATTAAACCATTAAGTATATTCCATTATTTATACCCAGAAGTACTATGTTGACACTTATCGAGTAAACAAATAAATATTTCTAATTTCTATTCACAATTAATTTAATTACTATTATTATTAATTATTATGGTTATTATTGTTATTATTTAATTAATAATAATAATGATAATAATCCTTTTTATAAAGCATAGTGGATTGAATAAATTTATTAAATAGATTATTCATTCAATTAATTGACAGAATCATTCTAGGTAGATTAAAAGGGTTTGTTTAAATAAATTATTTAATAATTCCATTGCTCGAGAGAAACTTGGATGATTTAAAATAATATATATAATCATCATTTTACCTTGAAAAGGGTGTTGCATTAATGATTTGTACTTCCAAAAACCATGACAGCTAGGGCGGTGGAGTGATAAGGAAGTTATGAATTTATGAAGGGGGAAGATTTCTATAAAGAGGAGATTTAACAAAGTAGTCAGGGGGGGATTATTGGGGGAGAGCAGTGAGGATTTGTAGGGGGAAGTGAAACATTTCGAGGAGGGGGACAACTCGAGGAATGGAGGAGGCAGAAAAATCCAATAAGGAGGGGGAAAACTCGCTGAAAAGTATGGTTATTGAACTAAGGACAAGGCTACTATGGAGATTATCGGTCTGTGGGCTTGGGGGCTAGGAAATCCGTTCATTTCCTAGGGTCGGCAAGATAATAGCTGATCGGTAGGGTGGACACATCATTTCGGGTTGCTAAGGGAACCTACAGAATCCACTACATAAATCTTCTTATCTTACTGCAATCTATGGATCCAGTTATTTTACTGAGCTAGCTTAAATAAAATATATTTTCTTTTATTTTCAAATTATGTATGTTAAAGGAACAGAGTTAAAATGAAAATTCTTAAGTTTATGTTTATTTAATTGTAGAGACATATAAACATTTAGAAAATAGAAACATAGACGGTTGATTGTTTTTTTTTTAAAACAATAAGGGAAAAACTTGGTATTTACATGAAAATGGAATAGAGACCCAGTGCCTAGCAAGGGCACTACAGATGGTTTCAGAGCGAGGTTCAGACACTAAGACCTTAGGGCCTAACTACACCTAGAATTATAGTGAAAGTTACTAGAGAATAACAAACAAACATGATGTCTGCAACAAAAGGGGAGATAACTTGAAGAGCCTTTTTCATGTATTTACAAAGCATAACAGAAACAGAACTTGAACAATATATATATATATAACTGCTCATGAAACTAATATATATTATGTTTGAAGTTATTTCAAAACCCTAGCATGCTTATATTGCATCGTACAGGATAATATATAAATAGACCAAACTAAAACTTAGTTCTGAGAACTATATTATACGATGTATAATCAGAACTACAAAATCAAATTTTGATAATACCAATGTTGTTCCAGAAAAATTATTAAATTATGAGTACAAACTAAAAAGGCTTGGAAGTAATACCGGTGACAGAGTTTACAACTGGGGTAAGTCGACATCATCTTACATATGCATCGATATATTCTTTTCACTTAAATAAGATTGATAACAACACGTTGTATATAAAAGATCACATGGCCAAGTCTCATCAGAGAGAATGCCGAGGCATAATGTGATCACTATAAATTCTAAAAACAAAAAGAAAGAAACGAACCCTTAATACCATTGAAAATTAGTAACGAGATAAGTAATAATTATAGTTAGGGATCAAGTCTAGACTCGCCCAGACTTAGGTCTTTAAACATAGTTAACAAGTATAAAAAAAAAAAACTTAAGCTCGTAAAAGGGTTCAACCCTGTAACTTCTCGAAACTCCAAGTTAACAACTTTTTACATATCATCCAAGGTTAGCGATCAAAATCTAATAAACATATTCATAACTGGAATCTACAAAGAAATATAAATGCTAATTATTAACATATTTAAAAGGTGGAATTAGCCCAAAAATACAACATCATATTTCCATACTCAGCTAACGAGACGAGCTGAAAGTAATCTCATTAACCTTTGAAACAAATTTATACAACCAAAAAGCAAAATTGTATTTATTCATCCATCAAATTTTTACATCTGTAGTAAACTGCTCCAGGGTTCTCCTGTAGAAGACCCTGTATCATTGCTCCATTAACCAAAAATGGACAAAGGCCTAACCCTGGTCCTTAACCAGTTTTCATTTATTTTCTACCCTAAAGTTGCCTCATGGCTCTTAACCAAAAACAAATAGCATGTCGGAGGGGTAGCACAAAAGAAAAAAGAAAAAAAAAAGCCTATCTCAATGACAGAGGCATCATCTAAGAGTGAACCCGAGAAAGAAAAGAGCAGCAATGTCTAACTAAACACCGAGCAGTCGACTTGTCATGGGGAGAAACTTAAGAAAACCTCTATCAATTTATAGACGTAGGCCCTACACTCGATACGTCGAAGTCTATAAAAGATGAGCATTTTTTTCCTCTATCATCTATTTCAAAAAATGGCGGCAACATCTTGGATGTAGAATGACAAATCTCGATGGAGAAAAAGGGAAAATAACATACATGGGAGCCGTAGCCAATGTAGAGACAGAGACCGAGCTTTCGTCAACTGGGGAAGATGACATTTTCTTCTTTGTCTACAACCCCGTTGCACCCAAAAAAAAAAATTTTTTTTTTGCAACAAACTAATCTCCATCTTAATATCACGTCTCTCCTTTAAAATTTCCACTGATGCAGTCCAAAACCCCAACGAAACCGCCAACTGAACAAGGAACTGGATTTCGACTGGCTGGAGGGGGAATGAGTTCATCGCGGGCTGCATCGTTCCCCAATCAGACCTCCAAAGCTTCAACAAATCTTCTTAGACAGGATGAAACTGATTTATCCACTGGAGGAAGAATGAGCTCGTGGCTAGCTGCTCTCGTTTCACAAAGCAATGGCGGCGGTATTTCTCTTTTGAGGCACTATCTGGACAATCCCAACGTAGTGGATATGCCTTCCCTCTCATTGAATCTTAGTGTTAGGGTTTGAAGGCGTTGACACCCCGGTTAAAATAAAATGGGTTGCCGGAAAAGAACTACTTCACTTTTTATAAACATCCCCAAAGGGCGGTATCGCATGGGTCATAGGTTGTTTCTCATACCACTTTCTGAGCATGCGGCGAGCTAGGAGGATGACACATATGAGGGTGGTATTCTTACCGCAACTGTCTCTTTCTTTATCTCCCGAGCATTTTGATGGCGCGAGGTCCACCATGAGCCGTTCATTTCCTTCTCCATTACTACGTCCATGATCTTCATAGAGCCACGTCATCGTTTAAATGACTCCAACATGTCGCCCGAATGCTGCTTAGCGTCGATGGTAGAAACACCCATGGCAACCCCTATTAGCATGTCGCAATCCCAGCGCACACGTGCCAAATGCCAAGCCCACAAGAGCATAGTTGCCACAACACATCAATGAATCGTTGTAATAAAGGAATACCGGGCCAATCCCGAGCGCTCAGCAATGAGAAGACTGCATATGACCAAGCACCAATACAAATAGGGACCCACACACATCATGCAAGCCTCAAGCTCGTGCAAGACAACTCCCTCCAATAAAAGGATATTGGACTCAGCCCATGTGCTCGGCACCAAGAGCCCTTCAAGCGACTAGCGGCCAAGTCCAAGGGGACTGGCGCCATAGGCCAACTCGGCCAAGGAGCTCGAGCTCGTAAACAAGAGCATTGTCAATAGCCACCTGCCAAGCCTAAGAGGGGCCCACGCAAGCCACACTTGCACCCCAAGCTCACTCTCGAACATACCTTCAATGCCAATTAAAACCTCATTTTCTTCCATAAATAGGGAATAGTTTTGATGCCACGTAAGGCAGTTTCCGCATTGTCCTTTGAGTGGTTTGCCATACCATTTTTTAATAGGCGGATGTATAAAAATTAGACACGTGTGATGGTTTTTTTTTACCACAACCACCAACCATCCTTATCTCGCATGCAAGTTGACAATGCGGGACAGATAGAGAGTTGTCGAACTTCCTCTATGGCTCTTGCAACCCTCCAAATGATACGAACTTTACCACGTCGTCGCAATTGCAATGTCCCCAATTTGCTGCATCAAATTTCTTAAAACAGCCATTTATGGTTGTCACCAACACTCGAACTCAAAAATGGAATTTAGCAGATCTTCATCTTATATAAATTAAATTGGAACAAATGTACTTGGGCCCAAGCCCTAGCGCTCGGCAGCGAGAGCCCTTCACGCGACGAGTTACTAGATTCAAAGTGGGCCACTCAAGCCAATACACCCAAGCAGCCAAGCTAAACCGCATTCCTACTGTCTGTTAAAAACTTTTCTACTCACGTCAAATAGCTGAGGATAGCTCCCACGCTTCTAAGTTTATCATCCATCGCTTGCATTTCATTTCCTCTTTGTAGATGGAGTAATAGAATCAAGAAAAGATGGACTAGAAAGATAACTTCTAAAAGTTCACTCGTCTGCTGAATATAATCCACGTTTTGGGATCGCAGATGTCTAAATCGTCATGACCATATGTACCTTTCACCAAATTCTCTGCGTTTGAAGACACATTCTTCAAAAAAAAAAATAGTAGCAGGTGCTGAGGATCTATCTTGATAAAGCATGAAGAGAACTGGTTCCGCCCTCATAAGGGTTTTTTTTCTTTCAAAACTAAAATACTGGTTCTGGTCAAAATCAAAACCAACCACCATAGAAATATTCGTTTCGAACTAGGAAGAAACACCATGAGCTAATATGCAGGATTTCAAGGTTTTAACCCTCCCTCCCTTTCACTGCATGGAGAGAAGCACAAGTTTATCCCATCGCGAAGGGCACAAAACTGAGCCGAAAATCAAGTAACAAAGGAATGGGAGGCTTTAATCCTGGGCACTTGAGTGATGGAGGTTACGAGTGGTCTTCTCGGCTTGGCGCTTGGTCCAGTGGTGAGCCTTCAGTGTTCGGGCACTAATATGCCTTTTGCTTCATTTTGCTTGGGCATTTTCATACAAATATAACTCTCCTCCACTTAGGTTAACATAAAAAAAAAAATTAATGTCTTTTCTTCATAAAGGTCCCAACTCGAGCTATACTCTTTCTTATATGAAAAACAAAAAAAAAAACTTTGCTCACCAGGTCAAAAATAGGTTTACGCAAAATTCGTATATAATTATATAGTGTTAGTGTTGTTTATTTGAATTTAATTAAATTTCGTATATATTTATATAGTGTTATAACCTGGGCTTGGTTAAGAATTAAAATTTAATATTTAAAAATAAAAAGTTACTCATAAACTCTAATTAAAGAGTTCATCATAGATTTTAAAAATTTTAAGACTAATGTCTGGGTTTAATATATAGACTAGATCAAACATTAAATTATTTATTTAAAACTCAGAAAAGCCCTTGTCGAGACTTCAACGTATAGTCGAAGAGATGAAACAAACACATAATCTGAAAACAAGGAACCGCTGAAACGAGCATGGCAAGCTGAATGCTAAGACGCTAATTTCACTACATGAGAAAATCATTAATGAAAACGACCATAGATTTCAACCTGTTAATTCTAACAAACTGTTCCTTGCACATAAGTGTAAATATAGGCATTTCTAAACTTTTTTTTTGATAACTATATTTGGTAATCTCTAGAGTAACCAAGGAGATTTTGATTGTGCATACACTAACAAAATCAGGTTTGACAAAACAACAAAGATATTATACCCCTATAAGTTCGATATATATATATATATATAAAGATTATATGTTAAAAGTACTTGCTGTAAAATTTAAATTCAAAAGAAATAAAGGTTTTCCTTGTGATGTAAAATGACGGGGTAGAAATGAATTCCTTTATTTTCTTATATTTCTTCTCCAATTCCGGTTCAAATTTTGTACGAGGATGGGGTACTTATGACGACAGTGGCTTTCATAATTTTATTAAAATAAACTTAAAAATGTAGTGTTTCATATACAAACCTTATTTAGTTCACTTTAAACTAGGTTGACAATCTGGTAAAGAAATACATGCTAAAATTCTAAGACATTCACTCACGTAAAAAGATCAACTTAAAAGTTAACATTTACAACCATCTAGAATAATTCAAAAGAGTATTACAAAGAGTGGTAATTTTTACATATCAACTAAGAAAGGAAAAGTTGTGTTTAATCTATTAATGAAATTCCTAGATTGCATTAGTTGCAATGCTATGTAACCTCATCTAGTTCTATTGAATAGGTTTTACATGTTGGGTAATTAACATGTTTAATGGTTATGTGAATGTGTAATTTGTTAGGACAACCACATCTAAACTTTGCTTGTGTTTAATAAGAGAACATGGTTAAATAAACATGGAGTGGTGTTTGAGCTGTTACTTCCCCACAACAAATTACACAAACATTAATGTGTGTATATAGATAACTTAGTACAAGGTACAACTTAAAGTGAAAACTTGTGAACCTTATATTATTTAGATAAGATAAGGGATGGAAATAAATTTGTTGGATACAAGGATAGGTATCCTTTTGAATCACATTATGGAAAACACCATGTACTTAAACCAGGAGATTGCATATAGAGCTTATTAAAAGACTATTTTATTTAGGGGGAACATGGCTTTAGACTAATTAAGTTAAATATTGGTGTAATGGTGGGAAAGGTTTTTGAGAAAAATTTCAGATCAATCATACCCAATATAGTGATGATCTCGGGTAATAATAAGAGAGTCATAAGAATCTCAACACAGTCCTTAACTTAACTCAATTAAAGCGGATATTATGAAGTTCTAATATGATTGAAGATATTAAGTAATGATGTTTTCGTTCAACTTGTAGGATTAGACTAAGGCCTTTACAAAGTACATAAAGGTTTCTTGTGTGGGCAGGAAGAGGGGTGATGTACAAATACAATGGCATACTAGGATAAATACTAGTAATTACCTTTGCGACTGTAAGGGTGGGAACAAAACTAGCTATGAGATTCTTAAGGAATGGAAGAAGTAATGGTTTCCCAACAAATTATATTGGTTTGAAAATAAGAATAATAAATAAACATGATAACAATTGTATTTTGATAAGAAATAGCCATGAAAACCTTGTAAACAATAATAGTTCTCCTAGTTTAATGATGTTGCGATACTGTTGTTATTGTTTATTACCGATAAGGAAATAATAATGTATGACCTTAGGATTTTAAGGACATGAACCTTCTTCCCTAAGAGAGGTATGCAAACCTTAAGGGTCCTTGGTAGTTGCGTGTTGAGTGAATACAAATTATGAGTTCTAACGACCTCCAATTTTAATCGTTGACTATTTCATGCTAAGTTGGATCAATATAAGCTTTTGTGATGAGTAAACCTCTCTGGATGTTATAACTTGAAGGATGTTGCTAAATGGTAAGAAGTAGGATACTAAGGTGAATAGCACTTGATTATAACCTTAGGGATTCTAGAGATTTGATAGAAGGATTAATCTAAATGTTTCTTTAATTATTAGAATACACATCATGGGATAAAAGAAGCAAAGCCACAGGATAATATCGACATATTCGGTCAAGTCAAAGCTAAGTAGGACAAGTATGGCCAACACCTACTACTTGCAAGAATGAAGAGTTTATGTGTCAAGAATTTCCCTGCATTATTATGACCATAACTTCGGGACGAAGTTTCCGGAAGGGTGGGTGTATGTAACGCCCTGTATTTTGACTAGGCGTGTTTATGAGTTAGACACCTTTCACTTTATTTGCTCGTTATCTGTTCAACTCAGCTACAGAGAGTGAACTATATTTCGGCATGTTAGACATGATGATATGTTCCTATTATGTTTAGGATGTTACTATGCCCATGCTGATACTACGGTTATGATGTTACTATATTCATGCAGTTATTAAGTTATGATCATCATGAGATTCATTGCTTTTATGATGAAAATATATGTTTTAGCGTTTTCATTGATGAAATGTGAGATATATGGTGTTGTACGTGGGTGCCATCCTATGATGAAATTTATAGAACTGTTATATTCGATGCATACCTGTGATGCGATAAAATTGTGACGTGAAATAAAATGATGTTGACGATATGGATCAATTGGTGATCGAATGGAAATGCTTGTTATAAACTGTGTATTTTGCGGAGTACTAACCTACAGGACACAAGGGCTATGGGATAGCCGGATACTTGATCTGAATATGGATAAGAACCTATCCATGCAGTAAACCTTAGCAACCGAAATTGATGATACGATGACATGGACCGATAATCTCGATAGCAGTAGAGTATGATTTGATAAGGGTGTAGACCCGGTATGTTGAGAGGGATGGATGTGTTTCCCACCCTATGTTCCTATGATACCCGCGGTCGTGGGAGGGCCATGCTGAGACACGCTCCCCATGTAGTTGTGATGGTGATGGTCGGATGCCTGCTAGGGGAGGATAGGTCCACTGTTTAGCCGACGCTATCGCTCTCGAGTTCTATGTGGTCAGGTCGGTGAGTCCGACACCCACTTTTGTACTAGCAAAGGAAGGATAGGGAGGATGTGGACGTAGGTTAGGATGGGAGTGTAAAATTAGTCACAGCAGATCTAATGAACAAGTAAATCAATCACAACAGATGAACATAGAAAATATGGTGCAAAACTGTGCAAAACATGCAGCAGTGCTCAATGTCCCAATAAGGGAGAATGAATTACAATAGAATACAATATCTGTCATTGAGCAATTCGAATTGACTAAGTAGACCATTCGAATCACTGAATGGAGTAGCTTGACTCCAACTAGGAGTCCTCATCATCAATCGGTGGTGGTCATCAATGCACAAGAACCAGTCATCCAGGTGTCAATCTGAGTCTAACTGAGTGTGTCATGTGTAACTGAAGTGTGTAGCACTGATTAAGGGAAGGAGGCTTAGTGGGGGGCGCATGGGAGACTAACTGAAGTCAGAACAAGTCATCTAGTCAAACTGGAGGTCCAACGGAAGTGAAACAGTCAGTCGGGAGTGAAACTAGCCTCAAATCAGGGAGAATCGGAGCTAACTGAATGTAACTGAAGTGGAACTGCAGTGGTAGGTGAACAAGTGCGCCCTTCTCTGGCAGTAGGTGAGAAGTGGGTGCCTTTCAGCCTAGGAAGGCTAAAACTCTGTAGTAAGTGTCTCCCAGGTGCTAGAATGAGGTGGCTAAGGTGGTGGAGGCATCAAACTGGTGACTGGGATGCATGCCAGTGCATGCAGGTGCATGCAAACCCTAGATTTTGCATGCAAACCCTAATTGCATGCAAGATCCTGAAAAAGATGATGTGGATATCTGAACAGGGAGGATATGATAGGAAGTACTGTTGAGGGTTGGGTATTCGTTGATCTGGAGTTAGTGGTAGTAGGTAAGCTTTCCTTGTACCTGATTGATTGAACAAATGTAATCATAAAAATAATGAAATGAAATCTTAAAGGTTAACTGATAAAATAATCGATGATGTTTTAGTAATATTATGATGAATGTATACTTGTTCAGTTTGCATAAAGTACTATTAGTATTAGTTAGTTGTTATGCATAGGAAATATGACGTATGTTTATAGTACACGTCCGTCTTGTGCATACGCTGGCCACGCATGCACATTATGCACATGCATGATAATATTGGTTTACAACATACTTATCAAGATTTAACAATATTATAAGTTATCATAGATAACTCAATTAAGTATTTAGTGAATGACTTAATTAGTAAAATATTATCGAGTTCTAATGTGTACAATAAGTTAATTAGTCTTTGTATGTAAACATTGTAATGAACAATTAAAATAAGGGTCATTAATTGCAAGTATCCTCAAGTGAAGGTGTCTTCAATGTGAAGTATAAAAGTTAAACATTAATACTAGAAGAGTGTGCTATATAATTGTTGATCATGATTAATTAAACCATTAAGTATATTCCATTATTTATACCCAGAAGTACTATGTCGACACTTATCGAGTAAACAAATAAATATTTATAATTTCTATTCACAATTAATTTAATTACTATTATTATTAATTATTATGGTTATTATTGTTATTATTTAATTAATAATGATAATGATAATAATCCTTTTTATAAAGCATAGTGGATTGAATAAATTTATTAAATAGATTATTCATTCAATTAATTGACAGAATCATTCCAAGTAAATTAAAAGGGTTTGTTTAAATAAATTATTTAATAATTCCACTGCTTGAGAGAAACTTGGATGATTTAAAATAATATATATAATCATCATTTTACCTTGAAAATGGTGTTGCATTAATGATTTGTACTTCCAAAAACCATGACAGCTAGGGTGGTGGAGTGACAAGGAAGTTATGAATTTATGAAGGGGGAAGATTTATATAAAGAGGAGATTTAACAAAGTAGTTGGGGGGGGGGATTATTGGGGGAGAACGGTGAGGATTTGTAGGGGGAAGTGAAATATTCCGAGGATGGGGACAACTCGAGGAATGGAGGAGGCAGAAAACTCTAATGAGGAGGGGGAAAACTCACTGAACAGTATGGTTATTGAACTAAGGACAAGGCTGCTATGGATATTATCGGTCTGTGGGCTCGGGGGCTAGGAAATCTGTTGATTTCCTAGGGTCAGCAAGATAATAGCTAATCGGCAGGGTGGACACATCATTTTGGGTTGCTAAGAGAACCTATAGAATCCACTACATAAATCTTCTTATCTTACTGCAATCTACGGATCCAGGTATTTTACTGAGCTAGCTTAAATAAAATGTATTTTCTTTTATTTTCAAATTATGTATGTTAAAGGATTAGAGTTAAAATGAAAAGTCTTAAGTTTATGTTTATTTAATTGCAGAGACATATAAACATTTAGAAAACAGAAACATAGATGGTTGATTCTTTTTTTTTTAAAACAATAAGGGAAAAACTTGGTATTTACATGAAAATGGAATAGAGACCCAGTGCCTAGCAAGGGCACTACACATAGCATTAATATGTTTTGATTTAGTTTCCTTTATGAGTTGATGTATTGGGCATGGACCCTGATTTGTTTCATTTTTGAATATATGCGGGGCTGGAAAGACGAATGAATAAACTAAGATTATCTCTTTTGTTACATTATATTGTGTAGAGCATGATTTACATGGTTGATTATTTAGTGCGTTGAGCGTGGACTCAGAAACACACGAATGACCTATATACTGGGCTTAAGCCCCGATGTACGTTGAGTGTTGGGCATGAACCCTGGAGCACTCCAAGCTTGGAAGAAATGATTACCGGATCCGAGGCCACTTAAATATCCTAGATGTGTCTCACAACCACATTCTAGCTCTAGTGTTGAGCAGAGGCTCTGGAATTGCACTAGCGTAACACCCATGTGAGAGTGTTGAGTTAGACGGCTATGAAGAGCACTCGAGGTTACTAATCTCAAGTGTTGAGTCGAGAGGACTCTGAAAAGCACTTATGTATCTTAACACAACTATTTTTACTTGATTAAATAAATCATATTATCATCACCTACTGCAGAAACTACCATGTTAAAACGAGGGATCTGACATGCAAAGGGAGAGAATAGAGGTGCCTCACTAGCTTGGCGAAACCATCCAAAGAAGTGGACCCTATCCTTAAAAGAGACTTAAAAGAATTATCATGTGAACAAAAGTGGTTAAAAGGCCCAAAGCTAAATACTATTATTAAGAGCTTCTAAGAAAAATATTGTTATTATTTATTCTTCTATGTATATATATTTATGCATAAGTGGGCTACCACTTTACCAAATGTTAATTATTAATATTGAAGGTGGAATTATTATTATTATTATTATTATTATTATTATTACTATTATTATTATTATAAAAAGATTACAGATCAAAACAATTTGAGAAAACAAAGTGACAAGTCCTAGTCCCAAATTAACTAGTAGTTATGTGAACAAATAATATTTTCTTATATATATATATAATTTAAATTGTTGTAAAGAAACCAGTAATTCTAACAGTGTGAATTTCAAAGAGGACAGCCCCCAGGGTTGGGGGATTATTTTATTACTTTGGAGAGAATTTCTTATGAAGCAAGAGAAGTCCTCTGCTTCAAGAAGTGAAGCTTCCCTTAATTAAAAATTCTCATATCTGAACTAGATATACATCTAGGACCTCTACCTCTCCGTTTGCATGTCAGAACCAGCTCAGGGGGATTCATACTGAACCAAGAACGGTTGTAGAATCATGGTTGGGAGGAACGTGATAGTCCCAAAGTCATCTATTCCAAGATCAAATCATTAGGTCAGCTAAGAGTTCAGTAGTTTTTCATTAACTAGTTGGCTGAGTGTGCAGGTCATTATCAGCTGGAGCAAGCTCCAGGAATTAGCAGGTATGCAATTCTTAAAGAAATTATCCATTAATTATATTTTCTGTGTAAACAAATTATTAAAATAGTATAGACCTTTATGTCATTTTGAACTCAGGATTCATCTCGAATTTGTTGGCATTGCCTAGCAGGTCTAGTCCTCTAGCCTTTGCTAGGAAATCGTTTTTCTTAAACTTTCAAAGTATGGAAATCATCAAGTAGTGTTTAAATCCATAGAAATCTATTTCTTTTGTTTTTATTATTTTTTCTTACTTGTCAATAGATTTCTTTCTTGTTTAAAAGTAACAAGTTGATCTAACCATTGAAATCGAATTGTTTTCTCTTTTAGCAGAAAACGTTGATCACTTTGTTAAGATGATTTAGAAACCCATTACACAAGCTTAGCAAAACATTGCATCGACAGAAATCTAGTAAACCGATTCTGGAGGGCCTAGTCATACACCGACGCATTCTTTAAATTTTTGATCCATAACTCAACACCAACAAATCTACCTACAGGCTGTAAGTCTAGATCAGGTGCTACAACAAAATAAGAAAGTCTTTCCACCACAGATAGCAAGAAAAATCAATACCCCAGTCATCATTTTCTTATTTATTTACATAGCTATTTCTACTATCAAACACAGAGTACGATAGATTTGCTTCTTTTCAAGATAGATTTCCCTTCTAAAACCATGGATTCCAAACTCTAAACAGAAAGTCTATTTGTCACGATTCTTCCAACTAGGGAAGCTCTTGTGCTTTATCAATAAACTCTACGTTAATCAATAGATGAATATTATAGCGAAACAAACCACAGATATCATCCACAAAATTTGAGTCCCACAGTTAAAACCACAAATAGAGGCAAGACGCCCTGCACATTTTGAAATGCAGATGACAATTGAAAGCAGAAGACGAGGGTCGAATCCCATGGTCTTCTCAAAGCCATAATTCATAAGTGTTTCCTACAGGATTCACATCTCTAGACAAAACAAAGAGAAACGTAGTGTACAACATTCAAATTGTTCCCATACAAATGTTCATTTTACCAACGCAGACAACATTTCAATTGGCATCACTTCATACCCTAGCTACATGACCAAATAGGAGACGCCAAAGACACAGGATCATTTAAATGTTCTTATATAGCATTTGATAAACATACATAGAATCTCATTGTATCGAAATCCAACAGTGCAGTCTTAGTTCTCATTTCACATAGGAAAAACAAAAGATAGCAATCTATCATTTGAGACAGGGTAAATCATACATCCCAATTAGAGGTTGTGTCCTCCTTTTTAAAACATAAAATCACAGTGTACAAGAAGGGGAAAACGTCGATTACATAGACTAGCTTCACAATCAATCCTTGTCACAACACAGTCCCAGCTGCACAGCTTAAACTCTTACATTACATTTGAAAACCCCCACGGTTTGTCTAGTCCATCCCTTAGGCAGCTGACAGGCTTCCCAAGTTGAGTCAGTAAGCCAAGGGCTTACGGGAGCCTCTTTCCCAAACAGAAATGAGATGCATACATACATTTCCAGTGTTGCGAGAGGTAGGATAACAAGTGGGTAAGATGGACTTACCATTTCCCTAGCCACGCCAGTAGAACTTTGAACCATCACAGTATTCACCTGAATATTGTTGGCACCTGTCATTTGCAACAACCTAAACCAGTTATTACACCCTGAAATTTCGATTCCAGAAGAAGAAAATTCAAATTACAATTTTGGTAAGCTTTCCTTACCTATTAGAAATGCGCAGTCCATGCCGTAATCGAAGCTTAACAAAACACTAAGTGCACTGACAACGAGCCTTGCTTGGGTCAAGGCACCCTCATAGCTACCATATGAACAAGGTGCAAAGCTAGAAGAGTGAGCAATAAGTCAAAACAAGAATGAAAGGCCAAACCCCCAATTCTCTTACCAAACCCTCTTTACAGGTATGTCACCCACTTCGCATTCAAGTGCATTAAATTTCATACCTACTCTACACTAGTGGGGATGCGATTTCTTGGTACATAAACTATAGAGTATCACATAAAACACTCCACTCTTTGTTAAAAGAGATTAGAGTCACATTACCATAGTGGAACCCCCCCTTCCCCTTCTTTATATTACAAGTCCTATTCCTTTCTATGGTTCATCCTTTGGGTTGATTATCACCCAAAGGACTCCCCTATTAAATCTTATGTGCCTCGGAAGTATGAACCCACTCATTAGGATAGACGAAACCCTAGTAATTTTCCTGCACACACAAACGCGGGAGAATAGTATTAGCAGGATGCTAAGTAAGTCCAAAATCACCAAAGCGTACCCGTACCCCTCGGCAACCCTGCCGAGGTATGTAATTACCTCTCTTGGAGTGTTATAGCCATCAGCCTCAGAACTATGTATCATCAATGAAGGAACATCACCTGAAGGTGTCATTAGACATTCACCATTCAATCATATGATTCTTGAAACAGTAAGAAGATGAAAGTCTTAGATTCTTACTTTAATTGTGGTGCAAACATAAATGTATTAACTGTGTTAGTAGTAGCTTATGAATCCTTCTCCTTTATTTAGCAAATACCGTAGACGGGAAATTTTTAAATTTTATGCTATTTTTGGGACATTACACTTCTAGATCCCTACAACCAATTTGAATTTGAATTACAATCCTAATCTTGTGATGTGGTTTGGTCTCGGGACTAAATTTTTGTTAAGACACTAGCGGGAGGATCCATCTCTATGATGGAGCTAGGAGTATCTCGACGACCTGTGATATGCGAAGGGAGGAGTGACATTTCTGCAAATCGGTGATATGAAATGAGAATTGGTAAGAACATGTTCTCCTTTCGGTAGAGATGCGCATGTATGGATGGCACCATGGACACGTCACTCCCCATGAATGCAACCTTGCCGCTTCTTGCTCCATATAAAACACTCGTTCCTTTAAACTTGTGTTGGTTTCTTCCAGATAAGCAATATGTTTATCCTGGTCATTTGTACAAATTTCAAGGCTTTGAGGTGCAATTGCATTGGTGGAGGGGTGAATCATCTCAAAACGGCTTATATCAAGATTTGGGCTTTGTTCAAGCTTTTCTTCAAAAACTTGTACACATTTCTCCAGGTTTGGTTCAAGATCATTATTTTGCTGATTCATGTGTCTAACTCTCAAGAGCCCTTTCATGGACCTGTTGCTATCCATGCCCCACTCTTGGTTAGCTTTCTCAACGACATCTTCTTTGTAAGGATAAGTGATAAGAGCGACGGAGGTGGGCATAGAGGGAGTAGATGGAGTGCTTATGCAAGGGGCTATTCAGCTAGAGTTTCTGTCTCGTATGATGTAAGATGTTGTGTTGCGAGGCGTATATGGAGAAAATGGAAGGTTTTGTTTCCATCCATGTTGTTTTTGGGGAATAATCACTGTCTCTTGTTAATAGTTCTTTGATCTTCCAAAAAGGGAGGATTATAATGTGTCTTTTGTGACGCAAAACCACCATTAAAGCTCCATTTTTTAGAACAGTATTTCCTAGGTTTTGCAGTCCCTCCAGCCAATTTCTACTTCGCCTGACTTCCAAATATGCTCTGCAGCTGCTGCATCATCGTGGCCACCAGAAGACAGAATTAAAATACAAAGACCTCCTATTTAACCAAAAACACTTAGCAGTTAGAAATCAAAAGCATCGCAACTTTGGGGAGAAAATGTAATAAGGAAACCATAATTATGTTTAATCTTACAGGAATCCTTTTCTTTCTTCCATTAAGATAATGTATTATTCACAATCATAAAATTCAGCGAGTTTCCCGTTAATCATAAAATAAAATCAATTCATATTTAAGGCATCCAATTACTTTATAAGTCTTTAGGCTGATCGAGATTTGGGAAAAAAATATTCATTAAAATATAAAATATAATACCAATTCATGTATTTAATGCATCCAATTGCTTTATGGATTTTTAGAGAGTACCAGAAGAGATCTTGGTATTGTTTAAAAAAAATTATTGTTATGATTTAAAAAAAAATTCATTATTAACTATTATCATATATGAATATAATTTAAGAATATAATAATTTATTAATGTGATTTTAGTTAAAGTAAACTAAATTCCTGAAAGGATTGTCACTTAAAAGGAATGAATTTATAAATATATTTTGGAATTTTTTTTTAACAAATGATCTTCAATTCTATTAATACTAATAGGATCAAGTTACAACAACTATTTTATTTGAAAAGAGTGTCATTTAAAAGGAAAGAACTTATAAATATTTTTGGAAGGTTTTTTCTACTTTTACATTGTTTAATTTTATTACTTATGTTTACCATGTTTACTTAGGTTTTTTCATTCTCAATTAAAAAATTGTAATTTTGATTTTACATACTAAGTGTATACCAAATATTCTCATGTTTTTATGTTGTTAATAGATGATGACATGATGATAGCATGTGTCTTATTTCATTCCTTTCTATTTTGTTACATTTCTATAGTTTCATAATTCTTTACTTTATATTGTAAATATCTATAATGATTGAATATGATATTATTAGAAAAAATTTAATATTGGGTGACAAGAGTTTTGTACAAACTCCACCTCAAGTACTCATAAATAGTAAAAAAATGATCAATAGAAAGTATGATCCAAAAATGTTATAGGATTAATTTTGAACCTAATCTAATGAAAATTGAATCTTTATATTTATCAAAGTATAAACCAAAGAAGTAATTTTGGACCTAATT
The DNA here is from genome assembly GCA_027924585.1 of Larix kaempferi. Lineage (NCBI taxonomy): Eukaryota > Viridiplantae > Streptophyta > Pinopsida > Pinales > Pinaceae > Larix > Larix kaempferi. The sequence goes on from BSBM01001023.1 coordinate 4,410,578, forward strand.
TGATGAACATTAAACCTTGAAATTGAACAAAATTAACACATGGTATTTGTATCCTCCCATGTAGCAGATCCTAGGCTATACTTGTCTCACTATACTTAGCATGGTGGACACCAAGTGGTGCTTGAGATATCAAACCCTTCGATCCAATATTCATAACGATTCGACCATGATGGTTCCCTCATCTTATGCTTGCAATTCCCTCCATTGAAGTTTATGAGATTTATCAACTAATGTTGTAATAAAAACACATGTAAAGCATCAGGATTTTTATGCAAGGGGGGTGGTAGTGTGTAATATCCTTAACTCATAAAATATTATCCAATTTCCATAGAAATGAGAGATAACAACTTTAGAATATTACTTTTATTAATCCAAAACAACAAGAACAAAGTTCAACAACCTCCTATGAGTAGAGATCTAGTTAAAATAAAACAACTTGCCAAAAATATTACATAGCTAGTTATTCTATATATTATAACATTTCTATATCTCAAAACTCTAATTGCTTCTGGTCCTGCTATTAATGAGATCCAACCACTGGATGGGTCTTATTTAATAAAGAGGACTCTTTTAGATTAAAGTACTAATAACTAACTCCTAATGGGATTTTTAGCCATGTACATTGATAAAGTAGGGTGTTATGGTAGATATCTAATGTGCCCTCCCCCTTAAAAATCATCCTTGTCCTTAAGGATGGATATGTGGAAATTCTTGCAAAATGGATCTCAATTCCCAAGTAGCATCCTTTGGTGATGTATCCTACCATTGGACAAAAAATTCATTGATAGTGCGTTGACCATGCGTTGACATAGCTAACACTCCCCGATGTTGAACAATGCTAATGCTTGTATTCAAATAGTTCCCTCTTCATCTATTTTGGTAATTTGGTTTGAACTCTGAAATTTGGACCCACAATTTTCTCACTAGTGGATTTGGACCCAAAATCTGACGAAAATGACTGTGTCCTCGGATTTCACCTTAAAAATTACAAAATTTGATGATTTTTTTTAAATTGATAGAAGGCGACGTTGAATATCCAACGGATATGTGGATATCCGACGGCTCTGTGGATGTCTGACATCGTAAGGCTTAATATGGTGTCGGATATCCGACATCAAGCGATACCATCCGAGGATGTTGGATCTTCGACATCAAATCTCCAACATTAACTAAGTTCAAGGCATCGGATATCCGATGACAGGATGACTTTTAAATCTTATAAATATTGAAACATTTCGACATTTTTGCTATACAAGCAGCGGTTTGTGGAAGTTTTTTTATTCGGCGGACTATTTTTCGGTGGACAGTTTTTCATTATTTACATTGTTTTTGTGATTCAAGTGAGCGAAGTGTGGAGCTTCATTTTCTAAGATCGATAATCTTCTCTCAACCTATTTATGAGAAAATGTAAACTAGCAATATTCCTGATCTAGACGAACAAAATCGACAATTGCTTGCTAGATTGTGGGAAGGAGTTGAAAGAAGGGGTGATGGGAAATGCTATTGTCCATGTAGTCAATGCAGGTGCTTTAAGAGGAGAAGAATTTTGATCACAAGAGCCAGAAAACATTGTAGGGAGCATGGGCACACTGAGGGGGGACATGAATACCATCCATTTGTAAGTTTTGCATTATATATGTTTTTATTTTGAATGCTTTTGTAAATTTATGTATTATTTTAATATTTCTTATATTAACTTATTTCTATTGATCGTGGTTTCAATAGATGAATGGGGACTAACATGGACAATAAATATTATTTTAATATTAAATATTTCTTATAATATTTCTTTTCTTTTGTGCATGTTGAATATAGGGTATAGTAGAATAACTCATTTATTTGTTTGTTAGTGAGACTAACCCACTCACTGGGGAAAGTACTTAAATCTCTAGATTTGTGACACTTTCCATCATGATAATAGAAATAACGAGTATATTGGCATGTTGTAATTTCTCTTATATTTTCTTTATAGAAATTACCACAACATCATTTATATTACCTTAGTGGAGTACAGTATGATAAATTTTGGGTTATATTTGAGTAGCTTTGCTCAGTAATTGGGTCAATTACCAGCATAGATCCATCTTAAACTCATATCTATCAAGCACCAAGAGGGATCCAATTTCTTGAGGTTTATTTCTTTTTTTAAATTTAAACTCAAGAAATTTGGTCTTTCTTGATTGATAGATCCGGGTTTAAGTTTTAAGTTTTTATTTTATAAACGAACATCTATTTTTAAATTACTTTTCATAATATTTTATTTTATGAACCAACATGGATTTTTTTTAAATATTTTCAATAATCTTTTATTTTATGAGCTGACATGAATTTTTTTTAATTATTTTGTTACTAATGTTGTAACGTTATATCACGTTACAGGATCTCTCCCATACTGGGCTGTAGAGCACCTCATTTCACTCAGTGCAATTATGTCTCTTGGATAGTTTGGATGCACCTATTTGACCAACAGTACAATTGGTTGTTGTTCTTTTCATCCCAACAGTACAAAATTTGTTACATTTTAAATGCATCACATAAATGTTTACATTTTGCGTTTGAATTTCTTATATTAACTTTTATCTATTGATGGTTTCATGTAATTATAAAGGAAAGACATCCTAGGGCACTTCGTTTGGAGGAAGTGCTTCCAGAACAAGTAGTTCCAGAACAAGTACCAGAAGCTATGAATATTAATGGAGAACAAGTTAACGATCACATTAATGAAGAAGATGATCATACTGATAAAATAGAAGTTGAAGATGATTTTACAAATAATTTGATCCATGATTCATTTAATATTGGAATGGATGTTGATCATGATGATGATGATCATGAAAATGATGAACATTTTGATGATATTCATGATATACCTCTTCTTGATAAGGCATATGAATCCCTTTATGAGGGCTCCAAGACAAATCTTCTCTCTGCTATATTGTTGATAATGAACTTGAAGGTTATGAATCGTCTTTCAAACATATCAGTCACACGGATTTTAAGGTATGTAATATATTCCATCACAAAATATATATGATTGTGTATTTTATTGTTAATTCATACATAAGTCAAATTATTACGGATGAAATTTGTTTCATTAATATTATTTCCATATTATATTAACTAGATTTTTATTTTAATTTGTTGTAGCATGATGGGTGAATATTTGTTACCACCGTCAAATATTTTACGTCGCACATATTGATATTTATCTGCCATCATGAAAGAAATTGGAATGCAGTATGAAGCAATTCATGCATGCCCCTATGACGATGTTCTATATTACAATCAACATGAATTTGCAACAGAATGTCCTGAATGTCATATCAGTAGATATCGCATAGATCGAGTAACTAAAAAGGTGCCTCTCAAGGTTCTACGTTATATTCCCATTATTCCACATTTGCAACGACTGTTTAGGTGCAAAAACATAGCGCAGTTTATGTATTACCATGCATGGAATAGAAGTCAAGACGACATTATTCAGATGCCTGCAGATGGGTCTGCATTTAGAGATATGGAGGAAAAATGGACTCACTTTAAAGAAGAATCTCGTAATCTTAGGATTTCTTTGGTAGCAGATGGTGTTAATCCATTTGCAGAGATGAGATCCGTTTACTCGGTGTCGCCTATTTTTGTTATCAACAACATTCCTCCATGGTTGACAATAAAGAGGGAGCACATAATGTTGTCGATGATTGTTCTAGGTACGAATCCTGCAGTTTTTTTTTTAATGTAGTGGTATATCATTTGTTGTATTTTTGTCACATAATGTCATATATATATATATATATATATATATAATGTTTTTCTATTGTGCAATATGGTTTAATATATATAATCTAAATGGTACGTCTCATAATTATATTTTTTATATGTTCAAATCAATTAGGTAAGTACCAAGTGAGAGATATGAATGTATATATCAAACGTCTTATTGATGAGCTACTGAAGTTATGGAATGGCATTACTATGTATGACATATCTAGACCAATACGAAAAAGGCAATTTCAATTCCATGTATTGCTTGTATGGAGAATACATGATGCCCCAGGGCTAACCCACTTTTTGTGGTATGTAATTATGAGTTCCACTTTATTTGCAAAACATTATACGAACTGCTAGTTAATATACTATGCACGCATGTTTTTCTATGTAATCCAGTCATTTTGTATATAATTATAATTGAGATAGATATTCCATCTCTTTATGTAGGTCTTTAGACAAAGGGGAAATTTGCATGTCCATTTTGTGGTCCTAAGATCAAATCTCGTCATTCAAAAAGCTTAGGAAAGGAGGTGTTTGATGAGTATAGGCACTTCCTCTATAAGAATCACAGGTATCGAACTACCGAAAACATCTATTCAATGGCAAGCAAGAGACTGCATCAAAACCATAGAGAATGACACCTCACGTATGGAAGTTGTAATATAATAGAAATCGTCAAGGTACGTATAATGAATCAATGTATATGCTATCTTATATTGTATTTTTTTTTATTGTGTTTTTTTTTAATGTAATTGACATTGATTTATGTAATTTCATGATTGTCATTCATGTGATCATGAAGGCATTAATGGGCTTCCACGAGGAATGAAAAGTTATCCTAGACAATTTAGTAGGTTTCCCTACTATGAGCACCTACAAATTGCTCATCTATTTGATACAATGCATATTGGAAAGAATGTAACCGAAACATTATGGAAAATACTGGATGGAACGAGTGACAAAGAAAAAATTGTCAAAATTTGCAAAGACATTCAAGATAGAAACCATGAAATGAAAGATGTCATTCAATTTCATAGCAACGGAGAGAAAATTAATATAAACTCACTTCTATGGATGTTAACGGACTAGCAAAGTAATGTTGTAAAAGAAGTCATTCGAAAAATTAAATTTCCCACCAGATTTTGTGCGAACATGAAGAATATCATAACAAAGAAAGGTGATTTCGCGGGGGTGAAAACTCATGATTGGCATGTCTTCATGAAGGTAATTATTATGGTATAGATTTAATTTTTTTTTTCCTATTCCATAGAATATGGTTGGTATATTTTTTGTTAATATACTCTTTGTTGATAAAATGAAACGATTTGTATATTATTGTTACAGTATGTTCTACCTCTCTCTATACCGGACAACTTTGACAACAATGTCAAGCAAATAAGATATAGTGTCGGGAAATACATGAGGTAAGTGGTGATTTTTTTCCATGCGCTTAGTGTTTGTTTAATTCAACATAGAACTTATATTTGATTTCCGTTATGTAATTCATGTTACGTAATATAATTTTTTTTCCTTTAATCTATTGATTTGGTTGTCATGTCACTTGTAGATGGTTGTCATCTAAAGAATTCCATAAAGAATACATAAAGTATTGGAGGAGAGAAATTCCTTGTCTCATGTGTGAAATGCAAAAGCATCTACCTTCAGCATTTTTCAATGCACAAGAACACTACCTCATACACCAAGTTGAGGAGATTGAATTGTGTGGACCTGCGCACTCAAGGTCCATGTGGATGGTTAAGACGCACTTGAAATTTATGAAGGGTTTGGTCAGACAACGAGCATATGATGAGGGTTCTATGATGGAGGGATATATGGTATACCAAAACATGTTGTATACTAGTGAATATCTTCATAAATTAGCAGAAAAGCTCAATTTACGTCGCATTTGTGATCCGGAATCCAATAAGAGTTTCGAAGGGGATTACGCAAAGGGGAAAGGTAGATCAAGGAAGGTGAAAGGTAATATAACACATTTGACTAGTGATTTTTATGTATATATAATATCATACATATTCTATTTGTATATTCAGTATTTTGCATCAATTTAGAGTGTAATATAGTTTGTTAAGTTACTATACATTTGTATTGAATTTTAATTTTATTGTCATCAAACAGTTGGTCGAGAGTGGGATGCAATTCATTTATACATCGCAAACAATATTGACTTGATGAAGGTATGGATCGAACGATGTGAACAATCTAGTCATGGAATATCATGGAAAGGTGTGGCTTCATTGGTTAAAGATGCACATCGCAATAGAGACACCAATCTAACACAAAGGGAAATCGATTTAGAAAGAGGTTTAAAATATAAGTAGGTAAGCATATTAATCATCCATACTATTTTTTTTTGAAAAAAATAATGTCGTTGTACGTCACGCTCATTTTTGTCCTTGTATGGCATTATAAACATGCACTAGTTAATCATAAATATTGGATCATTATGTAATCTTTTCATGTATGGCTTGTTGTAGGTAAAACACCATAAGGCTATGTGGTGCAATGGATGTAGATATTGCATCAAAAATTTGGACGAAACAAAGAAAACATCTGATTGTGGGATATCTGCAGTCTTTGAGGTGACCAATGTTTCTTCTAGAAGTGACAGACATCCGGAACTCTCTCAAAATCAATACTATGGGTATCTGGAAGACATTCTTCAGTGTGACTTTAACTCCTTCAAGGTATTTCTATTCGTTATCAAATCGTACAGGTGTCGATTGAATCAACGTGATCCAGATAAAATAATTATTGAACATGATAATGGACTTACCATGTTAAATACAAGGTTGTTTGAGCCAGGAACGGATCCCTATATTCTTCCAACCCAATGTGAACAATTATTTTACTCCAAGGTTCCAGGTAGAGCGGGTTGGTCATTTTCTATGAGACATGATCCAAGGGGAAGGCCGGTAAAGTATAACGTAGATTAAGGTAATGAAGAAGTTCTCGAAGAAGAAGATTTCGTTGAATATGATCATGATCAACATGAGTTAGATGATCATGTTCTAGAAGAATATGTCGAAGAACTTCTTGAATTAGATGATGTATAAAACAATGTACTCCATGAAGATGATATCGACAATGACATGATGATCGTAACTAACATCGACGACGATGATGATATGGCCAATCCTTACAATGTTTAATCTAGATCATCAAATGATAGTACAGACAATGACTCATATGAAGAAGATGATGAAGACCATTGAAGTTTACGAGCTATGTAGTAATAATAAATTAACTGTTTCTTAGTGATTTTCCATTTTCCTATATGTTATAATTAGAAACATTGCTTGTTATAGAGTATGACAAAGAAGACATTTAATTTTTTTGTACATAGATATTTTTGTCGGGTTATGGGGAATTGAGACTGATGTGAGGAGGCATAAGAGATTCCACCTTCATGTGGTTGGCCCTGTTTAGTAGAGAATATTAAATTATTCTCTAAACAGAGAGAAGATTAGTAAGGATATGAACAATTATCAAGACTAAAACAACATCATCATCATCATCATCATCATCATCATCATCATCATTATCATCATCATCATCATCATTATTATTATCATCATCATCATTGACGTTGTCGTCGTCATCACCACCACCACCACCATCATCATCATCATCATCATCATCATCATCATCATCATCTCTTCATCATCGTCATCATCACCACCACCATCATTAACATCATCATCATCATCTCTTCATCATCGTCGTCATCACCACCACCACCATCATCAACATCATCATCATCATCATCATCATCATCATCATCATGAAGATGATGAAAATGGTGTTGTTTATGATTATGACGTTGATTAATGACAATGATGATGTTAATGATGATGCTTCTGATGATGATGACTTTGATGATGATTAATCACGACGACAATGTTAATCATGATGCTTATGATGATGATCATGATGATGATGACAAAGACAATGATGATGGTGACAACGTTGATGTTGTTGTTTATGATGATTGTGATCATGAATGAGGATGATGATGATTATAATGGGGATGGTGATGATGATGATGATCCCGATCATGATGATGATGATGAAAATGAATATGGTGATGATGATGATGATGATGGCGATGATGACCATAGTGAATATGGTGATGATGATGATGATGACGATGATCATATGTATGATGACTCTGATGGTTGTGATTACAACAACGATGACCATGATGATGACTCTTATGATGACGATGATGTTCTTGATGTTGATGACAATGAATATCATGATGATGATGACAATGTTGTTGTTGTTTATGATGATTTTGATGATGATTAGTGATTCCATCGACATTGATGATGATGATTGTGATGACATTGTTGTTGTTGTTTATGATGATTGTGATGATGAATGAGGATGATGACGATTATGATGGGGATGGTGATGATGAGGATGATCATGTCCATGATGATGATGATCCCGATCATGATGATGATGATGATGAAAATGAATATGGTGATGATGAGATACCCCACATTTGCTAGAGATACCCAACAAGGGTTATGTGTGGTGGTTTGAAGATGCATTCAACATCGTATTGTAAGAAGCTTCTTGAGTTGTAGGTGTTTTTCAAGGTTCTTGAGCCCGAGAAGCTTCAATTAGTAGTTCAACACATTAACCATGCTTTCATTAAAGGCAGATACTAACACACAAAGATCGATCTATATGTAACTACATTAACAATTCTATTTTATTGCTCAATCCAATTGCACCTATGCACACCCCTCATGTTTGAACTAATTCAAGTGATATGGTTAACCCTTCCATCCAAGCACACATATGAACTTCTCATATATCTAGGTTAATTTGATATAATATGTGATGCAATGCTTGTTAGAATTGACTATTATAACCATTACAAGGTTAAGTATGTAAGAAATCATCATCTCCTATTTATATTTTTGTAGCCGTAAAGTCACAACACTTTGTAATGTAAATATCACTCCTTATTTTGCTTGGGTAGGTATGTTGTTGCTGAAAGGAAAATATGCAATACCCATTCAAATACAAGGGGGGTGAGGTTTTTGTTGTGGTAGAGGGATGGGTGACTATGGATGGGTGGTGTGTCGTGGTCGGATGGGGGAGGGTGGGAACATGGGAAATTAATATGAAGGTGGAGCTGGATGGAACTGTGGTGCTATATAGGAGGGGGAGTTTGATGGAATGGGGTGGGGAACGGGGCATGTATGCCAGGGGATACAACTTGCATATAAGGTGCCTGAAAGGTCGGGGAGGGAGGAATAACGACACTGCCAAGCCGAGGTGCTCTCACCTGCATACACATTTATAAGCTCATATTTTAATATAGAAAAATAAAATATACAGGGACAAGTCATCATATTTGAAATTAAATTTATGCTTTAATACACACGATACCTACACACGTGGATAATTGTTGGTCCCTAGTGGCGGTGGCTGATCGCTGGAGCCTGTAGACACCTGTACGAACACTACAACTTTTAGACTGAATTTATAAAAACAATATTAACAATATCGAACATAATGCCAATGAGAATGACAACGATAGTACTTAAAAAATATGATTGCAATTAATTTATATTCAAGTTAGATGATAGTGGTTTGATGGGATATGGATATTATATAATGTATTTATTGTATTGGTGCAGTCCATTTGTTCAAGACTTGGTAAAGAACATGGTTGTGGGGTGTTAGATTTTGAGCATTAATTCAATATGATCTAGGATCTTATCTGAGAGAATAACAAGCACAGTATATCAATCATAAGAGACCATAGAAACCAAGTTTCCTTGGGGAAAACCAAGAAGGTGAAAAACCCCAATAACTTCCTCAAAGATAGATAGAGAAATGATACAATAACTGAAGCAGAAGAGATAGACTCCTAGTAGCTTCTTCTCCACTAGTGCGCATAACTCAATGAGAGAGATAGATCAATAAGTGAATGGTCAAATAGAGTGACACCCTCACTCTATTTATACACTAACTTGACTTTCCTAATAACCTAACTAGGTCGGCCTCAACTTAACCACTTAACATAATGCTGACAGGGCCGACCCCACTAGGGTGGTCTAAGAACCCTTTAACCCACATGACCCATACAGGGCTGACCCCATCAAGGTGGTCTAATAACCCATCAAGTATAAGTTACGACACTTATAATATAACTTGTGACACTTGCAAGTACAACAGACGACACTTCCGTACAGAGGAATAATAACATCTCTGTAGGGATACAAATACATATATGGAATACATTCTAAAGTTACAAATACATCAACATGGGGATCGAATCCTTTGACCCACAATGGATTGGGCCCATGATAGGAACAAATGACCCATTATATGGTCATTCATTGAATATAATGTGGCAAGGAAGGTTGACAATTTATGCTTGAAGTGTTTGATGGGAAAAGTTGTCATTGATATTCAATATTCTGAAAGGATAGAAGGTGGCATGGCATGAAATTAAAATCAAATAAGGTGACAGGGCATATAAGGTGACATGGTGAGCTTTTCCTTTTCTAGAGTCATCCCCATGAGTAGGTGAGCTTTTCCTTTGGCCCTAGAGAGATGTGTAGCGCCTCATAAGCGAATGGAATTCATGTCCATTTACAAATTTTAATTGGAAACCTATGTAATGTGTTTGGGTTCTTGATGAAGAGTTGCTATCTTTTGATGTCTTCTTATAGATTTGTAGTTTCCTACAAGCTTGATTCACCCAGTGGAAAAGTATTTGCATCCCTAGAGTGAGGATCTTGAGTTCCTTTATTTCCATAACATTTACATCATCAAATAAAATGGCATCTCATTGTTTCAATTTGCAAAGAGGTGATAAATAGCAATTAAGTTAGTGTGCATGTTATTTAATACACTTTAGAGTGTTGATCGTTAGAAAAAGGAAGAAAGATAAATCTTTTTCATGATTAACTTACTTACATGCTTCGATACGCATGTAAGTAAGTGGGGTGCCGTGGTGTATGGGCGATTTGGAGGCATTGAGGAGAAGTGGGGTGCTCCGATACACATTCGCGGGGTCACTGTTTGCCCAATATGCGCTTGTGGGTTTGTTGAAAATGACAAACCTGTGAGCTCTATTTTTTTTAATAAAAAACACAAGGGCGCACACATGTCATTGACACGTGCGTGCCAGTTTGTGCGTACGTGTCAATAATGTGTACGCACGCCTTTTTTCCACATGAGCTCAACCATGTGCATATTTGGCATTGCCGAAGCAGCGATGCATGCGCATCTCTTTTTTTTCCGCTCACACGTTATCGTTACGGCCTTTTTGGGTACCAGCTTTGTGCGGGTACCCTATAATATGAATTTTGTTAAAACATATGCATTTCTTTCGAGCTTCACTAATTCTTATAATTTCAAACATAAATTTAAATATTTGGTACCCTTATGTCTACTTTGATTAATATAAAGATTCGATTTTGACTCGATTAAGTTCAAAATTAATCTGTTAACATTTTTGGATCATACTTTCTATTGATATTATTTATAATATATCATTATTTAATTCTTTTTTACTATTTACTATTTAGATTTCATTGGACACTTTATCCCTCTCTTGAGGTGGAGTTTGTACAAAAATCTTGTAACTCAATATTAATCTCCTTGTGATATAATATCATATGATCGTTATACACAATTACAATATAAAGTAAAGAACCATAAAACTATAGAAATGTAATACAATCCAAAGAAATGGAATAAGACACATGTTATCATCATGTCATTATCTCAACCCAAAAAACATAAAAATATTTTGTATTAATAGATTTAAAAAAAAATATAAAAATATTAATAGAATTAAAGATTATTCTTTAAAAAAATCTTCAAAAAATCTTTATAAGTTTATTCCTTTTAAATGACAATCTTTTCAAATGTAAAAAGTTGTTATAACCTTCAATAAGCTTCTATTTAATAGAATTGAAGATCATTCTTTAAAATACCCTTCCAAAAAAATATTTATAGGTTGATTTTTTTAATGACAATCTTTTTACAAATTTAATGTGATTCAACTAAAATCATATTAATAAATTATAATACTCTTAAATCAAATTCATAAATTAATACTCAATTAAAATCACATTAATAAGTTATAATACTCTTAAATCATATTCATAAATTATAATACTTAATAAATGAAATATTTTGTTGAAACCATAACATATATATTTTTAAACAATACCAAGATTGTTGCTCAAAACACCAATACCGAGCTCCATAATCTCTAAAGATCTCTAAAGATCCATAAAGCAATTAGATGCATTAAATATATGAATTGGTTTTATATTTTATATTTTAAAATGTAAAATTTTCCCCAATCTCGATCAACCAAAAGATCCATAAAGTAATTGGATGCATTAAACATGAATTGGTTTTATGATTAACCAGAAATTGGCAGAATTTTATGATCAAGAATAATACATTATCCATATGCAAAAATCTTAATGCTACAAAGAAAGGATTCCTTTTAAGATTAAACATAGTTTCGGTTTCCTTATTACATCAGATTCAAACCTCTGCAATGTTTTCTACACACTCACCTTGAAACCAAGTACGACCACATATTAACCTACCATCTCCGCCATTACGAAATTCGATGGAACAGAAATTCATTGCAACATATTCCACAAACACTAATGTGAAAATCTCGAAGACTAGAGACAAATAAAATCTTAAATCTGAAGATTCAAATATAGTTTTAGTTTTAATTACGCCGATAGGCGTTAATATCTTACTTTTTTGGGATGGACATGGAAGAGCCGATCATCAAGATCGAGCATAAGGTTACATGTGTACGGGCTAGATTGTTTCAATGGTAGTCGTCATCATTAAGGGTAATGAATGGGTAAATGCATGTGATTAAGGTTTTCGTTAATAGGTAATAACGACCATAACGATTAACCCACAACACAACACGTTACGTACGCCCTAATCGTAGCGGCTACAGGTGTTCTGTAACTGTTTTGCTTCGTGGTAACTACAGCCTCTGCCACGCTATGCTCCCCATGGTGAAGAGATAATAGAGAACAATTATATTTAACAACATGAAAACCCAGCGCTGAGCTGAGACCGGGAGGGAGTGGGATCTTGAAACTAAGATCATGGAAGTGGAGTCGGGAGAAAGAGGAAGAAAGAGGGTATCCCACTTTGTTCTGGTTCACGGGCTTTCGGTAAGTTTGATACATGAATAAATCTTTTTTGAGTGCTTGGATTAGTAATCTAGCATAATGTGAATTTCAGGGTTTAACCTCTTGGCTGCTTGGCATGTTTTCCACAGGGATCTTCAGCATCCTAACCTGGCGTGCTCGATTCACCGGGTAAGCAATACACCAACTACTTCTAAATCTCTTTCTGGTTAGAGAACATTTCAGAAAAGAAAGGACCTAAATTAGAGGTCTACGGGAGGGTTGACACCTTCCCTGGTTTTGGACGAGTAGCAATGGAATTTAACTTAGCATTGAAGATATCCTGGCATTTTTGCCGTGGAAAAAAAAAATGCCTTTCTCAGTTGTATAACAGTTCTGGGTTTAGCACTTTTTTTTTAAATCTGGGCGTCCCAATCCGGTGTACTTATCGCAAACTTAAAAAAAACGCAGTTAACCCAACCAAACTTTCATAAGACTCATGAAGTCGGTGATAGCTTTCTGTTTTAGCTTTTAAACCCTAGATTAAATATAAGACTTACATATTTTGTGTTTTATAAGTGTTATGCATATTTTATGGTATATTTTAATTATTTTAAATTGCTTTTCAAATTTGAGATTATGATATTAAATTGTTATTTAAATTCAAATTTTAAAATAGATTAACAAATTATTTTGAAATAGTTTACTAAATCATATAAATAAATATAAATTAGTAAATTATAAAACTTACAAGTTTTTAAAAATTAGAAAATATAGTTATTTAAATTTAATCTTTCATTTTCTTAAAGAAGATGAATAAAATAAAAATATTAATTTTTTTAAACATGGAATATTTATTATTAATTTTTTTAACTTAATTTTATTTGCATAATCCGTCATAATATAATTTAATAATTTTAGTAAATTATAAAACTTACAAGTTTCTAAAAATTAGAAAATATAGTTATTTAAATTTAATCTTTCATTTTCTTAAAGAAGATGAATAAAATAAAAATATTAATTTTTTTAAACATGGAATATTTATTATTAATTTTTTTAACTTAATTTTATTTGCATAATCCGTCATAATATAATTTAATAATTTTAAGTTGTTTTCAAATTTTTATATTGTAATATTTATATTATTTTACATATTTTGTGTTTTGTTTGTGTTACATGTATATCTTATTATATTATAGTTTAGTTTAATTATTTTATGTTGTTTTTCAATTTTTATATTATGATATTAAATTGTTGTTTAAATTTCAATTTTTAAATTATAATGAAATAGTTTAATAGTTCATATAAATAAATATGAATTATTAAATTATAAAACTTGCAAGTTTCTAACTTATTTATGCAATCATAATACTTATGTTTTGTTTATGCAATTACAATCACATAAAAAAAGATTTACCCATTCTTGCATAACTTATTTATGCAATCATAATACTTATGTTTTGTTTAAAGATTTAGATCCATTTTAAATTATAAATTATTTAGGCACCAACCCTCACCCATATAATGTAAATATAATTAATTAACAACACATTCACTTACCGCAAGTTGTGGTGATAAAATATATTTTAAGTTGTGGTGATAAAATATATTTTAAGTGCATGGTGATAAAATATATTTTAAGTGCATAATTGTTTCCTTGAGCTAATTAAAAATATGGTTTTTTAATCTACATGAATGAAAATAACACTTAAACAAAGATTCATTTTTATAAAGGATTTAGATCCATTTTTATAAAGGATTTAGATCCATTTTTATAAAAGATTTAGATCCATTTTCATAAAGGATTTAGATCCATTTTGATAATTCCATGTATTTTCATATATGTATTGTGGTAATTTCATGTACGTTCAAATATGTATTGAGATTAAAGCATTAATGATAAAGGAATAGTCAACCATGGAGATATGTGTATGCTCTCACATTAATAGTTTGACGTTCATTGGGGGTATGTTGCATTGTGATGTTTATCAAGGGTTATGATGCATTCTGGCATTCATCTTGATGTTTTGTCGCATTGCGACATTGATCAATGTAATTTTAATAGTCTATATCACATTGTGATGTATATCAAGTCTTATGTTGCATTGCGTCATTCAACGAGGGTTATGTCACATTCCGACATTGATCAAGGGTTATATGTCTAATATGACAAAGGGTTATGTCCCATTCTGATATTAATTAAGGATTGAAAATGAATGACACTAACAATTCCCAAGTTCTGACACATTAATAATGTGACATTAGACATTCATCAACGACTATGCCACATTGTGAGCCAAAGTCAACCATGGTTTGCTAAAGTGTCTCGTATATGCCGACACAACCCAAGATGCGACATATTCATAATGTGAAATTTGATGTTCATCAAGGTTTATGTCGCATTGTGATGTTTATCAAGGGTTACGTTGCATTGTGGCATTCATCAAGGGTTATATCACATTGCAACAATGCCCAATATGTGACACATATGGAGACACAACCCAAGATGCAACATATTCACAATGTGAAATTTGACATTCATTAAGGTTTGTGACACATTGTGATGTTTATCAAGGCTTATGTTGCATTGTGGCATTCATCAAGGGTTGTGTCGCATTGGGACAATTCCTAAGACGTGAAATTTGACGTTCATCAAGGTTTATGTCGCATTGTTATGTTTATCAAGAGTTACATTGCATTGTGGTGTTCATCAAGGGTTGTTGCATTGCGACAATGCCCAATATGTGACACATATGGTGACACAACCCAAGATGCGACATATTCAAAATGTGAACTTTGACGTTCCTTAAGGTTTGTGTCGCATTGTGATGTTTATCAAGGCTTATGTTGCATTGTGGCGTTCATGAAGGGTTATGTCGCATTGCGACAATGCCCAAGATGTGAAATTTGTGTGATGTTTATCAAGATTTATATGCCTAATATTACAAAGGGCTATGTCTCATTCTGATATTTATTAAGGATTAAAAATTATATACACCGACAATTCCCAAGATGTGACACATTAATAGTTTGACATTTGATGTTCATTGGGGGCTATGTTGCATTGTGATGTTTATCAAGGCTTATGTTGCATTGTTGCATTCATCAAGGGTTATGTCGCATTGCGACAATACCCAAGATGTCAAATTTGATGTTCATCAAGGTTTATGTGGCATTGTGATGTTTATCAAGGGTTGTGTTGCATTGTGGCGTTCATCAAGGGTTATGTAGCATTGCGACAATGCCCAAGATGTGAAATTTGACGTTCATCAAGGTTTATGTCGCATTGTGATGCTTATCAACGGTTACGTTGCATTGTGGCATTCATCAAGATTTAGATGCGACATATTCACAATGTGAAATTTTGCGTTCATCAAGGGTTATGTTGCATTGTGCCATTCATCAAGGGTTCTGTCACATTGCGACAATGCCTAATATGTGACACATATGCCGACCCAACCTAAGATGCGACATATTCACAATGTGAAATTTTACATTCATTAAGGTTTGTGTCGCATTGTGATGTTTATCAAGGTTTAGGTTGCATTGTGTTGTTCATCAAGGGTTATGTCGCATTGTTGTGTCGCATTACAACAATGCCCAATATGTGACACATATGTCGACACAACCCAAGATGTGACATATTCACAAAATTAAATTTGGCATTCATTAAGTTTTGTGTCATATTGTGATGTTTATCAAGGTTTATGTTGCATTGTGGCATTCATCAAGGGTTATGTCGCATTGTGACAATGCCCAAGATGTAAAATTTGACATTCATCAAGGTTTATGTCACATTGTGATGTTTATCAAGGGTTATGTTGCATTCTAGCATTCATCAAGGGTTATATGCGACATATTCACAATGTGAAATTTGGCGTTCGTGAAGGTTTATGTCACATTGTGACGTTTATCAAGGGTTACGTTGCATTGTGGCATTCATCAAGGGTTATGTCGCATTGCGACAATGCTCAATATGTCACACATATGTCGACACAACCCAAGATGCGACATATTCACAATGTGAAATTTGACGTTTGTTAAGGTTTGTGTCGCATTGTGATGCTTATCAAGGCTTATGTTGCATTGTGGCGTCCATCAAGGGTTATGTCGCATTGTGACAATGCCCAGATGTGAAATTTGATGTTCATCAAGGTTTATGTCGCATTGTGATGTTTATCAAGGGTTATGCTACATTGTGGCATTCATCAAGGGTTAGATGCGACATTCACAATGTGAAATTTGACGTTCATCAAGGTTTATGTTGAATTGTGATGTTTATCAAGGGTTACGCTGCATTATGGTGTTCATGAAGGGTTATGTCGCATTGTGACAATGTCCAATATGTGACACATATGCCGAAACAACCAAAGATGGAACGTATTCAGAATGTGAAATTTGACGTTCATTAAGGTTTGTGTCACATTGTGATGTTTATTAAGGCTTATGTTGCATTGTGGCATTCATCAAGGGTTATGTCGCATTGCGACAATGCCCAAGATGTGAAATTTGATGTTCATCAAGGTTTAAGCTGCATTGTGATGTTTATCAAGGGTTATGTTGCATTGTGGCATTCATCAAGGGTTACGTGTGACATATTCACAATGTGAAATTTGACGTTCATCAAGGTTTTTTCCGCATTGTGATGTTTATCAAGGGTTATGTTGCATTGTGGCATTCATGAAGGGTTAGATGCGACATATTCACAATGTCAAATTTGACGTTCATCAAGGTTTATGTCACATAGTGAACGCGTCTATCCAACGGGTGAGGGGAGGTCGAGATGAAGCTTCTTTAATGTGTCATTAACGACGAGAGAAGGAAGGCATCCAGGCAGGTTAATGCATGTAATGCATGGTGCCACATTATGGGCTCCCATGCCGAGGAAGCTCCAACATGTACCGCCCAGTTTTCGTGGTGGCACCTGCATCTGGGGATAACATATTATATTGTTATAATATTCTTCATCATTATTTTAATACTCTTATTTATCATCAACATATGTTAATTGTTTTAATTAAATTATAATATAATACTATAATTTAATGAAATTATTTTTTAATCAATTATTATAAAATAATTGATTAATAGCATATTTACTTAAATTAAAATATATTCCATATCTGTATAATTTAATGAAATTATTTTTTATTAATTATTATATTATAATTTATTTAAATATTATATTTAATTAAATTATAATATATTTAATATCTCTATCTATCAAGTATGTATACTATAATTATGTTATATTATAGTTAAATAATAATATTTTCAATTAACCAATATTATTTTATTATTACTTTGATTATAATATTTTAGTTAAATACTATCTTCTTATCATTGAATAATATAATATAATATAATTACAAGTATTATCATTATATTTAAAAATTATATTATTATTTAATTAATTATTGAATTACAATTAATTAAGTAATTATTATATTTTTATGTTTTATCATTTATTCATTTTATTTAATAAAATATAATTAAATAATATTTTTTATAATATATTATAATATTATAAATAAATAAATTATTTTATTTTATTAAAAATTATTATAAAAAAACATTATTAACATGTCAAATATATCATAATGTTAATAAATATCTCCAAAATATATCAAATATTACACATATCACGAATATTAATAAATTGATAATGTTAATTAATTATAATATAATAATTAATTATTTAAATAACAAATAATTATTTAATTAATTAATATATATATATTGTAGCTAGGGGAATCAACAACTGGAGTTGGGCTGGTACTCGCGTGACACGGGGTCCATGGATCCAATCTCACTACCATTATACCCCTAGGTGCAATCACAGTGCCTGAACCATGCGCATGGGTAAAATTGGGAGGATTTGAACACATGACCTTCCATCTACAGCTTCACATCTTAACCACTTGAGTTGCCCCCCAAGGACTATTTAATTAATTAATATTATTATTAAGTAAAAAACAATATTAATTAATTAATATTATCATTCACTAAATTATTTTATAATTATTTTGTTTAATTACTTATTATAAAATAATAATAGTGTTTAATTAATAATATTGTTTAATTAAACAATATTATTAATCAAGCAATTAAAATATGGATTTCATTAAAATCATTAAATAATATTAATCTATTAATAATTTTAATTAAATAATCATTAATTAACTAATATTATTCTTAACTAAATAAGTATAATATTAATTAAATTATTTTATAATTATTATGTTTAATTAATTATTATAAAATAATAATATTGTTTAATTCAAGAATGTTATTAATCAAACAATTAAATTATGTATTTCATTACAATTACTAAACAATATTATTCTATTAATATTTCATAGATATGTGTATGCGTACACCCGTTACTAGCAACAGTAACATTAATAATATTAATGTGTCCAAATATGCCGATAGGCATAAATGGGGCGCATACTTTTCATATTCATGTTTTTTCCTATAGTATGTGTCCCATTTATGCTTATCAGCGTGTTTGGACACATTAGTATTATTAATGTTACTGTTGCTAGTTACTATTTTTTTTTGTTTGAATGTAGATTAGGATTGGGTAGCTTTGTGAGTATATGTAAATTAGGATTGGGTAATTTTTTTACAAAGTTGAAAATAGGCACTTTGATAATTCCGTCTCCAATCTTATTTTGTAAAACCATATTTATTTGCGCAACTATTAAACAAGTAAGAAAAAAATACTGATTCAAGATAACCATTTGTCACTGATTGCATGCAAGTGCAAGATAACATTTAAACTAGAACAAACATTCAATACATGTGTGTGGATCCATTTCCACAAGCGTCGTAGGTTCCTTCACATTATTTGTCGCACTGTTGTTCTCGGTCCTGGAACAATTTTGATGCAGATCGCTCCTCAAGGAAGACAAATTCAAGGTTCCTTCAGAGGGAGAGTTCATGCCAGATACGTATATCCATGTCCAACAAATTTATGAAATCTATGGTATTATCTATCAACAATTTTCAGAGAAGAAAACTCTGTCAACAAAACCATGTATAAAGACACAACCGAAATCGGTGCAGGGATGAAAGAAAAACTATGTCAAACAAGCGATATGTAGATATCATGAAAAAAAAACTCCGTCTAAACATCTCAGCAAAGATCACTCCTAGAAACACACTACTCGCTTGATTGATAAATCCTTTGAACTTATATTAATAACCATAGAGGTAAATAATAATTTTCTTATGATAGACATAAATCCAAGAATTTTGGCTTCTCGATGAGTGATTTAATTGATTCTATAAAATCATTGCTTAATAAGCAATTCACTTTGTATTCTACATATCAAACAAACACTTAAACAAATGAGGTCACGTTCCTTCTCTATAACTGACGCTCGAATTCTACATATCAGAATGTAATTTTTTAATAAAATAAATGCAGTACCGATTTGGGATAGGGATTCTAGACTCGTCCATCTCCATCCTTAGAGGCAGTAATATTTATAAACTCCTATCATCGATGACATGTAGAAATTCTTACCAATTCTCATTTTGTAATATCTCGAATTTTGGACTCACTATCTTATGATGTGATATTGGGGCATGGCCCCAGCACATATGATTTATTCTTTTCTAGACTGGCATATTGGGCATGGACCCTAACTGAATTTCATTATTTGATTATATAATGGGCAAGGGAGCCGCAATGTTTTGATTTATGTTTTTACCCTATGATGTGGGTACAAAACCTTAATATACTGAGATGACATTTTCTTACATACTGTGCAATGATGTAAATGACATAATTGACTTATATGGTGTGTTGAGTGTGGACTCAGAAACATACAGATTACCTACGTACTAGGAAAAAGCCCCGATGTACCTAGAGGAAATATGATGTACTGGGAGTAAGCCGTGATGTACATTGAGTGTTGGGCATAAGCCCTGGAGCACTCCAAGCTTGATAAATGAATACCAGATGTAAGCCAATTTAAATATTCTAGATGTGCCTCACAACCACATTCTAGCACTAGTGTTGAGTAGGGACTTTGGAATTGCACTAGAGTAACGCCCATGTGAGAGTGTTGAGTTAAATGGCTCTGAAGAGCACTCGGGGTTATGGAGTTTCAAAGTGTTGAGTTGGAAAGACTCCGAAGAGCACTTTTATCACATTTATTTAATTGAATAAATGATTCATCTTTTTATCTATCATCACCTACTACAGGAGATACCATGTTAAACGAGGGAATTCGACATGCAAAGAGAGAGACTAGAGGTACCAACCAAGACCGTCCAAAAGAAGTGGACAGTGTCCCTAAAATTTAAAGAGAAAAGAGTGTGATGTGATGACACATAACTAAAGAAAAGATAACTACTAGTAGTCTTTTATGACTAACGTGATTAAAGGCCTCCAAGTTATTATTATTATTATTATTATTATTATTATTAGGAGCTTTAAATAATAATGGTGTTATTATTTAATTATGGAATATAATTAGTATATCTGATTTATGCATTATTTAAATATTATAAATGATGTATTAATAGTTAAGTGCAATATATTTAATATAATAATAATTATTAGTATAATTATTGTTATTATTAAGAGCATATATCCAAATTACTTATGGTCAAACAGTTGGAAAAGTCCTAGCTCAAGAGGACTAGATATTTAATTAAATAATATATTTTAATTATTAATTATTGAATTTAAAGAAACTAATTACTTCAATAGTCCTAATTCAAGACTTCCCTACTTAAAGAGGGGAGATTCCCAAGTTTTGGCGATCATCTATCATTCTTGGTTATTATCATTCTCTTATGGTAGTCGAAGAAAACTATTCTGCTCCAAGAAGCTGAAGCAACCTTACCTAAAAATTCCCAGAAATGAACCAGAAGTGGATCTAGGGCCTCCACCTCTCATTGCATGTTGGAACCAAGCTCAGGGGGATCCTGATAGAACCAAGAATGGTTCAGGGGTCAAAGTTGGGAGGAATGTGGTAGCCCCAGGGTTATCGAGCAAGAGCTCATCCTAATAGGTCAGATCTAGTCCAGAATATTTTTCACTAACTACTCATTAAAGTGTGCAGGTTTCTATAGGAGCAAGCCACAACTTCAAAGGTCACCAGGTACGATTTATAAATGCTTCAGCTTGAAGTTTCAATACAAGCTAAGTAGGTAATTTAGGTTCCTAGACTAAATATTTTTTCCCAACATCTTGTTAGATTCTAAACTCTAGTTATGTTCCAGACTTAGTGTTTCTACGCCGGAAAACTAGATGTCTAGTAGGCCTAGCCCAGCTAGCCTTTGATAGAAATTACCCAGCATCAGACTTGATAAACATTATTGTGTTTCCCTATTGCTGACCTATGAATGTTTTGTTTACATTAGTATCATTTAATCTTTTATAAATATTTGAGCCCACTACTGCAATCGTATTTCATTTAGATACGTCTCTGCCATTTAATTTCTAAAATTTCTTTCTATGCTAGAAATTGTTTACAAAATAGGATTCCCTTAGATGTCAAACATGCATCGAAGCATTCAAACACTTCACACACTTCTTTTAACAAATGCCTCTACGATTTTCAAACTTTAGCCAAACTTTTTATCAAAACAAAAATGCAACAGGTATTACCAAAGGGTTTCGTAGACAAATATAGACTCACATAACGCGTTAACATTCTGCATTCTTTTTTTTAAAGTGAGTCTCAAACTCTCAGGGTTCATGGTTCGAACCCCACCATATTAATCAAAGTACTCATCACAACAGACTATGGGTCTTACAACATTTGCATTACCTTCTACGTAGCTAACAATTTCATTCTTGTGAACAGTAAAACAAGAGAGAGAATAGTTTTCATAAGAGGCACGGAGTTCCCCATTCAAAAAAATGCCAAAATTCAAACACTATCAAATTACATCAAGCAGGCTATAGCAAACTACGTTTTCATTTCCCTAAAGGAATGCTATAGTCAAGGAAAGGCTACCTTTCACCCAAACATAAAATGAAAGCCTGGTATTACTGTGTGAAGTTTAAAGAATCGATTTCTTTTAGACTAAAACATTGGAGTGTCCTTCTCATAAAATTTCTCTTAAAACCAATCAACGGATAAAAGTGCCACAAGCATCAAACCTTTTACAAACTTTCTATTTTTTCTACAAACACAAGACGACTAGCTACAGGAACTCAACCATTATTTCTTTATAAACCCTCTTACTTCATAGGAAGGAGAAGACGTAGGATAGAGCAATGATAGAGCAATTATATATTTTTTCTTTAGCATGAACTCCATTTGTTTTCCAAAACCGACAAACTCTCTTTTAGAAGTTGGGGAATACATAGCACTATAAAAATGAAAATGCAGTAGCTATAAATCTTTCACAAATCCTTTTAAAATCATCCAAAAATAAACGCAGTAGCCCCTTATCTAGTTCAAAACTCCAAGGGCAAGATCTATGTTTACATAGAGGAGTTAACAGTGTTTCAAAACCCATAATTTCAGAGGCACGATTTACATTGAAAGCAACCAAAACCCTTAGTACTCTCCAACATCGATTCATCATTTACAATCGAGAAATAAATTGTAGGTCAAGCCAAAGGCGACCACCATGGGGTTTATCCAACTGTGTGAGCCAAAGGAATCACTAAACCCCTCAATACATTTAGAAAAGCCTTCTCCAAAACCACCAAGACGGACAGGGAGAAGGGTGACTAAAACCCTGGACTTACCAGCTAAAAGCCAAAATGCAATCGGTGTTGATGCCCAACTCAAATCCTAGAGATTCTGCACCACGAAACCCACACCTGTCAATAGAAGCAAGCTGGATTATGTTAGGTCTGCGCATTCACTTAAAACAAAGTTTAAATACAAGAATTAACACATTATTCATATGTTTCTCATAGTACCTAACGAGGACTCTTGGGTGGTAGCGCTTGTTGTTAACATCAGAACTACCCTAGCCATGAGCATAGCTCAGGCTAGGCATAGCTTCCTTCAACGATCTATGTTTCCCCCTCTCAGTCCCAAAACCAGTGAAATGAAAACCAAAGAGCAAATGTTCGTTACAAACGCTTCAGGCCCAGTTGGCCTAAGGCCACGTGACCTTCTAATGCGCATTTAATACTTGCAACCACCTCGTAGTACCACATTTCAGTTTATTCATCAAATATTATGTATATAGTTGGGTTGGCAGCATTACCCTTAAAACGTTTGCCACAAGCTAAGGTTCTCAAACCCTTCATGTTAAACTTTAAGGTGGATTCCATTTCTAGAAGTTTTACATAGGGTAGTTGCCAATATATGACCACCAAGTGACACTTGCATAGAAAGAAACATTTAAATCGACATTAGCAAAAATGTTAAGTAAGTCCATGGGCTTCCCATATTCACACCTTATCTCTCAGTGATTTCGCCAGAAGTGTTTTTTTTCAACACCTAGAGATTCTAGGTGTCTCAACTTCCCTCATCAGTTGCATCATGCCTGAGAATTGACATTTGACATTTCCATCATACATTTTGAACTTACAAAATAAAAGGGAGTTTTCTAGTTATTTTTCCATAGTAATACAACCTTTTCCACATAGAAAACATGACTGACAAAAGAAACACATTTGCTAGGTCCCCTAGCCTTTTCAATTACAACAGACAAGTACCGTTACAATGCTGAAGTTATTTTTGTACTGACATTGACTAGGTTAAGCAGACTAGTAGGAAGAAGGAATTTTTGTTTTATTTTACTAATTTTTTTTGGGTCATTACAAGTGGTATCAGAGCTTAGTTACAAAACTAAGTGACCTATTAGGCTCATTACAGACATCCACTATAGATACACAATAAACATAAACATATATTTAAATTTTTATTTCGTTTTATGCGAAAATGAACTAAAACATGATTTTCTTCTCTTTATACTTATATAACTTTTTAGGTATAGTTATCTCCTGAAAAATGAATGCAGAATAGGGTAGCAACATACATGGGAATCTGAACTCTCCACCATGAGAGCAAGAAATTGTGGTGGAACTCAACTCGGATTTAATGAAATCTATGCAAAATCTACAGGCAGAATTTCAAAGTTTCAGAGATGAGAACATGCAAGAAAGAAGAGAACAATAGGCTCTAAATGAAGCCTTACTCCAAAGCTTAACAGGGGCAAGCCCCATGGACAACCGATTCTCTCAGTCAACACTCTTAAAACAGGAAACTGTCACACATGGAAATCATCCAGTTACAAGAGATAAGAACAGGAAGAACACAAGCCAGAATCAATGGAAGAGGATTGTAAGAGCTCTTCCAACGATGATGGTTCACCACCTCCTTGCAAGAACAGGAGGAAGAGTGACGACATTCTACGAGGAGAATTTAGGAAGATAAGAGCCCCAACTTATGACAGAGAAATCAACTTTGGGGAAAAGGATGAAGAGTGGATGCTAGGAATGAATAAATACTTCAAGGTTCATAATTACTCAAGTGAAATCCAAGCCCGACTAGCCATCTACAACCTGAATGGTAAAGCAGCTAGATGACGGAGGGACTTGAAACACACCAAAGGGCAAGAACTGAGAGACATAACCTGGGATACTTTCAGCAGAATATTCCAAGACAAGTATATGTCTCAAAGATTCTTTGACAAGAAACTTAAGGAATTTCATGAGTTGAAATGGGCTCCCTAACTATGGAAGCATTCATAAACTGATTCTTAGACTTACTGCACTATGTGCCATATATTAAGGATGAGAAGGTCAAAATACAACAGTTCTTGGGAGGGATGCCCCCAAACTTTAGAGAAAATATAGAGTTTGACATGCCCAAAACCCTTGATATAACCTTACATAAAGCAAGGCTGTGTTATGAACATGGACAACCAAGAAATGATAACATCAACATAAATAGAGATAGATTCAAAACCTCCTTGGACAACCGCGGACAGGGTTTTAGGCCTCCACCTTATTGGAAACATAACAACAATTTTCCTCCTAATAGAGGCTTCAACCGACCCCAAGCACGACCAAGTGCACCCCCACCACCTATCAACAGGCCAACATTCAATAAAGGGACCAAAGCTATCCCACCAACCGTTTCTTGCTGGAAATGCCAAGGGCCCCACTACTACAGAGACTGCCCCAACAAAACGAATGGAGTTTTACACAACATCCAAACAGAGACTACCATAGGAGACATGGCAAAGACACCAAGGATCTATGCCTCTCTTGACAGTCGACAGGAAGATCACCAAGCCACCATGGTTGAATTAGAGGGTAAGATCTCTAACACTATAGTTTCGGTTTTAATAGATCCCGGTGTTTGCCGAAGTTATATCTCCCCTACGTTAGTGGACACTTGTAATTTGAACCGAGAACCTCACAAGAAATTGTGGCTAGAGCAACTAGCCACCGGTACCAAACAAAATATCTCCGAGTTAGTCAAAACTTGCGAGATAAACTTAAACAAATTTCAAACTAGGTTAGATTTAAACATTCTACCCCTAGGGTCAGTTGATCTACTCATCGGCATGGATTGGTTGGAAGAACACCACGTCCTCCTAGAATGCTTAAACAAATCCTTACTTTGCAGGGATGACCAAGGGATTCAGAAGACGATTCAGGGTATCCCTAAGAAAGTGTCGGTAAGACAGATCTCCGCCTTACAAGCAAATAAATGCATCAAGAAAGGTTGCAAACTCTTTGCCATCAATATCCAAAACATAGAAACCGATAGGGAATAGAAGATCGAAGACTTTCCAGTCCTTGTAGAATTCAAAGATGTATTTCCCGAAGAAATACTATGATTACCACCTAAACGAGACTTAGACTTTTCCATCGAACTGACACCTGGGTTAGTACCAGCTTCTAAAGCCCCATACCGCATGAGCACAATAGAATTAGTGGAGCTCAAGCTTCAGTTACAAGAACTAATTGACAAAGGGTACATTCGACCTAGTGTGTCCCTTTGGGGTGCACTAATACTCTTCATCAAGAATAAAGATTGCACGATGCAGATGTGCATCGATTACCATCAACTCAACAAGATGACCATTAAGAATCGCTACCCACTCCCTAGGATTGATGACCTATTTGACCAAGTTGGAGGGGCAAATATATTCTCGAAGATTGAATTACGATCCGGATACCATCAAGTGAGGATCCATGATGAGGATATCAACAAGACCACTTTTCGAACCCTTTACAGCCACTACGAGTTCATAGTGATGCTCTTTGGGATGACGAATGCACCGGCCAATTTTATGTGCATGATGAATAGTATCTTTAGTAAATACCTCGATAAATTCATTGTAGTCTTTATTGATGACATTTTAATCTACTCCAAGAACGAAATAGAACATGAGGAGCACCTCCGAATTTTTTTACAGATACTAAGAGAACACGAGCTTTATGCCAAGTTTAGCAAGTGCAATTTCTACAGACCCTAGATTCAATACTTAGGACATATCATTTCTGAGAAGGGAATAGCCATCGACCCCTAAAAGGTCAAAGCTATTGAAGAATGGCCCATAGCTGCCTGCATATTCGACATAAGGTCATTCTTAGGATTAGCCGGCTACTATCGAAAATTCATTGAGAATTTTTCACGGATCGCATGTCCCATGACCGCCTTGCAGAAAAAGGAAAACAAGTTTATCTGGACAGATAAGTGTGAAGAAAGCTTTCAAAAGCTAAAGCAACTACTGATTAGTGCATCGATTCTACATATTGCGGATCCCAATGGGGACTTCCTCATTTTCACAGATGCAAGCAAGGAAGGAATCGAGGGAGTCCTTATGCAAGACAATTTTGCCATATGCTATGAATTGAGGAAACTAAAAGAACATGAATAGAACCGCCCTACTCATGACCTAGAACTAGTTGCCATCATACATGCTCTAAATATGTGGCGACATTATCTCATGGGAAAGAAATTCCTATTGATGACAGATAACATGAGCTTGAAATACCTTTTCAACCAACCCAACCTAAATGCAATGCAGGCTAGGTGGCTAGCCTTCCTTAGTGAATACCATTTCGAACTAACACATATAAAAGGAAAGGAAAACAAGATGGCGGATGCCTTAAGCCATTGAGCACATATGCTTTATGAGGTCACGATAAGCCAAACCGACTCCGACTTACACCACAGAATTGGAACGGCATGTAAGAGTGACTGTTATTATACGGAAATCCTCGCAAAGATCCAGGAAGACAGAGTTTTCCAATAGCAGAAAGAATATAAGATAGACGAAACGGGACTACTATGGTCAAAAGACCGACTTTATGTCCCAAGAAGTGGAGACATTAGATCAAACATTCTCACCGAGTTTCACCAGAAACCTTATTCAGGAAACCCCGGATATCAAAAGATGATATCGGCCATAAAGAAACATTACTTCTGGCCTAAGGTGAAAGCTGACATTGCAATGTTCATCACAAAATGTCAGGAGTGCCAATTGGTCAAAGCAGAACACCAACACCCCTCCAGGTTACTTCAACCTTTACCCATTCTAGAATGGAAATGGGAGGTAATAAGTATGGACTTCATTACAGGCTTACCCAAGAGTAAGAAATTGAACAACTCCATTTTCGTAGTGGTAGACAAGCTATCTAAAGCAGCCCACTTTATACCGGTGAAATCCACCTACAAAGTGGTTCACATCGTAGAAATATTCTTAAAAGAGATCTTTCGATTCCATGGGATACCCAAGGAAATCATTTTCGATCGGGACATGAAGTTCATTAGCAACTTCTAGAGAGCATTGTTCTCCAGTTTGGAAACCTAGTTACAATTTAGTACCACGTACCACCCCCATACCAACAGACAAACAGAAAGAGTAAACCAGATCCTCGAGGACATGTTGAGGATGTATGTCATGAATAACCCCACCAAGTGGGAAGATTATTTGCACCTAGTAGAGTTCACATACAACAACGGTTATCAAACCATAGCCAAAATGATTCCTTTCGAAGTACTCTATGGCAGGAAATGTCAAACCCCCGTGACTTGGGACAGTCCAGTAGACAGACTTATGTTAGGACCCAACCTATTAAAGGACTTGGAACAGCTAGTCTCCAAGGTACATCTAAACTTAAAAGAAGCGCAAGACCGCCAAAAGAGTTATGCAGACAAGAAAAGAAAGGACAAGGACTATCAAGTCAGCGAATATGTGTTCCTAAAAATAAAAGCAAAACGAAGCTCGTTGAGCTTGGGACGTTGCGGGAAACTAGCCCCAAGATTTTGTGGACCTTTTGAGATACTGGCTAAGAAGGGCCCAGTAACTTATCACTTGGCCTTACTAGCGCATATAAAAGTTCATAATGTTTTTCATGCTTCATTATTAAAGAAATATGTATACGATACTAAACATGTTTTTGATTGGTCCTTATTAGAGGTGGAGCCCAAAGGGGAGTTCACGCCAGAACCACTCCACATTCTGGAGAAGAGAGAGGTCCAACTTAGGAGGAGGACCATTACTCAGCTGAAAGTGCAATGGAGGCACTTTGGACCAGATGAGGCTATTTTGGAGAATGAGGCCACCATGAAAGAGGCATACCCCGCCTTGTCTCATGACCTCATTCCTAGTCCCTAGAAACACCGGGACGATGTTGTTCTAAGCGGGGAGGGATGTAATATCCCAAATTTTGGACTAAATATCTTATGATGTTATATTGGGCCACGGCCCCAACACATGTGATTTATTCTTTTCTAGACTGACATATTGGGCATGGACCCTGACTAAATTTCAATATTTGATTATATACTAGGCAAGGGAGCCCCAATGTTCTGATTTATGTTTTTACCATATGATGTGGGTACAAAACCCTAATATACTAAGATGACCTTTTTCTTACATATTGTGCAGTGATGTGAATGATATAATTGACTTATATGGTGTGTTGAGCGTGGACTCAGAAACACACAGATTACCTACGTACTGGGCAAAAGCCCCGATGTACCTAGAGGAAATATGATGTACTAGGAGTAAGTCCTGATGTACATTGAGTGTTGGGCATAATCCTTGGAGCACTCCAAGCTTGATAAACGAATACCGAATCCGAGGCAATTTAAATATTCTAGATGTGCCTCACAACCACATTCTAGCACTAGTGTTGAGCATGGACTTTGGAATTGCACTAGAGTAACGCCCATGTTAGAGTGTTGAGTTAAATGGCTCTGAAGAGCATTCGGGGTTACGGAGTTTCAAAGTGCTGAGTCAGAAAGACTCTGAAGAGCACTTTTATCACATTTATTTAACTGACTAAATGATTCATCTTTTTATCCATTATCACCTACTGCGGGAGCTACCATGTTAAATGAGGGAATCCGACATGCAAAGAGAGAGACTAGAGGTACCTAACCAAGACCGTCCAAAACAAGTGGACCGTGTCCCTAAAATTTAAAGAGAAAAGAGTGTCATGTGATGACACATAACTAAATAAAAGATAATTACGAGTAGTCTTTTATGACTAACTTGATTAAAGGCCTCCAAGTTATTATTAATAATAATACTATTATTATTATTATTATTAGGAGCTTTAAATAATAATGGTGTTATTATTTAATTATGGAATATAATTAGTATATCTAATTTATGCATTATTTAAATATTATAAATGATGTATTAATAGTTAAGAGAAATATATTTAATATAAGAATAATTATTAGTATAACTATTGTTATTATTAAGAGCATAAATCCAAATGACTTAAGGTCAAACAGTTGGAAAAGTCTTAGCTCAAGAGGACTAGATATTTAATTAAGTAATATCTTTTAATTATTAATTATTGAATTTAAAGAAACTAATTACTTCAACAATCATAATTCAAGACTTCCCTACTTAAAGAGGGCAGATTCCCAAGTTTTGGGGATTAGCTATCATTCTTGGTTATTATCATTCTCTTATGGTAGTCCAAGAAAACTATTCTACTCCAAGAAGCTGAAGCAACCTTACCTAAAAATTATCAGAATTGAACCAGAAGTGGATCTAGGGCCTCTACCTCTCATTGCATGTTTGAACCAAGCTCGGGGGGATCTACATAGAACTGGGAACGGTTCAGGGGTCAAGGTTCGGAGGAATGTGGTAGCCCCAAGGTTATCCAACAAAAGCTCATCCTAACAGGTCAGATCTAGTCCATAAGATTTTTCACTAACTACTGATTAAAGTGTGCAGGTTTCTATAGGAGTGAGCCACGACTTCAAAGGTCACCAAGTACGATTTATAAACCCTTCAGCTCGAAGTTTCATATACAAGCTAAGTAGGTAATTTAGGTTCCTAGACTAAATCTTTTTGCCCAACATCTTGTTAGATTCTAAACTCTAGTTATGTTCCAGACTTAGTGTTTCTCCCCCGGAAAACTAGATTTCTAGCAGGCCTAGCCCAGCTAGCCTTTGCTAGACATTACCTAGCATCAGACTTGATAAACATTATCGTGTTTCCGTATTGCTGACCTATGAATGTTTTTTTTAGAATAGTATCATTTAATCTTTTATAAATATTTGAGCCCACTGCTGCAATCCTATATCATATACATACGTCTCTACCATTTAATTCCTGAAATTTCTTTCTATGCTAGACATTGTTTACAAAATAGGATTCCCTCAGATATCAAACAGGCATCGAAGCATTCAGACACTTCACACACTTTTTTTAACAAATGCCTCTACGATTTTCAAACTTTATCCAAACATTTTATCAAAACAAAAATGCAACAGGTATTACCAGAGGGTTTCGTAGCCAAGATCTATGCTTACATACAGGAGTCAATAGTCCTTCAAAACCCAGAATTTCAGAGGCACGATTTACATTGAAAGCAACCAAAACCCTTAGTACTCTTAAACATCGAGTCGTTATTTACAATCGAAATATAAACTGTAGGTCAATCCAAAGGAGACCACCATGGGGTTTATCCAACTGTGTGAGCCAAAGGCATCACTAAATCCCTCAATACATTTAGAAAACCCTTCTCCAAAACCACCAAGACGGACAGGGAGAAGAATGATTAAAACCCTGAACTTACCACCTAAAAGCCAAAACGCAACTGGTGTTGATGCCCAACTCAAATCACAGAGATTCTGCACCACAACACCCACACCTGTTAACAGAAGGAAGTTGGATTATGTTAGGTCTGTGCATTCACTTAAAACAAAGATTAAATACAAGAATTAACACAGTATTCATTCGTTTCTCATTGTACCTGGAGAGGACTCTTGGGTGGCAGCGCTTGTTGTTAACATCAAAACTATCCTGGCCATGAACATAGCTCACGCCAAGCGTAGCTGCCTTCAACGAGCTATGTTTCCCCCTCTTAGTCCCAAAACCAACGAAATGAAAACCGAAGAGCAAATCTTTGTTACAAACGCTTAAGGCCCAGCTGGCCTGAGGCCACGTGTCCTTCCAATGCGCATTTAATACTTGCAACCACCACGTAGTACCGTATTTCGGTTTATTCATCAAATATTATGTATATAGTTGGGTTGGAAACATTACCCTTAAAACTTTTGTGACAAGCTAAGGTTCTCAAACCCTTCATGTTAAACTCTAAGGTGGATTCCATTTCTAGAAGTTTTACATAGGGTAGTTTCCAATATATGACCACCATGTGACACCTGCATAGAAAGCAACATTTAAATCGACAATAGAAAAACTACTAAGTCCGTCCATGGGCTTCCCATATTCACAACTTACCTCTCGGCAATTTCGCTAGAAGTGTTTTTTTCAACACCTAGAGATTCTAGGTGTTTCGACATCCCTCATCAGTTGCATAATGCTTGAGATTTGACATTTGACATTTCCATCATAAATTTTGAACTTAAAAAAGAAAAGGGATTTTTCATGTTATTTTTCCATAGTAATACAACCTTTTCCACATAGAAAACATGACTGACAAAAGAACCACATTTGCTAGGTCCCCTAACCTTTTCAATTACAACAGACAAGTACCATTACAGTGTTGAAGTTATTTTTGTACTGACATTGACTAGGTTAAGCATACTAGTAGGAAGAAGGAAATTTTTTTTTATTTTACTAATTTTTTTTGGGTCATTACACATTTCATATCACCGATTTGCAGACATGCCACTGCTCCCTTCACATATGCCAGGTCGCCAAGATACTCTTGGCTCCATCATACAGATGGATCCTCCTACTATTGTCTTAACAAAACTTCAATCCCGACACCAAACCACATCACAAGATTAGGATTGTAATTCAAATTGAAATTGGTTGTAGGGAGAGGGAAGGATAGGTAATGAAATTCAAATTCAAATTATCATGGGAAGCAGCAAGGTTGCATTCATGGGGAATGACGGGTCCATGGTGCCATCCATACATGCGCATCTCTACTAAACGGAGAACAGGTTCTGGACGTGAATGGAAAAGAGTTGCCAGTAGGAAGTGGGGTTCCAATGTAGAGTGTACTGTGCATGCCACCCACGAGCATTAATGACCCCGGCGATGTGATAGCATGCAAACAGATCAAACTCGGGAAGGCCTGCTGGAGACAGTAACGACCATTAGGAGTAAGTCTAACGCTCTAAGTGAAATCGTCGAAGGATTAGACTACTCCATTGATAACAACAGTGAAGGGAAGATGAGGATGAAAAATGAGTGCATGTACAAGTTCTTAGAAATCAACGTAAGGACGACGACATGCCTTCCATCTCGGGGAATGACATGGCGTACTTGCAGATGAAGGCCACAACAACGGGGATTGTGAGTATTTTTTACTTTCTTTTCATGGAAAACCAATGCATAAGTGAAAGGAGACTAAACAATAGCTATACTTTACTTCAAGTACCATATCAATGTGAAATACCTCATCGTTAACTGATAAGCATTCGTTACCCAGTACGTATGGCAAAATAATGAGTATGAATGTGGACATGTGGAAGAGGAAACTCTATGATATTCGCGCCAAGGCCTCAAGTGAAAGGTAGAGTACATGCAGAGGAGGACTATATTTGTCACATGACAGCCATGACCTGTCGCACAACAACCATGATTCCTGCACGCCACCTCGGTGAAAGATAGAGTACATGCAGAATTGAATGAAGGACTGGGTCTGTCACATGACAGCCATGACCTGTCGCACAACAACCACAATTCTGCACGTCACCCGTCGTGGGCATGGAATATAAAGGTTGACGTCATAGTGTAGCAGCCAATAAAATTTCAAATAAATAATTTTTACAGGAGCAAGCCACGACTTCGAAGGTCACCAAGTACGATTTATAAACCCTGCAGCTTGAAGTTCCGTATACAAGCTAAGTAGGTAATTTAGGTTCCTAGACTAAATCGTTTTTCCCAACACCTTGTTACATTCTAAACTCTAATTACGTTCCAGACTTAGTGTTTATGCCCCAGAAAACTAGATGTCTAGCAGGCCTAGCCCAGCTAGCCTTTGCTAGACATTACCCAGCATTAGACTTGATAAACATTATTGTGTTTCCCTATTGCTGAACTATGAATGTTTTGTTTAGATTAGTATCATTTAATATTTTATAAATATTTGAGCCCACTGCTGCAATCATATTTCATTTACATACATCTCTGACATTTAATATCTAAAATTTCTTTCTATGCTATACATTGTTTACAAAATAGGATTCCCTCAGATATCAAACAGGCATCAAAGCATTCAGACACTTCACACACTTCTTTTAACAAATGCCTCTACGATTTTCAAACTTTAGCCAAAATTTTTATCAAAACAAAAATTCAACAGGTATTACCAGAGGGTTTCGTAGCCAAACATAGACTCACATAACGCTTTAACCTTCTGCATTCCTTTTTTTAAAGTGAGTTTCAAACTCCCAGGGTTCATGATTCGAACCCCACCATATTAATCAAAGTACTCATCACAATAGATTATGGGTCTTACAGCATTCGCATTACCTTCTACATAGCTACCCATTTCATTCTTGCAAATAGTAAAACAAGAGAGAGAATAGTTTTCATAAGAGGCACGGGGTTCCCCATTCAAAAAATGCCAGAAGTCAAACGCTATCAAATTACATGAAGCAGGCTGTAGCAAACTACGTTTTCATTTCCCTAAAGGAATGCAATAGTGAAGGCAAGGCTACCTTTCACCCAAACATAAAACACAGACCCGGTATTACTCTGTGAAGTTTAAAAAATTGATTTCTCTTAGACTAAAACATTGGAGTGTCCTTCTCATAAAATTTCTCTTAAAACCAATCAACGGATAAAAGTGCCACAAGGATCAAACCTTTTACAGACTTTCTATTTTTTCAAGAAACATAAGACGACTAGCTACAGGAACTCAGCCATTTTTTCTTTATAAACTCTCTTACTTCATAGGAAGGAGAAGACGCAGGATAGAGCAACAATAGAGAACTTATATATTTTTTCTTTAGCTTGAACTCCATTTGTTTTCCAAAACAGACAAACTCTCTTTTAGAAGTTGGGGAATACAAAGCACTATAAAAATGAAAACGCGGTAGCTATAAATCTTTCACAAAGCCTTTTAAAATCGTCCAAAAATTAACACAGTAGCCCCTTCTGCAATTCAAAACCCTAAGGGAAGATCTATGATTACATACAAGAGTCAATAGTCCTTCAAAACCCAGAATTTCAAAGGCACGATTACATTGAAAGCAACCAAAACCCTTAGTACTCTTAAACATCGAGTCGTCATTTACAATTGAGAAATAAAATGTAGGTCAAGCCAAAGGCGACCACCATGGGGTTTATCCAATTGTGTGAGCCAAAGGCATCACTAAACCCCTCAATACATTTAGCAAACCCTTCTCCAAAACCACCAAGACGGACGGGGAGAAGGGTGATTAAAACCGTGGACTTACCAGCTAAAAGCCAAAATGCAACCGGTGTTGATGCCCAACTCAAATCGTAGAGATTCTACACCACGACACCCACACCTGTCAATAGAAGCAAGCTCGATTATGTTAGGTCTGTGCATTCACTTAAAACAAAGTTTAAATACAAGAATTAACATAGTATTCATACGTTTCTCATAGTACCTGGCGAGGACTCTTGGGTGGCAACGCTTGCTGTTAACAGTAGAACTACCCTGGCCATGAACATAGCTCAGGCGAGGCGTAGCTGCCTTCAACGAGCTATGTTTCCCCCTCTCAGTCCCAAAACCAACGAAATGAAAACCGAAGAGCAAATCTTTGTTACAAACGCTTAAGGCCCAGCTGGCCTGAGGCCACGTGACCTTCTAATGCGCATTTAATACTTGCAACCACCACGTAGCACCACATTTCAGTTTATTCATGAAAGATTATGTATATAGTTGGGTTGGCAACATTACCCTTAAAAATTTTGTCACAAGCTAAGGTTCTCAAACCATTCATGTTAAACTTTAAGGTGGATTCCATTTCTAAAAGTTTTACATAGGGTAGTTGCAATATATGACCACCATGTGACACCTGCATAGAAAGCAACATTTAAATCGACATTAGCAAAACTGCTAACTCTGTCCATGGGCTTCACATATTCACACCTTACCTCTCGGTGATTTCGCCAGAAGTGTCTTTTTTCAACACCTAGAGATTCCAGGTGTTTCGACTTCCCTCATGAGTTGCATCATGGCTGAGATTTGACATTTGACATTTCCATCATACATTTTGAACTTACAAAAGAAATGGGAGTTTTCAAGTTAATTTTCTATAGTAATACAACATTTTCCGCATAGAAAACATGACTGACAAAAGAACCACATTTGCTAGGTCCCCTAACCTTTTCAATTACAACAGACAATTACCGTTGCAATGCTGAAGTTATTTTTGTACTCACATTGACTAGGTTAAGCAGACTAGAAGATAGAAGGAAATTTTTTTTTTATTTTACTAATTTTTTTTGGGTCATTACACATTTCATATCATTGATTTGCAGACATGTCACTGCTCCCTTCGCATATCACAGGTCACCGAGATACTCCTGGCTCCATCATAGAGATGGATCCTCGTGCTATTGTCTTAACAAAACTTTAGTCCCACGACCAAACTGCATCACAAGTAATTCAAATTTGTTGTAATTCAAATTCAAATTGGTTGTAGGGAGAGGGAAGGATAGGTAATGAAATTCAAATTCAAATTATCATGGGAAGTGGCAAGGTTGCATTCATGGGGAACGACGGGTCCATGGTGCCATCCATACATGCGCCTCTCTACCGAACGGAGAACAGGTTCTGGACGTGAACGGCAAAGAGTTGTCGGCAGGAAGCGGGGTTCCAGTGTAGAGTGTATTGTACATGCCACCCACGAGCATTAATGACCCCAACGACATGACAGCGTGCAGACAGATCAAACTCGGGAAGGCCTTCCGGAGACATTAACAGCCGTTAGGAGTAAGTCTAATGCTCCGGGCAAAATCGTCGAATCGTTAGACTACTCCATTGATAACAGAAGTGAAGGGAAGATGCAGATGAAAAATGAGTCCATGTACAAGTTCTTGGAATTCAACATAAGGACGACGACATGCCTTCCATCCCGGGGAATGACATGGCATACTTGCAGATGAAGGCCACAAGAGCGGGGATTGTGAGGATTTTTCACTTTCTTTTCATGGAAAACCAATGCATAAGTGAAAGGAGACTAAACAAAAGCTATATTTTACTTCAAGTACCATATCGATGTCAAATACTTCATCGTTGACTGATAAGCATTCATTACCCAGTACTTATGGCCAAATAATGAGTATGAATGTGGACATGTGGAAGAGAAAACTCTCTGATATTTGTGCCAAGGCCCGAGGTGAAAGGTAGAGTACATGCAGAGAAGGACTAGATTTGTCACATGACAGCCATGACCTGTCGCGCAACAACCATGATTCCTGCACGCCACCTCGGTGAAAGCTAGAGTACATGCAGAGTTGAGTGAAGGACTGGATCTGTCACACGACAGCCATGACTTGTCGCACAACAGCCATGATTCTGCACGTCACCCATCCTGGGCGTGGAATATAAAGGCTGACGTCATAGTGTAGCAGCCAATAAGATTTCAAATAAATAATTTTTATTAAAAATTATATTTAATAAAAAATTACTACGCCGATAGGCGTTAATATCCTAGATTTTTCTTGGGTGGAGGAATGATAAATGTGCTAGATTAAAGGGGAGGAACACCAAGTGTGTGAGCCGGATGGTTTTGATGGTCATGTTTTTTAGTTAACAATAAGCTAATGGTTTATCCGCGTAATAAAAAAACAGTGGCTTGAAGCATTGGCAGCCTCCACCTCCATGCACTGCAGTCTCCACCTCCACGCACAGAAGTTAAGCCCACCTCCACACACGATAGTTTACCCGGGTGACCTCCATCTCCACGCACGACAGTTAAGCTCAGCTGATGGTGTCGTGTGATAACCGTTCACCACTACTGAGGACGGGTGGCAATTCCTATTAAAAGGGTGGCAATTCTTGTTCACCGCGTAAACATTACAGAACGAGGCACGCGAAATAGGACGACAACGACAAAGAAGGTATTTGTTTTTTTTGTTTTTTTTTCCTTGCATTCGAGATGCATTGTATATGCAACATTACCACTGTAGCTTTCTTGTGCAAGTTTCCAAAGACGCATAACAGGACACGCATCGAAGCTCAGATAGTAGCAAGCAACAATCCAGTTCCCACGTATTTCGACCCCAAATGCATAAGTTACCTATGATATATTGTGTTCCATAAGAACATTCTGACTCTTGATTCTTATATGGAATGCGTCGTGGAATACGAAATTACTATCTGTAGTTTCCGTTTATTCTTCTGAATAGTGCATTCTGGAAAGCGAGTTATTTATCTCTGTATTCTATTTATTTTCTGAACAACAAGATCTAGAAAACAAAATCACTATCTCTGTATTCCATTTATTTCCTGAACAACGAGATCTAGAAAATGAAATCACTATCTCTATTTTTCATTTATTTACTGAATATTGCGATTTGTCTTATTGTGGCTATCCGGAAACGGAAACCATTTAACTCTGTCCCATTGCTTGTATGATTTAATGAGATCGGTCAACAAGCCTGATCATCGCACCATTTAAATCACGTGCCATCATTTTATGAACACTGTGGTAGACCTACCAATGCACCAGATTGTGGTGTAGCAAGCAGCCCCAACAGCCAAGCTTCGGACTCGCCTCGAGATTCTGTGTCTGGAATCTGCGGTAACTTTTATATTGTTCTGCAAATTCAAATCATTAGTCTTCTTCAAATAAAATTTTCTCTTTAAATTGGCTTTTATATGAGTTTTTAGTGCCTGATTTTTCCTTGATGCGTGTGGAGGTTGTGTGAGGTTGGCCAGAGATTATGCATGGCTATTGATTGCAGGGCTCTTCATAATCTTAGTCAGTGCCTTCTTCATGGCTTGAAGAGTCTCTTAGCGTTTTCGGGTTGAAGTTTGAAATCATATTAGTTTTTTAAGTTTTTTGTTTATTTTTGTGCTATAAATAATAAGTGTGGAGATTTTCCATGGGAGTTAGTAAGAGTAATGATTTTCAATTAATGAGTTCATATATGTGCAATTGCAACTATATTTCAAAGAAATAATAAATTAGAGCAATACTACTAAAACAAATATAGATTAATGGGTGGCATCCACTTTCACAAAACTTTTATGAAGTAAAATATTAAAACTATAATTATTAGTTTTATCTGTATAATTAACTTCTATTTATAAATTTAAAAGGTGTTTTATGTTCTATCTAAAACACATTAAACCACATTCAAATTTATCACAATTTTAATTAAATGACATCTAATTTTATCGTGATGTGGCATGCTGTCGTGATTGGTTCTTTTGGTCATGGATTTCGATTGTCCACTTCACCTTTAACTCATGAACCACATGTATGGTATTAGTTAAATAGTCTCTAACGAGTGGGGAAAATATCTAATCATTTTTAAATATTTTCCACCGTCGGTTAGATAGTGGTTTTAGCTTATGAAAAGTATAAATATATTGATATAAAAGTATATATATTATGAATGAAAATCTTAACACTTATATTTATATAAATTAAAATAAAAAAATCAAATGAATTATCATTTATTTATCATTTTGTCTATTTTATAAAAAATAAAAATTAATAAGTTATGTATCTTCAATAACATTGACACACTTACACACATATATGTTAAGTAATCAATTATCATCATTATGCAATATAAATATATGGACTAAACAAAAAAAACTATATATATTATGAATGAAAATATTTATATTTATATTAGTTCATATTTATATGAACTAATCAAAACGTTACATAATTGAATAATCAAAATCAAAACTTTCAAAAAATATATATAGATTTGTTTTAATAAAAATAAAAAAAATAATTATATATATATATATATAAATTTTTCATTTAGGACATATTCATATGATTGGTTTTATATGAAATTGTCAAATGATTATAAATTTAAATAATAATAAAATATTTATTTATTTATTTAACTATTTATAAAAATGTGTTTCTTTTAAATTCCTTTAGATATATTTTTTAATTATTTATAATTTTCTTAGCAGCATATTTTTCACATAAATTTTAGCTTATGAAAAGTATAAATATATTAATATAAAAGTTATATTTTATGATTGAAAGTAGACTAAAAACATAATGTTATAGAATTACATGTGTTTTCTATAATGTATAATTATATAATGTTATGTATATATATAACATATTATATATATATATATATATATATAAAGTTAATAATATTTTATAATGTCTTTATGTGCTTTTAGCTTAACTATTTTATACATATAAATATAAAATTGTAATGAACATTTTTATGGGATTTTTTAAAGAGGAAAGAAAAGTTCAATATAAAAATTAAAAAATAACTTTAAAAAAATCTCAAAATTAAAAAAGACGTTTATAATTTCCATTTTTCAATGTGGAAAACAATTTAGTTTCAAAATTATGCAATTATAATTTATATTTTTCAATGTGGCAAACAATTTAGTTTAAAAAATATGCAATGGTTAATCGTTTCCATTTCCCATGGGTTATGATTCATTACGACATTCATCTTGAGGGTTATGTCGCATCGCGACATTGATCAATATAATTTGAATAGGCTATCTCACATTGTGATGTATATCAAGTGTTATGTTGCATTGCGGTGTTCAACAAGGGTTATGTCGCATTGCGACATTGATCAAGGGTTATATGTCTAATATGATAAAGAGTTATATCCCATTCTGATATTGATTAAGGATTAAAAATGAATTACACTGACAATTCCAAACATGTGACACATTAATAATGTTACATTAGGCATTCATCAATGACTATGCCACATTGTGATGTATATCGAGTGTTATGTTGTATTACGACGTTCATCAAGGGTTTTGTCGTATTGCAACATTGATCAAGGGTTATAATTAAGGATTAAAAATTGATATACACCAACAATT
The DNA here is from genome assembly GCA_027924585.1 of Larix kaempferi. Taxonomy (NCBI): domain Eukaryota; kingdom Viridiplantae; phylum Streptophyta; class Pinopsida; order Pinales; family Pinaceae; genus Larix; species Larix kaempferi. The sequence goes on from BSBM01001023.1 coordinate 4,451,903, forward strand.
TCCAATATGTGACACATTAATAGTTTGACATTCGACGTTCATTGGGGGATATGTTGCATTGTGATGTATATCAAGTGTTATGTTTCATTGCGGCATTCAAAAATGGTTATGTCGCATTGCGACATTGATGAAGGGTTATATGTCTAATATGACAAAGGGTTATGTCCCATTTTGATATTGATTAAGGATTAAAAATGCATTACAGTGACAATTCCCAAGATGTGAAACATTAATAATGTGACATTCGACATTCATCAATGACTATGCTGCATTGTGATGTATATGAAGTGTTATGTTGTGTTGCAACATTCGTCACAGGTTTTGTCATATTGCGACATTGATCAAGGGTGATAATTAAGGATAAAAAATGATATACACCGACAATTCCCAAGATGTGACACATTAATATTTTGACATTCGACATTCATCATGGGATATGTTACATTGTGATGTTTATCAAGGGTAATGATGCATTGTGACATTGATCTTGAGGGTTTTGTCGCATCGCAACATTGATCAATGTAATTTTAATAGGTTATCTCGCATTGTGATTTATATCAAGTATTATGTTGGATTGTGGCATTCAACAAGGGTTATGTCACATTGTGACATTGATCAAGGGTTATATGTCTAATATGACAAAGGGTTATGTCCCATTCTAATATTGATTAAGGATTAAAAATGAATTACACAGACAATTCCCAACATGTGACACATTAATATTGTGACATTAGGAATTCATCGATGACTATGCAACATTGTGATGTGTATCAAGTGTTATGTTGTATTTCGACATTCATCAAGGGTTTTGTCGAATTGAGACATTGATCAAGTGTTCTAATTAAGGATTAAAAAATGATATACACTGACAATTCCCAATATGTGACACATTAATAGTTTGACATTCAACATTCATCAGGGGCTATGTTGCATTGTGATATTTATCAAGGGTTATGATGCATTACGATGTTCATCTTGAGGTTTTTGTCACATCACGACATTGATCAATGTAATTTTTATAGGATTTTAAGGATTAAAAATGAATTACACTGACAATTCCCAAGATGTGACACATTAATAATGTGACATTAGACATTCATCAACGACTATGCCACATTGTGATGAATGTCACATGGTGACGTTCATCACATTCTTTAGTGCTTTTGTCACAGTTTGAAATTAAGTTTTAATGTTCCTATAAGGTTTTGTAATGGTTATGTCACATACTATAGGGTTATGTCAGCTTGGGACATTAATCAAATGTTATGTCACATTTTAGGTTTTGTCGCATTATGACGTTCATCAAGATCTATGTTGAACTGTGGCATTAATGGTTACGCCAAAATTTGAAATTCAATTTTTTATTGGTCCTAGAAGGTTTTGCAAGGTTTTTGTCACATACTGTAGGGTTATGTTGGCATGGGACATTAATCAATTATTTTGTCACATTTTAGGTTTTGTCTTATTATGACATTCATCAAGTTTTGTGTTGGATTGTGACATTCCTCCATGTTTGTTCCACAATCTAAAATTCATTTTTTTAATGTTCCTAGGATGATTTACGAGGGTTTTGTCGCATACTATAGGGTTATGTCATCTTGGGACATTAACCAATTGTTATGTCACATTTTAGGTTTTGTCGCATTAGGACGTTCATTAAGTTTTAGGTTGGATTGTGACATTCCTCCATGTTTGTGCCACAATATGAAATTTAATTTTTTAATGTTCCTAAAAGGTTTTGAAAGTGTTTTGTCACATACTATAGGGTTATGTTGGATTGGGACATTAATCAATTGTAATTGTTACATTTTGATGTATATCAAGTGTTATCTTTCATTGCAACTTTCATCAAGGGTTATGTCGCATTATGTCATTGATGAATGATCGTGTGAGACATCAATAATTTGGCACCAACAATGCCCGAGATGTGACACATTAATAATATGACATTCGACATTCATCAAGGGCTATGTCACATTGTGATGTATATCAAGTGTTATGTTGCATTGTGGCATTCATCAAGGTTTATGTCACATTGTGACATTGATCAAGGGTCATGTGAGACATTAATAATTTGACATTCTGCATTCATTATGCGCTATGTCACATTGTGATGCTTATTAAGGGTTACATTGCATTTTAACATTTATCAACCATTATGTTGCATCTTGATACTTATTAAGGGTTATGTTGCATTGTGGCATTCATCAAGGGTTATGTTGCTTTGCGACATTGATCAATGGTCACGCCTACTTTGAAATAAGGGTTATGTCCAGTTATGACATTCATTAAGGATTAAAAAATGGTATACGCTGACAATTCCCAAGATGTGACACATTAATAATGTCACATTAGACATTCATAAAGGGCTATGTCACATTGTGACGCTTATCAAGGGTTACAGTGCATTGTGACATTTATCAACCATTATGTCACATTTTGATGCTTATTAACGCTTATGTTGCATTGTGGCATTCATCAAGGGTTATGTTGCTTTTTGACATTGATCAATGGTTATGTCTAATTTGACATAAGGGTTATATCTAGTTCTGACACTCATTAAGGATTAAAAAATGGTATACGCCAACAATTGCCAAGATGTGACACATGAATAATGTGACATTCGACATTCACCATAGGCTATGTCACATTGTGATGTATATCAAGTGTTATCTTTCATTCCGCCATTCATTAAGGATTATGTCGCATTGTGATGTATATCAAGTGTTATGTTGGATTGCGGCATTCAACAATGGTTATGTCTAATTGTGACATTGATCAAGGGTTATATGTCTAATATGACAAAGGGTTATGTCCCATTCTGATATTGATTAAGGATTAAAAATGAAATACATTGACAATTCCCAAGATGTGACAAATTAATAAGGAGACATTAGACATTCATTAACGACTATGCCACATTATGATATATATCAAGTGTTATGTTGCATTGCGACATTCATCAAGGGTTTTGTCGTATTATGACATTTATCAAGGGTTATAATTAAGGATTAAAAAATGATATACACTAACAATTCCTAAGATGTGACACATTAATAGTTTGATATTCGACATTCATTGGGGACTATTGTTTCATTGTGATGTTTATCAATGGTTTTGATGCATTGTGACGTTCATCTTGAGGGTTTTGTCACATCATGGCATTGATCAATGTAATTTTAATAGGCTATCTCACAATGCAATGTATATATAGTGTTATGTTGCATTGCGACGTTCAAAAAGGGTTATGTCACATTGTGACATTCATTAAGGGTTATAATATTAATATGATAAAGTGTTATGTCCCATTCTAACATTCATTAAGGATTAAACCAGCCTAAATCCAAATCCTAGGCTCTATCAAACACTGAGAGGGATCAAATCTCCCGAGGTGCAAACCTCTCCTTGAAAAAATACTTGAGTGAAATACCTGAGAAGAGGTTTGCACCTCGGGATATTTGATCCCTCTCAACGCTTGATAGAGCCTAGGATTTGGATCTAGGTTGGTTCTAGTGATGGGCGGTGACACACTACTGGAATTTGATCAACATTGTAAGGAAGAAGTTAAGTTGAAAATACAGATAGAATTATTAGGATTATAATAATGTAAGTAATAAGTATGAGTAAATTTTTAAACTGGAAAATGGAGACAATAATTTTGTAAGGATTAAATAAATGAAAATATGGTTCACATTGTGATCATTCTCAATCTATCTTCTTTATCTTTTCTTATATTCACACCTAGTAGTTTTGACATCTTCTCATATTGATCATATGAGAATCTGCATTGGACCTGTACTTGTATTACATACTTGTATTCTAGCATATGACTCCTGGCGGTCATGACACATTTGAACTTCTAATAATTGATCAATTCATTCACAAATTCTTCGATGTCTAGTATACATTTATTCAGATGGTACCGATATATTATCATCAATTTCAATCTCCTTATCTCTGACCATATTCATAATTGGAGTTGCTTGAAATTGTACCATGTCATCACCACATCGCTCTCTGACCGTTACATGTTGAACATCTCCCATAGTTGATTCTATGGGTATATCAGTTGAATATTGTCTTTGTTGTTCTACATTTTGATTTCTTTGTTGTTCTACAAATTGATTTCTTTGTTCTTCCAATTGCTTCAACTTTCTCTCTCGAGATGCTCTTTGTTGGTCAATGTTTTGTTTTCTTTGTTCTTCTTGTTCTTCTGCTGTCAAGTCTAACTTTCTTTTTTGATATTCTTTTTGTCGATCCACATTTCGTTTTCTTCGTTCTTCTATTGTCATTTCATTAAACTTTATTTTTCAATATTCTTTTTGTTGTTTTCATTTTCATTTCAAGTCTTCTTCTCCTTCTTTTGTTGTCATTTTGTTAGATTTTCTTCCTTGATATGCTTTCTAATGTTTGATGTTCTGTATTTTTTGTTCTTCTCCTTTTTGTCTAATAGCATCTTCTACATGCACATCTTCCATTTCTAGTTCAGTCTCCATATCAAAAATGTCAAGCATTAACATATACACTGAAATTTGTGTATCTATGAAATCCACACTAAAATTTATGCATCCATGAAATCTACATTGAAATCTATGCATCCATCGATTAACAGCTACATTGAAAATTATGCAAAGATAAAACACCATTCACTGAAATCTATGCTAGTATAAAACTCACTTTACATGATAATGAAATTCAATATCCACATAACCTTATCCACATAAATTTTGGTTCTGTGGTATAAACCTTTATCCTTCTCGTTCGTTTGTTGTCATTTCGTTATATTTTCTTCCTTGATATGCTTTCTTATGTTCGACATTTTGTATTTTTTGTCTTCTCCTGTTTGTCTGATAGCATTTTCTGCATGCACATCTTCCATTTCTAGTTCAGACTCTATATAAAAAATGTCAAGCATTAACATATACACTGAAATTTATGCATCTATGAAATCCACACTAAAATTTATGCATCCATGAAATCTACACTGAAATCTATGCCTCCACCGATTAATAGCTACAGTGAAAATTATGCAATGATAAAACACCATACACTGAAATCTATGCAAGTATAAAAATCACTTTACATGATAATGAAATTCAATATATTTTCAAAAAAATTAGGAGATGTGGGAGGATCGAACCTTGGACCTCACTCCCATTATCCCAACACCCTTACAACTATACTACATGCATTTCTTATTATACATAGTAAACGGGGGTGGATAAACGGGGTTTGACCCTGTGACATACCTATGATGACCCCAATGTGTTACCAATGGGATACACTTAGTTGTTTGAGAATTAAATGATTTAATATATTTATATGTTTGAATCAGGAGTTAAATTTAAATTTAAATTTAATATAAATATTAAATAGTTAAAATAATTTAAAATGTTTAATATTAATATAATTTAAAATTTAATATATTAAACAATTAAGATTTATTAAATTTAAAAATAGTTTAAAATTATTAAAAAAATTAAAATTAACTAAATAGTTAAAAATGATTATAGTTTAAAATAATTAGAACTAATATTAAAAAACATTCACACCATTTTTTTTTGTAAGTTGCACGTTATAATTTAATTATCAGAGATCAAATGTACATCTAGAGCCGGAGAGAGTTTTGCATATTGGGGAGGCCTCATGTACTGAAGCTACCATCCCAATTGCTCAAAAAGACTGTAATAACTGACATAATACAAAATTAATACCCTCTAAGAGTGGTCTGCCCATAAAAAAATTGGGACTTTCTTAAAAAAATGAACTTATACTGTCTATCAATGCTGAGAACTAGACTATACAGAAAATAAAAGCGAAAAAGCTGATAGTCACACAGATGACCTGGAGCTATAGCATCCCCATTAACCCTTTGCAGGTGGTGCTTCTGGTTCCTCGTTGATGGGGTAGGCTACATAGAAATCATAACCGTCTATCACCGTCCACTCCATGGCCACCTAGGGATAGCGATTGTTGCTCTTATGTATACTACCCCATCGAGAAATCCCTCTGGTGCGATTCGTCATGGCAGTGGAAGAATGATCAGGGCTCAAAGCCTCACAGAAAATTATAGACGCAGCAGGAGAAAACACAGAGAAAATCTAGTGCTCAACAATCAGATCTTCGTAGCAGTCGACATAGGGATTTAAAGAGTCGAGGCAATAACTATTATAGTCTTTCCTCCTCATTGAAGGTTGCGATAATGAATGTAGGTCCCGAAAGCCGAGAGGAGACATCAATTCAAACTCACATGAATGAGGCCGTGATTAATGCTAGCGTCCTCCTGCCTTAAGTAGACCTCACCGTCATCATTTACATTGGCTAGAGGTATGGCTACCCTCCCTCCTGGTGCTGGCGCATGCATGTGAGGACTGTCACCACGTACTGTGGGGCTAGGTGGCGGCAACTCTAGACTTGCGGTGGTCGAGGTGGAATGATCACCCACGTCCGGGAACATTCACACCATTAATATCATATTCAAATTACCATTTTAAGCATTGCCATTAAAACTATTATTTTTAAAAAGTGAGTATATTAAACAAAATTTAGAAATCTATTTTTAGAAAAACTAAATTCAATTTTAAAGCGCTACAATTAAAATTATTATTTTAAAAAGTGAGTATATTAAACAAAATATATAATTATTTTTGTAGAAAAACTAAATTCAAATTCAGTATTCTATTTGGAAAGACATAATTAGTATTTTATTTTTATATAGAATCAAATTTCCTAAGAAAATGAAACTAAACGAAACTTGCTTCTATTTTTATTCACTTGGATCTAGGTTGGGATGTTGTTAAATCACTGCCATTAAAACTATTATTTTTAAAAAGTGAGTATATTAAACAAAATTTAGAATTCTATTTTTAGAAAAACTAAATTCAAATTTAAAGCACTACAATTAAAACTATTATTTTAAAAAGTGAGTATATTAAACAAAATTTACAATTATTTTTGTAGAAAAACTAAATTCAAATTCAGTATTCTATTTGGAAAAACATAATTAGTAATCTATTTTTATATAGAATAAAATTTCCAGAGAAAACTAAACGAAACGAAAGTTGCTCCTATTTTTATTCACTTGGATATAGGCTGGGATACTGTTATAGCACTTCCATGAAAACTATTATTTTGAAAAAGTGAGTATATTAAACAAAATTTAGAATTCTAGTTTTAGAAAAATAAAATTCAAATTTAAAGCACTACAATTAAAACTATAATTTTAAAAAGCGAGTATATTAAACAAAATTTACAATTATTTTTGTAGAAAAACTGAATTCAAATTCGGTATTTTATTTGGAAAAACATAATTAGTATTCTATTTTTATATAGAATCAAATTTCCAGAGAAAACGAAACTAAACGAAACTTGCTTCTATTTTTATTCACTTGGATCTAGGCTAGGATACTGTTAAAGCACTGCCATTAAAACTATTATTTTTAAAAAGTGAGTATATTAAACAAAATTTAGAAATATATTTTTAGAAAAACTAAATTCAAATTTAAAGCACTACAATTAAAACTATTATTTTAAAAAGTGAGTGTCTTAAACAAAAATTACAATTTTTTTCGTAGAAAAACTAAATTCAAATTCAGTATTCTATTTGGAAAGACATAATTAGTATTCTATTTTTATATAGAGTCAAATTTCGAGAGAAAATGAAATGAAATGAAACTTGCTTCTATTTTTATTCACTTGGTACTATTAAAGCACTGGCATTAAAACTATTATTTTTAAAAAGTGAGTATATTAAACAAAATTTAGAATTTTATTTTAGAAAAACTAAATTCAAATTTAAAGCAGTACAATTAAAACTGTTATTGTAAAAAGTGAGTATATTAAAACAAAATTTACAATTATTTTTGTATAAAAACTAAATTCAAACTCAGTATTCTATTTGGAAAAACATAATTAGTATTCTACTTTTATATAGAATCAAATTTCCACAGAAAACTAAACGAAAAGAAACTTGCTTCTATTTTTATTCACTTGGATCTAGGCTGTGATACTATTAAAGCACTGCCATTAAAACTATTATTTTTAAAAAGTAACTCTATTAAACAAAATTTAGAATTATATTTTTAGAAAAAATAAATTCAAATTTAAAGCACTACAATTAAAACTATTATTTTAAAAAGTGAGTATATTAAACAAAATTTACAATTATTTTTATACAAAAACTAAATTCAAATTGGGTATTCTATTTGGAAAAACATAATTGGTATTCTATTTTTATATAAAATCAAATTTCGAGAGAAAATGAAATGAAACTAAACTTGCTTCTATTTTTATTCACTTGGATCTAGGCTGGGATACTTGTTGGCGCTTATAAATTTTTGATCGAATCCTAAGAAAAGGGTTGATTTCACTGATGAATTCCTGGAGGAAAATGTTAAAACCCTGTCCCAAATCATGTCTAGGTTGCTAATGCCAAGAAAAAAGCTCAAATGGCAAGGAAATAAGGAGAAATATGAAGGGTTTGGACCCTTTAGACATAAGGAAGTGGCTCAAATGACCAAAAGTGGGTAAAAGGATCAATAATATATAGTCTGAAAGGAGATAAGGTAAGAGATAAGGCTCGAACTAGTACCTACCATTGATCTAGCGCATGGGAGAGATATACGGCCCAATGATCACCCTCGCATCATGAAGTTGCATGAGAGAAAGTGCGGAAGGGTGGTCACGAGAGAAAAACCATCAGGACAGATGGCAGTCGGAGAAGTTCTCGCATGAGCATTTCAGTGGTAAGAGGAAACAGCCAAAAAGCTCGCGATACCACCACAGTAAAAAAAAAAGCTATAAGATCGACGACGCGGATTGCATATCAGAAATATAACGGCGTGGAAGAACCGTTGTCACATCAGCGAAAGATCAAAGCAGATCAATGGCCCGAAATGAAAGAAATCAGATCTACGGTTAAGTGGATGTAAGAGATGCAAGGTTGGTAACGTAATGGGCTCCACTTGTGAAGAGTACCGAAGACTGGACACATGCATAGCTCCTCGCCGTAGATATATCGAAGTCGAGATCAACGCTCCTCGTTGATCATCGCAAGGCATAGAAGCATCCCAGATAAGCATGAAAGGTGGTCGTGAGATTGTATACCATCTGCCATGTGTCATCGATTGAACACCTCACGAGGGAGATTAAATGGTAATCCCAAACCAGAAGTCGGGTCGTGATACCACCATACGCCTATGTACGGTTAAGTACAATGAGTGGCTAAGATTTAAAGTTGGTAGGAGATCCTACGGCGGAGATTAAGAGGTGTCAAATCAAAGGGGTAAATAAGAAATTAGATCAACGGACCGAAAGCAACGCCCAGCAAATCGATGGATAGAAAAGAGGGACAGTTGGCGAAGATGAGCAGAAGTCATTGGGAAAGGTTTTATATATATAACGCAGCATGTGAAGAACAAACATTTCTTCTTGGACATGTCGCTCCCAAGCTTTCTGTGACAGGCAGGGTCCCAAACTTCTTTGTTTATAGCGTGCAGTGTGTTTTATAATCATAAGAATGGCAGGCGAACAGGCTTCTACTAGTTCTAAGGTCCAAGTAACCCTAGAAGACAGGGACTATGATGTGTTTGACCCAAAGCTTCATTTCCCTATAGCAGAGGTTAAAAGAAGCATGAAAGCCCTGCTTGAACAAGGGTTAGACGTCCATAGAGTCCACCAGTACTTTTTAATCTTTTATTGTCTAGAACAGATAATGCCCTTTCCAGATTTCGTGTCATGGTGTACATTAAATTATTCAGAACCCCAACGAGTTGTAATGAACACCAGGAAGTCTAAAATCGTTTGTAGTATCGATGCTGCCATCATCCGGAGTACCCTTTCCGTGCCATAATCTCCAACCCTAGCCCCCAAAAGTTCTTTTGAAGAGTCAGTTATTACTTTGTACAGACAAATTTCCCCTGAAATTCGTAAAGCTTTCCTTGATACCTATCTAAAACCTGATGTAGAAATTGCAGACACCCCTTACCCGCTGGATGTCAACCTTTTTAATGATAATACCTAGTTGGTCTTTTCTTTGATAGCTTAGTTTTTAGGTTCAGACTCATATTTGTGGATAACTGAAGTGCAACTAAGCCTATTATTTAGGATTAGTGTTAGTTCCCTAGAGGCGGGAAGTGAGTCAGTACCATCCCTCAAGTTTGAGGAAATTTTGGCAGAAAAGATACACACACAGTTAAGCTTTTTTGAAAGTAGCATATTTTTTCAGTTCCATGCCTATTTGACTAAAATGATTTTGCATAGTATTGCAGATGAGTTAAGATTCTCTTAGATAGTCTTCACAGGGAATTTTGAATACAATGTTTTCAATTACATGAATTACATTTTATCTATTGTATATAAAGTTTTGTTTGAAGAAACACTACCCAGAGTGTTACCAGAGATGCAAACCCTGATGCAGTAGAGGGATGAACTAGTCGTTGGTGACTAGTTCCTATTGAAAGAAGCCACAGTGATAAGGGTGTATGGTTTTGTACATGAACCATACTTTTTACCAGCATTTTTAACCTTGAGAGTTTTTTCCCTTGAGTTCATCTGTCAAAGATTGATCGGAGAAGAGGAGCAGTTTGGGCAACATAAGAAAAGTTATGTTAAAAAGTTCCCTTCGCAAGTCGGCCCTTTCATTGTGAAATTTAAAGAGGCTGTTAGCAAAGTAGAAAAATTATTGAAAAATATGGGGTTTAGGAAAGAAATAGCAGTCGCATATGATCCTCTACACATCATAGCCGAGAGAAAGAAGAAAAATAATCTGAAGGCATGGGAACAACAAGAATCTGAAGGGATACCCAAGGGGCGAAATTCATTGCAGTATGAGCCCGAAGAGGCTGAAGATATAGATTTACAAATACAAGCCCTAATCACAGCTGATGACCCTATGGAAACAGACCAACCGCTTAATACTCAAGAAGTATGCGAGAAGAGAGATTCATAAGAAATCATTGAGACAGAAGAAGAGGAAGAAAGTGAAAATAAAAGACTCAAATTGGAAACACCAGATGAGTTAGCTGTCCAAATAAGTGATATCGATGAACAAGAAGAAGGGCCATCAGCCCCAGTTATTCAAATCCATGAGTATAAATTCCAAGATGCAATAGGAGGGAATGAAGACAATAGACTTAAATCCCAAGAAGACATGTTTAAGTATCATGGGCAAAATAAGCAGGCCTCTACACAGAAACTTTTTGAACTAATTCCCACTGTGAGGAATTTGTCTAAAATAGGAATGTCTTTGACAACAAGTAGAGATATCCAGACACACACTTTCAATCTGACAATATCTAACAGAGACCAAATAATGGAAGCAAAGATAGACTGGAAGAAGATACCTTTGCCAGATAGGATTCAATTTCACAGGAAAATGGGAGAAGGTTTATATGATGACCAAGTAGAAGCAGCCTTGAAGATCTCTAATTTAGAGGTCACTATAAATAAGATGAATGCCCAATTAAAACATGAAAGGTCAGAGAATAAAGCCCTTCAACAAGATATTAAAAAGCTACAGTTTGACTTAATTGAAAATGACGGTGGAGGCAAAACAAGCCATAAGTTGTTAAAGGATAAAGACAATTTGATCCAAACCCTACAGAAAAGAATGAAAGTCTCCAACACCCAGTTAATACAAACTACTGAGGAGACAAAGCTAATACAAGAAAAAGAAGATATGTGCACGGAGATCAGCAATAATAAAGCTGAATTGTTAAAGTTTGCAGAGAAAGAAGGATGCTAGGAGAAAGAGAACATGAGTTTGAAGAGGTAGATCAAAGAGTTAAAAAGCGGCTTGTCAAACATATGTTTGCAATAGGAAAACGGAGACTCGAGTAAAGAGAAAGATAGTACAGACAACATTGTACAGGCCATGTCCCCAATCAACCTAAAAGATGGTGAGATACGAGAGCTAAAAGAGGAAAATCAAAGGTTGAAAGAAGAAAATGAGGTAAAGGAAAATGGGACAAATGAACTACAGCAAAAATATAGGGAATTGGTAGCAATTAACAATATGTTTTCTCAGCAGATTACAGGGAGAGCAGCTATGTAAGGATGCAAGCATTTGATTTGGGATTTAATTATCTAGGAGGCTGAGAGATTCAGACCCTATCTAGATCTCATGAGAACAAAATAGAAGATAATCACTGATGTTTTTAAGATTTGCATTGCTATGAAGGAAAAATTGCACAAAAGGCCAAAAGAGACCACTTATAATGCTATAAGTTTTTTGAATAGTTTGATAGATCAGGACATCATAGATTTGAGCATCAAGGACAGCGCCACAACCATTGTAGCTGCAAAACGAATCCTGGGGAAATATGCATTGGTTGAAGCTATGGAAAACAAAGCAACTGAAATGAATGAACAGTTGACAAAATTCAAAGGACAGTTTGAAGGACTGGTAGAAAAGGTGTTTCCTACATTTTGGGATGAAAAGCAAAGATTAATTCCCCTAAGTGAGCATAAAAGGTTGATGACTAGCAAGCGAATGAATCATTCCAAGTTCAAACATCTTAGCTAACCACTTTCAGGGAAAATGCTAATAAACAAGCTGGGCAAAGATTTCGAGATGTTGTACAGATTGATTTCTATTGGTGAAGAGCTTCCACCTGTGTCTTCTATTGTCTAGCTTAACATCATAGTCCTGGAGAAAGAGATGACGAGTTATGACATCCCAACACCTGAACTTTGGGAACCTGTGGAGAAATACGGGAATATGAAATATACCTATCATGCTCCACCGGCAGCTGTTGTCCCTTAAATCTCAGATCTGTGCATTTTAAGTATCAGTTTATTTTTGATAGAAACGTTTAGGATATACTTTAGGATTTTGATTTTCCAGGACGTGGCAGTGGGTTGCCTATTATGTATTGAAGTTTCACCATTGGACATATACTTTAATATTTTTTATATTGTTTAATGGCATACTGGCAAATGCAAGAAAGTAATTAAGCTTATCTTGTTATAGTTTCTGTTTTGTGATAGTGACATCTGAACTATGATGAGGTGTCCATGAATTGTAACTAATTTCTATTTCAAATGGGCTGAGTATGAGACTCCAGGCCACTATAAGTTCCATGAATTTTCAAATGGAAAAGGGGGGGAGAACTTTGAAGCTCTACATATTTTTCCTATTGTTTTTTGCAAGACATTTCTTGAATAAAATTGTCAGAAGCGTACATGCGTTTTCAGAGATTCCTGTGTAATTGGTCTGGTAGACTATTTTTCTCTTCTATGTGATATGTGTTTCTTTCCTTTGTTAGTCCATATTGTTAACATTCCTTCGTACTTGGTTCAGTGTAGTATCTGAGTGAGATTCATAGAGATTATGCATTGTTCATTTCTTACCAAGTATTTCATGAAATATTTCTGCTAAAGTTGGTATGAGATTCATTTGTGTATGCCTTATATCAATGGATTGTTCATCTTTCTTCTGTTTCACCAATTAAATCATTTCGACTACTAGTTGGTTGCTACCTTGCCTCTGTGTGAATGTATCTACTAAGAATTTGATAATAATGTTTATGTTATACTTGAATTGACTCCATTGCCCAATATAGATCCCCGTTGTTCTCCACCAATGGTTTACCGAAGTAAAACTTGTCCTACAGAAATCTGACCTTCTGGGTATGTTTTAGTAGAACATCTTGAGAATGAACGCTGGTGTTCCTTTTTCATGGTTGACGCCCTTGATTATTTCCAGTTTTTCATTAGTTTATTGAGAGAGCCCTCTCAAACTGTGTTGGTTTAGTAACAACAGTCCAAAGATTGGTTAGTGGTTACCCAGAATTACCCTCTTTCAGCCTTGGGGGTCAAATTTGGTGTTAACAATACTATTAAAGCACTCCCATTAAAACTATTATTTTTAAAAAGTGAGTATATTAAACAAAATTTAGAATTCTATTTTTAAAAAATCTAAATTCAAATTTAAAGGAGTACAATTAAAACTATTATTTTAAAAAGTGATTATATTAAACAAAATTTACAATTATTTTTGTAGAAAAGCTAAATTCAAATTCAGTATTCTATTTGGAAAAACATAATTAGTATTCTATTTTCATGAATGGCCAACATAATATTTTGTTACTTTTTACATTGTATTATTCTTTTTTTTTTATGGACGACATGTTAGGAACAAATGTTGCAACATCTTTCTCATACTCGAAAAACGTTACAACATCTCTCTCATACTCGACAAACATTACAACATCTCCATCACAATCGACAATATTATTTATGGCTGACATGTTAGGAACAAACGTTACACCATCTCCCTCATACTCGACAAACATTACTAGACAAACGTTACAATATCTCCCTCATACTGGGTTGTAGAGCGCCTCTCAGCGCAAAAATGATATACATCGACAATGCCCAAGATGTGACATTCGACATTCATCAAAGACTATGTCACATTATGATGTCTATCAAGTGTTATGTTGTATTGCGTCGTACATTAAGGGTATTTTCACATTGCGACATTGATCAAGGGCTATATGCCTCATATGAAAAAGGATTATGTCCCATTCTGATATTTAATAAGGATTAAAAATGATATACACCGACAATTCCCAAGATGTGACACATTAATAGTTTAACATTCGACGTTCATCAGGGGCTATATTACATTGTGACATTCATCTTGAGGGTTTTATCATATTACGACATTGATCAATGTAATTTTAATAGTATTTTCAACTATATAATTTATAGTATAATAGTATATTATAATTAAATAATAATATTTTAAATTAAATAATAGTATTTTATTATTACTTTGATTATAATATTTTAATTAAATTTTATATTCTTTTAATAGTACAATAATATAATATCATGATATTAAAAAGTAATATCATTATACTGACATGATATTATTATTTTATTAATTATTATATTACAATTATATATTTAATTAGTATATTTAATTAATATCAATATTATTTAATTATTATTATTTTTATAATATTAAAAAATATAATAAAATAATTATATTATTAACTATATTTTAATATTTTATAAATACGGTGTTATAATATTTCAATTATACCATTCTTATAAAAGTCCATCATCATTTTTCTATTAATATATAGTTATAATATATAGCTATAATTATTATATTATAAATATTGAAATAATATTAAAATGACATTATTATATTATAAATAATTAAATATTATCATTTAATTAAAAAATACTATAAGGAAACAAATTATTAATGTATTAAAAAAATTACCATGTTAATAAATATCTCTCAAATATATTATAATATAATACATATCTAATGTTTAATTAAATATCTATATAACAAATACTTATTTAATATATTTTTTGATTATTTAAAACATTATTATTGTTATTAACTAAATAACAATATCAGTTATAAATTAAATAATTATTTTGTATTTCATTAACTAAAAATTAATATTACCTATTGAATAAACTTATAATTATTTTGTTTAACTAATACTAAAAAATAATTAGTTTATACTAATATAATATTATTACTTCTTATAAAATCATAAGTAATAATATTTTCTTAATTACTTATTATTTTATTAACTAAAAAAGAATGTTAGTGATTAATTAATTGTTAATTAATCAAATAATTAATTGGTATTTCATTAACTAAACATTAATATTGCCAATTCAATAAATTTATAATTATTTTCTTTAATTACTTCTTATTTTAAAACAAGTAATAATATTAACTTATAATATTATTATTTATTATAAAATAATAAGTATTAATATTATTTTAACTACGTATTATTTTCTTAATAATTAATATTAATTAATAAGTAATATTATTTTATGTTTTATTTAATAAATAATAATATTAATTAATTATTATTATCATTCACTAAACTATTTTATAATTATTTGGTTTAATTAATTATTATAAAATAATAGTAGTGTTTACTTAAAAATATTGTTTAATTAAATAATACTATTTATCAAACAATTAAAATATGTATTTCATTAAAATAATTAAATAATATTAATCTATTAATATTTTTAATTAAATAATCATTAATTAACTAATATTATTATTAACTAAATAATTATAATATGAATTAAGTTATTTTATAATTATTATGTTTAATTATATATTATAATATTATAATATTGTTTAATTAAACAATTAAATTATGTATTTCATTAAAATTATTAAACAATATTATTCTATTAATATTTTGGAGATATATGTATGTGCCTACCGTTACTAGCAATAGCTAGATTAATAATATTAATTCATTCGAGTAAGCCGATAGGCGTAAATTGGGCACATACTTTTCATATTCATATTTTTTCCTATAGTATGTATCCCATTTATGCCTATCGACGTAGTTGAACACATTAATATTATTAATGTGGATGTTGCTAGTTTTATAAAATTCAATTATGCAAAAGTAAAATAATTGTGTTCGTAAGAATGAACTTATAGTACTGCTCAAATACTATATAGTCCCCATAGAATAAATATGCGCTTTAATCAATTTAGCCAAAATTAGTCGGAGGAAAAAAAACGTTGATAACAAATGAATAAAGTGTGTTTAGTTCAAAGGACCAAATATCATTGCCACTAGGATTGATTTGAAGTTGTGGTGGAAACCAAATTAGTCGACTGCTTCCAAGCAGATGCCATAAATTGGCATTGGCCGTGATAGTAAAGATAGGTCCAACGAGGAAAATAAAGTTTGAGGTTGTGGTGGAATCTAACTTAGTCGACTGCTTCCAAGAAGATGACATGAATTGGTGTGGGCCACAGGTTGGGAAAAGAAGTATTCAACTAAAAAACAAAAAAATTCATAATATTTTATGCACATATATATATTAAGTTTTCAAAAGATAAATAATAGCACAATCACTTAATTTGTTGTTGGGGAACACCGATAGGCCAAGTTAAGTATCAAAAATAAGTAATAAGTTATTTGTTGCTTGTTGTCTACCACTAATCCCTTATCCATGCATTAGCTAAGTGTTACCCATGAAATAGCTACCAATTATCCATGCATCAACTTCCAGTTATTTTTTATATTCTTTCTTCTTTTATAATTGTTTATTTCAAATTTTGAATGTCTTCCGTAAAAGACAGTACACTTGTTTCATCTTCAGAAAATCTAAAAAAAACATAAATACTAATCCACCCCTAATTCTAAAATATAAACAACTATTAATATAAGAAAAAAATCATTCCTAAAAACAAAAAACATAAAAAATATGTTAAAATTAAAAATTAATAATAAAAGTAATAATAACACTCATTAAATTCAAAAGAAATATGTAACACCTAAATTTCAATATTTAGACCCTCAAATACAATATGCTAATAAGAACCTAAAATAAAAAATAAAATATGTTACACTTGAATAATTAAAAGTAGCACATAATAGCCTTAAGGAAAGGCTTAAAATACACCATAACCTTAAACAAATTAGGTAAGAGCTAAAAGTCAATATAATTATTAATTTTTTATTATTAGTAGTATAATATTACATCTTATTAATATAATTATGATTAAATATGTGAGTGTTTTAATTGGTCTAAAAAGCCCTATATATATGACTTTATAGAAAACTTTTGGTATAAAAACGGTAATTAAGGTTTGATGTTTGCAGAAGCCACTTAGAGTCTCGCGTTTTGTTTGGAAAACCTAGTATTAACCAAAAAAAAATATTATTACACCTAAATTTAATAAAAAAACATTCAACCTTGAATATTTAAAAAAAAAGCAATTTTGTAAAAATAAGAATAAATATTCATGAGCTCAAATGTGAAATATGTCATTAGAAAATTCCTAAATTTTTATGGGACAAATCATTTTGTCCTAGAATGTCTTGTTTACATCAACAATAGATTTGAATTTCAAAATGTTTGCTACACTATGGACCTTCCCAAACTCTTGAATCATGAAACATATGGTAATTTGAGAGTGCTACACTTCAATATTTTCATTTAGAAAAATAAGATTTTAATGAAAACCAAAGAATTCCTTATCTTTATTTCATAAGATCACACATATCAGAATTAACTTTAGTGGATGTTAACTACCACACACATGCCCATGGGCTAAATAACATATGAAAAATAGGTTGATATTATATAATATGATAATTAGATAATTTCAAAAAAATGAAACATGAATTTATGTATGTGCTCAAAATACCATGGTTTTTTTTATAATGAAAATTAAGTAGATTATTAATGATGAAAGTTTAGTTTAAGTAAAATATTTTCTAAATTTCCATAGTTTTGATGATTCGACAATTTGGAAAGATCAATATTATTACACATACTTCTAAATTAAGATCTAATTTAAGTATATACAAATAATCTAAGAGAAAGTGTATGCTATTCTCCACTTTAGAATTATAATAATGATAATGTTTTTCTTCACTAGTGTTTTAGTATTTTTCTAATACCCTATTTCATTTTGGATCATGGAAGTTCATTTCTATTTTACTAATATTGATATAAATTATAATAATTAACATAATATTAATTAAATTATGGGTAAATATGAAAATTTAATGAGAAAAATAAAATAAAATTTGAGAGAAATAATGTATTTATTATGTAACAAAACATCACTAGTGTTTTAGTATTTTTCTAATGTCCTATTTCATTTTGGATCACAGAAATTCATTTCTATTTTACTAATATTGATATAAATTATAATAATTAACATAATATTAATTAAATTATGGATGAATATGCAAATTTAATCAGAAAAATAAAATTAAATTAGGGAGAAATAATGTATTTACTATGTAACAAAACATCACTACTAGGGAAACACTACATAAGGGAGTTTTTATTTATGCAATAACGAGAAAATTGATTAAAAAAACTTTTACTGAAACCTTTTAAGAAACCTTTTATATTGGTACTCAAGTTTATAATGGTAGGTTTACTTAGATGTTATCTTTAAATAAAAATTCAAAATGTTTGTTGTAACTAGAAATTCAAGAGGGTTGTTATAAGAATCTTGTTCCATCAAAATTAATTCAAGAAAAGGTAGAAACTCCCATACCTTTGATGGTCTCTTTTGACATTGTAAAATTAAATTTGGGAAAAATAATGTATTTTGACGATGCCATGAATTAACATTGGTTGTATTAGTAAATATAGGTCTAGGTAGAAAAATAAAGTATTTGACTGAAAACCAAAACCAAAATACATAATAGTTTATGCACATAGATATATTAATCTTTCGAAAGATTTTTTTGTTGGTCAACAGGGATAATCCAAGTTAAGTGTCAGAAATAAGAAATAAGTTATTTATTACTTGTTTTCTACCACTAAGCCCTTATCCCAGCATTCGCTAAGTGTTATCCATGCAATAACTACCAATTATCCATGCATCAAGTGCGAATTATTTTTTATATTCTTTTTTTATGATTATTTATTTCAAATTTTGAATAACTACCATAAAATCAATATGAACAGTACACTTGTTTCATCCTATGCAATCTAAGAATAACATAAATTCTGTTCCAACCCAAATTCTAATATCTAAAATATAAACACCTATTAATATAAAAATATTTCATTCCTAAAAACAAAAAAAACATACAAAATTATGTTACCCATTAAAAGCTAATAATAAAAATAATAATAAGATTAATTTCAAAAGGACTATGTAACACCTAAATGTCAATAATGAGAACCTTAAAACAATAAGCTAATAAGAACCTAAACGAAAATATGTTACTTAAGAATTAAAAGTCACACGTAATAACCTTAAGGAAAGGCTTAAAATACACAATAACGTTAAACACAGTACGTAAGAGCTAAAAGTCAATATAATAATTATTATTATTTGCATCATATGATATTTTATTAATATAATTATGGTTATAGATGTGCGTGTGTTCTAATTGGTCTAAAACCCTTATATATATATGATTTTATAGGAAAATTTTGGCATGAAAACTTTAACTAGGGTTTGATGTTTGTAAATGCTACTTGGAGTTAAGCCTTTTGCTTGGAAGGATTAGTATCAACAAAAAAATATTATTACATCTAAATTTAATAAAAAAATTATTCAATCTTAAAGATTTAAAAGAATAAGTATCTTTGTAAAAATAAGAATAAATATTGATGACTTTTATAGTGAAATATGTCATTAGAAAATTCCTAAAATTTTATGGGACAAATCATTTCCTCATAGAATGTCTTTTTGACATTAACAATAGATCTCAATTTCAAAATGTTTGTTACACTATTAACCTTCCCAAACTTTTGACTCATGAAAAATATAGTAATTTGAGAGTGTTACTCTTCAATAGTTTAATTTAAAGAAATAAAATTTTAATAAAAACTAAGTAATTCCTTTTCTTCATTTCATAAGATCAGAGATATATCAAAGTTAGTTTTAGTGGATGTTAACTACCACACACACATGCCCATGGGCTAAATAACATATGAAAATTAGGTTGATATTAAATAATATGATAATTAGAATGTGGAAATTTAACTTAAAAAAACATAAAACATGAATTTGTGTATGTGCTTAAAATTCCATGGTTTTTTTTATAATGAAAATTAAGTAGATTATTAATGACCAAGTTTTTTTCTAAATTTCTATAGTTTTGATGATTTGATAATTTCAGAATATCAATAATATTATACATACTTCGAAATTAAGGTTTAATTTGAGTATATACAAACAATCTAAGAGAAAGTGCTTGTTATTCTCCACCTTAGAATTACAATAACGGCAATTTTTTTTCTTAAATAACATTTTAGTAATTGTCGAGTGTCTTATTTCATTTTGGATCACGAAAGTTCATTTCTATTTTACTAATATTCATATTAACTATAATAATTAACATAATATTAATTAAATTATGAATAAATATGCAAATTGAATGGAGAAATAATGTATTTACCTTGTAAAAAAACACCATTACTAGGGAAACACTACATAGGGGAGGTTTTAGTTATACAAGAATGGTAAAATTGATTAAAAAACTTTTACTAAAACCTTTTATATTTACTTAGACGTTATTTTTAACTAAAAATTTAAAATGTTTGTTGTAACTAAAAATTCAAGAGGATTGTTATAGGATTTGTTTCAATTAAAATTAATTCTAAGACAAGCTAGAAACTCCCATACCTTCAATGGTCTTTGTTTGACATTGTAAAAAGAGGGGAGAAGATATGGTGAGAGACTTGAAGTATGAAAGTGAGTTGTGAATGTGAAAAATAAGCTCATTGATTTTTAGAAGTTAAGATGGCAATGATAATTGAAAATTTGAATTAGAACAATGATTTTTAGAAGTTAAGATGACAATGATAATTGAAAATTTGAATTAGAACAACAATTTTTTAGAAGTTAAGATGGCAATGATAATTGAAAATTTGAATTAGAATAGTTCTAGTTTTCAAGGTTAATAAAAGATTTGGGTAATTTAAATAATGATTTGTTTATGTAAATATAAGTTGAAATTGAATTATATTAGAATTTTTTTTATGATTTGCTTATATAAATATGAATTGAAATAATGTTAAATTAATAACAAAAAATTATACTCACTTATTTTAATATGGTCTAAATTTTCAATAACAACCATATATGTTAACAACAAGTTACCAATGTCAAAATCATCTTTGAACAATACAAAATTCAATGATTAATACTTTTTAATTTAGAAGTTAAACCCAAGAATTTTTAGCCATCATAAAATGAGTAAAGTGCTAAAACATTGCTTTAAAAATGAAAATGTTATTTTCTTAAAGATTTTAACATTGTTTCTATATAAAATCGAGCCTTAAAATCTAAATTTCTAAAGCCAGATTACTCTACATAAATTACACTTGGTTTAGTTTGAAAGTATCCCTCCATTCCATGTAACCTACCTAAAACTTGAAATATTTTATGTTGTGGAAAACATTACATTAAAAGTTATTGTAAATTTTTATGTTATTGACCAAGGACGGTCAAGGATGACTGTAATTGAATATTATTATTATTTAATAAATTAAAATAGGAGACACTCATCCAAAGAGGACTGTTGAAGAGTGTTCACTGACTTACTAGGAGGAATGGAACTGGTGTACAAGGAAATTAACAAGTGATAGCATCTGCACTCACTTACTAGTTGTTGCAGGAGGAAACTTCCCTAAAAATGTGGTCATGTTCCCCATGGAAGGTGGAACTGAGAAGGTGTCTCATTAAATGATAAAATAAATGATAAACTAACCCAAAGACCTATGTAGACTTATATATCCATCGAATTGGGCAGGAGTCTCACTAGCTTTTCCTGGTGATTTGCTGGAAACTGCTATGTTGAGCACACAAGAGATTCGATGAGGGTAATAATAACTAATGAGTTGTAGGATAAGACTGTGTTATTCTACTAAGTTGCAGAGAGTGTTTGTATGCAAGTCTTCATGATTGCTGAGATACAAAGAGATTGCTACATTCTTCTACAAAGTATCTTCATCCTGCTGGTTTAGCGAACAAGCTCGGGGGTCCTAAAGCAAGTAATCTTGGCTGCTTTCAGGAGACAGTTGGGAGGAACGGTATTCTTTGGGTGTTTTTTCACCTTAACAGTTTCAACAGGTTCTACATTGTTCTGTTTTATTAATTCTAGGTTCTTTCTATATACTCTGAATAATTATGTCTGCAAGTTATTAAGTTCTTTTCTTTATGTATGTAATATCCTGAATTTTGGACTAACTGTTTTATGATGTTATATTGGGCCATGGACCCAACACCTATGATTTATTCTTTTGTAGACTGACATATTGGGCATGGACCTTGACTGAATTTCATTACTTGATTATATACTCAGTAAGGAAGCCCCAATATGCTGATTATGTTTGATGTGGGTACAAAACCCTAATATACTGAGTTGACCTTTTTCTTACATATTGTGCAGTGATGCAAATGACATAATTGATTTATATAGTGTGTTGAGCATGGACTCAGAAACACATCGATTACCTATGTACTGGGCCAAAGCCCCGAGGTACCTAGAGGAAATATAATGTACTGGGAGTAAGCCGTGATGTACATTGAGTGTTGGGTACAAACCCTGGAGCACTCTAAGCTTGATAAAACAAATACCGGATCCGAGGCGACCGAAATATTTATAGATGTGCCTCACAACCACATTTTATCACTAGTGTTGGGCAGAGGCTCTGGAATAGCACTAGAGTAATGCCCATGTGGGAGTGTTGAGTCAAATGGCTCTGAAGAGCACTCGGGGTTACGAAATTTCCAAGTGTTGAGTCGAGAGGACTCTGAAGAGCACCTTCATCATATTTATTGAATTGACTAAATGATTCATCTTTCTATCCATCAAGTACTGTGGGAATTACTAGGTTGAACGAGGGAGTCCGACATGCAAAGAGGGAGATAAGAGGTACCTAGCCAAGCTTATTGAGACTATCCTAAGTTTTGGACTTGTCCCTAATAGATTAAAAAGAAGCACCTTGTAAAGATACATAATTAATTAAAATATAATTACCTTTATTCTCCTATGTATAGCATGTATAAAAGCCTCAAGGAAAATTGCATTAATAAAAAGCTTTAATAATAATGTCACCCTATTTATTTATGACGTATAATGATGTTTTATGCATTATTGATGTTAGTAATAATATATTAAAAGATAAAGTGAAATATAATTATGGTTATTATAATTATTGCATCATAATAATTGTTATTTTTAATTATTATGGAAGACTTGAATCAAGTCACTTATAGTTAAAAGAGTGAAAAGTCCTAGTTCAAAGGGGGACCAATTAATTATTAAAATAATATCTTTTAAACTATTTAATTATGTAATTTCAAGAAACTAGTTACTTCAATAGCCATAATTCAAGATCTCCTACTTAAGAAGATAGATCGCAAGTTTGAGGGGATCATCTTTTTTTTCAGTATCATTCTCCTATGGTAATCAAAGGAAGTTTTTCTACACCAAGAAACTTAAGCAAACTAGCCCAAAAATATTCCAGAACTAAACAAGTTGTAGCATAAGGACCTCTGCCTCATTTTGCATGTTGGAATCCAGCTCGAGGGGGATCCGTACAGAATTAGAAGTGATTGTAGGATCATGGTTGGGAGGAACTCGATAATCCCAAAGTTATCCCATTAAGGGTAATCATCCTCGCTGGTTTTTATATTAATAATTTATTGAGTGTGTAGGTAAAATAAAGCAGGAATCAAGTGCCAAGCATCCAAGCTACATGTATGGGCCATTTAATTATTTCCAGAATTATATTATAGGAAAGTAGAACATTATTTTTCCATGCATATCACATTCAAAGTTCTGACCCAGAACGAGGGAGAAAATCTAGTAGGCCTAGCTGAAGCTAGTCTTTGCTAGAGTAGTCCTAGGTTGTACGTTTGCTTATATTATTTATTGTGCCCTTTTTAAATTAAGTTGGATCTCTGTTATTATAATATAAATTGTTTCCCCATTCAATTTTCAAAACGCTTTTATCAAACTGCAGAAAGAAATCCTTAGTATGAAAAACAGTAGTATTCTTTTCCAAGAAAGCACACATCCTAGACTCTTCTCGTTTCTTGAATTAAAATGCTAAATAGAAAACAAAGAGTTGCAAGATTTCAAAACCAGGTGTTACCCCTGCCACATCAAACTCTACATATGTTTCCATGCAGGAAGATAGTGTATTCTTTAAAATCAAAACAAGCAACTACTCAACATAAACCCACGATTTCATTTCCAGACATTTTAAACTCCAAACAGAAAAACAAAACCCAAAGTCTATTACTCGTCCAAGATCTGTATTTAAAACAATACGCTAAATTTATTTTCCATTTACCATTTCTTTAGCTATAGGATCGAATCACACAGAGCTCGCATTGATAAACTACAAACGATAGCTACAGGAAAACTCAACCATCAAAAACACAAGCATAGTGTTACCTACAAATAAGCAACCAGAGGCCGATTCCCTCTCTCTCTTCATACTTATAGCCTACCAACAAGAAAGACGCAGAGGTCACATAGGACGATTTCCATTTAAAATATTCAAACCCTAGAACCACTTTAAGCCATGAGAACCGAAAAGAGAAATATCATTATACAGTATCTTCAATGCTACTAGAAAACAATGCAGAGACAAAGGATTTGAAAATACATGTCTTATTAACCATTTCAAGAAGCAAAAACTGTGTACCAGTCTAGGAGTATCCATAAAACACGATTGCCCCAATTAAAAACGCAAGGGTCAAACCATTACATTACACCATAAATTACATTGTCATCATTGGCTGCTACGCAAGCCATTACTCTGTCCAGAAGAATTTAGTGCAACCTCTATCAAATCATAACGCATCATATATGGGCCAAAAACCTTCCAATACCCAAAGAAACTAGTAGATATTCAAGCAATGGTCCAGCCAATGGCGACCCAAGGGACAAAAAAAACATAGCAGGCAACCCAAATGGGCACCAAGTCCTCCATAAAATTCATACCAACAACGAAACCTCCATAGAGACGAGAGAAAGAACTCAAGTTAGTAGTAACTGGACTTACCAGGACTCGTTTTGCTATCATGGAACTCTGGCCACGCAAAGAAGAAGGACCAGTCACCACCTGCAACCACACAAAAATCCAAGGCAGGCATTAGATACAAAACATAGTACATACTGGCAATTGCAATAGCAAGAAAACTTGACTCAGAGGTTTTACCTGTAGGGTGGACAGTCGCCATCATCTTCCCCTTGCAGAATGGTCTCCATAAGCCATGGTTTAAACAACGATGAAACCCTCCTCACACCTATTACAAACAGAGGATTGAACCACGATTTTGGTAATCGTTGGTAAAAGACCAAATAGTAAAACCCTTGACATAGCTGGCATGCAAGGCTCACATATTTCGTAGAAGAGCATTAACTCCTACCACCTACCACATATTTTCATGTGAAAAACCCATGCGCCATAGTTTAGAACCATTACAAGTTTATAAAACTTCCCATTTAATTGATACAAAGACTTTGGACCCCCACTTAGGGTTGACATAATTTCAAGGGTGCATAGAAGTGCTAACTATCACTTCTCGCTCTTATATCAAATAAAGGCGTAGCCATAACAAGGTAATACTCTTATATCTTTGATGCATTTCGAAGGAAACCAAGTAATAACATTCAAGTATTTATAATGCTGCATTAAAATTTCACTCTTTTTCTTTGACTTCACTTTCACAACCGTAGGAATTTATATATACAGGACTTAAGCTTGACTGTTACAATTTATTCCCAGTTTAGAAAAGAATGTTTCCATTGCTGAAGTTGATTTGATTAACATCCATTCTTATTTAGTGAAATACAACTGTGGAATATTTTTTTATTTTTACTCTTTTTAGGGACATTACAAGTGGTATTAGAGCCCAGTTTCTAAAATGAAGTGATGGACTGGGCTCATTAACGAAACATCCGCTGCAGATTCATAGTCAAACAGAAATGTACATTCAAATTTTATTTTTGATTACATGGAGATTAACATGAAATTTTTGCTTCTGTTTTTGCTGACATAAACATTTCAGGTACATACACTATCTGAGAAATGAATGCAGAACAAGGAAGCAGCATATAGGGAAATATAAATTCCCCACCACGGGAGCAAGAAATCGTGGTGGAGCTTAACTCAGATTTAGAGAAATCCATGCAGCAATTACAGGCAGAATTCCATACTTTTAGAGACGAGAATATGCAAGAAAGAAGAGAATAGCAGGCTATAAATGAAGCCTTACTTCAAATCCTAACACGGACAAAACCCCATGAACAACCTACTCTTTCTGTCAACACTCTTAACACAAGGAAAGCAACCATTTACAAGATAGGAGAGCAAGAAGAACAGAAATCGAAACCATTGGAAGAGTACTGTAAGAGCTCTTCGAATGACAATGGCTCTCCACCTCCTTGCAAGAGAAGGAGGAAGAGTGATGACAGTTTACAAGGAGAGTTCAGAAAGATAAGAGCCCCAACTTATCACGGGGAGATCAAATCAGGGGAAAAGGCTGAATAATGGTTGTTAGGAATGAATAAATACTTTAAAGTTCATAATTACTCCAGTGAGATGCAAGCCCGACTGGCCATATAAAACCTAAATGGTAAAGCTGCCAGATGGTGGCGGGACTTGAAACACACCAAGGGACAAGAACTGCGAGACATAACCTGGGATACTTTCACTAGAATATTCCAGGACAAGTATATGTCTGAGAGATTCTTTGACAAGAAAATAAAATAATTCCATCAATTAAACATGGGCCCCCTGACTATGGAAGCATTCATAAACCGGTTCCTAGACTTACTACACTATGTACCTTATATTAAGGATGAGAAAGTAAAGATTCGGCAGTTCTTGGGTGGGATTCCACCAAACTTTAGAGAGAAGATAGAGTTTGACATGCCCAAAACCCTTGATATAACTTTACATAAAGCACGACTGTGTTATGAACACAGGCAGCAAAGGAATGACAACATCAACCGAAATAGAGATAGATTAAGAACCTTCTAAGACAACCGTAGACCGGGTTTTAGACCCCCACCTTTTCAGAAACATAACAACAGTTTCCCACCCAACAGGGGTTTCAACCGACCCCAAGCTCGACCAAATGCACCCCCACCACCAGCCAACAGGCCAGCCTTTAACAAAGGGACAAAAACAGTTCCACCAACTGTTTCCTGTTTGAAGTGCCAAGGGCCACATTACTACAGAGACTGCCCCAGCAAATCAGATGGAGTTTTACACAACATACAAATGGAGCCTACCATGGGGGACATAGCAAAGACACCTAGGATTTATGCCGCACTTGATGGTCGATAGGTAGATCATCAAGCCACCATGGTGGAAATTGAAGGTAAGATATCTAACACTACCATTTCAGTTCTAATTGATCCTGGCGCTTGTCGAAGTTATATCTCCCCTAAGATAGTAGACACCTGTAAGTTGAGCCTAGAACACCATGAGAAACCATGGCTAGTACAACTAGCAACTGGTACTAAACGAAGGGTCTCTGAACTAGTTAAAACTTGTGAGATAGACTTAAACGGTTTCCAAACTAGGATAGAACTAAATATTCTACCCCTGGGATCGTACGATGTACTTGTAGGCATGGATTGGCTAGAAAAACACCATGTCTTATTGGACTACGCAAATAAGACCCTACTCTATAGGGATGACCAAGGGAATCGGGAGACGGTTCGGCATATCCCTAGGAAAGTGTCCATGAGACAGATATCTACTTTACAAGCAAAGAAGTGCATCAAGGAGGGTTGTAAACTCTTCGCTGTTAACATCCAAAACTTAGAAACTGAAAGTGAACAAAGAATCGATGACTTCCTAGTCCTAGTAGAATTCAAGCATGTATTTCCCAAAGAAATATCGGGGTTACCACCCAAGCGAGTCTTAGATTTCTCCATCGAGCTAACACCTAGGTCAGTACCAGCCTCCAAAGTCCCGTACCACATGAGAACACCAGAATTGGTAGAGCTCAAGATTCAGTTACAAGAGCTAATAGATAAAGGATACATTCGACCAAGTGTGTCCCATTGGGGTGCATCGATACTCTTCATCAAGAAGAAAGACAGAACGATGCGTATGTTCATCGATTACCACTGACTCAACAAGATGACCATTAAAAACCGCTATCCACTCCCTAGAATCAATGACTTGTTTGACCAAGTAGGAGGAGCAAAGATCTTCTCCAAGATTGACTTACGATGCAGATATCATCAGGTAAGAATCCGTGATGAGGATATCAACAAGACTGCGTTTTGAACCCGTTATGACCACTATGAGTTCATAGTGATGCCCTTTGGGTTGAAAACGCATCGACCAACATCATGTTCATGATGAACAGTATCTTTAGTAACTATCTCGATAAGTTTGTCCTAGTCTTTATCGATGACATCCTGATCTAGTCCAAGAACGAAGTAGAGCACAAGGAACACCTCCATATTGTGTTACGTATACTACGGGAACACCAACTTTACGCCAATTTTAGTAAGTGTGATTTCTACAAACCCCATATTCAATACTGAGGACACATCATTTCAGAGAAGGGAATAGCTGTCGACCCCGAAAAGATCAAGGCTATCGAAGAATGGCCCACACCTACATGCATTTTTGACATAAGATCATTCTTAGGTCTAGCCGGTTATTATCAGAAGTTCATTGAGAACTTCTCACATATCGTATGCCCCATGACCACCTTACAGAGGAAGGAAAACAAGTTCATTTGGATATCCAAGTGTGAAGAAAGCTTCCAAAAGTTGAAGCAACTACTGATTAGTGCACCGATTCTGCGTATCGTGGATCCCAATGGGGATTTCATTGTTTGCACGGATGCAAGCAAGGAAGGACTTAGGGGAGTCCTTATGCAAGATAATTTTTCCATATGCTATGAATCAAGGAAACTAAAAGAACATGAGCAGAACTACCCGACTCATGACCTTGAACTAGCTGCCATCATCCATGCTCTAAAAATGTGGCATCATTATCTCATGGGAAAGAAATTCTTATTAATGACCGATAATATGAGCTTAAAGTACCTTTTCGATCAACCCGACCTAAATGCCAGGCAAGCAAGGTGGTTGGCCTTCCTTAGTGAATATGATTTCGAATTAAAACATATAAAAGGCAAGGAAAACAAAATTGCGGATGCCCTAAGCCATCGGGCACATATGCTTTACGAAGTCACGGTAATCCAAACCAATTCAGACTTACATGACAGAATTCAAATGGCATGTAACAGCGACCATTATTATACTAAAATCCTTGCAAAGATTCAGGAAGACCGACTCTTTCAAAAACAGAAAGAGTATAAGATAGATGAGTCAAGACTATTGTGGTCTAAAGACCGAATTTACGTCCCCGAGAGTGGGGACATTAGATCAAACAGCCTCACCGAATTTCACCAGAAACCCTACTCAGGGCACCCCAGATATCAAAAGATGATATCGGCAGTAAAGAAACATTACTTTTGGCCTAAGTTAAAGGCTGATATCACCATCTTCATCGCAAAATGTGAAGAATGTCAATTGGTCAAAGCAGAACATCAACACCCCTCTAGATTACTTCAACCTTTACCCATTCTGGAATGGAAATGGGAGGTAATAAGTATAAACTTCATTACAGGTTTACCCAAGAGTAAGAAACTGAACGACTATATTTTGTGGTGGTAGACAAGTTGTCGAAAGCAGCTCACTTTATACTGGTAAAATCCACTTACAAAGTTGTTCACATAGCGGAAATATTCTTAAAAGAGATCTTTCGATTACACAGGATACCTAAATCAATCATTTTCGATCGAGACAGGAAGTTCACTAGCAACTTCTGGAGAGCATTGTTCTCCGGTCTGGAAACCCAGTTACAATTCAGTACCGGGTACCACCCCCAAACAAATGGACAAACGGAACGAGTAAACCAAATTCTTGAGGATATGTTGAGAATGTATGTCATGAACAATCCCACTAAGTGGGAATACTATCTACACCTTGTTGATGTATATGTAACTTCAGAATGTATTTCATCTGTGTATTTTATATATATTTATTGTACCCTTATAAGAGATGTGTTATTCCTCTATAAGGAAGTGTCGTCATGTGGATTGACAAGTGTCGCAAGTGTGTGTACTTGTCGATGGGCTATTAGACAACCATGTGGGGTCGGCCCGGAATTATATATAATATAATGTGGATGTACCTAACTAGACAAGTCGGCCCCATAAGGTCACTAGGAAAAAAGGTGAGTATAAATAGAGATAGGAGATCTCTATTTTACTCACTCGAAAAAGTAACTCACTCTCACTCTCAGAAGTGGCGCACTAGTGAGGACGAGGAGGATCATCTGCTAGGAGACTATCTCAATGTTATTTGGTTGTATTTTGGTTGAGCCATTGCTCTCTCTATCTCTGAGGAAGTTGTGGGGTTTTTCACCTTAGGGTTTTCCCCACGGAAACTCTGTGTCTCTTGTCTCTTATGCTTTTGATTCTTGTGATGCTTGTCATATTGTGATTGTCATGCATTGATATACTGTATATGTTATTCTCTCAGCAAAGATCCTAGAGTATAATGAATTAATGCTCAAATTTAACATGGTATCAGAGCTAACCTGAGAAGAAGACATTTTGCAGTGACGAAAGCTTGAGATCCTTGTTTATTGGGTTTCTCTCCACAAAATTTTTGAAAATCAGTATAGTAGATTCACTCTACTCATCAGGGCGCATCTATTTGTCCAATCAGAATTCAGATCCGAGCATTTTTAGATTTGGCCCTAAAAATTCGGGTTTCGACAAAAATAGGAATTTATGGAATCTGAAGACACAGCTGGAAGCTCCTTGCAAAAATCGAAGGTTAGAGCTTTGGATCGAGATTTTTGGCTGGGTAGATCTCCGGGAAACTCAAACCCTAATTCAGGGCTCTCTCGAGTGAACCTAGGAGGAACAAAAGGCAATTCTGAAGGGCAGGACTTTGCTGATCTCAAATTCTGAATGCACTAGGCTGATCAGCTCATCAAAGCGCATCTTTCTATCCTTTCAAAAATTTGAAATTCACATTTTGAATTTTTAGGGTTTCTCTGACAAACCCTAATCCGAGACTAGATCCAGTTTTCAGCATTTCAAGTGGTAAGACCTAAATCTTTTCTATTTCCATTTGAAGTACTCTTTAAGATGTCTCTCCACACAAAGCTTGAGGATAAGCTTGAAGGGGCTGATAACTTCCGAGCCTGGAAGTATAGGATTGGATTAATCCTGGAAGAAAATGAGTTGGACTCTTATGTGAAAGAAGACATCCCTATCCCAAAGGATGAAGAGGCCAAGGTATTGCATAAGAAGAATTTGGTCAAGGCAAAGAGAACCATTGCTGATTCTATCAAAGACCATCTCATACCCCATGTGTCTTCTCTTAAGACACCCAAGGAGATGTTTGAATCTTTAACCAAGCTATTTGAAGGAAAGAACATAAATCGGAAGATGACCTTGTGGAACCAATTGAAAGGAGTGAAGTTTCAGAATGGAGAAACCATTCAATCTTATTTTTCAAGGGTCTCCCAGATCAAGGAACAACTAGAAGCAGTAGATGAAATGGTGGAGAATGGTGAAGTAGTGATGACCACTCTAAATGGCCTACCTAGGTCATGGGATTCCTTCATTCAAGGAATTTGTGCAAAGAAGAAGTTGATCGCCTTCAACAGATTGCGGGAAGAATGTTCTCAAGAAGAAGCTAGACTTATAGCTCGTGAGGAAAAGATGGGAGGTGAAGATCAAGCACTTGCAGCTCACACCAAAAGAAGCAAAACCAAGAAGGAGCACTCTTGCCACAATAGATCCTATCAAGAGAGTAAGAAGGACCTAAGATGCTTCACATGCAATGAGAAGGGTCACTTTGCTTCAGATTGTCCCAAGAACAAAAGGGATAATTACAACAACTCCAGTAAGAAGAAGAAGGGCAACAAAAGAAGGTTTCATGCTCATGCTACCGAAGATGATGAAGCCCCAAAGAAGAAGGCTAGGGCAGAAAGTGATAGTGATGATGACTCATCAAGTGAAGAAGAGTATGTTCTGATCTCTGCTCTCACAGGTACTATCTCTCATGGTTGTAATGATTGGTTGATTGATAGTGGGGCTTCCAAACACATGACTGGGTTTAAGGAATCTTTTGTGAACCTATATGAACATGAATCACCCCATAAGGTGAAACTTGGGGATGATTATCAATACCCAATCAAAGGAAGTGTGAATCCTCCTACAACCTAGATTCTGGAAAATCTTTGAAGATGAAAGAAGTCCTTTATGTACCCGGGATCAAGAAGAACTTACTCTCCATCTCTGCATTGGATGCAAAAGGTATGAGGGTTGCATTTGTGGATGGCCAAGTCCTAATGTGGCCAAAGGGAAAGAACATAGATGATGCAGTAGTGATTGGAGAGCAAGAGGGAGGATTGCATAAATTGAAGGGACAACCTGAACATGCCATGGTGCATGAATCCATGAAGCCAAGTGAACTTTGGCATAGAAGACTTGCTCATATGCACTATAGAGCACTTCCAATTGCAAGCAAGGCAGTAGAAGGTCTTCCTGAAATCAAGACCAAACATGAAGGTGTTTGCAAAGGATGTGCAAAAGGTAAGAACATTAAGAAGGCTTTCCCAAGTAGTGAAAGCAAGGCAAAAGACATCCTAGAAATCATCCACTCAGATGTATGTGGCCCTATGTCATCCAGTTCCCTGAGTGGGTATGTTTACTATGTCTCATTTATTGATGACTTTTCCAGGAAGACTTGGGTATACTTCTTGAATAACAAAGATGAGGTGTTTGATAAGTTCAAGGAATTCAAAACCTTGATGGAGAATCAAACTGACAAGAAGATCAAAACATTCAGATCTGACAATGGTGGAGAATTCACCTCAGGTGACTTCAAGAAGCTTTGCAGTGATTCAGGGATTAAGAGGGAGTTGACTGCTCCTTATAATCCTCAACAGAATGGAGTTGCAGAAAGGAAGAACAAAACTATCATGGAAGCAGCAAGGGCAATGCTGCATGACCAGGATCTACCTATGCATCTATGGGCAGAAGCAGCTAGAACAGCTGTATATGTGCAGAATAGAACACCCCACAAGATATTGGACAACAAGACACCATAAGAGGTCTTTTCTGGTAAGAAACCTGAAGTCAACCATCTCAGAATATTTGGTTGTCCAGTATACACTCATGTCCCAAAGG
This sequence comes from Larix kaempferi, assembly GCA_027924585.1. NCBI lineage: Eukaryota > Viridiplantae > Streptophyta > Pinopsida > Pinales > Pinaceae > Larix > Larix kaempferi. Next base: position 4,485,618 of record BSBM01001023.1, read on the forward strand.
AAAAGAGGACTAAACTAGATCCTTCAGGAAAGAAGGTTATCTTTGTGGGTTACAGTGAAAGCTCGAAGGCCTACAGAATATACTTTCCAGGGTTCAAGAAGATTGATGCCAGCATGGATGTAACATTTGATGAAAACTCAGCATTCATCAAATCAAGGAAGGCACCTATTGAAGTTTATGAAGAACCTAAGGAAACTAGATTTCAAGACACTACCATGACTGAAGCAGTTCCAGAAGTTGTTCGTGAGTTTGAAGATCCACCCCGTGAGGATAACTCTCACAAGAGGAAACCTGCATGGGATAGAGGGATCATTCAAGATGCAGAAAGATTTGGCATTCCAGAAGAATAACACAGAGCAAAGAAGAGAACTAGATCACATACCAGTTATGTTGCTTTACTCTGTGACATTATGAACAAAGAGCCTTCCAATTATGAAGAGGCAGCAGAAAAGAAAGAATGGAAGGATGCTATGGTTGAGGAATACCAATCAATAATGAAGAATGATGTTTGGGATGTTGTCCCAAGACATAAAGAGAATTTTGTTGTGACTTCCAAGTGGATCTACAAAATCAAGCATGCTGTGGATGGCAGTATAGAAAAATACAAAGAAAGATTCGTAGCTCGTGGCTTCTCTCAGAAAGAGGGAATAGATTATGAAGAAAATTTTGCACCTGTAGCTAGGTATACTTCCATCAGATCAGTACTTGCCCTGGCTACAGCTATGAAATGGAAAATACACCCGATGGATGTCAAGACTGCCTTCTTGAATGGTGTAGTTGAAGAGGAAGTATATGTGGAATAGCCACTCAGTTTTGAAATACATGACAGGGAGTCATATGTGTGCAAATTGAAGAAAGCTTTGTATGGCTTGAAACAAGCTCCCAGAACTTGGTATGGTAGGATGGACAGTTTCCTATCTAGTTTGGGCTTTACCAAGAGTAAAGCGGATTCTAACCTTTACTACAAGGTTGAGGAAGGAAATCCTGTGATTCTACTCCTGTATGTGGATGACTTATTTGTAACAGGAGATGACAGACTGATTGCAGATACTAAGAGGAAGCTTGCTGCTGAATTCGATATGAAAGATTTGGGAATGATGCACTATTTCCTAGGTATGGAGGTGTGGCAAAGTACAGGTGGGATCTTCCTTGGTCAAGGGAAGTACACAGTAGATATCCTGAAGAGATTTGGGATGATGGATTGCAAGGCCATGGCCACACCTATGGCATCAAATCTGAAGCTTCTATGTGATGCTTCATCTAAGCCAGTTGATGTCTCTATGTATCATCATATGATTGGGTCCTTGATGTACCTGATGAACATGAGACCAGACATTTGCTTTGCTGTGAACACATTGAGCCAGTTCCTGACGGATCCAAGGAGTGTTCACCTGGATGCTGTAAAGCATGTTCTGAGGTACCTGAAGGGTACAGTGGATTATGGGCTCAAGTATGAAGCGAATCAAAAGTTTAACCTACAGGGTTATGTTGATTCAGATTGGGTTGGCAGTGCTGCAGATAGGAAGAGCACATCTGGGTGCTGCTTCATTATGGGATCAGGTGTGATCTCTTGGTTCAGGAGGAAGCAGTCCTGCGTAGCATTGAGTATAGCTAAGGCTGAGTATGTTGCAGCCTGTTCAGCTAGTTGTGAGGTAGTATGGATGTGGAAGCTACTGTCTGAGTTATTTGATATCCCGTTGGAGTCTACTGGTATCTTTTGTGATAACCAGAGTTGTGTGAAGCTTTCCGAGAACCCAGTGTTTCATGACAGGTCGAAACACATAGAGATCAAATATCACTATATCAGGGATATGGTGCACAGAGGAGATATGAAGCTCCTGTATGTTGCGATGGATGAGCAGATTGCGGATGTGATGATGAAGCCACTAGCTAGGGTGAAGTTCGAATACTTCAGAGAGAGACTTGGCGTTCTTCAGATCGAGGACACTTCGAGGAAGAAGTGATGGACACATTTGCTGAAGCCATTCCAAGCATGTTGGAAGGAGGATCCTTCACATGGCTGTGGATGTAAGCGCTGGATAATGAGCATCAGGATGATGTTTTGGTTTCTGCTTGGATATGATCAGTTGGATCATTTTTATGTATGTATGTATGCATCATGTTGGATGCTATATATGATCAGTTGGATCATTTTTATGTATATATGTATGCATCATGTTGGATGCTGGATATGATCAGTTGGATCATGTGTATGTATTTTTGTATATGCATCATGTTGGATGCTTGAACCATGTATCTGTATATGTATCAGGAAGATACATTGTATGATCAGGTGGATCATGTAAGGTGATATGTATCATGTATTTGTATTTGTATCAGGTGGATACATTGTATGATCAGGAGGATCATGTATGATGATATGTATTAGGTAGATACTTGGTATGCATCAGGTAGATGTATTGTATGATCAGGATGATCATGGATGACGAGCTTCAGGATGTTTCTCCAGATGACATGCAGCAGGATGTTGCACTGATGATGATTAGGATGATCATGGATGATGAGCCTCAGGATGTTGCTCCAGATGACATGCAGCAGGATGTTGCAGTGATGCTGATCAACATGATCATGGGTACATTAGGATGATGTATGATGAGTATCAGGTTGATACTCTATGGCCGTGGATCAGGTTGTGCAGATGAGCATGTAATCTGGTGCCCTGGGAGATTTGCAGATAGTCTTTCGAGGTTTTGCCTATGGCATGTAATTCAGTGCCCTGGGATATCTGGAAAATGTTCTTTCCAGGTTTTGCTCTAGAAGGACATATAATTTGGTGCCCTGGGAGATCTGCAGATAATATTTCAAGGTTTTGCCTATGGCATGTAATTCGATGCCCTGGGATATCTGGCAGATGCTCTTTCAAGGTTTTGTCCTATGGCATATAATTCGATCCCTGTGAGATCCGATAGGTTGGGATGTGTGCCCGTAATCATTCCTGGGATGCTCTTGCAAGGTTTTTCCATGACCACATGTAATTCGTTTCCCTGGGAGATCCTATAGGTAGAGTTGTGTGCTCGTAACAGCCTGGGATGCTCTTGCGAGGTTTTGTGGTGAGATCACATGTAATTCGTTGCCCTGGGAGATCCTATAGGTAGAGCTGTGTGCTTGTAATAGCCTGGGATGCTCTTTCGAGGTTTTGTGATGCACGTAATAAGTCCTGAGGATTCCACAGTATGGCCAGTAATGATGAAGACCTGCAGGTGGTGGGCCTACATCCAGTATGAAAAAGGACTGGCTCTGTAGAACTTTCTATGATGAGTAGAGTCAGAGATTGGTTGAGATAGTAGCAGCAGTGACAATGATGATGACTATGCATCAATGATGATGATCCAGAGAATAAGACTTGTCTAGCAGATCTGTGTCGAGAAATACCTTCCTAGTTAAGAGGGAGTGTTGATGTATATGTAACTTCGGAATGTATTTCATCTGTGTATTATATATATATTTATTGTACCCTTATAAGAGAAGTGTTATTCCTTTATAAGGAAGTGTCATCATGTGGATTGACAAGTGTCTCTTATGCTTTTGATTCTTGTGATGCTTGCCATATTGTGATTGTCATGCATTGATATACTGTATATGTTATTCTCTCAGCAAAGATCCTAGAGTATAATGAATTAATGCTCAAAATTTAACACACCTCATAGAATTTGCGTACAATAATGGTTATCAAACCTCGGCTAAAATGAGCCCTTTCGAGGTGCTCTATGGATGAAAGTGTCGAATCCCCGTGACTTGGGACAGTCCGGTGGACAGACTTATGCTAGGACCATATTTACTAAAAGTCTTGGAACAGCTAATTTCCAAGGTGCAACTAAACTTAAAACAAGCTCAAGACTGCCAAAAGAGTTATGCAGACAAGAAATGAAAGGACAAAGACTACCAAGTCGGGGAACATGTGTTTCTAAAAATAAAAGCAAAACAAAGTTCATTGATCTTGGGACGTTGCAGTAAATTAGGCCCAAGATTTTGTGGACCTTTTGAAATACTAACCAAGAAAGGCCCAGTAGCGTATGAGTTAGCCTTACCAGCTCATATAAAAGTTCATAATGTTTTTCATGCTTCATTAATAAAGAAATATGTATACGATTCTAAACATGTTATTGATTGGTCCTTATTACAGGTGGAACCCGAAGGGGAGTTCACACCATAACCACTCCACATTCTGGACAAGAGGGAGGTCCAGCTTAGGAGGAGGACCATTACTCAACTGAAAGTGCAATGGATGCACTTTGGACCTGATGAGGCTACTTGGGAGAATGAGGCCACCATGAAACAGGCATACCCTGCCTTGTTTCATGACTTCATTCCTAGTCCTTAGAAACACCGAGACGGTGTTGTTCTAAGCGGGGAGGGATGTAATATCCCGAATTTTGGACTAACTATTTTATGATGTTATATTGGGCCACTTCCCCAGCACCTATGATTTATTCTTTCGTAGACTGACATACTGGGCATGGACCCTCACTGAATTTCATTATTTGATTATATACTGGGCAAGGAAGCCCCAATGTTCTAATTATGTTTGATGTGGGTACAAAACCCAAATATACTGATTTTACCTTTTTCTTACATACTGTGCAGTGATGCAAATGACATAATTGATTTATATAGTGTGTTCAGCGTGGACTTAGAAACACACCGATTACCTATGTACTGGGCCAAATCCTGGAGGTACCTAGAGGAAATATAATGTAATGGGAGTAAGCCCTGATGTACATTGAGTGTTGGGTATAAATCCTGGAGCACTCCAAGCTTGATAAAACAAATACCGGATCCGAGGCAACCGAAATATTTCTAGATGTGCATCACAACCACATTCTAGCACTAGTGTTGAGCAGAGGCTCTGGAATAGCACTAGAGTAATGCCCATGTGGGAGTGTTGAGTTAAATGGCTCTGAAGAGCACTCGAGGTTACATAATTTCCAATTGTTGAGTCGAGAAGACTATGAAGAGAACCTTCATCATATTTATTTAATTGACTAAATGATTCATCTTTCTATCCATCAAGTACTACGGGAATTACCGGGTTGAACAAGGGAATCCAACATGCAAAGAGGGAGACGAGAGGTATCTAGCCAAGCTTACTAAGATCATCCTAAGTTTTGGACTTGTCCCTAATAGATTAAAAAGAAGCACCTTGTAAAGATACATAACTAATTAAAAGATAATTACCTTTAGTCTCCTATGTATAACATGTATAAAAGCCTCAAGGCTAATTACATTAATAAAAAGCTTTAATAATAATGTCTCCCTATTTATTTATGAAGTATAATGATGTTTTATGCATTATTAATGTTAGTAATAATATATTACAAGATAAAGTGAAATATAATTATGGTTATTATAATTATTGTCATCATAATAATTGTTATTTTTAATTATTATGGAAGACTTGAATCAACTCACTTATAGTTAAAAGAGTGAAAAGTCCTAGTTCAAAGGAGGACCAACTAATTATTAAAATAATATCTTTTAAACTATTTAATTATGTAGTTTCAAGAAACTAGTTGCTTCAACAGCCATAATTCAAGATCTCCTACTTAAGAAGACAAATCCCATGTTTGAGGGGATCATCTTTTTTTTCATTATCATTCTCCTATGGTAATCAAAGGAAGTTTTTCTGCTTCAAGAAGCTGAAGCAAACTAGCCCAAAAATATTCCAGAACTAAACAAGTTGTAGCTTAAGGACCTCTGCCTCATTTTGCATGTTGGAATCCAGCTTGAGGGGATCTGTATAGAATCATAAGTGATTGTAGGATCATGGTTGGGAGGAACTCGGTAATCCCAAAGTTATCCCATCAAGGATAATCATCCTCACAGGTTTTTATATTAATAATTTATTGAGTGTGCAGGTAAAATCAAGCAGGAATCAAGTGCCAAGCATCCAAGCTACAAGTATGGGCCGTTTAATTATTTCCAGATTTCTATTATAGGAAAGTAGATCATTATTTTTCCATGCATATCACATTCAAAGTTTTGACCCAGAACCAGGGAGAAAATCTAGCAGGCCTAGTTGAAGCTAGTCTTTGATAGAGTAGTCCTAGGTTGTACATTTGCTTATATTATTGATTGTGCCCTTTTTAAATTAAGTTAAATCTCTGTTATTATAATGTCAATTGTTTCCCCATTCGATTTTCAAAACACTTTTATCAAACTGCAGAAAGAAATCCTTAGTATGAAAAACAATAGTATTCTTTTCCAAGAAAGCACACATCCTAGACTCTTCTTATTTCTTGAATTAAAACGCTAAATAGAAAACAAAGAGCTACAAGCTTTCAAAACCAGGTGTTACCCCTGCCACGTCTGTAGGAAGATAGTGTATTCCTTAAAATCAAAACAAACAACTACTCAACATAAACCCACGATTTCATTTCCAGACATTTAAAATCCAAACAGAAAAACGAAAGCCAAAGTGTGTTACTCGTCCAAGATCTCTATTTAAGACAATACACTAAAGTTATTTTCCATCAACCACTTCTTTAGCTAAAGGATCAAATCACACAGAGGTCACATTGATAAATTACAAATGATAGCTACAGGAAAACTCAACCATTAAAACACAAGCGTAGTGTTACCTACAAACAAGCAACCAGAGGCCGATTCCCTCTCTCTCTTCATACTTACAGCCTACGAACGAGAAATATGCAGAGGTCACATAGGACGATTTCCATTTAAAAGATTCAAACCCTAGAACCACTTTAAGCCATGAGAACCGAAGAGAGAAATATCATTATACAGTATCTTCAACACTACTAGAAAACAACGCAGAGACAGAGGATTTGCAAATACATGTCTTATTAACCATTTCAAGAAGCAAAAACTGTGTACCAGTCTAGGAGTATCCATAAAACACGATTTCCTCAATTAAAAACGCAAGGGTCAAACCATTACATTACACCATAAATTACATTGTCATCACTGGCTGCTACGCAAGCCATCACTCTATCCAAAAGAATCTAGTGCAGCCTCTATCAAATCAAAACGCATCATATATGGGAAAAAACCTTCTGGTACCCAAAGCAACCAGTAGATATTCAAGCAATGGTCTAGCCAATGGTGACCCAAGGGACCAACAAAACATAGTAGGCAACCCAAATGGGCACCAAGTCCTCCATAAACTTCAAACCAACAGCGAAACCCCCATAGAGAAGAGAGGAAGAACTCAAGTTAGTAGTAACTGGACTTACCAAGACTCGTTTCGCTATCATGTAACTCTGGCCACGTAGAGAAGAAGGACTAGTCACCACCTACAACCACACGAAAATCCAAGGCAGGCATTAGATACAAAACATAGCACATACTGGCAATTGCAATAGCAAGAAAACTCGACTTAGAGGTTTTACCTGTAGGGTGGATAGTCGCCATCATCTCCCCCTTGCAAAATGGTCTCCATAATCCACGGTTTCAGCAACGATGAAACCCTCCTCACACCCATTGCAAACAGAGGATTGAACAATGATTTTGGCAATCGTTGGTAAAATACCCAACAGTAAAACCCTTGACACAACTGGAAAGCAAGGCTCATGAATTTTGTAGAAGAGCATTAACTCCTACCACCTACCACATATTTTCATGTGAAAAACCCACGCGCCATAGTTTAGAACCATTACAAGTTTATAAAACTTCCCATTTAATTGATACAAAGACTTTGGACCCCCACTTAGGGTTGACATAATTTCAAGGGTGCATAGAAGTGAAAACTATCACTTCTCGCTCTTATATCAAATAAAGGCATAACCACAACAAGGCAATAATCTTCCGAGTACGATAAATCAAGATGGAAATGTCGGCAAGGGGGCTAGAGTAGACACTCCAACCAAATGCCTGATAGAGATAACTGCAAAACACAAAGTACACAAGTGCATTAGCGACAATGCTAAGTAAGTCCAGTTTCTCTATTCTTTCATGCTACCTCTCGGTACCTCTGCCGGGGAAATCCCTTTTCCCTCAAGAAATCAAGCACTTCATCTTAGACCCCAATAGTCACCAACTTGGGTCCACCATAACTGTAGTATCAGTTAAAGTGTTCATAATTGTATTCATAAACATTTGATGCATTTGGAAGGAAACCAAGTAATAGCATTCAAGTATTTATAAAGCTGCATTAAAATTTCACTCTTTTTCTTTGACATCACTTTCACAACCGTAGGAATTTATATATACAGGACTTAAGCTTGACTGTTACAATTTATGCCCAGTTTAGAAAAGAATGTTATCATTGCTGAAGTTGATTTGCTTAACATCCGTTCTTATTTAGTGAAATACAACTGTGGAGAATTTTTTTATTTTTTTTTACTATTTTTAGGGACATTACAATGAATTTCTGGCTGTTAAAAGTAATAAATTATTGAACTGAATATTTATTTCTGTACAAATGAATGAATGATTAAGATTGAAAATTATAGAATGATGAATATAAATATTCTTTGTATTTTTCCTTTCACCATAGTGATGTACTCTAGTACAGAGAGTTTTTTTAAAATAGGATTGAATTATTCAGATATTATGGACAGCATAGTGATTGAACAATTATATCTAGAATGGATACGTTTATTGCTGAAACCCTAGATATTTCTAATGAAAACATTTCTGTGTAACCTTATCAAATAGTAAAACATTAATAATTGCTCAAATAGTCATTTGATTATGTATATAAACTTAGTTCTGTTCTATGTATGGTAAGGTATTTGTATATGAACAGTAGAAGCCAAATGGCTTAGATAATGTATAAATGATTTATAATGAAAAATTGTATTATATAAATATATATACATAAACCATATAAGTGTTTGGATGCATCATTTATACAAACATTATAACCTGTAACAAGACTGCCTTAAATAATCTATGAATAATTTATTTATACACTAGACTGGTTTACATTCATAACCTAGAAATAGGTAAAGTTTAATATATCAAATATTCAGTGTAAATATAGAATATCATAACAAGTATGAGAAATAAACCAAGTAAACAAAGTTCATTTAAAACTATCAAATAAACAAGAATACCAATTTACAGCTTGTAAGCAAAATGACTCAAATAAAACTGATACATAGGCGAGATCAATATCACAAGTTCCATGACAAATGTGCAATAATTAAATGATACAATTATATCGAAAACATTCTGGAAGATTTAATATCTATAATATAAACTTTTAGCATTTTTTAACCCTACAACATTCTCGAGATATAATCATTTACAGAATGGGATCGAATCCCTTAAAAATCCAAGTTATCATCCGTAAAATAAAAACAGTTTATAAGTATTTCCAGGTAAAGGTTTTGAGACCCATTAGGGTTTCACATCTAAACACAAGGGTCAAAACCCTGTTAAATAATAAACACTAAATTCTTAACACAGAACACAGCATGTGCCCAGAGTCATGGCCAAATTAATTTCATATTAAGAAAAAAATCATATCTTTTTTGTAACAGAGCCTTCAATGGATTAAGATATTTTCACTAATAAAAATACAACTTTTAGCTAGGGTGTTTCCCCAAACTTTGTTTACAAATTCTTCATCATCAAAAAAGCCATTCTTGGCTTAACGTTTGCAATATAAAAATAAAATAAACAAGCAATGTTCACGTTAGGGCTCAGCCCAGAGTTTGATTAAAAACATATTCGACAAGGTATGAAACAGGTTTGAACCCTATTCTCTTTATAAAACAAATATCTTTTATGCACAAATTTCACAGCAGTGCATCAATATAAAAATAAAAATTTGCCATAGTAGGGTTTAAACTCAACTATTCACGCATTCACCAATTATAAACAAAATGGAGATTACATTAACAAAGAACCAAGTAGCAACAGTCTCGATAGAGTTTGAACAAGATACCAAATAAAGAAAAATAACACTGTTTCTTTTTATTAAGTGAAACAATGGTCGAAACCCAAAATCTGGTTATGAGAACATAAAACCTTTACAAGCTACCAATCCACTCAAAATGCCAAAAGGCTTACAACAAAGATAAATGAAGGCCAACGCTAGCATTTAAAATAATTAAGGGTTGAGAGAGGTGTCGTTGTTGAAGGCCCGAGGGTTACCGTGGTTTTCCAAACCACTGGAGTTTCCACCTATTAGCAATGCTACCACCGAGACCACGAGTCGAGACCAGAGAGAAACTGGAAATGGTGGAAAGAAAACTCTTTCCAATACATGTAACCGGTTATTAAAAGATGAACAATAACATCACAAAAAAAATTTGAAAGGAACTAAACAAATAAGTTACTACCAAACCATACCTCTGTAACAGCTGAGGATTTCGAGAGTAGGGGGGATAGTTCCCCATTTGACAGAACCAAAGGTAAATAACTTAAGAAAATAGCAATGTTGGAACTCTGAAAGACCACCTCTTCATTTAAGTTAACAGTGAGACTGTGCATGGTGTGCCTAAATGGCAATGGCGGCCGAGAGAGATCAACTCTCCAACATTCAAAGTGAGCACCAAGTGATAATTTACAAAACTCTCGGCGTCGAGATAGCGTTATTCCATATGTGGAATTCATTCACCAACCCTTCACATGATTGTTTTAACTTTCTTGTCTGTCTCCCACTTACCATTAAATCTTTACCTACCATGCTATAGTTTCTAAACTCGAAAAATTTTGGTGTAATACCTTGGAGTATTACTTAGGGTAAACCCCTTTCTCCTTAGTTGTTGGTCGAGACCATATAAATACGCCTTTAGCATTTAGTGTTTGCAACTCCTAAAACTTATGCAAGACATCACCTTAGCCTTAACCTCTTGGGAGCTAATTAATTCATACCTATAGTTTAACTTCAGGATTAGCATAGAATTCTCAAGCTTGGAAACTACAAGTTAGGTTAGCTTATAACCTGGTTACAAAAACTCTTACCTGTAACCTGGAACAACAATAAGGAAGGTTTATGCATTAGCTTGATAAAATCTAAGTAAGGCTCGGGCATCACAAGAACCCCTTAAACAAAAGAAAAACATATCTCAGTTCAAACATCATAATATTAACAATAAAATGATCCATGTTTTATAATTGACATAGCCGTCAAGCAATAATATAAGTTAAGAGTCATAGTTGTTAGAATCGAAAGGCTGTCATGTAATAAGAGACAATATCATAAGGTTGAATCCACGAATGTGGTTCACCATTTTTGGCGGATTGAATGGGAAATTTTTTTTTCAGACCCTCGATCGAGGTATTTTAAAGCCCTTGATCGAGGTTTTAAATGCTCAATCGAGGGTTTTAAAATACCTTGATCGAGGGTTGCAATAGACTTTGATTGAGGGTGTTTTAAACCCTCGATCGAGGTTCTAACCAGATCCTCGACTGAGTTAAAAGCTCGATTGAGGGTTTGGTTAGAACCTCGATCGAGGGTATGCGACAGGAAAAAAAAACAAAACAGGGCCCGACCAGGTCGGCCGGCCCTATTTTTGCAGGTAATCGACAGTGACGGCTACATCGACACATCAAGACTCCCTCGAGTGAGCTCACACCCATGCCACCTCACTACACCGATGCCACCTCACCATAGGGCCTCCACCATGTCTTCAATTCCACGAGGTGGGTAGAATTCATCCAATGTTTTGTTATTTAAAAAAAATATTATATTTTGTTTGTGTTGTATAAATTTGGGTTTTTGATAAAATCTAGTTTTTATTTGGTTTTTATGAATTGGTTAGGATGTAGCCAGTGAAACCAAAAACCACCATTGAAACCAAACTAATTGAAAAAAAACCATTTGAAACTAAAACAAAAACCCCTTTCAAACCAAAACAAAAACCAAAACCATTTGAAATTTGAAACAAATTTAGGGATTTAAATATATTTTGCAATTATTTGTTTAAATTATTTGATTTATTTTTGTTTATATCAACCGGTAGAATTTCATTGGATAAATGCTACCGGTTTTATTTCAAAATGTGTTTTTACAAGCAGAAATGCTATCCATTTTTTTTCAATCCTCCAAGAACGCCAAGAGGATTCAGAAAAAAAACCATTTGAACCTAAAACAAAAAACCATTTCAAAACAAAAACCAAAACCATTTGAAATTTGAAATAGGTTTAGGATTTTAAATTTATTGTACATTTATTTGTTTCAAAATTATTTGGTATAGAAATTTGTTTATATCAACCGGTAGCATTTCACCGCATAAATGCTACCGGTTTTATTTTAAAATGTGTTTTTACAAGTAGAAATGCTGCCCATTTTTTTTCAATCCTCTGAGAAGGTCAAGAGGATTGAAAAAGAAATCATATATTACATTACTTAACCTATAACTCTAAACATACCAATATAACATCACAAAAAATGAATATTAATAATATATATAATCATATATTATTTACTAATTTTTACTTAATTTATTTTAAAAAATAATATTTAATATTAATAATATAATATAAAAAATTAATATTAATAATATATAATAATATATTATTAATCATAACCATGACCTAACAACTTGCCACCATAACTAGTTCATGTAGCATCATCCAACCACCTAATATTGTAACGAGTTCAAATTTTGCAAAATAAAAAATGTCGGATTCCAATGAAAATCCCTCGCCCAAGCCAAATCGTCGAGTTTTTAGACAACTCCTTATCAAAGTGCCATTTCTAATCAATGTGAGGCAAAAATGGAAGTTGTATCTTATTACATTGATTTCATGGCATAGTTAACATTTTTCCATAATCATCAAATATGATTATTAGTAATTGATTATTTTTATTAAAAAATAAAATTGTAAAATAGTTAAAAGGTTTAAAAGTATAATAGTTATTTTATTGTGTATAATACTTGGAAGTGAGGATCCCCAAGGGAACAAGATCCATTGATTGCTACATAAATTCTCGGAGATGGGGCATTATGTCGCCTAGATGTAAGGGTGTTATCTCATAGCAATTACACACACCAAATACAAATACAGTTACAAATACTTTAAATGCATGTATACTAAATATCAAATGCAACAATAAATATATAAGAAAAAAAGTATAAAAATTATGGCATACTAACCTTATCCAATAAATTGTCCTAAATAGGATCCTCTTTTAGGCCATGAAAAGTATCTCCACAATGTGAGCATCAATGAAGATAAATTGGCCTGGAACCATAATGGATAGCTTGGAAAAACTCCCAACATCACGTGGCCTAACATCATTAGATGATGTCTCTGAATGATAAGCCACTACAAATGCATTTTACTGGACTAGACTACATGTGTTTGTATTAGATTTTTCCACCATCTTTGTGGAATACAAACTACAATTCAACAATAAAACACCTTTTTAAAAATATGGACATTTCTAAAATGTAAAAATTATAAAAATGGCTAGGCAAATAAAACTTATGGAAATGCTCCTTGGAAATTGGCAATGGATGACTATAGGTCCTCCTAGAAGAAGTTCATATTACCTCCTTATACAAAATTTGTTGTTTGTATGGGAGGTTCAAATAAAAAATAGTAATCAACCTTATTTTGTTTGTTTGTATATACACAAAGTAACATGCACATGTTCCTACTATTTGTATGCTTAGAATTATGTAGCACTTTCAAGAATGCACATGTGTTCGTAATGCATGCATGATCTTTTAATTATAAAATATAATGTGGAATTTATATTGAATGTGCAATATGGTTGCATGCATAAGTTTTTATTTATATTTATGGGTTCATAAACGGTGTGCATTGTTAAATTAACTTTGCATAATCTCCGTTAACGTACATATGTATTTTGTAATTAGTTTATTATAAGAATGTTGAGGTTACATAATGGTACCATAGTGAAGAAATTCAATGTCGTGATGGTGGGTTATGGAGTGCCCCATGGAATCAATAGTGAAAAGAGGCTACTAGGTATGTTACACAAAGTAAGAATCCATAGCTAATGTGAGAAGCCAAAATCCATAGATAGAAATAGACCCATTCAAAGTTCTTGAAGTCACTAATGGTTTGAGGACAAAAAACCATCCCAATGGAGATGTGGAAAAGGGAAAGAAATGATTCGGTTGACACAAGTGCCATGTAACCCTAACTTCACAAGAACTAATTGATTGAAAATTTGGAAAGAAATTATTGGATATAAATTGAAGATTTAAAGGATTCAATAAGATTTGAGGAAGACAAAGCTTGATTACTAGAAACATAATAACAGTTCCCATTTTGTTGAGGAAAGAACATAAAAGTGAGGATAGGACGAAGAACCTCATTGTCGTGCCAATTCTTATTTGTAGAGTTAGGAAATGGTTTCTTGAGAAAAAAAATTATTCTTAGACCTATTTCTTCTTTAAATCCTCTACTTTCTAAGCCTCTCTAATCCACTGATGCAATAGCAATTTTTTTGCAAACATTGGTGATTGTAAGATCCCTCCATAAACCTCCATTTCTAGATTTGCAGTGGAGAAATTCATGATAGAATAGAAGAAATCCCTATTCCATAGTTACCAAGTTTATCCAAATCACGTCAAAAGATTTGAAAATTTGACAATGGTTTGATGTGAACTGATCTAGCCAAACAACACCTCAATTTTGTTTAATCAAATAACATATCAAGTTCGTTTAGTCAAACAACTTTTAAAGCCACCAAATGACCCCAATTTTCTTCTTCTTAGTTCTTTCCCAATCCCAGTGGGACTCATGCTTGTGCATGAAGAGTCGAGACTTTGATTGAAATTTCTACTCAATGTATTCTATGTAATTATGTTTATTTGATACTTTCACAAATCCAAAACATAACATTGAACTCCTTTGATACTTTCACAAATACAAGACATAATCTATAAACATAGATGGAAATGATTCCAAACACCCACACACAGGACTAACCTAAGATGTAAATAGCTAATTATTTAGTGAACTAGAAAATAATTAGATATTTCCTTTTTTTACAAGTATATGAGTTCATCGCCATTCTCTTATGTTTTAAAGATTATTTAAAAAAACCACAATTCATATATGCCTATGATCCCTGAGAAATAATGCTAAACTAAGAAACATTGTCGCCATCTAAAGCAATGATTGTAGGAACCTTCCTCTCACTTGATGGTTGAGGATCAATAGGAGCAAACTCTAGTCCAGTGGTGGCCTTGAATTTGAATTGGAATTGAATTTGAAATTGAAATTGAATTTGAAATTGAATTTGAAATTGAAATTGAATTTGGAATTGAATTTGAAATTTAAATTTGAAATTTGAAATTGAAATCGAAATTTGAATTTGAATTGAATTTCAGTTTGAAATGCGAAATTTGAAATAGAATTTGAAAATTGAATTTGAAATTGAAATGTTAAATTTGGAATAGAATTTGAAAATTGAATTTGAAATTGAAATGTGAAATTTGGAATAGAATTTGAAAATTGAATTTGAATTTTAAATGTGAAATTTGAAAGAAAATTAGAATTAGAAATTGAAATGTGATGCAGATAGTCCTCAAGATAGAGATTCATTGCTTCGTGTTCCATGAAGCATGAGAGCATCTAACATTTCCCAACAGGGCAGCCATCGGTAGCTCTAACATTCACCGAGGAGTGTTTCCAAGCTGGGGTCGGCTGCCACTAGTGGCGGCAGCAAGAGAGGTGGTGTGTTGGTTCATGTCGATGACATTGTAATATCCCGAATTTTGGACTGACTATTTTATGATGTTATATTGGGCCACAGCCCCAACACATATGATTTATTCTGATTATTGGGCATGAGCCCTAGTGCATATGATTTATTCTTTTGTAGACTGACATATTGGGCATGGACCCTGACTGAATTTCATTATTTGATTATATACTGGGCAAGGAAGCCCCAATGTTCTGATTATGTTTTGATGTGGGTACAAAACCCTAATATACTGAGATGACCTTTTCTTACATACTGTGCAGTGATGTGAATGACATAATTGACTTATATGGTGTGTTGAGCGTGGACTTAGAAACAAACAGATTACCTACGTACTGGGAAAAATCCCCGATGTACCTAGAGGAAATATGATGTACTCAGAGTAACCCCTGATGTACATTGAGTGTTGGGCATATGCCCTGGAGCACTCCAAGCTTGATAAACGAATACCGGATCCGAGGAAACTTAAATATTCTATATGTGCCTCACAACCACATTCTAGCACTAGTGTTGAGCAAGGACTCCGGAATTGCACTAGAGTAATGCCCATGTGAGAGTGTTGAGTTAAATGGCTCTGAAGAGCACTCGGGGTTACGGAGTTTGAAGTGTTGAGTCGGAAAGACTCTGAAGAGTACTTTTATCACACTTATTTAATTTGACTAAATGATTGATCTTTTCTCATCCATCATCACCTACTGCAGGAGTTACCATGTTAAACGAGGGAATCCGACATGCAAAGAGAGAGACTAGAGGTACCTAACCAAGCTAACCACGACCGTCCAAAAGAAGTGGACTGTGTCTCTAAAAGTTAAAGAGAAAAGAGTGTCATGTGATGACACATAACTAAATAAAAGATAATTACCAGTAGTCTTTTATGACTAACCTGATTAAAGGCCTCCAAGCTATTACTAATATTATTACTATTATTATTATTATTATTAATATTAGTATTAGGAGCTTTAAATAATCATAGGTGTTATTATTTAATTATGGGATATAGTTAGTATATTTGATTTATGCATTATTTGAATATTTTAAATGATGTATTAATAGTTAAGTGAATTATATTTAATATAAGAATAGTTATTGTTATTATTAAGAGAATAAATAAAAATGACTTATAGTCAAACAGATGGAAAAGTGCTAGTTCAAGAGGACTAGATATTTGAATAAATAATATCTTTTAATTATTAATTACTGAATTTAAAGAAACTAATTACTTCAACAGTCCTAATACAAGATTTTCCCTATTTAAAGAGGGAAGATCCCAAGTTTTGGGGATCACCTATCATTATTGGTTATTATCATTCTCTTATGGTAGTCCAAGAAAACTATTATGCTCCAAGAAGCTAAATCAACCTTACCTAAATATTCTCATAACTGAACCAGAAGTTTATATAGGCCCTCTACCTCTCATTGCATGTTGAAACCAAGCTCAGGGAGATCGAGATAGAACCACAACGGTTCAAGGATCAAGGTTGGGAGGAACGTGGTAGCCCCAAATTCATCATAATAGGTCAGCTGAGCTCAAAGGGCTTTACACTAATTATTCTTTGAGTGTGCAGGTTACATCAGGAAGGGAGCAAGCCACATAGTAATCAGGTATGAATTGTGAACTTCTCAAGTTAAAGTTATAATAGAGCTTAGATAAGTAATATAGGGTGCTACTCCAGCATCTTTGGCATTGTTTTCCTTTCATCCTATAATCGTTTAAATATCAACTTGCTGATAGAAACAAACACAGAGCATTATTTGTAGGCTAGTATTACGTAACTTAGAAGATAGGGGCCATAGAATGTCTAGCAGGTTCCTGTGCTAGACATCCTGGCAAACTCATAATCTAGAGATCTGTTTAGATACACCTAGATCGCTACATTCAGAGTAGTATGTTTTAATATTGTATTTATGTCCATTCTGAAACAGTGAGTAATTATTTTATGGTTCTGATAAACTGTGTATAGCTGAAATGAGAATTCTATTCTCATTATTTTCTTCCCTCTACTACAGTCTTCTATGAAATTTACAACATTCGTTATATCACAAATCTAGTTCGAAACTACTAACCCTTTCAGGACAACGATTACAAACATCAAATTCAAAACATCAGATAAAGAAGGCACGTACAACAAACAATACAGTCAACTCATCAAAGTATTTAAATGCACCTTCTAGGCATCATGATTTATCAACCTAGTATCAAATCTTTTCATTCTTACAACCTAAACTATGAAAAAGAAACTCAACATTCTGCATTTTTTAAATCGAACGATCCACAACATTTAAATTGCTAACACACCATTCCACCAGGTCGGGAGATCGAACCCTATCTGAGGCTTTTCCATCTTGCAAGATGCCACATGAATAAATGATTTTTCAGTAATCCATTATCCTCTCAAGGGTCAATCAAAACAATAGCTACGGTCATGATTCCTATTTAAAATACAGAAGGGTTGTACCATGTTCATCAGACAAACTCTACACGACATTATATAAATAAATTCATGAAACGATGGTATAGGGATCGATTCTCAATCCCATATCATCCTACAGCAAACGATACACGATACTACAGAGAAATCAACAAACGATTTATACAGGGATCGATTCCCACTACTCTCATTAAAGACCTTTTTGTCTTTCTATGAAATAAATAGAAAACGCAAAAGTAAGAACCCAGGGCTCTTCAGATTTATAGATAAAAAAATTATAGGGTTACGTTTTCCATCCATTCCATCATTCTTTTCCAACAAGCAGAACTCTACTCTTTTACATTTAAAAACACGAACCCATCAAATCGAGCAGACCACAGAGTGGAGCAACAATAACTTAAAAACGTAGACATATATATACATTCCCTTCATAGGGTTAAATACAAGTTCTTTTCCAAATAGAAAACGTAGATAGTGTTGCGACTGTACAAGAAACCCATATACATATGAATTAAAAACACAAAGTTTTGGATAGGGTATCAACCCTTATAAACATTACACAACAGGGCAACTCAGGACCCATACAAATACATTTTGAACACATAAAACTGTAATATAAACCCCAATTCATCCTTGCGTATTATTTCCAAATAACGAGAGTTCAACCAAGTTTAAACACAGAGCCATAGAGCCAAACCCCACACTAATATCCTCTAGGGCCTCCAAAACGACAAATAGATACATTCAAACCACAATCCAGCCAAAAAGGTGACTTCCAGGGATTCGAAACTTGTCACAATGAACTCAAACAAGTTCATCAGTTCCCAGTAAACATACATCAACAGTAATCCCCATAGAGGCGAAAGGAGGAGCTAAGAGTTGGAAAATTTTGGACTTACCATTGTCCCAATATCGCCACTGTTGTGTAATGATCATGTAGAAGAGAAATGACCGTCAACACTTGCATTCCAACCATGACATACAAGTCAGGACTTTGAATTTTATATCACAAAACATCTAACGTGCAAGAGCAGGAGTGTAGAACTTAAACCTAAGAGGAATTACCTTCAATATTTTGTAGTCGTCGTCGCTATTTTCCATATGGTATACTGACCATGAGCCACACCTCAAGTCAGTAGAGAAACCCTCAATGCATCCATAGTAGACAAGAGTAGTGAACCACGAAAATGCTCTTCATTGGTGTAGAACCCTAGGGAAAAACCCCATCATAGCTGGCAGCGTGGCCATGTGCATTCGTAGAGATACAATCAATGCTACTACCAACTACCATTAATTCGAGAGCAACCCAATACTCTATAGTATTAGAACCATTTGATTCACAATATCGTAGAGCACATTTAAACATTACAAATGACCCCAGATTCTTCATAGTGCCATTAAATAATTACAAGGTCAAACAAGTAGTGATGTTTCACAAGTATCGCAAACCCCAATGAGACTAGAATAAAAGTACCAACTTCAAAGCTATCTCACTTGAGACTTAAGATAGTGGCTAGAAGGGTGGAATAGGCATTCTAGATAGATGCCTCATAAGTACACCTACAAACACGAAACAAGTAGATGCATTAGCAATAATACTAAGTAAGTCCAGAGTCTCCAATTCTTACCCCTACCTCTCGGTAGCCTTGTCAGGGTACCTTGCCATTTCAAAAGACCAAGTATCTCATCATGATCATCAATCACCACCAATACAAAATCGAAGTCACCTGAATTACCAGTGAAAGTTTAATACATATGCATTGAAACCTTTAAAACCATAAGAAGGAGATTTATTTTATAGAATTCACAAATTGGTACACATGCGATGGTTTATACATCTAAACCATTTTAGAAATACTTCCGCAAAGCTATAGAACCTTATAATCAGCAAACCATGATACTCGAAACTAAGAAATTTCTAAGAGTAAGAATTAAATATCGGTACCATAAGTACTTGTCAGTTATGCAGTTAGTATTCATCATATCTCTTTATCAGTTTCAACTAGTATCGAATTTTTTTTAAATTTTTTCTATTTTAAGGGATATTACAAGTGGTATCAGAGCTCAGTTACAAAACTAAGTGACCTGTTGGGCTCATTACAAATATCCGCTATAGATACACAATAAACAGAAACATACATTTAAGTTTTATTTTGTTTTATATAAATAAGATAACATGTTATGTCCACTATACTTATATAACTTTTCAGGTACAATGACTGTCTGAAAATGAATACAGAAGGGGGCAGCAGCATACATGGAATTCTAAACTCATCACCACGAGAGCAAGAAATTGTGGTGGAACTTAACTCGGATTTAATGAAATCCATGCAGAATCTACACGCCGAATTCCAAAGATTCCAAGACGAAAACATGCAAGAAAGAAGAGAAAAACAGGCCATAAATGAGGCACTACTCTAGACCTTAACAAAGGAAAACCCCCACAGACATCCCACACTCTCAGTCAACACTTTAAAGAAGGGAAACAGTCACACAAAAAGGACTTCCATCCCTAAAGGAGAAGAGAAGGGAGAACATCTACCGGAATCAATGGAAGAGGATGGTAAGAGCTCTTCCAACAATAAAGGTTCACCACCTCCTCGCAAGAAAAGGAGGAAAAGTGATGACAGTCTACAAGGGGAATTCAAAAAGATAAAAGCCCCAACATATGATGGAGAGATTAACTATGGGGAGAATGCTTAGGAGTGGCTGCTAGGGATGAATAAATACTTCAAAGTTCACAATTACTCCAATGAAATGCAAGCCCGACTACCCATTTATAACCTAAATGGGAAAGTTGCAGTATGGTGGTAGGACTTGAAACACACCAAAGGACAAGAGATGAGAGACATAACCTGGGATACCTTTAGCAGAATATTCTAGGACAAGTATATGTCTAAAAGATTCTTTGACAAGAAAATAAAACAATTCCATGAGCTAAAAATGGGCTCCGTGACTATGGGAGCATTCATAAACCGATTCTTAGACTTCCTGCACTATGTGCCTTATATTAAAGACGAGAAGGTAAAGATTCAACACTTCTTGGGAGGGCTGCCACCAAACTTTAGAGAAAAGATAGAGTTCGACAATGCCCAAAACCCTTGATATAACCTTACATAAAGCAAGGATATGTTATGAAGATGGGCAGCCAAGGAATGACAACATCAACAGAAATAAAGATAGGTGCAGAACCTTCTCAGACAACCACAGACCGAGTTTCAGACCCCCACCTTTTCGAAAACACAACAACAGTTTCCCACCCAATAGAGGCTTCAACCGACCGCAAAATAGCCAACTGCACCCCCACCAGCTGTCAACAGACTAGCATTTAACAAAGGGACCAAAGCTATCCCACCAACCATTTCTTGCTGGAAATGCCAAGGGCCCCACTACTACAGAGACTGCCCTAGCAAAACAGATGGAGTTTTACACAACATCCAAATAGAGACTACCCTAGGAGACATGGAAAAGACACCAAGGATCTATGCCGCTCTCGACGATTGATAGGAAGATCACCAAGCCACCATGGTGGAATTAGAGGGTAAGATCTCTGACACTACAATTTCAGTTTTATTAGAACTTGGCGCTTACCGAAGTTATATCTCCCCTAAGTTAGTGGAAACTTGTAACTTGAACCAAGAACCTCATGAGAAACCGTGGATGGTACAACTAGCCATCGATACCAAACAAAAGATCTTCAAGTTAGTTAAAAGTTGTGAGATAAGCCTAAATGGATTTCAAACTAGGTTAAATTTAAACATTCTACCCCTAGGATTGTATGATGTACTCATCGGCATGGACTGGTTGGAAAAACACCATGTCCTCCTAGACTGCTTAAACAAATCCTTACTTCGCAGGTATGACCAAGGGATTCAGAAGATGATTCAGGGTATACCTAAGAAAGTGCTGCTAAGACAAATCTCCACCTTGCAAGCAAAGAAATGTATCAGAAACGGTTGCAAACTCTTTGCCATCAACATCCAAAACATATAAACTGATAGGGAACAGAAGATCAAAGACTTTCTAGTCCTTGTAGAATTCAAGGATATATTTCTTGAAGAAATACCAGGATTACAGCCTAAACGAGACTTGGACTTTTCTATCGAATTGACACCTGGGTCAGTACTAGCTTCTAAAGCCCCGTACCGCATGAGCACACCAGAATTGGTGGAGCTCAAACATCAGTTACAAGAACTAATTGACAAAGGGTACATCTGACCTAGTGTGTCCCCTTGGGGTGCACCGATACTCTTCGTCAAGAAGAAAGATGGCACGATGTGGATGTGCATTGATTACGGCCAACTGAACAAGACGACCATTAAGAACCGCTACCCACTCCCTAGGATCGATGACTTGTTTGACCAATTAAGAGGGGCAAATATTTTCTCGAAGATCGACTTACCATTCGGATACCATCAGGTAAGGATCCGTGATGAGGATATCAACAAGACCACTTTTTGAACCCGTTACGGCCATTACGAGTTCGTAGTGATGTCCTTTGGGTTGATGAATGCACCAGCCAACTTTATGTGCATGATGAATAATATCTTTAGTAAATACCTTGATAAATTTGTTCTAGTCTAAACTCCAAGAACAAGATAGAACATGAGGAGAACCTTCGAATTGCTTTACGGATACTAAGAGAACACGAGCCTTATGCCAAATTTAGTAAGTGTGATTTCTTCAGACCTCAGATTCAATACTTAGGACATATCATTTCTAAGAAGGGAATAGCGGTTGACCCCGAAAAGGTCAAAGATATCAAAGAATGGCCCACACCTACTTGTGTATTCAACATAAGGTCATTCCTAGGATTAGCCAGCTATTACCGAAAGTTCATTGAGAACTTCTCATGGATCGTATGTCCCATGACCTCCTTGTAGAAAAAGGAAAACAAGTTTATCTCGACGGATAAGTGCGAAGAGAGCTTTCAAAAGCTGAAACAGCTACTAATTAGTGCACCGATTCTACGTATTGCGGATCCCAATGGTGACTTTGTTGTTTGCACGGATGCAAGCAAGGAAGGACTAAGGGGAGTCCTTATGCAAGACAATTTTTCCATATGCTATGAATCAAGGAAACTAAAAGAGCATGAGCAAAACTACCCTACTCATGACCTCAAACTAGCCGCCATCATCCATGCTCAAAAGATGTCGCGACACTATCTCATGGGAAAGAAATTTCTATTGATGACTGATAACATGAGCTTGAAATACCTTTTCGACCAACCCGACCTAAATGCCAGGAAGGTCAAGTGGCTAGCCTTCCTTAGTGAATACGATTTCGAACTAAAGCATATAAAATGCAAGGAAAACAAGATTGTGGATGCCTTAAACTGTTGAGCACATATGCTTTATGAGGTCACAGTAAGCAAAACCGACTCCGATTTACACCACAGAATTTGAACGACATGCAAGAGTGACCATTATTATACTGAAATCCTCACAAAGATCCAGGAAGATAGACTTTTCCAACAGCAGAAAGAATATAAGATAGACGAAATGGGACTACTATGGTCGAAAGACCGACTTTACATCCCAGAAAGTGGAGACATTAGGTCAAACATTCTCACCAAGTTTCACCAGAAACCTTATTCACGACATCCCAGATATAAAAGGATGATATCAGCCGTAAAGAAACATTACTTTTGGCCTAAGCTGAAAGCTCAGATCACAATGTTCATCACGAAATGTCAAGAATGTCAATTGGTCAAAGCAGAACACCAACACCCCTCCGGATTACTTCAACCTTTACCCATCCCAGAATGGAAATGGGAGGTAATAAGTATGGACTTCATTACAATACTACCCAAGACTAAGAAAATGAATGAATCCATCTTCGTAGTGGTAGACAAGCTGTCGAAAGAAGCCCAGTTTATAACGGTGAAATCTACCTACAAAGCAGTTCACATCGCAGAAATATTCTTAAAAGAGATCTTTCGAGTGCATGGGATACCCAAAGAAATCATTTCCAATCGAGACACAAAGTTCGCTAGCAACTTCTAGAGACCACTATTCTCCGCTCTAGAAACCCAGTTACAATTCAGTACCGCATACCACCCCCAAACAAATGGACAAACAAAACGAGTAAACCAGATCCTCGAGGACATGTTGAGGATGTATGTCATGAATAACCCCACCAAGTGGGAAGATTATTTGCACCTATCAGAGTTTGCATACAACAACGGTTATCAAACCTCGACCAAAACGAGTCCTTTCGAAGTAATCTACGGCAGGAAATGTCAGACTCCCGTGACTTGGAACAGTCCAGCAGACAGACTTATGTTAGGACCTGACCTATTACAGGACTTGGAACAGCTAGTCTCCAAGGTACAACTAAACTTAAAAGAAGCACAAGACCGCCAAAAGAGTTATGCGGACAAGAAAAGAAAGGAAAAGGACTATCAAGACGGTGAACATGTGTTCCTAAAAATAAAAGCAAAACGAAGCTCGTTGAGCTTGGGATGTTGTAGGAAACTAGCCCCAAGATTTTATGGACGTTTCGAAATACTGGCCAAGAAGGGCCCAGTAGCTTATGAGTTGGCCTTACCAGTGCATATAAAAGTTCATAATGTTTTTCATGCTTCATTATTAAAGAAATATGTATACGATACTAAACATGTTATTGATTTGTCCTTATTATAGGTGGAGCCCGAAGGGGAGTTCATGCCAGAACCACTCCACATTCTGGACAAGAGAGAGGTCCAGCTTAGGAGGAGGACCATTACTCAGCTGAAAGTACAATGGAGGCACTTTGGATTAGATGAGGCTACTTGGGAGAATGAGGTCACCATGAAAGAGGCATACCCCGCCTTGTTTCATGACCTCATTCCTAGTCCCTAGAAACACCGGAACGGTGTTGTTCTAAGCGGGGAGGGATGTAATATCCCGAATTTTGGACTGGCTATTTTATGATGTTATATTGGGCTACGGTCCCAACACATATGATTTATTCTTACTATTTGGCATGAACCCTAGTACATATGATTTATTCTTTTGTAGACTGGCATATTGGGCATGGACCCTGACTAAATTTCATTATTTGATTATATACTGGGCAAGGAAGCCCCAATGTTCTGATTATGTTTTGATGTGGGTACAAAATCCTAATATACTAAGATGACCTTTTCTTACATACTGTGTAGTGATGTGAATGACATAATTGACTTAAATGGTGTGTTGATCATGGACTCAGAAACACACAGATTACCTACATACTGGGCAAAAGCCTGAATTTACATAGAGGAAATATGATGTATTGGGAGTAAGCCCTAATGTACATTGAGTGTTGGGCATAAGCCCTGGATCACTCCAAGCTTGATAAACGAATGTCGGATCTGAGGCAACTTAAATATTCTAAATGTGCCTCACAACCACATTCTAGCAGTAGTGTTGAGCAAGGACTCTGGAATTGCACTAGAGTAACGCCCATGTGAGAGTGTTGATTTAAATGGATCTGAAGAGCACTCGGGGTTATGGAATTTCAAGTGTTGAGTCAGAAAGTCTCTGAAGGGAAATTTTATCACACTTATTTAATTTGACTAAATGATTCATCTTTTCTTATCGATCATCACCTACTGCAGGAGCTACCATGTTAAACGAGGGAATCCGACATGCAAAGAGAGAGACTAGAGGTACCTAACCAAGCTGACCACGACCGTCCAAAAGAAGTGGACCGTGTCTCTAAAAGTTAAAGAGAAAAGAGTGTCATGTGATGACACATAACTAAATAAATGATAATTACCAGTAGTCTTTTATGACTAACCTGATTAAAGGCCTCCAAGCAATTACTAATATTATTACTATTATTATTATTATTATTAATATTAGTATTACGAGCTTTAAATAATAATAGGTG
Organism: Larix kaempferi; assembly: GCA_027924585.1. NCBI lineage: Eukaryota > Viridiplantae > Streptophyta > Pinopsida > Pinales > Pinaceae > Larix > Larix kaempferi. The sequence goes on from BSBM01001023.1 coordinate 4,511,523, forward strand.
TTATTATTTAATTATGGGATATAATTAGTATATCTGATTTATGCATTATTTAAATATTTTAAATGATGTATTAATAGTTAAGTGAATTATATTTAATATAAGAATAATTATTAGTATAATTATTGTTATTATTAAGAGCATAAACCAAAATGACTTATAGTCAAACAGATGGAAAATTCCTTGTTCAAGAGGACTAGATATTTAATTAAATAATATCTTTTAATTATTAATTATTGAATTTAAAGAAATTAATTACTTCAATAGTCCTAATACAAGATTTTCCCTATTTAAAGAGAGCAGATCCCAAGTTTTGGGGATCACCTATCATTCTTGGTTATTATCATTCTCTTATGGTAGTCCAAGAAAACTATTTTGCTCCAAGAAGCTAAATCAACCTTACCTAAATATTCTCAGAACTGAACGAGAAGTGGATCTAGGGCCTCTACCTCTCATTGCATGTTGGAACGAAGCATGGGGGGATCCAGATAGAACCAGAATGGTTCAAGGGTCAAGGTTGGGAGGAACGTGGTAGCCCCAAAGTCATCATAATAGGTTAGCTGATCTCAGAGGGATTTACACTAATTATTGTTTGAGTGTGCAGGTTACATCAGGAAGGGAGTAGGCCACAAAGTAATCAGGTATGAATTGTGAAATTCTCAAGCTAAAGTTATAATAGAGCTTAGATAAGTAATACAGGGTGCTAGCCCAGCATCTTTGGCATTGTTTTCCTTTCATCCTATAATCGTTTAAATATCAACTTGCTGATAGAAACAAACATAGAGCATTATTTGTAGGCTAGGATTATGTAACTTAGAAGCTAGGGACCATAGAATGTCTAACAGGTTCCTGTGCTAGACATCCTAGCAAACTCATAATCTAGAGATCTGTTTAGATACACCTAGATCACTACATGCAGAACATTATGTTTTAATATTGTATTTATGTCCATTCTGAAACAGTGAGTAATTCTTTTATGTTTCCCATAAACTGTGTATAGCTGAAATGAGAATTCTGGTCACATTATTTTCTTGCCTCTACTACAATCTTCTTTGAAATTTACAACATTCATTATTTATCTCCTTTCAGCGCAATGATTACGGACATCAAATTCAAAACATCAGATAACGAAGGCACATACAACAAACAATACAGTCAACTCATCAAAGGATTTAAATGCACCTTCCATGCATGATGATTTATCAACCTAACATCAAATCTTTTCATTCTTACAACTTAAACTATGAAAAAGAAACTCAACATTCTGCATTTTTTAAATCAAACGATCCACAACATTTAAATCACTAACACACCATTCCCTCGGGTCGGGAGATTGAACCCCACCCGAGGCTCTACCATCTTGCAAGACGCCACATGAATAAATGATTTTTCAGTAATCCATTATCCTCTCAAGGGTCAATCAAAACAATAGCTAGGGTCACAATTCCTATTTAAAATACAGAAGGGTTGTACCATGTTCATTAGACAAACTCTACATGACATTATATAAAGAAATTCACCAAATGATGGTACAGGGATCGATTGCCAATCCCATCTCATCCTATAGCAAACGATACATGATACTATAGAGAAATCAACAAACCATTTATACAGGGATCGATTCCCACAACTCTCATTAAAGACCCTTTTGTCTTTTTATCAAATAAACAGAAAACGCAGAAGTAAGAACCCATGGCTCTACAAATTTATAGATAAAACAATTATAGGGTTACATTTTCCATCCATTCCATCATTCTTTTCCAACAAGCAGAACTCTACTGTTTTACATTTAAAAATACGAATCCATCAAATCGCGCATACCACAGAGTGGAGCAACAATAACTTAAAAATGTAGAAATATATATACATCCCCTTCATCGGGTTAAATACAAGTTCTTTTCCAAATATAAAATGCAGATAGTGTTGCAACTGTACAAGAACCCCATATCCATATGAATTAAAAATGCAGAATTTTGGATAGGGTATCAACCCTTATAAACATTACACAGTGGGGCATCTCAAGACCCATAAAAATACATTTTGAACACATAAAACTGTAATATAAACCCCAGTTCATCCTTGGGCATTATTTCCAAATAATGAGAGTTCAACCAAGTTTAAACATAGAGCCGTATAGCAAAACCCCACACTAATATCCTCTAGGGCCTGCAAAACAACAAATAGATACATTCACACCACTATCCAGCCAAAAAGGTGACTTCCAGGGATTTGAAACTTGTCACAATGAACTCAAATAAGTTCACCAGTTCCCAATAAACATACATCAATAGTAATCCCCACAGAGGCGAAAGGAGGAGCTAAGAGTTGGAAAATTCTAGACTTACCATTGTCCCAATATCGCCATTGTTGTGTAATGATCACGCAGAAGAGAAACGCCCATCAACACCTGCATTCCAAACACGACATACAAGTCAGGACTCTAAATTTTATATCACAAAACATATAACATGCTAGAGGAGGAGTGTAGAACTTAAACCTGAGAGGAATTACCTTCAAGAGTTTGCAGTCTCCATCGTTATTTTCCAAATGGTATGCTGACCATGAGCCATAACTCAGGTCGGCAGAGAAACCATCAATGCATCCACAGCAGATAGGAGTAGTGAGCCATGAAAATGCTCTTCGTTGGTGTAGGACCCTAGGGTAAAACCCCATCACAGTTGGCAGCGTGACCATGTACATTCACAGAGATACAATCAATGCTAATACCAACTACCATTAATTCGAGAGCGACCCAATACTCTATAGTATTAGGACCATTCGATTCACAATATCATATATCACATTTAAACATTACAAATGACTCCAAATTCTTCATAGTGCCATTAAATAATTACAAGGTCAAACAAGTAGTTATGTTTCACAAGTATTGCAAACCCCAATGAGACTAGAATAAAAGTATCAACTTCAAAGCTATCTCACTTGAGACTTAAGATAGTGGCCAGAAGGGTGGAATAGGCATTCTCGATAGAAGCCTCATAAGTACACCTGCAAACATTGAACAAGTAGATGCATTAGCAATAATGCTAAGTAAGTCCAGAGTCTCCAATTCTTACCCCTACCTCTCGGCATCCCTGTCAGGGTACCTTGCCATTTCAAAAGACCAAGTATCTCATCATGAGCATCAATCGCCACCAATAAAGGATCCAAGTCACCTGAATTACTAGTGAAACTTTAATACATATGCATTCAAACCTTTACAGCCGTAAGAAGGAGATTCATTTTATAGCATTCACAAATTGGTACACATGCGACGGTTTATACATCTAAACCATTTTAGAAATACTTTCGCAAAGCTGTAGAACCTTATAATCAACGAACCATGATACTCGAAACTAAGACATTTCAAAGAGTAAGAATTAAATATCGGTACCATAAGTACTTGTGAGTTATGCAGTTAGTATTCATCACATCTCTTTATCAGTTTAAGCTAGTATCGGAAAAAATTTAAATTTTTTCTATTTTAAGGGACATTACAGACATACAGGTGGATCCCCTGGTGTAGGATGTGCAACAAGACATGAGCGCATCAGGTGCATATTTTTTGTCAGCACATTTTCAATATATTCTTAGTATATAATGCATTGAATTTCAGTTGCATGTTATAATATATAATTTTAGTAATATTTGTGTTTTGGTTTGGATTGCAGGTGCCCCTTCAGGGGGATCGGATAAGGATGATGTCACACAGATCACTCTCATTGATATCACTTCCCAGCGAGAGTGGGTGACCTCATGTATCTGTACATTGAGGGAGGATTCTCCCACACGGAGATCTTTGTCCATGATGTTATCGGTAGTTGATGAGATGTTGGTCCTCTACATGAGGGTAGGACCTCTCAATGACATTTGGCGTCATGCATGCTAGAGGAGGAGATAGGATGTCATTGGGATCCACAAATGGGATGATGTCAAAGTCGCCATAAGAGGACATGACATCAAGGGTGCTTTGTTCGACATCCCACCTAACCGCATTGTCGGTCAACCGCTTACACTCATGGAGTTTAAGTTGGAGGTCGCTGCACCACATCTATATGATAGATTCGTCGGAGCATGGGGCATGTTCCCCCACCATGACGAGGTCCCATTGTACTTTGCAAAACACGCTTATGCATAGTTTGTTTTGGACATGCACCCAGATTACACCAGCACAGGGTCCCTGTTCTATGGGGCTAGTAGGGGACGGTCCTACCAACGTCCTGGAGCTCGCAAAGACCCTTCCTTCATGCCACCCGCTCCGAGGTTGGTACCATTTCCAGATAGGACGGTTATCAGGTCGGGGGATGTGGCACAATCATCCCAGCTTGCTGCAGAGTCTAGGCAGGACCTTGCATAGTCATTGTTCACTGCCATGTGCAGTGCTATTGTTGCTACACATGGAGAGGAATCTAGATCACCCCCTCCACCTACAGAGCCAGAGATAGAGTATGTCCCTAGTGACACGCTCAAGAGTTTCGATGGCGAGGACCTACTGAGGTATGATGAGTCAACCCGAGATGTATACTTTCAATTGTATCGTAGATGCATCGCTATAGGATAGGTATACTTGTGTACAATTATGTATATATGTTCTTCATGTTACATCATATTAATGTCGCAAATTGAATGGTCAATAATACTTAAGGGAGTTGCATTCTATTCATCCATGCAGGGGACCCCATTCATGGATCAACTCTTTGGTAGTGAGCCATCGGTTGGTCGATCTGCTTGTCCCCACCCATAGATGCAAGTAGTTGAGGTAAGTTATAATTTATGTTCCAATTTAATTTGTGTTTGAATATTATTTCTCAGTTTAAATAATTTGTGTTTTATTTCTTAATTATCGAGATTTTATGTTTTAGATCTTAACTTGAAATGAATTTCAAATGTACAGGGAAAAGGAAAGGGGGTAGATCCTTATTTTGGACATGAGGACTGCAAAAGTCCTGATGAGCCGGGTTCAAACATAGAGGTGAGTTTTAATTTATGTTCCAATTCATGTTATTTAGTCACATTTAGTACTTGATTTTTGTACTTTATGTTTCAATTTTTTATGGATAGCTTTTAAATTATGTTAAATATTTTTAATTTTTAATAAATCTAACTTATTACATGTAATGGAATATTACACAGGCATCCCTACGGGCGGGTGTCAATGCTGCAATGGATTTCACATATGGTTGGGATGTAGCTTGAGTACATGGTCCTGATGAAGGGTCATCTACCTGTATTCCTACCAGATCCTGGATATCACCTTTGACATGATGGATATGGAGGAATTTCTTGAGGGTTTAGCGTCTCAGAGACAGTAGCGGACTACTACACACGAGGGCAGTCGGAGGGATGATCACGGGCTTCGTGGGGGTAGTGGCCAATGAGTTGATGATCTATACATTTCCATGTTTTGGATATTTTCATATTGTATATATTTTCATGTGTTTGGATGATCTATGTATACGTTTTCATGTTTTGGATATGGATTTCTATCATTTATACATGGAATTTTATCATATATGGACTTTGGATATGGAATTTTGGATATGTTGTATATTTTATCATATCGATGTCTTCATGTGTATTTTGTATCTGATTTGAAATCGATTGTTTTTTATATTCGATCAGGATATAGTTATTACAGTTAGAAATTTATGTTTTGTCGTTTCAAATGCAAATTTAATGTGTAGTTACAATTTAGTTCAATTTAAAATGCAAATTTCGACTACATTACAGAACATCTTCGAAAATTTAGAATTGAATACATACATTACATTTTAAGATTGAAATTACAATTCCAATTCAATTACAATGTAAAATTTCAAATTTAATGTGTAATTTCAATTCCAAATCAGTTACAATTTAAATGCTCGTTTTCAACTACATTACAATTGCATAAATGAAATCAAAATGTAAAATTATAATACATTTGAAATTAAAAACTTAAATTGCAATTACATTATTTTTTCTACACATTACCATTCAATTACAATTTAAAGTTAAAATCTCAAAATAAATGTATACTTCACATCTTTATATTGTTTTAATATGCTTTAAATTAAACGTAAAATGATATATTTTAATGTGTGGTTGAAATATGTAATAAAAGATGTAGTTTATATTTCTACAAGTTTAATTTTTTTTGCCACTCAAAATTAGTTCATTGGATCGAGTGCTAACAAAAATATTGCCAAATATTTTATGCTTGGAAATTTAACAATTAGTAAGATTTCTACACTTAAACAAAAATGGATCCATACACTTTTCACTCCTAATATTTTTATGTTAGAAAATAAGATAATTGTCTTCCTTGAATGTTTGTTCATAACTATTACTCATACATATACTATATTCATGATATGCAAAATAACCTCAAAACATACAAAGATTTGTCTTCAAATCAAATTATTTAATAAATTTTTTTATTAATCTATGTTGCTTCCATGACTACATTAATTTTCCAATGAATGTTTATCCATAACTATAAAACCACACAAAGTTTTATATGATCGTTAAAATCAATCAGTAATTAGATTTATTGACTAGGTCACAACTCTTTTAATGATTGTGTTGGCGATCCATACTAGGTGACAACTCTTTTAATGATTGTGTTGGCAATCCATGTTGCCTCCCATGTCTACAAACTTGGTAAGATGGAAACAGAGAAGCACAATCCTAATATATAATGCTATTTGATGAGTTCACAAAACTAGGTAAACTAAAAAAGGCCTTGAAGATATTTTGTAGAATTAAATGGCAGTAGCATTTAAGTCAAATGTTGGTGTTTACAATAAATGGTTTAGGGTTTTATTGAATGAAGGAAAATCAGACGAAGCTTAGAATCTCTTCCAAGGCATGGTGGATGGAGGCCAAAACATTGATGATGTGGCATACAATGTACTATACAAGATTTTGAGGCCAAGGTCATTGTAGTAGTGTATATTAGTCCTATACATTTTGAGATATGATTGCAATGAGAACCTAATGTGACCACTAGTGATTATGACCCAAAAAATGGAAAGAACTATGTCATGTCCATGGATTGATATGTAGGGGATTGCCACCAACACCCATGCTTCTTGTATTTTTGTTTGAATACCTACATACATTAGAGTCAATTTACAAATAAAGCCAATAATGCAATCTCCATGTTAGATCACTAGCCACAAAACCCACGATAAAACTATTGGAACACGCAATGTTCAAGACAAATACACCACAAATAAGATAAGCATGAGATATTTTTCATTACGGATATGTACATATTTTCCATGTATTATTACGTTTACATTTTAACTTTCATTATTATGTACAATCCATGTCTATCAAAAACAAAGGCATGTACAAGTTGTGTTTTGGTTTGATAATTGAGGTTTTTTTATGCAAGCAAGGCCATATAATACTAACTAATTTCTCTCAAAGAGGTTTCATGCCTATGCATGCAAAACTGCATGATACAGATTGTTTTTGATGCATGTAATCCAAAAATTGAGAAGGTTTGATGGTTAGAAAATATAGCGAATGTTTGTGAGTTGTGCCAACAATGGGTATTGTTTGCATGAAAATATATTCAAAGATTATGTGTAAGTTCCCTTTAGTTGAATTGTGTTTGGGTACACAGGGTACTACCAAAGGACCGAACAACAAGAGAAACCACTTCACACAAACAGATCACAGATCAACACACCGATGTTTTGACGTGGTTTAAACCCTCTTGAGGGAAACACTCCATGGCCCCGGCCAAATAGCTTCTACGGGACAATTTATTATGCAAAGAAAGAAAGTTACAAATGAGCTTCTCATAATCAATCAAGTAAACAATGACCCTCCATGCTCTTTAAATAGAGATCATGGACCAATCGGGTGTTAAGCCACGGATCAAGGTTAGGTTTGAACTAAGAGAAATTGAGCCGTCGGATCACTCTATGTTGGGAACATATCGTGACCATCGGATTAAATATTTACAAATGCATACTAATGCATACTAAAGAAACACACTATCCCTAACGGATATATTACACAAGTTGATCTTAACTAACTCCTAAGTGTCTAAATATCCTAACATCTCCCCTTAAGAACAACTTGGGATAGGATTGAAGGATTTACAAAAGTGACACTATTAGGAGAAGGGAGGAGGCATTAGAGCCTATCCCCCCTTAATGACAAGTTCTTGAACTCCTAACATAGACCGAAGTTTAGAAAACTTCGCTTCTATAAGAGACTTGGTGAAGATGTCTGCAACTTGATCATCTGTAGGGCAAAAGAGCACTTCAAGAACAATATCATGAACACAATTTTTGATGATGTGAATATGTAGCTCAATGTGTTTATTGTGTTGATGTAGAACTGGATCTTTGGAAAGCTTGATGGCACTTTGATTATGGCACCAAAGTGGAGTAGGCTGCTGCTGCTCGAATCCAATCTCTAAAAGGACCTGTCGAAGCCATAAAGCTTCCTGACTAGCATTAACTGCTACTCAATATTCTGCCTCTACTGAAGAAAGAGCAAGAGCTTGTTGTTTCTTACAAGCCCAAGTAATAGGTCCAGATCCCAGACTGAAAACATAACCTGCAGTAGACTTTCGATCATCAGGATCGTCGGCCCAATCTGAATCAGTGAAACCAACCAACAAAGGTTTTCCCCCTGTACTGTAATGAATCCCAAATTGAACTGTACCTCGAATATATCGAAGTACTCTCTTAGCTACTTTCCAGTGACTTTCATGAGGTTTCTGCATATAACGGGCAACACGACCAACAGCAAAGGAAAGGTTAGGACGGGAATGAGTCAAGTATAAGAGACTACCAACAAGTTGACAATACAAGGTGGCATCGACTTCAGGTGAAGTACAAGTGGCAGAAAGTTTGACTCCAGACTGGAAGGGAGAAGGGGCTGGTGTACAATCTTCCTTGTGAAAGCGACGAAGAAGGTCACAAGCATACTTAGACTGAGAAAGAAGCATTCCTTCTTTGGTTTGCAGGACTTAGAGACTAAGAAAATAATGCAAATATCCTAAGTCTGACATTTCAAAATTTTGTTTAAGACTGGATTTCACATGGGTTATAAGCTTAGGGTCACTACCAGTAAGAATAAGGTCATCAACATATAGAACAAGTATGATGAGATGGTGTCCTACTTTATTGGTATAGACATTAGGGTCAGAATGGCATCTAGAAAAACCAGTGTCAAGGAGAAAGTTATCCATTTTGGCATACCAAGCTCTAGGAGCTTGCTTAAGGCCATATAAGGATTTCTTAAGGTGGCAGACAAGGCTAGATTTATTTCAAACATAGCTAGGAGGTTGTTCCATGTAAATTTCCTCCTGTAAATCACCATGTAAGAAGGCAGACTTGACATCCATTTGATGGACTTCCCAATTGTGTAAGGCTGCAAGGGAAAGAACAAGGTGGATGGAGTTCATTTTTGCGATGGAGCAAAGGTTTCATTGTAGTCAATCCCTCCAACTTGGGAAAAACCTTTGGCAACTAACCATGCCTTAAGTCTTTCAATGCTTCCATCTGATGCATACTTAGTTCTGTAGACACATTTACATCTGACAAGTTTTCTTCCTTTTGGAAGAGGTACAAGATCCCGAGTATCATTCGTCATTAAGGAACAATATTCTTCATCCATGGCTGCATCCCAATCTGGATTCCCTGAAGCTTCTGCAAAATTTTCTGGATCATGATTCTTGGAAACTTGAGCCAAAAGAGAAAAGGTTCGCTAAAACTGAGAACGTGTTCGACGTTGATCTCTAGGATCACCGGAAAGATCACCAGCTGCTTCACATGTTGAACGAACCCATCAAGGAAGCTCTTGTGTTGGTGCAACTGGAGGAACATGAGCAGGTGGAGGTGGATTTGTATCCTCACTGTCATCATCAGAAACTGGAGTTGAAAACCTGTCAAGGAAGTTGGAAGAAGAAGAAGAAGGCACAAACACCGAATCAAGCTCGTAGGCCAAAGATGGCACAATCTCCAAGTTAGGCTCATAGTACAAGAGATTTTCATCAAATTTAACATCTCTTCTAATGATTATATCATGAGAATGTGGTTGAACAAGTCTATAACCTTTTACATCTTCAGAATATCCAACAAATATGCACTTTTCACTTTTAGGCTGCAATGCTTTCCGTTTTTCATCCGGAATGTGAGCCCATGCTTCACTACCAAACACACGAAAGTGACTTACATCAGGTTTAGTTTTACTCCATGCCTCTTCCGGTGTTATACCTTGTAATTCTTTTGTGGGGGTGTGATTAACTATGTAATTTGCACAATTTATGGCTTCAGCCCAAAATTGAAGACTTAGTCCCTTAGATTGGATCATACAATTAGCCATTTCTTTTAAAGTGCGGTTCTTCCGCTCAGCTACACCATTTTGTTGTGGTGTATATGGAACAGTGTGCTATTGTTGGATGCCTTGTTCAGTGCAGAAAGTAGTAAACTATTTGTTAACATATTCTCCTCGATTGTCAAATCTTAACTTAATAATTTGATGATCAGATTGTTTTTCAACAAGGGCCTTGTAGGCCAAGAACATGTTAAATACTTCACTCTTAATTTTTAGGAAATAAACCCAAGTGCGTCTAGTGTAATCATCAATGAAAGTTAAGAAATATTTGAAACCAGAAAAGGAAGTAGATGGAAGAGGACCACACAAGTCATTATGCACAAGCTCCAAGGGAACCAAGGCATACCAAGAGGCACGTTTGTCAAAACTGTCCCGATGATGTTTTCTGAGTACACAACAGGAGCAAACACCATCCCTGTAAGATACCATCGGAAGACCTGTCACCATATTTTCTTTACATAGTTGTTGCAATGAGCGATAATTTAAGTGACCAAATCGCTCATGCCAAAGTTTGCTCAAGTTATCGCTATGAGCAACAAAAACTGAAGGGAAAGGTGATGACCCGAAGTTGTTAAACTTGTACAACCTGGTAATATCATCAACAATTCTGGTAGCTAGGACCTGTTGAGGATCTTTAAAATCCTTTATTACAACTTGGTGAGGTGTAAAGGTCATAGTTTTACCTTCACCAGAATGAGTGATCTGATAGACTGATAACAAATTGTAGGAAATTCTTGGAACACATAGTACATCACTAAAATGACCATTATCTACTGGAACTGTTCCAGCTCCTACAACACTTAGAGATCTATCATCACTGACAAATATTTTTTTGGTGTTACATTCATGTATAGTAGAAAAGATGGCTTGATCCTTAGCCATATGATAAGATGCTCCAGAATCAATGAGCCATTCATTTGAAGTAGAAGAAGAAGATGCATTATAAGAATAACCAGAAGCACAAAATGCATGTCCATGAGAGGCAGATTCTGAAGACGAATCTAGGCTGATGTGGTGCTGCTTCATTGCTACTTCCAAGGCTGCCATCTTCTTGAAACACTTAGATTCATCATGATTATCTTTCCCGCAATAGTTGCAATGACGCTTAGTCTTCTTGCCTTTTGGATTGGATCCTTTGTCATTTTTTAAAGAAGGAGCTGACTGAGACAGTTTGGGACCCTTGTTTGACTTATTATTGTGAAAATTTTATTTCTTGGGAGGCTTGGACTTTTCTTTCTGTTGGGACAATAAGGCTTTCCCAGATGTATTTGCATTGTTGTTTATTCCAAGATGAATGAGTTAATCTTGTTCTCTAATCAAGGAATCACAAAAGGATTCAAGACTAGGCTCTTGATAGCTAACTGCATTCAAGGATTCTTTCATGGAGTAAAATGTAGATACAAAAATAGAATATGTAGGTACAAGTTTGGAAAGAATATGATAAATGTATTGTTTGTATTCCCTCTCAATCTTACATTCTGCACATAAGAGTTTAAGAGTTTTGTACTTAGATAAATAATCTTGAATGCATGAAAAATCACTTGGATTTAAATAAATCAACTCATTTTTGAGTTGGTCACCTTGAATTTCATTGTGTTTACCAAACATAGATTCCAACTTGTCCCAAGCAGCATTAGGTTTATCAATTCCCGATATGTGGAATCGCAAATCAGTAGAGATTGACATCCCAATCAATCCACGAGCTTCATCACATCTATTTGCCCATTTTATTTTCTTATCATCATCAGTGGGTTCTATTTCTTTCCCTGAGGTAATTTTGAAAAGTCCCCTACTTCATAGAACATCCTCGATACGAGATTTCCATGAGAAATAGTTGGAACTGTTAAGTAGAATATCACAAGGGGCAGCCATATTTATAAATTAATGGCTTTAAAAGCAGAAACAAATAGTCTGCATGTGAAGTGATCGAAAAAATAGGCGGTTTCAAAAAAAACAGCACTGAAAACTGACTCTGTATGATGAAGTTATGCTTGAACAAAGAAACTGTTGAAGATGTCCCCAATAGGGACGTGGCAGCTAGAGAATGTCCAGCAAAAAAAAGGACCCCCCTCTTCCCAAGATGAACCTTTTGACAATCACTTTACAAGAAAGTTGCTTTAAGTGAACCAATTTTGTAAAATAAGTGATTTCACTTTTACAATGATATTACTTTTAAATAGTGCAACAAAAAAAACTTAAGTGACTCAGTTGTATTTTTTATTTATTTATTTATTTAAGTGAGATGCACTTTTACAATAAAATAACTTGAAAATAGAAATTATATGCACTTATTATTTTAAAAGACTTGAACTCAAGACCTATTATGGAATAAAGCAACTTTGAACCAAGTGAGCTAGATTAAAAGGTATGTAAAATATGGGAATGAGGAAGGGGGCTTTTTTTTTTTTTTACTCTTCTTGCTTGGTTTGCGTGCTTGCCCTTTTTCCTGCAAAACACACTACAAATCGAAACAAAATTTTTTTTCCACACTTGTGGAGTTAGATCTTGTTATCTTGCCCGGAAAGTCTACGTTTTCTCTCTGTTTCTGATTTGCCGAGATCGCGCAAGGTGCACAACAAAGAGCATACGTAGCCGAGAAAAACCCTTTCCCTTTCTGTTTCTGATTTGCCGAGATCACTCAAGGTGCACGGCAAAGAGCATACGCAGATGGGAAAGCAACAATCCAAACCCAAAAAAATATCTAACAATAAAAAATGATGAAATATGAGATTTTTTTCCTTTTAAAAAAGAAAATAAAAAAATGCGTCACTGTAACATTATACCTTCGGATCTGATGAAATACGCGTTTCTGGAGCAATCGGGAACTGTTTTCGATCAAACGAAAACTATTTCCTAATGGAAACGATGCTCCGGACGCAATGGAACACCTCCCATAGCCCAGAAATGCACAAAAATACCAGAACTAGAAACCCTTTCGAGATTCGGCAACCGTAGGTCAAGATCTAGATCATAACCAAAAGCGGCACTTCATAAAAGCTCTGATACCATGTTCGGGTACATAGGGTACTACCAAAGGACCGAACACCAAGAACAACCACTTCACACAAATAGATCTCAGATCAACACACCGATGTTTTGACGTGGTTTAAACCCTCTTAAGGGAAACACTCCATGGCCCCGGTCAAATAGCTTCTACGGGACAATTTATTATGCAAAGAAAGAAAGTTACAAATGAGCTTCTCATAATCGATCTACTAAACAATGACCCTCCATGTTCTTTAAAAAGAGATCATGGACCAATCAGGTGTCAAGCCACGGATCAATGTTAGGTTTGATCTAAGAGAAGTTGACCCGTCGGATCACTCTATGTTGGGAACATATCGTGACCATCGGATTAAGTATTTACAAATGCATACTAATGCATACTAAAGAAACACACTATCCCTAATGGATATATTACACAAGTTGATCTTAACTAACTCCTAAGTGTCTAAGTATCCTAACAAATTGTACATTCTATCTCCTATGTTATATTCCATGTAGCACCAAGTGCCAATATTTTTATTAAATGGAATGAGGAGAGGCAAAAAAAATTGGTCCTAACTTTGATATCTTCTTGATAACAAAACTAATTGATTATTGTTGAATGAAACATTTTTTCAATACATTCATATTTGATAATATTTTTATATAATTAATAATGAAATACAATGTAAATGATGAGGAAATACAATCAATGGATTATAATGTATAAAAATTTGCAAATTTGAAATTAAAATTTAAAATTAGAATACATTGTACAATTCAAAATTTAAATTTTACAATTCCACATTGTATAGATGTATTTTAAATTCTCAATTACATTACAATTGTATTTGAAATCAAAATTTAAAATTAGAACATGTACATTCAAGTGTATTCACATTGGAGCACCATGACCCAAATTTCATAAAAGTCTCCCATCTAGTATTTGTATTCTTGACATTAAAGCATATACCAAAATACATTTATAAAACAACCTCCACAAAAATCTCCGAAAAAATATTACACAAGACAACATGAAAACTATGCCAATGATGCAAGTGGCATACATGTAACTCATTCATCTGGCCAATCTGTTATAGGAATGCAAGTCTCCATAATACGATCATGGTCAGCTTCTGTCATCTTCCATCTCTTTGACTCACCTCTCTTCACCTTGATTTTTGTTAGAGGTATCTGAGCTGCCACCACCAAATGACTGTATTGACATGATATATATTCAGGCATAAAATCTCTATAAATAATATGAGCACCCTCTTTTTTCACTTTTTCAAAAAAGTGTGCCATTAGATCCATGTATCTAGTCTGGTATGTGAAGTCCCCATCTTGGTAGGGTAGTACCAACCTACTCTTTATTTGCATGCACCGCATCTGACGCAAGTCACCCTATGGGATACTTTCTTGCTTAACAATACACACAACACAACCACAATGCTTACACAAACAAGGTGTAGAATAAGATGCCAAAAGTGGCTTATATTACTTCTTAGAAATCGGTTAAAATGCAAATAACTGTAAGCAAATAACTAACTACAATCGGCCTCAACCGTTACAACTTAGAGGTAACTGTGGTGTGTTCTCCCTGTGTGTCAACCTCACCCTCTCCTGGTTCACCACGGAACTCTGAGTTATGGTTCAATCTCAACCCTCTGGACTTCGGCCGGTGTGACTCTTCACAACTCCCTCAGCTCAGCGTTCTGCACTCTCTTCTCGTGGCCCCTAGATCAAAGACCTTCTCTTCCTCTTCTACTATGTGGATTCTATTGCCAAGACTATTGCAATCTTGAGACACGCGTCTCCCTCTGTTCGCCAATCCTTCCAAATCCTGCGAACCTACACTGTCAGCTTCTAGCCTTGCTATACAGTCTCTACGCATGACGTCCCCTGTCATGTCTTTCACCAACTCGCAATAACTGTATTAACTTCCTCAGCAACCCCCACATGGATACTAGGTACAGTCCCTTGACTTTCTGTCCTTCTGACCCTACTATAGCAGTCAGTCTCATCACAACCTTTCTGTTGGTTCACTCTTTTCCCTATTATACTTGGCTTCACTAAACCCTATCGTGTCATAGTTTGACCTCTTGTCGACTACCCGACATCTTACATCGCTCGTCACCTGTCGACCATTTCCTACCGATCCTTGACCTCTCGCGACATCTGCTGCTCCTTTAGTCGACCGCACCCCGACTGTTTCTGCTCGACTTGTTGACTTCGACAAGTCAACCTACTCTCCACACCAGTGATCATCGGCACTCCCGGTGGTCGGCTCCCTTCGGTCGATCAACCTCGACTGATCTGCCTAGGCCCTGGTGCTCCTGCATCAGACTCCCCAGGTGAAAAATACTTTGACTGCTCTGTCAGTCTCCTGAACTCCTCTTCGAAAATTCATGTTGCTTCTTGCAACTCATCATTTGTCCATCGCACCAAGTATTCCTTCATGCATGATCTACGGGTACGCCCTACTTCGCATTCATCGATTACTTCGCGATCCCTTCTTTATGTTGGTCTGGAATCTGTTTTGTCCAGTCAATACTTGTTCCTTCCTCCTCTCTGCTGCTTGACCCTTCTTCAAATTTGTACAGGTCTGAGACATTGAACATTGCTGAAATGTTCAAGTCTTCCGGTAATTCCAACACATATGCATTGTCCAAAATATTCTTCAGAATCCTACATGGCCCTATCTTCTTCAACTTCAACTTGTTGTACATTCCTGTCGGAAATCGCTCCTTCCACAAATAGGCATAGACTATGTCCCCTTCTTGGAATGATAGTAGCCTCTTTCTTCGGTCGACTCTCAATTTGTAGGCCACGTTACTCTTCTCGATGCGCTTCAACACATTTTCATGAACTTCATGCATATGCTGTGTGAATGATTCTGCATCCGTGCTCTTCCTGGTTTCGGTTGGCAATTTGACCAAATCTACCACTACATGTGGAAACCTCCCTTGAACAATCTGGAATAGGCTCAATCCTGTCGATCAATTCATAGAATTGTTAAATGCAAAATCTATCTGTGCTAACACATTTTCCCACTGCTTGGGTTTGCCGACCGCTAAACATCTCAGAAGGTTTCCCAAACTTCTGTTTACAACCTCAGTTTGTCCATCTGTCTGCGGATGATGTGCTGAGCTAAACTCTAACTTCATGTCGAGTTTCTTCCATAGGGTCCTCCAGAAATGCCCCATGAATTTCGTATCCTGATCCGACGTGATACTCTTTGGAAACCCATGCAGCCTGACTATTTCCTCAAATAATAGCATAGCGATCCCTGTGGCATCACTTGTTTTCTTACATGGTATGAAATGTGCCATCTTCGAAAATCTGTCGAGTACAACAAATATTGAGTCGCTTCCCTGCTGAGTCCTTGGTAATCCTAACACAAAATTCATGCTAAGATGTTCCCACAGGTTCTTTGGTACCGGCAATGGTGTATACAACCCCGTGTTTTGACTCCTTCCTTTTGCCAACTGGCAAATTTCACATTGTCGAACCCATCTTCCGACATCTGTCGACATCCTTAGCCAGAAATATTTCTCATCAACCAGTGCTTTGGTCTTGTCGATCCCAAAGTGTCCCGCTAACCTGCCATTATGAAACTCTCGGATTAGGTTCTCTCTCGCTGATCCTCTGGGAATACACAACTGACTTCCCCTGAATAAATAGCCTCCTTAAATGAAATAACTCAAATATGGAGTTCTTTCGATGCTCCAAGGCTCACAACAAGCCTTCCATGCCTTAGCAAAATCTTTGTCGATATCATACTCCTTCTTTATTGACTCTATCCCTATTGCCTGAACAGTTCTTGTGCCTAACAGTGCAACTCTCCTGCTTAACGCGTCGGCAACTTTGTTTGAATTGCCTGACCTATGTCACAACATGAATATATATCTCTGGAGCAGCTCCACCCACTTCATGTGTCTCTAATCCAACTTTGACTGAGTATTCAAATACCTCAATGCTTGGTGATCCGTGTATAACACAAATTCCTGAGGCAACAAGTAATGCCTCCATTTCTTCAATGCTTGTATGATAGTATAAAATTCTTGGTCATAGACTGAATATTTTCTCTTTGCTCCATTCAATTTTTCACTGGAGAATGCAATTGGTCGGCCTTCTTGGCTCAACACTGCTCCACTTGTTGTTCCACTCGCATTACAATCGACCTGGAAAACTTTGTCAAAGTCTGGGAGCACCAATACTGGGCTCTTAGTGAATTTTTCCTTCAATTTGTCGAAAGCTTCCTGGGCCTTATCCGTCCACTTGAACTCACCCTTTCTCATGTTGTCAATGGTGCACAAATACGACTAAATCCACGAATGAATTTCTGGTAGAAACTAGCAAGTCCATGGAAACTTCTCACTGCAGTCGTACTTGTCGATTCCGATCAATCTACTACTGCCTTCACCTTCTCGAGGTCCATCTCCAACCCTTTACCTAAAATTACAAATCCCAGGTACACCAATTCCTTCTTCATGAAGAAACACTTTTGCAGGTTAACCATCAGCTTTTCTTCCTGCAATTTCTGAAATACTTGTCGAATGTGCTCCAAATGTTCTGACTTGGTCCGACCAGAAATCAGAACGTCATCTAAATAGACTATGACAAACTTTCCTAAGAATGGATTCAGTACTTCATTCATCAGTCTCATAAATGTACTGGGTGCATTAGTCAATCCGAACGACATGAATAACCACTCATATAACCCTTCTCTCGTTTTGAATGCTGTCTTCCATTCATCCCCTTCTCTGACCCTAATTTAGTGATATCCACTCTTCAGTTCCAATTTTTTGAAGTATGTCACTCCACTCAGGCAATCCATCATGTCATCCATCCTTGGCAATGGAAATCGATACTTGATCGTGATCCTATTGATGGCTCTAGAATCGGTACACATTCTCCATTCCCCACTTTTCTTTGGTGTCAATACTGCTGGTACTGCACACGGACTCAAACTTTCTCGGATCAAGCCCCTGTCCAACAACTCTTGGACCTACCGGTTGAGCTCTTGTCCCTCTCCTAGACTCATCTTATATGGTGCTTTGTTTGGAAAACTCAACCTTAGAATCAAGTCAATCTGATGGGATATGCTCCTTGTCAGTGTCAATCCTGATGATTTCTCGTTAGCCATTATGTCCCTAAACTCATCGAGCAACTACTCGACTTCGACCGGAATGTTCTCTTCGCTGATCGTCCTTTCGACATATGGTCCTTTTGGAATGATTTCAAAACATCCTGACTGTTTTTCTTCCTCTATGAGGAATTCTTTGGCGGTTCTCATCAACACTCGCTTTTCCCAAAGATTGCTCTCACCGTCCCTACCATCGGCTGGCTCTTCTCGCCTTGGCTTAAGAGTCCTTCTCATACCATTCTTCCACACTGTGATTGTGTTAGCTCGACTATCATAGATCATCTTATGATCATATTTCCATGGTCTCCCTAACAAGAGATGGCATGCATCCATGGGTACTACATCACATAGTATGCTATCCTCCAATCCTTCAACCTTGAATTTGATCAGGAATTGTTCGGTCACCTTAACACGATGTACTTTCTGTAACCATGAGATCTTGTAAAGGTCTGGGTGTTCTCGACATTTCAACCTGATCTTGTCGATGACTTCTATCGACACAAGATTCTCTGTACTTCCACCATCAACTATGGTATTGCAACACCATTCTCCAATCTGCACCTTTGTTCGAAAGATCACCTTCCATTGTGCTGGTTCCATCAGATCACGTTGATCT
This sequence comes from Larix kaempferi, assembly GCA_027924585.1. Lineage (NCBI taxonomy): Eukaryota > Viridiplantae > Streptophyta > Pinopsida > Pinales > Pinaceae > Larix > Larix kaempferi. The sequence goes on from BSBM01001023.1 coordinate 4,530,614, forward strand.
TTCTGGATCAAGGCTCTCTGAACCGTTAGATTTCGGTTCTTATTTTTCTCACCTCCACTGCTATCTGATGTCGATTCTTCCCTCTCGTTGACTTGCTCATCCTTTAGATGTCTGGGTTTCGACTCTTCTGTAGTATGTAGGTTTTCTGGGCACTCATATGCCTTGTGTCCCATTCCTCGACATTTGTAACAGATTATGGCTGGTCTGTTAGCTCCCTTTTTATCGGATGGAACACTTCGACTATAAGCACCTCGACCGCGGTTCTCACGACAATCGCGTCGGTTCTCTTTCGCTCTTTCATTCGTCGATGTCCCTTCTATGTGTGGACTATTTTCGACACCTTCTTTCCTGTATCCTCTACCTTGAACCTTCACAGAGACATTCTTTCCACCCCGACCAGTCATCCTGCCTCTGGTCGCTGCGGACATCCTCGGCAGTTTCTCCTCCACATTCAAAGCTAACGGATAGGCTTCTCCAACTGCTCTGAATCTTGACATGTTGAGTTCATCCTGAATAGTGTATTTCAAGCCGTTTACATACCTGGAAACAACTTCCTCTCCTTCATCAATTTGTCCTGACCAAATCGACAATCAGTAGAACTCCTCCATGTACTCTTTCATGGTCATTTCCTTCTATCGAAAGTTTATTAGCTTTCAGAACAAGGAAACCACATAGTCATTTGGCAAGAACTTCCCCTTCAACTTGGAAACCATCCTGTCCCAAGACTTGATTTTCTCCTTGCCTTTCTTGAGTCTGTCAGCCTATACATTGTCCCACCACAATGAGGCATGACCCTTCAACTTTAGAAATGTAGTCTTAACCCGCTTAGGATCCTTGATCTGCTCTACGTCGAAGTATTTCTCCAACTCTCTGAACTAGTCGATCAAGTCTTCTGGGTCCAGGCTTCTTGAGTACGTATGGACATCTATATTTTCCTGAACTCTAATTTTTGTCAGAAGCTTGATGAGCTTTTCCTCTAGTTCTTCTGCTACAGCTTCCCAAGCTTCCATTTCCTCGCCGCTGTGGTCTAGCACTTCAGGAATGCAACCATGTCTCTATTTTTCTTTGATCGTTGCGACTTCATTTGTCAAAGTCCGCATCATTCGGAGGCATTCGTCGAACATCTCACAATCCACTGTGACAACTGCTACACCACGCACTCTTCATCCTCGGACATTAACACCTCTATGAGCCATTTTCAATCTTCACTGAAAACTCTCACACCTCGGGGTCCGGATACCAACTGACGCAAGTCAGGTTGGTATAGTCGTCTTCTCCAACCGGACTCGCTTCGAGGCTCTGATACCAACTAACATAAGTCAGGTTGGTATAGTCGGCTTCTCCAACTGGAATTGCTTCCGATCTTTGATACAAACTGACACAAGTCACCCTATGGGATACTTTCTTGCTTAACAATACACACGACACAACCACAATGCTTACATAAACAAGGTGTAGAACAAGATGCCAGAAGTGGCTTATATTACTTCTCAGAAATTAGTTACAATGCAAATAACTGTAAGCAAATAACTAACTACAATCGGCCTTAGCCGTTACAACTTAGAAGTAAGTGTTGTGTGTTCTCCCTATGTGTCAACCTCACCCTCTCTTGGTTCGCCATGAAACTCTAAGCTATGGTTTGATCTCAACCCTCTGGACTTCAACCGGTGTGACTCTTCACAACTCCCTGAACTCTGCGCTCTGCACTCTATTCTCGTGTCCCCTAGACTGAAGACCTTCTCTTCCTCTTCTACTCTGCGGGTGCTATTCCCAAGACTATTGCAATCCCAAGACATGCGTCCCCCTCTGTTCGCCGATCGTGCCAAATCCTGCGAACCTGCACTGTCAGCTTCTAGCCATGCTATACAGTCTTTGCCCATGACGTCCCTGTCATGTCCTTCACCAACTTGCAATAACTGTAATAAATTCCTTAGCAACCCCCACACGGCTACTAGGTACAGCCCCTTGACTTTATGTCCCTTCGACCCTGCTACAGCAGTCAGTCTCAACATGACCTTTTTGTTGGTTCACTCTTTTCCCTATTATACTTGGCTTCGCCAAACCCTATCATGTTGTAATTTGACCTCTTGTCGACTACCCGACATCTTACGTCGCCCGTTGCCTGTCGATCATTTCCTGTCGATCCTTGACCTCTCGCTACATCTGTTGTTCCTTCAGTCAGCTGCAGCTCGATTGTTTCTGCTCAACTTGTTGACTTCGACAAGTCAACCCGCTCTCTGCACCAGTGGTCATTGGAAATCCTGCTTGTCAGCTCCCTTCCATCGATCAGCCCCGACTGATCTGCCTAGGCCCAGATGCTCCTGCATCAGACTGCCCAGGTGAAAAAGAATTCGACTGCTGTGTCAGTCTCCTGAACTCCTCTACGAAAATCCATGTTTTTTCCTGCAACTCATCATTTGTCCATCGCACCAACTATTCCTTCATGCGCGATCTACGAGTATGCCCTACTTCGCGTTTGTCGATTACTTCTGTGATCCATTCTTTATGTTTTTCTGGAATATGTTCTGTCTCGTCGATACTTGTTCCTTCCTTCTTTCCACTGCTTGAACCTTCTTCAAATTTGTACAGGTCTGAGACGTTGAACGTTGCTGGAATGTTCAAGTATTCTGGCAATTCCAACACATATGCATTGTCTGAAATCTTCTTCAGAATCCTGTATGGCCCTATCTTCTTCAAATTCAGCTTGTTGTACATTCCTGTCGGAAATCGCTCCTTCCGCAAATAGGCATAGACAAAGTCCCAGACCTGCAATGACAATGAATACATCACCTGCAAGATACATTACAAATATTATTCAAATGTCCTACATGCAAATTTCTACAACATTTGTATATGTGTAATATATAATGAACTAATTAACTTAATGAAGACTCTTGTGCCTTCCCTAACCATATCAGAAACTCAATCATGATCTAATGAGACCATTGCCTCTTCAGTGTGCATCTCTTGCCATGTTGGAATTGGATGTGGGCCCTTTGGATTAAGAGAGACATATTTCCATGGTTTGACATATACATCATTTTCACTGTGATCAAGCCCCCAACCATTTGCATCAATGCAAAAATCGCAAAACAGGCATGCTTCCTCGTTTCAATGGAAAATATGTTACCCATGTCTTTATTTCGAACAGAATGCAATTACCTTGTACCAGGGATGGTCTCACAATACCATGACATGGATCTATTAACATCTCCAAGGGAAACATCCCAAAAGAACCTGCATCGAATTCAGTTTGTCATATGTAAATTCCTATCGAGTATGTGTTCTTTTGGAAATGATGATATTGAATGTTATTAGCTTATTAATTGAATTTGGAGTTTATTACTTGCACACTGGCCTTGCTTGTTCATGACCTTGATGTCCGAAATGATGTGTGCACCAATCAACTACTTCAGTGGAGCATTTGAGTCAGGTTTCACCATGACTCATCTGGTACCTCCGAAGTGCTCATTTCACACATGCACCTACGCCATCATGTTCACCCTTTCCATGCCCTATCTCAAAAAAGCTCCAGGTGTGTCGGATTCCTGTCTATTTGTGAAGGCGACTCAAAAAATAAAATGAGCATGCTGATTTGAATTGCCCTGCACACCCATCTGACCAAATCCAGTGTTTAGTAAATGATATGCCTCTCTACCTGAATGAATCATAAATCAACCCAAAGCAGTGTTGAATGAACAATGTGTCATGCTCACGATCATCACTAACATAAAAATGGTATTCCTTGATCACTTCATGTGACTGAGGAGTGCTATCCCTACCATCAATGCTTTCCTGAGCATGTCTGTACAATACATGTACAAAGATAGACACCTGGTCAGAGTGATAGTACTCACCCTGTATCTCTCTTTGAGGAGCAAAGGTGTAGTTCTCCACAAATTCTACCACTGATAAGATTGTGCCCGGCTCAAATACGTCATGAGAATGTTTGAATTCTGAAACTTGCCACTTGGACCTATGGGAGGGCTTTATGTATTTATAAATCTGACTTTGCAACTTCTCCATGAATTCTGAAATAGGAATCTCATCATCGAGCAAGTCGATCCTCTTGCATGGCACAGATGAAGAAGATGTTGGATTCATGGTGACGTATTTGTACCTCTTCCACCTAACGGTGATATATGAAAATCCATGGTGTGTTGGATCGATAGGAAAGTTCCTATGGAATAATGTCAAATCACCATGTTCATGGCATTTTTTCCCACCTACACACCTCTTATTGAAAAACACGTGTTCAGGATTCCTGTTGCATAGTATCATAGAAATAAAATCTCGTAATGTGTGAGGAGCTAGTACACCATTCTAGTGCGTTTTGCAAAAATCCAGAAATGTGTCATATTTTAGTTGAATTTCAATGTGGTACCGACAGCAACAAGTGTCATGGATCGTATTCGGCCTAATAAACCACGGTTTCAATTGTTGAACATGCTAAATGATATTTTAACACCAAGATTAGTTTCTTGGAATTCCTCGTAAAGTGCAACTCCCATCATCTCCATCACACGCTTACAGTGCTCCTGATAAATGCCTCTGGATAAGCGTTGTCACAAGACATGCTTTTGATATGGAATAGCACGAGAATGGCTATCCCAAAACTCTATCACCTTCTCTCTAATGCCTGCTTCCATCCTGCCTCGATAGGGTTCCCTAGAAATAAGAGCCCAATAAGCAGCTTCATCATTTTCATCTATCTAGAGCCTGAATTTAGTATATTTGAGCAATGTTCTTTTTGAAACATTGAGCAATGATGCCATTGTTGATACCATTCGATTTCTTGAAGTGTTTTGTGCCACAACAGCCGTTGTAATTTCCCTACGAGCAGCTTGGGTATCATTGTTTCTTGATTTTCCAAATGAAGATAATCTAGTTCTTACATTTTCTATTGCATTCTCGCATGTCTTTTTTGTTTTAACATCTTGAAAACCCAACAACTTTGTGGCATGTTTCAATTTTTTGTGTTTTATCAACCCATGTAGGATTTGAGCTTGTGCCATCATTGAATGTTGTTCAAAATATGACTTCATTCTGTTATTGACATGCTCTCTAACTATCCAACCAGGGATCGAGTTCCCAATCTCTTCTTGTGCCGAAACAACTGCACAATCCTATAGAAAATTTACACCCCTTCCAACCCCACTGCAACTCCCAATTATATTTTCAATGTGAGAGGGAAAGGTCTCATGTGATGGCTAATCAAGATCATGAGGGGGCACAAGGTCATGTGATTCTTGATTACCATGATGTGATGTCTAACCATAATCTCTCTGTACATAAGATGTAAATTAACAAATTGAAAATTGGTTACTTGATAGTTGTGCATTGAACTTTAAAATTGATGGTAACTTGAAATTTGATGTGGAAATTGAAAAATTGAGAATTGAAAATTGCATGTGAATTGAATTTTCCAACTAATACATTGAGCTTGAGAATTGTTCTCAGTAAAAATTGAAATTGCTAGTAACTTGAAATTTGAAATTCCTCAAGTAACTTGAAATTGCTAGTAACTTGAAATTTGAAATTGCTCAAGTAACTTGAAATTCATAACTTAATTAAACTTGAGAATTGTTCTAGAAGTAAAGTTTGAAATTCCTAGTAAAATTTGAAATTGCTTGCAACTTGAAATTAGTAGTAACTTGTACATTTAACTTTAAAATTGCTAGTAGCTTGAAAATAAACTATATATATTTAAGTCAAGATAATTATTAATAACTTCTTAAAAATTATTGTGGGCATAAAAATTAATATCATTTATAATCATCACATTATATAATTGTGAGAAAATTTTCTTTATGCAATTTATGTCCATTTTACTTTTACATTACAAGAAAAATGTTATTTTAACTTTATGGTATAAAATAAATAAATAAATATTTAAAATACAAGTTGCAAATCACCACAAAGAATAAATGATTACAACACTTCTACCCTAGAATTTCAAGGACAACATCATGCATCCCATGTTGTGTATACGTGAAATAGAAATTTAAGATTGGTTTTTTACCCATGATAGCATACCTATTATACTCTAAATGTGGGGAAAAAAACATTTATTTAGAGATGAATACGATATTTAATTAAAAACATTGTAGTGATATGATTGAGGAGAAATTCATATATTTTAATGCAAAATAACATTTTCATTAGTTCATGATTTTGCAATTTCAACAATAGACAATTATGGAAATTGTAATTTTTATCATAAATTGCAATTTAAGAATTTTTTATCAATAATGCTTCACATATCAATGCAAGGTTGCAAACATTGCAAATATTTTTTTCCAATTTGTGCTAACAAAATATATGATTCTAATCATTAATCTTATCATGGTGATATGTCATGTTATGTAAATAAAAGTACATGTGATAGATGATTTTTTTTTAAAGTAAACATTATAATTAAATAGCTCTTTGAACATTCATTTGTATTCAAATATTCATTACTATGAAAATATTGCCAACCACCATAACTATGAAAATATTCATTCATTTGTTTTCAAATTGAATAAATTCTAACTAATACATAACTATCACAACATGTTGATTTCAAAATATTCATTCATTTGTTTTGAAATTGAATTTTCTAACAAAATAAGAATTGAAATTACATTTAACTTGAAATTGTTAGTAACTTAAAAAACTGCAATTAGTTACATATGTACAATTTTACTTGAAAATAGTCTCCAAGTGTACATTTAATTTGAAAATTATTCTAATACCATTGAAAATTGTTAGTAAAGTTTAGAAATTCAAAAATAGTTAATATGTACATACATTTTAACTTGAAAATAGAATCTAAGTGTAGATTTCATTTGAAAATTGTTGGACAATAAAATTGAAAATTGTTAGTAAACTTTGAAATAATTTTTAAATTGTTAAAGCAACATGGAAACATAATTTGAAAATTGTTAGCAACTTTGAAGTAATTTGAAGATAGTTAAAAATATGTACATGTATTAACATGAAAATATACTCTAAATTTACATGTTTCATTTGAAAATTGTTTTAATTTAACATTTGTTAGTCACTTGAAAATTGTTCATTTAACATAAAAATTGTTGCAAACTTTGAAATTTAAATAACAAATGGATGAAATAATTAAGAATATCATTACAAATAAATATGAAACAAATTAAATTATTAAATTTAGTTAAATTTATTGAAAAATTGTTACTAATTTTGTAAATTATGTAGCATGATATTTAAATTATGATAGCATGTAATTCAAAAATTTACCTCTGTTGTCTTCCATTGGAATTTGTTGCACCAAATGTGCATCTTCTTCTTCTCTCAACCTTTCTCTTTGTTGTCTCATTTGTTTTCTATACTTCTCATGCTCTTCATTGTCATTTTGTTGTCTAGCATGTTTTCTTTGTCTTTTTTTTTTATTCTCCATCAATCTACAATGAAAACAAACAAAAAAAAATTCAAATTGTTATAAAAAACAACAATATGTTAGTATGAAATCTTGAAATATGCCTACAAAGAAATCTTACATGTCTAATGAGCTCTAATTCAACAACATGAAAATGAAAAAGATCTAATTCAACAAGATCAAAATGAAAAAGCTCTAATGAAAAAAAAACTAGCAATGAGTTAAATTGTTGTTTTTGATTAATTGTTTACTAGTTATATACAGGTTCGTTGATGTTTTTACGAGGGAAGGGTAGTTGGAAACATTAGTTGTTGACAACTCTTTTTGTAGTTTCACCTTGGTTCATTTATATATTTTTTTTACACAGACAAACCCTCGATCGAGCATATTTTACAGAACCTCAATCGAGCAAATACCTCGATCGAGGTATTTCTAAACCCTCGATCGAGGTCCTGATAAAACCTCGATTGAGGTGTTGTTAAGCCCTCGATCGAGGTATTTTAAATACCTCGATCGAGGGCTTAAAAACCAGGCCCATTGCCCTTTTCCCTGCAGAATGGAAGTTTTGTCTACCTTCCACACAGTTAAACAATGTCACTAAATGCTCATTAATGAGTGGACTTGATACCATTGGATTCGTCAATGAATCCTCTATCCAGATACATAAAATTTATGAATTTTTATCTTCATATGTCTCTTGTTTTCAAATTTCTACTAAAAATTACCCTAAAAAACCCTGCCGACAACTTCGATTGAGCTCAAACATAAATCCACAACATTCAAAATACACATCCAAAAAATTTGAAAAAATACACAAGCCCTAGATAAATGCGTCCTCTTTAAGATGGCATTTTTAGATTTGCAAATTATTCAAAAAAGCAAAATATTTCGTGCACACACACACATGTGTGCAAAATGCGACTTAAATATTCATTGGTTAGTTTCAAAAAATAATAATAAATATAATTTTTTGAGAAAAATTAAAAGAAAAATATGTAAGCCCTAGTGCATTCTGTCTAGATCATGTTCACATATTTCATTTTTTTAAATTATCACTTTAACATTAAATTATTGTTCACACACAAAAACTACTTGTTAATTGCTCTTCAAATTTTTAAGTACACACGTTTCATTAAATGAAAATTCGACACGATATATGACATTGGTATATTTTGAAAAAAACATCATTGGAAAGCCAACATAATTCTCTACATTTCGTTTTTCAACTGCATGTCAAAATTCATGTGGCAAGTATGAGTTTCGAGGGCTTCAATTAATACATGGGTAAAATTTTTGTTTTTCACCATCATATTTGGCCAAAAAGTGTTACCCATCTTCATGGAATAACCCACACCAAATCTCTCAACAATAGTCACCATTGATGGTCTACACAACTCGATCAGATTATTCTTTATTTTTTCTTTGGACAACAACTAATTATGTCATATAAATTCAAAAAACCTTATCTATGTCCTAAGTGTTTTATCCTTTGGTATGAGACCATTTTTAAATTAGGAGGTGTTGGTGGATTTAATCCGTTGACTTATACAATAGATTTTAGTAATCTAAACTAGTTTAACAACCATTCCACCACATGTGCTTGGGTACACCAACTTTCTATGTAAGCACTTGACTTCTTCAATCACTCATTCATTGCCTCCAACACCATTTTCTATAGTAAGTCCACAATAATCATCCTCTTCCAAATCTCTCTATATAGAGGATATTCAAAAGCTACATCAAATCTACAAGACCACCCACTTATACAGTATTCGATTAGTGAATCAACCTTCAATATTCATTAAACCTCTTGTTTTTCTTGATTAGATTACGAGTACAGGATTGACTTCTAGAAATGTAAATTTATAGTAACAGTGCATACTAGACACAATATTTGTGCATCAATATCCGAGTAGGGATAACAATGTATAAGTGTGTGTTGGATTAATGAGAGCCAATGGAATTACCTATCTACCTAAGCATCATGTAGTAGGTGTCTATCGAGGTGCCAGAAACCTGAAGTCATAGGAAAAGTGTATGCTTGCAAAAATAAGCTTGAATGCATGGAGGATGGGGTAGCTATAAGAGAATTGAAGAATGGGTATCATGGGAACATGTTATTTAATGCAAAACACCTAGTGTAACATAACCTTTTTGCTGGAAAACATTTTGTGTTAGCAAACATTATTATAAGTTTTATTGTAAAGTTTTATGTTGGACAGGTGTCCAAGGAAGACTGTAATTAGCACAATATATTATTATTAAATAAATAAAATAGGAGACAAACACCTAAGAGGACTATTGAAAGAGTGGTTACTGATCCAGTAGGTGGAATGGAATCTGGGGTAGAAGGAAATGGACAAGTGGTAACATCATGATGCAACTAACTAGCTGTTGGTATGGGACAAGTCCCTTGAAAAGTGGTCATAGTGCCCTGAAAGATGGGACTAGAGCTTGAGGCTCATTTATTCCAAACTGACCACTAAAGACCTAGGTAGTCTATATAATAGCCATCAAATAGTGAACTGAGGTTCATCACTTTTCCTGACGAGGAAATTTACCTTGGGGTTTTGCTGTGTTTGCACCCAAGAGATTTGATCAGGGTATATGCTATGTTATTGATCATGTTGTGAGTCTGCCAAACTCTTATTGAGTTCAGGAGGTTGATGCTGAGTGAAGAAGGCATTTTATTTCAGGAGGTTGATGCTGAGTGGAGAAGGAATTTTTGAGTTCCTTTCTTCTACACAGATTCCACCCACTTATTGGATTAGTAATCAGGCTCGGGGTTTCACTAGAAGCCAGCAGTTGAGCTGCTTTTTCTTAAGCAGGTTGGGAGGAACAGGCCTCCTTGGGTGTTTGTCAGCCCTATCGTCATCTACAAGTTCTATTTGTTTATCTGCTGTTAAGTAGTTAAATCTCTTTATTTACAAATATTTAATTTTATTTAGAGAATGTGTTCTGGTTTAAATGCTTCTACTTTTATTTTTTAAATCAGTTTAAAATTATGAAAAGAAATGCTGAATGAAATAAATGATCTTTTCATTTTTCCCCATGGCATAGGAATTGCATCGTACACTAGTGCAGAGATGGATTAAGATAGATAGGTATGATAGGCAAGATAGCCACGTGATTGAGAAGATGCAAATGATGTATTTTCTTAAATCATTGTTTACTGTTAATTTTTGTAAGTTTATCTATATCATTGTTTTTCATTGTTATTTCTGTATAAATAATTATTCTCAGAATATATAGTAATGTTTTCTTCATTTTATAGATATCATTTGTTTAAATAACAAATCATTTTTCCTTTCTAAGGATTATATAAATTATTTCTCTGTTATAGCATTTAGAAAACATAGACAAATTTATAAGCAGATAGTGCAGATTTAAAATCCAAACATACAGTAGAAAAATACAGTACATTTACAACTCTCTTCACACTGAAAACTAGCATATAATGTTTCTTATTCTTCAACATTTCAACTCATGACAAACCTTATGACAATACCTTAAAGCTATAATAGAATACCACTTATTTCATTTCCATAGCTCAACATAGTCAAAGTTCGGTATCTTAATGATAACCAAGAATCAAAACCAAACAATTACGCGATAATCATTATTGTAGACCGAACAATTAAAATTCACAGTTTCATCCTCAAGATTTAGTTAATACAATGACTGTAGGATAAATCAAAATAAGAAACATCAAACCTTTAACCCTGGAATCTTCATCATAGTGGATCGCATAGATTTCCTGTAATCGACGATTCATACATAAACCAAACTCTACTCTAAAAACAAAACTCATCCACCATTACTTATAGAAATCAAAGGATTATACGATATCCAAATCTGGAGAGACTTGTATTGCAACTATTACATTGTTATAACTATTATCTGCAGGAGGAAAAATAACAACATTTAAATCTCACAACTATAGCTTTTATTCATCAAACCCTAGATGCAATATCATGTTTACAAAATAGACAAACTACGTACAAGCCGTAAGCCTTCCATAGATACGAATATCTAGCAACAAACTTATCCTTTATACAGACTTCATACGTTTTATCCCATCATATTTACATTTCAACTTTCACAATTTACATAAAGAAAAATGATAGCAGCAAATCATCAAAACCCAAATTGTTATATTATTCCCAGGTCTATGAGAAAGAACAATTTGACACGACAACCATCAACATAACAAGCTCATGCCTCTTGGGTTGAGGAATCCTTCTCCCCATTCTTTTAAAAGTTTACAAACCCTATCTCTACAAATTTACAAAACTCTCTGACTTCAAAACACAACACACAGAACATCACACAGTCGGCCATCATCTTCATCAACACAGAGTTTCAAGGCAACCGCCGAGGCTTACCGGTTGGTAGAGCTACAGCCAACCTACGATGACCAAACAGGAGAAAACCATCGAATCATTGCCCTGTAAACAACAACATTAATGTTGTCGTCAAAACATTTATCTTTTCAAGAAACAAGACTCAGTATTAACAAACAAATTACTACTGCGTTAAATGTCAAATGTGAAAGCTACAGGAGGAAGTTTCGAACACATTACCTTCAAAATAGTTGGCAAACAGCAGCAACAACCACCAGACAGGCGCAACGGCAACTGCAAATTACTCATACTATCAAATGCGGAGGCAGAAGGGAACCCCATATAGAGCCATCAACTTTTAAACAATTAAATAGTGCCAAGACCTGGAATAACCATGGCAAAGGGTTGGTTTCTCATTCGAATCAAATTTCAAATTAAAAACCCTCAACAGGTCTAATGATCGAAACACACCAAAGACAAACACTAAGCTGCAACCGAGACATTCACCACTATACAAAGCACTGGAGAGCTTGGCTCTTTAATCTTCACGAGTCATGGGTTCAAAACCGAGGCCTCACAACTCAAAAACGCACAATAGAAAGACCTACAAACCCTCAGCATGTTAGCCAATTGTAAAGCCATAACCACCGTTTTCCATGTTCACAATAAACACAATAATCAAAACCAAAGTAGGGTTTAACTTACACCCATCCTTACACTGCCAGATCAACGGTGGAGATCACCTGGTAGAATTACAAAGCATCAATGCCATCTACCACATTAAATGTGTTATCATTACAATTGCCACAAAGGAGACACGAAGGAGCCAGTTCATCAACCATGGAACTATTATGTTTACACATCATTGCAAGGAGGATCAATACCACTGTATTGGCATGTGAACAAACTAGCTATACCATCCACGATGGAATCCCACTATCCACAGTAGTTGTAAGCATTCAATGCATAAGTTACAGTTACACTTGCCAACCTGTAACATGAACATTCACCTCATAACGCTCATTACATAATACATTGCATATGGTAAGGTTGAATTATATAACCCTGTCAAGGCATTAATTTATAAAGTCAGTATACATATGCGCTAAGGTTTGCATATATTTCACATATCACATTGTTTGCATATATCACATATGGAATAATAGCAATAATGTTTGTATGGTATTACGTAGGGTAATACAATGCACACAAAGCACATTAGTAATGTGCTATAATGTATAAATGTTGGCTATTATTCAATCAAAATCGCATATAGGTCTTTTGGGTAGTCCAATATTTCATAACCTTGAAGGTTCGACAATTGTCCCAAGTACATTGAAATTAGACTATATAGATAATCCATTAATTAACATTTCACATTGCGTATGAAATCTAGATATCACACACACATACATTCTAATGTATCGTCTAAATGAAATAATTCAGACTATCACCATCATTATGGGGTTTAGACCCTAGACAAGTTAGCAAAATAGTTACACATAGAATTTCCACAAATTTACATGGAGGAAGAAGATAGATAATTACATACAGTTCGACATGGTTGGAAACCAAAAATAATTATGAGTACAAAATTGTGATATGATCTTTACAGACCTTCTCTGAAAAACTATTTGAATACTTGTCGCAACTTTACACTCTTACCTATAAACTGTCACAAGTACGAAATCACATGCTTTATCACGAATGCTAAGTAAGCCTTGGGGCATCCGTAGGACCCCTTCATCAATCAACAAAAGCACATTAGTCAAAACAATTAATTCATCATTCATAAAGAACAACAGTAGAAGTTTGTAGTAGTACAACTACATATGAATATCATCAAGACATAAGCAGAAATATGTTAGTCACAAATTCTTACATTATAAACCAGCATGGCATTTAGTACAGCAAAATAACATTTTAGGCATCGTTTTATTTCCGCATACAGTAATTAAGCAATAAATGTCAAGTAGGAAAAGTTTAAATTTTTGTGATTTTTCCGGGATGTTACATGTGGTATCAGAGCACAAGTTCAAACTCTAGGCCTGATTGAGGCTCATGCGCGCAAACAAAAAACAAATCAGAAAGTTTATGTTGCTAACTTTTGTAATTTTATTTTATTTTTGCACAGAACAGATTGACCTTTACTTGCAGGTATGGAAATACCAGAGGAATCAGCAAGGGGCAGATCTCCTCATAATGAACGCATTAATAATAAGAATACTGAAGGAATTTATGTTGAGTTAAGCAACCAGTCTTCTGAAATTTTATACACTGTACAAGATTTAAAATTTGAGTTAAAAGCTGTTAAAGAAGAAAATGAACGGATCCTTAAGGAACAGGAAGAGTTACAACAAAATTTAAAAGGAAACTGTCATAGTGATGAAAGAGGCAGAAAATCAGAATTTAAGGCTGATTCTGAAATAATGTCCCACCAACATAAGCATAAGAAAACAAGAAATGATAGAAGGAATAGTTACTCATCCTCTAAATCTTATTCAAGTTGTGAAGACATAAATTATGATAGCAGTAACAATGAATGCTACTCTAAAAAGAGAAAACATAAGCATCACGAACATATTACTGGGGAATTTAAAAAGATTAAGCCACCTACTTTTAATGGCTAAAGTGAGAATGGTGAGACAACAGAAGCTTGGTTGTCTGGAATGAAAAAGTACGTTAATATTTACGACTACTCTTCTAAACTAAAAGCCAAGATGGCCATTTACAATGTGACCAGGAAGACAGATATTTGCTGGCAGGATCTTAAAAGAATCAAGAGTATAAAAGAAAAGGAACTAACTTGGACTATGTTTAAAAAGAAGTTTTTGTCGGAACAATATTTTGAAGATAAGTCAAAGGAGTTTTACGATTTAAAGTTGAGTACAATGAACATGAAAGAACTATGGAGCAATTTCCTTAGCTTGCTGAGGTACGTACCCTACATGGTTGAGGAAAAGACTAAAGTGCAAAGGTTTCTCAATTGTTTACCTTTTAATATAAAAAATCATATTGAGTATGAAAATCCTTCCACTTTGGAAGAGGCCATGAGGAAGGCAAATTTTTGTTTTGACCAAAACAGAAAAAGAGAAGGAACAATTGGCTAGAAGAATAGTAAGACTAATTAGTATGACTGTAAAAAGAAGAATTTTAATCATAATGCTGGAGGTTTTAAGAAAAATTTTAATAACATAAATTTTCCTAATAATTACCGGAATAATGCATCTTAGAACTCTACCGCTGCAAGAAATGTACCTAATAATAATAATCACAGCAATAAAAATAACAACAACAACAGGTATGCTAAACAGAAAGGACGCATAAAGTGATATGAATGTGGCGAACCACATATGAGAGTAGATTGCCCACGCAACAAGAAGACAACTAACAACATTCATACTATGCAAGCAGAACCTACAGTTGGAGATATTGCAAGAGAAATGCCCAGGGTAAATGGAGCATTGGAGAACCATCAAGCAGACCCTCAAACGAGTCTATTTCTATTTTGATAGATCCATGTGCAAATCTAAGTTATACTTCACCTACTTTAGTAAACCGTTGCAAGTTAGAAATAGAGAAATTTGATAATGCATGGTTAGTTCAGCTTCCAACATGAACTTAAAGAAAGGTTACAGATTATGTCAAGAATTGTGAAGTATTTTTACGTCAGCTAAAAACGCAAATTAATTTGAATGTTTTACCCTTAGGGTCATATGATTTGTTGATTGGTATGGATTGGCTTGAACAACATAGAGTTTTACTGAATTGTTATGATAAATCTTTTACATGTATACATAATGAAGGTAATTTAGAAACAGTAAAAGGAATTCATAGGCAGATTTCAGTAAGGCATATTTTTGCCTTACAAGTAAAGAGAGGTGCCATAAAAGGTTGTAAAATATTTACTGTTAATGTTATTAATGATGAGTGCACATCTAAAGAAGACAAGTTAAAATTATAGGATATTCCCATCCTTAGGGACTTTTCTAATGTATTCCCAGAAGAAATTCCAAGATTACCTCCGAAAAGAGAACTTGATTTCACCATTGAGTTAGTACCCAGTGCGGTACCAAAATCGAAGGCCCCCTATAGGATGAATATTCTGGATTTAAATGAGTTAAAATCATAGCTAAAAGAATTAATAGATAAAAACTACATAAGGCCTAGTGTATCCCCTTGGGGAGCACCAGTAATTTTTGTTAAAAAGAAGGACGGTACCATGCGTTTGTGCATTGATTATCGTCAGCTTAATAAAATGACAATTAAGAACCGATGATATCCATTGATGATATCCTGGTTTTCTCAAAAACTAAAGAAGAGCATGATGAACATTTAAAAATCATTTTTACAAGTAATTAGAGAACATCAGCTTTACGCTAAGTTTAGTAAGTGTGATTTCTATAAAGATAAAATTCAGTATTTGGGTCATATAATTTCTAAAGATGGTATTTATGTTGTTCCTAATAAAATTAAAGCAATTAATCAATGGCCTCTCCCAAAAGATGTAACTGATGTACGGTCATTCATGGGAATAATGGGTTATTATAGAAATTTTATTGATGGGTTCACTAGAATTGCTAACCCCATTACTTCTTTGTAGAAGAAAGGGAAGAAATTCGTATGGGATCAAAAGTGTCAAGAAAGTTTTAATAAGTTAAAAGAGTTATTAACAACTGCACCCATCTTAAAAATTGCATATCCCAATAAGGATTTCATCATATGCACGGATACATGCAACGATGGACTTGGAGGGGTCTTAAGTCAAGAAGGTCATGGAATTGCTTTTGAGTCAAGGAAGTTAAAAATACACGAAAAGAATTATGCTACTTATGATCTTGAGTTGGTAGCCGTGATACACACTTTAAAAATGTGGCACCATCACTTGATCGGAAGAAAATTCATTTTAATGACTGATAACAAGGGATTAAAGTATTTATTGGATCAAACAAATCTTAACGCAAGGCAAGCTAGGTGGTTAGCTTTCCTTAGCGAGTACGATTTTGAGATTCACCACATTAATGGAAAGGAGAATAAGGTTGTTGATGCATTGAGCAGAAATGTTAGACTAAGTTTTGTGGCAGCAATTAGTACTTTTAAATCTGATCTTGAAAATCAGATCGAAGAAGGAATTAAGCAAGACGAAAATTACAAAAAATTACATGATAAAGTAGCTGAAAATTCATCTGAAAATGTTATAAAAGATTACAGTATTAATGAAAAAGGATTCTTAACATATAAAAACAAAATTTATGTACCTAATTTTTCTAAGGTTAAGATGCTGATTTTAGATGAAGTTCATAAGAGTCCTTATTCAGGGATCCTGGTTATCAGAAAATGATAACTATGTTAAGAAAAGAGTATTTTTGGCCCAACATGAAGCGTGAAGTTGATGAATATATAGCTAGATGCTTTGAATGTCAGACTATTAATGTTGAACATCAACATTCAGCTGGGCTATTGAAGCCCTTACCAATTCCAGAATGGAAATGAGAAATTATAAGATTTGACTTTATTATAGGTTTGCCTAAAAATTAGAAGCAGAATGACTCAATTATGGTTGTTGTTGATAAACTTAGTAAAGATACTCATTTTATTCCTATTAAAACTACTTTCAAGGCTTCTAACATTGCAGATATTTTCATGAAGCAAATTTTTCGATTGCATGGAATTCCAACGGTAATTATTTCAGACCGAGACTCTAAGTTCACTAGCAATTTTTGGACAACACTGTTTAAAGGATTGAATATTAAAAAAAATTTCAGCACTTCTTTCCACCGACGAACTAATGGTCAAACAGAAAGAGTAAATCAGATTTTAGAAAACATGTTAAGATTCTATGTTAAAGATCATCCATCTAAGCGGGAAGATTACTTGCATTTAACAGAATTTGTCTACAATAATAATTATCAAGCATCTGCTAAGTTGAGCTCATTTTAGATTTTGTATGGAAGAAAATGTTGTACTGCAATTTCTTGGGATAATCTTGTAGACAGATTGATGTTAGGACCAGATTTATTGAAAGAAATGGAGCTAACCGTGAAATAGGTTCAAGGTAACTTAAAGGTTGCCCAAGATCGGCAGAAAAGCTATACTGATTTGAAACATACTGAAAGAGAATTTCAGGTAGGAGACCATGTTTTTATAAAGGTAAAGCCCAAGAAAAGTTCTTTGAAGCTTGGGAGCTGTACTAAATTAGCACCAAGGTATTGTGGACCATTTGAAATCCTATCAAGGATTGGAGTTGTTGCATATCAATTGACATTGCCATATAATTTAAAAATCCACAATGTTTTTTCGGTTTCTGCTTTAAAGAAGTATGTGCACGATGCTACTCATGTGCTGAATTGGAATGACATACAGGTAGAACCCGAAGGAGATTTTCAGGTGGAACTGGACTGTATTCTCGACTGGAGGGAAATTATGCTTCGGAATCGCACAATAGGGCAAGTAAAGGTGCAATGGAAGCACCTTAGCCCTCATGAAGCTACTTGAGAGCTGGAAAGTAATATGCGGGCAACATATCTAGTTCTGTTCCATGAGGAACTTGATGATGAATACGAAACATCGAGGATGATGTTGAGCTTAAGTGGGGGTGTTTGTAACATAACCTTTTTGCTAGAAAACATTTTGTGTTAGCAAACATTATTATAACTTTTATTGTAAAGTTTTATGTTGGATAGGTGTCCAAGGATGACTGTAATTTGCACAATATATTATTATTAAATAAATAAAATAGGAGACAAACACCTAAGAGGACTATTGAAAGAGTGGTTACTGATCCACTAGGTGGAATGGAATCTGGGGTAGAAGGCAATGGACAAGTGGCAACATCATGATGCAACTAACTAGCTGTTGGTATGGGACAAGTCCCTTGAAATGTGGTCATAGTGCCCTGAAAGACGGGACTGGAGCTTGAGGCTCATTTATTCCAAACTAACCACTAAATATCTAGGCATTCTATATAATAGCCATCAAATAGTGAACTGAGGTTCATCACTTTTCCTGACGAGGAAATTTACCTCAGGGTTTTGCTGTGTTTGCACCCAAGAGATTTGATGAGGGGATATGCTATGTTGTTGATCATGTTGTCAGTCTGCCAAACTCTTATTGAGTTGAGGAGATTGATGCTAAGTGGAGAAGGCATTTTATTTCAGGAGGTTGATGCGGAGTGGAGAAGGCATTTTTGAGTGCCTTGCTTCTACACACATTCCACCCACTTATTGGATTAGTAATCAGGCTCAGGGGTTCACTAGAAGCCAACAATTGAGCTTCTTCTTGATGCAGGAGCATTGGAACCTAAGTAGATCAGTCGAACTTGATAGACCAAAGGAATCCAACCAGCGGGAGTGCCGATGACCACTGGTGCGGGGAGCATGTTGACTTGTCAAAGTCAACAAGTCTAGCAGAAGCAGTCGGGGTGTAACCGATTGAAGGATCAACAGATGTCGCAAAGTCAAGGACCGACAGAAGACAGTCAATAGATGACGAGCAATGTATGATGTCGGGTAGTCGACAAGTGGTCGAAATATGACATGACAGGGTTTGGCGAAGCCAAGTGTAATGGGAAGGAGTGAACCGACAGGACAGTCGAGATGTGACTGACTACTGTAGCAGAGTTGAAAGGACAGAAAGTCAAGGGACTATACCCAGTAGTCGTTCGGTGTTGCTAAGGAAGTTATTATAGTTATTGTGAGTTGGTGAAGGACATGACAGAGGACGTCATGAACAGAAGCTGTACAACATGGATAGAAGCTGACCGTGCCGATTCACAATATTTGGATAGGATCGGCGAACGGAGAGAACGCATGTCTCGGGATTGTGATAATCTTCGCAACGGCACCCGCAGAGTAGAAGAGGAGGAGAAGGCCTTCAGTCTAGACACTGTTGGGCCGAGTAGAGCAAGGTAGAGCGCAGAGCTGAGAGCATTGTGAAGACTCACACCGTTCAAGTGCAGAGTGTTGAGATCGAACCATAGCTTAGAGTTTTGTGGTGAACCAGGAGAGGGTGAGGTCGACACACAGGGAGAACACACCACAGTTACTTCTAAGTTGTAATGGCTGAGGCCGATTGTAGTTAGTTATTTGCTTACAGTTATTTTATATTGTAACCGATTTCAGACAAGTAATATAAGCCAATCTAGGCATCTTGTTCTACACCTTGTTTGTGTGAGCATTGTGGTTTGTGTCGTGTGTATTGTTAAGCAAGAAAGTATCCCGTAGGGTGACTTGCGTTAGTTGGTATCAGAGCTCGGAAGCGAGTTCGGTTGGAAAGAAGACTATACCAACCTCACTTGCGTCAGTTGGTATCAGAACATTGAAGGTGTGAGAATTTTTAGTAGAAGTCAAAAAAAACATGTCTCATAGAGGCGTTAATGTCCAAGGACAAAGAGCGCGTGGCGTAGCAGCCGTCATAGTGGATCATGAGATGTTTGACGAATGCATCCGAACGATGTGGACTTTGACAAATGAAGTCATAGCGATCAAAGAAAACCAGAGGTGTGGTTGCATTCCTGAAGCGCTAGACCACAGTGATGAGGAAGTCAAGGAAGTGGAAGCTCAGGAAGCCGTAGTAGAAGAACCAGACAAGAAACTCATCAAGCTTCTGAAAAAAATGAGAAGTTGGGAGAAGATATATGTGCGTACGTACTCGGGAATCCTAGACCCAGAAGACTTGATCGACTGGTTCAGAGAGATGGAGAAATATTTTGATGTGGAGCAGATCGAGGATCCTAAACAGGTTAAGACTGCATGTCTAAGGTTGAAGGGTCATGCCTCATTTTGGTGGGACAATGTACAGGCTGACAGACTTAAGAAAGGCAAGGAGAAAATCAAATCTTGGGACAGGATGGTTGCCAAGTTGAAGGGTAAGTTCTTGCCAAATGACTATGTGATTTCCTTATTCAGGAAGTTACAAAATGTTTGACAAAAAGAGATGACCGTGAAAGAGTACACGGAGGAGTTCTACTGATTTTCGATTCGGTCAGGACAGACTGATGAAGGAGAAGAAGCTATCGCCAGATATGTAAATGGCTTGAAATATGCTGGTCCTCAGCATGTCGAGATTCAGAATAGTCAGAGAAGCTTATCAGTTCACTCTAAAGGCAGAAGAGAAACTGTCGAGAAAATTCACAGCGACCAGAGGTAGGATGACTAGTCAACATGGAAAGACTGTCTCCATGAAAGGTTAAGGTAGCGGCTACAAGAAAGAAGGTGTTGAAGATAGTCGATGCACAAAAGGGACATCGACGAAGGAAATACTGCAAGAGAGCCGACGCGAGGGTCGTGAGAACTGCAACCGAGGCACGTATAGTCGAAATGGTCCATCCGACAAGAAAGGAGCTAACAGACCAGCTATTATCTGGTACAAATGTCAAGGAATGGGTCACAAGGCATATGAATGCCCAGAAAACCTACATTCTGCTGATGAGTCGAAACCCAGACGTCGAAAGGATGAGCAAGTCGATGAGAGGGAAGAATCGACATCAGATAGCAGTGGAGGTGAGAAAAAGAAGAACCAGAATCTGACAGTTCAGAGAGCTTTGATCTAGGAAGATCAACGTGATCCGATGGAACCAGCACAATGGAAGGCAATCTTTCGAACAAAGGTGCAGATCAGAGAATGGCATTGCAAGACCATAGTTTATGGTGGAAGTACAGAGAATCTTGTGTCGACATAAGTCATCGACAAGATCGGCTTGAAGTGTCAAGAACACCCACACCCTCACAAGATCTCATGGTTGTAGAAAGGACATCATGTCAAGGTGACCTGACAGTGCCTGATCAACTTTAAAGTTGAAGGATTGGAGGACAGGGTGCTGTGTGATGTAGTTCCCATGGATGCATGCCATCTATTGTTGGGGAGACCATGGAAATATGACCGTAAGATGATCTATGATGGTTGAGCTAACATAGTCACCTTGTGGAAGAATGACGTGAAAAGGACTCTTAAGCCAAGGCGAGGAGAGCCAGCCGACCGTAAGGACGGCGAAAGCAATCTTTGGGAAAAGCGAGTGTTGATGAGCACTGCCAAAGAATTCCTCACGGAGGACGAAAAGCAGTCGGGATGTTATGAAATCATTCCAAAAGGACCACATGTCGAAGGAATGACCAATTAGGAGAGCATTCCGGTCAAAGTCAAGGAGTTGCTCGAAGAGTTTCAGGACATAATGGCTGATGAGAAACCAATAGGATTGCCGCCGACAAGGAGTATATCCCATCAGATCAACTTGATTCCAGTGTTGAGTCTACCAAACAAAGCACCATATAGGATGAGTCTGATAGAGGGACAGGAGCTCAACCAACAGGTCCAAGAGTTGTTGGATAGAGGATTGATCCGAGAAAGTTTGAGCCTGTGTGCAGTACCAACAGTATTGACACCAAAGAAAGGTGGGGAATGGAGGATGTGTAGTGACTCTAGAGCCATCAACAGGATCATGATCGAGTATCGATTTCCATTGCCAAGGATGGATGACTTGATGGATTGCCTGAGTGGAGTGACATACTTCACGAAATTAGACCTGAAGAGTAGATATCACCAAATGAGGGTCAGAGAAGGAGATGAATGGAAGACAGCGTTCAAGACAAGAAAAGGGTTATATGAGTGGTTAGTCATGCCGTTCGGATTGACTAATGCACCCAGTACATTCATGAGATTGATGAATGAAGTACTGAAACCATTCTTGGGAAATTTTTTCGTAGTCTATTTAGACGACATTCTGATTTTCAGACGGACCAAGATAGAACATTTGGAGGACGTTCGACAAGTATTGTAGAATTTACAGGGAGAGAAGCTGATGATTAACCTGCAAAAGTGTTTCTTCATGAAGAAGGAGTTGGTTTACTTGAGATTTGTAATTTCGGGTAAAGGGTTGGAGATGGACCCCGAGAAGGTGAAGGCAATAGTAGATTGGCCGGAACTGACAAGTACAACTGCAGTGAGAAGTTTCCATGGACTTGCTAGTTTCTACCGGAAGTTCATTTGGGGATTCAGTCGGATTTGTGCACCATTGATAGAATGCATGAGAAAGGGCAAGTTCAAGTGGATGGATAAGGCCCAGGAAGCTTTCAAAAAATTGAAGGAAAAGGTCACTGAGAGCCCAGTATTGGCGCTCCCAGACATTGACAAAGTTTTCTAGGTTGATTGCGATGTGAGTGGAACAGCAATTGGAGCAGTGTTGAGCCAGGAAGGCCAACCAATTGCATTCTTCAGTGAAAAGATGAATGGAGCGAAGCGAAAGTATTCAAGGTTAACTATTAACTATTTTGACATTTTAGAGTTCCAAGGTGTGGGTCATGGGATGCCCCAAGATAGAGAAGGGGCTAGGAATGATCCTAACCGTGTGCGACGCCCTCCACGCACACCAAAACCCCCTCGGTTATATCCTCCAGCCGGTCCATTTCTTGATGATACGCAGGAGTCCTTATTAGATTTGGCTGATACATTGCTTCGGCATGAGACTGTCGTCCAAGGAAATGTAGGCCAAGGGGTTGGCACTTCCAAGGCTGGTCCATCTGGGGTTGGACCATCTCACAGTTAGGATCCACCTTTTAGGTCCCCAGACAAAACCAGAGCTACACATCCCACCGGTGACGCGGAGTCTTCGGAGCATCGGGTTATTCCACACCCTTGCACATCGTGTCGAAGCATATGCTATGGGCCTGCTTCAGAGTTTCTGGGTGATGTATTACTCCAATACGTAAGAAACATTCATTGTTTACATAGTATATAAATTTTGTTTTATATCACAATTTTCAATTGTTTAGTAATTTATTTCTATTTGAATAATTATAATTTATTTCTATTTGAATAATTATCTGACAATTTCCGTGAAAAAATATACAGCTTATGTCCAATAACACCCCAGATTCACGTAATTCAGCCATTGATGCTGATGCCATTGATGCAGTGGTCAATGCTGCATATGATTTTGGTGCTTCGCCATTAGCTGTAAGAACTTTAATTTTAATTTGTCATCAAGTTATTTACATATTTATAATTTAGAGATTGCAACATTAAATCCATCTTAAACTCGATACAATATGTTTTATGCAAGGTGGGCACGATGAGTTTGTGGAATCCTAGGTCAGTCCCTCCTATGTAGAGGAATATTCCCAGACTCAGGTATTCTTTTCATTACATGCTTTTAATTATATGCTTTTAATGATTTGAAACATGTATATGCATTTAATTATTTAAAGAAATTTTTTAATTGTATCTGTATGTTTTGTTACGTATCCTGGTTATGGTCAGGTTTTTTTTACTGTTTAGTAGGGCCAATGTTTAGTATTCCACCTACTAGTGACCCTCTTCCTCCCCCCCAGGTACGTGTACATGTCTCGCTTTCTTTGAAAATGCCATTTTCCGTCCATGTAGTATATATATGTAGTCTTGTTAGATCTTTGTATTTGCTGACATCGACATATATATGTTACCTTATCCAGACATCTAGTGATGCAATGGTGCTTGAAGAGCACCAAATCGATGTTGTTGGTGACCCACCTCTCCCCCCCCCCCGCATGTACGTGTATGTGGAGCTCTTTCTTTGAAAAGGTCATTGTACGTCCATACATAGTACATATATATATATACAGTCTCATTTTCTTTGTATTTGCTGACATTGGTCCATATGTTACTTTATGCAGGAATCTAGTGATGCAGTGGTGCTTGAAGAGCACCAAATCGACGTTGTTGGTGACCCACCTCTCCCCCCCCCATGTACATGTGTACATGTCTCTCTTTCCTTGAAAAGGTCCTTGTACGTCCATACATATTATATACAGTCTCATTTTCTTTGTATTTCCTAACATTGGTCCATATGTTACTTTATGTAGGCATCTAGTGATGCAATGGTGCCTGAAGAGCAACCAACTGAGGTTGTTGGTGACCCACCTCTACCCCCCCAGGTACGTCTATGTCTCACTTTCTTTGAAAGAGTCATTGTCCGTCCATGTAGTATATATGTCTTGTTTTCTTTGTATTTACTGGCATTGACATGTATGTTACTTTATGCAAGCATCTATTGAGCTAGTGGTGCCTCAAGAGCACCCAATTGGGGCCACTGATGACCCTGCATGCCCCCCCACCCAAGTACATGCAGTTTTAGTGCCGAGGACTTGCACACGCATGGTAAGTAAAAATTTTATATTTTCCTGGAATTTGAACAATTGTAAATCATGTGGTATTTATTTTTATAGCTTGGTAAACTAACTTGAAACAAATTTTTGTTTGTGTGCAGTCTCCAATATTGAGAATGCGTCCTCCTGCGGATCATTGGGGAATGCCATCGAGCAGCCGCAAAAGAAATATAGACTTCTCATTAGCCACTGACATTGGCAGTGAAAAGGGGGATAAATAGAAATCATGTATAGGGGGGTACATATAGAATCCATGTATAGGGGGAATACATGTACATGTACCGTTTTGTTTGTCTGTACACACAGATGTACAGTATGATCCACAATTTTTTATTATGGCCATGGAATTATTATACATGTACATCTATAATATAAAGCAGCGTTCAGATTTACCTATATATGGTTGACTTGATATGGGATGGAGACATGTGTATTATATGCCTTGCAGATACATGCTTGAATATGTTTTTAGGTTTATGGCTTTGTGTTTGTTGGAGAAGAGTTGGCATTGCAAATAATGGATACATTGCTAGTCCCACTCAACTCTAGCACTCATTTTTACTCACAAATATTAAATCAAATACCAAGTAGCCACTCTAGTCCTTAGAAATGGAATCCAAAAGAACCTCATCTCTTAGACCTTTTTCAATCGTGCTTACAACTTCCTACTACCCCACAGGATTCACCTTATCAACTAGGTTGGGTCCAATAATACAACCATTGTCTTCTAATAAACAAATATATTATGGCGTATCACTTCACATTTTCATTCAAATTTTTATTTGAGGCTTCTTGAGGAAATATTTAGAGTGGTCATCATCATTTGTAAGGGTGTTTTTGTGCCTTGTCCTTTTCGCTCTCATGCTGGGAATATTGCTGCTGTCATAACAATCATTTTCTAGACCCTAATTTCAGTTTTGATATATGCTATGTACTTGTGTTGTTCTCTTTAATAAAAGATTACAATCTTCTACCTCATTTTAAGATTCTGATTGTATTGTGAATAGGCAAGAATGCAATAAAAATACCAGTTTGTCTTTGAGTTTGGTATGGTTTGCTGGAATATGGTTTTGTGGCACTATTATAACTAGGATTGATTGTTGTTTCAAGCATATTCTTTTGTTTAATATTGTCTCTCACTAAGTCTTTCAATCTTCAAAGTGTTTTGACTCCATAGCCCAGGGATAGGCACTAATCTACCTGAATTCACCACAATAATAACCATTGTACATCATAACCTATTGGACTGCTTAATCTGTTTGGGTAGGGTTTTTAATAAGTTGCCCTAAGTTTCCATTCTTGCATGGACTTGGGTATTTATAATTGTACGCTTAGAAGGTAACAAAATGGCATTGTTTCTGGGAATAAAGTCCCTTTCCTGAATTCGGTAGACATAGCTAAAATGATGTGATAAGTTGGTATGAATGTATGAATGTATTATTTTAAGTTTTTCCCGAATTCTGGAACTTCATTGGCATGAATGTATTAATTATTATTATTATTAGATTTCATATTACCATTTCTTTTTGAAGATTTGGAGGAAATCAATATGGCATCATTCCTATAAAAGATGCATCATAGAGCATATGCCCCTTTAAATTTTTCAGGCATTGCTAGGTATCCAAATAAGGCCCCTCCAAAATGGACCAAACATGTTCAAAATTTTCATGGGGACATGTTAATAATCATGAAAAAGACTCTATAACCTTTGGACCTCACTCTACTCATAGATCTTAATTTAATTACAAAATAGATCTTAGTTTAATTACAAAGTTTGTGATTGTTTTAAAGTGGATTACATTGGACGACATATATATCCTAAGACATAAAACCATGAGTTGGTCATCTTAATATCACATAATATTATGGAGCACACACTAGCAATATTGCAATATTCACGTGCTTATAAATCAATTATCCCTATGCAACATTTTCACTACCATATCATAAAAGGCTATAAACATAACTTTCACTCTATAAAAGATACTCAAGAATCCTCCATGTAAGCAAAACTAGAGGGTCAACTCAAAGTGGCTCTTTTTGAACCTATATATTTTACAAGATAATTTTCCTTCTTGGAGACTCAATGCATCACCTATATCTCTACCATCATCAATAATGCCAAAACATCTTGATCGAGTGCAGTTGTCTTATCATTATGATTCATAAAGAACAAAAAAAACACTTTTTATACTTAACATCTCAGACCATTACCTCCAATTTGATACCTAATGCTTGACCATGCTTATACTAAAATAATTTTATCCTATGGAATTTGGTTATCATTTTAGGCTTAGTAGATAAAAATCGAAATTGGAACATTGTTTCGAAAAAAAACATCTAAAATTAGCCCATGGGTTAAACTTCACCCCTAAGGTTTTTCCTAGGGCATATATAGAACAAAAACACATTCCTTGTAGTCATTGTCTTCCCCTTGGACACATTCATTTATACCATGAGGCATGGAATACACATTGGCACTTTATCTAACTTAGATCCGTAGTGTGTATTATCCCTAGTTCTATGTCTACAACCTCATGTTTCACATTTGCTTTAACCACAGATAATCATGGATGGTCTACATAACCTACATCATTGGAGGAAAGCGAGGATGTTTTATAGCTAAATTGATAGGAAATGATAAGGAACATGAACATACTCTACAAGCCCATACACACTACCGGTAGCCAACGGTATGCAATCTTGCCACTCCATTTGTTATTTTGCTCCAGGACAGAAAGTCACCAAGTGTCCCTGAATCGCATTTTCATGAGACTTGCAACTCGACATAACTCGGCAACTGGAGGTCAGATCGACGAACCATCGATTTCGTTGCTCTCCTGGCATGCGATTACCTCTAGGTAGCCTCCCCTGCATGTTTCCATGTCCCGGTGACTTCATTGTGCATTCATTTCGTAAACTAGGGTTTTGCTCAGTTTCCATCAATGCAATCTCGCATTGTTGGGTCAACTCCGTAAAACACTCCACTAAGCCAGTGTTGGCAATGGTCCCATGTCGGCATTGCCCATACACACTACCAAGAGCCAACAGCATGCAATCTTGCTGCTCCATTTGCTATTTCACTCCTAGACAGAAAGTCACCAAGTGTCCCTGAACGACATTTTCATGCGACTTGCAACTCGACATAACTCGGCAACCGAAGGTTAGATCAATGAACCATCGATTCCGTTGCTCTCCTTGCATTCGATTACCTCTAGGTAGCCTCCCCTCCATTTTTCCATGGCCCAGTGACTTCATTGTGCATTCATTTCATAAACTAGGGTTTTGCTCAGTTTCCATCAATGCAATCTCGTTTTGTTGGGTCAACTCCGCAAAACACTCCATTGAGCTAGTGTTGGCAACGGTCCCACATCGGCATTTCCCATACACACTACCAGGAGCCAATGGCATGCAATCTTGTCGCTCCATTTGTTATTTCTCTCTCGGATAGAAAGTCACCAAGTGTCCGTGAACGACATTTTCATGCGACTTGCAACTCGACATAACTCGACAACCGGAGGTCGGATCGATGAACCATCAATTCCATTACTCTCCTGGCATGTGATTACCTCTAGGTAGCCTCCCCTCCGTGTTACCATGGCCGAGTGACTTAAATGTGCATTCATTTCGTAAACTAGGGTTTTGCTCAGTTTCCATCAATGCAATCTCACATTGTTGGGTCAACTCCGCAAAACACTCCACTGATCCAGTGTTGGAAGCGGTCCCATGTCAGCATTGCCCATACACACTACTGATAGCCAATGGCATGCAATCTTGCTGCTCCATTTGTTATTTCTCTCTCGGACAGAAAGTCACCAAGTGTCCTTGAACGACATTTTCATGCGACTCGCAACTCGACATAACTCGACAACCGGAGGTCGGATCGATGAACCGTCAATTTCGTTGCTCTCCTAGCATGCGATTACCTCTAGGTAGCTTCTCCTTCGTGTTTCCATGGCCCAGTGACTTCATTGTGCATTCATTTTGTAAACTAGGGTTTTGCTCAGTTCCCATCAATGTAATCTTGCATTGTTGGGTCAACTCCGCAAAACATGTTGCAGCATTAAGAAAACACTAGTTGTCTAGAGATCACAGGCTATATTATTCTTGTACCAATGTATAATCCAACAAGAATATGCCTAAGCTACACTTAAAAATTACAAACCAACTAGGGTTTCATGAACTAGACGCTGCATAATAAAATTAGGGTTCACAAATTGAGACATGGAACTAAAAAATAGGGTTTTATGAACTCTCACATGCATGCATGACTAAGATGTAGAAACACATGTACATGAATTATATGCACGTACATGAAACAAAATGCCATATACCTAGGCTATGCACATACATGAAACAAAATGCCATATACATGAATTTCACATGCATGCATGACTAAGATGTAGAAACAAAATGAGGTATTGAAAGAAGTTAGAAGAGAACTATCATACTTGTTGATAATTGCTAGTTTTAAGGTTTATTGGTCATATGTAAAAATTGGCATAAATATTCATAAACTTGACATACAAGAGAACTTTTGGAATATGAAGATGATGAAGATAAACTTGACTTGAGAGCATGTTATTTTTGGATTTGTATTTGGTGGTGTCTAAAGACACCAGTTGTTCTTGGTGCCTCCAATGTGCCATAAATAGTGTTTGTATCCTAGGCACAAGAAAGGCTAAACATTAGTTCTCTCATAAGAAAATAAGGAAAATGTGCAAACATTATTTATAGATAACTCACGTGAGGTTGTAGGATCGTGTTTATAACTTGTCCAGTAACACTTGACAATGCACTCACTCGAGTAGGCCATCTGGATCATCTTTGCTATTGATGGTGTCCATCAATCTCTAATGCTCTAAATGAGGTAGCAAGTATTGTAAATGTGATTGTTTTTTTTGAAATTGTACACAGCTTGATGTTTATACCAACTACCAGGTTGGTGATGTGGTATACAATAGCTCCTCGTTTATAATCCTAATATACATACCCACCCTTGCTTCTTTGTTGTGCTGCTAGTGTCAGGTACTCCCCTTTTATAACCATCGAGCCAGTTGGGTATTCAATATTTTCATCATCTGTAACAGGTTCGAGAATGGTTTGTTTCCCCTCTAAGCAACATGCCAACCAATAGTCAGAACCCCATTCATTATTTTTTGGGGCAACCACTGCATATATCTGACCCGTGAAAGGAAATCGAAAAAGGTTAAAAATACATAAATATTAAAAAAGGTCTTGCATGTTACATAAATAAAATTTCTTTCAATGTAAGGGCTTGTAGTGATTTAGGCACTACTAATTTACTTTTTTGTACTTGCTTGTATGAGATCCTATATGTGATCATAGTCTGCAAAAATATATGTCTGATCATCTTCCAAATAGTCTATTTCATTAACCCCCTTGAAATCAATTCCAAGTGTCACTCGATCCCATGTATCGACTGTATCTATATACTCACAATCATCCCATTCATCTATGCTATAGGAACTGCAAAAGCAAGCCTTCAATCTTGTCCAAACTTGTAGGGACGAGTTGTCTGAGCTTCTAATTGAATGAAAACCTCGAGTTCCATGCACTTTGTTCACCCAATGTGTTTGGGATCGATCCACATCTGTCACCTCCCAGAATATTCTCCACACTAGGTGTTTCCTTGTTGCTTGTTCTCCCATCACACATGCACACCATTCGACTATAGATGAAGCATCTCGAAGGTGAGCACCTGTAAACTTCATCTCTTCCCTTCAAAGGGCAGTTTTTATGCATGCACCAGCACCATCGTGCTCTCCTTTGCCATGACCTGTCTCAAAGTAGTTCTATGTATGTGGCACCTTGTATTTTATGTGCAACAAACACAACCATTGAAATAAACGTGAATTCTTGAACTATCCAGCACAACCATCTGACCAAATCAAATGACGGTAAAATGGTATATCCATAGCTATCACATGATCATAGAACAACTGAAAGCAATGTTGCACGTAATGGATGTCATGGGTCCGGTCGTCACTGATGTAAAAGTGACTCTCTTTCAATATCACACGTTTCTCTTCATTGCTATCTGGCCCATGTCGATAAATGATATGGACCATTATGCTCACCTGCTCTGAGTGATAGTATTGACTTTGTATTTAATTTTGTGGTTGTAGGGTGTAATTTTCCGCAAAGTCAACCACTGATAATATTGTTTTAAGAGGGAAGGTGTCCTGGCATATTCTGAATTGCGCATCTTGCCACCGTGCCATATCGACATGCTAAATGTACTATTGGATCTTTCCACGGAACTCTGGAATAAAATCACATACTTGCACCTGGTGGAAAAAAATAAACAATGTTATAAAACAACATAAAAATATTTACATGAATATTAAAATATACATCAATATTTAAAACAATGTTATAAAACAACATATAAACAATGTACACTCAGTTAAATGAACATGTTTCATGTAGATTGTCACCTGTGAAGTCACCAATTTAATCTTCTTGCTTTCTTTCCCATCACGTAGCTGATATGTCTCATACTGAAAGTTTTGCTTCTCGACAATTGCATTACCAAATGCTTGATCTTCATTCTCATGGATGCAATCGGACCATAAAGATAGCCCACCACAATTGTTGCAAGAACCCTCTACACTTTGTTTTAAGTAATGGGTCTACCCATCTTGCCTCGGACACATTATGCTATGGATGAAATCTCTAGATGACATTGGCGGTACTGTACTTGAGCATTCCTGCACATAGTTAGGGTGCAAAAAACGACGTATATGTGCAAATGTATGATAATATAGATCAAACTCTATGTGGTATCTAAAACAACAAGTGTTCCAGATTCTATTTATTCTAACATACCACGGCTTGCATTTTTCAAAAGATCTTTGCCCGAGCCTTAGCTCTACGTGGGAAACTTTAAACATCTCGAATAGTTGAGTTTGTGTCATGTGAGGGTAATGTTTAACATGCCCTTCATTGTTCATGGAACCCCTACAGCGTTTTAACACATCCTTTGTGTTAGAAGAAGGCCTAGTGTTATCGTGCCAAAAATTGTGCGCTAGTCCCCTCACTGCTTCGACCAACTTCATGTCTTTGCAGGGCAACCTACCGCTAAATGCCCATAATGTATCCATTTGTCCCTCTACATCAAGTTTGTCTCTTCTTACTGAATATTTTTTAAGAGTCTTTGGATGTAAAGGGACAATTTATGATGTGCATTTAAGTAAACGACGTTGTCTTGTGGATCTAGATACAATTGATTCAGCCAATACGCGGCGAGCCACATTACAGTCTTTTGAACGAGTTTTTTTACTAATTTATGTGAATGCAACAGTAAGAGATTTAACAATGTGATTACTTGATTCGGTATTCTTCAATGTTCTTATGCCTAACGTTTTTTCTAACATTTGCCATACTTCTATATTTAATCAAAGCTAAAAACAATTGACATTTATCAGCTTTAGATTTTGGTTCAAAATATTGTTTCATTATTTGAGAACAATGACGAATGATTGTGCGTTTAGCCACCTTACCTTCCATGGAAGTCAATTCGCTCTCATCCACTTGTATGCGTTTAGGAGTTCTCTTCTGTTTTGATGCAAGATTTCTTGTTGTTTGAAATGCTGGAGAGACGTTTACATCCACTGCAGGCTGACAACTTCGATTAGGAGATTGAACCACCTGGCATGGTTGTTGCAGAGTCTCGTCAGGAACATAATGATTGAGCTCTACAAAGGGTTGTCCAGTTAATAATGGAGCAAAATTTTCATCTTGGTTATAACCAGCTTGCATTAAAGTTGCAATATCTTCCTCAGCCTCTTCACTAGGTATCTGTTCAGCGAGAATGGGAAGTATTTACTCATCTAATGAATGCCGACGATTTCTTGAATGTTCCCTCTTCTTTTCCTTTTTAATTTCAGCTTCTTCGGGTGTAAGCATCTTCCTTGCTGACTTCTGAACTCCATTACGTGGATTCCCCATTGAAATCCACCCAAAAGTGTATAAAGCCTATGGATCTGTGTAATAAATGATTAAATTGCAGGTTGAACAATATGCTCTACACGGGTTTCAGAAGAATTATGTCTTTTCCTGTACAGTAAAAATGGCCCACGGCATGCAACCCAAGATTATTTATTAAACAAATATCGCATATGTGATGTAACACATCTTCGTTTTAACGCATATGCGATATGAACTATATGCTTTTTATGCTTTTATGAACTATATGCATATATATGCTTTGTTAAAAACGTGATCACTAAATCGCATATGCAATATATCGCATATGCGATTTAGTGCATATCAACTATTGAAACCTCATTTAACCATGAACCATGAAAACATCATTTAATCCCTAGAAGATTGGATTTATCCTTGCACCATGGTACAGTGTCTTCAGAACTATGTTTTTTCTGGATATATTCATAATGGTTCCTATATGACCATGGTCAACGCCTCGAGAACAATCTTCAATGCATAAAATTGTCTAATGGCACATATATGCCATATGAAGGCTAAGTATCCCCTTTAAAGGGCATGTGTAGTGGTTTAAGACTTGTTTCTGTTACACTTTTGTCCCATTACCATGGTTAAGACCCTGAGACCCATCCTTAGTGCATAAAACCTCATAATGACACCGAGATCCCACTAAAGGCCAAATATTCCAACTATAGTGCATGTGTGCTGATTTAGAGACTCATTGGACCATCTTTTCTTCCAGGACTATGGTTAATGTCTAGAGACCCATCTCTACCATCCACAACCCTATTATGTCACCCTTATCCCCTTATAATACAATTTAGACTCCAAAGATTCCATCCAAGCGATCTATGGAGTGGCTCATGCCCCGACATTACATTGATTGAAAGCTAAAAGAGGTGTTGGGAGACTCAAAGGAGGGAGACGAAGTTATAGAGGGAATCATGGGAGGGAGGGGGAGAGTCAGAGAGAGAGAGAGATTGGAGAGAGAGAGAAAGAGAGAGAGAATTATGGATGGAGGGATGGTTAGAGGGTGAGAGAGTGGGATAATAACAATGAGAGAGTAGGGATTTAGGGAAATGAATGATGGTCAAGGATGGTTACACCGAGGGATAGAGATGAGAGATTGTGTGTGTGTGTTTGTGTGTGTGTGTGTGTGTGAGAGAGAGAGAGAGGGAGAGATCATGGATATTAAGGAAAGGAGAGAAAGATGGAGAGATGAAGGAGGGATGAATGCTTGAAGGTGGAGAGAGGAGGTAGGGGGAGAAAGTGAGGGATGGAGTGAGTCATAGGATGGAACACACGGAGGGAGGGATGGAGGGAGAGAGAAAGAGTTTTGTTGGGAAGGAGGGGCAACAAAGGAATTGTTTTAGAGGGTGTGTGGATGTGTGTGAGAGAGAAGGGGGTGGAGAAAGAGAGAAGGAATTATGGGGGGAGAGAGAAGGGGTTGGAGAGAGGAGGTAAGGGGAGAAAGTGAGGTATGGAGTGAGTGAGAGGATCAATCATCAATATTTCTAGTTAAATTATTTGTTGAAAAATTCCTAGTTAAATGATTTGTTGTTTTTGAATCAATAGTGTAATGTGATTAAACTATTAAAGATCATATAAAAACAAATCGCATTAAAATGTCATGTGTACACCCACATTTCATCTCAAATTCAAAATATTTGTTACAATACCAACCTTCCTAACATTTTAACTCATCAAAACTATGTTGATTTATGAATGTTTCTCTTAAAAGTTTCGAGCACAGAAATATAATTCTAAAGAAAACCAAGTGACTCCTTACCTTTTTAAAGGTTTGATAGATCAAAATAGGTCTCAATGGATGTTAATAACAACCATAATCATCATCAACTCAAGTAGAGCATTATTAAGTTATATAATAAATTTGTCATTAAATAAAAAACCCTACTTGAAGTCATTTAACTACACTAATATCAAAGAAAGTTTGATTAACAAATTAAGTGCAAAGATATGTTGGTTCTCATCAATAACATCAATCAATAGATGCATAGTGAACCCATTTGTCATGTTAAACAATGTTATATTAACTATGATGGGATGCTATCATACATTTCAAAATAATAATCTTTATGCCACTCTTGTATCTAATAATGTTTATTTTCTATTTACTCTTTTGTACTAAACCAAAACGCATATGTGTTATATCGCATATGCAATATGAATCGCATATGCGATTAGAACAAGTCTAAACCGCATATCCGTTATAACGCATATGCATTAATTTAAAATTTAAAAACTGGGCAGGAACAAGGCTTGGGATGATGTTCGGAAATAGCTTCGGACTGCCGAACCTATTGGCTAGAACAAAAAAACCAGGGCCATTGCCTGTATTTTTGAACTCTATCAATATGCTCAGTTTCAATGGCGTGTTTTGCTATGAAAAACTCAATATTTTTTTATGAAAATATAGAATATTGTACAATACAATCTAACGATTCTGAATATGTAGTTTTTTCATAAAAATGTATGTTTTATTTATTTATTATTAATTTTCTAAATGACACACGTTAGTTTTCGAAAATACATACATTGATTCGTTTTTATATAACTTTTGATTGCCTTCTCCATTTCCCAAGAAAACTATATGGTGCACTAGAGGAGATTGAGCTCTACAATCTCATATATAGAAATCAATGATTTCATTAAATTTTACCCCTAAAGTGTTGCACCCACACATAACGTTTTAATTTCAAGGTTTTCTGACT
Source organism: Larix kaempferi (assembly GCA_027924585.1). Taxonomy (NCBI): domain Eukaryota; kingdom Viridiplantae; phylum Streptophyta; class Pinopsida; order Pinales; family Pinaceae; genus Larix; species Larix kaempferi. The sequence goes on from BSBM01001023.1 coordinate 4,566,189, forward strand.
TCAATAATTAATAATAAAAAAATAATTCATGAAAATTTTTGAAAAAATAGTGTTGCACTAGACCCATATCTCCTTTATATGTCTGCAAGATTTTATCCAAAATGGACATCATTTACCTCAATAAGTGTTGCACCCGCACAAACATATATGTTATGATGTGCTGAAAATTTGAAAACCCAATTTAACGGAAACTAATTTTATAATGATTTACAATTTTTTTTTATAGATAAATGTTTATATTATGAAAGCTGATTCAATTACCTATCTTTTGTCTTTTTGATTCGTCTTCAAATCCATTACGGAAGTACCCCTAATTGTCACCTAAAGTCAGAGGTTCCAGGTTTTTTCAGTATTATGTGGCATCTAAAGTGTCTTTAAAGGAGTCCATGATCGTGCATCAGCCCACTTGCGTGTCTTGTCACAACTATTTCGACTTGATTAAATAAATCTTATTATCATCATCTACTGCGGGAATTACCATGTTAAAACGAGGGAATCTGACATGCAAAAGAAAGAAACTAGAGGTGCCTTTACCAGCTTACCGAAACCATCCAAAGAAGTTGACCCTTTCCTTAAAAAGAACTAAAATAAGCATCTTGGGAAACAAATGCTTAAGATCACTAGTACTATTATTATTTAGGAGCTTCAAATATATATTGGTTAAATATTATATATATGCATTCTTTTATAAATGTTTACACTTTATAGAAGTATATAGCTATCCATAAGTGGGCTGCCACTTACTAAATATTAATTATTAATATTTAGATAGTATTATAAATGGCATACTATTATTATTATGAAAATATCTAAAAGATTAAATAAACAGTTTAATCAAACAGGTTGAGAAGTCCTAGTTCCTAATAAACTAGCAGTTAAAGTAAACAAATATTATTTTATAAATTAATTGTTTTAAAGAAACCAGAAAATTCCAACAGTCCTAATTTCAAGATTTCCTCCTTAAGGAGGACATACCCCAAAGTTTGGGGGATCTTCTTCTTTTTCTTTTGGTATTATTTTACCAAGAAGAACTCTTTGTTCCATAAGTGAACTCTACTCATAATTTTCTAGATCTGAACCAGTTACCATCTAGGGCCTGTATTTCTCAGTCGCATGTCAGAACCAGCTCGGGGGGATTCTTAATGAACCAGGAATGGTTGTAGAATCATGGTTGGGAGGAATGTGGTAGTCCCAAAGTCATCCATCCAAGATCAGTGAACAGATCAGCTAAGAGTACAATAGTTTTGCATTCACTAGTTGGCTGAGTGTGCAGGTCATTATCGATAGGAGTAGGCTACAGGGATCAGCAGGGCATTATAAGAAGGAGCAAACTGCAGAACTCAACAGGTACACAATTTCTATGAGATTTTCCCATGTAATTATTTCTTGTATAATTAAAATGCTAAATTAGTATGGGTCTCTATACCAACCTAAATTCGAGAAATACCCAGTATCTAATGGCTTGTCTAGCAGGTCTAGTAGCTAGCGTTTGCTATCCAATCATATTGTAGTTTTTACTACATCGAAATCAAATATTTATTGTATCTCTTATTGCCTATGATTTCTTGTTTAAAGTTCCACATGGTTATTTAACAACTGAGATCGTTTTAGTAGAATTTGTTGATTGATAGATTAAACTATTACAAAACTAGTTATTTCGATTTTACATCAAATTTAGCCATTGTCTACTACAGTCAACGGTTTACACCCAAACTCAAATCAGGGATTGATATTTTGTTTCTGCTTCATCGAACTAAATAGTTTCCCTATTAAATATAGATATTCTATTACAAAAAAATAAACAAGTCATTAACTGGGATAGAATTACCAACACACATATTTAGTATTATATCCAATCAAGATTTTATACCAACGACCATCCAATACTTTCAATGAGGAATACAAGTGTGGCAGGATTATACACAGGTGTCTTTTGAGACTTAGGTCAAGGGTCGAACCCCCTCGCATCTTCAAACCTTAAATCAGTGATTGCTTCCCTACAGGAGGCACACCTACAAATAACAAAATGCTGTGTATAACCCTGAGTTTTCATCAAACAAGTAATATATAAACCTAACTACGTCTTCCAAGCCAAAGGAATTTAAGCATGTACCCATTTAGAATGTTTGTACAGTGTTCTACAAAATAGAAACCCATGGAGTTTTCCCATAGCATTTAGTATCAAACCATTTCAAGTTTTAACGTTAGACTCAAACAGGAATACATAACAGCAATACCATTTGAGACACCATATCAAGCCCCTGGTCCTAAAATACATTTAGTTACATTATAAATTTCCCTTCCATATTCAAATATCATGAGACACCATATCAAGCCCCTGGTCCAGCCTTAAGCGACCATTTTACTCCCAAAGTGGATAGGTAAGCCAAATGCTTACGGGAGTTTCCTTCGAAACCAGGACAAGACACATACACACCCCAGCAAAGTCACCAGATGCAGGATATGTTGAACTTACCATTACCCTAGTCATGTTGGCAAAGCTTCGACTCATCGAAGTTTCTACATCCATGGTTCCTTGTGACCTGTTGCCATACAGAAAGCCACCAGTTAGTAAACTCTGCAAATTGGCAATGAATAAGCAAGAAACCATGAGATAAAGAATGTAACTCACCGATTAAGATTATGGTGCCCATGCTACCGACGAGTGCCATAGCCACTATGTGCACTAACCATGAGCATTGCTCGGGTCAGGGCACCCCCATAGTCTCATAGTCAAGAACAGTGCAGGACCAGATAATTAAAACAAAATCGCAAACAAAGGCTAAAGCCCACAAAAACCCTAGCTAATACCAAACCCTGGGTGACATGCTGTCTTCCAACATACATTAAAAGCACAGTTATTGCCCCACTAACCACGCTTTAGTGGAGGCTCGATTTGTTGTAAAGGGACTATAGTTTAGTCATAGCCTTTAACCACGATGCACTTCATTGAAAATTACATAGAATAGTTCATGACCCCTTTCCATGGAGATTGGGCCATTCCCTTAGGATAGAATAACTATGGGGTTTGTACCTATAGAAAGACAAATTCAATGGATGACATTAGCAAATTGCTAAGTAAGTTCAACAAACCACCAAAGCTTACCCATACCCCATGCCAACCCTGCTCGGGTATGTAATTACCTCATCCGGATTGTTACGGCACCCACCTTAAGAACAAACAGCAACAAAGGAGCATATCACCTGGAAGTGCCATTTAAACATTCACAACTTCAATCACATGATTTATAAATCCGTAAAGATCTCTGTTCTACCTTGTACTAGTGTTACGATTGCATTTCAAAACCAGATATGATATTGTGTCACACCGCTTCCGTAGACTTTGAAACTCAAACTTTAAGAAGACTATGTTTTGAAAAGATCTTAGACTTATATAGTTTATATTGTGCAAATATGGATGCAATTAATTGGAATTGAATTACATATGAATTATTTCTCATTTAAATAGCAAATGTTGCACAGAGGAAAAATAAAAATAAAAATATTACCAATAAGGAACATTACACATAGGCTTATTCTCTCATCCATGTTGAGGGCCACTAGACCTATCCCTAGTGATTAAAAAACTTATAATGGTGTTAATGTTCATACATATAGGATAATAATACTCTTAGAAAAAGATGTGTCATAATCTTTGAGGTGTTTTTCATAGTCCTAGATCCATATAAGCTTTTTTTAATGCCAAAGGTAGAGGTTTTACCCCTAAACTATACCTAATAATTATAGGAATATCACTAAATTTTTTTAATAATATCTATAAAATTATTGAACTGAATAATCAATTTTCAATTCAAATCACTTTTATCAATACTTTATAATATTAATAACTTATAATAAATTAAAAATCACAGTCTTTAATTAGAAATGAAATATGTTATTTAAGATTAATAAAAATAAAAACATGAATTTGTTGTGATTTTAGAAATGAAATAGGTTATTTAAGATTAATAAATATAAAAAGGTGAATTTGTTGTGATTGTGTTGCAAAAATTGATAAATTAATATTGAGGATTTATTTGAATAAATAAAACAAAAGAATAAATAATTGAATTAAGTTATTTACAAAATAATTATGTGTGAATTTGTTGTGTTTATTGTGCAAATCCTCATAATTAAATATTATTTATACATGTTCATATGACAAATAAGGACTTGGGAGTACTTTATGGTACTTGGTAACATGGCATTTATCTTAATATAAATGACGAGAAACTCCATTTCCATAAATATTTATAAACATTCACACTACCTTAACACCACAAAATGTAATTGGTGCTAATACCACCACATTAACATCACATAATTGAAGTGGTGCTAATCCCACTATCTTAACACCAAAATTTTTTAAATAGTGTTAATACCACCACCTTAACATCACAAAATGGAAGTGATGCTAACTTATAGAGTTAAATGATGTTTCTGGAGTGTTATACATAAATATGTATAAATATCCTGCTCACACCTGCCATAAGTAAAAAAAAATCAACTACCTTCTCCGTATGAGGCATTGCAAAATTTCATCGAGCTCCTCCCTGTGAGTCATTGTTTTCTTCCTGATTGCTTTCAAATTTAGCGTTCCGGCGAACAAAGAAATGACGAACTACTTCGTACGTTTGGGCGTTGGCATTTTAGGTATGTAGGAGCTACCATATTCCTATCCCGGAAGATAAATAGATATAAATAGTATATGATATTACGCTTATTTTTTTTTGAAGAGCTTAATATTAATTATGGCATTTACAATTGATTTATCTGACATGACATTCCAGGAAGTTTCTTGGCGTTGCTTATGTATAGTTCACCAATGTAAGTATAACAGGTTTCCAAAAGCGTATTCTCGTGTATTCATACACTCAAACTAACTTAACAAAGAATCGAGTATTGAATATAATGTTGTAACTATTGGTCAACAGTACTACGTTCAAGAGGATAATAGAAAAGAGAAGCACGGAGAGTTTCTCAGGGTTGCCGTATGCAGTAGCTCTCTTCAATTGCCTGATCTACACGTTGTATGGATCGCCTCTAATCAGTCATGGTTGGGATAATGTTGTGGTTATGGTTGTCAACAGCATTGGCCTTCTTCTAGAGTGCTGCTTCGTTTGCATCTATCTCACTTTCGCTCCACCCAAAAGCAAGGTATTATCTCATCATATTACTTCAATAAATAGTATTAAGTTGAATCCCTATTATCAATCAATGCCTTATCTTTATTAATCCATGCATAAACAGCTAAACAATTTGCATTGATCATATCTATCTGTGTGCAGAGGAATATGGGGTGGATGGTTCTAGGCGTGTTGGCGATGTTTGGCACTATTGCAATAATTTCCTTGTCTGTTGTCCATGGTCACGAGAAGAAGAAGTTCCTTGTAGGAACTGTAGGAATGATAGCCACTGCTAGTCTCTACGTTTCTCCACTATCCATAATTGTCAGCATAGTCTACATTGCATTCATTTTCATAATTGTGTGAATGAAATAACTAGAAAGGCTTAACAGAGTTGATTTCAGCATCTTCAATTATTGTTAGTTTTATTGATGATGTCTAATGGTAATATATAACTATATACAGAAAAAGGTAATTCAAACAAAGAGCGCGGAATTCATGCCGAGTTTCTATTTCTCATTGTTCGGGTTCCTGGGATGTCTGTTGTGGCTGGCGTATGGCGCTTTCAGCAGAGACATAATCATCATGGTAAAATGTGGTTCTTAGTCTTTAAATTCACGTATTTAAACTCAATGTTATAATGACATAATTCATATTTTGCAGACACCAAACTTTGTTGGAGTGCCATTGGCGTTCAGTCAGATGGTTTTACATTGTATCTACAGAGACAAAAGGAGCCCGCGTGTTGAAAATGCAGAGGTGGATACAGAAAACATGAAAGAGGACATAACTAGAGACTACACGATCAAAACAAAGTCCGGCTCTGATAAAGAGATCGAAATCGTTGTATCATAATCGTCTAGACTACAAATAATAGTTACATACATCACAATTGAAAATATGAATATCGAAATCGTTGTATCATAATCGTCCAGGCTACAAATATGCATTTAGAATTATTGCACGAGATTCATGATATGATTGTTGCATGGTTGAACTAAGTAAAATGATTCGATTTACATAACACTAGGTCATGGGTCATTCCTCAGTAGATTTGTTTATAGTCTATGAATACAAGTTCAAGTCCATGATTCATTATTTAGGTGTGCCACGTATTCAATGGCTCACGTATGTATAAAAAGCGCTCAAGACGGAAATATATGTTACTGCCATATTTACCCTTATTGTTGGTATTGATTTTATACTTATTTTGGTTCGTTCTTTAGTATGTATAGATAAAATCTAAATTTTGTGTACTAGTTTATTTGTATATTATTTTTTTATAAATATTAATTTTGTTTAGTCTTAATGATTTAATGATTAGAGTGTCTTTTTATTGATCATGGCTGTTTTTATAAATAAAATAATAATAACTTAATAACTTTAGAGGAGATTTTGGAGTAGGCGAGGAGATTTTGGAGTAGGCTGTTATGGGTTGAATGGGAGAATTTTGGCCAAAAACGTCTTGTTAGGGTTTGAGATTTTGGAGTGGGTTGAATGGGAGAATTTTGACCTAAAACCTCTTGTTAGGGTTTGATGTTGTTTGTCTTTTTATTGATGATGGTTGTTTTTATAAATAAAATAATAATAACTCTAATAATTTTAGAGGAGATTTTGGAGGGGGTTGTTATGGGTTGAATGGGAGAATTTTGGCCTAAAACCTCTTGCTAGGGTTTGATGTTGTTTGCAAGTCACTTGAAGTTAAGCTTTTTGCTTACAAAGCTTACTACTAACCAAAAAAAATGGGAATGATGAGATTTTTGGTCCTCTTATAGTTACGAGTGAATTTGTTCAAATCCTCTTAGTTTAATTTGGTTTTTAGTTTATGAAAGTTCTAATTTTTGATAGTTTTTTAAAATATTTTTAACTCGAATCTCTTTTATTATGTTTGTATGGTAAATCTCTAGTAACATTTTACTAAATTTGGCCATGGGTGGTAAGGTTATTTTACCTTAACTGTTTTGATATCGGTGACTTTGATATGTTGATGAGTAGTTTTTTTTAGGTCCTTTTAAAAATGATAGTTAAATACACAAAGTAGCATATCATGGGCGTCGGATAATTGGCACTCAAATCACCCCACTTTTCCGGCCACTTGTATTGTTTCCTAGATCCGGTTATAAAAACCGGTGAAATTGTAGTTTCACCCGATTTACTGCGGAACTATGCCATGGAACTGTTTCCATAGGGGTTTTGGCCCATTTTAAGACAACCAACATCATCGAAATTCCAAAAAAATAACAAGAACGGTAGAACTGTGCCTGTCGCCGACAGGTGGCAATTTGAGTGCGAGTTATCACACAACCAAATCATGAAGTTGAAAGAAAACGAATGGGGAAGGGGGCTTTCCTTTTTGGGCGCATATTTGCAAGAAAATGATGGCTCAGATAGTCAGATTCCATATGCAATCATGGGAATGTCCTTTGATAGATAGATGCTTGCAAAGTAAAATGACAATGCAACTGCTCAAGAATATGTATAATATGCAACTTATTTTGTCTTAGCCATATGTTAATGTACATCTGCAATCAAAGGTCTAAACATTCCTGCAGGTATGTTGTGCATGGCCCAGTTCCTGAACAGACTTTCGTTAATTCTCATGTCGCGAGCATGATGGAGTATGGGTCATGCATAGTGAAATAGGTAGACCATTTGAATAGTAACCCAAGAAACCCACGGTCTTAAGCTGGCCACAGATAAATTAGCAGCTTCCCTGGACTCTGGTCATTGGCAGAGTTGCAATATTTGATAATCTTAAAAAATAACAACCTGATAAAATAAATAAAATTTTTTATTTAATTATTTTTTTAATACGATGTAGAAAGGGAATAATTATTCTTTGCAATATTTGTTAATCTTAAAAAATAACAGACTGATCAAATAAATATTTTTTTATTTAATTTATTTTTTAATATGATGTAGAAAGCTAAGAATGATTCTTTAAAAAAAACATTGTACATATACTTTCCTAGAAATATATAAACAAGAGCTATTATGTCAATGTCCCAGCAGTTGTTTTTGGCAATTGCTAACAACTATTGCTATAATATGATATTTTTCGCACAAAATTGTAATAGAAAAGAAAACAGAAAACATGAAAATGAATATATATTGAGAAGGTGTTTGACAACAGAAAACAAAAGAAAATAGTATGGTTAGGATTCTCATGGCCCCTTGTCCATGGTTACCTAAACATTTTAAATAGAAAATCAATATGAGTAAATGAAATTAAAATATGTACAGAAAAAATAGGCAAGAGATTAAACCTAAAATTGACAATAAACTCAAAACCACCTAATGTATGAGTATAAGGCTTACCCTTGTTATAGTAAATGACTAGGTTTTGTTGAGCTTGCCAAGTTACCTGAAATGAACTTTCAACTAACTAAAACCATGAGAAAAACACATTAATTGCTAACTCTCATATTATAAACCTCATTACAGAGATTTTATGCACAAAAGGCTGAATAATTCAATCAAACATAGGCATATCTAAGGGGAAATGCCTTGGAGCTCCAAATCCTCCTTCACTAGATGAAAGAGAAAGTGTAAAAGACAAATTCTACTAGTAATTACCATTCAACCTCAACCAATTCACCCATCCATAGTTTTATTGGTAAGCAAGCAATTGATAACCCTCCAATATTGAAAATGTCATGAGCAGCCATCCATAGTTTTATTGGTAAGAAATCAATTCATAACCCTCCAATCTTGAAAATGTCATGAGCTCGCATTGTAGTTTTATTGGTAAGTAAGCAATTCATAACCCTCCAATCTCGGAAATGTTATGAGCTGATGCATGTAATTTGAAATATGGAAAAAATTAATGAAATATGTAGATCTATAACTAAGTTAATGTTTAACTTTAATATTAAATTTAATATTAAATTTAATTCAAATGATCCTCTCTAAATATATATGATATTATCACGCTTCATATACATATAACCTTTACCTTAAGTTTAGATTAAAATGGAATAGCTAGAGTGACTCCATGATGACAATACATACCGAGAGGGACATGTGACATTTTCCTTCCATTACCATAAATATAATCATTTCCAATGAAGCCTTAAGACTCTAGTATGTACCATAAAATATTACGTGGTGTGTTTTATAATGATCTTTTATTACTCCAACAGCAGATTGTAGGATGTTCAATTAATTTTCAATGATAAACCATACATTGCAAGTGACACAAGTTATAACCAATTAAAATTTCAATAATTGTTTTAATTTAAATTATATTTAATATATGATATTACAAACATTATAGAAACATTGGCAAATAAAAAAATTAGCTTCGGAGACAGATTAATCCACCCAAGTGAATCATACATGTCTCGTGTCGAGCACATAATAAATGTACTTTCATCAATATATATCATTTTATATGATTTTAGATAAAATATTTACGAACCATTTTGAAATGATATTCTAATTGAATAAAATATTTTGGACCATTTTGAAATGATATTGTAATTTCTATTTATGCTTTGAATGGAATTATTCAACAAATAATTTAGGAAATATTTATGATTTTTTTGAAGTGACAGATTCCCAAGTATGTTTTCTTGGACTATGCTTAACAGATTGGATTTTACATGTTTTTCTTCATCGATGGCTCTAGACGAGGACCAAACAACCACACACTTCTCAACATTCAATTGGCTCGTGTCCTTTTATATTCTATTTGCAGTTAGCTTCCATGCCTAATTGTATGTCTCCGACAAAACCTTGAAATATCAATTGGGAGAAGTGGAAAACTAGTAACAACAATATATATGGACGGGCACAATGAATCTTAAAGCACCTGTCATAGTGCTGCACTTTATGTTGAACAATAAATGAGGCTTGATCAATTTTAAATCTATTGTTTACCAAACTGCAAAGAAATTAAGTTAACCTGCTATAATTCGATAGATATACATTCATCTACCTTTGCATTAATATGTGCCATACACATGTACTTTAAATTTTGAACTAGAGCTGCATTTTCACCATGCATTTTGAAAAGCTTATGATTTATTTTGGTTTTTGGTCTAAGTCAAGATGTGGATTGTAATTCTAGTAGACAAGATAATCAAATAGAAGAATGAAATTATTTTCACTAATTTTTCCATATAAGGAATCAGAAATTTGCAACCTTAGGTTTCTGCATGTAGTATTTTTTTTTCCTCCTGTTCTTCTCACTAAGCCTTAAGATTGTAAATACAGGTATTTCATATGCAATAGGGATTTCAGTGATTATGCTTGGGCAACAAGATATTCCTACATTCATTTCCCATCCAACCCCACTCCCTTGTCCCCGGGAAGGGGTCCCGTGGCTGTCTCATGAACATGGATATTATTGCGGATCTTGTAGTTTGGGCATAAAATACACCCCCACATATACAGTGAAATCCAAGAACAGGGAAGCTGAAACGAGATCCATTTATCACGATGATTACATTTTTGTACTTGTATGGATACATGACATTTTGGTGGGATGAAGGTCAATGGTGTTTATTGCTAAAAAAAATCCTTGGGATGGAAACCAAGCTGAGTATGAATGCATAACCACCAAAGGATTTCTAAACTGGTCAATGGAATTTGAAACATCTAGAGATAGAGGCACTCTAGTGATCTGGATTAACTCTTCCACTAGTTGATTATGTGCATAATTCACATGAAATTTTCTACCTGGGCATTTGAAGTGTACTGGAAGTTTACAAATCAAAGTGGCATGGAAAGAAGGATGGTGAAATGAGAAAACTCCCAAATGTATCATGTGCCATTTTCTATTTGTAATTATTATTTTGATAGAATTAGAAATTATAGGTTTATGGACAAGTTCATTGGGTCTAATCAGACATACAAACTTTACAGCACACTAAATTGGGTGTCCACTACCAAGATAAAACATAAATCCTGCAAAAGCTGATGTCTACCAAAGTTGATTGCTAAATTAAACAAGAGCTACTAGACTCATAACACCTAGTTGAGTATTATACCTCGCTGCCCTTTGAGATTCTCTATGAACTGGTAATTTCATTGTTTTAGATGCTTTTAATTTTGTTATAATCTATATACATATCATACAAATCATGAAAGTGCAAGTTTCAATCAATATTATAGATTTCACAATCTATAAAATCATGAAGGAAAATGCAATATTGTAAGTACACTATCATACAGATTCATGGAAAAAGTATTTAAATCATGATAAAAGTATTTAACAGCGGCATCGAGCAAATCACAGGTGGTGTCGTTGTGGCTTTCTGTCAGATTAGCCATTAGCGAGGAACTTCCCAGACTCCAACTCCAACTATTGGAAGGCAGTGTCAACTTGGGTGACTTCGGCATCGTAGATCTCTGCTGAAAGAAAAGATGAAAGTGAACCCAAACTATGATTACTGGCGTTTCCGCCGCATCCTTTGTTTGGCCTCCTCCTTGAGAGTTTTGTGAAACTGTCAACCCATTTTGGCTCTTCGGATGCCAATTATGTACCTGTAGACAAAAATAAAAAAGAATCTCAACATCAGTCAAACGAACCATAAGGATATGAGTTTGGAACCTTCGATACTAACGACTCTCTCTCATAATGCATAAGCGAAAGGAGACTAAACAGTACCTATCTTCAAGTACCACTTTTGGAAGACTTTACGTTTATTGAAAGTGGGGAAGGAGAGACTGATGGTAGATGCCCTAAAGCACTTGAAGGACTTCCTCAATGATCTCATTTCTTGCAAGAAGAAAAAAAATGATTTTCAATGCCAGCTGAAGTGGGGATATGAGAGATCTCCTTGCTCAACGACTCGCACCGGTTTCAAGAAGATGAGGTCAACAACTTGCACCAGTTTCAAGAAGATATGGTGCTCCACTTTGTGATTCCGGCCATAGATACATATGATGTTGCATTAGGTTGGTTTTTTTTCCTCTTTTATTGCAATCCTCACGTCGAAGAAAAAATCGTTCAAGTACTTTGCTGCGTATTAGCTCAAAGAACCAAATCTAAAAAAAATGGAGCCTTTCAAATATTGTGTATATTTGCATGCAACACGAAGGATACTGTGAGATTGTATCCTTCAGTTCTCAACAATCATGAAGGAATTTTGCACAAATATGTGTTTCCTGGTAGAATTTATATAGAGCCTAGGATGAAATTTATATATAAGATTTATGCTTTGGACTGTATGGAAAGCGTCTGCTGATTCGATTGTCTAACACTTTGACTATGTTGAATATTGTAACTTCTAAGAATATTATATTTGTACATTATTATTTCGGAGATGTTCCATCCCTCCGAGGTGACTCTATTATGTATCCGGAGATGTTTATTCCTTCGAGGAGTTGTGGTAACTAGGTTTATTAGACCCACCATGAGGGGGTCGGCCCTAATATTATATTTTCGGGGTTATTAGACTTCTCCAAGAGAGGTCGGGCCCCATTAGGTATTTTAGTTAGTTGGGGATTAGTATAAGTAGAGGAGGAGACCTCCTCATTTGATACACTCACTCACAACTCAGAAAAGCAGCGTACTTGTCTGGGAGGTCTGCACAAGAGTTGGAGAAGGAGGTTAAGTCTTGGAGCACATCTTGTATTTTGGTTGATCATCTTATTGAGGAAAGCTTTGCTGGGTTTTCTACCCCATGAGGGTTTCCCCAGGGTAAATTCTGTGTCTATCTTGTGATTATGTTTCTTTCAGTGATCTTGCTAGTCTATTTGGTTTAAACTTAACATGGTATCAGAGCTAGCCTGAATAGGACATCTTTCACAAGGTAAGAATCTCTCTCTCTCTCCAGTGAAGATTAGGGTTTCAGTAAAAAGTTGGTATTGTTGAATTCTAATTACATGGCTAGATAGCCCTTCTCAAAACCAATCTTTTGAGCCCTAGATCGAATTTTTTGGTTGGGTAGAACTCCGGGAAAGTCAAACCCTAATTCTACCAAAAGTGCAATAAACCAGAAATTGGTTTCAGTAAAAAGTTGGTATTGTTAAAATCTGATTACATGGTTGGATAACCCTTCTGAAAACCAATCTTTTGAGCACTAGATCGAATTTTTTGGTTGGGTAGAACTCTGGGAAAGTCAAACCCTAATTCTACCAAAAGTGTGATAAACCAGAATTTCTGTCCGAGGATCCGGAAAAGTAAAAAGGTAATACTTCAAGGTAAGTACTATTCTATCCCTTATCTCTTGGACTGCCCCAAGAGAAGATGGCTCCAAACACCAAGCTTGAAGACAAGCTAGAAGGTATAGAAAATTTCTGAGCATGGAAATACAGAATTGGTCTCATACTTGAAGAAAATGATCTTGCTCATTATGTCAAGGATGAAGTTGCAGAACCTGAAGGAGATGAAGCCAAAGAGAAGCATAGGAAGGATTTAATTAGGGCAAAGAGAATCATAGCTGATTCTATTAAGGACCACTTGATTCCCCAAGTGGCCTCCAAGAAGACTCCAAAAGAAATGTATGATGCCCTAGGAAGAATGTATGAAGGTAAGAACATCAATAGGAAGATGAACCTAAGGACTCAGTTGAAGAGCACCAAGATGCACAAAGGAGAATCTATTCAAGACTACTTCTCAAGGGTCTCCCAAATCAAGGAGCAACTAGATGCCAATGGTGATACTCTTGATGAAGATGAACTTGTGATGACTACTCTAAATGGTCTCACTAGACCTTGGGAATCTTTCATACAAACTATGTGTGCCAGAAAAGAATGCATGAAGTTTGATGTAGTATGGGAGGATTATGTTCAAGAAGAGGCTAGGGTAGCCAACAGAGAAGCTCTTCTCAAAGAGTATTACCAAGCCTTGGCCACCCACACCAAAAGAGGTAAGAAGGGTCACTTCAAGAAAGTGAACTACAAGAAGTCTCAACCCTTTCATAGATTCAAAAGGAAAGGAGGAACAAACTCAGAAAGAGATCTCTCCACAGTCTAATGTTATAATTGTCTTAAACTAGGACACTATGCTAGAGACTGTACTTTTCCAGCAAAGAAGAAGAAGAAGTTTGTTCACAAAAGACATCATGCACATATGGAAGAAGATGATAGTGAAGAAGAAGTAGAAGAAGAAGAAGAAGAAGAGGAAAGGCCTCAAAAGAAAAGATCTAAAGTAAAGAAAGAAGATCCAGAAGAATATGTCCTATTCTCTGCACTCTCTGGATCTATGTCTCCTGGAGAATATACATGGCTCATTGATAGTGGTGCTTCAAAGCACATGACAGGTCAAAAGAAATCTCTCTCAAGACTTGAAGAAAAGTCTTCACCTCAAAAGGTATCTCTAGGAGATGATTATCAATATCCCATCAAGGGAATTGGTGAAGCAAGCTACAAGCTTGATTCTGGAACACCCTTGAAAATGAAAGAAGTTTTATATGTACCAGGTTTAAAGAAAAACCTACTCTCCATCTCAGCTCTAGACAAGAAAGGTTTTAGAGTGGCTTTCATAGATGGACAAGTACTCATGTGGTCCAAAGGAAAATCAATTAAAGATGCAGTTGTTATTGGTGAAGAAGAAGGAGGCTTCTATAAGCTCAAGGGTCATCCAGAAGTTTCCCTTTCTCATGAAACCTCTAGCCCCAGTGAGCTATGGCATAGAAGATTAGCTCACATTAACTACAAAGCCTTACCCTATGTAAGCAAGGTGGTCATAGGATTACCAGCCTTGAAGACTGATCATAATGGCTCATGTAAAGGATGTAAGAAAGGGAAGAATGTCAAGAACCCCTTTCCAAAGAGTGAAACAAAGACTAAGAACATTTTCGAGCTAATACACTCAGATGTATGTGGATGAATGCCCACCACTTCTCTAAGTGGGTATGAATACTATCTTTCATTCATTGATGACTATTCAAGGAAAACTTGGATATACTTTCTAAAAGGGAATAATGAAGTCTTTGGAAAATTCAAAGAGTTCAAGGCTCTAATAGAAAATCTCTCAGAAAAGGGAATCAAGATTCTCATAACAGATAATGGCGAAGAATATACTTCAAAGGACTTTGAAGACTTTTGTAAAGAAGCCGGAATTAAGAAGGAACTAACCACTCCCTACAATCCCCAACAAAATGGGGTTGCTGAGAGGAAAAATAGAACCATCATGGAAGCTGTAAAGACTATGATACATGACCAAGATCTTCCCATGTATCTATGGGCTGAAGCAGCTAAAACAACAGTATATGTGCAAAATAGACTATCCCATAGTGCTCTTGACTTCAAAACTCCAGAAGAAGTGTTTACAGGAAAGAAGCCTGAGGTAAGTCATCTTAAAATATTTGGGTGTCCTGTGTACATTCACATTCCAAAAGAAAAGAGAACCAAGTTGGATCCTTCTGGTAAGAAGGGAATATTTGTTGGTTATTGTGAATCATCCAAAGCCTTCAGAATCTACATACCAGGTTTTCATCATATAGAAATAAGTAGAGATGTAACATTTGATGAAGAAGCAGCCCTCAAGAAATCTAGGAAGTGTCAACTTGAAGAAATTTATGAAGAAGATACACCTCCTAGAATCACAGAGGTTGTGCACATCCCTGAAGATGATTCACCAGAAGATCATGACATATTGGAACCACAAGAACCTTCTATAACAAATTCATCTAAGAAAAGAAGGCCAGCATGGGCTAGAGATATTATTCAAGGAGTTGAAAGATATGGAGCTCCTGAAGGCTCCACTAGAGAAAGAAAGAAACCTAAGCTAGTGTCCAACTATATGGCCTTAATGTGTGATCTTGTAGATCAACAAACTACTAGCTATGAAGAAGTAGCCCAGAAGAAACAATGGGTAGAAGCAATGACAGAAGAATATCAGTCAATAATGAAAAATGATGTTTGGGATGTAGTTCCCAAACCAAAAGACAAAAGTGTGGTTTCTTCCAAATGGATTTTCAAGATAAAACATGCTGCAGATGGTAGCATTGAAAAATACAAGGCAAGATTTGTAACCAGAGGATTCTCTCAAAAGGAGGGAATTGACTATGAAGAAACATTTGCACCAGTTTCTAGGTATACTTCAATTAGAACTATCATGGCACTTGCATCTATGATGAAGTGGAAATTACACCAAATGGATGTTAAGACAGCTTTTCTGAATGGTGTAATTGAAGAAGAAGTATACATAGAGCAACCACAAGGGTTTGAGGTTAAAGACAGGAGGACTCAGGTATGCAAACTGAAAAAGGCATTATATGGTTTGAAGCAAGCTCCCAGGGCTTAGTACAGAAGAATTGATAGTTTCTTAACACACATGGGCTTTACCAAGAGTAAAGCTGATCCCAATCTCTATCTTAAAGTTATGGATGATGAACCAGTTATACTGTTGTTATATGTAGATGATCTATTTCTAACCGGAAATGAGAAACTAATTATTGAAAGCAACAAGAAGCTTTCTTCAGAATTCGAGATGAAAGATCTTGGATTAATGCACTACTTCTTGGGTCTAGAAGTATGGCAAGAACCAAAAGGAATCTTTCTAAATCAAGGTAAGTATGCTGTGGAGATTCTAAAAAGATTTGATATGTTGGAGTGTAAAGCCATGGTCACTCCCATGGACTCCAACTTGAAGTTATTAGTTAATGACTCTTCGGAACTAGTAGACCTAACTCTATATAGACAGATCATTGGGTCATTGATGTATTTAACAAATACTAGGCCAGATATATGCTTTGTTGTAAATACCCTAAGTCAGTATCTAGTAGAACCTAGAAAGGTTCACTTAATAGCTGCAAAGCATGTCATGAGGTACCTAAAAGGTACATTAGATTTTGGTCTATATTATCTTGGAGGTCATGAACTCAAATTACATGGTTACTCAGATTCTGATTGGGTAGGAAGTGTTTCAGACAGAAAGAGTACTTCAGGTGGATGTTATGGTCTTGGATCTGCCATGATCTCTTGATTCAGCAAGAAACAAACTAGTGTGGCTCTCAGTACTGCTGAAGCAGAATATATAGCTGCCTGCTCTGCCAGTTGTGAAGCAGTGTGGCTTCGAAAGCTATTATCTGAAGTGTTTGAATTAGAATTGGATCCCACTGTGATTATGTGTGACAATCAAAGCTGCATTAAGATGACATAAAATCCTGTATTCCACGACAGGTCAAAACACATTCAGATCCGATACTTTTATATACGAGATATGGTGCAGAGAGGAGCTATCAAGCTCGAGTATGTGAACACTGAGGATCAAATTGCTGACATCTTGACCAAACCTCTGTCTCGAGTGAAATTTGAATACTTCCAAGACAAGCTCAGTGTAGTTGAAAAGGAACCTCCTTGAAAGGGGGAGTAGTATAATCTCTGTTGATGAGCTTGTCTCATCGACAACAAGGTCATTGATGAGGATACCTATCTACTACACCTGAATACTTAGATATATTTAGATTTAGGATACCTGATGCTAGATGTATTAGTGAGAATACATGCTTTTGATGATGGATGTATTGATGAGAATACATGTGGGGATTGTATCATCCTTGAACACTTCTTCTAAAGTGAGCCGTAGACAAGTCTCTCCGAGAAAGAAGAGGGATTGTATCATCCTTGAACACTTGTTCTAAAGAGAGCCGTAGATGTATGTCTTCGAGAATGAAGTCCTTGGTGGACATGTGAGGATTCGATCATCCCTGGACTTCAGTCCTAAAGAGAGCCGTAGACATGATGTCTATGAGAATAAATTCCTGAATGAATAGGTAGGGGATTGCATCTTCCCCGGACCTCGGTCCCAGAATTGAGCCGTAGACTAATGTCTCCGAAAATTGAATATAGGACTGCATCATCCCTGAACTAGGTTCAAAATGTATGTGAGGACTGCATCATCCATGAACTGGGTTCAAAATGTACGTGAGGACTGCATCGTCCATGAACTAGGTTCAAAATGTATGTGAGGACTGCATCGTCCGTGAACTAGGTTCAAAATGTACGTGAGGACTGCATCGTCCATGAACTGGGTTCAAAATGTACGTGAGGACTGCATCGTCCATGAACTGGGTTCAAAATGTACGTGAGGACTGCATTGTCCATGAACTGGGTTCAAAATGTACGTGAGGACTGCATCATCCATGAACTGGGTTCAAAATGTACGTGAGGACTGCATTGTCCATGAACTGGGTTCAAAATGTAAGTGAGGACTGCATCGTCCATGAACTGGGTTCAAAATGTACATGATGGGATTGCATCATCCCTAGACATGAGACTTGTCTTAAAGGTACGGGTGAGGACTGCATCATCCATGAACTAGGTTCAAAATCTACGTGATGGGATTGCATCGTCCCTAGACATGAGACCTATCTTAAAGTGATAAGGACTGATCATCTTGGAACTTGATCTGGATTGTATCATCCATGGACCTATGTCCTAAAGAGAGCAGGATTGATCATCCTGTAAGATGATCGTGTGATGAAAACGCTGATGATCGTGTGATGACGATGCTGATGATCGTGTGATGATGATGCTGATGATCGTGTGATGACGATGCTGATGATCATGTGATGACAATGCTGATGATGATGCTGATGACATTGATGTTCCAGTAACTGGTTGAGTTACTGATGATGAATTGAAGAAAGCTTTCGATGATTTATAGATGTATCATGTATGATGTAGTCGACGACTCCTTGCTCCTACAGATGTTGTTATAATATCCTTCATGTTAAGGGGGAGTGTTGAATATTGTAACTTCTAAGAATATTGTATTTGTACATTATTATTCTGGAGATGTTCCATCCCTCCGAGGTGACTCTATTATGTATCCGGAGATGTTTATTCCTCCGAGGAGTTGTGGTAACTAGGGTTATTAGACCCACCATGAGGGGGTTGGCCCTAATATTATATTTTGGGGGTTATTAGACTTCTCCAGGATAGGTCGGCCCCATTAGGTATTTTAGTAAGTTGGGGATTAGTATAAATAGAGGAGGAGAGCTACTCATTTGATACACTCACTCACAACTCAGAAAAGTAGCGCACTTGTCTGGGAGGTCTGCACAGGAGTTGGAGAAGGAGGTTAAGTCTTGGAGCACATCTTGTATTTTGGTTGATCATCTTATTGAGGAAAGCTTTGCTAGGTTTTCTACCCCATGAGGGTTTCCCAGGGTAAATTCTGTGTCTATCTTGTGATTATGTTTCTTTCAGTGATCTTGCTAGTATATTTGGTTTAAACTTAACAGATTATTTTTCCCAGAACATTAGACTTACTTCTAATGACCGTTATTGTCTCCGACAGGCCTTCCTGAGTTTGATCTGCACGCTGTTACGTCGCCAGGGTCATTAATGCTTGTGGGTGGCATACACGTGGCATGCACAGTACACTATGCGCTGGAACCCGCAACTCTTTGCCATTCATGTCCAGAACCTGTTCTCGGTTCCATAGAGATACGCATGTATGGATGACACCATGGACCCCTCGTTCCCCATGAATGCAACCTTGCCACTTCCCATGATAATTTGAATTTGAATTTCATTACCTATCCTTCATGTAATATCCCAACTTTTTTTACTAACTATGTCATGATGTCATGTCAGGTCACGGCCCAGTATATGTGATTTATTATGTTTTACATAGCACTAATATGTTCTGATTTAGTTTAATTTATGAGTTGATGTATTGGGCATGGACCTGATTTGTTTCATTTTTGAATATATGCCGGGCAGGAAAGCGGAATGAATAAACTAAGTTGTATTTTCAAAAGTAATTACAAAATTATGATATACTGAGATTATCTCTTTTGTTACATTATACTATGCAGAGCATGATTTACATGGTTTATTATTTAGTGTGTTGAGCGTGGGCTCAGAAACACACAAATGACCTATATACTGGGCTTAAGCCCCGATGTATTTAGAGGATTGTATTTCGTACTGGGCCTAAGCCCTGATGTACGTTGAGTGTTGGGAATGATCCCTAGACCACTCCAAGCTTGGAAGAAATGATTACCGGATTCGAGGCCACTTAAATATCCTAGATGTGCCTCACAACCACATTCTAGCTCTAGTGTTGAGGAGAGGTTCTGGAATTGCACTAGCATAATGCCCATGTGAGAGTGTTGAGTTAGACGGCTCTAAAGAGCACTCAGGGTTACTAATCTCAGGTGTTGAGTCAAGAGGACTCTGAATAAAACTTACGTATCTTAACACAACTATTTTGACTTGATTAAATAAATCTTATTATCATCACCTACTGCGGAAACTACCATGCTAAAACGAGGGATCTGACATGCAAAGGGAGAGACTAGAGGTGGATCACAAGCTTGCGGAAACTGTCCAAAGAAGTGGACCCTATCCTTAAAAGAGAATTAAAACAATTATCATGTGAACAAAAGTGGTTAAAAGGCCCAAATCTAAATACTATTGTTAAGAGTTTCTAAGAAAAATATTGTTATTATTTATTCTTCTATGTATATATATTTATGCATAAGTGGGCTTCCACTTTACCAAATGTTAATTATTAATATTTAAGGTGGAATTATTATTATTATTATTATTATTATAAAACTATTACAGATCAAAACACTTTGATAAAACAAAGTGACAAGTCCTAGTCCCAAATTAACTAGCAGTTAAGTGAATAAATAATATTTTCTTTTATATATATATAATTTAAATTGTTTTAAAGAAACCAGTAATTCTAACAGTGTGAATTTCAAAGATTACCTATTTAAAGAGGACAGCCCCCAGGGTTGGGGGATTATTCTATTATTTTGGAGAGAAGTTCTTATGAATCAAGAGAAGTCCTCTACTTCAAGAAGTGAAGCTTCCCTTACTTAAAAATTCTCATATCTGAACTAGACATACATCTCGGA
Source organism: Larix kaempferi (assembly GCA_027924585.1). Classification (NCBI taxonomy): domain Eukaryota; kingdom Viridiplantae; phylum Streptophyta; class Pinopsida; order Pinales; family Pinaceae; genus Larix; species Larix kaempferi. Next base: position 4,587,091 of record BSBM01001023.1, read on the forward strand.
CCTCTACCTCTCAGTTTGCATGTCAGAACCAGCTCGGGGGGATTCATACTGAACTAGGAACGATTGTAGATGGTTGGGAGGAACGTGGTAGTCCCAAATTCATCTATTCCAAGATCAAATCATCAGGTCAGCTAAGAGTTCAGTAGTTTTTCATTAACTAGTTGGCTGAGTGTGCGGGTCATTATTAGCTGGAACAAGCTCCAGGAATTAGCAGGTATGCAATTCTTAAAGAAATTCTCCATTAATTATATTTTTTGTGTAAACAAATTATTAAAATAGTATAGACCTTTATGTCAGTTTGAACTCAGGATTCATCCCGAATCTGTTGGCATTGCCTAGTAGGTCTAGTCCTCTAGCCTTTTCTAGGCAATCATTTTTCTTAAACTTTCAAAGTATGGAAATCGTCAAGCAGTGTTTAAATCCATAGAAATCTATTTCTTTTTTTTTTATTAATTTTTCTTACCTGTCAATAGATTTCTTTCTTGTTTAAAAGTAACATGTTGATCTAACCATTGAAATCAAATTGTTTTCTCTTTTAGCAGAAAACATTGATCACATAGTTAAGATGATTTAGAAACCCATTACACAAGCTTAGCAAAACATCACATCTACAGAAATCTAGTAAAACGATTTTGTAGGGCCTAATCATACACCCACGCATTCTTTTCATTTTCGATCCATAACTCAACACCAACGAAACTACCTACAGGCTGTAAGTCTAGAACAGGTGCTACAACAAAATAAGAAAGTCTTTCCACCACAGATAACAAGAAAAATCAATACCCCAGTCATCATTTTCTTATTTATTTGCGTAGCTATTTCTACTATCAAACACAGAGTACGATAGATCTGCTTCTTTTCAAGATAGCTTTCCCTTTTAAAAACCATGGATTCCAAACTCTAAATAGAAAGTCTATTTGTCACGATTCTTCCAGCTAGGGCACCTTTTGCGCTTTATCAATAAACTCTACGTTAATCAATAGATAGATATTATAGAAAAACAAACCAGATATATCATCCACGAAATTTGAGTCCCACGGTTAAAACCACAAACAGAAGCAAGATGCCCTACACATTTTGAAACGCAGATGACAATTGAAAGCAGAAGACAAGGGTCGAATCCCATGGTCTTCTCAAAACCAGAATTCATAAGTGTTTCCTACAGGACTCACATCTCTAGACAAAACAAAGAAAAACGTAGTGTACAACATTCAAATTGTTCCCATACAAATGTTCATTTTACCAACACAGACAGCATTTCAATCAACATCACTTCATACCCTAGCTATGTTACCAAATAGGAGACGCCAAAGACACAACATCATTTAAATTTTCTTATACAGCATTTTATAAACATACATAGAATCTCATTGTATCGAAATCCAACAGTGCACGCTTAGTTCTCATTTCACATAGGAAAAACAAAAGATGGCAATCTATCATTTGAGACAGGGTAAATCATACATCCCAGTTAGAGGTCGTGTCCTCCTTTTTAAAACATAAAATTACAGTTTACAGGAAGGGGAAAACGTCGGTTACATAGAACAGCTTCACAATCAATCCTTGTCACAACGCAGTCCTAGCTGCACAGCTTAAACACTTACATTACATTTGAAAACCCCCACGGTTTCTCTAGTCTAGCCCTTAGGCAGCTGACAAGCTTCCCAAGTTGAGTCAGTAAGCCAAGGTCTTATGGGAGCCTCTTTCCCAAACCAAAATGAGATGCATACATACATTTCCAGTGTTGCCAGAGGCAGGATAATGAGTGGGTAAGATGGACTTACCATTTCCCTAGCCACACGAGTAGAACTTTGAACCATCACAATATTCACCTGAAGATTGTTGGCACCTATCATTTGCATCAAGCTAAACCAGTTATTACACCCTGAAATTTCAATTCTAGAAGAAGAAAACTCAAATTATAATTTTGGTAAGCTTTCCTTACCTGTTAGAAATGCGCAGTCCACGCCGTAGTCGAAGCTCAACAAAACACTAAGTGCACTGACCACGAGCCTTGCTTGGGTCAGGGAACCCTCAAAGCTACCATATGAATGAGTTGCAGAGCCAGAAGAGTGAGCAATAAGTTGAAATAGGAATGAAAGGCCAAACCCTCAATTCTCTTACAAAACCCTCTTTACAGGAATGTCACCCACTTCTCATTCAAGTGCATTAAATTTCATACCTACTCTGTGCTAGTGGGGATGCGATTTCTTGGTACATAAACTATAGAGTATCACATAAAACACTCCACTCTTTGTGAAAAGAGATTAGAGTCACATTACCATAGTGGAACCCCCTCTTCCCCTTGTTTATATTACAAGTCCTATTCCTTTCTATGGTTCATCCTTTAGGTTGATTATCACCCATAGGATTTCCCTAGTAAATCTTATGTGCCTCGGAAGTATGAACCTACTCATTAGGATAGACCAAACCCTAGTAATTTTCTTGCACAGACAAACATGGGAGAATGGTATTTGCAGGATGCTAAGTAAGTCCAAAATCGCCCAAGAGTACCCATACCCCTCGGCAACCCTGCCGAGGTATGTAATTACCTCTCCTGGAGTGTTACAACCATAAGCCTGAGAACTATGTATCATCAATGAAGTTACATCACCTGAAGGTGTCATTAGACATTCACCATTCAATCATATGATTCTTGAAACAGTAAGAACATTGATTCTACTTTTGTATTAGCAATTATGACTATACTTAAAAACATACTATCATTTTGTTTTCATCTTACTTCCACAGATTTAAGAACTCAAACATTAAGGAGACCATGTTACATGAAAGTCTTAGATTCTTACTTTAATTGTGGTGCAAACATAAATGTATTAACTATGTTAGTAGTAGCTTATGAATCCTTCTCCTTTATTTAGCAAATACCATAGATGGGAAATTTTTTAATTTTATGCTATTTTGGGGACATTACAAGTGGTATCAGAGCGAGTTACAAACACTATGTGACCTATTGGGCTCACTACCAAACACAGCTGCAGATAAAGGAAAGTGTTTAAATTATTGTATTATGTTTTTATGAGAAGAATTAACTAACACATTGTTTTCCGGTAACAAATACTTATATGAATTTCAGATACAGGCAGTAGCAGGAAAATGAATGCAGAACAAGGCAGCAGTGTACGAGGTAATCTAAATTCCCCACCACAAGACCAAGAAATTGTGGTGGAGCTCAATTCAAATTTGGAGAAATCCATGCAGCAGCTACAGACAGAATTCCAGAGTTTCATGGATGAGAATATGCAAGAAAGAAGGGAACACCGGGCTATAAATGAAGCCTTACTCCAAAGCCTAATAGGGGCAAAACCCCCTGAACATCCTACTCTCTCTGTGAACTCTCTTAACACTAGGAAAGCAGCCAGTTACAAAATAGAAGAACAAGTAGAACATAAATCGAAACCATTGGAAGAGGACTGTAAGAGCTCTTCCAATGACAACGGTTCTCCACCCCCTTGCAAGAAAAGGAGGAAGAGTGATGACAGCTTACAAGGGGAGTTCAGAAAAATAAGAGCCCCAACTTATGACGGGGAAGTTAACTCAAGAGAAAAGGCTGAAGAATGGTTGTTAGGGATGAACAAATACTTTAAGGTTCATAATTACTCCAGTGAGATGCAAGACCGACTAGCCATACACAACTTGAATGGAAAAGCTGCTAGATGGTGGTGAGACTTAAAACACATTAAGGGACAAGAGTTGCGAGACATAAGCTGGGACACTTTCAGCAGAATATTTCAGGACAAATATATGTCTGAAAGATTCTTCAACAAGAAGATAAAAGAATTTCATGAGATGAAAATGGGTTCCTTGACTATGGAAGCTTTCATAAATCGGTTCTTAGACTTGTTGCACTATGCGCCTTGTATGAAGGACGAGAAGGTGAAAATTCAACAGTTCTTGAGTGGGTTGCCACCAACTTTAGAGAGAAGATAGAATTCGACATGCCCAAAACCCCTGACATAACCCTACATAAAGCTAGGCTGTGCTATGAGCATGGGCAGCCAAGGAATGACAACATCAACAGAAATAGAGAGAGATTCAGGACTTTCTCAAACAACCGTAGACCAGGTTTTCGACCCCCACCTTTTCAGAAGCATAGCAATAGTTTCCCACCCAACAGAGGTTTCAGCTGACCCAAGCTCGACCTAATGCACCCACACCACCAGCCAACAGGCCAGCCTTCAATAAAGGGGCAAAGACAGTTCCACAAATTGTATCTTGTTGGAAATGCCAGGGACCACATTACTACAGAGACTGCCCCAACAAAACAAATGTGACTTTACACAACATCCAAGCAGAACCTACAGTGGGAGACATGGCAAAGACACCTAGGATTTATGCCATCCTTGATGGCCGGCAGGCAGATCATCAAGCCACCATGGTAGAAATTCAGGGTAAGATATCTAACAATCTCATTTCAGTTTTAATAGACCCCGGTGCTTGCCAGAGCTACATCTCTCCTAGGATGGTAGAGTCTTGCCAATTAAACCGAGAGAGTCACAAAGCACCATGGTTGGTACAATTGGCCACAGGTACCAAATGGAAGGTCTCTGAACTAGTTAAGAGTTGTGAGATAGATTTGAACATCTTACCGCTAGGATCTTATGACGTAATAATAGGCATGGACTGGTTGGAAGGACATCATGCTTTGTTGGATTGCTTGAATAAGTCAATCCTATGCACCAATGGTCAAGGGAACCAAAGAACCATCGGAGGTATACCTAAGGAAGTATCAGTACGACAGATATCGGCATTACAAGCAAAGAAATGCTTAAGAAAGGGTTGTAAGCTATTTGCAATCCACCTTCAATAAGTAGAAGCTGATAGAGATCAAAACATCGAGGATTTCCCGATACTAGTAGAATTCAGAGATGTATTTCCTGACGAGATACCAGGGTTACCACCCAAGCGGGACTTAGAATTTTCTATAGAACTAACCCCTGGATCCGTACCCATCTCTAGGACTTCGTACCGTATGAGTACACCCAAACTAGTAGAGCTCAAAATACAGTTACAAGAACTAATAGACAAGGGTTACATTCGACCAAGTGTGTCTCCCTAGGGGGCACCAATCCTCTTTGTTAAAAAGAAGGATGGCACGATGTGTATGTGCATCGATTACTGCCAACTCAACAAGTTAACCATCATGAACCGTTATCCACTCCCTAGGATCGATGACTTGTTTGACCAAGTCGGAGGAGCAAAGATCTTCTCGAAGATCGACGTGTGATCCGGATATCACCAGGTGAGAATCCATGATGAGGACATAAATAAGACCGCGTTTCGCACCCAATATGGCCACTACGAGTTTGTAGTAATACCGTTTGGTCTGACGAATGCACCTGCCAACTTCATGTGCATGATGAACAACATTTTCAATAAGTACCTTGACAAATTTGTTCTAGTCTTCATAGACGATATCCTAATTTATTCCAAGAATGAAGAAGAACATGAAGAACACCTACAAATAGTCCTATGGATATTGCGAGAACATCAGCTATACGCAAAATTTAGCAAGTGTGATTTCTATAGACCTCAGATACAGTACTTAGGGCATATCATTTCGGAGAAGGGAATAGCGGTTGACCCCGAAAACATCAAGGCTATCGAAGAATGGCTCACACCTACGTGTGTTTTCGACATATGATCATTCCTAGGTTTAGCCAGTTATTATCAAAAGTTCACTGAGAACTTCTCTCGGATCACTTGCCCCATGACCACATTACAGAAGAAAACTAGTAACTTCACCAGGATAGACAAGTGTGAATAAATTTTTCAGAAGTTAAAACAACTTCTGATTAGCGCACCAATACTACGAATTGCCGTCCCCAATGGGGACTTCGTAGTTTGCACCAATGCAAGCAAGGAAGGACTCACTGGAGTCCTTATGAAAGATGACTTTGCCATCTGCTACGAGTCAAGAAAGCTAAAGGAACATGAAAAGAACTATCCTACTCACGATCTCGAGTTGGTTGCCATCATCCATGCTCTAAAAATGTGGAGACATTACCTCATGGGCAAGAAATTCCTATTAAAGACGGACAACATGAGTCTAAAGTATCTATTCGATCAACCAGACCTGAACACTAGACAGGCTAGGTGGTTAGCCTTTCTTAGTGAGTATCAATTTGAACTAAAACACATCAAGGGGAAAGAAAACAAGATCGCCGACGCCTTAAGTCGACGAGCTCATATGTTATATGAGGTAACCAAAAGTCAGATGGACTTCGACTTACATGACCAAATTAGAGCGACATGCCAAAATGATAGGTTCTATGTCGAGATCCTTAAAAAGATTCAGGAAGATAGGCTATTTCAGCAACAAAACGAGTACATGATAGATGAATCAGGATTGTTATGGTCAAAAGAGAGACTTTACGTTCCCGAGGGGGGAATATTAAACCTAACATACTCAGCGAATTCCATCGGAGTCCCTATTCGGGACACCCCGGATATCAAAAGATGATTTCAGCCATAAAGAAACACTACTTTTAGCCTAAACTGAAAGCTGACATAGCATTGTTCATTGCGAAATGTCAGGAATGCCAGTTGGTCAAGGAAGAACACCAACATCCCTCCGGTCTACTTCAACCGTTACCAATTCCGGAATGGAAGTGGGAGGTAATAAGTATGGATTTCATTATGGGTCTACCAAAGAGTAAGAAACAAAATGACTCCATCTTCGTAGTAGTAGACAAGCTATTGAAAATCGCACATTTTATACTAGTAAAATCTACCTACAAGGCAGTTCAGATTGCGAAAATCTTCCTAAAGGAGATTTTTCGGTTACATGGGATACCCAAAGCAATTATCTCGGATCGAGACACAAAGTTCACTAGTAACTTTTGGAGAGCATTGTTCTCCCGATTAGAAACACAACTACAGTTTAGTACCGCATACCACCCCCAAACCGACGGACAAACAAAATGAGTAAACCAAATCTTAGAAGACATGCTAAGAATGTATGTCATGAACAATCCCACTAAGTGGGAGACTAATTACACCTCGCAGAGTTTTCATTCAACAATGGGTATCAAACCTTGGCCAAAATGAGTCCTTTTGAGGTACTCTACGGTCGAAAGTGTCGAACCCCCATCACCTGGGATAGCCCGGTGGACAGGCTTATGCTAGCGCCAGACTTACTAAAAGACTTGGAACAACTAGTCTCCAAAGTGCAACTAAATTTAAAAGAAGCACAAGACTACCAAAAGAGTTATGCAGACAAGAAAAGAAAGGACAAGGACTACCAAATCGGTTAACATGTCTTCCTAAGAATAAAAGTGAACGAAGCTCGTTAAGTTTGGGACGTTGTGGTAAACTAGCCCCAGAATTTTGTGGACCTTTTGAAATATTGGGCAAGAAGGGTCCAGTGGCATATGAGTTATCCCTACCAGCACCTATAAAAGTTCATAATGTTTTTCATGCTTCTTTATTAAAGAAATATGTATACGATACTAAACATGTCATCGATTGGTCCTTGTTGCAGGTGGAGCCCGAGGGGGAGTTCACGCCACAACCACTCGACATTCTGGACAAGAGAGAGGTACAGCTTAGGAGGAGGACCATTACTCAGCTGAAAGTGCAATGGAAGCACTTTAAACCAGATGAGGCCACTTGGGATAATGAGTCTACCATGAGAGGCATACCCCGCCTTGTTTCATGGACTCATCTCTAGTCCTTACGAAACACTGGGACGGTGTTGTTCTAAGGAGAGGAGGATGTAATATCCCAACTTTTTTGATTAACTATGTCATGATGTCTGTTGGCACTACATAAAATTTCGTGCTTAAATGAGGGAAGAGCCATTCAAGTTCACCAAAGTTGGGACAATCATTAACATCCTTCAGATGGATGCCATTCCTCCCTGTGGAACCAAATGATTCTATGTTGACTGTCTTGCTGCTGCTTTCGAAATATCATTTAAGAAGTGTGCCAGTTATTGAAATGGATAAGCCATACGTGGAAAATGTGATTACCCAGTCAGCAGTGACGAGGCCATTAGCATTGATTGTAATGAACAGATTTTAGAAGCATTCAAACTCATGCGTGAAAAGAAAAAAAAAGGGGTGCATTGATCGTCTGGTTACTGTCAGAAATGCTGATATGATTGTTGTGGTCCAGCGTGGTTTTATTGTTAAAAAGGGTGCACATTCCCAGCTCATCGTGAACCTTTCTGGGGCATACCCCCAGCTTATACGTCTGCAGAAAGTGCATCAATCCAAAGAATAATATATAAATGATCCCGATAAAATGGAAATACATTTGCATGATTCCAAACAATTAGCAGGGTTAGTAGTCGAAAGCCATCTCTTAGACGATCTATAAGCAATGGATTGTCGGCTGTTGGTAAAAATCTTTGACCCGAAAGGAAAATAGTAGAAATATTAAAAAGGGAGCAGATTCTTGGTTGATCGACCATTAGAAGAAGATCAACGGTCTTCTATTTATCCCGCATTGCCTACATGCACGTGAGATAACGACGGTTGGTGGTCGCGGAATACAAACCGCCATCACACGCGTCATTGTTTAATACATCCGCATGTGAAAGAATGGTATTTCAAACCACTCCAGAGCCCGCGCGGATACCATCCATTGGAAATGTTATAAAAGGGAGGTGGTCCCATTTGTAGTATTTATTTCTTCTTTTGACCAAAGCCGTCACACTCTCCAAAACCATAAGCCAAATTCGATGGAGTCTTTGACTGCTGCGATATGAGCCTGGACAAAATGTTGAGCGAGAAGCTAAAGGCTAAAAGTTTAAAATACAAAGATATAAGACGCCATTGTCCAAGAGCTGGAGAGTTTGCTATTTTTTGTCCAATCCATTTCATATGATGAATATTAAAAAGGTTCTTGGAGAATGATGCAACATGGTTTAAGTGAAACGGCCTCATCAGGAAGCAATCCTATAGTCTCAAACGTATTGTATATTGTGGCTCAATAAAACTAGCTATCTTGCAATCAGAATCTCACCGTTCTTATTCTTAATAATGGGAAAAGCTATTTGAGCCCTAAAAAATCAAAATGGTTTCATGAAACCCTGACAGATATGGATATCAAAGATCCAAATCGAAGAGGATGCAGATTTATTTTCCAAATGGGCAGAGATGTTATATAAAAAGCTGGTACATTTGGTCGAAGAAGTTTTTAGAGTATATCGAGCTTTAGTAGAACGATGTGATCACATCTCTGGGGAGCCACATCTAAATACATTATAGCATAAGCAGAGGCAACTCATCAATCTCCGAAAGCCAAAAATTCCAGGCAGAATATCAACAAGTGGCAGAATATTAAATATCGGTGGAAGAAGTGAATAAATAGAGATAGCTGGCAGCCATCTTTTAGTTTCCGAGAACAACATTCCAGATTTTCCGTCATTTATAGTTTAAAAATTAATTCCTGTAAAGTAACGATTAGTTATTTGATTGTTATTTTAGTATCGGTGGTTTATTTTTAGAAAAATACAGTTAGGGTTTGCTCATAGGGAAAAAATTTGTATAAATTATGCATTTTACAATGTAAAGGGGGTTGGATTTTCGGTAAGGAGAAACCCATTCTGGGTGTTTTGGAAGGGCTTCAGAAGTTAATAAAGATCTCAGAATTGAACAGATTTTTCTTCAAAGATTCATGTGTTGTTTAAAATTGCAGTCTGTACCATTTCCTTTCTCTACCTGTGCAAGTTTATTTTCTGCGTCATTCCTTTCATTATGTCGTTTTCTTCTATGCTTAGATGAACATTCATAATAGATTGAGATTCATGTTTCCATGCCTCGATTTATTCGCTTCTGAGCATCCATTTATTTCTCTAAAATTAACGGTAGATTCATCTGAAAATTGATGCCTGCTGTTAATGGACTGTCTTTATTTCTTTCCCTATCACCTGCAAAAATCTTATTGACTGTAATAAGACAGCTATCTTGCCTTTGTATGAAAATATTTGTTTAACTGCTGGTCCATATTTTTCTATTTTCTCGACTCCATTGCCCAATGGTATCCTGTTCATGTTGATCTAGCCACCTCATTAAAAATCCTTAAGTTTTTATTCATTTTACAAATTGGCCCTTGAGTTTCATTGTCAAACTACTGTCGTGGTGACATTGGATGGCAGATTTGCCGAGAGAGCCCTCTCTGGCTGAAGGAGGCCAACTTTCAGTCTAAAGATTGGTTTGAAATAGGTTACCTCGGGTTTCTTTGACACAGCCCAAGGAAAATCCGAGTGCTAACATTTTGGCGCCGTTGCCGGGGAACGAGGGTTTCATTTTCCCTGGGTATGAACGACAAAGTTGCAGATTTGATTGTTGATGGTGAACAACGGTCAGATATCAAGCAGGCTGTGCATTTTTCACCTGGCGACTCCATCTTCAAAGAATCCAGTTTTCAGAACTTTCATGGCGACTCCACATTAAAGAAACCCAGTTTTGCATTGGTTCACAGGCTAGTCCCATCAGTTTTCAAATCAGAATCTACAGTTCCAGCATTTCGAAATGGCCTCGTTATTAAGAAGGTATGCTCCTATGAGCAGGTCTCATATTCCCGGTTTTCCGAATCAAATTCCTAAAATAGATTGGCAGTCCTATTTGCCTAAATTCAGAGATGAAAACAGTGATAATGCTGCTTTACATTTAATCAAATTTCATGCGCATATACACAAGCTGAAGATTAGGTTTCATGAGGACTGTCTTATGAAGATGTTCATGGCTTCTTTAGAAGGAAAAGCAAGGGATTGGTATGAAAGTTTAAGACCTGGTAGCTTGTTTTCTTTAAAATATTTTCACGTAGCATTTTATGAGCATTATACAGTAGACTTTCCAGCTTTGTCTTTAGTGGAAGATTGCTGTGATCAGTTTGAGGGTTTCATACAATACCTCGAAAGTATTGATGAAGATCTGGAAGGTATGAATGATGAAGACATGTCTGAAACATTTTATCATTTTTCTTCGCAAGTCCATGGCCATGATGAACAAGAGAAGCTAGCTGCAGATAAAATCAATGAAGAAATAATAGTAGATTCCCATGAGCTCTATTCAGAAACAAATGATGATTCATCTGCTCCTTTGTGTACGAATGAAGAATGTATTCGACATCATGATCAATTTGCAGAAGAGAAGGAAAATGATAGTTGTTTGATTCAGAAAATGCACAAGCCACCTCCTCTTTTAACAGAAGAAGAAATAGATCGGCTCCTGCAGAGTCATGCTACGACCCCTGCTAATACAGATTTGCAGTCTTCACATAGTCCGGGATATGTAAGTCAATCTTCTTCCAGTTTTGGGCATGTAAATCTGAATTTGAATGATGACAATCATGATGTTTTTATGAAGGAATCCATTTTTGAAGACGATCCGTCGCAAGAAAATAAGCTATTAGACACCAGTTTCTTTCATCAAAAAGATAGAGCTGTCATATTTAATGATCTTGCAGAGTGTTTTCTATTTGAGGATGCATTAGATTATGAGGATAATCATTCATTTCTGGAAAAGAATGTTAAGGAAGAAAGATTATTCCAGCTCTCCCGTCAAGTTGCAAAAAATCCAAAGGTACTTCAAATAACATGTATCTTTTTTGATCCTATACTTGAGTATATGAAGAAATTTCTCAGTTTCGATTTGCAGCTGGGTTTTTATTTTGAGAATAAAGATTATCAGTGGTTGCCTATACTGTCATATTTTCTGTTATTGGCTTATTTCAAACACGGCAAAGGAATTAGCTTGTTTGAACACCTAAAGGATTGGCTTTATTGGTGTTTCCGAATTACTTGATTGATGGAAAGTCTTTGACATTCTAAAGGTAGGGTAGGTAGGAGAAATAAGTTTGCCACGCAAGCAGTCTTTAGTATGTACAGTGGTGTTTTTCAGTTCAGTTTCAGCATGTGAGTTTTCAGTTTTCTATAGTTAAATGGTTTTCAGTTACAGTTTTGGATGGAGGACTGGTTACAGGATACAGGATACAGGATACAGGTTGCAGGTTTTAGGTTTTCAGGATTGGGAGCCGCCCAATGGTCAGGCACATGGTCTACGGTGTTCTTTGCTGCCTCGCTGGGAGGACAGCATCCCCAGTTGAAGCCAGTTGTTGGCACTACATAAAATTTCGTGCTTAAATGAGGGAAGAGCCATTCAAGTTCACCAAAGTTGGGACAATCATTAACATCCTTCAGATGGATGCCATTCCTCCCTGTGGAACCAAATGATTCTATGTTGACTGTCTTGCTGCTGCTTTCGAAATATCATTTAAGAAGTGTGCCAGTTATTGAAATGGATAAGCCATACGTGGAAAATGTGATTACCCAGTCAGCAGTGACGAGGCCATTAGCATTGATTGTAATGAACAGATTTTAGAAGCATTCAAACTCATGCGTGAAAAGAAAAAAAAAGGGGTGCATTGATCGTCTGGTTACTGTCAGAAATGCTGATATGATTGTTGTGGTCCAGCGTGGTTTTATTGTTAAAAAGGGTGCACATTCCCAGCTCATCGTGAACCTTTCTGGGGCATACCCCCAGCTTATACGTCTGCAGAAAGTGCATCAATCCAAAGAATAATATATAAATGATCCCGATAAAATGGAAATACATTTGCATGATTCCAAACAATTAGCAGGGTTAGTAGTCGAAAGCCATCTCTTAGATGATCTATAAGCAATGGATCGTCGGCTGTTGGTAAAAATCTTTGACCCGAAAGGAAAATAGTAGAAATATTAAAAAGGGATCAGATTCTTGGTTGATCGACCATTAGAAGAAGATCAACGGTCTTCTATTTATCCCGCATTGCCTACATGCACGTGAGATAATGACGGTTGGTGGTCGCGGAATACAAACCGCCATCACACGCGTCATTGTTTAATACATCCGCATGTGAAAGAATGGTATTTCAAACCACTCCAGAGCCCGCGCGGATACCATCCATTGGAAATGTTATAAAAGGGAGGTGGTCCCATTTGTAGTATTTATTTCTTCTTTTGACCAAAGCCGTCACACTCTCCAAAACCATAAGCCAAATTCGATGGAGTCTTTGACTGCTGCGATATGAGCCTGGCCAAAATGTTGAGCGAGAAGCTAAAGGCTAAAAGTTTAAAATACAAAGATATAAGACGCCATTGTCCAAGAGCTGGAGAGTTTGCTATTTTTTGTCCAATCCATTTCATATGATGAATATTAAAAAGGTTCTTGGAGAATGATGCAACATGGTTTAAGTGAAACGGCCTCATCAGGAAGCAATCCTACAGTCTCAAACGTATTGTATATTGTGGCTCAATAAAACTAGCTATCTTGCAATCAGAATCTCACCGTTCTTATTCTTAATAATGGGAAAAGCTATTTGAGCCCTAAAAATTCGAAATGGTTTCATGAAACCCTGACAGATATGGATATCAAAGATCCAAATCGAAGAGGATGCAGATTTATTTTCCAAATGGGCAGAGATGTTATATAAAAAGCTGGTACATTTGGTCGAAGAAGTTTTTAGAGTATATCGAGCTTTAGTAGAACGATGTGATCACATCTCTGGGGAGCCACATCTAAATACATTATAGCATAAGCAAAGGAAACTCATCAATCTCCGAAAGCCCAAAATTCCAGGCAGAATATCAACAAGTGGCAGAATATTAAATATCGGTGGAAGAAGTGAATAAATAGAGATAGCTGGCAGCCATCTTTTAGTTTCCGAGAACAACATTCCAGATTTTCCGTCATTTATAGTTTAAAAATTAATTCCTGTAAAGTAACGATTAGTTATTTGATTGTTATTTTAGTATCGGTGGTTTATTTTTAGAAAAATACAGTTAGGGTTTGCTCATAGGGAAAAAATTTGTATAAATTATGCATTTTACAATGTAAAGGGGGTTGGATTTTCGGTAAGGAGAAACCCATTCTGGGTGTTTTGGAAGGGCTTCAGAAGTTAATAAAGATCTCAGAATTGAACAGATTTTTCTTCAAAGATTCATGTGTTGTTTAAAATTGCAGTCTGTACCATTTCCTTTCTCTACCTGTGCAAGTTTATTTTCTGCGTCATTCCTTTCATTATGTCGTTTTCTTCTATGCTTAGATGAACATTCATAATAGATTGAGATTCATGTTTCCATGCCTCGATTTATTCGCTTTTGAGCATCCATTTATTTCTCTAAAATTAACGGTAGATTCATCTGAAAATTGATGCCTGCTGTTAATGGACTGTCTTTATTTCTTTCCCTATCACCTGCAAAAATCTTAGTGACTGTAATAAGACAGCTATCTTGCCTTTGTATGAAAATATTTGTTTAACTGCTGGTCCATATTTTTCTGTTTTCTCGACTCCATTGCCCAATGGTATCCTGTTCATGTTGATCTAGCCACCTCATTAAAAATCCTTAAGTTTTTATTCATTTTACAAATTGGCCCTTGAGTTTCATTGTCAAACTGCTGTCGTGGTGACATTGGATGGCAGATTTGCCGAGAGAGCCCTCTCTGGCTGAAGGAGGCCAACTTTCAGTCTAAAGATTGGTTTGAAATAGGTTACCTCGGGTTTCTTTGACACAGCCCAAGGAAAATCCGAGTGCTAACAATGTCATCACGGGTCATGGCCCAGTATATGTGATTTATTATGTTTTACATAGTGTAATGCCCCGTATTTTGACTAGGCGTGTTTATGAGTTAGACACCTTTCACTTTATTTGCTCGTTATCTGTTCGATTTAGCTAGACAGAGTGAACTATATTTCGGCATGTTAGACATGATGATATGTTGCTACTATGTTTATGATGTTACTATGCCCATGCTGATACTACGGTTATGATGTTACTATATTCATGCAGTTATTAAGTTATGATCATCATGAGATTCATTGCTTTTATGACGAAAATATATGTTTTAGCGTTTTCATTGATGAAATGTGAGATATATGGTGTTGTACGTGGGTGCCATCCTATGATGAAATTGATAGAATTGTTATATTCCATGCATACCTGTGATGCGATAAAATTGTGATGTGAAATAAAATGATGTTGATGATATGGATCAATTGGTGATCGAATGGAAATGCTTGTTATAAACTATGTATTTTGCGGAGTACTAACCTACAAGACACAAGGGCTATGGGATAGCCGGATACTTGATCTGAATATGGATAAGAACCTATCCATGCAGTAAACCTTAGCAACCGAAATTGATGATACGATGACATGGACCGATAATCTCGATAGCAGCAGAATATGATTTGATAAGGGTGTAGACCCGGTATGTTGAGAGGGATGGATGTGTTTCCCACCCTATGTTCGTATGATACCTGAGGTCGTGGAAGGGCTGTGCTGAGACACGCTCCCCATGTAGTTGTGATGACAATGGTCGGATGCCTGCTAGGGGAGGATAGGTCCACTGTTCAGCCGACGCTATCGCTCTCAAGTTCTATGTGGTCAGGTCGGTGAGTCCGACACCCAATTTTGTACTAGCAAAGGAAGGATAGGGAGGATGTGGACGTAGGTTAGGATGGGAGGATATGATAGGCAGTACTGTTGAGGGTTGGGTATTTTTTGATCTGGAGTTAGTGGTAGTAGGTAGCTTTCCTTGTACCTGATTGATTGAAAAAATGTAATCATAAAAATAATGAAATGAAATCTTAAAAGTTAACTGATAAAATAACCAATGATGTTTTAGTAATATTATGATGAATGTATACTTGTTCAGTTTGCATAAAGTATTATTAGTATTAGTTAGCTGTTATGCATAGGAAATATGACGTATGTTTATAGTACATGTCCATCTTGTGCATACAACATACTTATCAAGATTTAACAATATTATAAGTTATCATAGATAACTCAATTAAGTATTTAGTGAATGACTTAATTAGTAAAAGATTATCAAGTTCTAATGTGTAAAATAAGTTAATTAGTCTTTGTATGTAAACATTGTAATGAACAATTAAAATAAGGGTCATTAATTGCAAGTATCCTCAAGTGAAGGTGTCTTCAATGTGAAGTATAAAAGTTAAACATTAATACTAGAAGAGTGTGCTATATAATTGTTGATCATGATTAATTAAACTATTAAGTATATTCCATTATTTATACCCAGAAGTACTATGTTGACACTTATCGAGTAAACAAATAAATATTTCTAATTTCTATTCACAATTAATTTAATTACTATTATTATTAATTATTATGGTTGTTATTGTTATTATTTAATTAATAATAATAATGATAATAATCCTTTTTATAAAGCATAGTGGATTGAATAAATTTATTAAATAGATTATTCATTCAATTAATTGACAGAATCATTCCAGGTAAATTAAAAGGGTTTGTTTAAATAAATTATTTAATAATTCCACTACCCGAGAGAAACTTGGATGATTTAAAATAATATATATAATCATCATTTTACCTTGAAAAGGGTGTTGCATTAATGATTTGTACTTCCAAAAACCATGACAGCTAGGGCGGTGGAGTGATAAGGAAGTTATGAATTTATTAAGGGGGAAAATTTCTATAAAGAGGAGATTTAACAAAGTAGTCGAGGGGGGATTATTGGGGGAGAGCAGTGCGGATTTGTAGGGGGAAGTGAAATATTTCGAGGAGGGGGACAACTCGAGGAATGGAGGAGGCAGAAAAATCCAATGAGGAGGGGGAAAACTCACTGAAAAGTATGGTTATTGAACTAAGGACAAGGCTACTATGGAGATTATCGGTCTGTGGGATCGGGGGCTAGGAAATCCGTTGATTTCCTAGGGTCAGCAAGATAATAGCTGATCATTAGGGTGGACACATCATTTCGGGTTGCCAAGGGAACCTACAGAATCCACTACATAAATCTTCTTATCTTACTGCAATCTACGGATCCAGTTATTTTACTGAGCTAGCTTAAATAAAATGTATTTTATTTTATTTTCAAATTATGTATGTTAAAGGAATATAGTTAAAATGAAAAGTCTTAAGTTTATGTTTATTTAATTGCAGAGACATATAAATATTTATAAAACAGAAACATAGACGGTTGATTGTTTTTTTTTTAAAACAATAAGGGAAAAACTTGGTATTTACATGAAAATGGAATAGAGACTCAGTGCCTAGCAAGGGCACTACAGATGGTTTTAGAGCGAGGTTCAGACACTAAGACCTTAGGGCCTAACTACAACTGGAATTATAGTGAAAGTTACTAGAGAATAACAAACAAACATGATGTCTGCAACAAAAGGGGAGATAACTTGAAGAGCCTTTTTCATGTATTTACAAAGCATAACAGAAACAGAACTTGAACTATATATATATATATAACTGCTCATGAAACTAATATATATTATGTTTGAAGTTATTTCAAAACCCTAGCATGCTTATATTGCATCGTACAGGATAATATATAAATAGACCAAACTAAAACTTAGTTCTGAGAACTATATTATACGATGTATAATCACAACTACAAAATCAAATTTTTACAATACCAATGTTGTTCCAGAAAAATTATTAAATTATGAGTACAAATAAAAAAGGCTTGGAAGTAATACCGGTGACAGAGTTTACAACTGGGATAAGTCGACGTCATCTTACATATGCATCGATATATTCTTTTCACTTAAATAAGATTGATAACAACACATTGTATATAAAAGATCACATGGAAATTCTAAAAACAAAAAGAAAGAAACGAACCCTTAATACCATTGACAATTAGTAATGAGATAAGTAATAATTATAGTTAGGGATCGAGTCTAGACTCACCCAGACTTAGGTCTTTAAACATAGTTAACAAGTATATAAAAAAAAAAAACTTAAGCTCGTAAAAGGGTTCAACCCTGTAACTTCTCGAAACTCCAAATTAACAACTTTTTACATATCATCCAAGGTTAGCAATCAAAATCTAATAAACATATTCATAACTGGAATCTACAAAGAAATATAAATGCTAATTATTAACATATTTAAAAGGTGGAATTAGCCCAAAAATACAACATCATATTTCCATACTCAGCTAACGAGATGAGCTGAAGTAATCTCATTAACCTTTGAAACAAATTTATACAACCAAAAAGCAAAATTGTATTTATTCATCCATCAAATTTTTACATCTGCAGTAAACTGCTCTAGGGTTCTCCTGTAGAAGACCCTGTATCATTGCTCCATTAACCAAAAATGGACAAAGGCCTAACCCTAGTCCTTAACCAGTTTTCATTTATTTTCTACCCTAAAGTTGCCTCATGGCTCTTAACCAAAAACAAATAGCATGTCGGAGGGGTAGCACAAAAAAAAAAAAAAAAAAAAGCCTATCTCAATGACAGAGGCATCATCTAAGAGTGAACCCGAGAAAGAAAAGAGCAGCAATGTCTGACTAAACACCGAGCAGTCGACTTGTCATGGGGAGAAACTTAAGAAATCCTCTATCAATTTATAGACGTAGGCCCTGCACTCGATACGTCGAAGTCTATAAAAGCTGAGCATTTGTTTCCTCTATCATCTATTTCAAAAAATGGCGGCAACATCTTGGATGTACAATGACAAATCTCGATGGAGAAAAAGGGAAAATAACATACATGGGAGCCGTAGCCAATGTAGAGACAGAGACCGAGCTTTCGTCAATTGGGAAAAATGACGTTTTCTTCTTTGTCTGCAACCTCGTTGCACCCAAAAAAAAATATTTTTTTTTTGCAACAAACTAAACTCCATCTTAATATCACATCTCTCCTTTAAAATTTCCACTGATGCAGTCCAAAACCCCAACGAATCCACCAACTGAACAAGGAACTGGATTTCGACTGGCTGGAGGGGGAATGAGTTCATCGCGAGCTGCATCGTTCCCCAATCAGACCTCCAAAGATTCAACAAATCTTCTTAGACAGGATGAAACTGATTTAGCCATTGGAGGAAGAATGAGCTCGTGGCTAGCTGCTCATGTTTCACAAAGAAATGGCGGCGGTATTTCTCTTTGGAGGCACTATCTGGACAATCCCAGCGTAGTGGATACGCCTTCCCTCTCATTGAATCTTAGTGTTAGGGTTTGAAGGCGTTGACACCCCGGTTAAAATAAAATGGGTTGTGGGAAAAGAACTACTTCACTTTTTATAAACATCCCCAAAGGGCGGTATCGCATGGGTCATAAGTTGTTTCTCATACCACTTTATGAGCGTGCAACAAGCTAGGAGGATGACACATATGAGGGTGGTATTCTTACCGCAACCATCTCTTTCTTTATGGCCCGAGCATTTTGATGGCGCAAGGTCCACCGTGAGCCATTCATTTCCTTCTCCATTACTACGTCCATGATCTTCATAGAGCCACGTCATCGTTTAAATGACCCCAACGTGTCGCTCGAATGCTGCTTAGTGTCGATGGTAGAAACACCCATGGCAACCCCTACTAGCATGTCGCAAGCCCAGCACACACATGCCAAATGCCAAGCCCACAAGAGCATAGTTTCCACAACACATCAATGAATCATTGTAATAAAGGAATACCGGGCCAATCCCGAGTGCTCAACAACAAGAAGACTGCATATGACCAAGCACCAATACAAATAGGGACCCACACACATCATCCAAGCCTCAAGCTCGTGCAAGACAACTCCCTCCAATAAAAGGATATTGGACTCAGCCCATGTGCTCAGCACCAAGAGCCCTTCAAGCGACCAGCGGCCAAGTCCAAGGGGACTGGCGCCATAGGCCAACTCGGCCAAGGACCCCGAGCTCGTAACCAAGAGCATTGTCAACAGCCACCTGCCAAGCCTAAGAGGGGCCCACGCAAGCCACACTTGCACCCTAAGCTCACTCTCGAACATACCTTCAATGCCAATTAAAACCTCATTTTCTTCCATAAATAGGGAATAGTTTTGATGCCACGTAAGGTAGTTTCCGCATTGTCCTTTGAGTGGTTTGCCATACCATTTTTTAATAGGCGGATGTATAAAAATTAGACACGTGTGATGGTTTTTTTTTACCACAACCACCAACCATCCTTATCTCACGTGCAAGTTGACAACGTGGGACAGATAGAGAGCTGTCGAACTTCCTCTAGGGCTCTTGCAACCCTCCAAACGATACAAACTTTACCACGTCGTCACAATTGCAATGTCCCCAATTTGGTGCATCAAATTTCTTAAAACAACCATTTATGGTTGTCACCAACACTCGAACTCAAAAGTGGAATTTAGCAGATCTTCATCTTATATAAATTAAATTGGAACAAATGTACTTGGGCCCAAGCCCTAGCGCTCGGTAGCGAGAGCCCTTCACGCGACGAGTTACTAGATCCAAAGTGGGCCACTCAAGCCAGTACACCCAAGCAGCCAAGCTAAACCGCATTCCTACTGTCTGTGAAAAACTTTTCTACTCATGTCAAATAGCTGAGGATAGCTCCCATGCTTCTAAGTTTATCATCCATCGTTCGCATTTCATTTCCTCTTTGTAGATGGAGTAATAGAATCAAGAAATGATGGACTAGAAAGATAACTGCTAAAAGTTCACTCGTCTGCTGAATATAATCCACGTTTTGGGATCGCAGATGTCTAAATCGTCATGACCATATATACCTTTCACCAAATTCTCTGCATTTGAAGACACATTCTTCAAAAAAAAAATAGTAGCAGGTGCTGAGGATCTATCTTGATAACGCATGAAGAGAACTGGTTCCGCCCTCATAAGGGTTTTTTTCTTTCAAACCTAAAATACTAGTTCTGGTCAAAATCAAAACCAACCACCATAGAAATATTCGTTTCGAACTAGGAAGAAACACCATGAGCTAATATGCAGGATTTCAAGGTTTTAACCCTCCCACCCTTTCACTGCACGGAGAGAATCACAAGTTTATCCCATCGCGAAGGGCACAAAAATGAGCCGAAAATCAAGTAACAAAGGAATGGGAGGCTTTAAGCCTGGGCACTTGAGTGATGGAGGTTACGAGTGGTCTTCTTGGCTTGGCGCTTGGTCCTGTGTTGAGCCTTCAGTGTTCGGGCACTAATATGCCTTTTGCTTCATTTTGCTTGGGAATTTTCATACAAATATAACTCTCCTCCACTTAGGTTAACATAAAAAAAAAGTTAATGTCTTTTATTCATAAAGCTCCCAACTTGAGCTAAACTCTTTCTTATATGAAAAACAAAAAAAAAAAAATTTGCTCACCAGGTCAAAAATAGGTTTTCGCAAAATTCGTATATAATTATATAGTGTTAGTGTTGTTTATTTGAATTTAATTAAATTTCGTATATATTTATATAGTGTTATAACCTAGGCTTGGTTAAGAATTAAAATTTAATATTTAAAAATAAAAAGTTACTCATAAACTCTAATTAAAGAGTTCATCATAGATTTTAAAAATTTTAAGACTAATGTCTGGGTTTAATATATAGACTAGATCAAACATTAAATTATTTATTTAAAACTCAGAAAAGCCCTTGTCGAGACTTCAACGTATAGTCGAAGAGATGAAACAAACACATAATCTGAAAACAAGGAACCGCTGAAACGAGCATGGCGAGATGAATGCTAAGACGCTAATTTCACTACATGAGAAAATCATTAATGAAAACAAACATAGATTTCAACCCGTTAATTCTAACAAACTGTTCCTTGCATATAAGTGTAAATATAGGCATTTCTAAACTTTTTTTTTGATAACTATATTAGGTAATCTCTAGAGTAACCAAGGAGATTTTGATTGTGCATACACTAACAGAATCAGGTTTGACAAAACAACAAAGCTATTATACCCCTATAAGTTCGATATATATATATATATAAAGATTATATGTTAAAAGTACTTGCTGTAAAATTTAAATTCAAAAGAAATAAAGGTTTTCCTCGTGATGTAAAATGACAGGGTAGAAATGAATTCCTTTATTTTCTTATATTTCTTCTCTAATTCCGGTTCAAATTTTGTACGAGGATGGGGGTACTTATGATGACAGTGGCTTTCATAATTTTATTAAAATAAACTTAAAAATTTAGTGTTTCATATACAAACCTTATTTAGTTCACTTTAAACTAGGTTGACAATCTGATAAAGAAATACATGCTAAAAGTCTAAGACATTCACTCACGTAAAAAGATCAACTTAAAAGTTAACATTTACAACCATCTAGAATAATTCAAAAGTGTATTACAAAGAGTGGTAATTTTTACATATCAACTAAGAAAGGAAAAGTTGTGTTTAATCTATTAATGAAATTCCTAGATTGCATTAGTTGCAATGCTATGTAACCTCATCTAGTTCTATTGAATAGGTTTTACATGTTGGGTAATTAACATGTTTAATGGTTATGTGAATGTGTAATTTGTTAGGACAACCACATCTAAACTTTGCTTGTGTTTAATAAGAGAACATGGTTAAATAAACATGGAGTGGTGTTTGAGCTGTTACTTCCCCACAACAAATTACACAAACATTAATGTGTGTATATAGATAACTTAGTACAAGGTACAACTTAAAGTGAAAACTTGTGAACCTTATATTATTTAGATAAGATAAGGGATGGAAATAAATTTGTTGGATACAAGGATAGGTATCCTTTTGAATCACATTATGGAAAACACCATGTACTTAAACCAGGAGATTGCATATAGAGCTTATTAAAAGACTATTTTATTAAGGGGGAACATGGCTTTAGACTAATTAAGTTAAATATTGGTGTAATGGTGCGAAAGGTTTTTGAGAAATTTTTTGGATCAATCATACCCAAGATAGTGATGATCTCGGGTAATAATAAGAGAGTCATAAGAATCTCAACACAGTCCTTAACTTAACTCAATTAAAGCGGATGTTATGAAGTTCTAATATGATTTAAGATATTAATTAATGATGTTTTCGTTCAACTTGTAGGATTAGACTAAGGCCTTTACAAAGTACATAAAGGTTGCTTGTGTTGGCAGGAAGAGGGGTGATGTACAAATACAATGGCATACTAGGATAAATACTAGTAATTACCTTTGCAACGGTAAGGGTGGGAACAAAACTAGCTATGAGATTCTTAAGGAATGGAAGAAGTAATGGTTTCCCAACAAATTATATTGGTTTGAAAATAAGAATAATAAGTAAACATGATAACAATTGTATTTTGATAAGAAATAGCCATGAAAACCTTGTAAACAATAATAGTTCTCCTAGTTTAATGATGTTGCGATACTGTTGTTATTGTTTATTACTGATAAGGAAATAATAATGTATGACCTTAGGATTTTAAGGACATGAACCTTCTTCCCTAAGAGAGGTATGCAAACCTTAAGGGTCCTTGGTAGTTGCGTGCTGAGTGAATACAAATTATGAGTTCTAATGACCTCCAATTTAAATCGTTGACTATTTCATGCTAAGTTGGATCAATATAAGCTTTTGTGATGAGTAAACCTCTCTGGATGTTATAACTTGAAGGATGTTGCTAAATGGTAAGAAGTAGGATACTAAGGTGAATAGCACTTGATTATAACCTTAGGGATTCTAGAGATTTGATAGAAGGATTAATCTAAATGTTTCTTTAATTATTAGAATACACATCAGGGGATAAAAGAAGCAAAGCCATAGGATAATATCGACATATTCGGTCAAGTCAAAGCTAAGTAGGACAAGTATGGCCAACACCTGCTACTTGCAAGAATGAAGAGTTTATGTGTCAAGAATTTGCCTGCATTATTATGACCATAACTTCGGGACGAAGTTTCCGGAAGGGTCGGTGTATGTAACGCCTCGTATTTTGACTAGGCGTGTTTATGAGTTAGACACCTTTCACTTTATTTGCTCGTTATTCAACTCAGCTACATAGAGTGAACTATATTTCGGCATGTTAGACATGATGATATGTTGCTATTATGTTTAGGATGTTACTATGCCCATGCTGATACTACGGTTATGATGTTACTATGTTCATGCAGTTATTAAGTTATGATCATCATGAGATTCATTGCTTTTATGATGAAAATATATGTTTTAGCGTTTTCATTGATGAAGTGTGAGATATATGGTGTTGTACGTGGGTTACATCCTATGATGAAATTGATAGAACTGTTATATTCCATGCATACCTGTGATGCGATAAAATTGTGACGTGAAATAAAATGATGTTGACGATATGGATCAATTGGTGATCGAATGGAAATGCTTGTTATAAACTATGTATTTTGCGGAGTACTAACCTACAGGACACAAGGGCTATGGGATAGCCGGATACTTGATCTGAATATGGATAAGAACCTATCCATGCAGTAAACCTTAGCAACCGAAATTGATGATACGATGACATGGAACGATAATCTCAATAGCAGCAGAGTATGATTTCATAAGGGTGTAGACCCAGTATGTTGAGAGGGATGGATGTGTTTCCCACCCTATGTTCCTATGATACCCGCGGTCATGGGAGGGCCGTGCTGAGACACGCTCCCCATGTAGTTGTGATGACAATGGTCGGATGCCTGCTAGGGGAGGATAGGTCCGTTGTTTAGCCGACGCTATTGCTCTCAAGTTCTATGTGGTCAGGTCGGTGAGTCCGACACCCACTTTTGTACTAGCAGAGGAAGGATAGGGAGGATGTGGACGTAGGTTAGGATGGGAGGATATGATAGGCAGTACTATTGAGGGTTGGGTATTCGTTGATCTGGAGTTAGTGGTAGTAGGTAAGCTTTCCTTGTACCTGATTGATTGAACAAATGTAATCATAAAAATAATGAAATGAAATCTTAAAGGTTAACTGATAAAATAATCGATGATGTTTTATTAATATTATGATGAATGTATACTTGTTCAGTTTGCATAAAGTATTATTAGTATTAGTTAGCTGTTATGCATAGGAAATATGACGTATGTTTATAGTACATGTCCATCTTGTGCATACGCTGGCCACGCATGCACATTATGCACATGCGCGATAATATTGGTTTACAACATACTTATCAAGATTTAACAATATTATAAGTTATCATACATAACTCAATTAAGTATTTAGTGAATGACTCAATTAGTAAAAGATTATCGAGTTCTAATTTGTAAAATAAGTTAATTAGTCTTTGTATGTAAACATTGTAATGAACAATTAAAATAAGGGTCATTAATTGCAAGTATCCTCAAGTGAAGGTGTCTTCAATGTGAAGTATAAAAGTTAAACATTAATACTAGAAGAGTGTGCTATATAATTGTTGATCATGATTAATTAAACCATTAAGTATATTCCATTATTTAATTAAACCATTAAGTATATTCCATTATTTATACTTCATTTGTCAAAGTCCGCATCATTCGGACGCATTCGTCGAACATCTCACAATCCACTATGACAACTGCTACACCACGCACTCTTCATCCTCGGACATTAACACCTCTATGAGCCATTTTCAACCTTCGCTGAAAACTCTCACACCTCCAGGTCCTGATACCAACTGACGCAAGTCAGGTTGGTATAGTCGTCTTCTCCAACCGGACTCGCTTCGGGGCTCTGATACCAACTAATGTAAGTCAGGTTGGTATAGTCAGCTTCTCCAACTGGACTCGCTTCTGATCTCTTATACCAACTGAAGCAAGTCACCCTATGGGATACTTTCTTGCTTAACAATACACACGACACAACCACAATGCTTACACAAACAAGGTGTAGAACAAGATGCCAGAAGTGGCTTATATTACTTCTCAGAAATTAGTTACAATGCAAATAACTGTAAGCAAATAACTAACTACAATCGACCTTAGCCGTTACAACTTAGAAGTAAGTGTGGTGTGTTCTGCCTATGTGTCAACCTCACCCTCTCCTGGTTCGCCATGAAACTCTGAGCTATTGTTCTATCTCAACCCTCTGGACTTTGACCAGTGTGACTCTTCATAACTCCCTCAGCTCTGCACTCTGCACTCTATTCTCGTGTCCCCTAGACTGAAGACCTTCTCTTCCTCTTCTACTCTGCGGGTGCTATTCCCAAGACTATTGCAATCCCGAGACATGCGTCCCCCTCTGCTCACCGATCATGCGAAATCCTGCAAACCTGCACTGTCAGCTTCTAGCCATGCTATACAGTCTCTGGCCATGATGTCCCTGTCATGTCCTTCACCAACTCGCAATAACTATAATAAATTCCTCAGCAACCCCCACATGGCTACTAGGTAGAGCTCCTTGACTTTCTGTCCTTTCGACCCTGCTACAGTAGTCAGTCTCAACACGACCTTTTTGTTGATTCACTCTTTTCCCTATTATACTTGGCTTTGCCAAACCCTGTCGTGTTGTAATTCGACCTCTTGTCGACTACCCAACATCTTACGTCGCCCGTCACCTGTCGACCATTTCCTGTCGATCCTTGACCTCTCGCTACATCTGTTGTTCCTTCAGTCGGTCGCACCCCGATTGTTTCTGCTCAACTTGTTGACTTCGACAAGTCAACCTGCTCTCTGCACCAGTGGTCATTGGCAATCCCGCTGGTCGGCTCCCTTCCATCGATCAGCCTCAACTGATCTGCCTAGGCCCAGATGCTCCTGCATTAGACTGCCTAGATGAAAAAGAATTCGACTGTTGCATCAGTCTCTTGAACTCCTCTTCAAAAATCCACGTTGTTTCCTGCAACTCATCATTCGTGCATCGCACCAAGTATTCCTTCATGCGCGATCTACGAGTATGCCTTACTTCGCGTTCGTCGATTACTTCTATGATCCATTCTTTATGTTGGTCTGGAATCTGTTCTGTCTTGTCGATACTTATTCCTTCCTCCTTTCTACTGCTTGAACCTTGTTCAAATTTGTACAGGTCTGAGACGTTCAACGTTGCTGAAATGTTCAAGTCTTCTGGCAATTCCAACACATATGCATTGTCCGAAATCTTCTTCAGAATCCTGCATGGCCCTATCTTCTTCAAATTCAGCTTGTTGTACATTCCTGTCGGAAATCGCTCCTTCCGCAAATAGGCATAGACTAAGTCCCAGACCTGCAATGACAATGAATACATCACCTGCAAGATACATTACAAATATTATTCAAATGTCCTACATGCAGATTTCTACAAAATTTGTATATGTGTAATATATAATGAACTAATTAACTTAATGAAAACTCTTGTACCTTCCCTAACCATATCAGAAACTCAATCATGATCTAATGAGACCATTGCCTCTTCAGTGTGCATCTCCTGCCATGTTGGAATTGGATGTGGGCCCTTTGGATTAAGAGAGACATATTTCCATGGTTTGACATATACATCATTTTCACTGTGATCAAGCCCCAACCTTTTGCATCAATCCAAAAATCGCAAAACAGGCATGCTTCCTCGTTTCAATGTAAAATATGTTACCCATGTCTTTATTTCGAACAGAATGCAATTCCCTCGTACCAGGGATGGTCTCACAATACCATTCCATGGATCTATTAACATCTCCAAGGGAAACATCCCAAAAGAACCTGCATCGAATTCAGTTTGTCATATGTAAATTCCTATCGAGTATGTGTTCTTTTGGAAATGATGATATTGAATGTTATTAGCTTATTAATTGAATTTGGAGTTTATTACCTGCACACTGGCCTTGCTTGTTCGCGACCTTGATGTCCTAAATGACGTGTGCACCAATCAACTACTTCAGTGGAGCATTTGAGTCGGGTTTCACCATGACTCATCTGGTACCTCCGAAGTGCTCATTTCACACATGCACCTATGCCATCATGTTCACCCTTTTCATGCCCTATCTCAAAAACGCTCCAGGTGTGTTGGATTCCTATCTATTTGTGAAGGCAACTCAAAAAATAAAATGAGCATGTTGATTTGAATTGCCCTGCACACCCATGTGACCAAATCTAGTGTTTAGTAAATGATATGCCTCTCTACCTGAATGAATCATAAATCAACCCAAAGCAGTGTTGAACGAACAATGTGTCATGCTCACGATCATCACTAACATAAAAATGGTATTCCTTGATCACTTAATGTGACTGAGGAGTGCTATCCCTACCATCAATGCTTTCCTGAGCATGTCTGTACAATACATGTACAAAGATAGACACCTGGTCAGAGTGATAGTACTCACCCTGTATCTCTCTTTGAGGAGCAAAGGTGTATTTCTCCGCAAATTCTACCACTGATAAGATTGTGCCCGGCTCAAATACGTCATGAGAATGTTTGAATTCTGAAACTTGCCACTTGGACCTATGGGAGGGCTTTATGTATTTATAAATATGACTTTGAAACTTCTCCATGAATTCTGAAATAGGAATCTCATCATCGAGCAAGTCGATCCTCTTGGATGGCACAGATGAAGAAGATGTTGGATTCATGGTGACGTATTCGTACCTCTTCCACCTAACGGTGATATATGAAAATCCATGGTGTGTTGGATCGATAGGAAAGTTCCTATGGAATAATGTCAAATCACCATGTTCATGGAATTTTTTCCCACCTACACATCTCTTATTGAAAAACACGTGTTCAGGATTCATGTTGCGTAGTATCAGAGAAATAAAATCTCGTAATATGTGAGGAGCTAGTACACCATTCTAGTGCCTTTTGCAAAAATCTAGAAATGTGTCATAGTATAGTTGAATTTCAACGTGGTACCGACAGCAACAAGTGTCGCGGATCGTATTCGGCCTAATAAACCACGGTTTCAATTTGTTGAACATGCTAAATGATATTTTAACACCAAGATTAGTTTCTTGGAATTCCTCGTAAAGTGCAACTCCCATCATCTCCATCACATGCTTACAGTGCTCCTGATAAATGCCTCTAGATAAACATTGTCGCAAGACATTCTTTTGATCTGGAATAGCACGAGAATGGCTATCCCAAAACTCTATCACCTTCTCTCTAATGCTTGCTTCCATCCTGCCTCGATAGGGTTCCCTAGAAATAAAAGCCCAATAAGCAGCTTCATCATTTTCATCTATCTAGACCCTGAATTTAGTATATTTGAGCAATGTTCTTTTTGAAACATTGAGCAATGATGCCATTGTTGATACCATTCGATTTCTTGAAGTGTTTTGTGCCACAACAGCCATTGTAATTTCCCTACGAGCAGCATGGGTATCATTGTTTCTTGATTTTCCAAACGAAGATAATCTAGTTCTTACATTTTCTATTGCATTCTCGCATGTCTTTTTTGTTTTAACATATTGAAAACCCAACAAATTTGTGGCACGTTTCAATTTTTTGTGTTTTATCAACCCATGTAGGATTTGAGCTTGTGCCATCGTTGAATGTTGTTCAAAATATGACTTCATTATGTTATTGACATGCTCTCTAACTATCCGACCAGGGATCGAGTTCCCAATCTCTTCTTGTGCCGAAACAACTGCACAATCCTATAGAAAATTTACACCCCTTCCAACCCCACTGCAACTCCCAATTATATTTTCAATGTGAGAGGGAAAGGTCTCATGTGATGGCTGATTAAGATCATGAGGGGGCACAAGGTCATGTGATTCTTGATCACCATGATGTGATGTCTAACCATAATCTCTCTGTACATAACATGTAAATTAACAAATTGAAAATTGGTTACTTGATAGTTGTGCATTGAACTTTAAAATTGCTGGTAACTTGAAATTTGATGTGGAAATTGAAAAATTGAGAATTGAAAATTGCATGTGAATTGAATTTTCCAACTAATACATTGAGCTTCAGAATTGTTCTCAGTAAAAATTGAAATTGCTAGTAACTTGAAATTTGAAATTCCTCAAGTAACTTGAAATTGCTAGTAACTTGAAATTTGAAATTGCTCAAGTAACTTGAAATTCATGACTTAATTAAACTTGAGAATTGTTCTAGAAGTAAAGTTTGAAATTCCTAGTAAAATTTGAAATTGCTTGCAACTTGAAATTAGTAGTAACTTGTACATTTAACTTTAAAATTGCTAGTAACTTGAAAATAAACTATATATATCTAAGTCAAGATAATTATTAATAACTTCTTGAAAATTATTGTGGGCATAAAAATTAATATCATTTATAATCATCACATTATATAATTGTGGAAAATTTTTCTTTATGCAATTTATGTCCATTTTACTTTTACATTACAAGAAAAATGTTATTTTAACTTTATGGTATAAAATAAATAAATAAATATTTAAAATACAAGTTGCAAATCACCACAAAGAATAAATGATTACAACACTTCTACCCTAGAATTTCAAGGACAACATCATGCATCCCATGTTGTGTATAGGTGAAATAGAAATTTAAGATTGGTTTTTTACCCATGATAGCATACCTATTATACTCTAAATGTGGGGAAAAAAACATTTATTTAGAGATGAATACGATATTTAATTAAAAACGTTGTAGTGATATGATTGAGGAGAAATTCATATATTTTAATGCAAAATAACATTTTCATTAGTTCTTGATTTTGCAATTTCAACAATAGACAATTATGGAAATTGTAATTTTTATCATAAATTGCAATTTAAGGATTTTTTATCAATAATGCTTCACATATCAATGCAAGGTTGCAAACATTGCAAATAATTTTTTCCAATTTGTCCTAACAAAATATATGATTCTAATCATTAATCTTATCATGGTGATACGTCATGTTATGTAAATGAAAGTACATGTGATAGATGATTTTTTTTTCAAGTAAACATTATAATTAAATAGCTCTTTGAACATTCATTTGTATTCAAATATTCATTACTATGAAAATATTGCCAACCACCATAACTATGAAAATATTCATTCATTTGTTTTCAAATTGAATAAATTCTAACTAATACATAACTATCACAACATGTTGATTTCAAAATATTCATTCATTTGTTTTGAAATTGAATTTTCTATCAAATTAAGAATTGAAATTACATTTAACTTGAAATTGTTAGTAACTTAAAAAACTGCAATTAGTTACATATGTACAATTTTACTGGAAAATAGTCTCCAAGTGTACATTTAATTTGAAAATTATTCTAATAGCATTGAAAATTGTTAGTAAAGTTTAGAAATTCGAAAATAGTTAATATGTACATACATTTTAACTTGAAAATAGAATCTAAGTGTAGATTTCATTTGAAAATTGTTGGACAATAAAATTGAAAATTGTTACTAAACTTTGAAATAATTTGTAAATTGTTAAAGCAACATGGAAACATAATTTGAAAATTGTTAGCAACTTTGAAGTAATTTGAAGATAGTTAAAAATATGTACACGTATTAACATGAAAATATACTCTAAATTTACATGTTTCATTTGAAAATTGTTTTAATTTAACATTTGTTAGTCACTTGAAAATTGTTAATTTAACATAAAAATTGTTGCAAACTTTGAAATTTAAATAACAAATGGATGAAATAATTAAGAATATCATTACAAATAAATATGAAACAAATTAAATTATTAAATTTAGTTAAATTTATTGAAAAATTGTTACTAATTTTGTAAATTATGTAGCATGATATTTAAATTATGATAGCATGTAATTCAATAATTTACCTTTGTTGTCTTCCATTGGAATTTGTTGCACCAAATGTGCATCTTCTTCTTCTCTCAACCTTTCTCTTTGTTGTCTCATTTGTTTTCTATACTTCTCATGCTCTTCATTGTCATTTTGTTGTCTAGCATGTTTTCTTTGTCATTTTTTTTTATTCTCCATCAATATACAATGAAAACAAACAAACAAAAAATTCAAATTGTTATAAAAAACAACAATATGTTAGTATGAAATCTTGAAATATGCCTACAAAGAAATATTACATGTCTAATGAGCTCTAATTCAACAACATGAAAATGAAAAAGCTCTAATTCAACAAGATCAAAATGACAAAGCTCTAATGAAAAAAAAACTAGCAATGAGTTAAATTGTTGTTTTTGATTAATTGTTTACTGGTTATATACAGGTTCGTTGATGTTTTTACGAGGGAAGGGTAGTTGGAAACATTAGTTGTTGACAACTCCTTTCGCAGTTTCGCCTTGGTTCATTTATATATTTTTTTTACACAGACAAACCCTCGATGGAGCATATTTTACAGACCCTCAATCGAGCAAATACCTCGATCGAGGTATTTCTAAACCCTCGATCGAGGTCCTGATAAAACCTCGATTGAGGTGTAGTTAAGCCCTCAATCGAGGTATTTTAAATACCTACATCGAGGGCTTAAAAACCAGGCCGAGTGCCCTTTTCCCTGCAGAATGGAAGTTTTGTCTACCTTCCACACAGTTAAACAATGTCATTAAATGCTCATTAATGAGTGGACTTGATACCATTGGATTCGTCAATCAATCCTCTATCCAGATACATAAAATTTATGAATTTTTATCTTCATATGTCTCTTGTTTTTCAACTGCATGTCAAAATTCATGTGGCAAGTATGATTTTTGAGGGCTTCAATTAATACATGGGTAAAATTTCTGTTTTTCACCATCATATTTGGCCAAAAAGTGTTACCCATCTTCATGGAATAACCCACTCCAAATCTCTCAACAATAGTCACCATTGATGGTCTACACAACTCGATCAGATTATTATTTATTTTTTCTTTGGACAACAACTAATTATGTCATATAAATTCAAAAAACCTTATCTATGTCATCAGTGTTTTATCCTTTGGTATGAGACCATTTTTAAATTAGGAGGTGTTGGTGGATTTAATCCATTGACTTATACAATAGATTTTAGTAATCTAAACTAGTTTAACAACCATTCCACCACATGTGCTTGGGTACACCAACTTTCTATGTAAGCACTTGACTTCTTCAATCACTCATTCATTGCCTCCAACACCATTTTCTATAGTAAGTCCACAATAATCATCCTCTTCCAAATCTCTCTAGATAGAGGATATTCAAAAGCTACATCAAATCTACAAGACCACCCACTTATACAGTATTCGATTAGTGAATCAACCTTCAATATTCATTAAACCTCTTGTTTTTCTCGATTAGATTATCAGTACAGGATTGACTTCTATAAATGTAAATTTAGAGTAGCAATGCATACTAGACACAATATTTGTGCATCAATATCCGAGTAGGGATAACAATGTATAAATGTGTGTTGGATTAATGAGAGCCAATGGAATTAACTATCTACCTAAGCATCATGTAGTAGGTGTCTATCGAGGTGCCAGAAACCTGAAGTCATAGGAAACATGTATGCTCGCAAAATGTAACGTCCCCTTCCATCATCAAATGCAGGGAAGGAAACGTTAACAACATACCGGGCTTATCGATAGACTTAGCCCCAAATTCTTACTCATAAAATTCATAACAATTATAACTTCTGTGTGCAGATTCGAACTTCAATATAAGCACAGCGGAATTAAAACACACTAGCAAGCACACAAACAGTAATGTCTAACATATATACATATACCACAGCAGAGGATGATTCAGCATATAGAGACTCAATCTCATTCCAATGCCATGCATAGATTCCAAATTAAGATAATCAATTCATTTCATTACACATGGTCAATTTAACATATTGCAGAACACAAAATGTATATAAATTAATTCACAAGAATACTTATCTTTTAACACAAATGTCCAACGACTGGCTATGTGAGAGCAACGTTCCACCCAACCATAGATCTCTGTCCAGCCTATATTCTTTCAGCTGAGAGATCACCCCCGAGCTGGGCTGTGTATCCACTAAGGAAGAACTAGCTGGGCTCACTCACAGCCATGGTTTCGGTCATCAGCTATGCTAAGCCAACACACCGTTGGGTTTATCAAGCATATGGATGACAAATGAGGAGGATGCTAAGCCAGTGAGCTCAACCACAAAGCTACAGGCATATCAAATGAACTCAGCAGTCATGGCACCCACAATACCTACCACACCCAACACAAGGAAGGTCCCCTTCTCTGCTGCACAGTCCCTCAGGCATCCCTTCCCTCCAGTGCTCTTCCGGGTGGGCATAGAAAGGTCCAGCTGCTAATTCCTTGAGATTCTAGCCTTCACTGGGTTTATCAAGCAAACCAAACCTCTGCTCAGTCATTCACACATGGATTTCTCACAGTTCTGTTATCCAATAACTCAATCCCGTCACTTCATTTCTGGGCTGTAAAAACTGGGTATTCCCATGGATTTCGGGGTAGCTAATGCTCCCAAATTCGCCCCAAGGTTCATACCAATGGATCCTCCATTGGATTTCACTGTCCAATACCAGATCTTGACGTTTTTGGCTTCCCAAAACGTGAGTTCTTTCAAAGTCGCGATTTCTCGTTTTGCTCTCTGCCGGTAATTCGTTTTTGGCTGGAAAATGGTGCTGGTCCGTTTCCCAATGGAATGGGGATGAGGAAGAAGCAACATCCCTGAGGTAGAGTGACTTGTGGTACCAGAAAACAGAGCCCATACTCTGCCATACGAATTTCTGGGCTGCCCATGCTCCATTGAAGCCATGGACTGAAATCCTCAACCACTTCCTTACAACAGAATTAAATGTCATCAAGGAAGTCAAATGGGTTCTCAAGGTGACATATGGCAGCCTATGGTTCAATCCCATAGCCCCCTCACCACTCCCTAGTGGATACACGTGGCCCCTTCTCATTCGTTGCCTCCATAGCCAGTCTTGGAACTTTATATTGCATGATGTTTATTTACATCCTATTACAATTTCCATGGCTTAAGAGCACATGGGCATCAAATATCAATGCTTTCCTTTTTAAATCAAATTCGGTCTTTCACTAGCGGGGCCTTGGCCTTGAGCTCCACGCTAGGAAAACATACATCACATGTAGACATTATTTACATTAAATGCTAATATATCCTAAGGGTCAAAATGGGGTATTACACAAAAATAAGCTTGAATGCATGGAGGATGGGGTAGCTATAAGAGAATTAAAGAATGGGTATGATGGGAACATGTTATTTAATGCAAAACACCTAGTGTAACATAACCTTTTTGCTGGAAAACATTTTGTGTTAGCAAACATTATTATAAAAAGTTTTATGTTGGACAGGTGTCCAAGGATGACTGTAATTAGCACAATATATTATTATTAAATAAATAAAATAGGAGACAAACACCTAAGAGGACTATTGAAAGAGTGGTTACTGATCCACTAGGTGGAATGGAATCTGGGGTAGAAGGAAATGGACAAGTGGCAACATCATGATGCAACTAACTAGCTGTTGGTATGGGACAACTCCCTTGAAATGTGGTCATAGTGCCCTAAAAGATGGGACTGGAGCTTGAGGCTCATTTATTCCAAAATGACCACTAAAGACCTAGGCAGTCTATATAATAGCCATCAAATAGTGAACTGAGGTTCATCACTTTTCCTGACGAGGAAATTTACCTTGGGGTTTTGCTGTGTTTGCACCCAAGAGATTTGATGAGGGGATATGCTATGTTATTGATCATGTTGTGAGTCTGCCAAACTCTTATTGAGTTCAGGAGGTTGATGCTGAGCGAAGAAGGCATTTTATTTCAGGAGGTTGATGCTGAGTGGAGAAGGCATTTTTGAGTTCCTTGCTTCTACACAGATTCCACCCACTTATTGGATCAGTAATCAGGCTCGGGGGTTCACTAGAAGCCAGCAGTTGAGCTGCTTCTTCTTAAGCAGGTTGGGAGGAACAGGCCTCCTTGGGTGTTTGTCAGCCCTATCGTCATCTACAGGTTCTATTTGTTTATCTGTTGTTAAGTAGTTAAATCTCTTTATTTACAAATATTTAATTTTATTTACAGAATGTGTTCTGGTTTAAATGCTTCTACTTTTATTTTTTAAATCAGTTTAAAATTATGAAAAGAAATGCTGAATGAAATAAATGATCTTTGCATTTTTCCCCATGGCATAGGAATTGCATCGTACTCTAGTGCAGAGATGGATTAAGATAGATAGGTATGATAGGAAAGATAGCCACGTGATTGAGAAGATGTAAATGATGTATTTTCTTAAATCACTGTTTACTGTTAATTTTTCTAAGTTTATCTATATCATTGTTTTTCATTGTTATTTCTGTATAAATAATTATTCTCAGAATATATAGTAATGTTTTCTTCATTTTATAGATATCATTTGTTTAAATAACAAATCATTTTTCCTTTCTAAGGATTATATAAATTATTTCTCTGTTATAGCATTTAGAAAACATAGACAAATTTATAAGCAGATAGTGCAGATTTAGAATCCAAACATACAATAGAAAAATACAGTACATTTACAACTCTCTTCATACATAAAACTAGCATATAATGTTTCTTATTCTTCAACATTTCAACTCATGACAAACCGTATGAAAATACCTTAAAGCTATAATAGAATACCACTTATTTCATTTCCATAGCTCGACATAGTCAGAGTTCGGTATCTTAATGATAACCAAGAATCAAAACCAAACAATTACACGATAATCATTATTGTAGACCAAACAATTAAAATTCATAGTTTCATCCTCAAGATTTAGTTAATACAATGACTGTAGGATAAATCAAAATAAGAAACATCAAACCCTAACCCTAGAATCTTCATCATAGTGGATCGCAGAGATTTCCTGTAATCGACGATTCATACATAAGCCAAACTCTACTCTAAAAACAAAACTCATCCACCATTACTTATAGAAATCAAAGGATTATATGATATCCACATCTGGAGAGACTTGTATTGCAACTATTACATTGTTATAACTATTATCTGCAGGAGGAACAATAACAACATTTAAATCTGAGAACTATAGCTTTTATTCATCAAACCCTAAATGCAGTATCATGTTTACAAAATAGACAAACTACGTACAAGCCATAAGCCTTCCATAGATACGAATATCTAGCAACAGACTTATCCTTTATACAGACTTCATACGTTTTATCCCATCATATTTACATTTCAACTTTCACAATTTACATAAAGAAAAACAATAGCAGAAAATCATCAAAACCCAAATTGTTATATTATTCCCAGGTCTGTGAGAAAGAACAATTTGACATGACAACCATCAACATAACAAGCTCATGCCTCTTGGGTTGAGGAATCCTTCTCCCCATTCTTTTAAAAGTTTACAAACCCTATCTCTACAAATTTACAAAACTCTCTGACTTCAAAACACAACACACAGAACATCACATAGTCGTCCATCATCTTCATCTACACAGAGTTTCAAGGCAACCGCCGAGGCTTACCGGTTGGTAGAGCTGCAGCCAACCTACGATGCCCAAACATGAGAAAACCATCGAATCATTGCCCTGTAAACAACAACATTAATGTTGTCGTCAAAACATTTATCTTTTCAAGAAACGAGACTCAGTATTAACAAACAAATTACTACTGTGTTAAATGTCAAATGTGAAAGCTACAGGAGGAAGTTTCGAACACATTACCTTCAAAATAGTTGGCAAACAACAACAACAACCACCAGACAGGCACAACAACAACTGGAAATTAGTCATACTATCAAATGCCGAGGAAGAAGGAAACGCCATATAGAGCCATCAACTTTTAAACAGTTAAATAGTGCCAAGACCTGGAATAACCATGGCAAAGGGTTGGTTTCTCATTCGAATCAAATTTCAAATTAAAAACCCTCAACAGGTCTGATGATCGAAACACACCAAAGACAAACACTAAGCTGCAACCGAGACATTCACCACTATACAAAGCACTGGAGAGCTCGACTCTTTAATCTTCACGAGTCATGGGTTCAAAACCGAGGCCTCACAACTCAAAAACGCACAACAGAAAGACCTACAAACCCTCAGCCTGTCAGCCAATTGTAGAGCCATAACCACCATTTTCCAAGTTCACAATAAACACAATAATCAAAACCAAAGTAGGGTTTAACTTACACCCATCATTACACTGCTAGATCAACGGTGGAGATCACCAGGTAGAATTACGAAGCATCAATGCCATCTACCACATTAAATGTGTTATCATTACAATCGCCACGAAGGAGCCAATTCATCAACCATGGAACTATTATGTTTACACATCATTGCAAGGAGGATCAATACCACTGTATTGGCATGTGAACAAACTAGCTATACCATCCACGATGGAATCCCACTATCCACAGTAGTTGTAAGCATTCAATGCATAAGTTACAGTTACACTTGCCAACCTGTAACATGAACATTCACCTCATAACGTTCATTACATAATACATTGCATATGGTAAGGTCGAATTATATAACCCTATCAAGGCATTAATTTATAAAGTCAGTATACATATGCGCTAAGGTTTCCATATATTTCACATATCACATTGTTTGCATATATCACATATGGCATAATAGAAATAAGGTTTGTATGGTATTATGTAGGGTAATACAATGCACACAAAGCACATTAGTAATGTGCTATAATGTATAAATGTTGGCTATTATTCAATCAAAATCGCATATAGGTCTTTTGGGTAGTCCAATATTTCATAACCTTGAAGGTTCAACAATTGTCCCAAATACATTGCAATTAGACTATATAGATAATCCATTAATTAACATTTCACATTGCGTATGAAATCTAGATATCACACACACATACATTCTAATGTATCATCTAAATGAAATAATTCAGACTATCACCATCATTATAGGGTTTAGACCCTAGACAAGTTAGCAAAACAGTTATACATAGAATTTCCACAAATTGCCATGGAGGAAGAAGATAGATAATTACATACAGTTCGACATGGTTGGAAACCAAAAATAACTATGAGTACAAAACTGTGATATGATCTTTACAGACCTTCTCTGAAAAACTGTTTGAATACTTGTCGCAACTTTACACTCTTACCTATAAACTGTCACAAGTATGAAATCACATGCTTTAGCACGAATGCTAAGTAAGCCTCGGGGCATCCGTAGGACCCCTTCATCAATCAACAAAAGCACATTAGTCAAAACAATTAATTCATCATTCATAAAGAACAACAGTAGAAGTTTGTAGTAGTACAACTACATATGAATATCATCAAGACATAAGCTGAAATCTGTTAGTCACAAATTCTTACATTATAAACCAGCATGGCATTTAGTATAGCAAAATAACATTTTAGGCATTGTTCTATTTCCGCATACAGTAATTAAGCAATAAATGTCAAGTAGGAAAATTTCAAATTTTTGTGATTTTTCCGAGATGTTACATGTGGTATCAGAGCACAAGTTCAAACTCTAGGCCTGATTGAGGCTCATGCGCGCAAACAAAAAACAAATCAGAAAGTTTATGTTGCTAACTTTTGTAATTTAATTTTATTTTTGCAAAGAACAGATTGACCTTTACTTGCAGGTATGGAAATACCATAGGAATCAGCAAGGGGCAGATCTCCTCATAATGAACGCATTAATAATAAGAATACTGAAGGAATTTATGTTGAGTTAAACAACCAGTCTTCTAAAATTTTATACACTGTATAAGATTTAAAATCTGAGTTAAAAGCTGTTAAAGAAGAAAATGAATGGATCCTTAAGGAACAGGAAGAGTTACAACAAAATTTAAAAGGAAACTGTCATAGTGATGAAAGAGGCAAAAAATCAGAATTTAACGCTGATTCTGAAATAATGTCCCACAAACATAAGCATAAGAAAACAAGAAATGATAAAAGGAATAGTTACTCATCCTCTAAATCTGATTCAAGTAGTGAAGACATAAATTATGATAGCAGTAACAGTGAATGCTACTCTAAAAAGAGAAAACATAAGCATCACAAACATATTACTGAGGAATTTAAAAAGATTAAGCCACCTACTTTTAATGGCTACTGTGAGAATGGTGAGACAGCAGAAGTTTGGTTGTCTGGAATGAAAAAGTACGTTAATATTTACGACTACTCTTCTAAACTGAAAGCCAAGATGGGCATTTACAATGTGACCAGGAAGGCAGATATTTGGTGGCAGGATCTTAAAAGAATCAAGAGTATAAAAGAAAAAGAAGTAACTTGGACTATGTTTAAAAAGAAGTTTTTGTCGGAACAATATTTTGAAGATAAGTCAAAGGAGTTTTACGATTTAAAGTTGAGTACAATGAACATGAAAGAACTGTGGAGCAAGTTCCTTAGCTTGCTGAGGTACGTACCCTACATGGTTCAGGAAAAGCCTAAAGTGCAAATATTTCTCAGTTGTTTACCTTTTAATATAAAAAATCATATTGAGTATGAAAATCCTTCCACTTTGGAAGAGGCCATGAGGAAGGCAAATTTTTGTTTTGACCAAAACAGAAAAAGAGAAGGAACAATTGGCTGGAAGAACAGTAAGACTAATCAGTATGACTGTAAAAAGAAGAATTTTAATCATAATGCTGGAGGTTTTAAGAAAAATTTTAATAACAAAAATTTTCCTAATAATTACCGGAATAATGCATCTCAGAACTCTACCGCTGCAAGAAATGTACCTAATAATAATAATCACAGCAATAACAATAACAACAACAACAGGTATGCTGAACAGAAAGGACCCATAAAGTGCTATGAATGTGGCGAACCACATAAGAGAGCAGATTGCCCACGCAACAAGAAGACAACTAACAACATTCATACTATGCAAGGAGAACCTACAGTTGGAGATATCGCAAGAGAAATGCCCAGGGTAAATGCAACATTGGAGAACCGTCAAGCGGACCCTCAAACAATTCTATTTCTATTTTGATAGATCCATGTGCAAATCTAAGTTATACTTCACCTACTTTAGTAAACCGTTGCAAGTTAGAAATAGAGAAATTTGATAATGCATGGTTAGTTCAGCTTGCAACAGGAACTTAAAGAAA
This sequence comes from Larix kaempferi, assembly GCA_027924585.1. Classification (NCBI taxonomy): domain Eukaryota; kingdom Viridiplantae; phylum Streptophyta; class Pinopsida; order Pinales; family Pinaceae; genus Larix; species Larix kaempferi. Next base: position 4,627,638 of record BSBM01001023.1, read on the forward strand.
GGTTACAGATTATGTCAAGAATTGTGAAGTATTTTTATGTCAGCTGAAAACGTAAATTAATTTGAATGTTTTACCCTTAGGGTCATATGATTTGTTGATTGGTATGGATTGGCTTGAACAACATAGAGTTTTACTGAATTGTTATGATAAATCTTTTACATGTATAAATAATGAAGGTAATTCAGAAACAGTAAAAGGAATTCATAGACAGATTTCAATAAGGCATATTTTTTCCTTACAAGTAAAGAGAGCTGCCATAAAAGGTTGTAAAATATTTACTGTTAATGTTATTAATGATGAGTGCACATCTAAAGAAGACAAGTTAAAATTATAGGATATTCCCATCCTTAGGGACTTTTCTAATGTATTCCCAGAAGAAATTCCAAGATTACCTCCGAAAAGAGAACTTGATTTCACCATTGAGTTAGTACCCGGTGCAGTACCAAAATCGAAGGCCCCTTATAGGATGAATATTCTAGAGTTAAATGAGTTAAAATCATAGCTAAAAGAATTAATAGATAAAAACTAAATAAGGCCTAGTGTATCCCCTTGGGGAGCACCAGTAATTTTTGTTAAAAAGAAGGACGGTACCATGCGTTTGTGCATTGATTATCGTCATCTTAATAAAATGACAATTAAGAACCGATGATATCCATTGATGATATCCTGGTTTGCTCAAAAACTAAAGAAGAGCATGACGAACATTTAAAAATCATTTTTACAAGTAATTAGAGAACATCAGCTTTACGCTAAGTTCAGTAAGTGTGATTTCTATAAAGATAAAATTCAGTATTTGGGTCATATAATTTCTAAAGATGGTATTTCTGTTGTTCCTGATAAAATTAAAGCAATTCATGAATGGCCTGTCCCAAAAGACGTAACTGATGTACGGTCATTCATGGAAATAACGGGTTATTATAGAAATTTTATTGAAGGGTTCACTAGAATTGCTAACCCCATTACTTCTTTGCAGAAGAAAGGGAAGAAATTCGTATGGGATCAAAAGTGTCAAGAAAGTTTTAATAAGTTAAAAGAGTTATTAACAACTGCACCCATCTTAAAAATTGCATATCCCAATAAGGATTTCATCATATGCACGGATGCATGCAACAATGGACTTGGAGGGGTCTTAAGTCAAGAAGGTCATGGAATTGCTTTTGAGTCAAGGAAGTTAAAAATACACGAAAAGAATTATGCTACTTATGATCTTGAGTTGGTAGCCATGATACACACTTTAAAAATGTGGCACCATCACTTGATCGGAAGAAAATTCATTTTAATGACTGATAACAAGGGATTAAAGTATTTATTGGATCAAACAAATCTTAACGCAATCCAAGCTAAGTGGTTAGCTTTCCTTAGCGAGTACAATTTTGAGATTCATCACATTAATGGAAAGGAGAATAAGGTTGTTGATGCATTGAGCAGAAATGTTAGACTGAGTTTTGTGGCAGCAATTAGTACTTTTAAATCTGATCTTGAAAATAAGATCGAAGAAGGAATTAAGCAAGACGAAAATTACAAAAAATTACATGATAAAGTAGCTGAAAATTCATCTGAAAATGTTATAAAGGATTACAGTATTAATGAAAAATGATTCTTAACATATAAAAACAAAATTTATGTACCTAATTTTTCTAAGGTTAAGATGCTGATTTTAGATGAAGTTCATAAGAGTCCTTATTCAGGGATCCTGGTTATCAGAAAATGATAACTATGTTAAGAAAAGAGTATTTTTGGCCCAACATGAAGCATGAAGTTGCTGAATATATAGCTAGATGCTTTGAATGTCAGACTATTAATGTTGAACATCAACATTCAACTGGGCTATTGCAGCCCTTACCAATTCCAGAATAGAAATGAGAAATTATAAGCATTGACTTTATTACAGGTTTGCCTAAGAATTAGAAGCAGAATGACTCAATTATGGTTGTTGTTGATAAACTTAGTAAAGATACTCATTTTATTCCTGTTAAAACTACTTTCAAGGCTTCTAACATTGCAGATATTTTCATGAAGCAAATTTTTCGCTTGCATGGAATTCCAAAGGTAATTATTTCAGACCGGGACTCTAAGTTCACCAGCAATTTTTGGACAACACTATTTAAAGGATTGAATATTAAACTAAATTTCAGCACTTCTTTCCACTGACAAACTAATTGTCAAACAGAAAGAGTAAATCACATTTTAGAAAACATGTTAAGATTGTATGTTAAAGATCAGCCATCTAAGCGGGAAGATTACTTGCATTTAACAGAATTTGTCTACAATAATAATTATCAAGCATATGCTAAGTTGAGCTGATTTGAGATTTTGTATGGAAGAAAATGTTGTACTCCAATTTCTTGGGATAATCCTGTAGACAGATTGATGTTAGGACCAGATTTATTGAAAGAAATGGAGCTAACCATGAAATAGGTTCAAGGTAAATTAAAGGTTTCCCAAGATCGGCAGAAAAGCCTTGGTGATTTGAAACGTACTGAAAGAGAATTTTAGGTAGGAGACCATGTTTTTATAAAGGTAAATCCCAAGAAAATTTCTTTGAAGCTTGGGAGCTGTACTAAATTAGCACCAAGGTATTGTGGACCATTCGAAATCCTATCAAGGATTGGAGCCGTTGCATATCAATTGGCATTGCCATATAATTTAAAAATCCACAATGTTTTTCAGGTTTCTGCTTTAAAGAAGTATGTGCATGATGCTACTCATGTGCTGAATTGGAATGAGATACGGGTAGAACCCGAAGGAGATTTTCAGGTGGAACTGGACTGTATTCTCGACTGGAGGGAAATTATGCTTCGAAATCACACAATAGGGCAAGTAAAGGTGCAATGGAAGCACCTTAGCCCTCATGAAGCTACTTGGGAGATGGAAAGTAATATGCAGGCAACATATCTAGTTCTGTTCCATGAGGAACTTGATGATGAATAAGAAACATCGAGGATGATGTTGAGCTTAAGTGGGGGTGTTTGTAACATACCCTTTTTGCTGGAAAACATTTTGTGTTAGCAAACATTATTATAACTTTTATTGTAAAGTTTTATGTTGGATAGGTGTCCAAGGATGACTGTAATTTGCACAATATATTATTATTAAATAAATAAAATAGGAGACAAACACCTAAGAGGACTATTGAAAGAGTGGTTACTGATCCACTAGGTGGAATGGAATCTAGGGTAGAAGGCAATGGACAAGTGGCAACATCATGATGCAACTAACTAGCTGTTGGTATGGGACAACTCCCTTGAAATGTGGTCATAGTGCCCTGAAAGACGAGACTGGATCTTGAGGCTCATTTATTCCAAACTAACCACTAAATATCTATGCATTCTATATAATAGCCATCAAATAGTGAACTGAGGTTCATCACTTTTCTTGACGAGGAAATTTACCTCAGGGTTTTGCTGTGTTTGCACCCGAGAGATTTGATGAGGGGATATGCTATGTTGTTGATCATGTTGTCAGTCTTCCAAACTCTTATTGAGTTGAGGAGGTTGATGCTAAGTGGAGAAGGCATTTTATTTCAGGAGGTTGATGCTGAGTGGAGAAGGCATTTTTGAGTGCCTTGCTTCTACACACATTCCACCCACTTATTGGATTAGTAATCAGGCTCAGGGGTTCACTAGATGCCAACAATTGAGCTGCTTCTTGATGCAGGAGCATCGGAACCTAGGCAGATCAGTCGAACTCGATAGACCAAAGGAAGCCGACCAGCGGGAGTGCCGATGACCACTGGTGCGGGGAGCATGTTGACTTGACAAAGTCAACAAGTCTAGCAGAAGCAGTCGGGGTGTAGCCGATTGAAGGATCAACAGATGTCGCAAAGTCAAGGACCGATAGAAGACAGTCAACAGATGACGAGCAATGTAAGAGGTTGGGTAGTCGACAAGTGGTCGAAATATGACACGACAGGGTTTGGTGAAGCCAAGTGTAATGGGAAGGAGTGAATCGACAGGACAGTCGAGATGTGACTGACTACTGTAGTAGAGTCAAAAGGACAGAAAGTCAAGGGACTATACCAGTAGTCGTTCGGGGTTGCTAAGGAAGTTATTATAGTTATTGTGAGTTGGTGAAGGACATGACAGAGGACATCATGAACAGAAGCTGTACAACATGGATAGAAGCTGACAGTGCCGATTCACAATATTTGGATAGGATCGACGAACGGAGAGAATGCATGTCTTGGGATTGTGATAATCTTTGCAACAGCACCCATAGAGTAGAAGGGGAGGAGAAGGCCTTTAGTCTAAACACTGTTGGGCCGAGCAGAGCAGGGTAGAGCGCAGAGCTGAGAGCGTTGTGAAGACTCACACCGGTCGAGTGTAGAGTGTTGAGATCGAACCATAGCTCATAGTTTCATGGTGAACCAGGAGAGGGTGAGTTCGACACACAGGGAGAACACACCACAGTTACTTCTAAGTTGTAACGGCTGAGGCCGATTGTAGTTAGTTATTTGCTTACAGTTATTTTATATTGTAACTGATTTCAGAGAAGTAATATAAGCCAATCTAGGCATCTTTTTCTACACCTTGTTTATGTGAGCATTGTGGTTTGTGTCATGTGTATTGTTAAGCGAGAAAGTATCCCGTAGGGTGACTTGCGTCAGTTGGTATCAGAGCTCGGAAGCGAGTTCGGTTGGAAAGAAGACTATACCAACCTAACTTGCGTCAGTTGGTATCAGAACATTGAAGGTGTGAGCATTTTTAGCAGAAGTCGAAAAAAACATGGCTCATAGAGGCATTAATGTCCAAGGACAAAGAGCGTGTGGCGTAGCAGCCGTCATAGTGGATCATGAGATGTTTGACAAATGCATCCAAACGATGTGGACTTTGACAAATGAAGTCACGGCGATCAAAGAAAACCAGATGTGTGGTTGAATTCCTGAAGTGCTAGACCACAGCGATGAGGAAGTCAAGGAAGTGGAAGCTTAGGAAGCCGCAGCAGAAGAACCAGACGAGAAACTCATCAAGCTTCTGACAAAAATGAGAAGTTGGGAGAAGCTATATGTGCGTACGTACTCAGGAATCCTAGAACTAGAAGACTTGATCGACTGGTTCAGAGAGATGGAGAAATATTTTGATGTGGAGCAGATCGAGGATCCTAAACAGGTTAAGACTGCATGTCTAAGGTTGAAGGGTCATGCCTCGTTGTGGTGGGACAATGTACAGGCTGACAGACTTAAGAAAGGCAAGGAGAAAATCAAATCTTGGGACAGGATGGTTCCCAAGTTGAAGGGTAAGTTCTTGCCAAATGACTATGTGATTTCCTTATTCAGGAAGTTACAAAACGTTTGACAAAAAGAGATGACCGTGAAAGAGTACACGGAGGAGTTCTACCGATTTTCGATTCGATCAGGACAGACTGATGAAGGAGAAGAAGCTATCGCCAAATATGTATATGGCTTGAAATATGCTGGTCCTCAGCATGTCGAGATTCAGAATAGTCGGAGAAGTTTATCAGTTCACTCTAAAGGAAGAAGAGAAACTGTCGAGAAAATTCACAGTGACCAGAGGTAGGATGACTAGTCAACATGGAAAGACTGTCTCCATGAAAGGTTAAGGTAGCAGCTACAAGAAAGAAGGTGTTGAAGATAGTCGATGCACAAAAGGGACATCGACGAAGGAAAGAGTGCAAGAGAGCCAACACGAGGGTCGTGAGAACTACAGCCGAGGCACGTATAATCGAAATGGTCCATCTGACAAGAAAGGAGCTAACAGACCAGCTATTATCTGGTACAAATGTCAGGGAACGGGTCACAAGGCATATGAATGCCCAGAAAACCTACATGCTGCCGATGAGTCGAAACCCAGACATCGAAAGGATGAGCAAGTCGATGAGAGGGAAGAATCGACATCAGATAGCAGTGGAGGTGAGAAAAAGAAGAACCGAAATCTGACAGTTCCAAGAGCTTTGATCTAGGAAGATCAACGTGATCCGATGGAACCAACACAATGGAAGGCAATCTTTCGAACGAAGGTGCAGATCAGAGAATGGCATTGCAAGACCATAGTTCATGGTGGAAGTACAGAGAATCTTGTGTCGACATAAGTCATCGAAAATATCGGCTTGAAGTGTCAAGAACACCCACACCCTTACAAGATCTCATGGTTGTAGAAAGGACATCATGTCAAGGTGACCTAACAGTGCCTGATCAACTTCAAAGTTGAAGGATTGGAGGACAGGATGCTGTGTGATGTAGTTCCCATGGATGCATGCCATCTGTTGTTGGGGAGACCATGGAAATATAACCGTAAGATGATCTATGATGGTTGATCTAACACAGTCACCCTGTGGAAGAATGGCGTGAAAAGGACTCTTAAGGCAAGGCGAGGAGAGCCATCCGACAGTAAGGACGGCAGAAGTAATCTTTGGGAAAAGCGAGTGTTGATGAGCACCGCCAAAGAATTCCTCGCAGAGGAGGAAAAGTAGTGGGGATGTTATGAAATCATTCCAAAAGGACCATATGTCGAAGGAATGACCAATCGGGAGAGCATTCTGGTCAAAGTCAAGGAGTTGCTCGAAGAGTTTCAGAACATAATGGCTAATGAGAAACCAATAGGATTGCCGCCGACAAGGAGTATATCCCATCAGATCGACTTGATTCCAGGGTCGAGTTTTCCAAACAAAGTAGCATATAGGATGAGTCTAATAGAGGGACAGGAGCTCAACCAATAGTTCCAAGAGTTGTTGGACAGAGGATTGATCCGAGAAAGTTTGAGCCTGTGTGCAACACCAACAGTATTGACACCAAAGAAAGGTGGGGAATGGAGGATGTGTAGTGACTCTAGAGCCATCAACAGGATCATGATTGAGTATCGATTTCCATTGCCAAGGATGGATGACTTGATGGATTGCCTGAGTGGAGTGACATACTTCACGAAATTAGACCTGAAGAGTAGATATCACCAAATGAGGGTCAGAGAAGGAGATGAATGGAAGATAGTGTTCAAGACAAGAAAAGGGTTATATGAGTGGTTAGTCATGTCGTTCGGATTGACTAATGCACCCAGTACATTCATGAGATTGATGAATGAAGTATTGAAACCATTCTTGGGAAAGTTTGTCGTAGTCTATTTAGACGACATTTTGATTTTCAGTCAGACCAAGACAGAACATTTGGAGCACGTTCGACAAGTATTGCAGAATTTACAGGGAGAGAAGCTGATGATTAACCTGCAAAAGTGTTTCTTCATGAAGAAGGAGTTGGTTTACTTGAGATGTGTAATTTCGGGTAAAGGGTTGGAGATGGACCCCGAGAAGGTGAAGGCAATAGTAGATTGGTCGAAACTGACAAGTACGACTACAGTGAGAAGTTTCCATGGACTTGCTAGTTTCTACCGGAAATTCATTCGGGGATTCAGTCGGATTTGTGCACCATTGATAGAATGCATGAGAAAGGGCAAGTTCAAGTGGATGGATAAGGCCCAGGAAGATTTCGAAAAATTGAAGGAAAAGGTCACTCAGAGCCCAGTATTGGTGCTCCTAGACTTTGACAAAGTTTTCTAGGTCGATTGTGATGTGAGTGGAACAGTAATTGGAGCAATGTTGAGCCAGGAAGGCCAACCAATTGCATTCTTCAGTGAAAAGCTGAATGGAGCGAAGCGAAAGTATTCAAGGTTAACTATTAACTATTTTGACATTTTAGAGTTCCAAGGTGTGGGTCATGGGATGCCCCAAGATAGAGAAGGGGCTAGGACCGATCCTAACCGTGTGCGACGCCCTCCACGTACACCAAAACCCCCTCGGTTATATCCTCCGGCTGGTCCAGTTCTTGATGATACGCAGGAGTCCTTATTAGATTTGGCTGATACATTGCTTCGGCATGGGACTACCGTCCAAGGAAATGTAGGGCAAGGGGTTGGCACTTCCAAGGCTGTTCCATCTGGGGTTGGACCATCTCACAGTTAGGATCCACCTTTTAGGTCCCCAGACAAAACCAGAGCTACACATCGCACCGGTGACGCGGAGTCTTCGGAGCATCGGGTTATTCCACACCCTTGCACATCATGTCGAAGCATATGCTATGGGCCTGCTTCAGAGTTTCTAGGTGATGTATTACTCCAATACGTAAGCAACATTCATTCTTTACATAGTATATAAATTTTGTTTTGTATCACAATTTTCAATTGTTTAGTAATTTATTTCTATTGGAATAATTATCTGACAATTTCCATGAACAAATATACATCTTATGTCCAATGACACCCCAGATTCATGTAATTCAGCCATTGATGCTGATGCCATTGATGCAGTGGTCAATGCTGCATATGATTTTGGTGCTTCACCATTAGCTGTAAGAACTTTAATTTTAATTTGTCATCAAGTTATTTACATATTTATAATTTAGAGATTGCAACATTAAATACATCTTAAACTCGATACAATATGTTTTATGCAAGGTGGGCACGATGAGTTTGTGGAATCCCAGGTCAGTCCCTCCTATGTAGAGGAAGATTCCCAGACTCAGGTATTCTTTTCATTACATGCTTTTAATTATATGCTTTTAATGATTTGAAACATGTATATGCATTTAATTATTTAAAGAAATTTTTTAATTGTATGTGTATGTTTTGTTACGTATCTTGGTTATGGTCAGGTTTTTTTTACTATTTAGTAGGGCCAATGTTTAGTATTCCACCCACTAGTGACCCTCTTCCTCCCCCCAGGTACGTGTACATGTCTCGCTTTCTTTGAAAAAGCCATTTTCCGTCCATGTAGTATATATATGTAGTCTTGTTAGATCTTTGTACTTGCTGACATCGACATATATATGTTACCTTATCCAGAAATCTAGTGATGCAATGGTGCTTGAAGAGCACCAAATCGATGTTGTTGGCGACCCACCTCTCCCCGCCCCCCATGTACGTGTATGTGGAGCTCTTTCTTTGAAAAGGTCATTGTACGTCCATACATAGTACATATATATATATACAGTCTCATTTTCTTTGTATTTGCTGACATTGGTCCATATGTTACTTTATGCAGGCATCTAGTGATGCAGTGGTGCTTGAAGAGCACCAAATCGACGTTGTTGGTGACCCACCTCTCGCCCCCCCATGTACGTGTGTACATGTCTCTCTTTCCTTGAAAAGGTCCTTGTACGTCCATACATATTATATACAGTCTCATTTTCTTTGTATTTGCTAACATTGGTCCATATGTTACTTTATGTAGGCATCTAGTGATGCAATGGTTCCTGAAGAGCAACCAACCGAGGTTGTTGGTGACCCACCTCTACCCCCCCCAGGTACGTGTATGTATCGCTTTCTTTCAAAGAGTCATTGTCCGTCCATGTAGTATATATGTCTTGTTTTCTTTGTATTTGCTGGCATTGACATGTATGTTACTTTATGCAAGCATCTACTGAGCTAGTGGTGCCTCAAGAGCACCCAATTGGGGCCACTAATGACCCTGCATGCCCCCCCACCCAAATACATGCAGTTTTAGTGCCTAGGACTTGCACACGCATGGTAAGTAAAAATATAATATTTTCTTGGAATTTGAACAATTGTACATCATGTGGTATTTATTTTATAGCTTGGTAAACTAACTTGTAACAAATTTTTGTTTGTGTGCAGTCTCCAATATTGAGAATGCGTCCTCCTACGGATCGTTGGGGAATGCCATCGAGCAGACGTAAAAGAAAGATAGACTTCTCATTAGCCACTGACGTTGGCAGTGAAAAGGGGGATAAATAGAAATCATGTATAGGGGGGGTACATATAGAATCCATGTATAGGGGGAATACATGTACATCTACCGTTTTGTTTGTCTGTACACACAGATGTACAGTATGATCCACAATTTTGTATTATGGCCATGGAATTATTATACATGTACATCTATAATATAAAGCAGCGTTCAGATATACCTATATATGGTTGACTTGATATGGGATGGAGACATGTGTATTATATTCCTTGCAGATATATGCTTGAATATGTTTTTAGGTTTATGGCTTTGTGTTTGTTGGAGAAGAGTTGGCATTGCAAATAATGGATACATTGCTAGTCCCACTCAACTCTAGCACTCATTTTTACTCACAAATATTAAATCAAATACCAAGTAGCCACTCTAGTCCTTAGAAATGGAATCCAAAAGAACCTCATCTCTTAGACCTTTTTCAATCGTGCTTACAACTTCCTACTACCCCACAGGATTCACCTTATCAACTAGGTTGGGTCCAATAATACAACCATTGTCTTCTAATAAACAAATATATTATGGCGTATCACTTCACATTTTCATTCAAATTTTTATTTGAGGCTTCTTGAGGAAATATTTAGATTGGTCATCATCATTTGTAAGGGTGTTGTTGTGCCTTGTCCTTTTCGCTCTCATGCTGGGAATATTGCTGCTGTCATAATAGTCATTTTCTAGACCCTAATTTCAGTTCTGATATATGCTATGTACTTGTGTTGTTCTCTTTAATAAAAGATTACAGTCTTCTACCTCATTTTCAGATTCTGATTGTATTGTGAATAGGCAAGAATGCAATAAAAATACCAGTTTGTCTTTGAGTTTGGTATGGTTTGCTGGAATATGGTTTTGTGGCACTATTATAAATAGGATTGATTGTTGTTTCAAGCATATTCTTTTGCTTAATATTGTCTCTCACTAAGTCTTTCAATCTTCAAAGTGTTTTGACTCCATAGCCCAGGGATAGGCACTAATCTACTTGAATTCACCACAATAATAACCATTGTACATCATAACCTGTTGGACTGCTTAATCTGTTTGGGTAGGGTTTTTAATAAGTTGCCCTAAGTTTCCATTCTTGCATGGACTTGGGTATTTATAATTGTAGGCTTAGAAGGTAACAAAATGGCGTTGTTTCTGGGAATAAAGTCCCTTTCCTGAATTCGGTAGAGATAGCTAAAATGATGTGATAAGTTGGTATGAATGTATGAATGTATTATTTTAAGTTTTTCCCGAATTATGGAACTTCATTGGCATGAATGTATTAATTATTATTATTTTTAGATTTCATATTACCATTTCTTTTTGAAGATTTGGAGGAAATCAATATGGCATCATTCCTATAAAAGATGCATCATAGAGCATATCCCCCTTTAAATTTTTCAGGCATTGCTAGGTATCCAAATAAGGCCCCTCCAAAATGGACCAAACATGTTCAAAATTTTCATGGGGACATGTTAATAATCATGAAAAAGACTCTATAACCTTTGGACCTCACTCTACTCATAGATCTTAATTTAATTACAAAATAGATCTTAGTTTAATTACAAAGTTTGTGATTGTTTTAAAGTGGATTACATTGGATGACATATATATGCTAAGACATAAAACCATGAGTTGGTCATCTTAATATCACATAATATTATGGAGCACACACTAGCAATATTGCAATATTCACGTGCTTATAAATCAATTATCCCTATGCAACATTTTCACTACCATATCATAAAAGGCTATAAACATAACTTTCACTCTATAAAAGATACTCAAGAATCCTCCATGTAAGCAAAACTAGAGGGTCACCTCAAAGTGGCTCTTTTTGAACCTATATATTTTACAAGATAATTTTCCTTCTTGGAGACTCAATGCATCACCTATATCTCTACCATCATCAATAATGCCAAAACATCTTGATCGAGTGCAGTTGTCTTATCATTATGATTCATAAAGAACAAAAAAAACACTTTTATACTTAACATCTCAGACCATTACCTCCAATTTGATACCTAATGCTTGACCATGCTTATACTAAAATAATTTTATCCTATGGAATTTGGTTATCATTTTATGCTTAGTAGATAAAAATCGAAATTGGAACATTGTTTCGAAAAAAAACATCTAAAATTAGCCCATGGGTTAAACTTCACCCCTAAGGTTTTTCCTAGGGCATATATAGAACAAAAACACATTCCTTGTAGTCATTGTCTTTCCCTTGGACACATTCATTTATACCATGAGGCATGGAATACACATTGGCACTTTATCTAACTTAGATCCGTAGTGTGTATTATCCCTAGTTCTATGTCTACAACCTCATGTTTCACATTTGGTTTAACCACAGATAATCATGGATGGTCTACATAACGTACATCATTGGAGGAAAGCGAGGATGTTTTATAGCTAAATTTATAGGAAATGATAAGGAACATGAACATACTCTACAAGCCCATACACACTACCAGTAGCCAACGGCATGCAATATTGCCACTCCATTTGTTATTTTGCTCGCGGATAGAAAGTCACCAAGTGTCCCTGAATGGCATTTTCATGAGACTTGCAACTCGACATAACTCGGCAACCGGAGGTCGGATCAATGAACCATCAATTTCATTGCTCTCTTGGCATGCGATTACCTCTAGGTAGCGTCCCCTGCATGTTTCCATGTCCCAGTGACTTCATTGTGCATTCATTTCGTAAACTAGGGTTTTGCTCAGTTTCCATCAATGCAATCTCACATTGTTGGGTCAACTCCGCAAAACACTCCACTAAGCCAGTGTTGGCAATGGTCCCACGTCGGAATTTCCCATACACACTACCAGGATCCAATAGCATGCAATCTTGCTGCTCCATTTGTTATTTCGCTCCCAGACAGAAAGTCACCAAGTGTCCATGAACGACATTTTCATGCGACTTGCAACTCGACATAACTCGGCAACCGGAGGTTGGATCAATGAACCATCGATTCCGTTGCTCTCCTTGCATTTTATTACCTATAGGTAGCCTCCCCTCCATTTTTCCATGGCCCAGTGACTTCATTGTGCATTCATTTCATAAACTAGGGTTTTTCTCAGTTTCCATCAATGCAATCTCGTGTTGTTGGGTCAACTCCGCAAAACACTCCACTGAGCTAGTGTTGCCAGCGGTCCCACATCGACATTGCCCATACACACTACCAGGAGCCAATGGCATGCAATCTTGCCACTCCATTTGTTATTTCGCTCTCGGATAGAAAGTCACCAAGTGTCCTTGAACGACATTTTCATGCGACTTGCAACTCGACATAACTCGACAACCGGAGGTCGGATCGATGAACCGTCGATTCCATTACTCTCCTGGCATGTGATTACCTCTAGGTAGCCTCCCCTCCATGTTACCATGGCCCAGTGACTTCATTGTGCATTCATTTCGCAAACTAGGGTTTTGCTCAATTTCCATCAATGCAATCTCACATTGTTGGGTCAACTCCGCAAAACACTCCACTGATCCAGTGTTGGTAGCGGGTCCCATGTCAGCATTGCCCATAGACACTACTGATAGCCAATGGAATGCAATCTTGCTGCTCCATTTTTTATTTCACTCTTGGACAGAAAGTCACCAAGTGTCCTTGAACGGCATTTTCATGCGACTTGCAACTTGACATAACTCAACAACCGGAGGTCGGATCAACAAACCGTCAATTTCGTTGCTCTCCTAGCATGCGATTACCTCTAGCTAGCTTCTTCTTCGTGTTTCCATGGCCCATTGACTTCATTGTGCATTCATTTTGTAAACTAGGGTTTTGCTCAGTTTCCATCAATGCAATCTTGCATTGTTGGGTGAACTCCGCAAAACATGTTGCGACATTAAGAAAACAGTATGTGTCTAGAGATCACAGGCTATATTATTCTTGTACCAACGTATAATCCAACAAGAATATGCCTAAGCTACACTTACAAATTACAAACCAACTAGGGTTTCATGAACTAGACGCTGCATAATAAAACTAGGGTTCACAAATTGAGACATGGAACTAAAAAATAGGGTTTTATTAACTCTCACATGCATGCATGACTAAGATGTAGAAACACATGTACATGAATTATATGCACATACATGAAACAAAATGCCATATACCTAGGCTATTCACATACATGAAACAAAATGCCATATACATGAATTTCACATGCATGCATGACTAAGATGTAGAAACAAAATGAGGTATTGAAAGAAGTTAGAAGAGAACTATCATACTTGTTGATAATTGCTAGTTTTAAGGTTTATTGGTCATATGTAAAAATTGGCATAAATATTCATAAACTTGACATACAAGAGAACTTTTGGAATATGAAGATGATGAAGATAAACTTGACTTGAGAGCATGTTATTTTTCGATTTGTATTTGGTGGTGTCTAAAGACACCAGTTGTTCTTGGTGCCTCCAATGTGCCATAAATAGTGTTTGTATCCTAGGCACAGGAAAGGCTAAACATTAGTACTCTCATAAGAAAATAAGGAAAATGTGCAAACATTATTTATAGATAACTCACGTGAGGTTGTAGGATCGTGTTTATAACATGTCCAGTAACACTTGGCAATGCACTCACTCGAGTAGGCCATCTGGATCATCTCTGCTGTTGATGGTGTCCATCAATCTCTCATGCTCTAAATGAGGTAGCAAGTATTGTACATGTGATTTTTTTTTTTGAAATTGTGCGCAGCTTGATGTTTATACATACTACCAGGTTGGTGAAGTGGTATACAATAGCTCCTCGTTTATAATCCTGATATACATACCCACCCTTGCTTCTTTGTTGTGCTGCTAGTGTCAGGTACTCCCCTTTTATAACCATCGAGCCAGTTGGGTATTCAATATTTTCATCATCTGTAACAGGTTCAAGAATGGTTTGTTTCCCCTCTAAGCAACATGCCAACCAATAGTCAGAACCCCATTCGTTATTTTTTGGGGCAACCACTGCATATATCTGACCTATGAAAGGAAATCGAAAAAGGTTAAAAATACATAAATATTAAAAAAGGTCTTGCATGTTACATAAATAAAATTTCTTTCAATGTAAGGGCTTGTAGTGATTTAGGCACTACTAATTTACTTTTTTGTACTTGCTTGTATGAGATCCTATATGTGATCATAGTCTGCAGAAATATATGTCTGATCATCTTCCAAATGGTCTATTTCATTAACCCCCTTGAAATCAATTCCAAGTGTCACTCGATCCCATGTATCGACTGTATCTGTATACTCACAATCATCCCATTCATCTATGCTATAGGAACTGCAAAAGCAAGCCTTCAATCTTGTCCAAACTTGTAGGGACGAGTTGTTTGAGCTTCTAATTGAATGAAAACCTCGAGTTCCATGCACTGTGTTCACCCAATGTGTTTGGGATCGGTCCACATCTGTCACCTCCCAGAATATTTTCCACACTAGGTGTTTCCTTGTTTCTTGTTCTCCCATCACACATGCACACCATTTTACTATAGATGAAGCATCTCGAAGGCGAGCACCTATAAACTTCATCTCTTCCCTTCAAAGGGCAGTTTTTATGCATGCACCAGCACCATCGTGCTGTCCTTTTCCATGACCTGTCTCAAAGTAGTTCTATGTATGTGGCACCTTGTATTTTATGTGCAACAAACACAACCATTGAAATAAACGTGAATTCTTGAACTATCTAGCACAACCATCTGACCAAATCAAATGACGGTAAAATGGTATATCCATAGCTATCACATGATCATAGAACAACTGAAAGCAATGTTGCACGTAATGGATGTCATGGGTTTGGTCATCACTGATGTAAAAGTGACTCTCTTTCAATATCACACGTTTCTCTTCATTGCTATTTGGTCCATGTCGATAAATGATATGGACCATTATGCTCACCTACCCTGAGTGATAGTATTGACTTTGTATTTAATTTTGTGGTTGTAGGGTGTAATTTTCCGCAAAGTCAACCACTGATAATATTGTTCCAAGAGGGAAGGTGTCCTGGCATATTCTGAATTGCGCATCTTGCCACCGTGCCATATCAACATGCTAAATGTATTGTTGGATCTTTCCACGGAACTCTGGAATAAAATCACATACGTGCACCTAGTGGAAAAAAATAAACAATGTTATAAAACAACATAAAAATATTTACATGAATATTAAAATATACATCAATATTTAAAACAATGTTATAAAACAACATATAAACAATGTACACTCAGTTAAATGAACATGTTTCATGTAGATTGTCACCTCTGAAGTCACCAATTTAATCTTCTTGCTTTCTTTCCCATCACGTAGCTGATATGTCTCATACTGAAAGTTTTGCTTCTCGACAATTGCATTACCAAATGCTTGATCTTCATTCTCATGGATGCAATCGAACCATAAAGATAGCCCACCACAATTGTTGCAAGAACCCTCTACACTTTGTTTTAAGTAATGGGTCTGCCCATCTTGCCTCGGACACATTATGCTATGGATGAAATCTCTAGATGACATTGGCGGTACTGTACTTGAGCATTCCTGCACATAGTTAGGGTGCAAAAAATGACGTATATGTGCAAATGTATGATAATATAGATCAAACTCTATGTGGTATCTAAAACAACAAGTGTTCCAGATTCTATTTATTCTAACATACCACGGCTTGCATTTTTCAAAAGATCTTTGCCCGAGCCTTAGCTCTATGTGGGAAACTTTAAACATCTCGAATAGTTGAGTTTGTGTCATGTCAAGGTAATGTTTAACATGCCCTTCATTGTTCATGGAACCCCTACAGCGTTTTAACACATCCTTTTTGTTAGAAGAAGGCCTAGTGTTATCGTGCCAAAAAGTGTGCGTTAGTCCCTTCACTGCTTCGACCAACTTCATGTCTTTGCAGGGCAACCTACAGCTAAATGCCCATAATGTATCCATTTGTCCCTCTACATCAAGTTTGTCTCTTCTTACTAAATATTTTTTAAGAGTCTTTGGATGTAAAGGGACAATTTATGATGTGCATTTAAGTAAACGACATTGTCTTGTGGATCTAGATACAATTGATTCAGCCAATACGCGGCGAGCCACATTACAGTCTTTTGAACGAGTTTTTTTACTAATTTATGTGAATGAAACAGTAAGAGATTTAACAATGCGATTACTTGATTCAGTATTCTTCAATGTTCTTATGCCTAATGTTTCTCTAACATTTGCCATACTTCTAGATTTAATCAAAGCTAAAAACAATTGACATTTATCGGCTTTAGATTTTGGTTCAAAATATTGTTTCATTATTTGAGAAAAATGACGAATGATTGTGCATTTAGCCACCTTACCTTCCATGGAATTCAATTCGCTCTCATCCACTTATATGTGTTTAGGAGTTCTCTTTTGTTTTGATGCGATATTTCTTGTTGTTTCAAATGCTGGAGAGATGTTTACATCCACTGCAGGCTGACAACTTCGATTAGGAGATTGAACCACCTGGCATGGTTGTTGCAGAGTCTCGTCAGGAACATAATGATTGAACTCTACAAACGGTTGTCCAGTTAATAATGGAGCAAAATTTTCATCTTGGTTATGACCAGCTTGCATTAAAGTTGCAATATCTTCCTCAGCCTCTTCACTAGGTATCTGTTCAGCGAGAATGGGAAGTATTTACTCATCCAATGAATGCCGACGATTTCTTGAATGTTCCCTCTTCTTTTCCTTTTTAATTTCAGCTTCTTCGGGTATAAGCATCTTCCTCGCTGACTTCCAAACTCCATTACGTGGATTCCCCATTGAAATCCACCCAAAAGTGTACAAAGCCTATGGATCTGTGTAATAAATGATTAAATTACAGGTTGAACAATACACTCTGCACGGGTTTCAGAAGAATTATGTATTTTCCTGTACAGTAAAAATGGCCCACGGCATGCAACCCAAGATTATTTATTAAACAAATATCGCATATGCGATGTAACACATCTCCGTTTTAACGCATATGCGATATGAACTATATGCTTTTTATGCTTTTTATGCTTTTATGAACTATATGCATATATATGCTTTGTTAAAAACGTGATCACTAAATCGCATATGCGATTTGGTGCATATCAACTATTGAAACCTCTTTTAACCATGAACCATGAAAACATCATTTAATCCCTAGAAGATTGGATTTAGCCTTGCACCATGGTACAGTGTCTTCAGAACTATGTTTTTTCTGGATATATTCATAATGGTTCCTATATGACCATGGTCAACGCCTCGAGAACAATCTTCAATGCATAAAATAGTCTAATGGCACATATATGCCATATTAAGGCTAAGTATCCCCTTTAAAGGGCATGTGTAGTGGTTTAAGACTTGTTTCTGTTACACTTTTGTCCCATTACCATAGTTAAGACCCTGAGACCCATCCTTAGTGCATAAAACCTCATAATGACACCCAGATCCCACTAAAGGCCAAATATTCCAACTATAGTGCATGTGTGCTGATTTAGAGACTCATTGGACCATATTTTCTTCCATGACTATGGTCAATGTCCAGAGAGCCATCCCTACCATCCACAACCCTATTATGTCACCCTTATCCCCTTATAATACAATTTAGACTCCAAAGATTCCATCCAAGCGATCTATGGAGTGGCTCATGCCCCGACATTACATTGATTGAAAGCTAAAAGAGGTGTTGGGAGAGTCAAAGGAGGGAGACGAAGTTATAGAGGGAATCATGGGAGCGAGGGGGAGAGTCAGAGAGAGAGAGAAAGAGAGAAAGAATTATGGATGGAGGGATGGTTAGAGGGTGAGAGAGTGGGATAATAACAATGAGAGAGTAGGGATTTAGGTAAATGAATGATGGTCAAGGATGGTTACAGCGAGGGATAGAGATGAGAGATTGTGTCTGTGTGTGTGTGTGTGTGAGAGAGAGAGAGAGAGAGAGGGAGAGATCATGGATATTAAGGAAAGGAGAGAAAGATGGAGAGATGAAGGAGGGATGAAGGCTTGAAGGTGGAGAGAGGAGGTAGGGGGAGAAAGTGAGGGATGGAGTGAGTGATAGGATGGAACACATGGAGGGAGGGATGGAGGGAGAGAGAAAGAGTTTTGTTGGGAGGGAGGGGCAACAAAGGAATTGTTTTAGAGGGTGTGTGGATGTGTGTGAGAGAGAAGGGGGTGGAGAAAGAGAGAAGGAATTATGGGGGGAGAGAGAAGGGGGTGGAGAGAGGAGGTAAGGGGAGAAAGTGAGGTATGGAGTGAGTGAGAGGATCAATCATCAATATTTCTAGTTAAATTATTTGTTGAAAAATTCCTAGTTAAATGATTTGTTGTTTTTGAATCAATAGTGTAATGTGATTAAACTACTAAAGATCATATAGAAACAAATCACATTAAAATGTCATGTGTACACCCACATTTCATCTCAAATTCAAAATATTTGTTACAATACCAACCTTCCTAACATTTTAACTCATCAAAACTATGGTGATTTATGAATGTTTCTCTTAAAAGTTTTGAGCATAGAAATATAATTCTAAAGAAAACCAAGTGACTCCTTACCTTTCTAAAGGTTTGATAGATCAAAATAGGTCTCAATGGACGTTAATAACAACCATAATCATCATCAACTCAAGTAGAGCATTATTAAGTTATATAATAAATTTGTTATTAAATAAACAACCCTACTTGAAGTCATTTAACTACACTAATATCAAAGAAAGTTTGATTAACAAAATAAGTGCAAAGATATGTTGGTTCTCATCAATAACATCAATCAATAGATGCATAGTGAACCCATTTGTCATGTTAAACAATGTTATATTAACTATGATGGGATGCTATCATACATTTCAAAATAATAATCTTTATGCCACTCTTGTATCTAATAATGTTTATTTTCTATTTACTCTTTTGTACTAAACCAAAACGCATATCTGTTATATCACATATGCGATCTGAATCGCATATGCGATTAGAACAAGTCTAAACCGCATATCCGTTATAACGTATATGCATTAATTTGAAATTTAAAAACTTATGATGTTCAGAAATAGCTTCGGACTGCCGAACGTATTGGCTAGAACAAAAAAAACCAGGGCCATTGCCTATATTTTTGAACTCTATCAATATGCTCAGTTTCAATGGCGTGTTTTGCTATGAAAAACTCAATATTTTTTGCTAAATGACACACGTTAGTTTTCAAAAATACATACATTGATTCGTTTTTATATAACTTTTGATTGCCTTCTCCATTTCCCGAGAAAACTATATGGTGCACTAGAGGAGATTGAGCTCTACAATATCATATATAGAAATCAATGATTTCATTAAATTTTACCCCTAAAGTGTTGCACCCACCAATACCATTTTAATTTCAAGGTTTTCTGACTTCAATAATTAATAATAAAAAAATAATTCATGAAATTTTTTGAAAAAATAGTGTTGCACTAGACCCATATGTCCTTTATATATCTGCAAGATTTTATCCAAAATGGACATCATTTACCTCAATAAGTGTTGCACCCGCACAAACGTATATGTTATGATGTGCCGAAAATTTGAAAACCCAATTTAACGGAAACTAATTTTATAATAATTTACAAAAAAAAATTATAGATAAATGTTATATATTATGAAAGCTGATTCAATTACCTATCTTTTGTCTTTTTGATTTGTCTTCAAATCCATTACGGAAGTACCCCTAATTGTCACCTAAATTCAGAGGTTCCAGGTTTTTTCAGTATTATGTGGCATCTAAGGTGTCTTTAAAGGAGTCCATGATTGTGCATCAGCCCACTTGCGTGTCTTATCACAACTATTTCGACTTGATTAAATAAATCTTATTATCATCATCTACTGCGGGAATTACCATGTTAAAATGAGGGAATCTGACATGCAAAAGGGAGAAACTAGAGGTGCCTTTACCAGCTTACCGAAACCATCCAATGAAGTGGACCCTTTCCTTAAAAAGAACTAAAAGAAGCAACTTGTGAAACAAATGCTTAAGATCACCAGTACTATTATTATTTAGGAGCTTCAAATATATATTGGTTAAATATTATATATATACATTCTTTTATAAATGTTTACACTTTATAGAAGTATATAGCTATCCATAAGTGGGCTGCCACTTACTAAATATTAATTATTAATATTTAGATAGTATTATAAATGGCATACTATTATTATTATGAAAATATCTAAAAGATTAAATAAACAGTTTAATCAAACAGGTTAAGAAGTCCTAGTTCCTAATAAACTAGTAGTTAAAGTAAACAAATATTATTTTATAAATTAATTGTTTTAAAGAAACCAGAAAATTCCAACAGTCCTAATTTCAAGATTTCCTCCTTAAGGAGGACAGACCCCAAAGTTTGGGGGATCTTCTTCTTTTTCTTTTGGTATTATTGTACCAAGAAGAACTCTTTGTTCCATAAGTGAACTCTACTCATAATTTTCTAGATCTGAACCAGTTACCATCTAGGGCCTCTATTTCTTAGTTGCATGTGAGAACCAGCTCGGGGGGATTCTTATTGAACCAGGAACGGTTGTAGAATCATGGTTGGGAGGAACGTGGTAGTCCCAAATTCATCCATCCAAGATTAGTGAACAGATCAGCTAAGAGTACTGTAGTTTTGCATTCACTAGTTGGCTGAGTGTGCAGGTCATTATCGACAGGAGTAGGCTACAGGGATCAGCAGGGCATTATAAGAAGGAGCAAACTGCAGAACTCAACAGGTACACAATTTCTATGAGATTTTCCCATGTAACTATTTCTTGTATAAATAAAATGCTAAATTAGTATGGGTCTCTATACCAACCTAAATTCGAGAAATACCCAGGATCTAATGGCTTGTCTAGCAGGTCTAGTAGCTAGCCTTTGCTATCCAATCATATTGTAGGTTTTACTACATCGAAATAAAATATTTATTGTATCTCTTATTGCCTATGATTTCTTGTTTAAAGTTCCACATGGTTATTTAACAACTGGGATCGTTTTAGCAGAATTTGTTGATTGATAGATTAAACTATTACAAAACTAGTTATTTCGATTTTACATCAAATTCAGCCATTGTCTACTACAGTCAACGGTTTACACCCAAACTCAAATCAGGGATTGATATTTTGTTTCTGCTTCATCGAACTAAATAGTTTCCCTATTAAATATAGATATTCTATTACAAAAAAATAAACAAGTCATTAACTGGGATAGAATTACCAACACACATATTTAGTATTATATCCAATCAAGATTTTATACCAACGACCATCCAATACTTTCTACGAGGAATACAAGTGTGGCAGGATTATACACAGGTGTCTTTTGAGACTTAGGTCAAGGGTGGAACCCCCTGGCATCTTCAAACCTTAAATCAGTGATTGCTTCCCTACAGGAGGCACACCTACAAATAACAAAACGTTGTATATAACCCTGAGTTTTCATCAAACAAGTAATATATAAACCTAACTACGTCTTCCAAACCAAAGGCGTTTAAGCCTGTACCCATTTAGAACATTTGTACAGTGTTCTACAAAATAGAAACCCATGGAGTTTTCCCATAGCATTTAGTATCAAACCATTTCAAGTTTTAACGTTAGACTCAAACAGGAATACAAAACAACAATACCATTTGAGACACCATATCAAGCCCCTGGTCCTAAAATACATTTAGTTACATTATAAATTTCCCTGCCATATTCAAATATCATGAGACACCATATCAAGCCCCTGGTCCAGCCTTAAGCGACCATTTTACTCCCAAAGTGGATAGGTAAGCCAAATGCTTACGGGAGTTTCCTTTGAAACCAGGACAAGACGCATACACACCCCAGCAAAGTCACCAGATGCAGGATAATGGGGGTATGTTGAACTTACCATTACCCTAGTCATGTTGGCAAAGCTTCGACTCATCGAAGTTTCTACATCCACGGTTCCTTATCACCTGTCGCCATACAGAAAGCCACCAGTTAGTAAACTCTGCGAATTGGCAATGAATAAGAAAGAAACCACGAGATAAAGAATGTAACTCACCGATTAAGATTATGGTGCCCATGCTACCAACGAGTGCCATAGCCACTATGTGCATTGACCACGAGCATTGCTTGGGTCAGGGCACCCCCATAGTCTCACAGTCAAGAACAGTGCAGGACCCGAGAATTAAAAAAAAATCGCAAACAAAGGCTAAAGCCCACAAAAACCCCAGCTAATACCAAATCCTCAGTGACACGCTGTCTTCCAACATACATTAAAAGCGCAGTTATTGCCCCACTAACCACGCTTTAGTGGAGGCTCGATTTGTTGTAAAGGGACTATAGTTTAGTCGTAGCCTTTAACCACGATGCACTTCATTGAAAATTACATAGAATAGTTCATGACCCCTTTCGATGGAGATTGGGCCATTCCCTTAGGATAGAATAACTATGGGGTTTGTACCTAGAGAAAGACAAATTCAATGGATGGCATTAGCAAATTGCTAAGTAAGTTCAACAAACCGCCAAAGCTTACCCATACCCCATGCCAACCCTGCTCGGGTATGTAATTACCTCATCCGGATTGTTACGGCACCCACCTTAAGAACAAACAGCAACAAAGGAGCATATCACCTAGAAGTGACATTTAAACATTCACAACTTCAATCACATGATTTATAAATCCGTAAAGATCTATGTTCTACCTTGTACTAGTGTTACGATTGCATTTCCAAACCAGATATGATATTGTGTCACACCGCTTCCGCAGACTTTGAAACTCAAACTTTAAGAAGACTATGTTTTGAAAAGATCTTAGACTTATATAGTTTATATTGTGCAAATATGGATGCAATTAATTGGAATTGAATGACATATGAATTATTTCTCATTTAAATAGCAAATGTTGCACACAGGAAAAATAAAAATAAAAATGTTGCCAATAAGGAACATTACACATAGGTTTATTTTGTCATCCATGTTGAGGGCCACTAGACCTATCCCTAGTGATTAAAAAACTTATAATGGTGTTAATGTTCATACATATACGATAATAATACTCTTAGAAAAAGATGTGTCATGATCTTTGAGGTGTTTTTCATAGTCCTAGATCCATATAAGCTTTTTTTAATGCCAAAGGTAGAGGTTTTATCCCTAAACCATACCTAATAATTATAAGAATATCACTAAAAAAATTTAATAATATCTATAAAATTATTGAATTGAATAATAAATTTTCAATTCAAATCACTTTTATCAATACTTTATAATATTAATAACTTATAATAGTAATAAATTAAAAATCAGAGTCTTTAATTAGAAATGAAATATGTTATTTAAGATTAATAAAAATAAAAACATGAATTTGTTGTGATTTTAGAAATGAAATATGTTATTTAAGATTAATAAATATATAAAGGTGAATTTGTTGTGATTGTGGTGCAAAAATTGATAAATTAATATTGAGGATTTATTTGAATAAATAAAACAAAAGAATAAATAATTGAATTAAGTTATTTACAAAATAATTATGTGTGAATTTGTTGTGTTTATTGTGCAAATCCTCATAATTAAATATTATTTATACATGTCCATATGACAAATAAGGACTTAGGAGTACTTTATGGTACTTGGTAACATGGCATTTATCTTAATATAAATGACGAGAAACTCCATTTCCATAAATATTTATAAACATTCACACCACCTTAACACCACAAAATGTAATTGGTGCTAATACCACCAAATTAACATCACATAATTGAAGTGATGATAATCCCACTATCTTAACACCAAAATTTTTTAAATAGTGTTAATACCACCACCTTAACATCACAAAATGCAAGTGATGCTTACTTATAGAGTTGAATGATGTTTCTGGAGTGTTATACATAAATATGTATAAATATCCTGCTCACACCTGCCATAAGTAAAAAAAAATCAACTACCTTCCCCGTATGAGGCATTGCAAAATTTCATCGAGCTCCTCCCTCTGAGTCATTGTTTTCTTCCTCATTGCTTTCAAATTTAGCGTTCCGGCGAAAAAAGAAATGACGAACTACTTCGTACGTTTGGGCGTTGGCATTTTAGGTATGTAATAGCTACCATATTCCTATCCCAGAAGATAAATAGATATAAATAGTATATGATATTACGCTTATTTTTTTTGGAAGAGCTTAATATTAATTATGGCATTTACAATTGATTTATCTGACATGACATTCCAGGAAGTTTCTTGGCGTTGCTTATGTATAGTTCACCAATGTAAGTATAACAGGTTTCCAAAAGCGTATTCTCGTGTATTCATACCCTCAAACTAACTTAACAAAGAATCGAGTATTGAATATAATGTTGTAACTATTGGTCAACAGTGCTACGTTCAAGAGGATAATAGAAAAGAGAAGCACGGAGAGTTTCTCAGGGTTGCCGTATGCAGTAGCTCTCTTCAATTGCCTGATCTACACGTTGTATGGATCGCCTCTAATCAGTCATGGTTGGGATAATGTTGTGGTTATGGTTGTCAACAGCATTGGCCTTCTTCTAGAGTGCTGCTTCGTTTGCATCTATCTCACTTTCGCTCCACCCAAAAGCAAGGTATTATCTCATCATATTACTTCAATAAATAGTATTAAGTTGAATCCCTTTTACCAATCAATGCCTTATCTTTATTAATCCATGCATAAACAGCTAAACAATTTGCATTGATCATATCTATCTGTGTGCAGAGGAATATGGGGTGGATGGTTCTAGCCGTGTTGGCGATGTTTGGCACTATTGCAATAATTTCCTTGTCTGTTGTCCATGATCACGAGAAGAAGAAGTTCCTTGTAGGAACTGTAGGAATGATAGCCACTGCTAGTCTCTACGTTTCTCCGCTATCCATAATTGTAAGCATAGTCTACATTGCATTCATTTTCATAATTGTGTGAATGAAATAACTAGAATGGCTTAACAGAGTTGATTGCAGCATCTTCAATTATTGTTAGTTTTATTGATGATGTCTAATGGTAATATATAACTATATACAGAAAAAGGTAATTCAAACAAAGAGCGCGGAATTCATGCCGAGTTTCTATTTCTCATTGTTCGGGTTCATGGGATGTCTGTTGTGGCTGGCGTATGGCGCTTTCAGCAGAGACATAATCATCATGGTAAAATGTGGTTCTTAGTCTTTAAATTCACGTATTTAAGCTCAATGTTATAATGACATAATTCATATTTTGCAGACACCAAACTTTGTTGGAGTGCCATTGGCGTTCAGTCAGATGGTTTTACATTGTATCTACAGAGACAAAAGGAGCCCGCGTGTTGAAAATGCAGAGGTGGATACAGAAAACATGAAAGAGGACATAACTAGAGACTACACGAACAAAACAAAGTCCGGCTCTGATAAAGAGATCGAAATCGTTGTATCATAATCGTCTAGACTACAAATAATAGTTATATACATCACAATTGAAAATATGAATATCGAAATCGTTGTATCATAATCGTCCAGGCTACAAATATGCATTTAGAATTATTGCACGAGATTCATGATATGTTTGTTGCATGGTTGAACTAAGTAAAAGGATTCGATTTACATAACACTAGGTCATGGGTCATTCTTCAGTAGATTTGTTTATAGTCTATGAATACAAGTTCAAGTCCATTATTCATTATTCAGGTGTGCCACGTATTCAATGGCTCACGTATGTATAAAAAGCGCTCAAGACGGAAATATATGTTACTGCCATATTTACCCTTATTGTTGGTATTGATTTTATACTTATTTTGGTTCGTTCTTTAGTATGTATATATAAAATCTAAATTTTGTGTACTAGTTTATTTGTATATTATTTTTTTATAAATATTAATTTTGGCTAGTCTTAATGATTAGAGTGTCTTTTTATTGATCATGGTTGTTTTTATAAATAAAATAATAATAACCTAATAACTTTAGAGGAGATTTTGGAGTAGGCGAGGAGATTTTGGAGTAGGTTGTTATGGGTTGAATGGGAGAATTTTGGCCAAAAACGTCTTGTTAGGGTTTGAGATTTTGGAGTGGGTTGTTATGGGTTGAATGGGAGAATTTTGACCTAAAACCTCTTGTTAGGGTTTGATGTTGTTTGTCTTTTTATTGATGATGGTTGTTTTTATAAATAAAATAATAATAACTCTAATAATTTTAGAGGAGATTTTGGAGTGGGTTGTTATGGGTTGAATGGGAGAATTTTGGCCTAAAACCTCTTGTTAGGGTTTGATGTTGTTTGCAAGTTACTTGAAGTTAAGCTTTTTGCTTACAAAGCATACTACTAACCAAAAAAAATGGGAATGATGAGATTTTTGGTCCTCTTATAGTTACGAGTGAATTTGTTCAAATCCTCTTAGTTTAATTTGGTTTTTAGTTTATGAAAGTTCTCATTTTTTATAGTTTGTTAAAATATTTTTAACTGGAATCTCTTTTATTATGTTTGTATGGTAAATCTCTAGTAACATTTTACTAAATTTGGCCATGGGTGGTAAGGTTATTTTACCTTAACTGTTTTGATATCTGTGACTTTGATATGTTGATGAGTAGTTTTTTTTAGGTCCTTTTAAAAATGACACTTAAATACACAAAGTAGCATATCATGGGCGTCAGATAACTCGCACTCAAATCACCCCACTTTTCCGGCCACTTGTTTTGTTTCCTAGATCCGGTTATAAAAACCGGTGAAATTGTAGTTTCACCCGATTTACTGCGGAACTATGCCATGGAACTGTTTCCATAGGGGTTTTGGCCCATTTTTAGACAACCAACATCATCGAAATTCCAAAAAAATAACAAGAACGGTAGAACTATGCCTGGCCGGAAAAATTTCTGTCGCCGACAGGTGGCAATTTGAGTGTGAGTTATCACACAACCAAATCATGAAGTTGAAAGAAAATGAATGGGGAAGGGGGCTTTCCTTTTTGGGGGCATATTTGCAAGAAAATGATGGCTCAGATAGTCAGATTCCATATGCAATCATGGGAATGTCCTTTGATAGATAGATGCTTGCAAAGTAAAATGACAATGCAACTGCTCAAGAATATGTATAATATGCAACTTATTTTGTCTCAGCTGTATGTTAATGTACATCTGCAATCAAAGGTCTAAATATTCCTGCAGATATGTTGTGCATGGCCCAGTTCCTGAATAGACTTTCGTTAATTCTCATGTCACGAGCATGATGGAGTATGGGTCATGCATAGTGAAACAGGTAGACCATTTGAATAGTAACCCAAGAAACCCACGGTCTTAAGCTGGCCACAGATAAATTAGCAGCTTCCCTGGACTCTGGTCATTGGCAGAGTTGCAATATTTGATAATCTTAAAAAATAACAACCTGATAAAATAAATAAATTTTTTTATTTAATTATTTTTTTAATACGATGTAGAAAGGGAATAATTATTCTTTGCAATATTTGTTAATCTTAAAAAATAACAGACTGATCAAATAAATATTTTTTTATTTAATTTATTTTTTAATATGATGTAGAAAGCTAATAATGATTCTTTAAAAAAAACATTGTACATATACTTTCCTAGAAATATATAAACAAGAGCTATTATGTCAATGTCCCAGCAGTTGTTTTTGGCAATTGCTAACAACTATTGCTATAATATGATATTTTTCGCACAAAATTGTAATAGAAAAGAAAACAGAAAACATGAAAATGAATATATATTGAGAAGGTGTTTGACAATAGAAAACAAAAGCAAATAGTATGGTTAGCATTCTCATGGCCCCTTGTCCATGGTTACCTAAACATTTTAAATAGAAAATTAATATGAGTAAATGAAATTAAAATATGCACAGAAAAAATAGGCAAGAGATTAAGCCTAAAATTGACAATAAACTCAAAACCACCTAATGTATGAGTATAAGGCTTACCCTTGTTATAGTAAATGACTAGGTTTTGTTGAGCTTGCCAAGTTACCTGAAATGAACTTTCAACTAACTAAAACCATGAGAAAAACACATTAATTGCTAACTCTCATATTATAAACCTCATTACATAGATTTTATGCACAAAAGGCTGAATAATTCAATCAAACATAGGCATATCTAAGGGGAAATGCCTTGGAGCTCCAAATCCTCCTTCACTAGACGAAAGAGAAAGTGTAAAAGACAAATTCTACTAGTAATTACCATTCAACCTCAACCAATTCACCCATCCGTAGTTTTATTGGTAAGCAAGCAATTGATAACCCTCCAATATTGAAAATGTCATGAGCACCCATCCATAGTTTTATTGGTAAGAAAGCAATTCATAACCCTCCAATCTTGAAAATGTCATGAGCTCGCATCGTAGTTTTATTGGTAAGTAAGCAATTCATAACCCTCCAATCTCGGAAATGTTATGAGCTGATGCATGTAATTTGAAATATGGAAAAAATTAATGAAATATGTAGATCTATAACTAAGTTAATGTTTAACTTTAATATTAAATTTAATTCAAATGATCCTCTCTAAATATATATGATATTATCACGCTTCATATACATATAACCTTTACCTTAAGTTTAGATTAAGATGGAATAGCTAGAGTGACTGCATGATGATAATACATACCGAGAGGGACATGTGACATTTTCCTTCCATTACCATAAATATAATCATTTCCAATGAAGCCTTAAGACTCTAGTATGTACCATGAAATATTACGTGGTGTGTTTTATAATGATCTTTTATTACTCTAACAGCAAATTGTAGGATGTTCAATTAATTTTCAATGATAAACCATACATTGCAAGTGACACAAGTTATAACCAATTAAAATTTCAATAATTGTTTTAATTTAAATTATATTTAATATATGATATTACAAACATTATAGAAACATTGGCAAATAAAAAAATTAGCTTCGGAGACAGATTAATCCACCTAAGTGAATCATACATGTCTCGTGTCGAGCACATAATAAATGTACTTTCATCAATATATATCATTTTATATGATTTTAGATAAAATATTTACGAACCATTTTGAAATGATATTCTAATTGAATAAAATATTTTGGACCATTTTGAAATGATATTGTAATTTCTATTTATGCTTTGAATGGAATTATTCAACAAATAATTTAGGAAACATTTATGATTTTTTTGAAGTGACAGATTCCCAAGTATGTTTTCTTGGACTATGCTTAACAGATTGGATTTTACATGTTTTTCTTCATGGATGGCTCTAGACGAGGACCAAACAACCACACACTTCTCAACATTCAATTGGCTCATGTCCTTTTATATTCTATTTGCAGTTAGCTTCCATGCCTAATTGTATGTCTCAGACAAAACCTTGAAATATCAATTGGGAGAAGTGGAAAACTAGTAACAACAATATATATGGACGGGCACAATGAATCTTAAAGCACCTGTCATAGTGCTGCACTTAATGTTGAACAATAAATCAGGCTTGATCAATTTTAAATCTATTGTTTACCAAACTGCAAAGAAATTAAGTTGACCTGCTATAATTCGATAGATATACATTCATCTACCTTTGCATTAATATGTGTCGTACACATGTACTTTAAATTTTGAACTAGAGCTGCATTTTCACCATGCATTTTGAAAAGCTTATGATTTAATTTGGTTTTTGGTCTAAGTCAAGATTTGGATTGTAATTCTAGTAGACAAGATAATCAAATAGAAGAATGAAATTATTTTCACTAATTTTTCCATATAAGGAATCAGAAATTTGCAACCTTAGGTTTCTGCATGTAGTATTTTTGTTTTCCTCCTGTTCTTCTCACTAAGCCTTAAGATTGTAAATATAGGTATTTCATATGCAATAGGGATTTCAGTGATTATGCCTGGGCAACAAGATATTCCTACATTCATTTCCCATCCAACCCCACTCCCTTGTTCCCGGGAAGGGGTCCCGTGGCTGTCTCATGAACATGGATATTATTGCGGATCTTGTAGTTTGGTCATAAAATACACCCCCACATATACAGTGAAATCCGAGAACAGGGAAGCTGAAACAAGATCCATTTATCACGATGATTACATTTTTGTACTTGTATGGATACATGACATTTTGGTGGGATGAAGGTCAATGGTGTTTATTGCTAAAAAAAACCTTGGGATGGAAACCAAGCTGAGTATGAATGCATAACCACCCAAGGATTTCTAAACTGGTCAATGGAATTTGAAACATCTAGAGATAGAGGCACTCTAGGATCTGGATTAACTCTTCCACTAGTTGATTATGTGCATAATTCACATGAAATTTTCTACCTGGACATTTGAAGTGTACTGGAAGTTTACAAATGAAAGTGGCATGGAAAGAAGGATGGTGAAATGAGAGAACTCCCAAATGTATCATGTGCCATTTTCTATTTGTAGTTATTATTTTGATAGAATTAGAAATTATAGGTTTATGGACAAGTTCATTGGGTGTAATCAGACATACAAACTTTACAGCACACTAAATTGGGTGTCCACTACCAAGATAAACATAAATCCTGCAAAAGCTGATGTCTGCAAAAGTTGATTGCTAAATTACACAAGAGCTACTAGACTCATAACACCTAATTGAGTATTGTACCTCGCTGCCCTTTGAGATTCTCTATGAACTGGTAATTTCAATCTTTTAGATGCTTTTAATTTTGTTATAATCTATATACATATCATACAAATCATGAAAGTGCAAGTTTCAATCAATATTATAGATTTCACAATCTATAAAATCATGAAAGAAAATGCAATATCGTAAGTACACTATCATACAGATTCATGGAAAAAGTATTTAAATCATGATAAAAGTATTTAATAGCGGCATCGAGCAAATCACAGGTGGTGTCGTTTTGGCTTTCTGTCAGATTAGCCATCAGCGAGGAACTTCCCAGACTCCAACTCCAACTATTGGAAGGCAGTGTCAACTTGTGTGACTTCGGCATCGTAGATCTCTGCTGAAAGAAAAGATGAAAGTGAACGCAAACTATGATTACTGGCGTTTCCGCCGCATTCTTTGTGTGGCCTCCTCCTTGAGAGTTTTGTGAAACTGTCAACCCATTTCGGCTCTTCGGATGCCAATTATGTACCTGTAGACAAAAATAAAAAAGAATCTCAACATCAGTCAAACAAACCATAAGGATATGAGTTTGGAACCTTCGATACTAATGACTCTCTCTCATAATGCATAAGCGAAAGGAGACTAAACAGTACCTATCTTCAACTACCACTTTTGGAAGACTTTACGTTTATTGAAAGTGGGGAAGGATAGACTGATGGTAGATGCCCTAAAGCACTTGAAGGACTTCGTCGATGATCTCATTGCTTGCAAGAACAAAAAAAATGATTTTCAATGCCAGCTGAAGTGGGGATATGAGATATCTCCTTGCTCAACGACTCGCACCGGTTTCAAGAAGATGAGGTCAACAACTCGCACCAGTTTCAAGAAGATATGGTGCTCCACTTTGTGATTCTGGCCATAGATACATACGATGTTGCATTAGGTTGGTTTTTTTTCCTCCTTTATTGCAATCCTCACATCGAAGAAAAAATCGTTCAAGTACTTTGCTGCGTATTAGCTCAAAGAACCAAATCTAAAAAAAATGGAGCCTTTCAAATATTGTGTATATTTGCATGCAACATGAAGGAGACTGTGAGATTGTATCCTTCAGTTCTCAACAATCATGAAGGAATTTTGCACAAATATGTGTTGCCTGGCAGAATTTATATAGAGCCTAGGATGAAATTTATATATAAGATTTATGCTTTGGACTGTATGGAAAGCGTCTGCGTATTCGATTGTCTAACACTTCGACTATGTTGAATATTCTAACTTCTAAGAATATTATATTTGTACATTATTATTTGGGAGATGTTCCATCCCTCCGAGGTTACTCTATTATGTATCCGGAGATGTTTATTCCTCCGAGGAGTTGTGGTAACTAGGGTTATTAGACCCACCATGAGGGGGTCGGCCCTAATATTATATTTTGGGGGTTATTAGACTTCTCCAGGAGAGGTCGGCCCCATTAGGTATTTTAGTTAGTTGGGGATTAGTATAAGTAGAGGAGGAGAGCTACTCATTTGATACACTCACTCACAACTCAGAAAAGTAGCGCACTTTTCTGGGAGGTCTGCACAGGAGTTGGAGAAGGAGGTTAAGTCTTGGAGCACATCTTGTATTTTGGTTGATCATCTTATTGAGGAAAGCTTTGTTGGGTTTTCTACCCCATGAGGGTTTCCCAGGGTAAATTCTGTGTCTATCTTGTGATTATGTTTCTTTCAGTGATCTTGCTAGTCTATTTGGTTTAAACTTAACATGGTATCAGAGCTAGCCTGAATAGGACATCTTTCACAAGGTAAGAATCTCTCTCTCTCTCGAGTGAATATTAGGGTTTCAGCAAAAAGTTGGTATTGTTGAATTCTGATTACATGGCTAGATATCCCTTCTCAAAACCAATATTTTGAGCCCTAGATCGAATTTTTTGGTTGGGTAGAACTCTAGGAAAGTCAAACCCTAATTATACCAAAAGTGCAATAAACGAGAAATTGGTTTGAGTAAAAAGTTGGTATTGTTGAAATCTGATTACATGGTTGGATAGCCCTTCTCAAAACCAATCTTTTGAGCACTAGATCAAATTTTTTGGTTGGGTAGAACTCTGGGAAAGTCAAACCCTAATTCTACCAAAAGTGCGATAAACCAGAATTTCTGTCCCAGGATCCGGAAAAGTAAAAAGGTAATACTTCCAGGTAAGTACTATTCTATCCCTTATCTCTTGGACTGCCCCAAGAGAAGATGGCTCCAAACACCAAGCTTGAAGACAAGCTAGAAGGTATAGAAAATTTATGGGCATGGAAATACAGAATTGGTCTCATACTTGAAGAAAATGATCTTGCTCATTATGTCAAGGATGAAGTTGAAGAACCTGAAGGAGATGAAGCCAAAGAGAAGCATAGGAAGGATTTAATTAGGGCAAAGAGAATCATAGCTGATTCTATTAAGGACCACTTGATTCCCCAAGTGGCCTCCAAGAAGACTCCAAAAGAAATGTATGATGCCCTAGGAAGAATGTATGAAGGTAAGAACATCAATAGGAAGATGAACCTAAGGACTCAGTTGAAGAGCACCAAGATGCACAAAGGAGAATCTATTCAAGACTACTTCTCAAGGGTTTCCCGAATCAAGGAGCAACTAGATGCCAATGGTGATACTCTTGATGAAGATGAACTTGTGATGACTGCTCTAAATGGTCTCACTGGACCTTGGGTATCTTTCATACAAACTATATGTGCCAGAAAAGAAAGCATGAAGTTTGATGTAGTATGGGAGGATTGTGTTCAAGAAGAGGCTAGGGTAGCCAACAGAGAAGCTCTTCTCAAAGAGGATTACCAAGCCTTGGCCACCCACACCAAAAGAGGTAAGAGGGGTCACTTCAAGAAAGTGAACTACAAGAAGTCTCAACCCTTTCATAGATTCAAAAGGAAAGGAGGAACAAACTCAGAAAGAGATCTCTCCACAGTCTAATGTTATAATTGTCTTAAACTAGGACACTATGCTAGAGACTGTACTTTTCCAAAAAAGAAGAAGAAGAAGTTTGTTCACAAAAGACATCATGCACATATGGCAGAAGATGATAGTGAAGAAGAAGTAGAAGAAGAAGAAGAAGAAGAGGAAAGGCCTCAAAAGAAAAGATCTAAAGTAAAGAAAGAAGATCCAGAAGAATATGTCCTATTCTTTGCACTCTCTGGATCTGTGTCTCCTGGAGAAGATACATGGCTCATTGATAGTGGTGCTTCAAAGCACATGACAGGTCAAAAGAAATCTCTCTCAAGACTTGAAGAAAATTCTTCACCTCAAAAGGTATCTCTAGTAGATGATTATCAATATCCCATCAAGGGAATTGGTGAAGCAAGCTACAAGCTTGATTTTGGAACACCCTTGAAAATGAAAGAAGTTTTATATGTACCAGGTTTAAAGAAAAACCTACTCTCCATCTCAGCTCTAGATAAGAAAGGTTTTAGAGTGGCTTTCATAGATGGACAAGTACTCATGTGGTCCAAAGGAAAATCAATTAAAGATGCAGTTATTATTAGTGAAGAAGAAGGAGGCCTCTATAAGCTCAAGGGTCATCCAGAAGTTTCCCTTGCTCATGAAACCTCTAGCCCCAGTGAGCTATGGCATAGAAGATTAGCTCACATTAATTACAAAGCCTTACCCTATGTAAGCAAGGTGGTCATAGGATTACCAGCCTTGAAGACTGATCATAATGGCTCATGTAAAGGATGTAAGAAAGGGGAAAATGTCAAGAACCCCTTTCCAAAGAGTGAAACAAAGACTAAGAACATTTTGGAGCTAATACACTCAGATGTATGTGGACGAATGTCCACCACTTCTCTAATTGGGTATGAATACTATCTTTCATTCATTGATGACTATTCAAGGAAAACTTGGATATACTTTCTAAAAGGGAAGAATGAAGTCTTTGGAAAATTCAAAGAGTTCAAGGTTCTAATAGAAAATCTCTCAGAAAAGAGAATCAAGATTCTTAGAACAGATAATGGCCGAGAATATACTTCAAAGGACTTTGAAGACTTTTGTAAAGAAGCCAGAATTAAGAGGGAACTAACCACTCCCTACAATCCCCAACAAAATGGGGTTGCTGAGAGGAAAAATAGAACCATCATGGAAGCTATAAAGACTATGATACATGACCAAGATCTTCCCATGTATCTATGGGCTGAAGCAGCTAAAACAATAGTATATGTGCAAAATAGACTATCCCATAGTGCTCTTGACTTCAAAACTCCAGAAGAAGTGTTTAGGGGAAAGAAGCCTGAGGTAAGTCATCTTAAAATATTTGGGTGTCCTATGTACATTCACATTCCAAAAGAAAAGAGAACCAAGTTGGATCCTTCTGGTAAGAAGGGAATATTTGTTGGTTATTGTGAATCATCCAAAGCCTTCATAATCTACATACCAGGTTTTCATCATATAGAAATAAGTAGATATGTAACATTTGATGAATAAGCAGCCCTCAAGAAATCCAGGAAGTGTCAACTTGAAGAAATTTATGAAGAAGATACACCTCCTAGAATCACAGAGGTTGTGCACATCCCTGAAGATGATTCACCAGAAGATCATGACATATTGGAACCACAAGAACCTTCTATAACAGATTCATCTAAGAAAAGAAGGCGAGCATGGGCTAGAGATATTATTCAAGGAGTTGAAAGATATGGAGCTCCTGAAGGCTCCACTAGAGAAAGAAAGAAACCTAATCTAGTGTCCAACTATATGGCCTTAATGTGTGATCTTGTAGATCAACAACCTACTAGCTATGAAGAAGTAGCCCAGAAGCAAGAATGGGTAGAAGCAATGACAGAAGAATATCCGTCAATAATGAAAAATGATGTTTGGGATGTAGTTCCCAAACCAAAAGACAAAAGTGTGGCTTCTTCCAAATGGATTTTCAATATAAAACATGCTGCAGATGGTAGCATTGAAAAATACAAGGCAATATTTGTAACCAGAGGATTCTCTCAAAAGGAGGGAATTAACTATGAAGAAACATTTGCACCAGTTTCTAGGTATACTTCAATTAGAACTATCATGGCACTTGCATCTATGATGAAGTGGAAATTACACCAAATGGATGTTAAGACAGCTTTTCTGAATGGTGTAATTGAAGAAGAAGTATACATAGAGCAACCACAAGGGTTTGAGGTTAAAGACAGGAGTACTCATGTATGCAAACTGAAAAAGGAATTATATGGTTTGAAGCAAGCTCCCAGGGCTTGGTACAGAAGAATTGATAGTTTCTTAACAAACATGGGTTTTACCAAGAGTAAAGCTGATCCCAATCTCTATCTTAAAGTTATGGATGATGAACCAGTTATACTGTTGTTATATGTCGATGATCTATTTCTAACCGGAAATGAGAAACTAATTATTGAAAGCAAGAAGAAGCTTTCTTCAGAATTTGAGATGAAAGATCTCGGATTAATGCACTACTTCTTGGGTCTAGAAGTATGGCAAGAACCAAAAGGAATCTTTCTAAATCAAGGTAAGTATGCTGTGGAGATTCTAAAAAGATTTGATATGTTGGAGTGTAAAGCCATGGTCACTCCCATGGACTCCAACTTGAAGTTATTAGTTAATGACTCTTCAGAACTAGTAGACCTACCTCTATATAGATAGATCATTGGGTCATTGATGTATTTAACAAATACTAGGCCAGATATATGCTTTGCTGTAAATACCCTAAGTGAGTATCTAGTAGAACCTAGAAAGGTTCACTTAATAGCCGCAAAGCATGTGATGAGGTACCTAAAAGGTACATTAGAGTTTGGTCTATATTATCTTGGAGGTCATGAACTCAAATTACATGGTTACTCAGATTCTGATTGGGCAGGAAGTGTTTCAGACAGAAAGAGTACTTCAGGTGGATGTTATGGTCTTGGATCTGCCATGATCTCCTGGTTCAGCAAGAAACAAACTAGTGTGGCTCTCAGTACTACTGAAGCAGAATATATAGCTGCCTGCTCTGCCAGCTGTGAAGCAATGTGGCTTCGAAAGCTATTATCTAAAGTGTTTGAATTAGAATTGGATCCCACTGTGATTATGTGTGACAATCAAAGCTGCATTAAGATGACAGAAAATCCTGTATTCCACGAAAGGTCAAAACACATTGAGATCCGATATTTTTATATACGAGATATGGTGCAGAGAGGAGCTATCAAGCTCAAGTATGTGAACACTGAGGATCAAATTGCTGACATCTTGACCAAACCTCTGTCTCGAGTGAAATTTGAATACTTCCAAGACAAGCTCGGTGTAGTTGGAAAGGACCCTCCTCGAAAGGGGGAGTAGTATAATCTATGTTGATGAGCTTGTCTCATCGACAACAAGGTCATTGATGAGGATACCTGTCTACTACACCTGGATACTTAGATATATTTAGATTTAGGACTCTTATATTTTTTACATGCTTTTGATGCTAGATGTATTAGTGAGAATACATGCTTTTGATGCTAGATGTATTAGTGAGAATACATGCTTTTGGTGATGGATGTATTGATGAGAATACATGTGGGGATTGTATCATCCTTGAAAACTTGTTCTAAAGTGAGCCGTAGACAAGTGTCTCTGAGAAAGAAGAGGGATTGTATCATCCTTGAACACTTGTTCTAAAGAGAGCCGTAGATGTATGTCTTCGAGAATGAAGTCCTTGGTGGACATGTGAGGATTGGATCATCCCTGGACTTCAGTCCTAAAGAGAGCCGTAGACATGATGTCTACGAGAATAAATTCCTAAATGAACAGGTTGGGGATTGCATCTTCCCCGGACCTCAGTCCCAGAATTGAGCCGTAGACTAATGTCTCCAAAAATTGAAGATATGACTGCATCATCCCTGAACTGGGTTCAAAATGTACGTGAGGACTGCATCGTCCATGAACTGGGTTCAAAATGTACGTGAGGACTGCATCGTCCATGAACTGGGTTCAAAATGTACGTGAGGACTGCATCGTCCATGAACTGGGTTCAAAATGTACGTGAGGATTGCATCGTCCATGAACTGGGTTCAAAATGTACGTGAGGACTGCATCGTCCATGAACTGGGTTCAAAATGTACGTGAGGACTGCATCGTCCATGAACTGGGTTCAAAATGTACGTGAGGACTGCATCGTCCATGAACTAGGTTCAAAATGTATGTGAGGACTGCATCGTCCATGAACTGGGTTCAAAATGTACGTTAGGACTGCATCGTCCATGAACTGGGTTCAAAATGTACGTGAGGACTGCATTGTCCATGAACTGGGTTCAAAATGTACGTGAGGACTGCATCGTCCATGAACTGGGTTCAAAATGTACGTGAGGACTGCATTGTCCATGAACTGGGTTCAAAATGTACGTGAGGACTGCATCGTCCATGAACTGGGTTCAAAATGTACATGATGGGATTGCATCATCCCTAGACATGAGACTTTTCTTAAAGGTACGTGTGAGGACTGCATCGTCCATGAACTAGGTTCAAAATGTACGTGATGGGATTGCATAGTCCCTAGACATGAGACCTATCTTAAGGTGATAAGGACTGATCATCTTGGAACTTGATCTAGATTGTATCATCCATGGACCTATGTCCTAAAGAGAGCAGGATTGATCATCCTGTAAGATGATCATGTGATGATGATGCTGATGATCGTGTGATGAAGATGCTGATGATCATGTGATGACAATGCTGATGATGATGCTGATGACATTGATGTTCCAGTAACTGGTTGAGTTACTGATGATGAATTGAAGAAAGCTTTCAATGATTTATAGATGTATCATGTATCATGTAGTCGACGACTCCTTGCTCCTACAGATGTTGTTATAATATCCTTCTTGTTAATGGGGAGTGTTGAATATTGTAACTTCTAAGAATATTGTATTTGTACATTATTATTCTGGAGATGTGTTGAATATTGTAACTTCAAAGAATATTATATTTGTACTTTATTATTCCGGAGATGTTTCATTCCTCCAAGGTAACCCTATCATGTATTTGGAGATGTTTATTCCTCCAGGGGTTTGTATTAACTAGGGTTATTAGACCCACCATGTGGGGGTCGGCCCTGTAGTTATATTTTAGGGGTTATTAGACTTCTCCAGGAGAGGTCAGCCCCATTAGGTCTTTTAGTCAGTTGGGAGGTCAGTATAAATAGAGAAGGTGAACTCCTCATTAGATCATTCACTCACTTGTGGAAGAGTGCGCACTTGTCTGGGAGATCTGCTAGGGAGACAAAGAAAGAAGGAGCACATCTTGTATTTTGGTTGATCATCTTATTGAGGAAAGCTTTGCTGGGTTTTCTACCCCATGAGGGTTTCCCAGGGTATATTCTGTGTCTATCTTGTGATTATGTTTCGTTCAGTGATCTTGCTAGTCTATTTGGTTTAAACTTAACATGGTATCAGAGCTAGACTAAATAGGACATCTTTCACAAGGTAAGAATACCTCTCTCTCTCTCTCCGGTAAAGTTAGGGTTTCAGCCCAAAGTTGGTATTATTGAATTTTGGTTGCATGGCTGGATGGCCCTCTTCAATGCCTTTCTTTTGAGCCCTAGATCGAACTTTTTGGTTGCGTAGAAATTCGGGAAATCCAAACCCTAATTCTACCAAAAGTGCGACAAGTCAGAATTTGGTTTCAGAAAAAGGTTTGCATTTTTTATTTCTGATTACATGGCTGGATAGCCCTTCTCAATACCATTCTTTTGAGCCCTAGATCGAACTTTTTGGTTGAGTAGAACTCCGTGAAAGTCAAACCCTAATTCTACCAAAAGTGCGATAAAATTCTGTTCCAGATTCCGGAAAAGTGAAAAGTAACTTTTCCAGGTAAGTCTGCTCTGTCTCTTGGACTCCCCCAAGAGAAAATGGCTCCAAACACCAAGCTTGAAGACAAGCTAGAAGGTATAGAGAATTTCTGAGCATGGAAATACAGAATTGGTCTCATTCTTGAAGAGAATGATCTTGCTCATTATATCAAGGAAGAAGTTGCAGAACCAGAAGGAGATGAAGCCAAAGAAAAGCACAGGAAGGATTTGATTAGGGCAAAGAGAATTATAGCTGATTCTATTAAAGACCACTTGATTCCCCAAGTGGCCTCCAAGAAGACTCCAAAGGAAATATATGATGCCCTAGCAAGAATGTATGAAGGAAAGAACATCAATAGGAAGATGAATCTAAGGACTCAATTGAAGAGTACCAAGATGCACAAAGGAGAATCCATTCAAGACTACTTCTCAAGGGTTTCACAAATCAAGGAACAACTAGATGCAATTGGTGATACTCTTGATGAGGATGAACTAGTGATGACTGCTCTCAATGGTCTCACTAGACCTTGGGAATCTTTCATACAAACCATGTGTGCCAGGAAAGAAAGCATGAAGTTTGATATAGTATGGGAGGATTGTGTTCAAGAAGAAGCTAGGGTAGCCAACAGAGAAGCTCTTCTCAAAGAGGATGACCAAGCTTTGGCCACCCATACCAGAAGGAGAAGAACAGGTCATCTCAAGAAGGTTGACCACAAAGGATCTCAACACTTCTCTAGAAAGAGAAAAGGACCATTTCCAGTAAGAGATCTTTCCACAGTCAAATGCTACAACTGTGATAAGCTAGGACACATCTCCATATTTTGTCCCTCACAAAAGAAGAAGTTTGTCCACAAAAGACATCATGCACATATGGTAGAAAATGATAGTGAAGAAGAAGAAGAGGAAGAATATGAAGAAGAAGAAGAGGTAGAGGTAAAGCCTAAAAGGAAAAGATATAAGGTGAAGAAAGAAGATCCAGAAGAATATGTTCTATTCTCTGCACTCTCTGGATCTGTATCTCCTGGAGAAGATACATGGCGCATTCACAGTGGTGCTTCCAAGCACATGACAGGTCAAAGGAAGACCTTCTCAAATCTTGAAGAAAAGTCTTCTTCATAGAAGGTATCTCTAGGAGATGACTACCAATATCCCATCAAAGGAATTGGTGAAGCTAGCTATAAGCTAGATTCTGGAACACCCTTGAAGATGAAAGACATCTTATATGTACCAGGTTTAAAGAATAACCTTCTCTCTATTTCAGCACTAGATAAGAAAGGTTTTAGAGTAGCCTTCATAGATGGACAAGTACTCATGTGGTCCAAAGGAAAGACAATTAAAGATGCAGTTGTTATTGGTGAAGAAGAAGGAGGTCTCTATAAGCTCAAGGGCCATCCAGAAGCTGCCCTTGCACATGAGATCTCTAGCCCCAGTGAGCTATGGCATAGAAGATTAGCTCACATCAATTATAAAGCCTTACCCTATGTAAGCAAGGTAGTCATAGTATTACCAGATTTGAAAGCTGATCATGATGGCTCATGTAAAGGGTGTAAGAAAGGGAAAAATATCAAGAACCCTTTCCAAAGAGTGAAACAAAGACTAAGAACATTTTAGAGCTTATACACTCACATGTATGTGGACCAATGCCCACCACTTCCTTAAGTTGGTTTGAATACTATCTTTCATTCATTGATGACCATTCAAGGAAAACTTGGATATACTTCCTGAAAGGTAAGAATGAAGTATTTGGAAAATTCAAAGAGTTCAAGGATCTAATAGAAAATCTATCAGAAAAGAGAATCAAAATTCTCAGAACAGATAATGGTGGAGAATTCACCTCAAAGGAATTTGAGGAATTTTGCAAAGAAGCTGGAATTAAAAGGGAACTAACTACTCCATACAATCCCCAACAAAATGGGGTAGCTGAAAGGAAAAATAGAACAATCATGGAAGCTGTGAAGACCATGATACATGACCAAGATCTCCCCATGTATTTATGGGCTGAAGCAGCCAAGACAACAGTATATGTGCAAAATAGATTATCTCACAGTGCTCTTGAATTCAAAACTCCAGAAGAAGTGTTTACAGGTAAGAAGCCTGAGGTAAGTGATCTTAAAATATTTGGGTGTCCTGTGTACATCCACATTCCAAAAGAAAAGAGAACCAAGTTGGATCCCTCAGGTAAGAAGGGAATGTTTGTTGGATATTGTGAAACTTCCAAAGCCTTCAGAATCTACATACCAGGTTTCCATCATATAGAAATAAGTAGAGATGTAACCTTTGATGAGGAAGCAGCTCTCAAGAAATCCAGAAAGTGTCAACTTGAAGAAGTTTATGAAGAAGATTCATCTCCCAAAATCTCAGAGACTGTTCATATCCCTGAAGAGGATACACCAGAGGATCATGACGTGCTGGAACCTCAAGAACCCCCAGTTGCAAATTTATCTAGGAAAAGAAGACCAGCATGGGACAGAGACATTATTCAAGGAGCTGAAAGATATGGTGCTCCTGAAGGCTCCACTAGAGAAAGAAAGAAACCAAAGCTAGTGTCCAACTATATGGCTTTGATGTGTGATCTTGTGGATCAACTACCTACTAGCTATGAAGAGTCAGCTCAAAAGAAAGAATGGGTAGAAGTAATGACTGAAGAATATCAGTCAATAATGAAAAATGATGTTTGGGATATAGTTCCCAAACCGAAAGATAAAAGTGTGGTTTCTTCCAAATGGATTTTCAAAATAAAACATGCCGCGGATGGAAGCATTGAAAAATACAAAGCAAGATTTGTAGCCAGAGGATTCTCTCAG
The DNA here is from genome assembly GCA_027924585.1 of Larix kaempferi. NCBI lineage: Eukaryota > Viridiplantae > Streptophyta > Pinopsida > Pinales > Pinaceae > Larix > Larix kaempferi. Next base: position 4,670,384 of record BSBM01001023.1, read on the forward strand.
AAGGAGGGAATTGATTATGAAGAAACATTTGCACCAGTTGCTAGGTATACTTCAATTAAAACTATCATGGCACTTGCATCCATGATGAAGTGGAAATTACACCAAATGGATGTTAAGACAGCTTTTCTGAATGGTGTAATTGAAGAATAAGTATACATAGAACAACCTCAAGGGTTTGAGGTTAATGATGGAAGAACTCATGTATGCAAATTGAAGAAGGCATTATATGGGTTGAAACAAGCTCCAAGGGCTTGGTACGGAAGGATTGACAATTTCCTAACTAGCATGGGATTTACCAAAAGTAAAGCTGACCCAAATCTTTATCTCAAAGTGATGGATGATGAACCAGTTATATTGCTGTTATATGTAGATGATCTATTCCTAACTGGAGATGAGAAACAAATTATTGAAAGCAAGAAGAAGCTTTCTTCAGAATTCGAGATGAAATATCTCGGATTAATGCATTACTTCTTAGGCTTAGAAGTATGGCAAGAACCAAAAGGAATCTTCCTAAATCAAGGTAAGTATACTGTGGAGATTCTCAAAAGATTTGATATGTTGGAGTGTAAAGCCATGGCCACTCCCATGGACTCCAACTTAAAGCTATTAGTTAATGATTCATCAAAATTAGTGGACATAACTCTATATAGACAAATCATTGGATCATTGATGTACTTAACTAATACTAGGCCTGATATATGCTTTGCTGTAAATACCCTAAGTCAGTATCTAGTAGAACCTAGAAAGGTTCACTTAATAGCTGCAAAGCATGTAATGAGGTATCTAAAAGGTACATTAGATTTTGGCCTATTTTATGTCGGAAATCATGAACTCAGGTTACATGGTTACTCAGATTCTGATTGGGCAGGTAGTGTCTCAGACAAAAAAAAGTACTTCTGGTGGATGTTATGGTCTTGGATCTGCCATGATTTCCTGGTTCAGCAAGAAACAATCTAGTGTGGCTCTCAGTACTGCTGAAGCAGAATATATAGCTGCCTACTCTGCTAGCTGTGAAGCAGTATGGCTTCGGAAACTGTTATCTGGAGTGTTTGACTTAGAAATGGACCCCACTGTGATTATGTGTGATAATCAAAGCTGCATCAAGATGACTGAAAATCCTGTATTTCATGATAAGTCAAAACACATAGAGATCCGATACTTTTATATACGAGATATGGTGCAGAAAGGAGCCATCAAGATCGAATATATAAGCACTGAGGATCAAATTGCTGATATCTTGACCAAACTGCTGTCTCGAGTAAAGTTTGAACATTTCTGAGACAAGCTTGGTGTAGTTCAAAAGGGACCTTCCTCGAAAGGGGGAGTAGCATAGTATCTAATAACTAGTCTGTCTCAGCAATGATGAGGTTACTTTTTTACTGCATTTAATTATTTAGAATTATTTAGATTTAGGACTCTTATATTTTGATGATGATGATACATGTTTTGATGATGATGATACATGTTTTGATGATACATGTTTTGATGATGATGATACATGTTTTGATGATACATGCTTTGATACATGTTTTGGTGATACATGTTTTGGTGATGAGGATACATGTTTTTGGTATACAACATGTGAAGGGATTGGATCATTCCTGGACTTCAGTCCGAAAGAAGAGCCGTAGACGTATGTCTTCGAAAATGAAGTTCTTAGTGAACATGTGAGGGGATTGGATCATTCCCGGACTTCAGTCCTAAAGAAGAGCCGTAGACATGAGGTCTCCGATAATTGAACGATAGGACTGGATCGTCCCTGGACTTCGGTTCAAAAGGTACACGATAGGACTGGATCGTCCCTGGACCTCGGTTCAAAATGTACGTGACAAATCCTAGAATTTCTCTAGGTTACATCTACCATGAAACAGGGCTGGCTCTGTAGTTGTGATACATCTAGCATGAAACAGGGATGGCTCTGTAGTTGTGATACATCCAGCATGAAACAGGGTTGGCTCTGTAGTTGTGATACATCCAGCATGAAACAGGGCTGGCTCTGTAGTTGTGATACATCCAGCATGAAACAGGGATGGCTCTGTAGATGTGACACATCCAGTATGAAAGAGGGCTGGCACTGTGGTCGGGATTGAAGTGTCCCTAGACATGAGACTTGTCTTAAAAGAGATAAGGATTGATCATCCTGTAATATGATCGTGTGATGACGATGCTGCTGATCGTGTGATGATGATGCTGCTGATCGTGTGATGATGATGCTGCTGATCATGTGATGACGATGCTGTTGATCGTGTGATGACGATGCTGCTGATTGTGTGACGATGATGCGACTGATCATGTGATGACGATGCGACTGATCGTGTGATGACGATGTTGATCGTATGATGATGATGTTGATCGTGTGGTGACGATGCTACTAATCGTGTGATGACGATGCTATTGATCGTATGATGACGATGCTAATCGTGTTATGACGATACTGATGACAGTGATGATATCGATGCTGATGATCAAGTGATATCGATGTTCCAGTAACTAGTTAAGTTACTGATGATGATGAACTGAAGAAAGCTTCCGATGATATATAGATGTATGATGTATGACTCATTGCTCCTGCAGATGTTGTTATAATATCCTTCTCATTAAGGGGGAGTGTTGAATATTGTAACTTCAAAGAATATTATATTTGTACTTTATTATTCCGGAGATGTTTCATTCCTCCGATGTAACCCTATCATGTATTTGGAGATGTTTATTCCTCCAGGGGTTTGTATTAACTAGGGTTATTAGACCCACCATGTGGGGGTCAGCCCTGTAGTTATATTTTAGGGGTTATTAGACTTCTCCAGGAGAGGTCAGCCCCATTAGGTCTTTTAGTCAGTTGGGAGGTCAGTATAAATAGAGGAGGTGAACTCCTCATTAGATCATTCACTCACTTGTGGAAGAGTGCGCACTTGTCTGGGAGATCTGCTAGGGAGACAAAGAAAGAAGGAGCACATCTTGTATTTTGGTTGATCATCTTATTGAGGAAAGCTTTGCTGGGTTTTCTACCCCATGAGGGTTTCCCAGGGTATATTCTGTGTCTATCTTATGATTATGTTTCTTTCCGTGATCTTGCTAGTCTATTTGGTTTAAACTTAACAAGATGTTCCATCCCTCCGAGGTGACTCTATTATGTATCTGGAGATGTTTATTCCTCCGAGGAGTTGTGGTAACTAGGGTTATTAGACCCACCATGAGGGGGTCAGACCTAATATTATATTTTGGGGGTTATTAGACTTCTCCAAGAGAGGTCGGCCCCATTAGGTATTTTAGTCAGTTGGGGATTAGTATAAATAGAGGAGGAGAGCTCCTCATTTGATACACTCACTCACAACTCAGAAAAGTAGCGCACTTGTCTGGGAGGTCTGCACAGGAGTTGGAGAAGGAGGTTAAGTCTTGGAGCACATCTTGTATTTTGGTTGATCATCTTATTGAGGAAAGCTTTGCTGGGTTTTCAACCCCATGAGGGTTTCCCAGGGTAAATTCTGTGTCTATCTTGTGATTATGTTTCTTTCAGTGATCTTGCTAGTATATTTGGTTTAAACTTAACAGACTATTTCGCCCAGAACATTAGACTTACTTCTAATGACCGTTACTGTCTCCGACAGGCCTTCCCGAGTTTGATCTGCACGTTGTTACGTCGCCAGGGTCATTAATGCTTGTGGGTGGCATGCACGTGGCATGCACAGTACACTATGTGCTGGAACCCGCAACTCTTTGCCGTTCACGTCCAGAACCTGCTCTCGGTTCCATAGAGATACGCATGTATGGATGACACCATGGACCCCTCGTTCCCCATGAATGCAACCTTGCCACTTCCCAAGATAATTTGAATTTGAATTTCATTACCTATCCTTCATGTAATATCCCAACTTTTTTGACTAACTATGTCATGATGTCATGTCAGGTCACGGCCCAGTATATGTTATGTATTATGTTTTACACAGCACTAATATGTTCTGATTTAGTTTAATTTATGAGTTGATGTATTGGGCATGGACCTGATTTGTTTCATTTTTTAATATATGCGGGGCAGGAAAGCGGAATGAATAAACTAAGTTGTATTTTCAGAAGTAATTACAAAATTATGATATACTGAGATTATCTCTTTTGTTACATTATACTACGCAGAGCATGATTTACATGGTTGATTATTTAGGGTGTTGAGCGTGGACTCAGAAACACACAAATGACCTATATACTGGGCTTAAGCCCCGATGTATTTAGAGGATTGTATTTCGTACTAGGCCTAAGCCCCGATGTACGTTGAGTGTTGGGAATGATCCCTAGACCACTCCAAGCTTGGAAGAAATGATTACCAAATCCGAGGCCACTTAAATATCCTAGATGTGCCTCACAACCACATTCTAGCTCTAGTGTTGGGGAGAGGTTCTGGAATTGCACTAGCGTAATGCCCATGTGAGAGTGTTGAGTTAGACGACTCTGAAGAGCACTCAGGGTTATTAATCTCAAGTGTTGAGTCAAGAGGACTCTGAATAACACTTACGTATCTTAACACAACTATTTTGACTTGATTAAATAAATCTTATTATCATCACCTACTGCGGAAACTACCATGCTAAAACGAGGGATCTGACATGCAAAGGGAGAGACTAGAGGTGGCTAACAAGCTTGCCCAAACCATCCAAAGAAGTGGACCCTATCCTTAAAAGAGAATTAAAAGAATTATCATGTGAACAAAAGTGGTTAAAAGGCCCAAAGCTAAATACTATTGTTAAGAGTTTCTAAGAAAAATATTGTTATTATTTATTCTTCTATGTATATATAGTTATGCATAAGTGGGCTTCCACTTTACCAAATGTTAATTATTAATATTTAAGGTGGAATTATTATTATTATAAAAATATTACAGATCAAAACACTTTGATAAAACAAAGTGACAAGTCCTAGTGCCAAATTAACTAGCAGTTAAGTGAACAAATAATATTTTCTTTTATATATATATAATTTAAATTGTTTTAAAGAAACCAGTAATTCTAACAGTGTGAATTTCAAAGATTACCTATTTAAAGAGGACAGCCCCCAGGGTTGGGGGATTATTCTATTATTTTGGAGAGAAGTTCTTATGAATCAAGAGAAGTCCTCTGCTTCAAGAAGTGAAGCTTCCCTTACTTAAAAATTCTCATATCTGAACTAGACATACATCTCGGACTTCTACCTCTCAGTTTGCATGTCAGAACCAGCTCGGGGGGATTCATACTGAACCAGGAAAGGTTGTAGATGGTTGGGAGGAGCGTGGTAGTCCCAAAGTCATCTATTCCAAGATCAAATCATCAGGTCAGCTAAGAGTTCAGTAGTTTTTCATTAACTAGTTGGCTGAGTGTGCAGGTCATTATCAGCTGGACCAAGCTCCAGGAATTAGCAGGTATGCAATTCTTAAAGAAATTCTCCATTAATTATATTTTTTGTGTAAAAAAATTATTAAAATAGTATAGACCTTTATGTCAGTTTGAACTCAGGATTCATCCCGAATCTGTTGGCATTGCCTAGTAGGTCTAGTCCTCTAGCCTTTTCTAGGCAATCATTTTTCTTAAACTTTCAAAGTATGGAAATCGTCAAGCAGTGTTTAAATCCATAGAAATCTATTTTTTTTTTTTTATTAATTTTTCTTACCTGTCAATAGATTTCTTTCTTGTTTAAAAGTAACATGTTGATGTAACCATTGAAATCAAATTGTTTTCTCTTTTAGCAGGAAAACATTGATCACATAGTTAAGACGATTTAGAAACCCATTACACAAGCTTAGCAAAACATCACGTCTACAGAAATCTAGTAAAACAATTTTGTAGGGCCTAATCATACACCCACGCATTCTTTTCATTTTTCGATCCATAACTCAACACCAACGAAACTACCTACATGTTGTAAGTCTAGATCAGGTGCTACAACAAAATAAGAAAGTCTTTCCACCATAGATAACAAGAAAATCAATACCCCAGTCATCATTTTCTTATTTATTTGCATAGCTATTTCTACTATCAAACACAGAGTACGATAGATCTGCTTCTTTTCAAGATAGCTTTCCCTTTTAAAAACCATGGATTCCAAACTCTAAATAGAAAGTCTATTTGTCATGATTCTTCCATCTAGGGCACTTTTTGCGCTTTATCGATAAACTCTACGTTAATCAATAGATAGATATTATAGCAAAACAAACCACATATATCATCCACAAAATTTGAGTCCCACAGTTAAAACCACAAATAGAATAAAGATGCCATGCACATTTTGAAACGCAGATGACAATTGAAAGCAGAAGACAAGGGTCGAATCCCATGGTCTTCTCAAAACCAGAATTCATAAGTGTTTCCTACGGGACTCACATCTCTAGACAAAACAAAGAAAAACGTAGTGTACAACATTCAAATTGTTCCCATACAAATGTTCATTTTACCAACACAGACAACATTTCAATCGACATCACTTCATACCCTAGCTATGTTACCAAATAGGAGATGCCAAAGACACAGCATCATTTAAATTTTCTTATATAGCATTTTATAAACATACATAGAATCTCATTGTATCGAAATCCAACTGTGCAGGCTTAGTTCTCATTTCACATAGGAAAAACAAAAGATAGCAATCTATCATTTGAGACAGGGTAAATCATACATCCCAGTTAGAGGTCGTGTCCTCCTTTTTAAAACATAAAATCACATTTTACATGAAGGGGAAAACGTCGGTTACATAGACCAGCTTCACAATCAATCCTTGTCACAACGCAGTCCCAGCTGCACAACTTAAACACTTACATTACATTTGAAAACCCCCACGGTTTCTCTAGTCTAGCCGTTAGGCAGCTGACAGGCTTCCCAAGTTGAGTCAGTAAGCCAAGGTCTTATGGGAGCCTCTTTCCCAAACCAAAATGAGATGCATACATACATTTCCAGTGTTGCCAGAGGCAGGATAATGAGTGGGTAAGATGGACTTACCATTTCCCTAGCCACACAAGTAGAACTTTGAACCATCACAATATTCACCTGAAGATTGTTGGCACCTGTCATTTGCATCAAGCTAAACCAGTTATTACACCCTGAAATTTCAATTCCAGAAGAAGAAAACTCAAATTACAATTTTTGTAAGCTTTCCTTACCTGTTAGAAATGCACAGTCCACGCCTTAGTCGAAGCTCAACAAAACACTAAGTGCACTGACCACGAGCCTTGCTTGGGTCAGGGAACCCTCATAGCTACCATATGAATGAGTTGCAGAGCCAGAAGAGTGAGCAATAAGTTGAAATAGGAATGAAAGGCCAAACCCTCAATTCTCTTACAAAACCCTCTTTACAGGTATGTCACCCACTTCTCATTCAAGTGCATTAAATTTCATACCTACTCTGTGCTAGTGGGGATGCGATTTCTTGGTACATAAACTATAGAGTATCACATAAAACACTCCACTCTTTGTTAAAAGAGATTAGAATCACATTACCATAGTGGAACCCCCTCTTCCCCTTGTTTATATTACAAGTCCTATTCCTTTCTATGGTTCATCCTTTGGGTTGATTATCACCCATAGGATTCCCCTAGTAAATCTTATGTGCCTCAGAAGTATGAACCCACTCATTAGGATAGACCAAACCCTAGTATTTTTCCTGCACAGACAAACATGGGAGAATGGTATTCACAGGATGCTAAGTAAGTCCAAAATCGCCCAAGAGTACTCGTACCCCTCGGCAACCCTGCCGAGGTATGTAATTACCTCTCCTGGAGTGTTACAACCATAAGCCTGAGAACTATGTATCTTCAATGAAGTTATATCACCTGAAGGTGTCATTAGACATTCACCATTCAATCATATTATTCTTGAAACAGTAAGAACATTGATTCTACTTTTGCATTAGCAATTACGACTGTACTTAAAAACATACTATCATTGTGTTTTCATCTCACTTCCACAGATTTAAGAACTCAAACATTAAAGAGACCATGTTACATGAAAGTCTTAGATTCTTACTTTAATTGTGGTGCAAACATAAATGTATTAACTGTGTTAGTAGTAGCTTATGAATCCTTCTCCTTTATTTAGAAAATACCGTAGACGGGAAATTTTTTAATTTTATGCTATTTTGGGGACATTACAAGTGGTATCAGAGCGAGTTACAAACACTAAGTGACCTATTGGGATCACTACCAAACACAGCTGCAGATAAAGGAAAGTGTTTAAATTATTGTATTATGTTTTTATGAGTAGAATTAACTAACACATTGTTTTCCGGTAACAAATATTTATATGAATTTCAGATACAGGCAGTAGCAGGAAAACGAATGCAGAACAAGGCAGCAGTGTACGAGGTAATCTAAATTCCCCACCACAAGAGCAAGAAATTGTGGTGGAGCTCAATTCAAATTTGGACAAATCCATGCAGCAGCTACAGGCAGAATTCCAGAGTTTCAAGGATGAGAATATGCAAGAAAGAAGGGAACACCGGGCTATAAATGAATCCTTACTCCAAAGCCTAATAGGGGCAAAACCCCCTGAACATCCTACTCTCTGTCAACTCTCTTAACACTAGGGAAGCAGCCAGTTACAAAATAAAAGAACAAGTAGAACATAAATTAAAACCATTGGAAGAGGACTGTAAGAGCTCTTCCAATGACAACGGTTCTCCACCCCCTTGCAAGAAAAGGAGGAAGAGTGATGACAGCTTACAAGGGGAGTTCAGAAAAATAAGAGCCCCAACTTATGAAGGGGAAGTTAACTCAGGAGAAAAGGCTGAAGAATGGTTGTTAGGGATGAACAAATACTTTAAGGTTCATAATTACTCCAGTGAGATGCAAGACCGACTAGCCATACACAACTTGAATGGAAAAGCTGCTAGATGGTGGCGAGACTTAAAACACATTAAGGGACAAGAGTTGCGAGACATAAGCTGGGACACTTTCAGCAGAATATTTCAGGACAAATATATGTCTGAAAGATTCTTCAACAAGAAGATAAAAGAATTTCATGAGATTAAAATGGGTTCCTTGACTATGGAAGCTTTCATAAATCGGTTCTTAGACTTGTTGCACTATGTGCCTTGTATGAAGGATGAGAAGGTGAAAATCCAACAGTTCTTGAGTGGGTTGCCACCAACTTTAGAGAGAAGATAGAATTCGACATGCCCAAAACCCCTGACATAACCCTACATAAAGCCAGGCTGTGCTATGAGCATGGGAAGCCAAGGAAGGACAACATCAACTGAAATAGAGAGAGATTCAGGACTTTCTCAAACAACCGTAGACCAGGTTTTCGACCCACACCTTTTCAGAAACATAGCAATAGTTTCCCACCCAACAGAGGTTTCAGCCGACCCCAAGCTCGACCTAATGCACCCCCACCACCAGCCAACAGGCCAGCCTTCAACAAAGGGGCAAAGACAGTTCCACGAATTGTTTCTTGTTGGAAATTCCAGGGACCACATCACTACAGAGACTTCCCCAACAAAACAAATGTGACTTTACACAACATCCAAGCAGAACCTATAGTGGGAGACATGGCAAAGACACCTAGGATTTATGTCGTCCTTGATGGCCGGCAGGCAGATCATCAAGCCACCATGGTAGAAATTCAGGGTAAGATATCTAACAATCTCATTTCAGTTTTAATAGACCCCGGTGCTTGCTAGAGCTACATCTCTCCTAGGATGGTAGAGTCTTGCAAATTAAACCGAGAGAGTCACAAAGCACCATGGTTGGTACAATTGGCCACAGGTACCAAATGGAAGGTCTCCGAACTAGTCAAGAGTTGTGAGATAGATTTGAATGGATTTTTAACTAAGATAGATTCGAACATCTTACCGCTAGGATCTTATGACGTAATAATAGGCATGGATTGGTTGGAAGGACATCATGCTTTGTTGGATTGCTTGAATAAGTCAATCCTATGCACCGATGGTCAAGGGAACCAAATAACCATCGAAAGTATACCTAAGGAAGTATCAATACGACAGATATCGGCATTACAAGCAAAGAAATGCTTAAGAAAGGATTGTAAGCTATTTGCAATCCACCTTCAATTGTTAGAAGCCGATAGAGATCAAAAGATCGAGGATTTCCCGATACTAGTAGAATTCAGAGATGTATTTCCCGAGGAGATACTAGGGTTACCACCCAAGCGGGAGTTAGACTTTTCTATAGAACTAACCCCTGGATCCATACCCGTCTCTAGGACTCTGTATCGTATGAGTACACCCAAACTGGTAGAGCTCAAAATACAGTTACAAGAACTAATAGACAAGGGTTACATTCGACCAAGTGTGTCTCCCTAGGGAGCACCAATCCTCTTTGTTAAAAAGAAGGACGACACGATGCATATGTGCATCGATTACTGCCAACTCAACAAGTTAACCATCAAGAACCGTTATCCACTCTCTAGGATCGATGACTTGTTTGACCAAGTCAGAGGAGCAAAGATCTTCTCGAAGATTGACGTGCGATCCGGATATCACCAGGTGAGAATCCGTGATGAGGACACCATTAAGACTTCGTTTCGCACCCAATATGGCCACTACGAGTTTGTAGTAATACCATTTGGTCTGATGAATGCACCCGCCAACTTCATGTGCATGATGAACAACATTTTTAGTAAGTACCTTGACAAATTTGTTCTAGTCTTCATAGACGATATCCTAATTTATTCCAAGAATGAAGAAGAACATGAAGAACACCTACAAATAGTCCTACGGATATTGTGAGAACATCAGCTATACGCAAAATTTAGCAAGTGTGATTTCTATAGACCTCAGATACAGTACTTAGGGCATATCATTTTGGAGAAGGGAATAGCTGTTGACCCCGAAAAGATCAAGGCTATCGAAGAATGGCTCACACCTACGTGTGTTTTCAACATACGATCATTCCTAGGTTTAGCCAGTTATTATCAAAAGTTCACTGAGAACTTCTCTCGGATCGCTTGCCCCATGACCACATTACAGAAGAAAACTAGTAACTTCACCAGGATAGACAAGTGCGAAGAAATTTTTCAGAAGTTAAAACAACTTCTGATTAGCGCACCAATACTACGAATTGCTGACCCCAATGGGGACTTATAGTTTGCACTGATGCAAGCAAGGAAGGACTCAGTGGAGTCCTTATGCAAGATGACTTTGCCATCTGCTACGAGTCAAGAAATCTAAAGGAACATGAAAAAAACTATCCTACTCACAATCTCGAATTGGCTCCCATCATCCACGCTCTAAAAATGTGGAGACATTACCTCATGGGCAAGAAATTCCTATTAAAGACGGACAACATGAGTCTAAAGTATCTATTCGATCAACCAGACCTGAACGCTAGACAGGCTAGGTGGTTATCCTTTCTTAGTGAGTATCACTTTGAACTAAAACACATCAAGGGGAAAGAAAACAAGATCGCCGACGCCTTAAGTCGACGAGCTCATATGTTATATGAGGTAACCAAAAGTCGGATGGACTTCGACTTACATGACCAAATTAGAGCGACATGCCAAAATGATAGGTTCTATGTCGAGATCCTTAAAAAGATTCGGGAAGATAGGTTATTTCAGCAACCAAAAGAGTACATGATAGATGAATCAGGATTGTTATGGTCAAAAGAGAGACTTTACGTTCCCGAGGGGGGAATATTAAACCTAACATACTCAGCGAATTCCATCGGAGTCCCTATTCGGGACACCTCGGATATCAAAAGATGATTTCAGCCATAAAGAAACACTACTTTTGGCCTAAACTGAAAGCTGACATAGCATTGTTCATTGCGAAATGTCAGGAATGCCAGTTGGTCAAGGAAGAACACCAGCATCCCTTCGGTCTACTTCAACCGTTACCCATTCCGAAATGGAAGTGGGAGGTAATAAGTATGGATTTCATTATGGGTCTACCCAAGAGTAAGAAACAAAATGACTCCATCTTCGTAGTAGTAGACAATCTATTGAAAACCGCACATTTTATACTAGTAAAATCTACCTACAAGGCAGTTCATATTGCGAAAATCTTCCTAAAGGAGATTTTTCGGTTAGATGGGATACCCAAAGCAATTATCTCGGATCAAGACACAAAGTTCACTAGTAACTTTTGGAGAGCATTGTTCTCCCGATTAGAAACACAACTACAGTTTAGTACCGCATACCACTCCCAAACCGACGGACAAACAAAACGAGTAAACCAAATCTTAGAAGACATGTTGAGAATGTATGTCATGAACAATCCCAATAAGTGGGAAGAATACTTACACCTCGCAGAGTTTGCATACAACAATGGGTATCAAACCTTGGCCAAAATGAGTCCTTTTGAGGTACTCTACGGTCGAAAGTGTCGAACCCCCATCACCTGGGATAGCCCGGTGGATAGGCTTATGCTAGGGCCAGACTTACTAAAAGACTTGGAACAACTAGTCTCCAAAGTGCAACTAAATTTAAAAGAAGCGCAAGACTACCAAAAGAGTTATGCAGACAAGAAAAGAAAGGACAAGGACTACCAAATCGGTGAACATGTCTTCCTAAGAATAAAAGTGAACGAAGCTCGTTAAGTTTGGGACGTTGTGGTAAAATAGCCCCAGAATTTTGTGGACCTTTTGAAATATTGGGCAAGAAGGGTCCAATGGCATATGAGTTATCCCTACCAGCACATATAAAAGTTCATAATGTTTTTCATGCTTCTTTATTAAAGAAATATGTATACGATACTAAACATGTCATCGATTGGTCCTTGTTACAGGTGGAGCCAAAAGGGGAGTTCACGCTAGAACCACTCCACATTCTGGACAAGAGAGAGGTACAGCTTAGGAGGAGGACCATTACTCAGCTGAAAGTGCAATGGATGCACTTTAGACCAGATAAGGCCACTTGGGAGAATGAGGCTACCATGAGAGGCATACCCCTCCTTGTTTCATGGACTCATCTCTAGTCCTTAGGAAACACTGGGACGGTGTTGTTCTAAGGAGAGGAGGATCTAATATCCCAACTTTTTTGACTAACTATGTCATGATGTCATGACGGGTCACGGCCCAGTATATGTGATTTATTATGTTTTACGTAGTGTAACGCCCCGTATTTTGACTAGGCGTGTTTATGAGTTAGACACCTTTCACTTTATTTGCTCGTTATCTGTTCGACTCAGCTAGATAGAGTGAACTATATTTCGGCATGTTAGATATGATGATATATTGCTACTATGTTTAGGATGTTACTATGCCCATGTTGATACTACGGTTATGATGTTACTATATTCATGCAATTATTAAGTTATGATCATCATGAGATTCATTGCTTTTATGACGAACATATATGTTTTAGCATTTTCATTGATGAAATGTGAGATATATGGTGTTGTACGTGGGTGCCATCCTATGATGAAATTGATAGAACTGTTATATTCCATGCATACCTGTGATGCGATAAAATTGTAATGTGAAATAAAATGATGTTGATGATATGGATCAATTGGTGATCGAATGGAAATGCTTGTTATAAACTGTGTATTTTGCGGAGTACTAACCTACAGGACACAAGGGCTATGGGATAGACGCATACTTGATCTGAATATGAATAAGAACCTATCCATGCAGTAAACCTCAGCAACCGAAATTGATGATAGGATGACATGGACCGATAATCTCGATAGCAGCAGAGTATGATTTGATAAGGGTGTAGACCCGGTATGTTGAGAGGGATGGATGTGTTTCCCACCCTATGTTCCTATGATACCCGAGGTCGTGGGAGGGCCGTGCTGAGACACGCTCCCCATGTAGTTGTGATGACGATGGTCGGATGCTTGCTAGGGGAGGATAGGTCTGCTGTTCAGCCGACGCTATCGCTCTCAAGTTCTATGTGGTCAAGTCAGTGAGTCCGACACCCACTTTTGTACTAGCAAAGGAAGGATAGGGAGGATGTGGATGTAGGTTAGGATGGGAGGATATGATAGGTAGTACTGTTGAGGGTTGGGTATTCGTTGATCTGGAGTTAGTGGTAGTAGGTAGCTTTCCTTGTACCTGATTGATTGAAAAAATGTAATCATAAAAATAATGAAATGAAATCTTATAGGTTAACTGATAAAATAACCGATGATGTTTTAGTAATATTATGATGAATGTATACTTGTTCAGTTTGCATAAAGTATTATTAGTATTAGTTAGCTATTATGCATAGGAAATATGACGTATGTTTATAGTACATGTCCATCTTGTGCATACACTGGCCACGTATGCACATTATGCACATGCGTGATAATATTGGTTTACAACATACTTATCAAGATTTAACAATATTATAAGTTATCATAGATAACTCAATTAAGTATTTAGTGAATGACTTAATTAGTAAAAGATTATCAAGTTCTAATGTGTAAAATAAGTTAATTAGTCTTTGTATGTAAACATTGTAATGAACAATTAAAATAAGGGTCATTAATTGCAAGTATCCTCAAGTGAAGGTGTCTTCAATGTGAAGTATAAAAGTTAAACATTAATACTAGAAGAGTGTGCTATATAATTGTTGATCATGATTAATTAAACCATTAAGTATATTCCATTATTTATACCCAGAAGTACTATGTTGACAGTTATCGAGTAAACAAATAAATATTTCTAATTTCTATTCACAATTAATTTAATTACTATTATTATTAATTATTATGGTTATTATTGTTATTATTTAATTAATAATAATAATGATAATAATCCTTTTTACAAAGCATAGTGGATTGAATAAATTTATTAAATAGATTATTCATTCAATTAATTGACAGAATCATTCAAGGTAAATTAAAAGGGTTTGTTTAAATAAATTATTTAATAATTCCATTGCCCGAGAGAAACTTGGATGATTTAAAATAATATATATAATCATCATTTTACCTTGAAAAGGGTGTTGCATTAATGATTTGTACTTCCAAAAACCATGACAGCTAGGGCGGTGGAGTGATAAGGAAGTTATGAATTTATGAAGGGGGAAGATTTCTATAAAGAGGAGATTTAACAAAGTAGTCGGGGGGGATTATTGGGGGAGAACGGTGAGTATTTGTAGGGGGAAGTGAAATATTTCGAGGAGGGGGACAACTCGAGGAATGGAGGAGGCAGAAAAATACAATAAGGAGGGGGAAAACTCGCTGAAATGTATGGTTATTGAACTAAGGACAAGGCTACTATGGATATTATCGGTCTGTGGGCTCGGGGGCTAGGAAATCCGTTGATTTCCTAGGGTCGGCAAGATAATAGCTGATCGGTAGGGTGGACACATCATTTCGGGTTGCTAAGGGAACCTACAGAATCCACTACATAAATCTTCTTATCTTACTGCAATCTGCGGATCCAGTTATTTTACTGAGCTAGCTTAAATAAAATGTATTTTCTTTTATTTTCAAATTATGTATGTTAAAGGAACAGAGTTAAAATGAAAAGTCTTAAGTTTATGTTTATTTAATTGTAGAGACATATAAACATTTAGAAAACAGAAACATAGATGGTTGATTGTTTTTTTTTTAAAACAATAAGGGAAAAACTTGGTATTTACATGAAAATGGAATAGAGACCCAGTGCCTAGCAAGGGCACTACAGATGGTTTCAGAGCGAGGTTCAGACACTAAGACCTTAGGGCCTAACTACACCTGAAATTATAGTGAAAGTTACTAGAGAATAACAAACAAACATGATGTCTGCAACAAAAGGGGAGATAACTTGAATAGCCTTTTTCATGTATTTAGAAAGCATAACAGAAACAGAACTTGAACAATATATATATATATATAACTGCTCATGAAACTAATATATATTATGTTTGAAGTTATTTCAAAACCCTAGCATGCTTATATTGCATCGTACAGGATAATATATAAATAGACCAAACTAAAACTTAGTTCTGAGAACTATATTATACGATGTATAATCACAACTACAAAATCAAATTTTGACAATACCAATGTTGTTCCAGAAAAATTATTAAATTATGAGTACAAACTAAAAAGGCTTGGAAGTAATACCGGTGACAGAGTTTACAATTGGGGTAAGTCGATGTCATCTTACATATGCATCAATATATTCTTTTCACTTAAATAAGATTGATAACAACACGTTGTATATAAAAGATCACATGGCCAAGTCTCATCAGAGAGAACGCCGAGGCATAATGTGATCACTATAAATTCTAAAAACAAAAAGAAAGAAACGAACCCTTAATACCATTGACAATTATTAACGAGATAAGTAATAATTATAGTTAGGGATCGAGTCTAGACTCGCCCAGACTTAGGTCTTTAAACATAGTTAACAAGTATAAAAAAAAAAAACTTAAGCTCGTAAAAGGGTTCAACCTTGTAACTTCTCGAAACTCCAAATTAACAACTTTTTACATATCATCCAAGGTTAGCAATCAAAATCTAATAAACATATTCATAACTGGAATCTACAAAGAAATATAAATGCTAATTATTAACATATTTAAAAGGTGGAATTAGCCCAAAAATACAACATCATATTTCCATACTCAGCTAACGAGACGAGCTGAAAGTAATCTCATTAACCTCTGAAACAAATTTATACAACCAAAAAGCAAAATTGTATTTGTTCATCCATCAAATTTTTACATCTGTAGTAAAATGCTCCAAGGTTCTCCTGTAGAAGACCCTGTATCATTGCTCCATTAACCAAAAATGGACAAAGGCCTAACCCTGGTCCTTAACCAGTTTTCATTTATTTTCTACCCTAAAGTTGCCTCATGGCTCTTAACCAAAAACAAATAGCATGTCGGAGGGGTAGCACAAAAGAAAAAAAAAAAAAAAAAGCCTATCTCAATGACAGAGGCATCATCTAAGAGTGAACCCGAGAAAGAAAAGAGCAGCAATGTCTGACTAAACACCGAGCAGTCGACTTGTCATGGGGAGAAACTTAAGAAAACCTCTATCAATTTATAGACGTAGGCCCTACACTCGATACGTCGAAGTCTATAAAATCCGAGCATTTGTTTCCTCTATCATCTATTTCAAAAAATGGCGGCAACATCTTGGATGTAGAATGACAAATCTCGATGGAGAAAAAGGGAAAATAACATACATGGGAGCCGTAGCCAATGTAGAGACAGAGACCGAGCTTTCGTCAACTGGGAAAAACGACATTTTCTTCTTTGTTTGCAACCCCGTTGCACCCAAAAAAAAATTTTTTTTTTTTGCAACAAACTAGTCTCCATCTTAATATCACGTCTCTCCTTTAAAATTTCCACTGATGCAGTCCAAAACCCCAACGAAACCGCCAACTGAACAAGGAACTGGATTTCGACTGGCTGGAGGGGGAATGAGTTCATTGCGGGATGCATCGTTCCCCAATCAGACCTCCAAAGCTTCAACAAATCTTCTTAGACAGGATGAAACGGATTTAGCCACTGGAGGAAGAATCAGCTCGTGGCTAGCTGCTCTCGTTTCACAAAGAAATGGCGGCGGTATTTCTCTTTGGAGGCACTATCTGGACAATCCCAGTGTAGTGGATATGCCTTCCCTCTCATTGAATCTTAGTGTTAGGGTTTGAAGGTGTTGACACCCCGGTTAAAATAAAATGGGTTGCCGGAAAAGAACTACTTCACTTTTTATAAACATCCCCAAAGGGCGGTATCGCATCGGTCATAGGTTGTTTCTCATACCACTTTATGAGCGTGCGGCGAGCTAGGAGGATGAGACATATGAGGGTGGTATTCTTACCGCAACCGTCTCTTTCTTTATCTCCCGATCATTTTGATGGTGCGAGGTCCACCATGAGCCGTTCATTTCCTTCTCCATTACTACGTCCATGATCTTCATAGAGCCACGTCATCGTTTAAATGACCCCAACGTGTCGCCCGAATGCTGCTTAGTGTCGATGGTAGAAACACCCATGGCAACCCCTACTAGCATGTCGCAAGCCCAGCGCACACGTGCCAAATGCCAAGCCCACAAGAGCATAGTTGCCACAACACATCAATGAATCATTGTAATAAAGGAATATCGGGCCAATCCCGAGCGCTCAGCAACGAGAAGACTGCATATGACCAAGCACCAATACAAATAGGTACCCACACACATCATGCAAGCCTCAAGCTCGTGCAAGACAACTCCCTCCAATAAAAGGATATTGGACTCAGCCCATGTGCTCGGCACCAATAGCCCTTCAAGAGACTAGTGGCCAAGTCCAAGGGGACTGGCGCCATAGGCCAACTCGGCCAAGGAGCCCGAGCTCATAAACAAGAGCATTGTCAATAGCCACCTGCCAAGCCTAAGAGGGGCCCACGCAAGCCACACTTGCACCCCAAGCTCACTCTCGAACATACCTTCAATGCCAATTAAAACCTCATTTTCTTCCATAAATAGGGAATAGTTTTGATGCCACGTAAGGCAGTTTCCGAGTTGTCCTTTGAGTGGTTTGCCATACCGTTTTTTAATAGGCGGATGTATAAAAATTAGACACGTGTGATGGTTTTTTTTTACCACAACCACCAACCATCCTTATCTCGCGTGCAAGTTGACAATGCGGGACAGATAGAGAGCTGTCGAACTTCCTCTATGGCTCTTGCAACCCTCCAAACGATACGAACTTTACCACGTCATCACAATTGCAATGTCCCCAATTTGCTGCATCAAATTTCTTAAAACAACCATTTATGGTTGTCACCAACACTCGAACTCAAAAGTGGAAGTTAGCAGATCTTCATCTTATATAAATTAAATTGGAACAAATGTACTTGGGCCCAAGCCCTAGCGCTCGGCAACGAGAGCCCTTCACGCGACGAGTTACTAGATCCAAAGTGGACCACTCAAGCCAATACACCCAAGCAGCCAAGCTAAACCGCATTCCTACTGTCTGTTAAAAAGTTTTCTACTCACGTCAAATAGCTGAGGATAGCTTCCACGCTTCTAAGTTTATCATCCATCGCTCGCATTTCATTTCCTCTTTGTAGATGGAGTAATAGAATCAAGAAAAGATGGACTAGAAAGATAACTGCTAAAAGTTCACTCGTCTGCTGAATATAATCCACGTTTTGGGATCGCAGATGTCTAAATTGTCATGACCATATGTACCTTTCACCAAATTCTCTGCGTTTGAAGACACATTCTTCAAAAAAAAAATAGTAGCAGGTGCTGAGGATCTATCTTGATAACGCATGAAGAGAACTGGTTCCACCCTCATAAGGGTTTTTTTCTTTCAAACCTAAAATACTGGTTCTGGTCAAAATCAAAACCAACCACCATAGAAATATTTGTTTCGAACTAGGAAGAAACACCATGAGCTAATATGCAGGATTTCAAGGTTTTAACCCTCCCTCCCTTTCACTGCACGGAGAGAAGCACAAGTTTATCCCATCGCAAAGGGCACAAAACTGAGCCAAAAATCAAGTAACAAAGGAATGGGAGGCTTTAAGCCTGGGCACTTGAGTGATGGAGGTTACGAGTGGTCTTCTCGGCTTGGCGCTTGGTCCTGTGGTGAGCCTTCAGTGTTCGGGCACTAATATGCCTTTTGCTTCATTTTGCTTGGGCATTTTCATACAAATATAACTCTCCTCCACTTAGGTTAACATAAAAAAAAAATTAATGTCTTTTCTTCATAAAGCTCCCAACTTGAGCTAAACTCTTTCTTATATGAAAAACAAAAAAAAAAAACTTTGCTCACCAGGTCAAAAATAGGTTTTCGCAAAATTCGTATATAATTATATAGTGTTAGTGTTGTTTATTTGAATTTAATTAAATTTTGTATATATTTATATAGTGTTATAACCTGGGCTTTGTTAAGAATTAAAATTTAATATTTAAAAATAAAAAGTTACTCATAAACTCTAATTAAAGAGTTCATCATAGATTTTAAAAATTTTAAGACTAATGTCTGGGTTTAATATATAGACTAGATCAAACATTAAATTATTTATTTAAAACTCAGAAAATCCCTTGTCGAGACTTCAATGTATAGTCGAAGAGATGAAACAAACACATAATCTGAAAACAAGGAACCGCTGAAACGACCATGGCGAGCTGAATGCTAAGACGCTAATTTCACTACATGAGAAAATCATTAATGAAAACGACCATAGATTTTAACCCATTAATTCTAACAAACTGTTCCTTGCACATAAGTGTAAATATAGGCATTTCTAAACTTTTTTTTTGATAACTATATTTGGTAATCTCTAGAGTAACCAAGGAGATTTTGATTGTGCATACACTAACAGAATCAGGTTTGACAAAACAAAAAAGCTATTATACCCCTATAAGTTCGATATATATATATAAAAAGATTATATGTTAAAAGTACTTGCTGTAAAATTTAAATTCAAAAGAAATAAAGGTTTTCCTTGTGATGTAAAATGACAGGGTAGAAATGAATTCCTTTATTTTCCGTTTATTTCTTCTCTAATTCCGGTTCAAATTTTGTACGAGGATGGGGTACTTATGATGACAGTGGCTTTCATAATTTTATTAAAATAAACTTAAAAATGTAGTGTTTCATATACAAACCTTATTTAGTTCACTTTAAACTAGGTTGACAATCTGGTAAAGAAATACATGCTAAAAGTCTAAGACATTCACTCACGTAAAAAGATTAACTTAAAAGTTAACATTTACAACCATCTAGAATAATTCAAAAGAGTATTACAAAGAGTGGTAATTTTTACATAACAACTAAGAAAGGAAAAGTTGTGTTTAATCTATTAATGAAATTCCTAGATTGCATTAGTTGTAATGCTATGTAACCTCATCTAGTTCTATTGAATAGGTTTTACATGTTGGGTAATTAACATGTTTAATGGTTATGTGAATGTGTAATTTGTTAGGACAACCACATCTAAACTTTGCTTTTGTTTAATAAGAGAACATGGTTAAATAAACATGGAGTGGTGTTTGAGCTGTTACTTCCCCACAACAAATTACACAATCATTAATGTGTGTATATAGATAACTTAGTACAAGGTACAACTTAAAGTGAAAACTTGTGAACCTTATTTTATTTAGATAAGATAAGGGATGGAAATAAATTTGTTGGATACAAGGATAGGTATCCTTTTGAATCACATTATGGAAAACACCATGTACTTAAACTAGGAGATTGCATATAGAGCTTATTAAAAGACTATTTTATTAAGGGGGAACATGGCTTTAGACTAATTAAGTTAAATATTGGTGTAATGGTGCGAAAGGTTTTTTAGAAAAATTTCGGATCAATCATACCCAATATAGTGATGATCTCGGGTAATAATAAGAGAGTCATAAGAATCTCAACACAGTCCTTAACTTAACTCAATTAAAGCGGATGTTATGAAGTTATAATATGATTGAAGATATTAAGTAATGATGTTTCCGTTCAACTTGTAGGATTAGACTAAGGCCTTTACAAAGTAGATAAAGGTTGCTTGTGTGGGCAGTAAGAGGGGTGATTTACAAATACAATGGCATACTAGGATAAATACTAGTAATTACCTTTGCGACGGTAAGGGTGGGAACAAAACTAGCTATGAGATTCTTAAGGAATGGAAGAAGTAATGGTTTCCCAACAAATTATATTGGTTTGAAAATAAGAATAATAAATAAACATGATAACAATTGTATTTTGATAAGAAATAGCCATGAAAACCTTGTAAACAATAATAGTTCTCCTAGTTTAATGATGTTGCGATACTGTTGTTATTGTTTATTACTGATAAGGAAATAATAATGTATGACCTTAGGATTTTAAGGACATGAACCTTCTTCCCTAAGAGAGGTATGCAAACCTTAAGGGTCCTTGGTAGTTGCGTGTTGAGCGAATACAAATTATGAGTTCTAACGACCTCCAATTTTAATCGCTGACTATTTCATGCTAAGTTGGATCAATATAAGCTTTTGTGATGAGTAAACCTCTCTGGATGTTATAACTTGAAGGATGTTGCTAAATGGTAAGAAGTAGGATACTAAAGTGAATAGCACTTGATTATAACCTTAGGGATTCTAGAGATTTGATAGAAGGATTAATCTAAATGTTTCTTTAATTATTAGAATACACATCAGGGGATAAAAGAAGCAAAGCCATAGGATAATATCGACATATTCGGTCAAGTCAAAGCTAAGTAGGACAAGTATGGCCAACACATGCTACTTGCAAGAATGAAGAGTTTATGTGTCAAGAATTTCCCTGCATTATTATGACCACAACTTCGGGACGAAGTTTCCTGAAGGGTGGGTGTATGTAACACTCTGTATTTTGACTAGGCGTGTTTATGAGTTAGACACCTTTCACTTTATTTGCTCGTTATCTGTTCAACTCAGCTACAGAGAGTGAACTATATTTCAGCATGTTAGACATGATGATATGTTGCTATTATGTTTAGGATGTTACTATGCCCATGCTGATACTACGGTTATGATGTTACTATATTCATGTAGTTATTAAGTTATGATCATCATGAGATTCATTGCTTTTATGACGAAAATATATGTTTTAGCGTTTCAATTGATCAAATGTGAGATATATGGTGTTGTACGTGGGTGCCATCCTATGATGAAATTGATAGAACTGTTATATTCCATGCATACCTGTGATGCGATAAAATTGTGACGTGAAATAAAATGATGTTGACGATATGGATCAATTGGTGATCGAATGGAAATGCTTGTTATAAACTGTGTATTTTGCGGAGTACTAACCTACAGGACACAAGGGCTATGGGATAGCCGGATACTTGATCTGAATATGGATAAGAACCTATCCATGCAGTAAACCTTAGCAACCGAAATTGATGATATGATGACATGGACCGATAATCTCGATAGCAGCAGAGTATGATTTGATAAGGGTGTAGACCCGGTATGTTGAGAGGGATGGATGTGTTTCCCACCCTATGTTCCTATGATACCCACGGTCGTGGGAGGGCCATGTTGAGACACACTCCCCATGTAGTTGTGATGGAGATGGTCGGATGCCTGCTAGGGGAGGATAGGTCCACTGTTTAGCCGACGCTATCGCTCTCAAGTTCTATGTGGTCAGGTCGGTGAGTCCGACACCCACTTTTGTACTAGCAGAGGAAGGATAGGGAGGATGTGGACGTAGGTTAGGATGGGAGTGTAAAATTAGTCATAGCAGATCTAATGAACAAGTAAATCAATCACAACAGATGAACATAGAAAATATGGTGCAAAACCGTGCAAAACATGCAGCAGTGCTCAATATCCCAATAAGGGTGAATGAATTACAATAGAATACAATATCTGTCAATGAGCAATTCGAATTGACTAATTAGGCCATTCGAATCACTGAATGGAGTAGCTTGACTCCAACTAGGAGTCCTCATCATCAATCGGTGGTGGTCATCAATGCACAAGAACCAGTCATCCAGGTGTCAATCTGAGTCTAACTAAGTGTGTCATGTGTAACTGAAGTGTGTAGCACAGATTAAGGGAAGGAGGCTCAGTGGGGGGCACATGGGAGACTAATTGAAGTTAGAACAAGTCATCTAGTCAAACTGGAGGTCCAACGGAAGTGAAACAGTCAGTCGGGAGTGAAACTATCCTCAAATCAGGGAGAATCGGAGCTAACTGAATGTAACTGAAGTTGAACTGCAGTGGTAGGTGAACAAGTGCGCCCTTCTCTGCCAGTAGGTGAGAAGTGGGCGCCTTTCAGCCTAGGAGGGCTAAAACTCTGTAGTAAGTGGCTCCCGAGTGCTAGAATTAGGTGGCTAAGGTGTTGGAGGCATCAAACTGGTGACTGGGATGCATGCAAGTGCATGCAGGTGCATGCAAACCCTAGATTTTGCATGCAAACCCTAATTGCATTCAAGATCCTGAAAAAGATGATGTGGATATCTAAACAGGGAGGATATGATAGGCAGTACTGTTGAGGGTTGGGTATTCGTTGATTTGGAGTTAGTGGTAGTAGGTAAGCTTTCCTTGTACCTGATTGATTGAACAAATGTAATCATAAAAATAATGAAATGAAATCTTAAAGGTTAACTGATAAAATAATCGATGATGTTTTAGTAATATTATGATGAATGTATACTTGTTCAGTTTGCATAAAGTACTATTAGTATTAGTTAGCTATTATGCATAGGAAATATGACGTATGTTTATAGTACATGTCCATCTTGTGCATACGCTGGCCACGCATGCACATTATGCACATGCACGATAATATTGGTTTACAACATACTTATCAAGATTTAACAATATTATAAGTTATCATAGATAACTCAATTAAGTATTTAGTGAATGACTTAATTAGTAAAATATTATCAAGTTCTAATGTGTACAATAAGTTAATTAGTCTTTGTATGTAAACATTGTAATGAACAATTAAAATAAGGGTCATTAATTGCAAGTATCCTCAAGTGAAGGTGTCTTCAATGTGAAGTATAAAAGTTAAACATTAATACTAGAAGAGTGTGCTATATAATTGTTGATCATGATTAATTAAACCATTAAGTATATTCCATTATTTATACCCAGAAGTACTATGTCGACACTTATTGAGTAAACAAATAAATATTTATAATTTCTATTCACAATTAATTTAATTATTATTATTATTAATTATTATGGTTATTATTGTTATTATTTAATTAATAATGATAAGGATAATAATTTTTTTTATAAAGCATAGTGGATTGAATAAATTTATTAAATAGATTATTCATTCAATTAATTGACAGAATCATTCCAAGTAAATTAAAAGGGTTTGTTTAAATAAATTATTTAATAATTCCACTGCTCGAGAGAAACTTGGATGATTTAAAATAATATATATAATCATCATTTTACCTTGAAAAGGGTGTTGCATTAATGATTTGTACTTCCAAAACCATGACACCTAGGGTGGTGGAGTGACAAGGAAGTTATGAATTTATGAAGGGGGAAGATTTATATAAAGAGGAGATTTAACAAAGTAGTTGGGGGGGGGGATTATTGGGGGAGAACGGTGAGGATTTGTAGGGGGAAGTGAAATATTCCGAGGAGGGGGACAACTCGAGGAATGGAGGAGGCAGAAAACTCCAATGAGGAGGGGGAAAACTCACTGAACAGTATGGTTATTGAACTAAGGACAAGGCTGCTATGGAGATTATCGGTCTGTGGGCTCGGGGGCTAGGAAATCTGTTGATTTCCTAGGGTCAGCAAGATAATAGCTAATCGGCAGGGTGGACACATCATTTTGGGTTGCTAAGGGAACCTATAGAATCCACTACATAAATCTTCTTATCTTACTGCAATCTACAGATCCAAGTATTTTACTGAGCTAGCTTAAATAAAATGTATTTTCTTTTATTTTCAAATTATGTATGTTAAAGGAACAGAGTTAAAATGAAAAGTCTTAAGTTTATGTTTATTTAATTGCAGAGACATATAAACATTTAGAAAACAGAAACATAGACGGTTAATTCTTTTTTTTTTAAAACAATAAGGGAAAAAATTGGTATTTACATGAAAATGGAATAGAGACCCAGTTCCTAGCAAGGCCACTACACATAGCATTAATATGTTTTGATTTAGTTTCCTTTATGAGTTGATGTATTGGGCATGGACCCTGATTTGTTTCATTTTTGAATATATGCGGGGCTGGAAAGCCGAATGAATAAACTAAGATTATCTCTTTTGTTACATTATATTGTGCAGAGCATGATTTACATGGTTGATTATTTAGTGCGTTGAGCGTGGACTCAGAAACACACGAATGACCTATATACTGGGCTTAAGCCCCGATGTACATTGAATGTTGGGCATGAACCCTGGAGCACTCCAAGCTTGGAAGAAATGATTACCGGATCCGAGGCCACTTAAATATCCTAGATGTGTCTCACAACCACATTCTAGCTCTAGTGTTGAGCAGAGGCTCTGGAATTGCACTAGCGTAACATCCATGTGAGAGTGTTGAGTTAGACGGCTATGAAGAGCACTCGGGGTTACTAATCTCAAGTGTTGAGTCGAGAGGACTCTGAAAAGCACTTACGTATCTTAACCCAACTATTTTGACTTGATTAAATAAATCATATTATCATCACCTACTGCAGAAACTACCATGTTAAAATGAGGGATCTGACATGCAAAGGGAGAGAATAGAGGTGCCTCACTAGCTTGGCGAAACCATCCAAAGAAGTGGACCATATCCTTAAAAGAGACTTAAAAGAATTATCATGTGAACAAAAGTGGTTAAAAGGCCCAAAGCTAAATACTATTATTAAGAGCTTCTAAGAAAAATATTGTTATTATTTATTCTTCTATGTATATATATTTATGCATAAGTGGGCTACCACTTTACCAAATGTTAATTATTAATATTGAAGGTGGAATTATTATTATTATTATTATTATTACTATTATTATTATTATAAAAAGATTACAGATCAAAACAATTTGAGAAAACAAAGTGACAAGTCCTAGTCCCAAATTAACTAGCAGTTATGTGAACAAATAATATTTTCTTATATATATATATATATAATTTAAATTGTTGTAAAGAAACCAGTAATTCTAACACTGTGAATTTCAAAGATTACCTATTTAAAGAGGACAGCTCCCAGGGTTGGGGGATTATTTTATTATTTTGGAGAGAATTTCTTATGAAGCAAGAGAAGTCCTCTGCTTCAAGAAGTGAAGCTTCCCTTAATTAAAAATTCTCATATCTGAACCAGAGATACATCTAGGACCTCTACCTCTCAGTTTGCATGTCAGAACCAACTCAGGGGGATTCATACTGAACCAAGAACGGTTTTAGAATCATGGTTGGGAGGAACGTGATAGTCCCAAAGTCATCTATTCCAAGATCAAATCATTAGGTCAGCTAAGAGTTCAGTAGTTTTTCATTAACTAGTTGGCTGAGTGTGCAGGTCATTATCAGCTGGAACAAGCTCCAGGAATTAGCAGGTATGCAATTCTTAAAGAAATTCTCCATTAATTATATTTTCTGTGTAAACAAATTATTAAAATAGTATAGACATTTATGTCATTTTGAACTTAGGATTCATCCCGAATTTGTTGGCATTGCCTAGCAGGTCTAGTTCTCTAGCCTTTGCTAGGAAATTGTTTTTCTTAAACTTTCAAAGTATGGAAATCATCAAGTAGTTTGTTTTTATTAATTTTTCTTGTCAATAGATTTCTTTCTTGTTTAAAAGTAACATGTTGATCTAACCATTGAAATTGAATTGTTTTCTCTTTTAGCAGAAAACGTTGATCACTTTGTTAAGACGATTTAGAAACCCATTACACAAGCTTAGCAAAACATTGCATCGACAGAAATCTAGTAAAACGATTCTGGAGGGCCTAGTCATACACCGACGCATTCTTTTCATTTTCGATCCATAACTCAACACCAACAAAACTACCTACAGGCTGTAAGTCTAGATCAGGTGCTACAACAAAATAAGAAAGTCTTTCCACCACAGATAGCAAGAAAAATCAATACCCCAGTCATCATTTCTTATTTATTTACAAAGCTATTTCTACTATCAAACACAGAGTACGATAGATTTGCTTCTTTTCAAGATAGATTTCCCTTCTAAAACCATGGATTCCAAACTCTAAACAAAAAGTCTATTTGTCATGATTCTTCCAACTAGGGAAGCTATTGTGCTTTATCAATAAACTCTACGTTAATCAATAGATGAATATTATAGCGAAACAAACCACAGATATCATCCACAAAATTTGAGTCCCACGGTTAAAACCACAAACAGAGGCAAGACGCCCTGCACATTTTGAAATGTAGATGACAATTGAAAGCAGAAGACAAGGGTCGAATCCCATGGTCTTCTCAAAGCCAGAATTCATAAGTGTTTCCTACAGGATTCACATCTCTAGACAAAACAAAGAGAAACGTAGTGTACAACATTCAAATTGTTCCCATACAAATGTTCATTTTACCAACGCAGACAACATTTCAATTTGCATCACATCATACCCTAGCTACATGACCA
Source organism: Larix kaempferi (assembly GCA_027924585.1). NCBI lineage: Eukaryota > Viridiplantae > Streptophyta > Pinopsida > Pinales > Pinaceae > Larix > Larix kaempferi. The sequence goes on from BSBM01001023.1 coordinate 4,698,244, forward strand.
AATAGGAGACGCCAAAGACACAGGATCATTTAAATTTTCTTATATAGCATTTGATAAACATACATAGAATCTCATTGTATCGAAATCCAACAGTGCAGTCTTAGTTCTCATTACACATAGGAAAAACAAAAGATAGCAATCTAGCATTTCAGACAGGGTAAATCATACATCCCAATTAGAGGTCGTGTCCTCCTTTTTAAAACATAAAATCATAGTGTACAGGAAGGGGAAAACGTCGATTACATAGACTAGCTTCACAATCAATCCTTGTCACAACACAGTCCCAGCTGCACAGCTTAAACTCTTACATTACATTTGAAAACCCCCATGGTTTGTCTAGTCCAGCCCTTAGGCAGATGACAGGCTTCCCAAGTTGAGTCAGTAAGCCAAGGGCTTATGGGAGCCTCTTTCCCAAACCAAAATGAGATGCATACATACATTTCCAATGTTGCGAGAGGTAGGATAACAAGTGGGTACGATGGACTTACCATTTCCCTAGCCACGCCAGTAGAACTTTGAACCATCACAGTATTCACCTGAAGATTGTTGGCACCTGTCATTTGCAACAACCTAAACCAATTATTACACCCTGAAATTTCGATTCCAGAAGAAGAAAATTCAAATTACAATTTTGGTAAGCTTTCCTTACCTATTAGAAATGCGCAGTCCATGCCGTAATCGAAGCTTAACAAAACACTAAGTGCACTGACGACGAGCCTTGCTTGGGTCAAGGCACCCTCATAGCTACCATATGAAGAAGGTGCAAAGCTAGAAGAGTGAGCAATAAGTCGAAACAGGAATGAAAGGCCAAACCCCCAATTCTCTTACAAAACCCTCTTTACAGGTATGTCACCCACTTCACATTCAAGTGCATTAAATTTCATACCTACTCTGTGCTAGTGGGGATGCGATTTCTTGGTACATAAACTATAGAGTATCACATAAAACACTCCACTCTTTGTTAAAAAAGATTAGAGTCACATTACCATAGTGGAACCCCCCCTTCCCCTTCTTTATATTACAAGTCCTATTCCTTTCTATGGTTCATCCTTTGGGTTGATTATCACCCACAGGACTCCCCTATTAAATCTCGGAAGTATGAACCCACTCATTAGGATAGACGAAACCCTAGTAATTTTCCTGCAGAGACAAACGCGGGAGAATAGTATTAGTAGGATGCTAAGTAAGTCCAAAATCACCCAAGCGTACCCGTACCCCTCGGCAACCCTGTCGAGGTATGTAATTACCTCTCTTGCAATGTTATAGCCATCAGCCTGAGAACTATGTATCATCAATGAAGGTACATCACCTGAAGGTGTCATTAGACATTCACCATTCAATCATATGATTCTTGAAACAGTAAGAAGATGAAAGTCTTAGATTCTTACTTTAATTGTGGTGCAAACATAAATGTATTAACTGTGTTAGTAGTAGCTTATGAATCCTTCTCCTTTATTTAGCAAATACCGTAGACGGGAATTTTTAAATTTTATGCTATTTTTGGGACATTACACTTCTAGATCCCTACAACCAATTTGAATTCGAATTACAATCCTAATCTTGTGATGTGGTTTGGTTTTGGGACTAAATTTTTGTTAAGACACTAGCGGAAGGATCCATCTCTATGATGGAGCTAGGAGTATCTTGACGACCTGTGATATGCGAAGGGAGGAGTGACATTTCTGCAAATCGGTGATATGAAATGAGAATTGGTAAGAACATGTTCTCCTTTCGGTAGAGATGCGCATGTATGGATGGCACCATGGACACGTCACTCCCCATGAATGCAACCTTGCCGCTTCTTGCTCCATATAAAACACTCGTTCCTTTAAACTTGTGTTGGTTTCTTCCAGATAAGCAATATGTTTATCCTGGTCATTTGTACGAATTTCAAGGCTTTGAGGTGCAATTGCATTGGTGGAGGGGTGAATCATCTCAAAACAGCTTATATCAAGATCTGGGCTTTGTTCAAGCTTTTCTTCAAAAACTTGTACACATTTCTCCAGGTTTGGTTCAAGATCATTATTTTGCTGATTCATGTGTCTAACTCTCAAGAGCCCTTTCATGGAACCATTGCTATCCATGCCCCACTCTTGGTTAGCTTTCTCAACGACATCTTCTTTGTAAGGATAAGTGATAAGAGCGACGTAGGTGGGCATAGAGGGAGTAGATGGAGTGCTTATGCAAGGGACTATTCAGCTAGAGTTTCTGTCTCGTATGATGTAAGATGTTGTGTTGCGAGGCATATCTGGAGAAAATGGAAGGTTTTGTTTCCATCCATGTTGTTTTTGGGGAATAATCACTGTCTCTTGTTAATAGTTCTTTGATCTTCCAGAAAGGGAGGATTATAATGTGTCTTTTGTGACGCAAAACCACCATTAAAGCTCCATTTTTTAGAACAGTATTTCCTAGGTTTTGCAGTCCCTCCAGCCAATTTCGACTTTGCCTGACTTCCAAATATGCTCTGCAGCTGCTGCTTCATCGTGGCCACCAGAAGACAGAATTCAAATACAAAGACCTCCTATTTAACCAAAAACACTTAGCAGTTAGAAATCAAAAGCATCGCAACTTTGGGGAGAAAATGTAATAAGGAAACCAGAATTATGTTTAATCTTACAGGAATCCTTTTCTTTCTTCCATTAAGATAATGTATTATTCACAATCATAAAATTCAGCAAGTTTCCCGTTAATCATAAAATAAAATCAATTCATATTTAAGGCATCCAATTACTTTATAAGTCTTCAGGCTGATCGAGATTTGGGAAAAAATTATTCATTAAAATATAAAATATAATACCAATTCATGTATTTAATGCATCCAATTGCTTTATGGATTTTTAGAGAGTACCAAAAGAGATCTTGGTATTGTTTAAAAAAAATTATTGTTATGATTTAAAAAAAAATTCATTATTAAATATTATCATATATGAATATAATTTAAGAATATAATAATTTATTAATGTGATTTTAGTTAAAGTAAATTAAATTCCTGAAAGGATTGTCACTTAAAAGGAATGAATTTATAAATATATTTTGGAATTTTTTTTTAACGAATGATCTTCAATTCTATTAATACTAATAGGATCAAGTTACAACAACTATTTTATTTGAAAAGAGTGTCATTTAAAAGGAAAGAACTTATAAATATTTTTGGAAGGTTTTTTCTACTTTTACATTGTTTAATTTTATTACTTATGTTTACCATGTTTACTTAGGTTTTTTCATTCTCAATTAAAAAATTGTAATTTTGATTTTACATACTAAGTGTATACCAAATATTCTCATGTTTTTATGTTGTTAATAGATGATGACATGATGATAGCATGTGTTTTATTTCATTCCTTTCTATTTTGTTACATTTCTATAGTTTCATAATTCTTTACTTTATATTGTAAATGTCTATAATGATTGAATAAGATATTATTAGAAAAAAGTTAATATTGGGTGACAAGTGTTTTGTACAAACTCCACCTCAAGAGAGGGATAAGGTGTGCCATGAAGTCAAGTACTCATAAATAGTAAAAAAATGATCAATAGAAAGTATGATCCAAAAATGTTATAGGATTAATTTTGAACCTAATCTAATGAAAATTGAATCTTTATATTTATCAAAGTATAAACCAAAGAAGTAATTTTGGACCTAATTTGATGAACATTGAACCTTGAAATTGAACAAAATTAACACATGGTATTTGTATCCTCCCATGTAGCAGATCCTAGGCTATACTTGTCTCACTATACTTAGCATGGTGGACACCAAGTGGTGCTTGAGATGTCAAACCCTTCGATCCAATATTCATAACGATTCGACCATGATGGTTCCCTCATCTTATGCTTGCAATTCCCTCCATTGAAGTTTATGAGATTTATCAACTAATGTTGTAATAAAAACACATGTAAAGCATCAGGATTTTTATGCAAGGGGGGTGGTAGTGTGTAATATCCTTAACTCATAAAATATTATCCAATTTCCATAGAAATGAGAGATAACAACTTTAGAATATTACTTTTATTAATCCAAAACAACAAGAACAAAGTTCACCAACCTCCTATGAGTAGAGCTCTAGTTAAAATAAAACAACTTGCCAAAAATATTACATAGCTAGTTATTCTATATATTATAACATTTCTATATCTCAAAACTCTAACTGCTTCTGGTCCTGCTATTAATGAGATCCAACCACCGGATGGGTCTTATTTAATAAAGTGGACTCTTTTAGATTAAAGTACTAATAACTAACTCCTAATGGGATTTTTAGCCATGTACATTGATAAAGTAGGGTGTTATGGTAGATATCTAATGTGCCCTCCCCCTTCAAAATCATCCTTGTCCTTAAGGATGGATATGTGGAAATTCTTGCAAAATGGATCTCAATTCCCAGGTAGCATCCTTTGGTGATGTATCCTACCATTGGACAAAAAATTCATTGATAGTGCGTTGACCATCGCGTTGACATAGCTAACACTCCCCAATGTTCAACAATGCTAATGCTTGTATTCAAATAGTTCCCTCTTCATCTATTTTGGTAATTTGGTTTGAACTCTGAAATTTGGACCCACAATTTTCTCACTAGTGGATTTAATCCCAAAATCCGACGAAAATGACTGTTTCCTCGGATTTCACCTTAAAAATTACAAAATTTGATGATTTTTTTTAAATTGATAGAAGGCGACGTTGAATATCCAATGGATATGCGGATATCCGATGGCTCTGTGGATGTCTGACATCGTAAGGCTTAATATGGTGTCGGATATCCGACATCAAGCGATACCATCCGAGGATGTTGGATCTTTGACATCAAATCTCCAACATTAACTAAGTTCAAGGCGTCGGATATCCGATGACAGGATGACTTTTAAATCTTATAAATATTGAAACATTTCGACATTTTTGCTATACAAGCGGCGGTTTGTGGAAGTTTTTTTATTCGGCGGACTGTTTTTTCGGTGGACAGTTTTTCATTATTTACATTGTTTTTGTGATTCAAGCAAGCGAAGTGTGGAGCTTCATTTTCTAAGATCGATAATCTTCTCTCAACCTATTTATGAGAAAATGTAAACTAGCAATATTCCTAATCTAGACGAACAAAATCGACAATTGCTTGCTAGATTGTGGGAAGGAGTTGAAAGAAGGGGTGATGGGAAATGCTATTGTCCATGTAGTCAATGCAGGTGCTTTAAGAGGATAAGAATTTTGATCACAAGAGCCAGAAAACATTGTAGGGAGCATCGGCACACTGAGGGGGGACATGAATACCATCCATTTGTAAGTTTTGCATTATATATGTTTTTATTTTGAATGCTTTTGTAAATTTATGTATTATTTTAATATTTCTTATATTAACTTATATCTATTGATCATGGTTTCAATAGATGCATGGCGACTAACATGGACAATAAATATTATTTTAATATTAAATATTTCTTATAATATTTCTTTTCTTTTGTGCATGTTGAATCTAGGGTATAGTAGAATAACTCATTTATTTGTTTGTTAGTGAGACTAACCCACTCACCGGGGAAAGTACTTAAATCTCTAGATTTGTGACACTTTCCATCATGATAATAGAAATAACAAGTATATTGGCATGTTGTAATTTTTCTTATATTTTCTCTATAGAAATTACCACGACATCATTTATCTTACCTTAGTGGAGTACAGTATGATAAATTTTGGGTTATATTTGAGTAGCTTTGCTCAGTAATTGGGTCAATTACCAGCATAGATCCATCTTAAACTCATATCTATCAAGCACCAAGAGGGATCCAATTTCTTGAGGTTTATTCTTTTTTAAAATTAAACTCAAGAAATTTGATCTTTCTTGATTGATAGATCCGGGTTTAAGTTTTAAGTTTTTATTTTATAAACGAACATCTATTTTTAAATTACTTTTCATAATATTTATTTTATGAACCAACATGGATTTTTTTTTAAATATTTTCAATAATCTTTTATTTTATGAGCCGACATGAATTTTTTTTAATTATTTTGTTACTAATGTTATAAACGTTATATCACGTTATAGGATCTCTCCCATACTGGGCTGTAGAGCACCTCATTTCACTCAGTGCAATTATTGTCTCTTGGATAGTTTGGATGCACCTATTTGACCAACAGTACAATTGGTTGTTGTTCTTTTCATCCCAACAGTACAAAATTTGTTACATTTTAAATGCATCACATAAATGTTTACATTTTGCATTTGAATTTCTTATATGAACTTTTATCTATTGATGGTTTCATGTAATTATAAAGGAAAGACATTCTAGGGCACCTTCGTTTGGAGGAAGTGCTTCCAGAACAAGTACCAGAAGCTATGAATATTAATGGAGAACAAGTTAACGATCACATTAATGAAGCGGATGATCATACTGATAAAATAGAAGTTGAAGATGATTTTACAAATAATTTGATCCATGATTCATTTAATGTTGGAATAGGATGTTGATGATGATGATGATGATCATGAAAATGATGAACATTTGATGATATTCATGATATACCCTCTTCTTGTTAAGGCATACGAATCCCCTTTATGAGGGCTCCAAGACAAATCTTCTCTCTGTTATATTGTTGATAATGAACTTGAAGGTTATGAATGGTCCTTTCAAACATATCAGTCACACGGATTTTAAGGCTATGTAATATATTCCATCACAAATATATATGATTGTGTATTTTATTGTTCAATTCATACCATAAGTCAAATTATTACGGATGAAATTTGTTTCATTATATTATTTCCATATTATATTAAATTAGATTTTTATTTTAATTTGTTGTAGCATGATAGGTGAATATTTGTTACCACCGTCAAATATTTTACGTCGGACATATTGATATTTATCTTCCATCATGAAAGAATTGGAATGCAGTATGAAGCAATTCATGCATGCCCCTATGACCATGTTCTATATTACAATCAACATGAATTTGCAACAGAATGTCCTGAATGTCATATCAGTAGATATCGCACAGATCAAGTAACTAAAAAGGTGCCTCTCAAGGTTCTACGTTATATTCCCATTATTCCACATTTGCAATGACTGTTTAGGTGCAAAAACATAGCGCAGTTTATGTATAACCATGCATGGAATAGAAGTCAAGACGACATTATTCAGATGCCTGCAGATGGGTCTGCATTTAGAGATATGGATGAAAAATGGACTCACTTTAAAGAAGAATCTCGTAATCTTAGGATTTCTTTGGTAGCAGATGGTGTTAATCCATTTGCAGAGATGAGATCCGTTTACTCGGTGTCGCCTATTTTTGTTATCAACAACATTCCTCCATGGTTGACAATAAAGAGGGAGCACATAATGTTGTCGATGATTGTTCCAGGTACGAATCCTGCAGCTTTTTTTTTAATGTAGTGGTATATCATTTGTTGTATTTTTGTCACATAATGTCATATATATATATATATATATATATTATATATATATATATAATATATATATATATATATATATATATAATGTTTTTCTATTGTGCCAATATGGTTTAATATATATAATCTAAATGGTATGTCTCATAATTATATTTTTTATATGTTCAAATCAATCAGGTAAGTACCAAGTGAGAGATATGAATGTATATATCGAACGTCTTATTGATGAGCTACTGAAGTTATGGAATGGCATCACTATGTATGACATATCTAGACCAATACGAAAAAGGCAATTTCAATTCCATGCATTGCTTGTATGGACAATACATGATGCCCCAGGGCTAACCCACTTTTTTGTGGTATGTAATTATGAGTTCCACTTTATTTGCAAAACATTATACTGAACTGCTAGTTAATATACTACGCATGCATGTTTTTTTAAGTAATCTAGTCATTTTGTATATAATTATAATTGAGATAGATATTCCATCTCTTTATGTAGGTCTTTAGACAAAGGGGAAATTTGCATGTCCATTTTGTGGTCCTAAGATCAAATCTCGTCATTCAAAAAGCTTAGGAAAGGAGGTGTTTGATGAGTATAGGCACTTCCTCTATAAGAATCACAGGTATCGAACTACCGAAAAACATCTATTCAATGGCAAGCAAGAGACTGCATCAAAACCACAGAGAATGACACCTCACGTATGGAAGTTGCAATACAATAGAAATCGTCAAGGTACGTATAATGAATCAATGTATATGCTATCTTATATTGTATTTTTTTTATTGTGTTTTTTTTTAATGTAATTGACATTGATTTATGTAATTTCATGATTGTCATTCATGTGATCATGAAGGAATTAATGGGCTTCCACGAGGAATGAAAAGTTATCCTAGACAATTTAGTAGGTTGCCCTACTATGAGCACCTACAAATTGCTCATCTATTTGATACAATGCATATTGGAAAGAATGTGACCGAAACATTATGGCAAATACTGGATGGAACGAGTGACAAAGAAAAAATTGTCAAATTTGTGAAGACATTCAAGATAGAAACCATCGCAATGAAAGATGTCATTCAATTTCATAGCAACGGAGAGAAAATTAATATAAACTCACTTCTATGGATGTTAACGTGACCTAGCAAAGTAATGTTGTAAAATAAGTCATTCGAAAAATTAAATTTCCCACCAGATTTTGTGCGAACATGAGAATATCATAACAAAGAAAGGTGATTTCGTGGGGGTGAAAACTCATGGTTGGCATGTCTTCATGAAGGTAATTATTATGGTATAGATTTAATTTTTTTTTTCCTATTCCATAGAATATGGTTGGTATATTTTTTGTTAATATACTCTTTGTTGATAAAATGAAACGATTTGTATATTATTGTTACAGTATGTTCTACCTCTCTCTATACCGGACAAACTTCGACAACAATGTCAAGCAAATAAGATATAGTCTCGGGAAATACATGAGGTAAGTGGTGATTTTTTCCATGCGCTTAGTGTTTGTTTAATTCAACATAGAACTTATATTTGATTTCCGTTATGTAATTCATGTTACATAATATAATGTTTTTTTCCTTTAATCTATTGATTTGGTTGTCATGTCACTTGTAGATGGTTGTCATCTAAATAATTCCATAAAGAATACATAAAGTATTGGAGGAGAGAAATTCCTTGTCTCATGTGTGAAATGCAAAAGCATCTACCTTCAACATTTTTCAATGCACAAGAACACTACCTCATACACCAAGTTGAGGAGATTGAACTGTGTGGACCTGCGCACAGTCAAAGTCCATGTGGATGGTTAAGAGGCACTTGAAATTTATGAAGGGTTTGGTCAGACAATGAGCATATGATGAGGGTTCTATGATGGAGGGATATATGGTATACCAAAACATGTTGTATACTAGTGAATATCTTCATAAATTAGCAGAAAAGCTCAATTTACGTCGCATTTTGATCCGAAATCCAATAAGAGTTTCGAAGGGGATTACGCGAAAGGGGAAAGGTAGATCAAGGGAAGGTGAAAAGGTAATATAACACATTTGACTAGTGATTTTTATGTATATATAATATCGTACATATTCTATTTGTATATTCAGTATTTTGCATCAATTAGAGTGTAATATAGTTTGTTAAGTTACTATACATTTGTATTGAATTTCAATTTTATTGTCATCAAACAGTTGGTCGAGAGTGGGATGCAATTCATTATACATCACAAACAATCTTGACTTGATGAAGGTATGGATCGAACGATGTGAACAATCTAGTCATGGAATATCATGGAAAGGTGTGGCTTCATTGGTTAAAGCTGCACATCGCAATAGAGACACCAATCTAACACAAGGGAATCGATTTAGAAAGAGGTTTAAAATATAAGTAGGTAAGCATATTAATCATCCATACTATTTTTTTTTATAAAAAATAATGTCGTTGTACGTCACGCTCATTTTTATCCTTGTATGGCATTATAAACATGGCATTAGTTAATCATAATATTGGATCTTATGTAATCTTTTCATGTATGGCTTGTTGTAGTTTAAAACACCATAAGGCTATGTGGTGCAATGGATGTAGATATTGCATAAAAAAGTTGGATGAAACAAAGAAAACATCTGATTGTGGGATATCTGCAGTCTTTGAGGTGACCAATGTTTCTTCTAGAAGTTATAGACATCCGAAACTCTATCAAAATCAATACAATGGGTATCTGGAAGACATTCTTTAGTGTGACTTTAACTCCTTCAAGGTATTTCTATTCGTTATCAAATCGTACAGGTGTCGATTGAATCAAACGTTGATCCGGATAAAATAATTATTGAACATGATAATGGATTTACCATGTTAAATACAAGGTTGTTTGAGCCAGGAATGGATCCCTATGTTCTTCCAACCCAATGTGAACAGGTATCTTTACTCCGAGGTTCCAAGTAGAGCGGGTTGGTCATTTGCTATGAGACATGATCCAAGGGGAAGGCCGGTAAAGTATAATGTAGATTAAGTTAATGAAGAAGTTCTCGAAGAAGAAGATGTCGTTGAATATGATCATGATCAACATGAGTTAGATGATCATGTTCCAGAAGAAGACGTCGAAGAACTTCTTGAATTAGATGATGTATCAAACAATGTACTCCATGAAGATGATATCGACAATGACATGATGATCATAACTAACATCGACGACGATGATGATATGGCCAATCCTTACAATGTTTAATCTGGATCATCGGATGATAGTACAGACAATGACTCATATGAAGAAGATGATGAAGACCATTGAAGTTTACGAGCTATGTAGTAATAATAAATTAACTGTTTCTTAGTGATTTTCCATTTTCCTGTATGTTATAATTAGAAACATTGCTTGTTATAGAGTATGACAAAGAAGACATTTAATTTTTTTGTACATAGATATTTTTGTCACGTTATGGGGAATTGAGAGTGATGTGAGGAGGCATAAGAGATTCCACCTTCACGTGGTTGGCCCTGTTTAGTAGAGAATATTAAATTATTCTCCAAACAGAGAGAAGCTTAGTAAGGAAATGAACAATTATCAAGACTAAAACAACAACAACATCATGATGATGATGATCATCATCATCATCATCATCATCATCATCATCATCATCATCATCATTATCATCATCATTATTATCATCATCATCATCATTATTATCATCATCATCATTGACGTTGTCGTCGTCATCACCACCACCACCACCATCAACATCATCATCATCATCATCATCATCTCTTCATCATCGTCATCATCACCACCACCATCATTAACATCATCATCATCATCTCTTCATCATCATCGTCATCACCACCACCATCATCAACATCATCATCATCATCATCATCATCATCATCATCATCATGAAGATGATGAAAATGGTGTTGTTTATGATTATGACGTTGATTAATGACAACGATGATGTTAATGATGATGCTTCTGATGATGATGACTTTGATGATGATTAATGATGACGACAATGTTAATCATGATGCTTATGATGATGATGATGATGATGATGACAAAGACAATGATGATGGTGACATCGTTGATGTTGTTGTTTATGATGATTGTGATCATGAATGAGGATGATGATGATTATAATGGGGATGGTGATGATGATGATGATCCCGATCATGATGATGATGATGAAAATGAATATGGTGATGATGATGATGATGATGGCGATGATGACCATAGTGAAGATAGTGATGATGATGATGATGACGATGATCATATGTATGATGAATCTGATGGTTGTGATTACAACAACGATGACCATGATGATGACTCTTATGATGACGATGATGTTCTTAATGTTGATGACAATGAATATCATGATGATGATGACAATGTTGTTATTGTTTATGATGATTTTGATGATGATTAGTGATTCCATCGACATTGATGATGATGATTGTGATGACATTGTTGTTGTTGTTTATGATGATTGTGATGATGAATGAGGATGATGACGATTATGATGGGGATGGTGATGATGAGGATGATCATGGCCATGATGATGATGATCCCGATGATGATGATGATGATGATGAAAATGAATATGGTGATGATGAGATACCCCACATTTGCTAGAGATACTCCACAAGGGTTATGTGTGGTGGTTTGAATATGCATTCAACATCGTATTGTAAGAAGCTTCTTGAGTTGTAGGTGTTTTTCAAGGTTCTTGAGCCCGAGAAGCTTCAATCAGTAGTTCAACACATTAACCATGCTTTCATTAAAGGCAGATACTAACACACAAAGATCGATCTATAAGTAACTACATTAACAATTCTATTTTATTGCTCAATCCAATTGCACCTATGCACACCCCTCATGTTTGAACTAATTCAAGTGATATGGTTAACCCTTCCATCCAAGCACACATATGAACTTCTCATATATCTAGGTTAATTTGATATAATATGTGATGCAATGCTTGTTAGAATTGACTATTATAACCATTACAAGGTTAAGTATGTAAGAAATCATCATCTCCTATTTATATTTTTGTAGCCCTAAAGTCACAAACACTTTGTAATGTAAATATAACTCCTTATTTTGCTTGGGTAGGTATGTTGTTGCTGAAAGGGAAATATGCAATACCCATTCAAATACAAGGGGGGTGAGGTTTGTGTTGTGGTAGAGGGATGGGTGACTATGGATGGGTGGTGTGTCGTGGTCGGATGGGGGAGGGTGGGAACATGGGAAATTAATATGAAGGTGGAGATGGATGGAACTGTGGTGCTATATAGGAGGGGGAGTTTGATGGAATGGGGTGGGGAACGGGCATGTATGCCAGGGGATACAACTGGCATATAAGGTGCCTGAAAGGTCGGGGAGGGAGAAATAACGACACTGCCAAGCCGAGGTGCTCTCACCTGCATACACATTTATAAGCTCATAGTTTAATATGAAAAATAAAATATACAGGGACAAGTCATCATATTTGAAATTAAATTTATGCTTTAATAGACACGATACCTACACACGTGGATAATTGTTGGTCCCTAGTGGTGGTGGCTGATCGCTGGAGCCTGTAGACACCTTTACGAACACTACAACTTTTAGACTGAATTTATAAAAACAATATTAACAATATCGAACATAATGCCAATGAGAATGACAACGATAGTACTTAAAAAACATGATTGCAATTCATTTATATTCAAGTTAGATGATAGTGGTTTGATGGGATATGGATATTATATAATGTATTTATTGTATTGGTGCAGTCCATTTGTTCAAGACTTGGTAAAGAACATGGTTGTGGGGTGTTAGATTTTGAGCATTAATTCAATATGATCTAGGATCTTATTTGAGAGAATAACAAGCACAGTATATCAATCATAAGAGACCATAGAAACTGAGTTTCCTTGGGGAAAACCAAGAAGGTGAAAAACTCCAATAACTTCCTCAAAGATAGATAGAGAAATGATACAATAACCGAAGTAGAAGAGATAGACTCCTAGCAGCTTCTTCTCCACTAGTGCGCATAACTCAATGAGAGAGATAGATCAATAAGTGAATGATCAAATAGAGTGACACCCTCACTCTATTTATACACTAACTTGACTTTCCTAATAACCTAACTAGGTCGGCCTCAACTTAACCACTTAACATAATGCTGACAGGGCCGACCCCACTAGGGTGGTCTAATAACCCTTTAACCCACATGACCCATACAGGGCTGACCCCATCAAGGTGGTCTAATAACCCATCAAGTATAAGTTACGACACTTATAATATAACTTGTGACACTTGCAAGTACAACAGACGACACTTCCGTACAGAGCAATAATAACATCTTTGTAGGGATACAAATACATATATGGAATGCATTCTAAAGTTACAAATACATCAACATGGGGATCGAGTCCTTTGACCCACAATGGATTGGGCCCATGATAGGAACAAATGACCCATTATATGGTCATTCATTGAATATAATGTGGCAAGGAAGGTTGACAATTTATGCTTGAAGTGTTTGATGGGAAAAGTTGTCATTGATATTCAATATTGTGAAAGGATAGAAGGTGGCATGGCATGAAATTAAAATCAAATAAGGTTACAAGGCATATAAGGTGACATGGTGAGATTTTCCTTTTCTAGAGTCATCCCCATGAGTAGGTGAGCTTTTCCTTTGGCCCTAGAGAGATGTGTAGCACCTCATAAGCGAATGGAATTCATGTCCATTTACAAATTTTAATTGGAAACCTATGTAATGTGTTTGGGTTCTTGATGAAGAGTTGCTTTTGATGTCTTCTTATAGATTTGTAGTTTCCTACAAACTTGATTCACCTAGTGGAATTGTATTTGCATCCCTAGAGTGAGGATCTTGAGTTCCTTTATTTCCATAACATTTACATCATCAAATAAAATGGCATCTCATTGTTTCAATTTGCAAAGAGGTGATAAATAGCAATTAAGTTAGTGTGCATGTTATTTAATACACTTTAGAGTGTTGATCGTTAGAAAAAGGAAGAAAGATAAATCTTTTTCATGATTAACTTACTTACATGCTTCGATATGCATGTAAGTAAGTGGGGTGCCGTGGTGTATGGGCGATTTGGAGGCATTGAGGAGAAGTGGGGTGCTCCGATACACATTTGCGGGGTCACTGTTTGCCCAATATGCGCTTGCGGGTTTGTTGAAAATGAGAAACCTATGAGCTCTATTTTTTTTTAATAAAAAACAAAAGGGTGCACACATGTCATTGACACGTGCGTGCCAGTTTGTGCGTACGTGTCAATAACGCGTACGCGCGCCTTTTTTCCACATGAGCTCAACCATGTGCATATTTGGCATTGCCGAAGCAGCGACGCGTGCGCATCTCTTTTTTTCCGCTCACACGTTATCGTTACGGCCTTTTTGGGTACCAGCTTTGTGCGGGTACCCTATAATATGAATTTTGTTAAAACATATGCATTTCTTTCGAGCTTCACTAATTCTTATAATTTCAAACATAAATTTAAATATTTGGTACCCTTATGTCTACTTTGATTAATATAAAGATTCGATTTTGACTCAATTAAGTTCAAAATTAATCTGTTAACATTTTTGGATCATACTTTCTATTGATATTATTTATAATATATCATTATTTAATTCGTTTTTACTATTTATTATTTAGATTTCGTTGGACACTTTATCCCTCTCTTGAGGTGGAGTTTGTACAAAAATCTTGTAACTCAATATTAATCTCCTTGTGATATAATATCATATGATCGTTATACACAATTACAATATAAAGTAAAGAACCATAAAACTATAGAAATGTAATACAATCCAAAGAAATGGAATAAGACACATGTTATCATCATGTCATTATCTCAACCCAAAAAACATAAAAATATTTTGTATTAATAGATTTTAAAAAAAATATAAAAATATTAATAGAATTAAAGATTATTCTTTTAAAAAATCTTCAAAAAATGTTTATAAGTTTATTCCTTTTAAATGACAATCTTTTCAAATGTAAAAAGTTGTTATAACCTTCAATAAGCTTCTATTTAATAGAATTGAAGATCATTCTTTAAAATACCCTTCCAAAAAAATATTTATAGGTTGATTTTTTTAATGACAATCTTTTTACAAATTTAATGTGATTCAACTAAAGTCATATTAATAAATTATAATACTCTTAAATCAAATTCATAAATTAATACTCAATTAAAATCACATTAATAAATAAGTTATAATACTCTTAAATCATATTCATAAATTATAATACTTAATAAATGAAATATTTTGTTGAAACCATAACATATATATTTTTAAACAATACCAAGATTGTTGCTCAAAACACCAATACCGAGCTCCATAATCTCTAAAGATCCATAAAGCAATTGGATGCATTAAATATATGAATTGGTTTTATATTTTATATTTTAAAATGCAAATTTTTCCCCAATCTCGATCAACCAAAAGATCCATAAAGTAATTGGATGCATTAAATATGAATTGGTTTTATGATTAACCAGAAATTGGCAGAATTTTATGATCGTGAATAATACATTATCCATATGCAAAAAGCTTAATGTTAGAAATAAAGGATTCCTTTTAAGATTAAACATAGTTTCGGTTTCCTTATTACATCAGATTCAAACCTCTGCAATGTTTTCTACACACTCACCTTGAAACCAAGTAGGACCACATATTAACCTACCATCTCCGCCATTACGAAATTCGATGGAACATAAATTCATTGCAACATATTCCACAAACACTAATGTGAAAATCTCGAAGACTAGAGACAAATAAAATCTTAAATCTGAAGATTCAAATATAGTTTTAGTTTTAATTACGCCGATAGGCGTTAATATCTTTATTTTTTGGGATGGACATGGAAGAGCCGATCATCAAGATCGAGCATAAGGTTACATGTGTACGGGCTAGATTGTTTCAATGGTAGTCGTCATCATTAAGGGTAATGAATGGGTAAATGCATGTGATTAAGGTTTTCGTTAATAGGTAATAACGACCATAACGATTAACCCACAACACAACACGTTACGTACGCCCTAATCGTGGCGGCTACAGGTGTTCTGTAACTGTTTTGCTTCGTGGTAACTACAGCCTCTGCCACGCTATGCTCCCCATGGTGAAGAGATAATAGAGAACAATTATATTTAACAACATGAAAACCCAGCGCTGAGCTGAGACCGGGAGGGAGTGGGATCTTGAAACTAAGATCATGGAAGCAGAGTCGGGAGAAAGAGGAAGAAAGAGGGTATCCCACTTTGTTCTGGTTCACGGGCTTTCGGTAAGTTTGATACATGAATAAATCTCTTCTGAGTGCTTGGATAAGTAATCTAGCATAATGTGAATTTCAGGGTTTAACCTCTTGGGTGCTTGGCATGTTTTCCACAGGGATCTTCAGCATCCTAACCTGGCGTGCTCGATTCACCGGGTAAGCAATACACCAACTACTTCTAAATCTCTTGCTTGTTAGAGAGCATTTCAGAAAAGAAAGGACCTACATTAGAGGTCTGCCGGAGGGTTGACACCTTCCCTTGTCTCAGACGAGTAGCAATGGAATTTAACTTAGCATTGAAGATATCCTGGCATTTTTGCCGTGGAAAAAAAAATGCCTTTCTTAGTTGTATAACAGTTATGGGTTTAGCACTTTTTTTTTTAAAATCTGGGCGTCCCAATCCGGTGTACTTATGGCAAACTTAAAAAAAAAACGCAGTTAGCCCAACCAAACTTTCATAAGACTCATGAAGTCGGTGATAGCTTTCTGTTTTAGTTTTTTTTTTTTAAATCTGGGCGTCCCAATCCGCGTGTACTTATGGCAAACTTAAAAAAACGCAGTTAGCCCAACGAAACTTTCATAAGACTCATGAAGTCGGTGATAGCTTTCTGTTTTAGTTTTTAAACCCTAGATTAAATATAAAACTTACATATTTTGTGTTTTATAAGTGTTATGCATATTTTATGGTATAGTTTAATTATTTTAAATTGCTTTTCAATTTTGAGATTATGATATTAAATTGTTATTTAAATTCAAATTTTACATGAAGTCGGTGATAGCTTTCTGTTTTAGTTTTTAAACCCCAGATTAAATATAATTATAAAACTTACATATTTTGTGTTTTATAAGTGTTATGCATATTTTATGGTATAGTTTAATTATTTTAAATTGCTTTTCAATTTTGAGATTATGATATTAAATTGTTATTTAAATTCAAATTTTAAAATAGATTAATAAATTATTTTGAAATGGTTTACTAAATCATATAAATAAATATAAATCATATAAATAAATATAAATTAGTAAATTATAAAACTTACAAGTTTCTAAAAATTAGAAAATATAGTTATTTGAATTTAATCTTTCATTTTCTTAAAGAAGATGAATAAAATAAAAATATTAATTTTTTTAAACATGGAATATTTATTATTAATTTTTTTAACTTAATTTTATTTGCATAATCCGTCATAATATCATTTAATAATATCATTTAATAATTTTAAGTTGTTTTCAAATTTTTATATTGTAATATTTATATTATTTTACATATTTTGTGATTTGTTCGTGTTACATGTATATCTTATTATATTATAGTTTTGTTTAATTATTTTATGTTGTTTTTCAATTTTTATATTATGTTCGTGTTACATGTATATCTTATTATATTATAGTTTTGTTTAATTATTTTATGTTGTTTTTCAATTTTTATATTATGATATTAAATTGTTGTTTAAATTTCAATTTTTAAATTATAATGAAATAGTTTAATAGTTCATATAAACAAATATGAATTATTAAATTATAAAACTTGCAAGTTTCTAAAAATTAGAATATAGTTATTATTGGTAAAAAGACATAACTTATTTATGTAATCATAATACTTATGTTTTTGTTTATGCTATTACAATCACATAAAAAAAGATTTACCCATTCATGCATAACTTATATATGCAATCATAATACTTATGCTTTGTTTATGTAATTACAATCACATAAAAAAAGATTTAGATCCATTTTAAATTATAAATTATTTAGGCACCAACCCACACCAATATAATGTAAATATAATTAATTAACAACAGATTCACTTACCCCCAACTTGTGGTGATAAAATATATTTTAAGTTCATAATTGTTTCCTTGAGCTAATTAAAAATATGGTTTTTTTAGTCTACATGAGTGAAAATAACACTTAAACAAAGATCCATTTTGATAATTCCATGTATTTTCATATATGTATTGTGGTAATTTCATGTACGTTCAAGTATGCATTGAGATTAAAGCATTAATGATAAAGGAATAGTCAACCATGGAGATATGTGTATGCTCCCACATTAATAGTTTGACGTTCATCGGGGGTATGTTGCATTGTGATGTTTATCAAGGGCATTGATCAATGTAATTTTAATAGGCTATATCACATTGTGATGATGTATATCAAGTCTTATGTTGCATTGCGTCGTTCAACGAGGGTTATGTCACATTGCGACATTGATCAAGGGTTATATGTCTAATATGACAAAGGGTTATGTCCCATTCTGATATTAATTAAGGATTGAAAATGAATGACACTAACAATTCCCAAGTTGTGACACATTAATAATGTGACATTAGACATTCATCAACGACTATGCCACATTGTGAGCCAAAGTCAACCATGGTTTGCTAAAGTGCCTGGTATATGACGACACAACCCAAGATGCGACATATTCATAATGTGAAATTTGACGTTCATCAAGCTTTATGCCGCATTGTGGTGTTTATCAATGGTTACGTTGCATTGTGGCATTGTTATATCACATTGCAACAATGCCCAATATGTGACACATATGGTGACACAACCCAAGATGCAACACACTCACAATGTGAAATTTGACATTCATTAAGGTTTGTGACGCATTGTGATGTTTGTCAAGGCTTATGTTGCATTGTGATGTTTATCAAGGCTTATGTTGCATTGTGGCATTCATCAAGGGTTGTGTCGCATTGGGACAATTCCCAAGATGTGAAATTTGACATTCATCAAGGTTTATGTTGCACTGTTATGTTTATCAAGAGTTACGTTGCATTATGGCGTTCATCAAGGGTTATGTCGCATTGCGACAATGCCCAATATGTGGCACATATGGGGACACAACCCAAGATGCGACATATTCAAAATGTGAAATTTGACATTCATTAAGGTTTGTGTCCCATTGTGATGTTTATCAAGGTTTATATGCCTAATATGACAAAGGGCTATGTCTCATTCTGATATTTATTAAGGATTAAAAATTATATACACTGACAATTCCCAATATGTGAAACATTAATAATTTGACATTTGACGTTCATCGGGGGCTATGTTGCATTGTGATGTTTATGAAGGCTTATGTTGCATTGTTGCATTCATCAAGGGTTATGTCGCATTGCGACAATACCCAAGATGTGAAATTTGACGTTCATCAAGGTTTATGTCGCATTGTGATGTTTATCAAGGGTTGTGTTGCATTGTGACGTTCATCAAGGGTTATGTAGCATTGCGACAATGCCCAAGATGTGAAATTTGGCGTTCATCAAGGTTTAAGTCGCATTGTGATGCTTATCAAGGGTTACATTGCATTGTGGCATTCATCAAGAGTTAGATGTGACATATTCACAATGTGAAATTTTGGGTTCATCAAGTTTTATGTCGCATTGTGATGTTTATCAAGCGTTATGTTGCATTGTGCCATTCATCAAGGGTTATGTCACATTGCGACAATGCCTAGTATGTGACACATATGCCAACACAACCTAAGATGCGACATATTCACAATGTGAAATTTTACATTCATTAAGGTTTGTGTCGCATTGTGATGTTTATCAAGGTTTAGGTTGCATTGTGTTGTTCATCAACGGTTATGTTGCATTGCGGCAATGCCCAATATGTGACACATATGTCGACACAACCCAAGATGCAACATATTCACAAAGTTAAATTTGGCATTCAATAAGGTTTGTGTCACATTGTGATGTTTATCAAGGTTTATGTTGCATTGTGGTGTTCATCAAGGGTTATGTCACATTGCGACAATGCCCAAGATGTAAAATTTGACATTCATCAAGGTCTATGTCACATTGTGATGTTTATCAGGGGCTATGTTGCATTGTGGCATTCATCAAGGGTTAGATGTGACATATTCACAATGTGAAATTTGGTGTCCATGAAGGTTTATGTCGCATTGTGATGTTTATCAAGGGTTACATTGCATTGTGGTGTTCATCAAGGGTTATGTCGCATTGCGACAATGCTCAATATCTCACACATATGTCGACACAACCCAAGATTGGACATATTCACAATGTGAAATTTGATGTTTGTTAAGGTTTGTGTCGCATTGTGATGCTTATCAAGGCTTATGTTGCATTGTGGCATCCATCAGGGGTTATGTCGCATTGTGACGATGCCCAGATGTGAAATTTGATGTTCATCAAGGTTTATGTCACATTGTGATGTTTATCAAGGGTTATGTTGCATTGTGGCATTCATCAAGGGTTAGATGTGACATTCACAATGTGAAATTTGACGTTCATCAAGGTTTATGTTGAATTGTGATGTTTATGAAGGGTTACGCTGCATTGTGGCATTCATGAAGGGTTATGTCGCATTGCTACAATGTCCAATATGTGACACATATGCTGAAACAACTGAAGATGGAACATATTCAGAATGTAAAATTTGATGTTCATTAAGGTTTGTGTCACATTGTGATGTTTATTAAGGCTTATGTTGCATTGTGGCATTCATCAAGGGTTATGTCGCATTGCAACAATGCCCAAGATGTGAAATTTGATGTTCATCAAGGTTTAAGTTGCATTGTGTTGTTTATCAAGGGTTATGTTTCATTGAGGCATTCATCAAGGGTTAGGTGTGACATATTCACAATTTGAAATTTGATGTTCATCAAGGTTTTTGCCGCATTGTGATGTTTATCAAGGGTTATGTTGCATTGTGGCATTCATGAAGGGTTAGATGCGACATATTCACAATGTGAAATTTGACGTTCATCAAGGTTTATGTCACATAGTGAGCGCGTCTAGCCAACGGGTGAGGGGACGTCCAGATGAAGCTTCTTTAATGTGCCACTAACGAATGTAATGCATGGTGCCACTAATGAATGTAATGCATGGTGCCACATTGTGGGCTCCCATGCCAAGGAACCTCCAACATGTACCACCCAGTTTTCGTGGTGGCACTTGCATCCAGGGATAACATATTATATTGTTATAATATTCTTCATCATTATTTTAATACTCTTATTTATCATCAACCTATGTTAATTATTTTGATTAAATTATGATATAATACTATAATTTAATGAAATTATTTTTTAATCAATTATTATATTATAATTGATTAATAACATATTTACTTAAATTAAAATATATTTCAATTATTTTTTATTAACTATTGAATTATAATTTATTTAAATATTATATTTAATTAAATTATAATATATTTAATATCTCTATCTATATATCTATCAAGTATGTATACTATAATTATATTATATTATAGTTAAATAATAATATTTTCAATTAAGCAATATTATTTTATTATTACTTTGATTATAATATTTTAGTGAAATACTATCTTCTTATCATTGAATAATATAATATAATATAATTACAAGTATTATCATTATATTTAAAAATTATATTATTATTTAATTAATTATTGAATTACAATTAATTAAATAATTATTATGGTTTTATGTTTTATCATTTATTGATTTTATTTAATAAAATATAATTAAATAATAATTTTTATAATATATTATAATATTATAAATAAATAAATTATTTTATTAAAAATTATTATAAAAAAACATTATTAACATGTCAAATATATCATAATGTTAATAAATATCTCCAAAATATATTAAATATTACACATATCTCCAATATTAATAAATTGATAATGTTAATTAATTATATAATGATAATTAATTATTTAAATAACAAATAATTATTTAATTAATATATATATATTGTAACTAGGGAAATCGACAACTCAAGTTGGGCTGGTACTCGTGTGACACATGGTCCAGGGATCTAATCTTGCCACCACTATACCCCTAGGTGCAATCACAGTGCCCAAACCATGCGCATGGGTAAGATTGGGTGGATTCGAACACGTGACCTTCCATTTACAGCTTCACATCTTAACCACTTGAGTTGCCCCCCAAGACTATTTAATTAATTAATATTATTATTAACTAAAAAACAATATTAATTAATTAATATTATCATTCACAAAATTATTTTATAATTATTTTGTTTAATTACTTATTATAAAATAATAATAGTGTTTAATTAAACAATACTATTAATAAGCAATTAAAATATGGATTTCATTAAAATCATTAAATAATATTAATCTATTAACATTTTTAATTAAATAATCATTAATTAACTAATATTATTCTTAACTAAATAACTATAATATTAATTAAATTATTTTATAATTATTATGTTTAATTAATTATTATAAAATAATAATATTGTTTAATTCAAGAATGTTATTAATCAAACAATTACATTATGTATTTCATTACAATTATTAAACAATATTATTCTATTAATATTTCAGAGATATGTGTATGCCTACACCCGTTACTAGCAAAAGTAATATTAATAATATTAATGTTACTAGTTACTATTTTTTTTGTTTGAATGTAGATTAAGATTGGGTAGCTTTGTCAATACATGTAAATTAGGATTGGGTAATTTTTTTACAAAGTTGAAAATGGGCACTTTGATAATTCCGTCTCCAATCTTATTTTGTAAAACCATATTTATTTGCGCAACTATTAAACAAGTAAGAGAAAAATACTGATTTAAGATAACCATTTGTCACTGATGGCGTGCACGTGCAAGATAACATTTAAACCAAAACAAACATTCAATACATGTGTGCTGGTCCATTTCCACAAGTGCCATAGGTTCCTTCACATTATTTGCCGCACTGTTGTTCTCGGTCCTGGAATAATTTTGATGCAGATCGCTCATCAAGGAAGACGAATTCAAGGTTCCTTGGGAGAGTTCATGCCACATACGTATATCCATGTCTAACAAATTTATGAAATCTATGGTATTATCTATCAACAATTCGCAGAGAAGAAAACTCTGTCAACAAAACCATGTATAAAGACACAACCGAAATCGGTGCAGGGATGAAAGAAAAACTATGTCGGACAAGCGATATGTATATATCATGAAAAAAAATTGTGTCTAAACATCTCAGCAAAGATAACTCCTAGAAACATACTACTCGCTTGATCGATAAATCCTTTGAACTTATATTAATAACCATAGAGGTAAAGACTAATTTTCTTATGATAGACATAAATCCAAGAATTTTGGCTTCTCGATGAGTGATTTAATTGATTCTATAAAACCATTTCTTAATAAGCAATTCACTTCGTATTCTACATATCAAACAAACACTTAAACAAATGAGGTCACGTTCCTTCTCTATAACTGACGCTCGAATTCTACGTATCAGAATGTAATTTTTTTATAAAATAAATGTAGTACCGATTTGGGATAGGGATTCTAGACTCGTCAGTCTCTAAGTTTTTAATATTTATAAACTCTTATCATCGATGATATGTAGAAATTCTTACCAATTCTCATTTTGTAATATCCTGAATTTTGGACTGACTATTTTATGATGTTAAATTGGGTCATGGCCCTAGCACATATGATTTATTATTTTCTAGATTGACATATTGGGCATGGACCCTGACTGAATTTCATTATTTGATTATATAATGGGCAAGGGCGTCGCAATGTTCAGATTTATGTTTTTACTCTATGATGTGGGTACAAAACCCTAATATACTGAGATGACATTTTCTTACATACTGTGCAGTGATCTGAATGACATAATTGACTTATATGGTGTGTTGAGCATGGACTCAGAAACACACAGATTACCTACGTACTCGGAAAAAGCCCCAATGTACCTAGAGGAAATATGATGTACAGGGAGTAAGCCCTGATGTACATTGAGTGTTGGGCATAAGCCTTGGAGCACTCTAAGCTTGATAAATGAATACCAGATCCGAGCCAATTTAAATATTCTAGATGTGCCTCACAACCACATTCTAGCACTAGTGTTGAGCAAGGACTCTGGAATTGCACTAGAGTAACACCCATGTGAGAGTGTTGAGTTAAATGGCTCTGAAGAGCACTCAGGGTTACAGAGTTTCAAAGTGTTGAGTTGGAAAGACTCTGAAGGGCACTTTTATCACATTTATTTAATTGAATAAATCATTCATCTTTTTATCGATCATCACCTACTGTGGGAGATACCATGTTAAACGAGGGAATCCGACATGCAAAGAGAGAGACTAGAGGTACCCAACCAAGACCATCCAAAAGAAGTGGACATTGTCCCTAAAATTTGAAGAGAAAAGAGTGTCATGTGATGACACATAACTAAATAAAAGATAATTACCAGTAGTCTTTTCTGACTAACATGATTAAAGGCCTCAAAGTTATTATTATTATTATTATGAGCTTTAAATAATAATGGTGTTATTATTTAATTATGGAATATAATTAGTATATATGATTTATGCATTATTTAAATATTATAAATGATGTATTAATAGTTAAGTGCAATATATTTAATATAAGAATAATTATTAGTATAATTATTGTTATTATTAAGAGCATAAATCCAAATGACTTATGGTCAAACAGTTGGAAAAGTCCTAGCTCAAGAGGACTAGATATTTAATTAAATAATATATTTTAATTATTAAGTATTGAATTTAAAGAAACTAATTACTTCAACAGTCCTAATTCAAGACTTCCTTACTTAAAGAGGGCAAATTCCCAAGTTTTGGGGATCATCTATCATTCTTGGTTATTATCATTCTCTTATGGTAGTCCAAGAAAACTATTCTCCTTCAAGAAGCTGAAGTAGCCTTACCTAAAAATTCCCAGAAATGAACCAGAAGTGGATCTAGGGCCTCTACCTCTCATTCCATGTTGGAACCAAGCTCGGGGGGATCCAGATAGAACCAAGAATGGTTCAGGGGTCAAGGTTGGGAGGAATGTGGTAGTTGCAAGGTTATCCAGCAAGAGCTCATCCTAACAGGTCAGATCTAGTCGAGAAGATTTTTCACTAACTACTGATTAAAGTGTGCAGGTTTCTACAGGAGCAAGCCACAACTTCAAAGGTCACCAGGTACGATTTATAAACGCTTCAGCTCAAATTTTCATATACAAGCTAAGTAGGTAATTTAGGTTCCTAGACTAAATCTTTTTGCCCAACATCTTGTTAGATTCTAAACTCTAGTTATGTTCCAGACTTAGTGTTTCTGCCCTGGAAAACTAGATGTCTAGTAGGCCTAGTCCAGCTAGCCTTTGCTAGACATTACCCAGCATCAGACTTGATAAACATTATTGTGTTTCCCTATTGCTGACCTATGAATGTTTTGTTTACATTAGTATCATTTAATCTTTTACAAATATTTGAGCCCACTGCTGTAATCATATTTCATTTACATATGTCTCTGCCATTTAATTTTTAAAATTTCTTTCTATGCTAGACATGGTTTACAAAATAGGATTCCCAAAGATATCAAACAGGCATCGAAGCATTCAGACACTTCACACACTTCTTTTAACAAATGCCTCTACGATTTTCAAACTTTAGCCAAACTTTTTATCAAAACAAAAATGCAACAGGTATTACCAGAGGGTTTCGTATCCAAATATAGACTCACATAACAATTTAACATTCTGCATTCCTTTTTTTAAAGTGAGTTTCAAACTCCCAGGGTTCATGGTTCGAACCCCACCATATTAATCAAAGTACTCATCACAACATATTAGGGGTCTTACAACATTCACATTACCTTCTACGTAGCTAACCATTTCATTCTTGCAAAAAGTAAAACAAGGGAAAGAATAGTTTTCATAAGAGGCACAGAGTTCCCCATTCAAAAAAATGCCAGAATTCAAACGCTATCAAATTACATCAAGCAGGCTGTAGCAAACTATGTTTTCTTTTCCCTAAAGGAACACAACAGTCAAGGAAAGGATACCTTTCACCCAAACATAAAATGAAAGCCTGGTATTACTCTATGAAGTTTAAAGAATCGATTTCTCTTAGACTAAAACATTGGAGTGTCCTTCTCATAAACTTTCTCTTAAAACCAATCAACGGATAAAAGTGCCACAAGCATCAAACCCTTTACAGACTTTCTATTTTTTCTACAAACACAAAACGACTAGCTACAGTAGCTCAACCATTCTTTCTTTATAAACCCTCTTACTTCATAGGAAGGAGAAGACGCAGGATAGAGCAATGATAGAGCACTTATATATTTTTTCTTTAGCATGAACTCCATTTGTTTTCCAAAACCGACAAACTCTCTTTTAGAAGTTGGGGAATACAGAGCACTATAAAAATGAAAATGCAGTAGCTATAAATCTTTCACAAATCTTTTTAAAATCATCCAAAAATAAACCCTGAAGTGCCTAGATGAAATATGATGTACTAGGAGTAAGCCCTGATGTACATTGAGTGTTGGGCATAATCCTTGGAGCACTCCAAGCTTGATAAACGAATACTGGATCTGAGGCAATTTAAATATTCTAGATGTACCTCACAACCACATTCTAGCACTAGTGTTGAGCATGGACTTTGGAATTGCATTAGAGTAACGCCCATGTGAGAGTGTTGAGTTAAATGGCTCTGAAGAGCACTCGGGGTTATGGAGTTTCAAAGTGTTGAGTCGGAAAGACTCTGAAGAGCACTTTTATCACATTTATTTAATGGAGTAAATGATTCATCTTTTTATCCATCATCACCTACTGCGGGAGCTACCATGTTAAACGAGGGAATCCGACATGCAAAGAGAGAGACTAGACATACCTAACCAAGACCGTTCAAAAGAAGTGAACCGTGTCCCTAAAATTTAAAAAGACAAGAGTGTCATGTGATGACACATAACTAAATAAAAGATAATTACTAGTAGTCTTTTATGACTAACTTGATTAAAGGCCTCCAAGTTATTATTATTATTATTATGAGCTTTAAATAATAATGGTGTGATTATTTAATTATGGAATATAATTAGTATATCTGATTTATGCATTATTTAAATATTATAAATGATGTATTAATAGTTAAGAGCAATATATTTAATATAAGAATAATTATTAGTATAACTATTGTTATTATTAAGAGCATAAATCCAAATGACTTAAGGTCAAACAGTTGGAAATGTCTTAGCTCAAGAGGACTAGATATTTAATTAAATAATATCTTTTAATTATTAATTATTGAATTTAAAGAAACTAATTACTTCAACAGTCATAATTCAAGACTTCCCTACTTAAAGAGGGTAGATTCCCAAGTTTTGGGGATCATGTATCATTCTCTGTTATTATCATTCTCTTATGGTAGTCCAAGAAAACTATTCTACTCCAAGAAGTTGAAGCAGCCTTACCTAAAAATCCTCAAAACTGAACCAGAAGTGAATCTAGGGCCTCTACCTCTCATTGCATGTTTGAACCAACCTCAGGGCGATCTACATAGAATTGGGAACGGTTCAGGGGTCAAGGTTCGGAGGAATGTGGTAGCCCCAAGGTTATCCAACAAAAGCTCATCCTAACAGGTCAGATCTAGTCCATAAATTTTTCACTAACTACTGATTAAAGTGTGCAGGTTTCTATAGGAGCGAGCCACGACTTCAAAGGTCACCAAGTACGATTTATAAACGCTTCAGCTTGAAGTTTCGTATACAAGATAAGTAGGTAATTTAGGTTCCTAGACTAAATCTTTTTGCCCAACATCTTGTTAGATTCTAAACTCTAGTTATGTTCTAGACTTAGTGTTTCTGCCCCGGAAAACTAGATTTCTAGCAGGCCTAGCCCAGCTAGCCTTTGCTAGACATTACCCAGCATCAGACTTGATAAAAATTATTGTGTTTCCCTATTGCTGACCTATGAATGTTTTTTTTAGAATAGTACGATTTAATCTTTTATAAATATTTGAGCCCACTGCTGCAATCGTATTTCATTTACATACGTCTCTACCATTTAATTCCTGAAATTTCTTTCTATGCTAGACATTGTTTACAAAATAGGATTCCCTCAGATATCAAACAGGCATCAAAGCATTGAGACACTTCACACACTTCTTTTAATAAATGCCTCTACAATTTTCAAACTTTAGCCAAACTTCTTATCAAAACAAAAATGCAATAGGTATTACTAGAGGGTTTCGTAGCCAAGATCTATGATTACATACAGGAGTCAATAGTCCTTCAAAACCCAGAATTTCAGAGGCAGGACTTACATTGAAAGCAACCAAAACCCTTAGTACTCTTAAACATCGAGTCGTTATTTACAATCGAAATATAAACTGTAGGTCAAGCCAAAGGAAAACACCATGGGGTTTATCCAACTGTGTGAGCCAAAGGCATCACTAAACCCCTCAATACATATAGAAAACCCTTCTCCAAAACCACCAAGATGGACGGGGAGAAGGGTGATTAAAACCCTGGACTTACCACCTAAAATCCAAAACGCAACCGGTGTTGATGCCTAACTCAAATCGCAGAGATTCTGCACCACGACACCCACACCTGTCAACAGAAGGAAGTTGCATTATGTTAGGTATGTGCATTCAATTAAAACAAAGATTAAATACAAGAATTGACACAGTATTCATACGTTTCTCATTGTACCTGGAGAGGACTCTTGGGTGGCAACACTTGCTGTTAACATCAAAACTACCCTGGCCATGAACATAGCTCAGGCCAAGCGTAGCTTCCTTCAACGAGCTATGTTTCCCTCTTTCAGTTCCAAAACAAACGAAATGGAAACCAAAGAGCAAATCCTCGTTACAAACACTTAAGGCCCAGCTGCCCTGAGGCCACGTGAACTTCCAATGTGCATTTAATACTTGCAACCACCACGTAGTACCACATTTCAGTTTATTCATCGAAGATTATGTATATAGTTGGGTTGGCAACATTACCCTTAAAACTTTTGTCACAAGCTAAGGTTCTCAAACCCTTCATGTTAAACTTTAAGGTGGATTCCATTTCTAGAAGTTTTACATAGGGTAGTTGCCAATATATGACCACCATGTGACACCTACATAGAAAGCAACATTTAAATCGACATTAGAAAAATTGCTACGGAAGTCCATGGGATTTCCATATTCACAACTTACCTCTCGGCGATTTCGCCATAAGTGTTTTTTTTCAACACCTAGAGATTCTAGGTGTTTTGAATTCCCTCATCGGTTGCATCATGCCTAAGATTTGACATTTGACATTTCCATCATAAATTTTGAACTTACAAAAGAAAATGGATTTTTCAAGTTATTTTTCCATAGTAATACAACCTTTTCCACATAGAAAACATGACTGACAAAACAACCACATTTGCTAGGTCCCCTAACCTTTTCAATTACAACAGACAAGTACCATTACAGTGTTGAAGTTATTTTTGTACTCACATTGACTAGGTTAAGCATACTAGTAGGAAGAAGGAATTTTTTTTTTATTTTACTAATTTTTTTTGGGTCATAACACATTTCATATCACCGATTTGCAAACATGCCCCTGCTCCCTTCACATATCACAGGTCGCCGAGATACTCCTGGCTCCATCATAGAGATGGATCCTCCTGCTATTGTCTTAACAAAACTTCAATCCCGAGACCAAACCGCATCACAAGATTAGGATTGTAATTCAAATTCAAATTGGTTGTAGGGAGAGGGAAGGATAGGTAATGAAATTCAAATTCAAATTATCATGGGAAGTGGCAAGGTTGCATTCATGGGGAACGATGGGTCCATGGTGCCATCCATACATGCGCATCTCTACCGAATAGAGAAAAGGTTCTGGACGTGAACGGAAAAGAGTTTCCAGTAGGAAGTGGGGATCCAACGTAGAGAGTACTGTGCATGCCACCCACGAGCATTAATGACCCCGGCGATGTGACAGTGTACAAACAGATCAAACTTGGGAAGGCCTACCGGAGACAGTAATGGCCGTTAGGAGTAAGTCTAATGCTCTAGGTGAAATCGTCAAAGGATTAGACTCCTCCATTGATAACAATAGTGAAGGGAAGATGAGGATGAAAAATGAGTCCATGTACAAGTTCTTAGAATTCAACGTAAGGACAATGACATGCCTTCCATCCCAGGGAATGACATGGCGTACTTGTAGATGAAGGCCACAACAGTGGATATTGTGAGTATTTTTCATTTTCTTTTCATGGAAAACCAATGCATAAGTGAAAGGAGACTAAACAATAGACATATTTTGCTTCACGTACCATATCGATGTGAAATACCTCATCGTTAACTTATAAGCATTCGTTACCCAATACGTATGGCCAAATAATGACTATGAATGTGGACATGTGGAAGAGGAAACTCTCTGATATTCGCGCCAGGCCCCAGGTGAAAGGTAGAGTACATGCAGAGAAGGACTAGATTTGTCACATGACAGCCATGACCTATGCGCAACAGCCATGATTCGTGCACGCCACCCCGGTGAAAGCTAGAGTACATGCAGAATTGAGTGACGGACTGGATCTATCACCCGACAGCGATGACCTATCGCACAACAACCACGATTCTGCACGTCACCCATCATGGGCATTGAATATAAAGGCTGACGTCATAGTGTAGCAGCCATTCAAATTTCAAATAAATAATTTTTACAGGAGCAAGCCACTACTTCAAAGGTCACCAAGTATGATTTATAAACCCTTCATCTCGAAGTTTCGTATACAATCTAAGTAGGTAATTTAGGTTACTAGACTAAATCTTTTTTCCCAACATCTTGTTAGATTCTAAACTCTAGTTACGTTCCAGACTTAGTGTTTATGCCCCATAAAACTAGATGTCTAGCAGGCCTAGCCCATCTAGCCTTTGCTAGACATTACCCGAATCAGACTTGATAAACATTATTGTGTTTCCCTATTGCTGACCTATGAATGTTTTGTTTAGATTAGTATCATTGAATCTTTTATAAATATTTGAGCCCACTGCTGCAATCGTATTTCATTTACATACGTCTCTGCCATTTAATTTCTGAAATTTCTTTCTATTCTAGACATTGTTTGCAAAATAGGATTCCCTCAAATATCAAATAGGCATCGAAGCATTCAGACACTTCACACACTTCTTTTAACAAATGCCTCTACAATTTTCAAACTTTAGCCAAACTTTTTATCAAAACAAAAATGCAACAGGTATTACCAGAGGGTTTCATAGCCAAACATAGACTCACATAACGCTTTAATGTTTTGCATTCCTTTTTTTAAAGTGAGTTTCAAACTCCCAAGGTTCATGATTCGAACCCCACCATATTAATCAAAGTACTCATCACAACAGATGATAGGTCTTACAGCATTCGCATTACCTTCTAGGCAGCTACCCATTTCATTCTTGCAAACAGTAAAACAAGAGAGAGAATAGTTTTCATAAGAGGCACAGGGTTCCCCATTCAAAAAAATGCTAGAAGTAAAATGCTATCAAATTACATGAAGCAGGTTGTAGCAAACTACGTTTTCATTTCCCTAAAGGAATGCAATAGTGAAGGTAAGGCTACCTTTCACCCAAACATAAAACGCAGACCTGGTATTACTATGTGAAGTTTCAAAAATTGATTTTTCATAGACTAAAACATTGGAGTGTCCTTCTCAGAAAATTTCTCTTAAAACCAATCAATGGATAAAAGTGCCACAAGGATCAAACCTTTTACACACTTTCTATTTTTTCTAGAACACAAGACGACTAGCTACAGGAACTCAACCATTCTTTCTTTATAAACTCTCTTACTTCATAGGAAGGAGAAGATGCAGGACAGAGCAATGATGGAGAACTTATATATTTTTTCTTTAGCTTGAACTCCATTTGTTTTTCAAAACAAACAAACTCTCTTTTAGAAGTTGGGGAATACAGAGAACTATAAAAATGAAAACGCAGTAGCTATAAATGTTTCACAAAGCCTTTTAAAATCGTCCAAAAATTAACGTAGTAGGCCCTTCTCGAGTTCAAAACCCTAAGGGAAGATCTATGATTACATACAAGAGTCAATAGTCCTTCAAAACCTAGAATTTCAGAGGCATGATTTACATTGAAAGCAACCAAAACCCTTAGTACTCTTAAACATCGAGTCGTTACTTACAATCGAAGTATAAACTGTAGGTCAAGCCAAAGGCAACCACCATGGGGTTTACCCAACTGTGTGAGCCAAAGGGATTACTAAACCCCTCAATACATTTAGAAAACCCTTCTCCAAAACCACCAAGACGGACAGGGAGAAGGGTGATTAAAACCCTGGACTTACCACCTAAAAGCCAAAACTCAACCGGTGTTGATGCCCAACTCAAATCACAGAGACTCTGCGCCATGACACCCACACCTGTCAACAGAAGCAAGCTCGATTATGTTATGTCTCTGCATTCACTTTAAAAAAATATTAAATACAAGAATTAACACAGTATTCATACGTTTCTCATTGTACCTAGAGAGGACTCTTGGGTGGCAGCACTTCCTGTTAACATCAAAACTACCCTGGCCATGAACGTAGATTAGGCCAAGCGTAGCTGCCTTCAACAAGCTATGTTTCCCTTTGTCAGTCCCAAAACAAATGAAATGGAAACCAAAGAGCAAATCCTCGTTACAAACGCTTAAGGCCCAGCTGGCCTGAGGCCACGTGACCTTCCAATGCGCATTTAATACTTGCAACCACCTCGTAGTACCACATTTCAGTTTATTCATCAAAGATTATGTATATAGTTGGGTTGGCAACATTACCCTTAAAACTTTTGTCACAAACTAAGGTTCTCAAACCCTTCATGTTAAACATTAAGGTGGATTCCATTTCTAGAAGTTTTACATAGGGTTGTTTCCAATATATGACCACCATGTTACACCTACATAGAAAGCAACATTTAAATCGACATTAGAAAAACTGCTAAGTAAGTCCATGGGATTCCGATATTCACAACTTACCTCTCGACAATTTCGCCATAAGTGTTTTTTTTCAACACCTAGATATTCTGGGTGTTTCGGCTTGCCTCATCAGTTGCATCATGCCTCAGATTTGACATTTGACATTTCCATCATAAATTTTGAACTTACAAAAGAAAAGGGAGTTTTCAAGTTATTTTTCCATAGTAATACAACCTTTTCCACATAGAAAACATAACTGACAAAACAACCACATTTGCTAGGTCCCCTAACCTTTTCAATTACAAAAGACAAGTAGCATTACAATGCTGAAGTTATTTTTGTACTCACATTGACTAGGTTAAGCATACTAGTAGGAAGAAGGAATTTTTTTTTTATTTTACTAATTTTTTTTGGGTCATAACACATTTCATATCACCGATTTGCAGACATGCCACTGCTCCCTTCACATATCACAGGTCACTGAGATACTCCTAGCTCCATCATAGAGATGGATCCTCCTGCTATTGTCTTAACAAAACTTCAATCTCGAGACCAAACCGCATCACAAGATTAGGATTGTAATTAAAATTCAAATTGGTTGTAGGGAGAGGGAAGGATAGGTAATGAAATTCAAATTCAAATTATCATGGGAAGTGGCAAGGTTGCATTCATGGGGAACGACGGGTCCATGGTGCCATCCATACATACGCATCTCTACCGAACAGAGAACAAGTTCTGGACGTGAACGGAAAAGTGTTGCCAGCAGGAAGTGGGGATCCAACGTAGAGGCTATTGTGCATGCATTTACATACGTCTCTGCCATTTAATTTATGAAATTTCTTTCTATTCTGGACATTGTTTACCAAATAGGATTCCCTCAGATATCAAATAGGCATCGAAGCATTCAGACACTTCACACACTTCTTTTAACAAATGCCTCTACAATTTTCAAACTTTAGCCAAACTTTTTATCAAAACAAAAATGCAACAGGTATTACTAGAGGGTTTCGTAGCCAAACATAGACTCACGTAATGCTTTAACGTTCTGCATTCCTTTTTTTAAAGTGAGTTTCAAACTCCCAAGGTTCATGATTCGAACCCCACCATATTAATCAAAGTACTCATCACAACAGATGATGAGTCTTAGAGCATTCACATTACCTTCAAGGTAGCTACCTATTTCATTCTTGCAAACAGTAAAACAAGAGAGAGAATAGTTTTCATAAGAGGCGCAGGGTTCCCCATTCAAAAAAATGCCAAAAGTCAAATGCTATCAAATTACATGAAGCAGGCTGTAGCAAACTACATTTTCATTTCCCTAAAGGAGTGCAATAGTGAAGGCAAGGCTACCTTTCACCCAAACATAAAACGCAAACCTGATATGACTTTGTGAAGTTTAAAAAATTGATTTCTCTTAGACTAAAACATTGGAGTGTCCTTCTCATAAAATTTCTCTTAAAACCAATCAACGGATAAAAGTACCACAAGGATCAAACCTTTTACACACTTTCTATTTTTTCTAGAAACACAAGATGACTAGCTACAGGAAGTCAACCATTCTTTCTTTATAAACTCTCTTACTTCATAGGAAGGAGAAGACGTAGGACAGAGCAACGATAGAGAAGTTATATATGTTTTCTTTAGCTTGAACTCCATTTGTTTTCCAAAACAGACAAACTCTCTTTTAGAAGTTGGGGAATACAGAGCACTATAAAAATGAAAACGCAGTAGCTATAAATGTTTCACAAAGCCTTTTAAAATCATCCAAAAATTAATGCAGTAGCCCCTTCTCCAGTTCAAAACCCTAAGGGAAGATCTATGATTTCATACAAGAGTCAATAGTCCTTCAAAACCCATAATTTCAGAGGCACGATTTACATTGAAAGCAACCAAAACCCTTAGTACTCTTAAACATCGAGTCGTCATTTACAATCTAGAAATAAAATGTAGGTCAAGCCAAAGGCGACCACCATGGGGTTTATCCAACCGTGTGAGCCAAAGGCATCACTAAACCCCTCAATACATTTAGCAAACCCTTCTCCAAAACCACCAAGACGGACAGGGAGAAGGGTGATTAAAATCCTAGACTTACCAGCTAAAAGCCAAAACACAAGCAGTGTTGATGGCCAACTCAAATCGCAGAGATTCTATACCATGACACCCACACCTGTCAATAGAAGCAAACTCGATTATGTTAGGTCTGTGCATTCACTTAAAACAAAGTTTAAATACAAGAATCAACACAGTATTCATACGTTTCTCATAGTACCTGGCGAGGACTCTTGGGTGGCAGCGCTTGCTGTTAATAGTAGAACTACCCTGGCCATGAACATAGCTCAGGACAGGCGTAGCTTCCTTCAATGAGCTATGTTTCCCCCTCTCAGTCCCAAAACCAACAAAATGAAAACCAAAGAGCAAATCTTCGTTACAAATGCTTAAGGCCCAGCTGGCCTGAGGCCACGTGACCTTCCAATGTGCATTTAATACTTGCAACCACCACATAGTACCACATTTCATTTTATTCATCAAAGATTATGTATATAGTTCGGTTGGCAACATTACCCTTAAAAATTTTGTCACAAGCTAAGGTTCTCAAACCCTTCATGTTAAACTTTAAGGTGGATTCCATTTTTAGAAGTTTTACATAGGGTAGTTGCCAATATATGACCACCATGTGACACCTCCATAGAAAGCAACATTTAAATCGGCATTAGAAAAACTGCTAAGTAAGTCCATGGGCTTCACATATTCGCACCTTACGTCTTGGCGATTTCGCTAGAAGTGTCTTTTTTCAACACCTAGAGATTCCAAGTGTTTTGACTTCCCTCATCAGTTGCATCATGCCTGAGATTTGACATTTGACATTTCCATCATACATTTTGAACTTACAAAAGAAAAGGGAGTTTTCAAGTTATTTTTCTATAGTAATACAACCTTTTTTGCATAGAAAACATGACTAACAAAAGAACCACATTTGCTAGGTCCCCTAACCTTTTCAATTACAACAGACAATCACCGTTGCAGTGCTGAAGTTATTTTTGTACTCACATTGACTAGGTTAAGCAGACTAGAAGGTATAAGGAAATTTTTTTTTTATTTTACTAATTTTTTTTGGGTCATTACACATTTCATATCATCGATTTGCAGACATGTCACTGCTCCTTTTGCATATCACAGGTCACTGAGATACTCTTGGCTCCATCATAGAGATGTATCCTCCCACTATTGTCTTAACAAAACTTCAGTCCCAAGACCAAACCACATCACAAGATTAGGATTGTAATTCAAATTCAAATTAGTTGTAGGAAGAAGGAAGGATAGGTAATGAAATTCAAATTCAAATTATCATGGGAAGCGGCAAGGTTGCATTCATGGGGAACGACGGGTCCATGGTGCCATCCATAGATGCGCATCTCTACCAAACGGAGAACAGGTTCTGGATGTGAACGACAAAGAGTTGTCGGCAGGAAGCGAGGTTCCAGCGTAGAGTGTACTATACATGCCACCCACGAGCATTACTGACCCCAACGATGTGACAACACGCAGACATATCAAACTCAGGAAGGCCTGCCAGAGACAGTAACAGCCATTAGGAGTAAGTCTAACGCTCCAGGCAAAATCGTCGAAGCGTTAGACTACTCCATTGATAACAGAAGTGAAGGGAAGATGAGGATGAAAAACGAGTCCATGTACAAGTTCTCGGAATTCAACGTAAGGTCAACGACATGCCTTCCATCCCAAGGAATGACATGGCGTACTTGCAGATGAAGGCCACAACAGCAAGGATTGTGAGGATTTGTCACTTTCTTTTGATGGAAAACCAATGCATAAGTGAAAGGAGACTAAACAATAGCTATATTTTACTTCAAGTACCAGATAGATGTCAAATACTTCATCGTTAACTGATAAGCATTCATTACCCAGTACGTATGGCCAAATAATGAGTATGAATGTGGACATGTGGAAGAGAAAACTCTCTGATATTCGCGCCAAGGTCCCAGGTGAAAGGTAGAATACATGCATAGAAGGACTAGATTTGTCACATGACAGCCATGACCTGTCGCGCAACAACCATGATTCCTGCACGCCACCTCGGTGAAAGCTAGAGTACATGCAGAATTGAGTGAAGGACTGGATCTGTCACACGACTGCCATGACCTGTCGCACAACAGCCATGATTCTGCACGTCACCCGTCCTGGGCGTGGAATATAAAGGCTGATGTCATAGTGTAGCAGCCAATAAAATTTCAAATAAATAATTTTTATTAAAAATTATATTTAATAAAAAATTATTACGCCGATAGGCGTTAATATCTTAGATTTTTCTTGGGTGGAGGAGAAATGATAAATGTGCTAGATTAAAGGGGAGGAACACCAAGTATGTGATCTGGATGGTTTTGATGGTCATGTTTTTTAGTTAACAATAAGCTAATGGTTTATCCACGTAATAAAAAAATAGTGGCTTGAAGCATTGACAGCCTCCACCTCCATGCACTGCAGTCTCCACCTCCACGCACAGAAGTTAAGCCCACCTCCACACACGATAGTTTACCCAGGTGACCTCCACCTCCACGCACGACAGTTAAGCTCAGCTGATGGTGTCGTGTGATAACCATTCACCACTACTGAGGATGGTTGGCAATTCCTATTTGACGGGCGGCAATTCTTGTTCACCGCGTAAACATTACAGAACGAGGAGGTAGGATTTTGTTTAATAGAATAGATGATCAGAGGCCTGAGAAATAGGATGACAACGACAAAGAAGGTATTTTTTTTTTTGTTTTTTTTTCCTTTCATTTGAGATGCATTGTATATGTAACATTACCACTGTAGCTTTCTTGTGTAAGTTTCCAAGGACGCATAACAGGACATGCATCGAAGCTCAGATAGTAGCAAGCAACAATCCAGTTCACACGTATGCGCGACCCCAAATGCATAAGTTACCCATGATAAATTATGTTCCATAAGAACATTATGATTCTTGATTCTTATGTGGAATGCGTCGTGGAATTCGAAATTACTATCTGTAGTTTCCATTTATTCTTCTGAATAGTGAATTCTGGAAAGCGAGTTATTTATCTCTGTATTCTATTTATTTCTGAACAACAAGATCTAGAAAACAAAATCACGATCTCTGTATTCCATTTATTTCCTGAACAACGAGATCTAGAAAACGAAATCACTATCTTTGTTTTTCATTTATTTACTGAATATTGCGATTTGTCTTATTGTGGCTATCCGTAAACGGAAACCATTTAACTCTATCCCATTGCTTGTATGATTTACTGAGATCGGTCAACAAGCCTGATCATGGCATCATTTAAATCACGTGCCATCATGTTATGAACACTGTTGTAGACCTACCAATGCACCAGATTGTGGTGCAGCAAGCAGCCCCAACAGCCAAGCTTCGGACTCGTCTCGAGATTCTGTGTCTGGAATCTCCGGTAACTTTTATATTGTTCTGCAAATTCAAATCATTAGTCTTCTTCAAATAAAATTTTCTCTTTAAATTGGCTTTTATATGAGTTTTTAGTGCCTGATTTTTCCTTGATGAGTGTGGAGGTTGTGTGACGTTGGCCAGAGATTATGCACGGCTATTGATTGCAGGGCTCTTCATAATCTTAGTTAGTGCCTTCTTCATGGCTTGAAGAGTCTCTTAGCGTTTTCGGGTTGAAGTTTGAAATCATATTAGTTTTTTAAGTTTTTTGTTTATTTTTGTGCTATAAATAATAAGTGTGGAGATTTTCCATGGGAGTTAGTAAAAGTAATGATTTTCAATTAATGAGTTCATATATGTGCAATTGCAACTATAGTTCAAAGAAATAATAAATTTAAAGCAATACTACTAAAACAAAAATAGATTAATGGGTGGCATCCACTTTCACAAAACTTTTATGAAGTACAATATTAAAACTATAATTATTAGCTTTATCTGTATAATTAACTTCTATTTTTAAATTTAAAAGGTGTTTTATGTTCTATCTAAAACACATTAAACCACATTCAAATTTATCACAATTTTAATTAAATGACGTCTAATTTTATCGTGATGTGGCATGCTGTCGTGATTGGTTCTTTTGGTCATGGATTTCGATTGTCCACTTCACCTTTAACTCATGAACCACATGTATGGTATTAGTTAAATAGTCTCTAACGAGTGGGGAAAATATTTAATCATTTTTAAATATTTTCTACCGTCGGTTAGATAGTAGTTTCAGCTTATGAAAA
Source organism: Larix kaempferi (assembly GCA_027924585.1). Classification (NCBI taxonomy): domain Eukaryota; kingdom Viridiplantae; phylum Streptophyta; class Pinopsida; order Pinales; family Pinaceae; genus Larix; species Larix kaempferi. The sequence continues at coordinate 4,737,846 of BSBM01001023.1, forward strand.
GTATAAATATATTAATATAAAAGTATATATATTATGAATGAAAATCTTAACACTTATATTTATATGGACTAAAATAAAAAAAAGTCAAATGAATTATCATTTATTTATCATTTTGTCTATTTTATAAAAAATAAAAACTAATAAGTTATGTATCTTGAATAAGATTAACACACTTACACATATATGTTAAGTAATGAATTATCACCATTATGCAATATAAATATATGGATTAAACAAAAAAACTATATATATTATGAATGAAAATATTAATATTTCTATTAGTTCATATTTATATGAATTAATCAAAATGTTACATAATTGAATAATCAAAATCAAAACTTTCAAAAAAAATATATAAATTTGTTTTAATAAAAATAAAAATAAAAATTATATATATATATATATATATATATCAACTTTTCATTTAGGACATATTCATATGATTGGTTTTATATGAAATTATCAAATGGTTTTAAATTTAAATAATTATAAAATATTTATTTATTTATTTAACTATTTATAAAAATGTGTTTCTTTTAAATTCTTTTATATATATATTTTTAATTATTTATAATTTTCTTAGTAGCGTATTTTTCACATAAATTTTAGCTTATGAAAAATATAAGTATATTAATATGAAGGTTATATTTTATGAATGAAAATAGACTAAAACCATAATGTTATATAATTACATGTGTTTTCTATAATGTTTAATTATATAATGTTATGTATATATATAACATTATATATATATATATATATATATATAATTATAATGTTAATAATATTTTACAATGTCTTTATGTGCTTTTAGGTTAACTATTTTATACATATACATATAAAATTGTAATGAACATTTTTATGGGATTTCTTAAAGAGGAAAGAAAAGTTTAATATAAAACTTAAAAAATTAAAAAATAACTTTAAAAAAATTTCAAAATTAAAAAAGATGTTTATAATTTCTATTTTTTAATGTGGAAAACAATTTAGTTTCAAAATTATGCAATTATAATTTCTATTTTTCAATGTGGTAAACAATTTAGTTTCAAAAATATGCAATGGTTAATCGTTTCCATTGCCTATGGGTTATGATTCATTACGACATTCGTCTTGAGGGTTTTGTCGCATCGCGACATTGATCAATATAATTTGAATAGGCTATCTCACATTGTGATGTATATCAAGTGTTATGTTGCATTGCGGTATTCAACAAGGGTTATCTCGCATTGCGACATTGATCAAGGGTTATATGTCTAATATGATAAAGAGTTATGTCCCATTCTGATATTGATTAAGGATTAAAAATGAATTACACTGACAATTCCAAACATGTGACACATTAATAATGTTACATTAGGCATTCATCAACGACTATGCCACATTATGATGTATATCGAGTGTTATGTTGTATTACGATGTTCATCAAGGGTTTTGTCGTATTTCGACATTGATCAAGGGTTATAATTAAGGATTATAAAATGATATACACCAACAATTTCCAATATCTGACACATTAATAGTTTGACATTCGACGCTCATTGGGGGCTATGTTGCATTGTGATGTATATCAAGTGTTATGTTGCATTGCGGCATTCAAAAATGTTTATGTTGCATTGTGACATTGATGAAGGGTTATATGTATAATATGACAAAGGGTTATGTCCCATTTTGATATTGATTAAGGATTAAAAATGAATTACAATGACAATTCCCAAGATGTGAAACATTAATAATGTGACATTCGACATTCATCATTAACTATGCCGCATTGTGATGTATATGAAGTGTTATGTTGTGTTGCAACATTCATCATGGGTTTTGTCATATTGTGACATTGATCAAGGGTTATAATTAAGGATAAAAAATGATATACACCGACAATTCCCAAGATGTGACACATTAATATTTTGACATTCGACGTTCATCATGGGATATGTTACATTGTGATGTTTATCAAGGGTAATGATGCATTCTGACATTCATCTTGAGGGTTTTGTCGTATCGTGACATTGATCAATGTAATTTTAATAGGTTATCTCGCATTGTGATTTATATCAAGTGTTATGTTGGATTGTGGCATTCAACAAGTGTTATGTCGCATTGTGACATTGATCAAGGGTTATATGTCTAATATGACAAAGGGTTATGTCCCATTCTGATATTGATTAAGGATTAAAAATGAATTACACTGACAATTCCCAACATGTGACACATTAATAATGTGACATTAGGAATTCATCGATGACTATGCCACATTGTGATGTATATCAAGTGTTATGTTGTATTTCGACATTCGTCAAGGGTTTTGTCGAATTGCGACATTGATCAAGGGTTATAATTAAGGATTAAAAAATGATATACACCGACAATTCCCAATATGTGACACATTAATAGTTTGACATTCAACATTCATCGGGGGCTATGTTGCATTGTGATATTTATCAAGGGTTATGATGCATTGTGATGTTCATCTTGAGGTTTTTGTCGCATCATGACATTGATCAATGCAATTGTTATAGGATATTAAGGATTAAAAATGAATTACACTCATAATTCCCATGATGTGACACATTAATAATGTGACATTAGACATTCATCAACGACTATGCCACATTATGATGAATGTCACATGGTGACGTTCATCACATTCTTTAATCCTTATGTCACCATTTGAAATTAAGTTTTTAATGTTCCTATAAGGTTTTGTAATGGTTATGTCACATACTATAGGGTTATGTCAGCTTGGGACATTAATCAAATGTTATGTCACATTTTAGGTTTTGTCGCATTATGACGTTCATCAAGATCTATGTTGGACTGCGGCATTAATGTTTACACCACAATTTGAAATTCAAATTTTTACTGGTCCTAGAAGGTTTTGAAAGGTTTTTGTCACATACTGTAGGGTTATGTCGGCATGGGACGTTAATCAATTATTTTGTCACATTTTAGGTTTTGTCTTATTGTGACATTCATCAAGTTTTGTGCTAGATTGTGACATTCCTCCATGTTTATTCCACAATCTGAAATTCATTTTTTTAATGTTCCTAGGATGTTTTACAAGGGTTTTGTCACATACTATAGGGTTATGTCAGCTTGGGACATTAACCAATTGTTATGTCACATTTTAGGTTTTGTCGCATTAGGACGTTCATTAAGTTTTAGGGTGGATTACGACATTCCTCCATGTTTGTGCCACAATATGAAATTTAATTTTTTAATGTTCCTAAAAGGTTTTGAAAGTGTTTTGTCACATACTATAGGGTTATGTTGGATTGGGACATTAATCAATTGTAATTGTTACATTTTGATGTATATCAAGTGTTATGTTGCATTGCAGCTTTCATCAAGGGTTATGTCGCATTATGTCATTGATGAATGATCGTGTGAGACATCAATAATTTGGCAGCAACAATGCCTGAGATGTGACACATTAATAATATGACATTTGACATTCATCAAGGGCTATGTCACATTGTGATGTATATCAAGTGTTATGTTGCATTGCGGCGTTCATCAAGGTTTATGTCACAATGTGACATTGATCAAGGGTCATGTGAGACATTAATAATTTGACATTCTGCATTCATTATGCGATATGTCACATTGTGATGCTTATCAAGGGTTACATTGCATTTTGACATTTATCAACCATTATGTTTCATCTTGATACTTATTAAGGGTTACGTTGCATTGTGGCGTTCATCAAGGGTTATGTCGCTTTGCGACATTGATCAATGGTCACGCCTACTTTGACATAAGGGTTATGTCCAATTATGACATTCATTAAGGATTAAAAAATGGTATACGCCGACAATTCCCAAGATGTGACACATTAATAATGTCACATTAGGCATTCATAAAGGGCTATGTCACATTGTGACATATATCAAGTGTTATGTTACATTACGGCGTTGATCAAGGGTTATGTCACATTGTGATATTGATCAACTGTCATGTGAGACATTAATAATTTGACATTCCACATTCATCATGCGCTATGTCACGTTGTGATGCTTATCAAGGGTTACATTGCATTGTGACATTTATCAACCATTATGTCGCATTTTGATGCTTGTTAACGCTTATGTTGCATTGTGGCATTCATCAAGGGTTATGTTTCTTTTTGACATTGATGAATGATTATGTCTAATTTGACATAAGGGTTATATCCAGTTCTAACACTCATTAAGGATTAAAAAATGGTATACACCAACAATTGCCAAGATGTGACACATGAATAATGTGACATTCGACATTCACCATAGGCTATGTCACATTGTGATGTATATCAAGTGTTATCTTTCATTGCGCCATTCATCAAGGATTATGTCGCATTGTGATGTATATCAATTGTTATGTTGGATTGCGGTGTTCAACAATGGTTATGTCTAATTGCGACATTGATCAAGGGTTATATGTGTACTATGAAAAAGGGTTATGTCCCATTCTGATATTGATTAAGGATTAAAAATGACATACATTGACAATTCCCAAGATGTGACAAATTAATAAGGAGACATTAGGCATTCATCAATGACTATGCCACATTATGATATATATCAAGTGTTATGTTGCATTGTGATGTTCATCAAGGGTTTTGTCATACTACGACATTTATCAAGGGTTATAATTAAGGATTAAAAAATGATATACAACGACAATTCCTAAGATGTGACACATTAATAGTTTGATATTCGACATTCATTAGGGACTATTGTTTCATTGTGATGTTTATCAAGGGTTATGATGCATTGTGACATTCAGCTTGAGGGTTTTGTCACATCGCGACATTGATCAATGTAATTTTAATAGGCTATCTGGCATTGCAATCTATATCAAGCGTTATGTTGTATTGCGACGTTCAGCAAGGGTTATGTCACATTGTGACATTCATTAAGGGTTATAATATTAATATGATAAAGTGTTATGTCCCATTCTAACATTCATTAAGGATTAAACCAACCTAAATCCAAGTCCTACACTCTATCAAGCACCGAGATGGATCAAATCTCCTGAGGTGCAAACCTCTCCTCGAAAAAATCCTTGGGTGAAATACCTGAGAAGAGGTTTGCACCTCGGGATATTTGATCCCTCTCAACGCTTGATAAAGCCTAGGATTTGGATCTAGGTGGGTTCCATGGGCGGTGACACACTACTGGAGTTTGATCAACATTGTAAGGAACATGTTAAGTTGAAAATACAGATAGAATTATGAGGATTATCATAATGTAAGTAATAAGTATGAGTAAATTTTTAAACTGGAAAATGGAGACAATAATTTTGTAAGGATTAAATAAATGAAAATATGGTTCGCATTGTGATCATTCTCAATCTATCTTCTTCATATTTTCTTATATTCACACCTAGTAGTTTTGACATCTTCTCATATCGATCATATGAGAATTTGCATTGGACCTGTACTTGTATTACGTACTTGTATTCCAACATATGATTCCTGGTGCACATGACACATTTGAACTTCTGCTAATTGATCAATTCATTCACGAATTCTTCGATGTCTAGTATACATTTCTTCAAGTGGCACCGATATATTATCATCAATTTCAATCTCCTTATCTCGGACCATATTAGTAATTGGAGTTGCTTGAAATTGTACCATGTCATCAGCACATCGCTCTCTGACCATTACATATTGACCATCTCCCATAGTTGGTTCTATGGGTATATCGGTTGAATATTGTCTTTGTTGTTCTACATTTTGATTTCCTTGTTGTTCTACAAATTGATTTCTTTGTTCTTCCAATTGCTTCGACTTTCTCTCTTGATATGCTCTTTGTTGGTCAATGTTTCGTTTTCTTTGTTCTTCTTGTTCTTTTGCTGTCAAGTCTAACTTTCTTTTTGTCAATCCACGTTTCGTTTTCTTCGTTCTTCTATTGTCATTTCGTCCAACTTTATTTTTCAATATTCTTTTTGTTGTTCTAATTTTCGTTTCAAGTCTTCTTCTCCTTCTTTTGCTATCATTTTGTTAGATTTTCTTCCTTGATATGCTTTCTAACGTTTGACGTTCTGTATTTTTTGTTCTTCTCCTGTTTGTCTAAAAGCATCTTCTACATGCACATCTTCCATTTGTAGTTCAGTCTCTATATCAAAAATGTCAAGCATTAACATATACACTGAAATTTATGTATCTATTAAATCCACACTAAAATTTATGCATCCATGAAATCTACATTGAAATCTATGCATCCATCGATTAATAGCTACATTGAAAATTATGCAATGATAAAACACCATTCACTGAAATCTATGCAAGTATAAAAATCACTTTACATGATAATGAAATTCAATATCCACATAACCTTATCCACATAAATTTTGGTTCTGTGGTATAAACCTTTATCCTTCTTGTTCGTTTGCTGTCATTTCGTTATATTTTCTTCCTTGATATGCTTTCTGATGTTCGACATTTTGTATTTTTTGTTCTTCTCCTGTTTGTCTGATAGCATTTTCTACATGCACATCTTCCATTTCTAGTTCAGACTCTATATAAAAAATGTCAAGCATTAACATATACACTGAAATTTATGCATCTATGAAATCCACACTAAAATGTATGCATCCATGAAATCTACACTGAAATCTATGTCTCCACCGATTAGCAGCTACACTGAAAATTATGCAATGATAAAACACCATACACTGAAATCTATGCAAGTATAAAAATCACTTTACATGATAATGAAATTCAATATATTTTCAAAAAAATTAGGAGATGTGGGAGGATCGAACCTTGGACCTCACGCCCATTATCCCAACACCCTTACCACTATACTGCATGCATTTTTTATTATACATAGTAAAGAACTTATATATTAACTTGAATAATATTACATTTGGTGAAAATGGGGGAAGGGTGGATAAATGGGGTTTGACCCTGTGACATACCTATGACGACCCCAATGTGTTACCAATGGGATACACTTAGTAGTTTGAGAATTAAACGATTTAATATATTTATATGTTTGAATTAGGAGTTAAATTTAAGTTTAAATTTAATATAAATATTAAATAGTTAAACTAATTTAAAATGTTTAATATTAATATAATTTAAAATTTAATATATTAAACAATTAAGATTTATTAAATTTAAAAATAGTTTAAAATTATTAAAAAAATTAAAATTAACTAAATAGTTAAAAATGATTATAGTTTAAAATAATTAGAATTAATATTCAAAAACATTCACACCATTTTTTTTTGTAAGTTGCATGTCAGAATTTAATTATCAAAGATCAAATGTACATCTAGAGCCGGAGAGAGTTTTGCATACTAGGAAGGCCTCATGTACTGAAGCTACCATCCCAATTGCTCAAAAATACTGTAATAACTGACATAATAAAAAATTAATACCCTCTACGAGTGGTCTGCCCGTAAAAAAATTGGGACTTTCTTAAAAAAAAGAACTTATACTGTCTATCAATGCCAAGAACTAGACTATGCAAAAAATAAAAGCAAAAAAGATGATAGTCAGAGAGATGACCTGGAGCTATAGCAGCCCCATTAACCCTTTGCAGGTGGTGCTTCTGGTTCCTCGTCGATGGGGCAAGATGCATAGAAATCATAGCCATCCATCATCATCCAATCGATGGCCACCTTGGGACGGTGACTATTGCTCTTATGTATACTGCCCCATTGAGAAATCCCTCTAGTGCGATTCATCATGGTAGTGGAAGAATGATTAGGGCTCAACGCCTCACAGAAAATTACAGATGCAGGAGGAGAAAACACAGAGAAAAGCTAGAGCTCAACAATCAGATCTTCGTAGCAGTTTACATAGGGCTTTAAAGAGCCAAGGCAATAACTATTACAGTGTTTCCTCCTCATTGAAGGTTGCGATAATGAATGCAGGTTCCGAAAGCTGAGAGGAGACATCAATTCAAACTCACGTAAATGAGGCCGTGATTAATTCCAGCATCCTCTTTCCTTAAGTAGACCTCACCGTCATCATTTACAGTGGCCAAGTGTATGGCTTCCCTCCCTCCTGGTGCTGGCGCATGCTTGTGAGAACTGTCACCACGTACCGTGGGGCTAGGCGGTGGCAACTCCAGACTTGCGGTGGTCGAGGTGGAATGATCACCTGCATCCGGGGACATTCACACCATTAATATCATATTCAAATTACCATTTTAAGCATGGCCATTAAAACTATTATTTTTAAAAAGTGAGTATATTAAACAAAATTTAGAAATCTACTTTTAGAAAAACTAAATTCAAATTTAAAGCACTACAATTAAAATTATTATTTTAAAAAGTGAGTATATTAAACAAAATATACAATTGTTTTTGTAGAAAAACTAAATTCAAATTCAGTACTCTATTTGGAAAGACATAATTAGTATTTTATTTTTATACAGAATCAAATTTCCTACGAAAATGAAACTAAACGAAACTTGCTTCTATTTTTATTCACTTGGATCTAGGTTGGGATGCTGTTAAATCACTGCCATTAAAACTATTATTTTTAAAAAGTGAGTATATTAAACAAAATTTAGAATTCTATTTTTAGAAAAACTAAATTCAAATTTAAAGCACTGCAATTAAAACTATTATTTTAAAAAGTGAGTATATTAAACAAAATTTACAATTATTTTTGTAGAAAAACTAAATTCAAATTCAGTATTCTATTCGGAAAAACATAATTAGTAATCTATTTTTATATAGAATAAAATTTCCGGAGAAAACTAAACAAAATAAAACTTGCTTCTATTTTTATTCACTTGGATATAGGCTAGGATACTGTTAAAGCACTCCCATTAAAACTATTATTTTTAAAAAGTGAGTATATTAAACAAAATTTAGAATTCTAGTTTTAGAAAAACTAAATTCAAATTTAAAAAACTAAAATTAAAACTATAATTTTAAAAAGCGAGTATATTAAACAAAATTTACAATTATTTTTGTAGAAAAACTGAATTCAAATTTGGTATTCTATTTGGAAAAACATAATTAGTATTCTATTTTTATATAGAATCAAATTTCCAGAGAAAACGAAACGAAATGAAACTTGCTTCTACTTTTATTCACTTGGATCTAGGCTAGGATACTGTTAAAGCACTGCAATTCAAAATATTATTTTTAAAAAGTGAGTATATTAAACAAAATTTAGAAATATATTTTTAGAAAAAATAAATTCAAATTTAAAGCACTACAATTAAAACTATTATTTTAAAAAGTGAGTGTCTTAAACAAAATTTACAATTTTTTTTGTAGAAAAACTAAATTCAAATTCAGTATTCTATTTGGAAAGACATAATTAGTATTCTATTTTTATATAGAATCAAATTTCCAGAGAAAACAAAATGAAATGAAACTTGCTTCTATTCTTATTCACTTGGTACTATTAAAGCACTAGCATTAAAACTATTATTTTTAAAAAGTGAGTATATTAAACAAAATTTAGAATTCTATTTTAGAAAAACTAAATTCAAATTTAAAGCTCTAGAATTAAAACTATTATTTTAAAAAGTGAGTATACTAAAAAAATTTACAATTATTTTTGTATAAAAACTAAATTCAAATTCAGTATTCTATTTGGAAAAACATAATTAGTATTCTACTTTTATATAGAATCAAATTTCCACAAAAAACTAAACGAAATGAAACTTGCTTCTATTTTTATTCACTTGGATCTAGGCTAGGAATAAATTCAAATTTAAAGCACTACAATTAAAACTATTATTTTAAAAAGTGAGTATATTAAACAAAATTTACAATTATTTTTGTACAAAAACTAAATTCAAATTAGGTATTCTATTTGCAAAAACATAATTGGTATTCTATTTTTATATAGAATCAAATTTCCAGAGAAAATGAAACGAAACTAAACTTGCTTCTATTTTTATTCACTTGGATCTAGGCTGGGATACTTGTTGGCACCTATAAATTTTTGCTCGAATCCTAAGAAAAGGGTTGATTCCACTGATGAATTCATGGAGGAAATTGTTAAAACCCTGTCCCAAATCATGTCTAGATTGCTAATGCCAAGAAAAAAGCTCAATTGGCAAGGAAATAAGGAGAAAGATGAAGGGTTTGGACCCTTTAGACATAAGGAAGTGGCTCAAATGACCAAAAATGGGTAAAAGGATCAATAATATATAGTCTGAAAGGAGATAAAGTAAGAGATAAGGTTCGAACTTGTACCATTGATCCAGCATGCGGGAGAGATCTACAGCCCAACGATTACCCTTGCATCATGAAGTTGCACGAGAGAAAGCGCGAAAGGGTGGTCATGAGAGAAGAACCATCAAGACAGATGGCCATTGGAGAAGCTCTCATATGAGCATTTCGGTGGTAAGAGCAAACCACCAGAAAGCTCGCGATACCACCGAACTAAAAACGCAGGGTATAAAGTCGATGGCGAGGACTGCATATCAGAAATATGACGGCACAGAAGAACCGTTGTCACATCAACAAAAGATCAAAGCAGATCAATGGCCCAAAATGAAAGAAATCAGATCTATGGTTAAGTGGATGCAGGAGATGCAAGGTTCGTAATGTAATGGGCTCCACTTGCGAAGAGTACCGAAGACTGGACACATCCATAGCTCCTCGCCGTAGATATATCGAAGTCGAGATCAACGCTCCTCGTTGATCGTCACAAGGTATAGAAGCATCCCATATAAGCATGAAAGGTGGTCACGAGATTGTATACCGTCTGCCATGTGTCATTGCCTGAACACCTCGCGAGGGAGATTAAATGGTAATCCCAAACCAGAAGTCGGGTCACGATACCACCATACCCCTATGTACGGTTAAGTACAATGAGTGACTAAGATTTAAAGTTGGTAGGAGATCCTACGGCGGAGATTAAGAGGTGTCAAATGAAAGGGGTAAATAAGAAATTAGATCAACGGACCGGAAGCAACGCCCAGCAGATCGATGGATAGAAAAGAGGGACATCTGGGGAAGATGAGCAGAAGTTATTGCGAAAGGTTTTATATATATAACACGGCATGTGAAGAACAAACATTTCTTCTTGGACCTGTTGGAGTTGGAAGCTTCTAGAAGGGTAGAAGCTGAAGAGGACGATAGGTGAAAGGGTCGCTCTCAAGCTTTCCATGATAGGTAGGGTCCCAAACTCCTTTGTTTACAGTGTGCAGTGTCTTTTATAATCATAAGAATGGCGGACGAACAGGCTTCTACTAGTTCTAAGGTCCAAGTAACCCTAGAAGACAAGGACTGTGATGTGTTTGTCCCAAAGCTTCATTTCCCTATAGCAGAGGTTAAAAGAAGGCTGAAAACCCTGCTTGAACAAGGGTTAGACGTCCATAGAGTCCACTAGTCCTTTTTCATCTTTTATTGTATGGAACAGATAATGCTCTTTCCAGAGTTCATGTTATGGTGTTCATTAAATTATTCAGAACCCCAACGAGTGGTAATCAACACCAGGAAGTCTAAAATCATTTGTAGTATCGATGCTGCCATCATCCGGAGTACGCTTGTCATTCCAAAATCTCCAACCCTAGCCCCTGAAAGTTCTTTCGAAGAGTCAGTCGTTACTTTGTACAGACAATTTCCCCTGAAATTCGTAAACCTTTCCTCGATACCTATCTAAAACCTGATGTAGAAATCGCAGACACCCCTTACCCACTGGACATCAACCTTTTTAATGATAATACCCAGTTGGTCTTTTCTTTGATAGCTCAGTTTTTAGGTTCAGACTCAGATTTGTGTATAACTGAAGTGCAACTAAGCCTGTTATTTAGGATTAGTGTTAGTTCCCCAGAGGCGGGAAATGAGTCAGTACCATTCCTCAAGTTTGAGGAAATTTTGGCAAAAAAGATACATGCACAGTTAAGCTGTTTTGAAAGTACCATATTTTTTTGGTTCCAGGCCTATTTGACTAAAATGATTTTGCATAGTAGTGCAGATGAGTTAAGTTTCTCTTAGATAGTCTTCACAGGGAATTTTGAAGACAATGTTTTCAATTACATGAATTACATTTTATCCACTGTATATAAAGTTTTGTTTGAATAAACACTACCGAGAGTGTTACCAGAGATGCAAACCCTGATGCAATTGAGGGATGAACTAGCCGTTGGTGACTGGTTCCTGTTGAAAGATGCCACAGTGATAAGGGTGTAAGGTTTTGTACATGAACTATACCTTTTACGAACATTTTTAACCTTGAGATTTTTTTCCCTTGAGTTCATCCGTCAGAGATTGATTGCAGAATAGGAGCAGTTTGGGAAACATAGGAAAAGTTCTGATATAAAGTTCCCTTTGCAAGTCAGCCCTTTCATTGTGAAATTTAAAGAGGCTGTTAGGAAAGTAGAAAAATTATTGAAAAATATGGGGTTTAGGAAAGACATAGCAGTCGCATATGATCCTCTACACATCATAGCCGAGAGAAAGAAGAAAAATAATCTAAAGGCATTGGAACACAAAGAATCTGAAGGGCTACCCAAGGGGAAAAATTCATTGTAGTATGAGCCCAAAGAGGCTGAAGATATAGATTTACAAATACAAGCCCTAATCATGGTGATGACCCTATGGAAACAGACCAACCGCTTAATACTCAAGAAGTATGCGAGAAGAGAGATTCCCAAGAAATCATTGAGACAAAAGAAGAGGAAGAAAGTGAAAATAAAAGACTCAAATTGGAAACACCAGATGAGTTAGCTGTCCAAATAAGTGATATGGATGAACAAGAAGAAGGGCCATCAGCCCCAGTTATCCAAATCCATGAGTATAAATTCCAAGATGCAACAGGAGGGAATGAAGATAGCAGATTTAAATCCCAAGAAGACATGTTTAAGTATCATGGGAAAAATAAGCAGGCCTCTACACAGAGAATTTTTGAACTAATGCCCACTGTGAGGAATTTGTCTAAAATAGGAATGTCTTTGACAACAAGTAGAGATATCCAGACACACACTTTCAATCTGACGATATCTGACAAAGACCAAATAACGGAGGCAAAGATAGACTGGAAGAAGATAACTTTGCCAGATAGGATTCAATTTCACAGGAAAATGGAAGAAGGTTTATATGATGACCTAGTAGAAGCAGCATTGAAGATCTCTAATTTAGAGGTCACTATAAATAAGATGAATGCCCAATTAAAACATTAAAGGTCAGAGAATAAAGCCCTTCAACAACATATTAAAAAGCTGCAGTTTGACTTAATTAAAAATGATGGTGGAGGCAAAGAAAGCCATAAGTTGTTAAAGGATAAAGTAAATTTGATCCAGACCCTACAGAAAAGAATGAAAGTCTCCAACACCCAGTTAATACAAACTCCTGAGGTGACGAAGCTAATACAAGAAAAAGAAGATCTGTGCAGGGAGATCAACAATAATAAAGCTGAATTGTTAAAGTTCACAGAGAAAGAAGGATGCTGGGAGAAAGAGAAGATGAGTCTGAAGAGGCAGATCGAAGAATTAAAAAGAAGGTTGTCAAACATATGTTTGCAACAGGCAAACGAAGAGCCGAGTAAAGAGAAAGATAGTACGGACAACATTGTACAGGCCATGTCCCTGATCAACCTAAAAGATGGTGAGATACAAGAACTAAAAGAGGAAAATCAAAGGTTGAAAGAAGAAAATGAGGTAAAGGAAAAAGGGACAAATGAACTACAGCAAAAATATAGGGAATTGGTAGCAATTGACAACAGGTTTTCTCAGTAGATTACAAGGAGAGAAGCTATGCAAGGATGCAAGCATTTGATTTGGGATTTAACTATCCAGAAGGCTGAGAGATTTAGACACTATCTAGATCTGATGAGAACAAAAGAGAAGATAATCACTAATGTCTTTAAGAGTTGCACTGCTATGAAGGAAAAATTGCACAAAAGTCCACAAGAGACTGCTTAGAATGCTATAAGTTTTTTGAATTGTTTGACAGATCAGGACATCATAGATTTGAGCATCAAGGACAGGGTCACAACCATTACAGCTGCAAAACAAATCCTGGGGAAATATGCATTGGTTGAAGCTGTGGAAAACAAAGCCAATGAAATGAATGAACAATTGAAAAAATTCAAAGGATAGTTTGAAGGACTGGTAGAAAGGGGTTTCCCGCATTTTGGGATGAAAAACAAATATTAATTCCCCTAAGCGAGCATAAAGGGTTGATGACTAGCAAGCGAATGAATCATTCCAAGTTCAAACATCTGAGCCAATCGCTTTCAGGGAAAATCCTAATAGAAAAGCTTGACAAAGATTTTGAGATGTTGTACATATTGATTGCTATTGGTGAAGAGCTTCCACCTGTGTCTTCTGTTGATTAGCTTAACATCAGAGTCCTAGAGAAAGAGATGACGAGTTATGACATCCCAACACTTGAACTTTGGTCACCTGTGGAAGAATACGGGAAGATGAGATATACCTATCATGCTCCACCAGTAGCTGCTGTCCCTTAAATCTCAGATCTGTGCATTTTTAAGTATCAATTTATTTTTGATAGAAAAGTTTAGGATATACTTTCGGATTTTGATTTTTCAGGACATGGCAGTGGGTTTCCCGTTATGTAACTAAGTTTAACCATTGGACATATACTTTAATATTTTTTATATTGTTTAAAGGCATACCAGCAAATGCAAGAAAGCAATTAAGCTTATCTTGTTATAGTTTATGTTTTGTGATAGTGACATCTGAACTATGATGAGGTGTCGATGAATTGTAACTAATTTCTATTTCAAATGGGCCGAGTATGAGACTCCAGGCCACTATAAGTTCCATGAATTTTCAAATAGAATGGGGGGGGAGAACTTTGAAGCTCTACATATTTTGCCTATTGTTTTTTGCGAGATATTTCTTGAATAAAATTGTTAGAAGCTTACATGCGTTTTCAGAGATTCCTGTGTAATTGGTCTGGTAGTCTGTTTTTCTCTTCTATGTGATATGTGTTTCTTTCCTTTGTTAAACCATATTGTTAACATTCCTTCGTACTTGTTTCAGTGTAGTATCTGAGCGAGATTCATAGAGATTATGCATTGTTCATTTCTTACCAAGTATTTCATGAAATATTTCTGCTAAAGTTGGTATGATATTCATCTGTGTATGCCTTATATCAATGGATTGTTCACCTTTCTTCTGTTTCACCAATTAAATTATTTTGACTACTAGCTGGTTGCTACCTTGCCTCTACGTGAATGTATCTACTAAGCATTTGATAATAATGTTTATGTTCTTGAATTGACTCCATTGCCAAATATAGATCCCCGTTGTTCTCCACCAATGGTTTACCGAAGTAAAACTTGTCCTATAGAAATCTGACCTTCTGCGTATGTTTTAGTAGAACATCTTGAGAATGAATGCTGGTGTTCCTTTTTCATGGTTGACGCCCTTGATTATTTCCAGTTTTTCATTAGTTTATTGAGAGAGCCCTCTCAGAGTATGTTGGGTCAGTAACATCAATCCAAAGATTGGTTAGTGGCTACCCAGAATTACCCTCTTTCAGCCTTGGGGGTCAAATTTGGTGTTAACAATACTATTAAAGCACTCCCATTAAAACTATTATTTTTAAAAAGTGAGTATATTAAACAAAATTTAGAATTCTATTTTTAAAAAATCTAAATTCAAATTTAAAGGAGTACAATTAAAACTATTATTTTAAAAAGTGATTATATTAAACAAAATTTACAATTATTTTTCTAGAAAAGCTAAATTCAAATTCAGTATTCTCTTTGGAAAAACATAATTAGTATTCTATTTTCATGAATGGCCAACATAATATTTTGTTACTTTTTACATTGTATTATTCTTTCTTTTTATGGACGACATGTTAGGAACAAATGTTGCAACATCTTTCTAATACTCGAAAAACATTACAACATCTCATACTTGACAAACATTACAACATCTCCATCACAATCGACAATATTATTTATGGCTGACATGTTAGGAACAAACGTTACAACGTCTCCCTCATACTCGACAAACATTAATAGACAAACGTTACGATATCTCCCTCATATTGAGTTGTAGAACGCCTCTCGGCGCAAAAATTATATACATCGACAATGCCCAAGATGTGACATTCGACATTCATCAACGACTATGTCACATTGTGATGTCTATCAAGTGTTATGTTGTATTGTGTCGTCCATTAAGGGTTTTTTCACATTGCAAAATTGATCAAGGGCTATATGCCTCATATGAAAAAGGGTTATGTCCCATTCTGATATTTAATAAGGATTAAAAATGATATACACCGACAATTCCCAACATGTGACACATTAATAATTTAACATTCAACATTCGTCGGAGGCTATATTACATTGTGACATTCATCTTGAGAGTTTTGTCATATTACGACATTGATAAATATAATTTTAATAGTATTTTCAACTATATAATTTATAGTATAATAGTATATTATAATTAAATAATAATATTTTATTATTACTTTGATTATAATATTTCAATTAAATTTTATATTCTTTTAATAGTACAATAATATAATATCATGATATTAAAAAGTAATATCATTATACTGACATGATATTATTATTTTATTAATTATTATATTACAATTATTTAATTAATTAATATATTTAATTAATATTAATATTATTTTATTATTATTATTTTTATAATATTAAAAAATATAATAAAATAACTATATTTTAATATTTTATAAATACATTATTATAATATTTCAATTATACCATTCCTATAAAAGTGTATCATCATTTTTCTATTAATATATAGTTATAATATATAATTATAATTATTATATTATAAATATTGAAATAATATTAAAACGACATTATCATATTATAAATATTGAAATAATATTAAAATGACATTATTATATTATAAATATTAAAATAATATTAAAATGACATTATTATATTATAAATAATTAAATAATATTATTTAATTAAAAAATACTATACGTAAACAAATTATTAATGTATCAAAAAAAATTACCATGTTAATAAATATCTCTCAAATATATTATAATATAATAAATATCTAATGTTTAATTAAATATATATATAACAAATACTTATTTAATATATTCTTTGATTATTTAAAACATTAGTATTGTTATTAACTAAGTAACAATATAAGTTATAAATTAATATTAATAAGTCAAATAATTAATTTGTATTTCATTAACTAAAAATTAATATTACCTATTGAATAAACTTATAATTATTTTGTTTAATTAATATTAAAAAATAATTAGTTTATACTAATATAATATTATTACTTATTATAAAATCATAAGTAATAATATTTTTTTAATTACTTATTATTTTATTAACTAAAAAATAATGTTAATGATTAATTAATTGTTAATTAATCAAATAGTTAATTGGTATTTCATTAACTAAACATTAATATTGCCAATTCAATAAATTTATAATTATTTTCTCTAATTACTTATTATTTTAAAACGAGTAATAATATTAATTTATACTATTATTATTTATTATAAAATAATAAGTAATAATATTATTTTAACTACTTATCATTTTCTTAATAATTAATATTAATTAATAAGTAATATTATTTTATGTTATATTTAATAAATAATAATATTAATTAATTAATTAATGATTATTATCATTCACTAAACTATTTTATACTTATTTGGTTTAATTAGTTATTATAAAATAATAGTAGCGTTTAATTAAAAATATTGTTTAATTAAACAATACTATTTATCAAACAATTAAAATATGTATTTCATTAAAATAATTAAATAATATTAATCTATTAATATTTTTAATTAAATAATCATTAATTAACTAATATTATTATTAACTAAATAATTATAATATGAATTAAATTATTGTATAATTATTATGTTTAATTATATATTATAATATAATAATATTGTTTAATTAAACAATTGAATTATGTATTTCATTAAAATTATTAAACAATATTATTCTATTAATATTTCGGAGATATATGTATGTGCCTACCATTATTAACAACAGCTAGATTAATAATATTAATTCGTTCGAGTAAGCCGATAGGCCTAAATTGGGCACATACTTTTCATATTCATATTTTTTCCTATAGTATGTATCCTATTTACGCCTATCGACGTATTTGAACACATTAATATTATTAATGTGAATGTTGCTAGTTTTATAAAAATCAACTATGCAAAAGTAAAATAATTGTGTTCATAAGAATGAACTAATAGTACTGCCCAAATACTATATAGTCCCCATAGAATAAATATGCGCTTTAATCAATGTAGTCAAAATTAGTCGGAGGAAAAAAATCATTGCTAACAAATGAATAAAGTGTGTTTAGGTAAAAGGACCAAATATAATTGCCACTAGGATTGATTTGAAGTTGTGGTGGAAACCAAATTAGCCGGCTGCTTCCAAGAAGATGCCATAAATTGGCATTGGCCGCGATAGTAAAGATAGGTCCAACGAGGAAAATAAAGTTTGAGGTTGTGGTGGAATCTAACTTAGTCGGCTGCTTCCAAGAAGATGACATGAATTGGTGTGGGCCACAGGTTGGGAAAAGAAGTATTCAACTAAAAAACAAAGAAATACATAATATTTTATGCACATATATATATATTAAGTTTTCAAAAGATAAATAATAGCATAATTATTTAATTTGTTGTTGGGGAACATCGATAGGCCAAGTTAAGTATCACAAATAAGGAATAAGTTATTTGTTGCTTGTTGACTACCACTAATTCCTTATCCATACATTAGATAAGTGTTATCCATGAAATAGTTACCAATTATCCGTGCATCAACTACCAGTTATTTTTTTATATTCTTTCTTTTTTTATAATTGTTTATTTCAAATTTTGAATAATTTCCATAAAATTAATCTGGACAGTACACTTGTTTCATTTTCATAAAATTTAGAAAAAACATAAATGCTAATCCACCCCTAAATTTTAAAATATAAACAACTATTGATATAAAAAAAAATCATTCCTAAAAACAAAAAAACATAAAAAAAATGTTAAAAATTAAAAATTAATAATAAAAGTAATAATAACACTCATTAATTTCAAAAAAATATGTAACACCTAAATGTCAATAATTAGACCCTCAAATACAATATGCTAATAAGAACCTAAAATAAAAAAATAAAATATGTTACACTTGAATAATTAAAAGTAGCACATAATAGCATTAAGGAAAGGCTTAAAATACACCATAACCTGAAACAAATTAGTTAAGAGCTAAAAGTCAATATAATTATTATTATTTTTGTATTATTAGTATGATATTACATCTTATTAATATAATTTTTATATATGTGATAATTTTTATATATGTGAGTGTTTTAATTGGTCTAAAAAATCCTATATATACGACTTTATAGAAAACTTTTGGCCAAAAACGGTAACTAAGGTTTGGTGTTCGCAAAAGCCACTTAGAGTCTTGCGTTTTGTTTGGAAAACCTAGTATCAACCAAAAAAAAATATTATTACACTTAAATTTAATAAAAAAAAATCAACCTTGAATATTTAAAAGAATAAGCAACTTTGTAAAAATAAGAATAAATATTTATGAGCTCAAGAAAATTCTTAAATTTTTATTGGACAAATCATTTTGTCCTAGAATGTCTTGTTTACATCAACAATAGATTTGAATTTCAAAATGTTTGTTACACTATGGACCTTCCCAAACTTTTGAATCATGAAACATATTGTAATTTGAAAGTGCTACACTTCAATATTTTCATTTAGAAAAATAAAATTTTAATCAAAACCAAAGAATTCTTTATCTTTATTTCATAAGATCACACATATCAGAATTAGCTTTAGTGGATATTAACTACCACACACATGCCCATGGGCTAAATAACATATGAAAAATAGGTTGATATTATATAATATCATAATTAGAATGTGGAAATTTAACTTAAAAAAATGAAACATGAATTTATGTATGTGCTCAAAATACCATGGTTTTTTTTATAATGAAAATTAAGTAGACTATTAATGATGAAAATTCAGTTTAAATAAAATATTTTCTAAATTTCCATAGTTTTGATGATTCGACAATTTGGACAATTTGGAAAGATCAATATTATTACACATACTTCTAAATTAAGATCTAATTTAAGTATACACAAATAATCTAAGAGAAAGTGCATGCTATTCTCCACTTTAGAATTATAATAATGATCATTTTTTTCTTCACTAGTGTTTTAGTATTTTTCTAATGTCCTATTTCATTTTGGATCACGGAAGTTCATTTATATTTTATTAATATTGATATAAATTATAATAATTAACATAATATTAATTAAATTATGAATGAATATGAAAATTTAATGAGAAAAATAAAATAAAATTTGACAAAAATAATGTATTTATTATGTAACAAAACATCACTACTAGGGAAACACTACATAGGGGAGTTTTTATTTATGCAATAATGAGAAAATTGATTAAAAAAAACTTTTACTGAAATGTTTTAAGTAACCTTTTATATTGGTACTGAAGTTTATAATAGTAGGTTTACTTAGATGTTATCTTTAAATAAAAATTCAAAATGTTTACTGTAACTAGAAATTCAAGAGGGTTGTTATAAGAATTTTGTTCCATCAAAATTAATTTAAGAAAAGGTAGAAACTCTCATACCGGTCTCTTTTGACATTGTAAAATTAAATTTGGGAAAAATAATGTATTTTGAAGATGCCATGAATTATAATTGGTTGCATTAGTAAAGATAGGTCTAGGTAGAAAAATAAAGTATTCGATGAAAACAGAAAACAAAATACACAATAGTTTATGCACATAGATATATTAATCTTTCGAAAGATTTTTTTTGTTACTCAATAGGGATAATCCAAGTTAAGTGTCACAAATAAGAAATAAGTTATTTATTACTTGTTTTTTACCACTAAGTCCTTATCCCAGCATTAGCTAAGTGTTATCCATGCAATAACTACCAATTATCCATGCATCAACTGCGAGTTATTTTTTATATTCTTTTTTATGATTATTTATTTCAAATTTTGAATAACTACCATAAAATCAATATGAAAAGTACACTTGTTTCATCTTGTGCAATCTAAGAATAGCATAAATTCTGTTCCACCCCAAATTCTAATATCTAAAATATGAAAACCTATTAATATAAAAATATTTCATTCCTAAAAACAAAAAAACATAAAAAAATATGTTAACCATTAAAAGTTAATAATAAAAATAACAATAAGACTAATTTCAAAAGGACTATGTAACACCTAAATGTCAATAATGAGAACCTTAAAACAATAAGCTAATAAGAACCTAAACGAAAATATGTTACTTGAAGAATTAAAAGTCACACGTAATAACCTTTAGGAAAGGCTTAAAATACACAATGACGTTAAACACACTACGTAAGAGCTAAAAGTCAATATAATTATTATTATTATTTGCATCATATGATATTTTATTAATATAATTATGATTATAGATGTGCGTGTGTTCTAATTGGTCTAAAAACCTTATATATATGATTTTATAGGAAAATTTTGGCATGAAAACTTTAACTAGGGTTTGATGTTTGCAAATGCTACTTGGAGTTGAGCGTTTTGCTTGGAAGGATTAGTATCAACAAAAAATATTATTACATCTAAATTTAATAAAAAAATTATTCAATCTTAAAGATTTAAAAGAATAAGTATCTTTGTAAAAATAAGAATAAACACTGGTAATCTTTATAGTGAAATATGTCATTAGAAAATTCCTAAAATTTTATGGGACAAATCATTTTCTCATAGAATGTCTTGTTGACATTAACAATAGATCTCAATTTCAAAATGTTTGTTACACTATTGACCTTCCCAAACTTTTGACTAGTGAAAAATATAGTAATTTGAAAGTGTTACTCTTCAATAGTTTAATTTAGAGAAATAAAATTTTAATGAAAACTAAGTAATTCCTTTTCTTTATTTCATAAGATCAGAGATATATCAAAGTTAGCTTTAGTAGATGTTAACTACCACACACACATGCCCGTGGGCTAAATAAAACATGAAAATTAGGTTGATATTATATAATATGATAATTAGAATGTGGAAATTTAACTTAAAAAAAACATAAAACATGAATTTGTGTATGTGCTTAAAATTCCACGGTTTTTTTTTATAATAAAAATTAAGTAGATTATTAATGATGAAGTTTTTTTCTAAATTTCTATAGTTTTTATGATTTGACAATTTGGGAAAACAATCTAAGAGAAAGTGCTTGTTATTCTCCACCTTAGAATTACAATAACCGCATTTTTTTTTTCTTCAATAACATTTTAGTAATTGTTCAATGTCTTATTTCATTTTGGATTACGAAAGTTCATTTCTATTTTACCAATATTCATATTAACTATAATAATTAACATAATATTAATTAAATTATCGATAAATATGCAAATTGAATGGAGAAATAATGTATTTACCTTGTAAAAAAACACCATTACTAGGGAAACACTACATAGGGGAGGTTTTAGTTATACAAGAATGGTAAAATTGATTCAAAAAACTTTTACTAAAACCTTTTATATTGATACTGGTAGTTTTACTTAGACGTTATCTTTAACTAAAAATTTAAAATGTTTGTTGTAACTAAAAATTCAAGAGGATTGTTATAAGATTTGTTTCAATTAAAATTAATTCTAAGACAAGGTAGAAACTCCCATACCTTCAATGGTCTCTGTTTGACATTGTAAAAAGAGGGGAGAAGATATGGTGAGAGACTTGAAGTATGAAAGTGAGTAGTGAATGTGAAAAATAAGCTCATTGATTTTTAGAAGTTAAGATGGCAATGATAATTGAAAATTTGAATTAGAACAACGATTTTTAGAAGTTAAGATGGCAATGATAATTGAAAATTTGAATTAGAATAACGATTTTTTAGAAGTTAAGATGGCAATGATAATTTAAAATTTGAATTAGAATAGTTCTAGTTTTCAAGGTTAATAAATGTAATATCCCTCTTGTTCTGCCCTTGTGACATGTAAATATAAATGAATATTGTACTGGTTTCTGGTGAGGAGCACGAGGCCAAGACCCCACCAGTAAGCCTTGCGGCTTATGTGGTATTATTCCCTAAGTAATAAAATTTAAACTTAAGAGACTAAAAGGTGATGACGCAACTAAACCATCACTGAGGAAGTTTATGGTTAGTAGTCCCTGAGTCGACGACGGATATCGTTCTAGTGCCACACACTCTTGAATGAAGAGCTAGGTTCTTTAAAGGGCCACTTAGAAACTTTAGAAGTTAAACCTAAAAGGAACTCCTCATAAGAGATCCCTATGAACCATTTTATACAAAGGTGGTCTCGTGTATATGATAAATGTATATATATATATATAGATAGATATATCTTACTCCAACTAGAGGGTGTTTGAGCCAATTGAAGCTCAAATTATTAATTGGTAAATTAGTGTTTGGTAAACCTAACTTATTAATTGATATATATATTATAAATATCATGCTATTAAAGGGTAGTATATGTCATAGATTAACTGCAAGTTATGCTATGGATAAAAGAAGCATAGAAATGATATATATATATATATATATATATATATATATATATAAGAGATCGGCTAGAAAAAAAATACATGTATGCATATGCGATACATATAAATATGAATGCCTTAGGTTGTTAAAGTGTTAGTTAAACTACAGTAATATTTTAGAAGTTTTCTACATCACAAATGAAGGCGGCTTATAGTTTAAAGGTTACCTATCTTAGGGTATTTGTAATGAAGGAAAAAAATTTATTTTTCAAAGAAGCCGAGCCTCTTGTTGGAGAACCTTACCTACCACGTGGCATTCCCAAAATCCACACACGAGTCAATCAATTCCGCTTGGCGGGGAGGATCTCCAAGGTAGAGCGGAGTCTCCAAAGCAAAGTGGAACTCTCGATCATATTAAAAAAAAATGGAGCTTTAGAGGAAAGGGGGAGAGAACTCTGCGTTCTCGTTGACAGAGATTTTAAGATCCGATTCGAGATGTGCACCCAGGAATAATATCACCGGCAGGACGATGAAGCTTCACGATGAGGATCGTTGAGGCTTTGCGAGGAGAAATTCAACAGCGCCATTTTGTTTTGTTATTGAGATTGGGTGGTGTTTGACCTCGGACGTGTAATCTGCAATGGAGATGGTTCTTGGATTGACACCTAAGATTGGTAAGCGACGATATTTTCCAATGTTCATTAGACATCTACATTACAGGTATGCATAAAATCTGCTCTTCTAGTTAAAGAGACATCGCTGTAAGCGATGGTAGTTTTTATGAATATTCATTTATTATCTATCTTTAGGTATAAGATAGTCCACTCCTCTAGTTCAAGAGATATCGTTATAAGCGATGATAGTTTCCAAATTTATTCATTATTCAACTGTATGATAATCCTGAGATACAGTGCTTTTCCTGTAGGAATAAATCGATGAACGTGTTTGTAGTCCTGGAAATAGCTATATTATGTAGATTACTGCGGATTTTGACCTGGGATGTAACCTGGGCGTGATGATTTATTTGGATGTTGTGATTTATAGATTTCCCACTTTGTTTTCTTCATATTATTGATTGCTGTAGCTAATGAGGAAGATGACCTCTGGAATTACAGCGTGATAATCCATTCGACTATGTTCCTCTTCCTTGGGTGGTTAGTATGCAAATATCTAAATGCAGAATAGTATGTAGATCGCAGATCCTTGGGTTAGTCAAACTGGAAGTTCAAGTTCTAAACTCTGCCTTAAATAGTTTAGTGCTCGGCGGTTCTCTGCTAATACATTATGGATCTAACTCTGGCATTAGCGATTTAGTGGATTTTCTTCTGGATGTTTATTTGTTGATTACTGATTTTGAAACATAGGTTCATTGTTGCATTGAATTCGATCCAGATCTCGATCCCAACAGCCAAACGTTATATTATAATTATATTTGATCTCTGTATTAAGCTCTGCTCAATGTGTGACATGAATGCGATTTTGTATCTATTGTTTGGAAGAATTTTCTTAATTCATCTTTGTAAATATTTACTTGACGAATCCCTTGTTGAGACGATATTCTCTGCCTTTATTTATTTTTATATGCTGAAGATGCATGAAGTGTAGATATAAACACAGAGATTTGAAGTGTATTGGGTGGGAACATAAACGTAGTGTTTATAAATATGCATACATGCCTTCGTCATAGTCTTAATTACATATAATGAGGGAAATGGATGGAGAAAGAGCCCCACCTCAATTAATAATGAGGTACGACTAGTTCTTAGTCTTAAATAAGATAGGAGGAGTATTATTGTTGTTTTTAGTGTTTTGAGATTCGTTAGGATAGAGGCATACTAAAGGTATGTTTTGAAAGGGTAAAGGTATATAATTCTTTTGTAGTTTATCTGTGCTAATTACAACACCTTAGAATATATGTAAACTATATTTTCATTCAATTTATAGGTTGTTGGTTCATAACAATTGATTAGATATTGTATAAAAGAAATAAGAAGGGGTATAGAATATAATATTGATATATACATTAAAGTTGTGTTTCTTTGAAGAAACTCAACTATTTATGGCTGAAATAATAGATCAGAATTATGATTTTGAATCGGCTTGAACCCTGCCGAATTTGAATGCAGGCCACTCTGTAATTATGTTTAAATATATGTTATATTTATGTTATCTACACTGTAAGTAGATCCTAGGAAAGGTTAGTTAAAGAACCCAAATAATGTTGAAAATATTTTATGTACTTCACGATTGGATGAGTATTGGAAAGAGCTCTGCTGATTTATTCCAGATCTTTGTCATAGTTTAATGCTAGTTTAATTCAGATCTTTGTCATCATTCAATGTTAACTTTCGGCGTCTTGAGAATGCTCTCTTTTGAGAAAGGCTTGCGGGAGGGAAAATCAAAGATAGCAAACAAATGTTTTTGCAAGATGTAAACCTTCTCTTGGATAAATAATATATAAGGTGACTGTTCTGGTGGACGTAGCCCATAGAGATGGGTGAACCACGCGTATATTTGTCTCTGTGTAATGTGTATCTTTTGTATCTTATGTGTGTGTTTTTTTCGTAACACTACTGACCTCTAATGTTGAGTAATTGCAAGCGGATTCAAATGTGAGTTAGTATAGCTTTGTTAAAAGTAACATTGTGACAATTTGTTAGATGTTGTGATGTAGATAAAATGATTTCATTTCTTAATGGATAACTAATGGACATTTTGTGGATACAAGGATGGCGTATTTTGGTCCCTAATGACCTTCGTTATAAAGTATGGAGATCCTCAATATCATGGAAACAATCAAATGAGGATTATGTCTCGCTTCGATGCATGAAATAGCTGTAACTTATAATTAATTACAATGAAGTTTATACAGCCAAATCTTTATGATTAGATACTCTTATGATAGCTAATAGTTAAGAATGCAAGTTTTTAAATCATTGAGATCTTGATTTATGCCTAACGATTGATGACTAGAGGAGCAATTGCCTTATTTTCCCAAACGAATGCTATTGCGGTTTAATTTTTCAAAATACACTATATTACTAACTCAAAGTGTTTATAATTTTAAGCTGGAGATGTTACATATGGTATCAGAGCACAGGTTGCAAACACTCGGGCTTATTTGGGCTCAGTCGGGAAAGACATACATGAGTTAGACGAATTGGCGACACAAGACGCAATAGAAAATTTCATTTCAACGGATCGACAACAGGTAGCTTACAAGTCGTCATTGAATTGCAAGTAAGTATGTTTCATTTGGTGAAAGCATTATAATGGCGCAACATTGTTTGTAGGAGAGGATAGTATATATTTCATTATGGAGATGAACAATTTGTTATTGGTAAATATTAGCGGATGAATATATATCCTCCTAATTTAGAATTTGAATTCATTGGATGACGAGAAAATAGTCTTTAGAATGATAACGGTTATGGTTTTTGGAATGAGTCTTTGTATATTGAAAGTCATCCTAGTTGTGAATATGCTAAATTGAGGAACTCTCCTAAATCTGTTGATTTGATAATTCGTCTTAAATACTTATTACCTTCTCTACTTTTATTGTTATTCTTAGGAGCGGATATCTTTCAGTTTCAGTAAACGCGTCAAATGGGAGAATAGGGTTGTTACATGTTGTTAATTGTTTCTGAGTAATCGAATTCTATTGAACCATTCGTCAGGATTTCCGAATATGAGATTCAAATAGAGAAATTAAGCAACTTATATCTGTTGAGTCGTTTATAAAGTAATTATATATGCTAACATTTGACTAAAGAAGATGGTCTAATGTTTTGATTATGTTAGGAACTGTCAAGTTCCTTTCATATATAAAGCCACTTTTAATAATAAATTTATGATGTTGACATAACTAGGAAATTCTGGTAACATACATACAGCCGAACTAATCTTCCACAAGAAATGTAAAACTTTCTAGTCTAGATTCTGTCAACTGCAAACGAAGAGAGTTGAAGATTTTCCCTATGACTGCGAGGGAAAAGTTGGATAAATAATAGAATATATGATGGAAATGCATGATATCATCTTCATGGATGTTGGGATACTATGAGTAGTAGTAAAAAAAAAAAAAAACTATACTTTTATGAGATCATGATTTATGATGACTTGTTGTCACATACAATTATATGGGGTGTCAAAATGATTATTTTGGTTAAGAGATAAAACTATAGTTAATCGTGTTGTTCACATAATGAATGCATAGATATAATTAATGGTGAGTATGTGTTGTTGTATGAATAAAAGTATTGGAAAAACTAGAACCGCCACGGAATGGTAATGCATGACACATTAATTTTCTGATGTCTTTATAATGATTGTTTTATATCTGCATTAGGAGTTAAGGAAAACCTTTTAATATCATGGAAGTTCCATGATAGATCAGGAGTAATATTTAACAGTAATTGATGTATAAGCTTTTATGAAACAAGTCAAGGTGATGATTGACATATGTTTTATACATGATTGCTCTTATGATTTAATTACATTTTTTCTTTTTACGACTAACACATTTAATGTTGTGGTCGAGCGGAATATTATATTCCCACACATCACTACAACAGTCCAGAGGTAAAAATGGGATATACAGATTCATGTGATATTTAGTGTAATACTAATATATGATGATACAGGTAAACTGGCACCTCAACGTATGAGGATCTTATAAAAAGAAGATATGCGGCCACCCTTACAAAGGTATATGGTTATCATTATAAGGTATGCAAGTATGTTGCAGAAAATTGGTGATTTCTATGTGATGTTGGTATATACAAAGGAAGTTGTATAACTAAAATAAGAAGTGTGTTTGAAATGGCGAAGGATAACATTCGAGGTTAAGAAATCATCATGCCCACGGGTCATCATAGGAAGAATATTATTTCGTGTTCAAGGAATTATGTAATCCTATTAAGTAAGTTAGATATGCTTGGAAGGGGAAAACACTTACTTCAGATGATCAAGTATGGATATCGTAGTATGAAGAATGAATGATTTTCTTATTTACAAATATTTTGATTTTGTTATATAAAGTGTTACTAACAATTGAATTTGGCAGATGGCCAAAACTCGGTGGAACATGTTGAAAGACAAAAGCTTAATATATTATGCATGGTACAATAAAAGGGTGAGGATGAAAGATCCACATTGCAGCTTTTATTATTGTTAATTATTGTGAATAAATAACTAGATGAAATTGGTCAGAGAAATTGTATGGTTATAAAATGTAATATGACGAAATAATTGATGAATTTGAATGAGATTTTCCTAGACTCAAGCGAGGAGGCTTGAGGGGAATAGATTCCTGGACTCAAGCGAGAAGGCTTGAGGGGAATTATGCGAGAGTGCGATAAGGGCACTGAAACACTCCCGAGAAATCAGGGAGTTGATAGTCGCTAGAATTCTTGAAGGAATCGGCAGGCTATAAAGACCTAGGCAAACTATAAAATAATGCATATGCGTGAGGCAGGATGTTGCTTAGTATGCATGAGAGGAAAGATTGCTGCGTGAGCACTGAGGTGTTAGGAAAGAATTTCCAAAAGATTGCTGTGTGAGCACTGAGGTGTTAGGCAAGAATTTTTGAAAGATTGCTGTGCAAGCACTGAGGTGTTAGGCAAGAATTTCCGAATAATTTCTGAAAGATTGCTGTGTGAGCACTTGGGTGTTAGGAAAGAGCTTCTCGGATCAAGTGAAGGACAAATTTTGATAAAGTTAATAGTATGCACTCTTGGAAACACAGGATTTATGTGTACTTGTAAAAAAATAAAAAATAAATAAATAAATAAAATGGACCACTGGTTATGTGTTGAGCGTAAGCTCTGGAAACACTGCAACTCATGGTGATTACTGATGTTGAGTTGGAGGCTATGAAACATCAGTAATCCGTTGATTTTTGATTATTTGATACCTATGGAGTGCTTAGAATAAAAAGTCTTATTCAGCATTGAGATGGTGCACCACGAGTCGTTTCTACTATACATACGTTATGCACAAGTATGCACATATGCGTATGTTATGAACTTGTTATAGTTAAAAATTATGCATATACATGGTAGACTATGTATATGCTATGTTATGAGCATTGATATAATTGCTTTTAGAAAAAGCAGGAAAAGAATGACTAAATGTACTTGGAAAGAAATGACATTGTGCAAATGCAGGAAAATTACAAAGAAGAGATTGGTAAGTAGAATCAAACTCTCAATGGAGTTGCCATGAAAAGGCCGCAACATGATGTTGCAGGAGGACACTAGCACTTCCGTTCTTATTGATTTAGAAAAAAACAGGTTTATGCATTTATTTTATGATAATATGCTAGAAACAACTTATGTTGGTAGTGAAAGGTACAGGTTTTGAGATATAATAATTGGCGGAAAACATGAAGTTTTGAAGGTGATCAAAACAGAAAACGACAAAGCAAGAAAATGATGATTCCAGAAGAGAAGACCAATTGTTGAAAATATGAACACCGAGGATGGTGTTAATTTTAAGGGGAGGAGGATGTAATATCCCTCTTGTTCTGCCCTTGTGACATGTAAATATAAATGAATATTGTACTGGTTTATGGTGAGGAGCACGAGGCCAAGACCCCACCAGTAAGCCTTGCGGCTTATGTGGTATTATTCCCTAAGTAATAAAATTTAAACTTAAGAGACTAAAAGGTGACGACGCAACTAAACCATTACTGAGGAAGTTTATGGCTAGTAGTCCCTGAGTCGACGACGGATATCGTTCTAGTGCCACACAATTTTGAATGAAGAGCTAGGTTCTTTAAAGGGCCACTTAGAAACTTTAGAAGTTAAACCTAAAAGGAACTCCTCATAAGAGATCCCTATGAACCATTCTATACAAAGGTGGTCTCGTGTATATGATAAATGTATATATATATATATAGATAGATATATCTTACTCCAACTAGAGGGTGTTTGAGCCAATTGAAGCTCAAATTATTAATTGGTAAATTAGTGTTTGGTAAACCTAACTTATTAATTGATATATATATTATAAATATCATGCTATTAAAGGGTAGTATATGTCATAGATTAACTGCAAGTTATGCTATGGATAAAAGAAGCATAGAAATGATATATATATATATATATATATATAAGAGATCGGCTAGAAAAAAAATACATGTATGCATATGCGATACATATAAATATGAATGCCTTAGGTTGTTAAAGTGTTAGTTAAACTACAGTAATATTTTAGAAGTTTTCTACATCACAAATGAAGGCGGCTTATAGTTTAAAGGTTACCTATCTTAGGGTATTTGTAATGAAGGAAAAAAATTTATTTTTCAAAGAAGCCGAGCCTCTTGTTGGAGAACCTTACCTACCACGTGGCGTTCCCAAAATCCACACACGAGTCAATCAATTCCGCTTGGCGGGGAGGATCTCCAAGGTAGAGCAGAGTCTCCAAAGCAAAGTGGAACTCTCGATCATATTAAAAAAAAACGGAGCTTTGGAGGAAAGGGGGAGAGAACTCTGCGTTCTCGTTGACAGAGATTTTAAGATCCCATTCGAGATGTGCACCCAGGAATAATATCACCGGCGGGACGATGAAGCTTCACGATGAGGATCGTTGAGGCTTTGCGAGGAGAAATTCAACAGCGCCATTTTGTTTTGTTATTGAGATTGGGTGGTGTTTGACCTTGGACGTGTAATCTGCAATGGAGATGGTTCTTGGATTAACACCTAAGATTGGTAAGCGACGATAGTTTCCAATGTTCATTAGACATCTACATTACAGGTATGCATAAAATCCGCTCTTCTAGTTAAAGAGACATTGCTGTAAGCGATGGTAGTTTTTATGAATATTCATTTAGTATCTATCTTTAGGTATAAGATAGTCCACTCCTCTAGTTCAGGAGATATCGTTATAAGCGATGATAGTTTCCAAATTTATTCATTATTCAACTGTATGATAATCCTGAGATACAGTGCTTTTCCTGTAGGAATAAATCGATGAACGTGTTTGTAGTCCTGGAAATAGCTATATTATGTAGATTACTGCGGATTTTGACCTGGGATGTAACCTGGGCGTGATGATTTATTTGGATGTTGTGATTTATAGATTTCCCACTTTGTTGTCTTCATATTATTGATTGTTGTAGCTAATGAGGAAGATGACCTCTGGAATTACAGCGTGATAATCCATTCGACTATGTTCCTCTTCCTTGGGTGGTTAGTATGCAAATATCTAAATGCAGAATAGTATGTAGATCGCAGATCCTTGGGTTAGTCAAACTGGAAGTTCAAGTTCTAAACTCTGCCTTAAATAGTTTAGTGCTCGGCGGTTCTCTGCTAATACATTATGGATCTAACTCTGGCATTAGCGATTTAGTGGATTTTCTTCTGGATGTTTATTTGTTGATTACTGATTTTGAAACATAGGTTCATTGTTGCATTGAATTCGATCCAGATCTCGATCCCAATAGCCAAACGTTATATTATAATTATATTTGATCTCTGTATTAAGCTCTGCTCAACATGTGACATGGATGCGATTTTGTATCTATTGTTTGGAAGAATTTTCTTAATTCATCTTTGTAAATATTTACTTGACGAATCCCTTGTTGAGACGATATTCTCTGCCTTTATTTATTTTTATATGCTGAAGATGCATGAAGTGTAGATATAAACACATAGATTTCAAGTGTATTGGGTGGGAACATAAACGTAGTGTTTATAAATATGCATACATGCCTTCGTCATAGTCTTAATTACATATAATGAGGGAAATGGATGGAGAAAGAGCCCCACCTCAATTAATAATGAGGTACGACTAGTTCTTAGTCTTAAATAAGATAGGAGGAGTATTATTGTTGTTTTTAGTGTTTTGAGATTCGTTAGGATAGAGGCATACTAAAGGTATGTTTTGAAAGGGTAAAGGTATATAATTCTTTTGTAGTTTATCTGTGCTAATTACAACACCTTAGAATATATGTAAACTATCTTTTCATTCAATTTATAGGTTGTTGGTTCATAACAATTGATTAGATATTGTATAAAAGAAATAAGAAGGGGTATAGAATATAATATTGATATATACATTAAAGTTGTGTTTCTTTGAAGAAACTCAACTATTTATGGCTGAAATAATAGATCAGAATTATGATTTTGAATCGGCTTGAACCCTGCCGAAT
Source organism: Larix kaempferi (assembly GCA_027924585.1). NCBI lineage: Eukaryota > Viridiplantae > Streptophyta > Pinopsida > Pinales > Pinaceae > Larix > Larix kaempferi. The sequence continues at coordinate 4,770,426 of BSBM01001023.1, forward strand.
TTGAATGCAGGCCACTCTGTAATTATGTTTAAATATATGTTATATTTATGTTATCTGCACTGTAAGTAGATCCTAGGAAAGGTTAGTTAAAGAACCCAAATAATGTTGAAAATATTTTATGTACTTCACGATTGGATGAGTATTGGAAAGAGCTCTGCTGATTTATTCCAGATCTTTGTCATAGTTTAATGCTAGTTTAATTCAGATCTTTGTCATCATTCAATGTTAACTTTCGGCGTCTTGAGAATGCTCTCTTTTGAGAAAGGCTTGCGGGAGGGAAAAGCAAAGATAGCAAACAAATGTTTTTGCAAGATGTAAACCTTCTCTTGGATAAATAATATATAAGGTGACTGTTCTGGTGGACGTAGCCCATAGAGATGGGTGAACCACGCGTATATTTGTCTCTGTGTAATGTGTATCTTTTGTATCTTATGTGTGTGTTTTTTCCGTAACACTACTGACCTCTAATGTTGAGTAATTGCAAGCGGATTCAAATGTGAGTTAGTATAGCTTTGTTAAAAGTAACATTGTGACAATTTGTTAGATGTTGTGATGTAGATAAAATGATTTCATTTCTTAATGGATAACTAATGGACATTTTGTGGATACAAGGATGGTGTATTTTGGTCCCTAATGACCTTCGTTATAAAGTATGGAGATCCTCAATATCATGGAAACAATCAAATGAGGATTATGTCTCGCTTCGATGCATGAAATAGCTGTAACTTATAATTAATTACAATGAAGGTTATATAGCCAAATCTTTATGATTAGATACTCTTATGATAGCTAATAGTTAACAATGCAAGTTTTTAAATCATTGAAATCTTGATTTATGCCTAACGATTGATGACTAGAGGAGCAATTGCCTTATTTTCCCAAACGAATGCTATTGCAGTTTAATTTTTCAAAATACACTATATTAGTAACTCAAAGTGTTTATAATTTTAAGCTGGAGATGTTACAATAAAAGATTTGGGTAATTTAACTAATGATTTGTTTATGTAAATATAAGGTGAAATTGAATTATATTTGAATTTTTTTTTATGATTTGCTTATATAAACATGAATTGAAATAATGTTGAATTAATAATAAAAAATTATACTCACTTATTTTAATATAGTCTAAATTTTCAATAACAAACCATATATGTTAACAACAAGTTACCAATGTCAAAATCATCTTTGAACAATACAAAATTCAATGATTAATACTTTTTAATTTAGAAGTTAAACCCAAGAATTTTTAGCCATCATAAAATGAGTAAAGGGCTAAAACATTGCTTTAAAAATGAAAATGCTATTTTCTTAAATATTTTAACATTGTTTCTATATAAAATCGAGCGTTAAAATCTAAATTTCTAAAGCCAGATTACTCTACATAAATTACCCTTGGTTTAGTTTGAACGTATCCCTCCATTCCATGTAGCCTACCTAGAACTTGAAATATTTTATGTTGTGGAAAACATTACATTAAAAGTTATTGTAAAGTTTTATGTTATTGACCAAGGATGGTCAAGGATGACTGTAATTGAATATTATTATTATTTAATAAATTAAAATAGGAGACACTCATCCAAAGAGGACTGTTGAAGAGTGTTCACTGACTTACTAGGTGGAATGAAACTGGTGTACAAGGAAATTGACAAGTGATAGCATCTGCACTCACTTACTAGTTGTTGTAGGAGGAAACTTCCCTAAAAATGTGGTCATGTTCCCCATGGAAGGTCGAACTGAGAAGGTGTCTCATTAAATGATAAACTGACCCAAAGACCTATGTAGACTTATATATCCATCGAATTGGGCAGGAGTCTCACTAGCTTTTCCTTGTGATTTGCTGGAAACTGCTATGTTGAGCACACAAGAGATTTGATGAGGGTAATAATAACTTGGGACGTTGCGGTAAATTAGCCCCAAGGTTTTGTGCACCTTTTGAAATACTAGCCAAGAAAGGCCCAGTAGCATATGAGTTAGCCTCACCAACTCATATAAAAGTTCATAATGTTTTTCATGCTTCATTAATAAAGAAATATGTATACGATTCTAAACATGTTATTGATTGGTCCTTATTACAGGTGGAACCTGAAGGGGAGTTCACACCATAACCACTCCAAATTCTAGACAAGAGGGAGGTCCAGCTTAGGACGAGGACCATTACTCAACTGAAAGTGCAATGGAGGCACTTTGGACCTGATGAGGCTACTTGGGAGAATGAGGCCACCATGACACAGGCATACCCTGCCTTGTTTCATGACTTCATTCCTAGTCCCTAGAAACACCGGGATGGTGTTGTTCTAAGCGGGGAGGGATGTAATATCCCAAATTTTGGACTAACTATTTTATGATGTTATATTGGGCCACTTCGCCAGCACCTATGATTTATTCTTTTGTAGACTGACATACTGAGCATGGACCCTGACTGAATTTCATTATTTGATTATATACTGGGCAAGGAAGCCCCAATGTTCTGATTATGTTTGATGTGGGTACAAAACCCTAATATACTGAGTTGACCTTTTTCTTACATACTGTGTAGTGATGCAAATGACATAATTGATTTATATAGTGTGTTGAGTGTGGACTTAGAAACACACCAATTACCTATGTACTGGGCCAAAGCCCCGAGGTACCTAGAGGAAATATAATGTACTGGGAGTAAGCCCTGATGTACATTGAGTGTTGGGTATAAACCCTGGAGCACTCCAAGCTTGATAAAACAAATACCAGATCCAAGGCAACCGAAATATTTCTAGATGTGCCTCACAACCACATTCTAGCACTAGTGTTGAGCAGAGGCTCTGGAATAACACTAGAGTAACGCCCATGTGGGAGTGTTGAGTTAAATGGCTCTGAAGAGCACTCGGGGTTACGGAATTTCCAACTGTTGAGTCGAGAAGACTCTGAAGAGAACCTTCATCATGTTTATTTAATTGACTAATTGATTCATCTTTCTATCCATCAAGTACTGCAGGAATTACCAGGTTGAATGAGGGAATCCAACATGCAAAGAGGGAGACGAGAGGTACCTAGCAAAGATTACTGAGATCATCCTAAGTTTTTGACTTGTCCCTAATAGATTAAAAAGAATCACCTTGTAAAGATACATAATTAATTAAAAGATAATTACCTTTAGTCTCCTATGTATAACATGTATAAAAGCCTCAAGGCTAATTGCATTAATAAAAAGCTTTAATAATAATGTCGCCCTATTTATTTATGAAGTATAATGATGTTTTATGCATTATTAATGTTAGTAATAATATATTAAAAGATAAAGTGAAATATAATTATGGTTATTATAATTATTGTCATCATAATAATTGTTATTTTTAATTATTATGGAAGACTTGAATCAAGTCACTTATATTTAAAAGAGTGAAAAGTCCTAGTTCAAAGGAGGACCAACTAATTATTAAAATAATATCTTTTAAACTATTTAATTATGTAGTTTCAAGAAACTAGTTACTTCAACAGCCATAATTCAAGATCTCCTACTTAAGAAGACAGATCCCATGTTTGAGTGGATCATCTTTTTTTTCATTATCATTCTCCTGTGGTAATCAAAGGAAGCTTTTCTGCTTCAAGAAGCAGAAGCAAACTGGCCCAAAAATATTCCAGAACTAAACAAGTTGTAGCTTAAGGACCTCTACCTCATTTTGCATGTTGGAATCTAGCTTGGGGGGATTCATACAGAATCAAAAGTGATTGTAGGATCATGGTTAGGAGGAACTCGGTAATCCCAAAGTTATCCCATCAAGGGTAGTCATCCTCACAAGTTTTTATATTAATAATTTATTGAGTGTGAAGGTAAAATCAAGCAGGAATCAAGTGCCAAGCATCCAAGCTACAAGTACGGGCCATTTAATTATTTCCAGATTTCTATTATAGGAAAGTAGATCATTATTTTTCCATGCATATCACATTCAAAGTTCTGACCCAGAACCAGGGAGAAAATCTAGCAGGCCTACCTGAAGCTAGTCTTTGCTAGAGTAGTCCTAGGTTGTACATTTACTTATATTATTTATTGTGCCCTTTTTAAATTAAATTAAATCTCTATTATTATAATATAAATTGTTTCCCCATTCGATTTTCAAAACGCTTTTATCAAACTGTAGAAAGAAATCCTTAGTATGAAAAACAGTAGTATTCTTTTCCAAGAAAGCACACATCCTAGACTCTTCTTATTTCTTGAATTAAAATGCTAAATAGAAAACAAAGAGCTACAAGCTTTCAAAACCAAGTGTTACCACTGCCACATCAAACTCTACATACGTTTCCATGTAGGAAGATAGTGTATTCCTTAAAATCAAAACAAACAACTACTCAACATAAACCCACGATTTCATTTCCAGACATTTAAACTCAAAACAGAAAAACGAAACCCAAAGTGTGTTACTCGTCCAAGATCTGTATTTAAAACAATACGCTAAAGTTATTTTCCATTTACCACTTCTTTAGCTAAAGGATTGAATCACACAGAGGTCGCATTGATAAATTACAAATGATAGCTACAGGAAAACTCAACCATCAAAAACACAAGCGTAGTGTTACCTACAAACAAGCAACCAGAGGTCGATTCCCTCTCTCTCTTCATACTTACAGCCTACCAACGAGAAAGATGTAGAGGTCACATAAGACGATTTCCATTTAAAAGATTCAAACCCTAGAACCACTTTAAGCCATGAGAACCGAAAAGAGAAATATCATTATACAGTATCTTCAATGCTACTAGAAAAAAATGCAGAGATAGAGGATTTGCAAATACATGTCTTATTAACCATTTCAAGAAGCAAAAATTGTTTACCAGTCTAGGAGTATCCATAAAACATGATTTCCCCAATTAAAAACGCAAGGGTCAAACCATTACATTACACCATAAATTACACAGTCATCACTGGTTGCTACACAAGCCATTACTCTTTCCAAAAGAATCTAGTGCAGCCTCTATCAAATCAAAATGCATCATATATGGGAAAAAACCTTCCAGTACCCAAAGCAACCAGTAGATATTCAAGCAATGGTCCAGCCAATGGCAACCCAAGGGACCAACAAAACATAGCAGGCAACCCAAATGGGCACCAAGTCCTCCATAAACTTCAAACCAACAGCAAAACCCCCATAGAGACGAGAGGAAGAACTCGAGTTAGTAGTAACTGGACTTACCAAGACTCGTTTCTCTATCATGGAACTCTACCCACGCTTGACTGTTTCAATTTATTCCCTGTTTAGAAAAGAATGTTATCAATGCTGAAGTTGATTTGCTTAACATCCGTTCTTATTTAGTGAAATACAACTATGGAGATTTTTTTTTTTTTTTTTACTATTTTTAGGGACATTACAATGAATTTATGGTTGATAGAAATAATAGATTACTAAAATGAATATTTATTTCTGTATAAATGAATGAATGATTAAGATTGAAAATTATAGAATGATGAATATAAATATTCTTTGTATTTTTCCTTTCACCATAGTGATGTACTCTAGTACAGAGAGTTTGTTTAAAATAGGATTGAATGATTTAGATATTATGGATAGCATAGTGATTGAACAATTATATCTAGTATGGATATGTTTATTGCTGAAACCCTAGATATTTCTAATGAAAACATTTCTGTGTAACCTTATCAAATAGTAAAATATTCATAATTGCTCAAATAGTCATTCGATTATGTATAGAAACTTAGTTCTATTCTATGTATGGTAAGGTATTTGTATATGAACAGTAGAAGCCAAATGGCTTAGATAATGTATAAATGATTTATAATGAAAAATTGTATTATATAAATATATATACATAAACCAGATAAGTGTTTGGATGCATCATTTATACAAACATTATAACCTGTAACAAGACTGCCTTACATAATCTATGAATAATTTATTTATACACTAGACTGGTTTACATTCATAACCTAAAAATAGGTAAAGTTTAATATATCACATATTCAGTGTAAATATAGAATATCATAACAAGTATGAGAAATAAACCAAGTAAACAAAGTTCATTTAAAACTATCAAATAAACAAGAATACCAATTTATAGCTTGTAAGCAAAATGACTCAAATAAAACTGATACATAGGCGAGATCAATATCACAAGTTCCATGACAAATGTGGAATAATTAAATGATACAATTATATCAAAAACATTATGGAAGATTTAATATCTATAATATAAACTTTTAGCATTTTTGAACCCTACAACATTCTCGAGATATAATCATTTACAGAATGGGATCGAATCCCTTAAAAATCCAAGTTATCATCCGTAAAATAAAAACAGTTTATAAGTATTTCCAGGTAAAGGTTTTGAGACCCATTAGGGTTTCACATCTAAACACAAGGGTCAAAACCCTGTTAAATAATAAACACTAAATTCTTAACGCAGAACACAGCACGTGCCCAGAGTCATGGCCAAATTAATTTCATATTAAGAAAAAATTCATATCATTTTTGTAACAGAGCCTTCAACGGCGTAAGATCTTCTCACTAATAAAAATACAACTTTTAGGTAGGGTGTTTCCCCAAACTTTGTTTAGAAATTCTTCATCATCGACAAAGCCATTCTCAGCTTAATGTTTGCAATATAAAAATAAAATAAACAAGTAGTGTTCACGTTAGGGCTCAGCCCAGAGTTTCATTAAAAACATATTCGATAGGGTATGAAACAAGTTTGAACCCTGTTCTCTTTATAAAACAAATATCTTTTACACACATATTTCATAACAGTGCATCAATATAAAAATAAAAATTTTCCATAGTAGGGTTTAAACCCAACTATGCACGCATTCACCACTTATAAACAAAATGGAGATTACATTAACGAAGAACCAAGTAGCAATAGTCTTAATAGAGTTTGAAGAAGATACCAAATAAAGAAAAATAACACTATTTCTTTTCATTAAGTGAAACGATGGTCGAAACCCAAAATCTGGTTATGAGTCCATAAAACCTTTACAAGCTACCAATCCTCTCAAAATGCCAAAAGGCTTACAACAAAGATAAACGAAGGCCAACGCTGGAATTTAAAATAATTAAGGGTTGAGAGAGGTGTCATTGTGGAAGGCCCGAGGGTTACCGTGGTTTTCGAAACCACTGAGTTTCCACCTGTTAGCAATGCTACCACCGAGAACACGAGTCGAGACTAGAGAGAAACTGGAAATGGTGGAAATAAAACTCTTTCCAATGCATGTAACCGGTTATTAAAAGATGAACAATAACATCACAAAAAAAATTCGAAAGGAACTAAACAAATAAGTTACTACCAAACCATACCTCTATAACAGCTGAGGATTTCGAGAGCAGGGAACATAGTTCCCCATTTGACCAAATCAAAGGTAAATAACTTAACAAAATAGCAATGTTGGAACTCTGAAAGACCACCTCTGCATTTAGGTTAATAGTGAGACTATGCATGGTGTGCCCAAACGGCCATGGCGGCCGAGAGAGATCAACTCTCCAACCTTCAAAGTGAGCACCAAGTGATAATTTACAAAACTCTCGGCATGGAGATAGGGTTATTCCCTACGTGGAATTCATTAAACAACCCTTCACATGATTGTTTTAACTTTCTTGTCTGTCTCCCACTTACCATTAAATCTTTACCTACCATGCTATAGTTTCTAAACTCGAAAAATTTTGGTTTAATACCTTGGAGTATTACTTAAGGTAAACCCCTTTCTCCTTAGTTGTTGGTTGAGACCATATAAATACGCCTTTGGAATTTAGTGTTTGCAACTCTTAAAATTTATGCAAGACATCACCATAGCCTTAACCTCTTGGGAGCTAGTTAATTCATACCTATAGTTAAACTTTAGGATTAGCACAGAATTCTCAAGCTTGGAAACTACAAGTTAGGTTAGCTTATAACCTGGTTACGAAAACTCTTACTTGTAACCTAGAACAACAATAAGGAAGGTTTATGCATTAGCTTGATAAAATCTAAGTAAGGCTCGGGCATCACAAGAACCCCTTAAACAAAAGAAAAACATATCTCAGTTCAAACATCATAATATTAACAATAAAATGATCCATGTTTTATAATTGACATAGCCGACAAGCAATAATATAAGTTCAGATTCACAGTTGATAGAATCGAAAGGCTGTCATGTAATAAGAGACAATATCATAAGGGTGAATCCACGAATGTGGTTCACCATTTTGGGTGGATTGAATGGGAAATATTTTTTTTTCGGACCCGCGAGCGAGGTATTTTAAAGCCCTTGATCGAAGTTTTAAATGCTCAATCGAGGGTTTTAAAATACCTCGATCGAGGGCTGCAACGAACCTCGATCGAGGGTGTTTTAAACCCTCGATCGAGGTTCTAACCAAATCCTAGACCGAGCTAATAGCTCGATCAAGGGTTTGGTTAGAACCTCGATCGAGGGTATGCGACAGGAAAAAAAAAACAAAACAGGGCCCGACCAGGCCGGCCGGCCCTATTTTTGGAGGTAATCGACAGTGATGGCTATATTGATGCATCAAGACACCCTTGAATGAGCTCACGCCCATGCCACCTCACTATAGTGACGCCACCTCACCATAGGGCCTCCACCATGTCTTCTATTCCACGAAGTCGGTATAATTCATCCAATGTTTTGTTATTTAAAAAAAAGATTATATTTTGTTTTTGTTGTATAAAATTGGGTTTTTGATCAAATCTAGTTTTTATTTGTTTTTTATGAATTGGTTAGGATGTAGATAGTGAAACCAAAAACCACCATTGAAACCAAACTAATTGAAAAAAAAACCATTTGAAACAAAAACAAAAACCCTTTCAAACCAAAACAGAAACGAAAACCATTTGAAATTTGAAATAGATTTAGGGTTTTAAATATATTTTGCAATTATTTGTTTAAATTATTTGATTTATTTTTGTTTATATCAACCGGTAGCATTTCACTGGATAAATGCTACCGGTTTCATTTTAAAATGTGTTTTTACAAGCAGAAATGCTGTCCATTTTTTTTCAATCCTCCAAGAACGCCAAGACGATTCGAAAAAAAAAACCATTTGAACCTAAAACAAAAAACCATTTCAAAACAAAAACCAAAACCATTTGAAATTTGAAATAGGTTTAGGATTTTGAATTTATTGTACATTTATTTGTTTCAAAATTATTTGGTATATAAATTTGTTTATATCAACCAGTAGCATTTCACCGCATAAATGCTGCCGGTTTTATTTTAAAATGTGTTTTTACAAGTAGAAATGCTACCCATTTTTTTTCAATCCTCTGACAAGGCCAAGAGGATTGAAAACAAAATCATATATTACAATACTTAACCTATAACTCTAAACCTACCAACATAACATCACAAAAAATTAGTATTAATAATATAATATAAAAAATTAAAAAATGAATATTAATAATATATATAATCATATTATTTATTAATTTTTACTTAACTTATTTTAAAAAATAATATATAATATTAATAATATAATATAAAAAATTAAAAAAAGAATATTAATAATATATAATCATATATTATTAATCATAACCATAACCTAACAACTTGCGACCATAACCAGTTCATGTCGCATCATCCAACCACCTAATATTGTAACCAATTCAGATTTTGCAAAATAAAAAATGTCGGATTCCAATGGAAATCCCTCGTCCAAGCCAAATCGTTGAGTTTTTAGACAACTCCTTATCAAAGTGCCATTCCTAATCAATGTGAGGCAAAAATGGAAGTTGTATCTTATTACATTGATTTCATGGCATAGTTAACATTTTTCAATAATCATCAAATATGATTATTAGTAATTGATTATTTTTATTAAAAAATAAAATTGTAAAATAGTTAAAAGGTTTAAAAGTATAATAGTTATTTTATTGTGTATAATACTTGGGAGTGAGGATCCCCAAGGGAGCAAGATCCATTGATTTCTACATAAATTCTAGGAGATGGCACATCATGTCGCCTAGATGTAAGGGTGTTATCTCATAGCAATTACACACACCGAATACAAATACAGTTACAAATACTTTAAATTCATGTATACTAAATATCAAATGCAACAATAAATATATAAGACAAAAAAGTATAAAAATTATGGCATACTAACCTCATCCAATAAATTGTCCTATAGGATCCTCTCTTAGGCCATGAAAAGTATGTCCACAATGTGAGCATCGATGAAGATAAATTGGCCTGGAACCATAATGGATAGCTTGGAAAAATTCCCAACATCACGTGGCCTAACATCATTAGATGATGTCTCTGAATGATAAGCCACTACAAATGCATTTTGCTGGACTAGACTACATGTGTTTGGATTAGATTTTTCCACCATCTTTGTGGAATACAAACTACAATTCAACAGTAAAACACCTTTTTAAAAATATGGACATTTCTAAAATGTAAAAATTATAAAAATAGCTAGACAAATAAAACTTACGGAAATGCTCCTTGGAAATTGGCAATGGATGACTATAGGTCCTCCTAGAACAAGCTCATATTACGTCCTCATATTACGTCATATGCACGTGTTCCTACTATTTGTATGCTTAGAATCATGTAGCACTTTCAAGAATGCACATGTGTTCCTAATGCATGCATGCTCTTTTAATTATAAAATATGATGTGGAATTTATATTGAATGTGACATATGGTTGCGTGCATAAGTTTGTATTTATATTTATGGGTTCATAAATAGAGTGCATTGTTAAATTAACTTTGCATAATCTCCATTAACGTACATATGTATTTTGTAATTAGTTTATTATAAGAATGTTGAGGTTACATAATGGTACCACAATGAAGAAATTCAATGTGGTGATGGTGGATTATGGAGTGCCCCATGGAATCAATAGTGAAAAGAGGATACTAGGTATGTTACACAAAGTAAGAATCCATAGCTAATGTGAGAAGCCAAAATCCATATATAGAAATAGACCTCTTCAAAGTTCTTGAAGTCACTAATGGTTTGAGGACAAAAAACCATCCCAATGGAGATGTTGAAAAGGGAAAGAAAGGATTAGGTTGACACGAGTGCCATGTAACCCTAACTTCACAAGAACTAATTGATTGAAAATTTGGAAAGAAATTATTGGATATAAATTGAAGATTTAAATGATTCAATAAGATTTGAGGAAGACAAAGCTTGATTACTAGAAACATAATAAGGGTTCCCATTTTGCTGAGAAAAGAACATAAAAGTGAGGATAGGACGAACAACCTCATTGTTGTGCCCATTCTTATTTGTAGAGTTAGGAAATGGTTTCTTGAGAAAAAAAATTATTCTTAGACCTATTTCTTCTTTAAATCCTTTACTTTCTAATCCCTCTCTAAGCCACTGATGCAATAGCAATTTTTTTGCAAACATTGGTGATTGTAAGATCCCTCCATAAACCTCCATTTCTAGATTTGCAGTGGAGAAAATCATGATAGAATAGAAGAAATCCCTATTCCATAGTTACCAAGTTTATCCAAATCACGTCAAAAGATTTGAAAATTTGACAATGGTTTGATGTGAACTCATCTAGCCAAACAACACCTCAATTTTGTTTAATCAAATAACATCTCAAGTTGGTTTAGTTAAACAATTTTTAAAGCCACCAAATGACCCCAATTTTCTTTTTCTTAGTTCTTTCCCAATCCCAGTGGGACTCATGCTTATGCATGAAGAGTCGAGACTTTGATTGAAATTTCTACTCAATGTATTCTATGTAATAATGTTTATTTGATACTTTAACAAATCCAAAACATAACATTGAACTCCTTTGATACTTTCACAAATACAAGACATAATCTATAAACATAGATGCAAATGATTCCAAACACCAACACACAAGACTAAACTAAGAAGTAAATAACAAATTATTTAGTGAACTAGAAAATAATTAGATATTTCCTTTTTTTACAAGTATATGAGTTCATCGCCATTCTCTTATGTTTTAAAGATTATTTAAAAAAACCACAATTCATATATGCCTATGGTCCCTGAGAAATAATGCTAAACTAAGAAACATTGTCACCATCTAAAGCAATGATTGTAGGAACCTTCCTCTCACTCAATGGTTGAGGATCAATAGGAGCAAACTCTAGTCCGGTGGTGGCCTTGAATTTGAATTGGAATTGAATTTGAAATTGAAATTGAATTTGGAATTGAATTTGAAATTTGAAATTGAAATCGAAATTTGAATTTGAATTTGAATTTGAATTGAATTTCAGTTTGAAATGCGAAATTTGAAATTTGAATTTGAATTTGAATTTGAAATGTGAAATTTGGAATAGAATTTGAAATTAAAATGTTAAATTTGAAATAGAATTTGAAAATTGAATTTGAGATTGAAATGTGAAATTTGGAAAAGAATTTGAAATTTGAATTTGAATTTTAAATGTGAAATTTGAAAGAAAATTAGAATTAGAAATTGAAATGTGATGCAGATAGTCCTCAAGAGAGAGATTCATTGCTTTGTGCTCCATGAAGCATGAGAGCATCTGACATCACCCAACAGGGTAGCCATCGGCAGCGCTTCCATTCACCGAGGAGTGGTTCCAAGCTAGGGTCAGCTACCACTGGTGGCGGCAGCAGGAGAGGTAGTGTGTCGGTTCATCTCGATGACATTGTAATATCCCGAATTTTGGACTGACTATTTTAGGATGTTATATTGGGCCACGGCCCCAGCACATATGATTTATTCTGATTATTGGGCATGAGCCCTAGTGCATATGATTTATTCTTTTGTAGACTGACATATTGGGCATGCACCCTGACTGAATTTCATTATTTGATTATATACTGGGCAAGGAAGCCCCAATGTCTGATTATGTTTTGATGTGGATACAAAACCCTAATACACTGAGATGACCTTTGCTTACATACTGTGCAGTGATGTGAATGACATAATTGACTCATATGGTGTGTTGAGCGTGGACTTAGAAACACACAAATTACCTACGTACTGGGAAAAATCCCGGTGTACCTAGAGGAAATATGATGTACTCAGAGTAAGCCCTGATGTACATTGAGTGTTGGGCATAAGCCCTCGAGCACTCCAAGCTTGATAAACGAATACCGGATCCGAGGCAACTTAAATATTCTAGATGTGCCTCACAACCACATTCTAGCACTAGTGTTGAGCAAGGACTCTGGAATTGCACTAGAGTAACGCCCATGTGAGAGTGTTGAGTTAAATGGCTCTGAAGAGGAATCGGAGTCACAGAGTTTCAAGTGTTGAGTTACATAGATTCTGAAGAGCACTTTTATCACACTTATTTAATTTGACTAAATGATTCATCTTTTCTCATCCATCATCACCTACTGTGGGAGCTACCATGTTAAACGAGGGAATCCGACATGCAAAGAGAGAGACTAGAGGTACCTAACCAAGCTAACCACGACCGTCCAAACGAAGTGGACTATGTCTCTAAAAGTTAAAGAGAAAAGAGTGTCATGTTATGACACATAACTAAATAAAAGATAATTACCTGTAGTCTTTTATGACTAACCTGATTAAAGGCCTCCAAGATATTACTAATATTATTACTATTATTATTATTATTATTAATATTAGTATTAGGAGCTTTAAATAATCATAGGTGTTATTATTTAATCATGGGATATAATTAGTATATCTGATTTATGCATTATTTAAATATTTTAAATGATGTATTAATAGTTAAGTGAATTATATTTAATATAAGAATAATTATTAGTATAATTATTGTTATTATTAAGAGCATAAATAAAAATGACTTATAGTCAAATAGATGGAAAAGTCCTAGTTCAAGAGGACTAGATATTTGAATAAATAATATCTTTTAATTATTAATTACTGAATTTAAAGAAACTAATTACTTCAACAGTCCTAATACAAGGTTTTCCCTATTTAAAAAGGGCAGGTCCCAAGTTTTGGGGATCACCTATCATTCTTGGTTATTATCATTCTCTTATGGTAGTCCAAGAAAACTATTATGCTTCAAGAAGCTGAATCAACCTTACCTAAATATTCTCAGAACTGAACCAAAAGTGGATCTAGGGCCTCTAACTCTCATTGCATGTTGAAACCAAGCTCAGGGAGATCGATATAGAACTAGAACGGTTTAAGGATCAAGGTTGGGAGGAACGTGGTAGCCCCAAAGTCATCATAATAGGTCAGCTGAGCTCAGAGGGCTTTACACTAATTATTCTTTGAGTGTGCAGGTTACATAAGGAAGGGAACAGGCCACATAGTAATCAAGTATGAATTGTGAACTTCTCAAGTTAAAGTTATAATAGAGCTTAGATAATAATACAGGGTGCTACCCCAACATCTTTGGCATTGTTTTCCTTTCATCCTATAATCGTTTAAATATCAACTTGCTGATAGAAAAAAACACAGAGCATTATTTGTAGGCTAGGATTACGTAACTTAGAAGATAGGGACCGTAGAATGTCTAGTAGGTTCTTGTGCTAGACATCCTGGCAAACTCATAATCTAGAGATCTATTTAGATACACCTAGATCGCGACATTTAGAGTAGTATGTTTTAATATTGTATTTATGTCCATTCCGAAATAGTGAGTAATTCTTTTATGTTTCCCATGAACTATGTATAGCTAAAATGAGAATTTTGTTCTCATTATTTTCTTCCCTCTACTACAGTCTTCTATGAAATTTACAATATTCGTTATATCACAAATCTAGTTTGAAACTACTAACCCTTTCAGGACAACGATTACAGACATCAAATTCAAAACATCAGATAACGAAGGCACATACAACAAACAATATAGTCAACTCATCACCTTCCAGGCATCACGATTTATCAACCTAGTATCAAATCTTTTCATTCTTACAACATAAACTATGAAAAAGAAACTCAAAATTCTGTATTTTTGAAATCAAACGATCCACAACATTTAAATTGCTAACACACCATTCCACCAGGTCGGGAGATCGAACCCCATCTGATGCTTTGCCATCTTGCAAGATGCTACATGAATAAATGATTTTTCAGTAATCCATTATCCTCTCAAGGGTCAATCAAAACAATAGCTAGGGTCATGATTCCTATTTAAAATACAGAAGGTCTATACAATGTTCATCGAACAAACTCTACACGACATTATATAAAGAAATTCACAAAATGATGGTATAGGGATCGATTCCCAATCCCATCTCATCTTAAAACAAACAATACACAATACTACAGAGAAATCAACAAACGATTTATACAGGGATCGATTCCCACTACTCTCATTAAAGACCTTTTTGTCTTTCTATGAAATAAATAGAAAATGCAAAAGTAAGACCCCAAGGCTCTTCAGATTTATAGATAAAACAATTATAGGGTTACGTTTTCCATCCATTCCATCATTCTTTTCCAACAAGCAGAACTCTACTCTTTTACATTTAAAAACACGAAGCCATCAAATCGAGCAGACCACAGAGTGGAGCAACAATAACTTAAAAATGTAGAAATATATATACATTCCCTTCATAGGGTTAAATACAAGCTCTTTTCCAAATAGAAAACGTAGATAATGTTGCGACTGTACAAGAAACCCATATCCATATGAATTAAAAATGCAGAGTTTTGGATAGGGTATCAACCCTTATAAACATTACACAGTAGGGCATCTCTGAACCCATACAAGTACATTTTGAACACATAAAACTGTAATATAAACCCCAGTTCATGCTTGGGCATTATTTCCAAATAACGAGAGTTCAACCAAGTTTAAACACAGAGCCGTATAGCCAAAACCCACACTAATATCCTCTAGGGCCTACAAAACGACAAATAGATACATTCAAACCACAGTCCAGCCAAAAAGGCAACTTCTAGGGATTCGAAACTTGTCATAATGAACTCAAATAAGTTCACCAGTTCCTAGTAAACATACATCAACAGTAATCCCCATAGAGGCGAAAGGAGGAGCTAAGAGTTGGCAAATTCTGGACTTACCATTGTCCCAATATTGCCACTGTTGTGTAATGATCACGCAGAAGAGAAACGCTCGTCAACACCTGCATTCCAATCACAACATACAAGTTAGGACTCTGAATTTTATATAACAAAACATCTAACATGCAAGAGCAGGAGTGTAGAACTTAAACCTGAGAGGAATTACCTTCAATATTTTGTAGTCGCCATCGCTATTTTCCATATGGTATGCTGACCATGAGCCACAGCTCAGGTCAGTAGAGAAACCCTCAATGCATCCAAAGCAGACAAGATTAGTGAACCACGAAAATGCTCTTCATTGGTGTAGAACCCTAGGGAAAAACCCCATCATAGCTGGCAGCGTGGCCATGTGCATTCGTAGATATACAATCAATGCTACTACCAGTTACCATTAATTCGAGAGCAACCCAATACTCTATAGCATTAGAACCATTTGATTCACAATATCGTAGAGCACATTTAAGCATTACAAATGACCCTAAATTCTTCATAGTGCCATTAAATAATTACAAGGTCAAACATGTAGTGATATTTCACAAGTATCGCAAACCCCAATGAGACTAAAAAAAAATTACCAACTTCAAAGCTATCTCACTTGAGACTTAAGATAGTGGCTAGAAGGGTGGAATAGGCATTCTCGATAGATGCGTCATAAGTACACTTGCAAACACAGAACAAGTAGATGCATTAGCAATAATACTAAGTAAGTCCAGAGTCTCCAATTCTTACCCCTACCTCTCGGTAGCCCTGTCAAGGTACCTTGCCATTTCAAAACACCAAGTATCTCATCATGAGCATCAATCACCACCAATAAAGGATCCAAGTCACCTGAATTACTAGTGAAAGTTTAATACATATGCATTCAAACCTTTACAACTGTAAGAAGGAGATTTATTTTATAGCATTCACAAATTGGTACACATGCGATGGTTTATACATCTAAACCATTTTAGAAATACTTCCGCAAAGCTATATAACCTTATAATCAGCAAACCATGATACTAAACTAAGACATTTCAAAGAGTAAGAATTAAATATCGGTACCATAAATACTTGTCAGTTATGCAGTTAGTATTCATCATATCTCTTTATTAGTGTAAGCTAGTATTGAAATTTTTAAAAAAAATTTCTATTTTAAGGGACATTACAAGTGGTATCAAAGCTCAGTTACAAAACTAAGTGACCTATTGGGCTCATTACAAACATCCGCTGCAGATACACAATAAACAGAAACATACATTTGCATCTTATTTTGTTTTATATAAATAAACTAACATGATGTTATCTCCGCTATACTTATATAACTTTTCAGGTACAATCACTGTCTGAAAATGAATACAGAAGGGGGCAGCAACATACATGGAAATCTAAACTTATCACCACGAGAGCAAGAAATTGTGGTGGAACTTAACTCGGATTTAATGAAATCCATGCAGAATCTACAGGCTGAATTCCAAATCTTTCGAGATAAAAACATGCAAGAAAGAAGAGAAAAATAGGCCATAAATAAGGCACTGCTCCAGACCTTAACAAAGGAAAACCCCCACAGACATCCCACACTCTCAGTCAACACTTTTAAGAAGGGAAACAGTCACACAAAAAGGACTTCCATCCCTAAAGGAGAAGAGCAGGGAGAAAATCTACCGGAATCAATGGAAGAGGAAGGTAAGAGCTCTTCCAATGATAAAGGTTCACCACCTCCTTGCAAGAAAAGGAGAAAAAGTGAGGACAGTCTGCAAGGGGAATTCAAAAGGATAAAATCCCCAACATATGACGGAGAGATTAGCTATGGGGAGAAGGCTGAGGAGTGGCTTCTAGGGATGAATAAATACTTCAAAGTTAACAATTACTCCAGTGAAATGCAAGCCCAACTACCCATATATAACCTAAATGGTAAAGCTGCCATATGGTGGCGGGACTTGAAACACACCAAAGGACAAGAGATGAGAGACATAACCTGGGATACCTTTAGCAGAATATTCCAGGACAAGTATATGTCTAAAAGATTCTTTGACAAGAAAATAAAAGAATTCCATGAGCTAAAAATGGTCTCCCTGACTATGGAAGCATTCATAAACCGATTCTTAGACTTGCTGCACTATGTGCCTTATATTAAAGATGAGAAGATAAAGATTCAACAGTTCTTGGGAGGGATGCCACCAAACTTTAGAGAAAAGATAGAGTTCGACATTGCCCAAAACCATTGATATAACCTTACATAAAGCAAGGCTATGTTATGAACATAGGCATCCAAGGAATGACAACATCAACAGAAATAAGGATAGGTTCAGAACCTTCTCAGACAACCACAGAACAGGTTTCAGACCCCCACCTTTTCAAAAACACAACAATAGTTTCCCACCCAATAGAGGCTTCAACCGACCACAAACACAGCCAACTGCACCCCCACCAGCTGTCAACAGACTAGCATTCAACAAAGGGACCAAAGCTGTCCCACCAACCATTTTTTGCTGGAAATGCCAAGGGCCCCACTACTACAGAGACTGCCTTAGAAAAACGGATGGAATTTTACACAACATCCAAACAGAGGATACCGTAGGAGACATGGAAAAGACACCAAGGATCTATGCCGCTCTCGATGATCGATTAGAAGATCACCAAGCCACCATGGTGGAATTAGAGGGTAAGATCTCTGACACTATAATTTCAGTTTTAATAGAAATCGGTCCTTACCAAAGTTATATCTCCCCTAAGTTAGTGGAAACTTGCAAGTTGAACCGAGAACCTCACGAGAAATCATCGCTGGTACAACTAGCCATCGGTACCAAATGAAAGATCTCCAAGTTAGTTAAAAGTTGCGAGATAAACCTAAATGGATTTCAAACTAGGTTAGATTTAAACATTCTACCCCTAGGATCGTACGATGTACTCATCGGCATGGACTGGTTGGAATAACACCATGTCCTCCTAGACTGCTTAAACAAATCCTTACTTCGTAGGGATGACCAAGGGATTCAGAAGATGATTCAGGGTATACCTAAGAAAGTGTTAGTAAGACAAATCTCCGCCTTGCAAGCAAATAAATGTATCAGAAAGGGTTGCAAACTCTTTTTTGTCAACATCCAAAACATATAAACTGATAGGGAATAGAAGATCGAAGACTTTCTAGTCCTCGTAGAATTCAAGGATGTATTTCCTAAAGAAATACCAGGATTACCGCCTAAACGAGACTTGGACTTTTCTATCGAATTGACACCTGGGTCAGTACCAGCTTCTAAAGCCCCGTACCGCATGAGCACACCAGAATTTGTGGAGCTCAAACTTCAGTTACAAGAACTAATTGACAAAGGGTACATCTGACCTAGTGTGTCCCCTTGGGGCGCACCTATACTCTTCGTCAAGAAGAAAGATAGCACGATGCGGATGTGCATCGATTACCGCCAACTGAACAAGATGACCACTAAGAACCGCTACCCACTCCTTAGGATCGATGACTTGTTTGACCAAGTCAGAGGGGTAAAGAGTTTCTCGAAGATCAACTTACGATTTGGATACCATCAGGTAAGGATCCATGATGAGGATGTCAACAAGACCGCTTTTCGAACCCATTACGGCCATTACGAGTTCGTAGTGATGTCCTTTGGGTTGATGAATGCACTGGCCAACTTTATGTGCATGATGAACAATATCTTTAGTAAATACCTTGATAAATTCATTCTAGGCTTTATTGACGACATTCTGATCTACTCCAAGAATGAGATAGAACATGAGGAGCACCTCCGAATTGTTTTACAGATAAGAGAACATGAGCCTTACACCAAGTTTAGTAAGTGCGATTTCTACAGACCGCAGATTCAATACTTAGGACAGATCATTTCTAAGAAGGGAATAGCCATCGACCCCGAAAAGGTCAAATATATCGAAGAATGGCCCACACATACTTGCGTATTCAACATAAGGTCATTCCTAGGATTATCCAGCTACTACCGGAAGTTATTTGAGAACTTCTCACGGATCGCATGTCCCATGACTACCTATAGTGCCCCTAGACTTTTGTAGACATTGAGGGCACCTGCTGACTGACCCGGCCGATTGAAACATTAATTAAATAACCTTTTGGCCTTATTTTTGAGTATGTGTATCTGAACTGTTGATGTAAATGAATAATTGCATATGTTAAATGATTAGCTATGACTATGGAAAATTATGTTGATGGATAATGCTTAACGACTAGCTGTATGGTGATTATGTAATTGTCGACGAAATGTATATTTGATTAGATGAATAAGAAGTTTGAATAAATCATAAATGTTTAACAATACTAGATTTAGAAATCAAATGATGATTATTGAGGACAATGCTACTAATAACTTGTTGTGAGAAGTGTGTGTAGAAACAAGTGAGACGGTTCACCAATGGACACACAAAGGAACATGAAGGGTCGTAGAGTATGGGTAAATCACACATAGGTGGAGCGACGACGATGTCGACTTCTGACAAGAATACCACGCATGAGCAGATAAGCACTGATCCGCTTGCTCAAGAGGAACGTATTAGGGCGTACGAGGTGGGAAACAACGGAGCTGGTCACGTACAAGTTGATGGGCGCGCAGTGAGAACGGAGTCACTCCTCAGTGCCATTAGTCCCTAGATAGCATGTAGATAGAGGATGGATGGTAACGATTTCTAAAATCCCTACAAGAGTTCCCACAAGTCAAAATGGAAAGATGGTGGCAGAAGGACCCGACGATGTGGTACCCTGTCGAGAACGGAAAGAATGGATGCAAGGACCCAACGATGCGGTACCATGCCAAGGAATGAATACCATGGATGACTAGACCCGACGGAGTGGTGTCATGTCAGGGAATTAAAAAAAAATTAAGGAACTAGGAGCCCAACGGCGCGACACCGTGATCCTAGTGAGCTTAATTGTCAAAATTAACTGCATAAAACTTATTAGATTAACTCTAGATTATTACTTAACAAATGCATAAAAGTATTTTAGGCATTTGCACACGAATTATTATTTTGAGCATTTAAAATATTAATAAACCATTATTTAGGAGCAAAGTAGAATCCTAAGCTTGGACACCTAGTCAACAAAAATCTAGGAGATAATTAAAACATCTGGGGGACAAACTTGAGCAAACTTAGGGGTGTTGGTGCACTTCCCAGAGAAACTGACACTTGGATGGGTGAGTGTTTTAATTAAATAATTATTTAAAAATATTTAACTATGCATGAAGCGACATGTGTCGCATGAGATTTTCCTTTACAAGGAAGGCTTCGGGAATGGGTAAGGGGCCCATAATTTGGATGATTGTCGTAATTTTTGAATGCCTCAAAGACTTGCTGCTATCTAAGGGTTTGGCTAAGAAATCCTGGTAGGAAGGGAAGCCCAAGCTGAATTTCTGAAATACTTGTGTAAACTCTACGGCCCAATTAGCTCGGGGGTCTAGAAGGAAGAAGAGTACTTCCAGAGTGGTTGGGTGGTTAACCGAGGTGTCCATCAGCGAACTGTCAAAGAATACGGTCAGAAGACCGTGAAGAATATATTGGGTGCTACCAAAGGAACATTTACAAGCAGCCACCGGAGAGGTAATTCTTGTTATGTAAATAATTTTAAACAGAATTTGTTTCAAGATCTCTTTAATTGTATATACTGCAATTTCAAGGTAAGTATTCTGGCTGTAATTTTATATCATAGAAAGCTTAGTTAAGAATTTAAATGAAGATTTGCCATGATGCATCCCAGACGAAAATATTTTCTTTACAGTTATTGTTTTATTTCTAACAGTAGCGTGTAGTGTCGAGATCTGATTTAAAAGATTGATTCTGAAAGAAAATTACTAATTTTGGGTTTAGATGTTAAGATCCAGTTTTATTTTATCATTCAAAAACCATCGATGCGAACTTAAAACGACTCTGTACCTCCATTATAGTGTTCGCTTTGCTTAAACGCAGATCTAATTTTATATGAAGGAACTCTGCATTTTATTACTAATGATCGGTCGACTGGCTTTCTACCTTGAATTCTTATTAAATGACTTTTAATACAGAGATTGATCTTATACATTACGGATCGATTTAAATACTTTTACCCAGAAAGAACCGTATCATTTGTTTGATCTGGGATAGGTTATTTTCTTTTATATAAATTCATACCTGAGGATGCTCCATCATACTTTAGATTATACTCAGTGTATTAATAAATCTGAAACTGTTTCAATTAGATTGTGAACTTATAATGCTCAGATTGATTTAGTTTGCAGGTTAAGATAGATTGCTCGATCTAGCAATAGACTTACGAAACTCTCTCTCCAAAAGCCCATTGTAGATATTGATGTATAGGGATTGCTTGTATTTAAGATTCCATGCTTAAATGTCTTGTAACATTTGTTCAACCAGATCGACTCTACCCCTGTAATGACAGTGCTCGATCTCCCGGTTTGATCTTTATCATAGTTTTCCAGTACTCAAGGTTTACGTTCTAATGGTTATGTAGTGTGAAAACCCGATGGTAGACGAATTCCAGCTGAAAAAGAGTCTCTATCTCTCCCATTTCGTATGCCGATGTCTGATTTGTAATTGTCTTAAACTCTGCGAACGATAAGGTAGCTCCAGATCCTACAGTTCTCTTAAATATTGCATTGATCGCTTCTACCATGGCTCTTGCTTAATTGCGCGTAATTATTATAACCCTGTAATTCCATCTCGGAGATTTGATTGGCATTAAGAATCTTCTGTTTTGATTTCTTTTAGTCCCAGATTCAAAATTTGATTTACTTTGGCTCTTGAAAATTTCACTGATCTATTCCCTGGCGTCTTCTAGAATTGAAATGAAATGATCGTTTAATTCTAGAAACCTTCAAAATCTTTTCTGTGATCCATTTGAATGGCGACCAGGACTCTGGTTGTGGTTCCTAATTTTGAACTCTGGTTCCCATTACAACTAGAGATTATAACCTGGTTAAAGGAATAGCTAAACTCTGCAATTGCCTTTTTGGTGTGGTGCGATCATTCATTGCATTCGATCTCTGTATCGAATTCTTGCTTAACGTTTCCAGGATTTTTGATTTCAAAAGGGATTCACCGATCATTCCTTGCATTCGATCTCTGTATCAAATTCTTGCTTAAATGTCTCCAGGGTTCCTGTTATGAATTAATTTTTTCTCTTTCTAAACCTCTGTATTTTTATTGCTGATTTAAAAGCTCATGAGTTCTAGCATAAAATCTACAACATTCTGAGCTCCGATCTCGGTGATGACTCCAAATCCATAATTAAATTCCAATCTAGATCGGAAATTCAAGCTTATTAAATCCTAATCTCCAAATCTCCATATCTGCATTTATAAATCAACTTATCTGAGTCACGTCTCGAGAACCCTACTAGTATACCAATTTCTTATTCCATCATTGCGTGCTACTAGCGTTGCCAGAAAACCCCAATTGTATTTCAAGGACTCGGGTGGGATTCATTTATCCCTCGGATGTTGTGTATAGTCATTGAAGGGAACAAGGTATTATATATGTAAACCATATATGCTAATGCTACGCATGTTTGTAATTGTGGGAGAATTACTTAATTGTATCGATTACTTGAGTCACTGCTCTGTATTTTATATTAGAGGAAAAAGCATTACATATGTCAAGTATAATGCCATTATTTATGCATTGTATAATTTATAGGAAGATATATTATATGTGTAAATTATATTTAGATATCTACATGGAATAGTTGTGTTTGAATTTGAAATGTATTATCTACACATATGTCAAACTAGTCTTTAGAAGGACCACTCTCGAAGTGAAGATGTGGATTGCACATTTCCTGCACTAGCAATCGCTATATTTTCTCTTTTAATATTCTGTTGACGTAACTAGACAATGTCGAACTTTATGAGTGTTCAAATCATCATGTTATGTGGTAAGGTAATAAAGTATAGCTAGATATTTCATTGGCAGTGAAGGGTAATTGAAAGTCTGTTATGGTTACAGCTAGTGTAAGGAAGTCGAACCTCTATTATTGTTAAACCTTTGAAGTCTTTGATGTTTAATTAATTGTAATTGCCGTAGTAAAAGTTGGCATGCTAATGTTGGTTGCATAAATAATGAAAGTCAACATTTTAGTGTACATCATAAAAATAGTGAAATTCTACTTTAATGTTTATTATATAATAATGAAATCTAGTTTTATAATGTGCATAGTGGAAACATCGAAGGTTAGCATTTGTTGGTCATTATATAATTAATGATGCTAACATTTCTGTGTATTGAAAAGTCGTTAAAAAGAAGTAGTATTTTAAGATTTATTATGAAAGCTAACCGTTAAAGGATTATTGGAAAGTAATGAAATTTAAACACTTTAATGTATTATAATGAAAGTTAGTTTTTGGTTATTAAAGATTGATTCAGCTTAATAGACATTATGGTAGGTAGATGTGGATGTTAACATAGGATATTGCTTATCACTTTACGGCAAGGCCATGGGACTAGAGTTAACGGTGGCATAGAATTATTTATTCACGATTTATAATTGAATTAGTTAGAATAAGTATGGTGAGATTGAATGAAGAGAAAGATTGAGTATTTTTGTGTACATGCACTTGAGGTATTCAACTAAGATTTTCTTAAGATAAGATTTACTTCTAAACAGTAATGAGATTAATTAATGCATGTTATGTAATTGTCGGTAATGGAGAATATAAGTTTGTCTTCAATGCTCGATAGTAATGTGCTAGGATAATTAATAGAATTGTTGATTTGGTACTTTATTGTTTGTCTTAATAATGAAAGTTGTAAATGTCTTACCATTTCTTTTGATGAATAACATTAGATGTTAATATGTGAACTTGAAAAGTATAGGCGATCGATTTATTTGAGCATGTTCTAATGTCAAGAACGTAGTCATGACATAGGGAGGTATTTGGCATACCTTTCGAAGTAAAAAAAAAAAAAAACATTTTGTTCGAGTAGACGAGCCCTACATTTGGTATGAGAGCAAGGTCAAACTTAGTTCGGACCTAGACAATTCTGCGCGAAATAGTTTATGATGTTTAGTTGACTAATAAATTTTATTTTACATCTGAACAGACCTCGTCATGGATTGAAGAACTCGCCAGGGTAGAGCCGAGAGAGGACGAGGACAAGCTACACGCCTGTCAACCCCAACAACCCCTGTGGATAATCCTCTGAGAGCTAAGGAAATCATTAACCCACCTACGGATGAGGTCATGACAATGATAAGAAACTACCACGGAATGACGGAAGCGTTGATGATGCGAATTGACCGCGAGAATGTTGGTTCTCAAGTCACTGCAGTACCGCAGATGCCACCTCCGGTCAACATACACCGAGAGTTAGAAAAGGTGAAGTTTCCTGAATTTTGGGGTTCCACTGAGGGGACCGCCGCAGAGGCATGGCTAGAAAACATGGCCATGTGTTTTTCTTTGAGAGACTACATGTCTAACATGAAGGTACGGATGGCGATACTACAACTGAAGGGGGAAGCCCTTCTTTGGTGGAAGACCTTGCGACCTCAGCTAGGTCTAGAGCTTGAGGAGATATCTTGGGAATTGTTTGATGAACATTTCCATCAACATTACCTATCAGACGAATTCATTGAGCGACAGCTGAATGATTTCCATGCACTAAAGCAAGGACTACGGACAATACAAGAGTACGAAATCTGTTTTATGGAGTTACTAAGGTATGCACCCCATGTTTCCACGGAGAAATTAAGGGTCAATAAGTTCATCTACGGATTAAACCTAGTCATCCAGGACAAGGTTCGTATTTTGACACCTTCTACTTTGCATGATGTGGTCCAGAAGGCCCTCATAGCGGAAGAAGAGCTTCCCGGCAAGATACTGCAGAATAAGAACTTTACGAGTACAGACCGAGGGAGTCAACCTTCGCATGCACCCAAACATCAGTATGGGAATAAGAATTTTGGAAGGAGACCTTTCAACGGAGGGTCTAACAGAGATGACAGAACACCATACCGACTGCCACCACGGAATGACCATGCAAATCCTTTTGCAAAATTGACGCAGCTTGGACCAAGAAGAAATGATGCACTTGCTAGAAACAAAACAAGAGGGCCCAAAGTAGGATGTTGGAGGTGTGGGGGACCACACTTCCAAAGCGAATGTCCTCAGCAGGACCGGGGAAACCAAAGGGCCCAAGCACTACAACAAACTACCGCAGCCGAGTTAGGACGAGTGCATCGTATACATGCTGCCGTCAACAACCGCCAAGCTGAACATCAGTCCACCATCCTCGAGACTACTGGTAAGATACATGGTAATGTATTTTCCTTGCTTATAGACCCTAGAGCTACTGAAAGTTTTATTTCCTTAAAAGTTGTAGAAAATAATAAAATGATGGCAATAAGTCAAGATGATTTCGACATTGTCGAGATGGCATCCGGTAGTGTCCAGAGTGTGGGTCTTAAGGTAGAGAATTGTGAAGTCGACCTAGGAGTATGTTCTTCTAGAATATCCTTTTATGTTATGGAATTGGGTACATACGATCTAATTCTGGGGATGGATTGGCTAGAAGCACACTCGGCGATGATGGATTGTTGAAGTAAGGAACTAACTTTCATCGACGATGAAGGTTACAAGAGGATGTTAACTGGGAAGAAAAAGAAAGTTTCCTTGAGAATGATATTGGCTATGCAGCTGAAGAAGAGCATGAGAAAAGGGTGTCAATTGTATGCGGTGATTGCATTGAACAAGGAAGGAGATAAGGTGGAAGTAATTAATCACCCCTTGTTCTCAGAATTCATGGACGTGTTTCTTGACACATTACCCGGATTACTGCCACAGCGTGAACTGGATTTTACCATAGAACTAAAACCTAGAACCGAACCCATAGCTAGAACTCCTTATCGAATGTCAGTACCAGAATTGAAGGAGTTGCAAATTCAACTACAAGAGTTGTTAGATTTAGGACTGATCAGACCTAGTGTGTCTCCTTGGGGAGCACCTGTTATTTTTGTAAAGAAGAAGGATGGGTCATGGCGCTTGTGCATTGACTACCGTCAATTGAAGAAGGCGACCGTAAGAAATCAGTATCTCCTACCCAGAATAGATGACCTCTTTGACCAGATAAAGGGTGCGACAGTATTCTCAAAAATCGACTTAAGGTCGGGATACCACCAGTTGAGGATCAAGGATGAAGATATCCCCAAGACAACGTTTAAAACTAGATTTGGCCACTACGAATTTGTCGTAGTACCTTTCGGCTTAACAAATGCACCCAGTGTATTTATGAACCTTATGAACGGTGTGTTTCAGCAACACCTTGACAAGTTTGTATAGGTGTTCTTAGACGACATTCTGATTTATTCAAGAACAATGGAAGAACATGAAGAACACCTGAGGATAGTCCTAAAATGTTTAAGAGATAATCACCTTTATAGAAAATTATCAAAGTGTTCGTTCTTCCAGAAGGAGATTCATTATCTTGGACACATCATATCCGGTGAAGGGATAGCCATGGATCCAGCCAAGATTGAAGCCATTTGGGATTGGCCAGCACCCACAAACGTGCATGAGGTACGAAGCTTTATGGGGCTTGCCAAGTATTATAGACGTTTTGTGGAAGGCTTCTCTAGAGTAGCGGGACCTATTACTGAATTACAAAAGAAGAACTGTCCTTTCATTTGGACGAAGAAATGTGAAGAGGCCTTTGCGAAACTAAAAGAATTACTGACTATGGCACCAATCTTAAGAGTTCCCGACATGGATAAAGATTTCCTGGTGTGCACGGATGCTTCAAAGGATGGTGTTGGTTGTGTATTGATGCAAGATGGAAGGGTAATTGCGTACACGTCCAGAAGACTTAGGCCTCATGAAGAGAACTATGCGACCCATGATATGGAGATGACTGCAGTGATGCATGCTTTGAGGTTATGGAGACACTATCTGGTAGGGAGAAAGTTTGAATTAAAGACTGACCATTGTGGGTTACAAGACATCTTCACTCAAAGCAACCTTAATGCAAGACAAAGAAGATGGTCGGAAGTTCTAAGTGAGTATGACTTCGACATAACTTATGTGAAAGGGACCTTAAACAAAGTGGCAGATGCACTTAGTCGTAGACCTAGGATATTCTCTGTCATACCATTAACGACCAACTTAAGGGAAAAGATCCTAACACTACAATAGGAGGACACATGGTATAATGAAGTAAAAGCTGAGTTGGAGAATGAGCAAATGAGGATACCCAAGTTTGAAGGGTACTCTTTGGACATGGATGGTTTATTACGGTATAATCGTCGCATATATGTTCCTGATAATGGAGAAATTTGAGGTTTAATACTGTCTGAGGCTCACTGAGATGTCTATAGATCACATCCGGGAATAAAAAAGATGTATGCAGATTTGAAACCTTTGTTCTTTTGGCACGGTATGAAGAGGGATGTGGTATGTTTTGTGGCGAAGTGTATGGAGTGCGAGATGGTAAAGGCTGAACATCGACACCCAGCCGGATTACTGCAACCACAAGCAATCCCAGAATCAAAATGGGAGGTTATCTCTATGGATTTTATATTTGGTTTACCCTTAACCAATAGGAGACACGACACAATTTTTGTGGTCGTTGACACTCTTACCAAGAGTGCAAATTTCCTACCGATTAATAACACGTATAAAGCTCCGGAGATAGCCCGAGTTTTCATTAATGAAGTAGTAAGACTATATGGAATTTCGAAGAAAATTATTTCTGATAGAGGATCAGTATTTACTGGAAGGTTTTGGACAAGCTTTCAAGAAGCTCTTGGTACTCAACTTAACTTTAGCACTGCCTACCACCCTGAAATGGATGGACAAATGGAAAGAGTAAACCAAGTATTGGAGGACATGCTAAGAATGTATGTAATGGATCAACAGAAGAAGTGGGAAGAATATCTACCCTTGGTAGAATTTGCATACAACAACAGTTATCAGAGTTCTATTCAGATAGCTCCATTTGAATTTCTCTATGGGAGACCTTGTAGGACTCCCATAAGCTAGGATATACTAGAGGATAGGACATTACTTGGTCCTGAAGTAATACAAGAGATGGAAGACCAGATGGTCATGATTCGTGCTCGACTAAAGGAAGCACAAGATTGCCAGAAGAGTTATGTGGATGCGCATAGGACTGATCGTAACTACGAAATTGGGGATAGGGTATTTCTATGGGTAAAACCACAAAAGAGTTCTGCAAACTTTGGAAAGGGATCCAAGTTGTCACCTAGGTTTGTAGGACCCTTTAGGATTTTAGAACGAATAGGACTGGTTTCCTATCGTCTTGACTTGCCGTCATCATTAAGTAGAATTCATAATGTTTTTCATATTTCTGTATTGCACCACTATGTTCCCGATACTTCACATATCATTGACTTGAGCAATGTGCAGATAACGGACGACGGGGCCATGATGGCCGAACCGATCCAGATTTTAGACCAGTGAACGCAGCAGTTTAGGCACTGTGTGATTGATCAAGTCAAAGTACAGTGGGACAACTATAGTCCAAGCTCTGCGACTTGGGAGGATGCAACTGAGATGCGTCATAGTTTTCCATTTTTATTCTGAACTTCGGGACAAAGTTCTAAATAAGTAGGGGTGTATGTAGTGCCCCTAGACTTTTGTAGACATTGAGGGCACCTGCTGAGTGACCCAACCGATTGAAACATTAATTAAATAACCTTTTGGC